>OX123195.2:29090244-31953053 GCA_944739405.2 Euclidia mi
TGGTTTTAAGAATTGCATGTTTCTCTGCATCACTGAAAGGTTGACTGGACATAATGATTAAGGGTACAAAGTTTATAAATAAACAAATAAAGCGATACGAAGCTTCGATGAACGAGGTGTGGCGTGTAAAATGTTTAAAAAAAATCATCTTTTGTTTCAAATTTTTATTAAACAAAAACAAAACACAACAAAACATATCGAAGTCAGAATAAAACCGTGCGAGTTCATATATGCACTTTAAAAGATCACGTATTCTGAAGCCTTTTCCATCTACGAAAGAATCGCAAACAAGACTTGTTTTATTCATGATCCGTGTAAGTAAAGTTTCTTAAAGCAAACATAGTATAAGATAAAGTTGTTAGTCTACTCTCTTGCTTATCGCCATTAACTAGTTTCTAAGCTAGCTAGTTTTTAAGGTTTAAGATTTTATCAAGCAAATGTTTGAAATGTTATTTATATTTTAAAAACCCGAAGAAAGAACGAAACCCGAGACCTCATGATCCGCAGTCGCTTATACTACCGCAGGACCACAGAGGCAGTCTGAATAAAATATAATAGTTTATAGTGAGATAGATGGCGTTAGTCGTCATGTAAACATCGACTCCGTATATATTAAGTGTTAAAAATATAAAACTTAAAGTTAAAATAGAACAGAAGTCATTTTTTGAAGCATTATATCCAATAATGCTCATCAAGTGTTGGTGAATAAAAATATACAGTATTATAAAATCTATAGCAGTGAAAAATTTCAACCTATTAAATACAGTGCAAACAATCAATCAGTGTTTAACAACTATATCAAAACAATATAACGTATTTTATACTCAGTTATGTGCAGTTTAATGATAATATAATTCAATAAATAAAAATATATAGTGTGGTGAATAATTTATGCATATCATCTTCAAACATTTGAACAGTGCAAATTAACTGTCTAATGTGTTAACACCCGAAGGTATACAAAAGAATTGACCTTTGGACTCATCAAACATATATTCTCGTGACAATTATTCCACGACGATACTGGTCACCTGTTCGGTTTGCAGAACTAATGAACGCTTGGTCTGCAGGCTTAATTTTGTATCTGAGATCTGTGGCTACGACGTGTCTGCTGGTTCAAATCCTAGCCAACCTTACATTGACTTTTTCAAATTCATAAAATTATTATAAACATTTGTTACCATGAATTTCTTCGAAAACATCACACTGCGTAGAACGAGAACAAAGTCGGAGTCAACAATGGATGAATGTAATTCTAGTAACATGACACTAGATGGCAACACAAAAAGTCTAACTGACTTAATAAGTGACGAATCGGACGAAGAAACACGGGATTTACGACAGCAGGTTGAGAGACTCTCGGATTGTCACCACCCCATATCATCCCATGGTTGTCGTAAGAGCCGACAGAGGTAGAATATTATGCAGAGAACAGCGCTGTAAGAAAAGGAAAACTTTATACAAACCCTAAACCAACCCGTTTGGCCAGCGTGGTATAGTAGGCCAATTCCTCCTTTCAAACGAGAGGCCTAGTCCAGCAGTGGACTGCTAAAGGCTGCTGATGCGTGTTGAGTGATTGAGTGACTACAGTTAGAGTTAACATCAGCACATGAAGAAATAAACAATTTATCCCTCGAAAACATAGAACTCAAACAAACTATTACAGAATTAACACATAAACATGAAGTACTGATAAAAGCTACAAAAAAATTGACAGGTGGTTTGATGAGCCCAAATAAGACCGTCAACAAGACTCCGATTAGAACTCCACGTAAACAGAGGAAAGATGAATCCAAACAGCGAATAAATACTCTCGAAACACCCACGCGCGAGGAGCAGAAATTAATTCAACCAGAGGAAACGCTTAAAAACTGCAAACACCACGATAAAACGACGCTAACTAACAAAAATAAGCTCTGTATTATAAGTAGTAATAACACTAATCAAATACTGTCTATAGCTGAAAGAACGTTCCCCAATTATGAATTATGTCACTATCTTTCACCAAACTGTGGTATAAAAATGCTTATCAATAATATCCACTCTAAGCTAACAAATTTTACTTTTGAAGATTATTGTATAATTTTTATAGTCGAGGAGGACTTTAAAAATTCTAAAAATTATTCCAATTTGATCAATAATGTCCGGGAAACATTAATAGGTATAAAACATACAAATATTATAGTTTGTTTACCGACATATAAATATAATTATTACTGTACAATGTATAACTTGAGGATTGAAATATTTAATAATTTGCTTTATCATGACATACAATTATATAATTATGCTTATTTGTTTGACTCTAATCTAAACTTATCGTGTGATTACACTATGTTCATGAAACATAGTGGCAGATTAAATAATAATGGTATGACAAATATTTTTGACAATTTAAAGACCTTCGTTTTTTCTGACATTTCATGTTTACCTTTTGACATTGAACATAATAATATTATTGACATTCCAACTAGTTCTAAGAATTCCATTAACACATGCAATGATTCACCAATTGTTTTTCGAAAGTAAAATTAACATCCTTCATCAAAATATAAACGGCTTAATGTCTAAGTCAGATTTATTAACTTTGAGCCTTGAATCACTCGAGAGCGAACAAAAAGGCGTTAAAATACTATGTATTACAGAACATAATAAGTTGAAGGAAGATGTGAAATTACTGAATATTCCTAATTTTGCACTTGGTTCAGTCTACTGTAGAAGAAGTAGCCATGGAGGCTCATGTATACTTGTACATAATTCATTATCCTTCGTTCGCTTATCGGAAATAAACAAATACAGCGTTAGTAATATTACAGAATGCTCAGGGATTGAACTAGTAAAACAAAATATATATGTTATATGTATATATAGACCGCCAAAGTGCAATGTAGAAGATATTAAACAATTTTTTATATCACTCAATGCATTATTATCAAGTTATTGCTACAGTAAAAAGAAACTAATACTTTGCGGTGATTTTAATATAAATATTCTTCAGAAATCTCATGAATCAACAGAATTTATGCGCACATTGTGGTCGTTTAACCTAAAAATAGCATTTAGAGCACCGACACGATAAAATTATCGATGCAAGTGGTACTTGCATCGATAATTTTATCTTTAATACACGAAGCTATTCTTATGTCATCCTCGAGTTAGGGTTATCTGATCACACAGCACAATTACTTACAGTACCGGTAAAAATCAACCCTTTATTTAAATATTGGTTTGTAGAAAAGCAATATTGTAATGGTAATATTATAAAATTCAAGGAATGTATAAATGCGCTTAGCTTTCGCGAAATACTGGATAGTGAGGATCCAAATACTGCTTTCAGTCAATTCAACTCACTGTTTAGGCTTTTTTATGATCTCTGCTTTCCAGTCTTAGTAGTAAAAGTACCTGTACATTCACGACCTAAATGGATCACGAAAGGCATTAGATATTGTTGTAGGCGAAAGCGGAAATTGCTGTGGCAATATCGGAGACACCGCACAATGGTAAATAAAAATATGCTTACTAGTTTATCCAGTAGACTCAATCGCATCATCAAACTCACACAAAAGTGTCAAAATGACTATCACATAAATAAGGCAAAAAATAAGTGCAAGGCCGTTTGGGCTGTGATAAACAAAAATAACTGCAACCTACCTAAAGAATATGTTCAGCATATTTTAGTAAATGGTAATATAATATCAGATCCCACAGAGATAGCGAACTCTTTTAACAATTATTACATAGATCAAGTGACAAAATTAGAAAATGATAGACCCAAACTCAGAATGGCAAAACACCCTGGCTCTTTATTTATGCCTCCAACTATGCCTGATGATATAGACCGAATAATTTTACATTTACGGTCTACAAACAGTACTGGAACAGACTTGAAAACAGTTTCTACTAAAATATCAAAAATATTGAGTCATATCATAAACTTGTGTATTATACATGGAGTATTTCCAATGGAATTAAAAAGGACCATAATAAAACCGCTCTTTAAGAAAGATGATAAATATAGTATGACTTGTTATAGGCCTATAGCATTGATTCCGGTTATATCAAAAATATTTGAGAGGGTTATTCATAAACATCTTTATAATTATTTTTATATAAACAACTTATTAGCCGATGAACAATTCGGATTTCGTAAAAAAAAATATAAGTGATGCAATATATAATTTTTTTTAAAGTAGCTTATACAAACATAGATCGTAAGAAACAGGCAAGTGCTTTGTACATGGATCTAAGCATGGCTTTTGATTATGTCAATCATAAAACTTTATGGGATAAGTTATATGCTTATGGCGTAAGAGGTAACATACTCGATTTACTCAAATCCTACCTCAGCGATAGGACACAAGTTACCCAAATTTCGAAATTATGTCCTATACAAAGAAAATTACTCTCATTTTTCTCAGAGGACTGAAAAATTCTATACGGTGTCCCTCAAGGAAGTGCATTGGGACTACTTCTGTTCATTATTTATATGAATGATTTACCAACAATAATAAAGCACAAAACTCTACTTTTTGCAGATGACAGTACCGTTATATTTACAGGTAATGACAAATCGCAAGTAGAGCATGACATAAATAATACTTTAATTAATACTGTTGATTGATTGACATTGAATAATTTGAAAATGAATGTACAAAAGACAAATTTTATGATATTTAGAAATAGATTAAGTAAATTATCTGACATACACATACAATACAATTATAAACAGATTGAACAAGTACATACTACAAAATTTTTAGGTATACACATTGATGAAAATTTAAAATGGAAAGTACATATTGGAATGGTATGTTCTAAAGTTATGCAATTCTCATATGCCTTGTATAAATTGACAAAAACAAATAACATTTCAACTGTAATGACAGCTTATCATGGGTATGTAGCCTCTATTCTAAGATATGGCATTATATTTTGGGGCAATGCTACGAACAAAGATGATGTATTTATCGCTCAAAAGAAATGCATAAGAGCTATGTGTAATTTAAAACAAATCAATAGCTGTAAGCCCTACTTTATTTCATTAAACATTCTAACATTGCCAAGAATTTATATATCAGAAGTAGCTCTATTTGTAAAAAAGAATGCATATATTTTTGAAAGAATAAGAGGAAAAAGGCACAATTTTAAAATATGTATTCCACCTAATACTACTGCCTTTTTCAATAACAGTATATTATGCATGGCTCCTCGTATTTATAATAAGTTACCAAGAGACATTTTACAAATAGATAGACTGCACACCTTTAAAATGAAAATAGTAAATCTACTAATGGAAAAAGCATATTATTCTAGAAATGAGTATCTGAATGATAATTTGTAAAATTACTAGATTGATTTACTATTTATTTATTATTATATTCTATTTTAATATTATTGTTCTGTTGACATGATAAAAAATTATAAGAGAATGTTCTTTACTTTCTATGTATAATGTGTTGCATGCCGCAAGGTAAATGCAGTGTTCTCCACATGTAACTATGACTTGTAACAACCTACGTACCTGTATGTAGCAATAATAAATGAATAAATAAATGAATAAATAAATTTTTATATTTTAGTACGAAGGTTTTTTTGTGTTTTGAATTGAAACTATGTTTTTAAATAGTTGCCAAGTCCAGACCTGGGGTACGGTACAAAAATTTACGTTTCGTTACACTTTAAGAGTTTACACGAAAATAATATAAACTTGTTTTAATTTCATGTCTAGTCAGTAAAACCAATTAGTCACGCGGTACCTGAAACTAATGTTTGGTTAATTTTACACGCAAATGCGTGCGTTTACTACGGTTCATAAAAGCCAGAGTGCGGTGGTGTAAAATGCGATACAACAGAGAGTTTCACAGTCATAACGAATCGTCTTTAATTGTGCATGAAACTGAAAGACATAGTATGTACGACAAGAGGATGCCCGCAGCTACGGCCGCACATTTTTTTATATCAACCGTTTCTGCCTAAAGCAGCGATAGCCTAGTGGAGAGACCGACAGATTGCTACGCAGATGGTCCACGGCACGCACCAATGACTTTTTGGAGTTATGTGTGTATTAAATTGTTAATTATCGCTTGTTAAACGGCGAAGGAAAACATCGTGAGGAAACCTGCATGTCTGAGAGTTCTCCATAATGTTCTTGAAAGACATGTGAAGTCTGCCAACCCGCACGTGGCCAGCGTGGGGGACTATGGTCTAACCCTTTTCATAACGAGAAGAGGCCCGTGCCCAGCAGTGGGACAGTTTATATACAGGGTGTAAAAAGCCCCTTAACGAAAACTGAAACCCCATATTATACGAATCATTACGAACATTTTTTACTTCGGCACCATATCTGGGAAATTACTGGTTCAGGAGATATTGAGGCTCAGAATTAGTATGAAATTTTTGTAATTAGGTACAAAACAGATGCAATTACCATGCCAACCTGTTCCATGGATGTCCTATGAATATTTATATTATATATATTAAGATTATACGTGCACAATTTTAATTGCGGCTTAAAAAATGGGATTATTTGAAAAAATAAATGATTTCCCAAGTTTTATTTTTGCTTAGTATGACTTGGTATGATGTCCAAAACGAGTAGGCTTGGTGATGGGTCTAGTGACACCCTGTATATATAAAGAAGAATTAAAGATAAAGAATTATTTATTTTTCGCTACACACATAAATTATTATTAGGTACATATATTTATTATAAAAAAAAAACAAAATTGACAGTTATACTTAATAATAAATAAGAAAAAAAACATATAAAATGTAACAGGTCAAGATAAATTTTAGAATAAATACGTAAAAAAAAAAGAATATGCAAGACGAAGTAGGTAGGTATAGGAATATGTAAGCAGCCAAAAAGTGGACCTGGTTCGACATATGCTAGGCGAAAGCCTGGCGCCGATTTTCAACCAGGCCCACTAGTGACTCACGCATGTGATATCAGATACCATAATATAATAATAATAAATATAAACATCAGAAATAGTAATAGATAGACTAGAATAAATATAAATGTAACGTATTTAAATCATAAGTAATTGAAAAAGAACATACGTATATACATACATACATAAATGTTTAATACATATGGGCTTCTAAAGTCTTAAATACTATAATGGTATATAAGTAAATAGATAATACTAATGTGTAACATTAAAGTGCAATATAGGGCTGATGATGAACCGTTTCTGTCCGATACCGTGGTAATTTCAGAAAATCCTTTCTTAGTGCACCTCTATGATCCCCGAGGAACATAAATGCAATTTCAGCTTCCTCCGCCTAAAAGTATTAAAATGCAAGGATTTTATATAGGTAATAGCCGACCCAGCGAACTCCATTTCGCCTTTTTGAGAGTTTTTATATAATTCCCTTTTTCCCAGCCATTTTTCCAAAGTTACCATTGACTTAGCGCTTAATCTCTTATCATTTCAGAGTCTATAAATGCTGAACAAGCAAACATAGATTTTTATCATCAAGATCGGTCCAATCGTTTAGGAGGAGTTCAGTGACATACACACGCACACAAGAAATCTTAATATATACACCGTAATTTTTTAATTAGTACAAAAACTTTAAGGACATATTAGCGAAGACATTATTATCATATAAGTGACGTAAGAATTTCATAATATCTATAAAGAACAAAGTTATAATCATTTGTTTTTTGTAGAAAATCTCACCCAAATCATAGACATATTTTACAATCCATTCACTACTTCATTGATAGTACTTACTTTCCGTCCTACTCTTACGCATTCTTTCCGTCGCACTTATAATGCAGGTAGCCGTAGACAATAAAATGAAGCAAAATAATAAGTGTAGGTAGATATTTTTTATTTTTTTAAATTCTACCCACTCCTTCATACTTCATCCTGTCTTAGGACCGGCAAAATTTACGGTTTTACAAGTAATTAAATACGGAGGTAGGTATGTAATTAGAAAGCAAACACGTCATATCAAAATAAAAGAAAGTATTCTGTAATAAAAGAAAAGAGTAATTTTGGCGTATTTATGAAGTTAGAATCGGCTGCTATTTACAATTACTATTAAATCGTCATCACGTCAGCCTAGAGACGTCCACTGCTGGACATAGGCCTCCCTCAAGGTTCTCCACACAGACCGATTTTGAGCCGCCCGCATCAAATTATTATTTAGTTAAGTAGGTAATATTTACTTTACTTACAAGTATTTCAATTGTTCTTCGAAATATCCATCACTATTGTCAATACACAGCACGTTTTATTTAATTGTTTTTTAACGAGATAAGTAAGCTTCTCTGACTTTTCACTGTGTCAAAAGCGTCCAATATGCACTGTTTAAATTATTCGACACTCACACTCACAACGGCTCACTTTTGTACACAGTGGTGAGCATGGAGGCCAAGCTACGACCGGCCTCGACCGATCCACTGGCTTCCAAACACTTCCCTGTACAAACGCATAGCTGCACTCGCGTGATGTGAACTAATAAGCCATCCCGTTGGGCAAACGTAAACAAAAAATAATTGTTTCCACGAAAAAACACCCGCTCGCTATAGCCTTCAATTTAGCACTGCGGCGCGCGCGCAGAGGGACAGGGGGTGGCGAGCTTCGAGTTTGCACAAATTTATCAATGGAGTAGTGGCGCGTAAAATTACTACGACAACATAGTATTTAGTTATGCATTTACCAAACATTACGTATTTTTGTGGACAGTTTTGGGACAGTTTTGGAACTTAGTATTTTTATTTTTTACATACATATATATGATTAGTTAAAGATGCCTAGAGCCCCATTAAATTTTTTGTACTAATTAAAAAATAGCGGTGTATATTTCTTGTGTGCGTGTGTATGTCACTGAACTCCTCCTAAACGACAAGACCGATCTTGATGAATTTTTTTGTGTGTGTTCAAGGGGACTTGAGAATGGTTTAGATTCACAATTTAGTCCACTGGAAAATATATATTTTTTTAATTTTTAATTTGTAATTAGTTGTGGATTTTCACAATTTAGTCCACTGGAAAATGTTTTTTTACTTAATTTTTAATTTGTAATTAGTTGTGGATTTCGGAATGTTTCACATTGGAACCGACGGACTGCGCTGCTATCGCAGTGTCAAAGGGACTTGAGAATGGTTTAGATTCACAATTTAGTCCACGGGAAAATGTTTTTTACTTAATTTTTAATTTGTAATTAGTTGTGGATCAAAGAGTATACAAATACTACGTAAGAAGAGGCGGATGTGCCATAGATCATGCGAGACTTTCAGCTTTGTATGAAACGTGCAGGGAGAACTCATACCAACATAAAGATACTAATTGACATCGTTTTTATGTTGTCAGCATTGTCATATTTGTCAATATAGGGATGTACCCTCTAGTGATTAACAAAATATCGATATCGATAATATTCGGTAAGAAATAATTATAATTATGTTTCGACTAGAATTATACTTTTCCAACACAAATAAAAGATGTTTTTAATATTTATGTGTTTATTCAAACAAATTAGCCTATTCTATCAATCTATTCTAGATTAGCGAAGAAAAATACGCAGAACTAAAAGATATATGTATGTACATGTAATGTAAAGGTTTTCAACATTTCTTCTGTAATAGGATTTAAAGAAATGTCTATAGATACAAGGCACAGCTGTTTTTCTGACTTGAGTTCCCTTCTTTTTAAGTCTTTCGGCTTAAAATACTTGCCACACACATAGTTCAACTGATGTAATTTTTCAATGGGCACATAAATCAAGTCTTGGTTTCCAGTTGCATCTACCCATTTTTACATCTAAAAAGAAAAAAGAATAGAATTTTTAGTCCTTGTGCCAATTTCTAATAACGGATTATCGAAAACTGACAGGCAGCACTATTGTTTACCTACAAAGTACTAGGATATTAAACTTTAGAATATTTCCTTATTTTTTATGTTTCATTGAAATATATCACATTAAATAACATTATAAATATTCATTGATCTTTATCTAGGGACATTTTGCCATAAATACCTACCCTTTTTTCATTGCTTGACCGTCATGTTGTTGTATGCCATATTTCGCACGTTATTTTGCTTGTTTTCATTGCGCTCCTTTCAATGCTAATCAAATAAATATAGTAACACTAACACTAGAAGTGTAAAATCACATTTATTTAGTATACACAAAGCACTTTTACAATATGTTTTTTACGTTTTATAAACAAACTACATAACGCGGCAAAGTTCAATTTGAATAATAATGTGACAGTTGTGACATTTGACACTATTGACAGCCAAGGCGGTGATGTATGTATAACCCGTCTTACTTTGAAAGAATACTGTTCCAAGGGTACATAGTGAAGAATGCTATCTTCACGTTTTATACATATAATAGTAGCCATTAAAAAGATAGCACGTTTCATACATTCGGTTTTTTCTTAGGAACTTGCGCCAGGCTGTTGTGGATTTCGGAATGTTTCACATTGGAACCGACGGACTGCGCTGCTATCGCAGTGTCAAATCTTATATTCATAATTTCTTTAAGGAGTACATCGAAACCTTACCTGAATAATAAAACATTAAAAAATAAAGATTTCGAGTCGACAACTTAAATCCGCAAAATTCGGATTGTCGAGTATTTTGATAAATTCTAATGGTTCTCACAGACAAGTCGCAGTCGCCATATTGGCAACTCTAGCGAAACTAACATAACATTTTGAGTACTACCAAAAAGGTCCTACTAAGTCTTAGTACTAAGTAGTTTGTATGTGTTAATCCGCCCAATAAAGGAGATTTGTGTTACCCCGAACATAGATGATATACTATAACTAGAGAACCACGAATTTACGCGAGCGAAGCTGCGGGCAAAAGATAGTATATATATAAAGATGTATTCATACATGATGATTCACCCTGAATTCTTTGAATATCAAATATATCTGAAAAAATGTGTCTCATAATTATAAGCTTTCAACAAACACAAAATAGAGCTTTTTTATAATGAAAATAAATATCATGTAATTTTTTTCAGGTCGTGAACCAATTTCATTCATAGAAGTAAATAACATTTAAAGATAATTGGACGTATTTTATTAGAAACGTTCCAACCCACGCGACATTCAAATTGAGTAATCTTAATTTTAAGTTAAACAGAGTAATGTTCAGTAACAGTCCAATATATTGCAAATCTGGTAATGGAAGTCGTTAGACGGTTTTTTTTTCTTATTTTTAAGTAATAAAAAATTTACTTATTTCCATCACATCATCAGATAATTGATAAAATAAGCTGTGGAACGTTTTTAATTAATTGTGATTTGCTTAAGGCTGCCACAAAATATTTTTCTTAAAAATGTTCCCAATGTTAGAATAGCAGAAATAAAGGATTTGCGTGGTCATTTAACATGAATGTTTTATCAAAAAATATATACTTACTCCATCCTCACATTTTCACCATTTCATCTTCATTCTAATAGTAAAATTCTGTATAAATCGACTGAGCAATTTAAAAGATACAAGAGGTGAAACATTCATTATTGTTACGTATTTTAATGTCATGGATAAGTATTAAAGGCAAAAGAAATAAAAACAATAATAAGCAGCCATACTTTAATAATAATATTGTGCAAAAATAAACAAAAAAGACTTCTACAAAAATGAAAAACAAAACATAAAAAAAAATGTAAATAGAAATGTGAAATTGAAAATTCAGAAGAGAAAATTTTGTTACACAAAATTCACTCCTCTTCTGAATTTTCAATATCAAAATCAGGAGTTGTACCTAACCCATCAATATCATCTAAGACGTTAGGACTACCTTTAAGGTTTTTGTAGAATGGTAAACAATCCCTCGGAATGAAGGGGTACAATGATCTCAGATCATCCATTTTTGCTTGGGCAATTTCTTTGCCATGTGGATATAGCGGACATAACAAACTTTCGTTTATAGGTAAGACTTTGCCCTCTTTCTTTTTTTCAATATTTATCTCTTCTGAACCTTCTCTAGTTTTGATAAATAATGAATACAGTTTTTCTTTTTTCAATAGGATTTCTTTAATTTTCAGCCAATTTATTTTATTTTTGTCAACAGAAACTTTTCTATTCACGATGTTTTTCTCTAATTTTTGTGTCCCCAAAAAATGTTGAGTTTCCATCTTCTTTACTATTAGAGGATTCTTAATTATACATTTTTTGATTACATTTATATAATCGTCGGCAGTATAGAGTCGAGGATGCAACTTTAAGCTTGTTTCTATTTTAGAAAAATCGGTATCATTTGGCAGAAATGTATGGCCTGGCTGTAGATATTTTAGTGTAATTGTTTGCAAAGTGGGATGACTTTCCAGAATAGCCTTTAACAACAGAGTAATCTTTATATTGCGATTTTGGCCACCACATGAATCGCTCCACAGAACTAAATGTTGAACCTCTTTATTCAAAATGTTTTTTATGTAATAAACTAAACAGGACCCTACCTCTTGGGCTCCTCTGCCAGCCTCACCCTCTACCCAGACAAAACAATATCCGGTATTCGTAGAACCCGCATGCACCCCACAATTGTAAAACCACAACTGCCGTTTGTAGAATGCTAAATTAGTAGGAATTCGAGGCAACGGTAAGGTCTTTTCTAAGTCATACGTTAGGCATTCATACATTTTGTCGCTTTTTGCTTTATCCATGTCGTTTCTCATTATTGTTCTTAAAGTTTCTGCCGTTTTTAAATGATTTTCTTTTTCTTGTAGCAAACTTGTTTTGGTTTCAGCTGACGTGCAGCATTTTATTTGGACAGCCAATCTATCACATATGTTGCACGTATCTTTCTTGAGAGCTTTGCACTTTAAATTAAATTTGGTCAAAAATATCTTTCTAAATACGTTAAATCCAACACATTTCTTGCTTTCTCCATATGCATTTTTGAATTCTTCCAAATAAAGATTATAAAGTTTTGTATGTGTCATTCCAGGCTGTAAATATTGTTTTTCACCGTTATTTTCTCTCCTATAGTGCGATTGATATTTTGGGATCTTGTTAATGAAATTTGATATAAAATCCACATCTTCTTGCGGTGTCTTGTTCCAGCCACCTCGCAGCGTGCCTCTTAGATCTTTTGTGCTGTCTACACTTGAACGATTTTTTCGGAGACTGATAGTTAATTTTTGGTTAGAGATTTGCAAAGTTTTAGTAAACATATCTTTGCACACTGACACTCCACATAAGGTGTAGGACCGGGAAAAACTTCGCGATTTATTTATTCCCGTCTTAGAATTGTTACATTTATAACTTCTCTTTGTCGGGGTTTCTCGAACATTACTGATAATGTAAAATAGTTGAGCTTCATAAGAGGTTAGGCTGTAAAATTTTAAAAACTCAGTCTTTCTTTTCTCACTATCAACGAGAAGGAAGCATTTCTTTGAACAAGAACAGTTGAATTCTTTATACGACTTGGGCTGCACTTCATGGGATTTTCCCATGTACGGTAAGTTGTTATACCTTCTATGCTTACGTTCGGCAAGTGTGTATTCCTTGAATTTTCTTTTACGGCCCCTTTTTGGCTTTCCTTGGTCCGTTATATTTCCTTCGCTAGCGTTAGGTAAGGAACTGCTGCTTGTACTGGGTAGAATTGTATCAAGAATATTTGATTCAGAAGAACTTGATTCTTTTGAACGGTCTATTCCAGGCGTGTAGTCAGGATCTCTGTCGTGGTCATCGCTTCTAAAATCGTTATCATCAGTCACGTTTTCTAGAATATTTTGATTCATAGACGTTGCATTTCGATGTAAAGGAGTTATAGGAGAGCATAAAGGTATATCGGGTGTTGATGCATCCTCATAGTGGCTATTTACAGAACGAAGGCGTTCCTCTGGACTTTTTCTTGCCTGGGGTCTTGAAAAGCAACTGGTGTTCTGGCACGCTGGTGTCAGTGGTGAATATAAAGGTGCATCCGGTGTTGGTAAGTATGTACAGTAGCTGTCTACAGAAAGAGGGTCCATTTGTAACTCTTTGAATAGGCTATCTACGGAACAAGGTTTCGCGAGATTACTAGGTGAGGATGTAGGTGCATCTGGTTCAGGTAAGTCGGTATTTTCTAAACAGGGCTCCATATGAATTCTAGTCATGGATTTAGGTTCATCTGGTACAGGTAAGTCCCTACAGCGACTATCTATATCACGAGACCCCTGGAGTCCAGTAGATGGGGACATAGGTGCGTCTGGAAAATCAGCATTGCAGCTATCTACAGAAGTAGGATCCATTGGTAAGTCATTGTATAGGTTATCTACGGAACACGGCTCCGCGATGATACTAGGTGAGGATGTAGGTGCATCTGGTTCAGGTAAGTCGGTATCTTCTAAACAGGGCTCCGTATGAATTTTAGTCATGGATTTAGGTTCATCTGGTACAGGTAAGTCCCTACAGCGGCTATCTATAGCACAAGACCCCTGGAGTCCAGTAGATGGGGACATAGGTGCGTTTGGTGCGTCATACGTATTGTCTTTGTTGCCATTTAAGTCATCATCGTTATATAAGATATCAAAGAGTTTAAGAGTCTCTGGCGACATTGGTGGAACTGGTGACGAGTTTTCTTCATGTTCGTGGTTCTCTAACGAGGTAACATTAATTGAACTTGTGTCGAGCACTGAATTAGAAACTTCTGATGGTGGATCTATTGTAATATCATGAAAGTCCTCTATCGTTGGAGAAACCTTGACCAAATCTTTTCCATTTGGGATAGTAGCAACAGCATCCGCGTTTTTGGGCTGTTTAGGAAATTGTTTTGTACCTGGAAAGATTAAGTGCTGTATGACTGATACTGAACAGACATTTTTACACGACATGCGATTAAAAAACCGTGCTTAAGTAAGAGCTTCAAAATTCGTGCATCTGTTTTCGTGATTATTTTACGTAAAAATATACAACCACACAGCCAATCCCAAATGAAACCAAAAACAAGCATACAATTTTATTAATTAGTTGTAATAGGTGAAAAACTTAAGAAAATAACCTGTTGTGTGAGTAACGTGTTCATATATGAGGTTTTAGGCGACTCGACCCGCGGGCCGACTCGCTTGAGTAATTTAATTTAAGTAATTATCTTATTCAGGCAAGTCAGCCTACTCGCAATAAAAGCAAAAAGACTGCAAGATTATATTACCCAAACATAAAATGAAATCTGGTATGAATTTTTGATTTTTCTGTTGACTGTACAATACATTTCATGTAGTTGATGTCATATCATGTTCGTAGGCAAAGTCACACTAATCAAAAATTAATGTACTCGAGCCGATTCGCCTGTCACCTCTGACGTAATTTCTGTACACTTACATGCGTAGTACGTACATACGTACAATAAACGCAACTAATTTTATTAGGTTTTTCACCTATAAATACTTATAGTGATTGGTAGTTATTAGCAATAGTACGTTAAATAGACATCACATTATAGTTCATTGTTAATGAACATGGCATCAAACGAAAAAACGTTTATAGCTATTGTATTGGTTTTTAATAAAAGAAAACAACACAATACACTGCAACAAGCGGTAAAAAGAATATTTACATATAAATAAAATAAAAACCATGCCACCCATATTACTTTAATGTATTTTATACCCTAAGATAATTCCGTGGGGACTGCGATCGGTTGAAATCAGCTTCCGCATTTTGAGGTTATGCTTCTGTGATAAAACCAAAGTATCTATATAACGTCTAGTAGTTAAGCATTTTGCTTGGATAACATCAAATGCATATTAATTAATCATTTTTTCATAATTAGTACGCATAAATCCATAATCAGAGAATAAAATCGTCGATATCTATTCTATTCAATTAACAAAAATACTTAATTTTACTTACTTGAAGCATGGTCAATGTATTGAGGTATCTTCAAAACTTTCTGCATTATGATATCTCTTCTCTTCATTATTACAATTAATTAATCTTGCTAATTGAAACAACAGAACTGCGAGTTTTTAAAATAAACTTCCAGTACGACACACTAACTTCGAACTTTTACAATGTATGAATGTACCACAGACTATACATAGGGATACGCAAAAAGTATCGATACCTTGTAGTATCGATACTATTGTACCGATGCCGAGTAATTACATGTTTTAAAATCACGCATACTTTCAAAAACAAATAAAATCTTAGAAAAATGTTCTAACCTACTTAGATCATTTTATAAGTTTAACTATAAGCAAAAATAAATTTCACAAAAATATTCCTTGCTTTTTGGAACTTTTTTGTGAATTCAGCTGTAAACGGGTGCCTTTCAAATTGTATTTCTCTAAAACGTTCCAGTCTACTTGAAACATTTTTCTGAATTAGATCTATATGTATATAGATTTCACAAAAACGTTTCAGGCTTTTTGAAACGTTTTCGTGAAATGCTTTTAATAACTATAGGTATTTCTCAAAATTGTTCCAAACCGCTTAGATCATTTTCGTGATAGTTATAATGTAAGCAATATCAAAAGTACGATTCAACAAGAACGTTTCAAGTAACTTAGTTCATTGTAGGGAAAAAAAAATGTCAGGCCATATAAAACAATTAATATCTCAAAATGGTTTCAAATAGGTTGGAACATTTCAGTGTTTTTTAAATTCAGACCTTTCATATGTGTGGGTTGGAACCCTATGGTTATTTTTACCCCTACAAGCAAGGTACGTTAGAACGTTTTCGTTATTATGAAAGTACCATGCTCGCTGACCTCACTGGTGTAGATAACTTATTTTTGGACATGTTGTGGGTTGGAACGTTTTTAATAAAATACGTCATTATCATTTATGTTTCGAGTATAATGAGGCAGCGATAGCCGAGTGGATATACCAACAGACTGCCATGCAGAGGGTATCGGGTTCGAATCCACGGCGCGCACCAATGATTTTTCGGAGTTATGTGCGTATTGAATTGTTAATTATCGCTTGTCCCGTGCCTCGGAGAGCACGTTAAGCCGTCGGTCCCGGTTGTCATGAAGATCTTTGACAGTCGTTACAGGGCGTCAGTACCTTCTAAATAAACTGACCCTAGTCTAAACCATGGAATATCGCTATCCCTTCGGGTTGCGGAGGTCAGACAGGCAGTCGCTCCGTGGAAAAGCTAATATTCAGCCAAATCCGGTTAGACTAGAAAGTGGACCCCAGATTGAAACTGGGATAACGCTAAGAGGATGATGAGGATGGTGATGTTTCGAGTATAATTTAATAACCGCCATATTTTGACTCGTTTCAATAGGAAATTCGTTATAGTTATAGTAGTGGTATCAAAAGTGTGATGTAACATAGTCTAAGTCTTCATTTGGAATGTCGCAAACTCGCAAGCATATGATTAAAAGATTTTTCAAATCTAACTGGAACTGCCCCAGACCGGCGCATTCAAGCAAACAAAGAAACTCTTCAGCATTATTATAATTTGGATATACATTTTTCTAGCTGGCTTGTAGACAGCAGGGAGAGCCCAGTCCTGTGGCACTAATAAACTGCCACACAGGATATTTCTCGTTCGGATTCGCGACACGCATCACCAGCTTTTCAAAGTTATATGCATATTAAATAATGTATGGTTATTGAATTTTTGGATCGCACAGTACTCAAAACCTTTGGTAGGAGCGGTCGTGAACATCTTTGACAGTTGGAGTGTGAGTATTCTCACATATCCCAAGAATGTAATAAACTTCATATGTAATATCGTTATCACACTAACACAACCCAATTGTGGAGTTCATACGGCAGTCACTTCGTAGAAAAGCTATCCCATCAAATTTGATTAGATTAGAAAGTTAGCCTACCAACTAAAGCCTAGCCTAAAGCTTAGACTACCTACCAAAATCTAATAACAAATATCTCTGAGATCGTCGAGTTGTGCGCATTATTGTGTATAAATACCACGCCAAAATTGCCGCGATGATGTATTCATAATTACTATGCTAAAATTAAATGTTCATCATCAATGGATACGTAGGCCGGGTCGCGCAAAGCTGTTATCAATATGAGGGTGTAATAATTTGTTTCTGCCTTTAATTGCGTAGCAAAGTCTACATTATTATTATGTATTTGTAAATAAACGTAAGCCCTAATTATGTCCCTATTTATTTTTCATGAAGGACCATATGCTGAGAAACCGTTACCACAACTCTTTGGTGCCTCCGGTACGCCAACAAGGCATTCTAAATTCCGTTTTCTTTCTCATTTTTCTTCGTTTCACATTTTGGAATGAAGGATAAGGCGTGATGTAACAGTAGAAATTCTGCTGATACAGGCCGATCTTCTGATAGAGGGTACGACAACCCAGTTGAGCCAACGCATTCATGTTGTAGCAGCTGAGTACTACTTCTC
Organism: Euclidia mi; assembly: GCA_944739405.2. Classification (NCBI taxonomy): domain Eukaryota; kingdom Metazoa; phylum Arthropoda; class Insecta; order Lepidoptera; family Erebidae; genus Euclidia; species Euclidia mi. The sequence continues at coordinate 29,108,541 of OX123195.2, forward strand.
ACATTTTTTATTTTTATTTTTAAGAAGATGTCACTTTTACCAATAAATCTGAACTTTACTAAAATTCGAAACACACAGACTTGGAAGAACTCTTTGTACATCACACCAAGTGTTGTCCCATCTGAGCTCACATCAGTCGGCACAGTAGCAAGCAGCGAAGCGACCACTTAAGCCACTACGCCATACGCGATGAAAACTATACACCGATATACCTATTCATAAACCTTTTAATTCAGTTCTAGGTACCAACTATCATAATTTAGTATACGATACTTCAACAGTATTTTATCATTACACTTAAATAGCCGCAAGACTTTTTCAACATTTAATAAAACGATATCTAAACGTCTTCTCTCCTCAGGTCACCTGACCGTGACTCTCCATTAAATGGAGTGTCCGGACGCTTCCCGGCACGTGCTTTAAATTTTTTTAAGTTAGAACGACGCGCGACGTGGTTACAGACACCAATTTTCAATATCCCTTTATTTTTTTGAGAAAAGTAAATTATAATAAAAATAATGTATTCCTTTTTATTATATTCTGAGCAGATTTTTATAATATATGTAATAAAACTAAAATAAGGTAAATACAAATAGCTAGAACGACCCCCCGTGGGATCTCCACCTTGTCGTGTTGGAGGGCGAGGAATGCTTCGGCGAAACCCGAGCCTCCAACACACAGGTACATGAGGAACACGGGTTGGTTTTTAGTCAGTAAGAGTCTGACAGACCCCTTCGCCCTTCCCCAAGGCCGGTGGGACTCCATGAGGAATTTCAAAAAAAAAAAAATCCTAGAACAACAAGACGAATAACACCATGCGGATAGTTGAATTAAATAGGTACATCCTTGTTTCACCAAGAAACAACGACGACGATCGCCAAACTGTCTGCCAGCTAGATTGCATGAATTCAAGGCTCCTTCCACCATCATAATATTATTATTATTATTGTAAGAGTAATGTATAGATATCCGCAAATCACGTCCTCGATCGTGCCTTTTTACGTTGGCCTTAACCTTTCTCAGGGATCAAGCCAATTTCCATACCAAATTTCAATATAATTAGTTTGGCCGTGAAAATATAATAAATCGGCAGTGCTATTTTCGTTTTAATAATATTGGAACGGTTATATCTCATAGATAAAATTTAAATATCGTTTGCAAGGGTCTGTTATGCGCTGTTTGGCTACATCAGCTGTGCTCTATGAGAAGTATTAGAAATGAAAGAATCTTTCTTACATTATTAAGATGTTTAAAATCCTAATGTCTAAATACCCTTCAACAATAATAAGAAAATGAAATAATGAAATTAAGAATTCCTTGTTAATATATATAGCCTATTCATTATCTCTTTGCAAATTGAAATATGCAGATTTCTTCCGTGGTTAGTTTATAAAAGGCTTTAACTAATATTCACGATGATAGAGATACGTTCACTAATACATAATTATACATAGATATCAAAGATCTTATTACGTTATCATAGGTATTTCACAGTCCACTGCACACTTTCATAGTTATTTTTATAGACTCACGCCTGCTTCCCCGAAGGGGTAGCCATAGGTGTAATTTTACGCCAATATTTCGCCATATTATAAACTAGATAAACCCGCGGTTACACCCGCGTTATTTAAGGCCACTGCTCCGCTCCCGTGGCTCATAGCGTGATGTTATATTAGCCTGTAGCCTTTCTCAGTAAATGGGCTATCTAACACTGAAAAAATTTTTGAAATCGGTCGGGGAAACATACATTCATTGACTCACGCCTGTTTCCCGCAGGGAAAGGGAAAGACTACATTTGCAACGATCCTCACATACCTCTCTTGCTTCATTCACTCCCATCGAGTCTCTCATGCATGCTCTTCTGTTTAGGGAACTTCTGACCTGTCCTTTTTTTTAGGATGTCTTTTATCTGGTCAGAGAGCGTCCGTCTAGATCTTCCCCTTCGTCCCGTCCCAATCACAATTGCCATCCTCAGAATACACATCGATCAGAGACAAGAATGGAACAGTAGTGAGTAATAAATGTGTGCTGAAGAGATGGAAAGAGTATTTTGAAGGTTTATTTGAATGAACGGCGATAGAGACATCGATCGATGAAATGAATGGTAATGAAAGCGTTATTGGCGCGGATGAGATCGTTAAGACAGTGAAAAAAAAAATTATTATTAATTATATTACTTGCAATTTTCAATTCTTAATTAACAAATAGCATTTAAATTGTAAAAATGTAAACTAAGCCAAGCATGACTCTCAGCACGTGTTGGGTTACTACCTGTAAGTGTTGTGAGTAACTGTATTATAAATAAATAAATAAATAAATAAAAGAGTGAAAGTAGGTAAGGCTGCAGGATATGACAGGATTACAGTCGAAATGCTGAAGGCTGGACAGGGTATCGTAGTTGGTCAGTTGCAGCGGTTATATAACATGTGCTGGAGCACCGGCCGAGTACCTGATAATTGGGCCACAGTTGTAGTTGTGCCTCTTTATAAAGTAAAAGGCTCGCAACAAGACTGCAAAAACTATAGAGGCATCAGCCTTCTCAGCATTGTTGGCAAATTGTATGCAAAGGTACTGATTGAAAGAGTTATGAAAGTAACCGACAAGAAAATATGGGATGTACAAGCGGGATTCCAAAAGAGTATGGGATGTACGGCTCAGGTTTTTTCCTTGCGAAACATAGCTGAAAATTTTTTGCCAAAGGTCAAAAGGTCTATTGCGCATTCGTTGATTTGAAAAAGGCTTACGATAAACTGGTGAGGAATGAATTGTGGTCAGTGCTGTCAATGAATGGGGTGGACAGGAGCCTCATTCGAGCTCTGAAATCTCTTTATGAGTATTCTAGAGCTAGTGTAAGGATAAATGGGGCATACACTGACTGGTTTACCATTGAGAAAGGTGTTAGATAGGGATGTGTAGCGTCACCGTGGCTGTTCAACCTCTTCATGGACAGTTGTTTGCAAGATTTAAAACATAGTGACTGCGGATTAAGGATGAATGGGTTACTCGTCAAATGCCTCCTTTATTCTGAAGATCAAGTAATACTTGCGTCTTCAGCGGAGGAGTTGCAGGAGATGGTAACAATCATGCATGGTGCATTAGAGAGGAAAGAAATGAAAGTGAATGTTAGTAAAACGAAAGTTATGGTTTTTGAAAAGGAGCAATGCGTCATGGCTTGTAATGTTTTGATCGATGGACAGCGAGTGGAGCAAGTGAATGAGTTTGTATACTTAGGTACGTTGTTTACAAGAGATGGTAAGAATGAAAAGGGTAATAGAGTGAATGGAGCTCTGAAGGCGACTACGAACAGTCAAAACGTGTCCAAAAAGGCACGTGTGGCTGTGCATCGAGTGGTGTTAGTGCCTACCCTTATGTATGGTAGTGAAAGTTGGGTATGGCAGAAGACACTTGAAAGTAGAATAAATGCTGTACAGCCACAGAGACAACATATTGTACAAATTTGTTGACACCAGAGACAACATATTGTACAAATTTGTTGCAAATAATATTTTGCGTCTGCAAGTGTATTTAAATAATAAAATAAAGTTGTAAGTATAAAACAAATGTACACATAATACTAATCAATGAATGGTTCATGATGATATAACTTTTAAAGTAAATATTTACGTATTGTAACATTTCAGGCTGGTATTTTTCAGCTAAGCAAAACTACGTTTTACGATTCTCGGAAACTAGTATGTATTTATACTGACAAAATGTCGTAATTACTTTGTTGGATATTGCTAGATACACAGCCAAAAGATCACCATCTTTATTCGTGTCAACAACCCTATTGACAATGAAATCAAATATCAAGTGTAATCTACCGAAATCAAATATCTAGTAACACGTATACTTGATTGGTTAAAACGCCCAAGTTTGCTCAACCACACAAGTCTCGAGTCTCTCAACGGAGACAAACATTGTGAGGGTACCCACAAGTAATAATGTATTCCAAACTAGTACGTAACTGTATTGTCACAGGACAGATACCTACTTCAATGTCAAGTGTTTGTTACAGTGTTAGACAGGGAAATTATTTGTTAATTCGGCGATCAATGATGGGAGATGTGAATGGTGTTTATTCGGTGATTACTTGAATATGCCTATTAAGCCCATTAAGTCCGCTATAGTAATATATCTTATCAGATATCGTATGAATACATAAAGTTTGTTTGTAGGTATAATATAAAATTCTTGCGTTACTGAGGGACTGACAAAATTTCTAATGTTTGTTCCTTGGAGACCAGGTAAAAAGGGGTATCTCGAAATTTCCGCAAGGTTGGGTCACGTTCTTTTTCTTTGTAATGTTCAGGTTGAAATGCGGTCGTCAGGTCGGTAGAAGTAAACCTTAAAAACTCTGATCGTATATCGAGTAAACTAGGTTGGGCTAGATCAATATTACAGGTTTAAAAATAAATCTAGTATTTGTTGCTTTGCATTCAATTTCCATTACTCCCTTCGAGGAAATGGAGAGGCTGGTCTAGTTTGCTTTGGAAAACTAGAATATTAATCAATTCTGCCAACAGAACGCCGTATTTTTTCGTAGAATGTTATACCTTTATGTCTGTTTCTAACTGCGGCTGCTAATAAATACATTAAAATTAAAAGAGTGTTTGCTTTCATGTAGTTTCGTGCAAAAACAATCCACACTATAAATGGAACCACAATGTAGAAATACAATTAAAATAAATAAATGTTCCTATATTAACTGCTTTCACTTAAAAGGTAGGCAAGGTTCTACTCTGTAAGAAAAACCTTTCAGCAAATTCATGCGACATTTGACAAGATTGAATGTTCTACGAGTAAAGTTTGTTCTATAAAATACTATTTTCGCGGTGTCGGATTAATGAAATACTGTTACCATTATTTTCGCTATAAAATGACTCGTAACAAAAATACGCTCCGTGAACTATATGATGAAGAGTTAAACTATTTTTGAGACCATATTTTAGGTGGTATACGCATAATGAAGTGAAATACTTTCATTAGAGGTAAACCAAATTTTATGATTTAAAAGCGCTTTATTTAAGAAAGAAAGAAAGTATTTTTGATTTCAACAGAAATACACATACATAATTATAACATCTACCGGCACGTTTATGTCAGTTGTTACAGGCAACTAATCGTTTCGATAATCCACAAATTATTTTCGTCGATGGCTATTGTGTAAGTACAAGAAACGTCAACGCAAACCCACGTTACAAAAGGTCCTTAAATATCGACAAGATGTTTGGTTGAATAGTTTCATCATTCATCTATCTTCGTGTTTAATTTCCACAAGAATTAAAAGTATTCAGTATGTCCACCAAATAATTGTTTGGCACTGGAGATAGGTTTAGCGATCTATTTTTTCCAGCTCGGCGGTCATTCAGAACCTTTGTTCAGAACAATGATATAAGGAAAGTCGTAGATACGTTACCTACGTAGTAATCAATCCGTAGAAACAGTACACTAACGCAAACATCGATAACACCATATTTTATTTTAAATTCGGTTGACAAGATGTGTCAGTTTCACTATGACGCCGGCTCGCGACGTCACACACACATATGTCCGCCTTGCCAACTGGCTTATGTTTAGTGTCCTGTTTTTGGGACGCCTATAACGTATCTACTTCTTTTTACTTGTAACATCGTTGGTTCAGAACAATATTTGTATGGCAATAGTTGCGTTAAATTTGAATGAAATTTTATGTTAACTCATTTATATACAGAATGCTCCATGAATAACGATAGTTATATATGCGATCTCAAAGTTTACTCGCACACGATTTGATGCATTTGGTTGTTATTCGTATATAAGTTAGACATACATAATTTTAAGCATTTTAAGGGTGCAATAAAAAGGGATTTCCTGAAATGCACACGAAATTTGTAAGAGTAGGTTAAATTATAGCAAAATGAAAATCTAGCAATTTATTTTGGGGAACATATTATATTTAACAAATTTATACAAAGCACAGAGCTAAATAGGAAAATTTGGTCGGATAGTTAAACTGTAGCATTTTTTTCATTACCAACCGGCACTTGGCTAGCATGGATGACTATGGCCTTACCCTTCTTCTTAACGATTTTAAACTTCTCCGATAATTATTTAAGGTATAAGGTACCACACCACACGGTAATCCGTGTGGTGACGGATTAAGAATACGGATTGTCACCATCCCATATCATCCCATGGATGTCGTAGGAGCCGACAGAGGGAGCATATTATGCAGAAAACAGCACTGTAAGAGAAGGAAAACTTGATACAAACCCTATACCAACCCATTTGGCCAGCGTGGTATAGTAAGCCAATTCCTCCTTTCAAAGGAGAGGCCTAGTCCAGCAGTGGACTGTTAAAAGCTGATGATGACTGAACTACGAACAGAGTTCTCGTTGCGGTTGCTCTTGAAAACTCCTAACTTCCTACGGATAAATGTCAATGAATCCGACGTAGCTCGGGGCGCATTCGGACAGCAGCTTTTTAAATTGATCTGTAAAACTGGTAAATAGTCTGTAAATGTACTGAAAGAAACTCAAGTGGGGAACACGCTTACTTTAATCTGGCTGACTACTTCAACAGTGTCAAGTATGAGCGCAGATTACTACTATTTCAAAAAGGGGAATTGTTCTTATCATTGCAATCAGTGGAATAGTACTTTCGATGAATGTAAATGTAAAGTTATGAAAGACCTTAGCAGCTAAAATAGGACTAACATCGACCATGGTTTCTTACATAGGTGGAGTCGAGAGGAAATATATTAAAAATAATGTAATATTAGAATAAGAAAGATAACATTTAGTGATAATGTCACCATTTGGTTTTTATCATTTATATTTTGCCCCTTCATTTATCTGTCTTTCTTTTACACGAACTAACTCGAGCCATCCATTGAGAATCGAATCCATGACACGCGGCGCAGTGTAATTAGACGAGGCGAACGCTAAAACCAATTTTGCAATGCAGAAAGACATATTTCTTATAGCTCCGAAATGTAAAATGAAATTGGAAACATTTATACTTTTTTAGATTATAATGTGTGTCCAGAGTAATGTAACTATTTAAATGTTAAGTGCAAAGTTAAATTGTAACTTAAGCCAAAACAGTTAAATGGTTGCAAATGTACCGCTTCTACAGTTTATAAATGTTGCTGTTTCTTTTGTTGTTGTATTTACAGAGTATACGGCAATTATAAATACATTGTAATAAAAGCACTCACATATTTTTTTACGGGACGGTTAAATAACTTTATTAAGTACTAGCTGTTTCCCGCGATTTCACCCGCGTCCTGAGGGAACTACTTCGCGTACCCGGTTAATTTATAGCCTAAGTTACTCTTGGTGCATCAGCTATCCGCCAGTGAAAGTCCCGTAAAAATAGGTAACAGACAGACAGACAGACAAAAATTTAAATAATGTAATTTCGGTATATGTACCGTGTATACGTAATGCATTTAGTAAAAAGCGGTTATTTTAATATTACAAACAGACACTCCAACTTTATTTATGTGTATAGATTTTATTATTTTTCGTACTTTTTCATTATTTTTGTTGATTGCATTAAATTTGACTGCAGTGATTAGTGGCTAGAACGACAGACTGTCACTCGGGTTTGAATCCACGGTACGCACCAATGACCTTTCGAAGTTAAGTGCTTATTAAATTGTTAATTATCGCTTGCTGCTTGCTTGATAAACATTAAGCCCACTTACAGAAAGAATACGCGGACCCGTAAAACATTTTTTATACCAGAAGGTGCTGAGCTGAAAGTAATGTTAAATGGTGAGGTGGTTGCTTAAACCACTGCCCCATGCGTGCAGATTAAATTCAATTTCACTTATTATTAATTCTCCTAGTGTTATCTCAATTTCAACCTGGGGTCCGCTTCCTAGTCTAACCGGATTTTGCTCAATTTTAGCTTTTCCTCCGCAACCCGAAGGGATAGCGATATTCCATGTATAGATTTAGTGTTACTTACAGTCAGTTACAGTTTATTTAGAAGGTACTGGCGCCCTAACGATTCAGCAAGCGATAATTAACAATTTAATATGCACTTCACTCCGAAAAGTCAGTGGTGTGCGCCGTGGATTTAAACCCTATACACTCTGCATGGCAGTCTGTTGGTATCCCCACTAGGCTATCGCTGGTTTAAATTTCACTTATTATTATTCACCATAATAGTTTCAAAATAATAGCACATCAGGTTCTACATTTCTCCTTTAAAACTGCTTTTGCATTCCGCTATCGATCCAATTTCTGCGACACATTCAGCCGTTTTAGTCTTTGAATAAACCCACGGGCGACCAGCTGAAACTTTATACAAACTTAGTTAGTTACGGACAAACAGACCGATCGTCTGTTTATATTACCTAATAAATCTAAAGTAACGGGTCCCACTGATACGGGTTTCATTCTCTATTCGAATTAAAGTAATTGATTCACGGTTGGCCGGATTTTGCGTATTTATTTTGTGATTGGCTTATTTCGTGAATTGTGTAAATTTTTGGTGATAGATCATTAGTGATGGCATATGCCAGGGTAGGGTATCGTGAGGTTCATGATAATATAATGTCAAAATGATGATGAAAATTAAATGTAAACTCTATATTATTATCTTGGAGAATGCCTATTTCCAGCAATGGACGTCTCTAGGCTGATAGGATGATGTATTAGGTGTGAGAACAATTTCAGTATAACATTAATAATTTACTCCTAGTCCTCTGAACTCCACTACGTAATTTAGACAGTAATAGTCCAATGGAGATAGCAACTGTCTGCTATATAGTGAGTAAAGGGTTCAAACCCACGATGCGCATCTCTGAGATGCCAAATTAGTTAATTATCGCCTGCCCTGTGAACCATTACCCTTTAGATTTGGGCTGTCATGAAGATTTTTGGGAATTAAGAAGGTTCTTTGCTTCAATATTACTTAAAATTCACAATAAAATTAATAAGATTACAATGGTAACAATTCACATGACAACAAATTCAAAACAATCGAAATAGAAAGCATAATTACAAACTAACATTCTCAGATACACTATTAAAAAGTATTTTTACAAAGTATACTTAGTGCTAAAACGTATAATCCCAGCGTTATTCAAAGCGCATTGTCCAGCGTTAGGGCATTAATAGTCCATTGTTTCTTTACCGCTTAGTTGGACACACCGTGTGTCGGTGACACAGATTCGAGGTGGGTCACTAGAAAACTGTTGTCGCACGCTTTTGTCCAGTCAGCACTTTTCTTTGAAGATAATATGTTATCTGCGAGGAAACTTTGAGAGCTCGATTTTTAGTTTCACTGAGGAAAATAGAACGGCATTTTCTTTTTTATGGTTGAGGAAACTTTAGTTTGATAGAATTTTATTGCAATAAAATTGCGGCGAATTATATAGCTTGACCTGTGTTTGTCGTCTTACTTTACATAATAATAAAAAGCTTGTAATAGAGATAATCTGAAAACTCACGATTCGTTTATACCTAGTCTTGCCATAAATATTGTAACAAAGAAAAAAAAATGTTTAATTGCAAATAACATTTATTATTTTTACAGTGTATTCGTTTAATACAGAAATATAAAACAATTTAAAATATAAAAAGCGGTCGGTATTCGAAGTGGTCTCCATTGGCTGCAATACAGTCCTTTAATCGTTGAGGCCACTTATCAATAGAACCACACACTCTTTCTATGGGAAAATTCTTCACTGCCAATCGTATGGATTGTTTTTTTTTTTAATGTTATTATAGGCAGCAAACGAGCAGACGGATCGCCTGATGGTAAACAATTACTGCCGCCCATGGACACCCGCAACACCACAGGAGTCACGAGGGCGTTGCCGCTCCTTGGGGTTGGGAAAAGGGATAGGATAAGGAGTGGGATGAGGGAGAAGGAATAAGGGATAGGGCCTCCGGCACTCTCACTCACCGAACGAAACGCAACAGTTTAGGTACTGTTACTTTACGTCGACTTTCTGTGAGAGGGTAGTACTTCCCCGGTCGAGCCGGCCCATTCATGCTGAAATCAGCAAGGTACTACCTCGAAAAGTTTTGTTTTAGGGACTCCAAATTATCATGGCGTTTAGAACAAGCCGTACTCTCTAAATCTAACCATAAATCATAATCCAGCGGATTAAGATCGGGACTAGATGACGGCCAGTCTTCAGCTCTGATGAAGTCCGAAACGTTCGCTTACAACCAAGACTGCATGGACCAAGCTTTATGACCCGAGTCTTGCTGGAAGGACCATACTTGGTTATTGAACATGGTGTTATTAAGGGGCTTAACTAACTTCTCAAGAATGGCATTTTGATACACTTGTACCGATGTTATGAAATCTTTTTCACAAAAATACCTATGGCTCAGTCACTCCTTCATAGCTAACACCCCACCAAACCATCACTGAAGTCGGATAATGCCCGCGTTGCACTCTGTCGACTAATTGGGAAGCTTCTTTAGAGCTTTGAGCATAAATACGGTCATTTTGTTTGTTAAAATGTTGCTCAATTGTAAAAAATTTTACATCCGTAAACAAAATTTTTCTGTGACCTCCCTTTGCGTACCGCTTCTGGAGTTGTTTCGATTATACCACCCTATTCCTTTTTAAATTATCAGGTAAGAAATGAACAGTGCATCTCTTATAGGCTGCAGGTCCTAAGTCATCTTTTAAAATACGCGACATGGTTCTAGGTGCTATCTTCATCTCCAGAGATAAAATCTTTTGCTTTCAGACAGGATTTCTTCGAATTCTTTCCCTTACTGCTTTGACCACCTTTATCGTACGAACACTACGTGGACGGCCAGGTCTTTTTCTGTCACAAACAGAGAAGGTCTCATTTTCCCTATTAATAGCCCGGTACACAAAGATTTGACTAATACCAAGTGTATGGAGAAATTTAAAAATTGCTTTTGACTCCATACCCACTTTGTGTAATGCAATCACAGCGATTCGGTTCTCTTTATCAACCACTCCATTTTAATATCGCAAAATATCGTACAATGTAGTGGTGCCAAAACGAGAAAACACAATAAACAATCGTATAAAAATGACGGATTCCAAATTCATTTATTTTTAATTGTAACAGTATTTATGGCCAGACTAAGTATATTAATCTCTACACGTATTTATTTAGAAAATATCCTGACTAACATATCAATAATGAAATTTATTAAAACATCTGGTGATTTTAAAGCGTTTTATAGAAAAAATATTTATACGGTAATAAGTACAGCATTGCCAACCCGCACTTGGCCAGCGTGGTGGACTATGGCCTTACCCTTCTCATATTGAGAAGAGACCCGTGCCCAGCAGTGGGACAGTTTAAAAGGCTGATGATGAAGTACAGCATTATTGTTGTTTATCTGTGCATGTGTCAACATGATAGCTCCCGAGTAATATTGGAAATTTGGAAAATATGTCGATAAAAATGTGTTTTATGTGCACCTATTACGTTAATACATCGATATTATATGGAGTACAGTGTTAAATTTGAGTATTTTGGATATAATAGGACATTATTTGTGTGAAGAAAAGTGCAGTGACAATTTCATAACTTGCAGGTGGCGCTAGCGGTGAACGGCGCATCGCGCTCTTTTGCACACGTGTGAACTGGCTAGCTGTGTCTCGCTCGCTCTGTGTTGTTATAATTTTAAACATCAAAATGAACTGTTTGGCTTGCACTAGAAAAATTGAAGTTGCGGAGATGATAAAATGCATTGGATGCAAAGGGGGATATCATTTTAAGTGTGTGAATATTTCCCCGGCTAAGTTTAAGGAGGGGCAGGCACAATTAAAGCGTACTTTTAAGTGTGTCTCCTGCTTGAATGTAGCACAGCGTATACGAGTAACCGGCGACACTCCTGTACGCGGTATTTCTCTCGGGTGTATGGCAAAGGAGCATTCCATTGGAGAGGATAGCTCTCTGGATACTGCTGATCTTATGACGGAGGAGGTGAAAAACGGTGTTATGAGTATAATGGAAAAAGTTAATGGCATTATTTTGGCAAAAATGAGTGTTCTCGAAAAAAAATTATAGAAGAAATTCAAACTACTGTGCAGGTACTGGCGCTGGAAAATAGTAAACTCAGACTGGAATTACAGGAGGCAAATAGGAAATGCAGTTCATATGAACAACAAATTGAGGCCTTAAAGAAAGACAGTCAAATAACTAGAAAGGAAAATGGCAGGAATGATAATAATGCAAAAAATGTGAGAAAAGGACCGTCAGGCAGAACTGCTCCTGTGATCACTACTGCTGAAATGTCATCATCAGATGGAAATATTGATACGTTGAGATCTGATGTCAGCTTTGCAGAGGTGGCTAGTAAACCAGCGGATATGGGAGTTGCAGACAAGAACACTTACAATTGGATTGAAGTTAGAAATAGAAAAAGGAGCAATCCTATAAAGAGAGGGGGTAGTACCTCTGTAGTTTCTCTGAAAGCGGTTGAACGTCGACGTTTTTTACATGTATGGAGATTGGACAAAGGTACCACTGTGGATATTATAACTGAACATGTCAGGAAGGTATTAGGAAATGTTTCAGAAATTATTGTTGAAAAATTGACACATAAAACGGAGCGAGACTACTCTTCATTCAAAATTGGAGTTTCAGTAAGTAACTTTGAATTACTCTGTGACCCAGCTATATGGCCACTACATGTTGAATTCAGCGAGTGGGTTTGGTTTCGTCGCCCAGCCAACCGAAATCAATCATGAATCAAACAGGTGTATCACTATTTTTTATCAAAATGTTAGAGGACTTCGTACAAAGACTACACAATTTTTGTCATTACTAGAATCCTCGGCATCCGATCTATTTGCTATCACTGAGACTGGCCTAAATGATGGAATTCAAAACACAGAGGTGGCGTTACCCGGATATCAGATTTTAAGATGTGACCGGGCGGACGGGCGCAAGCAAGGAGGCGTGCTTTTAGTGGCCACATCGCGGTTTGAATTGCGACAAGTAGCAATGCCGGATGGAATTATAATAGACAATTACAAATTTGAGTTAATTTGTGCGACTGTTTTCATGAACACTCGGTTTTTATTTACTTGTTGCACCGTATATACACCGCCGCGAACAGACGAGAATGAGTATATGGTATTATTTAGAATATTAGAACATTTCAGTGTTAAATACGGAAATAATTTAGTAATATTAGGAGATTTTAATTTATATTCTTGTTGTACAAATGTCATTAATTATTATGAGTATTTTAGGGCTTTCTGTGAGTTCACTCAGTGCAACGCAGTTAATAACTGCAACCATAGACAGTTGGACCTGGTGCTGAGCGCGCGCGGAGGCGCCGTATCGGTGCGCGCGGCGGACGAGGCGCTGCAGCCCGTTGACGTGTATCACCCACCGCTCGCGGCGCGCGTCGCGCTTGCTGCGCGCTTGACCGACTCAACTTCCGCGCAACCGGCACCGCCGCCGGGACCCTTGCCACACTCGGTTTCTCATAAACAATAGAACTTTAACAAAGCTGACTTCCATCGCTTGTATTATATGTTGACTGAAATAGATTGGAGTGATATATATTATCTGGATAACCCAGACTTAGTTTTAGATTTCTTTTATGACAAACTTTATGAAACGTTCGAAGTATGTGTTCCCCCGAAGAGATTGGGTAGGGTTAAAAGAAAGCGTATTGATCCGGTATGGTATACGACTGACCTTATCCAAACTATAAAACTGAAACATCAGCTACACAAAAAATTTAAATTAAGTAAATTGTGTACTGATTATGAGGCATTTAAACGTTGCAGAGCGAGAGTTAAGTATGAAACTGCACAAGCACATAACCAATACCGCGATCGCGTGCAAAGTAATTTAGAAAAAGATCCACGCACATTTTGGGACTTCATTAGAAGAAAGGGTAACTCGAGCAGTTGCAAAATAATGAAAGAAGGGCATGTTTTGTCGGAATATGAGTGTGCCAAGGAATTTGCACGTTTTTTTGAGTCTGTTTACAACCCGGAGCCAGCACAGCTTAATGTAACGGCAGCTCAGGCGCGCGCGGAGCAGCCGCCGGGCGCGTGGGCGCACCTTGCGCGCGTCACCGCCGCCGACGTGCGCCGCGCACTGGCTCGTCTGCCGTCCAAACACTCTGTGGGGCCAGATGGTATACCACCGTTTGTTTTTAAGGATTGTACGGAAGTACTGGTAGAACCGCTCCTGCACTTATTTAATGTATGCATTGAGACCGCAACGTTTCCCGATCGCTGGAAGCTAACTCGAGTTGTACCCGTACCGAAAGGTGGTGGTGGTCCAGCTGCTAGCGATTATAGACCAGTGGCGGTCCTTTGCACCCCAGCAAAGGTATTCGAGGCAGTCATCTACAGTTGTCTATATCCACAAATAAGCGCTCAGTTGTCCGATGCGCAGCACGGCTTTCGTCCTGGGCGTGGGACTACTGGAAACTTGCTGGATCTAATGACTCATCTTGTACCAACGGTGGATGCTGGCCAACAAGTGGATGTTGCCTATTTTGATTTTAGGAAAGCTTTTGACACAGTTGACAACGATGTGTTGCTATTGAAGTTGGCTAGCGTAGGTTGTACACCACATACATTAAATTTCTTTGCCAGTTATTTACGGGACAGACGTCAATATGTTGACTGTGGTGGGTGCCATTCGGAACCATATTATACTAGATCGGGCGTGAGTCAGGGCACTAATTTGGGGCCTTTACTGTTTATTTTAACTGTAAATGACTTACCTGATGTAGTACTTAGATCAACACCTTTGTTATTTGCTGATGACCTTAAATTAGTACGGGAAATTAAACAAAACGAGGATCATGATAATCTGCAGCAAGATATAGATAAGATAATAGAGTGGAGCTCATCAAATAAGTTATACTTTAACGTCACTAAATGCTCTGTGATAACTTTCAGTCGCTCACACACCCCAAGCCACTATCAATATCAGATGGAAGGTATGCCACAACAACGCGTCACAGAGGTTAGGGACTTAGGCGTGTACTTCTCTGCAGATCTTAGCTTCAAAAAACATGTGTTGCACATTTGCAAGAAAGCATATCGCAATTTGGGGTTAGTACTACGCCAAGCTAACCAGTTTACAAACACTAGGGCACTGAGAGCATTGTATGAGGCACTGGTTAAGAGCCATTTAGAACATAATTCTGCAATATGGTCACCGCACGAAGCAAAATATTCATTAATGTTAGAACGCATCCAGAATAAATTTACTAGATTCTTATATTCTAAGAAGTATGGGGTGTATCCAGGATATCCACTTTTGTACCCGACACTATTTGTGTTAGGCATGGTAGGATACTACAAACTGGAGGTAAGAAGAGAGGTAGCTCTTACTACCTATCTATTTAAAATAATACGTGGCAAAGTGCACAACCCAGGCGTATTGCGTACAATCGGGCTGTGTGTTCCGGATGGGTACGCGGAGCGGCGGCGACGACCGCCGCTGTTGTCGGTGGTGCGAGCGCGCACCAACCTGCTGCAGCGCGCACCACTTACGAGGGCAATGCGGACGCTCAGTGCACTGTCCGATGTAGTAGATTTGTTTTCGTGCTCACTGAGTGAACTCACACGGGCCGCTTTTTGTTACCTTTCTAATATAAGTTTTTAGTTATAGGTATAGTTACTGTATATTGTTTTACTTTTCTGTTGCTACACTATTGCAATGGGTTATCCTGTAATGATAGTGGTATGTAAGGATGTGATAAATAAATAAATAAAATAAATAAAAAGCATTAAATGTATAGTAAAGAAACACCAGATTTACATACTTTGGAAAACAAACTTTTTTTTTTAAAGACTCACGCATGTATCCCCGGAGGGGTAAGCAGAGGTGTAATATTACATCCACATTTTGCCAAGAATTTTTAGGTCCCACGTAATAGGGGGCGAGCCTATTGCCGTACCGGGCACATTACCAGACTCCGTGCTGCTACTGAGAATTTCCTAACTGAAAAACCCAATAACACTTTTCCCGAGCCGGGAATCGAAAACAAACTTCAGTAGGGTTAAATAGGGGATGGTAGTTCAGGCTACTAGCCACAGATCAAAAGCTAGTAAAATTTAGTATAGTAATATCGTGGATGAATATACACACGGCTTTCTGAACTAAAAAAAAACTCGCGGCGCGCGTACATGCGAAGCGGACCTGTTACTGGTTATTTTCTAAAATTTAATTACATCTGACATACAAATCTGAACCCTGAGTCATTAGTGCAAAGTGATTTATGCAAAAAATCCTTTCCCGTGGTGCGACAAGTGCAGGCGATACTAGCGCAGCTCTTCACACCTACGAGTAAAAGAGATAGACACTACTGTGCCACAGATATACACCATGAGTGTTCTACACTCGCCTACTGGAAGTGGCACCGGCGAAAAACGTGCTATCTCGCAGCCTGATTTGACGCAGGAACAGGATACGCCAAGTAATTCCCGAATTACTTTCCGTAGCTATAAAAGGAAGGAGGCAGAAGAAGAAAATATGCGAGAAGAAATAGTTGAGATGCGAAAGCATATAAACCTTATGATGGGTATGTTAAAGACATTTACTACTAAGCAAGAAGAAAAGTTCAATCAAATATGCACCAATATATTTTCAATCAATTTACAAATTACTAATATAAACATAACAGCTGAAAACATAATATCTGAACAAAACAAAAAAAAATCGGATATTGAAATTGAAATTTTAAAATCGGATATCGAGTTGACAGTTGTCAGTGGGCACAGTAACACAAACTCTCGTTCAAAAATTTATAAAAATAGTTTAATTAACATCTGAACTATGAATAATGTAAAATTGTGAATGTGGACACATAAAGAAGCAATATAAGTGTTATCACCAGTTCTGGATACCGAATAACAAATAGAAAACTGATTGTTAATCTCCACTATACAGTGACATAAATAACAAAAACAAAGTGCAAATATTAACATTAAAAGTGACCCATGCTCATGAACTTCAGTTTTCAGTGTTAAAACATAATAAAAAGAACAAGTTCCAGAAGTATTTTAAACTTTCTTCATAATAAGTTTCGTTTTTTATTTGAATGTTGTGATAACAACAAACCGATAATAACGCCATCTACATATAACTGCTTGAACTACATCGTAATATGTGTTGCCACTAGAATTCAGTGATGTCAGATTTTAAATATTGTGTTAACATTTAGCCACAGTGACATCTGTTATGCAAATAAGTAACTATCAACAAACCAACCGCAATATAGTGGCTAATTTCAATACAATCCTTACTAGTTAAGTTGTCCTCGCGGCTTGAGTGACCGCTTCACATTCTGGAGATTCAAGTTCGAGCCTCACCGACGGAAATCTTGTTTTGGGAGTTTTTGTATTCAAGATAATAAATATTAAGAACTTATTATAATGAATTTCCTAGAGAACATTACCTTTCGTCGCACGCGCACACAATCGGAACATTCAGAACCAAGCGATAGTGACATAGCTTCACAAACATTGAACCATACAATCAACAGTATGCCAGAGATGTCAGAAACCGACGATAGTAATCAACAAATAAAGATATTGAAGGATAAAGTCGAACAACTAACAAGCGATCTTGAAAGCGCTCACAAGGAAATCGAAATATTATCTTTAGAAAATAATACATTGAAGAAAAATAATGAGGATTTAATGAGGAAAAATGAGATGTTTAAAGCAATCGCAAGCAGTCCAATCAAACACAAAACTTTAACACCAAAGAGAAATACGAAAAAGAATTGCTGCAGTAAAAAGAAAAATGCACAAACTGCAAATAGCGAAATTATTCTTGCAGATATACAAAAAGGAAGTGAAAATAAAAATAATACAAACATACCAGGCAGCACTGAAAATCAGGGTCGCTCTTTAACCGCATATTCCCCATCACCATTTTCAGCATTAAGCAGGAAGCACAAAATATGTCTCGTAAGCAGTGAAATTTCCAACAGGCTATACAATTTAATGGAAGATACATTACTATCTAATTATGAAATCTGTCACTACCGTCAACCTAAATGTGGAATAGAATGTATCTTTAACAATATTGATTGTAAAGTACGTAATTTTACTAAGTCGGATTACTGTGTTATCTATATAGGAGAGGAAGACTTCCGGAAGACGCATAACTATGGGCATTTTGTCAAATTTATCCATGAAAAATTAATACATTTGTGTCATACTAACTTTATAATCTGTTTACCAACCTTTAAAGACATGAACAATTGTAATATTATGTTTAATAGCCGAATAGATATTTTCAATAATTTACTGTACATGGATATCGAGACTTACAACTACGCGCTAGTCTTGGATTCAAATCTGAATTTGCCTTACACTAACGATACATACAACCAACGTTTCGGGACTTTGAATAACAAAGGTCAAAAAATTATTTTATTTGACTTACAAGATCTCATTCAAAGCATAAGCTTACTGAATACTATTCATCTAGAGGTTGATAGTTTCCAGAAAAAACAACAAGCCTGGATAGACACAAAGGAACGGAACAATTCTCAGTTTTTTCTATAACTCTTTAAATATTCTTCATCAAAACATAGCAGGGCTACTCAACAAATTGGATATTTTTATTGTTAAATTAGAAGAACTTTATAATACAGGAAATCCAATAGATGTAATCTGTATAACAGAACATTTTATAGAAAGAGGATTTGAAGATTTCTTACAAATACCAAATTTCTGTCTAGCAGCTTGCTTCTCAAGAAATGCCAAACGAGGAGGCACCTGTATTCTTGTGAGAAAAGGCTTACAGTATAAGGAAAAATCAGACGTAGCAAAGCAATCAGTACCAAACATTTTTGAATGCAGTGCTTTAGAAATTGTTTCACATCACATTATTATTATATGCGTGTATAGAATACCTAAAAACAATTATACAATATTTTACGAAAGGTTGGATAGTATATTGAAAAAAATTTGCTCTCAATCAAACAAAAATATTGTTATATGTGGAGATATTAACATTGACGTCCTTAAAAGAAATAAAATTACATTAGATCTTGAATATTTTCTCCAACAATATAATTTAAAATTAGCCTTGAATGCCCCTACTAGACTGAGTAGCAACACATGCATCGATAACTTTGCACATAACTATCGCGCAGGCTGCAGAGCTGAAAGAATAGATTTAATTCTTTCTGATCACACTTCTCAATTATTAAAAGTATCTATTAACAGAACTTGTAAACTTAAATTTTGGAAAACAAGCAAGCTGGACATTTCGAAGGAAAACTTAATTAAATTTAAATCATATTTGAAAAGTTTAGTGTTTAAGCAAGTTTATGATACCAGTGATGCAAATGAATCTTTTCGAAATTTTATGGATGATTTTTTACTCTTTTATAGATTATGCTTTCCAAAAAAATGCATAACTATTAAAACTAGCAAATCGACTAAATGGATCTCTAACGGAATTAAAATATGCAGTAAAAAACAAAGACTTCTACTTTGGGAGTACAGACATAATCCTAATTTAAAAAATAAACTGGCTTTTAAAAAATACTCAGCACAATATAGAAAAATAATAAGATTAACCCAGAAAGCCCAAAATAATCATTTTGTGAAGACTTCCCAAAACAAATCTAAAGCTGCTTGGCAAATAATTAACAAAACAAAATTCAACTTTCCCCATGAATCAGTATCATTATTAAAAAGAGATAATTTGACTTTTACGCATCCGATTGACATAGCTAATGAATTTAACAAATACTTTATTGACTCAATTGAAAATAATATTCATACAGACATTGCCAGTAGCAATAATTTTGAAAATTTTACATCTCATTCATTATATATGCTACCAGTAACATACATTGACATAATAAAAATAATTAATGACTTAAAAAACACTAACACTGTCGGCTACGACGGCGTATCTACAAAAACCATTAAATATGTCAAAGAAATAATTGCACCGCCACTAGCGCACATTATTAATAACTGCATTACCGAGGGAATATTTCCAAATGAATTAAAAAAGGTTGTTATAAAACCCCTTTTCAAACGCAATGACAAAACAGATGTAAAAAATTACAGACCAATTGCGAAAATTCCGATACTTTCAAAAATAATAGAGAAAGTAATATATAATGCTGTGTATACTTACTTTGAAAAATATAAACTATTTTGCATTGAACAAAAAGGGTTTCGATAAAATACTACAGTCAATATGGTATTTTTTGACCTAATATCTAATATTTTGACTTCCGTAGATAAAAGGAATCCAATATGTGCTATATTCACTGACATGACAAAAGCCTTCGATTTTGTTGATCATAACATCCTTCTTCAAAAATTGCACGGCTATGGTATAAGAGGAAATATCCTTAAACTCCTACAATCATACCTTAGTGATAGATAACAGTATACAGAAATCTCTAGAATATGCCCAATTAGTAAGATAGAATCAGTATACACATCTGAATCTAGACATGTAAAATATGGTGTGCCTCAAGGTATTGGGACCGTTATTGTTCCTAATATACATTAACGATCTCCCAAAAGCGATAACACACAAAATGGTTCTCTTTGCTGATGACAGCACAGCAATTATTAAGTGTACTAATCCTCATGACTACCAAAATGAAATCAATAGCGCTGTAAGTGCAATTATAAAGTGGCTTGATAAGAATAATTTAAGAATAAATATAAGCAAGACAAAAGTAATGCATTTCCATCAACGTCGTGCAAACCCAACTATTTCCGTTACATATAACAACTGTTTGATAGAAGAGGTCACTAGTATTAAGTTTCTGGGTATAACTATCGACAATAAACTCACTTGGAAACTCCATGTAGAAGATATATGTAAGCGCATAAGTAAATCCGCATATGTACTTTTCCAACTTTCGAAAAAATTAAATATTGAAACCTTGCTGACAGCGTATCATGGTTTAGTAGGTTCAACTCTTAGATATGGTATTGTTTTTTGGGAACAATCAACTGAAAGAGATTGTATTCAGAATGCAAAAGCGTTGCATTAGGTCTATGTGCGGTCTACAAACCACAGATAGTTGTATGCCTTACTTCAAATCATTAAAACTGTTAACATTTCCGGCACTATACATATTAGAAACTGCACTTTTTGTAAAAAGAAACCTACATTTATTTATTAAACTATCAGCAGTCAAGAAAACTCCATTACGTGCTCAGTATAAAAATCAATTATGTAACACAAAATGTAAGACTGCCCTGATGTACAAAAGCTTTTTCGGAATCGCTCCTAGAATATATAATAAAATTCCTAATTTCATAAAAATAATGCCATTGTCTAAATTCAAAAAATCGCTGGAGAAAATTCTTCTTGACAAATGTTATTATGCAATAGACGAGTTTTTAAACGATAAAGAGTTATAATTTTATTTATGTTGCATTTAAAATTTTGACATCTGTAACTTTTATATTTTTATGATTATTTTTTTACTTTTATTTTTATGTTTAATGAATATTATAATGTTTTGTTTATTAGAATGTATAATAAAATTGATTCATGTACTTATTTTTTTTAGCATATTCATTCTGCGTGTGTATTTGTACGTCTGAAGACAAAACATAGCGTCCTATTTTATGTGTAAGACCTATTGTATACCTATGTTTCACAAATAAACTATTTGATTTGATTTGATTTGAAAACTTATCAAGGACGACAAAAACTACAGAGGAAAGGGTCATGTGTCAATCGGACGTAAAAGTATTGAAAACGAATTCGTAGATAACACTGAATATCGAACCAGAGCAATCGTTACAATTTGAGAACATCTTAAGTGAAATCCAAGAACGTAATTCTAGGAACAAAATAGAATCGATCATCGAAAACTATTTGGAACGAAATGAATCTGATATGAACGAAGTCATGAAAGTTTTGCAAACTATTCTTAGAGATTGCCTAAGACCAACAAGAATTTTTCGCCTTGGAAGATACAACTCCGAAATTGCCCGCTCCATTAAGATTTGCTTGGCTCACGAAGAGACAGCCAAATATATACTGCAGAACAAAGGAACCGTGCTGCCAGAATCTATTAAGATCTATTCAGATCAAACACCACAGCAGCAGAAATACCTGAAATCTCTGAAAGAACAACTTAAGCAACGGATCCAAAATGGAGAAACCAACCTCACAATAAAATATATAAAAGGCACCCCAAGAATAACTCCGAAACCAGCACCAAAAGACCCAAAAACAACCAAGAACCCAGTTATCTAGTGAAAAACAACAACATAAGTTACCAAATAAAAAATATTTATGAACAAATAATAACTACAAAAAACGCACTGAAATGCTTATATGCCAATGTAAGATCTATTGTCAAACCTGGGAAATTCGACGAACTGACATGTGTTGTACAATCCTTCCAAGAAACTCTTCACCTAATTATATTGACACAAACATGGCTCAAATCAAACGATTAAGCTGAACGATTTCAACTGTGTGGCTATACCTATTACTGCAGCTGCAGACCAAATAAACGAAGAGGAGGAGTATCAATCTTCATGCATAATAGCTTGAAACATGATCTTATCGAGGAAAACTGTGTGAATGAAAATTACTTTCTGTGGATACATATCAACAAATTTTGTCTAGATGTTGGTGTCATATACAGGCCACCTAGAAGTAATGCAAAGGAATTCATAGAGCATTATTGTATGCAACTCCAACAGAAAAAGAGAGCAGTTGTTTTCGGTGATTTTAACTTTGATTTATTAGGCTCGGAATCATCAACAAAAGAATATAAACGAACGAATAAGGAAAATGGCTACAAAATTTAAAAAAAAATTGAAAAGGAATACTGCACTCATGAAACTGTAATTACAAAAACCATCCTGGATCATATTAGTTCAAATCTGTCCAATAATGAATTTCACTTAGCTATCATAGATACACCCATGTCAGACCACAAACAACTATATTTTGAAGTCAAACAACAAGTACCCATATCTTTGGAGACCACCGAATATAAGATAATGGATTATGACAGACTATTTAAACTGTTTAAAAATTAAATAAGCCAAACTACCATCACGTACTACGAACAATTAGAACAAATAATGCTAGAGTGTGTAAAACAATGCCAAATCACTAAAACAAAACGTTATACCCACAAAAAACTAACTGGATTAACCCAAAAATAACAAAAGCGATCAAAAAAAGGAACAAAAATGGTATAAATTGAAAAAACAACCTACTAATGAAAATCTAAAGATAACATTTAAAACTATTAGAAACCAAACTACTGAAATTATACATAATACCAAAAAGCAATACTATACAAAGTTTTTTCAAGAATGTACAAAGAAACCCCTTAAAATGTGGAAACTAATAAAAAACTTAACTAATAACAAATTAAAACAATCTGAAGGCCCTAATAAATTATTAATCGATGGAAAAGTAGTCGATGATCAACAACAAATATGCGAATGTTTCAATACATTTTTCTCGACTGTTGGTTTTCCCTTAGCTCAAAAAATACCGCAAAAGTATCATAATAATAAAACACTTACCTTGACATACGCTGAACGCAATAATTCTGGGGGTCTGTCTGTGTTTGAACCAGCTACTGTCGGTGAAGTTGGAAAAATAATTGATGGTTTGAATACTAATACAAGCACAGGCATCGATAGTATTAGTACCAAAACTATTAAGAGTATAAAAAAAATACTAGTTCATGACCTAACAAAATGCATAAACAGGTGTCTTGAGGAGGGAACTTTTCCCGACTCCCTAAAACTCGATAAAGTTACAGCAATTTTTAATGCGGGCGATAGGACTGATCCTAACAACTACCGGCCTATATCAGTGCTACTGGTTATCTCTAAAATTTTCCATGATCGAATGGATACTTATTTGAGCTCTATTGGTTTCCTAAATGATAAACAATACGGATTTCGAAAAAAGTCTAACACGCTCTCTGGCAGAATTGCATAGTTACAAATTTAAAAAATACTATAGACAAAAAACTACTTTCCATTGGTATTTTCATAGACCTGAAAAAAGCGTTTGACACTGTAAGTCACGACCTACTATTAAATAAACTTAAAAGCATTGGGATAACCGGTACTGCACTTGATATGTTTAAGTCGTATCTGACGAATAGATTCCAAGTAGTCAAAAGTGGAAACTGCCAAAGCAGGCCGGAACCAATCACCTGTGGAATTCCACAGGGATCAATTTTGGGCCCATTATTGTTTATAGCATACATAAACAACATATTCGAACTAGACCTTAAAGGAGACATCGCATTATATGCTGACGACACATGTTTATTTTACTCCGGACAATATGTAGATGCAATCATGGATAGTGCGCAAAATGATCTAAATCTGCTCAGTGTATGGTTTCAGTGCAACTTATTAACAATAAATGCGTCAAAGAAAAATTATACTATATTTAAAGCTAAAAATATAAAGATAAATACTACTAAACAACTCAAAATAGACGGTAAAATTATAAATGAAACAAATAAAGAAAAATATTTAGGACTCCTAATGGATCACCATCTTATGTAGAAACCACACCTTGAGCGGTTACGTTCAAACTGGCGTCACTCTCAGGACTCGTACGGTGTATATCAAGGTGCCTACCACGAAAGGTAAAATATATTATATATAACTCTCTTGTTAAACCGCACCTGGATTACCTTATCGAAGTGTGGGGCACTGCCGCCAAAACGAACCTACAACTAATTCAAACTGGACAAAATAATATTATCAAAAATCTATTCAATTATGATTATTTCACGCCTAGCTGTAAATTATATAAAAAAACAAAATTACTTAATATTGAACAAAATTACAAATACCACACTTGCATATTAATATATAAAATACTACACGGTAAAATTCATACTCAAATAAAATTTACCAAAAAATATAGTAGACATAATCGTAACCTTAGAAATGCTAAAGATATTCAATTACGCGTGCCACGAACCAACTATGGAAAAAAGAATCTTATGTACGAGGGTGCACAACTATTTAATAGATTACCTAACAATATAAAAGAATCTAAATCGTTACAAATATTTAAAAATCAAATAAAACAACACATTATAAACACAAATTAATATTAATACTAACATCATTATATTTTTGTGTTAGTAAGTACCTATATATTCTAACTACGCTGAGGTACGTTCTTGCCTTGCCACTTCTAGTAAATTAACATCTTTGCGAAACCGGCCGGGCCGTATGTTCTGTCGGTCAACTACCTGCTTTTTCTTAACAATATTTTACTTAATAAAACTTGCTGTCTTGTTTTCGGTGATCTTTATGTTAATTTAAAACGAAATAACAATTAAATTATGGTGTAACTAATGATGGTGAAAGTGACAAAAGGAGATTGTATTGTTACGAGCTGGGGTTCGACGATAAATTATAACTCACTATGCCACTTAAAATGAACTTTATTTATACACAAACACTATACAATTATTTTCACAACTAGTAAAAACACACTTATTTCACACCACTAGAACAACACTAAACACTTCCGAATTACTTCCCTCGCTTCTTGTATTTCGCTTCGATATTCAATTGTTACTGTCCGGTCCGTTCGCTTGCGCTCTATTTATACTGGCCGGATAACATCACTAGCGCATTCTAGATGCTTCTACAAAACTGTCGAAATAATCTCGAATAGTCGATACTCGATACAGCAACGCCATCTGGTACAGAGTAGCTGGATTACCTTTAAACCACCGTTACATTCAATCTCTTCTAGTACCCCCATTCACCGATAGATGGCGTAACACTGCCCCCCTCTTAAACGTGTTCGTCTCGAACATCGTTGGACCCATGGTAACGAGCCAACCGGTCCACATGAACTATCCTCGGTGCACCTCGCGACCCCTTCTGGATTCGATAGGTGACGTCGTTCATCCTGGTAATTATGCGATATGGCCCGTCCCATCTGGCTTGTAGCTTAGGCGATTTGCCTTTGCTTCGTACTGGGTTATGAAGCCACACCAATGATCCCTCATTGAAGCCTTTGTTGTTTGCCTTCCGGTCGTAGCGAGTCTTCATCTTTTCAGACATCTGTTGTCCTGACGCCCTGATGTGCTCGTATACGTCGTTCATCTTGTTGCGTAGCTCGGTCGCGTAATCCGTTATATTGCGTGGAGATTCTGGCGGAATACCGGTGATTAAGTCTGCTGGTAAACGTAATTCTCTGCCGAAATTGGCAAAAGCTGGTGTTACTCCTGTGGTTTCGTGGATCGCACTGCGATATGACAGAAGGAATGGTTGGATGTGTTTGTCCCAATCTCTTTGTTTGCTCTCCACGACCTTCGCCAGGTACCTTTCCAGTGATTGGTTAAATCGTTCAACCATACCATCTGATTGCGGGTGATAAGCCGTGGTCCTGGTTTTATGTGCACCCATCACGCGACAAGTCTCCTTGAACACCTCAGACTCGAAGTTCCGGCCTTGATCGCTGTGGATTTCCAAGGGCACCCCGAACCGACAGAAGACTTCATGCACCAGCTTATCCGCCACTGTGGTAGCTTCTTGATTTGGGATTGCAAACACTTCAGGCCACTTCGTGAAGTAATCCATCACAACCAGGAAGTATTTGTTTCCGTCCTGGCTCTCAGGAAACGGCCCAGCGACATCCAACGCTATGCGCTTCCATGGGGCTCCCACATTGTACACCTTTAATGCACCTCTGCTACGGGTATGAGGCCCCTTCACAGCCGCACAACTTGTGCATTTGCGGCACCAATCCTCGACGTCATCCCGACAGGGGAGCCAATAAAACCGCTCCCGGATCTTAGTAAGGGTCTTCTTAACTCCCATGTGACCTCCCGAAGCATCATTGTGATAGAGCTGCAAGACTTCCGGCACCTTAGTTTTGGGCACTACCATTTGCAAATGGCACTGGTTACCGCGAGCGTTTTCCCATTTGCGGCACAGAACTCCATCCTGGACGACCAAGCTTTCCCACTGTGCCCAATAACTCTTGGTGATGGGGCTCATTGCTGCGATATCACTCCATTTGGGCCTAGGCGCATCTGATTTCTTCCATTCAAGAATCGACTGTACATCCTTGTCATCTTGCTGAGCACTCTGCAAAGCTTCTCTCCATTCGTCGCTTAGATCCGTCTTTAACATCCTCACTAGCGCTACCTGCTTTGCTTCCTGTCGGCTACAGTGCTTGCACTGGTCGGGACACGGCCTACGCGATAGGGCATCTGCGTTACCATGGGACTTGCCGCTGCGATGTTGTATTACAAAATCAAACTCTTGCAGTAGTTCAATCCATCTGGCTACTTGTCCTTCTGGGTCCTTAAATTGAAGTAGCCATTTTAGCGCAGCGTGGTCGGTTCGCAGGTGGAATTTACGCCCCAACAAATATTTGTTGAAATACTGCAATGTCTTTACTACAGCCAAGAGTTCCCGCCTGGTGACGCAGTAGTTTCTTTCGGGTTTGGATAAGGCCTTGCTGAAGTATGCTATAATAACTTCTTGATCACCCTTCTTCTGTGACAGCACGCCGCCAATTCCGGTGTTACTGGCATCTGTGTCAACTATGAATTCATGCTCATTGTCAGGGTAGCCTAGAATAGGTGCAGTACACAGATGTTCCTTAAGCTTCTGGAATGCAACGTCAGAGCTCTCATTCCAACAGAACTGCACTCTGTCTTCGGTGAGCTTATGAAGAGGTCGAGCAATGTCAGCAAAGTTCTTCACAAACCGTCGATAGTAGGAGCATAATCCGAGGAATGCTCTGACCTGCGTTTTGTTCTCTGGAACTGGCCATTCCTTCACGGCAATGATCTTATCCGGGTCAGTTTGAATACCGTTCTCCGAGACCACATGTCTGCCGTCTGAATAACGCGCATTTCTTCGGAATCAGCTCCAAATTAGCTCCTCGTATCTTTGACAGCACTTGCTCCAAGTTTCGAAGGTGATCCTGGAAGGTGCGCCCCACGATGATGATGTCATCCAAGTAGACCAGACAGGCGTCTCCAATCAGTCCCATAAGCACTCGCTCCATCAGTCTCTCAAAAGTAGCCGGAGCGTTGCACAATCCAAAGGGCATGACGTTAAATTGCCACAATCCTTTGCCGTCTTCTCTTTGTCTCGAGGATCTATTTCCACCTGCCAGTAGCCACTTTTTAGATCTAATGTAGAAAACCACTTCATCCCCGTCAGCGTATCCAGTGTGTCATCGATACTTGGCAGTGGGTAGCTGTCCTTTTTCGTGATGTCATTTAATCGGCGGTAGTCTACACAGAAGCGTATGCTGCCATCCTTCTTCTTAACTAACACCACCGGAGAGCACCACGGGCTGGACGAAGGCTCGATTACGCCTTCTTTCACCATACCGTCGATCATAGCTTCCACTTCACGTTCCTGTGCCACTGGCACACGTCTTGGTCGCTGGCGAATCGGTGCTTCACTTCCCGTGTTTATTTTGTGCTGGACTAGTGCTGTCTTCCCTATGTCGGCATCACTGGTCGAGAAAATATCCGCGAACCGGTTCAACATCTTCTGAGCCTCGGTCTTCTCTTCCTCCGACAGGGTACTTTCGCAGTCCTCTAAAAGAGTAGACACGTCGAATCGTGCACCCTGAACCTTGACGCTGGTAGGTTGCTCCTGACATCTACGCATCCAAGCCGCTCCTTCATAGGTGCCCAATTCCGTCCCTTTCTTGAGCGACACTTCCTTGTCACTTGCATTCAGTGCGCGTACTGATGAAACTTTGGTACCCCTTACCAAGGTTCGTGCAATCTTCCACGAGGCCTCTTTCTCTAGGCCTTCGATTAGTACGCAGCGGTTCCCTCGACCAGAATTCCCTGGTAGACAAACTGGTACAACCGTTTCCGACCGCGGGTGAAGAATGACATTCTTCAGGCAGTACACTTTTCCTGAAGTTGCACCTTCCATGAAGACTTCTTCCGAGCCACACTTCAGCACTCCCTGGTTAACATCGATCTCGCAGCGATACTTCCGCATGAAGTCTAGGCCCAAGATGCAGTCGTCCACTATATCGGCCACGATGACTTTGTGACGGTAAATTTTGTTGCCTAGCTTCAGATCCACCTCCATTTCACCTCGGACGGTTATGTACTGACCGGTAGCTGTTCTCAGATTCACACATTCATTGTTCCTGAAGCAGCCCCGAAGAACCCGTCTTGCCAGATGGAAACCGATGACTGTCCGAGAAGCACCCGTGTCCAATGTCAGCTTGCATGGTGTTCTGTTAATTTCGCCTTCAATGATCAGGCTGTTCCCGTCGCATGATTGCGAGATCGAGATACTTGGGGCTCTTCCATTACCAGCCAGCACCCGCCCCGCAGTCCTGGCTTCTACTCGTTTCCCTGCTCTCGCTGCCTGGCAGGCACATCAAGCGACCCCTTTGGTGGAGACAGGGTGTCACCAGGCTGCCTACGCTTTGGGCAGCTCAAGCGGATATGGCCTCTTTCTCCGCAGTTGTAGCACCGAGGTGACGACACAACTTCTCTGATGCGGTGACCTCGATCGTCGCGTCGCACTGCTTCCACCTCCAGAGCGTGGGCTACGGCATCCTTGAGGTCCTTGAAGTGCCCAAGCCTCACTGCTGCTCTTACCTCCAGGTCCCGGATCCCATCCGTAAACGCCTGTACGAGGTTCCCGTCAATAAGCGCAGGAGACGACTGGTATGCCTTCCTGACCAGCTTTTCCACCTCTAGAGCCCACTGCTGCAGAGTTTCTCCGGTGCGTTGCGTCCTGTCCTTCAGCTGAGCACGATACACATGTTCGAGGTGCGCGTCTCCGTACCTCGCCTCCAGCGCCTCCAGAAGCTTCTCGTAAGTGACGTCTTGTCCGAGTGCCTCCAACACTGTCAAGGCCCGGTCACGAAGGCCCAAGGTTAGGGCGGTTAAGGCCTGTTCTATATTACACCCATTTGATCTCAACACAGCCTCGAACTGGATCTTGTATGCTGACCATGATAACGAGCCATCAAATGGTGGAACCTTAAATCCACGAGGTGAGGGCACTACAGCCGCTGGTGTCACTTCGAGCTCACGCAACTTCTTCTCCACTTCAGCAACACAGGTCTCGTGGTGATCGTGTACACGCTTCTCTATAAAGGCGACGCGAGTCTCAAGCTTGTCGTGTACGAGCATCTCTACGTCGCTGATACGGGCCTCGTGCTGCTGAAGTTCCTCCTTGACCGCCTTCAAGTCCTTCCCTACAGCGGCGCTGAGGTCCTTCATAAGCACCACCTGCTCTTCTAGGCGGCGCGCGTGCTCCTCCTTGTCGCACTGGAGCTGTTCTTCCAGGCGGCGCGCGTGCTCCTCTTGACGGCGAGCCTGCTCCTCCTTGTTGCGCTGAAGCTGTTCCTCCAGGCGGCGCGCGTGCTCCTCTTGACGGCGAGCCTGCTCCTCTTGACGGCGAGCCTGCTCCTCCTTGTCGCGCTGTAGCTGTTCCTCCATGCGGCGCGCGTGCTCTTCTTGACGGCGAGCCTGCTCCTCCTGACGGCGGGCCTGCTCCTCCTTGTCACGCTGTCGCTGTTCTTCCATGCGGCGCGCGTGCTCCTTCTGACGGCGGGCCTGCTCCTCCTGACGGCGGGCCTGCTCTTGCATGAACGCCATCAGAGCCGCGATGTCGGGCACCGCCATGGAGTGTGCGCTGGCAGGCTCCACTGCAGCCGCGGAGTCGCCTGATCCACCAGACGATGGAGAAGGAACGTCTCCGAAGCGTCTCTGGTCCAGGTCTTGCTGGCGCTGGTTCCTGGTACGCACTCCGTCAGTTTCTTCCTTCGGCATAACCGGCATAATTTATCCCTTTCTTCTGACACCAATTTGTTACGAGCTGGGGTTCGACGATAAATTAAAACTGACTATGCCACTAAACTGTACTTTATTTTAACACAAACACTATACACACTTATTTTCACAACTAGTAAAACACACTTATTTCACACCACTAGAACAACACTAAACACTTCCGAATTACTTCCCTCGCTTCTTGTATTTCGCTTCGATATTCAATTGTTACTGTCCGGTCCGTTCGCTTGCGCTCTATTTATACTGGCCGGATAACATCACTAGCGCATTCTAGATGCTTCTACAAAACTGTCGAAATAATCTCGAATAGTCGATACTCGATACAGCAACGCCATCTAGTACAGAGTAGCTGAATTACCTTTAAACCACCGTTACATTCAATCTCTTCTAGTACCCCCATTCACCGATAGATGGCGTAACAGTATGTTAATATTGATAACTAGTCTTGTTTTGTATACCTACGTGTGTTAACAACCTATGTGTCATGTGTGTTTCTCATGTAGGTGAATATTTTATTCTTATGGGAAATAAAGAATCTCTAAACCGTAAAACTAAGCAGTGCTGTGGTAATCAAACAACTTTAGATAACCTAATGGAAGGAAAGAGGAACCCACCACGCACCCTCGAATTGACCACCCCAACTATTGCAATAGAAAAAGGTTGACAATATCGAACTCCTCTAAAAGGATAAGGGATATAGGAATGGTATGGGTTCCAGGAAGATACCTGACTTGCAGTATCCCGCTGTATGCGCCGACTATTCTTCGACACGTGTTTCGCCTCTGCACGAGGCATCCTCAGGAACGATGGGCAACGACTGAGCGCTTTCCAACCGTGGGCATGTCTTATAAACGATTGAACTTTCTAATCCCCTCCCTCCGTTGCTCGACTGATGTGAGTCATTATGACGGTGTGCGAATATATTCAGCAATGGGGACCCGTTAAAGTTGGTTTGATCGTTGAGTAATTTATGCTTGTCCTGCTTTAAAATCTCTAATTGTTCCAATACGCACATTCTAATACCCTTTTGACAAGTGTGTATGACGTCAAATGAATGTCTGCTATTTAAGGTATGACCCGATTCAAGTAAATGTTCGGCAAAATGAGACTTTTCCGGCTGGTTGTTTCTAAACGCCGCTAAATGTTCTTTATATCTCAGCTCAAAACTTCGACCCGTCTGTCCTATGTACTTGTTTTGGCATTGGTCGCATGTTAAGCAGTAAATATCGGACTTTTTGTTCTTGCATACTTTATCTTTACCATTACAAAGAAATTTTAACGTTTTGTATGGTTTATAGGCTGATCTGATACCGTTCCTCCTCAGTATACGCGCCATACGGTCAGTTATGCTTCCAAAATAGGTAAGAACAGCGGTATTATTTATAGGTTCTTTTATAGAGGGATATAAAAGTGACTTGGCCATTCTAAGTTGTTTTCCTCTAATCATCTTGTCAATTAGGCGTTTACTATACCCGTTGGATTGAGCTATATGATAAATAATATTTAATTCTCTGTTATATGATTCTATATTCAGTGGTACATTTAATAATCTATGAATCATACTGTGAAATGCTGCCATTTTGTGTTGCGATGGATGACAGGACGATGCTGGTATTGTACTATCTGTATACGTCGGTTTACGATAAATTTCAAATGAGTGTGAGGTACCCTCCCTTTTGATAGTCAAATCTAAGAAGTTTATTGGGCTGTTTTGTTCTATCTCCAATTCGAACTTAATTTTGGGGTGTATACTATTGATTCTTGTAAGAAAACAGTGAAGCTGACGTTCTGTGCCCTTCCAAGCCAGCAAAATATCGTCCACGAATCTATAATAATATAAGATGTTCGGTTCTTTTACCAAATGCTCGTGTTCGTAGTTATTCATAAAGATATCTGCTAACAACGGACTAAGCGGTGAACCCATGGCCAAACCCGCCTTCTGTAAGTAGTACTCGTTGTTGAATTGAAAATAATTTTGTTTACTGCATAACTCGGTTAATTTCAAAATATTCTGAATCTGTTCTGGGTGTATTCTATTTCTTCCCAGCAGATTTTTAATTATAACTAAACATTCTTTATACGGGACATTTGTAAATAAGCTTTTTACATCCAAAGACACGAGTTTTGTGTTTCTAGGTAGACAGATGTGTTTTATTTTGCTAATCAAATCATAACTATTTTTCAGGCTGTATTTTGCGGTGAATGACGTCTTCTCTTTAATCAATCCGTTTAAATATTTCGCTAATTTATAAGCTGGAGCGTTGACATATGAGACGACTGGACGGATGGGCACCTGATCTTTATGTATTTTTGGTAAACCATACAACAGCGGACACTGAGGGTTCATCGGTATAAGACTTTTCGCTAAATAGCAGTTTTGTGGAAAAAGGTAAGTACTTGACTTGATACTGAGTTTTAATTCTGCATGAAATCGTTTGGTAGGATCGTAGTGCAGACGCTGGAAATCTTCGGTGTGTATTACATCTTGTACTTTGCTATTATACTGCGATCTAGACATAATTACTACGGTGTTCCCTTTATCCGTCTTATTTACCACCAAATCATTTTGTTGAATTTTATTTTGGATGGATTTATATATTTTTAATTCGCAGTTAATGAAATTAGTCGATTTGTATGTTTGTAACTGATGGGCAGCTAAACTCTTGACTATGTTATCTTTTTTATTTCTGGTAATAGCTATTTCTGCATCCACCGCCAATGTTTCCAAAGAATATTGCGTAACTTTTTGAGGAATACTATACTTTAATCCCTTCTCCAAAAGTGAGTTCTCGTCACGTGTGAAAATGGTGTTCGAAAGATTCTTTATTCTGGGATGAAATTG
The DNA here is from genome assembly GCA_944739405.2 of Euclidia mi. Taxonomy (NCBI): domain Eukaryota; kingdom Metazoa; phylum Arthropoda; class Insecta; order Lepidoptera; family Erebidae; genus Euclidia; species Euclidia mi. The sequence continues at coordinate 29,142,147 of OX123195.2, forward strand.
ATGATTACAAGTGGTGTTGCCAGTATAGTCTGAAGGTGGTGTTATTCTTCCTATCAGTTCTTGTAACTTCCTACTTTGAATGATGTATTTCTCGTGAGCTACAGTTGACGCTAATTCCCTAGCTTTTTGGTCTAATAAATCGAACTCGACATTGTGTAACTTGAATGAAAGTTCTAAGTGCAGTATTTTTAAATGTAGTTTTAAATTATCGCGAACCGTAAACCAACGTCTTGCCTCTTCACCTAGCCAAATTGTTTGAGCTTTTTGTATCGCTATATTGGCAGCCCGACTGTGCGTATTGGAACGTATAGTAATATAATTTGGAATGACATTGTAATATTTACATTTCTGATTGAACCACACGTTTTGACATGCGACCCGGGGTTGCTTCGTAAGTTTGATGTATAATTTCGCCTGTACAGCTATGCTTGCTGATTTGATATTTGATATTCGAGGGTGCGTGGTGGGTTCCTCTTTCCTTCCATTAGGTTACAATGGAGTTCCGCCAAGTAACGCCTGATTCAATCAACTATAACTTTAGATAATATTATCATTACAAAAAAAAATATATAATCATTGCCTCCGTGGTCCAGTGGATAGCGTATGTGACTACTGATCGGAGGTCCCGGGTTCGATTCCCGGTTCAGGCAAAAGTGTTACTAGGTTTTTCCGAATTTCCGGTGGCAGCACAGAGTCTGGTGATGTGCCCGGTAACGGCAATAGGCTCGCCCCCTATTACGTGTGGGTGTAATGTTACACCTCTGCCTATCCCTTCGAGGATACAGGCGTGAGTCTATAAAAAATATATAATCAGGAGACAGTCATACCACATATCGCAGCTTTGAGGTTATATATTTCTAAGGCACTATTGCAAGCACCATGATTGTGGCATTTGGAAGTACCCGTGTATATTAACTCTTTCAAAATAGAGAATCATGTCACACGGATATAACAAAATAAAATATTTCGGCTAGTATTTGCGTATGGTCGCAAACAATGCACGACTAGTCATAAATAAAAACGAAATGTAAATATATTTTTATATTTTTTGTTTCGTTTGTGCGATATGCACAAACGAAACAAAAAAGATGATTTGAAATGATTCGATTAGAAAATTATTTTTTGTTGGGTAACCCGTTTATTGAAGAAAGAAGAAAGTTACGCTATGAGCCACAAGTGCGGCGCAGTAGCAGGTAATCAAGTGGGTGTAACCACAGGTGTAAATCATTTAGTAGATACTTAAACATTTTGCTTTGTTTTAGGCCTGTCTCGCTCTAAGATGAATTTCAATTTTGCGAAGAAAATACTAAACTTCACAAAAATTCGAATAGTTAAAATAAAGTTCTCGCAGACGCAAAACAACTGTGTTTCAGAATAAGTGTTGCTGAATGAGACACCAGCCCACGATCTGGATCACATTAGCAGATGGCTTAAACCACTGCACTACTCGTACAGCATCAGGCAGCACTCACATTACAAAATAAATACATTCATAATATAGGAATTTAAACTTTCGTGGTCACTATAATTACTTTGTACTGTTCCTACGGGATATATACCACGTACCTTTGTTTTGAGTAACCGATATTTCGCCACTGTTGCAAGTGCCATGTTCACGGATGTACTGAAGTATTGCAGGTGGATGAAAGTTATAAACAAGTGAACCGGTCTACCCGCTTCCTTACTCGTTAATTGCACGCACAACCACTATCACCGTTTTCACTCTCGCACTGTACTCGATCGCGACACACTACAGTGTGTCGCGATCGAGTACAGTGCGAGAGTGAAACTTAAATCACGAGCTGACGTAGTGAGTACACTCACTACGTCAGCTCGTGATTTAAGTTTTTCCGGTTTATGGGTTTTGCATAGACGTACTAATGGATGCCAGGTATTCGACAGTTGAAACCCATCTTCTCTATTGAAGGTTTTATACTTTAAAATTTCAATAGCTTCTTTAACCATTCTAGGTATATAGTGGCGTTCTGTCAAAAGCACCTTGAGGGTTATGTAACTCAATCCAATGGTTCGTACCTGAGTCTAGGAGATGTTGAGCTATTGCCGACTTTTGTGGTTCATTGTTTTTGACTGCCCTGATGTGTTCCTTGAAGCGGCAGGAAATGGTGAGTTTCGTTTGTCCTATATAAGAACTCGTAGGTAGGTGGTATATATCCCGTAGGAACAGTACAAAGTAAATACATTCATACATATACTCACGCTTTTTCGAGGTAGGCAGAGAAAACGGAACGCCACATAAATCCTTACAAATCTCACGCGCTTCCTCTAGATTCATTACTCTTTTCACACATGCTCACCGGTTTCGGGTGCTTCGGCATTTTCCGTTTTTTTGAAACGTCCCCAATTTGAAACGATCCCCAATTACGACAGTAATCCGCCGTCGATCATATCTTAATTATTTTAATACCACCCAACATCAATATTGGTATTCTTAATCTCAGACGAAAGTGTTCATATTGATCTTACTCAGAAAAACCTAAACAAATTTAGTTACAGGGCAAATAATTTAACGGTGTCCGTATTGTGTGCAAACTCAATAAGTGTTTGTATACAAAGGGCCTCCTCGAATGGAGTGTTTTGAACGTGATCGACTAACAAAGAAGAGGATACATAAAAGAGATGTGTACGACGTATGCAAATCAACTGATGGGTTACAAGGGAAATCTGTGTTTTGAAAAGAATTTGATTAAGGATTTTACAATAGGAAAAGGCGTAGGATCGTTGGAAACGATTCTAATACAAAAAAATATAATTTGTGACAACAAATAGATCTATGTCTGAATGAGATAGAATGCTTTTTTATTCTTCATAATATGGAATGCAAAAAAGTTAATATAACCGTGGCACTATCTAATGTCAATGTCTAACTTCGGGGTTATAGGCGTGAGACTATGTATGTATGTACCATCTAATGCTCTCATAGCAACCAACATCTTTAGTCAATAACCCAACCTAAGGTTTTACGTACATATCTTCCGATAATGTATTACATTCTATCTACATAATTAGTTGTTATTAGTATGAGCGAATTATGTGAGACACGTACGTAGTAATATTATATGTGTTTGTTCATAATCATCGAATAACTGTATTGTTTCCTGTGTATGAATGGGCTAATCGTTCCTGAGATCGGCAAAGTTAAGCAACGTTCGTAGAGGTCACTATTTGGATGCGTGGCCGCTTGTCGTGGCATTCACACCAAGGCGTTACTTTGCTTTGGTATGTAAAGTCGTCGTTTCTGGTTCTAGTCTCAGTATAAGAATATTTAGGCCATGTCGGAGACCTGAGAAGGCGGTCTATAAACTACGACATCAAATTGGATCATACAATCATTCGAAAAGGAGGATATAATAGACAAATAATCAAGGCATTTAGATTGAATTTGGCGAGTTCGGCTCTTTGAGAAGTTTGAGTGGCTATGTCTCTCCCAAGAACTTTGTTATTCGACAAGAAAGCGAGATAATTTTGTTTTATTTGCCCTGGAGGAAAACGGAATAAGCTTCTTGTAAGATGTATAATTATATTAGATATATTTGCTATTCAGTAGCGGCGTAAGTGTGTTTACCAATGTTGCCTTATATAATAATTATTTTGTTATCATTTTACTTAGTTTTTAATTTAAATATATTTTTGAATCAAATTGTATTCATGTGTCCATTCTCCAGTCAAGATAAGTTTTATGAAACATTGTCATTATTAGAATATTTTTCGCAGGCACGTCTAAGTTTTTATATGTACTTGAATCTATTATTGCCTTGCACGAACAATGGGATGCTCTTAAACTTCGCGTAACAAACTATTGCACAGAAGCAACTATCGAACGGTTGTCTGGCATATCTGGTTGGACTACTAACCTCGGGCTCCAAGGTTTGTGAGTATTGGATGCAACCGGGATAACGCTAGGACGATCATGATGATGAATGCATGCGGAACTCGATCACAATATATATACGCTTTAAATAATAAAAACATCGACTGAAACTTACTGAAATGTAATTCAATCGTTGCCGAAAATAATGAGCTATTAACTTGACAATATTTCCTTTTCCTCACGCTTAGCTTTAACAAGAAAGAGATAAGATTATTTCGGATTATTTCACGGTTCTACAGAGATTGCAAAATTTAATTCAATCTCATTTCCTTAAAGACTTGCTTTCAAGAAAGGATGGTGAATTTAAAATTATGAACACAGTTAATTAGGAAATTGTTTTTGTAGCTTTTTACTCACAGTTATGAGTTGTTTATAGATTAGGTGAATAAGTACATTATTTTTTATCATCAAAGTAGATAATTTGACACCCAGGGTGTCAAATTATCTTTTAAAGAAGATAATAAATAAATGAGTAAATCAATATGAAATTAAATTGATCATGACTTGCTCAGTCGTTGCCCATCGCTCCTGAGGATGCCTCGTGCAGAGGCGAAATACGTGTCGAAGAATAGTCGACGCATACAGCGGGATACTGCAAGTCAAGTCTCTTCCTGGAACCCATACCATTTCTATAACCCTTATCCTTTTAGAGGAGTTCGGTATCGTCAACCTTTTTCTATTGTAATAGTTGGGGTGGTCAATCCGAGGGTGCGTGGTGGGTTCCTCTTTCCTTTCATTAGGTTACAATGGAGTTCCGCCAAGAAACGCCTGATTCAATCAACCTGATCATAACATTTAAAAATGAATGGTTACAGGGAAAACTGAAACAGAAAAATTACATCTCTCTTCTAACTGCCAAAAAGGAATAAGTTTAGGTTTTAATAAATGTTATTATTACAGAACCTTATTCTATCATACCTTATTCTAATAAATGCTATATCGTTTTAGGCAATGAAATTGCGACTATAATTATTGACATTTTACACTATAATAATTACAGTATACTTAATTTCCATTTTGGTGAATACTTTAATAGATATCAATCGCAAAGAAATCGCTGTTGTTCTTTCAGTATCCGTTTCGCCCATGTGAAGCCAGGACAGGTTGTTTGTAAATTATAAAGACATTCGAGGAACTGCATCTATTCAGCGTACAAGCACAACAATTGGAACGGTTTTCTGAGTAACAATCACGTCAAAGTTATACGTAGTAAGCGAACACGAGTCCATGAGTTTCTATGTTTCGTTTTAGATGTAACAGGTAATTATCTATATATATTATATATAGGTTGAATTCAACCTATTCCCTGAAGGAGGATATATTTGAAGTCATTTGCAAAAAATGACCTCCGTCAACTAGGGGTCAAAAATTAACGATTTCAGAGCTGCAGGATTTTGATTCCGACCTGTTATCATAATAGTCGATATTAAAAAGCAATATTCGCTTCTCGAGTCTAAATAAGCAATTGATCTTTACAAAAATGTAGGTTAAAATATCACAATATTTTAGAAATAAAGGGTTTGAAGTGCTGGTATGTGTAAATATTCGCTAAATTGAATTTATTAAATGCCCAAGTATTGCCGAAATCCCCTGAGGAAGTCATCTTGACTTCTAAATAGTTTCACTAAACTACAATTTGAGACGGGCAATTTCTTTTTGGGAGGTAATCTAATCAAAATCTAATATCTCTGGCAGATTGAATGTTCTGCTAATTAGATTATAGCATCGTCTACCTTCTAGATTAGATATGCTGCGAATCGACCTAGTTATAATCATCGTTAAATCGAAGCAAACGCTGTTAAAGCAAAAGATAGAAAAATGTTGAGCAGAAAAGGCGAAGTAAGGTTAAATTTAATTTAGAGAAATTTTAATTAAAAATATTCGCCGTGGCATCTGGGAAGCTTATGAACAGTTGCCAGTTTAGTTTATATCTACAATTAAATAAAAGCGGGTTGTTATTTTTACCCGACTGCGCTACGCAAAGGAGGGTAATGTGTTTATCAGTCTATGTATGTATGTATGTTTGTTTCTATGAGGCGTTCTAGAGACCAAATGCGTCGGCCGATTTTGATAATTCTTACGTCAATCGATTTGTCTTAACCTTGCAAGTGTCATTAAAGACATGACAGTAATCAAAATTCACCACAGCGACAACCAGACGCTATATTGTCAAAATGAAAAAAAAAGTCGATGAACTATGTCAAGTGGGGTGTCGTTGAATGGGTATTTTAAAATCATCTTTAGGTTCCTTTTATTATTTTTAATTTTAAATAATAATTAAGGATATATAACGATTTAAAGTTGTTTAACAAAACAATCATTCTCGCTAATTTTCTTACTTATTGATTTAAGTTTTTATTTCAATTTTATTTCATTTTAAGATATATATATATACAAAAAAAAACAGTGATAACTAAAACTAATATAAAAAAAATAGAATTTATGATGTGTTTTATGTGTGTATCGATTATAAAACTATTTCAATTGTCTAGTTATTTAGAATTACTTAACAGAATTCTAAACTACTGGGCTTGTTTCTTTCTTTTTAGTTTTTATTTAAGTTAATTTTTTCACCTAGTTAGGTAATTTTTTAAATTAGTTTTAACGCAGTCGGGAATTTTGTTTTTTTTATTTTTTTTTTCTATGTGATATTATTTAAATAGTTTTCTTCTGTGGGTTTTACTAATGGCGCTGACATTTTTGTTATGGAGGTCGAAGAGTAAAATTATGTGGCATTTTTACTCTCCATAAAAAATATAATTATTTGTTCTCGTAAGGTTGGACGGTAGAATAAGACGAGAAGAATATTCGTATTACTTTTCAAGTAGGTATAATCTCTTCAAAAGTTTGGTTGTTGCATTGAACTTAAAAACGAGCTCAGCTTTCTGCTTATTTGTTGGTACAACTATTTTCATTACCAATTTTCAAGTCCCCGCGGCTTATATCTATTATTAACGCGTATAATCATTTTCGGCGTGGTAGTAAAAATTCTGATAATCTTGAACATGATGAAATAAGCCTTTCCATGATTCCACATAACATAAAATATAGCATTCGCATAAATACCGTACACAAAAGGCTTTAAACTGAAAAAGTAACTAACCTCAGCTGGTGACGCAGATCCCGGCACCTTCAAGCAAAACATGAACGGCGTGTTGACTCTCTTCAAGATCTCACGGAAGTCGAGAGAAGCTCCTCTTGGGCGCAGCAGACGAAAGTATGTACCGAGTGATGAGCCTTGCGATGCTAGGTGCGTTCTGAAGAGGCGCATGAAACCGGCTCCTGAGTAGGACAAGACAAAAAGATTTGAAGTCCAATTTCATATAATTTTTTTGGCATAGTAATGAAGAATAAATTCTGCATTTTGTGTAACTGATGCAATAAAAGGGTTATGAGAACTAGACCAAGCAAGCCCCGACATAAGTTCTCAGTCTTTATCATCTCCTATGATTTTATTGGTTTTATATTTTAACTCTTCTGTTTACAAATAAGGGATACAAACCATAACTACCCCTTTTCATTCCACGGGTGTCGTAAGCAGCTACTTAAAATACCCGAGGTAATTTGTGTCTTTAGGAAGAACCGGCAAACACTACATCAACGTTTGTTAAATAAACGCATCATAACTGATACATTCGTTTAAGACATACGATGGCACAAACAGGCATGCATCCATATAAATAAGATTATAATCCCACAGTTTGCATTGCAGGTAAATGATAAGAACACTCTACACCAGCTACGATCAATTAGAACGCTTGCTGCCTACAAGTACTACTTTTTATTCTGGTTAAAAAAAAACGTACCACGTTTAATTTGACATCTACTTTTTCTGTACCTAAAACCTAAAAATAGTCCAACAAGTTTTTCCAATGTAAATCTACTTAGAAATTCAAATGCCTGTCACTCTACCTTAACTTATTTAACATATCAATCGTGATTAAGTTTTAAAATATTACACAGAGAAAATGCCAAACTCAATTTTATTGAGCAATTGACGTGAAAATGTTCAAAGCCGCTTTTTCATTATTTTGGTAAATGTGCTACATTTAAAACGTTTAAATAACGTCAAGTAATTTGTGTTATTTTGTTCTGTATCCTTTCAGAACGTTTCGTCAAAGGGCTTGTTTTATTTTTCCAATAGGTATAATATATTGCTGTAATTAATTGCAGGTAGCTGTGTGATTTGTAATGGTTTTATGTAAATTATAATTATATTACATCCCATGCGACGCCAGGATGGATCCTTAGTCTTAAATATACTTAAGTTTTTAGTTCAAAATGTCTTTATAATTTGTCACACACATTTTAATTGTACACTACTATCGCATAAAACAGGCGTTTATGGTCATTATCCAGCAAAACACTTGTTCAATATTTCTCAAATTTAAATTTGAGAAATATTAAATAAATGAATATTAATAATAATATTCTACCACATGCACACATCACCATCTAGTCCCAAACTAAGCAGAGCCTGTACTATGCGTACTAGATAATGGATAAACATACATATACACTTTTTTTTGTAAATACATACAAATTATACATAGAAACACCCAGACCAAGACTAACATCCATGTTCATGCACACAAATGTTTGACTAGAGCGGGAATCGAACCCGCGACCTTCGGCGTGGCAGTCGCTTGCACTCCCGCTGCGCCAACCGGTCGTCGAACATTTACATTACTGTTTGTAATTTGTTACAACTTCATGTAAATTATGATTATATTATACTACCCATGTGAAGTCGAGATGGACTTGTCTGAGATAATGTGTATTATGCTTAAGTAATCAGTGTAAAATGTCTTTATTATTTGCAACACCAATTTGAATTGTACAACACTAGCACATAAAACACACGTTTTTGGTCATTATCCAGCAAAACACTTGTTTAAATATTACTTCAAGAGATTTCATATTCGAGCCTACTTATCCTTCATTTATAATGAAGATTGAGTCAGACAATATTACATTTAATGTAGCCGTAGTAATACGAAAACTAATTTTCGTCAAGGTTACTATTGAAAGCTGCGAAAAATTCATTTAGCTACGACAGGTTATTAAATTGATAAAACACTGACAAAGAACATATTTTTTATTCCAAAAAATAACATAGAATTCTTTTGAATTTGAATACGTTTTGCAGTAAATTCATACATACATAGTCTCACGCCTATATCCCCGAATAGGTAGGCAGAGGTATTTATTGCTACACCCACTTTTCGCCAGATTTATTTAAGTCCCACGTAATAGCTGGCGAGCATATTGCCGTACCGGACACATTACCAGACTCCGAGCTGCTACTGATAATTTCCTAACGGAAAAACCCAATAACACTTTGCCCGACCCGGAAATCGAACCCGAGACCTCCCAATCCCACGCGTACATTTATGGCGCGAGACCAACGAGGCAGTCTTCTGTATTTTACTGCGCATATGGCGTAATGGCTTAAACGGTCGCCTAGGCATTTAACATTGTATTGAGTGTTGTGGGTTCGATCTCCATATGGCTGATTCTGATAAATTTTATTGTTGTTTCTCCGTGTGAATGTTCTTAGTATCTAACTATCTACTGTTTGAATGTATGTGAAGAATGTGAAACGTCCCTAGTGGCTTTTAGGCCTACTTACGAAAACCACCGCGGTATTCCTCTAAGTACACGATATGAATGGTAAGGTCATAGAGACCACGTCAGTGGTCATTTATTTAGGTGGTGACGTCACCTGTGTTGACCTACCTTGCCTAGCGAGCCCCGTCTATATTGCGCTTGCAGCCCGATTTAAGAATACCTTTTATTTTCCATGAAAAGTATATTAAAAATATACGTAGACTCCCTGTCTGTCAGATATTCATAATACCGTTTGTACCACTATTGTTCACAACACAAAATGCAAAATTACAAACTTTAAACATGTTTACACCTTCAAATAAACTGAAATAGTTATCAACAAGTTCCTATTCAAGCACAACTATCGCCCAAACTACTCTAAATATAATCGTCTCAAAAACCATTGGTGCTCGTTAGCTATTATGGACTACAAACTCCGCGTAAATGAAGGACCTATTGACCCTTTGTCAATAATCACCTAGCGTAGCCGTAAATTTAACGACTCATTCTAGATCCTTATCGACGCTAGACAGTAGATTAAAAGTTGACTAGAAAACTATTTTACCTTGCACTTAATTGACAGTAAAAGAGAGAAAGTACTAGAAAAGGAAAGTTGAAAAATAATAAGATCGGTATCTTTATATTGTATATTTTTCGGACTATTGTGTTTTGTTCTATTAATTGACAAAACACACTACATAAGAAAACAAAAACTTCGACTATAACCAAAATCATATCCCTTTCTTTACATAATTTTATGTTTAGGCCGTGTCGGAAGCTTTCGGATAGTCTGAAAACTCCGACGACAGACTTGGCCACACATACATGAAAAGGAAAAGAAAGAACATTAGTTTAAAACATCTAATTTTTTTTCAATCAGCTAAATTGTTCTTAATAATGTAAGAGACAGATTGTTTTACAATTTAGTTTTTCTACTTACTAATAACAAAAACAGACGCTCTATAACAAAAACTTTACTTCAACTTTTGATAAATAACAACGTACAAAATATAATTTTTAAACTAGAATGAACAAAATCTGATCATGACTTTTTTGCTCCAAAATGGGTCAAAATGTTACAAGACTAGAGATATTTTTAGCCTATTGCCGTATTTTTCATATCATCCAACGAGCATTAATTAATTATTTATTTGCCCTAAGGGCAAATAAATAATTAATGCTCGTACAAAAGTAAATCTCAATTCACAAGGGGCTTCATCTTCATCATCAGCCTGTAATAGTCCACTACTGGACTAGGCCTCTCCTTTGAAAGGAGGAATTGGCCTACTATACCACGCTGGCCAAGCGGGTTGGTATAGGGTTTGTACCAAGTTTTCCTTCTCTTACAGTGCTGTTCTCTGCATAATATGCTCCCTCTGTCGGCTCTTACGACACCCATGGGATGATATGGGGTGGCGACAATCCGTATTCTTAATCCGACACCACACGGACAAGTCACAAGGGGCTAGTTTTCGTGATTTCGGTAACAAAGCGTTTAAGAAAAATAAATAAAAGTAATGAAGTTCTTATTGTTATAAGAGATAAGAAATATTAGATTAGAGATCAAAAGTGACGTAAGCTGAGTCAGCAGAATGAGCTATAAATAAAATGGCTTTGTTTTCAACTACTTTATGGAACGCTATAATATATTTTAGTACTTGACATAAATTCTGTTTATTACGAGTTAGTCTTATAACATATCATAAAGATAACGGCACATAGAAAATACTTAGTCAAGACAAGCAGAGCCATAACTGTATACATGCTGTATATATTGCATGAAAAATTACTGTAGCCTGCATTTTTATAGAGCTAACCCCTATTTACCCCTTAGGGCAAAAATTTAAAGTAATCGTTAAAGAGTGCTAGCATAACAAAAATAAACCACTGATCAAATTTTATTATTATAATTTTATTTCAGCTTCAGTAGTTGGGGCTCTGCAATGATTTCAGTACCTACTTAGCAGGACAGAAACCAGTGAGTTTATGAAGATTATAAGCGAAATCATAACTCACTTTGTATTAATCAATCAATATAGGACTCAAAGTTTGTATGCTACTTTTTATCGAAGTGTAGTGGAGAAATAATCGTATTTTACAAAGAATACTTCATAACACGTCGGATTCTTCGAGTAAAACATTAGATAGAAGGTACAGTTTAATTTTAAAACAGTTACTACGATTCATTAATCCGCCGCATTGTGAAACCATAAATCAACACTATGTAAATAATATTTCCCTGTCTAGGTCAAACCGAGCTATTTACAGAAGTACTGTTTTAGAATTCTATTCAAGGAGATGTTGATATACATACCTATAGGTACCTATGTACTCGTAGGGATAGGCAGAGATATTGATAAATTATACTCGTACACAACGTATCTAATTCTCTTGGTTTGTATTAAGTCTTGCATAATTTATTTCTACGCAGAGTTTAACTTTTAATTCCGTGAAGAGGTTATTCCAAGTAATTGTCTTATTTTGTCTGTGCCTAAATGTTTTTGTAGCAATTTTTTTTGTAGCTTTTGTTCGATAAGCGGATTTTGAAAGAAATCCATTACCTTAAAGAATATTTTCCTTAGCTGCCAGCCTAAGAGCCCCAAAAAACTTTTTAAATAATATATTAACACCAGTCTTCTAATGAACCGTTCTAAATGGCGCATGTTGCCAAAACGCCTAGAACATTTTAAAGCCTTGAAAATGCCGAGTACCCTTAAACGTCCTAAACTTATTTATGCCTTCCATGGAAGTGACGATACTTAAGAAAATGACTTGCTAACGTATTTGATAAAGTGTATAAATGTGCTATGTAGGAGACGTTGAAATTACTTAGATATTCTGTACAATTGCTGACTTTATGTTATGCGATATTTCAAGGTGTTTGAGTGTGATAAGCTAGTGAGATTTTGCGATGAAAAAGCATCGCATTGAGTACATATGTGAGGAATTTTATCAATTTTGTACACGAGATTTTTAAGACATCTTCTGCGATAGTTATGTACCTATATGCCGTGTATCATACAGGAATTTATTTATTGGCACAAAGAAGATACGCACAGACACGTAATAACTGTTTATGATGCGCACAAACTGTTGTCGCGCGTTGGGATCTAACCGACGACACTCGGCACGGTATTAAACGGTGAATCGACCGCTCAAACAACATCGTCATACATGTCTGTCTGATAGATAAAATAATAAAGAAATACAATACACATAAATTGAATAGTTATTCATTACTTTTTGGTATCCGCATTATTGGCTTTCCTTCGCCTATTAGATATTGTTAATCATAGCGATTAATAGCAAACAGCAATTAGGCCCTTCACTAGCCCAATCACCACCAACTTATAACGTCTCCAATATTACGCCAAGATATTTTAATCAACGCATATTCTCCCTATAATTGCATTAATTACAAGACTATGAAGTAGAACATCTAATATACAATAAACTATACTAATATCTCGGTTGTATTAATACATGTTCGCCATTTTCTTCGCAAGATATTTGTCTTCATGTAATTTCATTTAGTTGGAGTGACTCCAGGGGCACTTATGTTTCACGGCGAACTTTATTAGACAGGCTGCGATGCAAAATATATTTGCCATTACAACGTCTCCTTAGTTAATGGACGTATTGTTAGAGATAGTAGAACAATAACGAAATATGTGCTAGAAAGAAAAGCAAATATATATCGCTCTACATCACATGAGGGGTTGCGTAAGTAATTGCAGTTTCCGCTCACTATGAGTCTTAATATAGAATTGTATCTTCTTGGGTTTACGCGAATGTTACACATTGAAGTTAAACTACAGTTTACGGATTTTATCACGTTGTATTGGTTTGACTAAGTTATTACATTTGAAACTAAAGATCTAGAAACTATATTTTTAATTTATTACTAGCCGACGTTTCGAATTATTTACAGAATTCATGTTCACGGCAGACCGAGGTGATATTTGTCTTTTTCTTAAATGTATAAGTTATCTCAAAGTACCCGAACATTTTTCAACTACTGGTGTTACTATTTACGCAGAATGAGCTCACAATGTCCTTAGGTCTTCTGGTGACTTTGTCCTTCTTGGGTTTCATTAGCCTTATGACAGGGTCCCAAGCTGGAGGAACATTCCAACCATCTTCCCTATTGAAATTAGGGTGTTTTTTAATTTCAATAGCCTCTCGTATCATCCTTGGAAGAAAACGATGTTCTTTTGCGAGTATCTGTGGTTCATCAAATCGCAGGTAGTGGTTGGGTCCTTGTTCCACATGTTCACACACAGCAGACTTTGTTGAGCGTTTATGTTTTATGTCAGCTATATGTTCTTTGAGTCGAATGCCTATGCTTCGCTTGGTTTGTCCAATGTATGAGAGCCCACATTCACAGTCAATTTTGTAGACACCGGCCTCTTGCAAGAGTAGCTGACACTTGACAGATGGTAATAATTGACTGATCTTTGTTGGTGGCTTGTAGTAAGTTTTGATAGAAGCTCGCTTCAAGATTTGGCTACATCTTGAAGCGAGCGTTGATGAACCACAGATCCTCGCAAAAGAACATCGTTTTCTTCCAAGGATGATACGAGAGGCTATTGAAATTAAAAAACACCCTAATTTCAATAGGGAAGATGGTTGGAATATTCCTCCAGCTTGGGACCCTGTCATAAGGCTAATGAAACCCAAGAAGGACAAAGTCACCAGAAGACCTAAGGACACTGTGAGCTCATTTTGCGTAAATAGTAACACCAGTAGTTGAAAAATGTTCGGGTACTTTGAGATAACTTATACATTCAAGAAAAAGACAAATATCACCTCAGTCTGCCGTGAACATGAATTCTGTAAAGAATTCAAAACTTCGGCTAGTAATAAATTAAAAATATAGTTTCTAGATCTTTAGTTTCAAATGTAATAACTTAGTGAAACCAATACAACGCGATAAAATCCGTAAACTGTAGTTTAATTTTAATATAGAATTTTTATACGTTAGCTAGCTCCAGTCGCTTGTCAGTGACAACGTGCCAAGGAAAAGCCTTGTAGTAGCTGGCCACACCGATCCTTAAGTCCGTTGCTTTCGTCGACGTCGCAATAGACGTCGCCTATGACTATTCTCTGTTGTCATCCTTTGATTTCTGATGCCTTGGTACGGCATTTATTTCGTACCTAAAAGAAGGGATGTCTTTAGTAAAGGAGGTTCAGGCGAAACCTGAATTCGTCAGAGAGAGTCTCTTATGTACCTCTGTTATCATTTTACACGTTACAGTTTACGTTTACACATGTTGGATAAAAGAAAACATTGTTGCATTAAACATTTTGTTAACGAGGTTGAATAACTTCCTAAATGTCGCCGGCCAGAAAATTACTATATGCAGGGACCTTATTTATTTGTCCAATAACAGAAATATATTTTACTGTATAGACACAATATAAAATTATTTACGCCTTGATAAAGAAGGATTTGCTAAGCCATCACAAGGTAAATGTAAATTAAATAAGTTTAGGTAAGTTGACTCTTAAATAACTAATAACGACACCTTATACTATGCTATGAATGAATAAATATGCCAGAAAACTAATATGCTTCCTAGTAGTTAGTAGTAGGCTCATTAGGCGTTTTGGCAAATGTAAATGTACAAGCTGTTGTACTAAATAAATAAAGAGTTCTCTGCGAAATCAGTGTATTACCAGCAACTGAGCCAGTTTCCATATTTTCTGCTCCTACTAATACAGTCTATAACATGACTGCCAAAACTTTGGTTGACCCAATAAAGACTAAACCTTAGCACAAAACTAGTTCAAGTATAAACGTGACACAAAATTCTTTTTGTATTATAAAAACAACAACCGACTACTGAACAATAAGGAACGGAAAGTCACACATAATAAAACAAGGTTAAAAACACTGTAATTGAATGCGAAGAATTGAAATATGTTACGTAAAACAAATATACATAAATCAAAATTATGAATGGTACATCTGCACAATGGAACAAGAATAGCTGAAATAAACCATATGGTACAAATTTAAAACTGAATGGTAAATTCAATGGATGTACCTACTTATTTCGTACTCTCTGTCTGCAGATTCAACGAGCAGTAACATTATTATCAACGCGAAAATAAAAATATTTTATATATTTTTGCAATGTTAAAAAAACAATGTAAAATTTGACATCCTCCTAGATGCCTGGTTTAATGATTGCATAACTGCTGAAATGTCGAAATCTGTCCGGAGTTCTATTTAATTGAACATGAAATGGTTAATGCCTATGAAACTGGCAACTATTTGGAGAAAGCTTTTAAAAATATTTCGAAATTCGTTGAAGAAAAGTGTTGAAATAAGATGCTGTATAATGTGTTTCTCGGCACGTGTGTTGTGATACGCGAAAATATTTATTTTCCTGATTTGCTCTACTTGACACTTGCCTTGATGGAGAAGCGCAAATAATGCTTTAAAATTAGTATTAATATTCTTCGTTGAGTTACAGTATGTTAAACGGGAACAATTTATATTCGCGCAGTCATAAATTTCCTTCCCCCTCGTGGGATCTCCACCTTGTCGTGGTGGGGGGGCTTAGTAACCGTGGATTGGTCACCCGCGGTGTAGCTAAGAGGGATCCAGGAGGGGACGCTCCGCGTGGGCTTGACGGAGGCCTGCGCAGGATGCGTCCAAAGGGGCGGGTGCGAGGCACAGTTCTTCTGTCCCTCGCAGTCGGGTGCGGTCACGGGAGGAGAGGCGTGTCGGTGTTGCGTTGCCGCGCGCCCTATCTCCCGCGACCAAATGGAGGCGCACCATCGTTGCGTCGCGGTGGGGCCGCAGAGGAAGAGGAGAGGCGGTGTTGCGCTGCCGTCCTCCCTATCGTCTGCGGCCGCTGAGTGTTTTGGCGGCGGAGCCCAACACCTTCATCCGCCGCCAAGGGGGTTTTGTTCGGGGCCCGTCTGGCGGGCCAATACCCGTCGGGGGGTAGCGAGGAATGCTTCAGCGATACCCGACCCTCCGACATACGGGTACGTGAGGAATACGGGTTGGTTTTTAGTAAGTAAGAGTCTGACAGTCCCCTTCGCCCTTCCCCCAGGGCGGAGGGACTCCATGAGGATTTTCCAACCCGACACCAAAAAAAAAAAGTAATAAATTTCCTTATAAAGCACAAAAATTTTGGATAAGATGTTTTTTAACTATGGAAATTCTGATAAAGCCGTCATAAGGTAATCGCCGAAGGTGAACTCAGCGGGCTGATCAAGAAGTATCCCAAGGTAACCAGTAGTAGTCCTGCTGTGACGGAGTCCAAGGCCGGTATCGAGAGTGCCGGTCCTATTTCAGCAATAGGGAATACCAAGAACGTGATGCTTAAATAGCTCTCGTATGTCTCCATTTCTCCCTCACTTTGTGCCTTATTTTACGTGCGTAGCCAATCCTATTTGTTTTTGTAAGCATTACATCACTTCATCAATTTCAATCTCATATTATGTTATTATTGTTAAACTATTTTTTTTTTTTTGGATTAATAATTATTTGTCTTGTTTACTCCGTCTGACAACTTTGACAGTTTGCAATCAATGTCATGATGACATACGTATGTTGTCAATGTGCTGCGTTCAGAAATGAACATGATAACTTTCTTTTTTAAATTTATTACTGCGTTTTGTTTACTGCGTTTTGTTTTCTGCGTCTTTTTTTTTGTTCTGTATTTTTCTTTTTTTTTTCTCTTTTCTCAATCGCATTGTACAGTACGATAATGTTTTTGTGTTTGTGTCTGCTGGCGGGTGGTGCAGTGGTAAATCATTGCGCTGATTCGCGAGTGTACCTTATTTTATTATTATACTATACTTATATATATTATTTATATTATATTTATTTTTATAATTTATATATAATTATTTATATCTTATATTACTGTTATACTTTATGTTACAGGATGATGTTTCCTCAAACTCATCAAATAATGACAGCTCTTCCTCTGTTACTGAGTCGCTTGGTGACTTGGTTAAACAGACATTCAACCAATCCACAAAGAACCTGTTCAATGTCTGTCATATTAATGCACAAAGTGTACCAAGTCATTACACTGATCTGTACGATACTTTCTGCGATGCTAACGTTCATGCCATTCTGATTTCAGAGAGCTGGCTGAAACCTCGTTTACTTTCTACCATCTACCCCCTCCCTGGTTTCATTGTTATTCGCAACGACAGGGTGGATAGGAGAGGGGGTGGGGTTGCTATATACCTTCATAGTGGTCTTTCTTACAAAATTCTTTTTTATTCTCCACCTAATAATTCTGCCTCTGCGGAGTATCTTTTCCTCGAGGTTTCAGTCAATGGACCTAAAACTGCTCTTGGAGTTGTTTATTGCCCCTCCTCCGTAAATAACTTCTCCAGTCTCGAATCGATTCTGGAATCTTTAGGGTCAGAATATGCACATCATGTCATCATGGGAGATCTCAACACCAATCTCCTTGCTCCCACATCTCCACGTACCCTTCCACTCCTAAAAATAATTGAGTCTACCAGCCTAAACACTCTTCCTCTAGGACTCACTCACCACAATATCGAAGGTCATGACACCTGGTTAGACTTAATTATTACCTCTGCCCCATCCTTAGTCTATTCCCATGGCCAATTCCTTGCTCCTGGTTTTTCCCATCATGATTTGATTTACCTTTCCTATAATCTCAAACCGCCAAAACCTCATCCTAAGGTTCTGCACGTGCGTTGTTTTGGACGTATGGATGTTGAAAAACTGCAAAAAGACGTCTCTGAGATTGATTGGAACACTCTAATAGCAGCCTCCACCATTGACGAAAAGGTTCATATCTTTAACAGTATTGTGCTTAACCTGTATGACAAATACGCGCCTGTTAAGAGGGTCAAATTAAAACGTCCGCCGGCATCATGGCTTTCAAGAGGTGTCCAAATGGCCATGAGGCGTCGTGATCGAGCCTTCCGGCGGTTCAAAAAGGAACAATCTAATGAGAATTGGAGCCTGTACAAAACTGCAAGGAATAAGTGTAATCAGATGATTCGTAACGCAAAACGCAGTCATATTTTCGACAATATAAACTCTTAGTCCCCTGCCAATATCTGGAAGTTCCTCGGGACTCTAGGTATTGGTAAACAACAGCATAGTGATCTCCGTGTGACGATTGGTCTGGAGGATTAAAACATCCATTTCTCCACTACTTCTGCACTAGATCACCAGACCAGGCGTCAGACGGTGGATAACATAGCTGATCTTCCCCGTCCCAAGATAGATCCCTTTAATTTTTCTCCAGTTACATTGGGTTAGGTCAAGAAGATAATCCTTTCCATCAAATCTAACGCTGTGGGGTTCGATTCTCCTAGTCGCCGCATGATTACTCCGATCCTCGATCATCTCATAATTCCCATTACTCATATTGTAAATTTTTCCCTAGAAAGCGGCTCTTTTCCCTCCCTGTGGCGTAAAGCCTTCGTAATCCCTCTTCCTAAGATCTCGAATCCTACCGTAGTACCTAACCATTTCCGTCCTATCGACATTCTTCCTTTCCTCTCCAAAGTCCTGGAGGCGTGTGTGCATAAGCAGCTGTCTCAATTTGTGTACCATAACAAGCTCCTTAGTCCATTACAGTCAGGATTCAGACCTGGGCACAACACGACTTCCGCCCTCCTAAAAGTGACTGGCGATGTTAGAGCGGGCATGGAGAACACCATGGTCACTGTGCTGACCTTGGTTGACTTTTCGAACGCCTTTAACACCGTCAGTCACGATATCCTTCTATCAATCCTTTTCCATCTCTTGACCTCGCCTGTTGTACTGGAATGGTTTTCATCCTATCTTCAGGAACGTCAGCAGTCAGTACGCGTTGACAAAACTACTTCAAGTTGGCACGACATTCTTTCTGGCGTTCCTCAAGGCGGCATTTTCTCTCCTTTACTTTCTCAATTTTTATTAATTTCTTAACACCTAATCTTCGATGTGCGTATCATCTCTATGCTGACGACTTGCAGTTGCACGCCCAGGTGAGAGTGGATGATACATCAGTAGCAATCGGTGACGTAAATAGAGATCTTGAGTCGATGATGGATTGGTGCAAAAGATTCGGTCTGGACGTAAATCCAGCAAAATGTCAGGCCATTATTGTGGGCAGTCGCCGTTTAACCGCTTGACCGCGCACAAGTGACAACTCTCCCTTTTTGGAAATTCCGTAGACCGCGCACAAGTGACTATTTTCCCTTTTTGGTTACAGCGCTATACTCGGTCTGAATTTACTGTTTCTTTCTATTACGTAATATTTTAAATCCTTTTTCTCTGTTCTATTCAAATCATTGAACATTTCTTCATTCTAAAAATACAAAGCGAGTCTTAAAATCGTTAACCCGGAACGAAAAAATAATGTCAAATGCCACTCTTTGTTTCGCGCGCTCCTTGATTACGTGCTAATCGTATGCGTGTAATTAAATATTTTTATACTATGATACATGTTTTTTTTTATTTAATTCGGTGTAGATAGAACCCTCTACAGTGAAAACTCATAAAATATGTATGCCATCGATTTACTTTTTAAAATAATCCTGTTTAAAATACACAAAGTGTTTTTTTCAACGATAATCAATGTTCGCTGCTAAGTATAATAAATTAGAAACTAAATATCAACAAAGAATTCATACGACTAGAACGAGTCATCCATAAGGTTGAAGAAAAACATCACTTTAACTTACTCATTTTACCGATTTATCAACAATAAATGTTTATGTAAACGCGCCCGTCTGGCGAGCGGTGGCGCGACATTTTGTTTAGAACGTGAGCGGTCGAGTGAATTCGGCGAATTTGCGCTAGCGGTCAAGCGGTTAATGCCCAGATTAGATTTAAATACTCTGCCGCCTATCTTGTTTAATGGTCTAATTATTCCTTATAGCTCTGAGGTCAAAGATCTGGGCCTGTTCATTGATTCCACTCTCAGCTGGCAGGCACAGGTGACCAAAGTTAGTCAGATGGTTACAGGATCACTCAGAACGCTATATCGTCTTAAAAATTTCCTCCCATCCAGGACCAAGACTATGCTTGTGCAGACCTTAATATATCCTATTATCGACTATGGTGGTATGTGCTATTATGACCTGAATGCAGAATTTCTCAATAAATACGACTGACTTCTCAATAACTGCATTCGATTCATTTATAATCTTCGTAAGTATGACCATGTCTCTACTTATCGTTCCGAACTTAATTGGCTACCAATTCGTCAACGCCGTAGTTTGCGTGCTCTCACTACTCTCTTCACGATTCTTAAGTCCCTTTCCTCGCCCACTTATCTTACTGAATACTTCCAGTATCTATCTTGTACTCACGAGAGAAGTCTCAGTTCTTCCCATAATCTACTTCTTTCATGTCCCAGTCATTCTTCTGGGTTTGTCTACTCTTCCTTTGTTGTCTAGTCTGTTCTACTCTTGAACGTACTCCCTCTTGAAGTCAGAATGTCCACTAACCGTTACGCATTCAAAACGAAAGTACGTGATCTCCTGTTTAAGAGATTGAAGGAATCAGCACATCCCTCTCATCCACTATTATAAGTATGTATTTATATGTATTGTGTATGTATATATTTATACGTATGTATCATATTATAATATAATTTATTATAATATGTTATTATTCCTTATCTATGTACTATAATATTATATTATGTATAGTATCCCATGTTTTAGTTAGGTATATTGTTATAACCAATATTGTCTATTATAATTCATAATTACTGGAAAACGTGTAAAAAACACAAATCTCTTGTGCACCTACCACATTTATCTCTGCACTACCTAAGGGTCGACAGGTAGAGAATGCCTCAAGGCATTATGTCCACCATTGTACAGTTTGTATCTGCAAAAAGTTTTGAAATAAAAAATAAATAAAAATAAAGTCTTAATGTTGCAAGAGCCAAATTTAAACACTTCATGTATGATTAGAAGTCGATTGAATATAAGGGTGGGTGAATTTAGAGATCGATATGACTACGTATGACTACTTCTGTTAATCAACTATGCAATGCAAAAATTATAGGAATACTAGCTTTTGCCCGCAGCTTCGCTCGCGTAAATTCGGGGTTCTCTAGTTATAGTATACCTATCATCTATGTTCGGGGTAACACAAATCTACTTTATTGGGCGAATACTTCTATAAGTGTCGTTTTAATTGTAATATAACTGCAAAAAGTATTAACACATACAAACTACTTACTAAGACTTAGTAGGATCTCTTTGGTAGTACTCAAAATGTTATCCAGTATTAGTGACGTTTTGCTAGATTGGCCAATATGGCGACTGCGATTTGTCTGTCAGAACCATTAGAATTTAACAAAATACTCGACAATCCGAATTTTGCGGTTATATGTTGTCGACTCCAAAACTTTATATTTTAATGTTTTAATATTCAGGTAAGCTTTCGATGTACTCCGAAATTATTAATATAAGATTTGACACTGCGATAGCAGCGCAGTCTGTCGGTTCCAATGTGAAACATTCCGAAATCCACAACTAATTACAAATTCAAAATTAAGTAAAAAAACATTTTCCAGTGGACTAAATTGTGAATCTAAACCATTCTCAAGTCCCCTTGAACAGACACAAAAAATTTCATCAAGATCGGTGCAGTCGTTTAGGAGGAGTTCAGTGACATACACACGCACACAAGAAATATATATATTAAGATGAAAACAAAAGTAGAGTAAGTCTGTACTTTACCGCTATGCCACTAAAATTTCTATAAGATGTTGTTACGTGGAGATCAAGTTATAGTGTTTTTTTTAATCTGTATAAATACATTTAGTTGTAATACAATAGATACTTCCATATAATCCCCTAGGGTCGTTAGTATAACTTGTCAGTCTTAAATCCGTCTGTGTGTCGTATAACAGCTTTGCTACTGCCTTCAAACTACCCACGAGAAGGTAAGCCACAGGCGCACTCTCTGTGGTAAGATGTAACTGAATCTTGCCTTCCTGTGATGTTGTGCAAACGAAATTTGCTTTGTATTCCATTGTTTCGTCTTTTTGAACGTCATCCTGTAAATGAAGAAAATGTTATTCGAATATTTTATTGTATCTTCCAATATTGTTTCTCATGCATCGCGTTAAATTAACGGCAAGCTGAGTGTGTGAGTGAGTGTGAGTGTGAGTCATTAGATAATTGAATTAGTTTGTGAGACTAGACAAAAAGGGCTGGTCTAGCTTCTGGCTGGGCTGGCCTATTACAATTGGTGATCCAGTGATAACCCTGACTGTAACACAAAGCACCTTGATTACCCATGATATTGACATGATAAACTTAACATTATGCAGAAGCCGCCGAATTCAATGTTGCCAAAAATTTGTTCAGCCGACCAGTCAGCGTTAGTATTATCATGAAAGAGGAACCTAAATATAATTTTATACACTTACCTGATCGTGTAATACATCGTGAACACTGTCTAAAGTCGTCAGAAATTCAGTCAAATTGGTGCCTAAACATTTAAAAGCTCTCTCAAGCCGACAGTTGTGTGAAAATGCCGTTAAAATGTTAAAATTAAATATTCCCCTAATTTTGCCATAAAATCCTTAGTGTTAACACCTGCAACAAGACATAAAATTTTGAGTATGTTAAAATTACGACTGCTATAACCAACTAAGATTTAATTTTATGTGTCCTTTTCATTAAAATACTTATCATAAAGCTTTTCACAGTTTACTGCTGGACATAGGCCTGTCGTAATTTTCGTCACTATAGCATGTGATTCAACAGAAGGAATTGGCCTACAATACCACGACGGTTTGGTATAGGTTTAGAGGTCGAGTTTTCTGTTTCTTCGCAAAGACACTGTTTGCTACGTGTATTTTGTTTATTCATCTCTTTAGACACCTACGGAACGAAATGAGATAGTGACACTTTGTATTCCTAATTTGTCACCACACGTAATCAAAATATTAAGAAAACCAACAAAACAGAAAAACTAAATAATAGGTCGATCCCTTAAACTATTTGTTGGAATATGAAAAGGGCTCGTAAAACTACTGGGTTGTTCATAATCTAAATGAATTTGCTCTGTTATTTAACAAAAAGGCTTTTAACGATGTGCCAGGAAATTGATATTGTTCATCTTTCAGTGAATTAACGAAATCAATCTTTTCATGTCGATTTATGGGGATGGTTTTATATCGCAATTGGATTTTATGTGTCTGAATTGACTGTAAAGTTGCCCTGGTTGTTCAAGATTGATAGCTAGTCTAGTAATTTAGTTTGTATTATGAGTTTTTTGGGGATGGGTAGACTTAATAATTATATCGATAATAAATAGCCTTTTTGAATTAACATTCCTTTCACTATTTTTCGACGTGATTGCGTTTTGTGGAATAATTTATATAATATTTTGATTTGAATTCGCGAGTATTCGCGAGTATATATAGAGGTTGCATTTAGTAGAATAATTAAGTCGCGCTTGGTTGGTTTCGTTCCAAAACAGGTGTGATTTGAGTAATACCCCTCAATATTTTTGTATAGTTTAAAAGTCTTATTGTTTCTATAACACCAAGTGGTCAATAATCTAAATGCAAATTCAAAATTGCTCTATTGTTTCAACAATCACGAATCCTCTTCGCAAGTAAATTGAACAAACCACTTATTAACTGAACCAAAATGCGGTTTGGATTACAAAAATCAACAAGCCGTTCATCTGTAGCTCGATTAAGCTGTCAGAGATTCGTTTGTTCAGCTTAATCCGCTAGATTCACAGCAACGTTAGCGACCGACCCTCTAACTACAAGGATTTTTCAATTAACTCCAGTACTGTTTATCACTTTATTTTATCTAGTAAATTACATAATTGATCAAAGATGGGAGAAATTTCTGTTATGATGTTATGTTTTTTGGTTAATAAAAAGAATGGGTTTACTAGTCTACTACTACTCTAGTCTTTTATTTTTTTATGTTTTTCAGGCATTAAACTGGCCACGTCCTCTCTGGCTACGGTAAGTGGCTAACCATAGACCAAATACGACATTGATAACAACGGAATGCGTATAGATGGCAAACCTACAAGTTATTAAATAAAGAGCGAGTCGAACTCGCCCATGAAGGGTGCCGTAGTAGAGGTATACACTAAACATACCTATTATCTTCACTTAACCAAATAACACTATCAGTTTTCCGCCAGCATAAATAAATTTGCTTTCATAGTGTTTGTATAAACGACAAAAACTATTTGGGGTTTTTGAAAATTGCTATATATCCAAAGCTGCTTACTACAATATCGTTCAAACCAATTTCCGTTGGGAGTTTTTATTACGATCTACAGTATAAATTTATTTTTAGATTTGTCACTCTCATACTTTAAAACTTAGAGGAGGGCAGGGACTCATTTTAGCTCTTTGAATGCGTCTATCTTTCAATCGATTGACTCTGAGGAACAATGGTTTTAGGAAAATTAATCTCATTTTAAATATCTATCTTTAGACACCCCGCATATACATATAGGACAGATTCTGTTTTTTTTTTATAAACTCACGCCTGTAGCCCCGAAAGAGTAAGTAGAGGTGTAATATTACACACACATTTTGCCATGAATTTTTAGGGCCCACGTAATAGGGGGCAAGCCTATTGCCACATATCACCAGACTCCGTGCTGCTACTGAGAATTCGGAAAAACTCAGTAACACTTTTACCCGACCCGGGAATTGAATCGCCTGGGTTCGATTCCCGGGTGGTTCTACGATCAGCAGACGCATACCCTATCCCCTGGTCCACGGAGGCAGTCATGACAGATGAACAATCATTTTGTCGCTACTGCGTTTTTTGTTTTAAAATGAAATGCTTAAATAAAAGGAAATAATCTTCACTCAACATAAGCAACACACCCATACACATATAGCGCTAAGTTGTATCTTCATCGGTATACATACACTTGTAAACAGAGCTAGCATCACACGTCACCTTGTTGTTACACCGTCCGTCATTTACTTCACAAAATCTCGACCTCATATTTGCGTTGTGTTCCATCAAGTTTATGGAGCAGTGACGGTTGTGTTGTTACAAAGCAAACTTTTGTAGACGCTGACACTGTATACACTCAGTTGGGGTAAAGAACACCAATAGGGATAGTAACACCAATAGTTGAAAAATGTTCGGGTACTTTGAGATAACTTTTAAATTCAAGACAAATATCACCTCAGTCTGCCGTGAACATGAATCCTGTAAAGAATTCGAAACGTCGGCTAGTTATAAAAATGTAGTTTCTAGATCTTTTGGTTTAAATGTAATTACAAATAACCAGTGAAAGTAATATAACGCGATAAAATCCGTAAACTGTAGTTTAATTTCAATGTGTAACATTCGCGTAAACCCAAGAAAATATTATGGGCACAGTTTATTTTTCTTATGGATCCCTGTGGTGAACTAATTGACCCGGCGTGATTGACTTGAAAAAAATTACGCGGGCAATGACGCTGGGACATGGCTACCCATATGTAAATTTCATATTTTCGCGAAATCAAAGATGTCATCTTATTTTCTTAAACTGTTTGTTATCAAAGGGTTCTTTGCGCATGAAGGAAAATTAAAACAATATCATTATATTAAATAAATCAAACATTCATTGGCTTCCAAATTAACATGCAAAATCAACGTTGAAAATGTAACATTCATACTCCTATTCTATTTTTAACACTTTTTATGAACTATTCTTACAAATAAGAGGAATTAACAATATCAGGTCATAGATGAGAGATTAAAGAAACTTACAATGTTACAAAAGATAAAAAATCAGTCTTCTACCTATTCATTGATAATTATAGAGGTACTGCAATTATTTCAGTACGGAATGATATGTTAAAATACCAAGTCTCGCGACCCTAAAAAGTTGCGAGATCCATGTTATACCAAGTCGGTTTATTAAAAATCTTTTGATGTTTTAAATAAATATATTGACTTGGCAATCGCATTAAACAATCTAATTTGTATTTGTATTACCTATGATATATATTGTGTTTTAATGCGATGGCTGAGTCAATCTATTTATTTAAAACATTAAAGATTTTTAATTAACGGACTTGGTATTACACGGATCTCGCAACCTTTTACGGTCGAGAGACTTGGTATTTTTGACAAGTATTGTTTTAATGGGATTTCATTTCTTTTCGTAGATAGTCTTTCTTTTGTCCTTACCGGTACCTTCCACTTCTTGTACACCAACAACGAATTTTCTTAATTAAAACTCTAACTGCAAATGTAATTTTGTAATTCCTTATATTTATAAGGGATTACAAAGTTATTTATGCAGGTGATGTATCTCGAAAACTGGACAGATATTGAAAAGTATTTTAATTTTTCCTTTATTCATATACTAAACAATAATCGTATTCTAAATTTGAATTCTCTATGTCTGCTAGAAGTGTCTTAGACTTTTGATGATCTGTCAGTGAGTGACAAAATTAATAATTTTGACTCGTTATAATTCTTAAACTACTATTTCAAATTGAATAAAATTTGAAATACATCATATTTATATAATGCCTGCATGGTAACTAAAAAATCACGCTTCTAGTTTTATCCACAATAAGTCGAAAATGGCCTGAATTGCTTCGAGAAAAGGATGGTACAGCCGTGCCGCTTTTTTGCTCGACTTGGTGGGGGCACTGCCGTGCCCCCAGATACACAAGAATATCCAAAACAAAGGGTCATCTAAACTATTCACTATCGTATATTGGACAAATCGTATATTGAAAATCGTAAGTAGTGCATCTGCCCTGTTTGTACAGTTTACAAGTAGGCTGTAACCAAGGCTGGTACTCTACTCACTACCAGAAGGGCTTTCACTTTCCACAACACACTTTTACCACAGTGGGTTCGCATTCTTTAAATGTCTTTTGAGAACATGGGGGAAAACTCTCAGGCATGCAGATTTCCACACAGCTTTTTTCATTCACCATTTAGCAAATGACAATTACCTAGAGGCTCAATACGCACTTAACAGCCAGTCAATTGGTGCACACCGTGACCCTCAGTGTAACAGTCTGTTAGTCTGTCCACTAGGCTGTCGCTACCCGGCGTGATTGACGCTGGGTCATAGTGACGCAGCGAGTTTTAAAACGGCCATATATTCTTATGCGCTTATCCAATGTTTTAAGCGTTTGTGAGCTGGAGGTACGGCTTTCTCCTCACCGATCCGCCGGTACGGCCAATGTGATGCCGGTTGCGCAACGAGATACAGATGCGTCAAATCAAAGCGGATAAATATGACCCAGCGTCATCATCGGCGTGGTATTTTTATGTTTAAAATGAGATTAATTTTCCTAAAGCCATTGTTCCTCAAAGTCAATCGATTGAAAGATAGACGCATCAAAAGAGGTAAAATGAGTACCTGCCCTCCTCTAACTTTTAAAGTAAGAGAGTGACAAAACTTAAAATATATGTATCCTGTAGATCGTAATAAAAACTCGAACGAAAATTGGTTTGAACGATATTGTAGTAAGCAGCTTTGGAGATATAGAACTTTTCAAAAACCGCAAATATAGCTTTGTCGTTTATACAAACATTATGAACGCAAAGTTATTTATGCTGGAGGAAAAGTGATAGTGTTATTTGATTAAATGAAGATAATGGGTATGTTTAGTGTATACCTCTACTACTGCACCCTTCATGGCCGAGTTCGACTCGCTCTTTATATAATTACTTCTAGGTTTGGCCATCTATACGCATTCCGATGGTATCACTGTCGTATTTGGTCTATGGTTAGCCACTTACCGTAGCCAGAAAGGCCGTGACCAGTTTTACACCCGTAAAACATAAGAAATTAGAAGAAACTAGTAAACCCATTTTATAAAGCCTAATAACCAAAAAATATAACGTCATAACAGAAATATCTCCCATCTTTGATCAATTAAGCAATTTACTAAAAAAACGAAAGTGATAAACAGTACTGAAGTTAGTTGAAAAATCCTTGTAGTTAGAGGCTCGGTCGCTAACATTGCTGTGAATCTAGCGGATTAAGCTGAACAAACTGATCTCTGACAGCTTAATAGAGCTACAGATGAACGGTTTGTTGATTTCTGTAATCCAAACCGCATTCTGGTTCAGTTAATAATGATTGTTGAACATTACAGTAATTTTGAATTTGCATTTAGATTATCGACAGCTAATAGGACTTAAAACTATATGAAATACTATGGGTTATTACTCAAATCACACGTATTTTTGGAACGCAACCAACAAAATGCAACCATAACCTAGTTACACTCGCGAATTCAAATAAAAATATTATATTTTATTCCACGTCGAAAAATAGTGAAGGGAATGATAAATTCAAAAAGGGTTTTTTATATCGATATACTTATTAAATGTACCCATCACAAAAAACTTATAATACAAACTAAATTACTAGACTAGCTATCCAACCTGAACCACCAAGACAACTTTACAATAAATTCAGACACATAAAATCCACTTGCGATATAAAATCATCCGATCCGATCAGATGTACAATATCAATTTCCTGGCACATCGTTAAAAGCCTTTTTGTTGAACAACAGAGCGAATTCATTTAGATTATGAACCACCCAGTAGTTTTACGAGCCCTTTTCATATTCCATCAAATAGTTTAAGGGACCTATCATTTAGTTTTTCTGTTTCGATAAACTTTTCAATCAGTTTTCTTTATATACCTAGTCTATCAATTGCCTTTATAATGGTTTTTTTTTGTTGGTTTTCTTAATATTTTTATTACGTGCGGTGATAAATTAGGAATACAAAGTGTCACTATCTCATTTCATTCCCTAGGTTTCTAAAGAGACGACTAAACAAAATAAACGTAGCAAACAGTGTCTTTGCGAAGAAACAGAAAACTCGACCTTAAAACCTATACCAAAACGTCTGGCTAGCGTGGTATTGTAGGCCAATTCCTTCTATTTAATCACATGCTATGGTGACGAAAATTACTAACGTCGGCACGTCGAATCATAGACTCCTGCCCTATAACGCCAACCACCCCCATTGAGACCGTTATCCTACCAAGGTTGCTGTTAGGGTCTGGGGACCCACGGGGACCTCTGTTGTTGTCCGTGCTATATTGGACACAGGTTCACAAGGTTGCATTGTTTCCACTTATTTGGTAGGGCAGGTTAAATTAAATATGGGCTCTTTTCCGAATTGTATACGGGGAATAGGTGACGTAGCCTCTTATGTTGAAGGGCAAGTTGAGGTTTTGTTTGCCCCTGTTGAATTTTCACATCCGAGGATTAAAACCTCGGCTATTGTGCTGAAGAATATTTTGGGTATGCATTCACAGAAACAGCTACCTGCTGCTGTGGTGAATTTGACATCGGGATTAGAACTGGCAGACCCCAAATTTGACACACCGGGACAAATCGATTTGTTGATTGGCTCTGATGTGCTCGGTGGAATTTTGATTGGTGGGAAACGGGTCTTGGTGGTTTGACTGCCATCCCGACCATGTTTGGATTTGCTTTGATGGGACTTGTACCTAGGGACCCCCCTCCGCCCGAACTTGATTATATGTTGGCTGTAGGCTCCGCTCTCTCTGATGCGGTTCAGAGGTTTTGGGAGGTAGAGGAGCCCCCTAAAGCTGCTCGTTTGAATCCAGAACATGAAGAGTGCGGGCTGTTCTTCCAGAACAACACTGGTCGGATCATTAAGAAATTACCTTTTCTGTCTGTTCGGCCTCCGCTTGGTGAGTCACGACCTTTAGCCGAAAAGAGATTGTTAGCTATGGAGCGTTGCGTGGGTCGCGATCCGGAGCTCAGACAGAAGTATATTGAGTTCATGAGAGAATATGAACAATTGGGACACATGGCCGTGTCAAATTTGGTGGAGCACTACTTTCTCCCGTACCATGCGGTATTGAAGGCAACAACTGGCAAGCTGCGCACGGTGTTTGATGGTTCTGCGCAGACTTCAACAGGCGTATCCATGAACCAGTGCTTGCATTCTGGTCCCAAGTTGGTCAAGGACACAGGTCACATCAGGTTGTCTTTGTGGCCGATATAAAAATGATGTTTAGGCAGACGATTATCCACCATGATGACCGTCGTTTCCAGCTGATCCTTTGGAGAGAGAATCCTTGCGATCCCATGGTCGTCTACAAGCTCAATACCAATACGTACGGGCTAAGGTCGAGCCCCTACTTGGCAATACGTTCTCTTTGAGAACTCGCAGACCACGAGGGCTTACGTTTCCCACGAGCCTCTGCCATCCTGAAGGACGATATTTGGGTCGATGATATTCGCTCGGGCGCCTCCACAGCTGACGAGGCGATCCTTTTGCGGGACGAATTGATAGGTATTTTTGCCTCCGCTGGTTATGCGTTGCGCAAATGGATTTCCAACTCACTGGCGACCGACCAGCGAGGGCATACCCGAGGATCATCAGCAAGATCCACATTTATTTGAGATTGTTTACAACCACGCCATAATGGCTGTTCTCGGCGTTCAGTACAGATAAGTCCAGACATTTTTACGTATAACGTAGACTTGAAATTGCCTTGTTCTTGGACTAAACGTCTCGTATTGTTTACTGTCGCCAGAACCTTTGATCCAAACGGTTGGATTTGTCCTGTCATATTTTGGGTAAATGCTTCTTGCAGAAGCTTTGGACAGCAGGATTGACTTGGGACAAACCTCTACACGGTACTCTTGTCGAGGAATGGATCTCTTTTGTATCCTCACTTCCTACCGTCAACGAGATCTCCTTGCCTCGTCCCATCCTTCCTCCCGGGAAGTACAAGGCAACCCTTCACGGGTTTTGTGATCCTTCGGAACGTGGTCACGCGGCCGTGGTGTACTTGCGCACAGTCAGTGCCTCAGGTCAGGTGAGGGTTTCGCTGATCATGGCGAAGAGCAAGGTTGCACCCTTTCGTACATCTTTGACCATTCCGAAATTGGAGCTCTCGGGAGCAGCCCTACTTGTACGCTTATTGAATCACGTGTCTAACACTTTGGGTAAAACAATTTGTATTAATGGGATCTTCGCCTGGACAGACAGCCAAATTGTTCTTTGTTGGTTGAAAGCGTCCACACCTTGGTGGTATTTGTCGCTAACCGCGTTTCCCAAATACAAAAATTCGAAGTCACGCCTGTTTGGAGACACGTGCCATGTGATCTCAACCCCGCTGATTGTGCCTCGCGCGGATGCTTGACGCCTAGTTCGATAGGCCATTCGCTGTGGTGAGGTCCGGAATGGTTGAGTTGACCAGAAATTGATTAGCTCAGATTCTGAACATAATTTGTGGTATACAATATTCATCTTGTTAGGTACACTCAATGCAATAGCGGCTAGATAAAACAGCGCTCTTTCTACCACAAATTATGTTCAGAATCTGGGCTTAATCCTCACTGACTCTATTTCGCTGGTCAGCGGTGAAGTCAACAACTGACACTTTGAGACAGCAAGCGCTGAAAGTACGAAATTGCTGTTCCACACTTGCCAGGCGATCATCGATCCGCTCAAATCTTTGTAATAAGGCCTGCTGGCGATCAGGCCGGTTTACTAGAGCACTGGCTGAGGCAAACCTGCGCATATCTGATGCAATGGCACCCGCAGGCGCACGCAAGTCCTTGATAGCTGACATAATTAATTCTCAAAAGAGCTCGGACAAGCGTTAAACAATACTATCAACTAGAACTTAACAAAACTTAATATTTGTTAATTCTTTGAAACCAACAATAATTATAAACTGTATGCTACAGCTGCAAGTAACAATAGGTATTTACTGACCAACAAAATTAAAAGTTTCAATATATTGACACAAAAACATTAGTTATCAATGAAGATGAAGATGAAGATGAAGATGAAGATGAAGATTAGACAACAAATATTATTCCTTACAGTTTAAAAATTCTGTTACATTATAAAACACTTTTCGATCAACCAACGTTTTAATCTGTATTTGAATTGCCATAAGGGTAGTTCTCTTAAATCACGAGGGATATCTTTGTAAAGTTTTACTGACATATTATACCTATTTTTATATCGAAGAGTGCTTTTACAGAATTCATGTTTAAGTTTAGTAGCATCCCTTTTTACAAATCTACTATCCCCACTTACTTTCGTGAAAAAACGTATATCATTCTATACGTTTTTTCTAACATAGCAATTTGCATAATATACAAGGATACCATTGTCAAAACCTTTAACTTCTTGAATATAGGTCTGCAGCTTGTTAGTGCAGATACACCAGTAATTGCTCTTAAACATTTTTTTTGTACTATAAAGGTTCTACTTATATGTGTAGAGTTACCCCATAGAAGTATGCCATACCTTAAAACTGATCCTACATAACCATGGTAAGCGTTGAGAGCAGCATCTTGGTTAGCTGTGTTTCTTAGTTCTTTTAAGGCAAAGACTAATCTATTAGCTTATTGCATATACTATCAATATGTGTCCACCAGTTACAATCATTCTCTAATTCTATTCCTAGGAACTTTATATTATTAATTCTAGTAATTTCTTCGTTTTGGTATTTTATATTTATTTTTTTGGGGTTCTGATTTGAAAATTGTATGCATTTGGTTTTGGAAATGTTAATTTTAAGAGAGTTAGCTTCTAACCAGTAATAATACTATTTATAATTGCATTAACCTCTTCATTGTGCATATTATTATCAGTTTCGGGTATTAAAGACCGATATATCATCTGCAAATAGTACGCATTTATGGATTGTAATTTATGGTAAGTCATTCACATATAAGAGAAACAGGAGGGGCCCTAGAATACTTCCTTGTGGCACCCCTGAGGTATTACTTTGAAATGGGGATCTATGTGTTACGACGACAAGTTTTTCATTTATGTGTGAAATTTCTACACATTGTTCTCTATTGCTTAGATAACTATGTAACCAATCTTGAGCTGGACCACGAATGCCGTAACGTTCACATTTGTCAATAAGCATTTTGTGATTTACCAGATCAAATGCTTTACTTATATCTAAGAAGATGCCAGTTACAGGCCGTTTTTTATCTATATTATCTGTTATTGACTTAATAAGAGAGAAAGCTGCTAATGTAGTGGACTTACCTTTTTGAAATCCATTTTGTTCTTTATTTATTATATTATGTTTATTTATAAATTTTATTAAGCAGTTGTACATTATTTTCTCATAAATCTTAGAAAAAAATTGATATTAGTGTAATTGGTCTGTAGTTGGATAATTCAAATTTATTTTTACTTTTATAAAGAGGATTAACTAATGAAAGCTTTAATTTATCAGGGAAGACTCCAGAGAGAAGTTTATAGTATGAGCTAATATTGGTGATATAACATCAGCACATGCTTTAAGTATATGTGTTGAAATTTCATCATGCCCAACTGATCTAGTGTTATTCAACGATTTTATAATACGAGAAACTTCAGTATCTGAAGATGGTTTCAAAAATATACTAGGGTTGAGTCTATCAGGTAGAGCATACCTATTATTTTGTGGTACATTTGTATTCATACGTAAAATGTTAATAAAAAAGTTATTGAAAGCATCAGCAATATCAGCAGGATTTTTAAAGTGGTATTATTTTGGTTTATAGCATCTATCTGACTAATTGTTTGATGTGAATCTACTCTATTTTTTATGATATCCCATGTAGCCTTACTTTTGTTCTTTGATTTAACTACATATCTGTGATTTGTGCACCTTTTAGAACTTCGGACACATGCTTTCAACATTTTTGTATATTTTTGGTACTGGGCTCTTGTCCTGTCATTACTTTTCAAATAGCATAACCTTTTTAACCGTCGTTTATAGATACTAGAAGTTCTTATGCCTTTTGTTATCCATTTGGGCGATGTATTATTAATGAAAACTTTGGATTTTTTTAGAGGAAAATGTAACTGGTAGAAGAGACTGAAATCATCATGGAAATTGTTGAAGCTTCTATTTGCATCTGTATCCTTAAGTATGTCATACCATGAAAGATTTCCTATACATTCTAAGAATTTGTTGATGTTTTCATTAGACAAATCTGTACTCATTTTGTATAAATGGGTAAATGTAGGATTTGGTTCGTTCACTGGGAATGATAACACTTGACATGTGTTGTGATCAGACAAAAAGAGTTCATGAATAGATCCTTGTGCATTTTGAATGTTACTTATTATAATTATGATTTATACAAGCACTTTGGCGGGTTGGACTGTTTATGTGTAAACACAAACCATAGTTAGAAAATATGTCTTTTAATTTTCTGGAATCGCTACTTTCTTTCAGAACATCAATGTTAAAATCTCCTGTCAGAATGATACGTCTCTTCCGCTTTAGTAATTTATGTAACATTAGATCAAATTGTTGAAAAAATTGAAAAGTATTAACATTTGGTATTCTATATATACATATAATGGTACAATTGAATGAAGTAATCTCGATTTCACAGCATTCATATTTTTTTTCTTTACAAAATTGGTTTAAACAATCCATTTTTTTTAAATCAAGTGACTTATGTGTTAATATACACACACCACCACGTTTTTCTTTTTGTCTTGAGAAAGAGGATGCACATTTATAATTTTTAAATATAATATTTGATTCATCACCAGCTCTTATAAATGTCTCAGAAAAGCAAAGAACATCTATATTTACAATTTTATGAGATAGTTCTCTTAAGCATAACTGTATATTGTCAATTTTATTAAGTAGGCCGACAATATTTTGATGGAAGACTGCACCACTATAATTTACAATGTTAGTTTCTAAAATTATCTTTATGCATACCATTACTGTTTTCACATTTTGACACCGTCTGTAGATCTGGTTTTGATATTTTTCATGGTATTTAATTATGGGAAAATAATATGGTATGGTACCTTTTATTTTAACAGATTTGAGAACAGGTTTAGTATTATTCATATGCTTACCAACTAGATATTTCTTGTTATAACAGTCAGACTCAATTACAAAATTAATTCTAGAACACACATTATAAAAATTAACATGTAAAAATTTAATATATTTAGTATTTAGACATAAATTGTGGAGATGGTTATTAAGTTTCCATTCATTGAGGTGTTTGTTGTTTAAAACGATTAGAACTAAAATATTTATACAAATCAGGCAAGCTTTTTACCATATAGTCAGACTGTGACTGTATGGATGTAATGATTTCGTTAAACGACTCATAATTACTGTGTCTTCTGGTTTTGTGTCTTAATGTAATGTTACTACTGTCGATATCCATGTTTATAATTAAAAGAAGGGTTTACATACGTTACTGCTGCTGTAGGACCAATAGAAAAGTTGATAATTCTACTGTAGTTCTAGGTCTGTGGAATACAATCAACATTGATGTCAAAATTTTGTTTGCAAATTGTAGCTGATACTTGTTCCTGATAAAATTATTGTAGGTTCGTGTTATTGTCTTTGGTGAGTGAGCACAATATTCGTATTTAATTCGTATTTAATAGAAACGTCTGACACCGTTTCTCTCACCACAGGAACGACAGGAGTCCCTCACCTATTGGATTCGATCTGTGCAATTGGCGCATTTTGAGGAGATTGCTATCCTTAAGTCAGGGAAATCGAAATTGTCGGGAGCAGTATCTAAATTGAACACCTTTTTGGACGATACGGGTCTCTTGCGCGTCGGAGGGCGTTCTTGAAACGCCCTCCAACGTGCATTTTGTTACCCAAGGACGGTCATTTGGTACGTTTCTTGGTAACTGACCGTCACCTTAAAAATTCGCATGCTGGTTGTAATGCTCTGTTGGCAATTTTGCAACGCGAGTTTTGGATTTTGTCTGCCCGAAGAATAATTCGGAGTGTAGTCTTTTGCTGCATCCCTTGCTATAAGCTCAAGGCTTCTACCATGCAGCCCTTGATGGGAGACTTACCAGCGGATCGAGTAACAGAGAGCAAGACGTTTGACGGTGTTGGCACGGACTTCGCTGGTCCCTTTTTGGTAAAACCGTCAACGCTTCGAATCAGCAAGACTGTTAAGGCCTACTTGTGTGTTTTCGTTTGCCTCTCCACAAAGGCCGTTCATTTGCAACTGGTCTCCTCGCTTACGACCAAGGCGTTTGTAGCTACATTTGACAGATTTGTATCCCGCAGTGGGCTGCCTTCCTTGATTCGTTCTGATTGCGGCACTAACAAGGCTGATGTTGTTTTCCCCACCAAATTGTCCACACTAGGTTGGTATTTTTGAAGCCGCTGTTAAATCGGCCAAAACACACTTGCACAGGATAATTGGTGAATCAGTCCTTACATTTGGGGAACTCGCAACTGTGTTTTGTAAGATTGAGGCTGTTTTTAACTCTAGGCCATTGTGCCCGATCTCCTCAGATCCGAATGATTTGGAAGCTCTTACGCCGGGCTATTTTTTATTGGTTGCCCACTTGTCGCCTTGCCCGAGTACCCCTATATTGATACGAGACCTAATCGTCTCTCGCGTTTTGAATTGGTACGCCAGATTACTCAGAGCTTTTGGAAACGCTGGAATTTGGAATATTTGCACATACTCCAGCAACGCGTTAAGTGGACCGACAAGACCGATCCACCCAAGATTGGAGACCTCGCTTAGATCAAGGAGGCTAACTTTCCGCCACTCAGATGGCGCAGGGGCCACATCCTTCGTTTGGTAACTGGGGCTGATGGAGTTCCCCGATTTGCTGAGGTCTTGGTGGACGGTTCGATTCTGGGGAGAGCGGTTGCAACGTTGTCACGTCTACCATCTGATTAGCGGACCGGTAGGCCGGTCCGAGGCGGGTGGATGTTTGAAATAGAAATATTTTTATGATAGGTTAAATCGATAATATCAGTTTAGTAGCGTGTTACTTTGTCTATTGAAAATTTCTGACTCTGGTCCCACTATGAACTGTCAATTCATTCTCATTGTCGTTTCCGCAAAAATTTGGTCTTGCGCATACGCCGTCTTGTTATTTCGCGTTTTTGTAGTTTTGGTAAATAACCTTGCAACTGTCGCTATTGAAATTGCCCGACATAGTTGTGAGCGATTGATAAAGTTACTGATATATTGAAAATAAACCCTTTTAATTCTTGCTTGAAAAACTAACACGGTTTGTCATCTCGTGAAATATCGCCCTTTGGAAAGCACATCCTTGAGGCTTCGCGAATTGGATTGTAATGAAAGTAAATTTGGAACCCTCGTAAAAGCCGCTTTCGATCTATTTCGTGTAACAGTTAATTGGGATAAAACTTGTGAAACATTGAACATTTGCAAAAAGTGTGTGTCAACGTGTTCTGAAGACTGACGCCGAGCTGGACCCTCTGGTAGCTATAACGATTTCCTTACTATTTTGGCCAAAATTAAGAGTGTAATCTTATAGGTCTACTCAAGAACATCACCAGGAGATCTCAGGTAAACTTACATAATTAGTTTAATTTCACCGCTTTGAAAACACAGTACATATATGTCAGACCTTTGCCCTGGGCTAAAGCCTGGATGAATTAATCACTTCCACTGCCTTCTGCAAACAACCCAGTTTCTAGCTCAGATTCTGAACATAATTTGTGGTGGTGGACATAATTATATATGCAATGGAATTATTAAATTGGAAGATCCAGATAAAACATTTTTTTTATTTACAGGATGACGTTAAAAAAGACGAATCAATGGAATACGAAGCAAATTTCGTTTGCACAACATCACAGGAAGGCAAGATTCAGTTACATCTTACCACGGAGAGTGAACCAGTGGCTTACCTCCTCGTGGGTAGTTTGAAGGCAATAGCAAAGCTATTATACGACGCACAGACGGATATAAGACTGACAAGTTATACTAACGACCCTAGGAGATTTAAGTAAGTATCTATTGTATTACACCTATATGTATTTATACATATTAAAATAACCCTGTAACTTGATCTTTGTGTAACAGCATCTTATAGATATTTTAGTGGCATAGCGGTAAAGTACAGACTTACTCTACTTTTGTTTACATATTCCTATAAGTTTTGCATCATAGTTGATTAACAGAAGTAGTCATCATAGTCATATCGATCTCTGAATTCACCCCACCCTTATATTCTATCGATTTCTAATCATGTTTGAAGGGTTTAAATTTGGCTCTTGTAACATTAAGACTTTACCAAAATTTCCATACTTAAATAACAACTTATCCACAATTGTCTGAGGGGGTTTTCGTGCTTCATAAGGAACTTTATGACTGCGCGAATATAACTTTCCTCGTTTAACATACTGTAACTCAGCGAAGAATAAATACTGATTTTATAGCATTATATGCGCTTCTCCATCAAGGCAAGTGACAAATAAAGCAAGTTAGGAAAATAAATATTTTCTCGTACGAACAAGCCACGTGCTGAAAAATACATGATACAACATCGTATTTCAACACTTTTCTTCAACGACATTCGAAATATTTTTAAAAGGTTTCTCCAAAAAGTTGCCCCTTTCATAAGCATTAACCATTTCATGTTCAATTAAATAAAACTCCGAACAGATTTCGACATTTCAGCAGTTATGCATTAATTAAACCAGGCATCTAGGGGGATTTCAAATTTTACATTGTCTTTTTATCATTGCAAAAATATATAAAATGTTTTTACTTTCGCGTTGATAGTAATTTTACTGCTCGTTGAATCTGCAGATAGAGAGTACGAAATAAGTACATCCATTGAATTTACTATTCAGTTTTAAATTTGTACCGTATGGTTTATTTTAGCTATTCCTGTTCTATTGTGCAGATGCACAATTCATAATTTTGATTTATGTATACAGGGTAATTTTTTATGTATTTCGGATAGTACATCAAAAGAATAGAACACCATAATCCTGTAGTAATGGTTGATAATTGTCCCATAGACCGGGTTAGTGAGGCTCGCAATCTAGGCTTAGTTGTAGATGGTGAACTGCGTTTTGAGACGCATGTACTTGAAGCTGTTAAAAACTGTTTTTACCGTCTCAAACTGCTATACCGAATTCGCCGGCATCTGAGTACCGACATGCGGATTTTGCTTTGCGAAACTCTAGTCTTATCCAAACTCAATTATGCAGACACTGTATTCGGGTCATGTTTACTAAAAAGAACGGAGAAGCTAATTCAACGAGTACAAAATGCATGTGCTCGGTTCTGCTATAATATTCCACCACGTACACATGTCACTCCATACCTTAATAGTGGGAACCTCATGAAGATGGCCGCTCGTAGACATTTACATTTGGCAACCTTACTCTTTGAAATAGTAAAATATCAGAAGCCGCATTACCTCTATAAGAAGTTGACATGGTCCAGGGATGTAAATCAATACAGCACAAGAGCCGCATCTTATCTGTTGGTTATTTCAAAGCACAAATCAGCCTCGTTCGAAGGTGGTTTTAAATTTTCGGCAGCCAAAATATGGAATGACCTCCCACCGCCTATACGTAGCCTGAAATCGGTTTATTCATTTAAAAATAAGTATAGGCAAATTTTATTAAACGCACAAAAATCTACCTTAGTATAACCATGACATATCTAAGCACCTTCACTTACCTGTACACCACTCA
The DNA here is from genome assembly GCA_944739405.2 of Euclidia mi. Classification (NCBI taxonomy): domain Eukaryota; kingdom Metazoa; phylum Arthropoda; class Insecta; order Lepidoptera; family Erebidae; genus Euclidia; species Euclidia mi. The sequence continues at coordinate 29,182,097 of OX123195.2, forward strand.
TTGGGTGGAAAGAATTTCATTTGGCTGTCAATGTTACTTATTTTCTTGGCTTGTTTATTACGTACACTCAACAGCGCGAGCGCAGCGTTGCCTCTTTTATTCTATGAATGTATTGATTACCGGCTTCAGCCGGCTAACGCAATGGTATCTTGCTAGCTTGACGGCTGACACTTTTGACAGAACCGAAAGCGTTCGGAAACGCGCTATAAATGTCTTATGATTGCCTGTCTGAAGTGATAAACAACAATACTAAGTCAACTAAAGGTTTTTAGTATTTATATTATTTATTTACATAAATCATATAATATGTATGCGTATATATTATATATATGGTCGTATATATTTTAATTAACATTTAAAAAGCATTTTATCCATCATATTTATATTATTTTAGTATATACAGATAATTATTATAGGTATATCATCTGGTCCTGCGAGAATACCAGCGTTGCAGTTATCTGCAACCATAGCTGATGAGGTTCCAATTTGTACTCCAATCCGTTTGATAATGTTTACACCAACGAATTGTTATTATATAGATAATAGACACAATACGTGCTTAGTTTTAAGGGTTTGGAGATACAAATAAAATATTTAATTTATTTTCTTTTTTTTTTCTTTTCTTATATTTTAGTATGTTATACATTTACGAAAATGAATAAACACGTATTTTTTATTTTTTTGTTTTATCAAAAAATAACAAAGTTATCGCTTATTAAAGAATATCTACTTGAAACAGATGTTCATGGTCACCCGATGGCTTATCAGCTGTGAGATCAACGCACGCGACACGCGCGCGGGCGCGCTACCTACCTACTATGCTACCTACACCGATCTGATACTGTGTTCTAGCTTCAAAATTATTGTTATTTACGTACCTACCGTGCTTCATCAGTCCATAGGATGTTCGCTTCGGCATGATTAATAAGCCATTCACCCAAGACTCGTCGTGGTAGGTACTTGGTCTACTTCCTGAAGATGTTGTACCGGCTGGTAATCGTACGGATGTAGACGGGCTGCGTTTAGTAGTCTCCACACTGCGGGCTGGTTCACACTGAAGCGACGTGCTGCATCGTATGTGCTGGCTCGTGGATCCCTTTCGAAGAATTCGAAAATCAAGTCTTCGACGTCAGTAGCCAGGCGAGGTCTGCCCTACCCTAGTGCATAGCTAGGGGTTGTGAACTGGCCATGATCCAAAAGCCTTTGGTTGGCCGCTAAAATAAACCGTTCACTTGGAACTACTGGGTTGTTAACTCCTTAAGCTTGCATACGAGGTACACTTTCTTGTTCGTACATTGTTCTAGCTGCACGAAGGCTTTCACCACTGAGTAAATAAATTAGTACCATTTCGTTGCACTCGCGATTTGAAAATCGTTGGGACGTCATTCTTACGACCGGTGCGTGCGTCAGTGCTTGCGCCAAAGTGCGACACGTGCGACTTTCTCGATGCGCCCGAGTTGACTGGCGCGCGCCACGCGGCCGGCACGGCACCACGCCCCACTCCCCGCGTCCTGCACCCCGCGTCCCGTACCCCTGTCGCATCGCGCGCGTGTTTGATAGTATTATTGCAATGAATAACGTTGTGTCTATGATTTCCTTGTTCCTCGGATATTTTTACTCGGATTTGGTGGGATAAAAAAGTAAAAAGTTATTTATGGAAATAGGTTCTATTATTGATATAGAACCACAGAAAAAAATATCTGAACTACATAAAAAATTACCCTGTATTTATTTTACGTAACATATTTCAAGTCTTTGCATTCAATTACAGTTTTTTTAACCTTGTTTTATTATGTGTGACTCTCCGTTTCTTATTGTTCAGTAGTCGGTTGTTGTTACTTTGTTGTTTTAATAATACGAAAAGAATTTTGTGTTACGTATTTATACTTGACCTAGTTTTGTGCCAACTTTTAGTCTTTACTGGGTCAACTAAAGTTTTGGCGAGTCATGTAATAGAATGTATTAGTAGGAGCAGAAAATATGGAAACTGGCTCAGGGTGTCGTTATTAGTTATTTAAGACAACTAAACACTAAACAAAACTAAACATATTTAATTTACATTTGCCTTGTGATGGCTTAGCAAATTTTTCTTTATCAAGGTCTGAATAATTTTATATTGTGTTTATACAGTAAAATATATTTCTATTGTTGGACAAATAAATTAGGTCCCTGCATATTGTAATTTTTTGGCCGCCTACATTTAGGAAGCTTATATTTTGAATCAACTGACATTCTTAATATAATTTCTGGAGCTCAGTTAATATAAGGTATTATCGAACCTCATTAACAAAACAATGTTTTCTTTATCCAAAATGTGTAAGAGCGTTAGACTTACAAATCATGGAAGGGACTGATAACAGAGTCACAAAAGAGACTATTTGACGAATGCAAATACTGTCTGAACTTCATTCACTAGCGTTGTCTCTTCTTTAAGGTACGAAATAAACGCAGTACCAACGCATCAGAAATCAAAGGATGACAACAGTGAACAGTCAGAGGCGACGTCTATCGCAACGTTGACGAACGACGAACGGCGGACTTAAGGATCGGCGTGCCCAGCTTCTGCAAGACTTTTCCTTGGCACTTTGTTACGGATAAACGGCTGGAGCTAGTGCAATTGGGTAAGTGTATTGTTGATATTTTCTTTATGGATAAAGATGGCAAACAATTCGTTAAAATCTAAGAAGGGTACAGATTCACTTAGTTCTTTAGGATATTCACGATGGGGTTTAACAAACCATACTGTGGTAAATTCGCTTAACTCTGCCAGTACGGAGAGTCAGGGACACCGCGGTGGTTCCTGGTGTGTATTTATTATGAAAGAACCACCATTTTTTTACAAGTCCGTTAATAAATCTATATAAAAAGTGTATATCAAGACTCACTGTGAGCGGAAAAATCTGCCATTACTTACGCAACCCTTCATGTTATGTAAAGTCATATATATTTGCTCTTATTTTTATTATATACTCGTATTTCGATATTGTTCTACTATGTCTAACAATACGTCTATTTACTAAGGAGACGTTGTAATGGCAAATGTATTTTGCGTCGTAGCCTGTCTAATAAAGTACGCCGTGAAACATAAGTGCTCCTGGAGTCACTCCAACTAAATGAAATTACATGAAGACAAATATCTTGCGAAGAAAATGGCGAATATGTATTAATACAACCGAGATATTGGTATAGTTTATTGTGTATTAGATGTTCTACTTCATAGTCATGTAATTAATGCGATTATAGGGAGAATGTTCGTTGATTAAAATATCTTGGCGTAATATTATTGAAGTAATAAGTGGGCAGTGATTGCTCTACTGAAGGGCCTAATTGGTGTCTGCTATGAATCCTATCAGACAGTCATGTATGACGATGTTGTTTGAGCGGTCGATTCACCGTTTAATACTGTGCCGAGTCGGTTCGATGCTAACGCGCGACAACAGTTTGTGTGCATCATAAACAGTTATTTCGTGTCTGGGCGTATCTCCCTTGTGCCAATTGATTGAATGTTCGTAAATTACTTTATGATTCACGGCATATAGGTACATAACTATCGTAGAAGATGTCTTTAAAAAAATCACATGTATAAAATTGATAAAATTCCTCACAGATGTATTCAAAGCGATGCTTTTTCATTGCAAAATTTCTGTTACTTATCACACTCGAGCACTTTGAGATATCGCCTGACATAAAGTCAGCAATTGTACAGAATATCTAAGTAATTTCAACGTCTGCTATATCGCACATTTATACACTTTATCAAATACGTTAGCAAGTCATTTTCTTGAGTATTGTAATTTCCATTGAAGGCATAAATAAGTTTGGGACGTTTAAGGGTACTCGGCATTTTCAAGGCTTTAAAATGTTCTAGACGTTTTGGCAACATGCTCTATTTAGAACTGTTCATTAGAAGACTAATGTTAATGTTTTGAATTTATTTTTGCGACTCTTAGGCTGACAGCTAAGGAAGATATTCTTAAGGGTTATGGATTTCTCCGAAAACCCGCTGATTAAACAACCACTACAAAAATTTATTTCGCAGCAAAAAAAAAGCAGTAGCAAAAACAAAAATAATTATAGTAACTTTAAGTAATTATTTTAATAAGTTATGGAAAACTACTTAATACACACTTAGTAAAATTAGACACGTAGACTACGAGTGTAATTAATCAATACCTCTGCCTATCCCTACGAAGACATATGTAGGTACATAATTTGACATACATACGTAGTTGCATGACATGCAACATGAATCTCACATACATATATTAAAGTCAGTATTATGTAAGGTAATACAAACATGAATAATACAGTACAAGTTTTCGTTACAAATGTTTCTCCGTGAATAGAATTCTAAAACAGTACTTTTGTAAATAGCTCGGTTTGACCTAGACAGGGAAATATTATTTACATAATGTTGATTTATGGTTTCACAATGCGGCGGATAAATGAATCGTAGTAACTGTTTAAAAATTAAACTGTACCTTCTATCAAATGTTTTACTCGAAGAATCCGATGTGTTATGAAGTCTTATTTGTAAAATACGATTATTTGTCCACTACACTTAGATAAAAAGTAGCATACAAACTCTGAGTCCTATAATATTGATTGTTTAATTCAAAGTGGGCTTTGATTTCGCTTAATATCTTTATAAACTCACTGGTTTCTGTCCTGCTAAGTAGGTACTGAAATTATTGCAGAGCCCCAACTACTAATGCTAAAATAAAATTATAATGATAAAATTTGGTCGGTGGTTTATTTTTGTTAATAAAATTAAAATAATAAAATTTGGTCAGTGGTTTATTTTTGTTAAGCTATTTAAATTTTTCCCCTAAGGAGTAAATAGGGGTTAGCTCTATAAAAATGCCGGCTACAGTAATTTTTGCATGCAATGTATACAGCATGTGTACAGTTATGGCTCTGCTTGTCTTGACTTAGTATTTTCTATGTGCCGTTATCTTTATGATATGTTATAAGACTAACTCGTAATAAACAGAATTTATGTCAACTACTAAAATATATTATAGCGTTCCATAAAATAGTTGAAAACAATGCCATTTTGTTTACAGCTCATTCTGTTGACTCAGCTTGCGTTACTTTTGATCTCAAATCTAATAATATTTCTTATCTCTTATAACAATAAGAACTCCATTATTTTTCTTTATGTTTCTTAAACGCTTTGTTACCGAAATCACGATAACTAGCCCCTTGTGAATTGTGATTTACTTTTGTACGAGCATTAATTATTGTTTATTTCCCCAGAGGAAATCTTACGGAATGATCTCCAAAAATTAGGCTTATTTCGTCAAGACATATAATCATAATTCTAAGAATTGAAATGAAATATTACTCATGTTCATTATTCTGTCACAAGTAATTTAGTTCTCTTCTGTAATTTATTTTTTATGATTTTATTATTGATGATAACTTAATGGAAAGGATCAGCTGGACTGAAAAAAGGCCAACGCGGAAGTATTGAGCCTTATCCAAGAAAAACGGAGCATTTTAGCGACAGTAGAAAGAAGAAGAGGAAAGATGTTTGGCCACATTATACGACATGATGAATTTATTAAAAACATACTGGAAGGCAAAATAGAAGGAAAGAGAGGAAGAGGACGACCCAGACGGGCATACACGGATCAAATTAAGGCGCTGTTATACCTCAGAAGCCGTGGAACACCTAATTTTTCGTCGCGCATCTAGCCATAACGGCACATATTACAAACTAGCAAAAAATAGAGCTTAAAGTCAAAAGTCTAAACAAAAGACTTTTGAAAGAATTTTTCATGTATGTAAAATAGAATCACGGTAAAAAAATCACAAAATCGAGACAAAAAATAATCTTTCGTCTCACTATTTGCAATATTTTGATCGTAAGTTGTGATATTTTATTTGATAATATTGTAGGAAATCTAATGAACTAAAGAATTACCCTATTTATTTTCATATTATACGTGTATATTTTGTAAAATTAAATAAAATCTGCCAAACGTCTATGATTTTGACGCTCGGTAGATCCCATCAATATCAAACGCTTCAGCAATTTAAACCTTATTAGCATAAGCGGTGTACTGAGTGTCAGTTGCTAGTTTACGCCCTGCCCAGACCTCAGCATTCGGCTATGAGCCCTGTGAGAGATAGGTCATGTCGCTTGCGTCTCCGCTGCACGCAATTTTACGTAAACCTGTTTGTTATTATAATACGCCAAATTGAGTTCGTAATTTCATGTTTTATGTTATAGATTGAATACTTTGAATCAAATAGGCTTTTCATGTAACTATGGGCACATATAATTAGGACCTAAGTTTATACTCTTGTTGCGTTTAATAGGTTATTGTTTCTGTGCTTATAAATATATAGTTAGAATAATAAAATATGGACATTTAGAGAAATGAAGTTCTACGAAGGATTTGTACAAGAAAGCGTCGTAATAAAATAGAAATTCATCCATGGCCAAGTGATTATGAAATATGTAACATTTTTAAACAAATTATTTTCAAAAGAGTCTTTTATGACTAACTATGTTATAGATTATCGATTATGCATAATATAATTATATAAATTATTGTCACAATACATAGCTGCCACAGTTTTCAATTTTTGAAAGAGTAATAACATAAAATCGAATCATTTTATGTATAGGTCGGTTCATGAAAGATGACTACTGCACAGAAATCATTTTTTGAGGCGCAGGTGGAATGCCAATGGCGTGGCTCCGTTCTTGACGCATTCCCTAAATGCGTCAAGAATGGAGCCACGCCATTGGTGCACGAATGTACATATGCGTGACGGCCGCCATTTGTGGTCAACTTTCGTGAACCGATCTATACCTATATTGCAAATTCATTAGCTTGTCAGAGCGCCTGGAGCGCTAAGATGCCGCCACGGCGAACAATAAACGGCGCTAATATGGCGCTCCGCAATCCGCACACAAGCGGTAACGAATGTTGTATTATTGTGTTGTGAACATAAACCTATTTAGGTACATCGGGTAAAACTTTACATCACATTTATAAGAAGGTGACTTCTCTGTTTGCTATAACACAAGATATAGTATTTTTTTAATAATAAAGTACGTAAGTAATTATCTTTATTGTTATTACAGTGAAGTTAAAGATAACAGTTCTGCAACGTCTTACACACATTTGACTGCAGTCATTCCTAACACGATCTGTTCAAGAGCTAGCCAAGAAATGCCAAACAATTTTTTTAACAAATTTGACTCAAATTCCGTAGTGATAAGCAAAAATTACAAGAGGGATAGCAGTGACTGGTTCGAATTGCGTAAAAATATATTGAATTGACAGATTGAAATTTTGGTATAGTGGTAAAAAGAAGAGATAACAGCAGTAAAGCCAACTTAGTAAAAAATATTTTGTACAAATAAAATTTTTGCAATGTAAAATCAGTTGCGCATGAAATCTAAAATGAACAACTGGCTTTGCAACAACTGGTGAAGCAAGAAAATGTAACAATCGAGCCATGTGGATTATCCGTTTATTGGTGCCACGCCAGATGAATTAATAGGTCCAAACACGATTGTGGAAATTTAAAGTTCTATAGTTGCCTATATGAATGGCCTGGAGAATAGTATGAGAGCAAATAAAATACAAATATGGAAACATGATAAAAAAGTGAACTGACTAGTCTAAGCATATATTGTAATTGTTATCACCAAATTCAGGGGCAACGCCACGTTACACGCAAACAAAAGTGTTTATTTGCTGTGTGGAGTGGCGAAAGTATACCACTAAAAATAGAAATTATAGAAAGAGATGATGTTTTCTGGGAGAAGAAAAGCTTGTGGTGTTTTATATGAATTGGCAGTTGTCTGAAATTGTTGATTCTCGTCAAGCTCAAGGGATGGCATTGCGAAATCACGGAGAGGAAAATGTTTCATCAGTGCTTGAAATTTCTGCAATACCAAGCCGTAAAAGGAAAGTAAATGAAACTGTGCCTCGTGAACAAAAGCAAATAATAAGTATTGAAGCCTTATCACCTCACACACTGCCTTTAATATTCGATGAGAATAAAGAAAACCTGCCGAGTTGTAGCAGACAGCTAACTTTTCATGTGCTGTAAACTCTGTATTTCGTTAATAAATGATAAATGAATATGAATAAATATCTTTTAATATTTATTTTCTTTGAAACAACACATATTTGAAGCGAAATAAAATTTTTATACTTTCCATACAAACAGGTATGAGGAGAGCTAACGAAAAAGCAGTAACTCAAATTCTAATTCTATAATTTTCTAAGCGACATAGCAGTATCTCATGAATAAGGTATATCCACATATATTTTTGAAGTTTCATCTATTTTGAAAAATAATAATGGGTTAGGTTTCGAAACGAGTCGCCTGAATTTGAGGGTATTGGTAGTGTAGGGGGCTTAAGGGAGTTCGTTTTAATACCCTAAAAGTAATTTTGGCTGCCGGAGTTGCGTCTAAATATTTTTAAATAATTTCCAAAATTTCATAAATAATTCGGCAATTATGCAAAACGGAACGTAGTTTTTATACTTTGATACAGTTTTACAAATGTAATTTTTAGGTTTTATGTGAAAAACGTGAAACGAAACGCAAAACTGCCATCTTGGAATGATCATATTGACAGCTAATGTCAAATTTGTGCGTCATTGCTTTCGAGTGCCTAGGGTTAGGTGCGACTACTAAAAAGTAACTAAATAGGTTATGTTAGGTTCTCTTTTGACCCTTAATCCGAAAATAGGAGCCCTTCAGCCGGGCTCCATCAACCTTAGTTTATTAAACTAGTGTGATGAATGTGGAAGTTGGCAGTGCCATACACACCGATGTTAGGAGATTTTTTTTTCAGAGGAAACCAAGTATTTCCGGCAAGTGGAAATGGTGCCCCCACCATGTTTTCAAGACCTCCCCTCCTCCCTCTCCAATCACTCACAACCCCTAAAAACGGCGATGTATTTCGAAACCTTTACCATAATAATTATACCTATAATAACAATAAACATCCATAAATAAATAAAAGAAATCAACTTTTACTAAACTTCAATTATCTCGTAACTCGCTTTCGTTGAGATACGGCTTTTGCGCTTAGTAGAACAGTATTGTGTTATTTAGGATACCGTAGCCAAAAATTGTAAAAACGGAACCCTTATAGATTCGCAACGTCTGTCTGTCTGTCCGCCCGTATTTCACAGCCAATTTATTGCAAAACAGATTTGAAAACTGGCAGGAATGGAATTAGATGTAGGTATTCTATGAACTGCTTCACTATTTTTATACCAAACCAAACATGATAATGGCCTCTCCATACATGGAACTGACTTATAATTATTTTTATCATCTTACGGCACGTAGGTATTTACCTACTTTCGTCAACTATTAACACCTATAACGTCTAATGTAAACCAGTTTTGCTCATGGCTGCACTGAGAACAAAAATTGCGCTATGCCTGTATTGTACAAACAGATTGATGTATGTAATATAAAGTTTAATATCAGTATCTCAATTCAATATGGTAAAACGTTTTGCTTGCGATTTTGAAATATTGGAATATGGATGTCGCCAGAATACGGCCGCACGCGACGAGGCTGAAGGGGGGCGCCCCGCAGTAGACGGAGCTAAGCTCCCTTCACCTCCCCTGCTTCACCCCCTCATTTACCTAAACAGTCGCTTAGGACAGCGCCTTAACCTCTCAAGGACCGCCATTATTTACGTCAACTATCCGTCAAGCACCGCGGGCGGGCTCTTATCGTAAGCGTATTCTGACCCTGGTCACAAAAACTGTTATTGCTCCGTTTCTGTTGCTTCTATTCACACACTCTAAACGGTGTCAGGTTGTTCAATGATGTGGCTATGAAATACAATGTAAACAAGATTCTGATTAGACCTCAAGAAACAAACATATCCTATTGAAATCGGCGTACTTGCCGAATATAGTTATATTGCTGTATTATGTTGATTTCTGACTAAAGGGTGTGAACAATTTACACGAAATATTGGGAACTGGCTCATGAATAGACTGGTAATCTAAAGATAATGTTATTTTACGAGTTCTGTATTTGATTCCTGCAATATTCAAACTCGAACTTCATAGCGCGCGGCGCAGTTTTCAGTTGTACTAACCTCACACTATTTTTTTATATGTTGCTTACAATATTTTTAGTTTCTATCTTTGTCTATGGTTGTAAAATATTATCTGCCGTTGAGAACATTCGTTTAGAAACGATTTTAAGACTTATCTTTACTACAAATACAGTTCTAAATCGGTCAGGGTTTGGTGGCACAAATTTGTGCCAGCGGGGCTCAACGGTAATACTTGTTTACTGGCACGTTTTTGTGCCGCTGGGGCTCTAGAGGTTAAAGAAAAAGCAAAGGTCATGTGGAATAAAGAGGTCAAGGTATTGGCCGAAGACCGAAATATATGGCGTACACTCCACCAACAAGAGCACAGCTCTTAAATTGAATTGATTGGTAACTTAATACAATACTGGAAAAAATTAAGGGATCAAAAAAAAGCGTTATCCAAAGCGTACCACGTGTGTGTGTGCATTTGAAGACCAATATCTCGGTGAGAAGTGGACGTATCAAGGTGTATCAAAAAACAAATTCAAGCCAAATGAACAAAGTATCCGATCCTTATAGTGGTTAAGCTAAAAAAAATTTTCCGCGCCCGTAGACCAAAAATAAAAACTTAAAAAAAATAGATTTGTTTTGTTGCTGGTTTTTCTACGATTACTCAAAAACCGCGGAGGTTACAACATTTGAAAGTCCTAATCCAAAAACTAGATACTTGGAGCTACAATTTCCTTTTTTTAATTTCCTGTACGACTATTTCTCTTGAAGTTACGGCCTGTTGAAATTGCCCAAAAATTCTGAATGATTTTTTTGATCCTTTAAATTTTTCGTTTAGTATATAATAAATAAATAATTAATGCTCGTTGAATGATATGAAACGTACGGCAATAAGCTAAAAATATCTCTAGTCTCGTAACATTTTAACCCGTTTTGGAGCAAAAAAGTCATGATCAGATTTTGTTCATCCTAGTTTAAAAATTATATTTTGTGCGTTGTTATTTATCATGAGTTGAAGTAAAGTTTTTTTATGGAACGTCTGTTTTTGTTATAAGTAAATAGAACAACTAACTAAATTGTAAAGCAATCTGCCTCTTACATTATTAAGAACAATTATCTGATTGAAAAAAAAATCTGATGTTTTAAACTAATGTTCTTTCTTTTCCTTTTCATGTATGTGTGGCCAAGTCTGTCGTCGGAGTTTTCAGACCATCCGAAACCTTCCGATACGGCCTAAAGATAAAATTATGTTAAGTAAGGGATATGATTTTGGTTAAAGTCGAAGTTTTTGTTTTCTAATGTAGTGTGTTTTGTCAACAAATAGAACAAAACACAATAGTCCGAAAAAACACTATGTAAAAGATACCGATCTTATTGTTTTGCAACTTTCCTTTTCTAGTACTTTCTCTCTTTTACTGTCAATGAAGTGCAAAGTAAAATAGTTTTCTAGTCAACTTTTAAACTACTGTCTAGCATCGATAAGGATCTAGAATGAGTCGTTAAATTTACGGCTACGCTAGGTGATTATTGACAAAGGGTCAATAGGTCCTTCATTTACGCTGCGTTTATAGTCCATAATAGCTAACGAGCACCAATGGTTTTTGAGACGATTATGTTAAGAGTAGTTTGGGCGATAGTTGTGCTTGAATGGGGACTTGTGATGTTGATAACTATTTCAGTTTATTTGAAGGTGTAAAACACTTTCAAATAAACTTTTGTTGCTACTTTTGGGATTGGGCTTTGTGATAGATGTAACGATGTCGAATGTGATGTTGTAAACAGGTTTAAAGTTCGTAGTTTTGCATTTTGTGTTGTGAACAATAGTGCCGTGGTATGCAGTTTTATAAACGGTATTATGAATATCTGACAGACAGGGAGTCTACGTATATTTTTAATATACTTTGCATGGAAAATAAAAGGTATTCTTAAATCGGGCTGCAAGCGCAATATAGACGGGGCTCGCTAGGCAAGGTAGGTCAACACAGGTGACGTCACCACCTAAATAAATGACCACTAACGTGGTCTCTATGACCTTACCATTCATATCGTGTACTTAGAGGAATACCGCGGTGGTTTTCGTAAGAAGGCCTAAAAACCACTAGGGAAGTTTCACATTCTTCACATAAATTTAAACAGAAGTTAGTTAGATACTTAGAACATTCACACGGAGAAACAACAATAAAATTTATCAGAATCAGCCATATGGAGATCGAACTCACAACACTCAATACAGTGTTAAATGCCTAGGCGACCGTTTAACCTCTTGTATGCCGGAATGCCAGACACAATTAAAAAGCTATTGTGTCTCGCGTAGATCTGCGTTCCGGCATACAAGGGGTTAAGCCATTACGCCATATGCGCAGTAAAATACAGTAGACTGCCTCGTTGGTCTCGCGACATAAATGTAGGCGTGGGATTGGGAGGTCTCGGGTTCGATTCCCGGGTCGGGCAAAGTGTTATTGGGTTTTTCCGTTCGGAAATTATCAGTACCAGCACGGAGTCTGGTAATGTGCCCGGTACGGCAATAGGCTCGCCCGCTATTACGTGGGACCTAAAAATTCATGGCGAAATGTGGGTGTAACATTACACCTCTGCCTACCCCTTTGGGGATACAGGCGTGAGTCTATAAATAAATAAATAAAAATATACATAGAAACACCCAGATCAAGACAAACATCCATGTTCATGCACACAAATGTTTGACTAGAGCGGGAATCGAGGAATCTATGTATAATATGTATGTATTTACAAAAAAAAAGTGTATATGTATGTTTATCCATTATCTAGTACCCATAGTACAGGCGCTGCTTAGTTTGGGACTAAATGGTGATGTGTGCATGTGGTAGAATATTATTATTAATACTCATTTATTCAATATTTCTCAAATTTAAATTTGAAAAATATTGAACAAGTGTTTTGCTGGATAATGACCATAAACGCCTGTTTTATGCGATAGTAGTGTAAAATTAAAATGTGTGTGACAAATTATAAAGACATTTTGAACTAAAAACTTAAGTATATTTAAGACTAAGGATCCATCTTGGCTTCGCATGGTTGGTAATATAATTAAAATTTACATAAAACCATTACAAATCACACAGCTACCTACAAATAATTAAAGCAATATATTATACCTATTGGAAATATAAAACAAGCCCTTTGACGAAACGTTCTCGAATGACGCAGAACAAATAACACAAATTACTTGACGATATTTTAAACGTTACAAATGTAACACATTTTACCAAAATTATTAAAAAACGGCTTTGAACATTTTCACGTCAATCGCTCAATAAAATTGAGTTTGGCATTTTCCCTGTGTAATATTGTAAAACTTAATCGTGATTGATATGTTTAATAAGTTAAGGTAGAGTGACAGGCATTTGAATGTATAAGTAGATTTAGGTACAATGAAAAACCTTGTAAGGCTATTTATAGGTTTTCAGGTACACTCAAAGTATATAGATGCCAAATAAAACGTCTTGGTACATTTTTTTTTATTTTCAGAAGCTGTTTCTATTGTTCTACTTGATTATAAGTGGTCTACTTGATTATAACTGTGGTGGAGTGTTTTTGTTATTAAACTCCAATGCAAACAGTGGGAATAATGTTATTTCTATCGATTGCATGTCTATCGTTTTCATCATATCTCTTAAACGAATGTATCGGTTATGTTGCGCTTCTTTAACAAACGCTATGATTGATGTAGTCTTTGCTGGTTTATCCCAAAGCTACAAATTGTCCCGTGTATTTTCCCTAGTCACCGCTTATGACATCCATGAACCGGAAAGGTAACTTGTGAACAGAAGAGTAAACATATTATACAAGTAAATGTATAGAATTTCATAAAGACTAACAAATTCTGTTTGCGTTTGCGTAGCCTAGTTTTCTAATCCCTATAAGCGCACCAGATGCACAAAATATATATGTACCTACTTAATTATTTATATCTATGCCAAACAGGTAATATAATTTTATAATATTCGACTTCAAATCTTTTTGTCTTGTCCCTACCAGGTGCCGGTTTCATGCGTCTCTTCGGAACACACCTAGCATTGCAAGGCTCGTCACTCGGCACATACTTTCGTTTGCTGCGCCCAAGGGGAGTTTCTCTCGACTTCCGCGAGATCTTGAAGAGAGTCAACACACCATTCATGTTCTGCTTGAAGGTGCAGGGATCAGCGTAACCAGCTGAGGTCAGTTACTCTTTCAGTTTAAAGTCTTTTGTGTACGGTATTTATGCGAACGCTATATTTGATGTAATGTGGAATCATGGAAAGACTTCTTTCATCATGTTCAAGATTATCAGAATTTTTACTAACACGCCGAAAATGAGATATAAGCCGCGAGGACTTGAAAATTGGTAACGAAAATAGTTGTACCAACAAATAAGCAGAAAGCTGAGCTCGTTTTTAACTTCAATGCAACAACCAAAATTTTAAAGAGATTATACTTGAAAAATAATACGTATATTTTTCTTGTCTTATTCTTACCGTCCAACGTTACGAGAACAAATAATTATATTTTTTATGGGGTGTAAAAATGCCACATAATGTTACTCTTCGACCTCCATAGCAAAAATGTCAGCGCCATTAGTAAAAAGGCGAACAGAAGGAAACTGCACAGAAGGAAACTGTTTAAATAATATCATATAGAAAAAATCACAACCCGATTTTATTTACTTGTAGTTATAAACTAAACTAGCAACTGTTCATAAACTTCCCAGTTGCCACGGATAATATTTTTAACTAAAATTTCTCTAAATTAAATTTAACCTTACTCGCCTTTTCTGCTCAACATTTTTCTATCTTTCGCTTTAACACCGTTTGCTTTGATTTAACGATGATTATAACTAGGTCAGTTTACATCATATCTAATCTAGAAGGTAGACGATGCTGTAATCTAATTAGTCGAACGTTCAATCTATGAGAGATATTATATTTTGATTAGATTACCTCCCAAAAAGAATTTGCCCGTCTCATGCTGTAGTTTACTGAAACTATTTCGAGGTCAAGGTGTATTCTCTGTGCGATTTTGGCAATATTTTATTTGTGCTTTTCTCTTAATATTATCAGTCTATATATCTATAATTAAAATTATCTATCTATCTTCTGATAAATTCATTTTGATTTTCAGTGAAACATACAGGAATAGTCACTTCGGACAATTATTGCTAATATCTTGAGATATTGTTAATTAAAAAGCTTTCCTAAAAGTAGCAATATAGTGCCAATAAAACTTTTATCTATAATTTCGATTATTTTGATAACAAAATGGAAAACAAAAGAGATAACTTAAAAGCTCTCAGAAACTGTTAATTTTGTACTCCTAGTTGACGTGATTTTGTTGCAAAGGACCTCAAATATATCATCGTTCAAAGAATAGGTCGAATTACCTGTCACCTGTAAAATGAGGTATAGGAACGCACGGATTCGTATTCCCTGGCTTCGTATAATTTTCACATGATTGTTACTCAGAATCGTACCAATTGTTCTGTTAGTACACTGAATAGATACAGTTCCTAGAAGTACTGTGTGATTTAGAAAACAACCTGTCCTGGCTTTGCATGGGCGAAATGGCCATTGAGAGAGAAATATCGATATTTTTTTCGGTTGGATAACCCCTTAATCTTCTAAGGTATTCACAATAATGGTATAGTGTACTTAAATGTCAATAATTATAATCATAATTTCATTGCCAAAAACGATATAGCATTTATGTGAACATAAGGTATGATGCAATAAGATTCGGTTTTAATATTTAACGGAAATAAGAATAGGTAAAAGAAGTAGGTATGTACTTCACTATTTAAAGAAAATGTATCTTTTGGTAAGTTTTGTTTCGAGGTTGCGTTTTCATCACAATAATTTATTAATTGCTTGCAAGAAATTCTCATGGCAATGAAATTATCAAAGAGAAAGTAGTTTTGGTTTTGATCTTCCTAAATACCCAGCAGTAAGACCATAAATATTTTATATGTTGTAACTAGCTTAATTAATTGCAAAAAAACAAATTCATTCTCAGCAGCATCGTGTCTCGTAGGAAGAATTATCTTTATTTTATTTATAGTAGACTCAAATGCAGATAGCCCTTAATAATTTATTTTGTTCCATCATTACTGCGGTTTGAAAATAAAAGTGTATAATAATTTGACTGATTTATTTGTCAATGATGTATTCATTAATATGCAAATGATTACAATAGGTAGTTAGATGCCTATTTTGAGTTAAAAGTATATTGATATGGTAAGCAGTTAGAAAAATTGCATTTTTTTTTTGACGTCCGGTTGGCGCAGCGGGAGTGTAAGCGACTGCTACGCCGAAGGTCGCGGGTTCGATTCCCGCTCAAGTCAAACATTTGTGTGCGTGGACTTGCTTGTCTTGGTCTGGGTGTTTCTATGTATAATATGTATGTATTTACAAAAAATAAAGTATATATGTATGTTTATCTATTATCTAGTACCCATAGTACAAGCTCTGTTTAGTTTGGTACTAGATAGTGATGTGTGTAAGTGGTAGATTATTATTATTATTATTATTCATTTATTTCTCATTAATCAAATTTAAATTACATTTTTAAATGTATCACTTACAAAAAAATTAAATACATTTAAAAATATTAAAAAAACCGTGGGACCACCAGCAACGGGCACAGGGTCCAAGCTGTCGGTGGTTAGGGCTCCAGAGACAGGAACTTCCTCACAATACATGCCGTGTCGAGAAGTTCTTGACCTAAGCACCCAACGCGAGGCTCTTAAGGTGACGATCGAGGCTATATTAGGCCAGTAACCGTTACAACTATCGGAACAATAATTGCCAAGTCCACATCCCACATGTCGACAATCTCGTGAGCCAAGTCCAGATATTTAATCTGTTTGTCTTTCTCGGTTTTCACGAGATTCTCGTCATGAGAAATGGTGACATCAACAATTATTGCGAGGCGCTCTGATCGATCTATCTCCACAATACCAGGTTTGTTGGCAACAACAGTCCTGTCTGTGACGATAGATCGATCCCAGTACACTGTGAAGGTTATGTCTGTGCAAGTACTCACCGTTAGCAAGACGTGAACAACGGAAACAATATGCCTGAGGGAGTCACCGGGCTGGTGACACACACGACAAATATCGGTAGTGCCATCCCTCAGGATATATTTCCGGTAGTTATTCGTCTTGATAACTTCGTCAGCAATTGCACAAACAAACCCTTCGGTTTCCCCAAAGACGTCACCAAAGCGTAGCCAGTTCACCGAGGCTAATAGGTCTACATCGGGTCCATACAGATGCAGCCCGATGGAACCTGCCATGAAGCTCCTTGCTCTGCCATACACGCTTGCGATCACCAGTACTGAGTACTACAGGTATGCGCCAGTGCTCCCTAGCCAACTTGAGCCGGGTGAGTCCATTGTCCACTGTGACAACATCTCGATGCATGTCCACGTTCGCCCAGAGAAAATATTCTCTGAGATTGCACACCTCGCGGTTGTGTAGGGTCTTGACATTCAGAAAGCCACGACCCCCACACTTCCGCGGGATGTACAACCTCATCACAGATGAACGTGGATGATGCATACGATATGCCGTCAACAATGTGCGGACTCTTCTGTCCAGGGCATCCAATTCAGACTGAGTCCACTTGAGTATACCAAAGGAGTATACAAGAAGTGGCATGACCCAACCGTTGCTAGCACGAACCTTGTTGCCACCTGATAAAAGGCTTTTTAATACTTTTTTCAGGCGGCCAAAGAAACGTTCTTGCAACGATTGCTTCATGTCAGCTTCATTTATACTTAAAGCCTGTGACATACCCAAGTACTTATAGGTATCAGTCAAGAGAAGCGTTCTTAGGTTAATGGAATCTGAGAGTTGAATCCCTTCAGATTCCACCATCCTGCCCTGCTTCACATGGATGACAGCACATTTATCCACACCGAACTCCATATTGATAGACTTACTAAAGTTTTGGGTTACGTTTAGTAAATCTAGCAATTGGGCATCAGAGTGGGCAAATAACTTCAGGTCGTCCATGAATAACAGGTGAGATATGACCTGACCGCCTCTCTGTAACCTGTAGCCTAACCTTGAACCCTCCAGTAATGTACTGAGAGTTTTCATGGCTAGGCAAAACCAAAGGGGACTCAGACTGTCACCCTGAAAAATTCCCCGCTCAATTTTAATACGTTCGCCGTCCTCCTGGATCCTACGGCATCCTGTGTAGCAAAGAATCGTATTCCATTGCCCCATACATGACTTTAAGAAGGTGCGTAGAGTAGTATTTACTTTATACAACTCTAGCAGCCTCAAAAGCCATGTATGCGGCACGGAGTCATACGCTTTCTTATAATCTATCCAACATGCCACCAGATCCTTTCGGTTACGGCGAACTTGTTGGCTAATGGCCATGTCAATGAGAATGAACTCCTTAGTACCACGAGCCCCCTTCCTACATCCATTCTGAGAGGCTGATATAATTGAAAAGTCTTCAACATGCTTAGCTATTTTAGCTCTCAGAATAGATGTAAGAAGTTTATAGACCGATGGTAAACATGTTATCGGTCTATAATTACCGGGCTCGCTAGTACTGCCAGTCTTGTGGAGCAGGTGGGTAATTCCAGTCGTCATAAAGGCTGGCAGCGACCCAGATTCCACGGCTGATTGGAATTGAGATGCCAAGCGTCCATGTGAGCTACGTAGCCATTTCAGCCAGAAATTGTGCAGCACGTCCAACCCTGGAGATTTCCAATTAGATAATGGACGGACTGCTTGTGTAACGTCCTGGCTAGAAATGGCCACGCATTCCATTTCGGGAATATGTTCGCATGCACGTTCGACATCTCGCATCCAATCGCCTTCGGTATGACCAATGGGCATCGACCATATGCTACGCCAAAACGTGGATGTGGCGTCCGCTTCTGGCCGCTGCACATTAGTCACACATTGATCTGGTCGTTCCCAGCTTCTATATACCCACTTCTGGTCCCTCTGGAATGTACTATTAATGACATACTGGTCCACATGTTTTTTAAATCTACGAATTCGGTTTGCCCATGCATAGACTTTCTGTTTTAGGTAGTCAAAGCGCTCTGTGACCCGGGCTATATAATCTTGAGGACTAATATTAGTACCCGAAAAAGCCCGTTTCACAAAGCGCATTACCCTAGGGGGTATATTCCCCGCCCTAAAACAGATCAGCTTGCCAATAAGTGTTCTTGCCTCGGCAATACGCCGCTCAATCCTGCACTGCCACGCCGGTACAGCAGACCTTTGTCGTATAGCAGTGTCAGTTTCAAGAAACTTAACACCAGCTAGCGACAAGCTGCCACGGCAGTACAGTACCAGATTGAATGCGTAGCACCGAGATCTTGGCTATTATCTAAATAATTTGACAATAACGAGTCAAGAGCACTTACCAGCGCTATATTTCGCCTATGCATAGGCTATCGCGGTAGACGAGGCCTGATATCTAGTGAAGTGTACCAGTAGTCCCTAATAGCACATTCCAAAGCGTCTTTTACCTCCTCATTGCACTGGGTACTTACATTATCAGCCATGTCATCCTCCTCCCTAACGGCACTGGTGGGCCCCGAGGTCCTAAGCACACTGGTGGCCGGCCTCTCCCACGCCACCGCGCAGGTGACGGTGTCGACGGCGGAGAGAAATACTCATCGCTGGAGCTCTACGCAACTGCAGCTGTCGACGTTAGAATAGAATAGAATAGAATAGAATATTCTTTATTGTACACCATAAAACATTTTATGACATTGTTGTTACAAAATTTACAAATTGTACAAAAGGCGGCCTTATCGCTAAGAGCAATCTCTTCCAGGCAACCTATTGTAGACAGGAACGATGTAAGTATTAAAGTTGTGTGTGGTGCAATTAAAAATATCCAGAATAAACAATATAATAAACTTATAAATAAGGGACCTACACATACATATAAATTTATACATACTATCTTCAATATACCTACATATATACAAAATTCAATATACTTACACATATACTATATATAAAATACATACTGGTGCAGGTTCCGACGGCTGTGAGGCGGAGCTCAGTGACGAGTCCGGAGGTGTTGGGTGTGCTGTACGTTTCTTGGCTCTTGTCAACATGCTACTCCGTATTTATTTTCATTTTTGTATATGTTTTTATTGTTTGACTTGTCATATTGCTTGGCGTGACGGCTGTCATTGTATAAACTTTTCACTATTTCTGTTATTATGGTGGTTTTTATCTGGTATTTTCTTACGTTGCTTGTGTTGTTGCTAGTATATATTATAATTCAGATTATAATATATACTATTGCACTGTGGATGAGATGATATTTATAAAATATTAATATTTAAAATTTTTTGGAGGAATAGACAAGTTGATAGTTTCGGTGTTGCCCTTATTATTATTATTATCTCTTTATTAATCAGTATTCACATAATCGAATTTTACATAATTACATACATACATAGCCTCACGCCTGTTTCCCCGAAGAGGTAGGCAGAGGCATATTAAACGCCCACTTTTCGCCAGTGTTTTGATCCCACGTAATAGGTGGCGTGCCAATTGCCACTTATCGGGATATTTTGTTTGCCAGAGCCTCGTCCGTTGATCGGCAGGTGCACCGCTTGCAGGTGAGGTTGGCTTGGTACCCTAAGTTCTTGGTGGGAACCCTATGCACCCCTTTAATTATAATTAAACCTTAAATATATCAATAAATTTAACTATATAAAATGGGACTACGGAAACCCACTGGTGTCGGGTACAGGGACCAAGCCACCGGTGGTTAGGGCCTCAGAGAAAGGAACTTCCTCACAATGCGTGCCGTATCGAGAAGAACCGCCTTCTGAATCAAGGCCTTGATCCAGCTGCCCAGTGCGAGCCTCTTTAGATGTTGGTCGAGGCTGTTAGCGATCAATCCATTAACTGAAACGACAATCGGAACAATGATTGCTGAATATACATCCCACATGTCGACAATCTCATGAGCTGGATCTAAATATTAAATCTTTTTATCATTTTCCGCCTTCACGAGATTACCGTCATGTGGTATGGTGATATCAACAATCATTGTGAGACGCTCTACTCGGTCTATCACTACAATATCAGGCTTATTGGCTACAATAGTCCTGTCTGTAATGATAAACCGATCCCAGTACAACATTGCACGACCATTTTCGAGAACTGGGCCGGGCACATATCTGTAGTACGGTACCTCAGAACCAATGAGTTTATATTTAAGGGCTAGTTGCTGATGGACAATCCTAGCCACTTGGTTATGTCTGTGCAAATACTGACCATTGGCAAGACTCGAACAACCAGACACAATATGCCTGAGAGATTCCCCGGGCTGGTGAGATGCCCGACATATGTCAACCGTACCGTCCCTCAGGATATACTTGCGGTAGTTATTTGTCATGACAACTTCATGGCCAGCGCTTCGTAGCCAGTTCACCGAGGCTAAAAGGTCTACATCTGGCCCATGCAGGGCCCGGTAGAACCTGCCATGAAGCTCCTTGCTCTGCCATACAAGCCTGCGATCGTCAGTGCTAAGTACTACAGGTCTGCGCCAGTTGTCCTTAGAAAGACTGAGCGGGGTTAACCCGGCGTCCACTGCTACAACATCGCGATGCACATCCACGTTCGCGTTGAGAAAATATTCTCTGAGGTTGCATACCTCGCAGTTGTGTAGGGATTTGACATTTAAAAAGCCACGACCCCCACACTTCCGCGGGATATACAACCTCATTGCGGATGAGCGTGGATGATGCATCCGGTATGCTGTCAGAAGTGTACGTACCTTTCGGTCTAAGCTGTCCAGTTCAGTCTGAGCTCACTTGAGTATGCCAAAGGAGTACATAAGAACCGGCATGACCCAACCGTTGCAAGCTCGAACTTTATTGCCACCTGATAAAAGACTATTCAGTACCTTTTTCAGGCGGCCAAAGAACCGCTCTTGCAACGATTGTTTCATGTCAGCCTCATTAATACTTAAAGCCTGTGACATACCCAAGTATTTGTAGGTATCGGTTCGAAGGAGTGATCTTAGGTTAATGGAATCTGAGAGTTGAATCCCTTCAGATTCCACCATCCTTCCTTGCTTTACATGAATAACGGCACATTTATCCACACCAAATTTCATGTTGATAGAATTACTAAAACTTTCAGTTATTTTTAGTAAATCTATCAATTGAGGACTGGTGGGGGCAAACAGCTTTAAGTCATCCATGAACAGCAAGTGGGACACTACCCGACCACTTCTTCGTAACCTGTAACCTAGCTCTGAACCCTCCAGCAACGTACTGAGGATTCAGCGCTAAGCAAAACCATAATGAACTCAGGCTGTCACCCTGGACGATACCCCGCTCAATCTTCACAAGTTCGCCATTCCCCTGGATTCGTCGGCACCCTGGATAGCCAAGAACCGTTTTCCATTGCCTCATACATGACTTTAATAAGGTGCGTAGAGTTGTATTTATTTTATACAACTCCAACACCCTCAAGAGCCACGTATGAGGCACAGAATCGTACGCTTTCTTGTAGTCTATCCAACATGCCGCCAAATCCTTTCGGTTACGGCGAACTTGCTGGCTAATAGTCATATCAATAAGGAGGAGCTCCTTAGTACCACGAGCCCCCTTCCTACATCCATTCTGAGTGTCTGACATAATTGAATTCAGAACAACATGTTTTGATATTTTAGCATTCAGAATAGATGTAAGAAGTTTATAGACCGATGGCAAACATGTAATCGGTCTATAATTACCGGGCTCTGTGGTACTACCTGTCTTGTGGAGCAAGTGGGTTACTCCAGTTGTCATAAAATCTGGGATCGAACCAGACTCTATGGCTGATTGGAACTGAGATGCCAAGCAGCCATGCGAACTACGTAGCCATTAATTAAAGCCAGAAATTGTGCAGTCCATCCGGTCCTGGAGCTTTCCAATTTGATAACGAACGGACTGCACTTGTAACATCTTCGCTGGAAATGACTACGTTTTCCATTTCTGGAATATGTTCACATGACCGCTCAACATCCCGCATCCAACCACCCTCAGTGTGGCCAATAGGCGCCGACCATATGCTACGCCAAAATGTGTTTGTGGCGTCTGCATCCGGCAGCTGCCCATTAGTCACATCTGAGTCTGGTCGGTCCCAGTTTCTATAAACCCACTTTTGGTCCCTTTGAAATGTACGATTTAAGGTATAGCGGTCCACGCGTTTTTTATATCTGTTTATCCGGTTTGCCCATGCATAAACTTTCTGCTTTAGGAAGTCAATGCGCTCTGTGATCCGAGATGTATAGTCATGAGGACTGATACCAGTCCCCAAGAAAGCTCGGCGCACAAAGCGCATGACCCTGGGACGTATATTCCCAGACCTAAAGCAGATTAGCTTACCGATAAGTGCCCTTGCCTCAGCAATACGCCCTTCAATTCTGTTCTGCCCATTATTATACGTTATTATTATTATTATTATGTTTCAGATTTGCCCTTAACCATTTATTTTGTTATCATTTTTTTTTGACTCATGGTGGAAACCAAACAATTTACGGCCTGAACACCCTAGGCTGGGCCCCTACAGGGGTTCAGTCTAGGGAGAGTGTGGTGACGCCCCGACGGGAAGCGCCGAGACTACCCACTAAAACCACCATGGTATTCCTCTATCCGATCCCATTGAATGGCGGGGTCACAGAATCTACGTTAGCATTTATTTTGTTATTATCAATTTTAATTTCATATTTATTTTGTAATTTATTCTCTTCTTTAAGAGATAAAGTGACAGCCATCTAGCTTAGTGTTCATTAAATAAATGTATTCACCTATTCTATATACAATATACAAAGTATAACTGTGAGTAAAAAGCGCCAAAATCCTAATTAACTGTATTCCAGTTAATAATTTTAAATTCACCATCCTTTCTTGCGAAACTAAGTCTTTCAGGAAATGAGTTTGAATTAAATTTTGCATTCTCTGTAGAACCGTGAAATAATCCCAAATAATCTTATCTCCTTATTGTTAACGCTAAGCGTGAGGAAAAGGAAATATCGTCAAGTTAAAAGCTCATTATTTTTTGCACCGATTGTATTAAATGTTAAGTAAATTTCAGTCAAAATGATAATTATTTAAGGGCCATATACTGTGCTTGAGTTTGTAATGTATTCATCATCGTCATCGTCCTAGCGTTATCCTGGTTGCATCCAAGACTTACACGCCTTGGAGCCCACGATCCGCTAACTAGTCCAACCAGATATGACAGAATTCCGCATGCATTCAACCGCTCGATAGCTTCTCTGCTATAGTTTGGTATCGCGAATTTAAAGAAAATCCCAATTCTTGTGCAAGACAATAAAAACGTTAATCATCAGATTTGTAGATTCACCGCCGGATTCATTGCCCGATCTATCCGTGGATTTAGAGATTAGAGATGCAAATATTAGATAGCTCAGTACAAAATATATCAGCTATGTGTCTCTTACCTCCAAATTCATAGATAGATCATAGGTATATTGGGGCTGTCACAGTAATCAGATTAAAATAATAACAGGCACGGACCTCAAAAATATTCCAATAATTATAATGTTAACTGTCTAACTTAATTAGAATAAAAAATAGACACCTGAACACGAATAAAACTGATTCAAAATATTATAATTAAAAGCTAAGTCAAATCATTACAACTTAATAAGACAACAGTTGTTAAACACACTTTATCGCCGCTACTGAATAGCAAACATATCTACAATATTATACACTTTACAAGAAGCTTATTCGGTTTTCCCCCAGGGCAAATAAAACAAAATTATCTCGCTTCCTTTAACAAAGTTCTTGGGAGAGACATGGCCGCTCAAACTTCTCAGAGGGCCGAACTGGTGGTGTAAAATTTGGTGAAAATTCAATCTAAATGCCTTGATAATTTGTCTACTATTTCCTTCTTTTCGAATAATTGTATGATCCAATTTGATGTCGTAGTTTATACACCGCCTTCAGGACTCCGACATGGCCTAAATATTCTTATACTTAGACTAGAACCAGGAACGACGACTTTACATACCAAAGTAAAGTAACGCCTTAATGTGAAAGCCACGACAAGCGGTCACCCATCCAAATAGTGACCTCTACGAACGTTGCTTAACTTTGATGATCTCAGGAACGATTAGCCTATTCATATACAGGAACAATACAGTTACATATTCGATGATTATGAATATACACGTATAATATTACTACGGACGTGTTTTCACATGATTCGCTCATAGTAATAACATATCAATATCTACATAATTAGTTTCCTATAAATAAGTTTGAAACTTATTTATAGGAAGGTACGTAAAACCTTTGGTTGGGTTATTGACTAAAGATGTTGGTTGCTATGAGAGATGACAGTGCCTCGGTTATAATATTTACTTTTTCGCATTCCGTATGATGAAGAATGACGCTGCTGGACACGAAAAGCCGAACTTGTCATTGGAGTGGCCTATATCCAGCAGTGGACTCTTGCAGGCTTATGATGATGATGAAGAATAAAAAAAGCATTCTATCTCATTCGTACATGGATCTATCTGTTGCCACAAATTATATTTTTTTGTTTCCAGAATTCTAATAGACTTTAAACTTTCACGATTAAATATGTTAATTTAATCGTGAAAGTTTATAATCTTTCTTTTTAATTTTATAAATTATTAACAAATTTAAGGTATAAATACTCATGTATTCCATACGGAATCACTTTCCATCTTCTTAAAACCGTTTAAAAATATGATTAGATATATAGAGATAGCATAACTTTGTTTAACGCAATTATTTCTGTCATTTTCATCGCTTTATAGAATCTTCTATCTGACGACTACACGCGTAGAATCGTTTCGAACGATCCTACGCCTTTTCCCATTGTAAAATCCTTAATCAAATTCTTTTCAAAACACAGATTTCCCTTATAACCCATCAGTTGATTTGCATACGTCCTACACATCTCTTTCATGTAACCTCTTCTTTGTTAGTCGATAACGTTCAAAACACTCCATTCGAGGAGGCCCTTTGTATACAGCCACTTATTGAGTTTGCACACAATACGGACACCGTTGAATTATTTGCCCTGTAACTAAATTTGTTTAGGTGTTTCAGAGTAAGATCAATATGAATACAGTTTCGTCTGTGATTAAGAATACCAATATTGATGTTGGCTGGTGTTAAAATAATTAAGATATGATCGACAGCAAATTACTGTCGTAATTGGGTCGTTTGGTTTGTAAATTTAGGGGAGATTGGTGGGTGTTGCAACGTTTTATATCTCTTACTTTGTAGAATATTTTGTAATGTGAGTGCTGAAGTCCCTTGAGTATAACACATTTCGTGATACATAAATTGTTGTTTCGAGTCTGTGTAATTCACACAGACTCGAAACAACAATTTATGTCAACTATAGGAATATTTCTAAACTAGTTCCTTTGCAATACATGAATTTATCTTTGAGCGAGACTGGCCTAAAACAAAGCAAAATGTTAAAGAACTCGGTTACACCCGCTTTATTTCTCGCTACTGTGCCGCACTTGTGGCTCATAATGCATGACGTTCTTCTTTCTTCAATAAACAGGCTATCCAACAAAAAATAATTTCAAATCAAATCAGTCGTTCCTGAAATAAGAGCGTTCAATCAACAAAGCATACAAACTCCACAGTTTCATAATATTAGTATTCATCATTTTACTAGAGATATGTTTGTGTCTTAAATTAACTGACTACTACAACATTTTTTGTGAGGCAAACGTCTTCAGCAAGTGGAAGTGTTTCGACTTTTAAATAGTATCAATATTCTTTAAAAACATTTATAGTCAATAGCACTCGGTACGTTGTGAAAATTGTAGCAATTTCCATAAAACCAAATCCGTTTGTCAAATAATACCGAAAAGATTGATGTGCACAAACTAAACAAAATAGATAAAAAATATTTACAATTCGTTTTATTTTTGACTAGTCGCGCATTGTTTGCGACCACACACAACCAGCCGAAATATTTTATTTTCTGATATACGTGTGACATGATTTTCTATATTTAAAGTGTTAGTATACACGGGTACTTCCAAATGCCACAATCATGGTGCTTGAAATAGTGCCTTAGAAATATAGAAACTCATAGCTGCGATATGATGTGGTATGACTGTGTCCTGATTATATATATATATTATAATGATAATGTTATCTAAAGTTGTTTGATTACCATAGCACTGATTAGTTTGGTATCAGAAAGCCGTGTGTATTTTCATCCAGGATATAAATATACTAAATTATACTTGCTTTTGATCTGTGACTAGCAGCCTGAACTTCCCCTATTTAACCCTACTGAAGTTTATTTCCAAAGTATTTAAATCTGGTGTTTCTTTACTATACATTTAGTGCTGTACTTATTATCGTATAAATATTTATTTAACAAAGCGCTTAAAAATCACCAGATGTCTTAACAAAATTTTCAACCCTTAGTGGATATTTCATTATTGATATATTGGTATATTTTCTAAACAAATACTTGTAATATTAATATTTAATAAACATAAACGAATAGTAAGTTTCTGGATAATTTCGATTACAAGCTTTTTTTATTATCTTAATATATAAAATCCTTGCGTTACTGACTGACTGACAGACACGCTACAGCCGAAACTATTGGGCGCAGGAAGCTGAAATTTAGCATGTATGTTCCTTGGGGACCGTAGGGGTGCACTAAGAAGGGATTTCCCGAAATTCCCACGGGATCCGCCAAAACGGGTAAATTTAAAAAAAATTGCAGGCCTCTAGTATAAAATAAGACGACAAACACAGGTCAAGCTACATCCGTCGCAATTTTATTGCAATAAAATTCTATCAAACTAAAGTTGCCCAACCATGAAAAAGAAAATGCCGTTCTATTTTCCCCAGCGAAACTAAACATCGAGCTCTCAAAGTCGGCTCGGAGATAACATATCTTCAAAGAAAAGTGCTGACTAGACAAAAGCGTGCAACAACAGTTTTCTAGTGACCCACCTCGAATCTGTGTCACCGACACAAGGTGTGTCCAACTAAGCGGCAAAGAAACAATGGACTATTAATGCCCCAACGCTGGACAATGCGCTTTGAATAACGCTGCGATTATATTACTTTGTATTATAAATACCGACTAATAGTGTACCTGAGAATGTTAGCTTGTAATTATGCTTTCAATTTCGACTGTAGTAACATTTTGTTTTTGATACGATAGTGGATAAGAATCTTCCGATACAGACCTTCATAAATTGTAGTATAACTCGATCGAGATGCGCAAGGATTTTCATGAAAGCTTAACGTATTCTCCGGAGCACGCGATAATTAAGAATTTAAAACGCATATAGCTTCCATATGGCAGTGGTACGTGCAGTAGGTTTGAACCGGTAACACTACGAATAACTGGCTGTTAGTAGAGTCATTCGGGGCAACTGTGCGCACGTTTGCCTTTCAAACCTTACTGTATTTTAAATATTAACGCTAGTGAAAATAAAAATAAATATTTGAGTACAGCATTTATTCATCTATAAATGAAAACAGAAAATTAAACTAATTTAAAGTATATCTTTTTGTAAAATAAAATAGTAATACTAGGGTAGGACTTGAAAGGTTAGCTAATCAATGTTTAGACTTAATCAACAATTGGGGTGAACGCAATCGTTTATATTTTTCTCCACAGAAAACATTTCAATTACTTTTGAAAGGGAACTTAAAAACACTGCCTCGAAATAAATTCAATAACATCACCATTAGAAACAAAGAATCAGTTTGTTATTTAGGGTTAGTTTTAGAGAGAAACTTTTCATTTGTCGAGCACATTAAAACAGTAGGTGAAAAATCTAAAAGAAGTTTTTACGCCTTGTCAAGGATATCAACTGCGACATGGGGGCTTTTGTTCAAAACTTTAAAAGTAATTTATGGTGCAACATATCTGGGTTGTATGTGTTATGGTGCGCCTGCATGGGCTGATAGAGCTACAATCGGTGCAGTACGACGTAAAATGCTACAAAGTCAACGTCTCGCGTTGATATTTTTGTGCAAGGCTTATAGGACAGTTAGTACTGAAGCTTTGCCAGTACTGGCAGGTGTATTTCCAGTCGATCTTGAGGCACAAAGACGAGCAGCAAT
This sequence comes from Euclidia mi, assembly GCA_944739405.2. NCBI lineage: Eukaryota > Metazoa > Arthropoda > Insecta > Lepidoptera > Erebidae > Euclidia > Euclidia mi. The sequence goes on from OX123195.2 coordinate 29,211,285, forward strand.
GTATTACGTGACACGAGATAACATGGATCTAAATTTTCTAGCTCCGCGCGACAGACATAAGTTCGCTAGATTGTCGAACCATCAATCCACAGTCTATGACGATCTTCTTGATGAATGGCAATGTCGCTGGAACACATCAACTAAGGGCCGTCACCTCTACCAGTTCTTCCCATGCGTCCGAGAGCGACTGGCGAGGAACTGATTGGAGGTGGATCACTGTGTAGCCCAATTTCTTACAGGTCATGGCAAGTTTAAGAGCAAGTTGTATTCATTTAAGCTATTTGATTCACCGTTATGTCAATGTTCAACATCTGGCAACAATTATGAACAATCTGCTCATCACATTCTATGGGAGTGTAGTCTTTGGCAAATTGAACGTAATATCATGCTTAACGAATTAGAGGTAACTTCTGGAGTAGTGTACTATACGGATCTTGTGGCAAGTAGGACGAATTTCCGTGCGTTTAGGCGTTTCTGCCATACATATTACTGGAAACAGGCATAGTTCACAATTTAGGCCCCCTTAATGCTCATGTCCGTGGTGCTTATCTTTTCTCATATATCTCTTCGTTGCTTGTCTCCCACTTTGTTAAGGAGGGAAGTGGATTATTCATTTTCCAACTCCTCCAATATACTTCTGATTAATTTCGTTGCGGGTACCAAGACAGTTTAACTTTCCAAAACTCGTTGTCATCAATGGTCACTGCTGCTGAACCTGGCTACACAGGTGACACAGTAGTGGGAATGAGGGTGGGATTAGTCCCATAAAAAAAATATCTTTTTGTAATAAGGAATTATAGGGAAAAAGTAGGAATGCGTTCACTTGCCCCTTATTGCGAGTAACCGTGCGCACCCCTGTGGGGCAAGTAAACGCATATAGGGTAAGTAAACGCATTTCTGAGTATAACACAGAAACAATTAGAAAACAATATATTTGTCAACATTTCTCTCGAAGTTCTAACTGTTAAATGTTACTTAACTGTATTTATTGTAAGTCCGAAATATATTTCATCCATTTTCTTGCAATAAATAAAAAAATCTGCCTCTTTTTCAATATTGAATATTGTCTTAAAACGACCCATTGAATCTGCAGCTTTATCCGGTTTAAATGTTTGCGCAGACAGGATTCTCTGATACCAATGGCATTGGCAGCTGCAGCAGTTCTCTTACTTTTGCTTTTTCGAGTATGCTGTTTAGCCTTATCAATTTAGTGTTCTTGCACTGGCGCTAGTTCAACTTTTCCTAATATATATTCGCGGCATGATGATTTTTTATAGTGCCACATAAAACAATGTATTAGCACCTTGAAGATTTGTATAAAAAATGAATTCAGTGAATTAAGACTCGGTATCGTTCTAATATATTGCCCATGGGGGTAAGTGTACGCGTGCGCATACTTACCCGCGCACACCCCAGGAAGTCAAAATACGATTAAAACTTGATACAAGTATAGAAACCAAACATAACCTCAAAATAACTTCTCATAGCTTTACAAGAATATGCTAATTATCAAACAAAATATTATTTACCATTACTGGATCACAAACGTGGACGTGACAGGGTTTGCCAAAATGCCAAAAATTACCAATGAAACTAGGAAACGTAATTATTTGCGAATAAAAAGTAAACGAAAAGTGACGCGACGTAGTGTCGTGTCGCAACTAGTAGGCCACTTCGGCGTCCTTGTTTCACCCGAATGAACCGCCCCTCCACCACAACTCTTTGCGGAGATATCAACAGTGCGCTCACTTACCCACTGCGTACGGTTACCCCGAATGACTCTATCGCCACTGAACCATCGCTGCCTGCTACATTACGTAGAGGAGTTAAGAAGAATATGAGTACATTATTAATGTCATACTGAGATTTATATGACATCTAGCCGATGATCATCGTATTGACAAAATACTGTCATGAATCTTACCAAACCTAAATCACGTATCGCCCAACATTTACACAAATCACCAAATAAGCCAATCACAAAATAAATACGCAAAATCCGGCCAACCGTGAATCAATTACTTTAATTCGAATAGAGAATGAAACCTGTATCAGTGGGACCCGTTACTTTAGATTTATTAGGTAATGTAAATAGACGATCGATCTGTTCGTCCGTAACTAACTATGTTTGTATAAAGATTCAGCTGGTCGCCCGTAGGTTTGTTCAAAGACTTAAATCGGCTGAATGTGTTGAAGAAATTGGATCGAAAGATATTTGCGTACTGCAAAAGCTGTTTTAAAAGGGAAACGAAGAGATTTGTGTGCTATTGTTATGAAACTTTTATAGTGAATATAATAATAAATATTAATTATAATCAAACAAAATATACATTTTTACAAATTGTTGTTACGAGCCTGGGTGTTGTCTTTCACGAGCCGCATTTCTTCCTAGTGCTGTTAAAGGTTTAACTTATTCATAAGTTAGACTGCAATATTATACTTTACAAAGTAAATATGATGAAATATAATGTTTAGAAATTGTCGCTGCATGCTAGGCAAGTTTAGATAATTTTATTTGCGTGTTGTTATGAGACCAATGTTAATATTTTATATATAATATTCACGTTAATTATACTATAATTATCAATATTTTAAAGTAAGAAGCTTTAAAAAAGTTTTATAGTAAGAAACGTACAAACGTAGCTTTTGTCACTCCAGGATTCAATGGTCTCACATTATTTCGAAGTGGGCCACTTCCGATATTAATCGATTAAACGCCACGTTTTATTTAAAAACTTGTATGATGAATTGAATGGGCTTTATAAGTCATCATCACTAGCGTTTTGCAGTCATATTGCTGGACATAAGCCTTAATTTATAGGAGGATTTGGCCTACTATTTGACGGCCGGTTGGCGTAGCGGGAGTGTAAACGACTGCTACGTCGAAGGTCGCGGGTTCGATTCCCGCTCAAGTCAAACATTTGTGTGCATAAACATGGATGTTTGTCTTGGTCTTGGTGTTTCTATGTATAATATGTATGTATTAAAAAAAAAGTATACATGTATGTTTATCCATTATCTAGTACCCATAGTACAAGCTCTGCTTAGTTTGGGACTAGATGGTGTTGTGTGAATGTGGTAGAATATTATATTATTTATTTATTTATTTAAGATAGAAAAACCATGGAATTATATATTATATTACTAGACTACGCTGGCCAGACAGCTTGGTGTAGATTTGTCGTCAAGTTTTCCGTCTCAGCCAAGAGATACTATCTGCTTACGTATTTTTTAGTCATCATATCGGCTGAAAAAAGTCCACTGCTGGACATAGGTCTCCCCCAAGGCTCTCCACATAGACCAATCCTGAGCCACCCGTCAGCCATCCATCCCCTGCCCGCGACCCAAACAAGATCGTCAGTCCACCTTGCGAAAGGCCCACCTCTGCTACGACGTCCTGTGCGTGGCCGCCACTCCAGAACCTTTCTGCTCCAAAGGCCATCGGTTCCTCTGGCTATGTGCCCTGCCCACTGCCACTTCAGCCTAACTATTCGGAGAGCTATGTCGGTGACCATGGTTCGCCTGCGGATCTCCTCATTTCTGATTCAATCTCGCATTTTTTAGTCGCCTCTTACCATATCCACGTAATGAAATGTGGTCGTGACTCTTTGTATTCTTAATCCGTCAACACACGAAGAAACAAATTAATTATTCCTTATTAAAATGTAAACCAACTTGTTAGCATGTTACAACTTGTAAACAAAACTCTAGAACAATTACACAAGATTTTGTTTCGAAACATGATACAAGTATACAATAACAATTAAAGGAATATGTAAATGAAATCTCGTCGCCTTTATGTTTTGTAAAGTTTCAAGATTCGTCATGAAACATTTATTTTGCTAAGAATTCAATTACAAAAATGAATTATTTTATTTTTCGTATTGTTTTACAAAAATGTGAAATGATTTATACTCGTTTTTTAATGAAACGCTGTTGAATAATGGATAGGCGGAATATATTTTTGTTCAGTTGAATTCTGAGCGTTGAACCAAACCAATTAAACCAATGGAGCAATGAAAATTTTAAATAAACTTTATATTTCTGCAATATTGTGTAAAATAAAAATAATTACACAGATTTTTTCTTCCGTTATCAATCATCACACATGCCACAGTTATTTTGTAGTTATTTACGTATTTTATTTATAGACTGCGCTTACCGCTTTTTTGTGTTACCTACACAAAAAAGCGTTGTCTGAGTTCGACAAAGCGGTACTTTGAACAGACTGTTTAATGTAGAGCCACTTACTACTCGTGCTGCAACTCCAGTAAGAGCGCCAATCTGTGGAACCTACTTCCCCTTACATCTGTTTACTTAATTTTTGAACACGTTAAACAAGAACGTCTTTCCTGTTCCAGCGCCCCACGCTTTAACAATCAAATATGATAATTAAAAGCACATAGTTACACTTAAGCCAAGAAATAGAGACAACTTGAACGATCCATAATTATTTTTTTGTTTTTACGTGCATTTATAAAAGCGTATTTTTCTAGTGTTACTACTATTAATTCATTTTATACTTTTTGGTCATTGATAACGAAATATTTTTAAGATTTATACATTTATTTTAAGTAGGCGAATGAGCCCACATCCTCTCCATCTCCGCCTGTGCGTCTGTATTACATGGTGTTTTAACTGTCAGCTTATACCAATCCAGCTCTTCAATCAGGAGACCACTAAGTGATTTTACTCCACTCAGGGCCACATACGCCTGTCCAGCCGCAAAAGTACGAACCCTAACTACACCACTGCGTGGTCTACAATATATAATTGGTTTGTTATAACCTTGAAATCAGATCGTGTCCAAAGTCTATTACATGGCCTTTCTCACAAGTGCAAACACGACTATGATACGATATTCCATCATGGAATGCCAGTGCCTATCTTACTGCTTCATCACCAGACCTTGAAACCTAATTGTAGTCAAAGTTCATTACGTGGCCTTTCTCACAAGTGCAAACACGACCATGATACGAAATTCCATCATGGAATGCCAGTGCCTATCATCCGGCTTCATCATCAGACCTTGAAACCTAATTGTAGTCAAAGTTCATTACGTGGCCTTTCTCACAAGTGCAAACACGACTATGATATGATATTCCATCATGGAATGCCAAGTACAAGACTTTTATAAGAAATCCAAAACAGCTATGATACGTTTTTCCATCATGAAGTTCCAGGTCATTTCATATCATAGTCGTGTTTGCATTTGTAAGAAAGGCCACGTAATGAACTTTGACTACAACTAGGTTTCAAGGTCTGATGATGAAGCCGGAATATAGGATTCCGGCTTCATCATCAGCGTGCCGGTGGATGTTATAATTATGTGTGTCTATTTCTGTTGAAATCAAAAATTTTCTTACTTTCATAAAGAAAGCGCTTTTAAATCATAAAATATGGTTTACACCTCTAATGAAAGTATTTCACTTCATTATACGTATACCACCTAAAATATGGTCTCAAAAATAGTTTAACTTTTCATCATATAGTTTACGTATTTTTGTTACGAGTCATATTGTAGCGAAAATAATGGTAACAATATTTCATAAATCCGACACCGTGAAAATAGTATTTTATAGAACAAACTTTAATCGTAGAACATTAAATCTTGTCAAATGTCGCATGAATTTGCTGAAAGGTTTTTCTTACAGAGTAGAATAATACCTTGCCTACCTTTTAAGTGAAAGCAGTTTATAGAGGAACATTTATTTATTTAAATTGTATTTCTACAGTGTGGGTCTATTTATAGCGTGGACTGTTTTTTCACAAAACTGCATGAAGTAAACACTCTTTTAATGTATTTCAGCAGCCGCAGTTAGAAACAGACATATGTATCTAACGTTCTACGAAAAAATGCGGCGTTCTGTTGGCAGAATTGCTTAATATATTAGTTTTCCAAAGCAAACTAGACCAGCCTCTCCATTTCCCCGAAGGGAGTAATGGAAATTGAATGCAAGGCCAGATTTATTTTTAAACCTGTAATATTGATCTAGCCTACCCTAGTTTACTCGAGATACGATCAAAATTTTAAGGTTTACTTCTACCGACCAGACGACTATATTACAACCTGAACATGACATTACAAAGAAATAATAAAAATAACGTGACCCAATCTTGTGGAAATTTCGAGATACCCCTCTTAACCTGGTCTCCAAGGAACAAACATTAGAAATTTTATCAGTCCCTCAGTAACGCAAGAATTTTATATTATAACTACATATGTACTTAATGTATTCATACGATATCTGATAAGATATTTTACTATAGCGGACTTAATGGGATTAATAAATATTCAAGTATTCACCGAATAAACACCATTCACATCTCCCATGATCATCGAATTAACAAATAATTTCCCTGTCTAACACCGAAATAAACACTTGACATTGAAGTAGGTCTCTGTCCTGTGACAATACAGTTTCGTACTAGTTTGGAATACATTATTACTTGTGGGTACCCTCACAATGTTTGTCTCCGCTGAGAGACTCAAGACTTGTGTGGTTGAGCAAACTTGGGCGTTTTAACCAATCAAGTATACGTGTTACTAGATATTTGATTTCGGTAGATTACACTTGATATTTGATTTCGTTTTCAATAGGGTTGTTGACACCAATAAAGATGGTAATCTTTTGGCTGTGTATCTAGCAATATCCGACAAAGTAATTACGATATTTTGTCGGAATAAATACATGCTAGTTTCCGAGAATCGTAAAACGTAGTTTTGCTTAGCTGAAAAATACCACCCTGAAATGTTACAATGCGTAAATATTTACTTTCAAAGTTATATCGTTAGTATTATTATATAGTTAGTATTATGTATACATTTGTTTTATAATTACAACTTTATTTTATTATTTAAATACACTTGTAGACGCAAAACATTATTTGCAACAAATTTGTACAATATGTTGTCTCTTAGATCTTATAATCTGTCCTTGATTTTTAGTTATCGTTTTAATGTCCCTCAGCCCCATCCTTTTGCTCTATACTCCTCTATGTAAATTACCTTGTTTGTCTGTTAAATTTTATTATAAAAATAGAATGACACACATAAACAGACAAATATAATACTGTAATAGTAATATAACTAGTTTGTGATAGTGAAACTGGTATTTTCGGCTCGTATATTCAAACTTTAGCACCAAATACGCAATGAAGTTAACAGTAAATTCACCGACTATTGCCAAGATATTTCAAAGTTTTATAAACTAAGTATTTTATTTATGAGGAAACACACGATACCCAAAGTTTGCCGAATGTAATTTGATTATATTAAACTCTGTTCTGGCTGTAAAAAAGAATACAAATGCTGACCTAAACTTGAGCTGAAAATCAATTGTGTTTATTTTTACTACTAGTTGAGCCCGCGGTTACACTCACATTATTTGGGGCTACAGCTCCACTCCTGTGGCTCATAGCGAGATGTTATATAGCGTTCCTCGATAAATGGGCTATTTGACACTAAAATATTTTTTCAAATCGGACTTTCGTTCCTGACAAACAAACAAACAAACTCTTCAGCTTTATAATAAATATAGATAATACTGCAAGAAATATTAAAAACAAAATTAATAATTATTGTAACCAGTGTCCATGTGACCAAGAAAACTCAAAGCGTTGGGGAATAAGATGATTAAATACGGCAAGCAGATAATCGAAAAATTGCTCCTATAATAAATGTTCATACTAAAAGCGAAAAGATTGATCGAGGCGAAATAAATCTTATCTCTTTCGTCCCCACGCTGTGGTGTGAGAAGCCAAAATAAATTAACGTCGGATTGGGCAACTCAAGATGGAAAACTGGCTATCATTTAAATATATCTAATATGTTTTCCTGTTTTTGTGTCGTAGCTATTTTAAAGAAAAGGAGAGGTATCGTTGGCTTTTAGGAAGAATTTATTTAAGAAAATATATTTTGGAGCGTAGCTGTTTATTTATAACAAATGAAGAAATAATTAATACAAGGACGTATTTCTACTAAAAATTTCTTTGCCCGCCATGATTTCAACTGCTGACAATATTTTATGGATAAGAATAAGAAATATTTCACCAAATATTTTAAAGTATATATCTTCTTTGTCAGTCTTTCGTCATCAATTCTCTCAATGTGCCCAAACCATCTTAACATGCCTTTCTTGATGCTTATCACTACATCTTTTTTTACCCCACACCACTCTCTTATCACACAATTGTTAACTCTGTCATTCAAAGATACACCACACGTACTTCTCAGTGCTCTAATTTCTACAGCATTTATTCTACTTTCAATTGTCTTCTGCCATACCCAACATTCACTACCATACATAAAGGTAGGCACTAGCACCCCTCGATGCACAGCCAAACGTGCCTTTTTGGACATGTTTTGACTGTTCATAGACGCCTTCAGAGCTCCATTCACTCTATTACCTTTTTCATTCTTACCATCTCTTGTAAACAACGTACCTAAGTATACAAACTCTTTCACTTGCTCCACTCGCTGTCCATCGATCAAAACATTACAAGCCGTAACGCATTCCTCCTTTTCAAAAACCATAACTTTTGTTTTACTTACATTCACTTTCATTCCTTTCCTCTCTAATGCACCATTCATGATTGTTACCATCTCCTGCAACTCCTCCGCTAAAGACGCAAGTATTACCTGATCATCAGCATAAAGGAGGCATTTGACGAATAACCCATTCCTCCTTAATCCGCAGTCACTATGTTTTAAATCTTGCAAACAACTGTCCATGAAGAGGTTGAACAGCCACGGTGACGCTACACATCCCTGTCTAACACCTTTCTCAATGGTAAACCAGTCAGTTTATGCCCCATTTATCCTCACACAAGCTCTAGAATCCTCATAAAGAGATTTCAGAGCTCGAATGAGGCTCCTGTTCACCCCATTCATTGACAACACCGACCACAATTCATTCCTCACCACTTTATCGTAAGTTGTCGTCTTTATTCTTTTCCAAATTAACGAATGCACAATAGACCTTTTGACCTTTGGCCAAAAATTTTCAGCTATGCTTCGCAAGGAAACAACCTGATCCGTACATCCCATACTCTTTTGGAATCCCGCTTGTACATCCTATATTTTCTTGTCGGTTACTTTCATAACTCTTTCAATCAGTACCTTTGCATACAATTTGCCAACAATGCTGAGAAGGCTAATGACTCTATAGTTTTTGCAGTCTGTCAGTCAGTGAGTCTATAAGAATAACTATGAAAGTGTGCAGTGGACTGTGAAATACCTATGATAACGTAATAAGATCTTTGATATCTATGTATAATTATGTATTAGTGAACGTACCTCTATCATCGTGAATATTAGTTAAAGCCTTCTATAACCTAACCACGGAAGAAAACTGCATATTTCAATTTGCAAAGAGATAATGAATAGGCTATATTTTAACAAGGAATTCTTTGTTTCATTTTCTTATTGTTGTGGAAGGGTATTTAGGATTTTAAGCACCTTAGTAATGTAAGAAAGATTATTTCATTTCTAATACTTCTCATATAGCACAGCTGACGTAGCCAAACAGCGCATAACAGATCCTTGCGAACGATATTTAAATTCTATCTATGAGATATAACCATTCCAATATTATTAAAACGAAAATAGCCCTGCCAATTTATTATATTTTCACGGCAAAACTAATTATATTGAAATTTGGTATGGAAATTGGCTTGACCCCTGAGAAAGGTTAAGGCCTTCTTAAAAAGGCACGATCGAATACGTGATTTGCGGATATCTATATATTACTCTTATAATAATAATAATATTATGATGCAGGAGCCTTTTGTTCATGCAATCTAGCTGGCAGACAGTTTGGCGATCGTCGTCGTTGTTTCTTGGTGAAACAAAGATGTACCTATTTAATTCCACTATCCGCATGGTGTTATTCGTCTTGTCGTTCTAGCAATTTTTTTTGGAAATTCCTCATGGAGTCCCACCGGCCTGGGGGAAGGGCGAAGGGGTCTGTCAGACTCTTACTGACTAAAAACCAACCCGAGTTCCTCATGTACCTGTGTGTCGGAGGCTCGGGTTTCGCCGAAGCATTCCTCGCCCCCCACCACAACAAGGTGGAGATCCCACGGGGGGTCGTTCTAGCTATTTGTATTTACCTTGTTTTAGTTTTATTACATATATTATAAAAATCTGCTCAGAATTACATAAAAAAAGAATATATTATTTTTATTATAATTTACTTTTCTCAAAAAATAAAGGGATATCTCATGGTGCTGTTAAAATTATTTTGCATGCGTGTACGCGTTGAAGACTACGTGGATAAGCCTCTGCAATCACTCGTTAAATTTTTTAAGTGCACTGCCTGGTGTGTCCAGGCCCTCCACTTAAAACTACAAAAGGGCAGAGCAGTTACAGAAAAAATGTTTTTTCCCTCGCGCTAGGAATTCTATAGCGAGTTGTCCCTTCCGCCACTCTGTGGTTCGAGTTTGGCGCTGACAAAAGGAGTGTGAAAGACAGAGAAAGAAAGAGGGAGCACGATCGCTTTTTCGATTCCGCGGCGTGCTGAAGCGTTCCGTCTCTCTTTCTCGCTCTAGTAAATGACGGTCCTAAGTGACAGAAAAGGATAGAAGCATATAAAAGTGCGATTCGGTGCTGATAGGTGTAGCTCAACCCTAAATGTGAAAAGAAATGAGAAAGTAAACGGAATTTAGAATGCCTTGTTGTCATTATGGAGGCACATGAGGGTTGTGCTAACGGCTTCTCAGCATAAAGTCCTTCATTAAAAGTAAAGAATAATTAGGGCTCACGTTTATTTACCAATACATAATAAGAAAGTTGACTTTGCCACTCAATTAAAGGCAGAAACAAATTATTACACCCTCATATTGACAGCAACTTTGCACGACCCACGCATCCATTGATGATGAACATTTAATTTTGGCATAGTAATTATGAATAAGTATATCATAGCGGCAATTTTGGCGTGGTATTTATACACAATAATGCGCACCAATCCACGTTGTCCAAGTAGTGAAGCAGCGGCTGAAGCTGGATACTTTCTCTACGGCGGCAATCAAGCGATGTCATAGAATGGGCCGTCTTCAGTCAAGTAAGGCTAGGCCCATCCTCATCAAGTTGCAGAGCACTTCGGTGCGAGACAGCATATGGTTCGCCAAAACGAAGTTGAAGGGATCCGGTCTAACGCTGTCCGAGTTTTTGACCCGAACGCGACACATGGCGTTCATGGCAGCGCGGGAGAAGTTTGGCGTGACCAAGTGTTGGACCAGAGAAGACTCTGTATTCGTCCTCGGCGCTGATGGTCAACGGCATCGGGTGTTGTGCCTAGGCGTCCTCTACCAGATCAAGGGCGCAGATCCAGAGAAGCCTGCAGGGAAGGTTACTGCTGCGAAGACCAAGCGGACTGCAGCATCGAAGAAATAGGTTTATTTTTGTTTTGTCTACTTGACCGGGTGAATTTACATTTCACAGTTTTACTACCTTCTTATTTATTTTATTAACCCGCACAATAATTTTCATTTTTCATTTTGACATTTCTCATGTGAGTAATGTCATTGTCACCTGTACATCTGTTTCAACTCCGTATCTGAATCTCAGGTTTTTTATCTTTCAGCTTCTGTCAAATATCTATTAGAAATTCACCTGGTCTAAATCAAATTTTCTTTTGTTTTTCGGTTCTGTAAAGCTATGTGGTGTTATATATACAATAGTCTTTTTGTAACACGCAACTGGCGGTTGGACATATGTTTTTACATAGCTTTAATATATATTTTTATTTAAGCATAACTTACATATTATTAGTATATTATATTAATATCTTTATTTATATATAGATAATATATATTTATATTAAAAATATTATGCAAGATACAAGTAGTGACGATGACAGATTTTTAACTGCTAGTAGTAGTCTCAATGACAGTTTCACTAGTCTGCCCTCACTTGCAGAGATTCTTCAGTCTCAGTTCTCTGACGTCGCGGGGAACTTTAATGTAGTCCATATATATGCCCAAAGTATTCCAGCTCATTTCCCTGATATGCTGACAACCTTTGACTGTAAGAACATACATGCTATTCTCGTTTCAGAGTCATGGCTCAAACCATGTCTGCCATCAACTTCATATTCTCTTCCAGGGTTCCGCCTAATTAGAAATGATCGCGCGGCCGGTGGTGGCGGCGGTGTCGCTATATACCTACGAGCTCAAATTCCTTTCCGTATAGTAAGCATCTCACCGCAACCACCACCCTCGAATGCCGGCGAGCATCTCTTCTTAGAAGTGGAACTGAATCATTCTAAAGTTCTTCTAGGGGTCTATTATTCTCCTTCGTTACGTATAATCTTTTTCCCTTCTTTCGAACATCTCCTAGAAACTTTAGTACCTTCTTACAGTCACGCAATTATAATGGGTGATTTTAACACCTGCTTTATAAAACAGGATAATCGTGCCACATGATTTAATCTATCTTTCGTATAAAATACGCCCACCAAAGCTAAAACCTAAAATTATCATGCAACGCAACTTCGCGGCTTCGGTGGGATGGATCGTTTGAAGTTTTGCGAGGATGCCCGTAGCATTGATTGCTCTCCTCTGTACTCATCAGACTGTGTAGATGACAAAGTTAAACAGACAGTTTTCACAGATAAGTTAACTCACCTGTACGACGAGCATGCACCAATCCGTGCCATTAAATTAAAGCACATACCCGCACCTTGGCTTACGGACGAAATTAAAATTCTTATGAAAAGAAAGCGGCTGCCAAGGCGAAGTATAAATGTCGTCCAACCCCTGAAAATTTTGAAAAATACACAAGTGCCAGAAATCTCTGCAATAAGGTGTGTAGGAAAGCACAGCGCCATCACATTCACAACTCTGTTGAAAACGGAGACCCAGTTAAAATCTGGAAATTTCTTAGAACACTGGGAGTTGGTAAGTCTCGCAATGACACAATCTCCAAAGATATAAATATAGATTCGCTTAACGCACATTTCACTGCTCACCCAACTTTGATGGGAAAACAAAATCAAGCACGTTACAAGGTCTTTCACGTATCCCAACTCCCAGATACTCACCTTTTGTTTTCGAGCAATTTTCCTGTTGTGGTGTTAAAAAGAGCATCATTTCAATCTCATCCAATGCTGTTGGTAATGACTGCATCAGTCGAAACATGATCAGGCAGGATCATGTTTCGACCTAGATGAAACTCCTCCCTGTCCTTTGTCATATCCTAAATTACTTAGTTACCAGCGGCGTCTTTCCATCAGCGTGGAAAGATGCACAAATAGTTCCAATACCTAAAAAATCCAAACCCTGTTCCATTAATGAATTCCGCCCTATATCCATACTTCCATTCCTTTCTAAAGTCCTTGAGCGTTTTGTGCATACGCAACTCTGTACTTTCCTTTCCAAGAATGCTCTCCTGAATCCTTTCCAGTCCGGTTTTCGTCCTGGTCATAGTACTACCACAGCATTGGTTCATATCACTGATGAGATAAGGCTGGGCATGGATGGTGGAAAACTCACGCTGTTGTCCTTGCTTGATTTTAGCAACGCATTTAACACTGTGGATTTCCACATCCTGCTTGCCATACTCCGCTCTATTAAGATATCTCCAACGGTAATTGACTGGTTTCATAGTTATCTGTCTGGACGCCGACGGCGTATACGTGTCGATGAGTCGTTCTCCTCGTGGTGTAATACAACTGTTGGGGTACCGCAGGGTGGCGTGCTATCTCCGTTACTTTTCGCAATTTTCATAAATTCTATCTCCAAACAGTTACTTTCATCTTACCACCTTTATGCAAATGATTTGCAGATTGCATGCATTTGAGTACGTAGTACACTTGTCATTTACACCGAATTTGTATTAACATTTGCACAATAAAGAATTATCTATCTATCTATCACCAGACTCCGGGCTGCTACTGAGTATTCGGAAAAAACCAGTAACACTGTTGCCCGACCCGGGAATCGAACCCGGTACATCCGATCAGCAGTCGCATACGCTATCCACTGGACCACGGAGGCTGTCGCGGATCATAGAGGTGCCCTAAGAAAGGATTGCCTGAAATTAGAACGGTATCGGGCAGAAACGGTTGAATTAAAAAAAATGTGCGGCGTAGCTGCGGGCATCCTCTTGTCCTACATATTTATTTATTTTATTTATTTATTATACACTTTATTGAACACTTGTTTAAATATTTTAAAGAAATTTACATATGTAAGATACAGTACAATGGGCGGCCTTATCGCTAAAAGCATTTCTTCCAGGCAACCTTTGGATGGAGATATTATTGGTAGGACAGAAATGGTATATGTCTTTCAGTTTCATGCACAATTAAACACGCTTCGTTATGACTGTGAAACTCTCTGGTGTATCGCATTTTACACCACCGCACTCCGGCTTTTATGAACCGTAGTGAACGCACGCATTTGCGTGTAAAATTAACCAAACATTAGTTTCAAGTACCGCGTGGCTAATGGGTTTTACTGACTAGACATGAAATTTAACAAGTTTATCTTATTTTCGTGTAAACTCTTAAAGTGTAACGAAACGTACATTTTTGTACCGTACCACCAGGTCCAGACTTGGCAACTATTTAAAAACATAGTTTCAACTCAAAACGCAAAACAACCTTCGTACTAAAATATAAAAATATAAATAACATTTAAAAACATTAGCTAAGTAAAATCTTAAACCTTAAAAGCAAATACCATAAGCTTAGAAACTAGTTAATGGCGATAAACAAGAAAGTAGACTAACAACTTTATTACCCGACTACGGCGAAACCAAAAGGAAGGGTAATGTTTTCTTTTACTATGTTTGCTTTCAGAAACTTTATTTACACGTATCATGAATAAAACAAGTCTTGTTGGCGGTTCTTTCGTAAATGGAAAAGGCTTTAGAATACGTGATCTTTTAAAGTGCATATATGAACATGAACTCGCACGGTTTTATTTTGACTTCGATATGTTTTGTTGTGCTTTGTTTTTGTTTAACTATGAAAATTTTAAATAAAGGTGATTTGAAAATAAAATATTTTTCACGCCACACCTCGTTCATCGAAGCTTCGTATCACATTATTTGTTTATTTATCTTAAACTTAATACATTTAATCAATATGTCCAGTCAACTTTCAGTGATGCAGAGAAACATGCAAATCTTAAATCCAAAATGAAAACAAGACAGTAACCTACTCATGAATATAAAATGATATATGTATATCTAATATATGTACATAGCATAAATATACATTACGCATTACTTGCCTCAGCAATAACATCCTTCTCACGTTATTTTTATTTTTGTTCAACTCCTAATTATAGTAGTGTGCTAGCCTAAGTCTTCCTCTAGAATGTCGCGAGCATATGTAGGTACAAAGATATATTTTCAAATCTAATTGGAAGTTCCACAGATCGGTGCATTCAATCATACAGGCAATAATCAACACATTCAATACATAATAATATTGGAGTGCCACTTACTCACACGAAAAACAACAAAACAACAAGAGTGAAAGAATTCATCGTCAAATGTATTATTTAAAGTATGTCACACGAAAAACAACAAAACAACAAGAGTGAAAGAATTCATCGTCAAATGTATTATTTAAAGTATGTCAAAAATTATTATGTTTAATTTTGTGTTTGTATTTCTTAAGTTTAAGTTACTTAAATTATGTTAAAAGAATGAACGTTATAATATTTAAACCATCTTTAAAAATTTTCGAGTGAACGTGTGACCAACTCTGGTCTCAGAATTTTCAGACCGCCCGCGGAAGGCGTCCGACATGGCCTAACGATTCTTTTACTAAGACTAAAACCGGGAACGACAGCTTTACATGCCTTTCGGAATCAGAATCAGAATCAGTCTTTATTCTCAAGAACATGGTTATCAATTACAAGTCTTATGTTAAATAAATACATTTGATCACATGTTCTACCATTGATGGTGCGAAAATATAAATTAATTACGAAATGATTACCTATACACAAATTTAAATAGTACAGAAAAAATGTCAATTCTAATGCAATAGCAATTATATCACACAATATTTATTCAGTAGGTAAGTAGTTAAATGGAATGTTAATTTGATGTCATGCTAAGATTTTATAAAGTATGTCCAGATGTGCCTGTAATTGTCACTATCATATTGTATGCAATAATATAATTTTAGTTTAATATTGTTACGAGCTAGGGTTCGACGATAAATTATAAGTCACGATGCCACTAAACTGTACTTTATTTACTAACACAAACACTATACACACTTATTTTTACAACACTAATTAACACACTAATTTCACACTTAATTCTCAGCACTAATAAAAACACACTTACTTCGAACACTTTTCCACTTCACTAAACACTTCCGAATTACTTCTTTCGCTTTTTGTTTATCGCTCCGATATTCAATTGTAACTGTATCCGGTCCGCTCGCTCGCGCTATATTTATACTGGCCGCATAACATCACTAGCGCATTTTAGATGCTTCCACAAAACTGTCGAAATAATTGCGAACAGTAGATACTCGATACAGCAACGCCATCTAGTACAGAGTAGCTGAATTACCTTTAAACCACCGATACATTCAATCTCTTCTAGTACCCCCATTCACCGATAGATGGCGTAACAATATAAGATGGAGATGTTCGTTATGAACAAAACTGAACAATCGTCGAATAAAATTAAGGCAACCTGGCGAGCTATTAATAAAGCAACAGGTAAGACAACTCTAAGAGGTAATAGTTTTAGTTTATTTGATAGTGACAATTAAATTCATAATGACAAAAAAGTCGCACACACATTTAATAAATTATTTGCTAGCATACCGATTACTACTACTAGAGAATTAAAATCATCAGCTATAGTCGCAGAAAACCTATTAGAATCTAGTGTAGGAAAATGTGATTTAAGTTCCATTGTATTAATTCTACCGACATTATAAGTACTTTTCAATCTCTAGAGTCTAGGAATACAGGTGATCTCTGGGGCATTTCTGTTAAGGTTTTGAAAAGTATAATTGATGTAGTAGCTCCTTATTTAAGTTTTCACTTTATTTAATAAGTTTATTGAATCTGGTGTTTTTCCCGATCTTATGAAACACAGTAGGATAATACCTCTTTTCAAATCCGGCAGTAAGACTGATCCTAGTAATTATAGGCCAATATCGATACTGCCTGCCTTTAGTAAGATTTTTGAAAAGATCATACTCAAGCAATTACTTAGACATTTTAATCTAACAGCCTCCTTCATAGTGAGCAATATGGATTTACCAAGGGTCACTCGACAACAGATGCAGGAGTAGCGTTACTTAAACACATATTCAGTGCATGGGAGAATGCCCAAAATGCTATTGGTGTGTTTTGCAACCTTTCGAAAGCAGTTCCTTACAAAGATAACATGTAAAACCATTATACTGGCAGTTAAAAAGAGTGGCCACGAGTTTTATTGCCCGTTCTTTCTCGTGGTTCTACCTATTGCATTGCGAACGTGGCAGTAAATGTAAATGTAGAGTCATCTAGTCAGTAACTTTACTTTTTGACGTTCATAAGCGTAATTTTGTGGCCTAAATTAATAAATGATTATGACTTGACTTGACTTGACTTGATGTGGCATGTTATGTTATTAAGAAAGGCAATATCAAACAATCAACAATTTATCATTAAGAAACTCTTTGACACTATAATAGTTCCTTTCAGCAAACATTTTATACAATTGGCGGCGAAACAAATTAAACGGCAAATTCTTTAAATTCTTCGGTAAGTGGTCGTAAATTGTTATTGACATGTAGTAGGTGTTCTTTCTTAATAATTCTAGATGAATTTTAGGAATCTGGAGTTTTTTTATGTCTAGTACGGCTTGTTGTTACCTCTCCAAGCCGAACAAATAACTTTGGATGCTTTTAAACGAAAAGTGAGATTTAATGGGAGTATTTTGTGTCGTTTAAAGAAAGGCCTACAGCTTTCAAGGTAATCAGATCAAAACATGGCTTGAATACACTTTTTATGTGCCATAAATACTCTGTCTACCTCTACTGAGTTGCCCCATATGATAATGCCATAACGTAGTACGGATGACACATATGCATGGTAACCCTTTATCGCTGTTTGTGTATTGTCAATTTTTCTAATCCTATAGAGAACATAGACGAAACGATTTATTTTACCTACAATTTTGTTGATATAAGGCTTCCAAGAGCAATGCTTATCTATAGCGATACCTAGGAATACGCAATCGTTTACAAAGTTTAGTCTGTTGGTTTTGTAGTTTATTTCTAGCTTTGTTGTATTACTTCTGTAAGTTTGAAAATGTATGATTTTGGTTTTTGTCATGTTCACTCTAAGATTATTTCGTTCCATCCAGTAAGTGACTTTGTCAATTGCGATATTAATCTGAGTTTCCAGATCACTTAAATCTTTGCTTTTGACAATCAGCGTTGTATTATCGGCAAATAAGATACATTCATTATTGATCACAGTGGGCAGGTCGTTTACATACAGTAAATTGAGAAGAGGAGCTAAAATTCCACCTTGTGGAACACCGTAGTTGTTTTCCTGATATGTCGACCTATAGCGGTTTTGTTGTTGTTGGCTGATTTTTGTTATTTTGACACATTGTATTCTTTCGTCAAGGTAACTCTTTATCCATTTGTTGGCGATCCCCCGTATTCCGTAGCAATTCAGCTTCGATAACAATGTTTTGTGACTGACAAAGTCGAAGGCTTTTGTCATGTCTAGGAAGATGCAGGCTATATTTAATTTATTAGATGAGAGTAACGGTAATTTGTTTCACTAATGAGAAACATGCTAGAGAGGTTGAACTTTCTTTCCTAAAGCCAAACTGCTGGTTTTGTAGAATATCACACAATGTAATAAAGTTTTCTATTTTACTGTGCATCACTTTTTCGAAGATCTTTGCCAGTATAGGTATTAAGGTTATTGGTCTGTAGTTATTTATATTATCCGCATCACCTTTTTTAAAGAGAGGTTTTACTATGGATTTCTTGAGACGAGCTGGAAAGAAACCTTCTGACATCGATAAGTTTATTATATACGTTAATGGGTATACTAATACTTGTGCAAATCGTTTAATAATCCTAGTGTTAAGATCGTCATAACCCGTAGAATTGGTGTTTTTTTGGCAATTTATTATTTTATATATCTCATAATTATCTACTGGAGTTAAAAATATACTTTTAGAGTTATTCGGAATATGGGTTGTCAATTGGTGCCCATTATAATGTGTGATATGGTTCGTTAGGGACATGTAGTATTAATTTAAAAGATCGCAAATGATGTTTGGGTCGTCATATGTTACGCCGTAAATTTTTATGTTATCTATTTCAGACAGATTCTGCGAGTTATTTAAGTTGTCTTTAATTAACTTCCACACTGCTTTATTCATATTTTTTGATGATGTAATAAAGTGATGGTTATTTATTTGTTGCGCCTACATTTTTTTATTTTGGTGTTTATTATGTTTTTGCAAATGATATTTAAGGTAGAACATTCTTTTTTTAACACGGCATGTTTTTATTCCTTTTGTAAGCCATAATTTTTTATGGATTTTTGGGTATATTTAATTTTTATAAATGGGAAACATAGATTATAAAATAGCGTAATCGTGTCATGGTAGCAATTGAACGCGTCTTCAGTGTTTGTATGCTCGTAGATTTCATTAAATGATAAGCATGTCAGGTAATTTTTGAATTTCTCAACATTCTCTTCGCTCATATGTCGCTTACAGTTTTAAACCAAAATTTTGGGGTCCTTTTTTTTTGCGACGTAGTCCGTTTCTATCTGAACCGTTAGTAATTGCACTGATTCGTGATCAGACAGTACTAGATAATGTATATTTGAAGAAACCTCGCGTATTTACGATTAAGGCCAGACATGCGCTTTTTCGGGTTGGTACTTTTATTTGATTTGTCAAATTGTTATTATCAAGGATAGTGGTAAGTTCATTAGAGAATTTATTTATTTTTAGCATATCTATATTCCAGTCCCCACATATTATAATTATTTTATTTCTTTTCTTAGCTAGTTTGACAGTTAGGGATTCTAGTTTTCTTAGAAATAAATTTGCATCTGACGCAGGTGTTCTGTATATATATGACTGTGATGTAGTAGTTGTAAGTTTGTATCCTATATAATAAGGTTTATTTATTTCAATACGCTGAGATTAAGTCCCAATATATCAATGGTACAACATTCGAAACTATGTAGTATTGAGGGTTCCAAGTCGAGGTTTTTATACTACACGTGGATTTTGAGTAATATGCATGTTCCACCTATATTTTGATTTTTACGAGAAAAACATGCCGCTATTTTGTAGTCTTTTAAACTGAAGTTACGTTTATTGCCATACTTGAGGAATATCTCGCTAAGACATATAATATCTTTGGGAACACTGTTACTACAAAGCTCTGTAATAGCTATCTCTAATTGATCTCGTTTCGAAAGTACCCCTGCAATATTTTGGTGAAGAAGTGTAATTGTTATGTTATTATATTTGTTATTTGTATTATTTTCGAAAATAATCTTCATTTGATGACGCTGGTGAATCATTAGTGTAATGGGATCATCATCATCATCAGCCCTGTATATAAACTGTCCCACTGCTGGGCACGGGCCTCTTCTCACTATGAGAAGGGTAAGGCCATAGTCGACCACGCTGGCCTAGTGCGGGTTGGCAGACTTCACATGTCTTTCGAAAACATTATGGAGAACTCTCAGACATGCAGGTTTCCTCACGATGTTTTCCTTCACCGTTTAGCAAGCGATAATTAACAACTTAATACGCACTTAACTCCGAAAAGTCATTGGTGCGTGCCGTGGGTTCGAACCCGGACGAAGTAATGGGATAGCTGAATATGATTAATTAATTCTAATAAGTCTAAAAATATTGTGTGCATTCCAGAATTATTTACTGAGCCTGTACGTCTATTAAACATACTATAATCGTATTTTAAGTTTAAGTTACTGTCCAGAAGATGTACATGTTCGTGAGTGATAACATCAAGATATAGCATGTTTATAAAAGTTTATACGCGCCAATTATATAAGTTATGATAATTTTTGCATTTATACGTCGGTACACTTACAATAACATTTGTATGTTTAGTGTAATATTTATAATATTTATAATGGTGTCATAATAGTAACAGGTTTTTCTGAAGTCGTCTTCTCCTAAAATAATTACACAGAATTCCTGTTTCGTAAACTGAGTAATTTTGTCATGGGCATTTATAATTAGCTGTGGTATGTTTGCGTTAGTCATTTCGTAGTGGCAGAATTCGAACTCGCTACCGAAAGTATCTTCAGTGATTGTCAAAATGTTGTTCTCATGGTTTGTGCTCAGGATGCATAGTTTATTCTTTGGTGTCGGTATGTTACCAGATGTGTTAATATTTGGTGATGTTGATAAAAATGACGTTCTGGCGTGTTTTACGATGTATGGAGTGATCTCTGTGTCATTAGCTGATGGACATGTTTTTTGCTTTCTAGGTGTACGAGTCTTTGTTGTTGTTTTGTTTGGTGTGCCTAACTTTGCTGAACTAAGTGTTATTGTTTTGAATAGCTCGTTTTTCCTCATAAGTCCTTCATTTTTTCGTTTGAGTTCACTATTCTCAAGTGAAAGAGATTCAATTTTCTGATTGAGCGCTAATAAGATCGGCAGTCAACTTGTCTATTTGTTCTTTTAATTTTGTTACTTCTTCATGTTCATCACTTGACATACTTGAAAGGCTGGTCGTTGTATGGTCCAGTGAAATTTCAAAAACATTTTCACTAGAAATGGAGGTCTGAGACCTTGCGATTGCGCCTGAATGTGATGTTGTCTAAGAAATTCATTGTGCTATTAAGGGCAGATATGTGTGAATAGTGTATATTATATAGGTATCTGTGTTCCTTTACGATGTCCTTCGATATTATTAATTTATGTCCAGTAGTACAATTCGTGTCCAGTAGTACAAATGATGTGTTTGGAATAATAATTATGTTTTTTCTTTAAATACTTATCCGTAAAAAAATTGTCTCCATCAAACTCTAACCGTGATAATTGAACAATAACTATCTAGTAGGGGAACCCACGATGCTAAATTGGGATTAACTCGAGCGCCATGGAGCGTATTGGGTTGCAAAACTTAGATGATAAAAAGATAAAATGTAAATAATGTATAATTTTTCATCGGTGGAGGAAGTGGCTATAGAACTTCAAAAATTTTAAAAAGAGCTGTTGCCTTAATCCCTCCAGATAATCGTCAGATTAAGAGAAGGCACGTCTGGGACGTTAGGATAAAGCATAATCATATATCATAATGAGACACGCTTGAGTATTTCAAAATGATGAATTCACTCATTCACATTTGCATCTTTCTCATAATGGCCACGAGTTTGCGTGACACCGTGATCTACAAATATTTGGCATCAACACACACACACACACATTAACAAAATATAGCCTTCTGCACTTCCCTTAATGACAGAGTCACGTAAATTTACCAAAATCTGATATTGCATGCAAGTGGCTTAGACCCTAGTCTTTCAAATTGTGTGTCACACACTAATAAATGATATGAAATAGTAATTTTACATTGTTAGACGTTGACCTACGTCTAACAATGTACAAGAACTATAACTAGAATAGAAGTAAGCATAAGAAAGCTTGCTTGAGTATGTTCATGTTCGTCAGTAAAACCAAATGTATACTGAGCCTCAGACCGCTATGGACCGTTACTTCAAACGATCTTGGGAACAATAATCACATGCCTCGCGGTTATTTTGGGACGATTGTAGTGTGTTCATAGCACACGCTACACGCAGTATGTGGGAAATGGTAAATAAAATGAAAATTATCGTGACAGTTATGCTGTAAGGTGCTTAAGGTTATTATATAGTAAAAGCCTTGCTGATATCGGTTTGAATGGGGTGGCTCGACCGCAGGACTAATAATTACTACCCTCTCACAAAATAACAAAGTGACAATATCTATACTGTTGCGCTTCGTTCGGTGAGTGACGGTGCTGGAGGCCCCAATCCCTTCTCCTTCTCTCGCATCCCGCACCTCTTCCTGTTCCTTCTGCCATTCTGCTCGTTTACCATCTATTATATAAAAGTGGCTTTTGCTTTTTAGAGACTCATAAGCGCTGACACTTACGTGCAAATTACTCTAATATAAATACAGCATAAGTGGCTATAGCCCATAGCGGCGGTTTTTGGTGCCTTTGCACTAGAACCCACACACACTTACGCCAATTCACTGCAGTGTGGTATGGTATGCGTGAACCCATTGCTACAGAATCAAACAAAACTAGCTTTATTCATGATCGCAGGTTTTTCTAGGGTGCTGCCACTATTATAGTAACTATTTATAACTTGTAACTTCTACCCCATGGGCATGGAAAATACCTTTTTTTAACAAAACAATATTAATAATTACTGTTTCTAACAAAGAAACGTCGTTTTTATTGTAACATCGTCTACAAAGAACTTTCCAGACTAAAAGCATTGACCTAAACGAACTTAACGTAATAAACCTTGAGACTGTGCTTGAATCTTCCAAAATCAAAATAAAATCTATAAGTCAAGTAATAAACTGATACTCCGAAAATAGGTATTTTCATCGACACAAAATATTTGAAACTTAAGGAGCTATTGTTTGGAGCTTTTAATTTTTTTTGTAATAAGAACACTAAGATGATGAATTCAGTCAACTTTAATTTATTTGAATTTTTTATAGTCTAACTAGTCTGTATGGATATTGGCGTTTTTACGTCTATTATTTTTATCACCGTGACTTTTCTTTTAAGCCCGGGTCCATTTTTTTATCTAGATACATTAGAGTGAGTAGGCCTTATCCTTTCCCACGGAGGAATTTCTTCCGGAACCCCTTCCGACTGACCGTCGCAACCCAAAAGTATAGCGATACTTCATGGCTTAGACCAGTATCAATAAAATGAAGGCTTCTGGCTCCTCGTAACGTCTGTCATAGATCTTTAGGACAGTCTACACTGAAGCTGCGAAGGCTGTGCTCACCAAGACATGAGGCAACGATAATTAATAATATGATCAAAAGATTTCGAAATGTTAGTGGTACGCGCCGACAGTTTGATCTGGATACCCTCGGCGTGGCAGTCTGTAGGCATCTCCAGTGGGCTATCACTGCCTTTGCATCAATATATTCTTCAGAAACTTGTACAGGTCCACTAATCGAAAGTCCCCGTACTTTCACGTATGACGTAGACACGAAAATGTAGTGCCATTTGAGTGAGCTACCGTAATTGTATAAAAGCTTTAATCACATTTTAACAAGCCTCGTACTAACATCATGAAGGTCGTGAATAGGATTTCATTTAGAAAACCTAGTGCCCAAGTTTGTATAATCCATCAGTGTCACACAGTAGTAATGGTCCTATAAGGTCGATATGAATATTGACAAATCTAGCCCGTGGGAGCGGATATATCCCGAGGGGTGCAGACACATGGCGAGTGATTTTCTAGCGTTGACAAGCAGTACAGCAGCGACTCCATTCCCGACAATCTTTTCTTATACCAGGCCAGACGTATCTTCCACTCACTCGTTTGACTGATGCTGTAGCGCCTGGGTGGCTTAAAGAATGCAGGCTGTCGAAAACCTGGTGACGAAGTTCTCTTGTGACGTACGGTCTGATATTCTTGCTACTCTCATCGCAGTACAGTTCGGCATCCGTTCCTTTTCAGGCGTAGTGAAGTGTCGCTGTTTAGAAGGTGCTGTAGTTCTGGGTCGTTCTTTTGAGACTTGGCCAGCGTATGTAAGTCTACTGGTTTTACGACTTCCTGAATCCGGGAGAGCGTATCAGCAATGACATTGTCTTTACCTGAAATATGTCTTACTTCTTTGTGAACTGGGCGATGTAGTCCAGATGCCGAAACTGTCTTGGTGAGCAATTCTCCTTTCGCGAGTGGAACGCGAAACACAGTGGCTTGTGATCGGTGTAAACCACAAAGTTACGTGCTTTGACCATATGTCGAAAATATTTGATAGCTTCGTATGTCGCTAGAAGTTCTCTATCATATGGCGAATATTTACTCTGTGCTGGACTCAACTTGCGTGAGTAGAATGCCAAGGGTTCCCACGGTTGTTCACTTTTTTGTTGTTGCAGCACTGCACCTATAGCTGTATCGGAAGCGTCCGTCACCAGAGCTATCTTGGCGTCGCAGTCGGATGTGCGAGCATGGTAGCCGTACAAAGACTGTCTTTGCACGCGTTGAATGCTTCGAGTTCTTTGGATGTAAAACTCACGGGATGAGAACCTTTTATTGAACCAGTTAGTAACGTGTTTAAAGGAGCCTGTTGTTGCGCTGCGTTCGGTATAAATCTACGAAAAAAGTTTATCATAGCGAGAAATCTACGTAGTTCTTTTACGGTCTTTGGAACTGGAAATTTCTGAATGGCTTCGACTTTCTCGGGTAGTGCTTTCGTACCTTTTGCGGAGACGCTGTATCCTAAGAACTTTACCTCGTCAGACCCGAACACACACTTTGAAAGATTGATTACTACGCCGTATTCCTGAAGTCTTTTGAAAAGAATACGTAGGTGATGCTCATGGGTTCTGTGGTCTTTGGAAAAAAACAAAAAATCGTCTAAGAACACGTAACAGAAATCTAGACCTTGTAACATTTCGTCCACAAATCTTTGAAACGTTTGACCAGCATTCCTAAGACCAAAGGTCATAAATGGGAATTCGAACAGTCCAAAAGGAGTCGTAATGGCGGTCTTATGAATATCGGCTGGAAATACTGGAAAAATGATTCGCTTTTACCAGGAAAATTTTTGAAAATACCCGCGATCCGGCAAGGCTTTGTGAAAAATCGTGAATGTGGCGTATAGGATATTTATCTGGTATGGTCCTTGAGTTCAATTACCGATAGTCACCGCACGGTCGCCATCCATTTTCCTTTTTAGGCACGAGGTGTAATGGAGAACACCATGCCGAATTTGACGGTTTGGCTATGCCATCTCGTAAAATAGTCTCAAATTCGCCTTTTGCAATTTTCAATTTCTCAGGGGCTAACCTGCGTGGCGTACACGATACAGGTGGCTCTGATGTAGTGTTTATGTGGTGGACTGTATTGTGTTTAATTGTAAGGTGTATACCTGGTGGTGGAGTAATGTCAGGGTATTCACGTAGTATGTTGTGGTATGTAGAATCACCAAATATTACCTTTACCGAAGAAATGGCACCGGTCGAACGAGCAGACGAAGAAATAATAATAATAATAATATTCTACCACATACACACATCGCCATCTAGTCCCAAGCTAAGCAAAGCTTGTGTTATGGGTACTAGATAATGGATAATACAAATGAGAATACTTACATCTTAGTTTGTTCCCAGGATGGTCTCCGAAGACGCATGGATAAGCTCAAGAACTCAATAGAAGAAACAAGCAAAGCCGTTGACAAGGAGCGTCAGAAAAACGTCAGTTTACTCCATTTAATATTCCCTCCTCACATCGCCAAGAGGCTGTGGTTGGGTAAGTTCATAAGTCAGTTACACGACAAATTGATTTATGTACAGCTTAAGTTCGCAACGTACTTACAAGTTGGGAATTAGAGCGGTTTCAGATTAGCGTATTTTTCGTTGTTTCAGCATAAGCGCTTCAAAAAACCGGACTCGCGTAAACGAGCATATTTCGGCGTGTTCGCTCGAAACAGTAGTGATATCGTCCCGCGGCTCGCGCTTATACGCGCATAGAAGCGCGTCAACGCTCGTACGAGTTGCGCGTGTGGCAAAAGGTGCGCTAGTCTGAAACCGCTCTTCGATGGCGTTATTTTGTGTAAGGTGATTCGATAGTAGTCTGTCATTATGTAGTTAAGTTTACCACAGATGACGATGAAAGGTCAAGCAATAAATATGCGTTGTCAATCACTACATAGTATAAAACAAAGTCTGTTTTCTGTCTGTCTGTCCCTATGTATGCTTAAATCTTAAAAACAACACAAAATATTTCAATGCGGGTTTTTTTTAATAGATACAATGATTCGAGAGGAAGGTTTATATGTATAATATAAACCTTCCTCTCGAATAATTGACGCGGGCGAAGCCGCTGGCGACGTCTAGTAGTATATAATATATCATTATAAGATTGTACTATTACAGTCGTATTTAGGTTTAGTGGATACTTTGACCCTCGTTTACATTTAAGCATCGTAGTCCATTTCAACATCACATGTAATTATTTGAAGGTTAATTATGTGTTTACATGACTAGTAAAAAAATATTAAAGCGCTTCTATGCATATATTAATTTTATTATTGGTCTTTGTATGCTATGCTTTTATGCAAAGCTACTGTGATTCTTGTTTTTTTCTTTTTTGTTTTACGAGGTGGAAAATCCCTTCGGATCTCCAACTCTTGGGGGAAATGAGAGCCGGAGAATGTGGTGTTTCCACTAAAAACCACCTCGACTTTCTCATGTACCCGTGTGTCGGAGGGTAGGGTATCGCCGAAGCATTCGTCGCTACCCTCCGATAGGTATTGGCCCGCCAGATGGTCAGGCGGGCCCCGAACAAAACCCCCTGGGCGGCGGATTAATGTGTTGGTCTCCGCCGCCAAAACATCCAGCGGCCGCAGAGGGTAGGGAGGACAGCAACGCAACACCGCATCTCCTCTTCCTCTGCGGCCCCACCGCGACGCATCGAATGGTGCGCCCCCATTTGGTCGCGCGGCAACGCAACACCGACACCATAGTACAAAAATAATAGTAGGATAGCTTCATACAAATCCGCCGGCGCCGCCGGTTTGAATGTACGCGTGAGTTGCCGGCGCCGTGTACGCACGCACTTTTCACGCACACAATTTTATAGACAAGCGTGGCAAGCGCACTTTCAGATGCGCCGCGCGTCTGATCGCGCGCATTCATGTAGGTACTACACTGCTAGCCCGCTTGAATCGTTTATATAGGAATGAGATACATTGAATATTTTTTTTACATTTAGAATTGTTTCATAAGTAGTAGTAGACTGCCTCGTTGGTCTCGCGGCATAAATGTGCGCGTGGGATCGGGAGGTCCCGGGTTCGATTCCTGGGTCGGGCAGTGTTATTGGGTTTTTCTGTCACGAAATTCCCAGTAGCAGCACGGAGTCTGGAAATGTGCCCGGTACGGCAATAAGCTCGCCCCTTATTACGTGGGACTAAAGTATATCTGGCGAAAAGTGGGTGTAGAAATACACCTCTGCCTACCCCTTCGGGGATAAAAGGCGTGACGTTGTGTATGTGTGTGTGTCATAAGTAGTTGTGTGTGGATTTATATTCTTTTTTCACGTAAAACGCCTGTTTAGCCGTTATAATTAATTTTAGCATAAAATACATAGATAATACTTAGGAGACGGTAACTGCCTCGCATTCCGTCGTACAACAAAATATACTAAGGTATCTTTTGTTGCAAAAATATAAATTGAAGGGATTTAAATTTAGCATGAAATTTATTACGCTAAATCTATTACTTTTCCAGTTACGGGTCCGTTCAGGTTATTATTTTAGGTCCTTTGATTTAATATTACTTTTCATCGGCCTGCAAAACCGCGGAAAAATCAAATCCTACAATATCCGAATATCTTTCTTCTCTTTATGAAATCACCAAATGATGTGCCCTTGTATCCGACCAAGACTACAAAGGAATAAAAAGGCATAATACATGCTGTAACTACATCACACATAAGTGTTTAAGGCAAAGGATAAGGGATCACTCTTATGAGTGAACCATGAAGTAAAATTAATGCTGAGCGATGACTTGACGTGGCTTCTCATGAAATATGTTCTTACCCTTTTGATGACCCACGAGGTATGTGTGTTGCACGCTCTGTACTGGGGTTTCCTTATGAGATTTATGTTGCTATTGCTATCTTTTAAGTGCGGGCTTGAGATCAGTTATTGGGACAAAAAGTACCCCAAGTGCTTTTCTGATGTATAAGCTATACAAGAGACTATAAAAGAACATAAAAATTGTGGCAGTAGCTTTTGCGTGACAGAGAAATAAACATCCATCCAACCTCACAAGCATTTCGTGTTTAAAGCAGTAGTAGGAAGTTTATGTTATTATCAGGTATCTCCTGCGAGTACCTATTTAATGTGGTCTATAGCTTTCTTCAATAGTCAATTGATTGTGAAGAAAACTGACTTTTAAAGGTTGCTACAAAAGCCCAAAAAGGTTCACTCAAACACGCTTAATAAGCTTTAATTAAAGAAAATCCTGATCGGCCTTCATAGGATCAGCTGTAAGCCACCATCTAATACCTCAAAGAGATATCGGCTGACAGATAAAATTATACGTCACGAAAAAAAGGGACTCACTTTTTCGAATAAAGAAATGTTTTCACCACGTCATTATTTCGAAATTGAAAAACCTGAAAAGAGATGTCACGTTTTCATTTCTCACTTCGTGAATAAGGCCTTTGTGTTGTTACCCTTTTTCGTCTGAATAGGGTGTAGAGAAAGGTTTCAGTTTCGTTTTTCGTGTGAGTGTGTGGCCAACTCTAGTGTCGGAGTTTTCAGACCTCCCGAAGGCCACCGACATGGTCTAACGATTCTTATCCTGAGACAAGAACCGGGACCGACAGCTTTACGTGCCCTCCGAAGCATGGTAGCGCTCACATGTAAATGCCACACGTGGTCACCGATCCAAGTGGCGACCTGTGCAAGCGTTGCTTAAATTTTCCGATCTGTTACGAACGGCAAGCCAAGTCTCGCTATGAGCGCCACTGAGGAGGGAAAGGTACATACTATTGTTCCCTTGTTCACCTCGCATTCATTACTAAGTTTAATCGTGCAACCGCGAGTGTGCACTTAGTCTAGACAGGTGTTCCAAAGTTTTATAATCCCATTAAGTTCTAACGGGCTGGATGAATAATTAAAGCGGTTTATAACTAAGACGGATCATTTTGGACATCTTAAGAGGCCTTTTTATATATATTTTTGGCCTTGTCATAATTTAATAGAAAAACCTCGATAGTCTTGTGCGCGTAGTCAATTTTGTAATTTTGTTTAATTGCTTTAATCCGTAAAACAATTTTATCTACTAGCAGCCGTGTTCTAATTATATGTGTTTATGTAATTATTTTAAACGTCTAATTCGGAAGTTTGTTATTGCTACTACTTGATGTTCATACTTGTCTTTTAAAGTTAAACTGATAATGAAACTTTGCCAAATAGGCAAACAAAAAAAAATCACTGTTTTAAAGAATTCAAATTTGATCTGGCGTTTTTCTTGAAATAAATATCTTTTTTGTTTTTTTTTTATGTTTTCGCAACAGAAGATAGCTTAACGCTATTCTGATGTAAAAACGTGTATTATACAAAGTTTCATCAAAGCCGAGCAGCGGTTTTTGCGTCAGAGAGTACCAGACGTCGATAAATCAATCTATCCTCATAAATTTTCGCGTTGATAATAGTATGTAGTTGGATAGGAAATAGTAATACAATTCAATATTCTTAAAAGTCAATGACTTTCATAGGTGAGAAGATAGAGGCAAAGAGCCACGACGATGTCACAATGTTGTTCAGCGACATCGTGGGCTTTACATCGATATGCGCCACCGCCACGCCCATGATGGTGATCACCATGCTTGAGGATCTGTACAGCGTGTTCGATATCTTCTGAGAGGAGCTGGACGTTTATAATGTAAGTGTCTAACATCTTTAAATTATATCACCTTTATACTGTATCTTGGGGCCTATTATACATGTTTGTATAGGCCCCAAGGTACAGGCAAAAACAGGCATGAAGGACACCTACACTTGAAACGTCAATTTGTTGATTACTCTCAAAGTTTTGTCCCATGTGTCACAACTCTCAACGCAGTGTTAAGCAGTGCCTCTTGTGCACTAGAATTCATCGTTTTCTTTATTTCTAGAAAATAATTCGTCAAGCTCTTACATGTGACTTCTCCAAGTAACCATTAAGATATAAAAGTCTGATTAATAAAGTAGTTTCTTGATACCACAAAGAGTTTTCTTATGTGGAAATCGGACCCAGAACACTCGGCGCAGTTTTAACAGATAGGGCACTGCTAGTCTAAAAATATTTTTTTCTTACCCATTGTCGTACAGAATTACAGATACCTACTATAACATAACATAATTTCACGCCATTTATCCCCGAAGGGGTAGGCACAGGTGCATTATACACCCATATTTCGCCAGTTATGTTTCAGTCCCAATGTAACAGGAGGTGAGCCTATTGCCATCTACCGGGCACATTTATAAGCGAGCGATAATTTAGAAATTTTTATACACACATAACTTTGAAAAGTCAGAGGTGTGATACCTACTATATTTGGACCTAAATTAAAAATTTAGATTGAAGTATTACGCAAAAGGTCTAATTTACGTCACTTTTCTTTTTAATGAATTAAACAGCCATTAAGATAAGTTGAATGATAAAACTACTTTAATTGTTGTAGGAAATAATTTCATACTAATGTAATAACAGGTGTCGCAGTAAGAGTGCACGTTTTAAAATTTGATTTTTTTTTTCATGCAAATGGCAAATCTGAAATTTGACAGCTGTAACCTCTGTTTATTCTGATTATTTAAAATGGAGCGCCTTTCGAAGACAACGCTTTATAATTGTGAAAACTCATTACAAAAATGGGGAAAGTTACGCTGAAACCGCTCGCAAACTTCGCCAAATTTTTTGCCGAGAAAGTGCACCTAATGTTACAACCATTCGAAGAGTGGTCAAAAACTTTGAAGAAAATAATGGATACTAATAATCCTTTGCGTCAACGTACCAGTCGGTCTCTTGAATACATTGCTGCTGTAAGGCCGCTTGTACACGGTAAGAAAATTTACCGTGTCTGCGGCAGGCAAGACAAATTCTTCGTGTACACGACAAGAATTTTGTCTGTTCTAGACACGAAAACTTTTCGTGTCTTCCGCAGACAAAACCAATCGGAACGTGTACATGACACGATTTTACGTGCAGTCGTCAGTCGGGTGTAGGGCGCGCGAGTAATAACAAGTCTGATAATCATTTTCGTTTATTTATAAAAATGTTAACTACAAAGCAAAAAAGAATGATAATTGCATATTATTATTATAACAAAATGAAAAAGGAAATAAAAAACAAGAGACTTTACTGGGTTCATCCAATTATACAAGAGAAAATGAGGCTGAACCCTACTACTACGCCCCCCACCGCTCCGCAACAACGTTCGCCGCGTCGGTCGTGTCTTGCGCAGACAAGATTTTTTTCGTGCACCGCTGCGAGCAGTGTACACAGTTATTTTCTAGTTACGACACGAATTCTTGCGTAGGCCCGGTGTATTTTCTTACCGTGTACAAGCGCCCTAAACGAGAGTGTTGCCGAAAACCCGAAAACATCAATTCGACATCGTTTTCAACAACTTCAAATTTCACAAAGCACTAAGCAAAGAATTTTCAAATCAAATCAATTTAGTATTGCAAATATGGATACATTTTAAGAGGATACTTGTGTATTATTAGAGTTGCATATGCCATATTTTACCATTGTGGTGTGCAAAGTTGTATAATATTGTAAACATTTATTAAATGTCACACAAATTATAAATGTCATGCAATTATTGGTATTATTAAAATAAAAAAAGTAAATGACACAATACATAAAATTTAAATACACATTGCAAATATGATAATTTCTGGATACTTATAAGCTATAGGCACTTATAAATTATTGTATTAATTAACTTTGGTATCTAAATATTCTGTTACATTGTAATATGCATTGGTATACAAGAATTGTTTTATTTTTGTACTTAAATTAAATAATATTATTACAGTCTGTTATAATTTTTGGTAAATGGTTGTATATTCGTGGTGCCATAC
Source organism: Euclidia mi (assembly GCA_944739405.2). Taxonomy (NCBI): domain Eukaryota; kingdom Metazoa; phylum Arthropoda; class Insecta; order Lepidoptera; family Erebidae; genus Euclidia; species Euclidia mi. The sequence continues at coordinate 29,244,109 of OX123195.2, forward strand.
ATAGAATACTTCTATTCATTTGTGTTGTTTTGGTTATTTGGAAAACATACTTTGTTTCTACACCTCTCGCTCTTATATTGTTCAAATAGAGTTTTATTTGTATGAACAAATACGGCAACTTCAAATATATATATACATGGAAGCGTCATTAGATTTAAATTAATAAAGTGAGGCTTCAGGACTCTGTTGATTTAATTTTATATATTGCTCTGATACATCGCTTTTGAGCTTTGAAAACAATACCATTTTCTACAGAGTTGCCCCGAAAGATGACAACATATCTTAAAGTTGACTCAAAATATGCATGATAAGCCATAGAGACAACATCCTGAGTTACAACTCTACCTAACATATGGAGTGCATAACAGAACTGGTTTAACTTTGTACAAATATTTTCCACTTGGGTTTTCCAATTCAGCTCACAGTTAACATAAATACCTAAAAATTTTGTATTGTCTACACTAGGAATATTTTGCTTATTAATTTTATGCAGATAATTTTTCCTATTTCTTAATGTCATCATAGTAGTTTTGTCTAAATTCAAAATTAAATTATTACAACTAAGCCATTCAAATATTCTGTTTAATGTCAAATTCATGTCAGATTCTAAATTACATCTATCTTTACTAGCAAATATAAACGTACTGTCATCGGCAAATAGGATAATTTGTGATTTTTTAGCTTTGGGTAGATCATGAATATATATTATGATGAATAATAAAGGTCCCAATACACTTCCTTGTGGGACGCTTTGTCGCACATCGCGATATTGGGAAGAGTACACAGTTTCCCTCTTTGTTTTAGGGCATATTCGAACAACTTGGATACATTGTTTCCTGTTTCCTAGATAAGATTCCAGAAGATCTAGAACATTACCTCTGATGCCGTATGCGTCTAACTTAAGGAATAGAGTCTTAAAATTAACATAGTCAAAGGCCTTTGTGAGATCCATATATATAGAGCAGTAATTAGTTGCTTATTGTCTAGGCCTGTCATTATTTTTTGTACAAATTTATAGAATGCCAAATTGATTGACCTGTTTTGCCGAACTTGTCGACGGCATGAATTTGGACAACATGTGGCAGGACGGCACAACCTGCCACACTGCGCATAAAACAATCGACTTATTGCAGCAACGATTTCCAGAACACATTATCTCACGAAATTCTGATGTTAACTGGCCACCAAGATCGTGCGATTTAACGCCATCCGATTTTTTCTTTGCGGTTTTGTGAAATCTCGGGTTTATGTGAATAAACCCGAAACAATTCCTGAGCTCAAATCGGAAATCCAACGTCATCGGTGAGATACAGCCACATATCTTTGCAAAAGTCATGGAAAATTTCATGAAAAGAGTAATGGCCTGTCATCGGAGCCGTGGGGGTCATTTGCCGGATATTTTATTCCATACTTAATTGGAACATGTCTTCTTTACAATACAATAAAAATATCACAACTCTGTCATAAAATACTTGCTTTTATTTTAAAATGAAAAAGTGCACTCTTACTGATACACTCTATAGAAGCACTCGCTAACTTGACATGCAAGGTATTGTCGCGGCCTCCACGTGGTAGCAAAATTGGAATCGATAGCGCAATGGCTTAAAAAGTATAAATAAAAGAAAGTTATAATGTCCTGGGACAGCTTATACGCGCTCATTTGATCCCAAACTAAGCAGACCTTCTACGAAGACGACCAGCAAACTGATATTATCATCATCCTCTTAATGTCATCCTAGTTTCAACCCGGGGTCCAATTACTAGTCTACAAAAATAATATTCAGTAGATTCGGATAGAATCTACTAAATATTAAGTTTTCCCCAGAGCGACTGCCTGTTTGATCACGGTAACCCATAGGGATAGCGATATTCCATAGTTTAGACTAGACGTATCAGTTTATTCGGGGGTACTGTTTCCCCACGACGACTGTCTAAGATCTTCATGAATACTAGGACCGATGGCTTAACGTGCTCCCTGAGGCGCCGAGCAAGCGATAATTAACAATAAAATTCAATACGCACGTAACTCCAAAAAGCCAGTATTGGGCGCCGTAAATTTGAATCCGAGAACCCCTGCGTAACAGACTGACACTTTCAAATAATAGAGGAACATGTAAAAAAGTGTGAAATAAGAGGCTACCTGGTCAAATAGGCTATAATTCGACCCAATAGGTGGTTATTGTCGAGTTACCGAAAATAAAGCTTGTGAAACCGCGGGGAACAGCAAGTTTTCAATCAATCAGCCTATCGCAGTCCACAGCTGGACGTAGGCCTCTCCCAATACGCGCCACAGTACACGGTCCTCAGCTTTCCCCATCCAGTCCGTCCCAGCCACCTTTTTCAAGTCGTCGGTCCACCTAGCAGGGGGCCGAGTTTTACAATAAGTACTTGAATAGGTATATTAAAAATCAAAGTAACAAATTCAACCATATACTAAGCACTACTTTAATTTTCCACCCACCTTAAATTACACATTCGAGATCATAAGATCCTTTGGATATTTAAATTAACAGTACAGAACAAAGAGCGGCAAAATTACGCATATTTGAATAAAACTCTCCGTTTAGAAAGGAAATAATTTAATCATGATGTGTTGAAAGGGATCCTATAAATAAGGCTTCGTCATTATTGTGTGAGAGACTTTTGTTTAAGTAAGATACCTCTTGAAAAATTGAGGTGCTTATAATGTTGCAATGTGTAATTGGAGTAAAATTGTGACTCTTTATAGTCTTATTAAATTAAATTTTATATCTGGTAGTAGTGTGCTACCCTCGGACAAACTTATTTGCATATTAATAACACTATGTTATTATAACAGACTAGCTGTTTTTCGCGGTTTCACCCGCATCCTGAGGGAACTACTTCGCGAACCTGGTTAATTTATAGCCTTAATTACTCCTTGGTACATCAGCTATCCGCCAGTGAAAGTTCCGTCAAAATTGGTCCAGCCGTACCAGAGATTTGTGAGAACAAACAGACAGACCGACAGACCGACAGACAGACAAAAATTGGAAAAAAATGTAATTTTGGTGTATGTACCGTGTATACATCCATATGCATTTAGTAAAAAGCAGTTATTTTAATATTACAAACAGACACTCCAATTTTATTGATGTGTATAGATGATGATGATGACCCACAGCTACACCCACACATTTTTTTAATTGATCAGTATTTTTCCGATCTCGTGGGAATTTCAAGAAATCCCTTCTTATGGATCCTTACGCTTCCCAAGGAAGTTACATGCAACATTTCAGCTTCCTACGCCCCGTAGTTTCAGCTTAGCGTTGTCTATCGGACAGGCAGTAACCGTAGAAATTGATATATACAACTAATTATAAATACCACAGATACAGATACAGACTGCCTCCGTGGTCCAGTGGATAGCGTATGCGACTGCTGATCGGAGGTCCCGGGTTCAATTCCCGGGTCGGACAAAAGTGTTACTGGGTTTTTCCGAATACTCAGTAGCAGCCCAGAGTCTGGTGATGTGCCCGATAACGGCAATAGGCTCGCCCCCTATTACGTGGAACCTAAAAATTCATGGCGAAATGTGGGTGTAATATTTACACCTCTGCCTACCCCTTCGGAGATACAGGAGTGAGACTATAAATTAAATAAAAATATAAATAAAATTATAAATAAATAGCAGCCAATTAAAGAACCTTGACTATCTGTATAGCGTAGTAGTTTAAGCAGCCACCTCGCTATTTAGCAATGCGCCAAATGCCGTGGGTTCGATTCCGACACGAGGCATCACTATATGTCATCCACGAATTGTTGTTTCGAGTTAGTCATAAAACTTCTGATTTGATTAAATATCTGTATATAGCCAATTAGAGGTAAAATTGAATATGATATAATCTAGGGAAATAAGCGTAGGCATAATCAATAACAATATATAACTTCATAACTCCATGGAACGCTATTTTCAATAGCGGTACTTCTATAACGAGATCAAAATATAATTAACGTAAGTTAGAACTGAAATTCAATTAGTAGTAAATTAATAGTTGGAAGAGCTAAAGTAAACTTTTGGTAGCTAGAGCTTTGCGGTGTACTGTTAGATGACTATGAGACACAAAATAGAGTGATAGGAACTTACGGCAAAAGGCAACACAAAGTGTACCTAATATGTATTTGTTATAGAGCTGAGGAAATGTTTGTTTGATTACACCCGCAAATCTCAAGAACTACCAGTTCGCCAAATAATTATTTTTGTATTGGATAGAAAATTTATTGGGTAAGACAGGTTTATTAGGTAAGATCTGTGCAAAGAACTTCAACGAGGAGGACATTGCGGCTGCCAAGCTGCTTGTGAACAGGTCGCTAAACAAATGTGACCAGATGGTGTCCCGCAGGCGTGACGGGGCAAAGAAAAGCCTACAAGACATCATCACGTTGCTCAAAGAGACCGATCCTGACGACGCGACGTGCCGACGTTTGTGGCGAGGGACTTAAACAAGTTACTTCCTGTCACTTTCGACCACGTCGATGTTACAAGCCTTTTGGAGGACATCGTTTTTCTTAAGGCAAGTTTAGCGGATGTACACACGAAGTTGGAGACAGCTCAAGATACCGTCGCACTCTTGCGCACGGAGTTAGACGACTTACGTAAGGTTGTCGATTTAAGTGGGTCACCGGCGCGTAGTAACATCAACACGCGCCGAGGTGCATGCGTCAATACATCGGTCGCAAGCTTTACGTCAGCAGCTCTGTCGCCGCGGAATATTGTGACTGCTGAGTGCGCTACACAAGCGCCATGCAGCCCTGCCTCCAGTCTACTAAACCAGTCTGACGTAGCAGATGATAGTTTTGTGACGGTGCAGAGGAGGAAGCGTCGTCAGAAGACCGTCAAGAACTGCTGCGGCACGGGTCCTGTAGAGCCTGGTGCAACACTGCGCGCTGCCGTGCCGAACACACCCGTGTACATCTCTCGCCTGCACTACACCAATAAGGTGGAGGACATCGCGGAGTACGTGCGCCAAAAGTCGAACTACATGCCGAGAGTATGTACAGCTGCTGGAGTCGCGACGCAACGACAACTTCAAGGCGTTTGTGGTGCGGATCCCGACGTGCTTTCTGCCTGTTGTTATGAAGGAGGACTTTTGGCCGAAAGGTGTGGTGTTCCGTCGCTTCCGCAGACAAGTGCCACAAGAACGAACAAAAATAACGTGGCCGTAAGTGAAGCAATATTAACATAGTATATAAGTATAATATTTACTTACAAATATTGTATATTGTATGTGTGTTAGTATGTAAGGTATCTTAATAAAAAATATGTATGTCAACCCATTGTCTGGTACCCATAGTACAAGCTCTGCTTAGTTTGAGACTAGATGGTGATGCTTGTATATATGTATTGTGTATGTACTTATTTAAATTAAATTTATCTGTTTTCAGGTAAGCCCACAATATGTGTACGCTGTAAATATAAAGCTATAAAAAAGGCTATAATATAACATTAGTTTATGAGCCACTGGTGCGGATAGAGCAGTAGCCATACATGGCGCAGGTGTGTTGGTTTAGCTAGTTACTTAAAAAGTGACACACAATATTCTATATCTTAATATCAGCGCCGACTACCGGTTTGTTTGATAATTAACATTTTGAGATCATTGACCTGATAGAAATTCATTCTCAACTATTCAAATAAATAGCGATTAATTTGCGCAGCGGTTTTCAAAAACATTCAACCCACATACGATGGGGTAAAATATAAAAAAACATCCTTCTTTAGTTATTGGTTACGTCATGATAAGGACTCAATTTTCATGTTGAGCTTTAGTAGTTTACATACTGAAAGGATATGTCAGTAACGCAATAGTTTTCATCACTTTAAAATTTCTTACATTTTGAATGAAGGCCCATTTCAATGGGCCTTCATTCAAAATGTAAGAAATTTTAATGATAATATTCAAATGATAATTTGTTTATAATATTAATAATATGAATATGTGATGAAAATTGTATCGTGGGTTGTAAGCAGTTTTCGGGCGAAATAATTAACTTACAAAATAGGATTTTTTCAATACAAATCAAAAGATATTAATTATGAAATCAGTCAGCTTAGTAAAATTGTGTTGTATCTGTGATAGAATTTGTTCATATTCTATTACACCGTAAAATACACTATACACACTGAATTCTGTAAATGCATTTTGTCTAAACTTGAAATGACAGAAAAAAGGAATGGCTCTGAATTTTTTCTGGCTTTTCGTCTCAAGAAGTGATTTAGCTAGGACAAACAGACAACATCTGGAATAGAGTTAGTCTTAGTTGTTAGTCTTATATTATCACACATAGGGATACAAAAAAGATAGGGCAACACTGGAAACGTCAGACGTAAAATTACGTAGCTCCGTAATTTTAAAAGTTTTATTTAATTTTAAATGAATATTTAATGCTTATATCTCATTATTATTGTTAAATAGAAAGTATATAGTAAGGTAAAGTGTGAAAAACATTCAGTTTGGTGTTTGGAACCTCGATACAAACAGTTTTTGGCGGACAGATATAGCACTACCAGCTGTCAACGGACGGATTTGAAATCATCTTTAAACCCGGGGAGTATTTTACTTATTAACTTACACTCCTCATCACACATTTACTCGGCTCACACCAACGTGAGCTTCGTCCATCACACACTGGCATAGTTTCTGCCTCCTTTTGCTTGACAAAACGTGGAAGCAAAATCGAAGACTGAACAAACGCCCCATACAAACACGAACTACACTTACACTTCACATTAATTTAAGTGTGTATATCTTTGACAAGACCCATTTCACAAGATTATATTTTTTTTTCTACCTACAAATTTCGCATCATTAAAAAAAAAAGAATAACACCTTTAATTTCTTTCCTTTAAATAATATTTTTCCTTTTCTGTTGTTTATCTACTTTTCTTCTAATTAATTTTAATATATATTTATTTACCTACTAAGTATCTTTAAACTTCTACTCATTACTGATTTATCTCTTTTCTGACATCGAACCCCCCTATATGAGAATGAGGTTCAGGACTATATCAGGAAATATGATGAGATAGCTCAAGTAGGGAGGCAAAATCTTGAATATGTTAAAGGATTAACAAACACCAATACTTGTCTAAATACTATAAAACCAATATTACCCACTTGTGAGTCCCAGATTATTTGTGATAGTGATAAAAGTACTAGTTTAGTCAATCATAGAACAGATAATTCTTCCTTAGGTAAGAACTCTGGCACAAATAAAGTTTATATGTTCAAGATGGGTTATGAAGTGGGCAGGTATTTACAAAAGCAGATCAAAAATGTACGAGTTGTACGGTATGAAGAAATACAATGCTGATCCAAACTTCACAGAGTATGTTAGGAATAGGGTAGTTGCCAGGGTCAAATAATTACATTTTATTTAGTCCGTATTTTAGATTACAAAAAAATATTGGACACGTATTTTTTTCTTTTTTCGATTAAATAAAAAATAACAAAGATATAGCTCATTAAAGTTACGTGTGACGTCATCTAGTGCTAAAAAATGTAGCACGGCGTGACGTTATACGTTACTTTAATGAGCTATATCTTGGTCATTTTTGGTTTAATTTACAAATAAAAAAATACGTATCGCTTATTTTTGAATAATCTAAAGGACGGACTTATAATTTTTTTTTTGTCAACTAGCCTATTATTCCAAGATATTTAAAAGAGTGTGCAATATAGCTAAGGCATTATTCGTTAGGAACAAAATTAAACAATCCACGAATAAAATTAAGGCAACCTGGCGAGCTATTAATGAAGCAACAGGTAAGACAACACTAAGAAGTTATAGTTTTAGTTTAATTGATAGTGACAAACTAATTCATAATGACAAAGAAGTCGCACACTCATTTAATAAATTCTTTGCTAGCATACCACGTACTACTACTAGAGAATTAAAATCATCAGCTATAATTGCAGACAACCTATTAGAATCTAGTGTAGGAAAATGTGATGTATTATTTAAGTTCCATTGTATCAATTCTACCTACATTATAAGTACTTTTCAATCTCTAGAGTCTTAGAATACAGGTGAACTCTGGGGCATTTCTGTTAAGGTTCTGAAAAGTATAATTGACGTAGTAGCTTCTTACTTAAGCAACTTATTTAATTAGTGTATTGAATCAGGTGTTTTTCCCGATCTTATGAAACATAGTAGGATAATACCTCTTTTCAAATCCGGCAGTAAGACTGATCCTAGTAATTATAGACCAATCGATACTACCTGCCATTAGCAAGATTTTTGAAAAGATCATACTCAAGCAACTACTTAGACATTTTAATCTAAACAGCCTCCTTCATAGTGAGCAATATGGTTTTACCAAGGGTCACTCGACAACAGATGCAGGAGTAGCGTTACTTAAACACATATTCAGTGCATGGTAGAATGCCCAAAATGCTATTGGTGTGTTTTGCGACCTTTCGAAAGCATTTGATTGTGTCTGCCATGAAACGCTCTTATGCAAACTTAGACATTACAGCGTACAGACTAAAGCATTGGATGTCATTAAGTCATACTTAAGTGACAAAACCCAATGTGTTGAATTAAACGGCTCAAAATCCAGTGGTTTACCTGTTGATTTAGGAGTGCCGCAAGGCAGCATCCTAGGGCCTTTCTTGTTTCTTGTTTACATTAACGATTTACTTTTTTACTTGAAAAGCATTTGTGACGTTGTATTGTTTGCTGACGATACTTCTTTGATATTCAAAGTAGATAGAAATAAGGAACATTTTAACGAAATAAACAGTGCGCTCATTCAAGTAACTAAATGGTTTAATGTAAACAATCTCGTACTGAACGCCAAAAGAACAAAATGTATTAAGTTTGCCCTGCCTAATGTCAGAAACCTTGGTCCTAGTATAATTCTAAATGATGATGTACTCGAAACATCTGAATCTACATTAATTCTAGGAATAACACTTGATTCAAAATGCAGTGGGGTGCGCACGTTACATATCTCTCAGCTGCTTATGCCATTAAGAAGGTTCGTAATAAGTCAACCACTTATGTCGATACGGCTAGATTGGTTTACTTTAGCTATTTTCATAGTGTTATGTTATATGGCATACTATTATGAGGTAGGGCTGCTGACATCGAAAATATTTTCATATTGCAAAAACGGGCAGTTAGGACCATAAATTTACCAGTTAAAGACAAGTGTCTCACTCAAAGAAAAATTTAAAAATATTGGTATTCTTACTGTAGCATCACAATATATTTATGCCAGTGTTACGCATGTACGACAACATATAAATTCTTACAAAATGAATAGTGACATACACAATATTAATACTAGGAACAGGCAAAAACTATGTGTACCGTATTTCCGTTTACACAAAACACATAGCTCTTTTATTGGGCTTAGTATAAGAATGTATAATAAAATACCATCTAATATTTTAGAATTGCCGTTAAGGTCGTTTCAGACAATAGTTAAAAATAATCTTATACTTAAGGCATACTATAGTGAAAATGAGTATCTTGACGACAAGTACCCTTGGAAATAAATATTATTTTTTTATTAGGCCAAATTTTTGTTTATAAGGTCAATAAGCAGTTTAGTTTATTACCGTACTTTCTTTTTTTTTACTACATTTACATTCTTGTCCTACTTTTTTTAGTATAATTTATCGGATTTGTAAGGTGAGGGTAACCCGTGGTCAAGAACTGCTAACTAATGGATTGTAAATTGCTGCAGGTTTATATACCGTTATTACTTTTCGGGACATACTGTTCCACCATAACTCTGAGCAGTCATGTTCACGAGTTGCCAACATCAAAACACGTAAGTTGATGCTCCTGTTTCACTACATTTACTTTGGGAGGCTGACCAAATGAACATCATTTATTGCTTGAGTACGATATCAATAACTATTAAAATTTGCATTTGTAGATAACTCACAATGTGAAACAGTTGCAGCTCCTTACAAAGATAACATGTAAAAACATAAAGGCCTTGCCACACGGCACAATTTTACGTCCAACTTGACTAAATCACTTGATGAAATCGTGACGTGTAGACGCCAGTCGTCCAACTCAAGTTCATCGGGTGGGCGGTACCACCAGATTTTAACCAATCGGGTGGACGGAATGCAAATCAGTGATTTGATTGTGTCGTGTAGACGGGCGATGCCAATTCGATTGAAAATTTGATCAGTGGTAAAATTGTATCGAGTGGCAAGGCCTTTATACTGGCAGTTAAAAAGAGTGGCCACGAGTTTTATTGCCCGTTCTTTCTCGTGGTTCTACCTATTGCATTGCGAACGTGGCAGTAAATGTAAATGTAGAATCATCTAGTAATTAAGTTAATTTTTTGACGTTCATGAGCGTCACTTTGTGGCCTAAATGAATAAATGATTTTGAATTTTGAAAAGATATTGAATTTTCAATTTTTTGAATTTTTACAGGGTAATTTTTTATTTAGTTCGGATATTTTATAAATGGTTTTAAAAAAAATGGTTTATTTTTTACTGTGGTTCTATTTCAATAATAGAACACATTTCCATAAATAACTTTTTACTTTTTTATCCCACCAAATCCGAGTAAAAATATCCGAGAAACAAGGAAATCATAGACACAACGTTATTCGTTGCAATAATACTTGCGCGCGATGCGACAGGGGTACGGGACGCGGGATGCAGGACGCGGGGTGCGTGGCCAACAATTCACGAGCCGGCGCGTCGCTCGGCCGCGCGCCAGTCAACGCGGGCGCATCGAGAAAGTGGCACGTGTCGCAATTTCGCGCAAGCGCCGACGCACTCGCCGGTCGTAAGTTGTTAGAATGACGTCCCAACGATTTTCAAATCGCGAGTGCTACGAAATATTACTAGTTTATTTACTCATTGGTGAAAGCCTTCGTGCAGCTAGAACAATGTACGAACAAGAAAGTGTAAAGTGTACCTCGTATGCGAGCTCAAGGAGTAAACAACCCAGTAGTTCCAAGTGAACGGACTATTTTAGCGGCCAACCAAAGGCTTTTGGATCATGGCCAGTTCACAACCCCTAGCCATGCACTAGGGTATGGCAGACCTCGCCTGGCTACTGACTTCGAAGACTTGATCTTCGAATTCTTCGAGAGGGATCCACGAGCCAACACATACGATGCAGCACGTCGCTTCGGTGTGAGCCAGACCGCAGTGTGGAGACTGTTAAACGCAGCCGGTCTCCATCCGTACCATTACCAGCCGGTACAACATCTTCAGGAAGTAGACCAAGTACCACGACGAGTCTTGTGTGAATGGCTTATAAATCATCCCGAAGCGAACATCCTATGGACTGATGAAGCACGGTAGGTACGTGAATAACAATAATTTTGAAGCTAGAACACAGTATCTGATCGGTGTAGGTACAAGTCGTTCAACCTTTACGTAGCGCGCCCGCGCGCTTTATTGTGTCGCGTGGAGCTCACAGCTGATAAGCCATCGGGTGACCATGTACATCTGTTTCAAGTAGATATTCTTTAATAAGCGATAACTTTGTTATTTTTTCGTAAAACAAAAAAATAAAAATACGTGTTTATTAATTTTCGTAAATGTATAACATACTAAAATATCCGAACTACATAAAAAAATATCCTGTATGTGGGTGTAATATTACACCTCTGCCTACCCCTTCGGGTATACAGGCGTTAGTCTATAAATAAAATAAAATAAACGTATATAAGATAGAATAAGTGCAAAGTGGTTTCAATGATATCGTTAATTCATAATTTGACTACACTGGCCGAGGCGATTTTAAAGGTCAGGTTAAGATTTTTTTGATGTTTTTCCCAGTACTATCCGTGCAGTCAACTGATACTAAAGGTTTCAATTGAAATAAAAAACCTCCTGAAATCGGATTCAGTAGGTTTTGATTTTTTCACCAACATGCAGATAGACAGACTCGGTGGAGGACTTTGTCTTATCTTGTGGCGACTATCACACCATAAACCATATGCATATATCATCCATATTACTAGTACACCATCTCATGTAAACCAATGCATGATTTACTGAACCTATTATTGAGCTACAATGTTATGTCGTCACGCATGGCTCCACACGAAGGCACTCATCTCACGGATGAACTGCAACTGTTACATACGGGATACGTTATGCATATTACATATATTCGAGTGCTTGACTCTGATCTGAAATGCATTGTTCTCTGCAGATCTTCACTTTGCATGAACTAGTGGGTGGAAATGTGTTAGTCAGTGTACTAACAGGGCAATATACTAAATTATGACAATTTTCCGTGTACTTATTTAACTTTCAAGCAAGATTATGATGAAGATGTGGCTTCATATAATCTGTGGAAGAGGTTTCAAAGATATATTTGGATTTGTCTTTTATACTATCGTACCATTAGTGAGCCAAATATCTTAAAAAGCTATGCTGTTCATTCAGGTATTTGTTATTTTCGTCGCTTGATTGCAAACGTACGTAAAATACATAAAATTGCTCTGAAGTCGGTTCAGAATAACTGTTAGTGTCTGCCGTATTATAATAATAATCTATAAAAACCGAATAATAAAACTAACCAACTTGAGAATTAAGTTCTCAAGTTTTAAGGTACAATACTTATGCACGATTCATAGTAACTTGTACTAAAGTTCCATAATAACGCAATTTAAATTCATTACTTGAACGGAACATTTGTTGAACAAAATCTTCATTTCGATGGGACAATTAGACGGTGTAGTATCTCTTAAAACAATTTTATACTTCTTTCGGTTTCAGTAAATGGTAATAGTATTAGCCATTCTTGTCACCTAAACATGGTTTTCATCCTATTCTTGTAAGCAAAGTCTATCTGTTTCTCTTGTGTTTTAAAGTCCTTTATTATTCGGAATGACAGAATATTTTTATTACTCTAAGTGGTGGATAGAAAAACAATTAGTTTTCTATCATCTTGTGAATTACTATATTTCTTTACAATATTCATTTTCCTTTTCAATAACAATTAATGGTGATGATTGATCAAGTTAATTTGGTCACGTGGTGTCTCACTATTTGAATTAACTTTATTTATTTACTAATCACGTATTTATATAATTATCTTATAAGAGAAAAAACACTGAGAACTAACTACAAAATGAATACAAGAAAGAAAGTAATGTAAGTTAAAGTCACTTAAATAACACAGTCGGCGATGAAAAATGAACTTCACTGCGACAATTCAAAGAACTATGTGGCTGTACGAAATGAAAAATGTTTCTCTCCATCTTGCAATTTCAATTGAGTAATATAATGTTTTACTCCATGTAATAGATTTTCAGGCATTACTTAATTATTTTTTTTCATTTTCTTAGAAATAAAAAAAAATGCTTAATATGCTTAATTCTAATACGATGTTTCTAAAAAAGATTTAATATTGAAATAACTTTTGTATTGTCTCTTATTAATATAATATGTTACCGTTTATAGTTAAAAGTCGACCTATATTCAAGCACGGATAATTTAACTTGAAAGTACCTAATGCCATGAAAGTGTAGAATTATAAATGAAGATGTTGTATTTGTGCCCTATTCAGCAAGTAGGTAATTGAATGTCCTATTTTACTTTTCACCTCATCAATATAATTATGTGCTAAACATCTGGCGTATGCATACAAGCTATGGTAAAATTATTTCAGTATCCACGCGCATTGGAACAATAATAAACAATTTTATTATCAGTGCAATAAATGGCCTATATTTCGTAGCAGTCTATTTCCACTGTACCTACATTGCAGTCAAAAAACTAATCAAACTAAAATAAACGTGTACTAACTTAAGTAATTAATAAAACAACATTGTTTTCTCTTTCACACCATTACACTTTTATACACATTGGACCAAATTAGGGACACTAGATATTATTCTTAATGCGTACACGCACTTCTGTAATTAATTTATATCAAAGAGAAGCTCGGAAGTTAGCGTGTATTGTACTGTAATCATACATCGTGTCTGGTTTTGGTTTGTTATACAATGTGTAACAAAAGAAACGACGATGCTTTTTTGTATTTTTAGTGCATTAATTATTTTCGGTTGTTTTTTTTTTCGTGTGGCTAACTACTTTTTTTGTCGGAGTTTTTGTGAACGCCGGAAGGCCCCATTCACATCACAAGACAAGAATCGAAAACGTCAACTATATATGCCCTCTGAAGCACGGTGGTGCTCCGACGAAACTTCCACACGCGGTTACCCATCTAGCTTTGCCAACCTATTACCAAACGGCAAGCTAAGTCAAGCTATGAGTTTCACCGTTGCTTTTCGGTTTATGAGGTGCTTGCTGTAGTTTTACATGCAAAAATTGGTTAACAAGTTCTTCAAGAATCTTGCACTCTACACAATTTTATAAATTGAAACACATAAAAACTCCAATAGAGCCTTTAAAACAGTTGCAGAATAATTAGGAAAATTTTAATATAATCTTACAAGCTTTCGTCGTTATAATAGTTAGACAAGAATTCGGTGGCGATTTGCTTTCTCAAATGGCGTAACGAGTTTATTTACCTCTCAGATTTTTTTATTTATAGACTCACGCCTGTGTCCCCGAAAGGGTAAGCAGAGGTGTAATATTACACCCACAATTTCTCAGATTTATGATTTAAAGTTAAATGGAAAATAAAATAATATTTTAACACATATGCAATATTAATTAGTCGACTTATTTAGTTTAACGGCAATCAATTTTAACACTCATTACCATTTCAAAGCACATTGCACAAACACAAAAATAAATTAAACAAGTTTTCTAATATGTTTTAGTTTTAAAAAGAAATGGTTGCCCATTTTGTTTAATCTTTTAGACTGTAGCTTGTTGTACAAGACTGGCAAATGAAAGAGCATGAACTCGACGAGAGAGTATAATATAAGCTGTAAAACCAAACAGTGTCGGTTTGTTTAAGTCGCATATTTTCATATTTCGATACTTATATAGATATTACGCACACGCTTAACGCAAACAGACAACCGTAACTGACTTGGTTTATGTACTTTTTGCAGTATATTAAAGATCACAATAATAAATAGTTAATTGGATGGTTATGTTTGTTATAAATCAGACGTTTTGGATTTTTTTATAATTTAATATGATTTATTTTTAAGAAACCTTAATAGTATAAATATGCTGTAACAGTTTGAAGATAAAAAAACAGCGTAAGTTTCGTTAGGTTTATTGAATTTTTTACCTGTTGATAAATTGTCTTCGACGTTCATTAGTGTAACTCTGGCAACGAAATAACTTGGAATGAGAAGATTTGTGTCTCTAATTTCTTCTCTTTCTGTAGATTTTATTGGCTAATAAATAATTTATTCGAAGGTCAAGTAAAAGGTTGAAGTAAAACACCCTGAAAATGTTTATGTGCATTTATTGCAAAGTGTCCTTGCTTTATCCTTAAACAAAGATAATTAGCACATCACGGTCAAGTCCTTGTGTGACTTTCATAGTAGTTTGACGACTCTGTGCTTATTTATAAAGTACATTTTTTTTACAAGTGTAGTCAATTCCTGCTGTCGGAGATTCTTGTCCTGAGACACGCTTTAAACGCCCTTCAAAGCACAGTCTGATATAAATGCCACAACGAACGGTCACCCATCCAAGTGGTGTCCTTCACAAGCGGTTGTGACGTCGTGCCCCTCCGTCTGAACTGTGACGTCGAACGAAAGTGGGAGCGCCCCTGCCCGCGCGCCCCCGCACGCCATATATAAGCGTGCGACGCTGTTCAATCGCCGCTCTGCTCCAGATCACGGCCAGTTAAGTCTTCTTCCTATCAAGACCCTGGCCTTCGGAACACCAGTGAACACCAAATATACTTGTCGGACCACACCCTGAATTTACTCATGTTCTCAATTAGTAAATCTTAGTTTTAAAGTAGCTGCATTGTATCTACCTATATAGGCAATTATATTGTGAAGTGTACTATTCTAAAAGTGTTTTCATTTGTAAGTAAAACCTGATTTTCTTCCTTTTTTTTGATCGGCGAGTGATTGAGTCTGGCTCACCACCTACAAACCAAATCACACGTGAGACATTGGCGGCCCAAACGTGACACGGTGTTTGACTTCACCGATCTATAACGAACGGCAAATTATATATCACGCTATGACCGCTCCAAGAACGCAACTGGGCATAATTATGCAATAGAGTGGCGGAATACGACTCGCTATTAAAGGTTTCACACGCGATATTCCAAAAAGGCACAGACATACGGAGAGATTACATTTCGATGCACAAAAGTGAGTAACGTCTGGTGACCTTGAAATCTTATTCTTCAATTGACATGTATGCCATATGGGGTCAGTTGCCTTGAATTGAAATATATGTACTGTTAACCTGTTTAACCTTTAAAATTCATATCTGATCTGCAGCATAATAAAGCTAATAAATGAATCACAAATGACATGTCATTCGAATGTACAATTATTTTTCTATTGTATTATGAATGAGATTTTCTTGGGAGAATATTTTTATGTTTCCAAACACACGATATCCCTAAGATAGTTTATTTTGTGAAAACTTTACACAAAACAGACACAATAATACAGATATGTACATACATACATACATACATACATAGACTCATGCCTGTTTCCCCGAAGGGGTAGGCGATGTATTATTATTATTATAACGTACGTAATATACGTATTATTTACTAAACTTACAAGTATTTCCATTGTCCTTCGAAATGTCCACCACCGTTGTCAAAAGCATCCAATACAGAGATGTATCAGAATATTATGCTTTAATCACGAGATTTTTAGAGTTATTTTAAATTTCAGCTGATATAGTATTATTTATTTGATATATTATATCCAAGTTCCATTTTTATAGTCTTACATTTCAGTCGTAATATTTTGACATATGTACCTACATATTTCTCCAACAACCTTTGTAAACCAACAATTACTTAAAATTACTTCATCATTCGAAAAGTGGTTAATTGCATGTTTTAATGAGGCTGTAACATTTTCGAACGAAAAGTTAAACTAGGCTCGTTAAAACTCTTTTTTTTGACGCTGATCGTATGTCGATGTCACACAGTTTGAAAACTGGAAAATAATGACTTTGATTAATATACACCACTATTTTTAATTAGTACAAAAACTTTAAGGACAGATTAGCGAAGATATAATTATCATATATGTGACGCAAGAATTTCATAATATCAATAAAGAGCAAAGTTATTATCATTTGTTTATTGTAGAAAATCTCACTTAAATCATAGTCATATTTTACAATCCATCCACTTATTCATTGATAATATTGCATCCTGCTCATGCGCATTCTCTCTGTCGCACTTATGATGTAGGTAGCCATAGAAAATAAAATGAAGAAAGATAATAAATGTAGGTAGTTATTTTTTAATTTTGTTAATTCTACCCTTTCCTTCATACTTCAATCGGGCTTAGGACCGGTAAAATGTATCGTTTAACAAGTAATTAAATACGGAGGTATGTAATTAGAAAGCAAACAAATATCAAAATAAAAGAAGGTGTTCTGGACTCAAAGAAAAGAGTAATTTTGGCGTATTTATGAAGTTAGAATCATTTGCTATTTACAAATATTATTTTATCATCATCATGTCAGCCTAGAGACGTCCACTGCTGGACATAGGCCTTCCTCATGGTGTGTGGAGAACACAGACCGATTTTGAGCCGCCCGCATTAAATTATTATTTACTTAAGTACGTATTATTTACTAAACTTACAAGTATTTCCATTGTCCTTCGAAATGTCCACCACCTTTGTCAAAAGCATCCAATATGCACTGTTTTAATTATTGTTTGACACTGACCGGTTCACTTTTGTACACTCACAATAAGATGTCCCATGGGTACACAGCTGCACTCGCGATTTTTCCACTCAAAAAGTACGTTCACTCCCGTGATATGAACTGATATGATAGGCCATCGCGTTGGGCAAACGTAGACAAACAATTAACTTTTGCAACGAAATTAGATACGCTCACTTTCGCTAGCAATTTAGCACTGATTGTCGCATCGTCGGGGCGTGGCGCAGGCGCAAGGGGGGGGTTGGTGGGAAAATTTATCAATGGTTCATTTTACTATGATAGTATGCGGGTCGGTCATAGTATTAGTATTGCATTTACCAATTATCACGTATTTTTGTGGACAGTTTTGAGACAGTTTTGGGACTTAGTGTTTTTATTTTTTAACTACATAAATATGATCAGTTAAAGATTCTTAGTGCTCTGTTAAATTTTTTGTACTAATTAAAAAATAGCGGTGTATTATGCACACGTTCTGTCATCCGTATATACAAGGAAAGTTTTGACGTATAATTTGCATGGAATATTTCACCTTTGCCCCTTATAAATACAATATGTTGTTGGGCTAAAGTATCCATACTTTTAACGAGCACATTTTTAAGAATGTTTGCTGATGACTGACGTGTTTGACATGAAATAGTTTACCAAAAAACAGAAAAAAAGGTATTTAATTCCTAGACCGAAATACCAAATTCGATCAAAATAAAAACATTCAACGTAAAATATTGTAATCATTTTTCATCCAACTTATTTACTTGGCTGATGCATTTGCTACGTAAGCGTGGCCATAGATTATTGTTTTCATTGTTTTGGAAGCTTGTAAGTTAATGCTACTAGTTGGAAGACTTTATTCACGCCAATCAAGACAGTCGAATGCACTTGGTACAATAACTTACCGTTTCGTTTGATTTTTTAAAGGCTTGTGCGTCCCAAAGAACCAGAATTTTGTAGATGTGCTCATGACTGTGTAGACTTATCATGCTTTCAAATATAATGTAAGATGGATAGGTCGGCTTTATACGACAGACCAGAACAACATCCCAATGTTAGTAGCGCGCAGAGAGTACCTAACGGTTTTACATTCCAATGTTCTAATATTCGAAACAACTCTCAAGATGTGAACAAATAAAACCACAATAATACGAAAGAAACATTTTATTTTTTTTATAGTTTTTCACTAACAGTGCATTCACAGTTAAAGTTTCTTTCGGCAAGAAACTATTTTAAAATTATTAATGAAACAAAATGAAAAGATACATTTTCGAAACAGCGTGAAATACAAATAGCTTACATTGATAGTGAAATATATATTTTTTCTCTAATTTTATTAGACTTAAAGACTGTGACTATGTATTAATTTCTACAGAAGGCCGTGTTTTAGGCATTATAATTTAATTTATAAAACAACAAAGTTTACGCTTTTCTTATTCATGCACATACGAGTAAATTCCCTACTACATAGATTTACATTTATAAGGACAGATTAAAAATACGTTAAGTGTTCGTCCCTTTATAATGTATTTTATAATAGTTACATATATACCTACATTTTAGATGTATTTGAAAGTATGAAAGTGAAAGTATAATGTACTTATGTACAATGTATGTGAAGCTTAGTTACACGACAAAATATAATGGAAATCACATTCTTCGTTAAGCCTAAAATACATGGCTTTATTCATTCATTTTTGTGTTTTACTACTTTGCCATATACATGTCAGATCACTTATTTGTACAGTAATACGATATGCATACGACTTATGTAGAATTTAACATTTTAATCTTGCACATTTCCTATGAACGCTTTGATTAAAAAAAAGGAAATCGTAGAGAAATAATATATTTTACAGAGTAAATTGTAAAATACCCAAAAGCTCTTAGACTTTAAAATTTAATGAATTTTTCTTGCGATTCTACAATGAATACGCAAAATACAGTGGTGCTAGCAGTTTCGCAATGACGGCATCATGTGCAGACTGAATTTGAAACAGCATTTTGAATGGGAAGAACTAAATATATTATAATCTAAGAGCTAGTGAGAATTTTGGGCAAATTGTGTAATTCTACTGTGTTATTTTGAAAAAATATACCTACTACATGTTATGTTTATAGGAAATTAATACGCATCATGCTTTTATAAGCAAACACTTTGATATTATTTTTATACTATTTTAGTTAGGGCGCTGTACTGACTATGCCTACAAAGATATTCCAGCTTTCTTTCAGAAATTACATAGAAGTGTATACTTTATTGTCTATTAAATAAATTACACAATATATTTTTCCATTTACTTAATGCTATAGCAATGATGAATGACTAGTAATTAATGTTCATCGAATGATATAACTTTGCAACAGTTCTACGGATTCACATACATGTTTTAAATAAAGTGATCTAATTTTATAATATCGCTGAGGCGAATTACTAGTTTAAGCATTATAATAAAATACAGATACCTGAATAATAATGTTAGTACCTACCATTTTAGTTATTACAGTTTCTCCATTTGCGTAAATTTCATGTCGTAGTCTCTATTGCAGTCTGCAAAGTTATATCGTCAAATAAAGTACTAATATTACTTATAAATAGTGACTAGATGAGAGTGTTATTTCAAAGAAATCTATGCGATATGTGATGTAAACGCTTTAAAGCACAGCATAATGTACCTTTTTCTAATGTTTTTTCGGTTTATAATTAGATCTATGCTAAATCACAACACTGCAAAATTTAAACATGATTACGCGTGGAATGTAAGGCTATGAAACATTTCTTTTACCGAAAAGATCTATGAATATTTACAAGTAGAACTGATTTGGGAGAAGTTACAATATGTATTACGAATGAACAAAAATGAGCGGTGAAGATGAAATGGTTATAGTACACAATAAAATATTTCTTATAACCAATATTGGTTTTCGTACTTTTCGTATTTTTATCTCTAAATAGCCTTAAAATATAATATAACTTAATATTTATAACTTTGGAGGGAAGGGTATACCCGAAAGCAGCTTTTGGTCTTGGTCTTTAAAAATGAGGTAAATGTACCCGTATAACGTAGTATATTAAATTGCAGTTCGGAATATTAGAAAATCACTAGGTATTAATTTTTTAATTACAATATCTAGTAGTATTCAAGGTACGCAGTAAGCACATTAACTATTTTAGAACACACGCTTTTTTGTAAGTATGTATATTGTTCAGAAGTCTTACTATATACAATGCTTATAACTAGTAATAATAAAAATGAAAAAATAGTACAAAAGTTTGTCATTTTGAAATTCTTAAGCATCACTTTAGATATTACAAATAATTATTATTTTATTCTCAAATTAAGATCTCCATTTTGAGTGATCGATGTAATCGAAAATCTCCTACAGAATCGATTAGCAAATTAATTAAAGTGAGATTTTATTAGCCTTTTAATTTAATCTAAAAGTAGCATCTAATATTGTTTTCAAGATTTTCCTCCGTTATTTAAAAAATAAAGCAATGTAGTTCACAAAGCGCAAAAGATTTTAACGTGTTGAAACTACAAATCAAGTTTAATAATTTCTATATAATACTTTCAGGAACCAAAATCTACTTATATTCAATTCAGCTATTTAAATTACATCAGAGTTATTAATATATTCTAGTAATCCGAATAAACTTTACTTGTCTAAAGCAAACACATTTGCCTTAAATTATTATATCTACAGCGCGTTATACCTATGTAAGTCGTAATTATCCCAGGTTCAACTTTATATACATAATCCTTATGTATTATATAGTAAAGCTTCACACAGATCACTATAAATTATTATATCTATATGAAAATTTGTTGGTACAAATACGATAAGAGTAACATGAACTACGTTTTATATGAGTTTAAAACTAAGCTCCGCTGGGACCTGAGCGAAGTCGATCTCACCGTTCAGCTCATCTCCTAGATTTATTTTATTTACTTTAAAGTTCGAGATGAAAGGAACATGTTTATGTGACTTTAACTTGCTAGTCTAAACGAGCACTGTAACTTCCAAAGAAAATGTTCTTATAACCTATCACGCAATTAGCTGTAAAGAAATTCGCTCAGTGCTCAGTTTAATTCAAAATTTGTTTCATTCGTGTTATGACCTGCCGATACAGAACATACAATGGTAATCTTAAGTTCATTAGCATAATCATTTGCTCTATCATTACGTCTAATTAAAAAGCATTCAGTATCAACAATCACAACAGCCATAGAACCCTTAGCTTCTAAAGACGTCAAAGAAAAATTCTTAAATATAACGAGTATCAAACTTCCAAGTGACATTCTACACGAAACATTTTTGATGAACAAAGTTTTTGAATCAACGCTTTACAAAGCAACTAAAAGATAAGTATTTACAATGTCAACAGTTTGCTCGGACTTACACAACTTGAGATATATTTTTTTTGTCTAAATTTAGATTTTACTAATTCGCGCCACTGGATTCCTCACTGTCGATTTCACCGGGTTTTGTTTGACCAATGTTGAAATCTTTTAGAGCATCTTGTATGTGTTTCACCTGTCGAAGAAAATCATATTAAGGAACTTTTCTCAGCTCGGAACTTGTAACATCAGTAGTATGAAAAAATTCCTGTAGATCCGCAAACTATCAAACATTGATGGGAAATCATAAAGTTTATCCAATATGTATCAGAAGTTAGAAAGTAAGAACGCAGCTGAAATATATACAATATAAACAGAGCGCCATAACAAGTTTGTTATGACCTAGTTAGGTTTCAATCGCGGTTTACACAAATACAATAAAAATTGAGTGTGATAGGTCATTACAATAATTTATCACTGTCAACCAAAAGTTGGTTTATTGTATTTGGACATCCTATTTCTAGTACACGCAACTTAACGAGATCAATATTTTCTTTTACAGTCGGTGTAAACATTCACAGCTATATTTAACGATTTTAGGTAAACAGCACTCAAAATAAATATCGTCCTTTTTTCATGCCTTATAATGGTTTTCTTATACGTAATTTTATGATGCATGAAAATTTTGGTACGGTAGGTACTACGACAATACTATTTAATCTTCGATATACGTGACAAACTTTATATTTACATATTTTAAATCATCATAATAATATAAAAATCAACTGCTAGTTTCATATATTACTGATCTTGTGTCTCTAATTATTCAATAAACTTTCTCTAAATATCCATGAAATTTTAAAGCATTAACAGCATTTTTTTTCTTGTGTAAAACAACTCAAATCTTTACTCACAAAATTACAATGTATGTTCCAAACGAAAAACTCACCTGAGACGCAGAGGGGTCCGTGCCCGGGTGCATGTACTTGTGAAGGAAATGACATGTCCCCGGTATGTCCTTGGGGAATGAGTTTGGCAGACACGAACGATCCCGGGCCTCCATCTCAAAACCCGGGAATTTTATTAGCCACCTGCCCAAAAAACTCGGGTTAACAAAATGCCTGTCCCTTCCGTGCTCAAGTGATTCTATGTTCGTCGGTAGTCACTTAAGCTACATTGAGTAATTGTGGGTTTTGTTACTGGTCGTAGTAGTAAGAAAACATTTGGAAAAATGCCAAAGTTTTTGGACAAAGTTCATAAAATAATTCGACTGAGTCATATATAAAATAAATGGAAAACCAACACAAATAGAATGATAAAGCGATCAACACAAAAATATTTGAACGGAAACATAAATTAAACTCTGGTATAAAAGTAAAGAAATACGCAATCATGTTAAGTAATATCATAAATTTTTACCCGTCAACATAAAATAACTAAAAATATAAGCCTTTGAGGTCGTAAACAACGAACCCCTTTTCACGCCAGAACTAATGGATCATAACACAAGGCCACTCTGAATTATTATGG
Organism: Euclidia mi; assembly: GCA_944739405.2. NCBI lineage: Eukaryota > Metazoa > Arthropoda > Insecta > Lepidoptera > Erebidae > Euclidia > Euclidia mi. Next base: position 29,267,747 of record OX123195.2, read on the forward strand.
CCCAAGAGCCCTTTTCGCCCACATTTCAAATTCAACTTCATAAAATAAAATGTTGGCTAAATTGTCAATTTTAGTTAGCGTTACACCGATTATGTCTGGCATTGAAGTAGGAGTTAACCTAAATTCAGTCTAATAAAAAGCGAAATATTAAAACAAGGGTGTAAGATTTCAAATGAAAAAGTATTTTACTCAGAGAAAGTTAAAAGGGATAACAGGCTAAGAGATCATGGTTCAAATGTGTTTGAATGTAAATCACATTCAGAGTATATGTGTGTGTAATTCATGTGCAGCTGAGGGTAATCTAATCATGTGATTGAAACCAAATCTAAGATACAAATTCTTAAAGGATTACGGTTACGTATTGACGTCAATTACTCTCAAGATTAATGTGCTTTCAGGCTTCATTCACAGAGGTATTACTTAGCTGATATTGCGGCAATTTCCATGAAGGTATTCTAGGACTACTGCACAAGACAAGTATCAAGACGGTAATCTATCTTACAAAGAGCTATCCGGGTATTTCAATGTTTCAATGGAATCTTTAGGCGAGAGTCTCAAATTACAACCTTTTGCGGTATTGAATAATAATGATTTGACAACTGTTTAGTAACCAATAGTGATCCAATTGGATACCTATTAATATGAGAAAAGAACACGTATTGTTTGATATGGATAAATGCTGTGACTAACACTTGTTAATTATTTTTTCACCTTTGTATACTGCAGAATTTGACCTCTTAGTTCCAATTATAAATAAGTTTAGAAGAACTTACTCATAAGTGGTTGGACTGACGTTGATCTTCAGTGGTTCGGAGCCAGATTCAAACTTGTTGGCGAGTGTAACGTTATGACCGAACAGGCAATACTTCAGCATCGTCTTACCAACGACACCGGCAAGCACGGTACCAGTGTGGAGGCCTATACGCATCTGAAACAAATGAATTATATTCAAATGGAACCGGTAAAAATTCTAGCACTTTCTTAATCACAGTGAGAGAAATGCCACCGCAGCCTTTTGCAAGGTTTGCAAGGCAGTTATGATGCGTGCGAAGACGACAGAGAGAAAGAGTAAATGTCACTGCCTTTCCCAGGACCGCTTCGGAGGGCGACGAACTTTGAGGTATAAGTTTTTTATATTTATCGATCACCGCCGTCCATCAACTGAAGCAACACTACAAGTGCTTTGCTGCCCTTTGGATTCGAAAAAGGAATAGGAGGAGGAGTGGGATGAGGGAGAAAGAATAAGGGATGTGGCCTTCGGAACTCTCACTCACTGAACGAAACGCAACACTATAGGTAAGTACTGTTACTTTAGGTCGATTTTCTGTGAGAGGGTAGTACTTCCCCGGTCAAGCCAATAGATTAAGGAGAACGAAGTTGCGGATCTTTCGACTCCAGAAGCCGACGAGAAGTCTCAGTGTTCTTCTTGTTCACCATGCATGAAAATAAGGAAGATGAAGTCTGGCCTACTATATTATATGATATTATTTTGACTTTGACTTTATTACTTTTTTTCATATTTAACGTAAAATTTCGTGTGATGACACAACAATTTACCAAAACCCAACACTAGTACTTACCTCGACTTCATAAGTGACAAAATATTTACCCGCAATAAATTGAATAAGGCTTTGGTTAGCATTGCTTCTACGTTAATATGTTAGAGTAACATAGTTGTTTACATTATCTAGCGGCCTGTCAGCTCATGGAGGCAAATAGGCCACTTCCGTCAACGGTAATCGGCTTAAAATATTCCATAAACTGTTCCATACAGTCTAGTGAATTTGGTTTTGAATTTTCTCTGATGTCGATAGTGTGTTTAATTTACTGTGGTTTAAATTTCTGTATAATAGAAGATAATCAAATCAATACAATATGCCTTGAAATACTAAAGCTGACAAAAAAAAAAATTGATGTCCAAGGAAAATTCAGTAGGTCCAAAACGTACTACTTTTTTGTTATTTATCTGCTAGAAAGCAATCTGTCAAGGGACATAAGCTATTACTTTAAGTGTTTATATTGTCTTGTAGTGAACATAATGTATTATAATACTTTTGTAGTCTAACACTATTGGTTTGCAACTGAGACTTAAGCTTCAGTCTCTCATAGTAGAAAATCTTCAATGAAATAGTAGTGCCCTTAGCGTGCCTTAACAAGCCGTTCGTAATAGATAGGCAAAGGTAAGTAACGTCTGCAGAGGTCACCTCTTGGATGGGTGACCGACTTTGTAGCATTTAAATAAGAGTGCTACCATGCTTCAGCAGGCACATAAAGTTATCGATGCGAGGTATTTAGATGGCCATGTCCTTACACGAAAACAAAGAAATAATGAACTAGTCCTGAACTAGTGATAAATTATGACACGATACCTTTATCGGATTCCCCTCGTGTGTTAGATGTTGTGCGCAGGTCTCCACCATGCGCAGTGCCATCCATGCAATCTGTGGCGCGTGGGTCTCAATCTTGCGGTGTAGGCCGCTCGCTACGCAGTACGCATCGCCGATGGTCTCAACCTAATGAAAAAATAAATTTTATAATAGACCCGATTTTAATACCCAACACGGTATCATCAAGGATAATTTTTGGCTATGATTTTGGGTTGCGGAGTTCAGACGGCAGTCACTCTGAAGAAAAGCTCATATTCTGTCAAATTCGGTTCGACTAGAAAGTGATCCCCGGCCTCCAAAGTGAAAAACTTGGCTGCAACCGGAACAACGCTGGGACGATGATTATGATTACAATGCATGATGTCAAGAAATCGTATCCAATATATTAAACATTGCAAATCCTGCTTGCCGAAGAATAAAACTTATGTAGGTACACATATCATAACAAAAGTCATTAGTAAAATATTTGGCTGGAAATAGGCGAACAGTATTTAGATTATGATAAATTCAGAGATATTCACGTTCAATAGCAGAGAATTCAACACAATATCTTTTAATCAAAGCCTTTGGGTTACGGGCATTTCAATTAAGAGCCGTGGTCAAAGTATGCCATCTATACTAGAATTGAAATTTCCTTTGAAACATTTGACAGATAGTTTAATGTCCCGATAAGACGCCACTTTTGTGGGTAGCACGTTAAGCATATCAATATTAACTGATGCTTCAAAATAATTTGTAGTCCTTTCTAAAGGTTCTAGACCGGGTCAAAAAAAATAAAATATATATATATATATAAACTTAGATATTTTGCAATCCAATTTAAAAAAAATGTGCGAAAATCTGTACATGATTAAAAACGTCGAGAACGTTTGGTATAAATACAATCACACCCTTTGTTTGACCGGAAGATAATGCTTTTAACATTAACCACTAGTGCATTAAAAGTTATAGAAAAATAATTAGTCTCATTATTGCCAATATCATGTTATTTTTTAAACACCAATCTTAATTTTACCTCCCTAACGATTACAAATCAAAGACTGTTCTAATTAACGAGTGGCTACAATTTCATCTCGTTAGCCTGCTATCAATTTTCATAGCGTATCAATTATAAAAATTATTATTTAGTCTACAAATCAAACGCGTAGATTCAATATTAAATTTTCTGTTAACATAGTACGGGCTTACGCGAATGTAAGCCTAGTGGAGAGACCGACGAACTGCTACGCAGAAGGTCTCGTGTTCGAATCCACGGCGTGCACCAATGACTTTTCGGAGTTACAGGCTTATATAGTTAATTATCGCTTGCTATACGGTGAAGGAAAACATCGAGAGGAAAGCTGCATGTCTGAGAATTCTCCATAATGGTTTTGAAAGACATGTGAAGTCTGTCAACGCGCATGGTGAACTATGGCCTTACCCCTTCTCTTACGGCCATTTTCAATATTCGATCCATACATGGATTTTGAGATTCGAGATTCGTGTTTGACATATTTTGTATGCAGCTTATGACAAAAACGAATCTAAAATATACAGATCTATCTATACATCGAATATTGAATTCCGTAGTTAGTGAGAAGAGGCCCATGCCCAGCTGTGGGACAGTTTATGTACAGGGCCGATGATGATCTAACTGCGGTTTACGGATTCTTTATCGATATATTGGTTTTAGATTCTTTTCGGTAAGTCTTGAATGTTACAGTTAAAATTATTATTATCTAGTGAACTTAAAAGCGAGTGCTTAAGCTAGCTGGTAATTATGTTTTAAAGCCACTTGTGGTCGAAAGGATTGGGCCTTGAGAGCCAAGTGCACGCTCTCTATATAAAGAAATCGCAAGAAATCTGATCGATGCTTCCCGTCACTAGAAGCCTGGCTTATATTTTATGAAAGGATAAAGAATTGCCTATTGATATTGGTACAAATCGCGAAAGTTTAAAAGAATTCAAAGTCCTAATTTTATTATGCTGAAGCCAAAAACTTATCAATAAAATTAATGTGTTATGGCCAAGGCAGAGATCAATCCATAAGCAGGGATATCTTCAATTTATCTTATAAGAAAGAGTTATCTTTCCTTTGGGAGCTACCCGTACATAAAATAAACATTCAACTCGGCGGTATAACGATCCAAAAACACTTGATAAGGTTTAGTCGAATAATAATATTTACAGCTTAACTTAGAAGCGTTTGAAGATTTACGTTGTTTTTTCTTTCTTATAGTTGTGTTTCTTATAGGGTGCGTAGGGTTCCCACCAAGAACGTAGAGTCCCAAGCCAACCTCACCTGCAAGTGGTGCACCTGCCGATCAACGGACGAGGCTCTGGCAAACAAAATATCCCGATGAGCGGCAATAGGCTCGCCACCTATTACGTGTGATCAAAATACCGGCGAAAAGTGGGCGTTTAATATGCCTCTACCTACCCCTTCGGGGAAACAGGCGTGAGGCTATGTATGTTCTTTCTTCAATATATCAATATTGAAATGTGCGATAGGGTAACAGTCCTATTGTACATTTGTTTGATTTTTAAAGGCTGTTTTTTTAATTCCTTGTTTGATCTCCTCTCTCAAAATATTTCGCAGGAGAGTTTACAAACATTTTATTAATGAAAACAAAGTGCTGCCAGGTTCGAAACAACAATTCGTGGATGACATAAAGTGATTTCTCGTGTCGGTATCGAAACCACGGCATTTGGTGCATTGTTAAATAGTGAGGTGGCTGCTTAAACTACTACGCTATACAGATTTTTAATTGGCTGCTATTTATTTATATTTTTTTTTTTTATAGTCTCAGTCCTGTATCCCCGAAGGGGTAGGCAGAGGTGTAAATATTACACCCACATTTCGCCATGAATTTTTAGGTCCCACGTAATAGCGGGCGAGCCTATTGCCGTTAACGGGCACATCACCAGACTCTGGGCTGCTACTGAGTATTCTGAAAAACCCAGTAACACTTTTGCCCGACCCGGGAATTGAACCCGGGACCTTCGATCAGCAGTCGCATACGCTATCCACTGGACCACGGAGGCAGTCTGTATCTGTATCTGTAGTATTTATAATTAGTTGTATATATAAATTTCTTCGGTTACCGACTGATTGATAGACAACGCAAAGCTGAAACTATAGGGCGTAAGAAGCTGAAATTTTGCTTGTAACTTCCTTGGGAAGCGTAAGGATCCATCAGAAGGGATTTAGTTACCACGAGATCGGAAAAACTGATCAATGAAAAAAATGTGTGGGTGTAGCTTCGGGTATCATCTATTATAATAACATAGTGTTATTAATATGCAAATAAGTTTGTCCGAGGGTAGCACACTACCACCAGGGGGCTTATTCACTATGACAATTTTGAAGTCTTAACGTGTTTTAACGTGCTAGTTACCCACGTCGGCACGGTATTGGCTTAAACGGTATTCACTATGCCAACTTCAAGTTGTGTCCGTGTCAAAGTTGTTTAATTAAATATTATGTTTAATGAAAATATACACTTTCACTCATAAATGTCTCACACATAAATGTACACTTTCTGCCAAATAAACATAAACAAAATTTTCAATATTTCCCTAAAGTTAACGGCTTTAAAGTTCCCGACGCGTAGTGTATGCGTACCATCAATCAGCTGCGAGGTCATTCCCCTCGACCGCGCGACCACGTGATCATAAACTGCCGCCACCGCGGCGCACGGTGTAGGTAGGTACGATGTCTGCAAACGCGCCCTATACATTGCCGGTTATAAAAGTTGTAAATTTTTTTAAGCTTAAATTTTTTTTTTGTTTCCCCGGTATTATTTTCACGTAGTACGACTTGGCATGATGTGCAAATATATATTATATATATATATATATATATATATATATATATATATATATATATATATATATATATATATTAATTTTTCGTTATTTGCATATAGGCCTGCGAGAATACCAGCGTTGTAGTTATATAACTGCAGCAATAGCTGACGCAGTTGCCTAATTTGTTCTCCACATACCGCCTTCTGTTAATCTTAGTAAGAAAATATATGACGTATGTAATGCTTTGGAGAAACAAATAAAATATTTTTTGTGTTTTTTTGTTTGTTTTTATATTTTTTTATATTGTAGCGCGACTGCAACTGTCATCAATGTCATCATATATGTTATCGTTCAATAATTGACTTAAGTACAAAAGATGAAATAAACTTTTTTTATTTTGTGATTGTTCCTGGCGAAATTGAACTAAAATAATATAATTTTAAATTTTATTACCCTGTTTTATTAGTACTGTAGCTTATTGTTTTAATTACAAGTTAGTAAAATAAAATTTATAAAATCGAAATTGAGCTCGCAAAACCGGCATTAAGATTAAGGAACGAGCTTGTGAAATTGATAACTAGGCATAGACAAGCTGTCGTATGGCATTCTGAATAAAATATTTTGATTGTCGTGGTACGTCACGTCACTGAATCACGTTTACGTCTAGTGCATGTCACACCCGTCTTGAGCATGGTATTTCAGTGGTCATAGTGAATAAGCCCCCAGATATGTAATTTAATTAAATAAGACTACAAAGAGTCACAATTTTACTCCAATTACACATTGCAACATTATAAGCACCTCAATTATTTCAAGAGGTATCTTGCTTAAACAAAAGTCTCTCACACAATAATTACGAAGCCTTATTTAAGGGATCCCTTTCAACACATCATGATTAAAATATTTCCTTTCTAAACGGAGAGTTTTATTCAAATATGCGTAATTTTCCGCTCTTTGTTCTGTACTGTTAATTTAAATATCAAAGGGATCTTATGATCTCGAATGTGTAATTTAATGTGGGTAGAAAAGTAAAGTAGTGCTTAGTATATGGTTGAATTTGTTACTTTACTTTTTAATATACCTATTCAAGTACTTATTGTAAAACTCGGCCCCCTGCTAGGTGGACCGACGACCTGAAAAGGTGGCTGGGACAGACTGGATGTGGAAGGCTGACGACCGTGTACTGTGGCGCGTGTTGGGAGAGGCCAATGTCCAGCAGTGGACTTCGATAGGCTGATTGATTGAAAAACTTGCTGTTCCCCGCGGTTTCACAAGCTTTATTTTCAGTAACTCGACAGTAGCGCCACCTACTAGGTCAAATTATAGCCTCTTTGACCAGGTGGCCTCTTATTTCACAGTTTATTACATATTCCTCTATTAAGTATTTGAAACTTACAGTCTGTTACGCAGAGGGTCTCGGGTTCGAATTCATGGCGCTCAATAAAGACTTTGGGGTTATGTGCATATTGAACTATATTGTTAATTATCGCTTGCTCGGCGCCTCAGGGAGCACGTTAAGTCATCGGTCCTTGTATTCATGAAGATCTTAGACAGTCGTCGTGGGGAAACAGTACCCCTAAATAAACTGATACGTCTAGTCTAAACTATGGAATATCGCTATCCCTATGGGTTACCGTGATCAGACAGGTAGTCGCTCTGTGGAAAAGTTAATATTCAGTCAAATCCAACAAGACTAGTACTCGGACCCCGGGTTGCAACTAGGGTGACATTAGGAGGATGATGACGATATAGCTCTTAGTTCGTTTTAGTAGAAGTTCTGCTTAGTTTGCGATCAGATGAGCGTGTATAAGTTGTCCTAGAATATTTTATGAAAATTAAACTAAAGTTACAAATATTACCCCAGTCTGCTATGACCTTGAATCCTGTAAATAATTCGAAACGTCAGTTAGTAATAAATTAACAAAAATTGTTTCTTGATCATACGGTTTAAATGTAATAACTCAGTGAAACCAATATAATGCAATAAAATCCGTAAACGTTTAATCCGTAAAAGTTTGATTTCAATGTGTAACATTTGCGTAAACCCAAGAAGATATTATACTCTCTTTTATTATATATATTATTGTTTCTTTAAAAGATATGGTAACATTCATCTAATTACCTACTTTATAGATTATCTACATACATAAAAAATAAATATGTATAAAAAAGCCCCCCCCTTTTTTATACATATTTATTAATACAAAGTTCATATTTACAAGACAGGTTTATTTAAATTTCTCAAGCCATTGCGCTATCGATTCCAATTTTACCACCACGTAGACGTAACTTACAGGTCAAGTTTATCGCGTGCTTTTATTACCTTAGTGTGAAATACTTCCCGCTAATTAGAAATACAAGTGGAGTAAATTGAAGAACCAAAACAAAAGACCTCGTGCGCAATACTTCAATCTAATCTTTCGATTCATGGCCCAAATATATTATCTGTACTACAATGAGTCAGAAAAATATAATTTTAGGCTAGCAGTGTCTCCCTCTTTTAAAGCTGCGGCGTGTGTTCTGGGTCCGATTGCCACATGAGAAACACTTTGTGGCATCAATAAACATTCTTAAGGCTTATGCCTTAAGAATAGATTAAATATCATCATTGTCTTGCCCTGGTCCCAATTTATTTGGGGTCGGCGCAGTATGTCCTTCACTTCCATAATTCTCTGTCACCAGTCTAAGAATAGATTTAATAATCAGACCTTTATATCTTAATGGTTATTTGGAAAAGCTAACTATAGGTAGGTACTAGTCATATATGAAGCCTCTGACGAATTATTTTCTAGAAAAAAAAGAAAACGATGGATTCCTGTGTACAAGTGGCACTGCTGAACACTGCGTTGAGAGTTGTGACACATGGGAAAAAACTTTGTAAGTGATCAACAGATTGACGTTTCGAGTCTAGGTGTACGTCATGTCTGTTTATGCCCGTATTTTGAGGCCTATAAGATACAGGAAGATTGAAACAGCTACTTGAAATTAGAAAACAATTCGCCGGCGGGAGAAAAGTTATTGGAGTTTTTAAAATCACCCGGTCTCGCAGACACGTAGCCTATCATATATAATGGACCCCAATATACAGGTTTTATTGCTAGTGTGGTAAAGGTGAAGCAATTCCTTACCTTATAAACATCCAGCTCCTCACAGAAGATATCGAACACGCTGTACAGGTCCTCAAGCATGGCGATCACCATCATGGGCGTGGCGGTGGCGCATATCGACGTGAAGCCCACGATGTCGCTGAACAACATTGTGACGTCGTCGTGGCTCTTTGCCTCGATTTTCTCACCTATGAAAGTTATTGATTTTTAAGAATATAGAAGATTACTATTTCCTATCCACCTACATACTATAAACGCGAAAGTTTATGTGGATGGATTGATGTATCGACGTCTGGTACTCTCTGACGCAAAAACTGCTGCTCGGCTTTGATTAAACTTTGTTTAACACGTTTTTACATCAGAATAGCGTTAAACTACCTTCTGTTGCGAAAACATAAAAGAAAAACAAGAAAGATATTTTTATTAAAAAAAAAACGTCAGATCAAATTCTTAAAAACAGTGATTTTTGTTTGTTTGCCTATTTGGCAAAGTTTAATTATCAGTTTAACTTTAAGAGACATGTATGAACATCAAGTAGTAGCAATAACAACCTTACGAATTAGACGTTCAAAATAATCACATAGACACATTATTATAACATGGGTGCTAGTAGATACAATTGTTTTACGGATTAAAGCAATTAAACAAAATAACAAAATTGACTACGCGCACGAGGGCGGAAGCCCGTGCATTTCAACTCATTTTAACTCCATCGAACTGCACTGACTTCTACTCTCTGCACCTGCGTCCGTTGCAGAGTTTGGCGAATGGCCTTAGGGGAGAGCGCAAGTCGTGTAGATCCCTAAAGCAAGGCTGGTGGACTATCCTTCCCGAGGTTGCCGCCCGTTTTTGGTCCGGTTCCCTATGAATCAGACGCAACGAAAACCTCCAACCGGCCTCACCCACACACATGCACACATACACATACATTCACCACACTGCTTCAATCACTCACACGGACGCGCACAATACACTAACACACACTACACCTACCCACATACACACACACACGCCCACGCACACCCTCATACGAAGCAAACATGGAAGTGAAACATAATGAAGTTGGGATTATAAGGGCCAGAAACGTGAGTGACCTGTCAATACGCATCATCACAGACAGTGCCTCAGTACTACAAGCTCTCGGCGGCAACTGCTTTAACAGCGGCCTAGTTATGGAGTGCCACCAAGAGCTACAGAAAACTGCACCGTGTCACGCTCCAGTGGATACGAGGACACAGTGACTCCACGGGCAATGACGCAGAAGACCAACTGGCAAGGAAAGGATCGGACACAACAACTCTGGGACCCAAACTAATTGTGCCGATACCGTTCAACCAACTAAAAACACGAGAGGACCCTACAACAACATAAAAAAGAGTGGGCAGAGTTGAAAGAGTGTAGGCAATCCAAAGATGCCTTTCCCCAATTAAACAAACGACTCTCGCAAAAACTGCTGCACTCCAACAGGAAAACACTCAAGCATCTGACTGGCATAATAACCGGCCACTGTTCACTAAATAAGCATCTCTACAATATCGGCGTCACGGACAGCCCACTATGCAGGTGTTGCATGGAGACCGAAGAAACACCCACTCATGTGATCCTAAATTGTACCAGCGTGAGTGACCAACGGAAGAAAGTTCCTGAACAATCCCAGAACCATGAGCGGTTGTCAACTCATGGCATTCTGGAAGGAGCTTTAATGGTATGAGTAGCAGACGTCAACCGTGTCACTGCTCACGCACAACGGCCCAATTCAGTGGCTAAGTGCGGAAAACACCTGTCCAACTAACTAGCTACCTACCTAGCGCACGAGACTATCGAAGTTTTCTATTAAAATTAAGACAAGGCCTAAAATATATATAAAAAGGCCTCTTAAGACGTCCAAAATGAACCGTCTTAGTTATAAACCGCTTTAATTATTCATCCAGCCCGTTAGAACTTAATGGGATTATAAAACTTTGGAACACCTGTCTAGACTAAGTGCACACTCAAGGTTGCACGATTAAACTTAGTAATGAATGTGAGGTGAACTAGGGAACAATAGTGTACCTTTCCCTCCTCAGTAGCGCTCATAGCGAGACTTGGCTTGCCGTTCGTAACAGATCGGAAAAATTAAGTGACTCTTGCACAGGTCACCACTTGGATCGGTGACCACGTGTGGCATTTACATCTGAGCGCTACCATGCTTCGGAGGGCACGTAAAGTTGTCCGTCCCGGTTCTTGTCTCAGGATAAGAATCGTTAGAACATGTCGGTGGCCTTCGTGCGGTCTGAAAACTCCGACACTAGATTTGGCCACAAACTCACACGAAAAACGAATCCGAAACCTTTTTCTAAACCCTATTCAGACGAAGAAGAGTGACATTACAAAAGCCGTATTCACGAAGTGACAAATAAAAACATGACATCACTTATCGGGTTTTTCAATTTCGGAATAATGACGTGGTGAAAACATTTCTTTATTCGTAAAAGTGAGTCCCTTTTTTGCGTGACGTACTGTCAGCAGATGTCTCTTTGAGTTATAAGATGGTGGCTTACAGCTGACCCTATGGAGACTGAGCAGGATTTGCTTTAATTAAACCTTATTCTGCGTGTTTGAATGAACCTTTTTGGGATTTTGTACTAACCTTTAAAAGTTAAGTCAGTCATTTTTGATCTTAAGTCAGTTTACAATCAATAGGGTAGTTTCCAGGGTCAAAATAATTACATATTATTTAGTCCGTATTTTAGATTTAAAAAAAATATTGGACACGTATTTTTTTATTTGTAAATTAAACCAAAAATTACCAAGATATAGCCCGTTAAAGTTACGTGTGACGTCATCTAGTGCTAAAAACTGTAGCACGGCGTGACGTTATACGTAACTTTAATGAGCTATATCTTGGTCATTTTTGGTTTAATTTACAAATAAAAAAATACGTATCGCTTATTTTTGAATAATCTAAAGGACGGACTTTTAAAATTTTTATTGTCAACTAGCCTATTGACAATCGAGGAAAAATACTGACTATTTTATATGCTCGCACGAGATTTCTAGTAATAAGATAAGTTTATCCTATATAACTATAACTTGCTTATACTATTTTTAACGCGAGATGTTTGTGAGATTTTGGTGTTTATTACTCTTTCAAGCAAAAACTTCTGCCACAATGTTGATGAAATTTTACAGTCAAAATATAGCTTATATGTCTTTGTGCTGATACCTGACCCCAAACAAATCCGCGAGTAGAAGGTAGTTATGCATAAACCTCATAATAAAACCTCCGTAGAACCTCTGTTGAACTCAACACGCGTACCTCATGGGCCATCAAAAGGATTATTACATATTTCATGACATGGCTCGTCAAGTGAACGCTCAGCATTAATTTCACTTTATAGTTCACTCATGAGGGTAATCCCTTATCCTTTACCTTAAACACGTATGTAACGTAGTTACAGCATGTATGATGCCTTTTTATACCTTTGTAGTTTTGGTTGAATACAAGGGCACATCATTTGGTGATTTCATGAAGAGAAATAAGATGTTTGGATATTGTATGATTAGATTTTGCCCGCGGTTGCGCAGGCCGATATAAATCAACTTAACGGAACCTAATAAATTTGACTGAATGCGATACAGTTATCATCAACATCTTATTTATGTTTTTTATGTATTATTTATATTCAGTTCAGCCGTTTTGCGCCCAAATGGAATATGCATCCACTCATAAACACTTATGTAATAATTTTGCATTTATAAAAAAATACAGTTTTGATTCTATCTTCAAGAAAAGAAAACCCTTGCCCGCGTTAAACGTTTTAAACAGTTAAGGAATAGCTTGCTAAAAGCAAAATTTCTTCACGATTGAAGAAGCTTTACCATAAAGGCGTAGCATCTTAAGATTAATAATATTGAAATGTGCATAGCATCAATTTAGTGATTATTAGTTAAGTCAGTAAAAATAAGCCTTCCAATAATTACATGTCGAAATAGAATACAATGCTTAAATGTAAAGGAGGGTCACTAAACCTTAACACGACTGTAATAAATTCAACCTTTATAATGATACATATTATTTGTTGTATTGACTAACATTACTTGACCTTTCATAGTCATTTGTGGTAAACTTAACTACATAATGACATACTATTATCGAAGCACCTTTCACAAAATAACGCCATCTAATAGTGGTTTCAGACTAGCGTATTATACGCGCGTATAAGCTCGTTTTTTAAGCGCATGTAGGCAAGTATAGGCGCGCCCTTTGGCACACACGCAACTCGTACGAGCGTTGACACGCTTCTAAGCTCGTGGAAGCGCGAGCCGCGAGACAATATCACTACCGTTTCGAGTGAACACGCCGAAATATGCCCGTTTACGCGTGTCCGGTTTTTGGAAGCGCGTATGCTGAAACGACGAAAAATACGCTAATCTGAAACCACTCTAATTCCCAACTTGTAAGTACGTTGCGAACTTAAACTGTACATAAATCAATTTGTCGTGTAATTGACTTATGAACTTACCTAACCACAGCCTCTTGGCGATGTGAGGAGGGAATATTAAATGGAGTAAACTGACGTTTTTCTGTCGCTCCTTGTCAACGGCTTTGCTTGCTTCTTCTATTGAGTTCTTGAGCTTATCCATGCGTCTTCGGAGACCATCCTGGGGACAAAATAAGTCGTAAGTTTTCTCATTTGTCATATTCGTTTCGCCGAAATTATAGGGTTTTTACATACACACATACATATCTTCACGCCTTTATCCCCGTGGGGTTAAGCATAGGTGTATTACACACCCACACTTAGCCAGATATATTTCGGTCCCAATATAATAAATAGGGGGTGAGCCTATTGCCATCTACCGGGCACATTATTAAGCGAGCGATAATTAACATTTTTAATCCCTACTAATATTATAAATTTGAAAGTGTGTATGTATGTAAATATCTATGTATTTATGTTCCGTTTTCACGCTTAAACGGCCGAACCGATTGTGTTGAAATTTAATATAGAGATATATTGGACCATGGAGACGGACATAGGCTACCATAAGATGCAAAAATTTAACTGGGAGGGATTGTAGGGAGTGTAGAAGTTTGTACGGCACAAATTTACTACTATCGCATATCTGTCAGTACTGTCACGTCATACATAACGTCATATTGTGCACGTTGATTAAATTTTTCGCATATATAAACTAATAATTATATAATAAGCTTAAACGGCTGAAACGATTTTCCCTACTAATATTAAAAATGCGAAAATGTTTATAGAGATATATTGAACATGTATTAGAACATGGCTTTGACATTTGACTGTATGCAAGGTGATATTATTATGTAGCTTTCGGTAGATAACGGTAGATAATGTCATGGATACTGACCGAGTTACTTTGTACCCTATAGAGTTTCTGAAGTCTTTAGAATAATCAGGAGTGTCTCCATAGAACTTGAGACTGAAAGTAGATTTGTGTTACCCTGACTTTAACGCGCGCGAAGCGGCGGGCAAAAGCTAGTACTAACATAACTTCGAAAATTCAGGGGTGTGCGCCCGGAGTACTTTGGGATCGAACCCGATACCATCATTTCACTTATTAAACAGTTACGTACACCACTGGTTTTTTGACTACCTATACTATTATTTTTTATTACATTTTAAGTTTTTTATTATTTTCGAGCCTACCCCTTCGGGGAAAAAGGCGTGAGTGTGTGTATGTGCGTATATTATACAACTTATTCCATTGTGATAATTATAGTATCAGGAATCCATTACAAATTACAAGGAACTGGAATCCCAATAATTTCCAAACGTAATTGGTAGGTACAATAGTTCAAGTATTGGAATTCTAATCGAGAGGATTTGCTTTCAACCAAAATTTTCCTAAAAGCATTAAGCTTAACTGGCGATATTGGAAAATATTTGTCATTTCTCAAATTGTTTGTTCACTCTCGAAAAAAAACATGTTCAGGTTAATTATAATGCATAGAAATACCCAGACCAAGACAAACATCCATGTTCACTCACTCAAATGTACGATTTGAGCGGAAATCGAACCCGGTACCTTAAGCCTGACTTGTTTACGATCCCGCTTCGCCACTAGGTCGTCAATAACGGGACACGGGACTAACGTGCAGTTCGATAATTTACCTTCAACACTTCAAATGAAAGCACTTTTATTCACAAAACAAGTTGCAAGATAATAAAGTTAGAACTGCTATTGTCACGGCAATTCGATCACCAAGTCGATACGGGTATTTTTAAAACTACTTTAAAAGTGATGCTTTTGACAACTTCTGAATTCTAAAGTGAAACTGAATTTCACCACCTCTGGATAGGTATTATCTTCCAGATCAATTCAAAATATGAACGTAATTTGTATTGAACTATCTGTCAGTTAATTTATCCGGGACTTAGCTGTCTGTGGTGAAACAGGCTCTAAATATATTTTTCCTTTTTCTTATATGAGTCGGTGCCCAGAAGTCTAATTTCAAATATTATTTGACCTCGTTCCAAATGTATGTTGAAAGGTTAAATAATAAGAAAAAGTTATATTCTACAATTGCACAATAAGCGTCAAACATTTTACGAGGCTTTCAAGAACGGAGAAAATTGCTTTCTTTCCTTTATAAGCGTTTTTATGGCGAAAATGACAAACGCTTTGAAATAATTTTGTTATTAAAACTAAACTCCACGTGTATCAATTGAAAATACTCTCAATAGTTAGAAAATAATACACATATGTGTATGATTTTCTCCAATTTTAAAGAGAATTGCAGGTAACTTTAAAATATTCAATAGGGTATTTGACTAAAAAAAATTGAATTAGTCCGTCAGTTAGATTATCGAAAAATATTGGATACGTATTTTTTGTTTTATCAAGTCAGTAAAAAAATACGAAGATAAAGCGCATCAAAGATGAAGAAACGCCTAAGAATGGGGGCTTGTAACGTCACTTGCCAGTAAAAAGTGTACTGACAAGTGATGTCACACGAGTTTTCAGCGAAGTTTGTCGCTTCATTTTTTGTTTACGTGACTAAAGAAAATATACGTGTTCAATATTTTTTGGAAATCTATCTGACGGACTAATTCGATCTTTTTAGTCAAATACCCTATTGTAAGTAATATTTTTCTTTGAATCCCATGCGAGTTGCAGGCAACTAATGAACTAATGTACTGCCTTTTCTCTCAACAATTCCCTGGCGTTTCATGCGATGTATGCCGGCTTACCAAGAAGCTGTTCGTATTTAGAAACCTGAAGGTATTTAAAATAAAATGAACGTAAATAAGTATACGGAGTACCGCTCGCGAATAAAAATTACATTGTATCTTAACTTTCAGACAAATTTGCAAGAGCCTGTATTAAACCCATAATCCAGCCATCTAAAACATATTTTATAAGCAGACGCCTACTAGGTACGTATAAAGTACGTCCCTGTCAAATTTCATCTTTATATGTCCAGCGGTTTTCGAGGTTTCGTGATGAGTGACCTTTCACTATTATATACAGGATGCACAAGATGAAAAGATCCATCACCAAGCCGAGGTCTTCTCGATTTGGAAATTATGCCAAGTCATACTATTGAAATGTCAAATTGCTTTTAGCGATAAGGCCTATACATTTGAAAAATTGTATCACGTTATAATATGTAGCATTTGTAATGTATCTGGTGTACAATAAAGAATTTTCTATCTATCTATGTACTGAGCAAAAATTATACCGGGGAAACATTTTTTTTTAAGTAGACACATTTTTATACTGAAAATAAAAGTGCGCGCATGAATGAAATTTACGCAAAAAAGTCAGAAGAGTGAAAGTTAGGAATTATCCAATAGAAGTTCGGAATCAGGGAGTTGGCGGTGTCACACCTCCGTGCCTCGGAAAGCACGTTAAGCAGTTGGTCCTGCTCCCAATGTCTCTCCGGTCGTATCGCATGTGGCGTCCCATCGGACTATGAGAGTGAGCGAATAGGGAGTGCGCGGACTTGTGTATGCGCACACACTTGTGGACTATAATATTCCGCGCAGTTGGCAATTCTCATATTAAGGCAAGCCGCCGTAGCCGGAATCGGTCGCGAGTACATTAAATTAATTAAGTAATCTACATTTTGGTTGTTTCCAACACTTATACAAATCAGAACACAATTTTAGACGAACCCAGCTTTTCCTAGCTAAATGATATCTTGAGAAATATCTCTGTCTTTTCATTCCCATTAATTTTTTCTTATTCTTTTGAAGTCCAAACATAATGCGACATTGGAATTTCATTGTAATACAGTTTGTCGATATTACTTCGTACATAAGTCATGTTGTATTGCTCCATTATTATGTTCTTGCGTCACCATGACTGGAAGTATTTTGTGTAAATTTCGAATCATCTCATCATCAGCCCTTTATACTGTCCCACTGCTGGGCACGGGCCTCTTCCCATTATGAGAAGGGTAAGGCCATAGTCCACCACGCTGGCCAAGTGCGGGTTGGCAGACTTCACATGTCTTTCGAGAACATTATGGAGAACTCTCAGACATGCAGGTTTCTTCGCGATGTTTTCCTTCACCGTTTAGCAAGTGATAATTAACAATTTAATACACACATAGCTCCGAAAATTTATTGGTGCGTGCCGTGGATTCGTACCCGGACCATCTGCGTAGCAGTCTGTCGGTCTCTCCACTAGACTATCGCTGCTTAATATCAAATAAGTGTACGAAAAAATTTATGAGGCAATGAGTTGCCTATTTAACACGATATACGTTACACTGATGGATTATACAAACTTGGGCACTAGGCTTTCTAAATGAAATCCTATTCACGACCTTTATGATGTTTAGTCCGTGTGGTGACGGATTAAGAATACAGAGTGTCATCACCCAATACATTCCCATGGGGGTCGTAAGAGCCGACAGAGGGAGCATATTATGCAGAGAACAGCATTGTAAGAGAAGGAAAACTTGATACAAACCCTTTACCAACCCCCATTTCGCCAGCGTGGTATTCCTCCTTTCAAAGGAGAGGCCTAGTCCAGCAGTGGAATGTTAAAGGCTGATGATGATGATGTTTATACGAGACTTGTTAAAATGTGATTACAGCTTTTACACTTTGTAGGCAGCTCACTTAATATGGCAGCTTACTGAATATGGCACTACATTT
The DNA here is from genome assembly GCA_944739405.2 of Euclidia mi. NCBI lineage: Eukaryota > Metazoa > Arthropoda > Insecta > Lepidoptera > Erebidae > Euclidia > Euclidia mi. The sequence goes on from OX123195.2 coordinate 29,286,155, forward strand.
TCGACCTTTTTGTGTCTACAGAAGGTCCTGCGTTGGGGAGTTTTAATGAGTGAACCTGTACAAGTTTTTGAAGAATATCTATGCAAAGGCAGCAATAACCCCCTGGAGATGCCAATAGACTGCTATACGGCGGGTATACGGTTAGACCGGCGGGTTTCAGCGCGTACCAATGACTTCTCGAAGTTTTTTGCCCATTTAATTGTTAATTATCGATGTCCCATGTCTTGGCGAGCACATTACGTCTTCGCAGCTTCAGTGTTAACTGTCCTAAAGATCTATGACAGACGGTACAAGGGGCCAGAACCCTTCAATTTATTGATACTGGTCTAAGCCATGGAGTATCGCTATGCTTTTGGGTTGCGACGGTCAGTCGGAAGGGGTTCTAGAAGAAGTTCCTCCGTGGAAACGGTATTACTCACTCTAATGTAGCTAGACTAAAAACGGACCCGGGCTTAAAAGAAAAGTAACGGTGATAAAAATGATAGACTCAAAAAAATATCCATACAGACTATTTAGACTACTAAAAAAATCAAATAAATTAAAGTTGACTGAATTCATCATCTTAGTGTTCTTATTACAAAAAAAAAATTAAAGCCCCAAAGAATAGGTCCGTAAGTTTCAAATATTTTGTGTCTATGAAAATATCTATTTTAGGAGTATCTATTTATTACTTGACATATAAATTTTATTTTCATATTCGAAGATTCAAGCACAGTCTCAAGGTTTATTACGTTTAGCTCGTTTAGGTCAATACTTTTAGTCTGGAAAGTTCTTTGAAGACGATGTTACAATAAAAACGACGTTTCTTTGTTAAAAACAGTAACTATTAATATTGTTTTGTTGAAGAAAGGTATTTTTCTAGGCCATGGGGTAGAAGTTACAAGTTATAAATAGTTATTATAATAGTGGCAGCACCCTAGAAAAACCTGCGATCATAAATAAAGCTAGTTTTCTTTTATTCTGCAGCAATGGGTTCACGCATACCATACCACACTGCAGTGAATTGGCGTAAGTGTGTGTGGGTTCTAGTGCAAAGGCACCGAAATCCGCCGCTATGGGCTATGGCCACTTATGCTGTATTTATATTAGAGTAATTTGCACGTAAGTTTAAGCGCTTATGAATCTCTAAAAAGCAAAAGTCTTTTTTATATAATAGATGGTAAACGAGCAGATGCCTGATCTATGGAATGGCAGAAGGAACAGGAAGAGGTGCGGGATGTGAGAGAAGGAGAAAGGATTGGGGCCTCCGGCACTCTCACTCACCGAACGAAGCGCAACAGTATAGATACTGTCACTTTACTTTGTTATTTTGTGAGAGGGTAGTAATTACTAGTACCGCGGTCGAGCCACCCCATTCACACCCGTATCAGCAAGGCTTATACTATATAATAACCTTACGCACTTTACAGCATAACTGTAACGATAATTTTCATTTTATTTACAATTTCTCACACACTGTGTGTAGCGCTATGAACACACTACAATCGTCCCAAAATAACTGCGAAGCATGTGATTATTGTTCCCAAGATCGTTTGAAGTAACGGTCCATAGCGGTCTGATGCTCAGTATACATTTGGTTTTACTGACTGACATGAGCATATTCGTAATAGTTTTTGTAGCATCTGGTACACACACGTGTCTTTTTTATTTTTTACTAGCTGAGCCTGGGTACCGCCTGCGTTATTCAGTAATAAACATCACGCTATGAGCCCCGTATAATAGAAAAAATAGTATTTTTTGTACTATTTTCACTCAACTTTCAGATCTAGAAATGCGTTACACATACATACATAGACTCACGCCTGTTTCCCCGAAGGCGTAGGCAGAGGCATATTAAACGCCCACTTTTCGCCAGTGTTTTGATCCCACGTAATAGGTGGCGAGCCTATTGGCGCTTATTGGGACATTTTGTTTGCCAGAGCCTCGTCCGTTGATCGGCAGGTGCACCACTTGCAGGTGAGGTTGGCTTGGGACCCTAAGTTCTTGGTGGGAACCCTATGCACCCTGTGGGAACCCTATGCACCCTGTGGGAACCCTATGCACCCTGTGGGAACCCATGCAGAAATGCGTTAATGGAGTAAAAAATGATTAGGAAATACTAGATATTTATATACTGTGCAAAAACCTTACGGTCAGGACGATAGTCATCCGATCGCCACTTTATGCTATGTAAAAAGAAACTCATGAAGCAAATTTTGATAGCATGCGCCGGTATATCAATATCAGTGAACCTTTTGCTATAGGTCCTATAATATATAGGTGCTATTGTTCAATCATCCTCTTAGCGTTATCCCAGTTTCAATCCGGGGTCCGCTTACGAGTCCAACCGGATTTGGCTGAATATTAGCTTTTCCACAGAGCGACTGCCTGTCTGACCTTTATATTCCATGGTAAACCATGGAATATCGCTAAGGTTTTTGACTAGTGTCAGTTTATTTAGACTGTCAATGATCTTCATGATAACCAGGACCGACGGTTTAACGTGCTCTCCGAGGCACGGGACAAGAGGTATTTAACAAGTCAATACGCATATAACTCCGAAAAGTCATTGGTGCGCGCCGTGGATTGGAACCCGATACCCTCTGCTTGGCAATCTGCTGGTATCTCCACTAGGCTATCGCTGCCTTGTTCAGTATTAATATTAAAGTCTTGATTTACAAAATAGTAAGTACGTTATCTGGTGTCAAATATTTTAAGCTCGCACGCAAGTCGTGACTTAACCTGTTCTAGAAAATAATATAAATAAAACACTATGGAAGGAATACCGGTAAAGACTTCTTTGAACTAGACTTAATAAAAATACTTCGACGGATTGCTTAGTTGGACAAAGACAAACACATCTAGAGCGTAGAAGTTGCATAACAGGTCAACGTCTAACAATTTAAAACTACTGCTATTGCATATTATTTATTAATGTGTGACCCAAATATTGAAAGACTAGGTTCTCAGCCAGTTGCGGACAATACAAAATTCTGGTAGCTTTTCTTGACTCCCTAACTAAGGGAAGTCGAGAACAGTATAGTTTGTGAATATGTATGTGTAGATTAAACATTTTTTGTAAAGAAAAGTGTCAGTCCTCCTTCGTCTAATCCAGCTGGTAGAAGGAGCAACATGCAATAAATTTCCATGAGAGAACGAAAAGTGAGATAGGCAGACACGCGAGTGATCCCATAAGAGTATTGCTTTTGTTTTAGTGTTGTATGTATGAAACTATAAAAACAAAACCAGAAAAGGCGTTGCTCAATCATCACTGTTTCAAGTTGATGGAGACAATTTTTGTACCGATAATTACGTATTTATAAAGAAATAATATATATCAAACATGGTATTAAAAATCTCATCCATACCTGAGCTCTAGCCTGTTCGCCAACCAAGATGACATCTCTCGTAGCATCGTGCAGCGGTATATCAGAGATAAACAGCCCTCTGCCAGTGAGTCCTTCAAGTCCATCCAAGAACGGAGACCCGACGAACAACAGCGAATCTGACTCCGCGCAGAACACCATTTGACCTTTGATCTCCAAACCCTGGGTCAAAAGAAAAAATGCTTAAATAGCGCATAGTATGACTTTTTCGTAATAGTTTGGTAAAGTTAAGCAACGCTTGCACAGATTATCATATGGATAGGTGACCGCGTTTGGCATTTACACCAATGTTATTGTACTTCGAAAGGCACGTAAAGCTGTCGTTCTCGGTTCAGTCTTAGTACAAGAATCGTTAGGCCATGTCGGACGCCTTCCGCGGGCGGTCTGAAAATTCTGAGACCAGAGTTGGTCACACGCACACTCGAAAAATATTAAAGTAGGTTTAAATGTGCCGTACATTCTTTTAACAAAATTAAACTTAAACTCAAGAAATACAAACACAACATTAAACATAATAATTTATTGGCATACTTTAAATAATACATTTGACGATGAAAGACTTTATTATGTGAATATACAGGGTGATTTGTAATTGCTCATATTCCCTTCGGGAGGTGATTCTAGGGCCAAAATTGAGTATTTTTACCCCCTACATATAGGGGGTCGAAAATGCACCATTTTGTAATAAAACGGTTTTTAAGATTTTTTGAGAAAATCCCAAATTTTTGTTATAAACATCTTGTAAGAAATTATTTTGACTATTCTTGGTGGCAAATTGGGTCTTATTTAATGGACAATTAAATGGCCCATCTTTTAAATTAAAATAAACCTACTAGCTCAACGTGGAATTTGAAAATAGAGCCAATAAACACGCAAAAAATGTTCGAATAAAATATAATTACGCCACAAAAATGCAATTATTTGAAAAAAATAATATGTGGCATGTTATGTAAAGTGTTGGAATACCTTCCTGGTATTACCTGCTGTCCAAAAAGGCATAATAGTCTTAGACAATTGGTGCAAATTTTGAGTAATAGCCACTTTTGTTCAAAAAAAGTGCTTCTGGATGACTCACTCGCCAGAACATTTTTTCCTGTATTTATTCTTAAGCTCTGCAATCAGCAGTGATTTACTAGTAGGGAGACCAACCTAGCAAAACTTAGGGTCTTGGGTTCGAATCCTCAGCGTAAATGACTGTCTTTTGTTAGTTAAATGCATATTATGTTTTTAATTCTCACTTGTCCCGTGACTCGAAGAGCATTCAGCCAGTTGGTACCGGACTTGTTGATTTGACTTGATGTTTATCTTGGAAACTCTTTTAGGGGAATCAAAACCAAGTCAATAAGTCAAATAAATAAATAATTGAAAAACAAAGGCGTGACACTGAATTAAACCATAAAATATTCCATTGCATTCATATAGCGGATGAGAGATGGGGACAATCTGTCGCAAAACTTAAGATTCGTGAAAAGGCGCATGATGCAGGCCAAAGAACGCCACTCCTACCGAACTAGTATTGTGAATATTGTTGGCCCACCTGGCGATTAGGTTTTTTGTCCTGTTTTTGCCACAGGTTGGCGATTTGAATTTTTGCCCAGCACCGGCGGTTTTTGTGCTGGGCAAAATATCATACACAATCGCACATCCAGCGGAACTTCTTCCAACAGAGCCGGAAACTCTTGAAATTAAACTACAGTTTACGGATTTTATCGCGTTGTATTGGTTTAACAACACCAGTAGTTGAGAATTAAAAACATAATATGCATTTAACTAACAAAAGACAGTCATTTACGCTGAGGATTCGAACCCAAGACCCTAAGTTTTGCTAGGTTGGTCTCCCTACTAGTAAATCACTGCTGATTGCAGAGCTTAAGAATAAATACAGGAAAAAATGTTCTGGCGAGTGAGTCATCCAGAAGCACTTTTTTTGAACAAAAGTGGCTATTACTCAAAATTTGCACCAATTGTCTAAGACTATTATGCCTTTTTGGACAGCAGGTAATACCAGAAAGTTATTCCAACACTTTACATAACATGCCACATATTATTTTTTTCAAATAATTGCATTTTTGTGGCGTAATTTTAATTTATTCGAACATTTTTTGCGTGTTTATTGGCTCTATTTTCAAATTCCACGTTGAGCTAGTAGGTTTATTTTAATTTAAAATATGGGCCATTTAATTGTCCATTAAATAAGACCCAATTTGCCACCAAGAATAGTCAAAATAATTTTTTACAAGATGTTTATAACAAAAATTTGGGATTTTCTCAAAAAATCTTAAAAACCGTTTTATTCCAAAATGGTGCATTTTCGACCCCCTATATGAAGGGGGTAAAAATACTCCATTTTGGCCCTAGAATCACCTCCCGAAGGGAATATGAGCAATTACAAATCACCCTGTATATTTTTTTATAGACTCACGCCAGTATCTCCGAAGGGGTAGGAAGAGGTGTAATATTACACCCACATTTCGCCATGATTTTTTAGGTCCCACGTAATAGGGGGCGAGCCTATTGCCGTTACCGGACACATCACCAGACTCCGTGCTGCTACTGAGAATTCGGAAAAACCCAGTAACACTTTTGCCCGACCCGGGAATCGAACCCGGGACCTCCGATCAGCAGTCGCATACGCTATCGACTGGACTACGGAGGCAGGTATGTGAATGTGTTGATTATTGCTTGTTTGATTGAATGCACCTTTGTGTGGAACTTCTAATAAGATTTAAAAATATCTCTTTGTACCTACATATGCTCGCGACATTCTAGAAGAAGACTTAGGCTATCACACTACTATAATTAGGAGTTGAACAAAAATAAAAATAACGTGAGAAGGATGTTATTGCAGAGGCGAGCAATGCGTAATGTATATTTATGGTATATACATATGTACGTATATTAGACATACATATATCAGTTTATATACATGAGTAGGTTACTGTCTTGTTTTCATTTTGGATTTAAGAATTGCATGTTTCTCTGCATCACTGAAAGGTTGACTGGACATAATGATTAAGTGTATAAAATTTAAGATAAATAAATAAATAATGTGATACGAAGCTTCGATGAACGAGGTGTGGCGTGAAAAATATTTTATTTTTAAATCACCTTTATTTAAAATGTTCATAGTTAAACAAAAACAAAGCACAACAAAACAAATCGATGTCAGAAAAAAACCGTGCGAGTTCATGTTCATATATGCACGTTAAAAGATCACACGTATTCTAAAGCCTTTTCCATCTACGAAAGAACCGCAAACAAGACTTGTTTTATTCATGATACGTGTAAATAAAGTTTCTGAAAGCAAACATAGTATAAGATAAAGTTGTTAATCTACTCTCTTGCTTATCACCATTAACTAGTTTCTAAGCTTTTGATATTTGTTTTTAAGGTTTAAGATTTTACTAAGCAAATATTTCAAATGATATTTATATTTTAGTACGAAGGTTGTTTTGTGTTTTGAGTTGAAACTATGTTTTTAAATAGTTGCCAAGTCTGGACCTGGTGGTACGGTACAAAAATTTACGTTTCGTTACACTTTAAGAGTTTACACGAAAATAAGATAAACTTGTTTTAATGTCATGTCTAGTCAGTAAAACCAATTAGTCACGCGGTATTTGAAACTAATGTTTGGTTAATTTTACACGCAAATGCGTGCGTTTACTAGAGTGGGGTGGTGTAAAATGCGATACAACAGAGAGTTTCACAGTCATAACGAAGCGTCTTTAATTGTGCATGAAACTGAATGATATAATATGTAGGACAAGAGGATGCCCGCAGCTACGGCCGCACACTTTTTATTTCTACCGTTTTTGCCTAAAGCAGCGATAGCCTAGTGGAGAGACCGACAGACTGCTACGCAGAGGGTCCGAATCCACGGCACGCACCAATGACTTTTCGGAGTTATGTGTGTATTAAATGGTTAATTATCGCTTGTTAAACGGTTAAGCAAAACATCTTGAGGAAACCTGAATGTCTGAGAATTCTCCATAATGTTCTCGGAAGACATGTGAAGTCTGCCAACCCGCACTTGGCCAGCGTGGAGGACTATGGTCTTACCCTTCTCATAGTGAGAAGAGGCCCGTGCCCAGCAGTGGGACAGTTTATATATCGGGCTGATGATGAACCGTTTCTGCCCGAAACCGTGGTAATTTCAGGAAATCCTTTCTTAGTGCCATCTCTATGATCCCCGAGGAACATACATGCAATTACCAGCTTCCTCCGCCTAATAGTATTAAAATGCAAGGATTTTATATAGGTATGTATTCATACATGATGATTCACCCTGAATTCTTTGAATATCAAATATATCTAAAAAAATGTTTCTCATAATTATAAGCTTTCAACAAACACAAAATAGAGCTCTTTTATAATAAAAATAAATATCATGTAATTTTTTTCAGGTCGTGAACCGATTTCATTCATAGAAGTATAACATTTAAAGATAATTATCATTTATGTTTCCAGTATAATTTAATAACCGCCATATTTTGACTCGTTTCAATAGGAAATTCGTTATAGTTATAGTAGTGGTATCAAAAGTGTGATGTAACATAGTCTAAGTCTTCATTAGGTATGTCGCAAACTCGCAAGCATATGATTAAAAGATTTTTCAAATCTAACTGGAAGTTCCCCAGACCGGCGCATTCAAGCAAACAAAGAAACTCTTCAACATTATTATAATTTGGGTATACATTTTTCTAGCTGGCTTGTAGACAGCAGGGAGAGCCCAGTCCTGTGGCACTAATAAACTACCACACAGGAGATTTCGCGTTCAAATTCGCGACACGCATTACAAACTTTTCAAAGTTATGTGTATATTCAATTATTAATTGCCATTGGCTCTGTGGCTAGCAAAGTACTTTGAACCTTTGGTAGCACCAGTAATGAAGATCTTTGACAATCAGAGAGTGAGTATACTCAGATATCCTAAAATTGATTTGAACTATGTGATGCTGCTATCACTTTGGGTTGACTGCCTTATGAACTCCAGTCCATACGGCAGTCACTTCATAGAAAAGCTATTCCATCAAATTTATCACACTAGAAAGTTAACCTTACGGTATAACGTGAAACTCTTTAATGTAACCTTATTAAGGCTAGGGTGATGATGATCCTAGTATAGGCAATAATTATTGTAGAAGCATGATCTATTTACGTAGTGCAATTTCTTGACTTATTAAAATTTGTGCGTTGCAAATATGCACAACAATTTTACAAAATCGAATAGCATTTTAATATCTCACATATCGTCGATTGGTGCGCATTATTGTGTGTAAATACCACGCCAAATTTATCGCGATAATGTATTCATAATTACTATTCTAAAATCAAATATTCATCATCCATGGATGCGTGAGCCGGGCCGTGCAAAGTTGATGTCAATATATGAGGGTGTCTGTTTTTTAATTTGTTTCTGCCTTTAATTGCGTGACAAAGTCTACTTTATTATTACGTATTGGTAAATAAACGTAATCCCTAATTATCTTTTTTTTTATAAGCGGTTAATAGACGGAAAATGGAATATGAAGCCTCATACCAATGCGTCTGGCCATCGTGGTGTAGGAAGCCAATTCTTCTATTGTCTCATAGTGCTACTGTGAAGCATATTAGGAGAAGTTTAATCCAGAAGTAGAAGGCGAGAGACTGTAAAGGAATTAGGAATTGTTAATGGCTATATATCCTATCACCTACCGTAAGGCTAATGAGGCATTCAAATTCTGTTTACTTTCCCATATTCTTTTATTTTCACATAAAAAATGAATAAAAAGGCGTGACGTAACAGTATAAATACTACTACTTCAGACCATTCAACGCATTCATGCTGTAGTGTTTAGTTCTCTCAGCTCTATTTTATTTTTAAAAATCTTCTGATAAATCATGCATCGCGAAAAGTTTTTACTAAAACTGAACAAAGGCATACAAGAATATCATCAGACTTCAAAGAATAATTTGTAGATAACATGTTGTCCCGTTTGCACATGTAGCTTACATCACATGGGTCAGTAGCAAGCGGTGAGGCGACCACTTATGCCACTACGTCATACGCTGAAAACGATATACTTATTCACAAAGCTTTAAGTTCAGTGCAGTGATACTTCAACAGTATATATATATATATATATCTTTGACCGACAGAGTGAAGAATTGTGTGATAAGAGAATGTTGTGGGGTAAAAGAAGATGTAGTGACAAGCATTGAGAAAGGCATGTTAAGATGGTTTGGGCACATGGAGAGGATGGATGACAATAGACTGACAAAGAAGATATATAAGGCAAGTGTGAATGGTAGAGGACAAAGGGGAAAACCTAGACGTTTTCTGATCAGATTGGAGACATCCTAAAAAAGGACAGGTCAGAAGTACCCTTAACAGAAGAGCTTGCATGAGAAACATGATGGGATTGAATGAAGCAAGAGAGGTATGTCAGAATCGTTGCAAATGGCGTTCCGTAGTCTCCGCCTACACCTCCGGGAAACAGGCGTGAGTATTTGTATGTATGTATGTATGTCTTAACGTCTATCCCCTCTGAGCACGTGTCGGGAACCGCCCGGACACTCCATTTTAAAGTTAGAACGACGCGCGACGTGGTTACAGAGACACCAATTTTCGACGTCGACTTCAACATGGTTAGCACGATCCATTAAGTCTTACTATTAAGCTTTAGAAATATAAAACATCGCTGTAGGTAATCTGATTTTAATAACAAATTTCACAGAGATTTTGAGGATATAGTAGCATATTAAACTAGTTTTGCTGTATCCGGCGGAGTCGCGCAGTGCAGTGCAGTGGTTTTGGTAAATAGGCTCCAATAACTTAAGAGGAGAGTCAGTCGGTCACACTCCTTTCGTCAGCGCCGAACTCGAACCACAGAGTGGCGGAAGGGACAACCCGCTTTAGAATTTCTAGCGCGAGGGAAAATACTTTTTTTCTGTAACTGCTCTGCCTTTTGTGGTTATAAGTGGAGGGCCTGGACACACCAGGCAGTGCAATTAAAAAAATTGAGCAAGTGATTGCAGACGCTGATCCACGTAGTCTTCAACGCGTTCACGCATGCAAAGTAACTTTAACAACACCATGAGATATCCCTTAATTTTATAATAAAAATAATTTATTTTCTAATGTAATTCTGAGCATCATCATCATCTAGGAGCTGCGAAAGCCGAGTGGAGAGACCAACAGACTGCTACGCAGAGGTTCTCGTGTTCGAATCCACGGCAGGCACCAATGACTTTTCGGAGTTAAGTGCGTATTAAATTGTTAATTATCGCTTGCTTATCGGTGAAGGAAAACATGGTGAGGAAACCTGCATGTCTGAGAGTTCTCCATAATGTGCTCGAAAGACATGTGAAGTCTGCCAACGCGCACTTGGCCAGCGTGGTGGACTATGGCCTTACCTTTCTCATAGTGAGAAAAGACCGTATAAAGGGCTGATGATGACGATGAACTCTGAGCAGATTTTTATAATATATGTAATAAACTAAGACAAGGTAAAGACAAATAGCTAGAACGACAAGACGAATAACACCATGTGGATAGTGGATTTAAATAGGTACATCTTTGTTTCACCAAGAAACAACGACGACGATCGCCAAACTGTCTGCCAGCTAAATTGCATCAATTCAAGGCTCCTTCCACCATCAACATAATTATTATTATTATTATAAGAGTAATGTATTATATATCCGCAAATCACGTCCTCGATCGTGCCTTTTTAAGTAGGCCTTAACCTTTCTCAGGTATCAAGCCAATTTCCATACCAAATTTCAATATAATTAGTTTTGTCGTGAAAATATAATAAATCGGCAGGGCTAATTTCGTTTTAATAATATTGGAAAGGTTATATCTAATAGATAAAATTTAAATATCGTTCGCAAGGATCTGTTATGCGCTGTTTGGCTGCGTCAGCTGTGCTGTATGAGAAGTATTAGAAATGAAAAAATCTTTCTTACATTACTAAGATGTAAGAATACCTTGTTACAATATAGCCTATTCATTATCTCTTTGCAAATTAAAATGTGCAATTTTCTTCCGTGGTTATGTTATAGAAGGTTCTAAATAATTCACGATGATAGAGGTTTTACGAGGATTCACGTTTACTAATACATATACATAGATATCAAAGATCGTATCACGTTATCATAGGTATTTCACAGTCCACTGCACACTTTCATAGTTATTTTTATAAACTCACGCCTGTATCCCCGAAGGAGTAGCCATAGGTGTAATTTTACGCCAATATTTCGCCATATTATAAACTAAATAAGCCCGCGGTTACACCCGCGTTATTTAAGGCTACTGCTCCTCATAGCGTGATGTTTTATAGCCTATAGCCTTGCTCAATAAATAGGTTATCTAACACTGAAAGAATTTTTGAAATCGGTCCAGTAGTTCCTGAGATTAGCGCGTTCCACCAAACAAATAAACAAACTCTTCAGCTTTATATATTAGTACTAGATGAGCCCGCGGTTACACCAGTGTTATGCGTTATTTAAGGCTACTGCTCCGCTCCCGTACCTCATAGCGTGATGTTATATAGCCTATAGCCTTCCTCGATAAATGGGCTATCTAACACTGAAATATTTTTTCAAATCGGACCAGTAGTTCCTGAGATTAGCGTGTTCAAACAAACAAACAATCTCTTCAGCTTTATATATTAGTATAAGATAAGATAAGCCTTTTGCCGTTCCCGGGCACATTTCCAGCCTCTTGCTGCTACTGGAAATTCGAAAAAAATCAGTAACACTTTTCCTCGACCCGGGAATCGAACCCGGTTACACTTTTACTTTTTGTTAAACTGTTTGTTGCTTCTGTATAAAATAAACTTTGCTTCAAGATATACTAGTTTACTTAAATGGAAGCCGTATCTTTGCTTGGGAGGTAATAGCCAAGTTTCCAAGTCTCTCTCAAGTTTTCCGGGGCCTACTGGGGTCAAGAGTGTCATGTGTTGAGTAAAATATTATGTCTTGTTGTAACTGGAACGCATACGTTCCAGTTACAACAAGACTTGACAAATATTGGTAGCAATTGTGCACAGAAGTTGTAGGTAGAAGGCATCATCAAATCATCGTAGTATAGGTAAAATACTAAATTTACTTTAAAACAGGAGGAATTCTTGGACGCAGTATAGCATATATATATATATATATATATATATATATATATATATATTTTTTTTTTTTCGTTTTCTTTCTCTTTTTTTTGTTCTTTTTTTTTCTTAATTGTAGATTAGTTTTAGGTTTAGCTCTTATCTTTAATATTTAATTATTACAATGTATATATATATATATATATATATATATATATATATATATATATATATATATATATATATATATATATATATATATATATATATATATATATATATGTTTTGTACCTATTACGCAATAAAAAATATATTCTTTAAAACATACATACATAGACTCACGCCTGTTTCCCGGAGGGGTAAGCAGAGACTACGGAACGCCATTTGCAATGATCCTGACATACCTCTCTTGCTTCATTTACTCCTATCAAGTGTCTCATGCATGTTCTTCTATTTAGGGCACTTCTGACCTTTCCTTTTTTTAGGATGTCCCCAATCTGGTCAAAGAACGTCCGCCTAGGTCTTCCCCTTCGTCCTGTTCTATTCACAATTGCCATCCTCAGAATACACATCGATCAGAGACAAGAATGGAAGGGTAGTGAGTAATAAATGTGTGCTGAAGAGATGGAAAGAGTATTTTGAAGGTTTATTTGAAAGAACGGCGATAGAGAATCCGATCGATGAAATTAATGGTAATGAAAGCGTTATTGGCGCGGATGAGATCGTGAAGGCACTGGGAAGTGTGAAAGTAGGTAAGGCTGAAGGATATGATAGGATTACAGTCGAAATGCTGAAGGCTGGATAAGGCATCTTAGTTGGTCAGTTGCAGCGGTTATATAACTTGTGCTTGAGCACCGGTCGAGTACCTAATGACTGGGCCACAGCTGTAGTTGTGCCTCTTTATAAAGGAAAAGGCTCGCAACAAGACTGCAAAAACTGTAGAGGCATTAGCCCCTGTCCACCCCATTAATGAATGGGGTGGACAGGGGCCTCATTCGAGCTCTGAAACCTCTTTATGAGGATTCGGGAGCTTGTGTGAGGATAAATGGGGCATACACTGACTGGTTTACCATTGAGAAAGGTGTTAGACAGGGATGTGTAGCGTCGCCGTGGCTGTTCTACCTCTTCATGGACAGTTGTTTGCAAGATTTAAAAGATAGTGACTGCGGATTAAGGATGAATGGGTTACTCGTCAAATGCCTCCTTTATGCTGATGATCAGGTAATACTTGCGTCTTCAGCAGAGGAGTTGCAGGAGATGGTAACAATCATGCATGGTGCATTAGAGAGGAAAGGAATGAAAGTGAATGTAAGTAAAACAAAAATTATGGTTTTTGAAAAGGAGGAATGCGTTACGGCTTGTAATGTTTTGATCGATGGACAGTGAGTGGAGCGAGTGAATGAGTTTGTTTACTTAGGTACGTTGTTTACAAGAGATGGTAAGTATGAAAAAGGTAATAGAGTGAATAGAGCTCTGAAGGCGTTTATGAACAGTCAAAACGTGACCAAAAAGGCACGTTTGGCTGTGCACCGAGGGGTGTTAGTCCCTACTCTTATGTATGGTAGTGAAAGTTGGGTATGGCAGAAGAGACTTGAAAGTAGAATAAATGCTGTAGAAATGAGAGCACTGACTGAAAAGTATGTGTGGTTTATCTTTGACTGACAGAGCAAAGAATTGTGTGATAAGAGAGTGGTGTGGGGTTAAAGAAGATGTAGTGACAATCATCGAGAAAGGCATGTTAAGATGGTTAAGGTACATGAAGAGAATGGAGGACGAAAGACTGACAAAGAAGATATATACTTTAAAATATTTGGTGAAATATTTCTTATTCTTATCCATAAATTATTACCAGCAGTTGAAATCATGGCGGGCAAAGAAATGGTAAGTGAAAATACGTCCTTGTTCCTTGATTAATTATTTATTCATTTATTATAAATAAACAGCTACCAAAAAATATTTTCTTAAATAAATTCGACCTAAAACCCAACGATGCCTATCCTTTCCTTCAAAATAGCTACGACACAAAAACAGGAAAAATATCAGATACATTTAAACGATAGCCAGTTTTCCATCTTGATTTGCCCAAGCCGACGTTAATTTATTTTGGCTTCTCACACCACAGCTTGGGGACGAAAAAGATAAAATTTATTTCGCCTCGATCAATCTTTTCGCTTTTAGTATGAACATTTATTATAGGAACATTTCTTTCGATTATCTGCTTGCCGTATTTAATCATCTTATTCCCCAACGCTTTGAGTTTTCTTGGTCGCATGGACACTGGTTACAATAATTATAAATTTTGTTTTAGATATTTCTTGCAGTATTATCTATATTTATTACAAAGCCGAAGAGTTTGTTTGTTAGGAACTACTAGTCCGATTTAAAAAAATCCTTCAGTGTTAAATAGCCCATTTATCGAGAAATGCTATATAACATCTCGCTATGAGCCACAGGAGTGGAGCTTTAGCCCCCTTAATAACGTGAGTGTAACCGCGGGATCAACTAGTAGTAAAAATAAACATATAGATTTCAGCTCAAGCTTAGGTCAGCATTTGTATCTATTCTATTTTACAGCCAGAACAGAGTTTAATATAATCAAATTATATTCGACAAACTTTGGGTATCGTGTGTTTCCTCATAAATTAAATACTTAGTTTATAAAACTTTGATAGGCAATAGTCGATGAATTTACTGTTACCGAAAACTTTCTAATAGCACTAACTTCATTGCGTATTTGGTGCTAAAGTTTGAATATACGAGCCGGAAATACGAGTTTCACTATCACAAACTAGTTATATTACTTTTACAGTATTATATTTGTCTGTTTATGTGTGTCTCTATTTTTATAACAAAATTTAAAAGACAATCAAGGTTATTTACATAGAGGAGTATACAGCACAAGGATGGAGCTAAGGGACATTAAAATTATAACAAAAAATAAGGGACAGATAATAAGATCTAAGAGACAACATATTGTACAGATTTGTTGCAAATAATATTTTGCGTCTGCATGTGTATTTAAATAATAAAATAAAGTTGTAAGTATAAAACCAATGTATACATAATACTAATCAATTAATGTTTCACGATGATATAACTTTTAAAGTAAATATTTACGCATGGTAACATTTCAGGGTGGTATTTTTCAGCTAAGCAAAACTACGTTTTAGGATTCTCGGAAACTACCATGTATTTATACCGACAAAATGTCGTAATTACTTTGTCGGATATTGCTAGATACACAGCCAAGTGTCAACAACCCTATTGAAAACGAAATCAAATATCAAGTGTAATCTACCGAAATCAAATACCAAGTAACACGTATACTTGATTGGTTAAAACGCCCAAGTTTGCTCAACCACACAAGTCTCGAGTCTCTCAACGGAGACAAACATTGTGAGGGTACCCACAAGTAATAATGTATTCCAAACTAGTACGAAACCGTATTGTCACATGACAGATACCTACTTCAATGTCAAGTGTTTGTTACGGTGTTAGACAGGGAAATTATTTGTTAATTCGGCGGCGATCAATGATTGGAGATGTGAATGATGTTTATTCGGTGATTACTTGAATATGCCTATTAAGCCTATTAAGTCCGCTATAGAAATATATATTTTCAGATATCGTATGAATACATAAAGTCTGTTTGTAGGTATGATATAAAATTCTTGCGTTACAGAGGGACTGACAAAATTTCTAATGCTTGTTCCTTGGAGACCAGGTAAAAAGGGGTATCTCGAAATTTCCACAATATTAGGTCACGTTCTTTTTTTTTGTAATGTTCAGGTTGAAATACGGTCGTCAGGTCGGTAGAAGTAAACCTTAAAAACTCTGATCATATATCGAGTAAACTAGGTTAGGCTAGATCAATATAGGTTTAAAAATAAATCTGGAATTTGTTGCTTTGCATTCAATTTCCATTACTCCCTTCGAGGAAATGAAGAGGCTGGTCTAGTTTGCTTTGGAAAATTAGAATATTAATCAATTCTGCCAACAGAAAGCCGTATTTTTTCGTAGAATGTTATACCTACATGTCTGTTTCTAACTGCGGCTGCTAAAATACATCAAAATAGTGTTTGCTTTCATGTAGTTTCGTGAAAAAACAGTCCACACTATAAATAGAACCACATTGTAGAAATACAATTAAAATAAATAAAATATGTTCCTCTATAAACTGCTTTCACTTAAAAGGTAGGCAAGGTATTATTCTACTCTGTAAGAAAAACCTTTCAGCAAATTCATGCGACATTTGACAAGATTGAATGTTCTACGATTAAAGTTTGTTCTATAAAATACAATTTTTGCGGTGTCGGATTTATGAAATACTGTTTCCATTATTTTCGCTATTATATGACTCGTAACAAAAATACGCTCCGTAAACTATATGATGAAAAGTTAAACTATTTTTGAGACCATATTTTAGGTGGTATACGCATAATGAAGTGAAATACTTTCATTAGAGGTAAACCAAATTGTATAATTTAAAAGCGCTTTCTTTATGAAAGAATGGAAGTATTTTTGATTTCAACAGAAATACACATACATAATTATAACATCTACCGGCGCGTTTATGTCAGTTGTTACAGGCAATTATTCGTTTCGATAATCCACAAATTATTTTCGTCGATGGCTATTGTGTAAGTACAAGAAACGTCAACGCAAACATACATACTTCTTCAGGGTCTTAAAATAGTATCTTAAGTAACATATATCAAATTTAGGTTTGCTAATATGACGTAGTTTACTTCACTTTTAAATAACCTTTAAGACGTCTGGCAGAAGTAATGGCCGACGGCACCTGCCGTGGGCCATTACTTCTTTGTCGTTTCGTCTTTCTTCTGACAATAATGAATTTTAATTGTAGACAGTATTTTTAAAAACATATTTGAATACCATTTTTGCTACTTTACCGTAGGTGAGTAAGATTTTTTGGTACCTTTACTTCGCGCTACCTGTGAAATGGCCCGGCTTTCAAACTAGTGGGTCGGCATACTTCTTAACAAGATTTTATACTAATAACCCTCAAAATTTCAGCTTTGCTAAAATGACGTAGGTCTGATGGCTCTGGGATCTTAGACTATCTAGTTTCCGACCATTACTTACAATGGCTCATTATCTGAACTACGAACAGAGTTCTCGTTGCGGTTGTTCTTGACAACTCGTAACTTCCTACGGATAAATGTCAATGAATCCGACGTAGCTCGGGGCGCATTCTATGCGCCCCATAGCGCTCTATATATTCTATCGGTTATTGACAGTACACGGTGTCAACCCGTTGCTCCGTTTGGGTCCTAGTCTTTTGGATTGCGTGATAGTGTGATGCTCAAAGATGTGTCTCTTTATTGTAAGGTTTCAATTATTGTTGTTATTTAGTTATATTTGTTTTTGTATGTTATTATTGTGCGACGTGTATACAAATAAATATATTTTCTTTCTTCTTTCTTTCTTTCATTCGGATAGCAGCGTTTTAAATTGCTCTGTAAAACTGGTAAATAGTCTGTAAATGTACTGAAAGAACCTGAAGTGCACTGGGGAACACGCTTATTTGAATCTGGCTGACTACTTCAACAGTGTCAAGTATGAGCGCAGATTACTTCTATTTCAAAAAGGGGAATTATTCTTATCATTGCAATCAATGGAAAAGTACTTTCGATGAATGTAAATGTAAAGTTATGAAGGACCTTAACAGTTGAAATAGGACTAACATCTACCATGGTTTTCTTACATAGGTGGAGTCGACAGGAAATATATTAAAAATAATCTAATATTAGAATAAGAAAGATAACATTTTGTGATAATGTCACTATCTGGTTTTTATTATCTATATTTTGCCCCTTTATTTATCTGTCTTTCTTTTACACGAACTAACTTGAGCCATCCATTGAGAATCAAATCCATGACACGCGGCGCAGTGTAATTAGACGAGGCGAACGCTAAAACCTATTTTACAATGCAGAAAGACATAATATTTCTTATAGCTAATAAATGTAAAATGAAAATGGAAACATTTATACTGTTTAAGATTATAATGTGTGTCCAGAGTAATGTAACTATTTAAATGTTAAGTGCAAAGCTAAATTGTAACTTAAGCCAAAACAGTAAAATGGTTGCAAACCATGTACCGCTTTTGCACTATATAAATGTTGCTGTTTCTTTTGTTGTTGTATTTACAAAGTATAAGGCAGTTATAAATACATTGTAATAAAAGCACACATATAATTTTTTTACGGAACGGTAAAATAAATTTATTAAGTAGTAAGTGTTTCCCTTTATGAAGATTCCAGAGCTTGTGTGAGGATAAACGGGTCGTACACTGACTGGTTTACCATCGAGACAGGTGTTAGACAGGGATGTGTAGCGTCGCCGTGGCTGTTAAACCTCTTCATGGACAATTGTTTGCAAGATTTGAACGATAGTGACTGTGGATTAAGGATGATGGGTTACTCGTCAAATGCCTCCTTTATGCTGATGATCAGGTAATACTTGCGTCTTCAGCGGAGGAGTTGCAGGAGATGGTAACAATCATGCATGGTGCTTTAGGGAGAAAAGGAATGAAAGTGAATGTGAGCAAGACGAAAGTTATGGTTTTTGAAAAGGAGGAATGTGTTACGGCTTGTAATGTTATGATCGATGGGCAACGAGTGATACAAGTGAATGATTTTGTGTATTTAGGTACGCTGTTTACTAGGAATGGTAAGAATGAAGAAGATATTGAAAGAAGAGTTAATGCAGGTAATAGGGTGAATGGAGCTTTGAAGGCTTTTATGAACAGTCATAATGTATCCAAAAAGGCACGTTTGGCTGTGCATAGAGGGGTGTTGGTACCTACACTTATGTATGGTTGTGAAAGTTGGGTATGGCAGAAGAGTCATAAAAGTAGAATAAATGCTGTAGAAATTAAAGGATTGAGAAGTATGTGTGGTGTGTCTTTGACTGACAGAGTAAAGAATTGTGTGATAAGAGAGTGTTGTGGGGTAAAAGAAGATGGAGTGACAAGCATCGAGAAAGGTATGCTAAGGTGGTTTGGGCACGTGGAGAGGATGGATGACAAAAGACTGACCAAGCAGATATATAAGGCAAGTGTGGATGGGACAGGACGAATGGGAAGACCTAGGCGGACGTTCTCTGACCAGATTGGAGACATCCTAAAAACAGGGCAGGTTAGAAGTACCCTGAACAGAAGAGCATGCATGAGGAATCTGATGGGAGTGAATGAAGCAAGAGAGATATGTCAGGATCGTTGCAAATGGCGTTCCGTAGTCTCTGCCTTCCCCTCCGGGAAACAGGCGTGAGTCTATGTATGTATGTATGTAGCTGTTTCCTGCAATTTCACCCGCGTCCTGAGGGAACTACTTAGCGTATCCGGTTAATTTATAGCCTAAGTTACTCCTTGGTACATCAGCTATCCGCCAGTGAAAGTCCCGTCAAAATAGGTCCAGCCGTTCCGGAGATTAGCGAGAACAAACAGACAGACAGACAGACAAAAATTTTAAAATAATAATTTCGGTATATGTACCGTGTATACATCCACATGCATTTAGTAAAAAGCGGTTATTTTAATATTACAAACAGACACTCCAATTTTATTTATGTATATAGATTTTATGATTTTTCGTACTTTTTTATTATTTTTGTTGATTGCACTAAATTTGACTGCAGTGATTAGTGGCGAGACCGACAGACTGCCACTCGGGTTTGAATCCACGGGACGCACCAATGACCTTTCGAAGTTAAGTGCTTATTAAATTGTTAATTATCGCTTGCTTATCGGTGAAAGAAATTATCGTGGTGAAACCTCTTCCCAAAAGACATGTGAAGTCTACCAACCTGCACTTGGCCAGCCTGGTGGACTATGGCCTTACCCTCCTCATAGTGAAAAGAGGGCCGTGCCCAGCAGTGATACAGTATATAGGGCTGATGATGATAATTAAGTAAAAGCTAAAGTCCCTACTTTGTTGTGACAAGACCGCGTGATGTGGATGGAGCCGTATACAGGAATACTCTTTGATATACAAATTGTTGTTTCGGATCTGGGCAATCTTTGTGTCCTATAATCTTGTGTTTGTAAAAGTACCTAACGACACAGGATTTAGGCATAATACAGGCTCTTTCTTCCGTTGTTTCGATAAAAAGAAAAAAATATTTATCCGACAAGTTTTCAACTACACTAATGAGTTTAGTAATAAAGACTACCTACACAATAAAAAGGTAAGCGCAGTCTTTAAATTAAATTCGTAAATAACTACAAAATAACTGGCATGTGTGTTGATGACGGGAGAAAAAACTGTGTATTTATTTTTATTATTTTACACAATATTACAGAAATATAAAGTTTATTCAAAACTTTCATTGCTCCATTGGTTTTATTTGTTTGGTTCAACGCTCAGAATTCAACTGAAAAAAAATATTACGCCTATCTATTATTCAACAGCGTTTCATTCAAATATAAATCATTTCTCATTTTTGTAAAACAACACAAAGAAATGTAAAATAATTTATTTTTGTAATTTAATTCTTAACAAAATAAATGTTTCATGATGAATCTTCAAGCTTTACAAAACATAAAGGCGACGAGATTTCATTTACATATTCCTCAAATTTTAATTGTATACTTGTATATTTTTTTCGAAACAAAAGCTTGTGTAATTGTTCTAGAGTTTTGTTTACAAGTTGTAACATTGTATGTTAACAAGTTCGTTTACATTTTAATTAATGAGTAACAATTAATTTGTAATTCCGTTTGGTAACGGATTAAGAAAACAAAGTGTCACTAACCCATATCATTCCATAAGTGTTGTAAGTGGCGTCTAAAGTTAATACGAAATCCCATTAAGGAAAGGAAAACAAAAGAGACTAAAACCTCGTATTCAAACCCTACACCAATCTGCCTGGCCACTGTGTTGTAGTAAATATCCCATTTGTCTCACAATACCATAATGACGCAAATTAGGAGAGGCCTATGTCCAGCAGTTGACTAAAAAGGCTGATGATGATTTGTGATGTCCCAGCAATTCATCACAAAAGTTTTTTAATTAAAACGCGGCGTTTGACCGATTTATATTGAAAGCGGTCCACTTCGAAATAATATGAGACGATCGAACCTGGCGGTGACAAAAAGCAAGTTTGTACATTTCATACCTTTAAAATATTGATTTAATAGTATAATTAACGTGAAAATTATGTATACAATATTATTATTGGTCTCATAACAACAAGACTGCCTCCGTGGTCCAGTGGATAGTGTATGTGACTGCTGATCGGAGGTCCCGGCTTCGATTCCCGGGTCGGACAAAGTGTCACTGGGTTTTTCCAAATTCTCAGTAGCAGCACGGAGTCTGGTGATGTGCCCGGTAACGGCAATAGGCTCGCCTCCTATTACCTAGAAATTGATGGCGAAATGTGGGTGTAATATTACACCTCTGCCTACCCCTAGGGGATACGACGCAAATAAAATTATCTTAACTTGCCTTGCATGCAAGGCAATTTCTAAACATTATATTTCATCATGGTTACTTTGTAAAGTATTATATTGCAGTCTAACTTATGAATAAGTAAAACCTTTAGCAGCACTAGGAATAAATACAGCTCGTAAAGGAAAACACCCAGGCTCGTAACAGCAATTTGTGAAAATTTATATTTTGTTTGATTATCATATTTATTATTATTAACTATAAAAGTTTAATAACAATAGCACAATCTCTTCGTTTCCCTTTTAAAACAGCTTTTGCAGTACGCAAATATCTTTCGATCCAATCTCTTCAACAACTTCAGCCGATTTAAGTCTTTGAACATACCTACGGGCGACCACCTGAATCTTTATACAAACATAGTTAGTTACGGACAAACAGACCGATCGTCTATTTACATTACCTATTAATCTAAAGTAACGGGTCCCACTGATACGGGTTTCATTCTCTATTCGAATTAAAGTAATTGATTCACGGTTGGCAGGATTTTGCGTATTTATTTTGTGATTGGCTTATTTGGTGATTTGTGTAAATGTTTGGTGATAGATCATTAGGGATGGCTTATGCCAGACAAAACTAACCTCCAGCATAAGCAAATTGCAACGGCTACCCTACTTAGGCTGCTGGAGGTTAATCAGCAGACAATAGCCCTAATCCAGGAGCCGTGGATTAGAGGCGACAACATATGTGGTCTAAACAACATCGGAGGTAAGCTACTGCACAACTGCTCGGTCACTAAACCGAGAACATGCATATACATTCCCCGAACAATACCAGCACTGCTGCTAACCAACTTCTGTTCTAGAGACCTCACTGCCGTAGGACTCCAAATAGGGCCCAACAAACAGATGTTAGTACTATCGTCTGAGATTAAGAATACCAATATTGATATTGGCTGGTATTAAAATAATTAAGAGCGTTTACACCTTACGGCTTTTCGTACAAACTTTCAAGTCCTTATTTTTCGAAATGAATGAACCGATTTTAATGAAACTTCATACACATAAGCAGTATACATGGGTCCAAAAAGTTAGTTGAAAATATTTTTGAAATATCTTATTTAAAAAAAGATAATTGGAAATATCTGTTTCTATGAAAAATTTAAAATCGGCCCAATTTAGCTGGTACACATTTTTTCGAAAATATTTTCAACTAACTTTTTAGACCTATGTATCCTGCTTATGTGTATGAAGTTTGATTAAAATCGGTTCATTCATTTCGAAAAATAAGGACTTGAAAGTTTGAATGAAAAGCCGTAAGGTGTAAACGCTCTTAAGATATGATCGACGGCGGATTACTGTCGTAATTGGGGATCGTTTCGAATTGAGGACATTTTAAGAAAACGGAATGGTCTGAAGCACCCGGAACCGGCGAGCATGTATGAAAAGAGTAGTGAGTAATAAATTTGTAAGGATAGACTCATGTGGCGTTCGGTTGTTTCTGCCTACCCCGACAGGAAAAAGGCGTGAGTATATGTATGTATTTTGTAATGTGGATGCTCCCTGCTGCTGTACGTGCAGTTCAGTGGTTTAAGCCATCTGTCCTAGAGTTATCTGGGTGGTAGGCTGAAGTCTCATGCAGCAACACTTTTCGCGATACACACCCTGTTGTTTCGAGCCTGTGTGAACTTTATTTGAACTATTCAAGTGTTTATGAAGAATTTTCTTCGCAAAATTGAAATTCATCTTAGAGCGAGACAGGCCTTAAACAAAGCAAAATGTTAAAGAATCTATTAAATGATTTACACCTATGGTTACACCAACTTTATTACTTGCTACTGCGCTCACACTTATGGCTCATAGCGTAACTTTCTTCTTTAATTTTCTAATCGAATCAGTCGTTCCTGAGATAAGAGCGTCCAAACAACAAAACACACAAACTCCACAACTTCATAATATTAGTATAGACATTTTATTGGATACAACAACCACTACTACAACGTTCGATAAATCGGACGCCAATAAAATTGTTATTTTAGGAGTTACATATATTTTACTCGAGGTTTTTCCATTTAAAATAGTAGTTTTATATATTTTCAAGCGTGGCAACACTGTTTTTATAAAATGTATCAACGCGCCTGCGCGTCAGCTGTCAATGCACAAATTGACGGCGCGCGGTGAAAATTCTTCGCGGCGAAGGTAAGGTTTGTACTACTATATACGTTTTTTTTATTTTATTTTGTACAGTGTTATGGGTAAAAAACAGATAATTGGATTGCTACTTATTTTCAATATACTTTGTACGTAGCCAATGTTATTTTGAATGCTATGCTTGCGAATTTTGTACTGTCCGATATATCGTACGCTATGCATTGCGGGCACTGCACGTGGTGTTTTGTTGAATTGTTACAGACTGCAAGTTCATGAAATATTATCTGCTTTGGAGTGTGAGGAGTATGACGATTGTACAGAAAATATAATTTATGTTGGCCCCGTATTGAGAATGCCGATCAGTTCACCGACCAAGACAGTGACAAGTCTGATGAGGAGCATGGTGCGAATCTAAATCACCTAGGACGAAGACTGCTGCAAGCTGGCTGCGAATTGCAACGTTTTCGAGGTGATAGCAATTTTTCTACTCCATCAACATCTACAGCCCTTGGTTCAGATACGCAACGACCGTCGAATAATAATTATTTATCAAGTAGCGATAGTGAAGACGAGCAGCCCCTTTCTACTTTTATTTCCCATAACAAGTCTTCAAAGTCTGCACTCCCAGCTAAAAAGAAAAAATCTACACATTGTATGAAACAGGAACCCGCTTTTATTTGTACTGAATATCGTTTACAGCCACCATCAGATGAAAGTAAAGCTTGTCAAATCCTCTGGAATATTTCAAATTATTTTTTCACAATGATCTTATCAAGCATACGGTCAAACAAACAAACCTGTACGCTTTGCAGAAAAATAAACCTTTGATGGTAATGGAAGACGAGATCTAGGTTATCTTAGGAGCGATGCTATTGTCAGGCTACGTCAAGTTGCCAAAGAAACGATTATATTTTTGCAAAGATAATGACGTGCCTACAATTCTACCAGATAGTATTAGATGCAATCGGTTTGAATTGATTCTTCAACATGTGCATTTGCACGACAACAGTGAGCTCGATGAATCTACTGATAGATTGCATAAATTACGTCCTCTTATTGAAAGACTAAATGAATCATTTCAAAAACACTACGGAATAGATGAGCACAATAGTGTAGACGAAAGCATGACCCCGTATTACGGAAAACACTATGCCAAACAGTTTATCCGTGGAAAGCCAATAAGGTTTGGTTTTAAAAACTGGGCAATGTGTGCAAGTACCGGATACATGACAGCTTTCATTATAAACATGGGAAAGAGTACAGAAAAAAAGATTTTGGAGTAGGTGGCGATGTTGTTCCCAACCTAATTACATTGAGCAAGCTTCCGCCTAATAGTGGCATAAAATTGTATTTTGACTATTATTTTACATCTTTGAGCCTGATGAAACACCTCAAGGAGCTTGGCTATTATGCTACAGGGACCTTGAGAGCTAATCGCACTGAAAACTGCACGGTCCAAGACGTAAAACAATTCAAGAAGGAGGCTCGAGGTTATTACGACTATCGACTAGCTGATGATGTCTTCGTATGCCGGTGGAATGATAACAATGTTGTCACAGTAGCCACTAATTTTGATAATCTTGCAATAACATCTGCAACCCGCTGGTCATACGAAAAAAAAGCCAAAGTTTCAAATTACAATAAGTATATGGGTGGAGTGGACAAATGCGATCAGATTGTGGCAAATTTACGAACTCGGATGCGTATAAAGAAGTGGTGGTGGCCCATATTTGCATATTTAGTTGACGTTTCGGTAGTAAACGCCTGGTTACTTGCTCGGAAAAATGGCTGCACAAGAGACACCGAGTCCTTATTCGTTTTTAGACGCTTCATAGCAAGAAGCTTACTTTTCACGCATGGAACACTGCCACATCAAGGTCACAAACCAGCAAAACCATTATCTACAATGAGATACGGCGGTAAAGAACATTGGCTGGTCCCAATAAATACTGAACGTCGGTGTGCAAACCAATGTGGAGGGAAAAGTAAATTTCAATGTCTGAAATGTAATGTAGGCCTTCACCCAAAATGCCAGATGGAATACCACATCGTTAAGTAATAAGTATGAGTTTATTTTCTGTTGCTTTTTATAATATATTTCTTCGTAATATCAGTTCTTTTATTTTTACCTTTTTTAACATCCATTGTGTCCGCCATGCATAACGTCCGATTTATCGGACGGGCTATAAATTCAGAGCTTCCACATAAACTTAATATTTCATGTCATTTAATCGTCAAAGACACTCTAAATGATAATATATTATAGTGATCGTAATGAAAAAGGGGTTAATAAACTTTATGCACTAATGGGTTAAGGCCTGTCTCGCTCTAAGAATAATTTTAATTTTGCGAAGAAAATTCTTCACAAACACTCTAATAGTTAAAATAAAGTTCACACAGACTCGAAACAACAGGGTGTGTATCGCGAAAAGTGTTGCTGCATGAGACTTCAGCCCACAACCCAGATAACTCTAGCATAGATGGCTTAAACCACTGAACTGCACGTACAGCAGCAGGGAGCATCCACATTACAAAATACATACATATACTCACGCCTTTTTCCTGTCGGGGTAGGCAGAGACCACCGAACGCTACATGAGTCTATCCTTACAAATCTCACGCGCTTCCTCTACATTCATTACTCTTTTCATACATGCTCGCCGGTTCCGGGTGCTTCGGACCATTCCGTTTTCTTAAAATGTCCCCAATTCGAAACGATCCCCAATTACGACAGTAATCCGCCGTCGATCATATCTTAATTATTTTAATACCAGCCAATATCAATATTGGTATTCTTAGTCTCAGATGAAAGTGTTCATTTTGATCTTTCTCCGAAACACCTAAACAGATTTAGTTAGAGGGCAAATAATTCAACGGTGTCTATATTGTGTGCAAACTCAATAAGTGTCTGTATACAAAGGGCCTCCTCGAATGGAGTGTTTTGAACGTGATCGACTAACAAAGAAAAGGATACATAAAAGAGATGTGTAGGACGTATGCAAATCAACTGATGGGTTACAAGGGAATCTGTGTTTTGAAAAGAATTTGATTAAGGATTTTACAATGAGAATAGGCGTAGGATCGTTGGAAACGATTCTACGCATGTAGTTGTCAAATAGAAGATTCTATAAAGCGATGAAAATGTCAGGAATAATTGAGTAAAATAAAGTTTTGATGTAATCTCTATATGCTAATAATATTTTTTAAACGATTTTAAGAAGATGGACAGTGATTTCGTATGGAATACATGAGTATTAATTATACCTTAAATTTGTTAATTTATGCGATACAGACCCATTACAAGGTTTACTAATGTTTGCCATAATTTAAAATGCCATAATTTCATTAGAAATAACGCTTCAGTTGCCGTAATCGTGAAATGACATAAAATGACTTTCACTAATTCCATTAGTCATAATCGATCAAGTGTCATAATAATTTAAATCCATAAATGTATTTGCTATAATTTTCGTTTCCAATAATGCTTAGCTGTCTATATCATTCATACAAGATGGCGGTTGCGTTTCGTTTCACGTTTTTCACATAAAACCTAAATATCGCTTTTATTGATTCCACTAGTTTAATAAACTGAGGTTGACGGAGCGATGCCTGGCAGGGCTCCTATTTTCGGGTTAAGGGTCAAAACAGAACCTAACACAACCTATTTAGTTACTTTCACATAAAACCTAAAATCATGTTCCGTTTTGCATATTTGAATGAATAATGTTTGGAAATAGTTTAAAAATATTTAGACTCAACTCCGGCAGCAAAAATTACTTTTAGGGGATTAAAACTAAACTCCCTTAAGCCCTCTATACCACCAATACCAAATTCGGGCGACTCGTTTCGAAACCCAACCCCAGAGTTTTTATTCACAATTAAACCTAAAACTAAACCTCATATGGCGTCTACTAACTAAGCTCTAACCTAATCTATCCGAGTCGGATTGCACTGATTCGGGGTGTTAACGATAATGAATTTCGACCTAACAATATTATGTATTA
The DNA here is from genome assembly GCA_944739405.2 of Euclidia mi. Lineage (NCBI taxonomy): Eukaryota > Metazoa > Arthropoda > Insecta > Lepidoptera > Erebidae > Euclidia > Euclidia mi. Next base: position 29,314,170 of record OX123195.2, read on the forward strand.
TTTTCATAATAATTATATCAAATTTTGATTATGTTAAGAGTCGATTATGAGATGGGTTACTTATGGAATCTAATTATTATGATATTATGTTGTTATAGAAAGTAATTTTATGGCAAATAAAAGTTATCACTGTCGAGTTGTTAAGGCAAACGTTATTAGTATAAATGATAATAGTGCAAGTAAATATTATGATCAGGGATGATTATGGCAAACAATATTATTTATTTTATTTCTTTATGCACAAAAGAATAGTACATAGGCGGACTTAATGCCTTATGGCATTATCTACGTAGGTGCATTTAACATAGTGTAGAAATATTTTAAAGTAATAGGGTATTATACAATAATATAAGAGTACCTAAGTACGTAAAAACGAATAAATTGATATAGGAGTGAGCGAAACAATTGTATAAATAAAGTAAATACATAATTATATTGCATAAGAGTACATAACAAATATACATACACATATATATATAATCATATAAATATATATATGTCTACATATATAAATATAATATACTATAATTGATGAGAATGATGGGTTGATTCCTTCAATTTGTTGAAGAGAAGCTCTTGTACTTTCTTTTTAATGCATAACGGTTGGTGGACATTCTGACTTCAGGAGGGAGCCTATTCCAAAGCAGTTCAGCTTGTACTATGAAAGAAGAGTTAACGAAAACAGAAGAATGTGTGGGACACGCAAAAAGTAAATTATGAGAGGAACGAAGGGCTCTATCATGAGTAGAAGAGAGATATTGAAAGTATTTGGTCAAGCAATCAGGGGGAGAAGAAGAATGAAGAAAAGAAAAGAGTGTAGTAAGAGCACGCAAACTACGGCGCTGACGGATAGGTAACCATTTTAGTTCGGAACAAAAAGTAGATACATGATCATACTTACGAAGATTGTATATGAATCGAATGCAGTTATTTAGAAGGCGGTCATACTTGTTGAGATATTCTGCATTCAGGTCATAATAACACACATCACCATAGTCGATTAAGGGAAATATTAAGGTCTGCACAAGCATGGTCTTAGTTTTGGGCGGCAGGAAATTCTTGAGACGATATAAAGCCCAAAGGTACCGGTGACTCTCTGACTTACGTCGGTGACCTGGGGCTTCCAGTCGAGAGTGGCATCTATATACAGTCCCAGGTCTTTGATGACTGGGCTGAATGGAATAATTAACCCATTGAATGTGACTGGCGGTAGGGATGTTTGGTTTAATCTGTTTGTCATACGCTGACTGCCTACTATTATAGCCTGACATTTAGCTGGGTTAACGTCAAGGCCGAAATCATTGCACCAAGCCAGGATGGTGTTCAGGTCTCTGTTCACATCAGCTATCGCTAATGTCACGTCCTCCACTCTCGCCTGGGAATATAACTGCAAGTCGTCGGCGTAAAGATGATACGAACATCGAAGTTTGGGGGTCAAGAAGTTGATAAAAATAGAAAATAGTAAAGGAGAGAGTATGCCACCTTGAGGAACGCCAGAGCTAAGGTCACGCCAACTTGATGAGGTTTCATCAATGCGGACAGCTTGCTGACGTCCCTGAAGATACGTTGAGAACCAGTCCAGCAAACCTGGTGGGATCATGAGATAGGAAAGGATTGATAGAAGGATATCGTGACTGACGGTATTAAAGGCGTTCGAAAAGTCAACTAAGGCCAACACTGTGACCTTAGTCTCCTCCATGCCCGCCCTAATATCGCCAGTCACTTTAAGGAGAGCGGTAGAAGTGCTATGTCCAGGTCTGAAGCCAGATTGGTACGGACTTACAAGCTTGTTTTGGTGTATAAAGTTGAACAGCTGCTTATTGACACAAGCCTCTAGCACTTTGGCTAAAAATGGTAAAATGGAGATAGGTCGAAAATGACTAGGGAGTGTAGGATTCGGATTTTTTGGCAATGGAATAACAAAGGCTTTGCGCCACAAGGAGGGAAAGGTACCGTTGTCAATGGAAAAATTAAAGATGTGGGATAAAGGAAGGATGAGGTGATCAAGGATAAGGGTGATCATACGACGGCTTATGCCATCATATCCCACCGCGTTGGACTTTATGGAAAGGATAGTTTTCTTGACCTCACCTGGAGTGACTGGAGAAAAATTGAGGGGAGTTACGTCGGGACGAGCTAGACCAGCCAATTGATCAACAGTGCGACGTCTGGTTTGAAGATCCAACTGAGCAGTAGAGGAGAAATGTTGGTTTAGATCGTCCAAACCAACCGGCATCTGAGAATCAATGTGACGTTGTTTGCCAATACCTAGGGTCCCGAGGAACTTCCAGATATTGGCAGAGGAAGAAGCATTTATGTTTTCTAGAATATGGCGGCGTTTGGCGTTGCGTACCATCTGATTACACCGATTCCTTGCAGCTTTGAAAAGGCTCCAGTTTTCGTCGGTCCGATCCTTTCTGAATAGCCGGAATGCTCGATCCCTGCGCCTCATTGCCATTTGTACGCCTCTAGTAAGCCATGGAGCAGGGGGGCGTTTTAATTTAACCTTCCTGATAGGGGCATGTTTGTTATAAAGGTTCAGAACAGTGTTATTGAAAATCTCCACCTTATCGTCTACAGTGTCAGCGGTGTAAAACTGATTCCAGTTAAGTTCCGAAGCATCCTTTTCCAAGCTGTCGCGATCTATACGTCCAAAACAACGCCTGTGCAGAACCTTAGGACGGGGTTTAGGGGATTTAAGGTTATAAAAAAAGGAAGAGGAGATCATGGTGCGAAAAACCGGGAGCAGGGCATTGGCCATGAGAACGGATCAAGGATGGGTCAGAGGTAATAATTAAGTCTAGCCAAGTGTCTACACCTTCAGTGTTGTGGTCAGTGGCGCCATGAGGAAGGGTATGTAGACTGGCAGACTCAATTATTTTTAGGAGTCGAAGGGAACGTGGTGAAGTGGCGGCAAGAAGGTCGGTATTAAAATCTCCCATGATGATATGATGTGCATATTCTGACCCTAAAGATTCCAGAATCGATTCGAGACTGGAGAAGAAATTGATGGCTGGAGGGCAATAAACCACTCCACGGAGTGTTTTGGCTCCATTGACTGAAACCTCGAGGAAAAGATATTCTGCAGAAGCAGTATAATTAGGTGGTGAAGACAAGGTAATTTGGAAAGAAAATGTGCTACGTAGGTATTTAGCCACACCACCCCCTCTCCGGTCCACCCTGTCGTTACGAATCAGAACGAAGCCAGGAAGAGAGTAGGTGGTGGAAGGAAGATGAGGTTTCAGCCAGCTCTCTGAAATCAGAATGGCATGAACGTTAGCATTACTGAAAGTATGATACAGGTCGCTGTAGTGACTGGGTACGCTCTGCGCATTGATGTGACACACATTTAATAACTTTTTGGTTGGTTGGTCGAAAGTACGCTTGACAAAGTCCCCGAGTGACTCAGTAAATGAGCAAAAACTGTCATTGTTTGAGGAACAAGCGGAATCGTTAGCGGAGTGAAACGAATCACCATCAGATAACATAGAATAAATATACTTAATATAAATATATAATAAACTAATATTTAAATAAACTATGCAGGAATATAATACGGTATGTACTTATAGAAAAGGGCAAGCACGCGTATAGATGCAATGCCTTATCGCTGCACCACCCGCCAGCAGACACATACATAAAACAGTACTAATGGTTAAGAAAAATAAATTAATGACTATAAACTAAACACAAACTTAAAATAAAAAAATAAAAAATATTTCCGAACGCCACTCTAATGTCAAAAGTAAGTTGACATTGACAACTTTGACAACTCTTAATGAGAAACTTAAGCAACTAAACAAAACAATTTACAAGAAGAGGGTGTGATAAAAAGATTAAATAAGTGGTATAACAAACTTACTGTGGCGTAAACTTAAAAGAAACAGATTCAGCGTTAATAGAAAGTATGGAAAAGGAAAATATATAAGGAAATACATAAAGACAAGGCTATTTACGCGGATTGTTCTTTGCGGCGTTTGTGGTAGCTCCAGAGGTTGCTGCGTTCCCGTCACCGTCCTTGGTCCCCGATGAAGTGGTACTTACTTTGGGATACTTTTGCATCAGCCCGCTTAGCTCAACCTCGGCAACTATCTTGTGGCGGCTTCAATCCGGCGCCTTTATTACAATATTGCCATCCTGGGTCCAGCAAGTTTTGATGCCAAAGTGTGATCGGGCCTTGCCAAATACAGCTTGTCGTGCTTTGGTCAGGAATTCTCTTAACGACACCGATGTTCCCTTGAGAGCTGTTTTGGCTCGCCATACCGAAGACCTGATGTCTACTTTCGTGAACCGAACAAGAACGGGCCGCTTACTGTCCTTCTTGGAAGCACCAATTCGGTGGCAACTGCTCAGATCAGCGGCAGCTATATCTTTCAGCTGAAGCTTATTGTGTATCAAATCCAGGATGGTTGCAACACAATTCTCCCCTTCAGCTTCTGGCACACCCAAGAAGAGGAGGTCCTTACGTCGATGCCTGGTTTCCATGACGTCAAGCTGCTTGTGGCATTCCTTGATCTGTTGACGGAGTAACCCGAGCATGTTGAAGACTAACTCGCGGAAAGTTCTAAACTCTTCAGCAACACGCGCTACAGTGTCCTTAGAAGAACCCCCGCTGTTTAACTGAGCTTCAAGCGCTGCCATCCTTTTTGTAAAGGTCTCCTCTAGACTCCTCTGTGCTGACTCAATGTCTTGTAATTGTGACATGATAGATAATGGATTTATTTTCTATTAGTGCAAATGAATTTATGTAAAACGAGAGAATACCTCCGTTACAAATTGTGAAAGTTTAAAATCTATTAGAATTCTGGAATACAAAAAATTATAATTTGTGACAACAAATAGATCCATGTCCGAATGAGATAGAATGCTTTTTTATTTTTCATCATCATCATCAACAGCCAGCAAAAGTCCACTGCTAGATAAAGGCCTCTCCAATGACACGCCAATGAGCCCGATTTTCGGCTTTTCGTGTCCAGCAGCGTCATTCTTCATCATACGGAATGCGAAAAAGTAAATATAACCGAGGCACTATCTAATGATATCATAGAAACCAACATCTTTAGTCAATAACCCAACCTAAGGTTTTACGTACCTTCCTATACAATGTATTTACATTCTATCTACATAATTAGTTGTTATTACTATGAGCGAATTATGGAAAACACGTTCGTAGTAATATTGTACGTGTTTGTTTATAATCACCTTATATATTTTACACTATTACATAAAACTGCATTGTTTCCTGTATGTAAATAGACTAATCGTTGGTGAGATCGGCAAAATCATTCCATTTCATGTCCCATGTACCACATATGATGCATAACAATTGATTTTCAGTTGTGTTCTAATTCTGTCAGGAAACCTGTTAAGCAACGTTTGTAGAGGTCACTGTTTGGATGGGTGACCGTTTGTTGTGGTATTGACATCAAAGTATTACCGTGCTTTAGAGTGTATGTAAAGTCGTCGGTCCTGGTTCTAGTCTCATAACAAGAATCTTTACACCATGTATCGACATAAAGATTTTGATTATAGACCGTCAGGCCATCGGGCCTGACGGTCTATAATCTTGGAAATGAAATTCGACCATACAATCAAACAAAAATAAGACAATAATAGACAAATTATCAAGGCATTCAGATTAAATTAGGCGAGTTCGACCCTCTGAGAAGTTTGAGCGGCCATGTCTCTCCCAAGAACTTTGTTATTCGACAAGAAAGCGAGATAATTTAGTTTTATTTGCCCTGGAGGAAAACGGAATAAGCTGCTTGTAAAGTGTATAATATTGTAGATATGTTTGCTATTCAGTAACGGCGATAAAGTGTGTTTAACAACTGTTGTCTTATTTAATAAGTTGTAATGATTTGACTTAGCTTTTAATTATAATGTTTTGAATCAAATTTATTCGTGTTCATATGTCTATTTTCTATTGTAATTAAGTTTGACAGAACATTATAATTATTAGAATATTTTTGAGGGCCCTGCCTGTTATTATTTTAATCTGATTACTGTGACGGCCCCAATATATGATCTATCTATGAATTTGGAGGTAAGAGACACATATTCGACATATTTTGTACTGAGCTATCTCATATTTGCGTCTCTAATCTCTAAATCGATGTATAGACGACCGGTTGGCGCAGCGCGAGTGTAAGCGACTGCTACGCCGAAGGTCGCGGGTTCGATTCCCGCTCAAGTCAAACATTTGTTTGCATGAACATGGGTGTTTGTCTTGGTCTGGGTGTTTCTATGTATAATATGTATGTATTTACAAAAAAAAAGTATATATGTATGTTTATCCATTATCTAGTACCCATAGTACAAGCTTCTGCTTAGTTTGGGACTAGATGGTGTTGTGTGAATGTGGTAGAATATTATTATATTATTATTATAGATCAGACAATGAATCCGGCGGTGAATCTACAAATCTGATAATTAACGTTTTTATTGTCTTGCACAAGAAATGGGAGCAAACTCTAGCAGAGAAGCTATCGAGCGGTTGAATGCATGCGGAACTCTGTCATATCTGGTTGGACTAGTTAGCGGACCCTGGGCTCCAAGGCGTGTAAGTCTTGGATGCAACCGGGATAATGCTAGGACGATGACGATGATGAATACATTACAAACTCAAGCACAGTATATGACCTTTAAATAATTAACATTTTGACTGAAATTTACTTAAAATGTAATACAATCGTTGCCGAAAATAATGAGCTCTTAACTTGACGATATTTCCTTTTCCTCACGCTTAGCGTTAACAAGAAGGAGGTAAGATTATTTCGGATTATTTCACGGTTCGAAACACGGTTCTAAAGAGATTGCAAAATTTAATTCAAAGTCATTTCTTCAAAGACTTAGCTTCAAGAAAGGATGGTGAATTTAAAATTATGGACTGGAATACAGTTAATTAGGAAGATGCTTTTGTAGCTTTTTACTCACAGTTATGAGTTGTTTATACATTAGGTGAATAAGTACATAATTTTTTTTACATCTTAGTAAGCTGGTTGTCAATTTATCTTGTTTAGAAGATAATAAATAAATGAGTAAATTAATATGAAATGAAAATGATCACGATATTTAAAAATAAATGGTTACAGGTAAAACTGAAACACAAAAATTACCTTTATTCTAACTGCCAACAAGGAATAAGGTTAGGCTTTAATAAATTTTATTATTACAGAACCTTATTCTTATAAATGCTTTATCGTTTCAGGTAATGAAATTGCGACTATAATTATTGACTTTTACACTATAATAATTACAGTATAATTTCCATTTTGGTGAATATTTTAATAGATATCAATCGAAAAGAAATCGCTGTTGCTCTTTCAGTATCCGTTTCGCCCATGTGAAACCAGGACAGGTTGTTTGTAAATTGTAAAGACATTCGAGGAACTGTTTCTATTCAGCGTACAAGCACAACAATTGGAACGGTTTTCTGAGTAACAATCACGTCAAAATTATACGAAGTAAGCGAACACGAGTCCATGCGTTTCTGTTTCGTTTTAGATGTAACAGGTAATTACCTATAGAATATGTTGAATTTAACCTATTCCTTGAAGGAGGCTATATTTGAGGTCATTTACAAAAAATAACCTCCGTCAACTACGGGTCCAAAATTAACGATTTCAGAGCTTCAGGATTTTGATTCCGACCTGTTATCATAATAGTCGATATTAAAAAAACAATATTCGCGTCTCGGGTCTAAATAAGCGATTGATCTTTACAAAAATGTAGGTTAAAATATCACAACATTTTAGAAATAAAGGGTCCGACGTGATGGTATGTGTAAATATTCACTTAATTGAATTAATCAAAAGCCCAAGTATTGCCGAAATACCCTGAGGAATTCATCTTGACCTCTAAATAGTTTCACTAAACTACAACATGAGACGGGCTCATTCTTTTTGGGAGGTAATCTAATCAAAATCTTATATCTCTCGCAGATTGAACGTTATACTAATTAGATTAAAGCATCGTCTACCTTCGAGATTAGATATACTGCGAACCAACCTAGACATCATCATCGTTAAATCAAAGCAAACTGTGTTAAAGCGAAAGATAGAAAAATGTTGAGCAGAAAAGGCAAGTAAGGTTAAATTTTATTTAGAGAAATTTTAATGAAAATGTTCTCCGTGGAATCTGGGAAGCTTATGAACAGTTGCCAGTTTAGTTTATAACTACAAGTAAACAAAAGCGGGTTGTTCTTTTTTCTATATGATATTATTTAAACAGCTTCCTTCTGTGGTTTTTACTAATGGCGCTGAAATGTTTGCTATGGAGGTCGAAGAGTAAAATTATGTGGCATTTTTACTCTCCATAAAAAATATAGTTATTTGTTCTCGTAAGGTTGGACGGTAAGAATAAGACGAGAAGATTATACGTATTATTTTTCAAGTAGGTAGGTAGGTTCTAAATTTTTGTTGTTGCATTGAACTTAAAAACGAGCTCAGCTTTCTGCTTATTTGTTGGTACAACTATTTTGGTTACCAATTTTCAAGTCCTCGCGGCTTATATCATATTTTCGGTGTGGTGGTAAAAATTCTGATAATCTTGAACATGATGAAATAAGTCTTTTCATGATTCAACATTACATAAAATAAAGCGTTCGCATTAATACCTTACACAAAAGACTTTAAACTGAAAAAGTAACTAACCTCAGCTGGTGACGCTGATCCCGGCACCTTCAAGCAGAACATGAATGGTGTGTTGACTCTCTTCAAGATCTCGCGGAAGTCGAGAGAAACTCCCCTTGGGCGCAGCAGACGAAAGTATGTGCCGAGTGATGAACCTTGCGATGCCAGGTGTGTTCCGAAGAGGCGCATGAAACCGGCTCCTGGGAGAAACAAGACAAAAATTTGAAGTCGAATATTATAAAATTATATTACCTGTTTGGCATAGATATAAAGAATTAACTAGGTATGTATTTTGTGCCTCTGGTGCGCTTATAGGGATTAGAAAACTAGGCCACCCAAACCCAAACAGAATTTGTGAGTCTTTATCATATTCTATACATTTATTTGTTTAATATGTTTACTCTTCTGTTTACAAGTTACCCCTTTCCGGTTCCTGAGTGTCGTAAGCGGTGACTAGAGAAAATGCAGGGGACAATTTGTAGCTTTGGGATAAACCGGAAAACACTACATCAATCCTAGCGTTTGTTAAAGAAGCGCATCATAACCGATAAATTCGTTTAAGAGATACGATGCCACAGATAGACATGCAATCGATAGAAATAACATTATTCCCTCTGTTTGCATTGGATGTTAATAACAAGAACACTCCGCCACAGTTATAAGCAAGTAGACCACCAGCTTACAATAGAAACAGCTTCTTTATTACAGGTAAATAGTGAAAATTAAAAAAATGCACCAAGACGTTTTATTTGACACCTATGTACATACTTTGAATATACCTAAAAACCTGAAAATAGTCTTATAAGGTTTTTTCATTGTACCTAAATCTACTTATACATTCAAATGCCTGTCACTCTACCTTAACTTATTAAACATATCAATCGTGATTAAGTTTTACAATATTACACAGAGAAAATGCCAAACTCAATTTTATTGAGCGATTGACGTGAAAATGTTCAAAGCCATTTTTTCATTATTTTGGTAAAATGTGTAACATTTGTAACGTTTAAAATATCGTCAAGTAATTTGTGTTATTTGTTCTGCACCCTTTCAGAACGTTTCGTCAAAGGGCTTGTTTTATATTTCCAATAGGTATAATATATTGCTTTAATTATTTGTAGGTAGTTGTGTGATTTGTAATAGTTTTATGTAAATTGTAACTATATTACCGCCCATGCGAAGCCAAGATGGATCATTAGTCTTAAATGTACTCAAGTTTTTACTTTAAAATGTCTTTATAATTTGCCACACCAATTTTAATAGTACACGACTATCGCATAAAACAGGCGTATTGGTCATTATCCAGCAAAACACTTGTTTAAATATTACTTCAAGAGATCATATTCAAGCCTGCTTATTCTTCATTTATAATGAAGATTGAGTCAGACAATATTACGTTTAATATAGCCGTAGTAATACGAAAACTAATTTTCGTCAAGGTTACTAGGGCTGCCAAAAATCCATTTAGCTAAGACAGGTTATTAAATTGATGAAACACCGACAAAGAACAAATTTTTGTTCCAAAAATAACATAGAATTCTTTTGAATTTGTATGCGTTATTGCACTAAATTCATTCATACATAGTCTCACGCCTATATCCCCGAAGAGGTAGGTAGAGGTATATTGCTACACCCACTTTTCGGCAGATTTATTTTAGTCCCACGTAATAGGGGGCGAGCCTATTGCCGTACCGGGCACATCACCAGACTCCGGGCTGCTACTGAGTATTCGGAAAAATCCCGTAACACTTTTGTCCGACCCGGGAATCGAACCCCAGACCTCCCAATCCCACGCGTACATTTATGCCGCGAGACCAATGTATTTTACTGCGCATATGGCGTAATGGCTTAAACGGTCGCCTAGGCATTTAACATTGCATCGAGTGTTGTGGGTTCGATCTCCATATGGCTGATTCTGGAAAATTTTATTGTTATTTCTCGTGTGGCTGTTCTTAGTATCTACTGTTTGAATGTCTGTGAAGAATGTGAAGTAGGGGTCTTCAGGCCTACTCACTAAAACCACCGCGGTATTCCTCTAAGTACACGATATGAATGGTAAGGTCATAGAGACCACTTTAGTGGTCATGTATCTAGGTGGTGACGTCACTTGAGTTGACCTACCTTGCCTAGCAAGCCCCGTCTACATCACGCTTACATCTGAGTTTTAGAATACTTTATATATTCCACACAAACTAAACAAAGGATTCCTCACTATCTATCAGATAGTTATAATACCGTTCATAAAATGCGTACGACGGCACTATTGTTCACAATACAAAATGCAAAATTACGAACTTTTACATGTTTACAAAATCTATCACAAAGCCCAATCCTTAAAGTAGCAACAAAGGTTTATTTGAAAGTGTTTTACACCTTCAAATAAACTGAAACAGCTATCAACATTACAATCCCCCATTCAAACACAACTATCGCCCAAACTACTCTGAACATTATCGTCTCAAAAACTATTGGTGCTCGTTAGCTATTATGGACTACAAAGGCCGCGTAAATGAAGGACCTATTGACCCTTTGTCAATAATCACCTAGCGTGGCCGTAAATGTAACGGCTCATTTTAGATCCTTATCGACGCTAGACAGTAGATTAAAAGTGACTAGAAAACTATTTATTGATAGTAAAAAAAAAGTGCTAGTAAAGGAAAGTTGCTTAACAATAGGATTGGTATCCATTATAGAGTATATTTTGCGTATTTTATATTCTGTTGTGTTTTTGTTCTAGATTTTGCTGTCGTAACACACCTTATTACAATGCAAAACCTACCCAAAACATAGTACTTAATTTACATAATTTTCCATAATTTAAGTAATGTCGAAGCTTTCAAGGGCTTTGAAACCTCCGACGCCAGACTTGGACAAGGAAAAGGAAAAAATAGAATACTTATCAAAGAAGATTAAGATTTATTTCAATCCGTTATTTATTCTTAACAAATTTAGAGAAAGAAACTTCACAATAATTTGTTCTAACTAATTGTAAAAACAGATAATTTATAATCAATACACTAGGCAAAACATGATTAGAATATAAACTAGATTGAACGAAATCTGACCATGACAACGAGATATGATCATTACGTTTTCTATAATACATTTTAGTGTTACAATACTAGAGATATTATTAGCCTATTGCCGTACTTTTCATATCATTCAACGATCGTATTCGAAGATATTTCCTTAAACTATTTAATATCATTTCTAAAAATGTTCATTCATGTCCACCGATTCAACTGCTCACGCAGACATTTCTATAGAAGACAGACCTAGCCGGAGATTAAATGTGGAAACCGGTAATTTTGGCTTCAAATAGACTTGGACATAGCGTGATAAAGTTACCATCAATAATAAAATCATTAAAAAAATAAATACAGAAGATAACGAAATTATTTGTGACAGAATAATTAACATGAGTAATTTTTCATTTCAATTCTTAGAATTATGATTATATGTCTTGACGAAATAAGCCTAATTTTCGGAGATCATTCCGTGAGATTTCCTGAGGGGAAATAAATAATTAATGCTCGTACAAAAGTAAATCACAATTCACAAGGGGCAAGTTATCGTGATTTCGGTAACAAAGCGTTTAAGAAAAATAAAGAAAAATAATGGAGTTCTTATTGTTATAAGAGATAAGAAATATTAGATTTGAGATCAAAAGTGACGCAAGCTGAGTCAGCAAAATGGCATTGTTTTCAACTATTTTATGGAACGCTATAATATATTTTAGTAGTTGACATAAATTCTGTTTATTACGAGTTAGTCTTATAACATATCATAAAGATAACGGCACATAGAAAATACTTAGTCAAGACAAGCAGAGCCATAACTGTATACATGCTGTATATATTGCATGAAAAATTACTGTAGCCTGAATTTTTAGGGTTCCGTACCTCGAAAGGAAAAAACGGAACCCTTATTATAGGATCACTTTGTTGTCCGTCCGTCTGTCAAGACCCTTTTTCTCAGGAATGCGTGGAGGTATCAAACTGAAATTTGTACTAAATACTCAAATCTACGGTTCCCTAGAGCTGTAAAAAATTCAAACTTCCAATCCAACGCAATCAAAAGATACAGCCGATTATGCTGCAAATTGCAGCATATTTTCAAACTCGCATTGGAATCAAAACCTATAGGGTACTGCCCGTGAACTCAGAATCTCGAAATTTGGTACGAAGCAACGTCTTATATCACATATAACGGAAAAATTGCGTAAACCGTTAATTTTTAGTTACAGCATATAAAAAAATATTTTTAATACATTTAAAGTTACTACCCCTTTCTCTTGAACGCGTGGAAGTATTTAATTTAAATTCATATCAAACTAGAGGACCCGTGCTGCTCCACAGCATATTTTAATATTATAAAAAAAGCTCTTAGGTACGATGAGTACATTTACCTGATAGAGATGGTATTTTTGGTAAAAATGGTAGTTTTGGTAGGAATGTTAGTTTTGGTAGCAATCGTAAGTAACATTGCTACCAAAACTACTATATATGCCAAAAAATCAATTTCTACCAAAACTACTATTCCTACTAAAAAAATACTATTCTTATCAAATCTACTATTTGTACCGAAACTACTATTCGTACTAACACTATCATACCTAAAATATTTTCAAAACTATAATTTCTACCAAAACCGCCGGTGCTGTCAAAAGTACCTTTTCTCTCAAAACTACTATTCTTACCAAAGCTTCAATTTCTCCCGTAACTACCACTTGTAATATAATTATGACAATAGTCCATACTATAGAACTGCTGTAATATGTTCCACATAAAAAAATTAAGATGCCCGAAGATAGTCCGTAATGTAATTTAAAAGCACAAAAAAATTCCTGACATAAAACGTAATTTACCCGTCTGTAGGGTTGATTTTTCCAACATTAGGCGGATGGGAAAGCCGAGCCACACCCCCCCCCCCCCATCCACCTGCCCCAAAATCGGTACAGAGTTGGCGGAGGGGTCCCTTTGAGGGACAGTCCGTAACTGGATTTCATCGCGATACAAAAAAACGGGGAAAATTCCTCAATATCAGAGATCAGTTCACCCAATATTAAGGGTTAACTGGTAACATTCGGGGAATATTACCTGCCATCAGCGATAATTCACTATAGTGATAATTTGACCAACATCGGATATAATTTTACACACCACCACACTCACACCCGTATGAAAGTAAGGCAAGGTCACCTTAAGGAGGCACGACGTTTTTTCCTGGCAGTTACCGCAAGGAACTTATTGGATGCCATAAAAATATTTTTGAATTTAGAACGGTCCATGTAGAGAGAAAGCAATGGAATCTTAAGAAATTTATAGGAAAATATTGAAAAATAAGTTCAATGTCCACACCTACCTTCCTTCAAACTTACCCAATTTAAATGAGCATACCATCAAATGAAAGAGCTCTTTTCAGCGCGTGTTTTAGGCCTATAACGAAACGCCTACCTCAATGAAAACCAGATATATAGAAGCAGGAAGTCATTGACTACGGCTACGAAAACGTAAAAAATGTATGGGAGAAAACTGTTTTTGCATATAACTTTATGAATGTGCAAGTTAGGTAATTTCTAATGCTTGATGACAAATCTATGCAGCGAAAGCTTTGATTTAAAAAAAAATCATGCGAATCGGCAGGGTAGAACGGGCTGGCCGACTCGTATTATAAAACACAAATTCTTTTAATATATAGATACTCAACTATATAACACCGTTAGGCTGCAACAAAATCAAGCTTCTATGTCAACGCAATCAAAAGAAAGAGCTATATAAGCATATTTTCAAACTCGCGACTACTCGCAAGTGAATCAAAACCTACAGGGTACTTCCCGTGAACTCAGAATCTTGAAATTTGGTACGAAGCAACGTATTATAGCACATATAAAGGAAAAATTGCGAAAACCGTAAATTTTTTGTTACATCATATAATTAAAACATTTTTAATAAATTTAAAGTTACTACCCCTTTATCTTGAACGCGTGGAGGTATTAAATTGAAATTCATATCAAATACTCAAGTATATAACACCGTTAGGCTGCAACAAAATCAAACTTTTATGTCAACGCAATCAAAAGAAAGAGCAATATAAGCATATTTTCAACCTCGCGAATACTCGCAAGTGAATCAAAACCAACAGGGTACTTCCCGTGAACTCAAAATCTTGACATTTGGTACGAAGCAACGTCTTATATCACATACAAAGGAAAAATTGCGAAAACCGTACATTTTTAGTTACAGCACTTAAAAAAATATTTTTAATAAATTTAAAGTTACTACCCCTTTCTCTTGAACGCCTAGAGGTATTAAATTGAAATTCATATCAAATACTCAGGCATATAACACCGTTAGGCTGTAACAAAATCAAACTTCTATGTCTACGCAGTCAAATGAAAGAGCAATATAATCATATTTTCAAACTTGCGATTACTCGCAAGGGAATCTAAACCTACAGGGTACTTCCCGTGAACTCAAAATCTTGAAATTTGGTACAAAGCAACGTCTTATATCACACAGAAAGGAAAAATTGCGAAAACCGTAAATTTTTAGTTACATCATATAATAAAAATATTTTTAATAAACTTAAAGTTACTACCCCTTTCTCTTGAACGCGTAGAGGTATTAAAATGAAATTCATATCAAATACTCAGGTATATAACACCGTTAGGCTGTAACAAAATCAAACTTCTATGTCTACGCAATCAAAAGAAATAGCAATATAGTCATATTTTCAAACTCGCGACTACTCGCAAGGGAATCAAAACCTACAAGGTACTTACCTGTGAACTAAAAATCTTGAAATTTGGTACGAAGCAACGTCTTATCGCACAGATAAAGGATGCGGAAGGCTGAGGACCGTGTACTGTGGTGCGTGTTGGGAGAGGCCTATGTCCAGCAGTGGACTGCGATAGGCTGATTGAGATTGAGATTTCAAATAATTACATAGTCTTCAAACTTTTTTGCTAATTATTCTGTTTGACGACCAGCCAGCTCACTATGACATACGCGCTCTTTTATAACCGTAGTGAGGACATGGTGTGGACAGTATAACATACTATCTCAATATAATTATGGCTATAGTTGTATTAATTGTCAACGAAAATACTATTTAACATAGTATAATACCTATGCCTCCCGATGGAAGTTGTTTATTTCATGCAATAGCGTTCTCTATTTAAAATACCACTAATTTAGAACAAACACAAATACTAAGGACCACAATACTTGTTTATATTTATAATAACTGGGACGAGTTTCATTTATATACAAGCGATGCCCGGAGAAGTCCTTTCTCTTCACGACATGAATACAAAGCTACGATGCTCCAATCCTCTAGCTATGGCGGTACTGCTGAGGTGAAGGCAGCAGGATGTTTGTATCCAGCGAGGTTCGAAGTGTATGAACGTAATACGGGTATTCTGAGGGGTGTATTTTGGCAGAGAAGGATATGCAATAAAGCGTTTACTTCTTTCAGGCAATTTATCATCAGATCATTATGATTTTTGTTAGCCAGCTGTGTGCGAAGGATTTCTTAATAATACATACAATCATATTAAGGTAAGCTTGGTAAAAAAAATTCTAGATTCAAAGGTTGGCCGTCCTAAACGCAATAAAAGTGGTCGTCCTAGTAAATCTAAAATGTACTGCTCAGAACTAGAACGGCCAGCCGTAGCGTTGCATAAATACAACAATATACGGCAGTAACCTCAATAGGTAAAATTCATGTTCTTGTCTGATTGTCGTGGGAGACTTCAATATTGATTTTAGAATGAATCCCCAAAATGGAATTTCTACGTATTTTTCATCTATAAACATGTTTCCGTTAATAAACACTAGCACAACACGAAGTAGTACAACTAAAGATAACTTTTTTTCGATCTTCAATATTCTATGTGGTACTATTCCTACCTTTTTCAGTCACCAGCTCCACCAGGGTTTACAGGTCTGGTTCAAATTTGATACTTAATTCCATACTTTAAAATTTTCATTTCCAGTTTTATGTTTTATTTTAATTTACATAACGTATCACATCTTTACAGACATCACGCCTTTTTATCCCCGAAGGAGTATGCAGAGGTGTATTACACACCCGCACTTCGCCAGTTATGTTTCGGTCCCAATGTAATAGGGGGCGAGCCTATTGCCATATACCGGCCACATTACTTAGCGAGCGATAATTAACGTTTTAAACACCCACATATGTTACTCCGAAAAGTCAGTGATGTGAGCCCGGGGTACCTGGGGATCGAACCCGAGATGATCGTCTCGGCAGTCCGTTACGTACACCACTGGGCTATCGCCGCTTACTTATTTTTGTTATTTTTTTTTAAGAATATTAATTATTGTTTTGTTTTGTGTCCAAATAGTCACCTAGTAATAGTTTTATTTTCATCGCAAATAAATACTATAATTATTAAAAATACTTTATTAATATTTTTGTTACAGATTTCTAATAGTCACTAAAAACTTTGTAAATCAACTTTGATAAAAAATCTCACCATCATTCATCAGCAGACTTTTGCAAGGCTAGTATAGGTATTTAAGTTATATTATAAAATAAGCGATATATGTTAATATAAAATAAAGGATGTTTGATTACAAACGACAAAGAGGCCTTTTTCTTTAATTTATGCTCCTCCAGCTTCCCATACTGTAATGCCATGGTTTTAATTTTGCAATAAAAATACCCTAACTATGACTGGTGAACTTTTACTTATATACCTACAGGTTTGTACGGAACCCTCGGTGCGCGAGTCCGACTCGCACTTGACCGGTTTTTATAGAGCTAACCCATATTTACCGCTTAAGGGCAAATTTAAAGTAATCGTTAAAGAGTGCTAGCATAACAAAAATAAACCACTGACCAAATTTTATTATTAAAATTTCATTTTAGCTTTAGTAGTTGGGGCTCTGCAATAATTTCAGTAACTACTTAGCAGGACAGAAACCAGTGAGTTTATAAAGATTATAAGCGAAATCAAAGCTCACTTAGAATTAATCAATATAGGACTCAGAGTTTGTATGCTACTTTTTATCCAAGTGTAGTGGACAAATAATCGTATTTTACAAAGAAGACTTAGATAGAAGGTACAGTTTAATTTTAAAACAGTTACTACGATTCATTTATCCGCCGCATTGTGAAACCATAAATCAACATTATGTAAATAATATTTCCCTGTCTAGGTCAAACCGAGCTATTTACAGAAGTACTGTTTTAGAATTCTATTCACGGAGAAACATTTGTAACGAAAACTTGTACTGTATCATTGATATATGACCGGAGGACGTAATACTGACTTTAATATATGTACATTCATGTTGCATGTCATGCAACTACGTAAGTATATGTTGATAAACATACCTATATACGTACCTATGTACTCGTGTAGGGACAGGCAGAGGTATTGATCAATTATACTCGTACACTACGTATCTAATTCTCTAGGTTTGTATTAAGTCTTGCATAATTTATTCCTATGTAGAGTTTAACTCAATTCCATGAAGAGGTTATTCCAAGTAACTGTCTTATTTTGTCTCTGCCTAAATGTTTTAATAGCAATTTTTTGTAGCTTTTGTTCGATAAGCGGATTTTGGGAGAAATCCATTACCTTAAAGAATATTTTCCTTAGCTGTCAGCCTAAGAGTCGCAAAAAATATTTTAAAATAAAAACAGAAACATTCGTCTTCTAATGAACCGTTCTAAATGGCGCATGTTGCCATAACGTCTAGAACATTTTAAAGCCTTGAAAAATGGCAAGTACCCGTAAATGTCCTAAACTTATTTATGCCTTCAATGGAAATGACGATACTTAAGGAAATGACTTGCAAACGTATTTGATAAAGTGTATAAAATGTGCGATGTAGCAGACGTTGAAATTACTTAGATATTCTGTACAATTGCTGACTTTATGTTATGCGATATTTCAAGGTGCTTGAGTGTGATAAGTAACAGAAATTTTGCAATGAAAAAGCATCGCTTTGAATACATCTGTGAGAAATTTTATCAATTTTATACACGATATTTTTATTAAAGACATCTTCTGCGATAGTTATGTACCTATATGTGATGTATCATAGAGGAATTGACGAACATTCAAGCAATTGGCACAAAGAAGATACGCCCAGACACGAAATAACTGTTTATGATGCACACAAACTGTTGTCGCGCGTTGGGATCGAACCGACGACCCTCGGCACAGTATTAAACGGTGAATCGACTGCTTAAACGACATCGTCATACATATCTGTCTGATAGATAAAAATAATAAAGAAATACGATACACAAAAATTGAATAATTATTCATTACTTATTGAGGTCCGCTCTATTAACTCTTCTTCGCCTATCCTATTTTGTTAGTCATAGCGATTGATAGCAGACAGCAATTAGGCCCTTCACTAGCCCAATCACCAGCCACTTATAACGTCTCCAATATTACGCCAAGATATTTTAATCAATGAACATTCTCCTATAATCGCATTAATTACAAGACTATTAAGTAGAACATCTAATATAAAATAAACTATACCAATATCTCGGTTGTATTAATACATATTCGCCATTTTCTTCGCAAGATATTTGTCTTCATGTAATTTATTTTAGTTAGAGTGACTCCAGGAGCACTTATGTTTCACGGCGAACTTTATTAGACAGGCTGCGACGCAAAATACATTTGCCATTACAACGTCTCCTTAGTAAATAGACGTATTTTAGACATAGTAGAACAATAACGAAATACGAGTATGTAATAAAAATAAGAGCAAATATATATGTCTCTACATAACATGAAGGGTTGCGTAAGTAATGGCAGATTTTGCCGCTCACAATGAGTCTTAATATACACTTTTTATATAGATTTATTAACCGACTTGTTAAAAGATGGTGGTTATTTCAGGGAGTATGTGTGTTTACCGAAATAAATACACATCAGGAATCACCGCGGTGTCCCTGACTCTCCGTACTTGCAGAGTTAAGTAAGAGAGTCAAGAGAATTTACCACAATGTGGTTTGTGCAACCCCATCGTGAATATCCTAAAGAACTATGTGAATCTGTACCCTTCTTAGATTAAAATCCAAGAAGGGTACAGATTCACTTAGTTTTGTTAAAACAAATTGTTTGCCATCCTTATCCATAAAGAAAAATATCAACAATACACTTACCCAATTGCACTAGCTCCAACCGTTTGTCCGTAACAAAGTGCCAAGGAAAAGCCTTGCAGAAGCTGGCCACGCCAATCCTTAAATCCGCTGCTTTCGTCGACGTTGCGATAGACGTCGCCTCTGACTGTTCACTGTTGTCATCCTTTGATTTCTGATGCCTTGGTACTGCGTTTATTTCGTACCTTAAAGAAGAGACAACGCTAGTAAATGAGGTTCAGGCAGCAACTTGCTTTCGTCAAAGAGATTCTCTTTTGTGACTCTGTTATCACTCCCTTCCATGATTCGTAAGTCTAACGTTCTTACACATTTTGGATAAAAAATAACATGGTTTTATTAATGAGGTTCGATAATACCTCATATTAAGTGAGCTCCAGAAATTATATTAAGAATGTTTATCATACCTCTCCTAAAGGAGGAATTGGCCTACTATACCACGCTGGCCAAACGGGTTGGTGTAGTGTTTGTATCAAGTTTTCCTTCTCTTACAGTGCTGTTCTCTGCATAATATTCTCCCTCTGTCGGCTCTTACGACACCCATGGGATGATATGGGGTGATGACATTCCGTATTCTTTAATCCGTCACCACACGGACGACGGTTAATAATGTTAGTTGATTTAAAATATAAGCTTCCTAAATGTCACCGGCCACAAAACTACAATATGCAGGGACCTAATTTACTTGTACAACAACAGAAATATATTTTACTGTATAGACACAATATAAAATTATTCACGCCTTGATACTGAAGGATTTGCTAAGCCATCACAAGGCAAATGTAAATTAAATAAGTTAAGGTAAGTTGACTTTTAAATAACTAATAACTACACCTTTTACTATGCTATATATAAATATGCCAGAAAACTAATATGATTCCTAGTAGTTAGTAGTAGGCTCATTCGGCGTTTCGGGCAACTGTATGTGCAGTCAGCTGTTGTACTAAATAAATAAAGAGTTCACTACGATATCGGTGTATTACCAGCAACTGAGCCAGTTTCCATATTTTCTGCTCCTACCAATACATTCTATAACATGACTCGCCAAAACGTTGGTTGACGCAATAAAGACTAAAACTTGGCACAAATCTAGGTCAAGTATAAATACGTAACACAAAATTCTTTTCGTATTATTAAAACAATAAAGAAACATCAACTGACTACTGAACAATAAGAAACGGAAACTCACACATAATAAAATAAGGTTAAAAAAACTGTAATTGAATGCGAAGAATTGAAATATGTTACGTAAAACAAATATACATAAATCAAAATTATGAATGGTACATCTGCACACTGGAACAGGAATAGCTGAAATATACCATACGGTACAAATTTAAAACTGAATGGTAAATTCAATGGATGTACTTATTTCGTACTCTCTGTCTGCAGATTCAATGAACTGTAAAATTACTATCAACACGAAAGTATTTTCTTTTTATATATTTTTGCAATGTTAAAAAGACAATGTAAAATTTGACATCCACCTAGATGCCTGGTTTATTTATTGCATAACTGCTGAATCTGTTCGGAGTTTTATTTAATTGAACATGAAATGGTTAATGCTTATGGAACCGGCAACTTTTCGGAGTCAGTAGAGTAGATTAAAATATTTCGAAAGTCGTTGAAGAAAAGTGTTGAAATACGATGTTGTATAATGTATTTTTTGGCACGTGTCTTATGGTACAAGAAAATATTTATTTTCCTAACTTGTTTTACTTGTCACTTGTCTTGATGAAGAAGCGCAAATAATGCTATAAAATCAGTATTTATTCTTCGCTGAGTTACAGTATGTTAACGGGAACAAGTTATATTCACGCACTCATAAAGTTCCATATGAAGCACGAAAACCCCCTCAGACAATTTTGGATAAGATGTTTTTTAACTATGGAAATTCTGGTAAAGTCTTAATGTTACAAGAGCCAAATTTAAACCCTTCAAACATGATTAGAAGTCAATAGAATATAAGGGTGGGCTGAATTTACAGATCAATATGACTTCTGTTAATCAACTATGATGCAAAAATTATAGGAATATGTAAACAAAAGTAGAGTAAGTCTGTACTTTACCGCTATGGCACTAAAATATCTATAAGATGCTGTTGCACAGAGATCAAGTTACAGTGTTTTTTTTAATCTGTATAAATACATATAGGTGTAATACAATAGATACTTACTTAAATCTCCTAGGGTCGTTAGTATAACTTGTCAGTCTTATATCCGTCTGTGTGTCGTATAACAGCTTTGCTATTGCCTTCAAACTACCCACGAGGAGGTAAGCCACGGGCTCACTCTCCGTGGTAAGATGTAACTGAATCTTGCCTTCCTGTGATGTTGTGCAAACGAAATTTGCTTCGTATTCCATTGTTTCGTCTTTTTGAACGTCATCCTGTAAATAAAGAAAATGTTATTCGGACATTTTATCTGGATCTTCCAATTTTATAATTTTCCCTCTTAATTATTGATCTTGATGCATTACATAATTGGAAATCTAGTTTACTTTTTAATTCCATTGCATATATATGTTCGCCTCTACATGTACTAGTTTCTGTCATTAGTATTTAAATAAATAAATTAGAAGGGAGAAGAGGAAGAGGACGGCCTCGACGTAACTATATGACACAACTGAAGGAGGTTGGAGGTTGGAGTTGGGTTGTATGAAGAGGTCAAATAAAGGTCAGAAAACTGAAGCCAATGGCAATTGCACCACTGACAAGAGCTACCTAGCTCTTAAATAAATTGTTTTTCTTTCTTTCTTTTTAAATTAAAGAAGAAGAAGTATCGCGTTAAATTACTGCCTAGCTGATAAGCAAGTCATAAGACATTTGAACAAATTTGGTGAGACTGGGAAAAACATTATTTATATTTTGACTTGCCTGTTGGTTATCAATTTGATGACTGTCATACAAACCAAAAAGCACAACACCAACGGCATCAAACTCACAACCGCGGAATTCAGTATCACATACAATTAGTTCGTGCCAGTCGGTGTAAGTAAGAGAAAGTCGAAACGCCCTATTACCCTTCAAATGGTCTACAACGTGATACGTATGATTTGATGATGATGAATTATTATTTGTATCGTAAAATCTAGAACGTGACATAATTCCATAAGAATAAAGTATAGTTTTATTCACTTACCTGATCGTGTAATACATCATGTACGCTGTCTAAAGTCGTCAGAAATTCAGTCAAATTGGTGCCTAAACATTTAAAGGCTCTCTCAAGCCGACAGTTGTGTGAAAATGCCGTTAAAATTAAATATTCCCCTAATTTTGCCATAAAATCCTTAGTGTTAACACCTGCAACAGACATAAAATTTTGATTATGTTAAAATTACGACTGCTATTATGAAGTTAGAACATGAATGTGGGACATTTAAAAACAAAGCTCGTCAATGGATTCAACGTGGGTCATTGGCTGAATCATCGTAATCATCACTGGATTATGTATGTATATATAATATTTTATTGAATATATATGTATATATATAAATATATATGTTATAATATATTAATATATATTATATTATATATGGTATATTAAGTATATTAATTATTAAATTTATATGTGTATTGTATAAGTGTGTTATGTATATTATTTACTAAAGTATCTAGTTATATATAAATTCAATTATAAAGTACTTCCACCTAATACCTGCCTTAACTATCTCTGCATCACCCTAAGGTAGACTGTTAGACAATGCCTAAGGCATTAAGTCCACCTATGCACAATATTGTGCAGGAAATTTAATAAAAAAAAAAAGAGATTTGTGTTACCCCGAACAAAGATGATATACTATAACTAGAGAACCCCGAATTTACGCGAGCGAAGCCGCGGGCAAAAGCTAGTGTATGTATGTAATTTATAGTACACGAAAACAGATGCAAGTTCCAAATGTCGCTGTCATCTAGCTACTACGGCGATCAATCCTTTTCATCTTAACGGCATGAAAGTACAGGTTTAACTTATACCATTGGTGTCAAACCGAATGATTAGCATTAAAGAGTATGAGGCCTTCTGTAAAAAGTCATTAGCTTGTACAGTTATTAGTTATTATGCTATAATCTGTGGTACACAATGTGAACGATCGTCCACGATCGGCTTTATTCAAAACCCTGTCATTTATGGTCAATAACTGAAGTAGGTTGTTTTGTAAGTAAAAGCTATAATTATTCGCTAAGATCTACTTAACAAGAAGGTTAATTTGATAATTTAAACGATGTAACTTTATTTTAAACTAGCTCTACCCGCGGCTTCGCACGTGGAGGAGATAGGTAGTAAGGTAAACTCTGTTACATCTAATACTAATATATAAAGCTGAAGAGTTTGTTTGTTTGTTTGTTGAACGCGCTAATCTCAGGAACTACCTGTCCGATTTGACTTAATTTTAATTCGACTTAGATTTAATTTTATGTGTTCCTTTCATTAAATTACTCATCATAAAGCTTTTCACAGTCCACTATTGGACATAGGCCTGTCGTAATTTTCCTCATCATAGCATGTGACACAATAGAAGGAATTGGCCTACAATACCACGCTAGCCAGACGGTTTGGTATAGGTTTTAGTTTAGGTTTTTTTTAGGTTCGAGTTTTCTGTTTCTTCGCAAAGACATTGTTTGCTACGTGTATTTTGTTTAGTCGTCTCTTTAGACACCTACGGAACGAA
This sequence comes from Euclidia mi, assembly GCA_944739405.2. NCBI lineage: Eukaryota > Metazoa > Arthropoda > Insecta > Lepidoptera > Erebidae > Euclidia > Euclidia mi. Next base: position 29,338,628 of record OX123195.2, read on the forward strand.
ATGAGATAGTGACACTTTGTATTCCTTATTCGTCACCACACGTAATAATTTTTTTAAGAAAACTAACAACAAACACCATTATGAAGACAATTGATAGACTAGGTATATAAAGAAAACTTATTGAAAAGTTTATCGAAACAGAAAAACTAAATGATAGGTTACGGTCATTTTCAATATTCGAACTATAGATAGATCTGTATATTTGGTTCGTGTTCGACATATTTTGTACGGAGCTTATGTCAAAAACGATTCTAAAATCTGCAGATCTATCTTTAGTTTGAATATTGAATTTCGTATTTAAACTATTTGATTGAATATGAAAAGGGTTCGTAAAACTACTGGGTCGTTCATAATCTAAATTAATTTGCTCTGTTATTCATCAAAAAGGCTTTTAACGATGTGCCAGGAAATTGACTGATTGTCTTTCAGTGAATTAACGAAATCAATCTTTTCATGTCGATTTATGGGGATGGTTTTATATCGCAATTGGATTTTATGTGTCTGAATTGACTGTAAATTTGCCCTGGTTGTTCAAGATTGATAGCTAGTCTAGTAATTTATTTTGTATTATGAGTTATGAGTTTTTTGTGAATGGATAGATTTAATAAGTATATCAATAAAACGCCTTTTAAAATTTTTCATTCATTTCACTATTTTTCGACGTGATTGCGTTTTGTGGAATAAAATATAATACTTTTATTTGAATTCGCGAGTGTAACTAATGGTTGCATTTAGTGGAATAATTTAGTTGCACTTTGTTGGTTGCGTTCCAAAATAGGTGTGATTTGAGTAATACCCCACAATAATTGTATATAGTTTAAAAGTCTTATTGTTCCAAAAATACCAAGAGGTCGATAATCTAAATGCAAATTCAAAATTACTCTATTGTTTCAAAATCGCGAATTGTCTATGCTATCAAATCGAACAACCCACTTATTAACTGAACCAAAATGCGGTTTGGATTACAGAAATCAACAAGCCGTTCATCTGTAGCTCGATTAAGCTGTCAGAGATCAGTTTGTTCAGCTTAATCCGCTAGATTTACAGCAACGTTTGTTATGGAGCGAATACCTCTAGCTACAAGGATTTTTCAATCAATTTCAGTAATGTTTATCACTTTAGTTTTTCTAGTAAATTGCATAATTGATCACAGATGGGAGAAATATCTGTTATGACGTTATAGTTTTTGGTTATATTAGGCTTTATAAAATGGGTTTACTAGTGTCTTCTTATCTTTTATGTTATAAGAGAGTTACACTTACTACGGCTCTTCTAATGGTAAATGGCTAATCATAAAAGATAGTCCTACAAACGAAAGCCGCATATGTGTGGACAAGCCTAGAAAAAGGAGATAAGGAGAAAATTTATCGCACCTTATTCGCCTGAACCTCGACAGTCCTCCTTCTTTCCCATTCATAGGAAAGAAATAAATAGATCATGAGCCTCTGTCTTTTTTTCTCCTTCAAACATTACAGAGAGCTCTCAGACATACAGGTTTCCTCGCGAAGTTTTATCTCACCGATTTGCAAGTGATAAAAACAAAATAGTACAACTAACTTAGAAAAGTAAGTAGTCCGCACCATGGGTAAGTATACACTAAGACCCTACATATGCTCAGCTGTCCAACGTCTCTCCACTACATTGCATATTTTGTACAAAAAAATAAATCTGTATATATAAAATCCTTGCGTAACTGACTGACTGAGGCGCAGGCTGCTAAAATGGTATGTATATATGTAAGTAGGTATTGCCCGAAATTCCCATGGGATCAGTCAGAAACATTTAAATAAAAAAGAAATGCGTGGGTGTAGCTGCGGGAATCCTCTCGTGCTTAAATACAAGGAAGTAATGTTCACTCAACATAAGCAACACACTCAGACACATAAAGTAATACATATTATGTTGTATCTCTGTTGGATATACATACACTTGTAAACAGAACTAGCATCACACGTCACCTTGTTGTCACACCGTCCGTCATTTACTTCACAAAATCTCGACCTCATATTTGCGTTGTGTTCCATCAAGTGAATGGAGCAGCGACAGGTGTGTTGCTACAAAGCAAACTTTTGTAGACGCTGACACTGTATATACTCAGTATATACAGTGAAGAAGTATATACAGTGGTAGAGAATTAGTCACACTGCAGGCGAATGGATATCTGCAGTAATAGATGTAGAAAATGAACGTTTAAACGTCGATTGGAGATACCAACGTACTGCCATGCAGAGGATATCGGGTTCGAATCCACGGTGCACACCAATGACTTTTCGAAGTTGTGTGTATTAAATTGTTAATTATCGCTTGCCCCATGCCTCGGAGAGCACGTTAGACCGTCGGTCCCAGCTGTCATGAAGATCTTTGACAGTCGTTACGGCGAGTCAGTACCCTCAAATAAACTGATACTGGTCTAAACCATGGAATAGCGCTATCCCTTTGGGTTGCCGAGGTCAGACGGCAGTCACTGTGTGGAAAAGTATATATTCTGTCATATCTGGTTAGACCAGTATGCGGACCTCGGGTTCCAAGGCGTGCCAGTCTTGGATGCAACCGGAATAACGCTAGGGTGATGATGATTAAGTATACTGAAGGCAAACCTCGGCACTAAGAGGAGATAAAGTTAAACATTCGGTACTGCCTAATCACATAATAAAGGTAGATGTGGAATGCACAGAAGTAAAACCTCGGCACTTTGAAGAAGCTATCTCGAACCATAGATCAATTAATGAAAGTAGTCTTGAACTTTGCCGAGTTCGAGTGTAGAGAAAATGTTATTGATCGAGGCGCTTGGTGCATAAATTTATAACTCGGTGGCTGGGATAGAATCGTGACATTGTTTTTTGCAATAATTGGTTAAGTTCATATTATTTGCAATAATTGTTTTTCTTGCAATAATTGGTAATAGGTAAAGTTTATATCACAAATTAATGTCACTGTCCACAATAAACTTCTTTTTGTCTCCGTGGTGGAAACCCTATTACAGATCATACCTTTCGCTATTATATGGTTAACGTTTGGGGTTGGCCAAGGAGTTATGTGAGACTCTTCACTAAAGTTGACCGGAACTACTCACTAAAACCACAGCAGTGTCTTCGACGTTTCTGAGTGCTAGGTCACGCGAATCGCATTTAACATAGTTTTGCTGAGGCTGTCCAAAATAAATAACTTATGCTGGCCTTCGTAGTTAAATGCTGAAAGTTTTTAACGGCTGGATTAATTAAACTAACGGTTGATAACTTGTTCTTTTAATTCGTGAAGGGGTTCTGTTAAAAAAACTTTTTTTTCTAGAAAAAGCCTAAGCCGTATTCTTATACATTTGTTCAGACAGCTAGAGCAGTGAAAAGGATGTCTTGAAAAATAGCAAAAACCATTTATTTTGTAAACAAAATAGTCTATATTATTCATTTTGATTGGACATTTTATATATGTGATATATTGTCTACTTCGCACAACATTGATAAATCAAGTCTTCGAAGTAGGGAATTGCCAAGGGAGCACTTACGTCTGCTCTGCGTCTGCGAAACATTTCAGCCCAAAAATATTATTACCACTTTATACCTGCGAATCTAACAACTTGCTATTCGAGTGTAGTGCGGGTGAAATATTTTCTTATATACGTGAGTAATTTTTCACGTATATAAGAAAATATTTTGCAAGACTCTATTCAAATACTTTGTGAAATATGAAGCTTATGATCTTTTTGCATGACTCCGCGTTGAATAAAAAACTGATAATGATTGTACTGTAACCCGAATAGTAAGCAGGTCCAAAATTGCATTACCTACCTATCCATTCGTATATACAGGGTGTAACAAGACCCTTAACGAACACTGTAACCCCATATTGTACCAATAATTATGAACATTTTTTACTTCGGCACCATACCTGGGATATTACTGGTTCAGGAGATATTGAGGCTCAAAGTTACTTGCCAATTTTTGTAATTTGGAACAAAATCGATGCATTAGCCCCGCCAACCTGTTCTATGGAAGTCCTATACACCCATGGATAAGTAGGTATTTCGAAAATTGCACGCGCTCACTTTTCATTGCGGCTTAAAACATGTGTCAATTAAAAAAAAAACATTTTCCAAGTTTTATTTTTGCTTAGTATGACTTGACATTATATCCAAAAAAAGTTGACTTCGGCTTAGTAATAGGTCTTGTGACACCCTGTATAGAATTCTTGAGTTACTGACTGACTGACAGACAAAGCAAAGCCAAATCTTTAGGTGCACTTTTTATTAGCAATTATGGCCTAAGAGTGATGTCCGAATAATCAACGCCCTGTGTGGACAAAAGACACAACCAAAAGGGATAGCGATATATCATGGTTTAGACTAGTGTCAGTTTATTTGAAGGTACTGACTATCACAAACTTCATGCCAGTCGGGTCCGACGGCTATACGTAGGTATTATCCGAGGCACGGGCAAATGATAATCAACAATTTAATACGCCGTGGTTCGATCCCGGTAACCTCTGTCTTACAATCTGTTGGCAATCCACTAGGCTAATTGTACCACTTTGATATCCCAATCGAAATTATCGCCAATAGCGAAATACAGAAAGGGCAGAAAGCGAAAAAAACAAATAGCCTATATGTATTTTATTGAGGCTTCCACCGTAGTGTATCACGTTTGGGCAAAAAATACACCTACACGTTTCATATAAGAATTCCTATGGGAAGATGTTGGCTATAATACTGTTTTTGCAATTTACGTCGTCTGTTGACCTTTAGTGTGCCGAAATGAATTCTCTGTGGATTTTTGACGTAGACAATACATTGTAAATGATGCTCATTCCTAGGAATTGGGTTTTGTTTATTGGGACCTGTTTGGATATTTGATGATGGGTCATATTTTTCGATACATTTCGCAGTGTGAGTTCAAGTATAATATATTATATAAGATAAAAGGAGAGGAATTTCAAATGGCTTTCATCGGTCGATCGATGGGGATTATAGAGATTTAGGTAATTTAATATAGGTTTGCTTACGCAATCACTACCCGTGATATAATGTTCAGGTTGTGGTATAATGATCACTTTCACAAAGCATATTTTTCATCAAAACAGGTCTAGTAAGTTGCTACTAATATCCACCAATCGTCAAATAAATACAACTGTTACTCTTGTTGGTTTTTAACCCTTAACCACTGACGTACGTCTGTCAGACCCAAGCACTTGCTTAAATTGGCTATAACATTTCATTGCGTTCGCGCACAAACTTGCGACTCCCGGTACCTTCCTAGAATGCAGTAACGCGCGCGCGGCGGGAGTGAACGGACGTGCGGTGCATCTCTAACAGGTAAATATTGACTCCATAAGGTCTGTGAGACCCAACGTCAGTGTTAATGTAACTTTTTACTATTTACTTTGATTTTTGTTTTAGGGCTAAAAAGGCGTTAAAATTTCATCTGATGATCGCTTGCCGGTTGCCGAAAGTTCGAGGCCAAATAAACGACCCCGAATCAATGCAACTAGTCAACATTTTGAGAATTTTATTACGGAAAATCTGACTTTTTCAGAATCCGATGAATCTATAGGCGTATAACCATACCTCAACTTTCTTCAGAACTCACTTCTAACTCGCATTATTGGCACAACTGTAACTCATAATATTGTAATAGAATCTCAAGATAGTCGTCTTACTACACGTAAAAATTGTTCTTTATGTTACAAACAAAATAAGAGGAAAACCTCATATATTTGTCATGCTTGTAAAAAGCCAGTTTGTTTACAGTGCTCAAAACCGGCTTGTAATACATGCCGTTAAAAAGTTGTTATTTTTATTATAAGGTGCCATATTTCTTTTTCGATTTAAATTTTAATATATAGTTGTTTAAGTAATATCAGGTCTGTGATAATATTAGACTGATAAAATAAGTTAATGAGCCGTTAATAGTGAGGCTATTTTTGTTATTGTCAATTTTCTCGCATTTTGTATTTTGATTGACAAATTTTTTTTTGTTAAAGTGTGCTTTTCTTTTATTAAGTAGATACTCTGAATAAAACTTCCAATAAATAAATCAGCCAGCCCTTAAAAAAAGTAAAATTGCTGGTCAGAGTCATTTAAAAATACCTTGGGTCTGAGAGACGTACGTCAGTGTTAATGTCAGTAAATACACGTCAGTGGTTAAGGGTTAAATAACCAGCAAGTTGTTGTTGTTGCAAGTTTGGAATATAATCTACTTTTTAAGGTTATCGGCCATTCTGATGGCAGGATGGCTGGTTACTAGTGAAAACAAATTGCGCATATAAACCGTGGATTTATTTCATCAACAGTTCACCCATCCTAGTTGTGACCTCCGCCAACATTGCTTTACTTTACCGATCGATTAGAAACACCACGTCAGGTTACGCTATGAGCTCTACCAATGAGTGAAGTAGGTACCGAACTATAAAATATGACAATAACACATTGGATCGCGTGCGACGTGCTAGTAAAAATCGTATATTATGTGTCTACAGAAGACACATAATATTATACGATTTAGAATTATATACTGAGCTTTTACGATAACTATCTAATAAAAATATGGTACTTTATTAGATCGTAAATTATTTCCTCAATTGAAATCCCTACTTCCCTACTAATATTATAAATTCGAAAGGGTGTATGTATGTATGTTCCGTTTTCACGGTAAAACGGCTAAACTGATTTTGTTGAAATTTAATGTAGAGATATAATAGACCATGGAGATGGACATAGGCTACCATAAGTTTCAAACATTAAACTGGGAGGGATTGTAGGGAGGTTAGAAGTTTGTACGACACAAATTTACCTCTTGGAAGTAACAACGCATGCGCTGTAATAATAGAGTGTTGCGCATGAGCTATCCTATATCTGTCAGTACTGTCACATTTTACACATATTATTGTCATATTGTGCACTGTGATTACATTGCTCGCATTTATAAACTAATCATTATATACTACACTTAAACGGCTGAAACGATTGTTATCTCTACTAATGTCATATGTGGGAAAGAGTTTATAGATACATAATAATGTACATGTATTGGAACATGGCTGTGTCATTTGACTGTATGCTAGGTGATGTTATTATGTACCTTTTGGTATATAATGGTAGATAATGTCATGGATACTGACCAAGTAACTTCGTACCCTATAGAGTTTCTGAACTCTTTAGAATTCTAAGATTGATTGATTCTAGAACATTCAAACAACTTGAGACTAAAAGTAGATTTGTGTCACCCCGAATTTAACTCGCGCGAATCCGCGAGCAAAAGCTAGTAGAATAATATAACAAATGTAAAACAATGATTACTTGCGTAGTGAAAGTGCCATAACCGAATTACAATTTAGGCGAGGTCTTTGGGATAAATACTATGGAATACTAGACACCACTGAAAAGCAAAATATGTATATGAATTTCGGTTACATGTACGCCATAATACGTATCGTACTAGTAGGTAAGTATACATTTTTGGTTATTTATGAAAACCATCTGAAACTAACAACTATTAACAAAACTTAGTTTAAAAAGGCCGACTTCATGAGTGCCTCAAAATGAAGTCAGGTATACGATTACGCTACGAGCCATAGGTGCGGAGCAGTAGTCTTAAATAATAAACGTGGGCTCATATATATGACACATTTTACATAAGTCTCAAATAATTAAATATTGTAACTAAAACCTTAAAAAACATGAAAATTTCTTGCAATTTACGTAACTCTTTGTCGCATCGGCAACTCAAACATTGTGAACGAATTCAATTAAAATTGAAATTCAAGCTGCAACACTGCTAACTCAGCTCTGACCTAGTTCCTATTAGTTTAAAGAATTTTACTTAAGTCCTTTAAAATAATTTAAAATATGAATACTTGCATATAGATAAACTTTTGATTTGACATACATTTGCATACCATTTTGTCAAATTGATTCGAATTATATGCAAGTGCATTAAGAATACATTCAAATATTCATACTTCTCAGTTTGGGATTTTTTTTGACATTCAGTGAAAATGACTTTTTTATTTGGAATGATCATAGGAATGTATATTATGAGGGGACAGTTAGTAATGGGATCAAACGATCTCGTTTGATCCAATGCTGTATAGGATATTATTATGAGGGAGAGAGGATAATGATCCTCTCTCCCTCATGATAATATCCCTTCATAATTGACAAGTTACTACTCAATAATAAGTAATAGTGCTATCCAAAAATATTAAAAACGAAATTAATTGTATACTTACTGTCAGTAGCTCTCACAGCATCGTATATTTCTTGTAAATATGCGTAATTTCTACAAGATTTCACTTCATCTGGTAATCTTCGTCGTCTGCAAACAAAATATATCTGTTATATTTTTATGCTCATTTAAAGAAAATAAACTTGAAACTTCTGTTTGATCATTTGCTTCTTTTAATAGTTTCTTTGTTGATTCTTGAACAACGAGATTTGGACGACCCAAATGAACTGTTATAGGGTTGGATTCTTGGTATTTTGAGACCCTTATTATTTAGGAAAAAAAATGTAATGTTAAGATACCGTGTTTTGACAACGGTTGCTATGAGTCCAGCCAATGTAGAAAAATAATGTTGTAGGGATGTATTGTCAAATAATTACTATTCATTATTATACAAATACAATAATCTAATTATATAAATATGTATACACACAAAATGTTCCAGGATGGCAATCGAACACAAAATCGGCTTAGCAGGCAAGAGAGTAGCAGGTAGAGTAACTACACCAACATGCCAGTGTATGCGTGTCACTGTTCTTGTACAAAATACAGAAAGCAAATATTTTATTTATGTTACCAGCAATTCAAATGTTAAACGAACAATTTAGGGAGACCTAGTAATTAAAAATAATCCAACCACTTCGAGTTAATTAGTTAGACGCTTAACCGTAGCTTGGAGGACTCTAGTAAAAGGCCTTACACCTAATACACTTAGGATTTTAACGAGTCTTCGCTCTGTGGAGGCGTGTTATAAAGCGTAGAAAAATATTTTGAAACTGTTTTACAAATATAAGCTTATTTTTGGACAATGAATAAAGCCAGAATTGGCTAAGAACAAATTATTATTTGTTTAAAAGTTACAGTGAGAAATATAAAAGAGATATTTTTTTTTTTGTTTTGACAAGAAATTTGTATTAATCGACAAGGCTTTCAATTTAAACGGATGTTGAAATAGTGCCGTCTCTATTGGCAGTTGATATCTGCTGCGCGTCAAACAGGGTGTCATTTTGTGCACGGACGCGTATGTTTTCTTTCTTTTTTAAAGTGATCCTGCGAGAACAGTTCTCCATATGATTATTCGGTCTTTAAGCTTATTACAATAAATATAGAATGAGCAGTTCTTTAGGCAGACGGCCAGGATGTGCGTCGTACTGCTGTTGCATCAAGTGTCTTTGTATGGGAAATCATTACGGCGCAGTATGATAGCGAGCACGGAACAGTACTCCTATTATAAGGAAAGTAGTTAAAGTGTAAAAAAGTTGCCAAAATTTCATATATATTATGAGTTTACTCTTTTAATGGCGAAGGAGGTATTGCAACTTTATTAATATATTGAAAAGGAAAAAGATGACATCATCAAATTGGCTCATACCTTTGTTAACAGAGATAAGTCTATTTTAACGCCGCGGGTGAATGGTCTTAGGAAATATCGTTTTCGTAATGTTAGTTTGCACCTTTGGGTGTTCATAAAGCGTTTAGGCCGGTTCGCAATATTCGAGCAACCGTGTGTTTGCAAAAACTCAAAGAGGTTTAAGCCCAAAACCAATATGCCTTTGCAAAAAATTGTTAAAACCATTGTGAAAGGTAATGTACATTTTTGTTCATACAATCAATCTAAGATTACTGTTACATGAGCATTGATGACCCATATTTTATTTAGAAGCTTACTGTAAATCGAGTTTTAATAATTTATTTCCGTACATAAATAAATTTTTCATTAAACATTATGTGTACTTAATGGATACAGAGCTAGTTGGGTTTCGTACCCCAAATGCGAAAAGGTGCCATTAATAGATCACCTTATAGTCCGTTCGTATCTATCTGTTTTAAGACCATCTTGGTGCATCCACATCGCATGTTTATTGTTGAGCAACATTTAGAAACACGGCAATAAAGGGGCAAGTCAGTAGCTATGGAGATACCTCGAATTCTTCGTAATAAAATGTTGTAGTATTTTGAGATGTTGTGCAAAAACGTTGCAGCATAATGTTGCATCCACATTTGCACCATTATACTCTTAAATGCCTAAAGATTTTAAGAACAATTTAAGTATCACACAAACCTGTTGTCTCGTTTGAGAATCAAACCTAAAACATGCCACGCAGTATCAAGCGGCGACGGCTTAAACCACCACACCAACCATGCAGTTTAATTAATTATTAATGGTAATACTTACAAACAGTTATATCTGTCATATGGCTCTGCTTGGTTTTTGGTCAAAGCTGCTACAGCTGCGTGAAGACACTCATTCTGTAACAAAACAATAAAATATTAATTATGCGATCGGCAAGATACATAACACATCTATATTTAAATAGGTAGTTGATTCGTTGAAAGTCTATTATACATACTGGTCTTTTGTTCTATTGATTAATAACTCAGACTAAGCAGCGAGGTCGTGAGTTCGACCCAAATTTTCGCGTGACCCCGATAATTTATGCTTGTTTGTTAAGAGACTGGGTATCTTTTATATGTAACACTAGACCTCGCCCACTGCTCTACCGCGGTTATTAAACACCTAAACATTCCTCAGGTATCACCATTTGGTGTACATACATAAATACATATTCTCACGCCTATATTCCCGAGGAGGTAGGCAGAGGTATATTGCTACACCCAATTTTCGCCAGATTTATTTTAGTCCCACGTAATGGGCGTGGATAGGTGGCGAGCCTATTGCCGTACCTGGCACATTACCAGACTCCGAGCTGCTACTGAGAATTTTCTAACGGAAAAACCCAATAACACTTTGCCCGACTTGGGCATCGAACCCGAGACCTCCCAATCCCACGCGCACATTTATGCCGCGAGACCAACGAGGCAGCCGTAACCATTTGATGTAAACTGTAAAAAAACTGGATCGCAAGTGTTTGAGTTTATCGAATTTATTCAGACAGGAGAACAGGAGACATTATAGAATTATAATATGATATATATAATTATATTATTAGTTTATTACTACAGCGTAACAATGCCGTGGTGCTTGTTCTTAACTGGATCCGATGTAACAAATCTGGACCCAGATTAAAGCTGTCACGTCGATGGCTGTTGACATGCATGACATGGGCTTATACACATGCAATTTAATACGTGGAAAGTACGGTGGAGCGATAAGAAGGGTAGGTGACAAAACGGGTTTAGTTATAAGCGGGTTAGGACAAATCCAAGGGATGACAGGATCTATCAATCTTATAAAACGTTTCGACAGAATAGACGCACTTTTACGAGTAGCTTAATATCAGTATGGACGTCGCCTGATGCTTTACAGTAGAGTTTCTTTATTAAAGGCCTTTTTCTCACACAATTATTGACATGAAATAATATATTGGCATTTTCCCGACGAGCGCGGTCTAACACTCCTTGATTATTTTTGTACTTGTGTATTTAATCAAAATACCTAAATGATTTACGTATAAAATACATACTATGGCATTTTGTTTACATAATTATGTGTACAAGATGAGCACAAAGGTATTGAATACATAATGGTCAATGTAGCAATTAAAACTCTTGGTTCGTTGCTGGAAAAATAAACTTGTATTTCTTATATTTCAAATCAAATTAAACGTGAACAAGAAAACCTTAGAGGAGTATTTTCGAAATAGAGAAACATTTGGAACATAGAAAAAGAAATCTTAAAGTTTAAAATTAAATAAGGAGAAATATATTATTATTTCTTAGTCTTGAACGTCATGGAATTGAGTTTCACAAATAATTTAGAGTGCATTCTTACACAGAGTCGACGTCGAACCCTGAGAAAAGTTTTAACGATGTCCTGTGTTCATCTTTCTGTCAACAAACTCTCATTTTACGAACAATATTATGTTTGTATATTATACAACGCGCGCGGTCAGAATGATCGTTATTTTCACATCACGGGTATGATAAATAAGATAAAATGTTGTTTTTTGGAATTATCTAAGGGACGAAAACTTTTGGACAGCATGCTTTCGTAGTATGCGTACTGCCCGAAAATAGATCGTTACTGCTTATTTTCCTGGAGTGGTTTGGTGCCACAGGAGCCAGATGATCTTTCCAATTCATTGTGAAACTTAAGTTTGATAATTATAATTGATAAGTATATTAACATAATTATAGAAAATTACGCACTGTGATAGTGCGTGAAAAAATATACAGGGATACAGATGCGATTACCATAGATAATGTTTTGAGAATAAATAGCGTGTATCTATAGCTATGTGCTTACTTTCGCCTAAGTACTTGTCATCATCTATTTCACACGATACCTACGACAGCTATGAACGCAAGAGTTTGTTATACTTTCAAACAAAAACTACTCAACGGATTTTTGTTAAACCTTTTTCAGAATATTGCTAGATGTCATCTTCTATTTCTTTATAACGCATAAGTTACCTTTTATTCCATCTAGTAGCTACAAACATAAATGTGTATATGATTATTTCCAATTAAAATTATCGTATATAACTTTTCATGTCAATACTCCTTGACAACATATTTTCAATCCAAGATTACTGGTAAACGCCATAAAAACCTAACCTCAACAAACTCCCGATAAAATATGAAACATAAATATTAACTTATTTAAATGATTCCGATTAAGCTAATAGCCCGTCAACCGTGATCGTCAATGTTACAACTCAGTAACGACTTGCCAGATATTTTGACATTTCTGACTCGCCCTTTTTAGCAAACGAACTTGAAAAGAAACTCAACGAACCTCGTTTATTCCCACCGAGCTGTCAAGCGTGAAGGAAATGACATCCTTACGTTTTCTTTATGAGGTACCGGCATAATACGAAACCTTAACGCGATTTACTGACGCTAAATAATGTACAGAATGAATTATAAATAAAAGGGAGTACTTGTTTTATAGGCAAAGCAGTGATATGGTGTTGAAAGATTAACAGACTGCTATGCAGAGGACCTTGAATTCGATGTTCTCCGCATTCAATAAATAATGATCGCTTGCTGAACTGTAAAAAATATCCTGTGAGGAAATCAGCACGAGAGTTCGTCATAACTTTCTCCTAAGACATATGAAGTCTCTCAACCCATATAATACTGGGACTATGGCCTTACTTCTTTTTATAACGAGAAGAGGTCTGTGCCTAGAAGTGGTACAGAATACAAGCAAGGCCGATGATAACAAAAAGTGTAACCCACTCTTACATGGTCGTATATATGCTATAGCATTTAAACACTCGACTGCAGATTCTTAGAATCTATACATACCTATAATAAAATATGCTCTCTGTCTGTCTGTTTGAATAAATGCGATAAAATCTAAAACTACCGAAAGAATTTGTGTACGATTTTCTTTCATAGATAGTGTGATTTTTAAGGAAGGTTTATCATAAAAATAATCAGTCCTCTATTATTTTTATCTTGCTATAAACAAAAAAACACAAGGCCACATAGATAGAGCATATGAAACATTCAATGCTACATTCTTAGAATTTAATACAAAAATAGCGGTATAGCAGGTAATATTATATTATTACGTAGCGTCAGTGCAGCCTTCTTGTATGGCTTCCTGTCCTCTAGTCGGCTTACAGCTCCCGGTTTATCCGGTTAACACCTGAACTGATGCTAGACGGATATTTTGATATTCTCTACTTATGTTGGAGTATTTAAGACAGTTATATTTAGCTGCGTTGGATAGAAATAGATGTAATTTGAAATAATAACAATATGTTGATTTGATATAGCTTGACACGCACTTAATTGCTATTGTTTCGTATTATCTGTATATATAAAATCCTTGCGTTACTGACTGTCTGACAGACAAGCCACAGTCAAAACTATTGGGCGCAGGAAGCTGAAATTTAGCATGTATGTTCTTTGGGGATATAGTTGTTAAGAAAGGATTTCTCGAAATTCCTACGGGATCGAGCAGAAACAGTTATATTAAAAAAAAAGTGTGCTAAGCCGTGCTCATCTTTTAGTGTTTCATAAGCTATATTCTTTAATGTTTATCATATTAAAAGAACAGAAAACAGTGGAACAGTTTACTCGCACACACAATGATCAGTGGTCAGGCTGAACCTTGAGATGTAGTGTGGGACCCAATTCTCCTAAATAAATATAGTTTCGATATCATGTCAGTGTCATACTTACGTCACAAAAAGCGTATTCTTCTAAATTATCTGATAATTGAACGAAGTTGTAACGAGATCGTAAATTGAAACAAATGTCAAAATATGTGTCAACGACGAACTGTTTATTTCAAATTATAAGATAATGATATTAGGTTATCACAATATAGCTTCTGAGTCAATTCAAAAGATAATATCAATGTCATAAAAATAGGATAATTGGCCCCGTGGTCATTACTTTATAATCCACAAATAGTTATTTCGTGTCCGGGTTTTTTTGTGCCCGTTAGTTGAGAACACCCAGACACGAAAAAACAATTTAGGGATTACACAAATTGTTGTCTCGTTTGGGGATCGAACCACTCGACACACACGCGACTCAGTGTCAAGCATGCAAAATAAAACGGGAAAGGAAATAATAATAATTGTTTTTTATAACTCACTAATAACGCGACGAATGTTTGTTTACCTCATATTATATTATACTCTATGTACGTGAATAATAACTCTGTGAATACTGCATAAATTATTTTTAAATAGAATCTAAAGAACATGTATAGAAGAAACGTATTTTAATGAAAATAACTAAATAATCCATCAGTGAGTAATACTCAACTGGGTGCATAGGGTGCCCACCAAGAACTTAGGATCCCGAGCCAACCTCACCTGCAAGTGGTGCACCTGCCGATCAACCGACGAGGCTCTGGCAAACAAAATATCCCGATAAGCGGCAAAAGGCTCGCCACGTATTACGTGGGATCAAAACACTGGCGAAAAGCGGGTGTTTAATATGCCCCTGCCCACCCCTTCTGGGAAACAGGCGTGAGTCTATGAGTAATACTCCCCTTCCCCCAACTGCCTAATTTCAGTTTTCAGAACATTAAAAGCCTTTGCCGCACCCCTACAATCAATACGAACCATTTTTTGTGAGGCCCAGGCTCACTGTATAATTGACCTTTGGCCTATATTTAATCTCGGTATAATTGAATACTAGCAAAATGCCGCGGGATACACCCAATTATTAAATTTGTAACAAAATATAAGTGCGCGATCTTAAATTTTGGTGTTAAATACCTACGTATATTACTTGTCAGTTTACGGCAAGCAAAGCGCCGCATTGAAAATTTACTTCGCCCCAAGATTAAGATCATTCCAGGTTAGGTTGTTTTATACTGCACTAGAGACATGTCTAAATATGTTTAGTAATTATAGCTTGCCCCATGCATCAGAAAAAATGTAAAGCCGTCGGTCGCAACTAGAATGAAGCTCTTTGACAGTTGTTATCGGGAGTCAGGAACCTTGAGTATCCTGCCACTGATCTTAGTAGGTAATAAAATTTCACTATCCCTTTAGGTTGTAGAGATTAGATCGCAGTAGTTCCGTGAAAAAGCTGTTATCCTGTCAAATCTGACTAATCTAAATAGCGGACTTTGGGCTTCGAGTTGAAAGTTCAATATGCAACTGGAATAGCGGTAAAATGACAATGATGATTCTGGCCTACTTGCTCGTTTGACAAAGTAAAATTTACCCCTATATTCCTTGATTTTATATCAAAAATTTTTGATCCTCTTGATTGATGATCAAAGCGAACTAATGGTATAAAAGAATACTAAAGTCCAGTCACGAAAAGAAAATAAGTTAATGCTAGAATTCAGATTTAGGTTACTTAATCCGTATTCGTCCTTAGGTAATGGTTGGTAAATGAGAAAACGTCTGTGATTCGGCATTATTGGCTTACGATTTTCAATCATTTGTTTGACTTTTTTTAGATTGAAAACGTGAGAAATCTTTTAAAATAATGGAAATGTCTTAAAAAGATCATTATTGCATATTCTAGAAATTTAGATCAAGATATTATTCAGATTCTTTTCTCTACAACCGCATTGCTGTTGAACATACTTATCTACAATAGCAAGAAAACTTTACAGGCAATTGAAAATAATTTATTTAAAATTGTGGACAGCATGGAAATTACACCTAAGGTTATTTTATAGTAGTTACAAGCTGAAAATATACTTTGTTTTTCACGCTTGTGGAACGGTTATCTTCTCGTACGTAAGGCATGCCATTATTGAAGAAATATCCTTTATCTTGAATATTGACAAGTTTTATTTATTCATGAACTCAGTTGAATTGTATATGGCCACACGTTTCAAATAGTACTTAATCGTAAATCGTTTTAATCCTTCTTATTCCAAAGGTTAATTTGGTTTAAATTATAAAAGCTCTCCATTTACCAAAAGCAAAATTAATTCTGAAAGGCAGCGGAAAAATCTGTAGGCGGCTATAATTAAATTTATAAAACAAATCAATCAAACTCTTTCGTCTATGGAAATTAATTGATTGTTTATTGATGTCCGATAAATCTATTCATAAACAGCTTAAAGGGATGTACTTCTAATTAAAATGAAAGACAGCTAACAAAGTTTGAACATGGCCGGGTGTTGGTGCAAGTTACAAGAGATTGAAGTTTTTTTGAAAAATGTAAAGTAGTAATGAGACATTGCTTTGTATGTTAACTCAAAAGAATTATGGCACTTGGCGTAACTATTACCTAGTTAGGCCAAGTGTCACTTTGTACTAAAATGCGATTGCGACGTGTGTTGGCGCACTGCCAACACACGTCGTGTGCCATCGTGCTCATGCACTACAGGCTCTAACACAGAGACACGCCCCACGTTGGGCTGCAATGAGCCAATTAAAGATTTTAGGGTGGCATTAAGAGCCCGCAACAAACAGATTCAAGAGAAATAATTCATTTTATAGAGAACTATTTCTAGTATCGTACGCAATAAAGAATCGTAGTCTTCTGAACTCTTGTTGAATTAGAAATTGCAAAGTTTGATAGCCTAACTTCATGGCTTTGTTTGATTCCTTTTAGAAAACCAAATAAAAAGACTACTATATTAAAGAAACAAGAATCCATAAGTAAATTAATATAGATACTACTAATACAAATAAACTTACTGCAGTAATAAAACGGTCTTTAAGCCCCGTCTGCCAACGACCGATGGAGCAGACGAGTCTTAGAGTGGAAACTACGTTTCGGCAAACGAAGAGTGGGATTCCCCCCCGACTAGTTGGTCGGAAGACCAAAAAAAGGTGGCTGGAGCGAGCTGGATGCAGAAGGCAGAGGACCGGTTATTGTGGCGCATGTTGGGCAAGGCTTATGTCCAGCAGTGGACTGCAATAAGCTGATTGATTCAAGTTTTTAAGACGTGGTAGTTGGAAGCGACATGGGCCAGTAGGTTTAGCTGCCCTTTAGAAATAGGTAGACACTTGGGGCACATTGCTGAATAAAAGTACGTAATTATGGCTAGAACTGCCCATGATTTAGTAGCGCCTGTTTTGTGTGGTGGCGGATTACACCAAAGTACTCCAGACAGCGAGATAATTTTGGTAGGTACCTTCTGCTTAACCCAAGATGTGGAAGTTGAGCCTTTGATTTGAGTTTCCACCATTAAGAAAACCCTTACCAAAGTGTCCAAGAATAGAACAGAATAAAATTTGTGTGTTACTATCGACCTAGAATTTACAAGAAACTTATCGGAGAATGTTGAACCTCGTTTCATCTTACGAAATTTATATCTTAAGTAAACTGTTTCCATTCACGCAAGCGCATTACTTACACCAGCAGTTATCTGTAACCGTACACCTTAAGTGAACTACCAAAGAGGCTTTATGATGACACGGGCGATAGATGAATGGCAGAAAATGGAAGCAAGACCTATATATCGGATGTCTAATGGATCGGCTGCTATGTCTATTTTGATTTCTCTTATATACTGCGGTAACCCATTTACGTTGTATATATGTTTTCCGTAACACTTGGGTGTAATATAACCTTCTAAACCGGAGGTATATAGATATACCGGAAGATGCCCGCGGGTACACCCGCGTTATTTAAGGCTACTGCTCTGCTCCCGTCGCTCATAGCGTGATATTATAGCCTATAGTCTTTCTCGATAAATGGGCTATCTAACACTGAAAGAATTTTTCAAATCGGACCAGTGGTTCCTGAGATTAGCGCGTTCAAACAAACAATCAAACAAACTCTTCAGCTTTATATATTAGTATAAGATTATAATATAGAATTATATAAGGCCAACAGCCTCGGTGGTGGTAAGCTGAAACGAGTGCGATTTGAATATTCAAAAGTGTCTAAAATAATGATAATATATGAGATTTATTAAGATAGCTTAGACCCTAATTGAAGGCTTTTCAACTTTTCTTATTGTGATTTCTACTCATTCAGTTAAAAGAGAATATTACTATATTATTTTCTAGCAGTAAGGCACTTTAAAGATACATCTTAGTGTTATCAGATAGCTATTTTACCCTATCCAGTGGGAATTTCGGCAATTCCCGTCTCAGTGCTGTTACGGACACTTTGCTAGACTCCGTGCTGCTACTGAGAACTCGGCAAAATTCAGTAACACTTTTGTGCAACCCGGCTATCGAACCTGGGACTTGCCGATCAGTAAACACATACTCTGTCTACTGGACCCAAGAGGCATTCGAACATCATGCAACTTGAAAAGAAAATATTTGAATTTATTTTATTTTAAACCTATGTCACTTAGCTTTATGAAAGGCGTAAGAGTTTAAGTGTTAACCACTTACTGCGCTTTTACGCTGTGTCGAGAGCCACACTCATTTTCGCCTGCAAATGCAAATGAACACGATATTTTTTTTTCTAGTATGGTAACTGATTTTTTATTGAATACCACTAAAGTATTTCATTCATCACGCCCACTAGAATCTTTAGACGAATCTTTTCTATAAAATAATTTTCAGTAGAATTCACTCGATGCCGCAGTAAATTTTCAAGCTCCCTCCCAACTATCTACACGAAATAAAAACATACCATAAAATCGCTCCGTCGTGACGTAAAAGAAGGACAAAAAAATAACAAGCATACACAATTTCGCATTTATAGTATTAATATATGGATAAAAATCTCAAATTTTTGGGCTCATTTTTATATTTATCTAGTATTAGCGTTCTGCCTTGCTGTAGATAAGTCATACAAATCGAGTATCAATAGCTCCATTGAAATTGGATCTGTCCCCAGCGACATTAATGATGAGATATTTCATCGAAATATTTCTTTTACATCCCTCCAGGAAGTTGAAAGCCAAAATAAATCAAATAAAGGTGTCAGTTACCCAGCGCGAGTTATTGAGTTTCGTGTTCAAAGTGCTTAGTAAAATGGCTGACAAAATTTGTAAAAAGGACTACAGTTTGTATACGTTTTGATTATTTAATAAAATACTAACATCAATAACACGCTTTTTGTTTTTTTGCTTTCGACACTGACTATGAATTTAAAGCAATTATAAACAAATATAGAGATCACTGTTATGCTTTAGCTTTGACCAGTGAGTGGAAAGGAATATTGGATTTCTGATTCTTTAATGTAATAGACTCGTCACGTAATACAATGTAGCTAAAAAACAGAGCTGGCTGGCTTTGTAAGCTTAATTATTGAAGCTTTTATATATTAATAAGTAACTAAAAGCATCTTCATAGAATATCGAAGTAATTTGTTATTTTTTTATGTATAGCAAGGCATCAACATCAAAATCGAAATAATTTGTAATTTTGTTAAACAAATGAACAGTTACCAATAAAGGTGCGTAGGCATTTTAGTGGGTGTGTTGTGCGTATTCTTTATGTCTATGATGACGACACATAAATAACAAAATTAAACATCACAGAAATACAGGGTACAGTAATAAATATGTTGTTGATAAAATAGTTGTCTCAGTTACGATTCGAGTAAAATTATATACTTTTCAACAAGAATCTAAATAGAAGAAGAAGAGAAAGAAAAGATCTTTCTTTTAAATTATTCAGTTTATTTCTCAAATATTATAAAAAACAAATAACAGAGTAGCAAATATTAATTGAGACTGGATTAAAGCAATAATTATGAAGAAAAATTTTCAAGTCAAAATCTTTTACAGCTTCGCGGAATTTGTGCCGTATCCAATAATATTTTATAGAAGGGTTTTCCAGGAATTGCGTCTTATTAAACTTTTGGCGATTCTATAAACCTTTCTTTGTGTAATTCGACTTTGGAGTCGAATTTCAAAGATTGGTCTTTGAAATCCAAACAGTATTTTAACCTAAAATATACTAGATTTTGTAGTACCGGTATTTTTTGGCATCTCGCTGTATTTTCATTTCAAATTCAATGTTTATTTTGCTTCTCCAAAGATAATATTCTCTACCTAGTATCTATCTAGTACGCGACAAAAAAACGGAAACGGAATGTTGACGGTTTTTACCAATATTTGATTCGCGAGGAAGGTTTAGGTGTAGGTATAAGTCACGCGACTAGAGCCGCGGGCGACTTCTAGTATTAATTAACATAGTTATTAATTGTGTGTCATCAAGAGAGTTATTAATCGTATACTAGTAATATCTAACTTATTGTATTAGTTTCCATATTAGTGCAAAAGTACATACGTAGACTTGATTTTATCCTCAAGAGGTCTTAGTATATTGTTACTATGCTTTACTGACTTTGTAAGTTGAATCTGTCTCAGATTTCTGTCTGTTTCGAGGTATCTCATGGCTTGCGTTTTCTAAAATAATTAATGAATGTGTAATACGATATTTACAAGGATCCTCATTCCATTCAATTGCGTATTCAATCGCGAGGTTAACGTCACCGTCTTGTATTCAACATTGTATTGACGTCGTTAGAGGGGTCTCCCTTGTTTGACCGAAAGGACTTTGACAAATTTTCACTTCCCCAAAAATTTTTCGCGTAATTTGATTAGCCAAATCATTACTTAGCAAAAAATCTATTCACAAAAAATTGTATCGCAAACTTAATGTTTGGGAAATGGACGTTTAAACTATAACTAGTTTACCAATTAGTACTTTTAATATTTTTTATTTAGGCAAATATTTCAGTTGGAATAACAGTTTTTACGCAAAATCAATAATTATCCTAATCTAAATAGTTCAGCTCCGGGTAACCTACTAAAAGCAATCTCTTTTTTATATTAGTGCAAGTCGTTTCTGCCAGTTTGTCACAGTTCTAACCTAACCTTACCATTTTTTTTATAATTAACCTACTCTAACTACTTCCATAAATAAACTAATATCACCAAACGTTTATTGTCTGAAGATTGTTTGCTGTGATAAATCATTTGATTACAGACCACATGCCATAATGACATTATACTTTGTAATATTTTGCTAAGGAAAAATTTGACCAAATAAAAATATGCGTACTAAAATCATTCGAAATATTGCAATGGTATAAAAAAAGGTTGGTAAAATTTGTTTGGGTAATGAAATTTTGTTAAAATCTTTTCGGCAAAACGGCAGGATCCCCGTTAGAGACGCGTCGATATAACAAGGGAATAAAAATTAAATAGTCTCAAATAAAACATAGGTAGTTGGTTAAACTATTTTTTTAGTGTTTAAATTATTATATGACCATAGGTATAACATAATATGGTATAATATAATCCATAAATTAATTTATCCCTAGTTTGAGAAGCAGTGTGAATCTATCATTAACGGATTTTGCAAAATACAATATTGTTAAATGATAATAATATATTTGTACATATAAGTTGTAGCAATCCTAGCATCCAGATTTCCTGTTAGCTCTGTAATTTTCAATAAATAAATAAATATAATGTGTTATGAGTCTTGCATTTAACTCAGATCTTGTAGAATTTCGTGGTTTTAGGCCAACATACATAGTGAATCTTTTATTACGTTGATATGCAATTTGTAACGTACGTATGTATTTCAAAGCAAGAGTTCAAACAACTTACAACAATATACACAACTTTATATTTCAAACTACGTCGAAATACAAAATCGCTTAAAGCTTGTTATTTTAGTATTTGGCGTAACCGACATAGTTGTTTAATTACAACAATTACTTAATAAGAGTCTGAACTTCGCCTTCAGTCGGTAAATTAATTACAAGTTTAAACTAGTAAGAAACGAAATGGAATGTAACAAACATCTTCAAATTTTCAAGGACATTGCGACAACAAACAAAGTGAAAAGTCTATTACTGTTATTTGAGATCTTCTATTGCATTTTAGGTCGTAGTAAAATCATGCTTGATTCTTAAGAGCTTAAGAAATAATTAATAATGTTCGCGTTACAATAAAATGAACAGTTACCAAATTGTCCAGGTTTGTTTACATCAACAACCTTTTAAGTCCTCTCCAGTCTGGTTTCAGGACTGGACATAGCACTACTACTGCACTCCTTAAAGTGACTGGCGATATTAGGGAGGGCGTGGAAAATGTCAAGGTCACAGTGTTGACTTTGGTTGATTTTTCAAATGCCTTTAATACCGTCAGTCACGATATCCTATTATCCCTCCTCTCCCATCTCAAAGTCTCATCCGATGCTCCGGATTGGTTCTCAAGTTATCTCCGGGGTCGTCAGCAGTCTGTCAGCCTTGATGAGTCATCATCGAACTGGTGCGACAACAACTCTGGCGTTCCTCAAGGCGGTATCATTTCTCCTTTGCTAGTTTCTATGTTTATTAATCTCTTAACTCAAAATCTTCAATGCGATTATCACTTGTATGCCGATGACTTGCAGATTTACTCTCAGGCAACTGTTGAAGATGTATCACTAGCAATCCATAGGGTTAACAAGGATTTACTTGCCATAAAAAATTGGTCAGACAAGTTTGGCTTGTCTGTAAATCCTAGTAAATGCCAAGCCATTATCATTGGCAGCCAGCGATCAATACAAAAACTAGACTTTACAACTCTGCCAACACTAGTCTACGATGGTACCGCTATAGACTTCTTTCTAATGGTCAAGAACCTTGGCCTGCATATAGATTGTACCTTGAGTAGGCGTAACCAAGTTACTCAAGTCGGTCAGAAAATTACAGGTACCCTACGTGGTCTAAACCGCTTAAGAAACTTCCTCCCACCCAAGACCAAGACTATGCTTGTGCAAACTTTGGTTTTCCCGTTGATCGACTATGGTGATGTATGCTACTATGACCTGAATGCAAAACTTCTCAACAAACTGGATCGTCTTCTCAATAACTGCATTCGATTTATCTTTAACCTTCGCAAGTATGATCATGTATCTACTTATCGTTCTCAATTGAAGTGGCTTCCTGTTCGTCAAAGACGCAGTATGCGTGCCCTCACTACTCTTTATTCTATCCTTATGTCTCCCAATACCCCAAAATACCTTAATTCTTATTTCCAATACTTGAGTTCCAACCACGATCGAAATCTTCGTTCTTCCAATAATCTTCTCTTACTTTGTCCTTCACATAGTTCTGCTTTAATTCACTCGTCCTTTCCCATTCAAGCAATCCTTCTTAGGAATGCCCTTCCTCTAGAAATCAGGATGGCTACTACAAAGGATCGCTTTAAATCCAGAGTGAAACAACTGTTGTTGGATAAATTGGCAGAAGTATCCTAATAATATGTTTATGTATATTGGTATTTAGTATATGTATATATTTAATATTTTTATAATTTGTTATGTATTCTTAGTTTATAATTACTATATATTTTATATTTTGTATAGCTACATATTTATTAATATGTTCTTGTACTATCGAATGTATGTATTTTAAACTATGTATATAATATGTATTATGTTTATGCTACAAAAGTTCTTCTTCACTCACTTCTTCAATACACCTACTTTAATCTCTGCACCACTCTAAGGTAGACTGGGAGAGAATGCCCAAGGCATTAAGTCCGCCTTTATACGCTTCAGTGTATATAAAGTTATTAAATAAATAAATAAATAAAAATTCCGATAGACGTGGCGTAGCTGAATATTTTGAAAAATAAACTTCATATTGTGCCATTCTTCTCAACACCCGTTATTCGATCGTTTTCACACCAAATATTAAAAAGTTAACATGCTTATTATCAATCATCACATTAGAAAAGTTAAACAAAATTGAGGATGAAAAATTATATTTTTTCAAGAACGACAAACTGTATTTGAGGTTGTATTAATTTCAATCTAACCACTAACCACCATTCTACCAACCCGCACTTGGTGAGCGTGGTGGACTATGGCCTTACCCTACTCATAGTGAGAAGAGGCCCATGCCCAGCAGTGGGACAGCTTATATACAGGGCCGATGATGACAAATAATTTCAATCGGGCTTTTTTACTTTTTTAACTTAACTTTAATTTTTAAATATCACAATATAAGTACATAATTTATGATATTTTGTTTCAATAAGTATCACGAAATTACGTTGTTTTTTATTAATAATAAAGTGAAATGCACACTCCAGGTAAATCAACAAGTACACTAGGTACACCGCCGCCACAATTTCTAAATATTTTGATGAAATAGTATACGTTATTTGAAGTATTCGCTGAGTCGTAACTAAATTGGTAATGCTGAAATTCAGCAACTCTTGACATACAATTCCGGGTTGTTCTTGACCCATTACTTCATATTAGTTTCTGTTCAGTTGCGGCACATCGTTGAGGTTTTATACAAATTTTAAAATTTTCTTGTTTATTTCATATTTTTAAAGGTTGGTCGTTGGTCTCGCGGCATAAATGTGCGCGTGGGATTGGGAGGTCTCGGGTTCAATTCCCGGGTCGGGCAAATTGTCAATCAATCAATCAATCATTTATTTTGCGAAAATGGGTACAGTGTTGGTATTATAAAAAAAGAAAATCTTATGTTTCTCCATAATCTACCGTTAAGGCATGCAAAATTTATATAATAAAAAAATGTCCATTAGAATTTAAAATAATCAATATAAATTAATGTCAAAAAATAAAATATAACTCAAAGATGTCAAAAAAATAATAATAATAATACTTAATATATAAAATATGACAATGAATTAATTACACATTTATCTTCCAAGTATTCCTTCACGCTGTAATAAACCTTTTCTAGTAATATATTTTTTAATTTTATTTTGAAGTCTAATATGTTATCCTGACAAAGATTCTCTGGAAGTTTATTAAAAATTCTTGATGCCATACAAAAAATGCTATTATTTAAATATGTGGTTTTATTTGGTATATTTTTTATTTTGTATTGATGGCGGAACTGCCCTGGAACTTAGTAAAGAGATGCATATTCTTTTTTACAAATATAGCAACTTCTAAAATATAAATACTTGGAAGAGCTAGTAAATTAAGTTCCTTAAATATTGGTTTGCAACTGTCGGTTCTTTTTAACCTATAAATTGCCCTAACACATTGCTTTTGTACTCTAATAACATACTCCCAGTCGGTGGAGTTTCCCTAGAAGATTATGCCATAACGCAGTATTGATTCCGCATGTGCAAAGCGTAAGAACTTCTACTAAGTTTAGAGGTTATGTATTCAATATGTGATTTCCAATTAACATTGCAGTCTATATTCAAACCAAGAAATCTAGTAGTGTCGACTTCTTTTATCTTAGTACTTAAGAAATCTGTCTCGCAATCAATGTGAGGTCTATTTCTGTTTCTAAACAACATAAGACTTGTTTTTCCAGATTCATTATTAAGTTATTTTTAGTTGACCAATTGACTATATTTGTAAGGGTTTCGTCTATAGTTCTTTTTAGGACATCATAATTTTTGTTAGAGAATACCACAGTGCTATCGTCTGCGAAAAGAAACATTGGTGAGTTAACGGCTTTTGGAAAGTCGTTTATATAAATAAGAAATAATAAAGGTCCCAAAATGCTTCCCTGGGGTACACCATATTTTACATGTCTAAACTCAGATAAAAATGTAACTTCTTTCTTTTTTATTTTACAAATCTAGATATAGCAGTGGCTTGCTGACGGTTTCTCAGATATGACATAATTAAGTTTAGTGCATTACCTCGTATACCGCAAGCATTTAATTATTTTTCTAGAATTTCATGTTCCACACAGTCAAAAGCTTTTTTCAGGTCCATAAATAAAGCACACACCGGTATATTATTGTTATTGGGTTTTTCTGTTAGGAAATTCTCAGTAGCAGCTCGGAGTCTGGTAATGTGCCCGGTACGGCAATCGCCCCCTATTACGTGGGACCTAAAAAAATCATGGCGAAATGTGGGTGTAATATTACACCTCTGCCTACCCTTTCGGGGATACAGGCGTGGGTCTATAAATAAAAAATAAAAAAAATATTTTAAAAGGTAACCGCCGAGCCTAGAAACCAGTTAAACGGTTTTATTTAGCTTGACCTGTTTATTTATTTATTTGTTTGTTTATTTGTTTGGGTCAAATTTAGTAATTGGAATTTTACCCCCTTCCTGATGACAGCTTGATCTGATATTTGGTACACACTCTTAATCTTGATGACAATACAACATAATATATTCCTTATGATTGTTAATCCAATATGGCCGCCGATAACATTTTTTAGCTTTTAGTACATAATCTAACTACATATTTTTTATTGTAATAAAACCGTTTTACATAAAAATGTTTTTTATTTTATTTTATAAATAGAGACTAAATAGGTTTCCAATATAGAATAATTATGTACCTATAATAGCTATTCTGTCTCTGAGATCTTTGTGGATCGAGTTACTATTTTAGTGACTTTCTTACCACCATTGTAGGAGCAATGATGTGGTTCCACCTTCCGTGGAAAAATCGTATCCATATTGGACCCACGTCCAATGATTGTTGAATAATTTGTGTGTACATACAATAAGTCTGAATCTTTTCAACTATAGTCTAAAATATTTTTTTAACATGATAATTATGTTTACCGTACCTAAACCCTGGAATATCGTCGTCCCTTTGAGTTGCGGAGGTCAGACGGCAGTCGCTCTGTGGAAAAGCTGATATTCTGTCATATCTGGTTAGAATATTAAGTTGAACCCGGGCTTCAAGGCTTGTAAGTCTTGAATGCCACTGGGATAACGCTAGAGTGATGATGAATTTTGTTTACCGATCTTGTTCACATTCATCTCGTTTCCGGACAAAAACATTTATTATTAATCAGAAAGAGTGCTTTCACATTTAATCAACCTATGACGTACACGGCAATTTATAAGCAGTTGTCCGTAACATTTCTTCACGTCACTACCTATTTGATCAAAGAAAGCGACGCAGAGAGAACAATATGAGGACAAAGAAAAATATTTTTATCGCCGTAGATTGCCAAGAGAAATTGAAGAAGTTCAAAAGAATTCTCTTTTGGGCTTCAGTTATAAGAAATAAATTACAAAATCTCAAATTTAGGCTGCTGGTATATAAAGAGATTGGTATATATTATATATATTATACGCTTTTACACGTTACGTAAAAATAGCTTCAATCTTGATAAATACGTGAAGAAAATGATTTTGCTTCACGTACTTCTTCACCCGCAAAAGCTTAAAAGATTGTGTGTAGTGATGTGCATACAATTTTTTGAGCTTTTGCGGGTTAAGCTAAAACCGATTTTAAAGCCTTCATACGCGAAGGATAATCCCTGCACATGTTTTTAACGCACAACGTGTTCGGAGGTGGGTTACAATTGCCGTACATTCAAAATGGTAGTCCAAGCTCATCAACTCGTCAGGATCAACTATCTCAATAAAATTAAAAATGTTATTGAAAGCATTCTCTAACTATCTACATATACACAATTACACATACATCGACTAGACATCTGATAATTTAAAATTCTACACCGTTAAAGTCCATTTTTCATTTTTTAATCCAATTCCATTCGCACCTCTAAAAGAATTTCACACATGCCACGTTCGAGTAATCTCTACAATCTCCAACAAATTGTTTCGCAGCTGCGAAAACTTGGTTCCATTTTAGTTGCATACCAAGCTCGAACTATTCCAATCAAAGCATTCCTAGGGTGGAGGAAGTTTTAGTCCATAAGTGGGCAGCTCATATTAATCACACCATTATTACTAAGTGCACCTGAGAGTTATGAATGAGGCTATTAGTCGTCCGAAATTGGTGTAAGAACAGTGTCGTGTACGAAAGAAATTTCGTAATGAAAGCCATTGATCGTTTCGATGGATGAATTGGTTGGTAGAAGTTTGTGAGTAGGAACTGCAGGATGATGAACAGAGCTATGAGACTATTCAATAAGTTTTTATCGTCAGCGATTTAATCGGAATAATCGGATACAAAGAACACCTCGATTTCTACTGGTTGGTCGCATCCACATAATTCTGCTCAATGCAAAATGAAGAAGCTATTCGTTACAGTACTATGGCAATCGGACGTCCAATTTGTCAAAAACTGATGAAATTGAAAGTATACAAAGTGTCATCTGTCATATAAGTTGGCAAACTCAAATTAGCTGACGACGTAAACATTTTTGGGCTGTAATCAAATTTTCAATCATGAAATTCGACGAATCTAATGCGTTAGAAAATAAATTCGAAATATTATTATTTCGAATTTATTTTATACTTTTTCATAAGTAGATGTGATATTATAAGTTTCTTAGTCAAAATTCATTCTCCTAGCGTTATCCCAGTTTCAACCCGGGGTCCGTTTTCTAGTCTAACCGGATTTGGCTAAATATTAGCTTTTCTACAGAACGACTGCCTGTCTGACCTCCGCAACCCGAATTGACAGCGATAATCCATAGTTTAGACTAGTGTCAGTTTATTTAGAGGAATTGACGCCCTATAACGACTGTCAAAGATCTTCATGACAACCGGGACCGACGGCTTAACGTGCTCTCCAAGGCCCCGTGCCAAGCGATAATTAGCAACTCAATACGCACATAACTCCGAAAAGTCATTGCGCGCCGTGAATTCGAATCCGATACCCTCTGCATGGCAGTCTGTTTGTATCTCCACTAGGCTATCGCTGCCTTTCTTAGTCAAAATTATTTGAGCTAAAAGAAGACCACTGCAGAAGAGCATATGCATCATCCAACGTCATCGTATAGACGGATTTCAAACATAGGATAAAAATAAACCTCGAAACTCGAAAGTGTTGTTACGCGATGATAAATATAGCACTCTGAGTGCTATATTTATCATCGCGTCCACTTTATTATGGTATCTAATATTGCCATTAGATGCATGGCCATCAGAAAATCTTATTCATTATAGCCAATCATTCACATAGGTATGTAATTAGTGTGTCACATAAAAGGACACGATATGACACTTATCCATGATGATCAAAAGCTTCCATTAATCCAACAACGTACCTGACTTGTTAAGGAATAGGAAATTGATTACACTAATATGTAATAATATCTAAAAAATGTACTATATTGGTAGAGGAGGAAAAAGTGGGAGGAAAATAATAAATGAGAGCGGCGATAGCCAAGTAAGTGGTGTACGTAACGGAATGCCGAGACGATGGTCTCGGATTCGATCTCCAGCTACCCCGGGCACACACCTCTGACTTTTCAAAGTTATGTGTGTATTATAAATGTTAATTATCGCTCGCTTAGCAATGTGCTCGGTAGATGGCAATAGACTCGCCCCCTATTACTTTGGGACCTAAACATAACTGGCGACTTGTGGGTGTGTAATACACCTCCGCCTACCCTTTCGGGAATAATGGCGTGAAGTTATGTTATGAAAATAATAAATCATTTAGTAAGTGTCAGAGATTTATAAAGGCTTTTTGTCTGTCTTTTATTTATTATATGTCGAAGTTTTACGGTACATTAAATATGGTGGCCGCTTTACACTGAATACCAAAACTGCTGTATCCAATTTTGTACTCGTATGAAAAGGATTACGGTCCTTTCAGGTCTGGCACTGTTGACGCACGATAGCAGGCTGTATCATGTCACGCACGGTTGGTTGTGTTTATATACAAACACGATCATGCGATACGTGAGCAAGATATACTTGACTTGTGTTGGCTGAATGTGCGCCGCTATGCATATTGATACTGTTAATGCTTTAATTGAAACATTTATCAACAATACGAAATGAAAGGGGAGGGCGATTCACTTTAGATTATAGAAATCAAATACTTGTATAAAACCTGTGTGCTTGAATAAGCAGAGGCTATGGTTTTCTATATTTAACATTAACGTAGGAGAAGATAAGGTTAGTGCTAGGATTCAGTTGCTCAAATTATTACAAAGAAACTATATTATCATGGCACGAGCAATACGCAAGGCATATTACAGTGGCACTAGTCTATTAATGCTTTCAAACAATCGTGATATGTACACATACTGACATTTTTAGTCTCAATCTAGTTATTATCTTAAAAGCAAAAGTTTAATACCTCCGAATGTAAACGTGTGGTGGCTATTGCAAGGCATCACACTTTTATTTTTAAATTAATTACACGCTTGAGGCCCAATATATAAATATTAGTACAGGCGATATTTAAATACTTTCAAAA
The DNA here is from genome assembly GCA_944739405.2 of Euclidia mi. NCBI lineage: Eukaryota > Metazoa > Arthropoda > Insecta > Lepidoptera > Erebidae > Euclidia > Euclidia mi. Next base: position 29,369,200 of record OX123195.2, read on the forward strand.
TAATCACACTATGTGGTATGTGTGTGCTTAGATATACCAATATATGCTTACAAAAAACCAACCACTTTTGCCGATTTATTTATTATACCCTTGCTGACTGCTATACCAAATTTCATACTGCACCCACTTCAAAATTCCGCTAACGATAGTTATCCACAAACGCTTTTATAAACCGTGAATTGAGTAAAAGTTTCCCACAAGCTTCCAAACAAGTTACTACTTGTAGTTTGGAGCTATGGCTAAATTATGAACCTGTTGCTCATAAACACCGTTATCGTCCCCTTAAGGCTATCAATTTAAGTTGTGTTAGTGATTCGATAGACTCGATTGAGGGAGTCAATTAACGCATTTGATCCTTATATTTCTCTTTTCAGGTTTCATGATTTATTTCTAATTGAGTATGTAAAATAATATAGTGTTGTTAGAGATGTCGATTTTAATTTTCCGATGGTATACATATTTTCTATTGATAAGAACGATGTTCTACTTATTTAGAAATTCAGGTTTCAGTTTGTTGAAATAACATCATCGTGATGAAGTCAATACTGCGTCAATAAACAAGAACAGATCGAAAATATGGATGAAAAGAATGCTCCTGCAAAACAACAAATATTAAGGTAGGTAAGTAAACCAATCTTTATAAATGAAAGCACCACCGAACAGAAATTTGAAATTGAATCACCGTTTTTAAACGCGCGAAAGCAAAAAACAAACTATCCCAGCTGTAAATTAAAGTGCACAAAGAGACCAGACTTAAATTGAAAATAAAAGCACGTTCTTAATATTCAAACGTCGCTAAGAAGAGCTTTTGGATGTGGCATGGCAATAAGCGGGTTTAACGGAATAATGAATCATTTTATGCATTTGTGTCGTATTTACTAAAGCTGCACTTTGCTGGAAGTTGTTCCGTCATATTTTCGTTTCTGAACGAGCTTACAATGATGGAACTTTATATAAATTTGGTTTTCATATTTCGGTTCGCAACTTATTCCATATGTCAAAGACTAATGGATGGATTTGTTGCGGTTAACCAGACCAGTCCGCTTTATAATATCGGCGATGATTTGTTTCCCTCACTGAGGAAGATATAAGTTTAAAATGCAATTGGCTAAAATGAAAGCTGGCTTAGAAAGTCTATCTATTCTTCACTCTTGCAAAAGACAGTACCAGTTATTATAGAGTGCATGGAATGAGCTGTGGTATCCTAGAATTATGAATGCCGCCCACTGCCTCGTTGGTCTCGCGGCATAAATGTGCGCGTGGGATTGCGAGGTCTCGGGTTCAATTCCCGGGTCGGGCAAAGTATTATTGGGTTTTTCTGTTAGGAAATTCTCAGTAGCAGCACGGAGTCTGGTAATGTGCCCAGTACGGCAATTCATGGCGAAATGTGGGTGTAATATAATACCTCTGCCTATCCCTTCGGGGATACAGGCGTGAAACTATAAATATATATATATATATATATATATATATATATATATATATAGTCTATTTGGTTCTAAGTGAAAATTCATAAAAGCCAAGTATGAGCATTTATAATATTAGTGTGTAAAATATACCTAATTATTATAATAACACATGTTTTCGCTGATTTCAGAGCCAAAATTGCAATATGTTCAAATTACCTTTTAATAACGAAACTAGTTTACGGCAGTGAAAACTTTCCGCGTTCATTGTTTGTAAACTTTCCACAACCTTATAAAGCCGCAACGTGAAAGTTAAATTAGTTACTTTTTAATTTTTAAGCTTCAAACTAATTTCACTTACCCTTATCGTTTCATTGTCCGCTCGTTTTGAGGCTTGAAGATCAAGTTTTGTACTTCTTTTTAATCGCTTTTCGGACGTCGTCGCTTGAGAAATGAGATTTCATTCGAAACTATTTATAACTTACATAACAAGGCTTTTTATATTAGCTGCTGTGTTATCTATCTTCCATTTGTGTCCACTTCACGACGCAATATTATTTCTGCATTTAAAGGCAAAGTTTAAATTACTGTTTAAGTGAAAAGCTGTGATATTTGTTCTGAAGTAAGTAGAGTTAAGACTTTGAAAGCTGTAGGGCTTTTGTTTCTAAGAAATATAACTGTCGTTTTAAAATTAGGTGGATTGGCTAGGAATCGCTTTGTAATGCTTTTAAAGGTGTGTAATACTTTGAGGTTATAATCTTATTAGGACTTACTTTTACTTAATTATAGATTCGTTGATGATTAATGAACGACTGCATCAAATATCTTAGAGTCCAAGGATATAAATTAGATTTGAAACTAATTAATATTAATTAACGTTATTTTTTGTGTGTTTGTGGGCCACTCTGATGTCGGAATTTAAACATCAGCAGAAGGCGCCGACATGACCTAACGATTCTTATCCTGCGGCAAGAGCTGGGATCGAAGGCATTTAGTGCCTCCAAGCACGATAGCGCTTGGATACTGAATACCAGAACAAGTGATCTCCCATCAAAGTGGTAACCTCGACAAACGTTGCTTTTCTAAACCGAACGATTACGAGTGGCTAGTACAGTTCCACTATTAACGCTATTATAAACACTCCGTATAAGCACATACACGCACGAATGAAGCAAAAAAAAAGAATTTCTTAAAGATGTTTCTTTACTTAATTGCTTGAAATAGACATAAGTGAAATATTATTTAGATTAGGGTACGATGCGACTGACATACGCTATGTGTTACAGCAAAAAAAAGAATAAAATACAAAAAAAGCCTAAAACTAAAACTATTTAAAAGCTATTCCTTGGAAATCCAACATGCAAACATCTAATAAGGAAATTTTTATCCAAGTTGACACATTATTGGTCACACAAACAGGCGCGCCATTTCAACGGTAGTTGTATTTCAAGCTTTATGTGTTCAACGCGTATATCTTCCTTCGTTCCGCTGTGGACACATTTTACGGCCCTGAGTATGTTTTCATTGCTACCTACCTACCTTTACCTTCAGTATTGTACACATAGGACGCCTATAAATCTGGAAATAAAAGGCTGACGTATGAAATGTATTGCAAACAGTTTTTTACGTTCTACTGTTGTAACTCCGAAAGTTTGTGAGGATGGATACATGGATGGTGATACGGGACAAACAGTAGGATGAATGGTTGGAAACACGACAGAAGGAGTTGACCTATCTGTAATTCTGATACACATAATTATACTACTGAAAAGTTTTATTAATATCCGTTTAGTAATTGTTGCGGAAAATAGTTAGAACCCTATTATATATTGATTGCTATTTTTTGTAGATTGGGTGGGGTTTATAACGGTTCTTGTGCTGAGTCAAGAACTGGGTACCGTAGTTTTACGTACCCTCAGAAGTACGATAGCGCTCTGATGTAAATCTCAAAAAGGTCACCCATACAATTGACGACCTTCCTTTACTTTAGTATTCTATTACGAACGACAGTTAAAGTAACAAGAGCGCTACAAATTAGTAGGATCGAACGAGATATTCGTTCTATATATTATACCAACCTATCAACTGATCGTACGACTGATCGCACGACTGAGCTAACGAAAGATAAACTGCAATTGCGCCCGGCCACAACTGTGACAACGGTAGCTTCTGTGCTGGCAGCTCACGACAGCTCGTCCGACTTGACAAATGGATCCACTGGTGTAATTGATTCAATGATTGATTGCTACGATATTTGCTTGATATGGGTCGTCTCTTTCGTCGTATCAGTGTGATTTTGCACTTATGGTTATTGAAGATTATGAGATGCTTAGGTTTGTAGTCAGGCACTTTACTAAGAGATATTTGGTATTAGTTTTAAATTAATTTACATAATAATTATGTAAAGTGCTAAAACAAATCTTGTCAGATTGCGACAATCAGATTTAGCGTTGAGGAAGATTGCCAATTGTCATAAATAGTTAAAGTTAAAGTAGCTTAAAAGAGATAACAGGGGGCGGTTTCAACTTTAAAACATGTATGAAGAGTGACTCGCCTTGACAAGGTGGGCAAGCTCACACAGAGTTTTTTCTGTCGTAATCAAGCAGTTCCAGCGACTACACCGTTAGATGGCATTGATAAAGTAACACCGCAGTAGTTGTTGAGTATGCCCTAATGCTTCTCATAGGGGAGCCTCACTATGATTTCCCCTAGACTCAAACCATGATAAAGAAGACCTGTAAAGCAATTGCCAACCGTTATTGAGATTTTGAACATCTCCTTCAAACCTTTTATTGTCGCTCGTTATCAATACAACAAAATAATTACTTGAGAGAGATATTGTACGCACCTTATAAAAACTATAGCAATGATCTATCACTTTCATGATTCTAAATGTAGTATATGCACACCACCATTGATGAAGCAAAACTCATTTTGAGAAAGAGATCCATTTCCATGTCAAAACGCAGGAACAATTTTCAGTAAAATCTGTTTGTAAATCACACAGCATAAGTATTTATTCGATTTAGATGTCATAAATTTTCCTATACAGATACAATAAACAACTGTTTCTATTGGCGTAATCAAATAGATATACGGTATTCGGCAGCCGGATTTGGATCTAATTGTCCCCCAGTGGTTTTCTATACAGTTGAGTGCGTGATTTATAACTCATTTATCTGTACCGAGTACTGCCCTGCGCTCTCATAAATGGGAGGCTTTATTCAATGTGACGAAGCGGTTTTTTTGTATAAAGGCATTTAAAAAATATGGACATTCTGTATTTTAAATTAAATGTTTAATTATGAAATCAATAAAAAAAATAGCAACGCGTATAAGTCTTGCGTCGCGAGTTAATTTACAAACATTTCAACGAAAAAGACACACACATCCATCTCAAACAAACCATTTGTGAGTCACACAAAATTTTCTCTCCTGTGGGAACTGACCCCACGACATTTGACGTAGCTCCATACGGCAAGACGACCGGTTGAACTATACTATAACTAACGCAATCCTTGTAGTAAAATACCACATTGAAGTACTTCTGCTTGAGGATAAGAATATGTGACCTCAAAAAAACTGAACTTTTAAAACGAATCAGAAGACGAACTTGCGTTGTTATCTAACAATGAATAGAGCTTCTAGCCTCCTCAAATTAATTTCACACGGCGTCCTTTGAAATGATTTGAAATTTTAACAAGATTTTTACTACGAGGTAACTGATAGTACAAATCTACATTAATTTTTTAAATAGGAATAAGTGCTCGTGCCAAAAAGTTATGAGTACTCATTTTCTTAAATTACAAAGCGGGTGAGCTAGCGCGAGAGAAGTCACGGATAACAGCATTATTAATTTAAATTAATAAACATGAACGCGTTATTCAAATTTTCATAAGATTCGTATCGTAATGTAAATAGAAATAAAGTAACTATACATATACTATAAATATATTTAATAGGTCTTTACCTTTTTTTTTATAAGGTCCCGTGTAGTGGCGCGGTCACGCGATTCGCAGATAGCAAACTTTTACGTGACCCCGCCCGGGATTGGACCACCGTTGGTGTTGGCGGGCCCCATCTCGTTATGACTTGGGAGGCGGCGCGGACACTACCGCCTCCTTGCCTACCAAAGTTTTTGGACGACTATGGGGTTCATTTTTCAGGTCAAAATTTCCAGAACGGAAGCGGGCAAACCAATAACGGGTGGTGCGTTCGTTTGTAATGTTCGCTCCGTAAACGTCGTTGATGTTGCGTGCCGCTTCTGCCGCTACGACGGTACTCATACTCCATAATTATTAGTTTATTTTACATATCCATGATGACGAAAAATTTTCGAATGCGACGAAAACGTAACACTAACTATTAACAAAATAACGATTTAAAAAAAAAGAATGCCATGTTTTTTTAAATAAAATAAATTTGAAATTAGAAATATCAGCAAAAAAGAAACATTTTGATTTGAAATGGCCAGTACGGCAGAACGAAAACTTCGTAGGTTAAGACCTAATATATACTTACTATAAATATTATACTTTATATTTATAGTATATATATATTTTTTTTAACCTATACTGTCCCATTGTTGGCCAAAGGTCTCCCCTACACTTCTCCAAAGGTTCCTGTCTCCAGCTGTTACTTTCCAAGTATCTGAGAATGCATCCAGTAATATAGTACATATATATTAGATATATATAATATTAGGTAAATATACTATTATACTATGTACTACAATGGGAATCCGTATGGTGACGGATTGTTTTTACTACTTCTTTATTACAACCACAGATGATAATTTATAAATTAAAATTTATTTAATTTATATAAGTATGTATTTATTTATTAGAATTATAAAATATATATTAATGAGTTTATTAATAAATATATATTTATGGTTAGAAGTACCCTGAACAGAAGAGCATGCAAGAGGAATTTGATGGGAGTGAGTGAGGCAAGAGGGATATGTCAGGATCGTTACAAATGGCGTTCCGTAGTCTCTGCCTTCCCTTTCGGGAAACAGGCGTGAGTCTATGTATGTATGTATGTATTTATGGTATGTACGTATATTAGGTATATATCATTTTATATTAATGAGTAGATTCCTGTTTTCCTTTTTTTCTTTCATTTTAATTTAAAAACTGGACCTATTACATGTTTCTCTGCATCACCCAAAGATTGTCTGGTAGATAATGCCTTTGGCATTAAGTCCACATTTGTACAAATTTTGCGCATAAAGTTAAAAAGTAATAATTTTTGGTACTACATATAGCACTAGTACAACAAATGTTACTACGTAAAATAACGTCAAATGGCACCACCAACTACAACATTTATTTTCTCAAGAATAACCTCTTGTCAACGTCTCTTGATAATTATGGAGCGTATAACAATCAATTAAATCCTATTGTAGCAATTTTCCACTTTTATACTTGCATAAAACTGGTTTACAATGCAACATACATCATAAATGTTGTTTTCAATAAAAACACATTGTTAGTGTCTTTGTATGTGTAGTACGCAGAGAGTCTTTGGTTTGATCACAGTTGTTAGTAAGGTTGGTAGACTCCACAGATTTTTCTAAGTTATGTGCGTATTATGTCGATGAGCACCATGACAGCGGCGATAGCCCAGTGGTGTACGTAACGGACTGCCGAGACTATGGTTTCGGGTTCGATCCCCAGGTACCCCGGGCACACACCTCTGACTTTTCGAAGTTACGTGTGCATTACTAATCAATTATCGCTCGCTTAGTGATGTGCCCGGTAGATGGCAATAGGCTCGCCCCCTATTACATTGGGACCAACACATAACTGGCGAAAAGTGGGTTATACCTTTGCCTACCCCTTGGAGGATAAAAGGCGTAAAGTTATGTTATGTTATGTAGATGAGCATCATAAATCATTGAACCCGACCGCCATAAACATCCTTGATAGTTGTTGAGCAGAGTCAGTAGAGCCAAATATCTGAATCGGTTCTGGACCATAGGGTACCTACAGCTGTTTCCTTAGGTTCCAGTGATCAGACGTCAGTCGCTTTGAGAAAGCAATAGTCTGTTAAATCTCGTTAAGCCAAAAATCAAGTGCATGGCTTTAAGACAAAAGTTGGTAAAAATTAACTGGGATAAGGATAGTAGAATTATAATTTACTAGTCCTTTACGGTCTTAAGATGCGCGATATAATTTTTCACCCATTAAGAATTACCGAAAAGACCTTAGGTTAACTGAGATTTAAAAAAGTTTTCCCCCACGTTCAATTTTGCTGTTATTTTTAATTAAAATTTTAAACGAGTATCATTCGCATAGGCTTTTATCAGCTTAAAACATTATTAAAATGTTACTTTAGTTTACTTCCAGCTCACAGAGACCGGGCTGTTATAAAGTTTACAGAATACCTGCGGTTACCGAGAATTCAGCTGTAGAAAAACTCAATAGCATTTGCCTCGAAGCTAAAATCTAATCTGGAGTTCTCACGATCAGCACTTTCGTATTTACTTACGTAACTACAGAAAACAAGACTGCTCTTTGTTCACACTGTAATTTGTAATTGATTTATGTCTTTCAAGAAGATGACTTACAGCGTAAACGATATGACTTAGGTTCCTACAGTCATTTATAACTAAAATGAACATAATTATAATAATGAATGTAAGTATGTGATAGTTTAGTTTTCTACTAACAATTTAATTTTTCAGGTTTTTACTCTCCGACGGGGCTCTCCAGTACGGCGTACCGAATCCCTGGCGGGGACGCGGCAAAGTAGGCAAACCGCAATTCACGTGACCCCGGCACTACACGGGACCATAGTGGACACCGGGGTGAGCATGTCCCGAACTTTCTCGCCTTTAGAGGAGATCCTCACATACCTCCTCCGTCCACCGAGTCTATCGATCATACTTTACGACCGGAGCCAGAGCCAAGAAGAGCAAAAAATGGCATTTTATTCCTCAAAATTTGATATTTCTGTTATTAAAATTATGTACATAATTAATTTAATTTCACTCATCCTCTGCACCAACTAAACGTGGATGATTTAAATGATTTATAGCTTTAAGTCCAAAAATGTCTATTCGTGCATGCGGATTAAATAAATCCAATAAATAACTAGAGCTGTAAGCCATTTTATTAACAGCCTTGTATACAAACTCCCTTGGTAATCCAACAGCGAACCATTCAGCTCTTTTGCCAAAACGGTAGCAAATATTTCACGAATATCTACAATATGGATCACCACATAAATTCTGCGGACAACGGACGCAATAAAATAACATACGTCAATCGATTCTGCCGTCAACCACCGAGCAGTGACAGGCTACCAGTGAACCATATTTTAAGCCAAACGACTGAGCTATAAAGAGAATTGATTGTAACTTTGATATGTGATTTCGGAACAAATCCAAGATTGATTGTGAAACAGGCAGTTTGAAATGTTGTCAATGCATTTTTGGAACATTTTATTGAGTTTTAAGCCAACGGGCTCATGTATTCTAAATATCGTCGGTAAAAATAGGTACCAGGTGTTCCGAAATCCGACTTCTGCTTTGATCCTGTGGTAAAATCACTAATATGTATTTGAGACATGTTTATATATACTGGAGATTGGCAAATATGTGAAACAGAACTTAGATATGTTCAAACAAGCCAAAGATGTCACAAGTCGAACGAACATTAGAAACCCTAACAGATTGGTGTTAGATCTGGTTCCAAAAACAAATAAATTGCAAAACAATTGCTATATTATGTGTAAAACAGTATACAATAAGATACCTCAACAAATAAAAGGATTACCGCTAAAGCAATTTTCATATGCACTAAAAAATGGCTTTTGGAAAATACATTCTATTCTGTTAAAAGAGTTCTTAGATTCGAAATGACCATTTTTATGTAAATAATATCATATAAGAACAATTGTGTAGAAATTAAAAATACAGATATTATAACTATTGAATTGTTGAGGGTCCAATGTTATTATTTTTACTTTGTTATTGTATTTGGTCATTGCTTGTGAATAAATGAACAATATATTTATGAGTGTATAACGTTAATTATTATGCAGCAAGGATGATATTATAAATCTAAATAAAACAATGATTTGCATGCTATTTCTAATATAGTTAAATAGGCCTGATCTGTCATATTTCAACACCTTTGTAAAAAACCCTATTTATTGCGAATAAAGATTATTTGTATTTGTATTTGTATTTGAGAACGCTAAATATTTGGATGCAAGTAGACGTATTTCAATTTGCAAATATTAATTAATGTTCTATATATTGTTTGGTTGCTTATAATCCGTGTTCATACCGGCTGTATTGCCGTTTAGGGGTAGAAATAATGTATAAGACGTATATTTTGTCATCTATATTTACGTCTATGCCACTGGTTCAAGCGCACACTGAATGAAGTCGGGTTGAAATCAAAGCATATTAATGAGTTGGTTTCGTGACAAGGCGGGGTTTGAATCCTACAGATTACAAATAATGATGTCTACTTATATCCAATTAAATTAAGCTGTATTATTACCTGTAAACTCTTGGGCTTAACAGACATACGTAAATAACAGGAAAACCAGTATATCGTAACATCAATTGATGGTAAAATTAGAGTAAATGTAAATAGTATCCAACAAGAATTTCCTCTTCACGATAGTTACAGGACTTAAAAACTAATTTAACATTATTATCATTAGACCTACACGGTGTAAGTTCCTTTAATATGATGGATACTGGTGTAAAAGTTTTACAGTTTGTTTTATTGTTTCAGACTTAAGCTGTTTAATTTCTTAAGACTTCCATAATTTTGCCGCTCTTTTAATCAACCAAAATACAGGGTGTAAAAAGACCCTTAACGAAAACTGAAATCCCATGTTGTACGAATTACTACGAACATTTTTTACTTCGGCACCATATCTGGGTAATTACTGGTTCAGGAGATATTGAAGCTCAAAGTTAGTATGGAATTTTTCTAATTAGGTACAAAATCGATTCATTTAACCCGCCAATATGTTCCTTAGATGCCCTGTAACCCCATGGATAAGTAGGTATTTCGGGGATTGCACGCGCGCGCTTATAATTGCGGTTTAAAAAATGTAAAAACTTAAAAAAAATGGTTTCCTTGGTATTATTTTTGTTACGTATGAGTTGCCATGATGTCCGCAACGAGTAGACTTTGGCTTGGTGATGGGTCTTGTGACACCCTTTATGCTTGATCAAAGCAAGTTAAACCGATATAATTCACTGGCATATTATATTCAGGAGATTCCAATTTTCATTTTCAAAATCGCTAATCATCTAACACGGTGATAATCATATTTTACTTCGCAGAGGCTAATCGGCTTTGGACTGAGATGGCGTGGTATAAATGTTTTAGTATTTAATCACAGTTTCATAAGCATTTTTTTTTTTGTGTAATTAGGCAATAGGCTCGCCCCCTATTATTGGGACCGAAACATAACTAGCGAAGTGTGGGTGTGTAATACACCTCTGCCTACCCCTTCGTTGAACACCTTCATCCGCCGTCAAGGGGTTTTGTTCGGGGCCCGTATGACTATCTGGTGGGCCAATACGCGTCGGGGGGTTGCGAGGAATGCTTCGGTGATACCCAACCCTCCGACACACGGGTACATGAGGAACACGGGTTGGTTTTTAGTCAGTAAGAGTCTGACAGTCCCCTTCGCCCTTCCCCAAGGGCGGAAGGACTCCATGAGGATTTTCCAACCCGACACAAAAAAAAGGCCTCCCTACCCTATTTTCACCTCTGTCTATCGATAAAGACAATAACGCTACTATCACAATGCCTGAAGATAGCATAGCATATCAACTATTGATATTGTAAGCGAACTTCTCTAACTTAGCACAACAGTTTCGCTTATCACGAGCAAGCCAAATACCGATACAATGTCCCTCATGCAAATTTACTATTAATATAATAAACTTCTCATACAAACTTTACCTGTGTAACCTTCGAATTAGCCGAAGATTCAATCATAGCATTAGCACATTTCGAACGTACTACCATACATGGAGATAACACTGACACACTAAAACACCAATACTAAATATGCTATGTGGTCTCAATAAGCACCCGCCTAGCACACTAGCCCAGGGATAATAGTTTGGATTCGTTAGTTTGTGATCCACAAATTGTGGTTTCAATTCTGAATCTTTTTAACCGAATTATTTTATGCGCGCTAGTTACATGTGTGTAGAAATGCTCAGAAATACGGGATTTATTCATAGTGTGTGTATATTCGACTGCACGGTTGGCGTAGTGGTTTAAGCGGCCGCCTCACCGCTTGACACTGTGCCGAAGTGTTGTGGGTTCGATCCCCATACGAGACAACACTTTGTGTAATTCATAAATTGTTGTTTCGAGTCTGGGTGTTCATTGTGTCCGTAACTTGTATGTTTGTAAAGTCCCCCGCGACACAGGATTTAGTCCTAATGCGGGCGTTGTCTTTAATAAAAAAAAAAAAAAAAAATATCAAATTATTTCTTACCTATTTTTTGCCTTATAAACTTTTTCATATTGGTGTGTAAAAATATTCTTCTAACTAACTCAATATTAATTATCAACCTTGTAGAAGTAAATATTTAGTGTGAAGTCCACTTACCTTAAAAATATGTATACAATTTCACTAAAACTAAAATGCTACAAAGCACGTCATAATGAGGCCATTTCTAGTACATTTTCACATTCCATGGTATCAAATTCGATCACTACATTATTCATCCCGGTGATTTCCGCATCCCGTATAAGCATGTGTATGTACTATACACTATGGTACTAATGTTCATTGTTTTCAATTACTTATTGGAATGGTGTGGTGTATTTGATACATTGTGTCTTTTTTTCACTGCTACAGATTTGTAAGAACAATATTTATTGTTATTGTTTTGTGTTACTTTGCTGTTCACGATCATAAGGAAACAGTAAGGATTTATTAATTGTAGTATTTAAATGCTTAAAAGGAATCAATTATTCGACATGATAGCTGCTGTCAAATATCCAAAGGGATTCACAAAAAATATCTCATTACGGCAATCGGACCGATTTTTTGATAGCATATTAATTAAACTCTAAAAATAGACTTCGGGTAACGATCCTTTAATCTTGAACCCTCGCAAATCCGTCCTAAAAATTAATCAATGGGTCTTTACGGTACTGGTTGAAAATAAATATTTTGACTCATGTGAAGATCAAAAGAAGAACAATAAAAATCAAAATGAAAGCTTTTCGACAATGTAAAGCAATAAGTTAGAGATACGGTTACATTTACTTTTCGTTTATTTGTTTTTACGCAAGTTTAGGTAAGTTTATTTGTGTCTTTCCAAGCGTAGCCCTTTCAGTGATTGCACTGGATACAAAAAAGGAATGCTCAGTATTATATTGTTTTGTATCGCTTCGCTTGTTTTGCTCGTTACTCTAATATGTACTTTAAAAACCACATCATGCAATAAAAATCCTTACTACACGTCAAAGTAGACGTCCATTTTCGTAGAAAACAGTCTGCACCAGCCTTTGACCCGTTGGCATCAGCAGTGTGGGTGTTCAATACGAAATCAATAAAGCCTTTTTCTTATTTTCTCACCGCCCAGCCGAGACCTGAACCTTTATTTTTAACGAGTGACTAATGCTTAAATATCTCATCTGTTTGGACGACAAATTAGGGTTTGTGGGATTGCATACAATAAACAACCCGCGGTGAGTTATGCCCGTCACCTACGCGGGAAGTCCAGGAATATTTTACGACTTCGGCAACCTCCCTGCGCGACACCCGCACTAGTGCGGTTATCCCGGCTCATCCTAGGACATCACCCCATCGCGGAATCACACAGACAATTATAACTCCGATCTCTCGCCCGTAGTGTCACTTAAGGCAAGCCGTATCCTGAATATACCTTGTCACATAGACTAATATATTATCCTTGTCATACATTCCTAGGTTCAGCCATGGGTAACCAGATTAGTGATAACTTACACTCTATTATTCATCTCTACATAATATATCTACTATACAGCCACCTATACTTTCTTTTACGGTCTCTGTAAGAATCTATTTTAACAGTATAAATTCAGCGTCTCTAATTTCCTATTGATCATTATTTTTAAGGATCGGTTAATTATAAAGTTCGGCAAAGCAACGTTATTTAAGATTAATATTATATCGGTTTACCGACTTCGAACTTGTGTAATTAACAATCCTTCCAACTTCAGGCATTAATTTTGTAAATTAAATTATTCATAGAGAGTACTAAGTTAATCAAAAACTTGATAATATTATGGTTTTGCACCAAATACGTATTATAGTGGAGGATAATGTTACGTTTTCATTTCTTCTTCGAAATGGTACGGCGCGGCATACGTGTGTGTGTGTTGAGTATGTTAATACAAGTTATGACAGGCCTACTATGTCCAGCAGTTGACTGCAATAGGCTGATGAGATGCCATTACTGTGTATTTGTGTGCGTACATGTGCTAGACATGATAATTGGATGTTGGGTAAGGGAGTGCTTATGAGATCTTCGCTGGTCTTTCAAGCACATGGAATATCCAGCACAAGATTATGTATCTAACTATTGCTAAGATTTAAATCCGATTATTGTTATTTGTGTCTATTCATATGATATTATTATAATATCAATAACAGGAATATGATATTGATAGTATTTAATATGCAAACACCGAAACACCACGGTAACGACACGAATTTACTAAAAACGATGATTGTATTTTAAAAGTTACGACATTTTCCCGTCACAAGAAGCTATAAATTTTGTAAATAAGGAACAACAAAGTGACTCAGCGATAATTTAATTAACAACAGATAATCCCTGATCCAATCAACTCTAAGTAACATACGTGTAATATGAAACTAACCAGGAAATTCAGTGGGTATAATCTAGCGATTTTGATCGCTGTCTTCTATTATGTTTTCTCCTGGTACATTGTCATTTAACACAATTACAAATCTGATTTGATCTTTTCAACTGATTTTATTACATACTAGCCCTTGAGGTGCGATCAAACTAAAGGCAAAGTGCCACAAGTGCTTAAGGTCACGTTGCTGCAAATTTTCGTTGGCATAGGTTACCGAAAAAAAAATAATTATGACACCTTTATATAATTATATTACATAAATTGCATATCATTGTGTTGGTTATAAAATAAGCTATCATAATAATATCATGAATTACTACTAAATACTTACCTTTCCGGCTAAACAAGCTTACAAACTTGGAGATTTGTTTTTTTTTCACTCGTTCACACAAACATTTCATCACATATTAATGAATTTCATTACTTGTTTGGTTCATAAACACAAAAACATTATCACATATACCTTTAGGTTTTCACACAATACATTATTTATTTGTAACAAATGAATCTAACGCCACTAAAAAATTATAATCCGAACGCGTAACAAAAAGTTCGCCGTGCCAGGCCGCCATGTTACTGTAACGAACACTGTGGCTGTGAATTATTTACCATTTGAAACACGATAACAGTGAAAATGTACAACAATACTAGTATTTAATTGCTAAAATATGTTTTCAGATAAATAATCTGGGTACTTTCATGTCTTTCATAACTATTAAAAGAGTATTTATCATAAAACTATTACGAAAATAGCAAGTTTCAAGAGTAGAAATAGCCGTTCTAAAAAGTTTTTGCCTTTTATCACTTTATTTCTTGTCTTTGTCACGAATAATGTCACTTCACAATTAATATTTATTTATTTCTGAGTAAATCTATATAAGTATCTTCATAAAATATTCACCGGTTTCTTCCACAAGACAACTTTTATTACAAAGATCGCGGAACAAAACACAACAATGGCGGACGCTTTCGCAACTGAGACACAGATAATTATATTTCAATATTTTTTGCCGCGTTTCGTTTCCCTCACCCTTCTAAAACGATTTAGTTGCATAGAATATGAACTATTCTAATAGTTACTACTTTCGTTTCTTGGTTTAAGTAAAACAAAACGTAAAAAATCCGCGACCAATAGGACGACTTTTTTAGAGCACGTGCGACAGCGTGCCGCAAACACATGGGCCCACTTGAATTAGAGCACGACCGTGCGTGCTGTAATCACGTGGTGGGCCAGCAGCTACGCCTGCATTTTTTTTTATTTACTCGTTTTGGCCAATCCCCTGGAAACTTCGGGAAATCCCTTCTTAGTGCACCCAATAGTTCAGCTTCCTGCGCCCAATAGTTTCGGCTGTAGCTTGTCTGTCAGTCAGTAAGTAACGCAAGGATTGTATATATTAAGATTTTTAGAGCATTTTGACATATAAAACATGTTTTTAAAGATTGTTTAACAATTATATCTTAGTGAAGTCATTATAAACCAGTGTGACGTCACTGCTAGATTTCCTTCTCTTCGTGTCAACGCAACACAGGCTGGACACAAGACAAGATATATCAGTGCGTAATTATCATTAATTGCAAACGAGAACCACACACATACAAACCTTATAATATTTTTGACCTCGAGAATAATTTACTCGTAAAATATTATA
Source organism: Euclidia mi (assembly GCA_944739405.2). Taxonomy (NCBI): domain Eukaryota; kingdom Metazoa; phylum Arthropoda; class Insecta; order Lepidoptera; family Erebidae; genus Euclidia; species Euclidia mi. The sequence continues at coordinate 29,385,130 of OX123195.2, forward strand.
AGAATGAGGATACGAGTATACTAGACTAAATTTACGTCCCATAGCAAGTATTCAACGACATATATAAAACCACTTGTATGAATTTATTGCTCAAATATTCGCCACCTCGGTGCAACTCAATCGGTCCTTCACAAAGGCAAGCTCGGAAATTCATAAGGGGTGAGTTTGATCGTATGGCTGCCGTAAGCCCGACATCGCACTTTACTGACATATGAGTCTTCAATGAAAAGTATAAATTTCTGCAGTCACAAAAGAATATTGGTTATATATGAGAAAAATTGTTTTATTGAACGGTATAAATTTCTATGCAGATGTTGATCTGATTATTTATTATTATAAAAGCGTTTAGTTGAAACTAATTTTAGAAAGTACATGAAATTCTTCATTATTTGTAACTATATTGGTAATATTGCAGCCCACAAAAATAATAAGACAACCTGAATAATTGATTTACTAAAAGACTTTCTTATATATAAATATTAATAACCACAAATATCAAACACAAGTCTCTTCAGCTACAAATAGAACAAAACGAAAAAGAGCAAAATAAATAAAAATATCTCACAGAGGTTTAAGTAATGCAAAGAACCCTGGGACAGTACTAAGACGTCCCAAAGTTATGTTCAAAACGGATGCCTCTCCAGACATAAATCGTTAAACTACTCTGGAAAACAAATGGTTCGTAAAAAATGGTCCATTTGTTCCACGTAAGAGCGAAAGGGAAACTCAAAATGCTTTACTTTGGCACTATCGTATTTGCAAAACAATTTCGTGTGTGAATCTTCGGTAAAAAAGCATGTGAAAGTTCCGACCTCTCCATATATAGGCTGCTGGCTAAGTTGGGTAGCAATCAAAAGTTGACTTGCCCACAAGTTGAGAATATATTAGTTCAAAGATGACTTTGAGTTAGAAACTGGGTGCTGTATTTTGCTGGACAACATATTAGCTTGTAACTTGTGCTGATATATGAATTTCTCTCTCTCTCTCTTCGCTTGTGCAAACGAAGTGGGGCTGAATTTATTAAACAAAGTTTAGGAGAAGCGCTGGGTAGAGTTGAGAGGTAAACGTATATAAAGAAGAGGATTACTCCAAATGGAGTATTTAGATATATGGAAGCTGTCATAGTTTGATGTAAGACCCTTTTAGTATCCCACATTTAGTAGAATTCCATCATCATCCTAGCGTTTTCCCGGTCGCGTAACAAGTCCTTCGCCCGGCAGCCCAGGATTCACTATTTAGCAGAGGTATTCCTTTAAAATTTTGTGCTATTTATTCAGCAGAGTACTTTGAATATACCTACATATAAAACATAGCAGTTATAAAGAAAGAATTTATAAATTTTCCGTATAGTTTTTTTGAAGTACTTGAAACTGCCCATCTCACTCACTCATAATTTACCAGCGGTCCGTCCCGGCTTCGCACAGATGGACTTTTTAAATAACCATCTAATATTTTCTAGAAATAAATATAGCCTATGTTACTCAGGGATAACGCCGCATTACATGCACGGTGAAAGAATTTTTAAAATCGGTTTAGTACTTTTTTAGTTTATTCGTTACTAGCCGTTTCCCGCGGTTTCACCCGCCTCCTGAGGGAACTATTTCTACACATGTACTAACTTAGGGACCCCTTTTTTTCTAAAATAAAATATAGCCTATGTTACTCGCAGATAATGTAGCTTTCTAATGGTGAAAGAATTTTTAAAATCGGTCCAGTAGTTTTTGAGTTTATCCATTACAAACAAACAAACAAACAAAAATACAAAATTTTCCTCTTTATAATATTATAGTGTAGACAAATATACAAAAAAACAAATCTTCCTCTTTATTATATTAGTATAGATGTAAAATCATAATCTTTTTCAATATATGACGGTAGAGCTAGCTAGGAAGCAAATGAGACTATAATAATATATTATAAGATATATTAGACATACATAAGACTATAAACTACTAATTAGTTATTTATTTCGACTAGCTTATTTCGCCCATAGACAAGTTTAATGAAAATTAGTTATCAAGTTTTTTTTTAAACCTCTTTACTTATAAGCCAACATTCAAAATGGACCACTACATACATAACCGGATGATAAATTCATTGTGCATCACGTGAACGCTATTCTGCATCCAGTTACCTTGAAATGTATAAGCATCGATGTCAGTATAATTGATGACTCGCAGCGTGCAATCATCCTCCATTCAGACATTAATATGATAGTTTCAGGTTCATTGTATAACTATGAGCGATTACTTATCATTATATTGAACCTGTAATTCTATTAGACGCAGTAGATGTATGTTGTATATTGTAACTGAAGTATGTAATAAGTTAGTCATTATACACCGGTGAGTTATGTGGTGATAAAAATTGCTGGCAATAACTATCAAACGACTAGTGTCGGTATCGTGAGAAATGTGTTATTCTGGAAAATTATCATATAAATTTGTCTAGCTGTTTTTGCATCCATACAGCCCGCTTTAGTCGAATAGGTCTCCCACAGAGTACTTCATAAGACCTAATATCTCTTTTTCATCATGCAGCCACTACCAGTCACCCTTTTTAGGTATTTGGTCCATTTTGCTAGCGTGCGTTTAACAATATGCTTGCCAAGACGTGGCCTCTTCTCCAGATCCTGCTTACTAAAGCGTTATTGAAGAGTTTCTAGAATATAACATCTCTCTGTCTTATACTTCGAAGCAACTAGATGGGTCCTTTTTAGTGGTTCTTGATGTACATCTTCGCAATCGGGGATGCCACAACATAAAAAAAACTTTATATAATTTAAGTGTCATCAGGCAGCATGAAACTAGAAATAACACAAATTTAATACATTTTTTATAGTCTCACGCCTGTATCCCCGAAGGGGTAGACAGAGGTGTAAATATTACACCCACAATTTAATACAAATACCACCAAAAATCAAAGAAAATACAAATGTAGCCATATATATATATAGCTCAGCTCCCATTAATTAACTTATGAACGCCTTCTCGTTACTCAAGTTTACGAGGCCCATTACACCAATCCCAAGTCCAATTAAGCTGTAACAGCAACCGTAGGTCATAACATTAATAACTGAGATTCATTTGTGAAGGCTGACCGTATATCAAAACGGACCGCTCGGCGCCAGTGTGAAAAGCCAACGTTGAAAGGCCCAGAGAGACGTAGTAAGCCTATTCTCCGGCCGTCTACGTGAGGTGGCGTGAAACTAATTATTACACAATGGCGACAAGTAAAAAATAGGCCTGTAAATACCTATTGACTGCTGGTAGTGTAGTGGTTGCCTTTAGACGAACTACGCCGCATTTTATGGGTTCGAACGCTACACGAAACAGCATTTTGTGTGATCAATTACAAATGGTTGTTTCGAGTCTGAGTGTAGTGTACGTTGATTTATGTTTTTAAAGTACCATATGTCGTTAAAATATATAAAAGAAACTAAGAAGGGATTTCCCGAAATTCCCACGGAATCGGGGAAACGGCTTAATTCAAACAAATTAATAAGCGGGCGTTGCTGCAGGCATCCTCTAGTTACATAATATAATATGTATTTGCAGCATCCGAATATGTAAAGACAAATTGGTAGTCTCGCTATCGCTATCCCTTCGGGTTGCAGAGTTCAGACAGGCAGTCGCTCTGTGGAAAAGCTAATAATCAGCCAAATCCGGTTAGACTAGTAAGCGAACCCCAGATTGAAACTGGAATATCGCTAAGGGGGAGGATGATGAAATTGGACCACTTTTAGTTTGACTATTTAGTATCCTTCTTTCATTATTGATTAATTTTAACAAATAATCCTATCCTCTTGGATAAGATTATTTGTTGACAGACCTCCTGGTCTTTCAAAGAAAACATTTAACTAATGCATATTGCCTACTCGTATTTTAGCGAACTAGTAACCCAATACGTGTTGATTTTTTTTTTTTTAGTGTCGGGTTGGAAAATCGTCATGGGGGAAGGACGAAGGAGACTGTCATACTCTTACTGACCCGTGTGTCGGAGGGTAGGGATTCGCATAAGCATTCATCGCTACCCCCCGACGGGTATAGGCCTGCCAGATGGTCAGGCGCGCCCCGCACAAAACCCCCTTGGCGGCGGATTAAGGTGTTGGGCTCCGTCGCCAAAACACTCAGCGGCCGCAGAGGATAGGGAGGACGCCAACGCAACACCGCATCTCCTCTTCCTCTGCGGCCCCACCGCGACGCATCGAATGGTGCGCCCCCATTTGGTCGCGGGAGATAGGGCGCGCGGCAACGCAACACCGACTCGCCTCTCTTCCCGCGCCCGCACCCGACTGCGAGGGACAGACAGAACTGTCCCCCGCACCCGCATCGTTGGACGCATCCTGCGCAGGCCCCGTCAAGCCCACGCGGAGCGTCCCCTCCTGGATCCCTCTTAGCTTCACCGCGGGGTTCCAAGCCACGGTTACTGAGCCCCTCCTACCACGACAAGGTGGAGATCCCGCGGGGGGGAATATGTGTTGATTATGGTAACAAAGCTTTAGGCTGCGGACCCATGAAACATGTACGAGGCAGATCAGCGGTGCTAGAGGAATAAAACAACAGCCTTGCTTTGCATAAAGAGCACAGAATTATAGGCAACATATGGCAAAGCTCAGTGCAGATCGCGCCACAAACAAATAGAGTCCCTTCCCACTTGTCAGTGTTCCCTATTAGTGGCAGATTTCCTCACACCGCTCAGCTTCCTCATACATCTGTGCTCGATACACAGCCTAACTATGTTATCTAGATTATCGGCGCCTATGCCGTTGACTAGAAATCCAGTTCCCGTAATAGTAGTAATTCAGTATGCAGTGTGTGTATATTTCAGGCTTAGTTGTCAGATTAGGTATTCTCGTTAAATGGAAACATGGTATCGCTCGCTGGCCGTGCGGTACTTCGTAATTAATAGGACTTTAAAGGCTGGTTGCAACAATGTCCTATACGTTTCGGATAAATATATTGGCAAATTACTTCAAACAAATTTTGTTTATATTTTGAATTAGGTAATCCGGAAGATAATGATATAGTAAAACTGGGTCAAAAGATTTATTTTTTTCACAGTGCACTAGGCAAATCATCTACTATTTTATCTCGTCAATTTAAAATGTATTTTAATGCCCACAATTTTAAGTTGGAACCTCAATAGCAATTTGAGCGGTGACGGAATTGTGCAGTTATATCTATACTAAACGTTGATCAGATATCTTGTGTACTGCTGCGCAAGAACGCCTATTGAATCTTTATCGCACATAAAATTCAATGATGTCATTAAATCTACCATTTGCGTTTTGGATTAACGACTAATTATATGTTTTATAGTGCTAATACCAACGTTTAATATTGTGGTGGATTTTTTCTGTAAGCGGTAGAGCGGAACAAAGGATAATTAAGTAATGTTTACCAACGTTTTACATTGTAATTTGGTGTGACCATCTGCGATGGAAACTTTAAATAAGGTATAATGTGACACATTAATATTTTCGTCGTCTATAGGTACGCAAACAGGGTTAATTGTTATTGTTTTTATTCATAGACTCTGCTGTAAGTACATAGTATTCGTGACGATAATTTAGCGTGAAAACGTTTTGTGTAACTTGGTCTTAACGTTTGCCATAATGTTCTCGAAAGACATCTGAATACTGCAAATCTGCTCTTAGTCAGCGTGGTAAAGGCTTACCCTTCTCATAGTGAGACAAAGCCCATTCCAGCGAAACAATTTGTATACATGATATGGCAACAAATTATATTAATATTAATTGTTTTTTTTTATTTATAGACTCACGCCTGTAACCCCGAAGGGGTAGGCAGAAGTGTAATATTACACCCACCTTTCGCCATGAATTTTTAGGTCACACTTAATAGGGGGCGAGCCTATTGCCGTTATCGGGCACATCACCAGACTCTGTGCTGCTACGGAGGATTCGGAAGAACCCAGTTACACTTTTGCCCGACCCGGGAATCGAACCCGGGACCTCCGATCAGCAGTCGCATACGCTATCCACTGGACCACGGAGGCAGTCTAGGAGGCAGTATAAATTGTTTATACTTTTTAATTTAGTTATTATTGTATGAAAAGCTTATTTTTGGTCAAATAATATCACTAGATACTTTAGTTTTGATCACATCACTAGTTCTTTGTAACATATCTTTGTAAAATATTTTTAGTGGACTGGCTTTAAGAATAAAATTTTGTGGAAAAAACGAATTTCTATTCGAGCAAATTCTAAAACTAACTTACGTTACTACTACGTAAAATTGATTTGCAACAATACCCATACATACACAGACTCACGCCTGTTTCCCGGTGGGGTAGGCAGAGACCATGGAAGGCCATTTGCAACGATCCGGACATATCTCTCTTGCTTCATTCACTCCCATCAGATTCCTCATGCGTGCTCTTCTGTTCAGAGTACTTCTAACCTTAACTACTTATATTTTCAGAGCGGATTTGGACCACGCTATGTTTGTAACGAAGTAAGTAAATGATAGCATAAATAAGATTTAAGTCTAGGATACACTTGAACCAACTACTGGGACTTCTGGCGAAACATTTTCGCTGCGTAATTTTGAGGGAGTTACAAAATCCACCACGTTGCGGAACACTGACCAACATCGCAGTGTCATGTTGACTGAGCGTTGCGAAACATGATCGGAGGAATTTTGTTCATTACCTTTGTATAAATAAAATTACTTGTCCTAATTGACATACCACCGTAGAGTCACAAACTATTGCGGCTAGAAACATGACATTTGGATAGAAGGTTCCTTTTATAGGCACCCACTAAGGGATTATAATAATAATATAATATTCTACCACATTCACACAATATCATCTAGTCCCAAACTAAGCAGAAGCTTGTACTATGGGTACTAGACAATGGATAGACATACATATATACTTTTTTTTGTAAGTACATACACATTATACATAGAAAAACCCAGACCAAGACTAACATCCATGTTCATGTACACAAATGTTTGACTTGAGCGGGAATCGAACCCGCGACCTTCGGCGTAGCAGTTGCTTACACTCCCGCGGCGCCAACCGGTCGTCCAAATAGATCGATTTTTTAAATGCCAGAAATGTGTGTTTGAAACATGACTTGATAGTCTACCGATTTACATGCTAATTAAATAGTTAATTATTATCGGTTGCCCTGGTGCCTCGGAGAGCACGTTAAACCGTCGGTCCCGGCTTTCATAAAGATCTTTGAAAGTCGTTACGGGGAATCAGTACCCTCAAATAAACTGATACTGTTCTAAGCCGTGGAATATCGCTATCCCTTTGAGTAACGGAGGTCTGACGCCAGTCGCTCTGTGGAAAAGCTGATATTATGTCATATCTAGTTGGACTAGTAAGCGGACCTCGGGCTCCAAGGCGATAAGTCTTGGGTGCAACCGACATAACGCTAGGAAGATGATGACTACATAATAAGCAATCAAGCATACGTTAACTAGTAGTGAATGCAATTCTTTAAAACTGAATAAACTTACCGAAGGTGCTGTAAGCAGTTGAAGTGCTTCACTCAAGTTCTTAAGAGTCAACGTGTTCCTCTCCCCATCCTCCTCTTCAGGTCCTGGCAGGTGTACCGAGGACTGCCTTGAACGGAACTCGGACTTTTTCCCGCTGGAACCGCTGCCGTTGGCAAACTGATGTTGAGAGGAGGCTCGGCGAAATGGACACGTCATTTTGAAGGTTCAAGTCATTGGTTTTTTAATTGATTGAACACTTTCGGTCAGCACTTTGGAATTGATGGTTATCTGAAACAAAATAGATTATATTTAAAGAATGTGAAAAGAGTCTTACTCGTTCTTAGATTCTATACGAGCTGTATTGCTGGCTTTCTAAAATGATCGGTATCGTTGTACACAAAGTGACATTGCGTTAATTGTGAACATTAATGACAATTCAGTACAATTTCCGAGAATTAACTACATTTGTGTGGGGTCTAAATAGACCCCAAAGCCCAAATAGATGTAAATTATTATCGTCAGCAAACAAAAGTGGTAAAGGTAGAGGCAAATACGTTTCGGCTCAATCTTTGCTTCAGTTGATCGTGTCAAGGGTTTCTGATATTACTAAAATGAAAGTAAAGGTTTTTTCTCGACAAGTACGATGGCATGAATTCTGAAGTAACAAAAAGTTCGTAAGTAGTGATAGCTATTTTGAATTTGGATAAAAATAAACATATACGTCTTTTTCACGTTTTAGAATTTGTTATGCGCTATGTTATGTTCAGTAAAGTACAAAATATTAAAAATTTACGAAAAAACACGATGTCTTCTCCAACACTGAACACTGACCAAGCACAAAATAGCTGAACAGATAAAGCCCATAATAAATTTCCAGCCACAATAACCAGGCTTCATAATAATCTATTATGAAACCTGGTACAGACAGGGCTTTTATGTTAGCAAACAATATAATAGAACGTAGTACAGAGATATTTGAGGTAGGTCTAAGTACGGTAAACAATTTCAGAAACGGTTTCGCACCTATTTCTTGGTTGCCAAAAAGGAAATGTTCAAAGCTGGAATAATCGAATGCGTGCGAACCGGAGCAAAATGTTTCATTGTATTACTAGACAATATTGAATGTAGTACTAATAAATGAAATTGAAAGGGGTTCCATTTAGAACGTAGGTTAGTTACGAGTTTAGTGAGATATGAGAGCCGGTTATGAGCTGGTTATGGGTCTTTGTTCTACGGAAAAATATGTTGTAATGCTCGTCACTGTGCAGGTTGGAGGTATTTGAGAATAAGCTTTAGTATTAAGGTTATAAATAACTATATAAGCACGTAAAGTTGCGATAGCATCGTCACCAGGTGGTCTTTTTCTTAGCGTGTCGATAACAATCTAAAGTGTATTAGCTCAAAACCTAGCTAAGAGTATGGCATTTTCAGTAGTGAAATATTTAATATATATTATTTACTGCCTCCGTGGTCCAGTGGATAGCGTATGCGACTGCTGATCGGAGGTCCCGGGTTCGATTCCCGGTTCGGGCAAAAGTGTTACTGGGTTTTTCCGAATTCTCAGTAGCATCTCGGAGTCTGGTGATGTGCCCGGTAACGGCAATAGGCTCGCCCTCTATTACGTGGGATCTAAAAATTTATGGCGAAATGTGGGTGTAATGTTACACCTCTGCCTACCCCTTCGGGGATACAGGCGTGAGCCTATAAAAAAAATATTTAAAATTTCTTTCTCGAAAAAATTATAGAACAGATGTTGATACTTCTTTGTAGTGTAACTTAATTATTGTATGTTGCACACGTGCTACCTATTTGGCCAGTTAAGCGACACTGACACGAGTGAAGCCATGGACAGAAACTTGTTATACAATAGACCAATATAAAAAAACTAAATTTCTTTATTCCTAGCCATAACACGTACATAAGAGCATATAAAACTGACGTAACGGCATATAAAGTTTTATTCGCACTAGAAAGAGTTTAATTTGGAGATTATTGTGCTGTTAAATGTATAGGAAAACCATTAGGGGCACTGGCGACGTCCTGGAATTTATACTATACGTCTATCCTTTTATGAAGTATGGCCATTATAATCTCAAATGGGTTTGGTAGTTTCCTATTTGCTTATAGAGTCGTGAAATTGTTTTAGGTTACGTTGTTAAGCTGTGTGGGTTAAAATAATCAATCAATTCTAATGTGGGCATCTATACAACTCTCGCACTAAAGTGCTGCGCTCTCTTTGATATAATGATAAATAATTACACATATCTGTTTAATTATGAAAAAGGGTTGTTTCCAACTAGTCAAATCAAGCACTTTTAATTTTATGTCAAAAACGACCTTTGCCAAGGGTTTTGTATAAAATATGACGTAGTGACGTCGTAGTGTTTTGCTGTCAAGTAGAATACTTATCAATAAATGGATGACAAAAAATGTTAAATAATGTTTTAACATTAATCGATGAATGAAACTACTATTATTTTGACATGTTTCACTAGAAAACAATACTTGTATAATGTATTTCACTTGCAGGAAACTTCCCTATTGTTCCGTCACTAACTGACTGACAGACATCGTACAGCCAAAGCTAGAACACAAGAAGCTGATATTTGCCATGGATGTTCCTTGGGGACTGTATGAGAACACTATGATTTTCTGAAATTGCCACGAAATCAGGCAGTAATGGTTAAATTAAACAGAAATCTGCAGGCGTAGCAGCGGTCTAGCGTACCTTTGAAAGACAACAGTTTAGACATTTTACTTATGAGCTTGACTGCCTTAAAAAACGAAAAAATATTCACAAACTAATATTACAACATCAGCTAGTAAGTATAATAAGCGCAGTAAATCAAAGAGTATTTAAGCTTTTCTTCGAAGTAATACATTGTTTGAAGAATAACAAGAGTTTATGACGAGAATGATTTGCGACTTGTTTTGTAGAAGAAGGTTAGTTTCCTGCTTTGATGTGAATGCTATGATGGACTGCAATGATTGCCCTTGTAGTTTTAGTATTTAATTGTTTGTTCTAGTAAACGAAAATCCTCTTCTAGGAATAGGTCGGAGCAGGTTATTCGGTACGGTATTGGCTATGCTATTTTACTTGTATTTCTTGTTCCCGTAAATAGTCCGGTTCATCACATAAAGATTTGATCTATTTGGGAATCAAACTCTCGACCGCTGGTTGAGCAGTTAGGGTCATCAACCCCGAAGCAATAAGGTTAAAATTTATAATATTATGTTTGACCAGAGGTAACATTATTAGTCTTAGTGCTAGTAGAGTTTACTAGATTCAGTACCTAAATATATTTTTAAGATACCATTCATTTAATTGTTCTTAAAATAAAATAATACAAACCATAACACGTTATGAACGAGAAATGTTTTAAAATAAATATTTTCCCGGAAATGCTAAAGTACAGTTTATAAAATGTACGTTGCAGAAAAAGCAGTCTCAAAAGGCTTTTGACGTACTATGTACTGTGAAAAATATCTATGGTTAAAAGAGTTCCTAAAGAAGGATGTAAAAGGGATTTTAACACGCTTATGAACAGTAATATAAAAACTGATAGGACGTGATCCCACTGCAAGGTTTCTATGAATTTGAATACAAGCAGTTTATCATGATATGATTTAAAATCGGGTTTAAAATGGGACATCAGAGTAAACGTTTTTTCTTCAAAATGACGTACCAAATAATACCAGGTGTCGAACGCATAATATATCACAAAGCATTGGATACAATTGCACAGACTTTGAGTTGGGATAATTTTGTTAGTTGTTAGTTGGTTTTGTTTGCTTTTTGATTGCCAAGTCAATCTATATATTTAAGGTCCCTTAAGTAAAGACTGAATAAATTAATAACCGACTTGGTGTTACATGGATCTCACAATTTCTTACGGTAGAAGTACTGATTTGCGCGACTTGGGTTTTTTGACAAGTATTGTTTTTTATGGGATCTCATTTCTTTTTGTAGCTAGTCGTACTATTTTCCTTTCCAGTACCTTCTACAACTTGTATACCAACAACGAATTTGCTTAAAGCCCTAACTGCAAATGTAACTTTGTAATCCTATATATTTATATGGGACTACAAAGTTATTTATGCAGTTAATGTATCTTGTGAACTGGACAGAAATTGGTAAATATTTTAAATTTTCCTTTATTCATATACTAAACACTAATTGTATTCTAAATTTGAAGCTTCTTGTCTGCTAGAAGTGCCTTAGACTTTTGATGATCGGTCAGTGAGTGACAAAATTAAGAAAGAACAATGGCAGAATTTGGTCTGGGTTTGTTGTAGCGAACTTAAACTTCATATGAACAAAACAAATTGTTTTTTTTTCGACGATTTTTAATATTTTCACTTTGTCTAGTTAAAGCTGGAGTATTTTATGATGATAAAAAGCATTCCAATTGATTACGAATACTTCAATTATTTGATTGTTGCCATAGACAATGGTGTGACAGGAATAACGTGAGTGCTATATCCGTATCGATTATTAAATAAGTAATCGATACGATCGACCTTTACAGTGTTGGTTTGGTTTAAAATGCAGTTATTTAATATTTAATCAACATTAATTCAATAAGCTAATATTTTTGAAGCAAAACAACGTTTAAATCAAATAAAAACGTAACAGCATCGTTTTAATGTTGTATCGATTTCACATAAAATCGATTTAAAATGTGCAGCTCTGCTTTTGTCTTTGGCTGTGACAGTTAGATGCTACAAAATACTTCTGCGTTTTGATGTCAATCTGACATAATATGTCATTTGATAATTCAAACGTACCTACATTGTTTAACTTTCATACTATAACTTTCCTTTTACCTACATTGTTCATTCTTAACTAAAAATTCAAACACCGATATCTTCTTTTTCCGCCTTTCCTGAGTGAAATATCATCATTTATAGACTCTGTTACTTACGCCAAATTTTTTGATATATTTTTTATTACTGTACGCTTCCATTTACTTTCAGACATTTTGATGTGTGGAGATCTGCCATTGTCCTTTGATTTGTTATAATTTTTAAACTACTGGTTCAATTTCAATGATATTTGAAACATACCGTGTTAATACAATGCCTGCTTGGTCACTGAAAATTTAAGCTTCTAGTTTTACCCACAACAAAGTTATGGGCGGTCGAAAATGGCCTGAATTGCTTCGAGAAAAGGACGGTACGACCGTGCCGCTTTGTTGCTCGACTTGGTGGGGGCACTGCCGTGCCCCCAGATATAACTGCAAAAAGTATTTACACATACAAAATACTTAGTACTAAGCCTTAGTAGTACCAATGAATACAGATTTATAAGAAGCGCATTTCTTAAGAATTTCGTATGCCGATTCCAATTGGCGAGTTGGCGACACGTCAGTGTAGTTAGTAGTTGGCGCAGCGGGCGGCGCTGGCGTCGTTCTCCGTCTCTCTTGCTCTCGTAGTTAAGATACACAGGAGAAACGTTCGTCTCTCTTGCACTCGTAGAGACAGCTGTCACAGCGCGACTGCCACGTCGCCAAGCGGCAATATGGGTCACATGGGCCACAGAAAGTTTGTCTACAGAACGCCCATAAGAAATGCGCCTCTATGTAAATATCTATGTTCTATGGTAGTACCAATGAATACAAAATGTTATCCGGTATCAGTGACGTTTCGCTAGAGTGGCCAATATAGCGACTGCGATTTGTCTGTCAGAACCGTTAGAATTTAACAAAATACTCGACAATCTGAATTTTGCGAATATAATATGTTGTCGACTCGAAATCTTTATTTTTTAAGTTTAATTATTCAGGTAAGGAATATAATAAATATATTAAAATAGATTTGGCACTGCGATGGTACCGCAGTCGGTTGGTTCCAATGTGAAACATGCCAAAACCAAGAACTACTTACAAATTAAAAATTTAGTAAAAAAAATATTTTCCAGTGGACTAAATTGTGTATCTAAACCATTCTCAAGTCCAATTGAACACCAAAAATTTTTTATCAAAATCAGCCAAGTCGTTTAGGAGGAGTTCAGTGACATACACACGCACAAAAGAAATATATATATAAAGATTTATGTGCAAAATTTGTTATTACGACAACTTTAGTAATAAATCATAAATTACCTCAAATCTAATTGTCCAATTTTCTAGTCACTCGAAAGATTTTGCGGTGACCTAACCTAACCGTTATTACGAGCGAGCATGCCTCTCTCTAATGTAGCTTATTGGTACAGAGGGCAGTTGAGTACATGGTTTTGGCAACCACAATCAAGTTTGTGGCTCGCACTCTCGTTGAGATTAATGTGACGTGATTGACTTCGGGCGAGCAATATTTTTGTTGTGTTCTTCAAGTATTGATGGTACCGTTACCTTGGCTTTAGTTTTCATACTTCACTATTATTGAAAAATAAGTATCGGATTACCTATTAAATACTGGGGGAAAGGGACCTAACTTAATTTATAGTTAAGTCACTAAATTACTGCTTAGATTTACTGCCATTAGAGTTAAAATTTGGTTGAAATTAACCAATACAAGCAATAAAACCCGTGTCAACTTTATTCGATATATTATTTTTCTTAAATAATATGAGATCCTGACATTAGTTTCGTATTGATTGAGATCTTTCCAAGTGTAGTTGATCATCATGAGAATCTCATTTAAAGAGTGCTGAAAGTGCTACTAAAATCTAAATACTGTCCAGGCAGTGCGCTTGTGGAATGCGTTGCCATTAGAAATTAGGCCGACAAAGTCAATAGGCATATTTAATAAGGCTTTAAAATAACATTTCCTAGCTAGTAACTAAGTCATTGTTAATAGCATGATGTAACTATAATATCTAAACTGTAATATGTATGTATATTATTATGAATGTATGTATTATTATGTATTATGTGTATTATTTTGTATATTATTATGTAAATTATCATGTATATTGTTATGTATTTTAGTATGTATTTATGCGCCGTATGTATATGCTAATTTAAGCAAGTAACTTTATTACTACACCATTGAATTATTATATTTCTCTAGTCTATTTCTGTCCATCCAAAGGTTGCCTGTAAGAAATTGCTTTTAGCGATAAGGCCGCCCATTGTGCATTTAAATTGTAAACTCTATCTATCTCTCTTGTCTCTGTAAAATTACTGTGTATGGTGTACAACAAAGCATTATATAATCTAATCTAACATAATATGACCAAATGGTTTATTTATTTATTTGTTTATATTCAGGAAACATACAGTCATTTACAATCCAATTGTTACTAAATAAGTATCGAACAAAGACCTAGAGTTCCATTGAAATTAATTTTATAGGTTGAATATTTACTGAAATCTTCTTGTTAGAGTCATAAAGTTGGCTTCATAGGCTTTTGTCAAGAATATGGGTACCAAAAGTAGATATAAATCTACGAGCTTATAATGGTAGGCCTATCGTAATAAAATGTTGTATTAGTGGTTTTATCCTGTATCCACAAGCTTACAGTAATTTCGTCAAAATCCATTCAGTCGCGATTGCATGAAAGACTTTCTCTTTCTCTTAGCGTTATCCCAGTTTCAATCTGGGGTCCACTTACTAGTCTAACCGGATTTGGCTGAATATTAGCTTTTCCACAGAGCGACTGCCTGTCAGTCCTCCGCAACCCGAAGGGATAGCGATATTCCATGGTTTAGGCTCTCATCATCAGCCTTTAATAGTCCACTGCTGGACTAGGCCTCTCCTTTGAAAGGAGGAATTGGCCTACTATACCACGCTGTCCAAGCGGGTTGGCATAGGGTTTGTATCAAGTTTTCCTTCTCTTACAGTGGTGTTCTCTGCATAATATGCTCCCTCTGTCGGCTCTTACGACACCCATGGGATGATATGGGGTGGTGACAATTTGTATTCTTAATCCGTCACCACACGGACATGGTTTAGGCTAGTGTCAGTTTATTCGGAGTTAGGTACTGACTCCCTATAACGACTGTCAAGATCTTCATGACAACCGGGACCGACGGCTTAACGTGCTCTCCGAGGCACGGGACAAGCGATAATTAAAGCATTAAGCACATAACTCCGAAAAGTCATTGGTGGGTGCCGTGGATTCGAACACGATACCCTCTGCATGGCAGTCTGTTGGTATTTCCACTCGGCTATCGCTGCCAGGCGATTGCATGAAAGAGTACCCAACAAATATCCCACCCTCACAAACTTTAGCGTTTAAAATAGTAGTAGATGATTAAAACAAAATTGGCGATGTCCGCAAGAGCAATCGTTCCAATAATAATATAAAATGCTCTGTGAGAATGTTTCTTAAACAACTCACACTATAATAAACAAGCATCATTTATTCAGCTAAAACATAAGCTAGCTTACTTCATCCGTAAAACACTATGTAACAATTTATACAGAATTGTTGTCGGAGCTAAATTGCATTCTAAAAACGGCTTTATGTCTTTTGTAATAGAATAGACAATAGAAGTTAAAATTGCACACTCCATGCCTGTACTTTCGCGTAAGCGTTGCTACCGAGTCAACTTTATTGCGACACACATTTAAACTATTGTTCGTTAGAGTCTAATGCATGTATAAGCTAAGTTGCTTATGTGTTTCAGACCTTTGTTTTTTTCGTAAAAGAACAATGCACCAAAATATACTAATAATTAGCTCACATTGGCTCACATTGTTCCTGAGAATGTTTAAGCTCCGGTTGAAAGGTGCAACAACTTACTATGCAGCGGTGTAAGGATTACATTTTGCATGGAAAGGATAGCTTTAAATTACGAGTAAAACAGCTGTTATTGGATAAGTTGGCAAAAGAATCTGAATAATGTGTATATGTATGTAGATATATAGGTATTTATGTATAAGTATAAAGATATTTATGTATATGATTATATACCTGTTGTTATTTTTAGATAACAATGATAATTTACATACATACATAGACCCACGCCTGTTTCCCCGAAGGGGTAGGCAGAGGCATATTAAACGCCCACTTTTCGCCAGTGTTTTGATCCCACGTAATAGGTGGCGAGCCTATTGCCGCTTATCGGGATATTTTGTTTGCCAGAGCCTCGTCCGTTTATCGGCAGGTGCACCACTTGCAGGTGAGGTTGGCTTGGGACCCTAAGTTCTAGGTGGGAACCCTATGCACCCCAATTAATGATAATTTAGATATATTTTTATAATCTTGTATTATCAAATGTATGTATTTTAAACTCTGTAATCCATAAATAATAATTAAACTCTGTAATCCAAAAATAATCCGTATTTATGTTAGTCAAAAACAAATCATTTATAAATAAATATTCTTCTAGTCGCAAGCTGCACGTAAATTTATGTTAATAGTTGAGCAAAATATTATAATTGTTAAGGTTTAGTGATTTTTTTAGACCAAAAACACGTAACGTTTATGCTTTTATTCTGTCATGTGGTAAGGCTAGATACTTTCGCTACCCCACCGGGTCGTCATTATAAGTTTAGTCCTTTAGATTTTTATAGGAGGGGTTACGTGTAATAGGTATAGGTTACTGCTAATCAGCATCTACGACTCAATAACAAGGATTCAAAGAAAACATTTCTAACTAATACTGCCAGTTGGTAATTAAATAAATAAATCTCAGAACTGAGAGACCACTAAGCCACCCACTGAAATATTAACGCTACTATTCACAGAAACAAGGACACCTATTTTTACAAAGGATTTATTTTTTATACTGTTTTAGTTCATTTGTGAATAACGTAGTCGATTGCAATATTGTAATATACTATCAATACTGTCATGCAGATCTTATAATTATGCATATTATAATATATGCTATTGCCTGTTCAGATGAACCTCAGTGACTTTTGTCACTGTATATCAAAATCCGTTGAGTGAACCCAAGTGACTTTTGTCACTTTTCTAGCAACACTAATATATCGTCTAAATATCTTTATTTCTTTCTATCACGATATGTTTAAGATGATTTGTCTCTCTTCTACTTGAATCTTTATTCATTTCTTCATGCTAAAAATACGCTAAAAGTTTTAAAACGGTTGATTCGGAACGAGAAAATAATGTCAAAATGTCAGTTGTCGATTCGCGCGCGTTACTTGGTGTGTTTCGTGAAACTTGTGCAATTGATCCACGGAAATTATGTTATTTTCGAGTGTTGGTGAGTAATTTTGAGTAAATAACTGGTTTATTGATTAATTAATAACATAATCTATGTGTGAGCGAACCCAGTTTAAGCTGTGAGTAAGTATATTTTTATTGAAATTAAATGTTAAGTATGTTTTTACGTAAGTGGGAGTTCCTCCAATAAATTCCATATTTTTCTGTAACCTAGCAACATAAAATTTACTTATAAGTTACTATACAAAACTAGCTTTTAGATGCTATAAATATTTTTAATCTACGCGACACCGTGTAGTGGTACTAAATCATATAATTTGCGTAAAGATTTACTCACCATCTGCAAATGTCTTGCGGTAATATTACGGCTATAAATAAATATTTTTTCACTGTGAAGTGTGATTTTTTTATTTTATTTTGTGTAGATAGAACCTTTCCACCATAAAAAGTCATAAAATACATATGTTACCGATTTACTTTTAAAAATAATCTAGCTTAAAGTGCACATAAAGCTTTTTTCAACTATAGTCAATGTTCGCTACTTACTATAACAAATTAAGAAGTAGATATTAATAAACATTGTATACGAAATGAAAGAGCCATTCATGAGCTTTAAAAAAAAACATCACTTCAGACGACTCATCTGTCGAACGTATCAACAAAAAATGTTTATGTTAGCAAGGTCATCCGGCGCGACGCCGCCGACTTAAGTGGGTGCACGTGGTGGCAAATTAAGATAACGGCGCTATTCACTCAAGCGGGTAGCTGTTTATCATCTCCTATTTTTTTCAAGTCCTGAGTCTCTTTTATCACAATTTTTAATACGCACATAGTTTCGAGAAATCAAGGGGTTCAGTCCCCGTGATTTCTCAAAGTCAAAACCCTCTGATTAGTACACAGCTACGCACGGTATCTGGCTGACGCTGCTTAAAAAAATTAATACAGAAAACATCGTGAAAAAGCCTGTATGTGTGGGAGTTCTCCAAGACATACTTATTATGATATCTGTCATCCCGCACTTGTCCAGTGTGGTGGGCTATACACTAGTCATAAGTCAGTCGGTCAGTCAATATAAAGGTATAGCAGGCTGAGGATGATACATTTTATTAATTAATTACAAAAAAAAAACTATTTTGAACTTTCGCGATTTGTATACATCATACAAAATAAATTAGCGGGTCTTAATCGCGTACAATGAATTTATTTAAGGTATAAATACCTATTTGTTTCCGACGTTTCGCTCGTCTTGCACCGAGCGTGGTCGCGGAGAGACTGATGGGAGCTCAGCGCCGTCTTGTAGAAGTGCAGGTTTCGGCACCTACCCTCACTTGGTCTTTATTTAAGTTCGCACTGTCGGTACTCCGACACACTACACTAATGACGTCTACACACTGTTGAGATATGGCGGTGTTTACATTTGCTCGGTGCAAGACGAGCGAAACGTCGGAAACAAATAGGTATTTATACCTTAAACAAATTAATTGTACGCGATTAAGACCCGCTTATTTATTTTGTATGAAAAAAAAAAATCTTCAGAATACTGTACAACATAATTAAAATTATACCATTTCAATATCATTTTTCGAAGAAACCAGCAAGATACAAATCGGAAGCATAATATTGATTAGAACATCTGTGAGATGTGACAGAATTCGACCTAGATTTCAGCGTAACTTCGGGACGCTTAGGCCTACCAACCGTCCCAAAGTGCTATTTTTGGAAATAGGTCATCCAGACAGACAATATGAACTTGTCTGATTATACTTCTAGCGCAGGCATATTCAAAGATTTTTCATGTTTAGACGGCTTGGTAATAACGCAAGCTGGCTTTGCCAATTTATGTTGAGTCAGTAACTCTTTTGGAAAAATGTGTCATAATATCTACCGCCATAATATCTCACTTCCTTAGCGTCATGAAATGATTACATACATAACAAAATTTAAACAAAAATGGTTACAATGTTTTTATTAGAATAAGAATATTAAAATCGATAATTAAAAATGTTTTCAGCAAATTGATTGTTCGAATTCGGCTGTACAAAATACACAGAGGTGAAGGTTTTTTCTTGTTACGTCTACCTCAATTATCAAGAAAAATGTGTGGCGTACATAACCTAATCATATCGTTTGTGTTTTATAGCCTTTTTCTTAATATTTTAGTCATAAGTCATCAAACACAACATATTATCGTGTCATTCATCAAAATGTCACGTTTATACGTAGCCTAGGGACCGCTACAAGAATAAAACAAACTTATCCAGTACTAAAACGATATAAGTTATATCCCTTACATTTAATATTTTCCACGAGCTCTCAAAAGCTACCCAAGAGCAATTTAACTAACTACAGAGCTAGGTTGAGCTAATGAATTGCAAAAATTCCCTCCAGTCTCGTAAACTCTTTAAAGTAAACGTTCTCTTGAGTCGTGTTAAGAGGTAAGTTTAATCATTGTAGCGGTTCTTATCAAATGTCACTTGATCCACTAGGTTAGCGGTTCTTATCAAAGTCAAGTAAGGCACTTGACCCACTAGATTAAACGGGAGAAAAATCTGACGGAGTTTTGAGATAATATTTACATTGAGTTTTTAAGGATTTTTCTTTTTGTTTCCGGTATATTATTATATAAGTGATTTAAGTGAATTGACTGAGTTTTGATGCAATTGATTGTTAGAATAAAATTAAATAGTGATTGCTGCAGTGTTATACCACAAACGCGAATAGCCGGCAAACTTTCCCTTTATTTTCTTCCATATTTCACTATTTCTCCTCATTATTGTGCATAGGGTTCCCACTAAGAACTTTGGGTCCCAAGCCAACCTCACCTGCAAGTGGTGCACCTGCCGATCAACGGACGAGGCTCTGGCAAACAAAATATCCCGATAAGCGGCAATAGGCTCGCCACCTATTACGTGGGATCAAAACACTGGCGAAAAGTGGGCGTTAAATATGCCTCTGCCTACCCCTTCGGGGAAACAGGCGTGAGTCTATGTATGTATGTATGTATGTTTCTCCTCATTATTCTCGCTTCAACGCAAGAAGTGCTGCTATCTAAAAGAGCTACTTGCTTTAGTTGAAGGAATAATACCTTCTGAGGAAAGAATACTTTTACTACATGCTATTATTTTTAATCGCATATCTTTGGTGGTGATGGTCATGGTCTTTTACTACATTGGTTTTATGTATTTGTTATTTTAACACCCACAGCACAGAATTATTCGTTGAATGCAAAAGGTTACATATCATCCAAAAACAATATTGAATATGCTTCAAATCTAGCTCAAAATCAAATTTACACAGAGTTGTATCTCATGTTACGTTTGCTAAACCTATTATGTGCAAACAAAATTTCTCTTCACCTCAGTGGAAGCCTGTCTTCACAGTCATTACATTACATTTTGTTTACATTACTCAATAAATCGCACGACATGACTCCTAACAGGTTCTAGATTAGACAAATGAAACGCAAATTACATTGTGAACGTCAATTTATATTATGCTTACCTATATCGTCAACCCGCTAACTCTAAAACACATTAAACAACCAACACAAAAAGCAACCTAGTTACCACAAAATATGGTTCAAATTGTAAAGAGTATTTGTTCGAATGGTAAGAATGGAAAAAAATATGCTATTGGAGCATAAAATTTGTTTAGACTGTGATTTTGATCTAAATATTAAATATATTAAATATTCTACTGTCGTATTTTCTAGTTTATAAGCTTTATTTTATCATACTTTGGCTACAATATAAGAAGTTACTAAGTAAAATTTACGCATATCAGCTTACATAATAATTATCTGGACAAGATTTAAACCTTTTTTGTAAGTGAGCACACTACGCTTTTATTGAATAAAATATTTTTCTGTACGTGATTTATTTGCTAACCGTTAAGGTTAAGAGGTGCTTAGTGCTTAGACATAGACGTTCTAGTGACATAAATTAACAAAATTTAATCTTGTAAAAGTGGTTTCGGGTAAACTAGAAACTTAGATAGATGTTTCCATAGTTAAAATATTCTAGTAACTATCTTAACAAACAATACGACCTCTCTGGTAAATCGTCCTTGTTCTGTTGAAAAGCTTTGCAAACACTGGAATACCGGAACACGGACTAAGAACTCACTTCCAGCAAAACTATTCACGACAACTGGTCTTGGTTAAATTTAGATATCAATGTTTGAAAATGCTCAGAGTATAGGACAGGTATTTGCCTTAACATCGGTTTTGATGAAATTATTGCAGTTCAGTTTATCTAAATCTATATCCTTCAGAAAATCGATTAAAATATGACTAGTTGTCTCATGAGAATGAGCACTAAGATGAGTCTCCCGCCCTCTGATCGTATATTGTAAAATGTTTATCATCATCTTTACGTTATACCGGTGGAGAGCCCGGGGTCAACTTTCTTTCTACAGAAAATTTGCATTCTTTCTTTAAAAAAAAGTATAGGAAACATTATAATTAAAACAAACATTTCTTTGAACATTACAACATTAATTTAGTTATGTTCGTCTTCGTGTTACTCGCAGTATACGAGGCCCATTACGCCAATACTAAGCTCAGTTAGACTGTAACAGCATCTGAATCTCATAACATCAATAACCGAGATTATTTACCCAAGATTTGCTTCATGCCGTGTATTTTATGTGTACCATATAAAATTACCCAAGATTGACCGTCTTAGAAAGTACTATTTCTAAGCTGTGTAACAATGCATTACATTATATGTCCACAAGTATACATATCAAAAGTATCAATTTATCCGCAAAAATGCGATCTTTCTTCTCTTTACCACGTGTGTTTGTGTCGGGGTTTATAGATCACCCGAAGGCCGCCTACATGTCTTGAACATTAGTTTCCAAAGACAAGAACTGATGGCTTTACGTGCTCTTCAAAACACGATAGCATTCTGATGTATTATCTGAGCTATATATTATGCGGGTCTCAGATATTTCCCACCAATGAAAACATTGACACGATGAAGATGAAGACACTGATGTAGGAAATGCTAGAGATATATTCGGCCATCTTTAATAATAAGGCGGTTTTAATTTAAATATGGTTTTTAGAGGAAACACTACGGACGAGAGAATTGAAAAATAGGTATTTGTAAAATCTATTGCTGTCGCGCAACCTCCAGCCTCCCCCGGCAGAGCGCGATAGAGACAACTGCAGCTTGGACCAAAAATACCTATTAAATGTACACAAAATCAACGTTTCGTATTCCATTGTAGTAGTTTAGTGTGTAGTTTTTTCATATTAAATTAAAGAAAGGCTTTGGCCGTGTTCCTATGTTTTCCTTTTTTTAAATAATTTAGCCAAATTTTTTTTTTTGGATGTTTGAACACAGCGGAAAATCTGGCCAATTTTTGAGGTATTTGGAGGTTCATATCTTTTTTAATATTTAATTTATGAGAAAAAGGAAAATATAGGGACATGCCAATCAGGGCCATACATCTTTTGGAAAAAAATAATTGCTCTACTGGCATTATCCAGGGAGAAAACAGGAGACTACGTTTGTATGGAAAAACGACCGTTGTGTTCTACTTATTTCAAAGATAAACAACAGAACGAAGCAACCATTACGATTACTGTGTCACATATTCAGTGGTAATTGATGGATTGATCGCCTGTGTTCCTGATCAACATGCCCGTGATTTATGGCACAATTATATCTGTGTAGGTGTGACGTAAGCTAAATATAAATGGACAATATTTTATAATGAAAAATATGGAAATATTCTAACGATGTGTAGAAATACCATAGATAATTTATCAAACACTACTAATTGTTATACTGTACAAGAAATAATTGCTATAAATGGTCATGGCACTATTTTAACCCTCCATTACTTGACGCAAATAACCTATACCAAATTGGTTGCTACAGTATTTGAATTGAGAAATGTTTAATTCAACCAAATTTAGAACCAGCTGGTTAAAAGGTCAAGTTTTGTATCCTTTCTTTTTTAATTTCTATAACCAGTTGCCCAATAATTGTCGGCACGCGACGTTGAGGTCTTATCACATTATCTATTATATATCTATTTGTCACAACAACAAAATGTACTCTTCAGTCTAACACGTAAACTGTACTTAAATGCCCCCTTTCCTTGGTAGCGGCATACTGATCATTTGAAGATTTTTATAACAAAAATCTGACTAATATGCAAATACTCAACACATTTACAACGACTATCGTCTTAACGAGCATAAAGGCAGCAATAGCGGAGTGGATATACCAACAGACCACTGATGATCAATCCACGGCGCGCACTAATGACTTTTCGGAGTTATGTGCATCGCTTGACCCGTGCCTCGGAGAGCACGTTAAGCCATCGATCCCGGTTGTCATGAACATCTTTGACAGTCGTTACAGGGCGTCAGTACCTTCTAGATAAACTGACACTTGTCTAAACCATGGAATATTGCTATCCCTTCGGGGTGCGAAGGTCAGACAGGCAGTCGCTCTGTGGAAAAGCTAATATTCAGCCAAATCCGGTTAGACCAGTAAGCGGACCCCAGATTGAAACTGGGATAACGCTAAGAGGATGATGATGTGACAAATAAGTACGTTCATTAAAGTAAACCTCATTAATTCATTAGGCCATCTTGTTAAAAATATGTACATATATACGTATTTTTAATCACGAGATAATCAAACATTTTAATGATGTTTTACATATTTTACATAAAACGAATTTGTGTTTGAGAATTACTCAACCACAAACGCGTTATACACTATTGTTATATTATGTGTTATAATTTAATTGTTATAAGTTATCAACTGAGACCAAAATGTATGCGTGGAATTTTGTATGTATAGGTACGAATTTTGCATTGTGCGTATTCAGAAAATCTAATTGTTACCAATTTTATAAGATTATTGAATTAAGCTTTATGCTATGATCCGTAATTATCATCAAAACTAAAATAATGAAGACTATTCTAGATTTATAATGTAATGATTGATTTATCATACTAGTTGTGCCCCGAAGTTCTAACAGAAGACTCTTCGCAATTAGGCTTTTTCTTTTTACCCCTGGGTATGGAATACTATTAAAGCCTACGTTAGTGGACGCTTACATATCATACAAAAAGCCAACTGCCCAATTTTCAAAAGCGATTTTGTATATGATGTAAATTTGGAGCAGCCCCAGTACAAACGGGGTCATTTAAAAAAAAATATTAAAAATCTATTGCTTCAAACG
Organism: Euclidia mi; assembly: GCA_944739405.2. Classification (NCBI taxonomy): domain Eukaryota; kingdom Metazoa; phylum Arthropoda; class Insecta; order Lepidoptera; family Erebidae; genus Euclidia; species Euclidia mi. Next base: position 29,409,895 of record OX123195.2, read on the forward strand.
CTTTTCGTTTGAAGCAATAGATTTTTAATATTTTTGCTTCTGAGAATCCAAGTAATATCTCAATAAAGTCAATAGAAAAACGCGTCTAATCAATACAAAAATACAAACCCGAAGATCAAAGCAATGTTTAATCAGAGTTGGATTTAATCAATTGGCCCCACAAACAGTCTAACGGGTATCGGTCTCCGACCGTAAACATCACCTCATTGGCTATAAAAATATATTGGTCTGAATGAATGAATCGTCAAATAGAACCTCTTGGAATAACGGCTTAAAGCCCGGTATTCATCGAAACACAGTTGCGTAGAATTGCTTTGAACGTAATTCGTCTGTTTCTTATTGATTGATTTTTGTGTCTGGCTTTATAAATGTTCGGACTTATTTTGGCTTAGGTTAATAATGTTTGTCAATTTAAAATCTTGATGGACACTTTGCTTATCCCAGGAGATGGTATTCATTAAAATCTACTGTAAGAAAAATCGGTTCTTATATATTGAGCCTTACTGATTAATTATTATTGTTCTTATAATAGGGCTAGGCCTCGTCTTTGTAATGTTGTTTAGTTTCTTGTGAAATTTTCTCTGGACGATAAAACGGTGACGTAACTACATTTTACTTTTACACATTTCCTAAAATAGAAACAGGTTTGGCTGTAGAATTTAGGTGTTAACCTGTTTAAATGACAAATATTTGGTAACATGGAGGCAGCACGTAAATAAACGGCCTTTGATGCCAATATTTATCCAATAGCTTAAAGTGTTACCAGATCGAATCAAATAACAATCACACGATGTTCTACGCAAAAAAAATATAACTCTATTTACTTTTCAAGTCTGTACAAGGTTTTATATTGATCAATGAACCGTCTCTGTAGCAGAACAAATGTGTGAATATATAGCAAAAACAATAGAGCTAAATTCGCGTGCGTGATGATTGAACAATAACCAGTGGAGTATAACAATGCAAGATGGCTTCGCGTTATAGTCTCGAACAAGGCTGCGTATCTAGTAAAGATGAGCGGTGCGAAGCATCCTCCAATATTCTCCTTCTATTTGCCTAGCTCCGCTTAGCTTGAGTGGTTTTATTGACAATTAATATCTTCCTCATCTACAGCTCAGCTCTAACATCTCAGTGAGAGTGCAGACTACGAATGTTGTGATGAAAGAGTGAGCGATATAAATAATTGTGACGCCTTTATGGTTGATGTGGGTCAACATTTTTATTTCCTTGATAGACAGCTGTCAGCAGATTATTTCGATGGTAGTTCGGTTATATTTACACTGGCCGTGAAATCTCAAGTTCAATATATGTGATACTAGTCGACGCCAGCGGCTTCGCACGCACATATTTTCGAATTTCCCGATCTCGTGGGAATTTCGGGAAATCCCGTCTTAGTGCACCCCTACGGTCCCCAAGGAACATACATGCTAAATTTCAGCTTCTTGTGCCGAGTAGTTTCGGCTGTAGCTTGTCTGTCAGTCAGTCAGTAACGCAAGGATTTTATATATTAAGATGATGAATGATGCCTAAGAAAAAATCAATGATGGTTTTATGATAGAAAACTCTCAATATCTTTAAGTAAAACAATAGCTCACTGGGGAAACCAATTAATAGACTGCCATGCAGAAGGTGTAAGCATCAGACTTACGGCACGTTAGGCTTTCCGAAATCATGTGCGTATTCAGCTGTTAATTGTCAAACGCCGCTGAGAGTGAAATTGTTTAAACTATAGAATACAGCTGTCTATTTTGACACTCAGAGATCAGTCGGTTTTCGCTCTGAGCAAAACTTGTATTCAGTCCAATTTGACTAAAGTAGGAAGCTGTTTCAGAATGCAAGCCTTAGATGCAATCGAGACAACCCGACGATGATGATGACTTGGTACCCATACTAGGTACTAGCCAGTTACTGTTCAATTCAGTTACCATATCTAATGTGGGAACCCATTCACTTGGATAATGACAGGCATTCATGTATAATACGAGTAGCATGCAGTTGTATCCAGTTAGTCTGTTTAATTGGTTAGAAATAAGTTTGACGTCGATAAATGATATGCAATTGTAAATAACTATAAAGGCGATGCCACACTGCGGGTTGCGGTGCCGCAGCTTAGAGATTTTGTAGAGTTCTATGTTTCTCAAATTGCCGTCACTTTGGCATTGTTGTTTTTAAAAAACATTTCCTGCCCTAGGTTTAATCCTGAAACATGCAACCAAAGGTATCAATGGACACAAAGGCTCGAAACGACAATTTATGGATCACTCATAGTGTTGTCTCGTGTGGGTATCAAACCCAAATCCTCTGTCCTCATTATACATACGATGAAGATAGTATCTGTTCTTCGATGTGCAAAATACAGCATACACCTATCCGCTTATAACAATAGGTCGTAAAAACTGTGTCTCATGACATTTATTACTGCGGCACCAACGACAGCGAAATATAAATGATGTATTTGTGTCTGATTATTATTATTTTACCTTGCGTATTTCTGTTTGACTACCTCGCTGGTCTTGCGGCATAAAGAGCGTGGGATTGGGAGATCTTGGGTTCGATTCCCGGGTAGGGCAAAGTGTTATTGGGTTTTTCCGTTACGATATTCTCAGTAGCAGCACGGAGTCTAGTAATGTACCCAGTACGGCAATAATAGGGCCAAATGTGGGTGTAATATTACACCTCTGCCTACTCCTTCGGGGATACAGGCGTGAGTCTCTAATAAAAAAATCTATTTGTACTATTATATTTCAAGCAGGGCGTTCAAGCAAACAAACAAACAAACTCTTCAGCTTTATATAAATATTAGTAGGTATTAGATTCCTGCATTACCTACTGGCTGACTAACAGACTAGGTATAGCTGAAACTAGTGTACGCAAGAAGCTAAATTTTACATCTATGTTCTTTGGAGACTATAGGCATGCACTAAGAAGAGATTTCTCAGAACTCCCACACGATCGGGAATAATACGTTACATTAAAAAATAATTATGAGCAAGCGTAGCTGTAGGTGTCCTTTTGTTTATCTTAATATATATAATCCTTGCGTTACTGACTGACTGACAGACACGCTACAGCCGAAACTATTGGGCGCAGGAAGCTGAAATTACGAGTGCACTAAGAAGGGATTTCCCGAAATTCCCACGGGATCGGCCAAAACGTGTAAATTAAAAAAAAAGCAGGCGTAGCTGCTGGCGTCCTCTAGTTAATAATATTAGACCAATCTTCATTTTCTTTTAAGTGGGAAGTGACCATTTTTAATGTTATTGTAATAAAAAAGTAGAAAGATTGTAGTGTCTCTAAAAGCAACTTAACTGTCCGTCGTTTATCTTAGTTAAAATAGGTACCACAGCTGAACTTTGGCAACTTAATACAATTATATATTTTGAACAGTCCATTAAAATTTAAAATCTTTTAAAATTTATCTTTATTCATCTTTAAATTTGTGCGAAGTAGGTACTGATATCCTTGACAACTGTGTGGCATCTCCCTAATACCAAGCGGAAAATCACATGTGAATAATTAATTGAGTGCACATTTAGCGCACACACAAAGTGCTTATTTATTCGCCACGGCAATTGCCTGAAGATTAGCACTTAAACGAAGAGCAATAAGTGGTCTGTGAAGGTGCCACACATTATGGTTGTTCATTATGCTGAACTGGCCTCCTATTTTTATACAGACGACAGGCGTGTACCGATATGAACAAAATTGATTTGACACACCGCAAGGTCATTTACTACGTTTTTTATGCTAAAACCTTCATGTACATAATATGACGTCATTCAACAAACCATACAATACACAAAGTGCTAAATGGTTTCACCCTTAATTACTTACACACATAATTACTAAGTTTTTCGTGACAAAGTGTAATTAGAAATCAGAATGTTAACCTACATACGTACAAAGGTTGAATTTGTGTTAAGTACTTTGTAGGTATTTAATTTAGATCAAATCTCAACGTATTTCATGTTAAGTACTCTTATGTTAATTAGTTTTAACGTTTATTTGTATAATGTGAAGAGTTTACCGTTGAGCGGCTGGTGGTTAGTGTTAAAATTTACTTGTGAATAATACTTTTTTTAGACTCACGCCTGTATACCCGAATGGTAGGCATAGGTGTAATATTGCACCCATATCACTATTTAGTAATCTGTGCCCATATTTCGCTATGATCTACTTATGAATGTTTAATTATGAATTTTCGGTCACATGTAGTAAGGGGCCAGGCCTTTACCGTTACCGCGCACTTTTGCTCGACCCGGAATCGAACCCGGGAACTGCCGATCAGCAGACGCATACGCTATCCACTGGACCACAGAGGCTGTCTTTAAAATAAGGCTGCGATATTTGAGTATTCTTGTTTTCTACTGTATGTATCGTTTGAATGGTTTTCTCTGTTTCTAAGAAATGATTGTGGGTAAGAATACTTGCGTGGGAATCGAAACACGAGTAAATAGAAAGAGCGTATAGTAACATAATTTATACGCGTTTCATCAACCACACTATGATTATACTATTTTGTAAGGCCATAACTGGACTGCCTCCGTGGTCCACTGGATAGCTTATGCGACTGCTGATAGGAGGTCCCGGGTTCGATTCCCGGGTCGAGCAAAAGTGTTATTGGGTTTTTCCGAATACTCTGTAGCAGCCCGGAGTCTGGTGATGTCCCCGGTGACGGCAATAGGCTCGCCCCCTATTACATGGGACCTAAAAATTCATGGCCAAATGTGGGTGTAATATTTACACCCCTGCCTACCCCTTCGGGGATACAGTCGTGAGACTATACCTAATATATAAACTGGTCTGGCCTGCGTAGTAAAGTAGGCCATATACTACTACATTGTGATGGAAATTAGAAGAGCCTTTTGTCCAGCATTGGACTACAAAAGTCTGTATAGTAAAGCCACAAAACAAAAAACAAATGCGATACAAATTCAACTTTTATTATCTTATTCTATTTTGAAAGACTACTCATATAAAAAGCTGTATCGTTTTTTCAAGTCCATCGAGAAAATAAACAAGAAATACTTGAGCATAATTTCGCTATTCCACTTCCCGATATATTTCCTAGAGCACTCGCTTACAACGCCCAAGGGAGGTGGAATGGTTTATAGTGGAGCCAACCTCGCTCTAGCTTGATCAATGATGACGTTGGCACCTATTTGTTTTATCACTAGGTAATGGGCGTTAGCCTGATTGGATATATGCGTTTAGCCTAATGTATAAGCTACTAACTTTTGCCCGCGGCTTCGCGCGCGTTGAAGTCGGGGTAACATACATTTACTTTCAGTCTCAAGGTGTGTCAAAAACTCTATAGAGTACAACGTAATTCGGTTAGTATCGATGACATTATCTACTATTATTAAACACATAAATAAAATTGGAGTGTCTTGTAATATTTAAATAACCGCTTTTTATTTAATGCATATGGATGTATACACGGTACATATACCGTAATGACATTTTTTACAATTTTTGCCTGTCTGACGGTCTGTCTGTCTGCTTGTCTGTCTGTTTGCTCTCTCGCTAATCTCTGGAACGGCTGGACCGATTTTGACGGGACTTTCACTGGCGGATAGCTGATGTACCAAGGAGTAACTTAGGCTATAAATTAACCGGTCACGCGAAGTATTTCCTTCAGGACGCGGGTGAAACCGCACCGAATATATATCTGTAAACACTTTCGCATTTATAATATTTGTAGAGAAAATTGTTTCAGTCGTTTAAGCGTAGTCTATATTTATTAGTTTATATCATGTAATCACCGTGCACAATATGACAATATGTTTAATGTGACAGTACTGACAGACATACGATAGCACATGCGCAGCACTCAACTTACAGCGCATGCGTTCTTACTTTCAAGAGGTTTTGTGTCGTAGGTACAAATTTCTACCTTCCCTAAAATCCCTCCCAGTTTAATTTTTGCAACTTATGGTAGCCTATGTCCGTCTCCATGGTCCAATATATATCTATATTAAATTTCGACAAAATCGGTTCAGCCGTTTTAGCGTGAAAACGGAACATACATACATACATACACACTTTCGAATTTATAATATTAGTAGGGAGTAGGGATATTACTGCAAAGTATGATTAATCTCTTAGAACTGCGCCAAATGTTATAGATTCGATCATTACACAAGACTTACGCTGTTCTGTCTGATCCACAAATTGTTGTTTCGAGTCTGAGTGCACTTAGTGCCCGTTAGTTGGATATTTGTAAAGTCCCCCGCGACATACATCTTACGCCAGGAGCAGTCGAAACAGTTTTTTTATTTTTAATTGCTGTCATATTATATTAAACCAAAGAATCACACGGTCTACGCTCACATACTCGAAAAATTCTAGCAAAAATTATAATTAAAATAAAACGATTTCAAATTACGAGGACGCAAATATATAAATCTAACACGTTAAAATTGGCAATAAACCACGAAAAATGAACGGGTACTTATCACCCCTCTTAAATACTCTCCTCAATCATTCTAACCTCAGAGAACCCAATAATCAAGATTGGTTTCCATAGATAAATTATTTATGGTTTTATCATCGATTGTTATCTCTCTGTTTATTGCCATTCAACTCGAAGAGAATGAACGCAAATTAAATTGTGCATAGAGAATTCACTTTTGAGTAGAAAATAGCGTACTGGGTTGGCAAATTGCCAGATAATTTGAAAACATACTTTTCGCTTACATGTTTCTTATGGATTAGGCATGAATATCTTATGTTCTCTAGTTTATCTGAATAACGAGTCTCCCTTGGATTGATTATCTTATAATCTTCTGTGTAGCCATATGCTAAGGCTAGAACGAACGATCTTTAAGTATTGATTTCCCTTATAGACTATACTTGAGTAATCCACCGCAGCTGCGTCCGCATTTATTTTTTAATTTAACCGTGTCTGCCCCATCCCGCGGGAATTTAGGAGAAACCTCGTTTTTAGTGTCCCAAGAAATGTACAGTCGAACACCTTCCCCCTAGACCACCATAAGGGCGAGAATCATTCAGCAAGACATCGTCGCTTCGAGTGCTACTTTACACGCACATTGACACTCGTATACAAAACCAGTTTCTAGTGACTCTATGAGCGTGCCAAGGGATTTTTTTTCAAACTGGTTCAGCGCCAACTTGTTTGATTGTACTTGAGCAAAAAGGCAAATTTTAACTTCTTGACTCCAATAGATTTGACTGTGCGTCGTCTGACAATTAGGTAGTAACGCAAGAAATGTATATATATATATATATATATATATATATATATATATATATATATATATATATATATATAGATCTTCGATTTTAATGACTGGCAAGGAAGATTGTGTCCTTCAGTAAGTACCTACTCATCCATAAAGAGTATTAATCATTTGACCTTCATAGTTTGAAGCTTAATAGTACCATAAAATGACTAACCGTATTTTTATGTGACAATAAATATTTACATTTTATTACCTACATTAGCTGTCCTCGGTGTGGACAATCTAAGAACATGGTACAATGTCAGCGTTAATCTTGTTTGACCATGTTGCCTGTTAACTAAAGTAAACATGTTACCCTCGGATTGATCGATCTTGAGATTCGCAATAGCGCCAGTTACGTCTATTAGGCGTAGAAGTATCAAATTAAATTATAACTTACGCTTCATATATTTTTTCTAAATATGTGCGGCGATAGCCTAGTGGTGTACGTAACGGACTGCCGAGACGATGGTCTCGGGTTTGATCCCCAGGTACCCTAGGGCACACACCTCTGACTTTTCGAAGTTATGTGTGTATTAAAAATGTTAATAATTATCGCTCGCTTAATAATGTGCCCGATAGATGGCAATAGACTCGCCCCCTATTAAATTGGGACCTAAACATAACTGGCGAAATCATCAGCGTTATCTTAGCGTTATCCTAGTTTCAATCTGGGGTCTGCTTACTAGTCTAACCGGATTTGGCTGAATATTAGCTTTTCCACAGACTGCCTGTCTAACCTCCGCAACCCGAAGGGATAGCGATATTCCATGGTTTAGACTAGTGTCAGTTGATTAAGAAGGTACTGACGACCTGTAACGACTGTCAAAGATCTTCATGACAACCGGGACCGACGGCTTAACGTGCTCTCCGAGGCACGGGACAAGCGATAATAAATAATTCAATACGCACATAACTCTGAAAAGTCATTGGTACGCGCTGTGGAACCGAACCCGATACCCTCTGCATGACAGTCTGTTGGTATCTCCACTCGGTTATCGCTGCCTTTAAACATAACTGGCGAAATGTGGGTGTGTAATACACCTCTGCCTACCCCTTTAGGGACAAAAATGCGTGAAGTTTATATATGTACTATTAATTATGTTCAACTTAGCTGTATCTAGTCTTTACCCGCGGCACTGCCTGCCCAAGGGGGTTTTATTCGGGGCCTGCCTGACGTTCGGGCAGTTTCAAAAATGTATAACGTGTTTCTATCATCATATTCATATATTAAAATTACTTGTTCAGAATGGCATATCATAACATAGCCCAAACTACTGAAGCCAGAAACATGAAATTTGGACAGAGGTTTCCTTTTATGATGTCAGGCTCACACTAGAGAAATACGTTTTAATATACCTCACGGGTAAAATAAAAGTTGAAAGCTTACGGCAAGCAAAGCCGCGAGCAACGGTTAGAAATTTATTAGGTAGTACAAAATGTAAGTAAACGTATAAGTTATAAGTAGCAGCAATGGATAACAAGCGCTCTATCCTTATTTTCCAATACTTCGAAATGTCATTACACCCGGAAGATGTTATGTCCAAACTTTTCTCTAACTTTTGTAAGGGAGCCAAAAATATGGGTGATGATTGAGAAATAACTTACATATGGTATTGCCTTTTGCTATGAGAATATAAAAGATAATATATTACTTATAGAGGTATTCGAAAAGTGTGGCGACGGATTAAGAATACGCAATGTCACCACCCCATATCATCCCATGAGTGTCGTAAGAGCCGACAGAGGGGCCATACTACGCAGAGAACAGCACTTTAAGAGAAGGAAATCTTAAAACAAACCCTATATCAACCCGTTTGGCCAACGTGGTATAGTAGGCCAATTCCTCCTTTCAAAGGTGAGGCCTAGTCCAGCAGTGGACTGTAAGGGGCTGATGATGGTTCGAAAAGTAAAACCAAATCCCTCTAATCTCCAAAATAGCTTAATCACTGAGTAAAATATTCTACGCCGTCACATAGAAAACTCGGACTCTCCCATGAAGGGTTCCATAGTAGAGGTATACACTAAACATACCCATTATCTTCACCTATCCATATACCACTATCACATTTTCGCCAGCACAAATGACTTAGTTTTCCATAGTGTTTGTATGAACGATAAAGGAATATTTTGAATATGTCATATATCTCAGAAACTGCTGACTACATATCGTTCAAATAATTTTTATTTAATGTTTTTATTACGATCACCAACATATTTTCTTTTTAGATTTGTCACTCTCTTCCTTTAAATGTTACCGTGGACACTCATTTCACCACTTTAGAAGTCTATCTATCAAACGATTGACCTTTAGAAACTATAGTTTTAGGAACCTCAAAATCCATGTATAATATATATAATATACCTACATAACTGATTGAAAAAAAAATTTCACGTCAACTCCATGTATGGAGGGCTCTCCTTAATTGTCATTCATCTTTTATGTTTGTATAAAAATCGGGCAGTGGTTCACAGAATACATCTACCTGCCAACTTTTAGAGATGTAGTCTTAAATAGTTTCAAAGTTAAAAAGGAAGAAAATGGCTGTGACATACGGACAGACAGACAGACAGATATGGCGAATCTGTAAGAGTTCCGTTTTTTGCCATTTTTGGCTATGAAACCCATTTCTTTTTGTTTTGCGAGGTGGAAAATCTCTTCGGATATCCAACTCTTGGGGAAATGAGAGCCGGAGTATGTGGTGTTACCACTAAAAACCACCTCGACTTTCTCATGTATCCGTGTGTCGGAGGGTCGGGTATCGCCGAAGCATTCGTCGCAACCCCCCGACGGGTATTGGCCCGCCAGATGGTCAGGCAGGCCCCGAATAAAACCCCCTTGGCGGCGGATGAAGGTGTTGGGCTCCGCGGCAAAAACACCTAACGGCCGCTGAGGATAGGGAGGACGGCAACGCAACACCGCATCTCCTCTTTCTCTGCGGCCCCACCGCGACGCAACAAAGGTGCGCCCCCATTTGGTCGCGGGAGGTAGGGCGCGCGGCAAAGCAACACCGACACGCCTCTCCTCCCGCGACCGCACCCGACTGCGAGGGACAGACAGAACTGTCCCCCGCACCCGGACTTTGGACGCATCCTACGCAGGCCTCGCCCAAGCCCAAGTGGAGCGTCCCCTCCCGGGATCCCGCTTAGCTTCACCGTGGATGTACCTCAAACTCACGGTTAATGAGCCCCCCAACACGACAAGGTTGAGATCCCACGGGGGGGTGGCTACGAAACCCTAAAAATCTACATCAAATAGGTATCTTTTGTCTTCGTTGGTATAAAATATTTTTGATTTACGAAACCGTTTTATTTTCTTTTCGTCACACGTCACTATAAGCTTTATAGAAATCATTGGCCCAAACATAGGCACTCAATAAATAAAAAAATTCCAAAGAATATCGTCATAAGCTTTCTCATTCAATAGGATTTCCACACATGTCGCCTAAGCAATATTTTCATATATTTTTTATTCCAATCTTGCAAACGGATGATTTTCTTAACTGAATGTTAATGTTAAATGTACGAAAACCTCATCCTCAATATCGACAAATAATTTATTGATGCATTATAAATATTGCATGTGCAAGGGATTTTGTGATTTATTATAAGGTTCTTAAGAGTTGTTGTGGGATATCTGTGGCTAGTATTACCATAGTTATGGTATTATAAATAGGGATATATGTTCGCAGAAGTCGTAAACATTATGCTTTAACTTTTGGCGGACGAAAGTCATGCCGCACTTTTATGGGTCAGTTTATATAGCACATTATGATAGCCACTATAGTTTAATCTTACATTAACTTGCCACATAAAGTTTTATGAATTAGGGATATATTTTTATTATATCCCGGCATCCAATGCTAACACGAAAAGATTTCTTTGAAAGATACCAGTACTTTGGATGTTTCGTTTTTATTTCCAGCTTTTCGAGTCCTCAGATTTCATAAAATAGCCTTCTTTAGTTGAGGCTTCAGTTGTTTAATTTGAAAAATTATCGAGTAAGCGGCGACGGTTCAGGTTAACCGTTTTCAGATCTCTAAAAATAATTTTATACATACATAAATATCGTCACGCCTTTTATCCCCGAAGGGGTAGGCAGAGGTGAAATGAAATGAAATGAAATAGTTCTTTATTTCGTATAAACTTTGCAAGTACTTACGAAACGTCATTTAAAAAGAGCATTTTATACAATTATTTTTGTGTGCCGAATTAGAACAGCTCAATCCCAAGCGTTTTGGTCGTCTTTATATTCAGATATTTTATAGTATGCTTTTGAACATAATTTCGCTTTAACAATAATTTTGAACTTATTTATAGACAAGTTTCTTAAATTATGAGGGAGCTTGTTATAAAAGCGTATACATTGCCCCATAAAACAGCTACTTATTTTGTGGAGACGAGTGCTATGAACTACCAGATTATTCTTGTGTCTCGTATTTACAGAATGTATATCACATTTTTTACTAAATTTGTCTATATTTTTATGTACATATAACAGATTTTCATAAATATATTGTGATACAACAGTTAGAATGTTTATTTCTTTGAATTTTTCTCTTAGAGTAACTCTTGGACCGAGGTTATAAATTCCCCTTACAGCTCTTTTCTGTAGAACGAATATTGTATTTAGGTCTGCAGCACTCCCCCAGAGAAGAATCCCATACGACATTAAGCTATGAAAATAAGTGAAATAAACCATTCTAGCTGTTTCTAAATCTGTAAGGCGTCTAATTGTCTTAACTGCATAAGCTGCAGAACTGAGTTTGCCCGATAGCCTTTCAATATGTGGACCCCATTGTAGTTTGGTGTCGAGCATAATACCTAAAAACATGGTTGTCTCGACGGGCTCAACCCTAGATTCATTAAGTTGCACATTGGTTTCCAATCGTTTAACATTAGGCATAGAGAATTTTAAAAGTTTCGTTTTCTTATTATTAAGTAATAGGTTATTTACATTAAACCAATTAACAACTTTAGAGAGTGCATTGTTTACTTCGTCTAAATTAACCTGTTGTCGTTTAATGTTAAAAATCAAAGATGTATCATCCGCAAACAACACAATCTCATGATTGTTCTTTACATAATTCGGTAAATCGTTAATATATATCAAGAATAAAAATGGACCTAGAATTGAACCCTGCGGGACACCCATTTTTAAAGCTGAACCTGGAGATGTCTTACCATTAACTTCGACCTTCTGGATTCTGTTGCCCAAGTAAGAAGTAAGGAGATCGAGAGCTTTGTTCCTAATGCCGTAGTGATATAATTTCCTGATAAGAGTATCATGATGTACACAATCAAAGGCTTTTGATAAGTCGCAAAATATACCTAACGCATCTTGTGACTTCTCCCAAGCCGCAAAAATACTTTTCAGTAACTCAACTGCTGCGTCAGTAGTTGAACAACCCCTCGTAAATCCGAACTGTTTCTTGTGAAGAAGATTATGTCTATTAAAATGATTAAGCAATTGATTAAGTATTAACTTTTCAAAAATTTTACTAAGAGTTGGCAATACAGAAATAGGTCGAAAATTTGAGGGGTCTGATGTGTCACCAGATTTAAATAAGGGTGTAATTTTACTATATTTCATTAAATCAGGAAATGTTCCAGAAGCGACACAGCCATTGAACACTGTGGCTAGATGTGGAGCAATTAAAGTAATAATATATGAAACAGTCTTTACTGACAATCCCCATAAATCCATTGTCTTTTTCATATTAATAGTTTTAAATTGTTTAAGAATATCTTCAGTAGTAACAGCAGTAAATTCAAAGGCTGTGACACATTCTGGTACGCAGTCCTTAAGTAGTATTTCAGCAGACGTGGAAGATGACTTGAGTGACTCTGTAGTTAAAATGGGTATATCAGCAAAAAATTTTTCAAATTCTGTCGCTACTTGCAAGTCCTCTGCAACACTCACATTATTGATATTTAGTAGGTAGTCGCGACTGCGTGCTTTGGCTCTACCAGTTTCGTTATTGATGACATTCCAGGTAGCTTTTATCGTATTTTCAGCGCATTTTATTTTATTTTTCAAATAAATTGATTTTGCAGCATAACAAGCTTGTCTGAATGTTTTTGAATATTTTTTTACATAATTAATAAAGGCTGGACTATTATTAAAAGTTTTTTCATTGTAAAGTTCATATAACCTAATCCGACTTTTATGAATGCCTTCAGTTGCCCAATCACTAAACGTCAGACGGTCAGTTACATTAATTTTTTTGGGTTTAAATATAACAGAAAATTCATCATTAATCAATTTAAATAATGAGTTATATAACTGATCCGGACGGTCATGAATAGGCAACCAACGCATTTTACTAGATAAATTATTTTTAAAAACTTCCATTCGGTTTTCATTTAGAGGTATAAAATTTATAATTTTACTCTGAACCTTAAGGTTTTTTCTTGGACAACAGACTAACTGCCCACTGTGATCAGACTGAAGCATATTAATTAAGGATTTATGTAAAGGTTTAGTGTTAATAAATATATTATCAATACAGGTGGCACTTGTGGCAGTCACTCTAGTTGGTTCTAAAAAAGTATGACTTAAATTGTAAGATTTAAAAAGATTTAAGAAATTAATTGATAAAGAACTTTTCTCTAAAATGTTAATATTAAAGTCACCACAAACAGCAACCGTTTTATGGCAATTATTAACTTTGCTTAGGGCGTCCTCCATAATTACTATAAAACTTTCAAAAGGCGCACATGGAGGCTTGTATACGCTCATAACAATGAACTGCTCAAATTCGACACATGATATCTCTATAACTCGCTCAACAGAAAGGCTCACAATATCAGATCTTTCCTTAAATTTTAAAAGTTTATTTATTATAATTAACGAGCCGCCTCGAATAAAGTTTTTTCTGCTGAATGAGCTTGCAACCTGGTGGTTATTGAAATTGAATATGAACTGATGGCTTTTTAGCCAATGTTCTGTAATACATAAGATGTCAATATTGTTACAGTGCATAAACAATTCCAATTCTAATTCCTTACTCATCAACCCTTGTATATTCTGATGCACCAGGTAGATACAATTCTTTAAATTATTATTTTTACAATGTGTGGTTGATGAAAGTGTGTTTTTCTTACTTATAATAGGTGTGGTATTAAAAAAGGTAACTAATGTCTTATCAAGGTTATTGCCAGAGATTGACTCTATTGTCTCATTACTTAATTTAAAGAATTTGGAACGGATTCCAAGCTAATTAATTTAATGTCAAATTAGACTGCTCAATAAAAGCAGAGTTATTAGCCAAATTTTTGGCTAATAACTCTGTCATATTTTATTAATAACATAATAAAATATGCTAAGCGATGATGCTATTTGTCTTTGATTATATTGAGATAGATAACAACTATCACATGTCAAATTAAAGTTTCTAATGAAAGCATTAGAGTCAATTATGTCAATAAAATCATTGTAAAATGTCAGTGTATGTAATTTGCTATTTAACTTATGTCTAAAATCATTTTCGGCCTGTGGCAACAACTTACTGTAGGGAAATGCAACTAAAATTATTTTTCTAACTTTTATGTTTAATAATTGATTGAAATATCTTTTTATAGTATTTAAATTTGCATTACCCCTTCTCCCAATAAAAATGATTATTGTTGAATCGGGACAGTATGTTTTACTTAAAATGTTTTGTAAGATATGTGTAAAACTTGCTCCGGGCATACAAAAGTTGGTTACTGTTTTACCTGTCCTTTTTCTCAACAATTGGCTCATATTCCTACCTATCTCATCACTAAACATTACTAAATTGTTGGTGTTCGTATTTGTATTCAGATGTGAGAGGGAAGTGCTAGCATTCATGAAGCCGTTACTCATCACCGCTGACTGAGATGACATAGCAGAACTATCTTTCAAGTTGGTAGGCTGTGAAAAACTTTGTGGTGTCAGGCTAGGTTCATTGGCCTGATTATTATTAGTTAATGATATGAGTCTTTGCTCATTGTATTTACACAAATCCACTAAGTCATCCATGGCCAAGATATGTTCATTAATTTGATTTTGAGATAATTGATATTTCTTTGTCATGTTACATAGGGAATCTTGTAAGCGGTCAATCTCAGTCTGCAGACAATGGATATCAGCCTCATACTTTATAAGATTATTATCTAGTTTAGTCATGCAAATAGACAAATCTTCCTTTAGAGCTATATACTTTCGGCAATAATGGACATTTGACTTTGAATTTCTAAATTTTCTTAATAACTTTTCCTTTTTCTTAATTTGTTTATTCAACTTAACATACTTTTTCAGATAGTATCTTAAAACCAGCCACAGTAGAAAGACAACCTGCTGTCCTCCCATACATCAAGGGCGTGACCGACAAAATTGGCTACATCTTGAAGCGAGCTTCTATCAAAACTTACTACAAGCCGCCAACGAAGATCAGTCAATTATTACCATCTGTCAAGTGTCAGTTACCCTTGCAAGAGGCCGGTGTCTACAAAATTGACTGTGAATGTGGGCTCTCA
Source organism: Euclidia mi (assembly GCA_944739405.2). Classification (NCBI taxonomy): domain Eukaryota; kingdom Metazoa; phylum Arthropoda; class Insecta; order Lepidoptera; family Erebidae; genus Euclidia; species Euclidia mi. Next base: position 29,425,641 of record OX123195.2, read on the forward strand.
TACATTGGACAAACCAAGAGAAGCATAGGCATTCGACTCAAAGAACATATAGCTGACATAAAACATAAACGCTCAACAAAGTCTGCTGTGTGTGAACATGTGGAACAGGGACCCAACCACTACCTGCGATTTGATGAACCACAGATACTCGCAAAAGAACACCGTTTTCTTCCAAGGATGATACGAGAGGCTATTGAAATTAAAAAACACCCTAATTTCAATAGGGAAGATGGTTGGAATGTTCCTCCAGCTTGGGACCCTGTCATAAGGCTAATGAAACCCAAGAAGGACAAAGTCACCAGAAGACCTAAGGACACTGTGAGCTCATTCTGCGTAAATAGTAACACCAGTAGATGAAAAATGTTCGGGTACTTTGAGATAACTTATACATTCAGGAAAAAGACGAATATCACCTCAGTCTGCCGTGAACATGAATTCTGTAAAGAATTCGAAACGTCGGCTAGTAATAAATTAAAAATATAGTTCTAAATCATTAGTTTCAAATGTAATAACTTAGTGAAACCAATACATCGCGATAAAATCCGTAAACTGTAGTTTAATTTCAATACTTTTTCAGTTTATTTGCTGAGTTTATGGTTTTACTAGCTTGAACAATTGAATTGTCTTTAGTTAAGTCAATTGTAATAACTTCCATGTTTGAGTTTGAGTTTGAGGTGGCAGAAACCATAGATGGAGCGCTACCAACCAGCTCATCAAACAGTGATTGTGTAGTGGCTGATTTGATGGACCGGTCTGCACACTCCAATCTATTAATATGATTGTTAGCCTCACTTAGGAGGCCCTCTAATTGGGTGATGCGCTTGAGTGCGGTCTCAAACTCATTACTACAACTGTCAAAATTGTTTACAACTGATTGTAATTTATCGCGTTCATCTAAAGATGTAATTAAATGAGAATGAATTTCTGCCATCTCAGTTCTTAGTTGAGAATTTTTCTCTAAAATCTGTAGCATCTCCCTCTCATTGTCATCATGCTCACTTTGTAGTGTCTCACACAAATCCTTGTATTTCTTAAGTTCTTTAAGCGTTAATTGTAATTTTTCCTCCTCTAGACGCGCCTTCCTGGTCATCATCTTGTTAATAGATTTAAAATAATTGGATCGCAAGAAACTTAAGAACAAAAGACAAAAATAATAAAGTACTTATTGTATGACACTTAGGTTTGGGTAAGTCACCAACCAAAATGAGCCGGGCAATCGAGATATGTTCACTAGGTGTTTATTACTTGTGCAAAATTGTTTAGATGTACAATATATCGTAAACTTACCTCAACTGCTCGTATATTAGAAAAAGTAATGCAAAAGTATTTTAAATAACAGTTCGTTTGACAGATGACTTTGCAAAACTTTTACTTTGTGTTATTCACCAACATTCACTTCTAATTATGATATTAAACAGTTAATTACCATTATAACACACTAATACGCACTTAACATACAAATAATACCTAATAAAATTAATTAAATCAAATAAAATAAAATTATTATTGGGAGAAGCACAGTTTTACGTATTACTACCAGTGTTGCCAGAAACCAAAAAAAGTGTATTGCTACACCCACTTTTCGCCAGATATACTTTAGTTCCACGTAATAAGGGGCGAGCCTATTGCCGTACCGGGCACATTTCCAGACTCCGTGCTGCTACTGAGAATTTCGTGACAGAAAAACCTAATAACACTGCCCGACCCATGAATCGAACCCGGGACCTCCCGATCCTACGCGCACATTTATCCCGCGAGACCAACGAGGCAGTCATATAGGGTTTGATGTCGAGTTTTCCGTCACTACGCAAAGATGGTATTTGCATCGTGTTATCCCTTAGTCGCCTCTTACGACACCCACGGGAAGATAGGGGGTGGTGACACTTGTATTCTATGCCGTCAACCACACGGCTTTAATAATTTTCTTCGGTAAATAAAAAGACTAGGTACGTTTAATTATTATTATATTCATCATTCTACCATAACATACATAATATGGTAACATAAATAATATAGTATGCTGCATCATAGACGCTGATTTTGGGGTGCAGTGTTCATTGGTATAGATTTTTTAGCGCAGTGAACTACGCAGTCACGGTAATATAATCTAACAGTATTGTAACTCGGCCGTCTTCGTGAGTTATATACCTACCAGACGCGCCGCATGCGAGCTGCGGCACGATAGCGGCTGCGGGTACTGTAGGCACATTCCGCCCAGTCTAATGGGTACTCTGCTCGCGGCGCGTAGGTATAACTCGAGTTTCGTGCGTTTGTATGGAGTTACAATACTGTTAGATATTATTACCGTGACGCAGTAGTCCCGACCTTTATCGATAAAACCTAGCTACCAATTAAATTAACAAAAATCACAGATAGGCATTTTGCCTATCTGTGATTTTAATCTAGATTGTTTAAACCCATAAATTATCATTTTACGTCTATTATGAAGAGTATCTCTCCTATGTGTACTACCGGAGGCAATAATAAAAATAATTTTTGTCGTCAAAAGAAACAATGGTACCACTTTATTCAGAGCGGATTCACATTTTCAATTTTCAATATGCGAATGTATTGAATAAGTTCAAAGCACGAAAGGATCAGTAAACGGAAAAATGTACGCCATCGCATTGTAGGAAATTCAAGACGTGCTAGAAGCGTTTGTGTTTTGGCTCTTGAGAAATGCCACAATACACTTTGACATTTCTGATATAAGTGAATTTTGTTAACACTGCAGTGAGTCTATATCATTGCTATAAGGAATAAGTTTCTACGTTTTATGGTGATATCGAATGCAATTTCTGGGTCATAACCTGGACATATTATAGAATAGAATTTAATGGTTTATTTTATAGTATTATTGAGCTAGATAAAGATGCCGTAAAAGCACAATTTAAAGAATTTCAGCATAACGACATTTTATTCTACGGTACTTAATTACTTTAAATTCAGGGACAGACATACCGCAACCCCAAACTTAAGTCTTTAACGAAGGACTATCTTATCTTTGGTTTCACTAATCGACATTGAGTTTAGTAGTACGATAAACAAGTTCTTGTCATGATTTATATGAGAAGGAAACTTTGCCCTGCTGTAAATTATCTAAGTAAATAGTTATACAATATATATTTTTGTATAATATTGTTTTTTTTTTATAGTCTCACGCCTGTATTCCCGAAGGGGTAGGCAAAGGTGTAATATTACACCCACATTTCGCCATAAATTTTTAGGTCCCACGTATTAGGAGGCGAGCCTATCGTCGTACCGGGCACAGTACCAGACTCCGTGCTACTACTGAAAATTACCTAACGGAAAATCCCAATAACACTTTGCCCGACCCGGGCATAGAACCGAGACCTCCAAATCCCACGCGCACATTAATGCCGCGAGACCAACAGGTAATTATATTGTTAAAACAATATAATAGAAGGAATTAATCAATCAGTGAGACCCAGGTCTATGATACCGATATACCATTGTCTTGTCAAATAACATATCTAAAATCGTGCCTCTATTAATCATATTTAAACCGTTCGCAGTAATATTTGGAAGCAAATCGGATCATTCTTTAAGCAAGAAAAGCACATAACCAAAGAACAATATTTCAATTTGTCAATACAAATTGAGAAACAGGTATGCGGTAATTATCGCAGTATTAAACGACCGGGTACGCCACAATCGTGGTGGCAACTAGGTAAGACCGTTTTGAGAGGGTGGCTAGAGAGAAGTCACGGTGGTCTTACCTGCCAGCCAACCCAGGTATTAGCCGGCCACAGTGACTTTGCTTATTATTGCTATAAGTAACATATATGTCATATGTCTACACTAATATTATAAAGAGGTAAAATTTGTATTTTTGTTTGTAATGGATAAACTCAAAAACCACTGGACTGATTTTAAAAATTCTTTCACCATTAGAAAGCTACATTATCTGCGAGTAACATAGGCTATATTTTATTTTAGAAAAAATAGGGTCCGTAAGATATATGCGTTTTTCGGGTACGCGAAGTAGTTCCTTCAGGACGCGTATGAAACCGCGGGAAACGGCTAGTACTTAATATAATAAATCTGTTAGTAGAAGCATTTGCTTGGTTGGTTGAAATCACTTAGGGATTACTGGTCCGATTAACTATTATTTTTTGTTGGATAGCTCATTTATCGAGTAATACTATATTCTATATAACGTTATGCTTTGAGGCAAAGGTGCAGAGCAGTAGCCCTATATAAAGGGTATACCCGCGGGCTTAGCTGGCATTATAAAAACTGGTGTTCTGAAAAACTATTCTAAACGGCGAAATCATTGTCTGGTCGGATTCATAGTAAAAAGAGACCGGGGAAATCGATCCGTAAAATGATTGATATGGCGTCAGTATTACTCTCGATAAAAATGATCGTACAAAACCCACTTGAAACATGAGACGAGGTCATTCACATTCCTTGGATATGAAATTCGAATATGTTTTAGAAGTTCGTGAAGGGTGGCAAAACGATTCAATTGCTAAGCATCTGCTGTGTGAGATTCCGTCTGTCTATCAACGAGCTTTTTCAGAGGTAGTAGAGCCTTGCTGATTTCAGCATGAATGGGCTGGCTCGACCGGGGAAGTACTACCCTCTCACAGAAAATTGACGTAAAGTAACGGTACCTTAACTGTTGCATTTCGTTCGGTGAGTGCCGGAGGCCCTATCCCCTATTCCTTCTCCCTCATCCCACTCCTCATCCTATCCGCATTCCCAACCCCAAGGGGCGGCAACGCACTTGTGACTCCTGTGGTGTTGCTTGCGTCCATGAGCGGCGGTAATTGCTTACCATCAGGCAATTCGTCTGCTCGTTTGCCACCAATTAACATTAAAAAAAAGGAGCCGTATTTCACTTACAGAAATAAGTAGAGCGATGAAAATCTTACAGAGTGTGAATCATCATCCTCATTATCATCATAGCGTTGTGTTGGTTGCGATCCAAGCCCCATAGCTTGAAGCCCATAGTCCGAGTCCACAAAGTGAGAGTGTTCATAGAGTAATGAAATATTTTAATTCGCTGAGAATATGGTACATAAAAATATTACATGGTAAAAGAAAAAGTACCTATTTGTATTGAAAATATAACTAGATTTTCAATAACAAAACGTTCATTGTAGACATAAATTATTACTAAGACTATCTTATGCAACGGTCTGCTGAACAGTCAACTATTGAAGACAATATAATAAACAAAAATTGTTGTGTGCCAACATTAATTCCTCAAGGTAGTACGCATAAATATCAAAGCTTATTGAGTTGGTTGTTAAGTCAATTGGCATTATTATACTGTACCTAGAACACCAGAAGGTCAATTCTCATATTTCATCTGACGACGTCGACTGATGAAATGAAATGCGATAAGATTTACAATCGAGTCTCATTTTATACTCAGCTAACTTAATGTCAGCAGCGATAGCCTAGTGGAGAGATCGACAGACTGCTACGCAGAGGGTCGCGGGTTCGAATCTACGGCACGCACCAATGACTTTTCGAAGTTAAGTGCGTATTAAATTGTTAATTATCGCTTGCTTAATGGTGAAGGAAAACATCGTGAGGAAACCTGCATGTCTAAAAGTTCTCCATAATGTTCTCGAAAGATATGTGAAGTTTACTAACCCGCACTTGGCCAGCGTGGTGGACTATGGCCTTACCCTTCTCATAGTGAGAAGAGGCTCGTGCCCAGCAGTTGGACAGTATAAATGGCTGATGATGATGAACTTAATGTTATTATCTTCAAGGTCAAAGTCAAAATTATTCATTCATTTAGTTCACAATGTGACACTTATACTCGTAGTCGCCAATTGCCTACCAATTGGACATACTTATATAGTTTTGACGTTGACACATAGTTTGACTTTGTTCAATTTACAATCTGGTCGCGATACCAAAGAGCTCAGATATTTACATAGAGGCGCATTTCCTATAGGCTCTCTGAAGACGAACTTTCTGTAACGCAAATTGCCGCTTTGCGGCGTGGCAGTCGCGCTGTGACAGCTGTCTCTACGAGAGCAAGAGAGACGAACGTTCCTCCTGTGTATCTTTACTACGAGAGCAAGAGAGACTGAGAACGACGCCAGCGCTGCCAACGGCGCCAACTACGAACTGAACTGGAGACAGTCTCCACTTGGAATCGGCACACGAAACCGTTAAGAACTGCGCTTCTATGTACATTTGTATTCATTGACGATACCATTCAAGTAGGTATCAGTTAATTTAGGATGAATACTACTGTAACACACGTATGACACTGACATTAGATCGAAACTGCATTTTGAACAAATATTATTACGAAACCTGGACTTTTGATGTACCGTTTTGTTAACTGAGTGAAACATGAGCCTTTGGCACAGACGTTTTATTGCTTCCGGGCAACAAAGTTTTATGTACAGTGCATATTCTATAGTCTGTAACTCTGTACCTAATGTAGAGGCTATAATCATTGAGAGAAACTTTAGGGATATGCTAAGCGGCTAAGCCTGTTGATATAAACAGTAGCTTTTACTTCGATATATGTAGTTTTATACGACTCAGTGGCATTCATTTTGGATACGTTTATACATTAGATTGAACAATAGACGTCCTTTTTGTTATGACAATCTCAATCGCAATATATATTTTTTTCTTTTTTTTTTTAAAGATAACGCACTAGGAATAAATCCTGTATCGCGGGGGACTTTACAGACATACAACCAGCGGACACAATGAACACCCAGATTCGAAACAACAAATTATGGATCACACAAAATGTTGTCTCGTGTGGGAATCGAACCCACAACACGCGGCGCAGTGTTAAACTTAAACACTGGCGACCGCTTAAACCACTACGCCAACCGTGCAGTCTAAGTATAGAATCAGTCAAGTCGGAAAGTAAATTGGTTATTTCTCTATCGTATAGCTTCTTATTATCGTACCAGGCAAAGTTCCACATACATTCAAAAATGTCTGTATCAGAAGTGATCACACTTCTTGCTAGTCCAAACCCAAAAAGTGCACATTTACATACATACTAGATCAGTTGTCTTAAAACTTTACATGACCTTGAATAACCTTAATATAAAAAAGGCAGAACAAAACAATCCTAACGAGTATCTCGTGTTTTTCTGCCAAAAATGTTGTCTTATATATTATACAAAGATATTTCATAGAAACACGCCAATTTTATCTAACGTAAGTTTCGTAATAATAAATTCTCCAGCGAGCCTTAGAATTTTTATGAAACAGGGTAGATTTACTCCCGTTTGTCTTCACGAATGACGGATAAAGAATTTGACGACAAGGCTGAACGCATCGTTGGTCCTGCCCTCTCAGATGAGGGCGAAACTCATTTGGAGGGACGAAAAACAACTAAACTTTTTTGTATTAAATTTGAATTATAATGTTTACAGAAGCAATTTCTGTGCTGCTATTTTTACAGGATGTAGATTAAAGTTGTCTAACTTGTAAGTGAGATTCAAAATTTTTTAGAAGCATGTATTTTTGTAATATCTTATCTTCTTCTTTAAAACAGACTGCCATTAAGTTTCAAAGGTTGCTCAAGAAATCGGTTTCATCAAATGGGTTTTTTATCTATTGGTTGAATTTATTCGCAGTGGGGGTGTTTTTTTCGTCAATAATAAATGATAATCGTGAGAGAGGGTGTTCACACTACTGGACCAAAAGGTTTGTCGAGCCGGAGAGCCGAAGCGTACAGTGACACCACAAATTATTTCTAACATGTTCGCATTTAACCGGATCAAGTTATTTGACAATTTGTGCTATCACTGAATTTGCTGGTAGTTTCCACAAGGCCTAACGATAGTTTTCCTAAAACAAGAACTGTGACCGACGGGTTATACGTGTCCTTCGAAGCGGTAGCTCTCTGATATATGTATGTCATGTCAATCGGTGATGATCTTTGCAAGTGACTCCTAAAATGTTCTGTTCGTTAACAACAGTAAAAGCTTTACACGGTCAAATATAGTAACCAATTATTGTGCTATTACCATCTTCAGGCTGGTATTAAAACTCACCAGATCTATCATATTTATTTTTTATTTATGTATTTTATTTATAGTCTCAAGCCTGTATCCTCGAAGGGGTAGGCAGAGGTGTAAATAACACCCAAATTTCGCCATCAATTTTTGGTCCCAAGTAATAGGGCGTCAGCCTATTGCCGTTACCCGGCCCATCACCAGACTCCGGGCTGCTGCTGAGTATTTGGAAAAACCCAGTAATACTTTTGCCCGACCCGGGATTCGAACCCAGGACCTCCGATCAGCAGTCGCATACGTTATCCACTGGGCCACGGTGGCCGTCATGATCTATCATATCATAATATATTCAGATTTTCACTAGTGGGTATATTCTGTGGCAAATTTTCGACTGCTCGGTTGGCGTAGTGGTTTTAACGTAAACTGTAAAATAACTAAGTAGATTTAAAATAGTTTTACTACATTATTATTCTCTGGCTATGCATACCGTAATTGTCATATATATCAGACGCAATGCCTTGTAAGTGTTATCTTCAATGTATAAATATGTATGATGTAGTTTTGCTAATAAATAAATAAATAAATGATAAGAGAGTGTTGTGGGGTAAAAGAAGATGTAGTGACAAGCATCGAGAAAGGTATGCTAAGTTGGTTTGGGCACGTGGAGAGGATGGATGCCGAAAGACTGACCAAGCAGATATATAAGGCAAGTGTGGAAGGGACAGGACGAAGGGGAAGACCTAGGCGGACGTTCTCTGACCAAATTGGAGACATCCTAAAAACAGGACAGGTTAGAAGTACCCTGAACAGAAGAGCATGCATGAGGAATCTGATGGGAGTGAATGAAGCAAGAGAGATATGTCAGGATCGTTGCAAATGGCGTTCCGTAGTCTCTGCCTACCCCTCCGGGAAACAGGCGTGAGTCTATGTATGTATGTATAAACGGTCGCCCCGCCAATATAAACTGCGTCGAGTATTGTAGGTTCGATCCCCACAGGGGAAAACACTTTGTGTGACTCATAAATTTTTGATTCCAGTCTGGGTGCACATTGTGTCCGTTAGTGGTATGTTTGTAAAGTCCCCTGTGACACAGGATTAAGTCCTAATGCAGGAGTAGTATTTTTTATCATTCAATATTATTTAGCGGGTCTTAGTCGCGATAATTTACTTATTATCGCGACTAAGACCCGCTAAATAATATTGTATGATGTATACAAATCGCGAAAGTTTAAAATCGATTAGTGTTTTATGAAAAAAAAAATCAACTACTTCTATTTTTGGATACCTAATGAACTTAAAAGGCTAGTTTAGGCTACAGACTTTTAGTTTTGTATTCATATCATTAGATTTAATAAAATTTTCATATTTTATTTTTAACATTCGTCTTATTCCAACAATAATACACAAGATCCTCCACCTGATATTCTAGTTATTTTCCACGAGATCAGAGATCTTTGATATACATGAGATATTGCGTCAAATTCAATTTATTTGATCGGAAATAGAAATCAGACAGAACATTACAAATTCAGACAGTTTCTCGAGGTACCCATCTGGAAATTGAGCTAGTAATTGATATATTCCGTTTTACTTTACTTACCTTAATAAAATATAAAACGAGGCTCGGTTATTCGTTGCCAAGTGGATTAAGGCAAGGTTAAGCAACCATAGCACAGGTCACCACGTGGATGAGTGATCGCATAATTTGGCATTTTAATTAGAGCGCTTTGGATGTACATTCATATATGCAATCCCAGTTCTGCTGCCATGCAATCTGTAGATCACGTTGGGGTCTTCAGGTGGTCTGAAATCTTTTGGAGTTTGCTGGCCACCCGAAAAATGAGAAGCAACCAAAGTCGGTCATGTACTCATGAAAACAGTCACGAAATATAATTTCATTCCAATTTAAGTGCTCCGCTCTTGTCGGTGGAGTATACAGCATTTATGTTGATATTCGGCTAGTATCTAGACCTCCTTATACGACAAGACATTTGTCTTTTATTTTATTGTGAATATCCTGGGTCGACCTCTTCCACCTTTTGCTTCTATTTGGCCTTCAAGTACATTTTTGACAAGGTCATCATATCGTAAAAGGTGGCCAAACATCGTCATGCTTTATAGAATTCTTTTCTTATGTGTGGTCGTTCAGTGGAGTTGATGTTGTTCATTGATTGTACAACATTTCTAGACTAATCATAAACTATGAAAACGAAGAGTAGTTAAAATTCTTGTTCAGTTCTATAACAGTCATTTCAAAGAAATGATTAAATACTGCAACGATTCAGCAAACTTTGCCCAAGTTTCGTACAGTTTTTTAACTGTTTTAAAGTTTGCAATGAAATTTTATTCGCTGATAGTTAAAACTTATTTTATTTTAGTTCAATTAATTTCTTCCTTTTTGAATTACACTTGTAATATATACGTATAAACCTTTGTATAGATATTAAATAAAAGACACTAGAGTTTCGTACTATTATCATCATCTTTACTCTGACATAGTCCAATGCTGGTTATAGGCCTCTCCAATGGCATGCCACTGAGCCTGTTGCTTCATACTATACTGAATCTTAATTCGTATTCCAATATGGCGTACAAAAAATCAAGCGAACCCGTAACAAAACAAATATTTGAAAAATGATTTCGAACTTTTGTGCTCTCCTAGGCTAAATACTGTTTCATTTGATAAACTAAAAACCAAAATGTTTTTACTAATCTTATCAATTGAAACAGCGTTTAGCCTGGGACAGAGCTTCTTTCATGCAAGAAACTAGATTAAATTAAATTTTACACAGCTGATTAAGTAGAAAAAGCACCTAGCTGATTTCAATTTTTAATTTTATTTACAAAAGACAATTATTAAAAAACATTTATAATTTCTCATATCTTTTTTTTATTTACTACTAGTAAATAACAGCTAGATATTTCAACTCCACCACATTTCTCTTATAACTAGTATAGTTGGAATACAACTAGCAACAAACTTGAGCAATTCCCTAACTATAGCATGTTGGTAATTGTTCAGAAGAACAGTACTTAAAACATTGTTGTACCTTACCATGTTTACGTAGTAGTAAAACTTCTCAGATTATAATATAATCTGCTCCCTGTCTGTTTACAAGGTTTCCTAGGAAATTGCATGAGCTTTATTAAAACTTATTACTTGGCTGCATATGGAACATTGTTTACCGTGCTTCGTCTTGTGTGAGGAAATTAGTTTGTAAGGTTCAAAATTGGTGTGAACTTAAGTACCTATAGATCAACTAAAGGTTTCTTTGAGTGAGACTTGAAGCAATAACGAACCTATTACTACTATAGCTTTTTCATAATAAGGCTTAGGCACACAAAAGTTAAAAACGAGCATATTTATTCATTGGTTTAATTATTATTGAAGACTTTTTAATACGAGAACTGAACTTAAGAAAAAATTAGAATTATTTCACCTAAAATATTTCCGGCTATATTATAATTTACAATTAAATACAAGTCGTCTATCGGGCATTTGTCAATATTTTACGTTCCAAACAATATCAAACAAAATTATAACAAACATAAATCAGTAGCCGCTTTCCAAATATCAATAAGTCTCACATCACTTGATTTAAACTATGCCCAATAATTCTAAAATCAAATATCTACCCTTACAAACCCAATTTAACGACCCACATGCTCCCAACTCAGAGAGTAAGGTTCGATGGAAGAAGCTACGTCCTACAATTGCAGAAGAGTTTCAACGACAAATTAAGAAAACAATGATTGGGGACTGATAGCTACCGATCTCTCAACTTTTACTATTGTGGCCTTTCTAGTTGATAATCCGCAGTGATCCCAAAGAAAACGTGAATATTTGACTTATCAGTTTAATATCTACTCTTCGTATCGAGACGATCAATACCAAAACTACTGGGAGCCACTTGTTCACACTACTATTTCAATATCTCTGCCCCAGATCTTTAACATCTCAAGTATCTTATACAACAGACGCTATCTGAACTACTTTTAACCCTTAATTTGGCAAGAGGAAAATTTTTAAAAACTCATGTTTTTTTCACATTTTCAGCTTTACTAGAAGTTGTTAGGACATGAAAAAATAATTTAAAAAATCTGGTATTACCTCATTTCCTGAAAATGCATGTCCAGTATACTGGACCTTGTCAGGTTTGCCATAAAGTTGTCGATAATTTTGATGTGCTGTATATTACACATTGCCGAATTATTACTTTCTAGGACTTCTTTGTATTTTGTGCAAGTGATAAAATAAAATATAATAAAATGAAAAAACAATGACATGTTTCGTATTGTATTATAAAATCTTTATTTTTTATCAATAGAATGAGGAACATTTTACTTATTCGTGAGTGAAGTGTAAGTGAGATCAAATATTTTCATTCGTAACCTTATTATTCTGAATTTCAGATAAAAAAATTATATAATCAGTCAACATAGTTAGAAACTTTCACTTACTATGATAATTATAAAAACAATTTCTCTTACGTACTAAACACAGTCTATGGTTGCACTTTACGCAATAAACATCAGTCTTATTTTTGATGCATAGTTTGCAGCGACCGTATGACTCTCCAAAACTAGGGAAATGGCCAATACTGTCATAGCGGACACTGTCATCTGTTCGACAGTTGTTGTTTTTAGATATACGAGATCTACTTTTATTCTGTAACTCTCTTGCTAATTCGCACCGAAAAGACTTCAAAGGCATGTGCTTCACTGCCCGATTACTACAATCTCTGCGATAAAGTAACCATGCGTTGTTCACACAAATGTCGAGCATTTGAGCAAAGATTGCAGTATACCAACGACGGCTCTTATAAGTAGTCCGGTACAACGCAACCAGCATATCTGCGAGATCGACGCCTCCCATGTGATTATTATAGTGCTTTATAAGTTCTGGACAGTCCACATCAACTCGGGCTTTCACTTCCTTGCTGTACCTCTTTATTTTTCCTACAGGGTAAGCATCAGCGTACGTACTGATTAGAGTGACTACCTTATTGTCGTACCATTTTACTATTGCTATCTTATTGGTATTGTCAACGACTTGGCAATAAGAACCTCTACCTTTCTTTTTTAAAGATTTGTCACTCATCAGTAGTTTGTCACAACCTTTTAGCCTGTTTTGGCGTATAGTGACTAAACTAAAGATACCACATTCGTCTCTAAGGTGTATTGCCAAATCTAGAGTCGAAAATAATTGTCAAAATACACGACGCAGGCTCTTGTCTGTATTGTCTTGCATAAAGCAACGACAACTTTAGCTCCTAAGGTTAAGGTTTCTTCGGCTTGTGAAAACTGGATATATCTAAATATGTCTTCACCTCCATAAAGCAGGAAGTCATATACAATTCCCGACATGCCTGCTTGGACAAAGTTTTTGAAACCCCATTTATTGGGTTTCATGGGATTGTACTGTCTCCTGTTACCCGCCTTTTTGCCTTTATACGGTATGGTCATCTCGTCAATACTATATATATCTCATTTCCTCTTCGGTGACCAAGCAGTTTCTCCTCACCTTCTCTACAAAAGGTCTTACTTTGAAGTAGCGATCTGAATCTGGACAAGAGTTATCAGCAAAATGGATGTATCTGCGTATGGTTTCAAACTTCTTCAGTGACATGATTTCAGCAATAGCTGGGTAGCGTAATTCTTGTGACCAATAATCTACATATGATGGCAAATTTACCACACCCATAAGTAATAAAATGGCAATAAAATCTTTCATTTCGACCTCAGAGATATTGATGGATCGGCCGGTAACTTGAACTGCATAAAGGTTGGTATTATGTACTATATCTTGTAAAATATCCAGAGAAAAGTATTTCCAAAAATAATCTATAGGCGTGAAATCGGCATGTAAGTTATTCTTAAATTCACAATTAGTTATTTCGGCTTTTTGCAGGAATTTGCCTTTTTTCCCATTTGTAGTCTGTGTGTTTACGTTTTTTGGGCCTGATATTATGAACACGAGAGTGGGTGTTGATATACCGCCTTCTTTTAGATCTGGTATTCACGGCATTGGGTATCGGTGATATATCTTGAACAGACGGTATAGACTGAATGGACGACAAAGTTGGAATATTATCATAATTTACCTGACTGGTCGACAGCAACACTTGGTTGATAATTGGTGTTAGAGGCACTGCTAGTTCTTGATCTTCTGGCTCGCTATTGGATATCTCATCACCAGAAGCATTATTCCTATCTTCATCGTCTTCGGAAATATCCAAGTTTTCTAATGACGACGGTATAGATGGTGCTTCAGAGGACAAATCGTCACTGTCTTGGCGGCATGTGCTTATAAAAACCTCTTCATCCGAACTTGTTTGATTTTCTACGTCTGATGAAGCGTTAATTGGCGGCACTAGTGCCAATAACTTTGATGCACGTGATGTTTGTTTGAACACCTGCAATTAATACAAATTGTTAGAAAAAAAACATTACACATAATTACTAAATACGCATCTTAGTTTATAAAATCATATTAGCAGTTACTTATCTAACTAACTGGCAGTGTCCAATATACTACACATCCCAAAATCGCATTAAAACAGTACCTACTTGGCAATGGGAAATATACTGGACACGCTAATTTCATTGAATATTACGGTAAATCCGTAACAGCTATTATAATTTTAGTTTATGTTCACAAATTCATAGGTTTTATAAAATATATTTAGAAAATATGAGTAATTATTGCATAGTAAAATAACAAATAAATCGGGACTTACCGAGGGCGGTCGCGGCACGTGCTTCCTTCCAGATATTTCGGCAGCGACTAACCCGTAATGAGCACGCGCACCTTACGCGTAATTTTATATACAGTATATTAGTTTACAAATAAAATAATGGAATTAAAATAAATACAATATAGTTTAAAAAAATTATTGTATATTTTTATAAAGTTGATGTCCAATATATACCACAATATCGAATTAAGGGTTAACATGCTTTCAATTTAATGATATGTGCCGATCTAGATCACAACTGAAAATGGTGTTTAGAATTAGGTAGCTTTACGTAACTAAATTATAAATATTGAACATTTCAAAAAGACTGTTTGGTAGACATCAAAAATTATGATGATCTGCAGAATTTTTCCTTGAACTAATATAGTTGTGGTTCCAAATTGGTTTTCATTAGTGTATCATCACGAATTCACGACATCACACTATTATTTTTTATCTACAAAATAGCTTCATTTAATTACGCTCTCAAAAGCTCAATCGGCACAAAAATTTGTTCCTATATAGCCTAATGTAAGTATGAAGTAGTTACATGAAGCTAAGTAGGAACTTTTTTTATATACTCACGCCTGTATCCCCGAAGGGGTAGGCAGAGGTGTAATATTACACCCACATTTCACCATGAATTATTAGGTCCCACATCATAGGGGGCGAGCCTATTGCCGTTACCGGGCACATTACCAGACTCCGTGCTGCTACTGAGAATTCGGAAAAACACTTTTGCATGACCCGGGCTCTCGATCTGCAGTCGCATACACTGGAATAGGGACGCAGTCTGCAACTGTAAACTGTAAAAGTAGGAACTGGGCTGTATCAAAACAGAAGTTAAAAATGTTGGCACATGATTCTTGTTGAATTTTATGTTGTGCATGACCAGTGCCACACCACAAATTTTTAAACAGCAGTATAATAAGTACCCGTAATATAATGTCAGGGTTATATTTATTAAACCAATATTTTGCAAGCTTGTCATATACTTATGATATAAGCAATGATGATTACCTTTTAAAACCTTTGAGCTGCGTAGATCGGACGTCAATCGTTGCGTTATTAAACTTAAATTATTCTGCCATATTTAATTAAACAAGTAAGTGAGCCCATCAGAGCATATCAAATAAAACTGTCGATGGTAATATTAGTTTTACAAAACATTTCAAGCGCGTTACCGCATATTGTGCAATGTGCTTTCATACTGAATACCATCGACGTCACTAATTTATACCACGTGTATCCAGTCTTCAGCTCTTCCAATATACATATTTATGGATGGTTACAGATTTACAGATTCGATTACAGAAATTGAATGTGTTCGGATACATTAAGTTAAAGAAAAATTTGTGTAAAAAATGTGATTATATTACAATGTATTTCATACCAAATAAAAAGTTACCAATGCAAGTGTAATGACAAAAGATCCGGAAATACTCATCCATATAAATAAGCACATAATACAGCTTCATAATAAATGCATGAGATACTTATAAATTAAAAAAATACAATTTTAAATTTGGGTCACTGTGGTGCAAATAGCCAATTTACGAGTGGGATATCAGCATTGTGCACTCGTGCTTTTGTACCTAGATACTATGTTCAGTAATGACTTGTTAAAACTTGCCTGTTGACTTATTTCCGTTTTTGATTCAGTCAAGCGGTCAATTTTGCGTCGGCTAGTTTATTTTGTAGGACAGCAACATAATAGAGAGATTGAAATAATATTACACGCGAGTCAAACTTTGACGTAGTTGTTGATTCATTAGTCTGAAATATCACTGAATCGTATTCAATTTTTAATATCGTTATCTGTTCAATTTCCGTCAGTCAGAACTATAAAAAATTACATTGATGTTGTAGCTTCAAAACTGGAGACTTCTATAATTTTAAATTGTTTTTATAGTGGTGCACAGACTTTGGCACCTTGGTATTTTTATGCAATAAGAACGCAAATCGTATAACACAGTCGTCCGACGAGATTTATTACCACCGAGACGATATATCATATATCTGACTTAGCTTGAACTGACGATGTGACGATGGCAAGAGGCCAGTTGCCGCAATATGTGCTTACCGCCACGGCAATTGGGTACACTCTTAGTATGGAACAAGGACTTTCAGTCTACCTAGCAGTAAGTGAGTTATGGCGGCGATAGTGATACTTGAAGACTCTCAAACGAAAATATCAAAGCTTGTTCAGGCTCTATCATTTACGCGAACCCTTTTGAATTAAATCTGAGTTTTTTCGTCATGGAGCCAAGTGATCCAGAAAACTAGCAATAATACTGTCGTACCTCCCTAGACCTTGTTGTGATGCAACTTGGCAATGCTGGAAGTATTTTGGGCATAATTCCAACTGACAATACTCATCTAGATACTGCCAAAATAGCGTTTTATAAATAAAATCGAATACAATGTTAACCTTTATGAAATTTATTTAGTAAATTAATCGTATTTTATTTTAGTAAATTAATCGTATTTTATTTTAGTAAATTAATCGTATTTTACTTAGAAACATGGCTTCATCTAATTTTCTCAAGAAATCAATACCGAAACGAAATCTCAAAATCTAAAAACGGATTATGAACACCAATCTCGAGTTATAAGTAATATAATATTTCGTTACAAGGAAAATTATACTGTGAACTGGAATGAAGCCATTGTGAGATTCTGTTTAGTTATAATCAAACTAAGCCAATTATTATTATAGAGAAAGTTGTAACAAGGTTATCTTCCGAGGGTGCCCAAGTAATTTATTGTTCGCTTGTTTGAACCTATTTCAACTCCAGTAATGCATATTTTTCGCTTTTCGCTGTGAACTGATTTCGGTTTATGATAATTGAAGATATTGTTATATTGTAGGTACGTATATGTTTCTGTAATGTTATAACGAGTATGTTTTATTTTTTGCTAATCATAGATCTAATTGAAATACATCAAAAAACTTTTACCTACTAATGCTAAACCTATGTTGGGCTCGTATTTAGGTACATAATAATTTAGCTTTATCATCATCATCAGCCTGCAATCATAGTCCATACTGGATATAGGCCTCTCCAATGGCACGCCTTTGAGCTCGATTTTCGGAACTGCTGCCTCGTAGCTTTTTATGTAATTACTAGCTTTTGCCCGCGGCTTCACTCGCGTAAATTCGGGATTCTCTAGTTATAGTATATCATCTATTTTTGGGGTAATACAAATACTGTTTAAGGCATATAACTGCAAAAAGGATTTACACATACAAACTTCTTAATAGTACTCAAAATGTTATGTTGACGTTTCGCTAGAGTGGCCAATATGGCGACTGCGATTTTTCTGTCAGAACCATTAGAATTTAACAAAATACTCGACAATCAGAATTTTGCGGATATATGTTGTCGACTCAAAATATTTAATTTTTAATGTTTTATTATTCAGGTAAGGTTTCGATGTACTACTTGACGAAATTATTAATATAAGATTTGACACTGCGATAGCAGCGCAGCCCGTTGCTTCTTATGTTGCTTATGTGAAATATTCCAAAATCCACAACTACTTACAAATTAAAAATTAACTAAAAAAACATTTTCCAGTGGACTAAATTGTGAATCTAAACCATTCTCAAGTCCACTTGAACACACACAAAAAATTCATCAAGATCTGTCCATTCGTTTAGGAGGAGTTCAGTGACATACACACGCACACAAGAAATATAATTATATATTAAGATATTTTTAGAAAGGTTCTAAGGCTGAAGCTTGAGTCACAAAGTCCTTGCACGGAGTTAGTGAGGGTACCAACTACGTGCAAGGACTTTCGAAAATCTCAGACTTCTTATATTCTCCATACAATTATTTTGCTGGTTGACCTTTTCTACACTACAATTTTAACAAATTTATTCAATTTTAGCAGAGCTTAACTCAGTATTTTTTATGCGTATCAATAATCTTTATGAATGTTTACAACCGAAATACAATTTTACGAATTCAAAAATAGTTGTAGTTTAATATAAATTATTTTCATTGATTGTCATATACAAAACCAGTAGTAGTGACAGATTTAATTTGTTTCACTAAATTGCGTCATTAATCTCGTGTGATAAATACACAACACACATATGATAAAAATATACGATATATTTCATTGCCTAGGAAAATAAAAGTTGTTGTTAGGGGATAAATTTACATTGCATAGTGTACAGTTACATTTCATTCTAGATGTTTGTCTCGGTCTGGGTGTGTCTATGTATAATATGTATGTATTTACAAAAAAAAGTATATATGTAAGTTTATCCATTATCTAGTACCTATAACAAAAGCTCTGCTTAGCTTGGGACTAGATGGTGATGTGTGTATGTGGTAAAATATTATTATTATATTATATATTATTATTATTAAGACATTCATGTCATCTATTAGTTTTCCATAAAAGTACCGGCCGACTCCCACAAGCCAATGAAAACTTGACATTCCATAGCTTAGAGTAGTGGAAAAATCAAGAATAACA
The DNA here is from genome assembly GCA_944739405.2 of Euclidia mi. Taxonomy (NCBI): domain Eukaryota; kingdom Metazoa; phylum Arthropoda; class Insecta; order Lepidoptera; family Erebidae; genus Euclidia; species Euclidia mi. Next base: position 29,444,857 of record OX123195.2, read on the forward strand.
CTGATATATTCAGTTCCACTTATTAAACCATGTTACATACTAACGACGCAACGTTCCAAAGTTAGTAAAGTTGTCACGTCCTATTATAATTCATATCACAGAGATATTGGGCTACCAACTATGCAGAATGCATTTCTTCGTAGAGCCATCCGACTCAAGGAATGGAGAAAATTAACATATCCTCTGCCATATATCTCGCTTTAAAAACAGCACTAGAAATAACTATTACCTACACTGTGGTGTCTTTTAAAAACACACGCGGGTCAGAAATGAAACAAATAATAATATATACATGTAGCCAGACTCAATCAAGTAATTATTTTGAATCAAAGCTATAACTGTGTTTGTTTCCATCCTGATGTTTTGCCATGGATTGCACGTTCATTTCCTAATGGATAATAATAATAATAATAAATTTAGATTTAAACTCTCTACGGGCCTCTGTACGTTGGACCTATGTCTCCGTGTAAGCCTCCCAAAGGGCCGGGTATTTTTTTCACGTAAAAGTTAGACCGCCGTGTGGTTGACGGCATAGAATACAAGTGTCACCACCCCCTATCTTCCCGTGGGTGTCGTAAGAGGCGACTAAGGGATAACACGATGCAAATACCATCTTTGCGTAGAGACGGAAAACTCGACATCAAACCCTTTACGACTGCCTCGTTGGTCTCGCGGCATAAATGTGCGCGTGGGATCGAGAGGTCCCGGGTTCGATTCCTGGGTCGGGCAGTGTTATTGGGTTTTTCTGCCACGAAATTCTCAGTAGCAGCACGGAGTCTGGAAATGTGCCCGGTACGGCAATAGGCTCGCCCCTTATTACGTGGGACTGAAGTATATCTGGCGAAAAGTGGGTGTAGAAATACACCTCTGCCTACCCCTTCGGGGATAAAAGGCGTGACGATATGTATGTATGTATGTATGTAAGTTAGACCCGTGATAAAGAGAAACATAATAATAATAATTGTTTATTACTTAGAAAACAAGTTCCATCCATTCAATTTTGTAATTAACACAGGCTTATAAATAATGTTAGTGATAATAAAAGTAATGACAAAGGTAGGGCATGAGACACACTCATTTTCTGTTACAAAGGCAGTGCAACCCCATCCATGCCTGCTACATAGGTGAGTCCCACCGTTCAGACAAGGTCCTCAGAAGAACGTTGGAGCAGAGCCGTAACCGTCTTAATAAAGATGCACAACGCATGCGCATCACCGCGAAGAAATCAGATGTGCGCGCTTCTGCTTTCTACTTATGGGTCGTCTATTTTTGTTAAATATTTCTGTGATAAAAAGAAAACACAGCCATTCTTATATTACCATTGTGTGAGCCGATAACAATAAAAGAAAAGTAGGTGATATCAAACAGATATTCACTTTTTTTAAGAAATCCTCATATATAGCATAGTTATTTTAATTGGAAAAATCGCGCAATGTTTTCAACCGATGTGCCGCATGAATTATTACGTCATAGTACTGCATCGTATTGCACGTGGTCAGAATACTAATACAACGTCGGCGTTTTAATAAAATATGATTTTTTTTTATTTAGATGTAAAAAATATTAATTGCTGTTTCATAATACGTCGGTGTATTATAAGATTGCCACAATTGAATATACTAATGTTCATTTAATATTTACAGAGATGTGTAAATTTAAATATAATGAAAAGGAAAGACTGATCACTAACAAATCATTAAATCTGCAAGAAAATTCATAATATTTATGACTCGCTTTTATTATTTCCAAACATAATAAGGTACACACCTTGCGTTTATAAAATAATTATTATGAAGTTTTCTCTGCACTGCAAAATTGCTCTAACTTTAACATTGGGATTAATTATACATAATTATATTAGAGGCATTAGCTAAAGCCATTATTAGCACGCAAATAAGTCACGACATACAACCAATGTGTACCAAAAAGTAATCAACATTTTTGATATCAAAATAAAAGACTCGTTTTATTAATTTACTTGATTTTGCCCGCGGCTCCACTACCGTAAATTATATACTCTAACTTCCTGAGTTTCTAAGTTTCTGAGTTTAACGCATTCACAAAGATAGACAGGAAGAAAAAGGGACTATAATTATATATATCTAATATATAAAATTCTCGTGTCACAGTTTTCCTTCCCATACTCCTCCGAAACGGCTTGACCGATTTTGATGAAATTTTTTGTGCTTATCCGGTATCTATAAGAATCGGCCAACATCTATTTTTCAAAAAAAAAAATAAAAATTGCAAAACAACGTTTGCCGGGTCAGCTAGTAATATGTATAAATCCAATTCGTCATATCAGCCAAACGACGTCCACTGCTGGACATAGGCCTCCCCCAAGGTTCTCCACACAAACTGGCCTTGAGCCGCCCGCATCCAACCACCTCCCGCGATTTTGACTAGATCGTCGGTCCACCTTGCGGGGAGCCTACCTCTGCTGCGTCGTCCAGTACGTGGCCGCCACTCCAGAACCTTTCTGCCCCAACGGCCATCGGTTCTTCGAGCTATGTGCCCTGCCCACTGCCACTTCAGCTTGGCTATCCGGAGAGCTATGTCGGTGACTTTGGTTCTACTGCGGATCTCCTCATTTCTGATTCGATCTCGCAGTGAAACTCCAAGCATAGCTCTCTCCATCGCCCTCTGAGTGACCTTGAGCCTTCTGATAAGGCCCATAGTGAGCGACCACGTCTCATCACTGGCAACACACACCGGTCAAAGACTTTCGTCTTGAGACACTGCGGGATATCGGACGAGAAGATATTTCGTAGCTTCCCAAACGCTGCCCAACCGAGTTGGATTCGACGATTGACCTCCTTCTCGAAGTTGGACCTACCTAATTGGACTACTTGTCCCAGGTAGATATACTTGTCGACAACTTCGAGCGTAGAGTTCCCAACCTGAATAGGAGCAGGTACAACATGGACGTTCGACATGATTTTCGTCTTGTCCATGTTCATCTTAAGACCTACTTGTTGGGAGACTCTACAGAGGCCATCGAGCATAGTGCCTAGGTCTTCCATGGTCTCAGCCATGACTACGATATCATCTGCGAATCGAAGGTGAGTGATGTACTCGCCGTTGATGTTGATGCCGAGTCCATTCCAGTCCAAAAGCTTGAAAACATCCTCCAGCGCAATGGTTTCGGGTCCCCCTGTCTTCGGACTTCAGATAGCCCAGTGTGCGCCTGTTCAGTGTTGCCAGGGCCAATTGTCGTTGGTGGTGGTAGCCCGATCTCTTCTGGAAATTCTTCGCACCCCTTGCCCCGCCGTTACCACGGCCGCTACCATAACCAGGACTAGCGGGGCCGCCGGGGACAAGGGGCCATTTTTTAGGTGTGTGTCTCATATTGGAGGGATCTTGCCGTAATCGCCACGCTTGGCAGACGTCTTGGCGATCGCAGTGGCGGAAGTTTTTGATACTAAACGCTGCTGCCCTTCTAGTATCTTTACATTTACTCCCGCCCTACTTTGGATGGTTTGACCGCCATCTTTCGGTTGACTGCTTGCGCTGGGGGAGATACTATGACGAGTATCTAGTCGTCAGAGTAACTCCTCCAGTGGGCGGTGGGGTCGTCACGTCCCGACGCCGTAATTTTTAAGCCAATTAACAAACACAAATATTATGTTACTGAACTTATTTAAAATTTAAAGTTCAAGCGGCGACTTTTGAACCTCTCCTCCTCTCCTTCCTCCTCCTCTATTAGTTTATTTTCCCTCTTCTTATTTAAATTTTCCCTAATTCCTTTCTTTGAAGACAAGACAAAAACAACATGTCAATTAAGGCATGTCGTAAATCAAATAAAAATTATGTCACAAAATATATAATAATACATATATGAGCAGATATAAGAAATACTTGAGCATAATTTCACTATTCCACTTCCCGATATATTTCCTAGAGCACTCGCTTACAACGCCCCAGGGAGGTGAAATGGTTTCTAATGTAGCCAACCTCTTTCTAGCTTGATCAATGATGACGTTGGCAGCTATTTGTTTTATCACTAGGTAATGGGCGTTTAGCCTGATTGGATATATAACGTATTAGATTTTCCTGCGGCTTGGACCGAAAAGAAGACGATTATCAGGAACGGCATTAGATTTATTAGATTACCATGCGCTATTCTGATTTATTACAGCAAATTTTGCATTAATCTCCGCTTAGCACGGTATCGAGTGTTATAGTTTCTAACCCTACAGAAAACTATACTGTTTTGTGTGACCCACAAATTGTTGTTTCGAGTCTAGATACACTTAGTGCCCGTTAGTTGGATGTTTGCAATGTCCCTCGCGACACAGATTTTCAGCCAAGAAAAGGCGCTGTCTTTATTAAATGAAGACGAATGTGGGTTCTAAACGGTTTTTATCTGCACCATAATCACATTCATAAACATGGGATTTATAAATCTAGACAGCATATTCTCGCATACCTACTCGTAAAATTCTATCAAAAATGTAATTAAATGAAACGATTTCCGATTCTCGGGACGCAATTAAATAAATCTAACTCGTTAAAATAGGCCATAAACCACGAAAAATAAACGGGTACTTATCACCCGTCCTAAATACTGTCGTAATTCAAAAATATGACAGTTATAACTTCCTCAATCATTCTAACCTCAGAGAATCCAATAGTCAAGATTGGTTTGATCAAGATTGGTTTGATTGATTCCATAGATAAATAATTTATGGTTTTATCACCGATTGTTATCTCTCTGTTTATTGCCAGTCAACTCTAAGAGAATGAACGCAAATTAAAGTTTGCATAGAGAATCCACTTTTGAATAGAAAATAGCGTATTGTCTTGGCTTGGCGAATTGCCAGATAATTTGGAATCATACTTTTAGCTTAATGTTTTCTAAGGATTAGGCACGAATTTTCTAGTTCATCTGAATAACAAGTCTCCCTTGGATTGATTATTATCTTATAATCTTCTGTGTAGCGATATGCTAGTACGAACGATCTTTAAGTATTGATTTCTCTTATAGACTAAACTAGAGTAAGCCACCGCAGCTGCGCCCAAATTTATTTTTAAATTTTACCGTTTCTGCCCCATCCCGCGGGAATTTAGGGGAAGCGTCTTTTTTAGTGTCCCAAGAAACGTATATGAGCGAAAAGGCAAACTTCAACTTCTTGACTCCAATAGATTTGACTGTGCGTCGTCTGACAATTAAGTAGCAATGCAAGAATTTTATAAACGACCGGTTGGTAAAGCGGGAGTGTAAGCGACTGCTACGCTGAAGGTCGCGGGTTCGATTCCCGCTCAAGTCAAACATTTGTGAGCATGAACATGGATGTTTGTCTTGATCTGGGTGTTTCTATGTATAATATGTATGTATTAAAAAAAAGGTATATGTATGTTTTATCCATTATCTAGTACCCATATTACAAGCTCTGCTTAGTTTGGGACTAGATGGTGATGTGTGTATGTGGTAGAATATTATATTGTACTAGAGGACGCCAGCAGCTACGCCTGCATTTCTTTTAAATTTACCCGTTTTGGCCGATCCGGTGGAAATCCCTTCTTAGTGCACCCATACGGTCCCCAAGGAACACACATGCCAAATTTCAGCTTCCTGCGCCCAATAGTTTCGGCTGTAGCGTGTCTGTCAGTCAGTCAGTAACGCAAGGATTTTATATACCTATTAAGATAATTATGTAGAACTTCGATGTTAATGACTGGCAAGGAAGATTGTGTCCTTCAGTACCTACTATCCATAAAAAGTATAAATCACTTGACCTTCATAGTTTGAAGGTTAAAAGTACTATGAAATGACTACGTATTTTTATGTGACAATAAATATTTCCATTTTATTACCTATATTATTCGTCCTCGGTGTGATTTATCTAAGAACATGGTACAATGTCAGCGTCAAACTTGTTTGACAATGTTGCCTGTTAACTAAAGTAAACATGTTCCCCTCGGATTGATCGATCTTGAGACTCGCAATAGCGCCAGTTACGTCCATTGGGCGTAGAAGTATCAAATTAGATTATATCTTACAATTCATATATTTTTTTCTAAATATGTGCGGCGATAGCCTAGCCTGGTGTACGTAACGGACAGCGGTTTTGGGTTCGATCCCCAGGTACCCCGGGGCACACACCTCTGACTTTTCAAAGTTATGTGTGTATTAAAAATGTTAATTATCGCTCGCTTTATAATGTGCCCGATAGATGGCAATAGGCTCGCCCCCTATTACATTGGGACCTAAACAACTGGCAAAATGAGGGTGGGTAATACACCTCTGACTACCCCTTCAGGGACAAAAATGCGTGAAGTTTATGTATGTACTATTAATAATCTTCTACTTAGCTGTATCTAGTCTTTGCCCGCGGCACTGCCTGCCCAAGACTTTATGATCGGGCAATTTCAAAAATATATAACGTGTTTCTATCATCATATACATACCTATATTAAAATTACTTGTGCAGTATGACACATCATCGCATAGCCCTAACTACTGAAAACAAATACATGAAATTTGGATAGAGGTTTCCTTTTATGATGTCAGGTTCACACTAGAGAAATAATTTTTAATATACCACCCTCACGGGTAAAAAAAAGGTTGAAAGCTTACGGCAAGCAAAGCTACGAGCAAAAGTTAGAAATTTATTAGGTAGTACAAAATGTAAGTAAACGTATAAATTATAAGTAGCAGTAATGGATAACAAGCGCTCTATCCTTATTTTCCAATACTTCGAAATGTCATTACACCCGGAAGATATGTCCAAACTTTTCTCTAACTTTTGTAAGGGTGGCAAAAATATGGGTGAAGATTGACAAATAACTTACATATGGTAGGTATTGCCTTTTGCTATGAGAATATAATAGATAATTTATTAGTTATAGAGGTATTCGAAAAGTGTGGTAACGGATTAAGAATACGCAATGTCACCACCCCATATCATCCCATGGGTTTCGTAAGAGCCGACAGAGGGACCATACCATGCAGAGAACAGCACTGTAAGAGAAGGAAAACTTAATACAAACCACATACCAACCCGTTTGGCCAGCGTGGTATAGTAGGCCAATTCCTCCTTTCAAAGGGCTGATGATGATTCGAAAAGTAAAACCAAATCCCTCTAATCTCCAAAATAGCTTAATCACAGAGTAAAATATTCTACGCCATCACATAGAAAACTCGGATTCGCCCAGGAAGGGTTCCATAGTAGAGGTATACATTAAACATACCCTTTATCTTCACCTATCCATATACCACTAGGTATCACTTTTTCGAAAGCACAAATGACTTAGTTTTCCAAATTGTTTGTATGAACGACAAAGGAATATTTTGAACATGTCATATCTCAGAAACTGCTGACTACATTATCGTTCAAATAATTTTTTATTGAAACTTTTTATTACGATCAACAACATATTTTTTTTAGATTTGTCACTCTCTTACTTTGAAAGTTACGGGGACACTCATTTTACCACCTTAGAAGTCTATCTTTCAAACGATTGACTTATAGAAAATATAGTTTTAGGAACCTCAAAATCCATGTATAATATGAATATGACTGATAGCTAAATATTTTTCACGACACTTCCATGTATGGAGAGCCCTCCTTAATTATCATTCATCTTTTATGTTCGTATAAAAATCGGGCAGTGGTTCACAGAATACATCTACCTACCAATTTTTAAAGGTGTGGTCTTAGTAGTTACAAAGTTAAAAAGGAAGAAAATTGCTGTGACGTACGGACAGACAGACAGACAGACAGATATGGCGAATCTGTAAGGGTTTTTTGTCATTTTTGGCTACGAAACCCTTTTCTTTTTCTTCGCTGTGGAAATGCATTTCCGCACGTATGTGGGACTCGACGGCTGGAGTGCAAGGCCATAATACCCACTAAAACCGCAGCATACTTCAACGCCATTTTGGGGGCGCCAGAGGGTCGCATTAGCATTCATGACATCCCGGCGGATAGCCCGAAGGCCACAACCTTCTTGGCGGCGGATGAAGGTGTTGGGCTCTGCCGCCAAAACACCCAGCGGCCCCGGAGGATATGGAGGACGGCAACCTGACAACACCGCATCTCCTTTTCCTCTGCGGCCCCACCGCGACGCAACAATGGTGCGCCCCAATTTGGTCGTGGGAGATAGGTCGCGCGGCAACGCAACACCAACACGCCTCTCCTTCCACGACCGCGCCCGACTACAAGCGACAGACAGAACTATCCTCCGCACCTGCACCTTTGGACGCGTCCTGCGCAAGCCCCTCCAGGCCCACGCGGAGCGTCCACTCCCGGGATCTCTCTTTAGCTTCACCGCGGGTGTCCAAGCCACGGTTACTGAGCCCCCCCACAACAAGACAGACAGTCAGACCACCGACGAGGTGGAGATCCCACGAGGGGTGGGTGTCTACGAAACCCTAAAAATTTTCATCAAATAGGTATCTTTTGTCTTCGTTGGTATAAAATATTTTTGATCACACATTTACGAAACCGTTTTATTTTCTTTTCGTCACACGTCACTATAAGCTTTATAGAAATCATTGGCCCAAACATAGGCACTCAATAAATAAAAGAATTCCAAAGAATATCATCATAAGCTTTCTCATTCAATAGGATTTCCACACTTGTCGCCTAAGCAATATTTTCATATATTTTTATTCCCATCTTGCGCACGGATGTTTTTATTAACATTCAATAATGATAAATGTGCGAAAACCTCATCCTCAATATCGTCAAATAATTTATTGATGCATTATAAATATTTCATGTGCAAGGGATTTTGTGATTTATTATTAGGTACTTAAGAGTTATTAAGGGATATCTGTGGCTAGTATTACCATAATTATGGTATTATAAATAGGGATATATGTTCGCAGAAGTCGTAAACATTATGCTTTAACTTTAGGCGGACGAAAGTCATGGCGCACTTTTATGGGTCAGTTTATATAGCATATTATGATAGCCACTATAGTTTAATCTTACATTAACTTGCCACATAAAGTTTTATGAATTAGGGATATATCCCGGCGTCCTTTTATTATATCCCGGCGTCCAATGCTAACACGAAAAGATTTCTTTGAAAGATAGCAGTACTTTGGATGTTTCGTTTTTATTTCCAGCTTCTCGAGTCCTCAGATTTTATAAAATAGCCTTCTTTAGTTGAGGCTTCAGTTGTTTAATTTGGAAAATTATCGAGTAAGCGGTGGCAGTTCAGGTTAACTGTTTTCAGATCTCTGAAAATAATTTTCTTCGGTAAATGAAAAGATTAGGTACGTTTAATTATTATTATATTCACATACTACCATAACATAAATAATATGGTAACATAAATAATTTAGTATGCTGCATAATAGTAGCTGATTTTGGGGTGCAGTGTTCGTTGGTATAGATTTTTTAGCGCAGTGAACTACGCAGTAGACCCGACCTTTATCGATAAAACCTAGCTACCAATTAAATCAACAAAAATCACAGATAGGCATTTTGCCTATCTGTGTATATATCTAGAGTGTTTAAACCCATAAATTATCATTTTACGTCTATTATGAAGAGTATCTCTGCTATGTCCACTACCAGAGGCAATAATAAAAATATTTTTTGTCGTCAAAAGAAACAATGGTACCACTTTATTCAGAGCGGATTCACATTTTCAATTTTCAATATGCGAATGTATTGAATAAGTTCAAAGCACGAAAGGATCAGTGAACAGAAAAATGTACGCCATCGCTTTGTAGGAAATTCAAGACGTGCTAGAAGCGGTTGTGTTTTGGCTCTTGAGAAATGCCACAATACACTTTGACATTTCTGATATAAGTGAATTTTGTTAGCACTGCAGTGAGTCTATATAATTGCTATAAGGAATAAGTTTCCACGTTTTATGGTGATATCGGATGCAACTTCTGGGTCATTACCTGAACATATTATGGAATAGAATTTAATAGTTTATTTTATAGTAGTATTGAGCTAGATAAAGATGTCGTAAAAGCACAATTTAAAGAATTTCACCAGAACGACATTTTATTCTATAGTACTTTATTACCTTAAAATAAGGGACAGACATACCGCAACCCCCAACTTAAGTCATTAACGAAGGACTATCTTATCTTTGGTTTCACTAATCGACAGTGAGTTTAGTAGTACGATAAACAAGTTCTTGTCATGATTTATATGGGAAGGAAGCTTTGCCCTGCTGTAAATTATCTAGGTAAATAGTTGTACAACATATATTTTTGTATAATATTGTTTATTTTTTTATAGTCTCACGCCTATATTCCCGAAGGGGTAGGCAGAGGTGTAATATTACACCCACATTTCGCCATGAATTTTTAGGTCCCACGTAATAGGGGGCGAGCTTATCGCCGTACCGGGCACAGTAACAGACTCCGTGCTGCTACTGAAAATTACCTAACGGAAAATCCCAATAACACTTTGCCCGAGCCGGGAATCCAACCCGGAGACCTTCCAATCCCACGCGCACATTTATGCCGCGAGACCAACGAGGTAATAATATTGTTAAAACAATATAATAGAAGGAATGAATCATGCAGTGAGACCCAGGTCTATAATACCGATATACCATTGCCTTGTCAAATAACATATCTAAAATCCTGCCTCTATTAATCATATTTTGACCGTACACTGTAAAATTTAGAAGCAAATAGGATCGTTCTTTAAGCAAGAAAAGCATGTAGTATGACCAAAGAACAATATTTCGATTTGTCAATACAAATTGAGAAACAGGTATGCGGTATGTATCGCAGTATTAAACAACCTGGTACGCCACAATCGTGGTGGCAACTAGGTAAGACCGTTTTGAGAGGGTGGCTAGAGAGAGGTCACGGTGGTCTTACCTGCCAGCCAACCAAGGTATTAGCCGGCCACAGTGACTTTGCTTATTATTTTATCTATAAGTAACATATAATATGAACTTAATATAATAAATCTGTTGGTAGAAGCATTTACTTGGTTGGTTGAAATTACTAAGGAATAACTGGTCCGATTAACTAATTATTTTTGTGTTGAATAGCTCATATATCGAGTAAGACTATATTCTATATAATATTATGCTTTGAGGCAAAGGTGCAGAGCAGTAGCCTATATAAAGGTGGTCTTACCTGCCAGCCAACCAAGGTATTAGCCGGCCACAGTGACTTTGCTTATTCTTTTATCTATAAGTAACATATAATATGTACTTAATATAATAAATCTGTTGGTAGAAGCATTTACTTGGTTGGTTGAAATTACTAAGGAATAACTGGTCCGATTAACTAATTATTTTTGTGTTGAATAGCTCATATATCGAGTAAGACTATATTCTATATAATATTATGCTTTGAGGCAAAGGTGCAGAGCAGTAGCCTATATAAAGGGTATATCCACGGGCTTAGTTAGCATAATAAAAACTGGTGTTCTGAAAAACGGCGAAATCATTGTCTAGTCGGATTCATAGTAAAAAGAGACCGGGGACATCGATCCGTAAAATGATTGATATGGCGTCAGTATTACTTTCTCGATAAAAATGATCGTAAAAAACCCACTTGAACCTTGAGACGAGGTCATTCACATTCCTTGGATATGAAATTCGAATATGTTTTAGAAGTTCGTGAAGGGTGGCAAAAGGATTCAATTGCTAAGCATCTGCTGTGTGAGTTTCTGTCTGTCTATCAACGAGCTGTATATCACTAACAGAAATAAGTAGAGCGATGAAAATCTTACAGAGTGTAAATCATCATCCTCATTATCATCAAAGCGTTGTCTTGGTTGCGATCCAAGCCCCATATATTGAAGCTCATAGTCCGAGTCCACAAAGTGAGAGTGTTCATAGAGTAATGAAATATTTTAATTTGCCGAGAATATGGTACATAAAAAATTACATGATAAAAGAAAAAGTACCTATTTCTATTGAAAATATAACTAGATTTTCAATAACAAAACGTTCATTGTAGACATTAATTACTACTGTCTTATGCAATATATAAAAATAATAAACAGATACTTTGTAAACCAACATTAATTCCTCAAGGTAGTACGCATAAATATCAAAGCTTATTGAGTTGGTTGTTAAGTCAATTGGCATTATTATACTGTAACTAGTACACCAGAAGGTCAATTCTTATATTTCATCTGACGACGTCGACTGATCAGATGAAATGCGATAAGATTTAAAATCGACTCTCATTTTATACTCTGCTAGCTTAATGTCAGCAGCAATTGCCTAGTGGAGATACCGACAGATTGCTACGCAGAGGATCTCGGGTTCGAATCCACGGCACGAACTAATGACTTTTCGGAGTTAAGTGCGTATTCAATTGTTAATTATCGCTTGCTTAACGGTGAAGGAAAACATTGTGAGGAAACCTGCATGTCTGAGAGTTCTCCATAATGTTCTCGAAAGACATGTGAAGTTTACCAACCCGCACTTGGCCAGCGTGGTGGACTATGGCCTTACCCTTCTCATAGTGAGATGAGGCCCGTGGCCAGCAGTGAGACAGTATAAAGGGATGATGATGATGATGAACTTAATGTTATTATCTTCAAGGTCAAAGTCAAAATTCTTCATTCATTTAGTTCACAATGTGACACTTATAGTCGCCAATTGCCTACCAATTGGACATACTTATATAGTTTTGACGTTGACACATAGTTTGACTTTGTTCAATTTACAATCTGGTCGCGATACCAAAGAGCTCAGATATTTACATAGAGGCGCATTTCCTATAGGCGCTCTGAAAACAAACTTTCTGTAACGCAAATTGCCGCTTTGCGGCGTGGCAGTCACGCTGTGACAGCTGTCTCTACGAGAGCAAGAGAGACGAACGTTCCTCCTGTGTATCTTAACTACGAGAGCAAGAGAGACTGAGAACGTCGCCAGCGCCGCCAAAGGCGCCAACTACGAACTAAACTGGAGACAGTCTCCACTTGGAATCGGCACACGAAACCGTTAAGAACTGCGCTTCTATGTAAATTTGTATTCATTGACGATACCATTCAAGTAGGTATCAGTTAATTTAGGATGAATACTACTGTAAGGCCCTTCTCTCGCGAAGCGACTCTCAAACGATTTGTGTTTTGTACCCGTATCCTACGCGTCGCTTGTGAGTAGCCGCCATACATATTCAGCTAATTTCGCATACGACGAGACGCTATGACGACGCGTTTGATGTCAGTCGCACGCTATCGTCTTGCTGGTCGCACGCTACTAGAGTAGTATATGCGTCGCATTACAAAATGGCGGCGGAACAAACTTTTAATATTATTTTTGTGCAGGAGGTAGAAAATTTTCCATGTTTGTATAATTATAAGCTGCCAGAGTACGTAAGAAAATATGTTACATAAAAGGCGTGGATTGAAATTTAGAAAAAAACAATATAACAGGTCATTTATAGGTATACATTAAATTTATACAAAATAATTTTATTGCTAAGGAAGCGAAGCAGTGAGGTTATTATTTAGATAGTTGGCGAGATAATTTCTCAGATAAAGATTCAAATAATAATATGATTCTATTGACATTCTATAAAAATGACGACTCGTCCTTCGGCAAATGCCCTACAATTGATATTTTTTTCGATATACGGGTGCACCCATAATCTTCTTTTATATTTTCATTTATTCTTGTAATATAAATACAGAAGAAAATTGTCTTCATCGCTAGAGTCACTAGACATCGTCGTACCAATGTTGTTCTTCAAATGATAAAATATAGTCTCATTAGCGTAGCACCGTGTGCGGTAAAGAGTAGCATACCAGTATTCGATCATAGTTTGCATCTCAGTCCCGTAGCATTTGAATAGCTTCGTGAGAGAAGGGCCTATCACAAGTATGACACTGACATTAGATCGAAACTGCATTTTGAACAAAATATTATTACGAGAACTGGAGTTCTGATGTACCGTTTTGTTAACTGAGTGAAACATGAGCCTTTGGCACAGACGTTTTATTGCTTCAGGGCAACAAAGTTTTATGTACAGTGTATATTCTATAGTCTGTAACTCTGTACCTAATGTAGAGGCTATAATCATTGAGAGAAACTTTAGGGATAAGCGGCTAAGCCTGTTGATATTCACAGTAGCTTTTACTTCGATATATGTAGTTTTATACGACTCAGTGGCATACATTTTTGGAAACGTTTATACATTAGATTGAACAATAGACATCCTTTTTGTTATGACAATCTCAATCGCAATATATTTTTTTCTTTTTTTTTTAAAGATAACTCACGAACTAGGAATAAATCCTGTATCGCGTGGGACTTTACAGACATACAATCAGCGGACACAATGAACACCCAGATTCGAAAAACCAAATTATGGATCACACAAAGTGTTGTCTCGTGTGGGAATCGAACCCACAACACGCGGCGCAGTGTTAAACTTAAACACTGGCGACCGCTTAAACCACTACGCCAACCGTGCAGTCTAAGTATAGAATCAGTCAAGTCGGAAAGTAAATTGGTTATTTCTCTATCGTATACCTTCTTATTATCGTACCAGGCAAAGTTCCACATACATTCAAAAATGTCTGTATCAGAAGTGATCACACTTCTTGCTAGTCCAAACCCAAAAAGTGCACATTTACATACATACTAGATCAGTTGTCTTAAAACTTTACATGACCTTGAATAACCTTAATATAAAAAAGGCAGAACAAAACAATCCTAACGAGTATCTCGTATTTTCTGCCAAAAATGTTGTCTTATATATTATACAAAGATATTTCATAGAAACACGCCAATTTTATCTAACGTAAGTTTTGTAATAATAAATTCTCCAGCGAGCCTTAGAATTTTTATGAAACAGGGTAAATTTACTCCCGTTTGTCTTCACGAATGACGGATAAAGAATTTGACGACAAGGCTGAACGCATCGTTGGTCCTGCCCTCTCAGATGAGGGCAAAACTCATTTGGAGGGACGAAAAACAACTAAACTTTTTTGTATTAAATTTAATAATAATAATAATAAATCTTTATTTCAGAATACTTAATTCCATATTACAATAAAATGCAAAGAAACTTATTTCTAACTTAAATACTAAGCATTATTACTTAAAAAATAAGTTACGCAGCTATTCGTAACCATTTATTATACATGGAGCTGGTACACAGTCGGTCAGCCAGTTCCTTTACGATGCTATTGCTACACGTACCAACCCGCTTCATAAACATAGCGATTCGATTTCTTTGTATGGCATTAAACGTGTTCAGTCTTGCTTCGGCAAACATTCCGGAGGCGCTACAGTATGGAGCAAAACCCATTAGGTGCCTGTAGATGTTATTGTACTGAACACGAATGCCATCCAAAGATCTTCCCGTATACCTAGTCCAGAGTTGGCACGTGTAGAAATTTTGACAATATGTTGTAAATAAATGGTTTTTAGTCTGTACATCAGCCTTAAAAAATCGTCTCGCTAACATATTACCTACAACTGAGAGCGCCCTGCGTTGTCGATCGATATCAGCATCATCTTTCATGTCCGATGTTAAGATGTGGCCAAGGTACTTGAACCTCCCAACCACCTTAACATTCTGTCCTCCTATCCACACCGGCGGGACGTTCTGAGGACCTCTACCTGATCTAAATATCATCATTTCAGTTTTATTTGCGTTATATAATAAATCATGCTTTTTAGCATATTGCTCACAGATCGCTAACAGTTTTCTTAGACCCTTGATCGAGGGGCTGAGGAGGACCATGTCATCAGCGTAACTCAGGTTATTGACATATCTGTCACCAAGCCTGAGCCCTACCGGCGTCCTGCTCAGCTCCCCGATCAAATCGTTTATATAAAGGTTAAATAGGTCAGGAGAGGTCAATCCACCCTGCCTAACTCCGCTTGATAGTTTATAACTGTCCGACATAGCAGACCCCCACCTGACATTGTTAGACTGATTAGTATACCAATACCTAATCAGACCAACAATGCCAGTCTGTACGTTACTGTTGTCTAGTTTCTCCCATAGCAAGTCGTGATTGATGGTATCGAAAGCGCGACTTAGATCCAGGAAACAGGCGTACACGCTTGTTTCCTGGCTTACATACTGCGACACGACTTGTTTCAGAGAGAAAATAGCCATATCAGTTGATACTTCAGGGCGAAACCCAAATTGCCCATCATTAATGTTCAAGGATGGGCTCAACTTTATATGTATTAGACGTTCAAGTACCTTGGCCACAGTGGTTGCCAGAGAAATGGGCCTATAATTGGACATGCTCGATGTATTACCTGTCTTATTTTTAATTATAGGTACAACTAACGTGCGAATCAGATCAGCCGGCAAGTACTGATGTCGCGAACAAATATTGAAAAGTTGAGCCAATACGTCAGAAATATGCTGTCCTGCATACAACAAATGCTCTACGCTTAGTCCATCATGACCCGGGGACTTACCATGCCTCATTCCTCTAAGTACATCTATTACATCATCAGATGTGACATTAAATATCTCCTCAGACCTAGTCTTTCTTAATGAAACACCCATATGTGCCTGCATATTGCTAATATGTGAGACATCAAAATGCGTTCGGAACTTATTAGCAATAGACTTTCCATCGGTCTCCCCTTCTACACTAACTGGTGAGCTACTCTTAGGGTTTAGCTTTTTAACTTCTTTCCAAAAGCCAGTGAAATTTTTTGATGATGCTTGAGGAGCCAAAATTTCCATCCTAATCTTCTCCTGATTATTATGTACATACTTCAGTGCAGATTTGAAGTCCTTTCGGGCAGCACGCATTTGCTCGTAGTAATGTCCCGAGCAAGGCCTACCACACATGTTCCATTCTAAGAATGTTTGTCTAGCCAGGACGTGGTGATGTCTTACATGGTAGTTCCACCCTACAATATTACGTTTATGGGTATCTTTACAGGTATATGAGCGCTCAGCAGCTGTCTGCATTATCTTCACTATGTTACAATAGTATAAATCAATTATTTCTGTATGTTTCTTATCTTTACATATATAATCCTTACATGACAAATTAAAATAATTATTATCTAACAATAAAGAAAAATTCTCAGTACAGAATTCACAGTATTTATCACATTGGTCCTTATTCCTAATACCCCATCTATACTTAAAATTGCAGTCAGTCCCGTTATCTATAATCAGACTTTTACAAATAATACTATTAAACGTTACCTGTATGACTAGTGGAAGGTGATCGGATAGGTACGCGTCGTATAGCACGTGCACACCACATACCGCAGTCTCGGCCGCCGCGGACACAAGACAGTGGTCAAGCCACCGCTGCGAGCCTGTCGCGTCACTAACATATGTATATGTGTTTACTTCTAGTTGCTTATGGTCTAAACACGATAATAACTCCTCAGCACAATAGTCCGACAGCTCTTTGAAAAACTTTGTCCCTGGGTGAGCATTAAAATCCCCTAGCACGAAAACGCTTTCTATCTCCGCACTGTCAATTACCGCACTAATATTAGCGAGACACTGTGACATTTCCGGCAAATTTTCCTCACAGTCGGTAGGCATATATACACTAAACACTAATATACTCCTATCACCACGCACAAGCTTAACCGCTACCATCCTATCATTGTTGCAGGGCACTATTTCCGCACTGGTGAATATTCTTCGGTCCCATAAGAGAGCTACTCCTCCGTACGGCCTCCCTCGTATCACTCCTTGTTCCGTGTCGATAGCAGATATACCATGGCTACCGAAACATCGGTCAATTGTACTTAATATTCCAAGGTCATGTGGGAACAACCACGTTTCTTGAAGCGCAATTACTTGATGATTGATACATAGCTGTGTAATTTCTTGTATACATCTTTTCAGCGATCTACAGTTGTACGAAACAAGCTTTATAGTTGTACCATCCATATTAATTATCGATATTATTTGCGTTAGCTGATGGCTCGGCTACAAATAGTGTTGAATTATAATGTTTACAGAAGCAATTTCTGTGCTGCTATTTTTACAGGATGTAGATTAAAGTTGTCTAACTTGTAAGTGAGATTCAAAATTTTTTAGAAGCATGTATTTTTGTAATATCTTACCTTCTTCTTTAAAACAGACTACCATTAAGTTTCAAAGGTTGCTCAAGAAATCGGTTTCATCAAATGGGTTTTTTATCTATTGGTTGAATTTATTCGCAGTGGGGGTGTATTTTTAGTCAATAATAAATGATAATCGTGAGAGAGGGTGTTCACACTACTGGCCCAAAGGTTTGTCGAGCCGGAGAGCCGAAGCGTACAGTGACAGCACACATTATTTCTAAGATGTTCTCATTTGACCGGATCAAGTTATTTGACCCTTTGTGCTATCACTGAATTTGCTGGTACTATCATTAGGCCTAGTGGAAAGCATAAAGATAGTTTACCTGAAACAAGAACTGTGACCGACGGGTTATACGTGTCCTTCGAAGCGGTAGCTCTCTGATATATGTATGTCATGTCAAGTGGTGACGATCTTTGCAAGTGATGCCTAACTTTTCTGTTCGTTACCAACAGTAAGAGCTTTACACGGTCAAAAAGAGTAACCAATTACTGTGCTATTACCATCTTCAGGCTGGTATTAAAACCCACCAGATCTATCAAATTTATTTTTATTTATAGTCTCACGCCTGTATCCCCAAAGGAGTAGGCAGAGGTGTTTATTACACCCACATTCTGCCATGATTTTTTAGGTCCCACGTATATAGGGGGGGGGGCGAGCCTATTGCCGTTACCGGGCACATCACCAGACTCCGGGCTGCTGCTGAGTATTCGGAAAAACCCGGTAACACTTTTGCCCGACCCGGGAATCTAACCCGGGACCTCCGATCAGCAGTCTCATACGCTATCCACTACACCACGGAGGCAGTCATGATCTATCATATCAAAATATACCTATTCAGATTTTACTAGTAGGTATATTCTGTGGCAAGTTTTTGACTGAACGGTTGGCGTAGTGGTTTAAACGTTAACTGTAAAATAACTAAGTAGATTTAAAATAGTTTTACTACACTATTATTGTCAGTGCTATGCATACCGTAATCACATGAGGTGCCGTAATTGTCATATATATCAGATGCAATGCCTTGTAAGTGTTTATCTTAAATGTATAAATATGTATATATAATGTAGTTTTGCTACTAAATAAATAAACAGCCACCCCGCCAATTGAAACTGCTCTGAGTGTTATGGGTTCGACCCCCACACGGGAAAACACTTTGTGTGACTTATAAATTTTTGTTTCGAGTCTGGGTGACATTGTGTCCGTTGTCCATGTTTGTAAAGTCCCCGGTGACACAGGATTTAGTCCTAATGCAGGAGTAGTCTTTTATATCATACAATATTATTTAACGGGTCTTGCCGTGTGGTTGACGGCATAGAATACAAGTGTCACCACCCCCTATCTTCCCGTGGGTGTCGTAAGAGGCGACTAAGGGATAACACGATGCAAATACCATCTTTGCGTAGAGACGGAAAACTCGTCATCAAACCCTATACGACTGCCTCGTTGGTCTCGCGGCATAAATGTGCGCGTGGGATCGGGAGGTCCCGGGTTCGATTCCTGGGTCGGGCAGTGTTATTGGGTTTTTCTGTCACGAAATTCTCAGTAGCCGCACGGAGTCTGGAAATGTGCCCGGTACGGCAATAGGCTCGCCCCTTATTACGTGGGACTAAAGTATATCTGGCGAAAAGTGGGTGTGGAAATACACCTCTGCCTACCCCTTTGGGAATAAAAGGCGTGACGTTATGTATGTATGTATGGGTCTTAGTCGCGATAATTTACTTATTTCAAGGCATAAATACCTCTGTTATTCTCCTACGTTTCTACCGGCTTGCAAAGATCGTGGTCGCGGAGGGACTCGGTCCCTGCCTTGCCTTGCCTTGCCTTGAAATAAGTTAATTATTGCGACTAAGACCCGCTAAATAATATTGTATGATGTATACAAATCACGCAAGTTTAAAATTGATTAGAGTTTTATAAAAAAAAAATATTCAAATAACTCTATCTTTGGATACCTAATGAACATACTTTTACTTTTTTATTCATATCACTAGATTTGACAAAATTTTCATATTTTATTATTAACATTCGTCTTATTCCAACAATAATACACAAGATCCTCCACCTGATATTCTAGTTATTTTCCACGAGATCAGATATCTTTGATATCCATGAGATATTGCGTCAAATTCAATTTATTTGATCGGATATAGAAATCAAACACAGCATTACAAATTCAGACAGTTTCTCGAGGTACCCATCTGGAAATTGAGATAGTAATTGATATATTCCGTTTTACTTTACTTACCTTAATAAAATATAATACGAGGCTCATTTATTCGATGCCAAGTGGATTATGGCAAGGTTAAGCAACGATACCACGGCCATGGATGACAGCTTAATTTGGGATTTTGTATTTTTTTATTATTTATTGTTTTAATTAGACCGCTATGGATGTACATTCATATATACAATCCCGGTTCTGCTGCCATGCAATCTGTAGATCACGTTGGGGTCTTCAGGCCACCGAAGTCGGTTACATACCTACTCACGAAAACAGTGGTGTTTGCTTATAATTGCATGTACCTGTTACTTTAGAACGTAAGATGCTTATACCAATATAAATAAACAGTTATGGAATATTATTATTTCATTTCAATTTTAGAGCTTTGCTCTTGTCGGTGGAGTATACGGCATTTATCTTGACCTCCTAATACGACAAGACATTTGCCTTTTCTTTTATTGTGTCCTAGGTCAACCTCTTCCTCTTTTTATTCTATTTTGCCTGCCAGTACGTTTTTGATTAGGCCATCATGTCGTATAAGGTGGCCAAACATCGTCATGCTTAGAATAATTTTCTTGTGTGTTGTTGTTCAGTGAAATTGATGTTGTTCATAAATTGTATAACATTTCTAGAGTAATCAGTAACTATGCAAACGAAGAGTAGTTGAAATTCTTGTTCAGTTCTATAACAGTGATTTCAAAGAAATATCTGAATACTGTAACGATTTGGCAAACTTTGCCCAAGTTTCGTACAGTTCTTTAACTGTTATAAACTTTGTAATCAAATTTTATTCGCTGCTAGTTAAAACTTACTTTATTTTAGTTCAATTAAATTCTTCCTTTTGAATTACAGTTGTAATAAATACGTAAAAACCTTTGTATAGATATTAAATAAAAGACAGTTGAGTTTCGTACTATTATTATTATCATCATCATTACTCTGACATAGTCCAATGCTGGTTATAGCCCTCTCCAATGGCATGCCACTGAGCCTGTTGCTTCATACTAAACTGAATCTTAATTCATATTCCAATATGGCGGACAAAAATCAAACGAACCCGTAACAAAACAAATATAGACGATTGAAAAATGATTTCGAACTTTTGTGCTCTCCCAGGCTAAATACTGTTTCATTTGATAAACGACAAGCTGAGTAAGATACATACCATGTTTTTACTAATCGTATCAATTGAAACAGCATTTAGCCTGGGACAGAGTTTCTTGCATGCAAGAAACGAGATTAAATTAAATTTGACGCAGCTGATTTAGAAAAAAGCACCTTGCTGTTTTCAATCTTTTCATTTTATTTTCAAAAGACAAATATTAAAAAACATTTATAATTTCTCATATCTTTTTTTTATTTACTATTAGTAAATAACAGCTAGATATTTCAACTCCACCACATTTCTCTTATAACTAGTATAGTTGGAATACAACTAGCAACAAACTTGAGCAATTCCCTAACTATAGCATGTTGGTAATTGTTCAGAAGAACAGTACTTAAAACATTGTTGTACCTTGGCATGTTTACGTAGTAATAAAACTTCTCAGATTATATGCTCCCTGTCTGCCTACAAGGTTTCTTAGGAAATTGCATGTGCTTTATTAAAACTTATTTCTTGGATGCATGTGGAGCTTTGTTTACCGTGCTTCGTCTTGTGTGAGAAAATTAGTTTGTGAGTTTCAAAATTGGTGTGAACTTGAGTTGAAAAAATATTCCTTAAGTGAGAAAAAAAAGGTTTCTTAAGTGAGACTTGATGCAATAACGAAGCTATAGTAGTAAATCATAATAAATTAGGCTCAGACTCACGGAAGTTAAAAACGAGCATATTTATTCATTGGTTTAATGAGTATTATTGAAGATTTTTGAATACGAGAACTAAACTTAAGATAATTTTAAAATTATTTCACCTAAAATATGTCAGGCTTCCTATATTATAACTTACAATTAAGCACAAGTCGTCAGACATTTGTCAATATTTTACATTACTTACAATAACAAACAAAATTAAAACAAGAGTAGGTAATGAATGTAGAGGAAGCGCGTGAGGTTTGTAAGGATAGAAGTATGTGGCGTTTCGTTGTCTCTGCCTACCCGACGGGAAAAAAGCTTGAGTATATGTATGTATGTATGTTAAAATAAACATAAATCAGTAGCCGCTTTCCAAATATCAATAAGTCAGACATCAATAGATTCAAACTATGACCTATAATTCTAAAACCAAATATCTACCCTTACAAACCCAATTATACGACTCACATGCTCCCAACTCAGAGAGTAAGGTTCGATCGAAGAAGCTACGCGCTACAGTTGCAGAACAGTTTTAACGACAAATTATGAAAACAATAATTGGGGTCTGATAGCTACCGATCCCTCAACTTTTACTATTGCAGCCTTTCGAGTTGATAATCCGCAGTGATTCCAATAGGCAAGAAGTTGGATCTTAAATTTGCTCTCAGAAATTTGATTGGGAAATTATTTCAACTGCGTTTCTTGATAACTATGTTAAAACTTATCTTATTTGGATACATTCTATTTAGG
This sequence comes from Euclidia mi, assembly GCA_944739405.2. Lineage (NCBI taxonomy): Eukaryota > Metazoa > Arthropoda > Insecta > Lepidoptera > Erebidae > Euclidia > Euclidia mi. The sequence goes on from OX123195.2 coordinate 29,467,593, forward strand.
TTTTTATCAAAGTACATCGGTCATCTCACAGAGAAATCACAAAGTAACTTCTGAAAATTGCCTGACACAATAATATCATGTCTTTTGATGCAGTCCACCAAAAAAAACGGTCTTCAAACAGTGAATATTTGACTTTTTACATTATCTATAAATACGTTTTATTTATACAGTTTAATATCCACTGTTCGTATCAAGACGATCAGTACCAAAACTACTGCGAGCCACTTGTTCACACTATCTCTGCCCCAGATCTTTAACAGCTCAAGTTTCTTATACAACAGACACTATCTGAACTACTTTTAACATGCTTTCAATTTACGGCCAATTTCAATATTCGATCCATACATTGATTTTGAGATTTGAGATTCGTGTTTGACATACATATGTTGTATGGAGCTTATGTCAAAAACGAATCTAAAATCTACAGATCTATCTATAGATCGAATATTCAATTCCGTAGTTAATATATATGGCGATCTAGATCACAACTGAAAATGGTGTTTAGAATTAGGTAGCTATACGTAACTAAATTATAAATATTGAAAATTTCAAAAAGACAGTATGGTGGATATCAAGAATTATGATCATCTGCAGAATTTTTCCTTGAACTAATATAGTTGTGGTTCCAAATTGGTTTTCATTTGTGTATCATCACGAATTCACAACATCACACCATTATCTTTTATCTACAAAATGGCTTCATTTAATTACGCTCCCAAAAGCTCAATCGGGACAAAAATTTGTTCCTATATAGCCTAATGTAAGTAGTACCTTACATGAAGCTAAGTAGGAACTTTTTTTATACACTCACGCCAGTATCCCCGAAGCGGTAGGCATAGGTGTAATATTACACCCACATTTCGCCACGAATTATTAGGTCCCACATAATAGGGGCGAGCCTAGTGCCGTTACCGGCACATTACCAGACTCCGTGCTGCTACTGAGAATTCGGAGAAACACTTTTGCCTGACCCGGGTCCTCGATCTGCAGTCGCATACACTATCCACTGAACTAGGGACGCAGTCTGCAACTGTAAACTGTAAAAGTAGGAACTGGGCTGTATCAAAACAGAAGTTAAAAATGTTGGCACATGATTCTTGTTGAATTGTATGGTGTGCATGACCAGTGCCACACCACAAATTTTTAAACAGCAGTATAATAAGTACCCGTAATATAATGTCAGAGTTATATTTATTAAACCAATATTTTGCAAGCTTCTCCAAGAGTTACACGAAAAATATAGTGAATACCACGTTATTTACACTGACGCCTCTAAAGTGAGCAATGGTCTAGGTACTGCGTATTATGACCCATCCACTAAATATTTCAAGCTTTTTAAGATTGGAAATACATTTGTTTCTATTATGACTGCCGAACTGTTTGCGGTGCTACAGGCCCTAAGATACAGCCTCAATATAGGTGTTCATAAAATAGTTATCTTCACAGACAGTCAAAGTGCTATACTTCATATCGCTTCTTGCGTATCTGGCAGTAAAGTTACACCAATCGCGTATAAAATACTGGACATGATTATGAGCGCACAATGTAAGGGGATAACTGTTGCACTACAATGGGTTCCGTCTCACATAGGGCTATCAGGAAATGAAGAGGCTGACAGACTAGCAAAGAGAGCTATTGCAGATGGTGAAGAAGCAGATGTTTTGCCTGTTTGGTCCGAAATGTTTGCGAAATATAAATACAAATGTTATGTCAAATACTTTGACGAGCGGTCTAGGCTCAAAGGAATTTGGTACAAAAGTATTCAATGTGAGCCTCTTCATGTCCCGTGGTTTCTGAATGCTAAATTAAGCAGGAAGCAAATTGTACTGGGCACATTCCTGGTAAAAGCTTTGGGTTCTTAATGAAAAAAGTAAGTTCACCTAATTGTGACGTGTGCAATAAGCGAGATGATGTTTACCATGTACTTATGGAATGTGTACGATATGCTGATAAAAGAAACCAATTATTTAAAAGACTTGATATTGTAGGAAACAATGTAAGTATCTTTCAAAGTATTTTAGCTGAACCAAACTCGGATACAGCTAGAATGCTATTTGACCTCAAATTTATGTAATATTTATTGTATGCAACTGATTGTTGTTAAAAATTTAGAATAAGGTACGATGGGATTGACATCGTCATTTTTATGTACAAAAATCCCTTATATCCAATAAAGATTTAAAAAAAAATATATTTTGCAAGCTTGTCATATACTTATGATATAAGCAATGAAGATTACCTTTTAAAACCTTTGAGTTGCGTAGATCGGACGTCAATCATTGCGTTCTTCAACTTAAAATATTCTGCCATATTTAATTAAACAAGTTAGTGAGCCCACCAGAGCATATCAAATAAAACTGTCGATGCTAATATTAGTTTTACAAAACATTTCAAGCGCGTTACCGTATATTGTGCAATGTGCTTTCGTACTGAATACCATCGACGTCACTAATTTATACCACGTGTATCCAGTCTTCAGCTCTTCCAATATACATATTTATGGATGGTTGCAGATTTACAGATTCGATTACAGAAATTGAATGTGTTCGGACACATTAAGGTGAAGTAATAATTTGTTTAAAAAATGTGATTATGTTACAATTTATTTCATACCAAATACAACGTTACCAAAGCAAGTGTACCTAATAACCATCAGACAAAAGATCCAGAAATACTCATCCATATAAATAAGCACATAATACAGCTTCATAATAAATCGAAGACCGTGCGAAGTGGAGGAGACATAGCCGGAAAGCGGACCCGGGCTCCAAGGCGTGGCTTTTGGAGCGCAACCGGGACAGCGCTAGGATGATGATGACAGCTTCATAATAAATGTATCAGATACTTTTAAATGAAAAAAAAATACAATTTTAAATCTAGTTCACTGTTGTACAAATAGCCAATTTACGAGTGGGATATCAGCATTGTGCACTTGTGCTTTTGTAGATATTATGTTCAGTAATGACTTGTTAAAACTTGCCTGTTGACTTATTTCCGTTTTTGATTCAGTCAAGCGGTCAATTTTGCGTCAGCTGGTTTATTTTATAGGACAGCAACATAATAAAGAGATTGAAATAATGTTACACGCGAGTCAAACTTTGACGTAGCTGTTGATTCATCAGTCAGAAATATCACTGAATCGTATTAAATTTTTAATATCGTTATCTGTTCAATTTCTGTTAGTCAGGAGTATAAAAAGTGACATTGATATTGAAGCTTCAAAACTGGAGGCTTCTATAATTTTAAATTGTTTTTATAGTGGTGCACAGACTTTGGCGCCTTGGTATTTTTATGCAATAAGAACGCAAATCGTATATCACAGTCGTCCGACGAGATTTATTACAACCGAGACGATATATCAGATATCTGGCTTAGCTTGAACTGACGATGTGACTATGGCAAGAGGCCAGTTGCCGCAATATTATGTGCTTACCGCCACGGCAGTTGGGTACGCTCTTATTATGGAACAAGGACTTTCAGTCTACCTAGCAGCAAGCACATGATTCTTGTTGAATTGTATGGTGTGCATGACCAGTGCCACACCACAAATTTTTAAACAGCAGTATAATAAGTACCCGTAATATAATGTCAGAGTTATATTTATTAAACCAATATTTTGCAAGCTTCTCCAAGAGTTACACGAAAAATATAGTGAATACCACGTTATTTACACTGACGCCTCTAAAGTGAGCAATGGTCTAGGTACTGCGTATTATGACCCATCCACTAAATATTTCAAGCTTTTTAAGATTGGAAATACATTTGTTTCTATTATGACTGCCGAACTGTTTGCGGTGCTACAGGCCCTAAGATACAGCCTCAATATAGGTGTTCATAAAATAGTTATCTTCACAGACAGTCAAAGTGCTATACTTCATATCGCTTCTTGCGTATCTGGCAGTAAAGTTACACCAATCGCGTATAAAATACTGGACATGATTATGAGCGCACAATGTAAGGGGATAACTGTTGCACTACAATGGGTTCCGTCTCACATAGGGCTATCAGGAAATGAAGAGGCTGACAGACTAGCAAAGAGAGCTATTGCAGATGGTGAAGAAGCAGATGTTTTGCCTGTTTGGTCCGAAATGTTTGCGAAATATAAATACAAATGTTATGTCAAATACTTTGACGAGCGGTCTAGGCTCAAAGGAATTTGGTACAAAAGTATTCAATGTGAGCCTCTTCATGTCCCGTGGTTTCTGAATGCTAAATTAAGCAGGAAGCAAATTGTACTGGGCACATTCCTGGTAAAAGCTTTGGGTTCTTAATGAAAAAAGTAAGTTCACCTAATTGTGACGTGTGCAATAAGCGAGATGATGTTTACCATGTACTTATGGAATGTGTACGATATGCTGATAAAAGAAACCAATTATTTAAAAGACTTGATATTGTAGGAAACAATGTAAGTATCTTTCAAAGTATTTTAGCTGAACCAAACTCGGATACAGCTAGAATGCTATTTGACCTCAAATTTATGTAATATTTATTGTATGCAACTGATTGTTGTTAAAAATTTAGAATAAGGTACGATGGGATTGACATCGTCATTTTTATGTACAAAAATCCCTTATATCCAATAAAGATTTAAAAAAAAATATATTTTGCAAGCTTGTCATATACTTATGATATAAGCAATGAAGATTACCTTTTAAAACCTTTGAGTTGCGTAGATCGGACGTCAATCATTGCGTTCTTCAACTTAAAATATTCTGCCATATTTAATTAAACAAGTTAGTGAGCCCACCAGAGCATATCAAATAAAACTGTCGATGCTAATATTAGTTTTACAAAACATTTCAAGCGCGTTACCGTATATTGTGCAATGTGCTTTCGTACTGAATACCATCGACGTCACTAATTTATACCACGTGTATCCAGTCTTCAGCTCTTCCAATATACATATTTATGGATGGTTGCAGATTTACAGATTCGATTACAGAAATTGAATGTGTTCGGACACATTAAGGTGAAGTAATAATTTGTTTAAAAAATGTGATTATGTTACAATTTATTTCATACCAAATACAACGTTACCAAAGCAAGTGTACCTAATAACCATCAGACAAAAGATCCAGAAATACTCATCCATATAAATAAGCACATAATACAGCTTCATAATAAATCGAAGACCGTGCGAAGTGGAGGAGACATAGCCGGAAAGCGGACCCGGGCTCCAAGGCGTGGCTTTTGGAGCGCAACCGGGACAGCGCTAGGATGATGATGACAGCTTCATAATAAATGTATCAGATACTTTTAAATGAAAAAAAAATACAATTTTAAATCTAGTTCACTGTTGTACAAATAGCCAATTTACGAGTGGGATATCAGCATTGTGCACTTGTGCTTTTGTAGATATTATGTTCAGTAATGACTTGTTAAAACTTGCCTGTTGACTTATTTCCGTTTTTGATTCAGTCAAGCGGTCAATTTTGCGTCAGCTGGTTTATTTTATAGGACAGCAACATAATAAAGAGATTGAAATAATGTTACACGCGAGTCAAACTTTGACGTAGCTGTTGATTCATCAGTCAGAAATATCACTGAATCGTATTAAATTTTTAATATCGTTATCTGTTCAATTTCTGTTAGTCAGGAGTATAAAAAGTGACATTGATATTGAAGCTTCAAAACTGGAGGCTTCTATAATTTTAAATTGTTTTTATAGTGGTGCACAGACTTTGGCGCCTTGGTATTTTTATGCAATAAGAACGCAAATCGTATATCACAGTCGTCCGACGAGATTTATTACAACCGAGACGATATATCAGATATCTGGCTTAGCTTGAACTGACGATGTGACTATGGCAAGAGGCCAGTTGCCGCAATATTATGTGCTTACCGCCACGGCAGTTGGGTACGCTCTTATTATGGAACAAGGACTTTCAGTCTACCTAGCAGCAAGTGAGTTATGGCGGCGATACTGATACTTCAGCGAAGACTCTCAAACGAAAATATCAAAGCTTGTTCAGGCTCTATCATTTACGCGAACCCTTTTGAATTGAATCTGAGTTTTTTCGTCATGGAGCCAAGTGATCCAGAAAACTAGCAATAATACTGTCGTACCTCCCTAGACCTTGTTGTGATGCAACTTGGCAATGCTGGAAGTATTTTGGGCATAATTCCAACTGACAATACTCATCTAGATACTGCCAAAATAGCGTTTTATAAATAAAATCGAATACAATGTTAACGATTATGAACACCAATCTCGAGTTATAAGTAATATAATATTTCGTTATAAGGAACATTATACTGTGAACTGGAATGAAGCCATTGTGAGATTATGTTTAGTTATAATCAAACTAAGCCAATTATTATTATAGAGAAAGTTGTAACAAGGTTATCTGCCGAGGGTGCCCAAGTAATTTATTGTTCGCTTGTTTGAACCTATTTCAACTCCAGTAATTCATATTTTTCGCTTTTCGCTGTGTACTGATTTCGGTTTATGATAATTGAAGATATTGTAATATTGTAGGTACGTATATGTTTCTGTAATGTTATAACGAGTATGTTTAATTTTTTGCTAATCATAGATCTAATTGAAATACATCAAAAAACTTTTACCTACTAATGCTACACCTATGTTGGGCTCGTATGTAGGTACATAATAATTTAGCTTTCTCATCATCATCAGCCTGCAATCATAGTCCATACTGGATATAGGCCTCTCCAATGGCACGTCTTTGAGCTCGATTTTCGGAACTGCTGCCTCGTAGCTTTTTATGTAATTACTAGCTTTTGCTCGCGGCTTCGCTCGCGTAAATTCGGGATTCTCTAGTTATAGTATATCATCTATTTTCGGGGTAATACAAATACTGTTTAAGGCATATAACTGCAAAAAGGATTTACACATACAAACTTCTTAATAGTACTCAAAATGTTATGTTGACGTTTGGCTAGAGTGGCCAATATGGCGACTGCGATTTGTCTGTCAGAACCATTAGAATTTAACAAAATACTCGACAATTAGAATTTTACGGATATATGTGGTCGACTCGAAATATTTAATTTTTAATGTTTTATTATTCAGGTAAGGTTTCGATGTACTCCTTGACGAAATTATTAATATAAGATTTGACACTGCGATAGCAGCGCAGCCCGTCGGTTCTTATGTGAAATATTCCAAAATCCACAACTACTTACAAATTAAAAATGAACTAAAAATACATTTTCCAGTGGACTAAATTGTGAATCTAAACCATTCTCAAGTCCCCTTGAACACACACAAAAAAATTCATCAAGATCTGTCCATTCGTTTAGGAGGAGTTCAGTGACATACACACGCACACAAGAAATATATAATTATATTAAGATATTTTTAGAAAGGTTCTAAGGCTGAAGCTTGAGTCACAATCTTTATTTTGAGGGTACTAACTCCGTGCAAGGACTTTCGAAAATCTCAGACTTCTTATATTCTCCATACAATTATTTTGCTGGTTGACCTTTTCTACACTACAATTTTAACAAATTTATTCAATTTAAGCAGAGCTTAACTCAGTATTTTTTAGGCGTATCAATAATCTTTATAAATGTTTACAACCGAAATACAATTTTACGAATGCAAAAATAGTTGTAGTTTAATATAAATTATTTTCATTGATTGTGATATACAAAACCAGTAGTAGTGACAGATTTGATTTGTTTTACTTAATTGCGTCAATAATCTCGTGTGATAAATATAATACACATGTGATAAAAATATACGATATATTTCATTGCCTAGGAAAATAAAAGTTGTTGTTAGGGGATAAATTTACATTGCATAGTGTACAGTTACATTTCATTCAAGATGTTTGTCTTGGTCTGGGTGTGTCTATGTATAATATGTATGTATTTACAAAAAAAAAGTATATATGTAAGTTTATCCATTATCTAGTACCCATAACACAAGCTCTGCTTAGCTTGGGAATAGATGGTGATGTGTGTATGTGGTAAAATAATAATATTATAATATATATTATTATTATTAAGACATTCATGTCATCTATTAGTTTTCCATAAAAGTACCAGCCGACTCCCACAAGCCAATGAAAACTTGACATTCCATATCTTAGAGTAGTGGAAAAATCAAGAATAACACTGATATATTCAGTTCCACTTATTAAATCATGGTACATACTAACGACGCAACGTTCCAAAGTTAGTAAAGTTGTCACGTCCTATTATAATTCATATCACAGAGATATTGGGCTACCAACTATGCAGAATGCATTTCTTCGTAGAGCCATCCGACTCAATGAATGGAGAAAATTTACATATCCTCTGCCATATATCTCGCTTTAAAAACAGCACTAAAAATAACTATTACCTACACTGTGGCGTCTTTTAAAAACACACGCGGGTCAGAAATGAAAAAAATAATAATATATACATGTAGCCAGACTCAATCAAGTAATTATTTTGAAACAAAGCTATAACTGTGTTTGTTTCCTTCCTGATGTTTTGCCATGGATTGCACGTTCATTTTCTAATGGATAATAATAATAATAATAAATTTAGATTTAAACTCTCTACGGGCTTCTGTACGTTGGACCTATGTCTCCGTGTAAGCCTCCCAAAGGGCCGGGTATTTTTTTCACGTAAAAGTTAGAATAACACCCGTGATAAAGAGAAACATAATAATAATAATTGTTTATTGCTTAGAAAACAAGTTCCATCCATTCAATTTTGTTAGTAACACAGGCTTATAAATAATGTTAGTGATAATAAAAGTAATGACAAAGGTAGAGCACGAGACACACTCATTTTCTGTTACAAAGGCAGTGCAACCCCATCCATGCCTGCAACATAGGTGAGCCCCACCGTTCAGACAAGGTCCTCAGAAGAACGTTGGAGCAGAGCCGTAACCGTCTTAATAAAGATGCACAACGCATGCGCATCACCACAAGAAATCAGATGTGCGCGCTTCTGCTTTCTACTTATGGGTCGTCTATTTTTGTTAAATATTTCTGTGATAAAAAGAAAACACAGCCATTCTTATATTACCATTGTGTGAGCCGATAACAATAAAAGAAAAGTAGGTGATATCAAACAGATATTCACTTTTTTTAAGAAATCCTCATATATAGCATAGTTATTTTAATTTGAAAAATGGCGCAATGTTTTCAACCGACGTGCCACATGAATTATTACGTCATAGTGCTGCATCGTATTGCACGTGGTCAGAATACTAATACAACGTCGGCGTTTTAATAAAATATGATTTTTTTATTAATAATATTAATTGCTGTTTCATAATACGTCGGTGTATTATAAGATTGCCACAATTGAATATACTCATGTTCATTTAATATTTACAGAGATGTGTAAATTTAAATATAATGAAAAGGAAAGACTGATCACAAACAAATCATTAAATCTGCAAGAAAATTCATAATATTTATGACTCGCATTTATTATTTCCAAACATAGTAAGGTACACACCTTGCGTTTATAAAATAATTATTATGAAGTTTTCTCTGCACTGCAAAATTGCTCTAACTTTAACATTGGGATTAATTATACATATTATATTAGAGGAATTAGCTAAAGCCATTCTTAGCACGCAAATAAGTCACGACATACAACCAATGTGTACCAAAAAGTAATCAACATTTTTGATACCAAAATAAAAGACTCGTTTTCTTAATTTACTTGATTTTTCCCGCGGATCCACTACCGTAAATTATATACTCTAACTTCCCTTGAAATCAACCTGTCTATTAGGGAAAACACTTCAAAAAGCTGTTCTAGAGTTTCTGACTTTAACGCATTTACAAAGACAGACAGGAAGAAAAAGGGACTATAATTATATATAATACTAGCTGACCCGGCAAACGTTGTTTTGCAAAATTTTTTTTTTTTTGAAAAATAGATGTTGCCCGATTCTCATAGATACCGGATAAGCACAAAAAAATTCATCAAAATCGGTCAAGCCGTTTCGGAGGAGTATGGGAACGAAAACTGTGACACGAGAATTTTATATATTAGATGTATAAATCCACTTCATCATATCAGCCAAACGACGTCCACTGCTGGACATAGGCCTCCCCCAAGGTTCTTCACATAGACGGGCCTTGAGCCGCTCGCATCCAATCGCCTCCCGCGATTTTGACTAGATCGTCGGTCCACCTTGCGGGGGGCCTACCTCTGCTGCGTCGTCCGGTACGTGGCCGCCACTCCAGAACCTTTCTGCCCCAACGGCCATCGGTTCTTCGAGCTATGTGCCCTGCCCACTGCCACTTCAGCTTGGCTATCCGGAGAGCTATGTCGGCGACTTTGGTTCTACTGCGGATCTCCTCATTTCTGATTCGATCTCGCAGGGAAATACCAAGCATAGCTCTCTCCATCGCCCTCTGAGTGACCTTGAGCCTTCTGATAAGGCCCATAGTGAGCGACCACGTCTCTGATCCGTAAGTCATCACTGGCAACACACACTGGTCAAAGACTTTCGTATTGAGACACTGCGGGATATCGGACGAGAAGATATGTCGTAGCTTCCCAAACGCTGCCGAACCGAGTTGGATTCGATTGACCTCCTTCTCGAAGTTGGACCTGCCTAATTGAACTACTTGTCCAAGATAGATATACTTGTCGACAACTTCGAGCGTAGAGTTCCCAACCTGAATAGGAGCAGGTACAACATGGACGTTCGACATGATTTTTGTCTTGTCCATGTTCATCTTATGACCTACTTGTTGGGAGACTCTACAGAGGCCATCGAGCATTGTGCCTAGGTCTTCCATGGTCTCAGCCATGACTACGATATCATCTGCAAATCGAAGGTGAGTGCTGTACTCGCCGTTGATGTTGATGCCGAGTCCATTCCAGTCCAAAAGCTTGAAAACATCCTCCAGTGCAGTGGTAAACAGTTTCGGGGATATGACATCCCCCTGTCTCACCCCTCGCTGGAGTTGAATAGGTTTCGAACTCTGGACCTGGAGGCGGACTGACATAGTGGCGTTTTCATACAAACACTTCAGCACTTCGATATATCGGTAGTCAATCCGGCACCGTTGGAGAGACTGTAGCACCGCCCAGGTTTCGATCGAATCGAAGGCTTTCTCATAGTCCACAAACGCCAAGCATAGAGGCTGGTTATACTCCTCGAACTTCTGTATAACCTGCCGCAGCGTATGTATGTGGTCTATGATACTATAGCCTTTACGGAAACCGGCTTGTTCGGGAGGCTGGAAGTCGTCTAGCTTGCTCTCGAGACGATTCGTGAAGACCCTCGAAAACAGCTTGTAGACGTGGCTCAGAAGTGTGATGGGTCTGTAGTTCTTTAAGAGGGTTTTATCCCCTTTCTTAAAGAAAAGCACCACCACACCTCTATGCCACGCCTGTGGCGTTTTACCCTCGAGAATGACGGAATTAAATAGCTTCCGAAGGGTTTCTACAGCGGGTGTACCGCCGGCCTTTAGAAGCTCGCTCGTAATTCCGTCATCACCCGGCGCCTTGTTGTTTTTGAGCTGTTTGAGAGCCACACTAATCTCGTGCACGCTGACGTTCGGGATATCTTCGGTATAGTGTCGGTTCAATCCAGCTCTAGGGTCTGACGCTGCAGTACTTGCGGGTTGTTACGTTGTCGTGTATAGCTGTCCATAGAAACTTTCGATCTCCTCCAAGAGCTCAGGCTTGGACGATACGATTCTGCCATCTTCCGTCTTCAGCTTTGTCAGCTGACTCTGCCCAACAGACAGATCTCTCTGGAATACTTTGGATCCCTGATCTCACGAACACATTTTGTGTTGTATTGGCGGAGATCGCGAGTCAGAGACTTAGAGATCTGTCTGTTGGGGTGCCGATATTTCGGCATGTCGTCGGAGGATAGCAGAATCATCTTGCGCCTTTCCTCTAACAACTCGAGGGTCGGACCCGAGATCTTGCTGGTTCTCTTGCTTTTCTGGGGCTTAAAGAATTTAGCCCCTGTTATATGGACAGCATCTACGAACCCGTTACTGTACTCGTCCACATCTACGCATTCGCCCAGGCATTCGAAACGGTTCTTGAGTTCGAGCTGAAAGCTATCGGGGTTTTGGATATGAAGCGGTGCCGGTCGGAGCGGGGACTTTATCAACCTCGATCGTTCGAGGCTTGTACAGATTTTCAATGTGCCTCTTACCATTCGGTGATCGCTCCCCACTTTAAGCGAAATGATCAGGGAGACATCATTGAATATCTGCCTCTTCGTCGACATGATAAAGTCAATCTCATTTTTGGTGGCACCGTCTGGACTTACCCAGGTCCACTTGCGGCATTATCGCTTCTTGAAGAAGGAATTCAACATATAGAGTCCTTCCTTCTCCATAAAGCCAGCCAGCAAGTGACCCCGGGAATTCCGATGCCCATATCCAAATTGCCCACTCTCAGCTCATCACCGTCGCGTTTGCCCAGTTTCGCGTTAAAATCTCCCATGACCACGGTTTAATGGGTTTTGAAGCCATGTATAGCCCGAGATATGTCCTCGTACATGGCCTCCACCTCCTCATCGGGGTGCGTCGAGGTCGGAGCATATACCTGTATGACCTTCAGCGAATAGGTACCGCTTGGATATTCTGAGTATAAGGTACGCTACCCTGCTCGACACACTCCCAATATTTATCACGTTGGTCACGAGACATTTGTGGACGATGAACCCTTGGGACTGTTGGTCGCCCTCCCGGTAGAAGAGCAAGTTACGGGTATTGAGAACTATCGAGTCCTCCCCCTGTCTTCGGATTTCAGATAGGTCTATGATATCCCATCGCAACTTGCTCAATTCTTCTTCCAGCTCGACAATCTTCTCGTCGGTCCGCAGTGTGCGCGTGTTCAGTGTTGCCAGGGCCAATTGTCGTTGGTGGTGGTAGCCCAATCTCTTCCGGAAATTCTTCGCATCCCTTGCCCCGCCGTTACCATGGCCGCTACCATAACCAGGACTAGCGGAGCCGCCGGGGACTATGGGCCATTTTTTAGGTGTGTGTCTCATATTGGAGGGATTTTGCCGTAATCGCCACGCTTGGCAGACGTCTTGGCGATCGCAGTGGCGGAAGTTTTTGATACTAGACGCTGCTGCCCTTCTAGTATCTTTACATTTACTTCCGCCCTACCTTGGATGGTTTGACCGCCATCTTTCGGCTGACTGCTTGCGCTTGGGGAGATACTATGACGAGTATCTACTCGTCAGAGTAACTCCTCCAGTGGGCGGTGGGGTCGTCACGTCCCGACGCCGTAATTTTTAAGCCAATTAACAAACACAAATATTATGTTAATGAACTTATTTAAAATTTAAAGTTCAGGCGGCGACTTTTGAACCTCTCCTCCTCTCATTCCTCCTCCTTTTACTAGTCTGACCAGTTTTTACATAATGTTAGTTTATTTTCCCTCTTCTTATTTAAATTTTCCCTAATTCCTTTCTTTGAAGACAAGACAAAAACAACATGTCAATTAAGGCATGTCGTAAATCAAATAAAAATTGTGTCACAAAATATATAATAATACATATATAAGCAGATATAAGAAATACTTGAGCATAATTTCGCTATTCCACTTCCCGATATATTTCCTAGAGCACTCGCTTACAACGCCCCAGGGAGGTGAAATGGTTTCTAATGGAGCCAACCTCTTTCTAGCTTGATCAATGATGACGTTGGCAGCTATTTGTTTTATCACTAGGTAATGGGCGTTTAGCCTGATTGGATATATAACGTATTAGTTTTTCCTGCGGCTTGGACCGAAAAGAAGACGATTATCAGGAAAGGCATACCATGCGCTATTCTGATGTATTACAGCAAATTTTGCATTAATCTCCGCTTAGCACGGTATCGAGTGTTATAGTTTCGATCCCTGCAGAAAACTATACTGTTTTGTGTGACCCACAAATTGTTGTTTCGAGTCTAGATGTGTGTGTGTTACCTAGTGCCCGTTAGTTGGATGTTTGCAATGTCAATGAAAAGGCGCTGTCTTTATTAAATGAAGACGAATGTGGGTTCCAAACGGTTTTTATCAGCATAATAATCACTTTCATAAACATGGGATTTATAAATCTAGACAGCATATTCTCGCATACCTACTCGTAAAATTCTATCAAAAATGTAATTAAACGAAACGATTTCCGATTCTCGGGACGCAATTAAATAAATCTAACACGTTAAAATAGGCCATAAACCACGAAAAATGAACGGGTACTTATCACCCGTCCTAAATACTGTCGTCATTCAAAAATATGACAGTTATAACCTCCTCAATCATTCTAACCTCAGAGAATCCAATAGTCAAGATTGGTTTCCATAGATAAATAATTTATGGTTTTATCACCGATTGTTATCTCTCTGTTTATTGCCATTCAACTCTAAGAGAATGAACGCAAATTAAATTTTGCATGGAGAATCCACTTTTGAATAGAAAATAGCGTATTGTCTTGGGTTGGCGAATTGCCAGATAATTTGGAATCATACTTTTAGCTTAATGTTTTCTAAGGATTAGGCATGAATATGTTCTGTTTTCTAGTTAATCTGAATAACAAGTCTCCCTTGGATTGATTATTATCTTATAATCTTCTGTGTAGCGATATGCTAGTACGAATGATCTTTAAGTATTGATTTCTCTTATAGACTATACTAGAGTAAGCCACCGCAGCTGCGCCCAAATTTATTTTTAAATTTTACCGTTTCTGCCCCATCCCGCGGGAATTTAGGGGAATCGTCGTTTTTAGTGTCCCAAGAAACGTACATGAGCGAAAAGGCAAATTTCAACTTCTTGACTTCAATACATTTGACTGTGCGTCGTCTGACAATTAAGTAGCAATGCAAGAATTTTATAAACGACCGGTTGGCAAAACGGGAGTGTAAGCGACTGCTACGCTGAAGGTCGCGGGTTCGATTCCCGCTCAAGTCAAACATTTGTGTGCATGAACATGGATGTTTGTCTTGATCTAGGTGTTTCTATGTATGTATTAAAAAAAAAGGTATATGTATGTTTTATCCATTATCTAGTACCCATATTACAAGCTCTGCTTAGTTTGGGATTAGATGGTGATGTGTGTATGTGCTAGAATATTATATTATAGAATTATATAGAACTTCGATGTTAATGACTGGCAAGGAAGATTGTGTCCTTCAGTACCTACTCATCCATAAAAAGTATAAAACTCTTGACCTTCATAGTTTGAAGGTTAAAAGTACTATGAAATGACTACGTATTTTTATGTGACAATAAATATTTCCATTTTATTACCTACTCGAGGACGCCAGCAGCTACGCCTGCACATTTTTTTTAATTTATCTGTTTTGACCGACCCCGTGGGTATTTCGGGAAATCCCTTCTTAGAGCACCTCTACTATCCCCGAGGAACATACATGCCAAATTTCAGCTTCCTGCGCCTAATAGTTTTGGCTGTAGCTTGTCTGTCAGTCAGTCAGTAACGCAAGGATTTTATATATTAAGATATTATTCGTCCTCGGTGTGATCTATCTAAGAACATGATACAATGTCAGCGTCAAACTTGTTTGACCATGTTGCCTGTTAACTAAAGTAAACATGTTCCCCTCGGATTGATCGATCTTAAGACTCGCAATAGCGCCAGTTACGTCCATTAGGCGTAGAAGTATCAAATTAGATTATATCTAACAATTCATATATTTTTTTCTAAATATGTGCGGCGATAGCCTAGTGGTGTACGTAACGGACAATGGTTTCGGGTTCGATCCCCAGGTACCCCGGGGCACACACCTCTGACTTTTCGAAGTTATGTGTGTATTAAAAATGTTAATTATCGCTCGCTTTATAATGTGCCCGATAGATGGCAATAGGCTCGCCCCTTATTACATTGGGACCTAAACATAACTGGCAAAATGAGGGTGTGTAATACACCTCTGACTACCCCTTCAGGGACAAAAATGCGTGAAGTTTATGTATGTACTATTAATAATCTTCTACTTAGCTGTATCTAGTCTTTGCCCGCGGCACTGCCTGCCCAAGACTTTATGATCGGGCAATTTCAAAAATATATAACGTGTTTCTATCATCATATACATATCTATATTAAAATTACTTGTGCAGTATGACACATCATCGCATAGCCCTAACTACTGAAAACAAATACATGAAATTTGGATAGAGGTTTCCTTTTATGATGTCAGGTTCACACTAGAGAAATAATTTTTAATATACCACCCTCACGGGTAAAAAAAAGGTTGAAAGCTTACGGCAAGCAAAGCCACGAGCAAAAGTTAGAAATTTATTAGGTAGTACAAAATGTAAGTAAACGTATAAATTATAAGTAGCAGTAATGGATAACAAGCGCTCTATCCTTATTTTCCAATACTTTGAAATGTCATTACACCCGGAAGATATGTCCAAACTTTTCTCTAACTTTTGTAAGGGTGCCAAAAATATGAGTGATGATTGACAAATAACTTACATATGGTATTGCCTTTTGCTATGAAAATATAATAGATAATATGTTAGTTATAGAGGTATTCGAAAAAAGTGGTGACGGATTAAGAATACGCAATGTCACCACCCCATATCATCCCATGGGTTTCGTAAGAGCCGACAGAGGGACCATACTATGCAGAGAACAGCACTGTAAGAGAAGGAAAACTTAATACAAACCACATACCAACCCGTTTGGCCAGCGTGGTATAGTAGGCCAATTCCTTCTTTCAAAGGAGAGGCCTAGTCCAGCAGTGGACTGTAAGGGGCTGATGATGATTCGAAAAGTAAAGCCGAATCCCTCTAATCTCCAAAATAGCTTAATCACAGAGTAAAATATTCTACACCGTCATATAGAAAACTCAGACTCGCAAATGAAGGGTTCCATAGTAGAGGTATACACTAAAGATACCCATTATATTCACCTATCCATATACCACTATCACTTTTTCGCCAGCACAAATGACTTAGTTTTCCATAGTGTTTGTATGAACGACAAAGGAATATTTTGAACATGTCATTTATCTCAGAAACTGCTGACTACATATCTATATATCATAATCATAATACATAAATAAATATAAATATCTATATTTTTTTATTGAAAGGTTTTTATTACGATCAACAACATATTTTATTTTAGATTTGTCACTCTCTTACTTTAAAAGTTACGGGGTACACTCATTTTACCATTTTAGAAGTATATCTTTCAAACGATTGACCTTTAGAAACTATAGGTTTAGGAACCTCAAAATCCATGTATAATAATTATATGAGTGATGGAAAAAATATTTTTCACTTAATTTTCATTCATCTTTTATGTGTATAAAAATCGGGCAGTGGTTCACAAAATCCCTCTACCTACCAATTTTTGAAGGTGAAGTCTTAATAGTTTCAAAGTTAAAAAGGAAGAAAATGGCTGTTACATACGGACAGACAGACAGATATGGCGAATCTGTTAGTGGTTCCGTTTTTTGCAATTTTTGGCTTCGGAACCCTTAAAATTTACATCAAATAGGTATCTTTTGTCGTCGTTGGTTTAAAATATTTTTGTTCACACATCACCGTTTTATTTTATTTTCGTCACACGTCACTATAAGCTTTATAGAAATCAGTGGCCCAAACATAGGCACTCAATAAATAAAAGAATTCCAAAGAATATCGTCATAAGCTTTCTCATTCAATAGGATTTCCACACTTGTCGCCTAAGCAATATTTTCATATATTTTTTATTCCCATCTTGCGAACGGATGTTTTTCTTAACATTCAGTAATGATAAATGTACGAAAACCTCATCCTCAATATCGAAAAATAATTTATTGATGCATTATAAATATTTCATGTGCAAGGGATTTTGTGATTTATTATTAGGCAGTTAAAAGTTGTTGTGGGATATCTGAGGCTAGTATTACCATAATGATGGTATTTTATAGGGAGATATGTTCGCAGAAGTCGTAAACATTATGTTTTAACTTTTGGTGGACGAAACTCATGGCACACTTTTATGGGTCAGTTTATACAGCACATTTTTATAGCCACTATAGTTTAATCTTATATTAAATAGCCACATAACATTTTATGAATTAGGGATATATTTTTATATCCCGGCGTCCAATCTTTATAAGAAAAGGTTTTGCTTGAAGGAGCAAAAACCAGTACTTTGGATATTTCGTTGCGTTTCGATTCCTCAGATGCCAGAAAATAGCCTTATTTGGTTGAGGCCTAGACTGTTTCATGTATAGAATTATCTAGTTAACGGTGGCGGTTTAGATCAGCTGTGGTTGAATATTATAAAATAATTTCCTGTGTAACCATACCATGATATAAATACATAATAAAATGCTGTATCATAGGCGCTAATGTTGGCTTGAATGTAATTGTTGGCATAGCTTTTATAGCACAGTGAATTTTATGCAGTAGTCCCCACTAGCAGGCGACTTGTATTAATAAAACCTAGCTACCAATTAAAAGCTACGACAGAAAAAATGTCCCTGGGTATGTTAAAACTAACATAAAGAGAACTTACTTTATGTATTACTAGCTGTTGCCCGCAGTTTCACCCGCGTCCTAAGGGAACTACTTCGCGTACCCGATTAGTTTATAGCCTAAGTTACTCCTTGGTACATCAACTATCCGCCAGTGAACGTCACATCAAAATCGGTCCAGCCGTTCCAGAGATTTGCGAATACAAGCAGACACACAGTCAGACAGACAGACAAAAATTAAAAAAAATGTCTTGTCGGTATATGTACCGTGTATACATCCATATGCATTTAGTAAAAAGCGGTTATTTAATATTACAAACAGACACTCCAATTTTACTTATATGTCTAGATGAAGAGAACCGCTTATATGTCTACTACCGGAGGCAATAATAAAAATAGTATTTGTCGTCAAAAGAAACAATGGTACCACTTTATTCAGAGCGGATTCACACATTCAATTTTCAATATGCGAATGTATTGAATAAGTTCAAAGCCCGAAAGGATCAGTGAACGGAAAAATGTACGCCATCGCTTTGTAAGCAATCCAACACGTGCTAGAAGCGTTTGTATTTTGGCTCTTGAGAAATGCCACAATACACTTTGACATTTCTGATATAAGTGAATTTTGTTAGCACTGCAGTGAGTCTATATCATTGCTATAAGGAATAAGTTACCCCTTTTATGGAGATATCGGATGCAATTTTTGGGTCATAACCTGGACATATTATTATGGAATAGAATTTAATGGTATATTTTATAGTAGTATGGAGCTTAGATAAAGATGCCGTAAAAGTACAATTTAAGGAACTTCAGCAGAACGACATTTTATTTTACAGTACTTAATTACCTTAAAATCAGAGACAGACATGCCGCAACACCCAACTTAAGTCATGAACGAAGGACTATCTTATCTTTGGTTTCACTAATCGACATTGAGTTTAGTAGTACGATAAATAAGTTCTTGTCATGATTTATATGAGAAGGAAGCTTTGCCCTGCTGTAAATTATCTACGAAAATAGTTGTACAATATATATTTTTGTATAATATTGTTAATTTTTTTTTATAGTCTCACGCCTGTATCCCCGAAGGGTTAGGCAAAGGTGTCATATTACACCCACATGTCGCCATGAATTTTTAGGTCTCACGTAATAGGAGGCGGGCCTATTGCCGAACCGGGCACAGTACCAGATTCCGTGCTGCTACTGAGAAATTCCTAACGGAAAAACCCAATAGCACTTTGCCCGACCCGAGAATTGAACCCGAGACCTCCCAATCCCACGCGTATTTATGCCGCGAGACCAACGAGGTAGTTATATTGTTAAAACAATATAATAGAAGGAATTAATCATGCAGTGAGACCCACGTCTATGATACCGATATACCATTGTCTTGTCAAATAACATATCTAAAATCCTGCCTCTATTAATCATATTTTGACCATACGCTGTAAAATTTTCGTAAAAATCGGCTCGTTCTTCAAGCAAGAAAATCACATAGCATGACCAAAGAACAATATTTCAATTTATCAATACAAATTGAGGAACAGGTATGCGGTAAGTATCGCAGTATTAAACGACCGGGTATGCCACAATCGTGGTGGCAACAAGGTAAGACCGTTTTGAGACAGTGGCTAGAGAGACGTCACGGTGGTCTTACCTACCATCCAACCTAGGTATTAGCCGGCTACGGTGACTTTGATTATTATTTTATCTATAAGTAACATACAATATGTACTTAATATAATAAATCTGTTAGTAGAAGCATTTACTTGGTTAGTTGAAAATACTTAGGAATAACTGGTCTAATTAACTAATTATTTTAGTTTTGGATAGCTCATTTATCGAATAAGACTATATTCTATATAATATTATGCTTTGATGCAAAGGTGCAGAGCAGTAGCCCTGTATAAAGGGTATACCCGCGGGCTTAGCTAAGCATTATAAAAACTGGTGTTCTGAAAAACTATTCTAAACGGCGAAATCATTGTCTAGTCGGATTCATAATAGAAAGAGACCGGCGGACATCGATCCGTAAAATGATGGCGTCAGTATTACTTTCTCGAAAAAAATTATCGTACAAAACCCACTTGAAACTTGAGACGAGGTCATTCACATTCCTTGTATAATTATGAAATTCGAATATGTTTTAGAAGTTCGTGAAGGGTGGCAAAATGATTCAATTGCGGCGGACAGAAACTCACACAGCAGATGCTTAGGCATCTGCTGTGTGAGTTTCCGTCTGTCTATCAACGAGCTGTATATTAACTAACAAAAATAAGTAGAGCGATGAAAATATTACAGGGTGTAAATCATCATCCTCATTGTCATCATAGCGTTGTCTTGGTTGTGATCCAAGCCCCATATCTTGAAGCCCGGAGTCCGAGTACACGAAGTGAGAGTGTTCATAGAGTAATGACAAAATGAAATATTTTAATTCGCTAAGAATTCCTCAAGGTAGTACGCATAAATATCAAAGCTTATTGAGTTGGTTGTTAAGTCAATTGGCATTATTATACTGTACCTAGTACACCAGAAGGTCAATTCTCATATTTCATCTGTCGTCGACTGATGAAATTAAATGCGATAAGATTTACCTGTCTAGAGTTTGGGCTAAGAATGGGTAAGTTTTATACAGAGATCAGTGGAAGCGATTAATTCATCCACTCTTAGCCCAAGGCAAAGGATCTAAACACTTTTACTGTGGTAGCACAGCACATAGCACAGCGATGAATTATAATCCTAATATTAATAAAATGTCTTACCAACTCTTACTGATGCTGTTCTTGAATGGACCTATAAGATTAACTCATCATTTTGGCCAAAATAACAAGAGAATCGAATAGATACCAGTGTCCAGTTCAGCGTAGTCCTTCTCGTGCACCAATCAGGAATTCACACACGTGTTTTACAAAGTTCAATGTTCAATATATCACCAATTTATCACAAACTTTGCCGGAAGTCAAAAGCGGCAATTATAAGTATTTACAAGTTAATTCGCGTTAATTCAAAAGGCGATAAATTTATTACAATATTACAAACGGAGCTAGCCCAAAACCCAAAACGTTTTTTTCCGGAAGGGGAAGTTGACAGTTCAGTGTGACCATTGTCAGAAATTTTCAATAGACTAAACAAAATGTTACTTAATCGATATAATCGATTTGACATATAAAAACTAATTCTATTTCAAACATCCACCCGCCCCGGACCGGCCTACCGGTCCGCTAATCAGTTGGTAGACGTGACAATGTTGCAACCGCTCTCCTCAGAATCGAACCGTTCATCAAGACCTCAGCAAATCGGGGAACTCCATCAGTCCCAGTTACCAAACTAAGGATGCGCCCCCTGCGCCATCTGAGTGGCGGAAGGTTAGCCTCCTTGATCAAAACGAGGTCACCAATCTTGGGTGGATCGGTCTTGTCGGTCCACTTAACGCGTTGCTGGAATATGTGCAAATATTCCAAATTCCAGCGTTTCCAAAAGCTCTGAGTAATCTGGCGTACCAATTCAAAACGCGAGAGACGACCAGGTCTTGTATCAATATAGGGGTACTCAGGCAAGGCGACAAGAGGGCGACCAAACAAAAAATGGCCCGGCGTAAGGGCCTCCAAGTCATTCGGATCTGAGGAGATCGGGCACAATGGCCGAGAGTTCAAAACGGCCTCAATCTTACTGTTTGAAATAGAATAAGTTTTTATTATAAGTCAAATCGATTAGATCGATTGAGTAACATTTTGTTTAGTCTATTGAAAATTTCTGACAATGCTCACACTGAACTGTCACTTCCGCCTTCCGCAAGAAAAATTACCACGTTGTCGACTCGTACGTAAAATAATTGATCGCCTTTTGAAAAGCACATCCTTGTAGCTACGCGAATAGTTGTGAAATCTATTAAATTGCCGCTTTTTTGACTCCCGGCACGGTTTGTGACATATTGAACTTTTGTGAAAAGTTATTTGCTGGCAACGGTAAATTGTGATAAAAGACATTGTGAACTACTCATTGACATTTGCAAAGAGAAATTGAGAATCCTGTGAACTTGCATCGTGCATTGAAGACGCTGCGTTGGAGTCTGGTAAAGTAAAGATAATTCACTTGCTAATGTTGGCCAATTTTAGTCTTGTGTGTATCTAGCTTGCCTCCAGGACTCCACTCAAGAACATCACTAAGAGTTGGTAAGACATTTTATTAATATTAGAATTTATATTCATTCGCTGTGCTACCGCAGTGTATGTTGGACCTTTGCCTTGGGCTGAGACTGGATGAATTAATCGCTTCCACTGATCTCTGTAAACCTTACCCGATCTCAGCTCAAACTCTAGACACTTACAAAACACAGTTGCGAGTTCCTCAAATGTAAGGACAGATTCACCGATTGTCCTGCGCAAGTGTGTTTTGGCCGATTTTACAGCGGCCTCAAATATACCACCCCAGTGTGGACAATTTGGTGGGGAAAACAACCAATTTATCCCACGTCGGGCAAGCCTATCACCTATATCAGCCTTGTTGGTTTCAAGAAAATTAACAACATCATTCAAATAATTATACGTGCCCTTGAAGTAAGTGCCGCAGTCAGAACGGATCAAGAAAGGCAGCCCTCTGCGGGATACAAATCTGTCAAATGTGGCTACAAACGCCTCGGTCATAAGCGAGGAGACCAGTTCTAAGTGTACGACCTTTGTGGAGAGACAAACAAAAACACACAAGGAGGCCTTAACAGTCTTGCTGTTTCGAAGTGTCGACGTTTTCACCAAAAAGGGACCAGCGAAGTCCGTGCCAACACCGTCAAACGTCCTGCTCTCAGTTACGCGATCTGCCGGTAAGTCTCCCATCAAGGGCTGCATGGTAGAAGCCTTGAGCTTATAGCAAGGGATGCAGCGAAAGACTACACTCCGAATAATTCTTCGGGCAGACAAAATCCAAAACTCGCGTTGCAAAATGGCCAAGAGCGCATTACAACCAGCATGCGAATTTTTAAGGTGACGGTCAGTTACCAAAAAGCGTACCAAATGACCGTCTTTGGGTAACAAAAGGGGATGACGTGCCCCGTAAGGGAGGTTGGCGTTCTTGAGACGCCCTCCAACGCGCAAGAGACCCGTTTCGTCCAAAAAGGGATTCAATTTAGATACAGCTCCCGATAATTTCGATCTCCCTTATTTAAGGATAGCAATCTCCTTCTCAAAATGCGCCAATTGGACAGAACGAACCCAAAAGGTGAGGGACTCCTGTCGTTCCTGTGGTGAGAGAAACGGTGTCAGTCGTTTCTGTTGTGGGTGCCTAAAGTTAAAAACAAAACGCTTTATCCAAGCAGTAACACCTAACAACTTTTCAAGGGAGCTGAAGCGATTCAACAAAAAATCGGGGTCGAAGGCGCATTCCACCTTCTCAAGAGCGAGTGTTCGTAGACCCGGCAAATTAGAAGTATTCAAAACTGGCGTTCGAGGCCAATCAATTTCTGATCGACTCAACCATTCCGGACCCCACCACAGCGAATGACCTATCAAACTAGGCGTCAAGCATCCGCGCACAATCAGCGGGGTTGAGCTAACCTGGCACGTGTCTCCAAACAAGCTTGACTTCAGATTTCTGTATTTGGGAGACGCGATTAGCGACAAATACCTCCAAAATGTGGACAGACGCCTTCAACCAACAAAGAACAATTTGGCTGTCTGTCCAGGCGTAGGTCCCATTAATACAAATGCTTTTACCCAAAGTACTAGACACGTGGTTCAATAAGCGTACAAGTAGTGCTGCTCCCGAGAGCTCCAATTTCGGAATGGTCAGAGATGTCCGAAGGGGTGCCACCTTGCTCTTTGCCATGATCAGGGAAAGTCTCACCTGACCTGAGGCACTGACTGTGCGCAAGTACACCACGGCCGCGTGACCACGTTCCAAAGCGTCACAAAACCAGTGAAGGGTGGCCTTGTACTTCCCGGGAGGAAGGATGGGAAGAGGCAAAGAGATCTCGTTGACGGCAGGAAGTGAGGATACAAAAGAGGTCCATTCCTCAACAAGAGTGCCGTGAAGAGGTTCGTCCCAGGTCAATCCTGCTGTCCAAAGCTTCTGCAAGAAGCATTTTGCCCAAAATATGATAGGACAAATCCAACCGTTCGGATCAAAGGTTCTGGCGAGAGTAGACAACACGAGACGTTTAGTCCAAGAACAAGGCAATTTCAAGTCTACGTTATACGTAAAGATGTCTTGGACTGGTCTGTACTGAACGCCGAGAACAGCCATCATGGCGGGGTTGTCAACAATCTCAAATAGATGTGGATCTTGCTGATGATCCTCTGGCAAGCCTTCCAAAAGCGCTGGTGAGTTGGAAATCCATTTGCGCAACTCATAACCAGCGGAGGCCAAAATACCTATCAATTCGTCCCGCAGGCGCAGGAGGATCGCCTCGTCCGCTGTGGAGAAGCCCGAGCAAATGTCATCGACGTAAATATCGTCTTTCAAGATGGCGGAGGCTCGTGGGAAACGTAAGCCTTCTCGGTCTGCGAGCTCCCAAAGAGAACGTATTGCCAAATAGGGGCTCGACCTTAATTCGTACGTATTGGTATTGAGCTCGTAGACGACCATGGGATCACGAGGAGACTCTCTTCAAAGGATCAGCTGGAAGCGACGGTCATCAGGGTGGATAATAGTCTGCCTAAACATCATTTTTATATCGGCCACAAAGACAACCTGATGTCGTCGGAAGCTGGTGATGACGTCACAAAGGTCCTTGACCAACTTGGGACCAGAATGCAAGCACTGGTTCAAGGATACGCCTGTTGAAGTCTGCGCAGAACCATCAAACACTGTGCGCAGTTTGCCAGTTGATATCTTCAATACCGCATGATGCGGGAGAAAGTAGTGCTCCACCGAACGCCAATCCAAATTTGACACAGACATGTGTCCCAATTGTTCATATTCTCTCATGAACTCAATGTACTTCTGTCTGAGCTCCGGATCACGACCCATGCGACGCTCCATGGCCAACAATCTCTTTTCGGCTAAAGGTCGTGACTCACCAAGCGGAGGCCGAACAGACAGGAAGGGTAGCCTCGTAATAATCCGACCAGAACGGAGTCGACCAGTGTTGTTCTGGAAGAACAGCTCGCACTCCTCATGTTCTGGATTCAAACGGGCAGCTTGAGGGGATCCTCCACTTCCCAAAACCTCTGAACTGCATCAGAGAGAGCAGAGCCTACAGCCAACAAATTATCAAGTTTGGGTGGAGGGGGTTCTCTAGGTACAGGTCCCATGAAAGCAAATCCAAATATGGTCGGGATGGCAGTCAAACCATTTGGCACCAAGACCCGTTTCTCACCAATCAAAATTCCACCGAGGAGACATCAGAGCCAATCAACAAGTTCAACTGCCAGTTCCAATCCCGATGTCAAATTCACCACAGCAGCAGGTAGCTGTTTCTGTGGGTGCATACCCAAAATATTTTTCAGCACAATAGCCGAGGTTTTAATCCTCGGGTGTGAAGATTCAACAGGGCCAAACAAAACCTTAACTTGCCCTTCAACAATAGAAGCTACGTCACCTATGCCCCGTATACAATTCGGAAAAGAGCCCATATTTAATTTAACCTGCCCTACCAAATAAGTGGAAACAATGCAACCTTGTGAACCTGTGTCCAATACAGCACGGACAACAACAGAGGTCCCCGTGGGTTCCCAGACCCTAACAGCAACCGTTGGTAGGATAATGGTGTCAATGGGGGAGGTTGGCGTTATAGGGCAGGGGTCAATGATCTATTGTTGCCTGGGTGACGACCGTTGGCCAGGACCAGGCAAGTCAAAACGAGGGTGCGGCTTGAAGTCCTCAAAGGCGCGATGACTTGATCCGCGCGCCATTTGTGGGGGGTCATAATGACGCACCCGCCCAAAACGAGGTGGGCGCGAGTCAAGGCGGGGACGCTCCGCCAAAGGAGGGGAATACCTGGGGCAGCAGTCATGGTGCTGGAGACGCTGAACAGCACATTCAGGTGCGGGAGAGAGAGGAGGCGTGCGCACGCTACGGTTCTCCAAGCGGGGCGAGTGGCGATCAATTGAGCGAGGCGACTCTCGGCTACGCGCCGGTGAGCCTCTGCTGCCACCTTCAAAACACCCGCTCGTGCGCGGCGTCGGCTGGTTGGACAAGCGGCCAACCTCTCTGGCATTCATACAGAGAATGTCCAAATGCTGTCCTCCACAGTGAAGACAGGGGCGAGAGTATGAGCAGTCTCGCTGGTAGTGGGACCCCAAACAAGAGAAGCAAAGGCGGCGGGCATTCGCGATGCGCCTACGAGAGGCGACATGCAGGTCCAAGAATGCCCTACAACTGGCCGTTCTGTGCCCCGTGACCTTGCAGTAGGAGCACTCCGCTGGGCTCTGCGTGACCGCAAAGCGAGGAGGGCGCCGGTCAACATTGGCTCGGGTGTGAACGCGAGCTTGCTCCTTGACCTTGGGCGGCTGCGTCTTAGCCGGCGTGTCACCACCGGAGTTGTCCAAGACCCGGCACTCATCCTCCAGGAACCTCTCCAGGTCAGCAAAGGGGGGCAGATGGGTCGCGCTATCCCCACCAAAGCACTGTTCAAAACGCGACCTCAGGTCGGCAGGCAGCTTTTTCAGCACAATGTGCACCAATAGATAGGACCATTGGTCCACGGGCAGGTCAAGGCACTTAAGTGCGTTGATGGCCACCAAAAGCGGGTTCAAAAGTTGGGTGCGCAACCCAGAGACCCGGGTGAGCGTCGGCAAACCCAAAATCTGCTCGATGTGCGTGTCGGCGAGGCCACGCTTATTATGGTACCTACGGGTGATTAGGTCCCGAGCCATCTGGTACGCCTCGTCAGACACGGGCAGATGCTGGATGAGGCCTTTGGCCTCCCCATCCAGAACCGACATCAAATAGGCCAATTTTTGTGCCGGCCGAAGGTCAGCCCTGTCATTGACCAGGCTGTCAAACAAATTAACGAAGCCCAGGTAGCTTCCTAGGCAGCCATCAAAATGGGGGAGGTCCAAAGTAGGGAGCCTACTCACCAGCCCCGGTGCTGACCTAGGAAACTCCTGCTTCAGGCCGGGTTGCCCTTCCCTATCGGCAACTAGTTGTCTCGCACTATTGGAGACAGCATCATACAGGTCTAAGACCTGGGCATAGTCTTCGCTGACCTTATATCGCTGGTCAGCGGTGAAATCATTGACTGACACTTCGAGACAGCGAGTGCTGAAAGTGCGGAATTGCTGTTCCACACTTGCCAGGCGATCATCGATCCGCTCGTACCTTTGTAGTAAGGCCTGCTGGCGATCAGGCCGGTTCACTAAGGCACTGGCCGAGGCAAACCAGCGCAAATCTGATGCAATAGCACCAGCAGCCGCACGCAAGTCCTTGATAGCTGACATAATCAAATTTCAAAGGAGCGCGGACAAGCCCTAAATAATATTAACAATCAAAACTTAATTTTTTTCAATTCTTTGAAACCAACGAAGTATTAGCCTGTTTACTGCAAGTGCAGGCAAGTGACAGGTATCTACTGTCCAACAAAATTAATAGTTTCAAATATATTGGCACAAAACAAAGTCAAAGTTATCAAAAGTTGAAACTTTAAATATGTTAATTAAAGTTGAATATTCAAATAAATTAACTAATTACTTGCAACAGACAGACTGGCTGTGTTATTTGAGATAAACAATAGTAATAGTATGTGTTACCTAACAATATTATCTAAATATAAAACAAAAGTTTATTAAATTGACCCGCCCAAGTGGCAAGGTCAAGTTGGTTGTTATAATGTTTATGAATATATGCAATAAACTATATTTACTAAATTTATTGATACATACAGCTGTTATGTATCCAAACAAACTGACTTATTAATGCAACAACAAATTTAAGTTAGATTTCAACAATACAAATCAACAATTACTGATTGAGGTTATGGATGACATGTGTTTCAAATTATCTAGGTCAACTTATACAATTAAATATTATGTATTTTAGACAATATTGACCTGAAAACACTATAACACTGTTTACAAATGAGATATATAGCTCATACAATACCAGCCTATACAATACCAATCTGAGTATAGGTACAATCAACAGCGGCTAAGATACAACAGCGCTCTGCACCAAAAATTATATCTAGAGTTCGGGCTAAGAATGGGTAAGTTTTATACAGAGATCAGTGGAAGCGATTAATTCATCCAGTCTTAGCCCAAGGCAAAGGATCTAAACACTTTTACTGTGGTAGCCCAGCGATGAATTATAATCCTAATATTAATAAAATGTCTTACCAACTCTTACTGATGCTGTTCTTGAATGGACCTATAAGATTAACTCATCATTTTGGCCAAAATAACAAGAGAATCGAATAGATACCAGTGTCCAGTTCAGCGTAGTCCTTCTCAGGCACCAATCAGGAATTCACACACGTGTTTCACAAAGTTCAATGTTCAATATATAAATCAGCGGTAGGTGCTTAAAATTACTAGACGTATCCAAATTTGAATTTTTTAAGAAATTTAGAAAATAGTATTTTTATAAAGTATTTTAACACTTTTTAAAACGAGTATAATACAAATAGAAAGTACACACGTTCGTAGCTTTGTTTATGTAGTATTGTTACGAATTGAAAATAACGCCATCTATCAGTGAATGGGAGAACTACATGAGATTAGATGTATCGGTTGTTAAGGCTGTTTCATCTATCCTCTAATAGATGGCGTAGGTGTAAATAGAACATTTACGCAATTCTAGAAACACCTTTCACGTTTCCAGAAATATCGTGAGTCGTCTCGAAAAGCCTAGTGATGTTATCCGGCCAGTATAAATAGAGCGGGAGCGAACGGACCGGACAGTAACAATTGAATACGGAAAGCGATCAACATCAAGCGAAGGAAGTAATTCGGAAGTGTTTAGTGGTGTTTTATTAGTGTTGTTCTAGTGGTGTGAATAGTGTGTTTTACTAGTGAAGTGAAAATTAAGTGTGTGTATCTAGTGTTATACTTAGTGTTTGTGTTAGTGAATAAAGTTCAGTTTAAGTGGCATAGTGTATATAATTTATCACGAACCCCAGCTCGTAACAAATTGGTGTCAGAAGAAAGGGATAAATTATGCCGGTTATGCCGAAGGAAGAAACTGAAGGTGTGCGTACCAGGAACCAGCGCCAGCAAGACCTGGACCAGAGACGCTTCGGAGACGTTCCTTCTCCATCGTCTGGTGGACCAGGCGAATCCGCGGATGCAGTGGAGCCTACAAGCGCACACTCCGTGGCGGTGCCCGACATCGCGGCTCTGATGACGTTCATGCAGGAGCAGGCCCGCCGCCTGGAGGAACAGCTACAGCGCGACAAGGAGGAGCAGGCTCGCCGTCAAGATGAGCACGCGCGCCGCCTGGAGGAACAACTACAGCGCGACAAGGAGGAGCAGGCCCGCCGTTTGGAGGAACAGCTGGTGGTGATGAAAGACCTCAGCGCCGCTGTAGGGAAGGACCTGAAGGTGGTAAAGGAGGAGCTCCAGCAGCACGAGGCTCGTATCAGCGACGTGGAGAAGCTCGTACACGACCAGCTTGTGACTCGCGTCGCCTCTATAGAGAAGCGTGTACACGACCATCACGAGACCTGTGTCGCTGAAGTGGAGAGGAGATTGCGTGGGCTCGGATCCAACGAAGTGACATCTGCGACTGTAGTGCCCTCACCTCGTGGGTTTAAGGTTCCACCATTTGATGGCTCGTCATCATGGTCTGCATACAAGATCCAGTTTGAGGCTGTGATGCGATCGAATGGGTGGACCAAAGAACAGGCCTTAACCGCCCTAACCTTGGGCCTTCGCGACCGGGCCTTGACAGTGTTGGAGGCACTCGGACAAGACGTCACCTACGAGAAGCTTCTTGAGGCGCTGGAGGCGAGGTACGGAGACGCGCACCTCGAACATGTGTATCGTGCTCAGCTGAAGGACAGGACGCAACGCACCGGAGAAACTCTGCAGCAGTGGGCTCTAGAGGTGGAAAAGCTGGTCAGGAAGGCATACCAGTCGTCTCCTGCGCTTATTGATGGGAACCTCGTACAGGCGTTTACGGATGGGATCCGGGACCTGGAGGTAAGAGCAGCAGTGAGGCTTGGGCACTTCAAGGACCTCAAGGACGCCTTAGCCCACGCTCTGGAGGTGGAAGCAGTGCGACGCGACGACCGAGGTCACCGCATCAGGGAAGTTGTGTCGTCACCTCGGTGCTACAACTGCGGAGAAAGAGGCCATATCCGCTTGAGCTGCCCAAAGCGTAGGCAGCCTGGTGACACCCTGTCTCCACCAAAGGGGTCGCCTGATGTGCCTGCCAGGCAGCGAGAGCAGGGAAACAAGTAGAAGCCAGGACTGCGGGGCGGGTGCTGGCTGGTAATGGAAGAGCCCCAAGTATCTCGATCTCGCAATCATGCGACGGGAACAGCCTGATCATCGAAGGCGAAATTAACAGAACACCATGCAAGCTGACATTGGACACGGGTGCTTCTCGGACAGTCGTCGGTTTCCATCTGGCAAGACGGGTTCTTCGGGGCTGCTTCAGGAATAATGAATGTGTGAATCTGAGAACAGCTACCGGTCAGCACATAACCGTCCGAGGTGAAATGGAGGTGGATCTGAAGCTAGGCAACAAAGTTTACCGTCACAAAGTCATCGTGGCCGATATAGTGGACGACTGCAACCTGGGCCTAGACTTCATGCGGGAGTATCGCTGCGAGATCGATGTTAACCAGGGAGTGTTGAAATGTGGCTCGGAAGAAGTCTTCATGGAAGGCGCAACTTCAGGAAAAGTGTACTGCCTGAAGAATGTCACGCTTCAACCGCGGTCGGAAACGGTTGTACCGGTTTGTTTACCCGGGAGTTCTGGTCGAGGGAACCGCTGCGTACTTATCGAAGGCCTAGAGAAAGAGGCATCGTGGAAGATTGCACGAACCTTGGTAAGGGGTACCAAAGTTTCATCAGTACGCGCACTAAATGCGAGTGACAAGGAAGTGTTGCTCAAGAAAGGGACGGAATTGGGCACCTATGAAGGAGCGGCTTGGATGCGTAGATGTCAGGAGCAACCTACCAGCGCCAAGGTTCAGGCTGCACGATTCGACGTGTCTTCACTTTTGGAGGACTGCCAAAGTACCCTGTCAGAAGAAGAGAAGACCAAGGCTAAGAAGATGTTAAACCGGTTCGCCGATATTTTTTCGACCAGTGATGCCGACATAGGGAAGACAGCACTAGTCCAGCACAAAATAAACACGGGAAGTGAAGCACCGATTCGCCAGCGACCAAGACGTGTGCCAGTGGCACGGGAACGTGAAGTAGAAGCTATGATCGACGGTATGGTGAAAGAAGGCGTAATCAAGCCTTCGTCCAGCCCGTGGTGCTCTCCGGTGGTGTTAGTTAAGAAGAAGGATGGCAGCATGCGCTTCTGTGTAGACTACCGCCGATTGAATGACATCACGAAGAAGGACAGCTACCCGCTGCCAAGGATCGATGACACACTGGATACGCTGACGGGGATGAAGTGGTTTTCTACCTTAGACCTAAAAAGTGGCTACTGGCAGGTGGAAATAGATCCTCGAGACAAGGAGAAGACGGCATTCTCCACAGGGAAAGGATTATGGCAATTTAACGTCATGCCCTTTGGATTGTGCAACGCTCCGGCTACTTTTGAGAAACTGATGGAGCGAGTGCTTATGGGACTGATTGGAGACGCCTGCCTGGTCTACTTGGATGACATCATCATCGTGGGGCGCACCTTCCAAGATCACCTTCGAAACTTGGAGCAAGTGCTGTCAAAGATACGAGGAGCTAATTTGAAGCTGAGTCCGAAGAAATGCGCATTATTCAGACGGCAAGTGAACTTTCTAGGACATGTGGTCTCGGAGAACGGTATTCAAACTGACCCGGATAAGATCATTGCCGTGAAGGAATGGCCAGTTCCAGAGAACAAAACGCAGGTCAGAGCATTCCTCGGATTATGCTCCTACTATCGACGGTTTGTGAAGAACTTTGCTGACATTGCTCGACCTCTTCATAAGCTCACCGAAGACAGAGTGCAGTTCTGTTGGAATGAGAGCTGTGACGTTGCATTCCAGAAGCTTAAGGAACATCTGTGTACTGCACCTATTCTAGGCTACCCTGACAATGAGCATGAATTCATAGTTGACACAGATGCCAGTAACACCGGAATTGGCGGCGTGCTGTCACAGAAGAAGGGTGATCAAGAAGTTGTTATAGCATACTTCAGCAAGACCTTATCCAAACCCGAAAGAAACTACTGCGTCACCAGGCGGGAACTCTTGGCTGTAGTAAAGACGTTGCAGCATTTCAACAAATACTTGTTGGGCCGTAAATTCCACCTGCGAACCGACCATGCAGCGCTGAAATGGCTACTTCAATTTAAGGACCCAGAAGGACAAGTAGCTAGATGGATTGAACTACTGCAAGAGTTTGATTTTGTAATACAACATCGCAGCGGCAAGTCCCATGGTAACGCAGATGCCCTATCGCGTAGGCCGTGTCCCGACCAGTGCAAGCACTGTAGCCGACAGGAAGCAAAGCAGGCAGCGCTAGTGAGGATGTTAAAGACGGATCTAAGCGACGAATGGAGAGAAGCTTTGCAGAGTGCTCAGCAAGATGACCAGGATGTACAGCCGATTCTTGAATGGAAAAAATCAGATGCGCCTAGGCCCAAATGGAGTGATATCGCAGCAATGAGCCCCATCACCAAGAGTTATTGGGCACAGTGGGAAAGCTTGGTCGTCCAGGATGGAGTTCTGTGCCGCAAATGGGAAAACGCTCGCGGTAACCAGTGCCATTTGCAAATGGTAGTGCCCAAAACTAAGGTGCCGGAAGTCTTGCAGCTCTATCACAATGGTGCTTCGGGAGGTCACATGGGAGTTAAGAAGACCCTTACTAAGATCCGGGAGCGGTTTTATTGGCTCCACTGTCGAGATGACGTCGAGGATTGGTGCCGCAAATGCACAAGTTGTGCGGCTGTCAAGGGGCCACATACTCGAAGCAGAGGTGCATTAAAGGTGTACAATGTGGGAGCTCCATGGGAGCGCATAGCGTTGGATGTCGCTGGGCCGTTTCCTGAGAGCCAGGACGGAAACAAATACTTCTTGGTTGTGATGGATTACTTCACGAAGTGGCCTGAAGTGTTTGCAATCCCAAATCAAGAAGCTACCACAGTGGCCGATAAGCTGGTGCATGAAGTCTTTTGTCGGTTCGGGGTGCCCTTGGAAATCCACAGCGATCAAGGCCGGAACTTCGAATCTGAGGTATTCAAGGAGACTTGTCGCGTAATGGGTGCACATAAAACCAGGACCACGGCTTATCATCCGCAATCAGATGGCATGGTTGAACGGTTTAACCAATCACTGGAAAGGTACCTGGCGAAGGTCGTGGAGAGCAAACAAAGAGATTGGGACAAGCACATCCAACCATTTCTCCTGTCATATCGCAGTGCGGTCCACGAAACTACAGGAGTAACACCAGCTTTTGCCAATTTCGGTAGAGAGCTCCGTTTACCTGCAGACCTTATCACCGGTATTCCACCAGAATCTCCACGCAATATAACGGATTACGCAACCGAGCTACGCAACAGGATGAACGACGTATACGAGCACATCAGGGAATCTGGACAACAGATGTCTGAGAAGATGAAGACTCGCTACGACCGGAAGGCAAACAACAAAGGCTTCGATGAGGGATCATTGGTGTGGCTTCATAACCCAGTACGAAGCAAAGGAAAATCGCCTAAGTTACAAGCCAGATGGGACGGGCCATATCGCATAATTACCAGGATGAACGACGTCACCTATCGAATCCAGAAGGGGTCGCGAGGTGCACCGAAGATAGTTCATGTGGACCGGTTGGCTCGTTACTATGGGTCTAACGATGTTCGAGACGAACACGTTTAAGAGGGAGGCCGTGTTACGAATTGAAAATAACGCCATCTATCAGTGAATGGGAGAACTACATGAGATTAGATGTATCGGTTGTTAAGGCTGTTTCATCTATCCTCTAATAGATGGCGTAGGTGTAAATAGAACATTTACGCAATTCTAGAAACACCTTTCACGTTTCCAGAAATATCGTGAGTCGTCTCGAAAAGCCTAGTGATGTTATCCGGCCAGTATAAATAGAGCGGGAGCGAACGGACCGGACAGTAACAATTGAATACGGAAAGCGATCAACATCAAGCGAAGGAAGTAATTCGGAAGTGTTTAGTGGTGTTTTATTAGTGTTGTTCTAGTGGTGTGAATAGTGTGTTTTACTAGTGAAGTGAAAATTAAGTGTGTGTATCTAGTGTTATACTTAGTGTTTGTGTTAGTGAATAAAGTTCAGTTTAAGTGGCATAGTGTATATAATTTATCACGAACCCCAGCTCGTAACAGTATAAAGCTAACATCATCAACACCACCTGCCAGCACACTCACTTTACTACACTGCTCACTAGAAAAGCTAATAATGTCACAGCTTGATAGCATTCAAACGGCAAAGAAAAGTTTGGAGGACTGCTTTACGAAGAGGATGGCTGAACTGGAGTCGCAACTACAGGCGGCTGGTCCCGCCAAAGATACAGTATCGAAACTGGCAGATGAATTCCGTCAGTTCCGGGAGCTCATGTACAGCATGCTTGGTCTCCTTCGCAAACAGATCGAAGAGTGTTCGAATATGATCGACGCAATGGAAACCAGACACCGTCGTAAGAACCTTCTCTTCTTGGGGGTGCCCGAAACTGAGAAAGAGGACTGTTCAGCACTCATCGTGAACATAGTACAGACGAAGCTGGGCCTAAAAGACTTCGCTGTTCAGTCAATAAGTGGCTGTTACAGACTTGGCGCACCCAGTAAGCAGCATCACAGGCCAATCGTAGTACGCTTTTCCCGGGTCGATCTGAAGGCTTCTGTTTGGCGGGCAAAATCGGCTCTGAAAGGCTCGAAAGTCACGGTCAAAGAATTCCTGACTAAAGCCCGACAGGCTGTGTTCCTTAGAGCTCGTCAGTATTTCGGAATGCGGCAATGCTGGACTCAGGACGGGATTGTCATAATCAAGATCCAAGATGGACCTCGCTCTAAAATCACGTCTTCGCTGGAACTGGATTCCCTGATGGAGAAATATCGCAAAGCGACGACTGATGGTTCCACAGCGGCTAAAACGGGAGTCGGAAATGCGAAGACCATGCCTCGTAAGCACTAGTATTTTAGGTACGTGCTCACAACAGTTGATTTCACATTCGTTGATTCACTTTTTTAAATTTCTGTGTCCAAAAACAACTTCTCTCTTATAATAATAATCATATAACACAGTATTATATAAGTTGTTTCACATTATCAGAACATTATTGATGTTATTTGATTGAAATAATTATTCCGTATAGCTGTCAACATTAAACGTCAACAAAATATTTTACGAATACCTTCAAAATAAAATAATTTCATCACTAGTGGACACTTGGAAGAAGTTTGTTCGGAAATATTGTAGCTTTAGATTTACATACTTATTACGGATTGTATTACGACTTCATATTTGTTTTATGTTTTGTTATTGTTATGTGCGAATGCAACAGAGTTAGCTGGCGGGTGGTGCAGAGATAAACGTCCCACCAACTTAATAACTTAGTTAAATATTTTAATATCTTTTATTTTAGTATATACTTATATTTATATATAAAACTTTTATATTTATTATATTCGTAATGTTAATAGATGATGATTCTTACCAATCTGCTAATGAATCCATTTCATTGTCAAATGAAAGTTTTTGCTCTTTGTCCGATACCTTGGGTGATTTTATGCGTCAGACTTTTAATCCTCATACACGTCACGTATTTAATGTATGTCATATCAACGCTCAAAGTGTACCGAGCCACTATGATGATTTGCTAGAGGCTTTCTCTGATACATATGTGCACGCCATCCTGATCTCAGAGACTTGGTTCAAACCACATCTCCTTTCTACCTGCTACTCTCTTCCAGGTTTCATACTCATCAGAAATGATAGGGTGGACCGAAGAGGGGGTGGTGTCGCTATCTATTTACGTAGTGACCTACCCTACAAAATCCTTGCTTCCTCTTCTAATGAGTCTTGTACAGCTGAATTCCTATTTTTAGAGGTTTGTGTCAGGGGAACCAAGGCTGTGCTTGGTGTTGTTTATTGTCCTCCTTCTATTGATTATTTCTCCAGTCTCGAATCGATTCTGGAATCTATAGGGTCCGAGTACACACATCACATAGTCATGGGAGATTTCAACACTAACCTCCTTTCACCTAGTCCGCCTCATCAATCACCTAGAGCCCGCAAACTCCTTCAAGTCATCGAATCATCCAATCTTCACATACTGCCAATGAATGCCACACATCACAATATCGACGGCGATGACACTTGGCTTGATTTGATTATTACTTCCTCTCCTTCCTTAGTATCTTCCTACGGCCAATATCCTGCTCCAGGTTTTTCCCACCATGACCTCCTATATCTATCCTACGTCCTTAAGGCTCCTAAACCAGTTCCCAAAGTCTTGTATAGGCGCTGCTTTGGTCGTATGGATGTCGATAAGCTGTCCATGGACGCGGCTAATTTAAACTGGGATCATGTAATGACTGCTGTCGCTATCGATGACAAGGTGCAAGCTTTCAGAGACACCGTCATTGCCCTTTATGACGTACATGCACCAGTTCGCAGAATTAAATTGAAGCGTCCCCCAGCTCCTTGGATGACGAGGGGAATACGAATGATGATGAGACGCAGAAATCGCGCGTTCCGCAAGTTCAAAAAAGACCGCACCGAAGACAACTGGATCTGCTATAAGACTGCAAGAAATCGGTGTAATCAATTGATACGCAACACCAAACGCCGATTTATCCTTAGTAATATAACTTTCTCGTCCCCTGCCAATACTTGGAAGTTCTTGGGAACCTTGGGTATTGGTAGACAGCGTAATTTTGATCCTCCGACGACGCTAAGTTTGGATGATCTTAATCATCATTTCTCCTCTTCAGTATATTTGGATCGGCACACTGAGCGTCGCACTGTAGATTACGTAAATAATCTTGCCTGCTTAAACATAGACCCTTTTGAATTTTCTCCGGTGACACCTGCGGAGATCAAAAAGATAATCCTATCCATAAAGTCAAATGCTGTGGGCTGTGACAACATTAGCCGTAAGATGATCGTCTCAATCTTAGACCATCTGTTGGCACCATTAACCCACATCATTAACTTCTCCCTCACCTCCGGCTCCTTTCCGTCCTTATGGCGAAAGGCCTTTATCCTTCCACTGCCTAAAGTAACCAATGCTACCCTCCCAAATCATTTTCGACCCATTTCTATTCTCCCTTACCTTTCTAAAGTCCTGGAAGCCTGCGTCCACAAGCAATTGTCCAGATTTGTTCAAAGTAATGAGCTACTGAGCCCATACCAATCTGGCTTCAGATCTGGGCATAGCACTGTATCCGCCCTGCTTAAGGTGACTGGCGATATGAGAGCGGGAATGGAGGAAACCAAGGTCACAGTGCTGGTTTTGGTGGACTTCACGAACGCTTTTAATACCGTCAGTCACGGAATCCTTCTATCCATCCTCTCCCATCTAAAGATCTCCTCGGTGGCATTGGATTGGTTTTTTAATTATCTTCAGGGACGACAGCAGTCGGTTCGCCACGGTGAGTCTTCATCTAGTTGGTGTAACCTTCAATCTGGAGTTCCTCAAGGCGGAATACTTTCTCCATTGTTGTTTTCTATCTTTATCAATCTTCTAACTCAAAACTTTCAGTGTTCGTATCATTTGTATGCCGATGACTTGCAGCTATATGAGCAGGCAGAAATAGATAACATATCTGCTGCTATTGACCGAATAAACCTGGACCTTGTCAAATTGAAAAACTGGTCAGATAGCTTTGGTGTCAACGTTAATCCGAACAAATGTCAGGCCATTATTGTAGGGAGTCAGCGTATGGTCCAAAGAATTGACATTTCGGCTCTCCCACCGCTGATATATGACCAGTCATCTATAACATTTAGCCCTGTAGTAAAAGATCTTGGGTTATACATTGATAATAGTCTCAACTGGCAGGCTCATGTGACCAACGTTAGTCAGAGAGTCACAGGATCCCTGCGCGCTTTATATCGATTAAGGAATTTCCTTCCATGTAACACTAAGGTAATGCTTGTGCAGACGTTGATTTTTCCTATCATAGACTATGCTGATGTGTGTTATTTTGACCTGAATGCAGATCTTCTCAATAAATTAGACCGACTTCTGAATAACTGCATTCGATTCATTAACAATCTTCGCAAGTATGACCATGTGTCTGCTTATCGCACTGAACTCAACTGGCTACCCATTCGTCAACGCCGTAGTATGCGTGCTCTCACTACTCTCTTCTCTTTTCTTAACTCTCCAACCCCTCCTTCTTACTTGTCGTCCTATTTAAAGTACTTGTGCTCAAATCACAACAGAGATCTTCGCTCCTCTAACAATCGCCTCCTGTTATGTCCTTCCCACTCAACTAACTTCGTAAACTCCTCTTTCTTTGTTCAGTCTGTTCTTCTTTGGAATAACCTTCCTCTTGAGATCAGGATGATTGCTAATCGGCTTTCTTTCAAGAAAAAAGTACGAGAGCTACTTTTAAGTAAATTGGCAGAATCTTCAGCACAATAAGATAATTTATACAGATAGTTATATTTATATTATTTATATATATGTATATAAATATATATAGTACTTATATATTTTTCGTATATATACCTTTTTATATTAGTTTATGTGTGTATTATTGGTATTTATATGTTTATTGAAATATTAGTAAGTATTTAAATATCATCAAAATATTTAATTAATCTTATAATTGTTACTACAAAAGTTCGGAACGCACCTACAACTATCATCTCTGCATCACCTTAGGTTGACTGTAAGAGAATGCCTTTGGCATTAAGTCCACCTATGTACATATTTTATTTGTGCAAAAAGTAAATAAATAAATAAATAAATAAATAAATATATCACCAATTTATCACAAACTTTGCCGGAAGTCAAAAGCGGCAATTATAAGTATTTACAAGTTAATTCAATTCGCGTTAATTCAAAAGGCGATCAATTTATTACAATATTACAAACGAAGCTAGCCCAAAACCCAAAACGTCTTTTTCCGGAAGGAGAAGTTGACAGTTCAGTGTGACCATTGTCAGAAATTTTCAATAGACTAAACAAAATGTTACTTTATCGATATAATCGATTTGACTTATAATAAAAACTTATTCTATTTCAAACATTTACCATTGACTCACATTTCATACTCTGCTAACTTACTGTCAGCAACGATAGCCTAGTGGAGAGACCGACAGACTGCTACGCAGAGGGTCTCGGGTTCGAATCCACGGCACGCACCAATGACTTTTCGAAGTTAAGTGCGTATTAAATTATTAATTATCGCTTGCTTAACAGTGAAGAAAAACATTGTGAGGAAACCTGCATGTCTGAGAGTTCTCCATAATGTTCTCGAAAGACATGTGAAGTCTGCCAACCCGCACTTGGCCAGCGTGGTGGACTATGACCTTACCCTTCTCATAGCGAGAAGACGTGCCCAGCAGTGGGACAGTATAAAGGGCTGTTGATGATGATGAACTTAATGTCATCTTAATATCTTCAAGGTCAAAGTCAAAATAATTCATTCATTTAGTTCACAACGTGACACTTATAGTCATCAATTGCCTACTGATTAGGCATACTTATATAGTTTGACGTTGACACATAGTTCGTACAATCTGGTCGCGATATCATTCAAGTTAATTTAGGATGAATACTCAGTAGCATACATTTTTGGAAACGTTTATAGATTCGATTGAAAAATAGACGTCCTTTTTGTTATGACAATTTCAATCGCAGTATAGAATCAGTCAATCAAGTCAGAAAGTAAATTGGTTTTTTTTCTATCGTGTAGCTTCTTATTATCGTACCAGACAAAATTCCACATACATTCAAAAAATGTCTGTATCACACGTGATGACACTTCTTACTAATCCAAACTCAAAAAGTGCATATTTACTTACACATAATATACTGTCAGATCAGTTCACTTAAAACTTTACATGACCTTGAATAACCTAAATATAAAAAAGGCAGAACAAAACAATCCTAACGAGTATCTCGTGTTTTCTGCCAAAAATGTTGTCTTATATATTATACAAAGATATTTCATAGAAACACGCCAATTTTATCTAACGTATGTTTCGGACTGGAATGGACTCGGCATCAACATCAACGGCGAGTACATCACTCACCTTCGATTCGCAGACAATATCGTAGTCATGGCTGAGACCATGGAAGACCTAGGCACAATGGTCGATGGCCTCTGTAGAGTCTCCCAACAAGTAGGTCTTAAGATGAACATGGACAAGACGAAAATCATGTCGAACGTCCATGTTGTAGCTGCTCCTATTCAGGTTGGGAACTCTACGCTCGAAGTTGTCGACAAGTATATCTACCTGGGACAAGTAGTCCAATTAGGTAGGTCCAACTTCGAGAAGGAGGTCAATCGTCGAATCCAACTCGGTTGGGCAGCGTTCGGGAAGCTACGACATATCTTCTCGTCCGATATCCCGCAGTGTCTCAAGACGAAAGTCTTTGACCAGTGTGTGTTGCCAGTAATGACTTACGGATCAGAGACGTGGTCGCTCACTATGGGCCTTATCAGAAGGCTCAAGGTCACTCAGAGGGCGATGGAGAGAGCTATGCTTGGAGTTTCCCTGCGAGATCGAATCAGAAATGAGGAGATCCGCAGTAGAACCAAAGTCGCCGACATAGCTCTCCGGATAGCCAAGCTGAAGTGGCAGTGGGCAGGGCACATAGCTCGAAGAACCGATGGCCGTTGAAGCAGAAAGGTTCTGGAGTGGCGGCCACGTACCGGACGACGCAGCAGAGGTAGGCCCCCCGCAAGGTGGACGGACGATCTTGTCAAGATCGCGGGAGGAGGTTGGATGCGGGCGGCTCAAGACCGGTCTGTGTGGAGAACCTTGGGGGAGCCCTATGTCCAGCAGTGGACGTCGTTTGGCTGATATGATGATGATGATGATGATGATGTTTCGTAATAATAAATTCTCCAGCGAGCCTTAGAATTTTTATGAAACAGGGTATATTTACTCCCGTTTATCTTCACAAATGACAGATAAAGAATTTGACGACAAGGCTGAACGCATCGTTGGTCCAGCCCTCACAGATGAGGGCGAAACTCATTTGGAGGGACGAAAAACAACTAAACTTTTTTGTATTAAATTTGAATTATAATGTTTACAGAAGCAATTTCTGTGCTGCTATTTTTACAGGTTGTATATTAAAGTTGTCTAACTTGTAAGTGAGATTCAAATTTTTTTCCGGGAGCCTGCTGAGTATTCGGAAAAAAACAGTAACACTTTTGCCTGACCCGGGAATCGAACCCGGGACCTCCGATCAGAAGTTTCATACGCTATCCACTGGACCACGGAGGCAGTCATGATCTATCATATCATAATATATTTAGATTTTGCTAGTAGGTATATTCTGTGGCAATTTTTTGACTACACGGTTGGCGTAGTGGTTTAAACGTGAACTGTAAAATAACTAAGTAGATTTAAAATAGTTTTACTACACTATTATTGTCAGTGCTATGCATACCGTAATCACATGAGGTGCCGTAATTGTCATATATATCAGATGCAATGCCTTGTAAGTGTATGTATCTTAAATGTATAAATATTTATATATGATGTAGTTTTGCTACTAAATAAATAAATAAATAAACAGCCGCCCCGCCAATTGAAACTGCTCTGAGTGTTATGGGTTCGATCCCCACACGAGACAAAACTTTGCGTGATTCATAAATTTTTGTTTCGAATCTGGGTGACATTGTGTCCGTTGTCCATGTTTGTAAAGTCCCCGGAGACACAGGATTTAGTCCTAATGCAGGAGTAGTCTTTTATATCATACAATATTATTTAGCGGGTCTTAGTCGCGATAATTTACTTATTTCAAGGCATAAATACCTCTGTTATTCTCCTACGTTTCCACCGGCTTGCAACGATCGTGGTCGCGGAGGGACTCGGTCCCTGCCTTGCCTTGCCTTGCCTTGAAATAAGTTAATTATCACGACTAAGATCCGCTAAATAATATTGTATGATGTATACGAATTGCGAAAGTTTAAAATAGATTAGTGTATTATAAAAAAAATATTCAAATAACTCTATCTTTGGATACCTAATGAACATACTTTTACTTTTTTATTCATATAACTGGATTTGACAAAATTTTCATATTTTATTATTAACATTCGACTTATTCTAACAATAATACACAAGATACTCCACCTGATATTCTAGTTATTTTCCACGAGATCAGATGTCTTTGATATCCATGAGATATTGCGTCAAATTCAATTTATTTGATCGGATATAGAAATCAAACAGAACATTACAAATTCAGACAGTTTCTCGAGGTACCCATCTGGAAATTGAGCTAGTAATTGATATATTCCGTTTTACTTTACTTACCTTAATAAAATATAATACGAGGCTCATTTATTCGATGCCAAGTGGATTATGGCAAGGTTAAGCAACGATACCACGTCGATGGATGACAGCTTAATTTGGGATTTTATATTTTTTTATTAATTATTGTTTTAATTAGAGTGCTATGGATGTACATTCATATATACAATCCCGGTTCTGTCCTGTTCTGTCAATCTGTAGATCACGTTGGGGTCTTCAGGCCATCGAAGTCGGTTACATACTCACGAAAACAGTGGTGTTTGCTTATAATTGGATGTACCTGTTACTTTAGAACGTAAGATGCTTATAATATGTGTTTGTATTACTGTTACATTTGTTACCAAACCAATATAAATAAACAGTCATGGAATATCATTATTTCATTTCAATTTTAGAGCTTCGCTCTTGTTGGTGGAGTATACGGCATTTATCTTGACCTCCTTATACGACAAGACATTTGCCTTTTCTTTTATTGTGTCCTAGGTCGACCTCTTCCTCTTTTTATCCTATTTTGCCTGCCAGTACGTTTTTGATAAGGCTTTCATGTCGTATAAGGTTGCCAACCATCGTCATGCTTCGAATTATTTTCTTGTGTGTTGTTGTTCAGTGAAATTGGTGTTGTTCATAAATTGTATAACATTTCTAGAGTAATCAGTAACTATGCAAACGAAGAGTAGTTGAAATTCTTGTTCAGTTCTATAACAATGATTTCAAAGAAATATCTGAATACTGTAACGATTTACCAAACTTTGCCCAAGTTTCGTACAGTTCTTTAACTGTTTTAAAATTTGCAATCAAATTTTATTCGCTG
Source organism: Euclidia mi (assembly GCA_944739405.2). Taxonomy (NCBI): domain Eukaryota; kingdom Metazoa; phylum Arthropoda; class Insecta; order Lepidoptera; family Erebidae; genus Euclidia; species Euclidia mi. Next base: position 29,511,287 of record OX123195.2, read on the forward strand.
CTAGTTAAAACTTACTTTATTTTAGTTCAATTAATTTCTTCCTTTTGAATTACAGTTGTAATAAATACGTAAAAACCTTTGTATAGATATTAAATAAAAGACAGTAGAGTTTCGTACTATTATCATCATCATTACTCTGACATAGTCCAATGGTGGTTATAGGCCTCTCCAATGGCATGCCACTGAGCCTGTAGCTTCATACTAAACTGAATCTTAATTCATATTCCAATATGGCGGACAAAAATCAAACGAACCCGTAACAAAACAAATATAGACGATTGAAAAATGATTTCAAACTTTTGTGCTCTCTCAGGCTAAATACTGTTTCATTTGATAAACGACAAGCTGAGTAAGATACATACCATGTTTTTACTAATCGTATCAATTGAAACAGCATTTAGCCTGGGACAGAGTTTCTTGCGTGCAAGAAACGAGATTAAATTAAATTTGACGCAGCTGATTAAGTAGAAAAAGCACCTTGTTGTTTTCAATCTTTTCATTTTATTTACAAAAGACAAATATTAAAAAACATTTATAATTTCTCATATCTTTTTTTTTATTTACTACTAGAGGACGCCAGCAGCTACGCCTGCATTTTTTTTTAATATACCCGTTTTGCCTGATCCCGTGGGAATTTCGGGAAATCCCACAGGATTCTTAGTGCACCCCTACGGTCCCCAAGGAACATACATGCCAAATTTCAGCTTCCTGCGCCCAAAAGTTTCGGCTGTAGCGTGTCTGTCAGTCAGTCAGTAACGCAAGGATTTTATATATTAAGAAGAAGATAAGTAAATAACAGCTAGATATTTCAACTCCACCACATTTCTCTTTAACTAGTATAGTTGGAATATAACTAGTAACAAACATGAGCAATTCCTTAACTATAGCATGTTGGTAATTGTTCAGAAGAACAGTACTTAAAACATTGTTGTACCTTGCCATGTTTACGTAGTAATAAAACTTCTCAGATTATATGCTCCCTGTCTGCTAACAAGGTTTCCTAGGAACTTGCATGTGCTTTATTAAAACTTATTTCTTGGATGCATGTGGAGCTTTGTTTACCGTGCTTCGTCTTGTGTAAGAAAATTAGTTTGTGAGTTTCAAAATTGGTGTGAATTTGAGTTGCTATAGATCAACTAAAGGTTTCTTTAAGTGAGACTTGAAGCAATAACGAAGCTATTACCACTATAGCTTCTTCATAATAAGACTTAGGCACACAAAAGTTAAAAACGAGCAAATTTATTCATTGGTTTAATTATATTATTGAAGATTTTTAATACGAGAACTAAACTTAAGAAAATTTTTAATTATTTCACCTAAAATATTTCCGGCTATATTATGATTTACAATTAAATACAATTCATCTATCGGGCATTTGTCAATATTTTACGTTACAAACAATATCAAACAAAATTAAAACAAACATAAATCAGTAGCCGCTTTCCAAATATCAATAAGTCTCACATCACTAGATTTAAATTATGACCAATAATTCTGAAATCAAATATCTACCCTTACAAACCCAATTATACGACCCACATGCTCCCAACTCAGAGAGTAAGGTTCGATCGAAGAAGCTACGTCCTACAATTGCAGAACAGTTTCAACGACAAATTAAGAAAACAATGATTGAGGACTGATAGCTACCGATCTCTCAACTTTTACTATTGTGGCCTTTCGAGTTGATAATCCGCAGTACTCCCAATAGGCAAGAAGTTGGATCTTAAATTTGCTCTCAGAAATTTGACTTGGGAAATTATTTCAACTACGTTTCTTCATAACTATGTTTAAACTTACCTTATTTGGATACATTCTATTTAGGTTTTTATCAAAGTACATCGGTCATCTCACAGAGAAATCACAAAGTAACTTCTGAAAGTTACCTGACACAATAATATCATATCTTTTAACGCAATCCACAAAAAAACGGTCTTCAAACAATGAATATTTGACTTATTACATTATCTATAAATACGTTTTATTTATACAGTTTAATAAACACTGTTCGTATCGAGACGATCAATACCAAAACTACTGCGAGCCACTTGTTCACACTACTATTCCAATATCTCTGCCCCAGATCTTTAACAGCTCAAGTATCTTATACAACAGACGCTATCTGAACTACTTTTAACATGCTTTCAATTTAATGATATGTGCCATTCTAGATCACAACTGAAAACGGTGTTTAGAATTAGGTAGCTATACGTAACTAAATTATAAATATTGAAAATTTCAAAAAGACAGTATGGTGGAGATCAAGAATTACGAGGGGTATTCAATGTATTCTCGGTATCGGGGTGATTTGATATTATTGTGGGCAATTAAAATATGTCATTAGCTAACAACATTATCTGAGGGTATTTATATAAAATTTCATGTTTATAACTTCATTAGTTTGTTTGCTACCTCCAGTCAGCGACGACTAAAATGACTGATGCGACAATGTTGAACAAAATCGAGCATCGTGCGGTGATTAAATTCCTCACTAAACAAGGAAAATCTCAAAAAACTATCCATGAAGAAATTTTAGCCGTTTATCAAGACTCTGCTCCTTCATTATCAACCGTACAGAAGTGGTCAATTGAATTCAAAAGAGCAGGGAAAGTATCGAGGATGATCCCCGCCCAGGTGGGCCAATCACGGCGGCTACCGAAGTAAATTTGAAAATTATCGAAAAACTTATATTAGAAGATGCACGTGTAAAAATCAAGATGTTGGCAGAAATAACTAAGCTATCCGTTGGTACTATACATACTATACTACATGATTATCTCAACTGATCTCAACCTTACAAAAGTTAGTGCAAGATGGGTGCCGCGCATGCTCACTGCGCTTCACAAGCAACCGCGGGTTGACCAAGTGTCAGAAAACTGTGGCAAAATAATGGCCACAGTTTTCTGGGATTCTAAAGGAATACTATTGATCGAGTACACAAAAAAGGTGAAACTATCAACGCAGAAAAATATTCAACCACTTTACGCCGTTTGAGAGAAGTAATACAAGGAAAAAGAAGAGGAAAGCAGGCAAAGAATGTGTTGCTTCTTCACGACAACGCACCGGTTCACACTGCGCGGCTTTCCAAGGCTGCTGTACGAGAGTGCTGGTTCGAGGAAATTAACCACCCACCCTACAGCCCGGACCTGGCCCCCAGTGACTACTTTTTTATTCCCAAATTAAATAAAAGACCTCAGGGGAAGCGATTTGCTGACGATAATGAGCTCAAGTCCGCTTGAAATGAGCATTTTTCGGGGCAAGAAGAAAATTATTTTTTTAAGGGAATAGAAAAACTTATTTCGCGATCAAACAAATGTATTGAACACATGGGAGACTACATTGAAAAATATTTTTTTTCAAGGTTTTATCTTTTTTCTAACTACCCATACCGAGAATACATTGAACGCCCCTCGTATGATCATCTGCAGAATTTTTCCTTGAACTAATATAGTTGTGGTTCCAAATTGGTTTTCATTTGTGTATCATCACGAATTCACGACATCACACCATAATTTTTTATCTACAAAATGGCTTCATTTAATTACGCTCCCAAAAGCTCAATCGGAACAAAAATTTGTTCACATATAGCCTAATGTAAGTAGTACGTTACATGAAGCTAAGTAGCAACTTTTTTTTACACACTCACGCCTGTATACCCGAAGCGGTAGGCAGAGGTGTAATATTACACCCACATTTCGCCATGAATTATGAGGTCCCACATAATAGCGGGCGAGCCTATTGCCGTTACCGGGCACATTACCAGACTCCGTGCTGCTACTGAGAATTCGAAAAAACATTTTTGCCTGACCCGGGTCCTCGATTTGCAGTCGCATACACTATCCACCGGACTAGGGACGCAGTCTGCAACTGTAAACTGTAAAAGTAGGAACTGGGCTGTATCAAAACAGAAGTTAAAAATATTGGCAAATTTTTACACAACAGTATAATAAGTACCCGTAATATAATGTCAGAGTTATATTTATTTAACCAATATTTTGCAAGTTTGTCATATACTTATGATATAAGCAATGATATTTCCTTTTAAAACATTTGAATTGCGTAGATAGGACGTCAATCGTTGCGTTCTTAAACTTAAAATATTCTGCCATATTTAATTAAACAAGTAAGTGAGCCCACCAGAGCATATCAAATAAAACTGTCGATGATAATATTAGTTTTACAAAACATTTCAAGCGCGTTACCGTATATTGTGCAATGTGCTTTCGTACTGTATTTCATGAACGTCACTAATTTATACCACGTGTATCCAGTCTTCAGCTCTTCTAATATACATATTTATGGATGGTTACAGATTTACATATTCGATTACAGAAATTGAATGTGTTCGGATACATTAAGTTGAAGTAAAAATTTGTGTAAAAATTGTGATTATATTACAATGTAATTCATACCAAATAAAACGTTTCCAATGCAAGTGTAATAACCTCATCAGACAAAAGATCTGGAAATACTCATCCATATAAATAAGCACATAATACAGCTTCATAATAAATACATGAGATACTTATAAATTAAAAAAATACAATTTTAAATCTGGGTCACTGTTGCGCAAATAGCCAATTTACGAGTGGGATATCAGCATTGTGCACTCGTGCTTTTGTAGATACTATGTACAGTAATGACTTGTTAAAACCTGCCTGTTGAATTATTTCGTTTTGGATTCAGTCAAGTACTAAATTTAACGTCAGTTAGTTTATTTGATAGGTCATCCACATAGTAACATTGAAATAATATTACTCGCGAGTCAAACTTTGACGTAGCAGTTGATTTATCAGACTGAAATATCATTGAATCGTGTTCAATTTTAATATCGTTATCTGTTCAATTTCCGTCAGTCAGAAGTATCAAAAATTACATTGATACTGAGCCTTCACAATTGAAGGCTTTAATAATTTTAAATTGTTTTTACAGTGGTATACAACCTTTGGCACCTGGGTTTTTTTGTGCAATAAGAACGCAAATTGTTCGTCACAGAAAACATGGCAACCTGATTGATATAGGTATGCCGTCGAGATTGTGTTATCACCGAGATTTGGCTTAGCTTGAAATTTAGGGTTTGGCATGTGACGATGGCAAAAAGCCAGATGCAGCAATCTGCGCTTACCGCCACGGCAGTTGGGTGCGCTCTCAGCGTGAGACAAGGATTTTCTGTCTGCCAAGCAGTTAGTGAGTTATGGAGGCGATGCTGATGCTTCAGCGAATATAATACCAAAGCTTCTCTGGGGCTTACTGTCATTTATGTGAATCAAAGTTTTTTCGTCATGGAGTCAAGTGATCCAGTAAACCAGCAAAAATACTATTCGATGCCTCTCTAAACCTCGATGTGATGTAACTTTGCAATGCTGGAAGTATTCCGGGCATAATTCCAACTATCCCTACTGCTTAATTACCTACGCTGTTGATCCTCAAATAGCGCTTTATAAATAATAGCTAAAGCCGCACTTGCACCCGCGTTATATAAGGCAACTGCTTCGCACCCATCCCTCAAAGCGTAATGTTATACATATAGCGTGCCTCAATAAATAGACTATTCAACACAAAAAATAAAATTCAAATCAGACTAGTGGTTCCTTAGAGTAGCGCCTTCAACCAAACCAACTCTTCAGCTTTATAATATTAATATAGATAATATCGAATACAATTTTAACTTTAGCCATAATTTCTTTAGGATCTTTAAAAGTATTTTAGTAAATTAATCGTATTTTACTTGGCAACATGGCTTCATCCAATTTTCTGAAGAAATCAATACCGAAACAAAATCTCATATCTAAAAACGGATTATGAACACCAATCTCAAGTTATAAGTAATATAATATTTCAATATAAGGCAGTAACATTATACAGTAAACTGGAATGAAGCCATTGTGAGATTCTGTTTAGTTATAATCAAACTAAGCCAATTATTATTATAGAGAAAGTTGTAACAAGGTTATCTTCCGAGGGTGCCCAAGTAATTTATTATTAGCTTGTTTTGAACCTATTTCAACTCCAAGAATTCATATTTTTCGCTATTCGCTCTGAACTGATTTCAGTTTATGGCAATTGAGGATATTATAATATTGTAGGTATGTACTTATAACATAATTATAAGAGTACAGTAATGTTATAACGAGTATGTTTTATTTTTGCTAATGATTGATCATAGAACTAAGTGAAATACGTCAAAAATGTTATACCTTTTAATGCTAAAGCTATATATAGTAGGGCTCGTATGTACGTACATACTAATTTAACTTTATCATCATCAGGCTGCCATAGTCCATTACTGGATATAGGCCTCTCCAATGGCATAACTTTGAGCTCGATTGTCAGCTCTTCATGTCCAGCCGCTGCCAGCCACTTACTTTTAACATTTCAGTATTTTTTTCTATTGTACATTAATAGCAATAATTCTCAATTTAAGATACAATTTTAAATTTTACCACAATCAAATGTACTTGAAACCGACATTATTTTAAAATTGTTGGTCACTCATGAATACATATGTTTTTTTTACCCAAGATGTTTAAACTTAGTTTAAAAAATAAATTTTGCTAATTTTCCAAAATAAATGAACTTGCATAATTTTTAAAGTTCCTTAACTAGTCTTACTATTTACTATTTATCTGTCAGAATAGTGTTTAATATTAAAACAACAAAAAACCGACGAATTTCATTCATTTCTAGTCGTAATGTTCAATAAAGTAAAATAAGTATAAATACTTGTTCTTTTCTTTTTTAATATTTATCTTAGCTACTTCTTATGATAGATTTTTCTGAATGACCATAAGTTCTACTATAAGCCATTTGCTGAAGTTGAAACCACAGTCCTTATTTTAAGGGAACTGACTCCGCGCAAGGACTTTTAAAAATCTCAGACTGCACGATTGGCGTTGACCTTTTATTCTCAACATTTTTAACAAATTCATTCAATTTTAGGAAAGCTTAACTCAGTATTTATTTATGCGTGTAATCTTTATGAATGTTTACAGACGAAATACAATTTTACGAATGCAAAAATGTTTGTGGTTTAATATAAATTATTTTTCATTGATTGTCATAATATACAAAACCGCCAGTAGTGACAGATTTAATTTGTTTTACGTAATTGCGTCATTAATCTCGTGTGATAAATATAATACAAAATTAATGTGATAAAAATTTCGATACATTGCATTGCCTACTAGGAGAATAAGTGTTGCTGTTGGGGATACATTCACATTACATAGGGCTGAAGTTTTGGTCAGCAAGCTATAACAAATAATTTGTTATGTTTTAAAGGAGATGTTTCATTTTTGGCTAAAAAATGTACCATACCTTAAAAAATAGGGAAAAATATCAGTAATCAAGGAAAAATATTATTACAAGAATTTACTCGTATTTGAGATCATAGAAAATAAAAATATTTTTCTGTTCTTGCCATATTCAATAAGGTGTTGTATTAGATTGTAGCATGATACCTAATGCGTTCAGAAATTGTAGGAGATGAAATGACAACATATTTATTATTTTATTTTACATCTTTGTGTTATTTACATAACACAAAGATGTAAAATAAAATAATAAATACAGTTATGTATAACTCAATTGCAGCATACTGCTTCTACAATAAAAATAATTTTGAAGAATAGTTATGAACCTATCTTATCGTAAAAAATAGTTATAAAACTGCACTGGTCTTACAGGACCTGTGCATTTCGGAACGAAATATTTGTTTTGACATTTTGATGTTAAGACACTTGACAATTATTTTATGTCAATGTTTTCATAAAACGTCATTTGCAAATGTCACAATCTGTCACAAAATGCCGCCATGACTATTGAGACAAACGTCAAATATTTTTTTTATTTTATTTTTTACATCTTCAAAACTATTTTAAAGTGGATATTTTTAGTTTAATTATGCTTATGGGTTAATTTCCTAGGTTTTTTAATATGGTACATGTTGTAGCCAAAGTTCCATACAAAAAGGAAACATCTCCTTTATACCCAAAGTCTTACAAAATTGTAGATTAGACTCTCAAACTTAGACAAAAGTTGAATTAAACAAATTACTAGAGTATCTAAATAGATAAAATTTGAAAATCAGAAAATTAAATTTTTGCTTTATTATGAACATCAAGTCCCGATTATTACATCTAAGACATCTTATCGTATTATCCATAAGCTTTTCGCAGAGCGACCGACCTTCACAACCCAATAGAATATTGATATTCCATGGCTTAGACTTGTGGAAACTAAGCGCATCAAGAATAACCCTGATATATTCAGTTCCACTTATTACACAAAGGAACTGACTTACGACATTAGTAAGGTTGTCACGTCCTATTATAATTCATATCACAGAGATATTGAACTACCGTCTATGCAGAATGCATTTCTTCGTAGAGCTACCCGACTCAGGGAATGTAGAAAATGAATATGTTCTCTGCTATATATATCTTGCTTTGAAAACAGCACTAGGAATAATTTTTGCACTGTGGAGGCTTTTGAAAACATACACGGGATAGAAATGAAACAAATCATAACATATGTATGAAACCGGACTCAGTAAAGTAATTATTTTGAAACAAGGTTATAACTGCATTTGTTTCCTTCTCGATGTTTTGGCATGGGTTGCTTGTCCATTTCCTAATGGATAGGCTAATGGATAGGGGTCGTATATTTTTGTTAAATATTTATGTGATACAAAGAAAACACAGCCATCTATTGATTACCATTTGTAAGGCATTAGCTTTAAAAGGAAAAATAGGTGATGTCAAATAGATTTAATATTCACTTTTTTAAGAAACCCTCATGTACGCTATTGTTATTTTAATTGGCAGAATGACGCAATGTTTTCGACCGCTGTGACGCGTGAATTATTACGTCATAGTACTGCATCATATTGCACGTGGTCAGAATACTAATATAACGTCGGCGTTATAATAAAATATATATTTTTTAAATTTAGATGCAAAAAATATTTATTTCTGTTTCATAATACGTCGGAATATTATAAGATTGCCATAATTGAATATACTCATGTTCATTTCATAGAGGTGAAATCTCAATATTTACAGAGGTGTGTAAAATTTAAATACATAGAATGAAAAGGAAAGACTGATCACAAACAAATCATTAAATTTGCAAGAAAATTCATAATATTTATGACTCGCATTTATTCTTTAAAAACATAGTAAAGCACACACCTTGCGTTTATAAAATAATTATTATGAAGTTTTCTTTGCACTGCAAAACTTTTTTAAACTCTAATATTGAGTTAAATAATAATAGACGCATTAGCTAAAGCCATTATTAGCACGCAAATAAGTCACGCCAACCAACCGATGTGTACCGAAAATTATCAAAATTTTTCATATAAAAATAAAAGACTCATTTTATTAATTTCTTTGACGTCGCCCGCGGCTTCAAAAGCGTGAACTATATTCAAATTCAAATTTAAATTCAAATTCAAATCATTTATTTGTTCATAGGTTCATTATAATAAACACTTAAACAAAGTCATACTTTTTTTTAAATTAAGCTAGATGAGGCCGGTGTTTCCTAACTGACTGCCCTGAGAAGAAACATCCGAAACAAACTCAGAGGTCATAGTCTCTTTTAAAGTCCAGATAATTATTTTAAAAAAATAAAAATAATAATAAGTATACAACATAAAGTATAAATATGTGAGTACAATGTGAGACGACTATACGAGTGAGAGACTAAAAAATAGTTATATTTTGATAGAATTGCAGCAGCAGTTCAGAGCCGACCAGTCCCGGCAGACGGCACCCGTTCACGAGTATGACGTGAGACTCAGCCATAGCTTAGCTCAACCATTTTTTAGGGAACCAAACCACCCGACCCACAACGCCACCGTAAGCAAGACTTTTTAGTGAGCATGACGACCCAGAACTGCATGACAATCATCACGTCAATTAGAAAAAAAGAGAAAGCGACTACATGGTGCTCACATATTGACAATTTTAAGTTATCTATAGGAATATCATCATGATCTATAATGGTATTACAATAATAATAATTTTACAGTCAATAGCATAATCTAAATTAACAAATGAATGAATAATAGCATAATAACAATAAAACATCCATAATAATGGCATTATGACTCAAAAGCATAAATACAGCAGGGTAAAAAAAGAGAATTACAATTGTCAGTAAAAATAATATTAAATTTGGATGTCATGTATAAAAACAAATTCAGTATGATAGCAAGATTAACATACAGTCATATAAAAGTACTTAATCAAATGTCAAATTTAATCATGAAAAATTAAAAAAGTCATCTATATAATAATATGTACTGGATGTATAATGTCCAGAGTCAAAATAATCAATTTATAAATAATTTATGTATATGATAATAAGACTAACATACGGTCATATAAAAGTAATGAAATGTCAAATTTAATAATAAAAACAATAAATACTATATAATAATATGTACTGGATGTATAATGTCCAGAGTCAAAATAATTAATCTATAAATAATTTAAGTATGTCCAGTGTATACATTGAGCTGGTCAATCCCATGCGTTTTTATCATTCATATAATCTAGAATTGTATAGTATCCATGTCTATTATATCCTCAAACTCCCCTTGAAATCAACCTGTCTATTGGGGAAAACACTTCAAACAGCTGTTCTGGAGTTTCTGAGTTTCACGCATTCACACAGACAAACAGGAAGAAAAGGGGACTATAATTTTATATTATGTATAAATCCAATAAACAAACACAAATATTATATTATTGAACTTATTTAAAATAAGTTCAGGCGGTGACTTTTGAACCTCTCCTCCTCTCCTTCCTCCTCTTCTTACTGGTCTCACCAGTTTTAACATAATATTGGTTTATTTTCCCTCTTCTTATTTTCATTTTCCCTAATTCGTTTCCGTAAGAACGACACTTGGGATAGCGTGAGTGTCTACAAAGAAAAAACACAGCCGTCTTAGAGCACTATAATTCATAAAAAATTGGCATCTCAAAAACATAGTTATCTATATGTCCACACATTGTGCGTTAGTAGATAGCGATAGGCTATTTTAAACTATCGAAGAATCTTAGCTGAAGTTTGGGCTTCACCGATAAATACGATTATCCTTGAAGAAACTTGTTATTCACATAATAATATGTTTGCTATCCCTGTGAATGTAAACTCATATAAGGGTTCATCGGGGGTCGTGTCGCTCCCACATTTCCCTAGCCACTGTTATGACTACAGGTAATAAATACCGTGCCTATTCCCACAGCGAGTACTAAGTGCTATTTTTAAGCAGGTATAAATAATTATAGTTTGTTATGATCTAAAGGCTATTGTTGGTCAGTTCACGATAAGCTCAAAAATTACTGAACAGAATTCTATACAATAATGAAATTAATTGTGGCCTAGTATTTCTGTTGTTTATCTTTTTAACCCCCTATGCAGGAGCGAGAAGTGTTATAAGATTAAAAGGCGTATTTGTGTTCCTATCTCTACCATTTTAGCTTTCAAACGGACAAACTGATGTAAGTGCAGTTGTTAACCGACGACGCTTAGATTAAAATAATCTATCTATCTTTATCTTCGCGCTCTGTCTTGTGAACTAGGCAGGATTTTAGCTTTTATCTATACTTTTTTGCTATATTATCCTAAATGATTGCAGTTTCATCTATACGGATGCCTCCGCGACCACGGCCGGAACAAGTTGGACGAAGCGTCGATAACAAATAAGTTAATGATTAAGAAACGCAAAATTATTTTGTATGATTTCTTGAAGGAGTAACAAACATTCATCCATCCCACACACTTTCGCATGTGCATTGTGTAAATAGTACTCGTAGAATGTAAAGGTCAACTAAGGTATTATTTTTTACTTATTACTACGTGTGCTTTAGCGATGCTATCACACTTCATTACAAATAAACGAAAGCTCTTTGTTTTATAATTTCCACCACCATCAACGAACAAGCCAATCCTTGACCTGTTTCGAATAAGTGAAATGACTCGCTAAAAAGTATTAATACACAAATTAAGTGATGTGAAACAAAGCGACATTGCGGCTACACCTACCTTGTTATATTTACCTACGTCTAGGTCACGGCCTCAAGCGAATGAATAATACCCATTAGCGAGTGCTAATTAATTTTCAACTTTATTACGTGTACAAAGTGTAGAAATTCAAGCCATTATAAATAACTTCACATAATAGCGCTATTAGTAAGTCAAATTTAAATTGCAATTTGCGTGGAAATAACTGGTGGTAGAAATATAGGTAGTAGGTAGCGTGTTGGTAAGTATTATTAAAGTGTATTATAGTCTATACATACATATTATAAAATGTAGTCCTTCGGCTCTCCTGTATGTATATCTGTATGAATGCGATAAACTCTGAAACTACCCAAAAGATTTTTGTACGGTTTTCACTAATAGATAGGACGATTTCTGAGGAAGCTTTAAATGTATATATAGTATAAAATAGAATAAAAGAAAATTATGATAGATATGAGTCATAAAATATGTATTTTTATAGAAGAATATTCCCGTTAAGTGCAAATGTGCATTTTTAGTAAATAACTTTATGAAGCCCCACAATTTGCATATTATGGTCACAGTCTATTTTATATGGAGTATTAAGTTTCATGCACTAAAATTTCGATCCTCTCGCTTTTGCATTTATAATATACAATTTAAAATAGTTTGCAAACTCCACTAGATATCGATTTAAACATTCTAATTTTGCTGATGCGGCCATTGCGTTGTATCGAAGTATATGCTCCATTCAGCTTACGAAGAACTTTAGCAGAGGCCAATATTGGCGCAATACGCTGCATCCAATTACTGTGCACTCGCGTAATAAATCCACATAAAATTATGAAGATTTCGAAACGAACGCAATGCAAAACCTTCGCTTTTGTTAAGAAATCGGCTCGTATTTTTTCACTGTTGTAAAAGTGGACTATACTTGTACCATTATCAAAAGGTAATAAACCCTTTATGTTTTTTAATTAATTTGTGCGTCAAGTGTAGTACCTATTTTTTTCAATAAATTCATTTTAATATTCAGAAAATCATCTAAGAATAAAAAATGTCGTCACTTGGAACTCTTTATTTCTTAAATCGTATTTTTTTTTGTTTAGGTCAATTGTTGTTAACAAGCTTGCCAACAATTTAGAGCCAAAAAGTGAATAGTTTTTATTAATTTCGATATTTTTGATGACAATGAGAAAATTTAAAAAAACTCTTTAAATCTCGATATCTCATAAACCGTTTAATTTTGGACCCTTAGTTGGCGGAAGTAAATTTATTGCAAATTACCTCAAATATAACCTCCTTAAAGGATTTGGTCGAATTACCAAACACTCTGTATAATAGTAGTTGCCAAACTCCACTAGATATCGGTATAAACATTAAAATTAAACTGATCCAATGGCTCGGCCATTGCGCTGTATCGAAGCATATGCTCCATTCAGCTCACGAAGAGCTTTAGCAGAGGCCAATATTGGTGCAATACGCCGCACACAATTACTGTGCACGTCGCGTAATGAAACTATGGAGTTTTCCAATAAAATAACAGTTTTCTATCAACCAATAACCGAAAAACGCTATGCAGAACTGTGCTATTTTGTCTCTGGCTCTTATTGTCTTGTTAGACTCAATAAACTAAATTTTCTCAATTGCTTTCTTTTAAAATCAAGTAACAAACAACAATCCGTTTGGTCATATGTTTTCGCAGCAAAATAACTGTAATGGTGAGACAGACAGACAAATGAGTATTTGTTTTCCGTACGACTCTTTAATAAAGCAGATTGCACAATATCATACGTATACTGAAAAATACCAATTCATTTTGATCGATTTTAAAACCCATCTACGTAATCTATGGACACGGTTTGCAGTACTTACTGGATCCAATTATTAACGTAAACCATCTAGGATCTTCTTTAATACTTACTAACAATACATTCTTTACTGTTTCTACGGGATATACACCGCTATTTTTTAATTAGTACAAAAAATTTAACAGGGCACTAAGTATCTTTAACTGATCATAATTATGTAGTTGAAAAATAAAAACACTAAGTCCCAAAACTGTCTCAAAACTGTCCACAAAAATACGTGATAATTGGTAAATGCAATACTAATACTATGACCGACCCGTGTACTATCATACCATTGATAAATTACCCCCCCCCCCCGCCGCCCCTCTGCGCCTGCGCCACGCCAACGCGACACAGTACTAAATTACTAGCGAAAGTCAGCGTATCTAATTTCGTTGCAAAACTTAATTGTTTGTCTACGTTTGCCCGACGCGATGGCCTATCATATCAGTTCATATCACGGGAGAATGTAGCTATGCTTCGTGCGTACTTTTTGAGTGGAAAAATCGCGAGTGCAGCTGTGTACCCATGGACATCGTATTGTGAGTGTACAAAAGTGACCGGGTCAGTGTCAAACAATTAAAACAGTGCATATTGGATGCTTTTGACAACGGTGGTGGACATTTCGAAGGACAATGGAAATACTTGTAAGTTTAGTAAATAATACGTACTTAAGTAAATAATAATTTGATGCAGGCGCCTCAAAATCGGTCTGTGTTCTCCACACACCTTGAGGAAGGCCTATGTCCAACAGTGGACGTCTCTAGGCTGACATGATGACGATAAAATAATTTGTAAATAGCAGATGATTCTAACTTCATAAATACGCCAAAATTACTCTTTTCTTTTAGTCCAGAACACAGTTTATTTTGATATTTGTTTGCTTTCTAATTACATACCTCCGTATTTAATTACTTGTTAAACGATAAATTTTACCGGTCCTACGCCCGAATGAAGTATAAAGGAGAGGGTAGAACTAACAAAATTAAAAAATAACTACCTACATTTATTATTTTTCTTCATTTTATTTTCTATTGCTACCTACATCATAAGTGCGACAGAGAGAATGCGAATGAGCAGGATGGAATATTATCAATGAATTAGTGAAGGGATTGTAAAATATGACTATGATTTAAGTGAGATTTTCTACAATAAACAAATGATAATAACTTTGCTCTTTATTGACATTATGAAATTCTTACGTCACATATGTGATAATAATATCTTCGCTAATCTGTCCTTAAAGTTTTTGTACTAATTAAAAAATAGCGGTGTATACACGTACATCCGTACGCCAAAATATCGGTTACTCAAAACAACTATATATCCCGTAGAAACAGTAAAAAGTATTGATAGTGGCCACGAAAGTTTAAAATCCAACAATATTTTTTTCCCGTAAACGAAATGGTACAAGCGGTGATTATTAATTAATTATAGTAAGAGTGATAGACAAACATTTTAGTTATGTGATTGATCAAGAATTATGTATATTTAAGTAGCTAACTCTGCTCGGATGATCCACTTAAACCTTCCTCAGCAATCATACTATCTGTTGGTGAAAATCGTATAAAAATCTGTTCAGTACACACAGTCAAAATTCACAAAATAATCCAGATTGAATACAAAAAAAACAAAACGAAGTAATTGCAGTTCGTAGCAGCATGCTACCTCTCAAATACAAGTGCGTGAAACTAGAGCTTCCATGTTGCGTCATATCGTCAAAACATTTCTTGTTAATCTAGTAGTTACTAAGCAAGCGTCTTACTCTTTGTTATTTACATTACAAACACGTGTACTTACACATGTATTGTAATGTCGCCCAGCTAATCAAACACAATCAAATCCAAAATTATTCAAGATGTTGATATTATCACAACAATAATATTGTAAGATTAACCTACTAACAAGTTTACCTGGTCAGCTAAAGGAAAAAGAAAAACAGAAGTTACTTTCGTCAACCACGACTATGCACGAATAAAGTAAAAACATATAGGCCCATTTACTCATAAACAGTTTCTTGAAGGAATTGTATTCCTGTCTTTGTCTTTTAAATATGGTAGAAAAGAGAAAGCACGTAACTTGGTTGGCAATAATTGCCTCGTTTTATAGCCTTAACGCTAATACTCCAGTGCCCACTTTAAATATAACGCTTGCACGCACGATATTTGCCCCATCAACACTCAACGATCAAGGCCGTACTCCAGCTATGGTATCAAGCTATAAAAGAGCTAAGCTAACTTTATCTTTTACAGATAAGTGGATATGAATAACATTAGTTTGAAGTGCCAATTACCAAGTTACCAATTTTGATACGATAAAAGTGGTCTTGTGTTGTCGTGGGATTTTTAAGTTATATATTTGTTACTTACTCATTTCTACTGCTACTACTAGTGTGTTGAACTACGGTTCGTAATAACTTGATAAGTATACGCAACGCTTGCTTAGATCAAAACTTGGAAGGGTACCTTATTATGGCTTTTGCATTCTGATGTATAAGCAAGAATGCTTCGGGCACTACCATCTTCGGAGAACATATAAAACAGTCTACCCGATTCTATCTATCTCTTGATAAGAATAGTTTGGCCATGGTCATTGAACGGTCTATAAACGTTGGCACGGAGTTGGTCACACACTAGACCAAAACCAAAGAAAACTTTTTTTATTTATAGAGTTAAGAAGGAATATTGTAAGCCTTACCAAAAGGACCGTAAAAGGTTTCAAATTCTTTCATAAACATGGTAAACAATTTTGTCCAAGATAAAATATTGCAGAATAAATTTAAATCTTGTTAAAATTAAACAGTTCAACATTTAGTTTCCAGAAAACTGTTGAATAATTCACTTGAAACGGTTCTATGTAAATTGTATATTACGAAGATTATTGAAACAGAGTAATGAAAACATTTGGAAAGATAGAAAACAGATAAATAGAAGAACGCAAATTATACGAGAGATAAGCATCAAGGAGGAAGACATATGCATATAACGAATACTAAGAGTGTTAAAAATAAAGCTTTTGTATCTGTAAATTCTGAAACATGCCTTAGCTTGTATTGGACGCCGTCTTTTTGCAAACTCACCAAGCTTTGTGTATCTTAGCCTCTGAGCACTCAAATACAGATACCGTGCACTTCAGTTATGAATATTACAAAATTAGACGCACTGAGTTCAAAGCGCTGGATATCTACTAGATAAATTGTTGGCAGTCAAATTAACTTGATTATAATATCTCTGTGGAAATTGAGAAGTTGTATAATGTAGGATTTATAAAAAAGTGCTGCATGCTCTTTAAATAGGGACTATGACAATTATTGTGTCCAACGAGTTTCAGAGTTTGTAGCGTGACTTGATTTGCTTTTGTTAATTTTTCGGTGAAGTTAAGCAACGTTTGTAGCGGTCACTATTTGGATGGATAACGGACCGTTTAGGTATTTACATCACATTGCTACCGTGCTTCAGAGGTTACATAAGGCCATCAATTTCACTTGTCGTCTCTACTATTAATTATTTACAGCACGTCGGAGACCTATGAGTGGCCTATAAACTCTTACCATCAAAGTTGGCCACACACTCACCCAAAGCGAGACAAGCTCTTTAGGAAGGATTGGTTTTGTATAATGTTATATTCTGGGCTGGTGTAACCCATGCCCAGAATAAACATAAAACGTGAAGACAAAAATAAAGTATTTTACTTTTTATTTCCGAATAATAACGGGACATGGACCCGTTACCTACATAAATATAAGTACCTATATTTTATATTCATATTGTCTTATGTAACCCACGCAAGCATAACGTTAGCAAACATAAGATCTATTTAGGTCAAGTGTAAAAGTTTGGGTTATTCTCATAGGGCCCCGATCCCTAAAGCACCTGTACCGGAGGGCTTTGATTTACTCATGTCTTGCTAAACTCAACTAGAAGTAAATTAAGCTTGAAAGTACCGTTAACTGCAATATACCGTTTATAAAATTTTATTAGTTACTAAAATAAAAACTTAACCTTAAGGACCAGGAAAAAAATTGAGTTTTGCTTGGCTATAGTATTATAATTAAAAAATACATAGTAGAGTTTTTATGGTCATCATAGGTTTTAATTATTGTCACAATCGCTTCTTTTTCAATACACAAAAATCAAAATATCTAGACTAAATGGAAAATTAACATAGTTTAAAAACAGGCAAAATTGGACTTCGACAATCAACTATAAAAATTATCAACATCATTATCAACTTATTAATAGAGAAATAGTATTGTAAAGTTTAAAAAAAATAGTGAGTAATGGGGTACATCTAATTTTAAAATCTATGAGTTGGTGTTGTACAAAAATTCAAATTAAATATTTTCATCTTATATTCTTTCAAACTCATACACTTATACACTTTTTATGACGACGGTACAAGTCGAAAATAATAGGAAAAAAAATATAAATGTAATCAAATTTCTGTAAGGGAAAAACCAAAATTTTTGGGCGTATCGGTAATCTTAATATATAAAATCCTTGCGTTACTGACTGACTGACAGACAAGCTACAGCCGAAACTACTCGGCGCAAGAAGCAGAAATTTTGCATGTATGTTCCTTGGGGACCGTAGGGGTGTACTAAGACGGGATTTCCCGAAATTCCCACGGGATCGGGCATATAGGAAAAATCGAAAATATGTGCGTGCGAAGCCGCTGGCGTCGATTAGTGTTCAATAAAACGTAATTTGACTGCCGTGTTTCTCAAGTGGTTAACCTACTGTAAAGATGGAGATCTTGGCTATGATGCCCATCCATCACAAATATTTGTGTGGCGAGTGTGATTTGTTGTATGTCTACGTCTGATTTATCTATAATACGTGAATAGAATACTTTTAAACTTTTGCGACTAGTACACATAGTAATGTTTATGTAACGGGTGTATGTCGCGTAATTATTTGAAAATATAGGTAACATACTATATTTCCCCCGACAATAAGTGTGCTTACCTGATATCTGTTTAGATAGATAAATAAATCTTTACTGTGCAAATACCATTGTCACAAATTTAATTATTTATAGATACCTTATTTCTCAGAGTGAGAAGAGGCCCGTGCCCAGCAGTGAGACAGTATAAAGGGCTGGTGATGATAGATAACTTAAATGTATACAAATTGTAGAGCACAAGGGTTTAGTTCCCAATCAAGTTACCAATTCGTATTTAATAACTTCGTGAGTCTGCAATATCTTTAATCAAAAACTACATAAATTCACTTTATTCACGCACTCAACGATAAAAGATCGGCAGATTGAAATGAATAATAGAACACAATGGCTGCCCGCACTATCATCCAGAAGGAAACAATATTACATTCTCTATCAATCAATGCTTCTACGAAAGGTAAAACAAGTTACCTAAATACCTACACTTCACTTTGGAACATACCAATTTGGGGCACTTTAAATTGAATGAATAATGCCGAAACTTATTACTCGCAAGTATAAGGTAATTCTCGCAAGAAAATAAGCAATTTTTTGTAACATTTGAAGAATTTTGATGAGTTCGGCCGAATTCTTGTTGTAACTGAAGGAAATTTTGAGATGTTTGTATTTTTTTACGGAAGTAATTTGCTTACTTATTACAAACTAGGAGTAAATAAGAACGAGGCTTTTGAAATAGGCATCTTCTTTTTTATATTACTTACTTATTATTACTTGTTATAATTTCACCTTGACCGTATAAAATAGACAAATTATTTATTTTAAAACATTTTGGATCGACCTAAATATCAATTTGGATATAATTTCAAAATTAGTGAAGTAGTGGCGGAGATAAGTTATTAATGTTAGATTATTTTTAATTTAAACAATTTGTAGCTAATCAACCATAAAAAATGAACACTAGCGTCTTTGTTTTATTTATGAATGGCAAACGAGCTTCAATCTGCCTTAGTGTTGACGGCTAGCCGTAGCCCTTACGTGACCAGTACTCATTCTCTTCGTCCACGAACACAAACTCTCTTCGTCCTTTTAGGTAATTGCCTTTTCTCTGATACAAAGAAAAGGCAGACGGTAAGGGAAGGAGACCTCAGTATAAAACGCTCTCAATGACTGGTCAAGACACAGCAGTAGGAATATCTCTGCTTTTATTTAATCTTCTGCAAAAGGATGGTACAACCACGGTCGAGCCAACTTCTTCAACCTGTAACCAGCATAGGTGTACCAGTAAAAAATGATTACCATCGTAGTCATAGTGCTATCTAGATTCCATCAAAGTCTTGCCGTGGAGCCCAGGGTCCACTTTCTAGTCTCAATGATATGAAAAAAACATTATACCAATGAAAAATATGTTGTGCTTAAAGTTAAGTTTAAATTAAAATCTATCTGAATAATTAATACATTTGTAAAATTCAAGTAGTTTCAACACATGTCTCCAACGACTCTGAATTAGCCTGACTTAATAGCAAATCTGAAAACCTTGTAATAAAATGCTATGAACATCTTTATGGTTATTTGATTAGCCATAAATATCTTCCTGATAAATATTTATATAGCAGTAAAATATTATACCAAATAAATCATAAATTTATCGATACCTAAGTACTTCGAGTAGTCAAAACTGTTATTTTACTCGTAAACAACAGTCACTATTAAGATATAAGATTTTTTTACTATGACATAATGATGTAAACCTTGGCGATACTTTAGGCTGCTTATGCAGCAAAGATGGCGGAGGTAGTCCAGTAGTGGTCAACGACTGCTATCAGATGTGCTGAGTTTGATAAGGAAAACTTTCTCTTTTAAGGAAAAATCCCTCACTAATGGGAGTAATGCCATGTCACGGGAGACTTTTACAAACATTAATTCAGCGGACGCAAAGTATACCCAAACTTGAAACAACTTCGTGTATCATACAGACATGTCTCGTGTGGAGATCAAACCGACAACACTCGTCTCGTCGAATTTTTAAACGACGAAGCGCCTGCTTAATGAACTTCGACAAAATTATGTGCAATCAAATAAAATCATATTATTTTAGTATAAACATATGAAGTGATTCTAAATATTGCATGACATTTTCAGGAAAATGTCGTGCCGCGAGACCAACGAGGCAGGCTCGTTGGTCTCGCGGCATAAATATGCGCGTGGGATTAGGACTCGATTGGGTCTCAGGTTCAATCTCCGGGTCGAGCAAGGTGTTATTGGGTTTTTCCTTTAGGAAATTCTCAGTAGCAGCACGAAGTTTGGTAATGTGCCCGGTACGGCAATAGGCTCGCCCCCAATTACGTGGGACTAAAAATAAATCTGGCGAAAAATGTATGTATTTTCCTCGCCCAGCTTAGCTCCACACGACACATCTTTGGACGACACGCAGTTTTATCTTCTCACGCATTTATTCGTTTTCTTTTTCGATATCGTGCGTTTTCCGGATTCTTGAGGAATGATTTGTCGTGAAAAAGTTTTTGTAATGGTGAATCCGAATGATTTGTGTGAAGGACTTTTCTTACTCTTTATTCTGTTTGATCGAATTTCGCGAGTATTGGAGAACCAGATGCGTACTAAAAATTAAAATAGATTCTTGAAATAGAGTGAACCGTAATAACAATGGTAGTACGTACGAATGTGATTCTATAATTACTTACACTCTCGGGAACTACTAGGCTGATTTAAATACTTATTTTTGTGTTAGATAGCACATTTATCAAGGGAGGCTATAGGTTATGTAACATCACGCTTTAACTCTTCAACTGCCGATGCACTGATCAGTGCGAGACATAATAGATTTTCTATTGTGTTATGTATCGCAGCGGTCAAAAGGTTAAGCCACGGATGGGGACCAGTAGCCCTAAGTAACGGTACTGTGACCGCGGCCTCATCTAGTAGTAATAAATACAACTAATAAAATAATTATTTCGATAATATTTAGACCTGTGCGTGTGTATGTCTTAAATAGCAGTATTTTCCAAAAAATCCTTATAATAGGTATTTATGGATCACTAAAAACCAAAATTATACTTTCGCAGCACAATATGCTAACCGCAATTCTCTTGGGACTGTTCCTAGCGCTACGCGACATCAGTAGACAACACGCTGGTTTTAGTGGGTGCATTCCAAACGTTTGTAAGGAAACCTCACACACCTTCACCCATCACACACAGGAGGAAGCTAATGAAGAAGATGACCCTGTGCTTTGAGTTCCAACATCATCATCATCGTCCTAGCGTTTTCCCGGTTGCATCTAAAACTTACACGACTTGGAGCCCAAGGTCCGCTAACTGGTCTAACCAAATATGACAGGATATCAACTTTTCCACAGAGTGACTGCCGTCTGACCTCCGTAAACCAAAGGGATAGCGATATGCCGTGGTTCAGACCAGTGTCAGTTTATTTGAGGGTACTGACTCCCCGTAACGACTGTCAAAGATCTTTATGACAGCCGGGACCGACACAGTTTAACGTGCTCTTTGAGGCACGGGGCAAGCGATAATTAACACTTTATTTGAGTTCCAACATAAGGGTATTTTTGCCTTTTCTTAATTTGAGTTGTAGCATGCTCTTAACTACATTTCTATGCAAAGTTATTGCGAAAATATTTTAATTTTGTTAAACTACTTGGAGCAAAGCGATTTGTTAGCATCCTAGGAGAGCACACTTCTTTGTTCCAAGTAGAACTTTAAGATACAAGAGACATTACATGAATTTTGTACTGTACTAGCTCATGTCTAGTCACCGTCTGCGTGAATTTAGGTCATCGCTTTTGTACTGTTTCGATGCATTTGCTACATCACTGCAAAATTTCATCAAGATCGTTTCAGTAGATTTTACGAGAAACATCCATCCATCCTCGCAAACTATCGCATTTATGATAGTAGTAATTATCTAGCTCTTCAGAATATATTGACTAGATTCTATATTACACCTCTTCAAAGTAAATAAATCGACGTGATTATAATTAAATTACGTAGGTCAGGCTCTAATTCAGCTTAAGTCGACGCATTTGAAGTGGTTCATAGCCAGAGTTGCATAAATGGATACAAAGACGCGTTGGGAGTTGAATTGAAGCCAAGTGCTGAAGATATCGCTTCAGAATTGCCTTGACCTTACCGTTATGGAACTTTGTTGGCATAGGCAACGAGACAAAATAGCTAATAGTAAGTTAACGGTGCATAGCCTTGTCTGCGTTTTTTTTACTGCATAAGAGTTTGAATATATAAAATTATGGTAGAAATATAAATATAGCAACATAATTTAAAAATGTACGCACATAAGTAATACTGTAAGTATATTTTGTTTGTGGGTTGTACATTCGGTGTAACGTAAGCCGAAACGTCGGAACAAAATAAAAGAAAAATCGCCTTCTTTTAAAGTAATAGGTAATAATAGGTAGGATTGAGACTATCACATAAATTCTAGTACGCATATAAATCGTGAAACTATAGCGGTAATTACTATTTACATACCACTATGACCATCTAGCGAACGACGGCAAATACAATCAACACGGCGACATCTAACGGACACGACGACACTAAAGACCTGCATCGCGCAAGCGAAGATCTCACACGCGATGACTTTATATACAAGTTCCAAATTAGTTCCTTCGGTCTGCAGTCCACCAGGCTCGACTACCTATTGGTCAGAGGATCCTCCCTCTAGTTGCAGGAACACCACACATTATTCCTCCACAAAAGTTTAAATAAATATCTCCTAAGTTAAAGTAAAGTAAAACCTATGGCTTGGTTATTTGCGTCTTTACAAATTTATTACTTAATGATTTTACTTTTACATTTAGTGATACTTTTGCAATGCAAAAGTTTTGACTGGGCCGTTACATACATACATACATCATCAGCCCCTTAAAGTCCACTGCTGGACTAGGCATCTCCTTTGAAAGGTGGAATTGGCCTACTATACCACGCTGGCCAAACGGGTTGGTATAGGGTTTGTATCAAGTTATCCTTCTCTTACAGTGCTGTTCTCTGCTTAGTATGGTCGTCCCTCTGTCGGCTCTTACGACACCCATGGGATGATATGGGGTGGTGACATTGCGTATTCTTAATCCGTCACCACACGGAATACGAAAGAATCTAAAGAGAACCACACGGACTGGGCAGTTAATCGCGTTCTTTTCAGATTGGCCGCCATACCCGAAATTCGGTTGCCTATATATCTAAAACTCGCAGCTCTTTAAAATCATCTCGATAAGCCTTCCATAATGAGCCGTTTGAAACCTATTTTCAAACTCAAAATCCTCGCTGTAATGGAACACTAACAATACGTATTAAACTCCGTTATTGTCTTTGACAACAGCCATCTGATATTAGCCAATTAGCTCGGAACCGGATTTTCGCTCCGATAGATCAAAATTATCATGCGTTGAATTAGAGCTATAAAGTGTGTTCATTTGAGATGAGTGATAACGAGTATACGTCCGACATTACTTTGTACTGACTTTATGGTAGCTATCTTTTGGGAAGAAATTCGGATTAGGAGGCCGTGATCTACTTCAGTATCACCCTAGCGTTATATTAGGTACATTTTAAGCAAGCGCGTCAGAGACCAGGTTTGGTATAAAAATCCATCGAGATTTAATCGAAGAAGCCAGGTTAACCTTCTGGCTTCTTCGATAAAATCTTTAGCATAGTAAAAAAATAATAGTAGCGAGTTAATTGCCTACTCTTGCGTTGACGCACGGGTTGTCACTTCTTACACCGCGCGCGCTTTTTCGCCGCTTTTTTAAGTCATTGCGCTGAATACTTCACAATTTAAGCTTGCATATATATTTTTTTCAAATACCTACTGACTACCTAAGCGTTATATAACTATTTAAATGCCCTTTATAATGAGAAAAATGTAACAAGTTAAATTTAATGTCGTTTAACACATTGTATAGTATTAATAACGTTTATTACAAAACTGAATGTACATAAACAATTCGAGCGGGCGAGCTGTGTAGTACCTACATGAATGCGCGCGATCAGACGCGCGGCGCATCCCGTACTGAAGCCGCGCTTGCCGCGCTCGTCTATGAGATTGTGTGCGTGAAAAGTGCGTGCGTACACGGCGCCGGTGACTCACGCGTATATTCAAACCGGCGGCGGCCGATTTGTATGAAGCTATCCTACTATTCTTTTTTATACTATGTCTTTAGTTTATTATCTAGTTGTGGCCAAACTTAATTATATACTCCTTGTTATTGATTGTATTCACACTCACTGCTAAGCGATCAGTTCGATTTCCATCCACAAAAAATCTTCTCGTGTATCTTTCTTGTGACTGGGTATAATTTATCAATGATATGAATGTTTTTATGAATTATGTTAGTTATTATATTTTTATTATTTATTATATTTATGAAATATGCTTTTCGGTTAAGATTATATACTGTGCTTAGTTTAAGATTAGACGGCACTTGAATTATCCAAGGACGTTATTGTCGAGTCTTTTCACTTGTTTAATTTCAGTTTAAATCTGCAAATACATACCTCAATTACTAAATGTATTAAAACAAAATCCGTCTATTTTTTATCAACCATTTACCCCAACCTACACAATACCACACGATCGAACGCCAAGAATTCTTTTTTATTACTCCTATCCACATAAATATGAAAGACCATTTCTCTTTATTATGATAAGACATATAAAGTACTTTCTGTTTGTCATCCTTGCTACAACCAAGGGGTGGGACGTGTTATGATAATAAATCTGTCACCGCCCTAATTCCTAAAGGTACGAATGAAGAGATAAAACGTAGGTTATTATGTTTTCGTAACTCTTATTTTTAGAAGGACTACTGTATGTATGTTGTAATGTAGGTAAAATGTTTTTTGGGATCGGGTTCAGGGCGTATTGTAAAGGATTTATATTGTCAGGGAAACAGTCCAAGGTACCAGTCTCTCCGCGGTCACGATCGGTGCAAGACGATCAAAACGTCGAAAAAAATAGGTATTTATACTCTAAACAAGTTCATATTTCGCTCTTAAGACCTGCTTAATCATCTTGTATAACAGTCCAAGGTCAGAGAAACCAGAAAGAAGGTTTTCACCCTTAACCGTGTATACCATCAGAGCATCGGAGCTCTCAGTCAAGAGTGTACGGTGCTGTGTTTTGCAGCGTTCATAGCAAGACTTGGCTTGCCATTCATAACGATTGCATAGGTCACCACTTGGATGGGTGACCGCTTGTAACATTTAGATCAGAGGCCAGAGCGCTACCGTGCATTGGAAGCCATGTAAAGCTGTTGGTCCCGGTTCTTGTCAGGACAAGAATGTTCAAACCATGTCGGTTGCCCTCGGGTGGTCTGAAAACTCCGATAGCAGAATTGGTCAAACACTCACACGAAACAAAAAAAATACAAACTATAGGGCTGTATGATGATTACAGTATTACTTTAATCCCTGCCAAACTAATATTGTTTATCCTCTATCAATATCAATGTGGTCAGCAGATTATCGAAACCGGCAGATTGTCGCCTTTGTCCCCACAATATTCTGATTAGAAAATCACACCCATACCTTTCAAATACGCAGGGTTGCGGGGCTTAAAATTGTAGTTATTAGTTACCAATGTTATGTAGAAAATTCTATGTAGCGTAGCATAGTATTGTTGCAGTGTATTGATTTTTCTTGATTGGTATTGGGTGCGAAAGTGGTTGTCGCTAAACTTGATGCAAATCGACCTAATCTAATATCTATTACTAATAAATAAAGCTGAACAGTTTGTTTGCTTTTTTTTTGCTTTAACGCGCCCATCTCAGGAACTACTGGTCCGATTTGAAAAATTATTTCAATTTTAGATAGCCAATTTATCAAGGAAGGCTATAGGCTATATAATATTACGCTATGAGCCACGGGAGCGGGGCAGTAGCCTTAAATAACGCGGGTGTAGCCACGGGCTCATCTAATCGTATTATAAATAGAATTATTGCATGAATAACATTGATTGTTTGTCACCATCTTATCAATACGAATCACTTGAACTGTCGTTGCATAAATCAGCTTCTATTATAACAATCATATCTGTCATCACGGTGAGCACCAACAATTATATCTCTTTCAAAAGATCGCTTACATCATTGGCCTATTGAACGCATGTGAATGATTTTTAAATAGCCTATTAAAATGTTGATTGAACTGTTCAATGAGTATGCCCCTGACTCACGAGTCATATATGGTATACACAAAACAGATTCTCGGCCTCTTATGTGACAGGAAAGGATTTGATGTGCTTTCAGTACGGCATTCAAAGTACGATTTCGCTCTTGTAGGTTAAAATTGTCGCTATAATTCACGTGACGAGAAAAACTATAAATGCAATATTTAGTCGATATTATAAGGCATTCTCGGCATGACTTATTGTACCCAAAATGACCAACGTACATGATATACATAATAATACCTATTGTTTAATGTCTCGGCAATGCTTTGCTATGTCGCTCACACATTGGAACAATATTTTTTTATAGTGTACAACATTTTTAGATGACCAGTATACCCAGTAAGTTAACCAGTCGTTATAATATCCTGACATTAAATGAAATCATTTTTTATATGCAATGGAATATAGCTTTTCCTTTCGTTGAAGAAATCAAACGGTAGTCGCTCAAGCTTATATTTTGTAAAATATGAACCCTTAGACTAATCTTTTAAAATAGAAGGCATTTTGCTCCAACGCAAAATTCTTAGGCGCAGCCGAAACGATACTAGGAGAAGGATTATGATTGTTCTAGCCGTATATTTATAGAGTTTGTATAAAAAATAGTGGCTTAAAGTATAGCATATACATTAAAATTACTGACTGATGTTGTGCGCTGCGGTTTGTAGGGATAAAACCATCACATAAATAGTATTTGACGGTGTTCTCGGTATTTCACGCTGTTTTCTACTTTACCTGAATAATCTTTTCGATGACCCAATGTTACCCGGAATTCAATACTATGATGTTTACGGTTCATTTTACATCCTATTTATTTATTGTAATTTTATAACATGGACCAAATATAGCAGTAAGCTTAATCCTAGTTTTATTTATATAACATTTATTCTAAGTAGACTAATTACACTTTTATGAAACTACTGTCGCTACAATTCCGTTGTACAATAAATTAAAATCGTAAAATAATAAAGCACTTAGTACTTTTTCCAAAAAGTATTATTTTATGTACTAAACTACAAATATACTTAAATCTAGGACTTATACTGGTAGTATGAATATTCTTGGTTTAATAATGAAGCTTGTTGCGTATACGACAACGAACTTGACATTGATTATATAAAATAAAAAACGATAGCCTCAAAACTGTATACAAACAGATTTTGACTAACTGATACATATTGTTTTAGCTAACTAACAATTTGGCGTGTGTTTGAAAACATCACATATTTCGTATACACATATTTAAATAAAACTAATTTAGTTGTCTTCAACATTTCAGTCACAAGACAGGCTGATATTGCTGCTTTAACTCTGACGGTAAATTGTAATGATCTAAATCATATTATTTGCTTTAAAATTAAACGTTTATATAATATTTGACCACTACTTTATTATTCTGAAAACTGTTAAAATCTGTATTTATCAACATGTTCTATAAAAACTGAATGAAAACATCATCCACCTAATTATAAAATTATGGACTAAATAGAGATCGCGATAATAACTATAAGCGAGAGACTAAGACTTTTTGTTCGTAGATTATACAAACATTTTTGGAAACCTTCTGTCTCTAAAATTTTCAATTCTTTGAGACAAATGCCGAATTGAAATAAATAACTAATTTATTAACTTTTCTTATTTCTAGCTCTGTGAGCCGCCGAGCTCGAGGTCTAAAAGGCTTTCAGTCTTAAAAGGCAGTTAATAATTTTTATTATGTTTATTTATTCCCATTCGAGCTATTTTTTTCTTACTTTTACAGATACATTATGCATAAACTTAAAGCAAAAATATAATTACATTTAAATAATTAAACAGTTTTAATACTAGAACGAAAATTACTCACCATATTTATAAATCTTTGTTTTGTAATAATACGTGAATTTTTTATTGCGTGATAAAAATGTTACATGTGTATTTTAAAATGACCGAATGAAAAATAACTATTATGCTTAAAGTAAAGATCCCTTGATATGTTATTTTTCAACGTATATAATGGTGTCAGTATTTTCTCTAGTTCTTTTGATTTAACGTATAATTTGATACTATAATTATTAGGTCTGTTAATTTTTTTGCCGGTAATATGATTTTATGCCCTAGTGTCACTCAGGAGCGACCCAAAGGGCTATCGATATTGCATTGGCTAGTCCAGTGTCAGCATTTAAGAACAGTATATCTCGACTGAAAAAAATGTTCATGACAGTCGGGACCGACGGCTCAACATTCTCTCGGTAGCAAACGGCAATTAACAATTTAATACGCACATAACTTTGAAAAGTCGATGGTGTGGGCCGATACACTCTGCATGCCAGTCTATTGGTATTTCTGCTATGCTAAGCTACCCTGAACAAATTTTATTCACCTATAAATTATGAAGTACCTACGAAATTGTTCATAAACTATAAAATGTTACTTATCTAAAAGAAAAATAATATATGCTGTTAAGCTATTGAGCACACTCACAACATTCTTATAGTAGTAATACCTAAAGAATTGATAATACAAGAAATATATGTATTTAACGAGATTCTTGCTGAATAAATGTAATTATTACAACGTAAACGATTTAATAAAAAATCAATTACAATACTCGTAAATTATAAGATTCGCTTATTATCAAAAGGAAGGAAGGAAACGCTTATTATCAAAAGTATCTATTGTCGGTTTCTATCGTAAAAAATACTTACTTCAGCAAACTCAAACTAGGTCATACGTTTTTGCTAAAAATAAAAAAGGTGTACTTTTTTATATGTTTAACAAAAAACATTGTGACGTGTAGAAGTAAAATTAATTGTGTAATCTTTAAAAAACAACTGTGATTAGATAATTATTATAAGAAGTATAAATATTAATTTATGTTCCTAATTATACGTTTTAACTATTCAATATTATACCACATCAAATCATAATAATAATAATATATTCTTACAAGCATGTCCACGACATTACAATACAGTCAGTCGTAAAAATTAAGTACCGGAACTAAACTATTGTCAACCAATACAACAGGTCATTAAATGCGCCTTATTTTATGATACTGCCGGTTCATTTGTATATAAAATGGTATATACATTTAGCCAATTTATTTCATATTTAAAAGTCATAATATTTTCATGTACCTACAAAATAAAGATTACGTTTTACTTTTCATGAGTAGAATATTATAGGTATTCGTTTGCCGTCAATCTAAATTAGTTTTATTTTTTAACCCTCGCTCTTCATACACAGTATTTTTACGCCGTGTCAAATAACACATTAATTATATAACACATAAAATTGACCGACTTCGTATCTGTACAAAGGTAAATAATTAATCCAATTTAAAACTAGGTACCAACCTGTATTCCGCAACTTTAAGAAGCCACACAAATTGGAAGAAAATATATAGTCACCTACAAACACAACACTGATAGTCTAAAAACTCTAAAATTTATACATAAATACACAATACACGACTAAATTATTATTTACACGAATATTTTATAGAGTGGTTGAGTACGATCGAGATTCGTAGCGGATAGGACGTAGCGTCCGCTGTAGAGTCTACGCGGCACTGCTGCTACGGCGAGCTATGAATACCGACATACAAAGTGCGCAAGCTTAGGCTCGGTACAGACCGTGCGACTAACATCGCGTATGGCGTTTAGTCGCGACGTTGTAAGATGTTTGTAAAAAATTGTTGCTTTCCGTGAAGAAAATATTTTGTTGTGAATGAGCCATATAGTTGATTGTGTAATTTAGTTTTTATTTGTAAGAGTATAGCATCACCTTACATACTTATCATTAGATTCTGTTCGATAGATATCTAACCAAGTTTTCGTAATATGTTATCAAATAAATTGCAAATATTAAGCCCAGAGCCCTTTTTCAATTAAGTTTCATTATAATAAAGATTCTTAAATTTTATAAAATTACTATATGGCATCCGTTAATAAATCAAGGATTAAACTTAGGACTGTGAATTAATATATAATGGCTCTTATAATTGGACGACTTAATTGATTTTAGTCACATAAAAGCCCTTAGACATCCATTTTTCGTATAATGCGTAAAACGTTTCCAAATCAGGACCTGAACCCTGTATTGAAAACTGTATTGTATATGATGTTTCTGAAGATTTGCCTAATTTAAAGCATCTGAAGTAATATTATCCAACCTGTTAGATTCTTGAAGGGCTCACAAGCTTTTTACTTGTTTAGGCAATATAAGAAAAACGCTCACTGGGTATAAGTTATACTTCCAAAATTTCATCTTTCTAGTTTCAGCAGTTTGTGTTTTGCAGTGATATGTTAGTCAGGACAAGTTATTTTATTATATATAATTATTATCATGACTACTTAATGTATATTTGGTTTGATAAGACATGACAAATGGAATATTTTGAAAATAATAATGTCCACGTCTGCCATTTCTTAACTATTCCCAAGTCAACCAAAAACATTTTCGTCTAGTTTCCGTTTCAAATAATGGTAAATACTAATCAAGATCTACTCATTTTATTGCCCAAGTTTTAAAGTCTGCCTCGATAAAATGAAAGCCTAATCTAGCCTAACCGAATCCTTCAAACAGCGGAGGAATCTTCAAGGAGCTTCAGTAGTTTGGGATCCAATCGGGCGCCTTAACTATTTCGTAATTAGGAATCGGACCTATCATAAATCTGTATCTACTAATATATTTCTGACCTTTATATAAATAATATCCGCTAAAAATATATACAGAATGATTTATTATTGCTCGTATTCCCTTCAGGAACTGATTCTCGGGCCTTAATGGAGTATTTTTAATCCCTACATATGCGGGTCCAAATTGCACCTTTTTGGAATAAAAGGATTATTTGTTTTTTAACTAATTCCAGATTTTTGTTATAAACAGCTTCAGAAAATATATTTTGACTATTAGTTGTAGCAAATTTGGTGTTATTTAGAAGACAATTAAGTTTCCCATCTTTTAAAATTAATTAAAGTTACTAACTCTACTTGGCATTTGAAATCGGAGCCAAAATAGACTAAACATATTCGAATAAAATAAAATGACACCAGCAAAATGCAATTACTTGGAACTATCTGTTTTGACTTGTTACCACAGAATTTAACTAAGGTTTCATCGGTTTCTGATCAGTCAAAAGGTATATAAATAGAATTGTGAAATAACGATTATGGTATTTAGAAATTTCAACATCCATCGCTAAATATAGACCTAAATTATGGATTTCAAACTTAAAGATGTGCTTGTGTGCTAACGTAGCACTACTTTGACAATCTGTAAGACAAGTCGTTGACATTAGTCGCAAAGTATCGAAGCCTTGCGTGACTTCAATATAACTCCATCTTTATTACTTAGTCAAATTACCACTTGTTCATGATTGTAAATTACTTAAAGTTACCACAATTTCAAACTAATAATGCTAACAATATGATAAAATCTTATAGATTACGTTAACATGGCTTCTGTATTAGTCTATATTATTAATTCGACTCAAATATTTATCCAGTGTTGATTATATTCGTTATTTATGCAATATGGTGGCCAGTAGAGTTATATTTTATGTGACATAATTCAGTTGTAAAATGTGCCATCCATTAATTTGTTTTAAGTAAATAAATTATGTAAATGTTCGCTATTTTGTATTTGGTATAATTATTTTGATTTATAGTACCAGTATATCCGTTAATTTAGCTTTTGGTGTCAAAATATTGCAATTTAGACAAATCAAATTGACCGAATAAAAGCTGCTTGAGATACATGCGGTGTTTATCTGACCAAACCGGAAAAAGCCGGTCATTCTTTGACAACTTATGGCCGGTCTCAATATTTGATATTTCCATGGATGTACATATCTCTAGTAGCCAAAGCCATGAACAGATTAAATATTGGGACCAGCTAGTAAAGGTTTATCACTTATCGTCTTGAGGACGCAACAAAATAAAAAACGACTAATGACTGCCTCGTTGGCCTCGCGGCATAAATGTGCGCGTGGGATTGTGAGGTCTCGGGTTCGATTCCCGGGTCGTGCAAAGTGTTATTGGGTTTTTCCGTTAGGAAATTCTCAGTAGCAGCACGGAGTCTGGTAATATGCCCGGTACGGCAATAGGCTCACCCCCTATTACGTGGGACCTAAAAGTTCATGGCGAAATGTGGGATGTAATATTACACCTCTGCCTACCCTTTCGGAGATACAGGCGTGAGTCTATAAAATAAAAAATAATCCATTCTTCTTTAGTTTCATTTTATCATATTCACCGCCTACGGATTTTATCGCGGTTTATATGCGAATTAGCATAAGCCGGAAGTCGTGAGTGCCATTGCCACAATCGAAAAATATTTATGTGACTAACATTATAATTTGTGTCGTGTTTTTAATATGTACTTTTTTAACAATTATACATAAGTATATTTATATGCTGTCTAGTTGTCTACCAGCTCTGCTTATTTTAGGATAAGATGACCGTGTGAAAGTTATCCTAGAATATTATTATTGTTTTTTAAGCGAAGACAAGTCGGCTTTAAACACTATTCTCGCGTAAATAGACCTTTTTGTTGTATTCAATGCAAATTATGGTAATAATACCGGAAAATTTACATGAAAATTAATCCATTAATCGTTGTTTATTAGTAATTTTCTATTGTTATTTCTTACGATACGTCTTAGTAATTACACTGTCATTCATATATTGACTTGTCTGAAAAAGTGTTTCTCACTGTGGTTTCTCATGTTGTATTTAAGTATCTATAAAGTATGATATTTCATTTCAGCAAAGTTATCTTTATTAAGACATGTTATTAAATATAAAAAAATCTATACATAATATAAGGTAATCTGAATTATACGTTTTTACAATTTTGCGTGTTTTTCTGTTAATTCAACAAAGGTTGTAGGACTATGAAAATGTATTAATTACGAACGCGTACTTAAAGAACAGTTCATGCGAATGCGAAAACTTTGGAAAATAAATTATAAGTATATATTTTAAAAACAATTCGTTAGTTGGACATAAACTAAAACTGTAAGAATAAAAAATAATATTTATTATTATACATACAACTAAGTCGTGATTATCCGTCTTGTTAGCAAAAATAAAAGTAATGAGGTCTATAAATAATACCATAGCGATGTAACTACTATGTTCTAGAGCACTTTGACGAGCTGTATTGAGTACCTAGAATCATGAGTTGAAGTCGAAAAGCCAGAAGATAATTTCTATTTATATGTATAAAATCTTTGCCAGTTTATAAAAAAAAGTTATACATAGCAAGTATTTTGTTTACATACTTCTATTCTAAAATTTTAAACTGTCTTGTGTATGTATGTTTGTGCTGGCAGCAAGCTGATTCGATCAAAGTTATTAGACGCTTAAAACCACAAACAAAGGTAAGTGGTACATAATTATCCCGTTCGAGAATACATTATTGACTATGCAAGTTAATATTCACTCCAAATTAATGTAATATGGCATATTTGCTGAGTTGTCCCGAGTGTGGTTCGCTGCCTCTCCCATTTCGTGTTCGTAATTACTAATCTTACATGCGACGACAAGCACCTGACCTCTATAATTCAACTAGTGGGAACATTAACCTAACGCTATCAAAATTTGTATATTATTATAACCATTCAGTATTACGAGATCCTGTGAAGTTACCAGGGCACATCGTTTTTTATAGTAGCTAATAAATAATGTTTCCATAGTGATGATTAAGGCTGTCTATAATTTATTTTGCGTTACACTCCAGGAAAAAGAATAAGTTCATAAAGAACTTAAAAATATTTTGTAATTAATTTAGGAATGGAATACTTCTGAATGAAGGATACCTGAAACTATCCTAAACAGAAGCTAAGAGTTTCAACATTTATATACGAAAAAGGGTACATTGCTTAGTATATACAATATTATTGATAATAATAACTATATTACTGTATTTATAGAAGTAATTATAATTTCGCTACAATTAACTCTGGCTAACTACCAAGACCCTCAAACCATGATGATAGTACTCATGTTGGAGCAGCTGTTGATATGTATGAACCAAATTTTTACGTAGAATTTGCTCCAAAGAAAGCAAAAGTAACCATCAGCTGTAATATATAACAACTGACGTAAAACTAGCTAGCAATTTATAGATGACATTGAAAACTTCTTCAAAGAGAGCAGAGCGTTGTAAAATCATCTCAAAATGTAAATAATATCATTTGGATACATTACGATTATTTTTACCGCGGAAGCGTTTTTATAAATAGTACGGTGCACCCATTCGGTAATACAGCATTTCCAATTGCGAACATCGATTAAACATTCTGTTGGCAAATGTAATGTTACACAATCAAAATATTGAACACGAATGGTTTGTATAGTTATCAAAGACTTAAAATGCTTTTCTTATTCAAATTAAATTGATCGATTATGTAAATAATGTGGATGGAACTTTTCAGTGCTTTGCAGATGACTATTATTATTGGATATCATGATTTAAAAAAGAAATACTTTAAGCGACTGACTTGAATTCAACGAACATCTACATTAATAGACGGTATTAGTAGTTAAAAATAACAAATTAAAATAATTAGTGGCAGCGACAGCCGAGTGGATATACCAACAGACTGCCATGCAGAGGGTATCGGGTTCGAATCCACGGCGCGCACCAATGACTTTTCGGAGCTATGTGCGTATTGAATTGTTAATTATCGCTTGT
Source organism: Euclidia mi (assembly GCA_944739405.2). NCBI lineage: Eukaryota > Metazoa > Arthropoda > Insecta > Lepidoptera > Erebidae > Euclidia > Euclidia mi. Next base: position 29,546,947 of record OX123195.2, read on the forward strand.
CCCGTGCCTCGGAGAGCACGTTAAGCCGTCGGTCCCGGTTGTCATGAAGATCTTTGACAGTCGTTATAGGGCGTCAGTACCTTCTAAATAAACTGACACTAGTCTAAACCATGGAATATCGCTATCCCTTCGGGTTGCGGAAGTCAGACAGGCAGTCGCTCTGTGGAAAAGCTAATATTCAGCCAAATCTGGTTAGACTAGTAAGCGGACCCCAGATTGAAACAGGTATAACGCTAAGAGAAAGAAGAACTACTAATTCAAAATTGTCCGATAAAGTTTTATAGTCAGATTATGAACTTCAGTAACGTATTAATTACTGCAGCTCGTAGTTATTCGTCATTTAATAACGACCTCAATAACATCGAGACTTTGATTGAAGCAGTTAATATTATGAGTTTCGAGACCCTTTTTGAGAAAAGCGTATGCTCCTATTGGCGCTATTTGACGATCCCCCGATGTATCGGAGAGGATTTTCTATCGCAATTATTGGAATTGACTTCCTGCACAAACACGAAAATAATCATTACTTTTTATTTGACATTTTTCTTTATGTTTGATCTGAAATTTAATTGAATCCTTGAAAGATTTCGCACTGCATTTCTGTTTATCAATTTTATTTGTGATTGTAATATTATTATGTTAGTAAGTAATTTTAAGTATTGACGACGCTTCAAATTATTTTCAATTAATTTTAAATAGTATTATTAAAATACAGATTTGTAAAGTCCTTCAATCACGCAAAAATATGTGCATGATATTTTTAACAAGTTTATTATTGGACTAATATCTATTATTTTTTATTAATATATCACACGATAAGAATTTGCAATATAAACCCGTTCCATCTTTTCTACTGGCTAAAATTACTGATGTGGTTTATTGCATTGCATTCTTATAGGATTGAATGTATGCAAACAATATTCGATAGGTTACAAGTAGGTAGTAGGTTTCGGGATCATTCTCATTTCTGGCAAACCCAAGTGATGACAGGCCAGGACTGCTTTGACCGGTTCTTGAACAACATTGCCCAGGAAGATGCGCCCGGCTGTTATAGCTACAGTGGCAACCACGACGTGACGAGAAATCTCTGCGGGATAATACCAAACTGCAATAAATTGATTTTTGACTGCACGATTGGCATAGTGGTTTAAGCGGTCACCTCGCCGCTTGACACAGCACCGAGTACTGTGGGTTCGATCGCAGGGTGTGACTCATCAATTGTTGTTTCGAGCATAAGTATACATTGTGTCCGTTAGTTATATTCTTGTAAAGTTCCCCGCGCCACAGGATTTAGTCTTAATGCGGGACTTTCACTGAAAGAGAAAGAAAAATAGATTGGCTTCACCCAGCCGCCAAGTGGAACCAAGGATATCGCTGTAGTTTTTGGTGAGTGGGCCAAACATTTTTAAGGCGTTACTAAATTTTAGTTTAATTCAACTGTGACTGATTGAGGGAGACGCGCTTCTTAGCTTTACCACCGCAAAAGCTAAAAAGAAAAACACACCAGATGTCAATAAAAACCAACATAAATCAAACACATATTGTAAGTAGTGAAACCGCTTTTTATCCCTCTAACGTAATTTAAAGACTATATTTCAATACCTGAAGGTATTGAAATATAACGAAGAATTATGATATTGGTAAATAATGAAAGTCGTCTGTGCCTAAAAAGAAATTGTAATCAATCCTCGTTATTGTAAAATAATCATAGATATTCCTTACCTATCTGTTTTGTAAGTAGTACGACTAGAAAGCGCAGACAACGAAGTACAAAATTTGCTACTAGAAAACACAAGTCTTCAAAAGATAGTGAAAGAGCAACAAGCAAAAATCCAAACACTAACAACAATCTGTTCCTCAAATAAAGCTGATGTGAAAAGAACCCAAAAAAAAATGGTAGCGTTATCAAACGACGGATAGACTTTACGGATAGAACAGAAACACCGATAAAATCGTCATTCACTTCACCTCGGCACATCACGCATCATAAACAAATGGAACATAAGGCTCGAAGTACTCCTGAGTCACTATTGAATACCAAAGTCAATACCACTATTGATAGCCAAACGAAAACAAAAGCTATATTCTATAGCGTCCACCAATGAAATACTAAAGTGTTGTTATAATCTAAAACTCAACAAACATGACAAAGTAATATTATGTGTAGGTGAAAATGACACCTCTCCCATGAATATACAAATTGAATTATCAACAATGCTTAAAAAAATATGTAATGCTACGGTATTAATATTAAATGTTTGCAAAAATAAACACTTAAATGAGAAATTACTGAACAATATGATAAAATTAATTTCAAACAATTCTTCTAATTGTCACTTTTTAAATGTATATCATACCCGCAATAATAACATGTATCATTCTTGTAGAAAACTAAATCTTTTCATAGACACTATAGATTATAAGGCAAATTTCTTACCTATGTATGATAAATATTCGGTAAAACACACATGTAACTATGGCTCACATGTTGGCAAAAACATTTACTGTAAGCAACATCATAATAAACTTAAGCAGAGTAAAATCTTAGACTACTTCACGAAATCACATAACTTCAATAACAAATTACAAAATCAGAGTGAGTCTCAGAAAACCAATAAAAATGTAACACCATGCTTTTTTCGCTACCACTCACCGTAGCACTAAGTACGTATATAATAATTTAACATTACTTCATCAGAATATAGCGGGCTTGCTTAACAAAATCGACAGCTTAGAAATATGTATTAGCGAACTGAATGAAACCAATAAAAATATAAAAATTATATGTCTTAGTGAAATATTTGTTAGAAACGGAGACCAGTCTAACATTAAAATTAAAAATTACAAATTAGCCGCTTCTTTTTGTCGTGCCAAAGAGAGGCGTGGTGGTGTATGTATCTTATTAGATAATTCGCTAGAATTTGAAGATGTAAAATTATGGCTTTAGAGAAATGTTTTGAGTGCTGTGGAATTTATGTTCCTTCCTATAAATGTTAAATTATTTGTATTTACTGAATGCCAAACTCTCCTACTACTATCTTTTTTAATAATTTAAACATTCTAATCCACAAACTTACATTTAGAAATCAGAAAAAGATTATCATTTGCGGAGATTTAAATATAGACACTTTAGCAAACAACAGTGCTACACAAGATTTAATAAGTTTAATACAAAATTATAATTTAAATTTTCATATAAATATGCCTACTCGACAACGGACTTGTATCGATCACATAATAAGTAACATCACAGATCAAAGTAGTTCAGTATATGAATATAATTTATCTGATCATAATACTTGTCAAACATTGAGCTTTTCTGTTTTAAAAGAAAAAAATATAAAGACGTCTTGGTTTGTATATAGAAGAAATTATAATAAAGAACACTTAAACAAGTTTAAGGAATCATTGCAATCGCTCTTTTGGAGTGATGTTTTCGCAGAGGACCTTAACTCAGCGTTCAATAACTTTCACAGTATGTTTTGCCTACTTTACGACTTATGCTTCCCAATTCAAAGGTGTAAAGTTAATTTGAATGCCCAGGCACTTAAATGGATAACTAAGGGGATCAAGATATCGAGGAGAAATAAGAGAAAATTGCAATACATCTATTATTCAAATAAGAATATTCGTAATAAAAATAAATTTTATAGATATCCTAAATTACTTAAAGCTTGCATAAATTGTTCCAAAAGAAATATAAATAACAACCTTATGACTAAATCAAAAAATATATGCAAAACAACATACACATACATATATATACATATAACATTAAATAATAAGAACATTGACTGGATAAACAGTAATGATATTAAAATTACAGATCCACTAGATAAAGCGAACAGTATTAACACATTATTTGTAAGGACAGCGCATAATTTACTAACGAACAAATCACACAAAATCTTAGCAAACAACATCCCTTCTGTTGCATCCAGTGTTTTTCTGCTCCCATGTACTGCTAAAGAAACTTTACAAATAATAAAATCTTTAAATAACACGAATTCTCTAGGATACGATTCTGTTAGTACGAACATTATAAAGAACTGCGCGGATCTTATTGCACCTATCCTCACTCATTTAATTAACTTATCTTTCGATCAGGGGATATTTCCTGAAAAGATGAAGACGTCGATTGTTAAGCCATTATTCAAAAAAGATAACTGTCACGAACTTACAAATTATAGAACCATTACACTCGTACCTTTTTTTTCCAAAATATTTGAAAAAGCAATGTACAATCGAATCTACAATTTCCTTATAAGATATGAAATTCTCCGAAAAGAACAGAATGGCTTTCAAAAAGAAAAATCCACAACACCTGCGGGCTTTTGTCTTCTAAAAAAAAGTAACAGAGTACATAGACAAGAAAATACCAGTAGTTGCTGTATTTTTCGATATGTCTAAAGCATTCAATTGTGTGGACCACAATATCCTTTTGTACAAATGCGAAAGATACGGAATCAGAGGACCTGCTTTGAAATGGATTGAAAGTTACCTAAAAAACCGTTTACAGTGTATGGAAGTTTCACGCGTTGATAAAAATGCCAGTGTTACGCCACACAGATCAAATTTTTAAAAAAAACAGTATGGCGTACCTCAGGACAGCATACTTGGCCCACTTATTTTTATCATATATATCAACGACCTTCCGTCAATAACACCCTATCAATCTATACTCTTTGCTGATGATATTTCTATAATTATACCCAAAAGTGATATTTACAATGATTTTGATATAATTTTTACAGTTAAATTAATAATGACATGGCTTGAATCCAATAACTTGTGTGCTAATATATCTAAAACTAAATTTATTAAATTCTCTAATTATAAGACACCACACGAAACATTAAATATTGCGTACCGAGGCGAAAACCTATCAAGAGTAGCTGATACCAAGTTTTTAGGCTTATACATAGACCAACACTGGAAAATACATGTCCAAAACGTCTGTAGCAAACTAAACAAATTTGTATTTGTACTCAGAAATTTACATCAAATTGCTGGCAAATCTGCAGCGCAAATTGCTAATTACGGATATGTGGAATCGGTACTACGATACGGTTTATTGTTATGGGGACATTCAACTGATATTAATAAGGCTTTTATTTGCCAGAAAAAATGCTTAAGGGCTTTGTGTAACGTAGGAGCATTAGATTCATGCCGACCATTGTTTAGGAATAACAAAGTACTTACTCTTTTTGGTTTATATATATTGGAAATATGTGTACATGTGAAAAAATTCTCACATGAATTTAACAATGCAAGAGATAACTCAGTCATGAGTAAGAGAGACCCCACTAGATTGTTAATGCCTACATGTAAGAGCTCCCTATTTCATAACAACTGTTACGTAATGTGCATAAGAGTATTTAATAAAATTCCAAAATCAATCTGCAAACTGCCACTATTTAAAATGAAGTCTGAGTTGAAAAAATGGCTTGTAACGCATACTTTTTATAATATGAATGAATTTTTTGACCTGAAACCTTGTAATAGATGAAGAGAGAATATAATTATGATATTTGTAACATACATTATTTTAAGTAAATGATTTTATTTTGTAGTTTAATGTTGATGCGTGTAATGAATTTATGATGACATAGAATAATTTGGTTTTTTAATTTATTTAATAATGTTTTAATTTTATGTTCTTTAATTTTGTATTTAAATTTATATGCCAAGACTAGCGAAATGTGTGATTCGACACTAACACATAACACCTATAAATGTACCACATTTTTTTACAAATAAATTATTCTTATTCTTATAGTAAGATGATAGTAATTTGAATAGATTGATTCAATTACTTGTGTATATCACGAGTATCTGTTTCATGGCAACTCATAGACCTGAAATTCGCAGACTAAATACTTTGACTGCACGGTTGGCGTAGTATTTTAAGCGATCGACTTGCTACTTGACAGTGCGCTGAGTGTTGTGTGTTCGATTCCCACAAGAATTAAGACCGTATGTACCTCATAAATAGTTGTTTCGAGTCTGGATGTTCATTGTATCCGTTAGCTGCATGTTTGTAAAGTTCTCCACGACACAAGAGAGATTCCTAGTGCATGAGTTGTCTATAAAAAAAGAAGGAAAGAATAGCCAGTAGTACTTGTCAGTACCCTTAAATGTACTGATACTAGTCTAAGCCATGACATATTGCTATCCTTTTAGGTTGCGCAAATCAGACAGCAGTTGTTCTGTGGAAAAGTGAAATGTGTCAAATCTGATCAGTCAAGAAAGCGGACCACGGGATGACGTTATACGTCACAACTCGATTCTATAATTATACGTTCTACGCACTGATTGGCTCCTACCACATGCTTCTAAGATGAGCGTGTAGCAGACCAATTAAAACCCCAAACGTCTCGAATCCACGTCAGATGTGTGGTGGCAAAACTCGCTCGAGTCTCGCTACAAAGCTTTTCTGCCGATTGTATGTGACTCTCCCCTATAGACGTCTGAAGCCTACATACTAAATCCCACAGTACCACGTTTCTCATAATTTGCCACACCTCGCGCATATACAATACTCCACTAGTCAGTTTTGTTATCGCCGTTGAACTGCTCATTCGCTTCTAAGGATAAAAAAGTTTATTAATAGAACTGACATAATTTATATGTTTATACCTCACTTCATGAGGTTGCTATTTAATTAACAGTTTGTATATTCGCACATAAAAATGGCACACCGTCCATTGTAGGGTGTATGATATCATCGGCAACTCACGCAATGCGACATCAACATAATATTTGTAAAAGTGTTCAGTTAATTTAGTAATGGGCTTGTACATTCGTTGACAGAACTTTTTGGGACCCATGGTGTTTTTATGGTAATGACTGAATAAATAAGCAAGAATATAATTAATAATATTATGAATTATTTATGTTGCTATTTCATCAAATCTTGTTCGAATAAAAGGTAAAAAGCTAATATTTTGTTTAATCTGGTTATACTAGAAAGTAGACCTGGATTGGAGGGAACACTCCTGCCACCAGGATGACGAGGGTTAGATTAAAACATAGACTCGGGGTTTTGAGACGTAAGTCTTTATATTTATCCATCACGTTATCATCTGATTGTTCTAGTTACGATCTAATTCTTAGATCGTAACTTGAACAATCATATGATAAAATTATGAATCTAGGGAAGAAGTTATACGTTACATGAATGTAATTCTAACCTCACATACAGAAATCGTAATATACCTAAGCGCTATTTTTTTATTCTATTTCATGCTATAGCGACTTTCTTAATTAAAATGAATTTGCTATGTATCGTAGTTTACTTCAATTCTACATAAAAATAATTTATTTATATCGAACAGATGCTATTTATAGCAGGATACACGTTATACGCCAGCATTATTATCTGTTCTATAAAAGGATAAAACGCCTAATGACCGAAACATAATAATTAATAAACTACCTTTCCACCGCAGTCCCAAAGTATCCGCACATTAAACCCTCCGGCCGATACTTCAAAATTCTTTGAGTAAAAATGTTTCAAAACAATTTTGAGCCCGCCAGTAACATAACACGCATTATTAATCAAATTACACCGGCCACTGTCCATGTTGGTCCACATGATATTTACCTTCATAAATGTATAGCTTTAGCTTTCCGCCTAATTATTATGTGTACCAACTAAATATTTGTCTAATGGTGGTAATTATGTAGTCAACAGTTGGTTTATAGGCTTATAGTACAGTTTTACGGTAAATGGTATTTAGTATAGTCTGGTAATGTGCCCGGTACGGCAATAGGCTCGCCCCCTATTACGTGGTACCTAAAGGTTCATTATGAAATATGGGTGTAATATTACACCTCTGCCTACCCCTTCGGGGATACAGGGGTGATTCTATAAAAAAAATATATTAAGACGTACAAACACTGTTCGTTTCTACAGTAGATAACTAAACAACATAGTCATATTACTATTGTTAAATAAATATACGTTAAATGTAAATTCCGACAGACGATATTACTCATCACTCAAATATTTGTCAAACGTTCTCTAAGTTACCCTTCATGCTATGTTCTCTGTAGTGAAAATAAATTATACACCCCCAAAATATATTAAATATTTGGTCAAATCGTATCTACCGTTAAAAATAAAAGTCAACTATTTACATCATCCATATTTATTCAAAACTCATAATCCCATTCGTACGATTCTAAATCCCAATTTTGGCGTGTAAAATTAAATAAATGCGACCCCGGAACCTCTGGGGAGGTATTGCGATGAAACACCAACAATATGTTGAGAAAATGCCGCCTAAAATAATATTTAACTTAAATAAACTCAACAGAATTCCGCTTGTATTCTGAGAAGGCTGCCGAGATAATAATTATGCGATTGATATGAGAAAATATTTAACAAAAGCTGGTCAATTTATTATTATTGCTACATGTATATGACAGAAAGTAATCTTGTTTTATATTATGCTTTTCCCTGCGGCTTGAATAGAAAATTTACCTACCAATTATAAAACTGGACAAAAATTGATTTTTGCCAAATTGTTTACATATTTTTAACCGTATAGGAATTTAAACTAAAGGGTTTAAAATTAAACTGAGGGAATTGCGGGTGGATGAATGTTAGCAATACCCTCAGTACATCCGTGAACATGGCGCTTGCAACAGTGCCGAAATATCGGTTACTCCAAACAAAGGTATGTGGTATATATCCCGAAAGACAATTTAAATCAAATATTTTTAAACGACTTCAAAAAAAAGGAGGTTCTCAGTTTGACCCGTATGTATGTATGTATGTATGTATGTATGTTTGTCCGCGATTATCTCGCGTTTGGCTAAACCGATTTTGATGCGGTTTTCAGAAAAGTATTTGTTACACTTAGGAGAAGGTTTTAGGTTCTTAACCGACTTCAGAAAACGAAGGTTCTGTGTTTGACCCATATATATGTAAGTTTGCCCACGATTAACTCGAGTTTGGCTGAACCGATCTTTATGCGGTTTTCAGAAAAAAAGTATCTGTTACACTTAGGAGAAAGTTTGAGTATTTTAACCGACTTCAAAAAAAGCAGGTTCTCAGTTTGACCCGTATACATATATTGGTTCTTAGTATGTTTGTATGTATTATGTGTGTGTGTTTGTATGTGTGTGAGTGTGTGCGCGCGCGCGCGCGCGTGTGTATTTGTATGTGTGTGTGTGTGTGTGTGTGTGTGTGTGTGTGTGTGTGTGTGTGTGTGTGTGCGCGCGCGTGCGTGTGTGTGTGTGTGTGTACGTGTGTGTGTGTACGTCTGTACGTGTCTATGTCTCTGCGATTAACAAAAAACAAGACAGTTGGTGAAAGAATCTAATGCGAGAGCACATTTCTCATTCTTGTCTTTTCCGATAAGGCTCTGTTGTCGTGGGGATGGTTGAGTAATTTGTTGGAGTCAATATCACTAAAAGCCATGCCTTTTAGGGATTTGACCCGACTCAAGGCAACATAGCATTGGCCATTTAAAGCAAATATTTTAGGCCCTAGGTCGATTACCGCGGAACGAAGTGTACATCCTTGCAACTTGTGTACCGTCACAGCCCAACTCAATATGACTGGCAACATCCGCCTCTCGATATCACCATAACCGCGATTGCCTTGATAGGTCGCTGTCACTGGAGCTATGGAAATTTATCCATCATCATATATCAAACTAGAGGCCGCCAGCATTTTTAATTTACCTGTTTTGGCCGATCCCGTGGGAATTTCGAGAAATCCTTTCTTAGTGCACCCCTACGGTCCCTAAGGAACATACATGCCAAATTTCAGCTTCCTGCGCCCAATAGTTCCGGCTGTAGCGTGTCTGTCAGTCAGTCAGTAACGCAAGGATTTTATATATTAAGATAATATCATATCAAAATGGCATCAGGCAGTTCACCTGGCTCAAGTTGATCTCTTCTTAGTGCCGACCATTTGAATCCTTTAAGAACACCCATTGCCGTCCGTTATTGGCATATTTCTCCGGAGCCAAATACCAGAGCTCACAGCCAATTCAATAGTATGTACAAGTCCGCCGCATTTGTTTGGATCAGCCGGAGCAGCATTTGCGGAGGACGTCCTTCCGTATGTGGCTGATTCCCTAGACTCATCTCTCACTTGAAGCATCATGCCTAAGCCCATAGGCACACAGAATAAAAGTAGGTACCTATGTCAAAGTCATGATTACAGACTCTAACTAGTTTTGGGCTAATTAATAGTTTGTTTAAAGTATTAGTTAGCCCAAAACTTAAAGTAAATGGAGTACCTATCACTAAAAAGTATGAAATAAATAAAATAGTAGTTAACACAAAACCTGAAGTAAACGAACGAAATACCTAATACTAAAAAGTATGAAATAAAAATAATAAGATAAAAAACAAAACGAAAATGAAAACTAAAAAATCGCAACAAAAATGTTATCTAGGAAATTTGAGAGGATTAGGGGTAGCGTATGTAAAAATTATTTCGTAATTTCGATTTTTTAAGGCGGTTCTCTTTTTTAAAAAAAGAAACTAAATATAGGTATTTAGTTTCTTTTAAAAAAAAAGAGAACTGCCTTAAAAAAATCGACCCACTGAAAAGTACGAAATAATTTTTACATACGCTACCCCTAATCCTCTCAAATTTCCTTTCGAATTTCTCCCAAAAACTAATTACTAAATTAAACTAAATACTTAGTTTTTGAAGTCGGTGCCAAACCAACAAAAACAAAAAAGAATACTGGCAAACAGAAAATAATACGACGAATGTATCAAATCAATAAAGCCTCAATAAATATCTGAATTAATACAATTTATAATAATCTAATAATCTACTCTTAAAAGCAACAAATATATAAAATATATAAAAAGTATGAAATAAATGCTTAATTATAAAATGATTATACTTCTTAGCTATTTTGGGCTGTAAGTACATAGGTAGATTTAATGCGCTGGTTTGGAAAGAATGACGCCAAACAATAGGCTTTTAGAGGGATTTGATACGTGGGACCTAAAAGTTCATGATGAAATATGGTTGTAATATTACACCTCTGCCTACCCCTTCAGGGATACAGGGGTGATTCTATTAAAAAAATATATCAAGACGTACACACACTGTTCGTTTCTACAGTAGATAACTAAACAACATAGTCATATAACTATTGTTAAATAAATACACGTTAAATGTAAATTCCAACAGACGATATTACTCATCACTCAAATATTTGTCAAACGTTCTCTAAGTTACCCTTCATGCTATCTTCTCTGTAGTGAAAATAAATTATACACCCCAAAAAATATTAAATACTAGAGGACGCCAGCAGCTACGCCTGCATTTTTTTTTAATTTACCCGTTTTGGCCGATCCCGTGGGAATTTCGGGCAATCCCTTCTTAGTGCACCCCTACGGTCCCCAAGGAACATACATGCCAAATTTCAGCTTCCTGCGCCCAATAGTTTGGGCTGCAGCGTGTCTGTCAGTCAGTCAGTAACGCAAGGATTTTATATATTAGGATTTGGTCAAATCGTATCTACCGTTAAAAATAAAAGTCAACTATTTACATCATCCATATTTATTCAAAACTCATTATCCCATTCGTACGATTCTAAATCCCAATTTTGGCGTGTAAAATTAAATAAATGCGACCCCGGAACCTCTGGGGAGGTATAACGGTGAAACACACCAACAATATGTTTAGAAAATGCCGCCTAAAATAATATTTAACTTAAATAAACCCAACTTTCATTCAAAACATCAGACGTCCAGACTAACCGGATAACTTCAGTGGGATATGATGGATATTCCATCTACATATGTACGTGTAAAGAGAGTATTTTCTACTTCATAACTGAGAAAACCAATATGACTCAAGGGACAAAACGACCCCTGCAAGAATGCTTTCGATTTTAGAGTAGGCTACAAATTGTTCCAACAGAAATCATGAGAATAATCAAATTCAAAAAGATCAATGAAATTTCCATATAAGAATAACCCGAAGGAAATCGCAAGCCCATGCGAGAATGGCTGTATAAACGGTGAAATAGAGAGAGCTTTCAACTAAATGACGCGTATAAGACATTATTCGTAAGAACAACGACATGCGTATTTCTACTGCTGTTAAAATAAGGTTTGTTATTTGCAACAATATTGATAGCTACGATTTCTTTTTAAAGAGAATTTATCTGTATATAATTATGAAATACATTACTGTCTGACTGATAGACAACGCACAACCGAAACTGCAGGTCGTAAGAAGCTGAAATTTGGAATTATTTACCGTTACTGCCCAATCGCGTGGTCAGAAACAGGTATATAAAAAAAATTGTAGCGCTCACAGCGAGACTTGGCTTGTCGTTCTTAACAGATCGGCAAAGTTAAGCAACGCTTGCACAGGTCGCCACTTGGATGAGTGACCGTGTGCGGCATTTACATCTGCGCGCTACCGTGCTTCGGAGGGCACGTAAAGCTGTCGATCCCGGTTCTTGTCTAGGATAAGGATCATTAGGCCACGTCGGAGGCCTTCGGGTGGCCTGAAAACTGCGACACTAGAGTTGGCCACAGACTCACACGAAAAACAAACTAACAATGACAAAAATTGTGCGGGCGTAGATGCGGGTATCCTCTAATACTTTATTTGACGTTGTTCGTAAATTCCAGTTTAAATGTCGCATAGCGTAGTTGTTTAAACTGCCGCTTTACCTTTTGACATTGTGCCGAGTGTTGTGGGTTCGATCACCACACGAAACAACACTTTGTGTGATCCAAAAATTTTGTTTGGAGTCTGGGTGTACTTAGTATCTGTTGGTTCCCTATTTGTAAAGTCTTTTATAAAATTATCAAACACTAGTTTCTGCACGCTGCTCCACCTGGCGGGTGTCAGTTGTCACAATAATCTGTTCTGAATTTTTTGTGTGAAAGATACATGTAATCATTAATTTATCCTCACTAAGGGCCGGAACATATCTGACGGAAGATCCGTCGCGTTTTATCGGTCGCGTAACGCCAATACATACAAATGTATAGAAAAACGTTCAACCATTCACACCTGACCGATAATCCGTTAGTACGTCGAGCGTACTAACGGATTATCCGTCGACGTCGCGCGCACCACGCACCACGTGAATTTTGACCTTTGAGTAAGGAATATAAATGGAGAGGGCAAAGAGTAGGTACATATAGAACAATTACATTATTCACATAATATATTATTATATTTTATATTTGTATAGAGTCACGGCTGTATCCCCGGAGGGGTAGGCAGAGGTGTAATATTACACCCACATTTCGCCATGATGTTTTTATACACATATATACGAAACCGACATAAAGCCACCAAACATAGTGTTGTTTCGTTTTGTCTTAGGGATATCTCTGTCAAAAAAAAGAGATAGCCATAGTTTACTGAATAAATTGATCATGACGATATTTTATTAGAAATGTCATTCGTGCCACTATCGCTATATTTTTCGCCAAGGTTTGTGGTACATCTGCTGTGAAATCGTTGTTTATCGAACACAATAATTTTGTTTTTCTGCATAAATATGTCAAAAAATCCGATATTGGCTCTCAGAGAATATTTTGTTACATGTTTCATACAAGGGTCGTCTTTCGCCTTGCCATGTTCACCCACATTTGCATTATGGAATAAACTAATCTGGCAAAAGATTTAAACTAACAAAGGTAACTCACTACAAAAATGTATTATTCTCCTCTAACCGGCTCCATATCGATATCGATTACATTCTGGAGAACAACCAAAATGCAAAGCCATTTTATTTGCCCAACGTTTCGTAGGTGTGCACACTAAATTCGTAGGTATTGGACATACCATATCCATGTCATTCCCAGATCGGTGATTTTAAGATCGTAAGATTCCAGGGCCGCCAGACCTTACTTATTTTTTCAGAAACGAAACGTGTAGAATAATGTAGTGTTAGTACTATGTGCCATGAGTGTACGCATATTTGCTAGCTTGGATCGAGGGCCAATTTTTGGCTATGAGGTGCTTAAGGTCCACGGGAACAATTTCCATACATACCTATAGAGAAAACATTTTGTGTCTTGCTCTGCAACTGTAGTCTGTAACCCCTTCTATATCATTTGTATAAGTTTTGTGAAAAACCGTAACCAAATCGTATTATCGTCTTTTATTTTTGAACCTCCATACCTAAATAGGATATATATTCGAGTAACGCTTGTTGGCTACTATAAAAAATCTTCGAAGTCCGACATATTTTTAAAAGTCAAACTCGAATTGCAATAAAAATAACTACAGAACTTCAGTGACTAAATAACATCAGAGAACACGAAAAATTATTAGGTAACAGAATATGACAGTAAAATATTGAGCTGCCCTGAGTACGGCCCTGCACGAACAAACTTATATGTGTGCATAATAGCCACGCTTTCAGCGAATGTGTGCAGATACGCTCGACGCATTTTCCGTCAGATGTGTACCGATTCATTTGACGGAATAGACGCGACCGAAGATACGTTCGACGCATCTTCGGTCAGGTATGTTCCGCCCCTAACTCTCACATTCATAAATAGTACGTATTTTGTGCAAGGATTGCACTCAATGTGTATTGTATCCATTTCTATTTTAGTTTCTTATGTTTACTCTCCTTAAATACTTTTCTCAATGGTATGGAATCACACGTGTAAACATTAACGTAACTAGAGCATAAAGCGATGCTGCCTTTGTCCTAATAATTGCTATTGATATAAGAAAATACTAAACAAAATCTGGTCAGTTTGTTCTTGAATAGAAGGAATTTGTGAAAAATTCATAAAAATTTCATTACATATTTGAGCCATTTAGGGCTTGATTATCAAATTCACACTGACTTTGTTAAGACAGTGATTAAGGCGCGAAAGTGTAGCAAACAGACAGACTTTCGCCTATATAATCATCATCATCGCCCCGGCGTTATCCCGGTTGCATCCAAGACTAGCACGCCTTGGAGCCCGAGGTCCGCTTACTGGTCTAACCAGATATGATAGAATGTCAACTTTTCCACAGAGTGACTGCCGTCTGACCTCCGCAACCCAAAGGGGTAGCGATATTCCATGGTTTAGACCAGTATCAGTTTATTTAAGGGTACCTACTGACTCCCCGTAACGACTGTCAAAGATCTTCATGACAGCCGGGACCGATGGTTTAACGTGCTCTCCGAGGCACGGGGCAAGCGATAATTAACAATTTAATACACACTTAACTTCGAAAAGTCATTGGTGTGCACCGTGAATTCGAACCCGATACCCTCTGCATGGCAGTCCGTTGGTATCTCCACTAGGCTATCGCTGCCTTAATAATGTATTAAGCATAATAATGTATTAAGCAGGTTTTAGGCCACGATCATTTAGCTGTCTTTGTCCTAAACGTTTACTAGTCAACCGGTTTTTAATAAACGTTTATGTCCTCCACGAGCATCGAAACCACAACCCTTGCTATCCTAGTAATACACACACACACATACACAGACTCACGCCTGTTTCCCGGAGGGGCAGGCAGAGACTACGGAACGCCATTTGCAACGATCCTGACATACCTCTCTTGCTTCATCCATTCCCATCAAGTTTCTCATGCATGCTCTTCTGTTTAGGGTACTTCTGACCTGTCCTTTTTTTAGGATGTCTCCAATCTGGTCAGAGAACGTCAGCCTACGTCTTCCCCTTCGTCCTGTCCCATTCACACTTGCCTTATATATCTTCTTTGTCAGTCTTTCGTCATCCATCCTCTCCATATGCCCAAACCATCTTAACATGCCTTTCTCGATGCTTGTCACTACATCTTCTTTTACCCCACACCACTCTCGTATCACAGAATTCTTTACTCTGTTGGTCAAAGACACACCACACATACTTCTCAGTGCTCTCAATTCTACAGCATTTATTTTACTTTCAAGTCTCTTCTGCCATACCCAACTTTCACTACCATACATAAGGGTAGGCACTAACACCCCTCTATGCACAGCCAAATGCGCCATTTTGGACACGTTTTGACTGTTCATAAACGCCTTCAGAGCTCCATCCACACTATTACCTGCACCTCTTCTTTCAATATCTTTTTCATTCTTACCACCTCTTGTAAACAACGTACCTAAGTAAACAAACTCATTCACTTGTTCCACTCGCTGTCCATCGATCAAAACATTACAAGCCGTAACGCATTCCTCCTTTTCAAAAACCATAACTTTCGTTTTACTTATATTCACTTTCATTCCTTTCCTCTCTAACGCACCGTGGATGATTGTTACCATCTCCTGCAACTCCTCCGCTGAAGATGCAAGTATTACCTGATCATCAGCATAAAGGAGGCATTTGACGAGTAACCCATTCATCCTTAATCCGCAGTCACTATGTTTTAAATCTTGCAAACAACTGTCCATGAAGACGTTAAACAGCCACGGCGACGCTACACATCCCTGTCCAACACCTTTCTCGATGGTAAACCAGTCCAGTGTATGCCCCGTTTATCCTCACACAAGCTCTAGAATCCACATAAAGGGATTTCAGAGCTCCAATGAGGCTGCTGTCCACCCCATTCATTGACAGCACCGACCACATTTCTTTCCTCACCACTTTATCGTAAGCCTTTTCCAAATCCACGAATGCGCAATAGACCTTTTGACCTTTGGCCAAAACCTTTTTGGATATGCTTCGCAAGGAAAAAACCTGATCCGTACATCCCATACCCTTTCGGAATCCCGCTTGTACATCCCATATTTTCTTGTCGGTTACTTTCATAACTCTTTCAATCAGTACCTTTTCATACAATTTGCCGACAATGCTGAGAAGGCTAATGCCTCTATAGTTTTTGCAGTCTAGTTGCGAGCCTTTTCCTTTATAAAGAGGCACAACCACAGCTGTGGCCCAGTCATTAGGTACTCGGCCGGTGCTCCAGCACAAGTTATATAACCACTGCAACTGACCAACTATGATGCCCTGTCCAGCCATCAGCATTTCGACTGTAATCCTATCATATCCTGCAGCCTTACCTACTTTCATACTTTCCAGTGCCTTCACAATCTCACCCACGCCAATAACGCTTTCATCATTGCTATCGTTACCATTCATTTCATCGATCGGTGACTCTATCGCCGTTCTTTCAAATAACCCTTCAAAATACTCTTTCCATCTCTTCAGCACGCACGATTCACCATTCACTATCCTTCCATTCTTGTCTCTGAACGATGTGTATTCTGAGGCTTGAGTTCTTCCTCGAACTGCACGAACGGATTTCCAGAAAAACTTAATGTTTCCCCGGAAATCGTCAGATAATCTGCAATCAAACTCATCTTTCTTTTCCTCTTTTTTCCTTTTAACCATTTCTTTCACTATTCTTTTTGACCAAACAAACGCCTTTTTTGCTTTGTCTATGTCCTCGCTCGTTGCTTTTCCCATTCTTTCATTTGCTCTGACAGCCAACCAATCAAACCAAGCTTTCTTCTTCTCTGACACTGCTTATTGAACATCCTTGTCCCACCATGTATTCTTAACCTTTCGTATTTTCCTTCTCTTGATCACACCACATACTTCAGACGCTACACATACTACCTTTTCTTTAAAGGACTGCCACAATTCATCCATATCATTTATGCCATCGAATCTCTCAAATCTTGCTATCAATCTTCGTTTATACTCATCTTTCACATCTTTCTCTTGTAGATTTTCTACTTTTTTTCTTTCCAAGACTCTATTTTCGTTATGCTCTCGGTGTCGCAGTCCTTTAAAGAGCCCACTTATTTGGCTCAACACGCGTGTGGACGCCGATACCTCGATACACCCTTGTATCCAACACATTCTTTCTCAATCATTCATCTACTATTACAAAATCAATCATACTTCTTTTAACATTTTTCGCCTCACGCGAATACATATGTATCCTTTTGTGATCAAACATGGTGTTTGTCACACAAAGGCTCCACTCCAAACAAACCTCAAGCAGTGCTTTTCCATTTTCATTCAAACACTCATCACCGAATGCTCCTAACACCTTTTCAAATCTATCTCGTCTTACCTCCCACTCATCCATTGAAATCCCCTAACAAGGTCAAATTTCGTTATCCTTACATTTCCTCAAAATCTCTCTTAAACTCTCCCAAATCTCCTGCCTTTCGTCTTGCTCTTGCTGTGACATAGCCGTTACTATATTGACCGAGGCGTACACCCCAATAATAAAGACACGAGTAAGTCCTACTTTCAATCTCATCCATAGTAGCCTAGCATTTACACATTCAAACTATTTTACACACTCATACATTCGCGCAGATAGTATTACACAAACTCCCTTGCAGGCTCTGGTGGTACTGGCGGTACGTGGCCAATACGCCGTATATGCACCATGCTGGGTGGTGTCACACCCTTTCCTTTTTGTTTCATTCACGCAAAGAACATAAATCTTTCTATCGTCCATCATCTGACATACTTCATCCAATTTGCCGTCCATCCCTCCTCCAACGTTCAACGTTGCAAACCGGCTTTCCGTGGCCGCTTTTCGCCCTCGCGGGGAACGAGACGTGACGGGTTGCGAACCGCGTCGCCGCCTTATGGAGAAGAAGTAGCTTTTGTTCCCATAGCGTTGCCACGAGATGTAGGGATCTAGACTGTCCATCCCCGCAGAGCCCTTTACGGGGGTAAGGCGGAATATCAGCTGTGCCCTGTGACCGCCAACACAGGCACCCTCCGTTTATCATAGTAATATGTCTGTGAAACTAACTTGATGTATGTTAAATACATGTCTTTCCACATTCTTACTGCTGAACTTGAAGAGCAAAGTTTTGGCCACAAAACACGAACTACACTCATACACTAACGGCCCACAAACAACTCAAAACTTTTATTACTTAAGTACTAAAGCCAAAGTTTGTTAAACTTAGTCTACATCAAAATACTGAATACGTAGTAAAACATTTCTTAGTTTTCAGCAAACAAACAAATGTAATAGAATACTTGTAGTTGGTAATTCGTTTATCTTGAATCGATTGCTAAGTTTACTCGCAAAATACCGAGTTGAACATTGTTCAGTTATTTTCGTCTCAATTGTACACTCTTTACAGAATGGTCGTACTTGCTTTGATGGCGTATAAGGTTAGAGTATATGGATGGGTCAGTCATTCCTCGGTTTTACTGCCCTGAACAGCTTCAGGAAATTTGGAGCTGATGATGGAGTGTGTGTCTTATGTAAAAGCGATCACTATATACATGACCAGTGGTATTACACACATCAAAAAAGTCTAAGCAACACATACTATTTCAAAGGATTAATCAATTATTCTATCATTTCTTACCAATCTAGAGGACATACTGGCCGGTTGTTAAAAAAATTCGAGTACCTATTATATTTGTTTTTTTTTGTGAATGCATTTGTTCGAATTTTATAGCGTTTTCTTTGCTTATTAAAATGTAGTATTCTGTACCTATCAATTTTAAGATTTAAACAATAATTTGAAAAAGTTTTGAACACATTTGGCTTTTGAGACATTTTTTACGTGATGGAGCGACGTCATTTGAATGCAGATGAAATGCAAAGAGCTGTAGGGATGTTGCAAGCGGAAAGAAGTCAATCTCAGGTATCTCGGGATTTTGGTATCAACAGAAGCGTTATTTGCCGTCTTCATCAGCGTTACACTAACACGGGAGATCCTGCTGAGCAGCACCTAGGTCGAGGTAGGTGCACAACCACACGGCAAGGTCGATACATACAACTGACTGCAAGACGCCAGCTGATGTTAACCGGCCGAGGGATAGGATTAAGGCTACAAAATTCAAGTGGTGTTGTTGTTAGCTGCGAAACTGTGCGAAATTGACTGCATGAGTATGGCCTACGAGCGCGACGGCCAATTAGGTGCCCACCGATACGTCACGGGAATCGCGCTCGTCGAAATGAATGGTGTAGGGAACACATTACATGGACCCGGGAAAAAAACTTGCGATGACTGGTCGATGACGGTCTTGCGGCTGGTATAAAATTTTATTATTTAACTGTATCATTTCCGTCATGGTTCTGATCACTTTCGCGGATTGCCTGCATTATTAGGTATATATAATGAAATGGATGCTTCTGTTTCTCCATGTCATTCCTGAGGAGGCTAACTAAATGAACATTAAAATTAAAATTAAGTATTATGCTTGGGTATTATTATGTACAGTAAATATAATACAAGTGATATAGAAGGTGTAACAATTGCAGCACCTTACAAAATGTAAATTATGTATATTATGCAAAACCTGGGGATGAAAAAGAGTGACCGTGAGTTTTATTGCCCGTTGGTCTACGCCCTTGACGAACGCGGCAGTAAATGTACCTAAATGTGTTTAAGTAATTATTTTATAAATTTATTATTTTGACGTTCATAAGCATCACATTGTGACCCAAGTGAATAAAGGATTTTGACTTTGACTTTGAATAGGATAAAATTTTATTTTGCGATGAGTCTCGATTTGGGTTCAAGCCTGATTCTAGAAGGGTAAGAGTGTACCGTCGTCCTGGAAATACTGAAAGACTGAGGTGTGTTCAGGAAGTGCATTGATACAACGGCTCAACAGTTATGGTATGGGCGGGTATTATGAAGATCAGACGAACTGAGCTCGTTTTTGTAAATGGTAACATGAACGCTGTAAATTACGTTGAGGATGTTCTAAGGCCTTATGTCCGTCCATTCGCACAAACGCTTGGCTCCGATTTCATGGTGATGCATGCCAATGCGCGATTGCATACAGCTTTGCACACACGGGAGTACTTGGCAAGGGAAAACATCCTGGTATTGCCTTGGCCTGCACAATCGCCAGACCTGAACCCCATCGAGCATGCATGGGACATGCTCCAGAGAGGTGTTTTAAAGGACTTAGATGGAGTGACAACAACCCAACAACTGATGTACTTACTAAAATTTCATTGGGAGCGATTGCCGCAGGATAACATTAACAATCTGATCGATTCTATGAATAATCGGTGCCAGCAAGTTCTCAATAACAGAGGAGGCCACACTTTGTATTAAATTATGCAATTTTTGTACAACCATTTATGTTTAGTTTTAGTTTAGTTGATTAGGCACCTTACTTTGTACTACGTACATACAGTTCTTACTCGTAATGATTGTTAATTAAGATTATTAAAAATAATAAAAAAGTAATTGTTGTTTAATATAAAAAAAGCATTAAAATAATATAAATAAGGAAATACTTAGGATTTAATGCGAAAACACATTGTAAAATTGAAATTTGTATGTGTTGCTTAGACTTTTTTGATGTGTGTATAAAGATTTAATTACAAAGCTTTATCAAATATGTTGCAAGCTGCCTTTTACAACACATGTCATTTATTAACAAGTCACACAAGTTGTTTCCAAATTTAAAATGCTGCGCAAATTCCTTTTCCTTAAAAAAAAAGAAAGACAACTCCCGCATTAGGAACAAGTCCTGTGTCGCGGGGGACTTTACAAACATACAACTAATGGACACAATGAACACCCAGACACCAGTTATAAAACAATGGTAAGACAATTTATTAAACAGGCTAAATTTCTTAAATACATACAATAATAATGAGAAATCTTAACTGTGAACTTGAATTAGGTACCTGTGATTCGTCTTTAAACACCGATCTTTGTTTTCAACGAATAGCAGTCAGTACTGTCTGACAAGTCTGAAGGTTAATTATCGTCGCAGTAGTCTTTATTGATTCAATAATTCTATCTCTAAAGATTATTCCCATTCAGCAAATTCATTAATTAAAGTTTTGGTTTTATTCCACCTTGAATTTATTGGTTGGCTCACAAATGTTGCCTCGGCAATGGTTGGCATCAAAGTCTAGACGTATATTATTCATTCCCACTCATCATCAAAAAATATTTTTCTTCGCTTAAAAAGACAACTCCCACACTAGACATTAATCCTATGTCAGCGAGGACTTTAGGCCGCCCTCATATTGGCATTGACGCCTCGTCGACGCCGAGGTGCCGTTTCGTTGATCCTGACATCCAATGGCGGCCTTACATATATACAACCAACGGATATAAACTATACCCAGACCTGAAACAACAATAAAATTTGTCCACTACACAAGGTGTTGTCTCGTGTGGGGATTGAACCCACAACACTGGATGCAGTGCAGTCGATTAAAAGGCTTAGTGAAACCGTTCTACGAAGGAACAAATACCCAACTACTTATATGTAGCAATAATTTGTCTGTATTGGTATTTCAGTCATATTTTAAAAATAACAATCGACCGTTTCCATGGACATTTTAGCACATTAATATAATATGCCAGAAAATAAAGGCTCATGGGACAGTGGATATATAAGCGGAAAATAGAGAGCGTTTTGGACTAAATTTCGCAAATAGAAATATTATTCCCTAAGGCTTAAGCGACACGCGCATATCCGTTGTTACAATAAAGCTACTCGCATCATTATTGTCGCCATGATATTTCTTTGCATGGGAAATTTATTTGTCAATTTGACAAAATTCAATGTAAGAAAAAGAGAGGACTGCCTCGTTGGTCTCGCGGCATAAATGTGCGCGTGGGATTGGGAGGTCTCGGGTTCGATTCGCGGGTCGGGCAAAGTGTTATTAAGTTTTTCCGTTAGGAAATTCTCAGTAGCAGCACGGAGTCTGGTAATGTGCCCGGTACGGCAATAGGCTCGCTCCCTATTACGTGGGACCTAAAAAATTCATGGCGAAATGTGGGTGTAATATTACACCTCTGCCTACCCCTCCGGGGATACAGGCGTGAGTCTATAAAAAAAATGAAATAGTTGACTTAAAATAATCTGAAAATATGATGGTATTCCATAATTGGTACTTTTCCTCTACCATTTAACGCAGCTTTGCAACCGCAAAGTATGCTGATAAGTCCAAATTTTAGCGCCAATAAGACACTAGCTTTTAAAGTTATTAAATAAGTATATAAATAAAAGTGATGCATTTTTGCGTACTTGCAATATTCGTGTTGGTGGTATATTGTTAGGAAGCAATCAGCTTTCAATTCATCAGCCGGAAGGCGTGGTGTTGTCAAAAGAAATGCTAATGTTTAATTATGTTTTATTCATTTATTTTTATTTTGTACCTTTTATTATATTCACTCTCTTTATCGCTTTACGTGATAAAAACTGCAACCCGTACCTATTATTTTTAGATGTGTGTGAGTATGTATTTTTTTTTTAAGATTTATAAGAATTGGCTTTGAAATGTTATTCAAAGAAAATTATTCTAGAATAAATCTTGAATAAAGCTAGAGTAAAGCTTGTACTTTAGCGTTATCTATTTATTTAAAGTAGGAGTAGGCATTAGATTAAAATATAATCTTAAACGTTTTAAGCTCCATTATCATCTTTTTTTTTGGTGCCGGGTTGGAAAATCCTCATGGAGTCCCTCCGCCCTGGGGGGGAAGGACGAAGGGGACTGTCAGACTCTTACTAACTAAAAACCAACCCGTGCTCCTCATGTACCCATGTGTCGGAGGGTAGGGTTTCACCGAAGCATTCCCCGCTACCCCCCGACGGGTATTGGCCCGCCAGATGGTCAGGCGGGCCCCGAACGAAACCCCCTTGGCAGCGGATGAAGGTGTTGGGCTTCGCCGCCAAAACAACCAGCGGCCGTAGAGGATAGGGAGGACGGCAACGCAACACCGCATCTCCTCTTCCCCTGCGGCCCCACCGCGACCCAACGATGGTGCGCCCCCATTTGGTCGCGGGTGATAGGGCGCGCGGCAACGCAACACCGACACGCCTCTCCTCCCGCGACCGCACCCGACTGCGAGGGACAGACAGAACTGTCCTCCGCACCCGCACCTTGGGACACATCCTACGCAGGCCTCACCCAAGGCGACGTGGAGCGTCCACTCCCGGGATCCCGCTTAGCTTCACCGTGTTTGTACCTCAAACCCACGGTTACTGAGCCCCCCACCACGACAAGGTGGAGATCCCACGGGAGGGACCCCATTATCATCTACGGATTTCAATTTCTAGACAATTGCTACAGTCAGACAAGACTCATCACTTTTTCAAATGTTCTACAGGGTGTAAAAAGACCCTTAACGAAAACTGAAACCCCATGTTGTGACAATCACTACGAATATTTTTTACTTCGGCACCATACCTGGGAAATTACTGGTTCAGGAGATATAGAGGGTCAAATTTAGTATAGAATTTTTATAATTAGGTACAAAATCGATGCATTTACCCCGCCAATATGTTCTTTAGATGCCCTATGACCCCATGGATAAGTATGTATTTCGAGCATTGCACGAGCGCGCTTTTAATTGCGGTTTAAAAAATGTAAAAACTTAAAAAATAAATTCGCTTCCCAGGTATTATTTTTTTAGGCATTATGTCCACAACGAGTAGACTTCGGCTTGGTGATGGGTCTTGTGACAATCTGTATATCTTAAGATAATTTGCAATATCGTGAAATAATGCTTTAACGTCTGACTTTACTTTGTAAGAACGAGCCGTTTCAGATATTTTTCAAATACTATATCCATATTATAAACTTATATAATTACTTATAACTATATAGAGGAGCAAAATAGCCTTTTGGAGATACCAACAGACTGCCATAGGGAGGGCATCGGTTTCGAACCCATGTTCCGCACCACTGCCTTTTCGAAGCTGTTTATTAATCGATTTTAATCTTTCGCGATTTGTATACATCATACAATATGCATATTAAATCGTTGGTTATCACTTGCCTGTGCCTCAGAGAGCACGTTAACCCATCTGTTACGGCTGTCACAATGATCTTTGTCAGTCCTTATGAGGAGTCAGTCCCTCTGATAAAACTAACGGGATCACCATGGAATATTGCTATCGCTTTGAATTGAATTGCGGAGCTCAGACGGCAGTTGCTCTATGGTAAATCTAATATTTACTCTATTCTGGTAAGACTAGTAAACATATCCCGGCATACAACTGAGATGAAGCTAAAAACATAATTAAACTGATATACCTACTAGAGGATAGACGTATTTACTAAAGACCATCAAATTTCGGTAACCGCCAACATAGTTGAGAATTTTGAAACATGTGGTTACCCTATTGACGAAGACAGTTGCGCAAAAGGGCTTTGAAAACATCAATTTAAACCGCTTAGTGGATTAAATATTGTGCAAATGGTAGTGTAATTTATAGTTAGATATTTTAAGCTACTGCTCGTTTAAATCTACATATTATTAAAAAACATATTAAATTCTCTCATCTATAGAAGTGATCACAATTCGACTATAGTTCTTTACGTTTTCAAAATTCTATTTTTCTCAGTTTTCCTTTTGAAAAATGGCAGTAAGTCAAGTCAGTTACCTATGTTCAGGGTGTACATGTATGTTTCGGGGTACCAAATTTACAAAAACTTCTGATCCGTTATTATACTTCTTTAATATTATATTACTAGGTAGCTGTCTATATAAGGACTAACTGGGGCTATAATAATATATTGTTTTCAGTAAAATTCTATAAAATTTTACCCGTCCCGAGAATCGGACTACGACTACGTCTAGGCTACGAAATTGCGGGTATCGGTTATTAATCTAATAACATTCGTGATCTATTTCATTGATTGCGCGAACTGTGATTCTATCACCACTTTTCTTTTAGCCCAGAACTAGCCCAGACGCGATAACAATATTTTGTTAGGATTATGACTATATCTGATCTGGAATAAGGAATAATAATAGGCCCCAAATCACGAATACGGAATTACCTTAGAAGCAGAGACCTTTTACAACAAAAAACAACGTCAGCCAAAATATTTTTTTTGGTCATAAATCATGCTGGCAGCATATAAATATTCACTTTTTCATGTCATGTCACCAATTTACACTCCATATTAGTATATATATTAGTATATATGTTTGAATAAACCTTTTACAGGTTTGTATCAAGCATTTTCGTAAAGTAATCCTGCTTTTACGCCTATGTAGTACCGCCATTGGCAGACAGCTGTTTCAGTAACCATTCTATAAAGGAAATAGGTCGCGAAGATAACCGGGTGAGCGAGAATTCACTCCCAAAGTTTGATAAATTAAATATCCCTTCACACTGTACACGTCAAACGCTTTAGAAGGGACGCTCATCAAAACGCTGCGTCAGCTGAAGGGAGGCTTATCATGATATTGAGAAGTAATGTTACCCGTTCAAGGCTTATTAGATAAGGCTTAAATGTTAAGAAAGTCACCCACGACACAGAATTTTAGTCTCCAATCTATTGTTTGATGTATCATATGCTTTACTCAGCAAAGTAGGTATCTTTGATGTCTCTTATGTCCGATTAGCAGACACAATTAAATAACTATTGAGTATGTCGTGAATCTGTGCGCTGGCATTCAAACAGTTTATATACCACGCTAGAAGAGGATGTCGCCTCACCACAAAATGAAATTTCTGATTCTGTATTCTTAATCCGTCACACACAGCTATAAATTGTTTTAAATCATCCGGGCATTTACTCTGTCAATCCTCTGTCTGTCAATCCTTTCATTATTGTGAGCTAAATTTCAGAGACTATGCATTTAAAAATTCAAGTCTCATTTCCGGTATTGATGCATCTCGAATACATTGAATTCTTTATCTTTACTATAATAAAACTGTAGAGGTGAAAAAGTCTGTACATTAAAGATATTTTGACGAAAATTAGCTAAAATATATAGGAAAATGCTAAAAAGCAATACTTGATAATTTTTAGAATTTATGTCTGTCTGTCTGTCCGACGTCTTTCCCTATATTGCTAAAGATCTCTAAAATGGCGAAATTGATTTCAATAAAACTTACAATCATATACAAAGGATACTCAAACCTATAAAATAGTATATGTTACATCACAATCGGTTGAGTGGTTTTCGGTGTACAGCTTGACCTCTCCTTTGTACGTAGTCCCAAACAAAACAGGGATCATCCAAAACTGGTTATATATGTGGTGCCATCTATGATCATTATAAGTTTGTTAGTAAAAGTATAGTTAGTCTAAATAGGAACCTTCAAAGTGTTTTATGGCTATTTACCGACCAATAGATAGATGTCACTATTTTCAAATCATTTTCTAGCAAAATTAATGATTTTTGCAAAAAAGACAATAATTATGTGTCGGGTATCTTTCTGTTATTAAAAAAATAATAGAGTATAATATTCGGCACTTTCATAAACAAGTCTCTGTGTCAAAATTTATTACAACTATCTATCTATCTATACCATAATAAAACTGTAGGGTGAAAAAGTCTGTACATTAAAGATATTTTGACGAAAATTAGCTAAAAAATCTAGGAAAATGCTAAAAAGCAATACTTGATCATTTTTAGAATTTATGTCTGTCTGTCTGTCCGACGTCTTTCCCTATATTGCTAAAGATCTCTAAAATGGCGAAATTGATTTCAATAAAACTTACACTCATGTACAAAGGATACTCAAACCTATAAAATAGTATATGTTACATCACAATCAGTTGAGTGGTTTGCGGTATACAGCTTGACCTCTTCTTTGTACGTAGTCTCAAACAAAACAGGGATCATCCAAAACTGGATATTTATGTGGTTCCATCTATGATCATTACAAGTTTGTTAGTTAAAGTATAGTTAGTCTAAATAGGTACCTTCAAAGTGTTTTACGGGTATTAACTCGACTTAAAAAAACCAGGCGATTCTTAATTTCGTCAGTATATTTTTATGTATCTATACCTACATGTAATAAAATGGTAGGAAAGTCAAATCTGTACATTGAATATTTTTTTAATGAATACTTGGGGTGTGATCTACAATCGATATCGAAGCCGAAAATATAGTTTTTAGAATTTATGTCTGTTTGTATATCCGAGATAAACTCAAAAAGTACTGCATGGATTTACTTCAAATTTGGCACGAATATTATTAGAATGAATTTGAATGTTGTTATTATGTTAACCATGCTATAAGCTAGCTTCACACTATAAAAATAACGCAATATAAGTAAATTAGGCTGATAAACATAATTCAATGAATATATGTAGAATCAAGACAATTTTAAAGCAGCGCCATCTAGGAGAGTTCAAAAACATCAAGTTGAATTAAATGTGTAAGCCCTTTTTGGATAAAAATAATTTAAATTTGATCATGTTGGCATGGTTGATAGTTGTTTTCAAAAGTCATAGATAGAGTTGTGCATTTTCTTCTTAAAAATTGTATCGTTAATTCGTTTAGCAAGACATTTAAAAAATTTGTTTATATAAATTTTAAGCTGCTTCATATATGTCTTATGAAATTCATCGAGTTTGTCTGTTTGTAAATACAAACAGAACTCAAAAAGAACTGCATAGATTTCTAACAAAAGTTAAACTCGAAAACGGCACGCTATTGCTGTAAGCAATTTGAGCTAAATAACGAAGTAAGAGGAAAATAATAAGCATGCCATATATAGCTTAAAGATAAGATATGCTTATTTTTTACAGTACAGAATAAAATATAGTAATAGATTTAGTAAAAAATATACATTTTGGCCACATTGGTGTAATTATTGCTTCTTAATTAATATATATTCATGTCGCATATAAACTTTAGTGACATGTGGAACTAGCTAGATTTTTTTACTCACACACAGCCATTTATTTTATTGTTACGTTTGAAGCGGTTTGGCGGATACTGGTGTTCTCTATACATGACAGGCATCCTACCGTCATGCATTTACACGTCATCCTAGAGAACGGCCAGCGCATATATTTTGATCCCGACAGCGTTGTTGAGCGCTTGGAAAATCCGCGCCAAACAATTCTCTTGGCATTTTTCAGACTCTGTGAAGTCGACCAGTTTGGGAGGTCCCTTACGTATGACGAGATGCCTTCATATTATACGTGCGACAAGCAAAAGGGTATATTTAACCCACGTCGACGAGGAGGTGCTGTGGAAATTTTTTCGGGATTCATGGACGCCGCATTTTGTAAAGTTTATACCGTACACACGAATAATGGCGAATGCTATTTTCTGCGGTTGTTATTTCACACGGTCCGAGGCCCAACGTCTTTCGCCTTTATGAGGATATTTGATGGCGTGGAGTATCCCACTTACCGCACAGCCTGCGTAATATGTCACTTTCTCGACGGTGACCAAAACTGGGATGACACCTTCGCGGAGGCGAGCGTCAGTGACTGGGCGGCTGGGACCCGTCATCTGTTTGACGTCATCTTGGTGTTTTGTAGATTCGCGAACACGGTAGTTTTGTGGGAAAAGTATGGCCATCATCTGTCTGAAGATTTTCTTCGAGCTTTGAGGCGTGCTACTGGAGACAAAGTCGAAGTAACTGATGAACGCGTACTGAACACCTGTCTCAGTTCACTTCAAGACGTGGTCATTTCTATCAGCGGCAATCCACTGGTCGAATATGGGTTACCAGCTTCCCAATCATCACCGCATCAAGACCGCGGCAATTGGGAGTATAACGCTGAGACAGTTTACGATCCGGGTGAAATTTCCACCATACGAAATTCAAGACACCGTCTTTGAAAGCGTTGGGCAAAGCCAGGGAAAATTGTTTTTCTTGGATGCTCCTGGTGGAACAGGAAAACATTTGTTACCACTGGCATACTTGCAGAGGTCAAGAAGGAAGGCAAAATTGCCATTGCTTTAGCGTTGTTGGGAATCGCTGCCACACTGCTTCCGGGTGGCAAGACAGCACATGCCATGTTTAAAATTCCCATCGATTTAGAGAGCGCCGAAACGCCCGTTTGTGGTGTGTCATGTAACAGTGATAAGGGACACATGCTAAAGGATTGCTCTCTGATCGTATGGGATGAGCATACGATGGCCAATAGGAAGGCAGTTAAGGCCGTGGACAGAACTCTGCAGGACATCCGCGGCGAGCATTTGATGTGTGGTCACAGTTCTGTTCAGTGGTGATTTCCGACAATCGCTTCCCGTGGTGACGCGGGGATCGAGGGCTGACAAAGTGAGTGCTTCGTTGAAACGATCTTCGTTGTGGTCACGAGTTCGTACGCTACGCTTGACCATTAATATGAGAGCTCGGCTCGGCGTCAATGCACGTGCTCCACAATTCTCCGATGTCCTTCTAAGTGTTGGCGAAGGCACTCTACCAGAGGAGAGAGGTGGATAGATATCCAGCTTAGAAGAACTCATTTGCTGCAGGTACGGGAACATTAATTGAATACCGTAATAGCAGAATTCTTGGGGGTGTGAGCGGGCTATTTTGAGGCCTAAAAAGACCAAGCTATATCCGAGAGAATGCATTCGTTAATTGCTACAATTAACGAATGCATTCTCTCGGATATAGAGGGAAATGAAGTGATCTACACCTTTGTAAACACTGTCGTCCAGCAAGATGATGCCACACATTATCCCGTAGAATTTCTAAATTCCCTGTCAGCAAGTGAACTTCCTGACTGAACTTCTGCCTTAAAGTCATCTCGCTCCACAGACACACCATTGAGGCGGAAATTCTTACGGGTTGTTGCGTCGGCGAGGCAGTATTAATACCACGCATTCCCCCTCCCCGTTCAAGTACGTACAGTTCCCCGTGAGTGTTTGCTTCGCGATGACCCTCAATAAGTCGCAGGGGCAGACACTGAGGGCAGCGTGTGTCGACCTCAGGACGAGCTGCTTCTCACACGGGCAGCTGTACGTCGCTGCGGAGAGCCAAACCACTAATGTTGTTTATCGAGGTTTCCTATAAGTACGTATTTTTACCCTATTCTGTAATTCTTATTTTCTCCATCTGCTTCACTCACAACTTATGACATTCAGCAGAATCACCATAAAGTCATTTATTCAAAGCAGGCTGAAAATCAGCACTTTTTGAAGGTCAATTTTACAAAAGACAGTCTCCCTCTATTACTGCACTTTCTGCAGATATTAAATATAAAGAAGAAACGGGTAAATGAATGTTATTTTAAAAGGTATAATCGTAGGCATTTATTTAATAATTTGGTGGTGTATTGCGTTCACGCAGACGACGTCGCGGGCAGCAGCTAGTATTTAATAAAATAATTCATACTATTCTATGTATGTATGTAAGATACATTTAAAATCCAAGCAAAATTGTGAATACAAATAGTCTTACTATTATGTGACATAAAGCGTGTACTTATTACACGCTTTATGTCATGGTTATGTCGGAAATAATTGTCAAGCCCGTCTCTGTAAGACTGCCGTAGACAGAGGTCTTTGAACAACTATTAACTACGAGTACATGCCCACAACAGTTATTTAAATTATACGGTACTAACCTTTGCTCCAGACCCTCCGTACAACTATAAGAGCCTTTCAGTATGACAAATCTATGACACCAGAGTGTTTTAATATAGATATCACATACAATTTTACTCGGGCTTTTAATCCACTTCTTTTGATAGTTATGTTAGTGTTTACAAGTATTTCTATGATAGGTATAATAAAGATTACATCTGTCTAGATGTAATCTAGACTGTCTATACTTGCAGACTCAGAATCGGTGGCTTTAGATAAGGACTTTCCTTTAGACTTTCCTCAAAATGCCATTGAACGTTAGGTGATGGAATGAAAACTGTACTATCTATAAAATTGATTAGGCGGTACATTATTTATTTGTTCAACAAAAATACGTTCACATATTTTGAATTAGTTAATTATTTTCTAAGAATAAGGACTCAAATGTTTGTGTAAAAGCCTAGCAGCGAAGACAATTCCACGCTTAAATATACACAGCGTACTTGACTTTACTCAGACTCTGCTTACGTAAAAGTTTTGAGCAGGAAGTGCATGAAGTTCAATACAGGAGCAAGAGCTCAGAATAAACTTAACATTGTCATGCGGCGTGTTTAGCTTAACATTATCTGAATAGATCCTTGATCACCCAACGGAATGACATATCCTCTAAGACCCATTTTCATACCAATCTAAAAATACACAAAATATAAACATAAAAACTGTCGAGACGTTTCAGCGGAATGCAACCAAAACGAGATTTTTACATATTTGATATTTTGAAATTAGTTTACGTCACCATCTAAAGTATCAAAATTACTACATCTATCATTATCAGCGGCAGTTTAAAGTACCAAGATCGCTATCAACATCTACTGATCAACTAGCCCATCCAATCTCTGCTTCATTGTCCTCATCGTCTATCAATCTCCTTTACACAATTTGCCGTGTCAGCGAAATATGAGCTGACACCTTCCCATCTATTTTTACGACTTATTTTTATGGTACACGAGATTTTCATCGTAGATGATGGGAAAGATTTTTTCTGAGATGAAAAGAGTATCTTTTCTTATAGCATAGTATTGTCATTACTGTAGAGTAATGAAAATACTGTTTCATACAAAATGCTTAGAAAATCTCGGTTTCATCTGGTCACAATTTACGTTATTCATATAAGAGTACCTCCAAACCTACCATGTGCTATTGGAGAGGCCTATATCCAGCAGTAGACGAGGGCAGGCTGATAATGATGATTATTAATATATATAGAATAGAAAAATCACTGGCAAACGAAAACAAAAAAATGCTTTCCAGGGTAACGATCAACTTATTTAGGAACTAAAATACACATTTTTGGAACTGTATGCACTCTAGATTGATTTTAAATCAATGCCAGGAATTCTACAAGTAATTGAACCAATAAATATTGTATTGACATTTGTTTAAAAAAAAGGCAGAAAACCGAAGCCAATGGCAATTGCTCCACCGACAAGAGCTACTGTAAGGTTAATTATGAGAATAGTGTAATAATTCATGTCTATGTATACCTTTAAACATTATTTTAACAATTAGTAATTAGTGATACGAATTACGATTTCATATCGATATTATCGTTATACCGATTTAGAATTATATTCTGGCAACACTACTTTCAAATGTCATGTGTAACGGTTGTGATTTGACGCATTATACTGTGACAGCTTGTACCGAGAGGTCGTTTTATTTTCATACAATCCATCTAAATCCAAGTAATCATTGGCAATTATTCGAGATAGAGAGCTGATTCTTTATCTCAGAAGTGGGATATATCAAATTCGCCCACGATTTTGAAGAAATAACTACGTAATTTTCGACGACAAGGAAAATTGTAACCACGTGTTTTCGACAAAAAAAATTTTTCTACGGAACACAAACTTCTACGCTATGGTTGCAACTAGCGACGAGGAAAATGAAGGCAGGAGTCGCAGTCGTGTGCGACCCTCCCGTCAGAGGCGCGACAAGAAAAAACGAAAGCGTGATGGGAGCAGGAGCAAATCGAGCAGGCGCAGGCAGCGAACATCCTCAATCTCAGTGGAGTCTCGGAGAAGCCACCGTCGTTCTCGTGCGAAGCGCAAGCATCGTCGGGGAAGGAGCCGTAGCTGTGAACGCGGATCGAACGGTAGCACGGAGAGGTGTAGCAGTAGAAAACGTAGCAGGCGGCGTGACGGAGCGAAGTCGGTAGCCAGCAGCGATCGTTATACACCGCCAGGGCGCGTGAGTACACCTAGCATTTTAACAGTGACACACAGGCATTTTTGTCGTCTTTAGTAGAAGCTATTTCGAATAACCGGCCTCAGGGCAATAAATTTCCTATGCTAGGGAATGTGATACCCGAGTTTGACCCCATGGTTAAGGGGCAAACCATTCACATGTGGATAAATAAAGTTGATGAGTGCGCGAAGCTTTATGGTTGGGGTGACGATCAGATAATCCACTATGCGTTACCTAAATTGTCGGGCGTCGCGAAAACATGGTACC
The DNA here is from genome assembly GCA_944739405.2 of Euclidia mi. NCBI lineage: Eukaryota > Metazoa > Arthropoda > Insecta > Lepidoptera > Erebidae > Euclidia > Euclidia mi. The sequence continues at coordinate 29,580,591 of OX123195.2, forward strand.
AAGCTCTCCCAACCATGTCGTTCTCGTGGCATGAGTGGAAAATTAAGTTGCAGGAATCATTTCCGAGTAGTGACGATTATGCTGAATTGCTCACCGAAATGCTGTCCAAACGTGTAAAATATAACGATTCCCTGGAACATTATTACTATGAAAAGATTAATTTGCTTAATCGTTGTGAAATACAAGGTAAGCGTGCTGTTGATTGTTTGTTATATGGGGTAGACGATCGGTCCCTGAGATTAGGTGCTAAAGCAGCGAATTGTCAGGAACCCGAGCAAGTTTTAAAGTATTTTCAATCGATTAAGCAACAGGCTCGTGAACCAGACAAATTGAGAGTAAATTATGACAAACGTAACAGCTCAGTGCCGTTACCCACTAATAGTTCGAAGCAGACTCCAAGTACTAATGAAATAAAGGGCTCAAAATTTCGGAATAATGGACCACTCGTGTGCTTTAACTGCAACGAACCCGGACATCTTAGTTTTAAGTGTACAAAACAGATATTGAAGTGTAACATTTGTGGTAGGTTAGGTCATATAACTGTTAATTGTCCTAGATTACCAGGTGATGCGGGTTGTAACAAGACCGATAATTCGAAAGACAAGAATGTCATGCGTGTTGAAACCAATGAATCGAGTGATTCAAAATATTTATTGAGTTTTAAATTAAACGGTGAGGCTATTCAGGGCTATATTGATTTAGGTAGTCAGTGCACTCTAATAAGGTATAGCGAAGCTATAAATAGAGGCATCAGTTGGACAGATAACCAGTTGCCTACCATGAGAGGTATTGGAAATAGTACAGTAGTACCGATCGGTGTTACTCAGGTTAAAATCGAAATACAAAATATCGAAGAAGAACTTCTTGCATACATTGTAGATGACAGTGTTATTAAATATCCGGTATTGATTGGTCATAGTTTCACTGAAAAACCGGGAATAGTTATTATGAAGACTTCTGATTCCTTGGTCTTTGCTCGTGACAATTCTATTAAAGTACAGTTAAGAATTTATGACGACGTGAATGTACCCCCTAAGGAAATGTTTCCATTGTTAGTTACTACGAGTAACAGTTACTCAGGCGCGGTAAATGTCAACGGTTCCTTACGTGGCGATCCACAAAATTTGTTTTATCTAATGCCAGGCGAATATGAAATAGAAAATGGCAGAGGTGTTGTTTTGGTGCAAAATTTCAGTAATAGATCGATATTATTGAGACGAAATTCACTTATTACGCGCGCTATTATCACCAAAGACTCAATCAGTGTAAATTTATTAGATTTTGACAATGCCGATACAGTTGCTGCTTTGAATTATGGCCAGCAACTAAGCAATAGCGATGTTAACAGATTGAAAACTTTACTTAAGAAATTCGAATCTTGTTTTTCGGATAATTTGAAGGATCTAGGGTTAACTAACGTAGTTCAAATGCAAATAGAGCTGAATGACACACAACCCGTGGTTTATCGACCGTATAGGCTTTCATTTCCAGAAAGGGCTCAGGTTCGAACTATGGTCAATGAAATGATTGAGGCAGGCATAGTATGTGAGTCGAGTTCGTCGTATGCTAGTCCAGTATTACTGGTGAAAAAGAAAACCGGTGAGAGTAGGTTATGCGTTGATTATAGAGCCTTAAATAATAAAACTAAGAAAGAGCATTATCCGTTGCCCATAATTGATGATCAACTCGATAGATTGGCTGGTAATGCTGTATTTGTGAGCCTAGATCTTGCCTCTGGGTATTATCAGATACCCGTGGAGGTTAACTCACAGGATAAGACTGCGTTTGTTACACCAGATGGGCAGTTCCAATTTAAGAGAATGCCCTTTGGACTTGCAAACGCACCATCTGTCTTTCAAAGGGCAATGAATAAAGTATTAGCTAAGGTGACCTACACTATTGTTTATATGGATGATGTGTTGATTCCGGCAAAATCTGTCGATGAGGGATTGATTCGTTTAGAGGAGGTACTTCAACTTATACAGGAGGCTGGACTCACACTAAAACTCAAAAAGTGTAACTTCTTTTATACTGAGCTTGACTTTTTGGGATTCCACGTAAGTGGTAACGGTATCCGCCCCGGTACACGAAAGACTGTAGCCATACGAGACTTTCCGACACCGCAGAACGTACACGATGTAAGGCGATTTCTCGGTTTAGCTAGCTTTTTTCGTAGGTTTGTGAAGGGTTTCGCTTTGATAGCTCGACCATTAACGGATCTATTACGTACAAAATTCAATTGGAAATGGTCTAAAGAGGAAGAGGATGCTTTCAAGGATCTAAAGGAAAAATTAATTGAACGTCCTATTCTAGCTCTTTATGACCCCAAATTAGATACAGAATTGCACACAGATGCCTCTAAAGTTGGTATATCAGGCATTCTTATGCAAAGAGGAACAGATGGCTTGATTAGACCGGTAGCATATTATAGTCGCAAGACCACGGTGGATGAGCAAAAGTTTCACTCGTTCGAGTTGGAGACCCTTGCGGTCGTTGCATCACTTAATCGTTTTCGAGTATATTTACTAGGATTGAGATTTAAAATAGTCACGGATTGTAATGCACTACGTACGACTCTTACAAAGAGAGACCTTATTCCCAGAATTTCCCGCTGGTGGGTTCAATTTCAGGAGTACGACTGCGAAATCGAGTATAGGCCAGGAACGCGTATGGCTCATGTAGATGCTCTCAGTCGTGGCCCTGTCGCGGGGTCTGCTGTAGGGGAAAGAGAGCATGTGCTCGATGTATTACATGTAGACATTCGTGATTGGATAGCGACGGTTCAGAGTGATGATAGTGAAGTTAAGCGCATAAGAGATATTTTAGAAGATGATGAGACCAAATTTATAGCAGACGTTCGCAAAAATTACCAATTAAAGGGAAATCATGTTTATAAAATATTAGATGAGGGATTACGGTGGGTAGTTCCGAGGGCTTGTAGGTGGCAGGTATTGCGCATGAACCATGACGATATAGGACATTTTGGCTATGAGAAAACACTGAATCGGTTAAAAGGGGCATTTTGGTTTCCGAAAATGCGTAAGTTTACCAGGAAGTACGTTGGTGCCTGTCTGGAATGCGCACATCATAAGGCTCCTGGTGGGCCTAGAGAAGGAATGCTCCATCCCATACCAAAGATAGAGAAACCATTTCATACACTACATGCTGACCATTTAGGCCCGTTCATTCGCTCGAAACGGGGAAATATGTATTTATTAGTAATTATAGATGCTTTTACTAAATTTATAAATATCCGTGCCGTCAAAGATACTAAATCGACAACAGCAATCAAGGTGTTTAATGAACATTTTAGTTATTTTGGCGTGCCGTCTCGTCTTATTACAGATCGTGGTTCTTGCTTCACGAGTACCAAATTTAAGGATTATATAGGCAAACTAAAAATTAAGCATATCCTAAATGCAGTAGCTACCCCGAGAGCGAATGGACAGGTCGAGCGGTTCAATCGCACCATACTTGATGCCTTGAGTACTAGTTGTCATGGTGAAAGGGATAATTTATGGGACGAACATATCGGAGAAATACAATTAGGTATTAATACCACCATTAATAAAACCACGGGGAAAAGCCCCTCAGAGCTGTTGTTTGGGTGCAAATTAATAAATGCCTCCGAAAATGTTTTGACTGATGTAATTGCTGAAACATCCGACCGCCTTGATGATGATGATTTAATGCGATTAAGGTCGACTGCTAGTGAACGTATTGAAAAACAACAAGAATATAATAAAAGACAATTTGATAAGCATAGGAAACCTCGGACTAATTATAAAATAGGCGATCTAATTAGAATCGAGAGAACTGTGATTGATAAAGATCACATAGGTAAATCAAAAAAACTTATCCCTAAGTTTCAGGGCCCTTATCGAATCCTCAAAATATTACCTAACGACAGATTTCTCGTTGAAGACACCCCTTTAACGAAAAAAGGTAACAAACGGTACGAAAATGTAGTCGCGTTGGATAAAATACACCCGTGGACAAGTTTTGGTGGATACACTAGTGATGATAGCACTGAGGGTGAGATAGATCTCTGTACGGGCGCCGTGGAGGAGTGACTCTCCGGGCAGCCGCTCTTCTATTGTGATAGGTATACAACTGCTCATGATCAGTTGTGCGGATCGAGATAATTTAAAGTGACTGTTGCAATTGACTCACTGCCGTTATTTGTGTGTGTCATTGTTGAAAATGTTAATTAATTTGATTTGAGCAATCAGTGCAGACAACAACCAAGACATTGGTGTGCACAGATGATTGCAGGATAGAGACTAACCTTTTTTTTATGATGCGAGCACAGTTATCTTCAGCGGTCAGTGCAGAAAGCGAATGACATCAATTTAAGGATGTCGCACAGATGACCGTGGAGATTAGCTGGGCAGGATTTACAGGATGAAATGATTGAGAATGAGCACAGTCGCTCTCAGAGGTCAGTGCAGACAATGAATGGCATCACGTTAGTGAGGTCGCACCGATGACCGAGGAGAGTAACTGGGCGGGAATAGAGATAAGATTGTGATATATTATTACGAGAATTACGATACGATGTAATAAGAGTTCCGATTGAGATGTAACTGTAAATTGATAATGATTAGATATTGATTTAAGACAAAGTTATTGTATTCATATATATTTTATCTTATTATAATTATTAATATTTTTTTTATTGTGAATTGTGTTATATAATATAAGTGAGAGGACTCACTTAAGTGAGGATGGCCGAACTGTAAGGTTAATTATGAGAATAGTGTAATAATTCATGTCTATGTATACCTTTAAACATTATTTTAACAATTAGTAATTAGTGATACGAATTACGATTTCATATCGATATTATCGTTATACCGATTTAGAATTATATTCTGGCAACACTACTTTCAAATGTCATGTGTAACGGTTGTGATTTGACGCATTATACTGTGACAGCTTGAACCGAGAGGTCGTTTTATTTTCATACAATCCATCTAAATCCAAGTAATCATTGGCAATTATTCGAGATAGAGAGCTGATTCTTTACTACCTAGCTCTTAAATGGAAGAAGAGATGATTTAATCAAAAAGTAATTTACAGTTAATTTAATATAAGCCAGCCAATAACAACGTCAACCGTATAAACTAGTGCATTCAAGAAGATTTTCTCATATTTCTGCATCAAGTGATGCAATTGACTACCCTTCAGGAAAAATGAAAACGTTTCCAGCAAATGAGTTATAGAAAAAGCTACAACATGTTCAAGACCTTAGAATTCAAATTCCCTTACCGCTGATGTCTTGTTAGACTGTTGCAATAAAAGTAACGTTTTGCTGGTTACAATTTGTATTGTCACATCGAACGGAAATCTTTCACAGCTGACAAACGAATTTAGACCTTGTTACGTTGAACATTGGGATGTCAATAAACTGTCTGCGTCATTTATCAAACAGAGCTTAAAGCAGAAATTGAGCGCGGTCGCACCGATTCTTGTTTTCAAGAGATTTTGGTAATTCTTTGTGTTTGACATGCAATTTTTCTTGGTGGGACACGTATTTGTTGTCAAACCTTGTTTGTACTGGAAACGCGTACATTTATGTTTAGTTTTATGGGGTTTTCTGCCTTAAAAATATAAAACTATTAGGTATCTGTCAATCATTCATCGGTAATAATGATTATAAGCATCCGTGATCTTAATAATGCTTATGTAAATAACCTACGACATATCTATTACTATAAATTTAGTAGACCACAGTCCGCAGTGAAGTCTTTCAGGTATAAGGTCAATTTTATGAATGAATGAATAATTTGTTTCACTTAAATTTTCTTATAATCTAAATACATTGCCCCACAAAATTGCTTACGCAGTTTGACTGTGAAATCGGTGAGCCTCTCTTGCAGTAACATAATATAAGGTACATCAATACCTATATATACTTAATACCTACATTTACATAATATCCAGTAAATATCTCTTAAGCTTACATGCAAATTTCGATTTATTATCTTCCTGTCTGATGTCAACAGGCAAAGTATTCAAAAGATAGGGAACGCGTTTTCTTAAGGTTCTGTCGCCATAGTGATTCCAAACTCTGGGTACATCATATTTACCTGCTGTCATCAACCTGGTAATATACCTGTTAGATACCAGTGAGTCACTATCTCGACTGCCATGGTTATTGACCAATAATAGGTATTTATGTTTAAGGCTAACTGGTAGAATTTTACATATTTTGAATAACCTTTTATAGTCTCCTTTACAACTGCTTTTAGTTTTTTTGTTTAATGATAATTTTAAAAATCTAATTTGAATTGCTTCCATCTTCTGTATATTACTTTTAAAAGTCAAACCATAACAATAAAGAGAATAACTCAGTATTGAGTCATCTAGGGACATATATAAACATTTTAAGTTTTTCTATTTGCTTATATAACAAAATAAATTAATATTAGGATAAACCAATTATAACTACTTAAATACTACTACTAAAATTAAATTAAAATATTAAAGTACAATACAAATAAATAAGAAAATGTATATTCAAAGGGCGTCGTGAAAGTCCTCCACATCGCCGTCTATTGGGAACGTGCCCAGAAGACTGGCAGCATTGCCACGCTATATGGCAATGCTAATTTTTTGTGCTAGATACATACCAGCCTTCTGGTCACGCGAGGCGTCGACAAGTCTCTTCGCAAGGTCTCTATAGAGAGATCTAGCACTTGGACCCCATGACCCCAACGTTTCGACTCCAAACGGCTCAAATACATAATCCCCTACGAGATTTACGTGTTTGCGCCGTTTCAAAGTCTCCGCTGTGTGTGTGCTTATTAGTTAAAATATATATATAGACTCACGCCTGTATCCCCAAAGGGGTAATAACAATAATCATTTATTTGCTTAAAAGTTGGTACGTACATTTGTTCTTAAAAATAGCAATAAATGCCAACAACTTTAGTCATTCAGTGACGTGCAAATATTAGGCATACATAGTACAATAAAAGATAAGCAATTTCAGGTAATTTTTCGTAAAAATAGTGATGATTCTTATATTAAGAAATTGCAAAACATGAGAGTTAATAACTTTTAACATTACTAAACTTTGTGAGAGTAATAATAATTGTCAATAAATTAATATCAATACAGTATCAATGTCAATATTATAATAGTAATGTCAGTGTCAAAAGAAAAAAAAAAGAAAAATGGTCAAAGTTATACACATATCCATATATATATTGCAATTATAACATTAATTAAGACCCATAAATTCATTAATCGAATAAAAACATTTCATTATTAGCCACTTTTTAAGTTTCTTGTTAAATTTTTGTATTGGTAGGTTTTTAATATCATTAGGAATTTTGTTATAAATCAGTCCACACATAGCATAACAATTTTTTTTTAATAGTGTTGTTCTGGGGATCTTAGGTAGAACAATTCTATCTGGGTCACGTGTATTTCTAAAGTATTTGTCTTTGGCCAGAGTGAACATTACCATGTGCTCTTTTACAAATTTCGCAGCTTCGAATATGTAGATGCTGGGCAAAGTCAACAGCTCCAACTTTAAAAATATAGGCTTACAGGATTCCCAGGGTGGAATACCGACAATTGTCCTAACGCATTTCTTTTGTGTGACAAACGCTCTTTGGATATCTGTAGGATTGCCCCATAATATAAGACCATACCTCAAAGCTGACTCGACATAGCCATGATAGGCAAGTAAAATTGTATTTAAGTTAGCAGTTTTGTGCAGTTTGTATAGTACATAAACAAACATATTTAGTTTATTACATACTTGATTTATATGCGACTTCCAGTTGCAATATCTGTCTAAAGTAATTCCGAGAAACTTGGTTTCATCAACTTGGTCCAATCTGTGGCCATTTATGTTTATGTCCAGATTTAAATGCTTTTGATGATATGTACCAAATTGTATACATTTTGTTTTGCTCACGTTAATGTGCAAATTATTATGCAATTAGTATAAGTAGGCAGAGGTGTAATATTACACCCACTTTTCGCCATGGATTTTTAGGTTCCACGTAATAGGGGACGAGCCTATTGCCGTAACGGGCACATTACCAGACTCCGGGCTGCTACTGAGAATTTCCTAACGGAACATTATTAGTTAAAAGCTTAGCAATATTTAGAATATAGGCGTGCAAAATAGAAAGTTAATGAAATAATGACGTAATTACTTTATTTTGTCCTTCCATGAGCACGTTGAGTGAGCTCAATTAGCTCACAGTATATCTAAATATAAAGAAGCTCACTTTATAAATACACACATATGTAAGGTAGCGTACTTAACAAAGATGTATAAGGAAAATGAACGTAGCGTGAAAAAATTACCATGAATAGTTTCATGTTCAGTTCATTTATACTAAAATTTCACATGCCCGAATATAATCAATAGTCATTTTTTAAATGTTTCTGGGCCGAAGCACGTTACCATCTCGCAGCTGACTTACTTCGAGTTTCATAGATATGGTTTAGCTACTTTTTCCTTAACACCAGTTACTCAAAATTCTGTACTACGAATAATTCATAGTCTCAAATCTAACGCCGAGGGTTGCGATGGCATTAACCTTGACATGCTTATTTTGACTGTGCCACACACATTACAATTTGAACCAGTATCATAAACACGTCAATTGCATCGTCAACATTCCCCGAAATCTGGAAACTCGCAAGTGTTAGACCGATACCCAAAGTGTCAAATCCCAGAGATGTCAAAGACCTCAGACCTATTAGCATACTGCCTTGTTTATCTAAATTGATGGAAAAGGTAGTGTGCCAGCAGCTGACCTCTTATTTAGAAAAAAACAACATGCTGCCCGTATATCAGTCAGGGTTTAGGAAGAAGCGTGGCACCTGCACGGCACTTTTAGATGTTACCGACAACATCCTATCGGCCCAGGATCAAGGCATGTGTACATTGTTGGTATTATTGGACTATTCCCGGGCATTTGATGGTATCAATTTGCAGCTCCTTTTATCCAAATTAAGGTACTACGGGTTCGATCAAGGAACATTGGTATGGTTCAATAGCTACCTTACTAACCGAATGCAATATGTTGAATTGCCTAAAAACGACGGTTATAGCAACTATTCTAATGTGACGTCAATAGAAAGAGGCGTACCCCAGGGATCCATTTTGGGGGCAATTATTTTTATTTTGTACTGTGCAGACATAGTTACGCGCATTCAACATTGCAAATACCACCTGTACGCCGATGACGTCCAACTGTATATTTCTTTTAAGCCTGCAAACTATCAAGCTGCTCTTACTAAATTGAATGTAGACCTAAATAGTATATCTGCGTGGTCAGATGAAAACTGCTTAGTATTGAATCCTCAGAAGACAAAGTACATGCTGTTCGGTACTGATCAGCAATTGCAAACAGTACCGAGGGACTTACATGTTCTGCTCAATGGGGTCATAATAGACAGGGTACATGAAGCCAAAAACCTTGGTCTGAAGATAGATTCAAACCTTCGTTTTGAAAATCATATAGCCACTGCAGTCCGGAATTGCTTTTACCGTATAAAAATCCTGTACAAAATAAGGCATCACCTATCCCAAGAATTGCGAATATTATTAGTTGAGACATTGGTTTTGTCCAAGTTAAACTACGCGGACGTCGTCTGTGGTCCTAGGTTGCTCGCTAGAACGCAGCGTCTTATACAGCGAGTCCAAAATGCGTGTGCACGGTTCTGTTTCACTATCCCCCCAAGAACACATGTAACACCGTTCTTGAACCAACACGGCATACTAAAAATGAAATCCCGACGTAAGCATCACTTGGCGTGTCTACTATTTGGTATTATGAAGTATCATGAGCCATCCTATTTGTATGACAAGTTGAGTTGGACGGCAAGTAGAAGGGAGTGCACAAGTAGGCAGTGCTCACAGCAGCTTGCCATACAGCCTCATAGATCGGCAGCATTTAAAGGTAGCTTCAGATACGCTGCATCGAAGGTGTGGAATAATCTACCACCACCCATATGAAACATAAATGCGCTAGCTACCTTTAAATACGGTTAAAATAACATCTTATAAATGAACAACGGCAACATGGCAATATTAATTGTGACATGTCTTTTATTTAAAATTGCTAAAGTTGAGGTGGTTTTTTGCTTCGATTTTATGTTCGCTTTGCTGAGGTGGTGTAGGTTATACGTAGCTATGGGGTAATATTATCGAATAAGGTAATATTGTCGCTATACTGTGAAACTAATTTCCAAACACTTACGGTTAAGTTTGATTGGCGAGCTGCCCGTTTTAAGTTAATGCACGTTAGGTAACATATTTATTCGCTAGATCTACTGTTGTATTTATACATTTGAATATTTACTTATCGTTTATCTATGTATTTTATATCTACATATGCTTATACAATATATTAAGTCAAATTTTTTATATAGCTATTTATGCTTATTGGCTTCCGTACGTCACTATGGCAGGCTACAGTGGAAGACTCAGGACCAGGCAAATACTGAACTGGTGGCCTGATTGCTGTAGCTGTGGGACACATGACTATCAGTGATTTACTTGTTTTTTTGTATTATCTATATTTATTAATTTTATATTGTGTCACGCTGTATTTTGTTTTTTATACTTTTCCTTTACACATTGTGTCCCTGTAAGCTGCATGCAATAAAGTTTTCTTTTTTTCTTTCTTCTTCTTTCAACTAGTCAAGAGAAATATAATATAGTTGGTGCCGTGAGAAGATATAATTATTGTGAACACACATTCAGGGCTTCACAATCTTTGTTTCAAACAGTTGTGTTTTAGATTTTTTACTTTAGTGAACTTTCATACTTTTTGAACAATCGTTTTCTTTCAATTCTCAATTATACTATGTATTCCAACTTATTTATATGTTTTAATATATCTAGGACTGCCTTTTTTTGTTGACTAACGGTGGAAACTCTCCTCATGAGCCACCTCAACTCGACGCCAATCCGGCCAGATTGCGACCGACTGGGCTTGGGACTGGCGGAGGAGGTGTGTGGAGGCTGTCCCCTAAAGGCAGGGCATACCCACTAAAACCACCGCGGTGCCCTTACGGGTCCCGTTTAGTGGCAGGGTCACGCGATTCACGGATAGCATACTTTTCCGTGACCCCGCCCGGGATTGGTCCGCCGTTGGTGTTGGCGGGCCCCGTCTCGTTATGACTTGGGAGGCGGCGCGGACACTACGCAGCCTCCTTGCCTTTTGGCAGACGGAGAGCAACCCACAGCGCTCACCGTCCACAGGCACTAAAACGGCCACAGAGGATAGGGAGGACGGCAACCTGATAACACCGCATCTCCTCTTCCTCTGCGGCTCCACCGCGACACATCAAATGGTGCGCCCCCATTTGGTCGCGCGAGATAGGGCGCGCGGCAACGCAACACCGACACGCCTCTCCTCCCGCGACCGTGTCCGACTGCGAGGGACAGAAAGAACTGTCCCCCGCACCCGCACCTTTGGACGCATCCTGCGTAGGCCTATATCAAGCCCGCGCGGACCGTCCACTCTCGGGATCTCGCTTAGCGTCACCGTGGGCGCTCTAACCACGGTTACTGAGGCCCCCCACCACGACAAGGTAGAGATCCCACGAGGGCGGGGGATATCTATGATTGCCCGACGTATCCAAAAATGTTCTATTTCGTCGGCGTTCAACCACTGTCCCGATCGTTTCCGGTAATCGTACATAATCCATCCGCTTTTCATCGCACTTCACGATTCGATCCAAAAAAGGATCGTTTTGATTTCGCAGAATCAAAGAAGAAAACACCTCGAAACATGACAATTTCGGTCAATCTTTCAAATCGTGCGGCAACCACTTTTCGAGATTTTCATCTTTCTAATGCATTTTAAACCATCTTGGTTGCATGGTGACTGACTCCCAACTCCTGTGCAATCCCTCGAGCCGTTTGCGATGGGTAAGCTTCCACCAGGGTCCTCAATTCATTGTCCTGAAGTACTGTAGATCAACCACTACGAGGTGCAACCTCGAGGCTGATATCTCCAGAATGACTTAAATCATTGTCGCACAGTGCTTTCTTCAACGTTATTATGGCCCTCACACTTGGTTAATATGGTGTGCTTTCTCGGCAGTGGATGGTCCCATTTAAAGTTAAAATAATAAAACGTTATCTATTGGATATATGTCTAAATTATATCTTAGACATATACCCTGATACCCCGGTGGATAGCCCGAAGGCCACAACCTCCTTGGCGGCAAATGAAGCTGTTGGGCTCCGCCGCCAAAAACACCCAACGGTCGCAGAGGATAGGGAGGACGGCAATCTGATAACACCGCATCAACTCTTCTTCTGCGGCCCCACCGCAACGCAACAACTGGTGCGCCCCCATTTGGTCCCGGGAGAAGGTGCGCGCAGCAACGCAACACCGACACGCCTCTACTCCCGCGACTGCGGCTGACTGCGAGGGACAGACAGAACTGTCCACCGCACCCGCAGTCGTCCACTCCCGGGATCCCACTTAGCTTCACCGTCGGATAGGGAGGTAGGCCGAGGCGTAATATTGCACCCACATTTCGTCATGACTTTTTAGAATTTTGATTTTCACCATTTAGATTTTATTTTCAATACAGCAGTATAGTCACATATCATAGTCACATAGTATCTTCTCCAGAAACAGTTTATTGCGAAATTGAGGAGAATAAACTTCCAACTGAGGGTATTCCTGATTCAAGACCAACAAACACGCAGCGGTCACCGGCTATTCATTCAAAAACGAGTGAATTTCAACCGTGCTCCGAACACGACAGGTTTCATAATTCTGTTTATTCGAAAGGCGGTACCTCCGAGCTCACGCGCTCGACGAGCGGTATGATGAATCACCCAACTCAGCTGATCGCGCGCCCGACCATCGGCAACTCGAGACACACGGATGACGCGCTCGGTAATCCTGCAACGATGAACGTTAACATGACTATGGCAGACTTAGTGAATGATGGTGAATGGAAGCGTGAGAAACAAAATGATGACTGGATTACGGTCCAAAGGCGAAGATATAGAAACCGTTTTGCAGGAAACAGGGGGAAAGCTGTAGGTGAAATAAGTACAAACTTCAAGGCTGCCGAAATAAAGGTACCGATTTATATTTATAACGTGGCGAAGGATGTGTCCGTGTGTGACATCAATAAGTATGTAGCAAGTAAGTCGAATTTAAATGTCACTGTTCAAAAGATGCAGATGAGAGTAGAAAAAGAATATAACTCCTTCAAAATTTTTGTGCCTAAAGAAAAGATAGATTTATTTATGGATGCTGACTTTTGGCCTGTTGGAATTGCGTATCGACGTTTTGTTGAATTCAGAAACAAAGCCGACTTACGTGCAAACGAGATAATTACAAAAAACTCAACATGACGACAACCAAATTAATAACTTTTAATTGTAAGAACGTTGTCAGGTCAGTGGACTGCATACGACAACTTTGTCAAGAAGTTGATTTGATAGCGCTGCAGGAGACATGGCTGCTGCCACATGACCTGTCTTTTCTGGGTACTATAGATGACAACTTTGCCTTCACGGGCACCTCGGCAGTGGATACCTCAGTTGGTGTGCTGCGGGGGCGACCACACGGAGGAGTTGCCCTTCTCTGGCGAAAAAGTGCTTTCCCTGCGGTAACAGTGATCAGCTGCAGTAGTGTGCGTCTTGCAGCTGTCAAGATAACGCTCAGTGATCGGTCATTCGTGGTGTTCTCAGTGTACATGCCTACTGATTGTAGTGACAATTTCCTAGAATTCACAGAGTGCTTAAGCGAGATTAACGCGGTGATTGAAAATAATAGTGTCGAGTCAGTTTTTATTCTTGGTGACTTTAACGCACACCCGGGCGAACTGTTTGCTAACGAGCTACTTTCGTTCTGTGCGGAGCAGTTATGGTCGTGCGTTGATATGAATACACTTCCGTTGGACACCTTACATATGTAAGCGACGCACACGGGTGCCTGCGCTGGCTCGATCACTGCGTAGTGACAGGCGCCGCGCTGCCCGCTATTCGCAATGTGTCGGTATTGTATGACTCATACTGGTCGGAACACTTACCTGTTATGTTAGAATGTCAGTTTAATAACATCAGAATGCACACTATGTTGACAAAGTCGTACGCACATGTAAACAAAGTTGTCTGGGGTGAACGTGATGCGGAACAAATAGCTAAATATCATGATTATTGTCATTCTGAATTGAAACAAATTGATTTTCCAAGCGAATTTAGTCAGTGTGCAGACTGGATGTGTAATAATACCTGCCACCTACCTGTGTTAGATGAAATGTATAATAACTTTGAACGTATACTTGTGAACGCTGCTGAATACAGTTATTATCAAAAAAAATTAACAAAGCGTAGGCATGTAACTGGCTGGAATAAGTATGTTCGTGAGGCTCACGAGAGGGCGCGACGTTATTATAGGCTTTGGCTAATGTTTGGTAAGCCCAGTTCTGGTCCGGTTTTTAATGATTAAGCGAATCCAGAAAAATATTCAAGCGTAAATTAAAATGGTGTCAAGCAAATCAAAATCAAATTAAAATGGATATAATTGCTAAACACCACTCAAACAAAGACTTTTGTAAATTCTGGAAATCAACAAACAAATTAAATCACAAGCCGAGCCTTCCCGTGAGCATTGAAGGTGTACATGACCAGGGTAGTATTGCGGATCTGTTTCGGCAGCATTTAAGAGTACAATCACCCTTGAATAATGAGCCGCAGTTGTATGTGCCCGATTCTGGGACCGTCTGCTCCGCGCGAAGCGTCACGTTTACTGCGAAGCAGATTGCTGCGACAATTAAGAACATGGTTAGAGGAAAATCGCCCGGGCATGACGGTCTCAGCATCGAGCACCTGCAGCATGCTGGGATCCACTTACCACGAGTTTTATGTATGTTTTTAAATTTATGTCTAGGTCATTCTTATTTACCTGAAAAATTAATGCGTACAACTGTTGTACCGATTATTAAAAATAAAACGGGTGATTCGTCTGCGCTGTCAAATTATAGACCTATTTCTTTAGCGACGATAATTGCTAAGGTGCTGGACAGTCTGCTTGTAAGCCAGCTCGATAAACATCTAAAAATAAACGATGCTCAATTCGGTTTTCGGCCCGGTTTATCTACAGAGAGTGCCATCTTTAGCCTTAAGCAGACTGTTCAGTACTATGCAGCAAGAAAGACACCAGTATTTGCGTGTTACCTAGATTTGTCAAAAGCTTTTGACCTTGTATCATATAATGTGCTATGGGGTAAACTGCATAATGAGACGGATGTGCCCCGGGAAGTAATAAATATATTTAAATTTTGGTACTCTAATCAACAGAACCGAGTCAGCTGGGCAAACTCCTTTTCAGCTGATTATAGGCTTGAGTGTGGGGTGAGGCAGGGCGGGCTGTCCTCACCCGCGTTGTTTATGTTCTGTACATGAATAATCTGATCGATGAGCTTAGGAGAACCGGAATCGGCTGTCATATTGATGGCGTATGCATTAATAATATAAGCTATGCAGATGATATGGTTCTGCTGAGCCCATCGATCAGAGCATTAAGGAAGCTGATTAACGTGTGTGAATCTTACGCTGGGACCCATGGGCTCAAATATAATGTACCAAAGAGCGAATTCATGGTATTTAAAGCAGGCAGTAAAGGCTATATCACAACTCCACCGGTTGTGCTGTGCGGCAGACCTCTAAAAAGAGTTGCTAATTTTAAATATCTCGGTCATTGGGTCTCAGACGATTTAAAAGACAACCTTGATGTAGAACGGGAGCGCAGGTCGCTGGCTGTTCGATGTGGGATGTTGGCCCACAGGTTTGCACGTTGTACGGCTCAGGTTAAGGTGACGCTTTTCAAAGCCTACTGCCAATCCTTTTACACGTGCAGCCTGTGGGTGAACTTCACGCAGAGGGCATATAGTGGCTTGCGCATACAATATAACAACACGTTCCGGGTGTTGATGGGGCTGCCGCGTTTTTGTAGCGCGTCCGGCATGTTTGCCGACGCCGACGTTGACAGTTTTTCGGCCATCATGCGCAAAAGATGCGCATCTCTGTTGCACCGTGTTCGCGCCAGCCCCAACACCATTCTTGGAACGTTGGCTGATAGGTGGGACTCTCCGATCTTAGGGCGGTGGATACGACTGCATGCAGTCAAGTAGACACTCCCGGGATCGGCGTGTTTCACGCTTAAAATAAATGTTACTAACACTAGTTTATAAGTTTATAATGTAACTAACAAGTATGGAATAATTTTATTCTGAAATAAATGTTTATTATTATTATTATTATAAGCCCAAAGCGTGGATTGACTTGTTGTTTGTAATAAATAGGTACAGTAAAATAATACTTGCTGAGGTTTTCTAATGGATGGGTCACCGCTTGTCGTGGCATTGAGATCGAAGCGCATCGGTGGGCATGAAAAGCCTCAAGTTTTGTCATGACTCATGAGGCAAAAATCGTTAGGCCACGTCGGAGAGATTGAGGCAGTCTATAAACTTTGACACCAGGATTGGTCACATGCTCTCTCGAACCAAATAGAAGAACACAATCAGTCAAATTTCAACTATACTATTAGTTATAAGCAAAACACTATCGCGGGGAGTGGATGGCTGCGGGCGGCTCAAGATCGGTCCATGTGGAGAGCCTAGGAGGATATCTATGCACTGTAATGTTTGTCTACTGGTTGAGATGATGAAACAAAACTGTATTCACCTGAGCTGAAAGAATGTCTTTCTACGATATTTAAGTTATAAAGTTAAAAATAACATTCTTACCGTGTAAAGTACCAAGTTGAGTGTGGAATTTGAAGTGATGCTTAAGTTTAATAAATCCAAAGACAGCTTCCATATTTTTCTTAATAATTAGATAAAAGGTTAAAAAGTTTATTTTTAAATTGTTCCATGTGGAGATTGAACCTACTTAACTTGGCATGAAGATGAAATCTAGATGACTGCTGCAATAACTGCGCTATTTTGCAATAATATCTAACGCACTGATAGCCTATAACACTAAATCATCAACAAATTACGTCAAATTACTTGGCTTCAATATCACTCAAATAAAGCAATACATACATACATCCTATACATAAACTCAACGCTGTAATGTGTTCTAATTTGTTACCACCCCAACCCTTAGATTGGTCCCCACACCAAAGTACACCTCCTTCATTCAACATTCACGGCTAAGATATGATTATTAACCATGAATATAGTATATTATGAACAAATCGAGCAACAAGCTGAGCCCGCGGCTACACCCACATCATTTAAATGCTACTGCTACGCACCCGTGATTCAGAGAGTGATGTTATATGGCATATAACCTTCCTAGATAAATGAGCTATTCAACCCAAAAATAATTACACAAATTGAAGAAGAAGTTCTTGAGATTCACGCGTTCAACCAAACAAGCAAATAAATATTAGTATAGATATAGCCTGCCTCAATAAATAGGCTATCCTCATAATTTGCCAAAGAGAACCCAAAGGTACTGAGATTGGTACGTTCAAACAAACAGTGAAACTCTTCAGCTTTATAATATTAGTATAATTATTTTTTTTTTATGCACAAAAATAGTACACAGGTGGACTTAATGCCTAGTGGCATTTTCTGTCAGTCAACCTTTTGGTGGTGCAGAGTTAGATGAGGAATTATCTAGATAGCCTGCCATGTAAATAGGCTATTTAACACAAAAAAAATCGGACCATTCGTTCTTGACATTTACGCGCACAACCAAACCAACAAACTCTCAAGCTTTATTAGTTTAGTTACGTACATCACAGTGGCTATTGTGTTCGGCACCAGTAAACACTGATTGAACGGACCTAATTAAACCCTACCTACACCCTGCTTTATGTACGTTGTCGTTATGGATAATAGCGCTATTGAGGGTACACTATACCGATACGATATGGTACCGGGGCCTTAGATTGACCCATCGATGTTCGCGTCCCAAAATTTTATTAGTGCCGAGTCGCAGTTAAATTTCGATCGCAATTCCATATTTTTATGAATAGTACTAAATCATGGAGAGTACGTACTCTATAAACAAAATGTTTAAATAGACATTTGCTTCGCACATCAGAAAACACGTTTTAATCCGTCGATATTCTCTGTCATAAAAAGCTATGATAGCTCATCACCTTAAAATAAAACGATACTGCATTAAACCAAAGAATATCGGATGCCATATCCCAGCGCCGTACCCCTTGGGTTGGCGATAAGAAGGCAGTTCCTCTGCGAGCTGATAAGGTTCTATTCTGTAAAATCACTACAAATTTCGCCCTGGTTTCAATAACAAAAGAGTAAAAATAGCTGAAAATTATGATGACCATCGTGACCCAGAGGCGTAGCTATAGTTTATAGTTCTGACTATGGACTATAAATTCTTTTATAACTGCCCTAGATTTTCGTGGGAAGCCAGGAATGGTGGCTTTACCTACTCTCTTATTCAAGGGGGAGCGTGACTTTTGGCAACCAGTCATCAAAACAATATGCCATGCCGGTCACCCATCCAAGTAGTGATCTCTCCCAACGTTGCATATATGCATCACATCATCACATGCATGTCACAAGATCTATCACAAAGCCGAAGTCTGCTCGTTTTGGACATCATGCGAAGTCATACTAAGAAAAAGAATACCTGGAAAATGTTTTATTTTTTAAGTAGACATGTAATGCTCGAAATACCTACTTATCTATGTATGCATAGGACATCTATAGAAACACATTGGCAAGGTAGATTCATCGATTTTATACCTAACTAGAGGACGCCAGCTGCAGCTACGCCTGCATTTTTTTAATTTACCCGTTTTGGCTGATCCCGTGGAAATTTCGGGAAATCCCTTCTTAATGCACCCCTACGGTCCCCAAGGAACATACATGCCAAATTTCAGCTTCCTGCGCCCAATTTTTTCGACTGTAGCGTGTCTGTCAGTCAGTCAGTAACGGAAGGATTTTATATATTAAGATTAGAAAAAAGTTATACTGACTTTGAGCCTCAATATCTCCTGAACCAGTATCTTCCCAGGTATGGTGCCGAAGTAAAAAGTGTTCATAATGATTGGTACAATATGGGACTTCTAAAAAAAATTCGGACTACAATTGGGAGTTTTCGTTGTACACCATGTATATTAAGGACAACTAGTACAAACGGCAAGTTATCACATGCTATGAGCGCTACGATAAAGATTATCTAAATCAGCTGAAATTAAATGTCGGAGGTTCTAAACAACCGTATTCCTAGCACCCGCATAGTTCGCAGGTCATGATTGGCACACATTGTGGTGCACAACCATAGTTTCCTAACGACTATTGTGTAGCTTGTAAAGTTAAGTTGATTATGAACTCGTTAGGGTCTGAATTTGGGGTAAGTTTCTATGTAGTTCGCAATATGTTATGATTCATTATGGTTTGTTCAATATGGCCTTGATTATTAATATTGTTTGGTTAAACAAAGGAGTAAAAAGTACGTCTTAGTTATGCTTTATATAAATAAAAACATTGAGTTATATTTTTTAAAGTATTTGTATGCGAATTTTGGCAACTAACCCCAATTAAAAAAAACACGAGACCACAAGACTATAGATTAGGAACATAGTATTATTACAAGACTTATCAAGTTTCTGCACAAGTTAAAGTGAAGGATATTTTATGTTTCATGAGACTAGATCACGATGATGATGATGATAAGGATCTAACTGTGGACATCAGGTTATACCCACAAAGCTTTTGGGCCATGTAGCGTAGAGGTGACCATATTATATGTGATTGCGATATATTTTCTTTAAATGAACTTGATTTAGGCGCTCATTTTATAGTGTTTTTCTGGTTCGTTCGTTTCGAACAACTATCGCATCGAAATAGTTGAATCCGATATCGTAGTGGACTTCGAAAACTTTCCGTCAATGGGTACCATGAACACATAGATTCGAAACAATAAATTGCGGATCGCACAAAGCGTTGTCCTGGATCTACATTTATCGACGCTATGTAAACCAGTGAGTTACTGCTTAAACAACTACGTTATTCGCGCAGTCATTGAATGAATCATTCTGCGCAAAGATTGAAAAGGAGCAAAAGAACCTTTGATCCACAAGAACACTTCCAATGAAGCTGAGGATTATACCATGTATGAGTTATGCATGAGCAGTCTCAAGGCTTGTGTAAATATCAGCACCTATAGTGAGCTTTATACTAAGATTACACTAAACCCCTTTACGTGGCGCCCGGAGTAGTTAAGATTTGTCTTCCAGAGATAAAAGCATTTAGAAACTATACCTATAATCTAGGATTTATACATAGTCATGCCACAATTTGATGAGTTCAAAAATGTGGTTTAAGACGTAGCTGTAAGATTGAAAATTGAGAATTCGATCAAACAAGTTTGCAGCTGAAATTCTAAGTAAAGGAACTAGCTTTGTATCGACACGCTAAGGCTAAGAATATTGAAGCGGTTGGATTATGTTTCAGTTAATAGGTTTGCGGTTGCTCAGGATTGGTACATGTGGAGAGCCTTGGGGAGGCATAATTATGTCCAGTAGTGAACGTCTTTCAGCTGATATGATGATGATAAAATAGGCTTAAATGCTAGAGTTATCATTTTTATCTCCAGTCACTGACCTGCTTCCAGTATTCAGCTATTTGAATTAGTGTACTGTAATGCTTACCTTTGTTGCTGCAATGCTAACTTGTGTAATTAGGCATTTTCAGGTGACTCAGTTTTTCTATCACCGATTAACGGATGGTTTCAATATTTGATCCATATCCATAGATTTGGCTACTAGAAATACATTTATTTGACATAGGCTCCATGCAAAATATGTCAAATGACAGACGCAGAGATGAAAGACGTAATAGAGTAGTGGGAATGAGTCTGGGACTATACCCTGTACAAGTTAGCTTGATCTTTTTGACAGCAGGCTAGTGATGGAAAACAGAATATATCTAGTAGTCCAAAAATAACGTTTTAACATACTTGTAACTGTGACGAGATGGTGTGGGTGTATTATGTGTGACATTTTTTATTGCACTAGACAAATAAAACATTGGGTAGATCAGCGACGGTGGGTCAATATTCATAATAAGTACCTATTTAATATTACAGGGTCATTTTTTGACCTCTTGCCAAATTTAAATAGGTGGTTCAGACTATGAAAGTAAACAACTTTCCCAAAGAAACACGGGTCGAAAAGTGAAAAATAAAAATTCAGAACTTTCATACGAAATCGACCACGTGATCGAGCAGTTTTTTGTGGGAGGGTCGAATTTTTTCACTTTCCGACTGATGTCTCTTTGGAAAAGTTGTTTAGTTTCATGGTCTGAACCACCTATTTAAATTTGACGGGAGGGCCAAAAATAACCCTGTATGTAAAAATTTACTTTAAAAATATAATAGTTTTATCTATAAAACAGTTGTTATTAAGGAAGAGGAGCACAGCCAAGATCATCATCACCAGATTCGTCGAAGCTTGTATCGTCATCTCGAACTTCAATTATTATTTCGTGTTCAATCAAATTGTCGAAGTGGACGTCGCGCATCCAGTCAGATAATATTGCTTCTTTGATGTGTCGTACTACATTCGCCCAGTTTTCAGCGGTCACTTGACCACAAGCTTCTTCCAACAAACGGAGGATTTGTTTGCGGTGAAGGGAGAAGATGTATTGGTACGTGCTGCGTTAGGTCCTATAGGTTAAAATAAAACTATTAATGAAATAGATGTTAAAGAATTTGTCAAGAAAAATATTTTTTTTACTGACCTTTCATTGTGATTTGTGCCCATATCAGCTCTATGGTATTATATTGACAATGATAGGGTGGCAATCAGATCACTGTGTGACCACGTTGCTTTGCTGCTTCGTCCAGTAAATATACTGGCTCCCTCGGTTTGTGTGTGGCCACTAGACCAAGCAGTTCGCATTTGAGCATTGTCACTCTATTTTATCGACTTTTTACTAGTTTCGAAG
This sequence comes from Euclidia mi, assembly GCA_944739405.2. Classification (NCBI taxonomy): domain Eukaryota; kingdom Metazoa; phylum Arthropoda; class Insecta; order Lepidoptera; family Erebidae; genus Euclidia; species Euclidia mi. Next base: position 29,602,548 of record OX123195.2, read on the forward strand.
TTCATCTCTTTGTGATACTGATTCGTTCTTTTGGATGTAAATGCCAGTAAACAGTTTGGCACAAAGCCTTGGGCAGTACCTGCGTGGCAGTTTATCCGTCTCTCCCCTTTTCCTTATGGTACATTTGTAGACGATTGGGCAGTATCATCGTTCCATGTTTTTTTACCAGTGTGATTGGCATTCAACCAAGTTTCATCTAAAAACACAACTTTTTTCCAATCGGTAATGTAGGTTTAAGAACAACTTTATTTCTCATAAAGAATTGCATACATAATTCACTTACTGAGAAACAATATTTAAACTAAGATTAATATTTCGAGTGCACAAAGTATGTAGGTAAGTTAGAAACAAAACAACGTAACAAAAAAGTGGGTAAACAAATAACATTTAAACGTTAAGAAACTCGATCGTAAGAGAGCAGAACATGGATGCATGAATTGATTTTACTAGATGTGGCATTGATGGCATCATAGCCTGTTATCGACAACTTTTTTTTGTAGGTAATATTATGATTTTATTATTAAAAGACTATATTAATTTTAGTTTATTATTCGAATTATATTTTTTAGATATTTACGTAGTATTGGATTTATTTGTTGTCGTTTAATTTAACTAATTACCTACTAATGTTTATTTTTAATTGATTAATTGAATTATGAATTAATTTAGAGGTATTTAGTTAATGTATATATTATATTGTATTTATTTTATTTATATGTTATTGTATAAATATATTTTTTTTATTTATTCACTTATTTGTATGTATTACTTGTGTAAATTTTGAGTAGCTTTTTGAACCGGACATAACTTTTTTCTTCTTTTATTGCTGATGGTAATTTATTGTAAATTGTAACACCCTCATACTCCAAATTTTTTTTTCCATAGTTAGTTCTAGGAGGACGGGTCACTAAGTAACTAGCACGTCTTAGATTGATCCTTCGTGTTTGCTGTTTTGTTACAAACTTTAAATTTGAGTGGATTTCCTTATTTAATATTTTACGTATGAGAATACATGTGTAGTAAGTGTACGTTTGTCTTATGTTCATTATTTTTGTTTCCTCGTATATCTTTTCAGTAGGTGTCCGAAAATTATAGTTAAATAAAATTTTAATTAATCTATTCTGAAGTCGTTGAATTGGATCTATGTTAGTCTTCGCTGCAGTACCCCAGATTTCAATAAGGTAGTCGATATGAGGCTTAACTAGAGAATTGTAAATTAGATGTCGTACTTTTTGAGGGAGACAATTTGTTATATTGCGTAGCGCCCCTGTGAGTGGACTTAGTTTAAGTTTAAGTTTTTCTAAGTGTGGCTTCCAGGTTAGGTTACTATCTAAAATAAGTCCGAGGTATTTTTCTTTTGGTTTTCGTTCAAGTAGTTGGCCGTCTATTTTAAGTTCAAAAGTATCCGTTATTTTTTTATTTTTTGCTGCAAAAATTACATAATTTGTTTTTGTAATGTTAATAGTTAAAAGATTTGACTGAAACCACTCATTCAACAAATTAAGATCACTCTGAGCTTCGCCTATTATATCTTCGACAGAGTGTCCAAAGTAAAACAGACTTGTATCGTCTGCATAAAGGGAGATGTCTCCTTTGAGGCCTAATGCACTGATACTGTTTATATAGATAAGGAACATTAGGGGGCCCAGTATTGATCCCTGGGGGACGCCAAAATTGAGGACACAGGGACTGCTTTCATATTCACCTATTTTTACAATTTGTTTACGGCCATCCATATATGATTTAAAAATTTCAAGTGCTTTGCTTGTAACACCACTGAGTTCTAGCTTTTGTAACAGTATGTCATGGCTGATGGTGTCAAAGGCTTTTTTTAGATCAATAAATATACCTAGAGCAACTTGCTTTTTATCAATTTTATTTTTAATTTTAGTTACGAGATCAATTGTAGCAGCTAGAGTATTTGATTGAGCTCTAAATCCATACTGTTTCCGGTAAAAGAAGCCTTTTGAATTAAGGAATGATTCTAATCGGTTGTAAAGAATCTTTTCAAAAACTTTAGAAATCACCGGGAGAACTGAAATTGGGCGGTAATTGCACGGGTCAAATCTACTTCCGGATTTATGAATAGGTACAACTTTTGCAACTTTTAAATCGTTTGGAAAAATACCTCGTGCCATGCAGTGGTTAATGCAAGCTGTTAGTTCCGTAGCAATAATATCTGTTACGCATTTAATCGTTTTTGTGCTAATACCATCAATGCCAGATGCAGTATTACAGTCCAAGTGTTTAATTATGGTAATAACTTCTATCGTAGTTGCTGGTTTTAGAAACTTTAATTCGGTTGTATCAGTTAGTCTACACTCTTCTATAATTCGACTTCCTTTTGATTTTTCGAAGATCTTATTTGCTAGGGTTGAGCCAATAGTCGAGAAGTATGAGTTGAAACTCATGTTTTTGGCTTTTCTTAGGAAATCAACTCGTTTGAGGGCAATGTCATTCCTTTCTATAAGAATCTTGCGGTCGTTGGATTTTTAGTAACGAAATACAATTCTACGCAATAGCTTTGACAACGAGGTTCGACCGCCGTCATATAAATCAGCTTCTCTTAGTGTCACCTGCAGCTTATCAAGTGTGGGCAATTCTTTTCTTGAATAAATGTGGTTCCGTATGGCCGCACATCGAAAATCATCAATATTGACCGTAGGTTGGATACGTCTAGTTTATTCTCCTCATCACCTTCTTTACTATATTTTTCCGTAGAGATGCGTGTCACAGTAGCTAACGCAATCCCCAAAGCGTCAGCTACACGTTGCCGCACTTGACGATGGCAATAATGGTCCCCATTTTGTGACTCACGCTCAAAATAATCGCCTAAGCGAATCACAAACTCACGCGTTTCACTGTTGAGTACAGTTTTTTCGCCCTTTTAGGCATGTTTAACAAAAGTTCAAACAAAAACTTAAATTCAACAATAATAATGTTACGGGCAGGTAGTCTTGCTTCCTCTTAACTTCTTCCTTTAACCTCTTCTTTCCTCTTGACTTTACTCCACCCTTGCCCCAGTCTTGCTTCCTCTTTACTTCTTCCTTTAACCTCTTCTTTCCTCTTGACTTTACTCAACCCTACTGACCCCGAGTATTCCCGACGTTCGGCTTATATGGCTAGTCGATGGAACGATGAAATGCGTAATTCAAATAAGAAATTATTTTTTTTTACCTTATTTTTCTAAAAAGTGTTTAACTAGCTAAAGAGCCACTAGGCAAGTTCGTCATTGCAAAGTTATGTCGATCAGAAAAAATTACATCTGTCAAAAAGATCAAGCTAACTTGTACAGACTATAGTAAAAATCAACACTAGTCGCATTCTCCTTCCTTCCTTTGTCAGATGGAGCAAAATCCTATGTTTTGACGTAGTAAAAGTAAATATAGTTAAGATATAATACTTATTATTTAACTAAGTATGACAAAGGCCACTGAGAATGACTTCCTAGATATTTAAGTTTTATGCGAAGAATCACATAGGGTCATGATACCCAAACTACGCAGAACCTGCATTATAGATGGATTACAACTAGAGAAAAGAAAATCATCTTGCTCACCACACAAACTCAAGCTAAACCTTCAAGGTCACTAATCACTACAGAAACCGACCACTAGTTTAATACAAAAATACAATCATCCTTCATCAAAGTCGAACATATCACATTGATCTAAGTCAAACATAGTATAATTATTTTTTGATTTATAGACTCACACCTGTATCCCCGAAGGGGTAGGCAGAGGTGTTTTGGGTTTACACCCACATTTCGCCATGAGTTTTTAGGTCCCACATAATAGGGGGCGAGCCTATTGCCGTTACCGGGCACATCACCAGACTCTGTGCTGCTACTCAGAATTCGGAAAACCCAATAACACTTTTGGCCGACCCGGAAATCGAACCCAGGACCTCCAATCAGCAGTCGCATACGCTATCCATTTGACCACGGAGGCAGTGTAAAATTTAAAAAATGAGTTAAAACTTAAATGTAAGCGATTGTTACCAGACTAAGTATTCAATAAACTATCATATTATATCGCAGTGTTGCCAGAATACAGGCACGTAAATTGTTTGAGGTTTATGCACATACTGGTAATAGTTTTAAAGGTTTTACGATATGTTTTGAGCATTTTTGGCACGTGTTTATTTTGGCAGTATAACCGGAATACTAGTTACCATTCAGTACGTTGCCAAAAAAATGGAGTGGTTGAATCCAATAAATGGATTCAGCACGTATGTTTCAATAGCAAATGCATTCAAGATACCATTTCACTTAAGCCTATCCACAGTAATTAACCTAGATTGCCGCAGAAATTATTTTACTTCATTGTTTGAGTACAAAATGTGCTTTGTCTAAGAATTAATTAAATAATGGGGTTATCAGATGGAGATAACATTTTAAGTTATTTTTGTATTCTTTCTTCAAAGACAGCAAACGGGTGCCTTATCTATGGGGTTATGTACCTCCAGCTAGATTGAAGACAAACTAAAATTCATACTTCTAAATTCGAATATTGAATGTCATTTAGATCGCTGTCTTACACTTATGAACGTTTAAAAAATCTACCCAGGTTTGATTAGATAGTAAGTCTATGGTATAAGTAACTATAAAAAGCGTGTAACTTTTTAAACTGCATCCCTCACAAAATCGTTCCAACCAGATCACTCCAATGCTCAAGAATTCAGACACTTCTGTTTCGTTATAAATGGTTAGCTATGTTGTGTGTATAGACTACACTGCAGTTCAGAATAATATGAAAAGAATATATGAGAAAGTAGCCAGTGGCTGACAGAATCCATTTTTCTTTCAAAACACGCTTACTTGTGTAAAAATATGAAGTCATATGCAAAATTTTACAAATATATGCAGTCAGAATATTTATTTGAAATGTAGAAATAATTTACCTAATATTATTGTAAACCTTACATACTAGCTTCAGGCGCATTTTATCTTGGGTTGCGATAGTTTAGGTATTTAAATTTCGCCGTGAATCACTTCTGCTTATAACAATTGCATGAAAATCCGTCCAGTATTTTTGAGTTTGTCACGAACAGAGAAACAGTCAGACACTGGAGAAGAGTTTTTTTTTTAATATCTAAAGATTGCCCCAATTATTTAATTTTGATACTACATTAAGGAATTCAAATCGAGGCACATGGAGCACGATAAATCAATCATCATCATCGGTACATAAACTGTCCCACAGCTGGGCATGGGCCTCTTCTTCTCTTAGCATTCCTCAAGATGTATTCCTTCACCGTTTAGCAAGCGATAATTCACTATTTAATACGCTCATAACTTTAAAAAGTCATTGGTGTGGTCCGTGGATTCGAACGCGAGACCCTCTGCGTAGCAGTCCGTCGGTCTCTCCACTAGGCTATCTGAAATGCTGCTGAAATGCCGTCATTAGTATCTATTTTATTGAACTGAAAATGTTTTAACAAAATAGATTCTTATAATTGTTAACTACATATAATAATATAACACGTCTGTCAGCTCCTTCTTGGATACAGGCGTGAGTCTATAAAAAAAATTAAAAAGCTTTCCTATATTTAAACATTTTTCTGCACCTTTTAAATCCTTCTTATCAAAGTTTCATCTAAAGCTGCAGAACGCAAACATTGTAACGAAATCGCCAGTTGCTTCAGCATATTGCATACGACGTCTGACATTTTTTCAGTACATTTTCAAAGGTTTTTTTCACTGTTTTTAGAGAATCTATGATGGACACGATGAAATTGAAGTGTATTTTTGTTCCTTTTCGAATTTTCATCTCGTTTAAGCTTTTCTAAATCCTGATACGAGATTGGAGAGTGCCATGAGTTGATTTTGTGATGGAAGTTCACTATTTTTCACTCCGTTTATTCACTACAATGCTGCTCGAGAAGTAGATACTGATTCTGATTGCACACATGGCGTAGAGGATCGCCTGCTCGCCGTTTAGAATAACGCCGTGGTTTCGCGATGGCAGAAAACGCTTTGCATGATCTGCAGATTGTTGTATCGAGGTTGGCTGTTCTTTGTGCCTGTCGATTAAATGATTATATAGTTCCTCGCGACACAATGCAAACTCAATGCCGGGCTAGCCATTTTAATTCGTGGATAACGTTGTGAGCTACACATTTGTATTAAAATGATTGTAAATGATAGTTATTAATAAAAATGTGTAACTGTTTTACTTCCTTAAAGAAATAAATAAGAGATAACTATGTTTATCGGTAATCAATTTCTTGTGAATCTAGTAACTAGCGATTATAAATAATTCTAGATTATCATTGTCTTGCCTGGTCCCTGGTCCCAATTTATTTGGGGTCGGCGCAGTCTCGCTTCCATACTTCTCAGTCACCAGTCATCCCTCAGTCCACCCACCGGTCGTTTACCCCTTTATCTTTCATATCCATCCTCACACAGTCCATACGCCTAGCGTAGTCCGTACGCATCATACACCTAGCGTTATCATGCAGCTATGCGAACATACATGCCAAATTTCAGCTTCCTGTGCCCAATAGTTTCGGCTGTAGCGTGTCTGTCAGTCAGTCAGTAACGCAAGGATTTATATATTAAGATAATAGAGCGGCACAAGTACTTATTAAGCTATTCCTCTTAGAAAATAAAAAGGTTTTAATAATGGCATTTCAAACAATCCTTCTTATAATGTCTCTACTAAAGGGAATTGAGAAAACTTTGTCACCCGTGAAGAGCCCAAATAAGTATTTTCTTGCCGATATTAAGTAGAAAGACGTTAGGTTAATTAATTTTTTACGTTATTTTTGGCCTTTATAAGATCACTCCTGCAGAAATATTAACCATGTATCGCGGGAGACTAAGAATTCATACAGTAGACACATAGATTTGTGGATCTCATAAAATGTGATATTCTCGTATGGGTTTTGCAGATATAGGCAACGATAGCCTGGCGGAGATTATTTTTTTAGCTTTTTAGCTTTTCGGAGTTATGTGCGTATTGAATTATTAATTATCGCTTGTCCCGTGCCTCGGGGAGCACGTTAAACCATCGGTCCCGGCTGTCATGAAGATCTTTGATAGTCGTTACGGGGAGTCAGTACCCTCAAATAAACTGATACTGCTCTAAACCATGGAATATCGCAATCTCTTTGGGTTACGGAGGTCAGACGGCAGTCTCTTTGTGGAAAAGTAGATATTCTGTCGTATCTGGTTAGCTAAGCGGACCTCCGGCATCCAAGGCGTGTACGTCTTGGATGCAACAGGTTTTTACTTTTCGTTTTTAATGTCAACTCCCACACTAGATATAAATCCTGTATCGCGGAGGACTTTACAAACATACAACCAACGGACACAATGCACACCCAGACTCAAAACAACGATTTATGAATCACACAAAGTGTCATCTCATGTAGGAATCGAACCCACAACCTTGCGCGCAGTGTTAAGCGGCGAGGCGACCGCTTAAACCACTACGCCAGCCGTGCAGTCAACAACAACAACCGGGATAACGCTAGGACGATGATTATGATTCTCGTATGGATGATTACGTAATATTAAGCAACGGGGTAGCTGTTTAAACCATTACGACATTCGTGCAGTCTAACTATTAAACAATTTTATTTGCAAGTTTTTGAATTTACTTAAAAACTCCACAAAGATACACGATACACGAGTATGGGAAAAAAACTTCCTTTTCTGTTTCAGCATTAACCATAAAGAAAAGACTATTTCATCCACACTAATCGAAATTGCCTGTAGCCGTCTAAAATGACACCGTCAAAAGAAACACTGTTAATTAAAAGTACACACCTTTTAGGCTTGTACTGTATCCAGCGCTTCAATCGCGCCTGTACTGAGGAAATGTTTGAAATTGTTCGCAATTTTCTTTCTTTTCGTGTAAATTTGTGGTCAACTCTAGTGTTGGAACAAACCAACCGCCCCAAGGTCATTGTCATGGACTAACGTTTATTATCTCGAGACAAGAACCGATATCACGATAGCAATGCCGCAGTTTGGGCGCGCGGCCTTCCCATTCTAACTTTCAACGCATTTCTTAGCAGTTAGCAGAGAGGCATATGAATAGGACAGGGAGGGGCTAATCTGAGTTTTGATCGAGTTGCGAGTCGTTTCTCGATGAGAAAGAACAATTTCCGTACATATTCCAAATGTGGCCCCTAGCGACCGCTAGTAGACTTCTGCTGACTGTCACTATCCGCTTGGGCACTTTAAAAAAAAATATGACTTACCTATATTATATTACTTTGCAACATAGATATAAATTATATTCAAAATGAATTTTCTATAAATCATCACGTGTTTCATATATTCCAAACCGCCATGTATATTCAAATTCAAATTCAAATTAAAAATCCTTTATTCATTTGGGTCACAATGTGACGCTTATGAACGTCAAAATAATAAATTTATAAAATAATTACTTATACTCAAATTTAAAACATTATTACTGTATGCTTCTACATTTACATTTACTGCCACGTTCGCAAAGCAATAGGTAGAACCATGAGAAAGAACGGGCAATAAAACTCACGGTCACTCTTTTTCATCGCCAGGTTTTGCATAATACACAATTTACATTTTGTAAGGTGCTGCAACTGTTTCACCTTCTATATCACTTGTATATATTTACTGTACATCATAATACTCAAGCATAATACTTTTGGTTATATTTCAAGCCTTACACCTGAAAGGAATAGGTTGAAGCAATTACCTCAGCTTTATTACACCTCGGTTGTCGCCGAAGCCTTTTTATGGTACCCCTAATTAAGAAACATCTTTCTATGTAAAGCATAGAACTCATCGTATATTCAAAAGTATTTTCGACACATTTTTAACGTCGCAGAGGGCTTATTTCAGTGCTTACGGCGTAAAGAACTATGTATATTCATATTATACGTAAGTACTGTATGCTAAAAGGGTTGGTATTATTTGAAGGTCGGGGATAATACTTTTGCTGACAGCAATTTTGCTGACAGCACTTTTGCTGTTGTTGCTGTTTTTGTGTTGTCGCTTAGTATATTTAGCACCATTCAGTTTCTAACTACATAATAGTATCTCGTGTACAGGCTTTAGCTATATTTATTTATGGCGACACTAGGGGCTATAGAGCCTTAATAACTATAACTATACAAAATATAACTAATCAAACATAACTTAAAAAAAAACTAGATAAATAATATTTAACTAGTATTTGCCCGCACAGGGCGGATGTCGTCATAAAAGTGGTAAAATAGCATCTGATCTGCGGTGTTATTCTGATGTATAAGCTGTAAAGCTGATGCAAAATTCGTTCATAACATATATAGTAACCGGCATTAGAAATAATAGTAAAGTGATAAAATGTAAAACTAGAAATAGAAAAATGTTGTCATTCAATAGTATCAAGCTGAAAAAAAGACGTACTGAGACAGAAATAGCGACACTTGCATATAGAATGTTGCATAAAGATGTAAAAAGAAGTATCAGGAAAGATCTAAGAAATTTTAACAACCATTTAGTAAACACAGCTTAAGTAAAGAATTCATCCTTAAAGATTTCAAAGCAAGGACTACCAAAGAGCAAATCCTGGATAAATAGTTTGCTTGATGATAGAGGTATAAAACATAACAATACAGAAAAATATGAAAATAGCAACGAAGTTCCATGAAACATTATATTCCAACAATGTCCTATATGATACATGCACAGAAAACCACCTTCCAGATTCTATTCCTCCTATAGATGCTACTGAAGTGCAAAAAGCACTTAATAGAATGCCATATGACAAAAGTCCAGGAGAAGATGGTATTACTACTGAAGCTCTGAGGATCGGCTCTACATCACTAATATTCCCCACCCTCACAAAATCATTTAACACCATTCTAAACTCAGGTCAAGCTCCACGGGTAATTTTTCATTCAAACATAATCCTTTTGTATAAGAAAGGCTACAAAAACGACATCGGTAACTACCTTCCCGTTAGTTTAACATCTTATATTTATAAAACATTCATCAAAGTACTGCATAATCGTATAGACGCAAAGTTTGATATTCATCAACCACAAGAACAAGCTGGATACCGCCCTAGTGTCTCTACAACTGACCATCTTCATACTTTGAACCAATTATTGGAACAACACAGAGAACATAATAAACCAATTGTCTTTGGCCTTCGTGTACTACAATAAAGCTTTTGACAGTATCAAACATTCAGAAATATTTAATGTTTTAGAAAACCAAGATATTGAGAAACAGTACATTCAACTTATTAAATCCATATAGACCAATAACTCCGCCAATATGAAACTAGACAGCATTGCGCCATCATTTAAAATACAGAAGGGTGTTAAACAGGGTGACCCGCTTTCCCCAAAGCTTTTCACAAGTACTCTCGAAGAGATTTTAAAACACAACCTTATGGCGTACAAAAGGGATTTTTGTCGGCAATAAGACACTTAAAAATCTCCGATTTGCCGACGATGTAGTTCTTTTTGCTACCACCGCTCTGGAACCTCAGTCAATGCTTCAAGAACTGAGCACAGTAGGCCGCAGACTCGCGATAAACTGGTCGAAAAGTAAGGTTATGACGAACAACACCAAAGATAGTCGAAGTGGATGGGCAGGAGATATAGACACTATGCCAATGAGTACTTCTACTTGGGCCAGCTAGTTTCATTCGAAAACAGGCTAGAAAAGGAAATCGATAGCCGTATCGAAAAAGCTTGGAAAAGATTCTGGTCCATGAAGACACTAATGGAGAGGGATTACAGGTAGTAGAACCTTGCTGATTTCAGCATGAATGGGCCGGCTCGACCAAGGAAGTACTACCCTCTCACAGAAAATTGACGTAAAGTAACAGTACTTAAACTGTTGCGTTTCGCTCGGTGAGTGAGAGTTCCGGAGACCCTATCACCCATTCCTTCTCCCTCATCCCACTCCTCATCCTATTCCTTTTCTCAATCCCAAGGGGCGACAGCGCACTTGTGACTCCTGTGATGTTGCTTGTGTCCATGGGCGGCGGTAATTGCTTACCATCAGGCAATCCGTCTGCTCGTTTGCTGCCTATTACCATAAAAAACAATCTACCGATTTCCCTGAAGCGAAAACTCATTGATATGTGTATCCTGCCCATTCTAACCTACGGTGCTCAAACCTGGTCGCCTACCGAGTTGCAAAAGTCGCGTCTTGCGGTCTGCCAGAGAGCTATGGAGCGCAGCATCCTTGGTATTTCACTTAAAGATAGGATACGAAACACTGAACTGCGCTCCAAAACTAAAGTTCTAGATGTGGGAAAAAACCCTGCCAGCCTGAAATGGAACTGGGCGGGCCACGTCAGCCGTTTGCACGAGGATCGTTGGGCGAAAATCTCGACACTGTGGGTGCCAGAAGATGGACGACGTCGCCGGGGCCGGCCCTGAAAGAGGTGGCGGGGTGGCCTGGACGCCTACCACAAGAATCGGCTGGAGACTGCAGGCGATAACAAAGTATGACAAGATTTAGGTTATGCTAATGAAAATAAAACACCAAAGAAAAACATATAACATCCATACTGACAATCTTTTCGGAGTTATGTGCGTATTGAATTGTAAATAATTGCTTGCCCCGTGCATCGGAGAGTACGTTAATCCGTCGGTCCCGGCTGTCATGAAGAACTTTGACAGTCGTGACAAGAAGCCAGTACCTTAATTAAAACTGACACTAGTCTAAACCATGGAATATAACGATCCCTTTGGGTTGCGGAGGTCAGACACGCAGTTACTATGTGAAAACGCTAATATTCAGTCAAATCCGGTTGGACTAAAAAGCGGACCTAACTAACTGGGATAACGCTAGGAGGATGATGATGATTTCTACTTGACATAATGACCTATGGTATTAATATAAGTTTATTTACAACAAACACGTCGACAAGTAAAGGGGCTACACCGAATTTTATGATTTAGATTCATTTTGATATTTACACGTGATATCTGATATCTATACCAATTTAATATTTAATTGTTTGACCTTGTTAAAAATTGACTTGTAAACATTTTTATAAGTTTAGCCTTACAAATGTGTACAATTTTTTATGCTGTTAATATCTGTATAGGTATATTCAAATTTGTGTATCTGACTTGCAAACAACGTACAACCAAAATTACTGGGTGCAAGAACCTGACATGTGTGTTCCTATACTCCTTGGGCCCGTACCGGTTGAACTAGGCTTTCCCTAAATGGCCACGGGATCAGGCAGAAACAGTTAAATTTAAATAAAATGAGCTGCGCGCATCTCTACTTTAAATATATAAATATATTAATTTTATTTACCAACGCAATACAAAATGTTTAACAAAAATTTTCTACCCAACCTAACTAAGCTGTCATTACTTTACTGTTTGCACGCCTTTGACACGACAAAGTCCTTTGTGCCTTTGTTGGCAAGAAAAACAATGTGATAGTATACGTATGGCAATTGGGTCGAAGTTGCAATTTTCTTTTTTTACGGCAATAGGCTCGCTCCCTATTACGTGGTACCTAAAAATTCCTGGCGAAATGTGGGTGTAATATTACACCTCTGCCTACCCCTTCGGGGATACAGGCGTGAGTCTATAAATAAATAAATAAAATTATTTTTCTTGTAAAAGACTTGAAAAGGCTTTAGCTATTACAATGGATTAGAGGGCTTTCAGTATAAAATGTTGGGTTGTAAACAAAACTTATTTGTATGTGTTTTCTCGTGCATACAAAGGATTGGAAGAGAATGTCTATGTTGAAAAATAACTTAACTTAATATGGCGTAAGTCAGCATGTAACTATATAGTACGAATTTTAGTCATTACATGGTAGTAGCGGCTAGTACTAATAATTTGGTAGGACAGAAATATCCACGGCCATTTGTCAAACCATTTTGGAAGCGTAAACATAAAGTCCACAGCACGACTTCCAGGGTCTAGAAACTAACGTGGCGTGTGCTGTGAAATTAGAACAGCATTTGTACGGTAAGCCACTTTTTTTGTATAACATGTTAAATAGGTGACACTCGTGAGACAGGCTGCTAGCATACCAGTCAATGAAAACAATACAATTATCTGTCTAAATTTTAAACCAAAATAGCCGTCTTTCAAGAACGAACCATACTTTAACATGTTGCATAAAAACTTGAGAAGCTCTGTCGATGTCGGTTCTATAAAGTTCTTATACACTTAAGACCTTTCTAAAGAGCACAAAATATCATTTTGTTGTGTAGAGGCTTGTGCCAAAAAAATCTGCATATTATGTTATAGCAATGTACATTTTAGGTAGCGTTCCCTTGGACATATGCCACTGGTCCACTTGTCTAGAGTCACGCCTTATCAAGGTCTGAACAGCGCCTTGTGTTTCCTTTGGACGTCTGCTAAGGGGACAAGTCAAATTTGAAATTGTTGTCGTAAATTCGTATTTAAAAAGCAAATAGGTTAAGTCTGGTATGATTTATCACAATATTAATTTATCTTTTCGCTTGCCTCGTGGGATAGTTTGAGCTCATAGTTGTAAAAATTACATAGTCTAGCGTTGAAATCCCTAATTAGGGAAAATTATTACGGGTTATTGCTAAAACCATATTCTCAGTAGCAGCAATGTTGGGGGAATATGCCTTAATGATGAACACTGTGCATTTTATGTACGTAAATATTGACCTGTTCTCAGGAACTGCTTCATAGAATTGCTTAGTAACTAAATCTGTTGTGTGTCAATTAAATTTGTTGGCAAGCGCAACACATATCATTAAGCAGAGAAGGTTTTGTGTGAAATTAAATCGTATAAGAGTAATATTCTATATATTACGATAGTGATGAGTGATATAAGATACGATAATGTATACCTTTTCGTCAACTTATAAAATTAAATAATATAGCAAACTACCCGGATAGCGTAGTGATATATGCGGTCGTCACGCCGCTTGGCAATACGTCGAGTGTTGTGAGTTCGATTCCCACTTGAGCCAACACTTTGTGTGATCCAAAATTTTATTGTTGTACTGAATATTCGATACAAGATTTACTCCTGGTGCACTGCCATTTAAAATTTATATAGATAAGATTACAATAATACATTTTTAATATTTTGACATAATGGCTGAATATATTTTGAAATATAAAATTATGTTTATCTTTCTTGACATTCGTCTGGTCTGATTAAAATCAAATGACTGTGTTTAAACTGTCTTAAAGAGTGGTTTTATAATATTTTCTATTTATTCGTGTTATTATTCTGTTTTCTATTAATTTGATACATTTCTTTAGTTTTGCTCAATTTCATCATCTTTTAACTTTCTTTCCCCTAGCGTTATCCCAGTTTCAACCCGGGGTCCGCTTACTAGTCTAACCGGATTTGACTGAATATTAGCTTTTCCACGGAGCGACTGCTTGTTTGACCTCCGCAACCCAAAGGGATAGCGATATTCCATGGTTTAGACTAGTGTCAGTTTATTCAGAGATAGGTACTGACTCCCTATAACGACTGTCAAAGATCTTCATGACAACCGGGACCAGGCACGGGACAAGCGATAATTAATAATTCAATACGCACATAACTCCGAAAAGTCATTGGTGCGCGCCTAGGATTCGAAACCGATACCCTCTGCATGGCAGTCTGTTGGTATCTCCACTAGGCTATCGCTGCCTCAATTTCATCATCTTTTAACATTAAGCTTTATTTTAAAGAACTCTTAATATTATGTTAAAACAACACACACACAGTGAACAGATTACAAACTAAGCTGATCATGTTCTATGGGAAGCAGTATCACTTTTTAATTTGGAATAGGTACCAACTTTTCAAATAGCTATCTATCTATCTATCTATATCGTCACGCCTGTCTCCCTTTGGGGTAGGCAGAGACTATGGAACGCCACATGCTTCGGTTCAAACATAGCTCTTTCGCTTCCTCGACATTCATTAACCTCATCATGCATGCGCGTCGGTTATGGGTACTTTTGATTTGACCCTTTTTCAATACGTCACCTATTTGGTTGGCGTACGTTCGCCTAGGGCGTCCCCTTCCGACATTTCCATTCATTCTCGCACGACACACTCCTTTCGTATTTCTTCTTTCATCCATCCGTTCCAAATGTCCAAACCAACGCAACATTCCTTTTTCAATCTTTGTCTCTACATCTTCTTTTAGACCACACTTCTCACGTACCACACTGTTTTTTCGCTTTATCTATCAGCCTTATTTCACACATACTCCTCAAAGCTCTCATCTCCACAGCATTGATTCTACTTTCATGCTTCTTCTGCCATACCTATGATTCACTACCATACATCAGCGTTGGAGCCAAAACTCCCTGCAGTATAGCAAGGCGAGCTTGCCTTGGGATAATACCATTGCTAATGATGGACTGTAAGGCGCCATTCACACTATTTCCTGCTTTTACTCTCCTTTCAATATTTCCCTCACATTTTCCATCTCTCGTAAACAAAGACCCTAAATACACAAACTCGTTCACTTGCTCCACTTTTTCATCTTCTATTATTACATCACATTGCAACGGGCTATAAATATGGAAGCGCTCGCGTTCGGCCTTTTTCTGGCGGCTGCGAGACGAGTTAAGTTAACCAACTCTCCTGGAGGAACCGGCAGCGGGATTCTCAACATCAATCTCACCCCATCGCCGAATCACGCGACCCTGTGTAATTTTTTATTATTTCCTAATTTTTTCGCTTGCTAAATGATGTCTAAAATTAATTGAGAAGTAAATCAATTTTTATTGTAACATTTAACCACGTTTCTCATTTAAACACACCCTAGTAGGGATAACGTAACAGTGGACACCAGAAAGGTCTTTTTTACGTTACAGTGGCGCCCACGGGAATATTATGTTTAGTATTATGTTTAGTAGTAGTTAGTGTTTAGTTAGTAGGGTTTTGTTGAGAGTCCGCTGCCCGGTGAGTCTTTTTTTTAGTTTTTGTGTATGTGTGAAATCGTTCTAAAGCAGTGTGTAATTATTTTAGTGGCATTTATTGTTTCTTTTTGCTTGTTTTATTGTGGACGGAAAGTCGGTGGTGTTATGTCGGCCACAATAGACATTTTCTCTTTTTGTATTGTTGTGCTCGGAAGGTCGGGCGTGTTGAGCCGGTCTCAACAGACAAATTTTGTCTTACTACGCATGGTAAGCATTTTTATATTATAACTTTTTCTGTTACCGCGTGTGATAATTGTTGCGTATCAACCGCATAAGTAACGAGTTATAATCGTTCGACTGCGGCCACGTGTCCTCTAAAGACGCGCTAAGGTCACATTCGTCGATTGCATTCTTTGTATTGCGATTTATGACCTCACGTCCACTAACGACGTGCTAAGGTCACCTTCGTTGATCGTATGCTTCGCGATTAGCTTTTTTAAATGCCACTAAGGTAATTAAGTGCTACTGGTAATTATTGCTAATAATCTGCTTTGGCTGACTTATGGAACGAATTCACACCCTTCTCTTTTTCATTTCTTTCTATTTTCTACTATAACCTTCTGCTAGTGATTTTGTACGGCGATATATTTCTATATAGTCGGTATTATTTAATACTTTTACCGCCTACTACGGCGATTATCTTTTAATATTAACTATTCTTTTCTTTCTTACTAAGAAAGTTGCATCTTTATTATACCACGTGTACCTAACATAGTTGGACTGGCTGAGAATGAACGTACCTAAGATGCTAGCGTATTATATACTAGGTATCTAGCTAGAATTCCGCGTTCATTTATTAATAAAATGTACACGTGTCACATGCAGGTTGCTCACTAACAATAATGAACGAATGTAATTATTGTCTATTTGGTATAGAAATACGAATATCATCGTAGAATTATTAGTTGTTCGTTTTGTCAAATGTTTATTATGCTACAATCGTTGTTTTTGGTCTTCGATTTTATCTCCTTGTGCCTATCGGTATGTCATTTGCAAATGCATCTATTTATGCTGTTCATTGTGAACTCAAACATAAAATTCCTGCGTCGCAATTATTGAATTAATTTTTTTTGTAATGTTTTGTGTCGCTAGGATTGTTCTTTCAATGTCTGGTTTCTATTGAAATATATAAAACATATAATGATAAATAAATGGTAAAATTAAGCCGCTGAAGGCCGGAAAACTACTTAATTGTCAATATGTAACTTGTTTCCTTTTTGCTAAATGCTATGCATCTGGTTTTACTAGACCAGTTTAAGTAGTGGTTATATTGTGTTCTTGTGTTAACGCAAATGTTATTATATCTAACTGAATTTATCAAACTTAATTGAATTGAAACTTACATTAACTAAAGTGGGTATTTGCACATAAATTGAATCAATAACTTCTTTTCTTGAATAAATAAGCGCCTATTTACATATGAATCAAATAAATAATATTTATACCTCATTAAATAACTAAAGTGGCTGTTTACACACAAATTAATAAATAATTTCAATACTTAAATAACTAATGTGGGTACTTATACATAAATCAATAATTTATATACTTTAATAACTAAAGCGAATTAATTGATGTACAAGTTTAAGAATACCCTTTCGTATTTTACAATCAACTATTTTAAACCTAAAAGCTGAATAAAATAACTGAATCTTATTCTATTACAGCATAAATAAGTTTATAAACGATTGGGTACAGTATCATTTACAACAATGTAAGACGCATATGTATGCGAAGTTATAATTACCTACATAATTATAATACATAGAAGGCCAACAATGGTTCTTTTGTTTCCGAGTCGAAGCTCACAAGATAATGCATTGTGTTGTGTTAATGATTTATGTAAACATGCTAACATAAAATGAATAAATGTTTCAGTTATAAATTGTAATAAAGTTTATTAAATGTAATATTGTTACAAAGAATCTGTTATTTATCTAACTATCAGTTATGGTTTGCCAAACAAAAACCTCTTGGTGATTTCCATATAAAAGATCGTGAATTAACTCACTGCAAAGTTTAAGAATGTAATTATTAATGTTCATCACTAATGAATTAATCACTAAAATAACTTAACACTTCGTTACAAATAATATAAAAACCTTTAACTCCTAATTACAGCTGAATCATGTACCCATATATCTTGTTACATATAGCTTTGGTAATGACTGATCGTAATATAATAAAAAAAAATTCCCTTATGGCTCAGTGGCTGAAAGGTTGTTGTCGGATCGGTCTGTGGTTCGATTCTCGATTGTGTTTCTTTTTTGTGTCTTTAACTATGGTAGTGTGTACTATGTCGTCGACAGTCTCCTTCGACGATGCACTATACATTACATCTTGCCGCGAATATATTTTTTGTTTTTGGCTATGGTTGTGTATACTATGTCATCGATTGTCTCCTGCGGTGATGTACTATACATTGCAACCTATTCCGAATTGTGTATTTGCCGTTGTTGATTTTGTATCATAATCAGAAACCAGTTAATTGCTCGCGTCAATGGAATGCGGTAAGCGCCAAGCGCGCAGTGATGACTCACGTGTTCACTGGTTCAAATCTTCATTGTTATTCCATTTTAAATGAATACAAATTGTCCTTGCAATATTGCATCTACCTTGTTAATGAGCAATTTGTTTGTGATACTGCCAACTGATCGTATGATTGTTGGTATCGTAATATAGTAAGATCGTGGTATTGGTTTACGACTTATACTCTTTCAATTAATTTCACTTATCGAATATGGGTGGTCAGGTGGTGCCTACCAACATGGACTAGGTGGCTATTTGCTATAAAACTCACGTATAATACCTCTTCGCGCGAGTTACCACGGCGTAGCAACCCCTTTCTGCCGACGTTGCAGCCTACACCACAAACCACGAGCAGCGTAAACTGTCAGCGCAGCATTTTCATTGTTTCAATTTATAGTTAGAATTAAGTCAGTCTTTTGTCATTGTTAGTAGAATAAACATCCTTTTTGTAACAAATAAATATTTTTTTAATAAAATCCCCGACCGCGAGAATTTAACTGGCGCAGTCGGTAGGATCGCGGCACGCTATCCCAAATCGAACTCTTTGAGATAAGCTGTGACGGTTCTCAAATCGTACCTCGCGATCCGTATAAAGAACCTACGCGCGGTCGGGCACCGGTAGCAGAGACTCTGAAGCAATAGAGAAGCTGCTGCATTGACAAGGACTCCCCGGGCGATGCAGAGACTACTCTGGTAAGTACTCTTGTAACTAACAAGTGTTCCCTGCTATATTTCCCGTGTAATTGTTTATTGTTTTACTTATTGTGTGTGTCTGTCTTTATGCTATAATCGCGTAGGGCATTCGACATTGTTTTTATAATAACGTTGTTACTAAGTACATCTAAATCGGTGCATAAACGCGCCCGAGTACCTAGTACCTAGAAACGTGTAACCATACACGCCTATTGTTCTATACCCATTGTTTCATAAATTTATTTTAAAATGTCTCTTAAAGATTGCGATAATGCGCACTTCAAGATTCTTACTAGCCTTATGCCTAAGTATGATGGCAATCCGAAACGGTTAAACCATTATATTAGGGAAGTAGAAAATTTACTGTGCTTAATGGATGAGGCAGATCGTGCACACCCGGCATTAATATGTTTAATTAAAAGTAAGTTAAGCGGTACAGCTATCGACGCAATTGCGTATGATGAAGATTTAAGTAATTGGCTCGTAATAAAGCACGCTTTAATACGTCGCCTTAGGGAACAGCGTAATGAGATTGAAGTTATGCAGGAACTCACGCGCACTAGGCGCAATAGAAATGAGGACGCCGAAAGCTTTGGCAAGCGTTTACGCTACCTCCTAGATACCCTTTACTCCATAGGCGAACATGTGAATAAGACGTATTACGAGAAAATGGTCATAGAGCAGTATGTCAACCAGCTTGACTTCCAAGTATCTATAGGTGTCAAAATAGCTAGACCGGAGACCCTTGAGCTAGCCATAATAGCAGCTAGGCAGGAAGAAAATCGCCTTGCATATAATAGATCCACTAGTACTTCATTTAATTCACTTTCAACGTCAAAGCCGAAAGAATTAGTAAAACAAAATAACGGTAACAGTGGTCCGTTCCGTAATTCTTTTAATAATGCGCCTAAGCCGCATCCTAACTTTAATAACCCTTCAAATAGTTTTAATAATCCTTTCGATGCGAGTAACTTCACGCCGCAACAAAGTAGCTTTATACCTAGGCAGCCGCCGCAGTGGTCGCAGCCATGGCCGAATAAGCCTGCATCAGGTAATTTTAGACCTAATTTTTCCAGGAATAATAGCGGTAACTTCCGGAATCAGCCGAACTTACCGAAACATCAGGTAAACCCTCCACAGCAAGTATCTGACGTCACAATGCGTTCCGTTAACAAACCCGCGACCCCGCAGTTTGCGAAACAAGAGCTGTTTTACACACCGAGCAACTTAGAACAAATGCAACCGTTTTACGACGAAAGTGAGTATTATACTTACGATGGTCCAAACCACGATCACGCAGACTCAGAGCCGTGTACCGACGAAGCAGAGGTAAACTATGATCAGGATTTTATCTCGGAGGAGGATCCAGACAACCAGAGCTAGTTAAAATTAACTTACAATATAAGGATCACTTTCCTTATATTGAGTTACCAGAATTTAATGGTAAGTTTTTAATAGATACAGGAGCCAGTAGATCTTCAGTAGCATCTGATGTTATTTTCGGCACTATTTTTGAAAATTCTATAGACATAGAACCGTTCCAAATAGTAACCGCTCACGGTACATCGCTACATAATCAAGTAGTATATCTCCCTTTACCGCCAGCATTTAACTGTGAATTAACGCATAAGTTTTTAATTTTTAATTTAGACCCCAAGTATAAAGGTGTTATAGGATGTGACTTACTTAAATTACTAAACTGTAATATCGATCTTAATAATAATATCTTACATACATGCACTGCCGATATACCTATACATTTCAGTTATCCTATTCAAAAGATTAAAATTGAACCTAAATGTGAAAAGATAATTACCGTTAAAACACACTATACAGACGGGCAATACTTACATGATAGTTTTTATTGGTCGGATCGTTTATTCTCACCCGCAGCTATTGTAAACGTGACCGATGGTTCGTTTAAAACCTCTATTATTAACTATAGTAATGAAAAGAAATACGTACCCAATAAGTCGATTATAACGCTAGAGAATTAAATAGAACCTGAAACAGAAAATACATATAAATTAAATAGCATGCAATTAAATGATGTCGATAAAGAGCTTTGTGAAAATTTAAAGAAAATACGTACCAGTCATATGAATGAAGAGGAGAAGCGCGAAATTACTAGGCTATGTTATCAATACAGAGATTTATTCTTTTCAGAAAATTTACCACTTACCTTTACTCACGCTGTCAAGCACGAACTTAGACTCACCGATAATACTCCAATATTTGTACGTAGTTACAGGTAAGCTCCTAAACAGCGAAACGAAATTCGTAAACAAGTAGATAAACTTTTAGAGCAAAGAATTATACGCGAAAGCATATCTCCGTGGTCTTGCCCCGTGCATATTGTGCCCAAAAAGGCCGATGCCTCTGGGAAGGTCAAATGGCGACTTGTAATAGATTATAGGCGTTTGAACGATCGAATAATTGAAGACAAGTACCCTTTGCCAAATATACATGATATTTTGGATAGAGTAGGGCGTGCCCAGTTTTTCACCACCCTAGATTTAGCTAGTGGCTACCACCAAGTAGAAATGCACCCTAATGATATTGAAAAGACCGCATTCACCACTGAACGCGGCCATTACGAATTTCTCAGAATGCCCTTTGGCTTGAAAAATGCACCAAGCACTTTTCAACGCCTTATGGACCATATCCTAAGAGGAATCGATAATGTGTATACGTACCTTGATGACGTCATCATCGTGACGTCAAGCCTCCAGCAACATACTGAAAAGCTCAAACAGGTCTTTGAAAGATTCAAAATTCATAATTTAAAGATACAGTTAGATAAATCAGAGTTCCTTCAAAAACATGTTACATTTTTAGGTCACGAGTTAACAGATGAAGGTCTTAAACCTAATAAAGTTAAAATTAAAGCTGTCCTTAATTTTCCTTTGCCGAATACACAAAAAGAAATAAAAGCCTTCTTAGGACTTGTCGGTTATTACCGAAAGTTCATTAAAGATTTCGCTAAACTCACTAAGCCTATGACAGTTTGTCTCAAGAAAAATCACCAAGTAGTTCACTCCCCAGAATTCATAGAAGCCTTTAATAAGTGCAAAGAGATCTTAACTAACTCCCCGTTACTACAATACCCAAATTTTGATGAACCTTTTATTTTAACTACGGATGCGTCCGATTTTGCCTTGGGCGCTGTCCTTTCACAGGGCATAGTAGGTTCCGATAAACCCGTCGCATTTGCTTCGCGTACATTGTCCGATACCGAATCTCGTTACTCCACCATCGAGAAAGAGCTACTAGCCATAGTTTGGGCAATAAAGTATTTTAGGCCCTACCTATATGGTAGAAAGTTTACAATATACACGGACCATAGGCCCCTCACATGGTTGATGTCGCTTAAAGATCCAAATTCTAAATTAACTAGGTGGCGTCTGAAACTCGCTGAATACGATTATAAAGTTGTATACAAAAAGGGCCCGCAAAACACAAACGCTGACGCTTTATCCCGTGCTAAGATATTCCACCACAGTATAGATTCATTGGCCGTTAATCTTGATGACAATAACGATGACGAGATAATAAACCGAATTTTTGATAACCTACGTGCGGTAGGGAAGCCGCGAACGATCCCGTGGCCAACCCCGGTAACGATAACCCACCTGAAAATCCAATAATTAATCCTGAAAATAATAACTCACCTGAAAACCCATGCGTCCCAGAATCCCAAGCAGGCACCGATAGTATGAGCGTAGTATCACAAAACCCCGAATTAGTCTCAACCAATCACACTCAGCCAGATAACGAAAATAGAGGTATTCCTATTATAGCAGATGCAAAAGATAGACAATTAAAGCAATTTCACATAAGATCCACACCTGGTTCTACATACCGAGTCGATAATAGGTCCACAAGCACTAGAAATGTTATTAAAGATGTTTTTATTCCAATAAATAACACGGAAGCTGAAATAATTCGATTTTTAAAGGAACATACCGTAGCTGATAGAGTTTTCCATTGCTATTTTCATAGTGACGAATTATATTATGCATTTTTCAAAGTTTATACAACGATTTTTAATGACCGTGGCCCAAAATTAATAAAATGTACTTCACGCGTAACTTTAGTAGAGAATAGATCTGAGCAAAATGAAATAATAAAGAAATACCATGAAGGTAAGACAGTACACCGTGGTATTCAAGAAACCTATAAACAAATTCACCGTAATTACCATTGGGCAAATATGCTACTTACTATACAAAGTTATATCAATCAGTGCGATACATGTTTAAAAGCAAAGTAAGAAAGGAACCCATTGAGACCACCTTTGGCTCTTACTGACACCCCAACTAAACCAATGGAACACCTATTTATGGACCTCTATTCAACAGGCGTTGCTACCTTTCTTACAATAATCGATAATTTTTCTAAATACGCACAGGCGGTACCTTTGAGTGCTAGCAGTAGTATACACATAGCAGAAGCTTTGATCAAAAAATTTTCAGTATTAGGTGTACCGTGTAAAATAACTACAGATTCGGATAGTAAATTTGAAAACGATGTAATTAAAGAAATATGTGCACCTTATAATATAGGTATACATTTCACCACGCCGTATAATCCCAATTCAAATTCGCCAATTGAACGTTTTCATTCCACCATAGCAGAAATAGTCCGCATTCAAAGAATGACTAACAAAGATGATCCCATACAGTCCATAATGACGTATTCTATTATAGCATACAATAACGCAATCCATTCAGCTACAGGTTACACACCTCACGAATTACTTTTCGGTCATACAGCCTCTAGAAACCCCTTAGAATTGTATTATCCAAAAGAGTTCTACCAAGATTACGTTATTAAACACCGTGCAAACGCTAGCAGAAATAGTCCGCATTCAAAGAATGACTAACAAAGATGACCCCATACAGTCCATAATGACGTATTCTATTATAGCATACAATAACGCAATCCATTCAGCTACAGGTTACACACCTCACGAATTACTTTTCGGTCATACAGCCTCTAGAAACCCTTTAGAATTGTATTATCCAAAAGAGTTCTACCAAGATTACGTTATTAAACACCGTGCAAACGCTGAAGCGGTTCAGGAATGTATTTCGGCCTTAATGTCTAAAAATAAGGAACAGGTCATAGCTAAAAGAAACCAGGCAGCCGAAGAAATCATGTTCAAGGTAGGTGAAACCGTTTATAAGCAGGTAGCGAAGACAGCACGCAGCGACAAAACGAAACCAGTTTACAAGGGACCCTACAAGATCATTCACTTGCATCCGAACAACATCGCTGAGATAATAGGTAATCACCCTAATTCTAAGTCCATTAGGGTTCATTTTAAACTTCTACGCAGGCCTCATCTTGTTACAGGGCCCTCGTCGCAGGAGCCGTCGTGCTCTACGCATCAGCCACCGTGAATGTAAAATCTATCGATAACGGTAATGGCATCCTTTTGCTTAAAGAAGGACAGATTCTTAAGCAAGATAATTACTTTAGTTTAGTTTGTATTTACAATATAAGTAGTTTACGTCTTACATCTATGAAGCTAATGGCTTTATATGCAAGCACTAAAGCCGCTCAAAGTTCAGCTTTCGGGGAGCTTCATAAAACTTATAGAGACCAAATTCAATACAGTCTTAACCTTATTAGTAAAAAGTTTCAATTCTTAACACCTCACATTAGGCAAAAGCGTGGCATCATTAATGGTTTAGGTTCAGTAGTCAAGGCAATTACAGGCAATCTCGATAACGACGATGCACTTAAGTTTGAAAATGAAATAGCTAATCTTAGAAACGACATGATAAACATTAAAAGTTCTCAGAAAAAGTCTTTAGTATTAGCAGAAAATACGATAGATGAATTTAGTAATCAGTTAATTAGGCTAGATGAAAATCATAAGCATTTAGCAGATGTTCTTAGAAATTTAACTAGAGATAGTAATAGTGTTAAAAATCATTTGCATTTCTTAGATGTATACGTACAAATAGATTTTAGTTTACAGATAGTTTTAGATAGATTAATGCTTTTAGAAGATGCAATGACCTTTGCCCGTTTAGGAACGATGCACCCAAGTATTATTAGCACACAAAATTTAATAGCAAAATTAAATAAATTAAATAAAATAGATAACCTTAGATTAGTAGCCGAAATAAACGTTAGTAACATACATATAATAGAAAAATCCATAAGAGTTAAAGCATATAGCACAGCACATTCAATTAACTTCATCTTAGAAATCCCAACAGTATCTACCAAAACATATGACCTAATTCACCTTTATTCCATTCCCGATAAAAATAACCTTACCATTATTCCAAAGTCCAAATACCTTGCACTTGGTTACGATGAGTACACTTACCTGGAAGAAAGCTGCGACTCGCTGACTGATGACACCCAGCTCTGCAAAGCGCTGCAAACAAGAAAGACGGACGACGCTGAAGACTGCATCGTGTCCCTGGTACAACACAGAACAGCCAACTGCACACATGCTAAGATGAACCTCGCCAAGGGCAAGATACAGAAGATCGGAGACAGCAGCTGGCTGGTGGTCCTGACAGAAGATCAAGTACTCAGAACGGAATGCAACACCAAGACAGAATACAACAGAGCAGCCGGAGTCATGATCATCTCGCTAACAGAAGATTGCAAGATATCCGTAATGAATACAACCCTCATTTCCCACACGAGTACACTGGTCATCAACGAAGTTATCCCGTTACCCAAGCAACAGTCGTTGCCTGAAAATATAAAATACGAGCTGAAAATAGAAGAAATATCACTGGACAATATACATAAGCTGATCAACCGTGCAAACGAGATAGCTGCCAACAAGGACGTCGAGTGGCCTCGGATTGTGGCAACACCAAGCTGGACAACGTTGCTGCTCTACATCTTGCTGATAGCAGCTACTTTACGAAAAATATACCTTTGGAGAGCTGCAACATCCCTGCGAAATAAAAGTACAGACAAAATCGAAGGTAGCGAGGACGCTACCGGAAGCAGCCCCTGCTTCCGTCTTAAGGAGGGAGGAGTTACCACGGCGTAGCAACCCCTTTCTGCCGACGTTGCAGCCTACACCACAAACCACGAGCAGCGTAAACTGTCAGCGCAGCATTTTCATTGTTTCAATTTATAGTTAGAATTAAGTCAGTCTTTTGTCATTGTTAGTAGAATAAACATCCTTTTTGTAACAAATAAATATTTTTTTAATTAAATCCCCGACCGCGAGAATTTAACTCGCGTCGTGTATTATAATGAATGCGACTCGCATCGTGAATGAATGTTGGCTTGTTCGTGCGTATGATTGTGTGTAGGCCTTTTTGAATGTGATGAGTGCCAGGTAATAGGAGCGTTCAATGCTTGGTGACGTATGAATGGCCGAGGGTTATACTTGTTTTTTTTTTCCTCTTTCAGGGTTAATAGTTGCCTTGTATTTAACCTACTGACACCACTACCACTCATATGTTTCAGGGTCCCGGAATGCAGTTGCCACCTACCAGCCACAGAATTTTCCCTCTGGGAAAATTCTGGCCTAATGGGGGGAGTTTGTGACGTCAATCCTTGACGCATCACTCGGCCCGGTCGACCCCGCCGCCCGCGCCCTGCAACGGGCTATAAATATGGAAGCGCTGGCCGCGTTCGGCCTTTTTCTGGCGGCTGCGAGACGAGTTAAGTTAACCAACTCTCCTGGAGGAACCGGCAGCGGGATTCTCAACATCAATCTCACCCCATCGCCGAATCACGCGACCCTGTGTAATTTTTTATTAATTCCTAATTTTTTCGCTTGCTAAATGATGTCTAAAATTAATTGAGAATTAAATCAATTTTTATTGTAACATTTAAACACACCCTAGTAGGGATAACGTAACAGTGGACACCAGAAAGGTCTTTTTTACGTTACAACATTCAGTTACACTATCGTCTCTCTCTATGACCATGATTTTGGTTTTGTTTACATTCACTTTCATACCTTGCTTCTTATACGCCTCATTCATCGGGGTGACCATCTGCTGCAATTCCGACGCTGACGATGCAAATATAACCTGATCGTCAGCGTATAGCAGGGTCTTAAACACTGACTCACTCATTCTTAATCCACATTCAGAATCTTTCAAATCGGCCAAACAACTGTCCATGAACAGATTGAACAGCCAAGGAGACGCTACACATCCCTGTCTAACACCACGATCAATGTTGAACCAGTCCGTATAGGCCCCATTTATTCTGACACAGGCACTTGAATCCCTATATAAGGATTCAAGTGCCCGTATCAGACTGCTGTTCACTCCATACGCAGAAAGTGTTGACCAAAGTTCATCCCTCACCACTCGATCGTAAGCCTTTTCCAGGTCAATAAAGGCGCAGAAAACCTTCTGGTGTTTGCTTAAGACTTTCTCTACAATGCACCTTAAGGAAAAGACTTGATCCGTACATCCCATTCCCTTTCTGAATCCCGCTTGCACATCCCTAATTTTACTGTCCGTTTCAGAGATCACTCTTTCAATCAGTATCTTTGCATACAATTTGCCAACAACACTCAGGAGGCTGATACCGCGATAATTTTTGCATTCCTGCTGTGACCCTTTGCCTTTGTAGAGTGGCACAATTACGGCTTTGTTCCAGTCACCTGGTACACGACCGGACCGCCAACATTTATTTAACAGTAGGTACAGCAGGCTTGCAGTGACGCCTTCGCCTACCTTGAGCATTTCAGCAGATATCCTGTCATATCCCGCAGCTTTACCCGTCTTCATACTTTTCAATGCATATCGTATCTCTTCCATACTTATTCCACTTTCACATTTATCTTCCTCATTCGCTACTATATTCCTATTGTCACTCTCTCCTCGTTTAAACAAATTCTCAAAATATACCTTCCACTGATTCAGAACTTCCCCATGTTCTCTAATAATACTTCCATTTATATCCCTTATCGCACCAACTTTCGAATCTCCTGATTTGCCTCGGGCTGTTCTGACTAATTGCCAGAATAATTTGATATTGGCCCGAAAATGTTGAGCAAATTTTGTATCAAATTTATCCTTGCATTCTTCTTTCTTTCTTCTCACTATCTCTTACTTTATATTTCAACCTGTCATACTTTTCTTTTACAATCCTTTCATTTTCATTCACACCACTTTGTACTCTTTTGTTGGCTCTTATGGCCAGCAAGTCCAACCATGCTTTGCGCTTTTCCGCAACCACACCACTTACTTTTTGATCCCACCATTCATTACAAATTTTCTTAACGTTCTTCCTCTTGCCTACGCCACATACTTGAGTGGCTGTCTCAATTATTCCATTCTTAAACTCTTTCCAAAATTCTTCTATTTCGCACTCTTCTTTCTCAAACAAATCTATTAACCTTACTTCCAATAACTCTTTATACTGATCACGTATATCCTCTTCTGCCAATCTTTCAACTTTCACTCTTTCTATGGCAGGTGAGTGTATGCGAGGACGATGGCGCCATTTAGTTGTTAGTCCCGCTATACGGCTAACAACCAAAAAATGGTCAGTACCCACATTCAAGCCTCGGTACACTCTAGTATCTTTCATTTTTCCTTTTAAACGTTCATCTACCACAGTAAAATCTATCATACTTCTTTCTGTCTGCCTTTGCTATGTATACATATGAATCATCTTGTGACTAAAGAAAGTGTTTATCACAACAAGCTTTCTCTCCATACAAATGTCCAGCAAACACTCACCATTTTCATTCACTTTCTCGTCACCAAATCGCCCTAGAACCCTTTCATATCCATCACGAGACACACCTACCCAGCCATTAAAGTCGCGTAACATAATTATTCTTTCATTATTCTCACACCTAGCAAGCACATCCAGAGATGTGCTTGCTAGGTGTGAGAGAACCTTGTCCCAGAATTTCTCTCTGACATTTAATGGTTTGGACATGTCCGGAGCATAAACACACACAACAAAAACTTTCATTAAGCCAAGCTTTAATCGTATCCAAAGAAGCCTGGAGTTGACATATTCATAATCCTTCACACACTCATTCATTCTATCCGACAGAATCATTCCAACTCCTCGGCTAGCTCTTTCAGACTCAACAAATCCAGACCAGTATGCATGATATCGGCCATGAGTAGTTGTTGAGCAACCTTTCTTCTTAGTTTCACTTACTCCTAGTAGATCAATTTTCCTTACATCCATCGTATCACACAACTCATCAATCTTACTATCCACTCCTCCACAAACATTCACCGTTGCAAACTGGCATTCCCTAGCCCTTTTTTTGCCTCTGTTGGACGGGGAGACAAAACGTGACGTGTGCGCGACTTTTCAAATAGCCTCTTAGACTTTAAAATTATATGCAATTCAATCGAATCGTTTAAAATGTATGTTACTTGTAGCAAACGATTATGTGTTGTGTTGTTGTTGTTGATATATTATGTTGGCTTGGGTTTGCTTCTTTCAACTTTGATGCCTTTGAATTTGCATAAAGTATAATTAAATATGAAATAATCTGCCTAAGAGTTGTCTGATTCCCATATTATGGATCATTGTGTTCTTGCAATACATGTCATGTCTGCAAACCTTGGCCAGCGTGGTGGACTATAGCCAACCCTTCTAGTAGCAGGAAGAGGAAGGAGATTCGTGCCCAGCTTTGAGACAGCTTAGTGAAATTTATAAATAATGCTCCCCAAGGAACATGCACGCCAAATTTCAGCTTCTTGCACCCAATAGTTTTGGCTGTAGGTACGCTGTCTGTGCAATTGTATATAGATATATTAAGAATAATTGTATATAGGTAGTTATATTAAAGATTATTACTCATACTGTCTTTTTTTTAATAATAAAATGTTTGGTCGAAGCTGCGGGCATCCTCTAGTACATTTACCTACTTCATTTATTTTCTCGCAGTTCATAGACTACAGTTTACACGTTCTCTTTTACAACAACGTCTACCTTATACCCTTTGCATCAACAGGCGGTGTAATCGGGCACAGAACATTTTACTTAGTACTTTGACAAGCAGTTCTAAGAACATTACTGAGCGCGCCTAGGGTTGATTCACTTATTGTGTCTCAATTTTTTTCCTGTAAGTGTGTGGCCACCTCTGGTGCCAGAGTTTATGGATTGTCCGGGCGACATAAAATGATAAAAATGCCTCAAATCTGTTTTAGTTGTTAGACTAGAAATGGTAACAAAATCTTTACATGTTGTAAAATGAAGTCACCTTTTCTTCATGACTGTCTGTATGGACGAGATAAAGTCAAAAACTACTGCGCAAAGCCGCGGGCGAAGTCTAGTTTAATCATATTATTAGCTATTCTAGTTTAATCATATATGTAAGCAAGATATTTATTTATATATTACTTATTTAACTATCGTAACTATTATGTTTATTTTATTGTATTATTTTGTACCTAGTGTTTAGTTTGACGCTTGCGTGAGTCACTCAAGGGCATAGTTGAAAATCAGCGTCAGGCATCTGCTTGACGAATGCTAAACTATGCCCTGTTCTGATACGCCACATAATTTTTTTTTTATTGTTATTTTTTGTACCTACTGTTTTTTATCATGTTTTTTATTTGTGTGCGTGTTAAGAATAAATTAATTTTTTCTTTTCTTTTCTTTCTATTGTCTGTTGAAATTTGGAATTCTAATATTCGATCATGACGATCACAATGACAGCCCTACGGAAGCCTCTCTGACTCAGTCATTATAAAGATAGTCTTATAGCAATTGCGTCCGGTGCGGAATTGCTATGGTTATTGTCTTCGGTTCCGTATAACCTTTATTGAACAACATTCGGTGTCTCGAACGCAACTGTTTCCATGGAATCGACACTATAAGCAATAAAAACGATTACTGAGGTTAATTTCTTCGGAAATTGTTTTCAATCCTAACGGAGTTTTGCTAGGAATACTAAGCTAATTTTCGTTGCTGACCAAATATCTATGATGCGATTCTCTATTTTACGGATGTATATAGTGTTTGAATTAAGAAAGATTACAAATAATTGGCCACATTTAATGCTAGGTTCAAAATCAACTTTTCGAATAAACTTTCGATCCCTATTATCTTACAGGGAGCAATATCAAAAATCTTTGTTGATTAACACGTAATAAAAGGAACTCATTGTCCAAAGTCATGTTTCTGACTTCCGTAGCTTAGATTCTGTGAAGAAGACTTGAAGTTATGATTTTGCTAATATAAGTAGCTGTGATCTCTGCAAAACAGAGCATTTGTCATTACGAATTTCCTTTTAAAAGATCAACAGCTACGGAACCCTTGAGTCAAACTCAAGACATTTTACAGTCAAAACACAATTTTCACAATTCTGATAACGATATAGAAAACTCATTCGCAAAACTTCTGGAGCACAAAATGTATCACACAATCCGCATTTAATCCGAAAAAAACATTAACTCTGGTAAACTTTCCCATATTAACGTCGTGGCTACGAATTTCCAATTCAGATAGCGGTCGCAGGCGGTATAAGGCCCGCGCTTTTGTTTACATATGTACATACAGTATGCCCAATTTACAGAGGCGGTGACTGCGAAACAGGTGAATTCTACATTTGTTAGCCTTATTATATTTGTACTGTGTTTTGGGTATTATTTTCGAGATAACTAGTGTTGTGAATTACACTTTTGTAGTTATGAAACGGATAGACGAGTAGAAAGTATAATAGATATTGATGTGTTATGTATTTACATACGTTCTTACTTTATTTTGTACTTCTGCATTATATATATTATGTATAAGCCAAATTGGGATTGGTTAGTGTAGCAGAGAAGCCAGTGTAATCAGTGTAATAAAAGAAGGAATCTCAAAGTTCTTTAGATATAAGTGTGTGTGATTATAGGCTTATTCCTTGAAGATTTATTTCATTCATTGCTTGAAAATATAATGATTCTTAGAATTTTAATTCGTAAAAAAGCAAAACGTACAAATATGCAATAATTAATTAATCGTTTTGTGTACTGAAACAATAAAATAAACATATCTTAATTCGACAATCACCAAATTCAAGCCACATAGCAGGCAACAACAAAACATCCGGATTTGAGAACCTTTTAACGGCTTAAATGTATTTTAAATTCCTTTTAAAATCCACATTATTTTAACAAACAATAATCTCACCATTTCAAATGAAATATGAAATCGCCCAATGAAATTTTGGCGTACCTATAATAGGTGATTTTATCTTGCAGGCTTGGAATTAATTGTTTTAACGCCCAAAAGGTGTCAGATTGCGTTAGCTTTTTGTTCTACAAATAGCTTTGTCGCCTTTATTTGTTCAGCTTAAGCCCACCTCGCTAGCAAACGAATTGATTGATCTATGGTGCAAAATCGTGTAACAGTTTTGTATTTTTGTATGGAATTTGAAGTTTTAGTGTTTCACGAATAAATGTAATGAATCCTGTGAAAGATTTTCGCACAGAATTGGGTTTCACTGGAAACTGTTTGTCACCCTGTAGTTACATGTTATGTAAATGTATGTAATAAAACCCAAGTCTGGTGTAGTACTCCCTCATCTTCAACTTCATAGATATCTATAAGTCTTCTAAGATTTTTATACAGTGGATCATTTTAACAATATTTTTGTTCCTAACCCTTGGACCGTTTTGTGTACTGACTACAACATTCTCTTTAAATCCTATTATGTAAATCGCTTGCCACAGAAACATAATTATCTGAACCTTCTTGATCCTGAAATTTCCATACCGTCGGACTTTAAAACATCAAAACATTGAAGATGCCATGGAAGCTTGTTGACTCATGTAGATAAGACGTGAAGGTAACGATACGACAGGTTAACGGATAATGACGCAATCCCCCTCCGTGGGATCTCCACCTTGTCGTGGTGGGGGGGCTCAGTAACCGTGGATTGGTTACCCGCGGTGAAGCTAAGAGGGATCCAGGAGGGGACGCTCCGCGTGGGCTTGACGGGGCCTGCGCAGGATGCGTCCAACGGTGCGGGTGCGGGGGACAGTTCTGTCTGTCCCTCGCAGTCGGGTGCGGTCGCGGGAGGAGGGGCGTGTCGGTGTTTCGTTGCCGCACGCCCTATCTCCCGCGACCAAATGGGGGCGCACCATTCGATGCGTCGCGGTGGGGCCGCAGAGGAAGAGGAGATGCTGTGTTGCGTTGCCGTCCTCCCTATCCTCTGCGGCCGCTGAGTGTTTTGGCGGCGGAGCCCAACACCTTAATCCGCCGCCAACGGAGTTTTGTTCGGGGCCCGCCTGACCATCTGGTCAATACAGTTCAGACTGGTAATACCCGTCGGGGGGTAGCGACGAATGCTTATGCGAATCCCTACCCTCCGACACACGGGTACATGAGGAACACGGGTTGGTTTTTAGTCAGTAAGAGTCTGACAGTCCCCTTCGTCCTTCTCCCGGGGCGGAAGGACTCCATGAGGATTTTCCAACGCGACACCAAAAAAAAAAAAAAAAAATAATGACGCAATGGTTGATAAATATCATCTTGCTTCTCAACCGCTTTGGTTATCCGAACTCCACATGTGAAAAACCTTCTATCATCCACCGTTTATTATTGTGTGTCTATGTATTGTTATTATTCTGCAGGTGAATTATTCTTAAACATTTAAAATTTAAGTATTGTACTTAATTTTCTGTTAACTCGGCAGTTTAAAAAGGTAAAGTCACTTATCCAACAAGTGACCTTTGCAATACTTAACTTTTTCGACACTTAACTTTGGTGTCATGTCACGTCAATGAGTCATTGGTCATTCATCCAAAAGGCTATTGACTATGCAGACGATGTTTGACTATGCCAATCTATTATGAATAAAGAGAGTAGCCACAGTAGGTACGCTCGTACTTACTGTGGCTATTCGTTTTTAATTTTGCTGTTGGGTGCAGGGCAAGAGAATAATGATTTGCAGAGTAAATTTATCCAATTAAATATTTTGATAATAGGAAAACCAAACACGCCTATTAAAATAGTGACTTTACAAACATGAAAGAACTGTAAAGAAATTTCAAAACAATCAGTACATAGATGATATTCCTTTGCATTTTAAAGTGACATACATTGACAAACTTTCTGCGTCATCGTGTAATGTAAAAAGCCTTAATGCCGTTGAGTAATCGCCCACATAACTCAAGAGAGGCTTTTTGAATTCATCCCCTTCACCATTAGCATAGGAATCTTACTGTAACTGACGTGAAATTAAGACTTTTTTGTTGGTAATAAACGGAGAGATGTGGCTTTAAATCGATAATGGAAGGGTTTTGGTATGAATCGAAGCGTGTGGATGGAATGTGCATTTTTTCTACATTTTCATTGGTATATACTGTAACGTATGTCGGGTACCTACCGAGTGTTCGTCATAATACCGTCCATACGCTCGGCCAATCAGAGAAGGCCATCGTCCGCGCTCGTGAGTTTTGCCCATATTTGGTAATGCGCCGACACCAACTCTGATGGAGAGCTCCGGTATATAAGGAGGCCGACAGAGAGGCCGGACCGCTACTCTAACGTTGCTCCTACTACATACCTACGATTACGTACTGACCCTAAGTCGTACGTGTATCCTGGTCCCAGCTGTGGGTTCCAGGTCTACCTTGAAGCTCCGGTATACGCCACCCTATCCTTTCTACACTTCTCTGCACCGTCTTCGACGACACCTCTGCCGACGAGTCTGGTCCTGCCCTGCTCATCGCACACACACCGCCGGCGCCTGCTAGCTGAAGCCAACGTCTGCGAGGATCTGCACCGCTACGCGCAGCCTTCGAGCAGCCTGCCCTGCACACTACCGGAGGGAACAGCGTGGGAGACTGCAGCCCTTAGTGTTCAGGCCAGTGTCGTGTTGTTGATCGGTCATACTCGTGCAAGGGAAGTGAAACAATACTCGGCAAATAAACGCATAGAACCTCTTCTGCGTTTTTTTTTATCCTAGAACCCGTTACAATACTTATATGCAACATTTGTAGATCTTTCTTCTTGTATTTGAGAACCATATCGATGAGATCAATTTTCAAACAAAAATAACACATAAATATAATATAATTATATAATATTCTACCACATTCACACAACACCATCTAGTCCCAAACTAAGCAAAGCTTGTACTATCTGGTACTAGATAATGGATAAACATACATACATACTATTTGGAATAGAAATAGTTTTTATGATAAGTCAAGTCGATTATATCGATTTAGTTTAGTCTATTGTAAAATTTGACCATGGTCACACTGAACTGTCAACTTCCGTTTCTGAAAATTGCTTGAACAGACGTTTTTGGCTTGGGGCTGACGCCGTTTGGTCTATCTCGCGTGGGTTTGTAATTGAAATAAATTGATCGCTTTTTGAAAAGCACATCCTAGTAGCTTCGCGAATAGTTTGTTCGTTTCCCGCGGTCAGTGAAAAAACCCGGTATAAAAAGTTGTCTTGACCACGCCGTATCTTGTTATCCACGTTTTGCCTCTCGCGTGCTTTTGTGATATAAAATTAGACTTGGAACCCGCTTGAAGGCCGCTTCTTGATCTGCCGGCATCGGTAAACTGTGATAAAAGTCAAACATTTGTAACTTATCGAACATTATAAAACACGTGTGTGAATTCCCGGTTGGTGCCCGAGGAGTAGGACTTCGAACTGGATCCTGTGGTATTTATTCGATTTTCTTGTTATTTTGGCCAAAATTATGAGTTAATCTTATAGGTCCACTCAAGAGCATCATCAGGAACACCAGGAGATATAAGGTAAAATTTTCATGTACCTACCTATAAAATACCTTGAATTCACTGTGCAATCGCAGTAATAGTGTTTGGATCCTTTGCCTTGGGCTAAGACTGGATGAATTAATCGCTTCCACTGTCTGCAAACTACCCTATCATAGTCCAAACTCTAGACATAATTTTTGGTGCAGAGCTGTAGTTAAAATTTAGCCGCTGTTGTATTGCCGAGTACAAACCTCAGATTGGTATAAGCTTGTATCTTATCACCTTGTAGACAGTATTGTAGTGTTTGTCAGGTCAGTTTATGCCTAAAACACATATTATTTATTTGTATAAGTTGACCTACATAACTTGAAACACATTGTCATACATAACCTCAATCAGTAATTGTTGATTTGTATTGTTGAAATCTAACTTAAATTTGTTGTTGCATTAATAAGTCAGTTTGTTTGGATACATAACAGCTGTATGTATCAATAAATTTAGTAAATTTAGTTTATTGCATATATTCATAAATTGAGTTTGAACATTAAAACATTCCAACTTGACCTTGCATCTTGGGCGGGTCAAATTGATAAACTTAATAAACCTTTGTTTTGTTATAATATATAGATAATATTGTTAGGTAACACATATTCTGTGCTAACTTACTATTGTATATCTCATATATATATGGGTGCATAGGGTTCCCACCAAGAACTTAGGGTCCCAAGCCAACCTCACCTGCAAGTGGTGCACCTGCCGATCAACGGACGAGGCTCTGGCAAACAAAATATCCCGACAAGCGGCAATAGGCTTGCCACCTATTACGTGGGATCAAAACACTGGCGAAAAGTGGGCGTTTAATATGCCTCTGCCTACCCCTTCGGGGAAACAGGCGTGAGTCTATGTATGTATGTATATCTCAAATAACACAGCCAGTCTGTCTGTTGCAAGTAATTAATTAACTTATTTGAAGTTTCAACTTTGATAACTTTGTTTTTGTGTCAATATACTTAAATGAAACTATTAAGTTTGTTGGATAGTAGATACCTGTCACTTGCCTGCACTTGCAGTAAACAAACTAAAATTTGTTGGTTTCAAAGAATTAACAAATATTAAGTTTTAATTGATAATATTATTTAACGCTTGTCCAAGCTCTTTTGAAACTTAATTATGTCAGCTATCAAGGACTTGCTGGTGCTATTGCATCAGATTTGCGCTGGTTTGCCTCGGCCAGTGCCTTAGTGAACCGGCCTGATCGCCAGCAGGCCTTACTACAAAGGTATGAGCGGATCGATGATCGCCTGGCAAGTGTGGAACAGCAATTCCGCACTTTCAGCGCTTGTTGTCTCGAAGTGTCAGTTAATGAATTCACCGCTGACCAGCGAAATAAGTTCAGCGAAGATTATGCCCAGGTCTTAGACCTGTATGATGGTGTCTCCAATAGTGCGAGAAAATTAGTTGCCGAGAGGGGTGGGCAACCCGGCTTGAAGCAGGAGCTTCCTAGGACAGCACCGGGACTGTTGAGTAGACTTCCTACCTTAGACTTCCCGCATTTCGATGGCTGCCTAGGAAGCTACCTGGGCTTCGTTAATTTGTTTGACAGCCTGGTCAATGACAGGGCTAACCTTCGGCCGGCACAAAAATTGGCATACTTGATGTCAGTTCTGGATGGAGAGGCCAAAGGCCTCATCCAGCATCTGCCCGTGTCTGACGAGGCGTACCAGACGGCTCGGGACTTAATTACCCGTATGTACCATAAAGAAAGAAATAAATATTGTGGGTAGTTGTAGCATCAATATCTACAGTTTTAAGCTCTACTTATAAAAATTTAAATAAAATATTTAAAGTGTTATTTTATAAAGTTTAATGACCTTAGATTATTAAATACATCTACTACCTGCCAGTACAGTGTTGACAACATCCTACGTACACAAACAACAGAAAACACAAATATCAAATTATGGCTGAGTCACTCCAAGAATCGATGAGCAGTTTGAGAGACATGTTCCTCAAGCGGATGGTGGTTTTTGAAGCTGAGCTACCACAATTCCAAAGCTCTGCATCAATGACAGGATTGGCCACGGAATATCACTCATTTAAGGTATTTGTCTTGGAGGCTCTGAATGGCTTTCAACGGCAGATTAAGCTTCTTGCACACACAGTGGACACTATGGAGATGAGAGCCAGGTGGAAGATGTTGTTGCTGCATGGAGTGCCTGAGGACAGCAAGGAGGACACATCCAAGGTGGTGGTGAAAGTCTTCAGGGAGCACCTCAAAACCGACTTGACGGCTGGCGATGTTCGACGATGCCATAGAATGGGGCGCTTGTCAAATGACCACAAACCCAGGCCCATTGTCTTAAAACTGAACGACGCATCCGTACGCGATAAGCTTTGGTTTGCTAAAACTAAGCTCAAGGGCACTGGGGTCACAATTTCTGAGTTCCTGACCAAGCAAAGACATGAAACTTGTATGGCGGCAAGACAGAAGTACGGTGTGTCGCAGTGTTGGACCAGGTAGGGCATCATCCATGTCCTGGCCCCCGATGGTTCGCGTCATCGTGTGGTCAGCCTCGCTGAGCTGCACAAGGCCGAGCAGAAGGGTATGGAGAAAACAGCGACAGTTCCGAAGCCAGCCACCAAATTCAAACGAACTGTTACCCAAAAAAAGTACCTAGTTTGTTTCTTTTGTTTTTGTTTGTTTTTGGCCGGGTAGTATATAACATTTTCATTCTACTCTTGTCGGTACCTACTTATTTTCGATCTTACTTATTAGATAACCACTACTCTTAGTAAAATATTAATAATTTATTAATCACTGTATCTGTTGGTGTTCGATATTTTCCACTACTGTCAACTGTCAAATCTGTCATCTCCGTAAAAGTACTTCTTTGGGTACAAGGCTTTTTAGCTAAAATTTAGTTTATTAGTCTGTTTTTATTTTCTAAAATATTTTAATTCTTTTTCTTCTTTTCCCTACTATCGTTTACTTAACTTCTTTTTCGCTGACTTTCTCAATATTATTTTACCCGGTCCGACATTAACCTTTCTTTTATCTTGTGTTTTTGTTTATGCATGTATGTCAGTGAAACTTAAAAGTTCTCTTTTGTTAACGCAACTGGCAGGTGGTGTATTGGTAGATTTGTATATTTTATTTAATTTTATTAATATTATTATTTTTCTTTTATATTTTTAGTTTATTAATATTTAAATTTACATTGTGTTATCAATTACTCTAAGTATTTATAGATATATAAAATATATATTGTATGTACTTATTATACATATATTATTACCATCATTGATATTATTAATGTAAGTGATGACGATAGTTTCTATTCAATATGTAGCGTAGATGATAGTTTTTTCAGTGTGCCGTCATTAGCTGACTGTCTTACCTCACAATTTTCTGATGTACCTAAAAATTTCAATGTCGTTCATATCAATGCCCAAAGCATTCCGGCACATTTCTCTGATATGCTGGCGAATTTAGACTGTAAGAATATTCACGCTATCCTTGTTTCTGAGTCATGGTTTAAGCCCCGTTTTCCCTCTACATTATACTCCCTTCCCGGTTTTCAACTTATCAGAAATGACCGTGCCGTTGGGGGCGGTGGTGGTGTTGCCATATATCTTCGTTCACATATTCCTTACACAATTGTTGGTATGTCATCATAGCCACCGCCGCCAAGTGCTGGCGAGCATTTATTTCTTGAAGTTGTTTTAAACCACACCAAAATCCTAATCGGCGTTTACTATTGTCCTTCTTTACGAATAGATTACTTTTCTACTTTCGACACCTTATTGGTCAATACCCTGCCCTCTTACAGTCACATAATCATAATGGGTGATTTTAATACCTGCCTGTTCAAAAATGATGCCCGCTTGACTTCTCTTTCTTCAACTTGTGCATCGTGTAATCTGTCTATATTGCCACTTAGCGCAACTCATAATTTCCCTAACTCTACACCTTCACTCCTTGATCTTATAATGTTTTCTTCAAGAGAACATGTTGCTATGCACGGGCAGTACCCAGCCGACATGTTCACATATCACGATCTGCTTTTTCTATCCTACAAAATCCGTCCTCCTAAAATAAGACATAAAGTACTTATGCAGCGCAATTTTGGTGGAATGAACCTTGATAACCTTT
This sequence comes from Euclidia mi, assembly GCA_944739405.2. Taxonomy (NCBI): domain Eukaryota; kingdom Metazoa; phylum Arthropoda; class Insecta; order Lepidoptera; family Erebidae; genus Euclidia; species Euclidia mi. Next base: position 29,642,469 of record OX123195.2, read on the forward strand.
GTAAAGATGCCAGAAATATTGATTGGGCTCAACTTGTCAATTCGCAATCTAGTGATGAAAAGGTCAGCATATTTACAAGTAAAATCACTGAACTGTACGACAAGCATGCACCAATTCACCCTGTCAAAATGAAGCACCCTCCCTCGCCTTGGCTAACAGAAAACATCAAACAGCTGATTCACAAGAAAGCGGCTGCTAAATTTAGATACAAAATAAGGCCTGATGCTCTTAACTTACAAAAATATGTCGCGATAAGGAATCTCTGCAATAAGGTGTGTAGGGATGAACAACGCCAACATATTCACAGATCTGTACAAAACGGTGATCCAGCTAAAGTCTGGAAATTTCTCAAAACCCTAGGGGTCGGCAAGGCTCCTCAACACATCAATCCTAATGATTTCAATATTGACTTGCTCAATCAACATTTCTCTGCCTCGTCCAATATTGATAGGACTACTAAGGCAAGCACAATTAATTATCTTTCTTCTCTGCCTACCCCTAGTTATTCAAAATTTGTCTTTAATCACTTCACCGATAGTGATGTTAGGAAGAGTATAATGTCAATCACATCCAACGCTGTTGGTAGTGACTGTGTCAGCCATAATAATAATATGATCCTTCCTATCCTAGATTTAATCTTTCCCATCATATCTCGCATCCTAAATCACTCCTGTTCCAGTGGTATTTTCCCGTCAATCTGGAAGGATGCCCAAATTGCTCCTATTCCGAAAACTTCTCACCCATCATCCTTTTCTGATTATCGTCCCATTTCAATCCTACCATTCCTCTCTAAAGTCCTCGAACGTCTTGTCTACAACCAAATAAACTCATTCTTATGTATAAATAATCTACATAATCCTTTTGAATCTGGTTTCCGTTCGGGTCATAGCACCGTCACATCCTTGGTGAAAATTACGGATGACATCAGGGCTGGTATGAAAGGCGGTGAACTCACCATTCTTGCTCTTCTTGATTTCAGCAATGCCTTCAACACAGTAGATTACGATATTCTACTTGGTCGCCTTTGCTCTCTTAACATATCTCCTACGGTGGTTGATTGGTTTCGCAGTTACCTGTGTGGCCACCGACAGCGTATACGCATCGAGAACTCACTCTCTTCTTGGTGTGATACATTTGCTGGCGTGCCCCAGGGTGGCGTATTGTCTCCTTTACTCTTCGCAATTTTTATAAATTCTATCTCAAACAACCTTCGCTCCTCCTACCACCTTTATGCAGATGATCTCAAAATATATACGCGGTCTTCATTAGCATGTTTATCGCAAGCTCTAGCTATCATTAACCGTGATCTGGCTTTGATCAACAGTTGGAGCAATTCCTTTGGACTCAAAGTGAACCCCACGAAAACCCAAGTCACTGTTATTGGTAGTTCCAGAATGAAATCTAAAATTGACTGGTCTTTACTGCCTCCAGTTATTTTTGATGGCACTACTATTCCGATACAGGATAAAGTTAAAAACTTAGGTCTCACCATAGACTCCACTCTGTCTTGGGATCCGCAGATCCAAGAAGTGAGTCGTAAAGTGTTTGCCTCAGCAGGTTCACTAAGAAGATTAAGGAACTTTCTTCCCACTACCACCAAAATTGCACTAGCAAAATCTCTTTTGCTGCCCATTATTGATTATGCAGACGTCAGCTATCTAGATCTCGCCGAAAACCAGCTAGATAAACTTGAGCGACTTCAAAATTTCTGCATACGATTCATATTTGGATTACGCAAATATGATCATGTTTCACAATTTCGAGCCCAACTCAAGTGGTTACCTATTCGACATCGTCGGAATGCTCACGTTTTAACTTTACTATATAATATATTGTTTAATCCTTCAACACCCTCCTATCTTAAAGGACGATTCGAGTTCCTTCTTGATACACATACCGATATTTAAGGTCATCAGAAAATTTACGACTGAAAATGCCAGCACATTCCACTGCATTCTATGATAAATCCTTTTCTGTAACGGCTGTTCGCTTATGGAATGCATTATCTCTAAACATAAGGCAGGCACAGACGGTAACTTCATTCAAAGCTTTAGTTAAGGCACATTACTTGTCCGCTTAATTTATTTCCTATCCTAAAAATATGTATTTCGTATTATGCACCAATTTATTCATGTATGTATATTTTTATATATGTATTATATATATATATATATATTTACCTTTTAACTTTACCTATTATATAAGATTTATTTAATGTTGATACTGGTGTACAATAATGTTTAAATAAATAAATAACAAGCGTGGCCTCGCCGACACGTATATTGAACAGATTTTAGGTTTGCCCACGCTCACCCGGGTTTTTGGGTTGCGCACCCAACTTTTGAACCCGCTTTTGGTGGCAATCAATGCACTTAAGTGCCTTGACCTGCCCGTGGACCAATGGTCCTATCTATTGGTGCACATTGTGCTGAAAAAGCTGCCTGCCGACCTGAGGTCGCGTTTTGAGCAGTGCTTTGGTGGGGATAGCGCGACCCATCTGCCCCCCTTTGCTGACCTGGAGAGGTTCCTCGAGGATGAGTGCCGGGTCTTGGACAACTCCGGTGGTGACACGCCGGCTAAGACGCAGCCGCCCAAGGTCAAGGAGCAGGCTCGCGTTCACACCCGAGCCAATGTTGACCGGCGCCCTCCTCGCTTTGCAGTCACGCAGAGCCCAGCGGAGTGCTCTTACTGCAAGGTCACAGTCCACAGAACGGCCAGTTGTAGGGCATTCTTGGACCTACATGTCGCCTCTCGTAGGCGCATCGCGAATGCCCGCCGCCTTTGCTTCTCTTGCTTGGGGTCCCACTACCAGCGAGACTGCCCAAACTCTCGCCCCTGTCCTCACTGTGGAGGATTTGATATATTTGGACATTCTCTGCATGAATGCCAGAGAGGTAGGCCGCTTGTTCAACCAGCCGACGCCGCGCACGGGCGGGTGTTTTGAAGGTAGCAGCCGAGGCTCACCGGCGCGTAGCCGAGAGTCGTCTCGCTCAATTGACCGCCACTCACCCCGCTTGGAGAACCGTAGCGTGCGCACGCCTCATCTCTCTCGCGTACCAGAATGTGCGACCGTTCAACGTCACCAGCACCATGACTGCTGCCCCAGGTATTCCCCTCCTTTGGCGGACCGTCCCCGCCTTGACTCGCGCCCACCTCGTTTTGGGCGGGTGCGTCATTATGACCCCCCACAGATGGCACGCGGATCAAGTCATCGCGCCTTTGAGGACTTCAAGCCGCACCCTCGTTTTGACTTGCCTGGTCCTAGCCAACGGTCGCCGCCCAGGCAGCAATAGGTCATTGACTCCTGCCCTATAACGCCAACCACCCCCAGACCGTTATCCTACCAACGGTTGCTGTTAGGGTCTGGGGACCCACGGGGACCTCTGTTGTTGTCCGTGCTATATGGGACACAGGTTCACAAGGTTGCATTGTTTCCACTTATTTGGTAGGGCAGGTTAAATTAAATATGGGTTATTTTCTAAATTGTATACGGGGCATAGGTGACGTAGCCTCTAATGTTGCAAGTTAAGGTTTTGTTTGGCACTGTTGAATCTTAACACCCGAGGATTAAAACCTCGGCTATTGTGCTGAAGAATATTTTGGGTATGCATCCACAGAAACAGCTACCTGCTGCTGTGGTGAATTTGACATCGGGATTGGAACTGGCAGACCCTAAATTTGACACACCGGACAAATCGACTTATTGGTTGGCTCTGATGTCCTCGGTGGAATTTTGATTGGTGGGAAACGGGTCTTGGTGCCAAATGGTTTGACTGCCATCCCGACCATATTTGGATTTGCTTTGATGGGACCTGTACCTAGGGAACCCCCTCCACCCGAACTCGATAATTTGTTGGCTGTAGGCTCCGCTCTCTCTGATGTAGTTCAGAGGTTTAGGGATGTGGAGGAGCCCCCTCAAGCTGCCCGTTTGAATCCAGAACATAAGGAGTGCGAGCTGTTCTTCCAGAATAACACTGGTCGACTCCGTTCTGGTCGGATTATTACGAGGCTACCCTTCCTGTCTGTTCGGCCTCCGCTTGGTGAGTCACGACCTTTAGCCGAAAGGAGATTGTTGGCTATGGAGCGTCGCATGGGTCGTGATTCGGAGCTCAGAGAGAAGTACATTGAGTTCATGAGAGAATATGAACAATTAGGACACATGTCTGTGTCAAATTTGGATTGGCGTTCGGTGGAGCACTACTTTCTCCCGCATCATGCGGTATTGAAGCCATCGACTGGCAAGCTGCGCTTTGATGGTTCTGCGCAGACTTCTACGGGCGTATCCTTGAACCAGTGCTTGCATTCTGGTCCAAAGTTGGTCAAAGACCTTTGTGACGTCATCACCAGCTTCCGACGACATCAGGTTGTCTTTGTAGCCGATTTAAAAATGATGTTCAGGCAGATGATTATCCACCCTGATGACCGTCGCTTCCAGCTGATCCTTTGGAGAGAGAATCCTCGCGATCCCATGGTCGTGTACGAGCTCAATACTAATACGTACGGGTTAAGGTTGAGCCCCTACTTGGCAATACGTTCTCTTTGGGAGCTCGCAGACCGCGAAGGCTTATGTTTCCCACGAGCCTCCGCCATCTTAAAAGACGATATTTACGTCGATGACATTTGCTCGGGCGCCTCCGCAGCGGACGAGGCGATCCTCCTGCGGGACGAATTGATAGGTATTTTGGCCTTCGCTGGTTATGAGTTGCGCAAATGGATTTCCAACTCACCAGCGCTTTTGGAGGGCTTACCCGAGGATCATCAGCAAGATCCACATCTATTTGAGATTATTGACAACCCCGCCATGATGGCTGTTCTCGGCGTCCAGTACAGACCAGTCCAAGACATCTTTACGTATAGCGTAGACTTGAAGTTGCCTTGTTCTTGGACTAAACGTCTCGTGTTGTCTACTGTCGCCAGAACCTTTGATCGAAACGGTTGGATTTGTCCTGTCATATTTTGGGCAAAATGCTACTTGCCGAAGCTTTGGACAGCGGGATTGACCTGGGACGAGCCTCTACACGGCGCTCTTGTTGAGGAATGGACCTCTTTTGTATCCTCACTTCCTGCCTTCAACGAGATCTCCTTGCCTCGTCCCATCCGTCCTCCCGGGAAATACAAGGCCACCCTTCACGGGTTTTGTGATGCCTCGGAACGTGCTCACGCGGCCGTGGTGTACTTGCGCACGGTCAGTGCCTCAGGTCAGGTGAGGGTTTCCCTGGTCATGGCGAGGTGTAGGGTTGCGCCCCTTCGGACATCTCTGACCATTCCGAAATTGGAGCTCTCGGGAGCAGCACTACATGTACGCTTATTGAACCACGTGTCTGGTACTTTGGGTGAAAGCATTTGTATTAATGGGACCTACGCCTGGACGGACAGCCAAATTGTTCTTTGTTGGTTGAAGGCTTTTGTCCACACCTTGGAGGTATTTGTCGCTAATCGCGTCTCCCAAATCCAAAAATCTGAAGTCAAGCTTGTTTGGAGACACGTGCCAGGTGAGCTCAAGCCCGCTGATTGTGCCTCGCGCGGATGCGTGACGCCTAGTTTGATAGGTAATTCACTGTGTTGGGGTCCGTAATGGTTGAGTCGACCAGAAATTGATTGGCCTCGAACGCCAGTTTTAAATACTACCAATTTGCCGAGTCTACGAACACTCGCTGTTGAGAAGGTGGAATGCGCCTTCGACCCCGATTTCTTGCTGAATCGCTACAGCTCCCTTGACAAGTTGTTAGGTGTTAGTGCTTGGATAAAGCGTTTTGTTTTCAACTTTAGGCACCCACAACAGAAACGTCTGACACCGTTTCTTTCACCTCAGGAACGACAGGAGTCCCTCACCTTTTGGGTTCGTTCTGTGCAATTGGCGCATTTTGAGAAGGAGATTGCTATCCTTAAGTCAGGGAAATCGAAATTGTCGGGAGCAATATCTAAATTGAACCCCTTTTTGGACGAAACGGGTCTCTTGCGCGTTGGAGGGCGTCTCAAGAACGCCAACCTCCGTTACGGGGCACGTCACCCCCTTTTGTTACCCATTTGGTACGCTTGTTGGTAACTGACCGTCACCTTAAAAATTCGCATGCTGGTTGTAATGCGCTCTTGGCCATTTCGCAACGCGAGTTTTGGATCTTGTCTGCCCGAAGAATTATTCGGAGTGTAGTCTTTCGCTGCATCCCTTGCTATAAGCTCAAGGCTTCTACCATGCAGCCGTTGATGGGAGACTTACCGGCAGATTGCGTTACGGAGAGCAGGACGTTTGACGGTGTTGGCACGGACTTCGCTGGTCCCTTTTTGGTGAAAATGTCGACATTTCGAAACAACAAGACTGTCAAGGCCTACTTTTGTGTTTTTGTTTGTCTCTCTACAAAGGCCGTACACTTAGAACTGGTCTCCTCGCTTACGACCGAGGCGTTTGTAGCCACATTTGACAGATTTGTATCCCGCAAAGGGCTGCCTTCCTTGATCCGTTCTGATTGCGGCACTAACTTCCAGGGCACCTATAATTATTTGAATGATGTTGTTAATTTCCTTGAAACCAACAAGGCTGATATAGGCAATAGGCTTCCCCGACGTGGGATAAATTGGTTGTTTTCCTCACCAAATTTTCCACACTGGGGTGGTATTTTTGAGGCCGCTGTAAAATCGGCCAAAACACACTTGCGCAGGACAATCAGTGAGTCTGTCCTTACATTTGAGGAACTCGCAACTGTGTTTTGTAAGATTGACGCCGTTTTGAACTCTTGGCCATTGTGCCCGATCTCCTCAGATCCGAATGATTTGGAGGGCCCTTACGCCGGGCCATTTTTTTATTGATCAGCCACTTGTCGCCTTGCCTGAGTACCCCTATATTGATACGAGACCTGGTCGTCTCTCGCGTTTTGAATTGGTACGCCAGATTACTCAGAGCTTTTGGAAACGCTGGAATTTGGAATATTTGCACATACTCCAGCAACGCGTTAAGTGGACCGACAAGACCGATCCACCCAAGATTGGTGACCTCGTGTTGATCAAGGAGGCTAACCTTCCGCCACTTAGATGGTGCAGGGGGCGCATTCTTCGTTTGGTAACTGGGACTGATGGAGTTCCCCGATTTGCTGAGGTCTTGGTGGACGGTTCGATTCTGAGGAGAGCGGTTTCAACGTTGTCACGTCTACCAACCGATTAGCGGACCGGTGGGCCGGTCCGGGGCGGATGGATGTTTGAAATAGAAATAGTTTTTATGATAAGTCAAGTCGATTATATCGATTTAGTAACGTTTAGTTTAGTCTATTGTAAAATTTGACTACGGTCACACTGAACTGTCAACTTCCGTTTCTGAAAATTGCTTGAACAGAAGTTTTTGGCTTGGGGCTAACGCCGTTTGGTCTATCTCGCGTGGGTTTGTAATTGAAATAAATTGATCGCCTTTTGAAAAGCACATTCTGGTAGCTTCGCGAATAGTTTGTTCGTTTCCCGCGGTCAGTGAAAAAACCCGGTATAAAAAGTTGTCTTGACCACGCCGTATCTTGTAATCCACGTTTTGCCTCTCGCGTGCTTTTGTGATATAAAATTAGATTTGGAACCCGCTTGAAGGCCGCTTCTTGATCTGCCGGCATCGGTAAACTGTGAAAAAAGTCAAACATTTGTAACTTATCGAACATTATAAAACACGTGTGTGAATTCCTGGTTCGTGCCCGAGGAGTAGGACGCCGAACTGGATCCTGTGGTATTTATTCGATTTTCTTGTTATTTTGGCCAAAATTATGAGTTAATCTTATAGGTCCACTCAAGAGCATCATCAGGTACACCAGAAGATATAAGGTAAAATTTTCATGTACCTACCTATAAAATACCTTGAATTCACTGTGCAATCGCAGTAATAGTGTTTGGATCCTTTGCCTTGGGCTAAGACTGGATGAATTAATCGCTTCCACTGTCCACAAACTACCCAATCTTAGTCCAAACTCTAGACACATACATAGACTCACGCCTGTTTCCCTGAAGGGGTAGGCAGAGGCATATTAAACGCCCACTTTTCGCCAGTGTTTTGATACCACGTAATAGGTGGCGTGCCTATTGCTGCTTATCGGGATATTTTGTTTGTCAGAGCCTCGTCCGTTGATCGGCAGGTGCACCACTTGCAGGTGAGGTTGGCTTGGGACCCTAAGTTCTTGGTGGGAACCCTATGCACATAAATACTAATTTGTACATTTGGCACTATTATGCTCCAAACAGAAGCACAGACATTACAATAATATTGTAACACCTCTCTTTTCCGTCGGAAAACATCGTGCTCAACAGCGAAAATAAAAGGGTAAAATATGTGCTAATGATTTCATTAAAAGTTTTTTATATATTATCATGGTATTAACATTGAAAAATCTTGGCCTGGGTGTTTCTATGTATAATATGTATGAATTTACAAAAAAAAAAGGATATATGCATGTTTATCGATTATCTAGTACCCATAGTACAAGCTCTGCTTAGTTTGAGACTAGATGGTGTTGTGTGAATGTGGTAGAATATTATATTATTATTATATTGACAAATAATTATTATGTATTGTAGATTTGTATCATATTTATTTTATCAGTTTAAATTTAACGAAATATTGATATGTAATATTTTATGTATTGTATAGTATAATTAGTCCTATAAATTACACACAGTTTTAGCACCCACCTTGATTTGTCTCTGCACCATCCAAGGGTTGACTGGTAGAGAATGCCTTGGGCATTAAATCCGCCTTTGTACAAATTATTTGTTTTGTACAAGAAGTCTTAAATTAATAAATAATTATCAACTGAAATTGTTTTACACCGTCATTAGGGTAATACAAATCATTACAGGAAATTCACTACGAAATAAACAAAAAAAAATGGAAAACTTCCTTCACCCCTCTTAAGTTTGACCGCATCAAATGACGTCACCGCATCGCCTGAGAACGTCATTAGACATTTACTAACTTATAGATACACTTCACAAGCATCTTAGTTCTCGGTTATTAAATCTATTTTTGAATAAACATTGGCGCAGTAATGTAAGTACACAAGGTGTCATTGACGAATCTATAACATTTCTCATCAAGAGTCGTTATGGAATGTCTCCATTGGTGCAGTGAGCTGTCGTTTGTGGCAAGGTATGTTGAAAATTACCGCCTGCGTTATCACTACATCTCATCATCAGCCTTTAATAGTCCACTGCTCTACATAGTATCAAACAAAGTCTGTCTTCTGTCTGTCTGTCCCTATGTATGCTTAAATCTTTAAAACTATCCGATTTTTTTTATTTAACGATTTCAATGTGGTATTTTTAATAGATATAATTATTTAAGAGCAAGGTTTATATGTATATTACATGCATTATATTGCATCTGTGCTAAGCCGGGGCAGGTCGCTAGTAAACTATATGTTTTGATAATATACCTTAATGTGCCCGCATACATGGATGTCCATTGTTCATACCTCTAACTACCAATAGCCATACATACATACCTTCACTTGATGGTATATTACGAACAGGCGTTTGAGCAAAACCGGTATCTTATGCAATTATTAGTTGCATCACATAGTTTAGAATGTTGGCTCATAGATATAAAAATATTCGGTTTCAAAAGGAAGTAAATCTCTTTCCAGCTTGAAAACGAAGTTGAATAAATGAAATTGTGATCATAATAATAAAATGGTACAAAATATTTAAGAGAGGAAAGTAATTAAAGCTATGATAAAGGTGTTCTTCGTCAATGGCAAGCGGAACAGAAAGGAAAACGTCTAATTCGATCCCCAGGCACCCTGGGCACACACCGCTGACTTTTCGAAGTTATGTGTGTATTAAAAATGTTAATTATCGCTCGCTTAATAATGTGCCCGGTAGATGGCAATAGGCTCGCCCCCTATTACATTGGGACCGAAACATAACTGGCGAAAAGTGGGTGTGTAATACACCTCTGCCTACCCCTTCGGGGATAACTGGCGTGAAGTTATGTTATGTTATGTCTTACATACATTTACTTCGGCTTGCTTCATGAATAAATATTTTCAAAATCAAAAAAGGTATTTTCCAATAATATACGTCAAAATGACAAAGTGAACGTATGATTTCAAAACAGTGTCAGCAGAAATGTGTGTTATAAGCGGGTCCGGTCTAACCGGGGCAACATTGCCAAATTGAGTAATAATGTTACCCGTTGGCTAACCGACTTGGCAGATTTTGCATATTGAAGCTTTGAACAGTTTGGCACGTGTAGCTCTAAAATAAGTTGTGGTTCCAAAAGTTTTGCAGTTTGTTTATCAACTAATGGATTTGGGGCATAATTATTTGTAAAGCAATAATAATTGTCTAATTTCCGACTGTGTGAAGATGATTTATAGGATTCCTTAGTGAATTATTAAATGTTTTAAACTGGCTATGCCCATCCGTGGTTTAACGTGGTATCTATAGGAACTAAATAGTATACGTGATTTCGTTTTCCGGCTCTTCTCAAAGATACCATTTATGTGATTACTACTTCAGTTCTTTCAGTTCTAGAGATTATAAACCTCTTAATCAAATATATAATATTTTTACTTCAGAATTGGTGCATGAATATAAAATAGTAAATTCGAGGTAGGCATCATTGCTATGCTGCAGCCAACTTTTAAAGCCGGGTCTCCACTATGCAACAATTGATGCGCAACAAGTTGCACAGCAATTTGCCCAACATGATGCCCAACATGTTGAGAGTCAGCGCGGAACTTTTGTTGAACAACGTTGTCTGTCTACACATCTACTACTTTACGTCAGTCGTCGACAACATGGCGCCAGAGGAATTTGTGTTGATTTCAGCGGCAGTGGTTATAATTTTATCGAAAAATGCTTCAAAAAGAAAGAAAACACATTGGTGGGTTAGAAAATACCTACAAAATAACAATCACAATCAACAACAATTGATGCTCAACTAACGATGCTCTTTAACAAACAACAAGCCGCCGTACATGTTGAGCGTCACGTGTTGCGTGCCAAATGTTGCCTAGTGGAGCCTTGGCTTTATAGTTTGAAAGTTTCACATAAATATGGAACCCCTTTTGAAATTGCATATCAAAATTTGGAACAAAATAATATGTTACTACGACATAAAATGACATCTTATTTCAAGAAAAACATCGCGTAATAACGTTGTTTGTTTGGTAAGTCATGAGTCAGCCACCAATAAATTTATTTATATTTTCTTGAATGCAACATTCTGCCCTTTGACGATCCACCTTACACATAATGATTCAAAGTATAAGGAAATAAGCTCTCGTATTTCTCGCACTTCTGAACAGCGTTTCCCTCTCTTTGAAGTGACACTTTTGAAACCCCCAGCGCTGGGCAAAGTGGGACTAAATACACAGCTTAATTTGTTTGCGGTACAATCGGTTAGGACGGAAAATTACTTCTTCATTACTATTGATGGAAATGTAATTGTTTTGTTAACTCAAAGTTGGGCAGTTAAATACAGGGGCCGTTTTGTAACTTTGTTTTATTATTGTAATGGTTTTAATGCTCGTCAAGGGACTTGATAACCCTTTTATAGCAGGTTCTTATGTAGACACTATTCAGAGTCATTGAAAAATGATATTTTCCTAAACAATGGTAGACGAAAGATCTGTAAAGATGTGTCCTTTTTTAAGGCTCCGTTATAAACTACAAGGAACCCTGATAGTGGGAAAAATATAAGCAATAGAGGGCTTAAATTTGGTTGAAAATGGTTTGATATAAGAGTACCAATATAAAATTCAAATTAATTTTCACGAATTTATGATAACTTCAACACGTAAATATAACCTGATAATAAATTCTGCGACATCGAGTGCCTGTCAGTCAGAATGTAAATTTGTAAAATTATGATGTTTGATATAAACCAATAAAGGACATCGATGAAAACGTGCTTTACAGTTTATCGCCAGAATTGATATACACAAAGGGATATTAAAATCGTCATAATTATCACTACATTTCGATTACAATTCAAACGGATCCTCTTACATGAATATGGCATGTAAACTTTAAGTGCGTTAATTAAATTATAATTTGATCCAATGATGATAAAAAGGTAGTATCACGCCTGTATCCCCGAAGGGGTAGGCAGAGGTATACTATTACACCCACATTTCGCCATGAATTTGCCGAGCCTATTCTCGTTACCGGGCAAGTTGCCGGACTCCGTGCTGCTACTGAGAATTCGGAAAAACCCAGTTACACTTTTGCCCTACCCGGGAATCGAACCCGGGACCTCCGATCAGCAGTCTCATACGCTATCCACTGGACCACGGATAAAAAAATTATATATTTTTAAATCGAGTCAGAATAACAGCCTGCTAGTATTATAATTATTATCTGTGTCATCAGATAATACAAGATACCATACTACGGGCTTTCAAGACTGACTAATTCAACTCTTAAGAGTAATAATGGATTTTCTATGGCGTGATTTCCTCCTGGTTAAATTATTAAAGACATAGGTATATTTGCAGAAAGCCCTTTGGAAATAAGTATAAACCATGGTAATACAACATTACTTTGAAAATCGTGATCTTGACGTAGATTGAAAGAGCAAGCTAAAGCTTAACCAAAGATTTATCGTCCTTATGTAGATAAACACCTTTTGAGGTTGTAAGTTGGCCTAGGTATTTGGTTGTGCGCGAATAAATAAGAACTGGAATAGATAGGTAATTGATCTCAACTAATTTGTCTTTAGACAAATTAGTTGTGAACAATATTACATCTGACCACTGTGGACAATTAGCTTGCGTCCCTATTATAATACCGAATTTTGAGCGTAAGATAAAATATCGGCCAAACACAACAAAGCGCTGTAACAATTTTAAGGCAAAGGTAGCAGCCAAATTAAAGCTCACTATTATGAGTTATGACAACCCTAATGATATGTACGAATCGATGTTCGAAGTAGTACAAAGCGAGTTCCAAAATATTTTCAAAACGTAAATTATAAATGTTAGTGGTAAATCGGTTATCTTTAATCAATGGGCCACGGAAGGTATTTATAAAAGTAGAGCGAGACTTTACGAGTTATATGGCATGAAAGGTTTGAATTTGATGCTGCTTTTAAAAATTACGTTAGTAAATATTCTAAAATATTTAAAAAAGTTTGTGGTTTAGCTAAATCAAAAATTAAAAACTCGAGTAATAAGATAAAAGCTACATTGAAAAATATTTTCACTCAAATGGGTAAATCACATCGTGCTAATAGGCTAAAAATATAACAAATGCAGCTGATATAGCCCAGTTATTTGACGAGTTCTTTACAAATATGCCTGTAACAACAACTTGTTCCTAAAATTCATCACCCACCGCGGCCGAAAATCTGATGCGGAACAGCGTACCTACCTAATTGCAGTTCCATATTTAGATTTGCACATATAGGGCCACATGCCGTCAATGCCTTCAACTCGCTAAATCTTAAAAATACCGGTGACTTCTGGGACATATCTATTAGAATCTTCTTGGGTTTACGCGAATGTTACACATTGAAATTAAACTACAGTTTACGGATTTTATCGCGTTGTATTGGTTTCACTAAGTTATTACGTTTGAAACTAAAGATCTAGAAAATATATTTTTAATTTATTACTAGCCGACGTTTCGAATTCTTTACAGAATTCATGTTCACGGCAGACTCTGCCATGAACATGAATTCTAATAACTTAGTGAAACCAATACAACGCGATAAAATCCGTTTCAATATCTATTAGACTTTTGAAGCATATAATAGATGACGCTGCCTCCTATTTGTCTACTATTTTTAATAAGTGTATTGATTTAGGTATCTTCCCCGACCTCATGAAGCTAAGTAAAGTTCTATCTTTGTTTAAGTCTGGCAGCAAAAATGAAATCAGTAATTTCAGACCTATATCGATACTGCCAGTAGCGTTTAGCAAAATATTTGAGAAGTTGATGCTAAAGCAGCTATTTCAATATAAATTGTCTGCTTCATGGGGATCAATATGGTTTCACGAAGGGCCGCACGACAACTGATGCGGGCGTTGTTTTGCTGAAACACATATTTGACGCGTGGGAGAATTCGAAGAATGCGTGGTGTGTTCTGTGATCTGTCTAGGGCGTTTGATTGCGTCTGTAGGGACACGCTTATACGCAAATTGCGATATTATGCTATACAAGATATGGATCTGCAGCTGATTGAATCTTATCCGAAAGACAGGATACATTGTGTAGACGCTAATGGCAAGAAATCTTCTGGTCTGCCAGTCCAATTAGGCGTGCCCCAGAGTTCAATATTGGGCCCTTTTTTATTCTTGGTGTACAGTAATGATTTGTCTTACTGTTTAAAGGACATTTGCGATGTTGTACTGTTTGGAGATGACACCTCTCTGATTTTTAAAGTAGACAGAAATAGAAATAATTTTGACGACGTAAACAGTGCACTCTCAAAAGTCACACAATGGTTTACTGCAAATAACCTTGTCCTTAATGCCAAAAAATCGAAATGTATTAAATTCGTTATGCCAAATATCAAAAATCTCGGGCTCGATCTTATTCTTAATAACGAAGTTCTAAAAGCTATTAATTCTACAGTATTTCTCGGGATAACAGTAGATAGCACAAGCTACCTTGCGGGAAAACTCAGCTCTGCTGCTCATGCAGTCCGTAAAATTAGACAGTTCGCTGATGTGGAAACAGCTCGTCTAGTTTACTTCAGTTACTTCCACAGCGTGATGTCCTACGGTATTTTGCTGTGGGGTAATGCTGCTGATATAAATAACATTTTTGTTTGACAGAAACGGGTTGTTAGAGCAATATACCAGCTGGGAGCGAGAGTGTCTCTAAGAGAACGGTTTGGGGATATTAGTATTCACACTGTCACGTCACAATTTATTTTTGCTAACATAATGAATGTTAGGAAAAATATCTACCTTTTTGCTTAACATAGTGATGTTCAAAATATTAGCGCTTGGAATAGATACAGACTGCATGTTCCTTTCCACCGACTGTATAAAGTACATGACTCATTTGTGGGGCTTGGTATCCGTATACATAATAAACTACACATTGCCTTGCTACAATTACCTTCAAATATATTTGAAACGAAAGTTAAAGCTATTTTTCTGAAGAAAGCGTACTATACAATTAATGATTATTTAAATTATAAGACAAGTTTGTCGCTTTGTTGAACGCGGAATGATGTCTGCAAATATGGACACAAGTATATTTTATTCTACTGTAATTTTCTTTCTTTTTTGTTGTTTTGTTGAGAATCTTTGTAATGTTGTAATATTTAGATAATTTGTTATGATTATAAACAATTTAAAAACCTTTCTATATTGTTTATATTTAAATTGATTGATAATGTAATTTATTTTACCTACCATATTTCTTTTTTCAAATGTAATTATTATTTATGAAATGACGTTCAAAAGTGCCAGGAAATAGTCTATTTGAAATAAAGAACTTTGATTTGATTTGATCAAATGTAGCTAAGGGTAAGGGTACTGTTATAGAGAAAGCTTAGCCTACGCTAAGTCTGCTAAACTGAACTTTTGTCGAAACTCGGGATTTGTGACAAGACGTTACCTCCAATTACAATATGTGACAATGACAAGACAATTGAAATATTCAATTAATATTTTAATAACTTAGAGACGAGAAACTTACCAAACTGTGCCACACTAAACGGCGAAGCGACCGCTTTACCACATGTATTTATCTGTTTGTCTGAGGTAATATTTAATTTATTGTTTTGAATAAATTTGGGAACATAAAGAACTTTTTTTTATGTCTACATAATTATTATAACTGCAAGGATCGGAATTAAGGCAGCTAACATTGTCAAAATTATGGATATGCCTAATTTTTAAATGTGTTTCCAGAACTAGATTCAAGAAAATTTTGGATTTTTAATGAAGGTTTTTTTAACAGTTTAAAACACCTTCATTAACTTTTTAACCAACACATTTCACCTAGATCACTAACCTTATTTTTTGACCCTTATTATTAACCTTCGTACTTTCGACTACGGTATTTAATAAAGGGAATATTGGATTTTATTTGAATGAAACATGCATATTTTTTATTTTTATTATAAATTTATTATATTCTTCTTATTAATTAATAAATTTACATAAACCAAAACGGCATATTTATTAAAAAATCAGCCTTATAAATGAGGTCGTAGGTTTTATGGCAAATTAACAATGGTAACATTTTAAAAGATTTTTTAAGTATTATTTTAAAGTAACTGTGAAAAACAATTTTCAAATATTAGAAATAACGAATGAAATAAAGTAATGAAACAAAAATTTTGGTAAGAATCTATCAAGTTATACATTTGTGACAAACGTCAAGTTTGTGCTCCCCGCACAACGATTTCTTGCTCTGGGTGTAACTACTTTTAGTTATCCTTCGCTTTGCGGAGGGACACAAGGCTTATATTTTCCTTTTTTAGGTAGGAGGTACATCAGTCGCATTATTTTCGCAAAAAAATAACAAAAAAAACGCAAGAGTTCACCAACTAAATAAGACAAAATGTTACGTTAATACTAACCTTCGTCGATCCGACGACCCATGGTTGCTGGAACGGCGCTCACAGTGCCCCCCCACTCAAAACACTACCGTCAGTCGGGGGGGCAACGGGTCGACTGAGATTATCTAAAGTGTGGAAGCAGTGCGATCGCGCGCGCAAAAGTAAGCACGATTTAAACAAACCCGCGTAGTCAAATTGACGAAGGTTAGTAATCTAGGGTTAAAAAGCCGACATTTTACAGCATCTAGTTCCGGAAACACAATTAAAAATTAGGCATATCCATACTTTTGACAATATGAGCTCCATGATTCCGATCTTATAAGCTACAATTTTCCCCCTGAAACATAAAAGTGCCAGAGCAAAACATGCGAATACCCTATCTTAACGGACATAAACGTTGCATTTCAGAAAGTAACGTTGGTATAACCGCGGGGAACGCCTAGTATTGCAAAATAAAGCTTTTTATTTTTTAATTCTGTGAATGAAACCCAATGACAAACAGACTTCTTCACAGCACAGGAGTATCGAAAAACCTTCTATCAACAAACTTCATTAATGTGAAGTGAGTGTTTATAATCGGATTTATTTCTTGTAACGAAGAATACACGGACGTAATTCCATTTTTTTAGATCGTTTAATTTCCTAAGTATTTTCGATGTATTGGGAAAATTACAGATTCGAAGAAATGTACTCGGTAAGAGTATTTTTGCGAATAATGTTTAAATTGTTTGACGATGACAATTATTGGAGAGAAATCTCAAACTTTGTGACAGATAATATAGAACTATATATCGACTATTTCGTAGGAATTGTTCAACACCAACACTCAATAGAACGACTCTAAGGGCAGCGAAGCGGATACTTATTGCTAAGAAATTAACGATACCCTAGTGGAGATACCAACGTACCGCCATGCAGAGGGTATCGGGTTCGAATACAGTTCGAATACGGTCAGACAAGCAGTTGCTCCGTGGAAAAGCGAATATTCAGTAAAATCCGGTTAGACTAGAAAGCGGACCCCGAGCTATGATTTACACCAATACCATCAGTTCATTAAGAGTTACTGCTCGTTACGACTGCCACAGATCTTCATGACAGCAGGGACGTATGGCACAACGTGCTCTCCAAGGCACGGGGCAAAGGACAAATAGCAAAACACATATACGCTGTCACTGCATAACTATTAAACATATTATGATAAAATTTGTTGCCAAAAATGGAAAGCAGGTTCATGTTTGATCTTGGAACGACTAATGGTTCGGAAGCTGCAGATGAAATTTTCATATAACTGGTAAATATGTGAAAAATATTATACACATATATAGCTCTCACGTCGTGAGAAACCTAAATGTGAGTTAAAGTCATATTTAACCACCATGGCAGTAAAAATAACTAAACGCAAGCTTTCTTCCATGATTTCCTTATAAATAATAAAAAAAAACTTTACTTAACCCCAATACAAACATCAACATCAGAGGAAAAATACGAATTACCCAGAAAATGTGGTTTACTAGACGTATAACCAAAACATATTTTCGTTCGAAATGGGTCGTGATTGGGTATCCGGCCGGCAACGGGCAAAACTGCCCGTAAAACTGGCCCTTAATGAAATTGCGCCGGATATCTTACAGCTTGCCAATTTGTTATAAGGTATTGCCTGCGACATGCGTTTGTATCAAAATAATGTTTGTGTGGTCGCATAAATACCCAGGCAATATTTTTATTAACTGGGGTTTATGAAAGAATTATAACAGATTCTGAACTACAAGGAGCCTGCAATGCACAAAAGTCAGAACTATATCCGATTCTGAATTATTGCCGAAGATTCTGCGCATGTTTGATATAACAATGTTAATTATGTTTGCATTACACTACGATTGTCTAATTAGTATGATGCGCAGTAATTAGTCACTGAGTGAATAATTAGTATACGTATGTATATCTGTCTGACAGTCTCATGTCGTTTTAACTCATGTTATTCTGTGTATCTTGACATCCTTCAGACGGAAAATCCATCTAGCCGTTTAAGAGTTCACTGATATACACACGTACAAATGATTTTATCATCATCAGCCCACCATAGTTCTCTACTGGATATAGGCCTCTCCATTAGCACGCAGCTGAACCCGAATTATGATTTTTCGTGTCCAGTCGTAGTCAGCCACATAGCGTATATCGTCACTTCAACTTACCAAACCGAACCTACGTTATTTTTGGTTCTTTATTTTATTTCTTTTATAAAAAGACAACTCCCGCATTAGAACTAAATCCTGTGTCGCGGGGGCTTTACAAACATACAACTTACAAGGATAATGAATACTCAGACTCGCAACAACAATTTATGGATCACACAAAGTGTTGTCTCGTGTCGGAATCGAACCCACAACGCTCGGCGCAGTGTCAAGCGGTGAGGTGGCCGCTTAAACTACTACGACAACCGTTCAGTCATAGTCAATTATGAATTTATGTGACACAAATAAGAAAAACTTAGTACGTACTCAATTTAAGCTCGTTATTTATTCACCAGTTTTACCTACAGTATCGTTTACATCATAATACGTTGCATCCAGTACATCATGAGCGTACAAACTGCTATCACAGGGGCAGATAATCCCAACTGCAATGCCAATTTCAAGATAACCCAACCACGTTTCGTAGTCACCAGGCGCTGAGACTGCCTTATTGTGAGAGATATCGTTTTACTGGGCCGGATTATAGTACCGATGCTGAGATGATAAGAGTTTGAATTTTCGTTTGTGTAAGGTAAGGGTTACATTAGAACAAAATAACTAAACGAAGAAAAGCCTGTTAATAACGAACAAAACGGCTATTGGCGCCCAACATGGGGCGTACATATTGAGATCAAACATCACTCACTGTATACGGAGAAGTCTCTAACATAGATAGGTATTTAACCTTCATTTTTAATCATTTAAACAAAATAAACCTGTTACATAAATAGTAGTATCTGCACAAATCGTTAATATTTGGAAATATTTACCTCTCCGTATGTTTTCTAGCGATGTTCTCGGTCACCATTTAGCAAATGATAATTAACAATTTAATATGCATTTCACAAAGTTTATACTCTGAACAAACTAGCAGTATGCGTCAAAGGCGAAAAGCAGTATCACATTCAGTTCTCACTACAATATTATTCCGTGCATTGAATATAAACTTTGACACGTTCGCCGCGTTGCTTCAAAGATACCGGTGCGCTGCTTCTCTACGGTATCGGATTTAAACTTAGTCGACTGGTTGTATGTCTCTAATGTAGGAACCCTTAAATACTCGTAAAGTTCATTAAGCATAGTTACTGTTAGTTGAAATAATGTACACTAATATTTAGTGGCTGTTGTGATTTAAGTTATATTAAATCACAACAGCCACTAAATATTAGTGATAGACTATTATTAAATCAGAAGTACGGTTGGACTTTAAATACTATTTATTTGATTTTGGAGTACACACAAAAAATGCCCTCCAGTTTAAAAACTAAAACCATATCCTGTTAACATTAAACACAGGGAAACCTTAGTGCAAGTGAGAACACATGAATATTTCGTCGTTCAATCAGAATGCTTGGTTTGACGACGGACATATAAATATATTAGGGCTATGTTCTCTTTCAAAACAATTGAAAGCTGTCTGCCCTACTTTAAAAAATACAATATTCTAACTTTACCTACAATTTATATACTAGTAGTAGCTATTTTTGTTAAAAGAAATTTAGGTTTATTTGTACTTGCCTCAGATACATCTAAACGTACAAAGAGATAAACATCGGCTTTGCCTATCCAAAACAAATACAACATTTATGTATTAAAGTATTTTCGCCATGACTCCCAAAATGTATAATAAATTGCCAAGAAGTACCAGGGAATCAAATGTGACCATATTTAAACAAAAACTAGTAAAGCTTCTAAATGAAAAATGCAATTATAATGTCTCTGATTTTTTGACTGACAATTTATAATTTTACTTTGACATATATTATTATTCAATGTGGACATTTTATATATAAAATTATGAGACATACGCATGTTATAATTATTTTGTATGAATTAATTAATCTTTGATATATTTTTCATATTATTTGGTACTTATATTTTTTTATTATTTGACATTGTTATTAAACTACATTAATCGTACATTAATCTGTAGCGGTAGCTACATACAACTGAGGCCATCTAGCGAGCGACAACGAAGTCTCAACAACAACAATACGGCGACATCTATCGGACACAATGCGACAGAAAACAAGGTGCTGAATCGCACAAGCAGAATTCGCACGCCGAGTTGTATATATACAACATCTGAAATACGTCCATCGGACTGATAGTCCACCAGGCACAATCACCCAGCCTGGTTAGAGGATCCTCCCTCTAGTTAGAGGAACACCACACCTTTCTTCCTCCACATTGGTGACCCGGACGTGATCTGAAGCAACCCTCACCGGTCAGATTACCAGCAGCTCCCGACGCGATCTTCACCGGTCAGATCAGCTTCATCGTCATCCTCGCCTCGCCTCACTCCGCACGTCACCCGATGGGCGGTAATCAAGTCACCGCCAGCCAGCATCTTCAGCCAGGGTCCAACCGTAGGCCATGCAGGCTTGCATGCCTGGTCTTCCCTGCAGCCACTCCAGCGTCTAGGCACACCACACTGCACACACGGTCCTCGTAAGCAGCGCACATCGCTCCCGTCCACGCAGCAGTGCCACTACGCAACCACTTCGCAGCAACTACGCAGCAACTACGCAGCCACTACGCAGCGTCTACGCAGCCGCCACGCAGCAACTCCCCGATTCACCGTGGGACACTCACTGCGCAGCACCTTCGCAACCTTTCCCCGACTCACCGTGGGACCATTGCGAAGCCACTATCCTGAATCACTGGGATATCTCACCGCGCACCGCACACAGTTCCGACTCACTGAAACTAGCGGTATCTACTCTCCACTGGCATTGGCACGCTCCTCAGAAGCATCGACAGCTGACTCATCAGCTTCAAGATCGACCTCCGGTTGTAGTGTAGTGCACCTCTACCCCATGAGTAGTATATAGTTATAATTCATTATATTGCGAGCATTCACTCAATATACAACATTCAAACGAGACAGTTGTTTCCCTTACACTCCCGTCGCCCATCATTACATTGCATGGCGACCCTGCCAGTGCTGCCCTTGGGCAGCGCTCGGCGTGAAATATAATTATTACGGAACAAAAAAATACACTATAACTAACGAAGAAATGGCGTGAATTTGGATCAGAAGAAATTAATGAGCAAACACAGCATCAAAATTATTGAAGAAACGACATTAGATTGAATTATTGGAGAAAATAAATTATATGTACAATAAACTGAAAAAGAAGAGCTAAAATATTCTGGACATGGAGAGATTTGTATGAGATGGATATATTTTGCTGGGAGCCGGGAGATGTTCGAGTCGGATGATGGATTTTGCTGGGCGCAGGGAGTTGTTCGAGTCTGATGATGGAATTTGCGAGGCGCTGGGAGATGTTCGGGTCGAGAGGACTCCGTAACTTCATCGTTGAATAAGGTTGACAACCGAAAGGCAAGCTAAGAAGAAAGAAAAGGTATTAACACTGTATTACTATAAATAATTCATTATTACGAGATATTACATTTGTTTTTCTATTTTTTTAAACTATCCAATACGTGATTATTTTATTTTAGACAAAGAAATGTAACAATAATAATTTTAATTTATGTTTGAAAAAGCATAAGATTATGAAATCGTATTTCGTCCTTTCGTAATGTTTTTTTAATTTGATCGTTTGTTTGCTCATTAAAATATTTTTATGAGATATACCTAATATTTAGAGGACGTATATTATGTAAGCAATTATGTTATATAGTGTTTTTAAACATTAGTTTATAACAGGTTCGCTAATGACAATATGCCTATGGTGTCAATGAAATATAATTAAAATGTTCTTCTTGAATATCCGATTAAAAATAAAATTTAAGGTTTAAAAATGAATCAATTTTAAGTTATTATGCAATCGGTTTTTTGATAAAATTATACGCGTATCAGTTTATTTTCTTTTCTAAAGATGTAAGTTATTAATTAAATCAGTAAAAGCAAATTTAAATGTAATAAGGCAATATTACTTATAATTAATTCTATTTTTAGAATCAAGTTTAGAATCCAATAGATATGATGCAGGTGTGCAAGTATGCGATGCATTCTTAGGTCCCGAAATTCAACACCGTTCATTACTGAGAACGACACTCTGTTTATAATTAGATTATCTTGTAATGACTTGTAACAGTTTGAAGTACCTATGTAATTAATGTTTTATTTTAAAAGTTTTGATATTGAAATACGCATTTCATTTTTATGGTTTTGAGATATAGGTATATTTTAGTATGAGTATGGCATTTTAATGTATGAGATTGAGGAATGGAAAGGGTTAGTTGATGGAATATGGATTTGGATAGAAATAATTAGATGGTTTTGTTTGTATACAGGTATAGATTTATATTAAGTAAGTAGGGAATGATTTTGTTTACAAGATTCAAGTACGTAAAGGACTGATCACCCAAAAGCGACAGAATTCTTGTAAACTTTATTATTCATTTGGAACGATGTAATGTGCAGTTTTATTGAATGAATAAGGATGTATAAATGCTAAAATAAGGTACACAATTAATTAAATTTTTAATAAAGGGGGGAGGTGTAGTGTAGTGCACCTCTACCCCATGAGTAGTATATAGTTATAATTCATTATATTGCGAGCATTCACTCAACATACAACATTCAAACGAGACAGTTGTTTCCCTTACACTCCCGTCGCCCATCATTACTTGGGGGGGAGTGATGTAGCCGTAGCTACATACAACAGAGGCCATCTAGCGAGCGACGACAAAGTCTCAACAACAACAATACGGCGACATCTATCGGACACAATGCGACGGAAAACAAGGTGCTGAATCGTACAAGCAGAATTCGCACGCCGAGTTGTATATATACAACATCTGAAATACGTCCGTCGGACTGACAGTCCACCAGACACGATCACCCAGCCTGGTTAGAGGATCCTCCCTCTAGTTGGAGGAACACCACACCTTTCTTCCTCCACAAATCGTAATTATGACATTTTTCTTTTGTTTTTGGCAATAATTGAAATTAATTTTATTTTTTCTAAATTGTATTTTTGCCGTGTGGTTGACGGCATAGAATACAAGTGTCACCACCCCCTATCTTCCCGTGAGTGTCGTAAGAGGTGACTAAGGGATAACACGATGCAAATACCATCTTTGCGTAGAGACGGAAAACTCGACATCAAACCCTATACGACTGCCTCGTTGGTCTCGCGGCATAAATGTGCGCGTGGGATCGGGAGGTCATGGGTTCAATTCCTGGGTCGGGCAGTGTTATTGGGTTTTTCTGTCACGAAATTCTCAGTAGCAGCACGGAGTCTGGAAATGTGCCCGATACGGCAATAGGCTCGCCCCTTATTACGTGGGACTAAAGTATATCTGGCGAAAAGTGGGTGTAGAAATACACCTCTGCCTACCTCTATGGGGTTATAGGCGTGAGACTATGTATGTATGTGTATGTATGTATTTTTTTGTAATTGTATATTTGCACACCTCTTTGAGGTTATAATTCAGCGCACTTTATATATTTTGTAAAGGGCCCAGTACACAATGGTCCATGATGGGCCACTGCAGGCCATCACCCGCCATTGTGTGAACATGCATCGCCATTACCGTACGCAATGGCGATGGCCTGCAGTGGCCCATGATGGGCCACTGCAGGCCATCGCCACGATCACTTGGTGTTCACACAATGGCGCATTGCTGCCTGGCGAATCACTTGCGATGGACGTGGAAGTAATTGCGGCCACGGCTATCTAATCTTGCGATTAATCTCAAAAATTCTTTCTCTATTAGATAGCCCATTTATCGAGGGAGGCTATCTATAGACTATATAACATCATGCTATGAGCCACGAGAGCGGACAAAGACTTAAATAACGCGGGTGTTACCGCGGGCTCATCCAGTATATTTATACATATTATATACTGCCTCCGTGATCCAGTGCATAGCGTATGTGACTACTGATCGGAGGTCCCGGGTTCGATTCCTGGATGGGGCAAAAGCGTTACTGGGTTTTTCCGAATACTCAGTAGCAGCCCGGAGTCTGGTGATGTGCCCGGTAACGGCAATAGGCTCGCCCTCTATTACGTAGGACCTAAAAATTCATGGCGAAATGTGGGTGTAATATTTACACCTGAGAGATACGGGCGTGAGACTATAAATAAAAATATATATATATTAGTTGTCGCCCGTGGCTCGTTATCGAGATAAAAACTATCCTGTGTCCTTCCTCGGGTCTTTGATTGATCGAATAATTAGTTATAAATATTGATCTTTCAACAGAAAATCCTTGTCATACTGGACAACCACTGCTAAGCCGTCAAGTCTGTATGGAATAGTACAGATGGATTCATATAGTTCATCATCAGATGTTTCAGATCTTCGATAAGTCAACAAATAATTAATGCTCATCGGACTGAACAAGTTTTGCTTAACAGGCAAGCCTGTATGTTATAGTGTAGCTGGGCTCTTTAAGTTCCACATAAGATGTTCGAGATCTTCAAATTTTAATCGCTTATCAAAAAATGCTCATCATGTAAAATGGTTTTTGCCACAACGCAATTTTTATGTCTTATAGTTACGCTGGGCTGTTGTGGTTGTGCATCAGATGTTCCACTTTCCAAAATCAATTTTAGCCTATATGTCGCCTGACCTAATAGCAATATAATAAAAAAAAGGTTCATTCAAATCCGTTTAGTAACTTCCGAGATTAGCGTGTACAAACAGACAAACAGACAGAATTATTTTGTAGATTTTTGCTCCATTACTGATTCATAGCATAACTGTATAATTATTTTGTAAATATATTCAATATACAGTTTCTTTTACTGCCTTATATATACATAAAACAAAAAGTGCACTATTCCGGTCTGCGGTCGGTGACGAACTAATCAATGGGCCATTGTGTGAACACCACAGGCCACACTACGCCACGATTCCTTTGAAGTGTGCCCAAAAAACCGACAACATCCCGATTGCGCGCCACGATTGACAATTGCCCGCCACTGTAAACCATCACCCCGTGTACACAATGGTCTATGATGGGCCACTGCAGGCCATCGCCGTACCCCGTGTACACACGGCTACACATCAAGTTAAACAAAATCAGTTTATCATGGTCTTGCTTTGTATGATCTTTCCGCACATTAAACGATCAGTTTATACTGGTTTAGCATAGTTTGCTGTGTAGCCGTGTGTATACAACGGCGATGGCCTGCAGTGGCCCATCATGAACCATTGTGTACTGGAGCCTTAAGACCTACCCACCTACCTACCTGTTTTATGCAAATAAAAAAATTTGAATTTGAATCTCTAGTACCAGTTAATATGTTACAAAGACGATACTCATATGCTGACCGCGTATAAATATATATAATAAAATGAATAAATCCTGTGTTGCAAAGGACTTTCTAACACATCCAGACTCGAAACAACAATTTGTTGATCACACAAAATGTTCTCTCGTGTGATGTCCAAACAACACTTGCCGCAAGTCTTAACAGCGAGGCGACCACTTCAACCGCTACGCCGTACGTGTCATAAAATAATGCATGCGTGCGTTTATCTTTCGGATACTTTAGATGACATCGCACATGAAAATGCGCTCATAAGAAAATTAATATGTGTCACATTTAAGTAAATTATTAGGACAAAAATGACATTGCAAGTAAAAGTAACCACTTATCTTTAATTTCAGTACTAATGATGAGATTATCAATGATGAGTTGGACCGACACCAGCTCATGTGCTACACTGTATTAACTACATTACAGCAAAAGCCGGTACACAGTTTTTGCATAAAAGAGTAACTTAGATCCATTGATATTCCATCATATTTAATATAGAAGAAATTAAGATTGTGTAACCTAAAATCCACCGACGAAGCATATTACCACTTTCCAATGTAATATAATATCGAAATAAATGAATCAATAAGCCGTAATACTTACCTTCCCTGGGGCACGAAAAATTACATTATGAAGGGAAATTTAATATGCGCAGCGTCTAATAAATCTGGTAAACAACGCTAAGAGCTTGGCTGAGAGACTAAGGAGGCTCGAGAACCCATGTTAACAAATTTAGCTTTGATAGCTCCGTAAATTTTATGTGTATCATATCATCTTGTTACGGTGCGACTAATAGATTTTACAATTCTATTGGTACTAACTTGTTTGATTTGTTAAGAATACAATTTGCGTTAGCCGCGTCGAACGAGTAAATATTTACATAAGTTACATTATTTTCTATAATATGGAATATATTGTATTGGGCCTCACATTAGTATGAATGTGAAAAAAGTGACCCATCTGTCGCAATAAATCGACATATTTGAACCCAACGCGGAAGCTTGGTGCACTTAACACAGTGTCGTGATTTTTTATCATTGCTGGCGAATGTAGAATTCAATGTCAACAAATCGGTTCGATTCTTAGTAAAGTTACCAGTGAAAGAAAAGTGAAGTTGTAAGATAAGTTCGAATGTGGACTTGTGATGAGAATAATTTTGGTGCTTTAAATAAACTTAGCATATCGTATAAAGTGTATCTTCACTGCACAAGTTCCAACTGCCCATAAAATGATTGGTAAAATTTCAACCTAAAATCCCACAATAATATGCAATTCCTAAATTATACTAAATATATCTCATTATTGCACATAATATTTGCTTCAGTTGTCGAAGCGTGAATGTGTCTTGCCTCGCATAATGTAATCCATATGCAATTATGCATAGTAATCATTTAAATACGAATGCGCCTGTCTTGTCTGTCTGTTATGCTTAAAAGGCTACCCCACAGAATCGAAACGTACCGAGTAGTATGTGTGCAAATATTGAAATAATTTATCACAGAATTTCTTTTGTACCTACATTTAAGCCATTGTGTGGAGTCATTTGTCTGCCAACCCTAATATCGTCAGCGTGGTAAGCTATGGCCTTATTCTTTTCATAAATAGGAGAAGCTTATGCAATCGGTGAGTATATAATATACAGAGCCGATGATTACAATGATGATGGGGTAATTTCGAACCCCAAAAAATTTTAGGAGCAGCATTTTAAGTTTTATTTTATCCCCTTAACTTCTGAAAGACAAACCCAATTTTATCAGAGCGCAGCTGTGATTATGAGAATCCAAAAAAATATCTAGCATTATTATTATGCCATAGATGTTGAATCAAAATCTTACTAGCACAATCTAATACCTAAAATAATGATACCATTACAAACTACAAAAGCGCGCAAACAGATCGATCATATTAAAACATAATGAGATAATATCATGTACGTAGTATCTACACCACACAGGAAATTGCAATCTCATCGATAATGTATAATTTACGAACATATGAAAGACTATACTATATTCAAATTACGAAAAAATAAAAGGTTAACAAAGAAACCAATGATTTTCAAACTTAATAACGTAGCACGATAACCGATCAAGATAACCCGACCCAATCAAAAATTGCCGCCTGTCATGCGCAATGGTTACTTTGGGTGTAATACTTAACTTGACAGTATAACAAATACAACCTGTTTTCTCTACGCCCTTATGGACGAAATAATAAATAGTTATTTGTGCAACAAGAGAGCAAAGTTGTTTTTTGTTTCGAGTGCTGATTTTGAGTCCCGAGCAAGCGAAGGATTCTAAGATTGATTCACGAGCGTAGCGAGTGAATCAAAGTTAGAATCCTGAGCGTGGTGAGGGACTCAACAGCACGAGATACAAAAAACTTTGCTCTCGTGTAGCACACATAACTTTTCACCACAGCAGTGAGAACACATATTACTTAGGAGACATAGAAATGAACAGGAATAGATGGAATGCTGCATAATCACTTGTTGATTTAACTCTTCTGGTGTTAAAGTACAGTCATCATCGCTAGTTTCACTCTATACCTACTGTATCAGCATCAGCGAAATTTTTATTCCCGCTACTTTTTTAAATCGCATTTTAATACCGCGTCCCTGATGTTTATTTTTCAAATGTATCATTGTTGTAATTCTAAATAAAAATGTATTGGTTAAATACTAATTTTATACTATTAATTAGACTTATTTTTATTAAAATCCAATAATAAATTAAACATGTAAACAATAACATATAAAAAAAGTAATTTCTTTATTCTTTTTTTTTTGCTTTGCCGTAAGTGTTTTCTTTGAGGTCGAATTCCAAAATCGAATTTCGAATTCGAAGGGGTTTGTTTTTTCACTCACTTTTTATATGCATGTGAAAGAGACAGAGCACAGTAAAATTCGAATGTTTCAAATTTGTGGCTGAATAATGTCAATTCGTGGCACTGAAGATTGAAAAATTTAAAAGCTACTTTGCCTCACGCTCGAATCAAAATCGCGTTTTGTTCACTGTTGTCTCGCAGCAAAAGCGGCATGTTTGAGCTGCTGTGGTGAAAAAGTATTTTTCTTCAGTGGGTGCTTGATGAAAATAATTCATAAGAGAAATCCACTGTCCATTTTGGTCAAACTGGTGTTATAGTCCTACAATCTATCGGAATAAGGCCTATTTATTTTGTTTGTAAGTATATCATTAATTTTATTGTAAACTAGCTGTTTCGCGTGGTTTCACCCGCGTCCTGAGGGAACTACTTCTCGTACCCGTTTAATTTATAGCCTAAGTTACTCCTTGGTACCTTGGTTCCAGAGATTAATGAGAACAAACACACAGACAGACAGACAGACAGACAAAAATGTAATGAATGTCATTTCGGTATATGTACCGTGTATACATCACAAACAGACAATCAAATTTTATTTATATGTATAGATGTATAGAAGATGTATAGATAACCTTTGAATCAATTACTATGAAAGTAATATTATATTATTTTTAAGTTATTTTGTTTGACTAGTTTTTCAGTTCTAGAGTCAATGAAATTTACTCTCATTATATTTGGCACCAGCTATAATAATAATCTTCTAATAACCAGGACGACAAAACTCCGTAATAGATCAAATTCAGAAACGTAGAATGTGAGGGAATCATTGATAAATAATCAACGTATATACGGAATATACGGAACGTTTTAAAGAACTCTAATTTATTTTTTCTAAAAAGTCCTATACAAAACATAAGAGCAGCTTTGTCACCCAGATAAAAAAATCTATGTTTAGTTTCTAAAAGAATACAATTAATAAGCATAACTTTGTGTTATAAATGAAAAAAAGAAACTTTTGTTCATAATCTACAAGAAATAATTCTTGAAATCAATTATATTACCAGTCCTAAATAGTATATATGGGCGCAAATTAATATATAATGATTATATTGTTACGAAAATGTTAATAATATTTAAGATTGATATTTGAATAACTATTTGTGAACACAGAACTTAGAACTTCACTACTTTACAATATTAGACACTGTATTGGCTGCTTAACTGTTTATAAAGATTGGGTATTTAATTTATCGCTTAATTATTAAGATAACTCCAGAAATTTTCAAAGTAAAATCAATTAGTATTAAATAACATGATTCTGACACTTATTATTGTTTTTGGTAATAAATAACATGCTATTATATTTACATCCTGTTGATAGCGCCATCTGTTGACCGAATGTTGTAAAGCAGCGTTTGGTTAATAAAACAAATTTGTAATTCGTGTAAAATAAATAATTTGGTGTTGTGCAAAATTCATTACAATATTAATGTCGATTTTTGATTAGTTTATAATTAATCGTACAGTAATTTCAATTATATGTTGAAAAGGAGTTGTTAAACGTTACATTAAATGTAACGACGGTTAGTTTATAAAAAGGACTGTAGTTCGCATTTTAATTCAATTCTGTGCCAGAAATCGTCTGAAAATAAACCAAGTAATATTACGTAAGTGTTTTTATTATAATGGAGTCTGGACACGATAACCCTGGCATATCGCCGACATATACAATACATCTTCTAATGACCAGGATGATATAAATCTGCAAGAGATCAAAGCAAGAAACCAATAACATAAGGAATTCATTGGTAATCAACGCCGTACGAACGTTTCGTCCTGTATCGCTCTTATATCAGCTGCCATTAATATCTGGAGAAAATCTTTTTGTTTCCTTTCTTATTGCTGCCATTGTTCGTATATTAGTTTATTCTCTGTAATAAGAGTTATAAATAATATAATCGTATTTTCTCTATGATATCTGTTATGATACCATTCCGATGTTTTTGTATTCGTCTGGTCGATGTAGGCGGAAATGTTATTACGACGGTCTTATTGTTATTGAAATTGATATATTATGTATAAATATTTGGTAAGATTGTGTCATTTAAGTATCATGTCTATGCATTTTAAGTACTCATTAAAATGATACTTAAATTAAACAATTATTTAGCGAGTTTTCTTAATTGATTTAGAAATCCGTTGAAAATATAATTAAATTTCCATGGTTTACCAAAATTATGAAGAAAACTAACATCGATTTTATTTATAATACGGAATGTTTTTTTTAGATTTAAAGCACTGTTAAAATAAGCTTCAGTATGATAGCGTTATTGTAATAATTTATATCATGAGCCCGATGAACTTTATGCATATCTATATCGCTGATCGAATTACAACGCGCTTAAGCATAAAATATTAACATACTTACTTCTCAATATCTGGTCTCAAACTTCACCGTCTAAAATACACCAAAGGTTACAAATCACGAGCAAAAATAAATCAAAAGCAAACTTCTCAATAAGGGGAAAACTTTTCTTATAAAATATATATTTAGTAGAAGATTGAGCATTATAATAAACGCGTACGTGGCTTCAATAATATGCATTAATCATAGTAATATGCTTTCAGAGAGACAATGTCGGGACTTGAGTCATCATAGTTAATGGTCGTGTCTACCCACATAGCGGGACATGCGGTTATTAAAATACACATCCGCTAGTATATATTTTGCCGAGAACGGGCCTTTTTTGTATTCGTAGTTTATTTTATTATACAGGGATTATTCTAAAACCTCGAACTACTATTAGTAATTAAATAAACGTAGAAGCCTTTTGATGTGTTCGTTATAAGGCCTGCAGATTTGCATTGTTTTTTGTCAGGATTATTGGATTGTCATATTTCAATACTTCAGAGTAAACATCGACCACCTGGTCTGCTACTAAAATGCGACTAAAAATCAATATCCTGAATATTGAATACTATAGGGAGAGTCGAATTGATGTCCCATTGCTAGGGCTGATGATGATGATGCTAGAGCGACGCCTTATCTTCGAACTTCCGTTGTTCACAAATTCTTTCCATAAATTGCCAATATCTTATAAAGATGACCAGCTCATTTCGCCTTTTCCTTTGGACTTTTCCCGTTGCCGTTGTTCGATATTTAGCATTCGATTTACAGTATTGTTATGTCAGCCTACTATATATCTGGCATACGACAACCGTACAACGTTTTGTCTTCGCCAACGGCTGGGCTCAATTGATGGAATATGTGGTAAAATGTGAGTCTGCTGGAATTCGCAAGTTAAGAAAAGTAGGGAGCCGGTCATCTACTTTCTATACCACTATTTGTTGATAATTTTTGGCAGTTAATATTTGCCACGTTTGCAACGTTCAATCTGATAGGAGAGATTGGAAGAAGGAATTTTCTAGACCGAAATAAATATGTAAAATACAGTGATATGTCATTAAGGTTCCAGAAAGCCTATCCGAAGGACATCATTAAAATTATTAATAATTTAAGTTGTAATAAATCCCCGGGCATTGATTGTATAAGGGTTAAAGACATACAATTTTTAAAAGACAAGATTAGTCCTGTTATAGCTTTATTTATTAATCTGTGTTGAAAAGGGTATTTACCCTAAGAAATTAAAGACGGCATTAATTAGGCCTATTTATAAGCAAGGATCACACTCGGAATACACGAATTATAGACCTATTGCTATATTGTCGGTAATAAATAAAATAGTGGAAAAATATATCGTTAGTCAAATATCTGCGTTTCTAGAAAATAATAATATATTGTCAAACACGCAACATGGTTTCCGACGGGGACGAAGCACGGGGACGGTGTTGGCTCAGTTCACTGACGATGTCAATGAAGCTCTGGATCGCAGGAAGCAGGTGGTGGTGGTCTACATATTTTGATACCCTGGAACACCACCAGCTGCTTCAAGCTATGGCAGATTGCGCGATTGAGGGACCATTGAATGCATGGCTCCGTGCTTACCTCACGGACCGTACACTGCAGACTGTCGTTGACGGCGTGAGTGGCGAGCCGGCACACGTAACCTGCGGTGTGCCGACCGGCTCTGTGTTCGGTCCCGTCGGATACATTATGCATGTTAACAGCATGAGCAATATTGTGCGAAACTGCCGGTTATATATGTATACTGATGACACTTGCCTATTATACGCAGATAAAGATTTATCTGTAATAGAAAGTAAAATACAAGATTTTACAAATATAATTAAATGGTCACACGATAATGGTATAATAATTAATCTAAATAAAACAAAATGTATGCATATAAAGTCTCCTTATCTTAGAAATATACTTAACACGCCACGCATAGTCGGACATAGTTTCGAGTGTATGCACAGCGCAAATATAACGTGCGACTGCGCAAGTATCGAGGTGGTGGGAGAATACAAGTACTTGGGTCTCACTATAGATAACAAGTTTTCATGGAAAGTACATATATCTCAATTATGTAATAAGCTGCGATCAGTACTTGTAAAATTCCACCACCTTAGTTTTGTATTGGATAGGGCAACTATGTACACTGTGTATTATGCACTGGTGGACTCACTACTTGCTTATGGTCTGTTAAGCTACGGTAGGACATTCAAAACGTATTTAGATAAGTTGTAAACACTACAAATAAGATTCATAAAACTATTAGTAGATAAAAGCACGAAACAGCGCTGTAAAAATAGCAACTATGAATACCTATTTAAGGAGTGTAAAATGCTTCCAGTCCATGAGAAGGTAGTGATGTTAATAGCATTAGAACAAAACGGCAGTGATGAATTTAAAACATACATAAATAGCAATAGGACAAACAGAAGGGACAAATTTCTAGAAGTGCCTACCTTTAGTAATTATTTCGGTGAAAGAAGTAGAAAATATTTAGTGCCAAAAATTTATAATGAAATATCAATGAGCAACACTAAATTAGGAGTAACAAAAGGGTTATTTAAAAGACGATTAAAAATGTATCTTCTACAAAATTTTATAAATAATATTGGGAATTAAATTAAATTGTAATGTCAATGTATGATCTTTTGTAAACCTACTATGTATATTGGTGGAGGGTAAGATAGGTTTAGTTTTAGTATGTAATAATAGGCTGCGTGTTTGTTAAATCACCTAAATTATTAAACGGGAGCTACAGCTGCCAACAAACTGTTTTACAGTTTGGCAGATGTATTTATATGTGAACAAATTTGTTAATATTATGAATAAAGCTTATTATTATTATTAAGAGAAAGTCATTCTGTGCTGACCCCAAGTAATTTGAGAACTAGGCAGGCAGAAGAAGAAGAAGACCAGTGTCCACAACGCACAAGTGGAATAATAACCTTTTCAGACCGAGTAAAGCCCGACTCAGCAACGTGATAGTTTATATAACGCAAGAAGCGTTAAAGAACACACACCTCGCTTGCGTTAACCTATTAGCTATTTAGCCTCATTTCAGCTCTGAAATTTGCGTCTGAACGTTTCAAGAACAACCATTGAAACTGGTCAAAAAACCTATCAAAAATATCTGCCCATTGTCCAAATTGTCATTGTCAGTCATTGGCCTTAATTGCTAATATTAACCCCTTGTATGCCGGAACGCAGATCTACGCGAGACACAATAGCTTTTTAATTGTGTCTGGTATTCCGGCATACAAGAGGTTAATAATAAATCAGTTCAGGCTATACCGTTGACCTGGATTTTGATCAGAAATGCTGACAGAGAGGTAAGATTATTTTTAAGCATACCGCGCTTTATATTAAGTTAAAAGTAGCGGGTTGGGTGAGATATGGTGTCTATAGTATGATGTCTATAATATGTGGCAATTACGATCTTATATAAAAAGCTGTCTTTTCATACAAGTACCTACGGAATAAAAAGGCAACTATTTTAGCTATCATCATTCAACTTAATACAAGGAAATTAAACATCAGCATCAAATTTTGAGCATAGCACAACTAATGAGTAGTAAAATTAATGAATTCACCTACGTATTTTCTAAATACTGAGCTACGCCTTCATTAACTTCAACAAAAACATTCAATATCAAACACTTGTCCAAACTATTTCAGCCCTTGACGTATTATTTATGATTTACATGATTATTTGTACATTAAACCATCTAAGCAATTACCCCAAAATACCAATTCATTACTTACTTGTAAGCCAACCATGCACGGGGATTTACATAACAAGGGAACGAAAGTACCTAATAATAACGATTAAAAATATATTATCGGTTTAATATCGTTTTCACTATCGCTCGTCGGCCATTTAACGTAATTATAGCTAACTAACTTACTGTCGTGGTTCCGCTTATATCGAATATCGCTAAAAGGTTTTATAATTTTGAAGTGGTATTTTATAAGAAAAGCCTGTAAGGATCAGTGTGATGTTTCTAATATTACAAGAGAAGTAAAAGTTATGAATAAAAAAAAAACTAAAAAATTTATATGAAAAATATAGGTACCTACTGTTTTCATGATTACAGTACCAATGAGCTTGGAAAATAGCAAGCTAAAGTGACAATTTTTGGTGGTCACATTTTGTTTTAGAACCGACGACGGAGACCGCGCCTTGGCAAATAAAGCGTGCTCCGGCTAGGACATATGATAATATTGTCACATGTGACAATATTGACCTATATATGGCAGCAGTTGGAAATAAATGTATGAAACTGAGCTCAGTGGAGTGCCCTTACACAGGTCTATCATATCATAATAATAATATAATGTCCTCCTGACCGATTTCGGCCACGGCGGCTTGTCTATATATGACACTTGCCATCTGCGCGGGACATATTATAGTGCACAAGTGTGTGCGCGTACACAAGTGCACTCTCTATTCCCTCACTCTCATAGTGTGCTCATAGTCCGATGGGACACCACATGAAACACGACCGGAGAGAGATTAGGCGCAGGACCAACGGCTTAACGTGCCTTCCAAGGCACGGGGGTATGATACCGCCAACTCCCTGACTCCAAAATTCTATTGGATAATTCCTAACAGAAAAACTCAATATCACTTTTTGTTCGGTCTTGCGGTAGTGTAAGCGACTTCGGATCATGAGGTCTCGGGTTCGATTCCCGGGTCGAACAAAAAGTGATTATATATCGTATCCAGTAGGCTGAAGATGTTGATGACTGAGCAGCTAATCAATCCAAACAAAGTACTAGGCCTGCGTAGAGTTCCGTTTCTTAGAAACTCGTCGTCGTCCTAGTGTTATCCCGGATGCATCCAAGGCTCGTTTACAACCACGCTGCTGGTTA
The DNA here is from genome assembly GCA_944739405.2 of Euclidia mi. Taxonomy (NCBI): domain Eukaryota; kingdom Metazoa; phylum Arthropoda; class Insecta; order Lepidoptera; family Erebidae; genus Euclidia; species Euclidia mi. The sequence goes on from OX123195.2 coordinate 29,678,547, forward strand.
TAATCCACGCTGACGCGACATCGGCGGTGGCGGAGCAGAGCGTGACAAGTACATCGAAATCACCGGATTGCCGCACTAGTCTAACAAAATTGGACAGAATATCAGCTATTCTTTTTCTTAGTATGCCGTTTCTGAGAAAACTTAACTAACACAAATAGTGTAGAAAACAGAACATATAAATCTCATTTACGAGTACCGTTGGTGAAACCGCAAGCAAAGCTAGTTGAAAGGTAAAATTACCCTGTAAGCTATATGAAAGCGTTGTAAATACAATTAAGACCTACAAATGGCCATAACTCCTTACTAGTTCAAACAAATATAATAAATCCTGACAACTGGGCGGTGACTACTTAAATTAGTTTATCCGTTCAATATATATAATAGTGTGATATTAAATCTGGTACGAAATGGTTATTAGGTACAAAAATAAATCGGAGTTTGATGAAATTCTTATTGTTATGGAATTTTCAGTACTAAATTTATTAATTACTTTTAATTGTCTTTCTGGATACATAACACGTACCACGGTAATATAATCTAACAGTATTCTAACTCCTTACAAACGCACAAAACTCGAGTTATACCTACGCGCCTCGAGCGCAGTACACCTTATAGATCACAACAGCCCCGATCGTGCCGAAATCACAACGGACGGTGACGGGTTTTGTAGCAGTGCTCTTTATTTAAATAATAATTATGGCGATGACGCGTAGAATTTATTGTCCTGGGGGCCAATTCTGCTATTTTTATATGACATTGATATTATATTTTGAACGGATTTAAAAGCGATATTCTGATAACCTAAGGTCATTCATTATCGTATTATTTAAAATAAACAGTTCGTCGTTGACACATACGATCTCGTTACAATTTCATTCAAATATCATATAATTTAGAAGAATACGCTTTTTGTGACGTAAGTATGACACTGACATGATATTGCGACTATATTTATTTAGCGGAATTGGGCCCCTGGTTTTGGTTGTTCGAATTCTTCGATAACTCATCTAGAGACAAGATTTTTTTAATCATCTGGAAGTTCCAAAAGTAAAGACTATATTATTATACATTGTCTTAATGTTACAAATAAATAAAGGGACCGGCTTACTGCATTTGGTGGGTGTGAATTCAGTAATAAAGGTCGTTGACATTGGCGTTCGCGCGCTGCGTTAAAAATGTACCTACTACGTTGCGGTGTGTAATCCTTAACTTATGCGTGATAAAGTCCAAATTTGATTAGCTTAATGTATTATTATGTTGGTATGCTAAAAATCATATTTGTATGATTATGTGGTAATAATGTATACTAGCAGAACACTTTTATCTGCGTTATGGACAATGTATTATTTCACTAGAGTCTATGATTAGTAGTACCTCCCGGAAATTTTTTAAAATGGAAGCTGATGGGAATCTGCTTAATTATGTATAACCAAAAGGTAATTTCTTAGGGTACTCACATACCTACATGATTTTCCTTTATTTGAATAAAAATATAAGTAATATGAACAATCAAAAAAGCAGAAAAAATGTCAAGTAGGTAGATGGTAAAAGTTTTATTTTAAACGTTCACATAAATAACATATCATATTACAACTCCATTGTCAGAATGTGTCGTCTATACAACGAACTTTTACCTCAACACAGTGACGAGCTGGACGTTTTCAACCGCGGACTGCTATGTTTTAACGGCCATTCTTCGGTTGCAAGTTTTTACTAGTCCGGGCTTACATAATCCGTAATATTATCAAATTCAATAATGGTTTTTTTTATATGTTAGTTTGCATCCGTATCTAACTGTAAACAAAATATTGCGTTCTGTTTTTAATTAGTTAAGACTAAATTAATTTAACCTCTGCTCAAAGAACCTCTATTTTCTAATTACCGTGGCGTGTCCGCACACCAACTTAATGTTAAAATTTGCTTATAATTTCTAAAACGTACAGATTTACTTTGATCCATTCAAGGTATTAAACGATATTAAGCAACGGGTATCACATAACAAAATATCGACTCAATAGAACCAGTCTGCAAATAATTATCATTAAATAACCGCATGTCCAATCGAAAGTAATAATTGCCGTGACATTTTCTGTTCTCGGGTGCACATCCCTAAATAACGGTACTTGGCACATCACTACCGCACGCGTCAGATCTCCTCAGTGTGTGCCGCGGCCCATCAGCAGGTCTCTTACGTTAGTGTACCGCCAACGAAGCACTTGAGTATATAATTACCGTAGTCTTGGTTAAAAACTTTTCTAATTACCGTTTTACTGATTTAAATATTTGATTTTTTATGTTCGACCCTAGTTGATAATGTAAATGGAACAGTACTTTGGCCGCCGTATGTTGTGATAAGCCAGTATTTGCATACTGTGTTGGTTTTCTTAATTTTTAAAAAAGTCTATAATTTTCTAATTACCGTATACTAATTACCGTGTGTTAATAATTACCATTGTATGAAAAATTAATACTTGTTTACACTGTAGCCGCGACGTCGTTGCGTCGTATTACTAGAAAGTTTTCGTAGAATATTATTATCATTGTCGGTAAATACGTTTATACTATATGCTGACCAATAATCGTCATCATCATCAGCCTATATCATTCCACTGCTGGACGTAGGCCTCTCCTATGGCGCACCAATGAGCTCGGTCTTCAGCTTTCCTCTTCCGATCCCTGCCCGCTGCCCTTCGAATATCATCGCCCCACCTAGCTACATTATTTAATTTGTAGGATGGGAAAACCCATAAAGACTAAAGAGGAAGTTAAAGAAAAGAGAAGGCTTTGTTACAAATCAAAAGAAAAAGAGAAAAAACGTACAATAAAAGAAAAAGAGATAAAAAATACTTCCTATCTGCGAAATGTCACCAAAAAAACCGGAAGAGAACTCAAAAAGGGAATAGGGAAAATTTCAGAGCTTACTATAAAAGACAAAAGGAAAAAGAAATCTGGAAACAATTCAGGAAGAAGTAGTGGTAGATCTAGATAACAGATCCTCCTGAAACTCTGTCAACACCATTACATCTCAACGATTCGTCATACTCGCTGCGTTAAAAAAATACTCTTAAACTGTATCTTTACAAACATGTTTTGAAAACCCAACTCAAAAAAGAAGTAAATCAGCAAAAAGAGATTTGTCTACAGTCGACTTCTTTTAGAAAAATAGAAGTTCCCTTTAAGAAGATACCAACTTTAATTAAATATAGGTTAATTATTCTAATGCTATAATTTTATTATGATTGTGTAGAAATGCATGTCGAATGAGTGATAAGTATTATCATTCTTAATATTTTACATGGACTTGATGATATTTTCTAATTACCGTTGCATCAAATATTCTACTTATCTAATTACCATACACATACAATTTTTAAGTCTCATTATCTAGAAAACCACCACTACTAGTTAAATGCCTCATTAACTATTGTATTCATATTTTTGATGTGTTTCATATTCTAATGTGTTTAATGTCAAATCTGTGAAAATTAAAAAGGGTACGGTAATTAGGCGAAGAACGCATAATTGGAGAATGACCGTTAAAAGAAACGTTAGACGTATTATGACAAGTGGTGCGTAACTCGCTTAGCTATATATGGATCGATTGTGTACTTGTACTATAATTTGTTTTTGATTTTTTTTTTTTTTGTGTCTAGTCACTTTTGTTATTTATTATTGTCATGTTGAGTACACATGTTTTGGAATGCTGTCTTGAACTTAACCTTTTGTTAATATTGTATAAAGCATGTTTTGACTGTATTCTGTTTTGTGTGCCAAATAAAAAAATAAAAAAAAGATGTAATTAAAATACTTGAGGCGGACAGCACTACCACTTGTTTGCGTCCGGCGCGTCTGTAGGCGTATAACTCGAGGAGACGGCGGCGGCGTTACAATACTGTTAGATTGTGTTACCGTGCACATACGTTTGATTGGAGTATCCAATATTTAACATTTGTTATAATAATTATTTAAGAAGTGATTAATTTCTCTTTTATTTCTATCTATATTGTTGTTTTGTTTATGAAGACGAAAAATTACTCACATGTAATACGTTCAAAGAAGTTTTATCAATATTAAACTGAACCAAATAAGCGAACTACCCTTAATTAGTATTAAAACTTCATGCCTTAATGACTTCACATTCATTTATCTTGCCAATTTCCTTGCAAAAAAAAGTAAATAATTAATTCAAAACATCCACACAAGAACAACTTCCAACATTCTGGAATAAAAAGAACAAAAACCATACTTCAGTTTATTACTATATTTTCTGGAACTTTCGCCCTTAATTGACAAAGGGGAACGCTTAAGAATCTTAGCAGTCGTATCTTGTAATACGGTGTGATAGGTGTAGCGGGTTCTGGTAGTAAAACGCAGAAAAGGTTCTATATGCGTTTATTGCCGAGTATTGTCTCACTTCCCTTGCCACGAGTATGACCGACCAACAACACGACACTGGCCTGAACACTAAGGGCTGCAGTCTCCCACGCTGTTCCCTCCGGTAGTGTGTAGGCAGGCTGCTCGAAGGCTGCGCGTAGCGGTAGATCCTCGCAGGCCGTTGTTTCAGCTGGCAGACGCCGGCGGTGCGAGTACGATGAGCAGGGTAGGCCAGACTCTTCGGCAGAGGTGACGCCGAAGGTGATGCAGGAAAGTGTAGCGGTCTAGGAGCGTAGCCGGAGTCTTAAGGTGAACCTGGAAACCGTAGCTGGGACCAGGATACACGTAGATGCGACGTAGGGTCAGTAGGTACGCTTAGTTATAGTAGGTAGGTAGTAGAAGCGACGTTAGAGTAGCGGTGCCGGCCTCTCTGTCGGCCCCTTTATATACCGGGCCCTCCATCAGGGTGAGAGTCCGTTTATGACCATATTTGGTCAGGCTTTGCGAGCGCGGACGATGGCTTTCTCTGATTGGCCGAGCGTATGGGCGGTACTGTGACGCAACGCGGTAAGTACCGGACATACGTTACAATACCGCCCGCCTTAGGAGACGATTTTACGTGGCTAACAAGGAAAATCCGACTAGCTGCGTTAGGTCTATGAGTCCGCTACTGTCCAAGCTAAGACGGCATATAGAGAGAAGGAAGGGAAAGTCTTCTACGGTTTGTAACAAATAGTTAGGCACCATAGTGTATAAGTTTTAGGTCCTTAATGTGCCAAAACCCAATAGAATTTCCAGACGCGTCCGACAATTCGTAAACGAGAGGCGACTTTTTATTAATCACTGTGCACTTCACGAATTTAGGGGCTAGTTCTTACAGAAGGACTTATCCTTGTCGCTCTGATAAAAAGTCCTTTTCCACACAGTGTCTCCCACATTAAACTCAGCTGGTTTACGGCGTAAATTATATGTTTGGGAATTCCTAGCATGAGCTTGAATGAGGAGTGCCTGAACTTTGTCAAATATGCCTGATAAGTGACCTATGTTTTCTGCGTAATCGTCGTAAAAAGGTATGTATACTGTATCATCAGCGTCCGTGTCGACATAGTGTGAGCCGCATGGAACTAATTCACGTCCATAGACTAAAAAACTAGGTGTATAGCCCGTGACTTCATTAACTGCAGTATTTAACGCAAACTGCACCTTAGGTAGGAGAGTGTCCCATAATCTCTGGTCATTTCCTACAAACGCCGCTAAGGTAGAACCAATGGTTTTATTATAGCGTTCGACCGTATTGACATGTGGGGAATATTTAGGAGTATAATGAAGATTAGGGATTTTGTACTTGCGCAACATAGCTTTTAAAGTAGCACTGACAAACTGTTTACCATTGTCCAATATAATTGTAGATGGTATACCATGAACTAAAAATATTTTTTCTTCCAAAAAATTAGTTATTATTTCAACAGTTGCGCGCCTGATAGGAAAAAGTAGACAGTATTTACTAAAACAACAAGTTACTACAAATATGTAGGCGTTTTGTTTTCTTGTGACGGGTAGTGGCCCCACCAAATCTACACTAATGGTTTGGAAGGGTCGTTCCATGGTTCCCAATGGTGCATGGTTCTGATGTTTGTGCGCGATACAAGTGTCGCAAGAATTTATGAACTTAACTACGTCATCGCGCATTTTGGGCCAATAGTAACGCAGTGCTAAGCGCTTGTAAGTTTTAAATATACCGAAATGCCCCGAAGTGGGTTCGGCATGGTTCTCTAATATGGCATTATTTCGATCAGAAGAAGGTAGTACTTCTTTCCATTCGAACTCCTTACGTAGCATACGCCTAGATTTAATCAAACGATACAATTTATTATTTTTAATAGAATAGTCTGGATAGTCATTAGGCGAAGATAAACAACCATTGTAGGTGGCTGAATACCATTGATCAGTGTCAACATTAGGGTCATTCACGTTATTATTATTCGCGTTAATTATATTTACAGGTAGGGATCGTGATAACGCATCGGCTATAATATTATCTGCGCCGCGCCGATGCTTTATTTCGAAGTTAAAGGCTGACAGACGAATCGACCACCGAGCTAATCTACCAGTCGGGTTGCTCAAGTTTAGGAACCATTTCAGTGCAGAATGGTCAGTATACGCCACGAACTTTAACCCGTTATCTAAATAACAGCGCCAATATTCGAGGGCTGTTAGAACTGCTAATGTTCTCCGTTCTGTTATACTGTAGTTTTGTTCCTATGCATTTAGTGACCTACTCATATAAGCGATTGGTAGTTCCACGCCATCTATTTCTTGTGTAAGTAACCCACCGATGCCGCTCGCACTCGCATCTGTGTGAACTTGAAAAGGTTTCTCGTAATCGGGACACGATAATATTGGTGCGGAGCTTAACAATTGTTTTAGTTTACAAAACGAGTCATCAGCTTCCACCGACAACTGAAATGGTGCGGCTTTCTTACCGGTAGAAGTAAGTTTGTTCAAAGGACCGGCAATAGTACTAAAATTAGGTATAAATCACCGATACCATGATGCAATGCCTAAGAGCCTTTTGACTTCTTTTTTATTCTTAGGCGTAGCATATTGAAGAATGGCTTCCACCTTACATGGGTCTACTTGTAATCCTTTAGAGTTTACTACGTAGCCCAAGTACTTCAATTCATCACGGAAGAATTTAGATTTTTCTAAGTTTATTGTAAGGTTCGCCGATTTTAATTTTTCGTATACTTTATTTAATAGTGACACATGAGCATTAAAAGATGGCGATATAAGCACGATATCATCTAAGAAAACGAATACAGAGTTTTCGAATTCAGGGCTGTTCGTAAACAAGTGATCCACCAAACGCTGTTATGTCGCAGGCGCATTCGTTAAACCAAACGGCATAGTCACAAATCTAAATGTTCCTCTAGTAGGCACATAGAACGCAGTCTTATCACGATCACATTCGCGAAGAGGCGTCTGCCAAAAGGACTTAGATAAGTCTATACTACTTAGATATCTAGCGTTCCTAAGATTGTCTAAAATTTTGGATACGTAAGGTAGTTTTTACGCGTCTTTTTTACTAATAGAATTAAGTTTCCGACTATCTAAACAAAACCTTAGTTTACCGTCCTTCTTAGGCGTTAGTAAAATCGGTGACGACCACGGACTTTCGCATTTTTCTACCACTCCCAATGCAAGCATTTCGTCTTATTCGTCAATAATTATTTTTAATTTCGCCGGCGGTAACCTATAATATCTTTGGCGTATCGGCGCAGAATCGCCAGAGTCTATTGCATGTTCTATTAAGTGAGTTCGTCCTAAACCGGTTTTTTCAGTAGAAATCGACTCGTATTGCTTTATAATTAACTTAGCCGTTCCTTGTTGTGACTCACTCAACTCACTAAAAGATTGCAATACGTTCGTGTTACTCGGCTTATTTTCACTTAACACACTACACGGCAATGTTTTAAGGTGGATACAGACTTTGCGAGGCATGCGCTACGAACGGCGCACAACGAATGCCTCTGTTTGAGGCGTGCGTGTTGAAAAACTATACCAACATATGCTCGGGTCGAGCCATCGCGTACGAAGCAAACGCCTCGTTTGTCTGTCTTCATGTTTGCTGCGAGGCATGTGCTACGCACAGACACGCGCGTGCGAGCCGCGCGTGTGCGTCGGCTCATTGCGAGCAGTGCGTTGCGTTTGGACGGTTGTGTCCGCATCGCTGTGATGTTTGCACGCATTATGAACGAAAAATTTGAATTATACGAAAATAAGCGATTATCCAAAACATCATTATTATTATAATAAAAACAAAAGAGAAGACATATGGCATTTAATTGCGAATGAAGTAGGTAGTGTAACCGTCGCTGAGCTGAAAAAAAATATCTTCTAGGATCTTATAGAAGGAAAAATCTCGAGAAAATAAAATATATTATTAAAGCAGCAGCGGATACGCGCACGCGATGCAAAGGTGCCATCTTGACTGCTGCTGTGTGGGTTGGATCGGCCCGAGCATGCGCTGCGCGCTGTTTGGCCCGAGCAAACGCAGTTTCATTCTCGCAGTCGAGGCGTACGTGGATATTGTACGCGGCGCACACCTCGAACATGCATGCGCGGCACCGTCCACAACTAATGTAATGCTCGCACTGAGGCACTTTGATCTTGTAGCATTTGCCGACATTCGTTGGCTCACCCTCGCACGTGCGTAGCACATGCCTCGCCACGAATATAAAGGTACACACCTTGCGAGGCATGCGCTGTGCGTCGTGCGCAGCGCATGCCTCGCAAAGTCTGTATACGGCTTAAGACATGCATACGGATGCGATATGGTTAGGCAGTAATTTAAATAGTTTTCAGAAATCGATGCCTTAAATTAAATTACTTGTAACTTCTGGAATAATATAAGCTTTTAATAAGTGGGTTTGATTATTAAAAGTAGTGGGTAAGCTGATAAGACCGCGCGGCAACAAGATATTTCCATTCGCGGTCCGAATGGAATTAGTGTTGTGACACTGCTGTATTTCTAACCCGGTTTTAGTAATTACCTCCAGATGGGAGTTGTTACCTAAAATTGTAATGGCTGAACCGGAATCGAGCAATCTACAAATAGGTAAACTGTTAATCGTTACGTTAACATAGGGCCGTAGGTCATTTTTAGGTTTATTATCCAGGATCGAGGCGACGGAATAACTAGAGAAATACACTTTTAGAGTGTTTAGCCAATGTCTCCAATCATCTTTGTCAAAATTGGTTGAATAGGTTGTAGAACCTAATTTAAATTTTGACACGCCTCGACCCTGACCAACTAGTTTTTTTGGTTTCGTCGATTTACAGTTCGGGCAGTTAGGGAATGTCACATCCCTACGGCCGCACTTGAAGCAAATAGCGAACCGATCGCGTTTGCATTCATTCAAACTGTGTTCATTGATACGGCAGCGCGGGCAGTACTTGGACGTGACTAGAGCGACAGAGCTAGGTTTAGACTTAGGTTTGCTAGGTTCGTTGTTCACAGTGTATTCGGACGTACCCTCTATAGTAGCAACGGGATAATTATTGTAGGAATTATTACGCGCTCGGTTATTAGGTTTGTGACTGTAAGCTAGGTCTGGTGCCAACGTGTCGTTATTATAATACGGTTCGCGGAATTGAGAGTTCAAACATTTCATCCGTTCGTAGTTTAAACATAACGTCTGCAGTGTTGCTATACTGTCTATTGAAGATATTGACGGAGCTAGCACTAGCGAGTAGCATGGACGTATGTTATGCAATAGAATGTCTAACTTTTCGCGTTCGGACAATCGCTTTGACGGTGACAGCCTAGCGAACAGCTGATTCATTATCGAGAGATAAACTATTATAGTTTCGGTAGCACCTTGAGTACGTCGGCGGATTTCATTCAATAACCGGTAGTCATAATCGTACGGTGTGAAATCGTCTATTAATTTAGTGGTGAGTTCTTCCCATGTAGTGAAATATTCTTTTCGGCCGCGGTACCAGTGAAGTGCGTTACCGGTGAAAATTTCGGAGGCATATGATAAAATTTTAGTGGAAGGTAGCTTACGCGCGGTTTGGAATTCGGTTACGCGTTGTAGGGACGCTCGGACGCATCCCGTACTGTCGTATTTTAGCTTAGACAGTTCGCTAACTCTCAAATGCTCGCAATGCAATACTGGGTCTAACCCTGCCTGCGTCGAGGTAGACGGCGCAGGTTGGACCTCTGCCACAGCATCAACTGAGCGAACAGCTGATTGCTCAATGGCGGACAGCTCTGCCGAGAGCTTGTCGAACTGGCTGCACAATTCGGTTATCCGTTTTGAAAACGCCGTAGGACGTTCCATCCTACGGAGTCTGTGGTATAAGTGGTTGTGCAGTGCGGTAGACCTCTTAGCTAGGTTCGCGTCGTAAGAGGCAGATAACGAATTTAGTCGCTTGGCCAGCTCAGAGACGGCCTCGCTAGTGCCCTCGAAGTCCACCGTGATGGCTAGGCCCGACTCCAAAATGTCATCATTTAGAATGGCTTCCAGTAATTTAGGGAGCTGCTTCCGCAGACCTAGGACAGAGGTAGCCGGCTCCTCACCTCTAATTGCGACCTCGTAAGCTAACTCGTTCTTGTTTAGCAGGAAATATTTTATGGGGTGTGAGCCCATGGTGTATGAATAACCGCGTAAGTATACACTACACACTACACTCAGTGCGCAAGCGTTCCGCCCTTACAAATGGCTTACTTTACGATTAGGCGTAACAGCTCGACCGTTAGGACTAATTAGAAAAACGTTAAGATTCAAATTTGCGAACTAGTACGTAGTAGGTAGTTACACTAAAAGGTAGACAATTAGTACAACAATACGTACCGGTTCACTGTAGCCGCACCTCCTCGCTTACAATAATGGAGACCTGCTAGAAGAGAACTCAAGCACGGAAAGCGAGACAATAACTCCTGTAGGCGCCACTATAGCGGGTTCTGGTAGTAAAACGCAGAAAAGGTTCTATATGCGTTTATTGCCGAGTATTGTCTCACTTCCCTTGCCACGAGTATGACCAACCAACAACACGACACTGGCCTGAACACTAAGGGCTGTAGACTCCCACGCTGTTTCCTCCGGTAGTGTGTAGGCAGGCTGCTCGAAGGCTGCGCGTAGCGGTAGATCCTCGCAGGCCGTTGGTTCAGCTGGCAGACGCCGGCGGTGCGAATACGATGAGCAGGGCAGGCCAGACTCTTCGGCAGAGGTGACGCCGAAGGTGATGCAGGAAAGTGTAGCGGTCTAGGAGCGTAGCCGGAGTCTTAAGGTGAACCTGGAACCCGTAGCTGGGACCAGGATACACGTTGATGCGACGTAGGGTCAGTAGGTACGCTTAGTTATAGTAGGTAGGTAGTAGAAGCGACGTTAGAGTAGCGGTGCCGGCCTCTCTGTCGGCCCCTTTATATACCGGGCCCTCCATCAGGGTGAGAGTCCGTTTATGACCATATTTGGTCAGGCTTTGCGAGCGCGGACGATGGCTTTCTCTGATTGGCTGAGCGTATGGGCGGTACTGTGACGCAACGCGGTAAGTACCGGACATACGTTACATAAGAAAAGACAAAGTAATGGGGGAAAACAATGTGTGTCATTAAATATTGTGTATACGGCATGGCCATGTTCGTAATAAAGTTCTGTAGGGTGAAGTGACTTTTTTCGGCCGACATTGTTGTTTGTAAATGTTTTTAAAAGGAGACATATTATAATGTCAAGGTTACTAAAGCTAATCTATAAAGAAGAGTTGTGAGATAGGGTATAATATCTTTAGTCTACAAAAAAGTATCATAAATATATACGGCAAAATGTGGAAGGTATTTGCAGTTATTTAATGACTAGAGGATGCTACGCCCGCACATTTTATTTTAATTTAACTTTTCCTCCCGATGTTGTGGGCATTTCAGGAAATCCTTTCTTAATGCACACCTACGGTCGCCAAAGCCAAATATCAGCTTTCTTCGCCCACCAGTTTTGACTGTGCGTTGTCTGTTAATCAGACAGAAACGCAAATTCATATCATCATTGTCCTAGCGTTAACCCGGTTGCATCCATGACACCAAGCGGACACCAGGCTCCAAGGCGTGTAGCCTTGGAGCCTGGTGTCCGCTTACTAGCCTAACCAGATATGACAGATGCATTTTCACAGAGACAGACTGCCGTCCGACATCCACAACCCACCGGGATAGCGATATTCAATGGAGAACCCAATTTTATCTGTACTTATTAATATATCAAAATAACGCGATAACCGTCACCCACGCGAAAATAAAATTGAAATTCGCTTCGTGAAAATATTTGAAACTTTAAAATATTGCCACGAAGCCTATTGCTCATCATTGCAAGAATATATCCACTTAAACAACAAGTTTATTACGGCTTCCATATTTCAAACTAAGTACAATATATAAGAGTGAGTCATGCTAGACGTTCTCATTAAAACGGGATAATTCTCGGCATTCATATAATTCCGTGATAAGAATTTTCCTTTTTCCATTTGGGTTGAAAAGAGTTTTAATGGCGTTGGCGTATTGACACGAATATTTCTTTTTCATAATCATCAGCCTTTGATAGTCCACTGCTGGACTAGGCCTCTCCTTTGAAAGGAGGAATTGGCCTACTATACCACGCTGACCAAGCGGGTTGGTATAGGGTTTGTATCAAGTTTTCCTTCTCTTGCAGTGCTTTTCTCTACATACTATGCTCCCTCTGTCGGTTCTTACGACACCCATGGGATGATATGGGGTGGTGACAATTCGTATTCTTAATCCGTCACCACACGGACAATTTCTTTTTAGTAATAGCTTAATGCCATTAACTCTGCAGAGTAAAAATCATGGCATTGAATCCTGCATTTGTGGGTTTATATTTCCTTGAAAGTAATGTTTCTAGCGTATTCATTATTAAGGAAAATAGTAATAAAAAAAACAGGAAAATTTATCATGACATGTGTGAACCAAGAAAAAATTTCAAAACCAAATTGAAATTTTGTCAAAACAATGAGCAACAGATCAAGATGAATATTATCGCTGAACAGCACAAAGATAAGCAATTCGGTAAATTCTGGAACTCTACTAAGAAACTTAACCCAAAGCCTGCCTGTGAGCGTTAGTGTTCTACATGATCCTCGTGACATAGCTAATGCCTTTCAGCAATGTTTCAAAGTGGAATCACCTCTTGTAACTTCGCCAGTGCTTCAGATGCTCAATGCTGGGACCCAGGGTGACATTGTTAAATTGAGATTCTCGGCTAAGGAAATTTCGAATATTATTTATAAAATGTCTCGGGGTAAGTCTCCTGGCCTCGATGGTCTTAGTATCGAGCATCTGAAGTACGCCGGTGTCCACATGCCGAGGGTGCTCGCGCTGTTATTTAATTTATCAATTTCACATTGTTACTTACCTGAGGACCTCATGCTCAAAAAACAAAAATGGTGACCCTTCGGACCTGTCCCATTACAGGCCAATCTCCAACTTGCCACCATTATTGCAAAAATTTTGGAAAGTCTGCTTGATAAGCAGCTTGAGAAAAATATACACCTACACGATGCACAATTTGGCTTTAGGCCGAACCTATCCACTGAAAGTGCTATTTTTTGCCTCAAGCAGACTGTTTATTATTACGCGGCGAGGAACACGCCCGTGTTCGCATATTATCTGGATCTGTCCAGGGCATTTGACCTTGTAAATTACGATGTATTATGCGCAAAGCTTCACAATGTCGAGGGGCTCCCTTCAGAATTAATATGGTTACTCAAGTTCTGGTACTGTAATAAAGAGAATACTGTTCGATGGGGAGGCACTTTTTCAGAAGTGTACAGATTGCAGTGTGGGGTGAGGCAAGGGGGGCTGAGCTCGCCGCGCCTCTTTAACTTGTACATGAACAGCCTGATTGAGGGGCACAGTAGCACCGGTCTTGGATGCTCAATAGATGGTACTTGCATAAATAATATAAGTTACGTTGATGACATGGTGCTGTTGAGTCCCTCAGTCACAGCTTTAAGGTGTCTCTTAAATATCTGTGAGGAGTATTCAGGGGCTCATGGGCTGAGATATAACGCCAAAAAGAGTGAGTTTATGATATTTAAAGTCGGATTAAAAAATATCAAGCGCCCGCAGTCACTCTTTGCGGTACAGCACTAGAACAAGTTAGTAAATTTAAGTATCTGGGTCACTGGGTCACCGATGACTTATCCGCTGACTTGGACATCGAGAGGGCACGAAGAGCGTTGTCCGTTCGGTGCAATATGCTCGCACGTAGGTTCGCGCGTTGTACAAAAGAGGTCAAAATTACTTTATTCAAGTCGTACTGTCAGACACTGTACATGTGCGGGCTATGGGCAAAGTACACGCGCCGAGCGTACAGCGCGCTTCGCGTCCAATATAAAAACGCCTTCAGGGGAATGTTGGGGCTGCCGCGGTGGTGTAGCGCGTCTGCTATGTCAGAAGCGTGCACATCTGATTTCTTCGCGGTGATGCGCACGCGTTGTGCATCTTTATTAAGACGGTTGCGGCTCAGCTCCAACGTTCTCCTGAGGACCTTGTCTGAACGGTGGGACTCACCTATGTTGCAGGCATGGATAGGGCTACACTGCCTTTGCAACAGAAAATGAGTGTGTCTTATGCCCTACCTTTGTCATTACTTTTTTATTTTTTTATTATCACTAACATTATTTATAAGCCTGTGTTACTAACAAAATTGAATGTATGGAACTGGTTTTCTAAGCAATAAACAAATTATTATTATTATGAAAAGAGCTTTAATGGAGTCTCAATGTTACAAAGTGAACGTTGCAGCGATCTCAGATATTGTCACTTGAACGGGTGACCCCTAGTATGGCATTTACATCAGAACGCTACCATGCTTCGGACAGTACCTACGCAAACTACTAGTTCCTGACTTCAAGATAAGAATCATTAAGCCATGTAGAATCAATAATCCTGACATGACTGTATCCATAATGTGCGACATATACCTACCGTCCATCGTTCAGTACACAATTTACAATACCAATCACACCGTAAACATGAAATTTTATCCGCGATGTCGACTAGTATGAGATTTTTATAGTAACGTCTAAGAAATAAATCATCTCTAAAGTTTTTATATCCATCATGGCAGGTCAATATTGACTGTGTATTAAAACAGTTTTAACTTATTGTATATGACGATCTCGCCATTATTGTATTCGCTTGTGTTGCCGTAATTTATCACCACACTATCGGCCAACAATCTTGAACTATAATTAAATACACCCAGAATTTAGATTGCATTTAATCAATCTTTCACTACAAGTTCATACTGTTTATCATCTCAGTTGAGTGGTTCCATTAACACCCGTTCCAACGACTTCAAACTCCAATCACTTCTGAGTGAATTCAAGTTTTCCTTTGTTTAATATTTGTGGCGACAGAGTCTGCAACTTGCCTCTTAGACGGGAATTCGGACAAACGGAACTAAAATGAGCGGATGAATGCAATTTACAGTTTTATGGTAATTAGGTACTTGAACATAATTAGTTGTAATGAAACAAGAACCCGCTGGTGGGCCGTACCGAACTTAAAGCATCTCGTTCGAAATTTTGTTACAACCTGACTTTACTAAACAACGAGTAGCTATAATATTTCCTTTTGACCAAAATTAAAGCATACGAGAACGGACATGTAATTTCAGTCATAGCAAAAAATAAACAACTAATTACTTCAAACTCCTTGAAGTATATTATCTATATTAGATACTTACTTCAAGTAAGTATCTAATATAGATAATATACTTCAAGGCAATATACTTCAATAGCATAATATTGAAATCTGTATCTATAATAAGCGATCTAAAACTTTCGCGTATACAGTATATAAGCTCATTTTGCCGGTCTTCATCGCGATAGCTAAGTATTGCAAATTCCTTGCTATTTTAAACGTTTCGACTGTATCAGAATGCTGGTATAATATACTCGTACATGTAATAATATGACAATTAATATTTCTGACAACCTTTTAGAAAATTGCAGCTAAAATTGCTTGCCTTTGTTCTACTCAGCAGACACATTATATTTATTACCTGTTAGCTTAGCAATATATAAACCCCTTTTAGCAAGATACAAATGTAATGCAAAGTCATAGTTAACTGCTTTTACCCTTGTCAACTCACTTGACCTTCACTGTGATACAGTAAGCGCATAATAATAATATCCGTTGAACCGCTTCGCTCAGCATTGCACCCTTCCAAAACTAGTCTAAACCGAATTTAATGAAGTTTGAAAGGAACCACAGGAGCACAAAGCCCTAAAAGTACTTCTTCAAAACCTTTCAACGACAGATTATTGTTTGCCTCCGGCTTACAGGCTAATAAATTATCGCTTATCTTGTTTACCATTCAAAAGAGATTCTGGGGGTTGGCCCTTAATCCATGATAATGGACGATCCCAATTTTCAGACATGGCTGTTCAAATAAAAAAGGCCTTTCTCTTATACGTTTTATTGCAACTTTTAAGTTATATCAAAGGTTTGAGAAGACGATTTCTTTTCGGTTCAATCGCTAGGATTTCGATTTGACTTATCGTTGATCGGTATCTTGATAACGTCGCATTTATTGAGGCTTTTTCTGTATGAAAATACAAGGTATTTTAACATGTTTGACATATTAATATGAAATACTTAGAAGCAGTTCCATCACCCCTGAACAGATAAAACCTGTTCAGGCAAATTTTAATAGAATTTATATGACCTTTGGTGCTAAGTAATTTAAATGGAACATTTCAGTGTGTAACCATAATAAAAAGTTTATGTTTACTTTAATAATCTAGAATCACTTTTTCCCGCCATGAATTAATGATAATTCATCAACAATATGCGATGTCACGCACAAATTGTAGACAAGAATGATTGCACGTTTTATGACGTAACGAATTTCAAACTTTTGTCGACTTTTAAGTTCATTATCATCAGGCCAATATTATATACTGTCATACTGCTGGGCACGGGCCTTTTCTCACTATGAGCAAAGTAAGGCCGTAGTTCACCACGCTGGCCAAGTATGGGTTGGCAAACATTACATGTCTGAATACATTATGGAGTAATCTCCAGAATGTATTCGAAAGTTAAGTCATAAAACGCGCAATCATTCTTGTCTACGAACACATCGTGAGAAAAAGAGTGAAAATCTAATGACTTTCACTCATTTTCTCACGATGTTTTCGTTCATCGATAAGCAAGCGATAATTAACTTTCAAATATCCAAATCAAATAAGTAATTTTATTACCACTAACCCTCCACGTACGTATAATTGCTTACTGTTTTTCTTCTTTTCCCATTATCGCAGGTAGCAAGCCTGCATGTTTGCAGAGTGACACCTGTCAGTAGTCCGTCCGTAAACCTGCACCCTTGCCTTTGTGGGAACGTGTAAACACCACGTAGCGAGGCTCAATTTACTTCCTCATTAAATGCAGCCTGCAAACCTTTAAGCAATTCATCGACTCGAACTTACATATAATGAGCCTGTGTATCTCTTATGAATAAGGTTGGGAGATGTGTATTAAGAGCAATATGTCTATTGCTGTCTATATATCTTCAATATTTACTGATACCGCCTTAGGAGTGGACTTTGTTGAAATGTTCTATTACTTGAAAAACCGTGAGTTGTTACAATAGGTCTGAAAAGTTTTGTTTGTAGTGAACTGAGATGGTTTATACTTGATGCGATGTGAATAGATACCAGATGCTTGCTGAAAGTTTTGGCTTATCTACTTGGATACAAAATTTAACTTTTACCGCGACAAAATGTATGAAACGGATGATTTATTTTCCCGAAAAGTCCGGGAGTAAGAAAAGTCAAAACTAGTTCATAATATTGATTATAATGACTTAACAATTATGGAATATGGCTATCTAAACATGTAATCGCTCTGTGAAAAAGCTAACATTCAGTCAGATCTGGTTAAATTAGTAAGCGGACCCCGCATTGTAACTGGTAAAACGCTAGGCGGATCATGATGAACGAATACAATGACACCCCAAGGGTTTTGCGTTATACTAAAAACTTGATATTTTCATATACGAGGTTAAAAGCGAAGCCAGCGTTTTGAGTGGCTTTTTTTTTCTTTTTTTTAGAGACAACTCCCGCATTAGGACTAAATCCTGTGTCGCGGGGAACTTTACAAAAATACAACTAACGGACACAATGAACACCCAGACTCGAAACAACAATTTATGAATCACACAAAGTGTTGTCTAGTGTGGGGATCGAACCCACAACACTTCGGCACAGTGTCAAGCAGTGAGGCGCCTGCTTAAACCACTACGCCAACCGTGCAGTCACATTTACATAACAGTGGGAAGAGCTTTTCCATCGACCTATTTTTTATGGTCTGAAGTACCTATTCACTTTTTTTTGAGGGTACTACATGCTGGTTAGAGCACATTACCAAAGCAGAGATGAGTCTTATGTGCAACCAAACTTTGCAACTTTTTTATAATTAAGACTGCCTCTGTGGTCCAGTGGATAGCATATGCGTCTACTGATCGGAGATCCCGGGTTCGATTCCCGGGTCGGGCAAAAGTGTTACTGAGTTTTTCCGAATTCTCAGTAGCAGCACGGAGTCTGGTTATGTGCCCGGTAGCGGCAATAGGCTCGCACCCTATTAAGAAATGTGGGTGTACACAACACATACATTTCGCCACGAATTACACCTCTGCTTACCCCATCAGGGACGCAAGTGTGAGTCTATTGAAAAAAAAATTTAAGCCTAACCGAATTTAGCCATTAGATTCAACAAAACATTGTCTACGAATTTTATCACAGATTTTTTGGAATTATATTAAAACTGAAATATGCAAAAGTAAATTTCTGAATTGCCCTCACTTTCATGAAAATTAATCACTTATTTTTATACATGATATCGTGAAGAATTGAGGAAATGCCAAGCACTGTCTTATACGATGTTACCTACAACAAAGTCCTTGAAAACTCGACAAAACACCCTACTCAATAAAGGAAAATATTTACAATAAAATGCTCATAAAAATCGCAGCACAATTACTCCAAAGGTATTTGTACAATACGGACTTCTACGAAACAATGTCACCGGTCAGCCACAGCCACAGCCATCTTTACAATAAAGGTTTTTTATCAAACATTAATAATTGTTCTCAATAAATTAAGTCGATATGAGTTTTTGCGAAAATGCCGAGATATGATCCATTTGTCAATGAAAGGGAGAAAAATACATTGTCATTCCAGTACGTCTAAATGATCTTATATTTTGATATGAGTTATTTGTTTGTTCTTTTTACCAATAATATGACAAATCGAATACCGTGATATTGGCCTCCAAACCTCGTCCATTGAATTGTTTGTAATTTGAAATATATAGTTAGTAATGTGCATATTAAATTGTTATGTATGGCTTGCCGTTACTGTTAACAGTAAAGGAAAACATCCTGAGAAAATCTACATGTCTATGAGTTCTTAGTAATGTTCTCGAAAGACGTGTGAAGTCTGCCAGCTAAGGCCTTACCTTTATCCCAATGAGAAAGAGGCCCCTGTCCATCCCCATGCCCATGAAAAAAAAAATTTACTTACCGAAATATTTTCTAAGAGGTTACAATTTCGTGACCAAGCACAATTCTCATACACTTACGTTGATTCATTAACCCCTTGTATGCCGGAACGCAGATCTACGCGAGACACAATAGCTTTTTAATTGTGTCTGGTATTCCGGCATACAAGAGGTTAATCTAATTAATGAAACGTGTCCTGGCCGAGCTTAGGCATAATACTCGCAAGCTCAGTATTCTTTACCCACAATACCTTTATCACTCAATTGTTCCACAAACGGTACATCTGTCATCGAGCCTTTTCTCAAAGAGCTTCAGATATGCGCCGTCAGTTTACTCCACGCGCTGAGCTCAAGTAACAACATTAGGTACTGTGTCAACTGACACAGAAAAGTTAAAGGTTAAGATAATTAATATAGATAATGAAAATGAATGTAGTCAAATTTCGGCGGTAATCGAGATAAAGTTACAATAGCGCTAATTTACGGGCAGGTATTATGATTTTGTATTGTAAGTCTGAATGGAAATCTTATTTCCCTACTATAGAGTATTTATCATCATGCTAGCGCTGTTCAAAACCGGGGTCCACTTTTTGGCTGTATCTCTTCCACTTCGCATAGTCTTCAGCATCCCTGGTGGTTAGTCGATTGAAAGGGAGTGTAATTGATAGAGTATTATAGACACTTAAATTCTACAAATACGAATTTGTGGGCAACTATATGCGTTGGAAGAAAATCTCTGTAGGTACTCGTAAAGTTGTTGTTAGATTAAACTTATAACTATTTCTCGATAAAATTTATTCATTTGAAAAATACAGTAGAAAGTATAAGTTGCCTTTCGAAACTGAGCCTTTAATATTGTGTGTATAATTCAATATGAGACTGAAGAGAGAAATCAGTAACTTTTTGCCGAGATAATCCATTCCCAAACGGGCAGAGACGCGGGAAGAATTTTGGAAAGTAGATATATATAAATAATTTACGCAGTGTGACAATTTAAAGTATAACACCATACGTGCAGTCAAGACTCTAATAGTGCTCATCTAAAAGTGCTCTCAGCATTGCACGGCAGCCATACAAAATATTTACCTATTTTAATTCAATCTTTGCAGGCCTCATTCTCATAAAACTTTACACATTCGCTTTGGATGTTGCTCCGAGTGGTAAAGATCTAAGATAATCTCGCCTGTTTCATTGTTAAATGTGTTAATTAAAGAACTCATTTACTTTGTATCATATATTCCAATATTGTTACCATAGTTCATTCATAGAATGCATCCTTTCATAAACGAAGAATATTTATATTCTCATATACTAAAGTAAATTCAAAGGGTTTCTTCTCAGGATTTCTTTCTACCCAGTAAATATTGAGGCGGACTTTTGATGTGAACAACCATTTTTATGTCTCTTAAGCTAGTAGTACAACGACTCCATAATTGAAAAGTTGGAAACGCTCAAGTGAATTCGTTGGTTGGCGTAACGCTGTAAGCATTAGAAGTTGACAATAAAGGTTTTCCAGAGGATAAGTGGTTGTTTGTCTCACTAAGATACGAAGAATTTTTTTTTTTCACATAAAAGTCAGCACAGTGTTGATATTAGCTTACGAAAACTTGAGTAATCTTAGAGGTCTTAATTTATGGCAATGGTGAGAGTCAATATTATTTCCATTTATATGCGTCCTAATATTATTACGAAGGTAAAAGTTTGTGACGATGGATGTTTGCATAGAAGAATGTTTGCTACCTTTGCAGGCAAGAACTACCGAACGGCTTTTGATGAAATTTGTCAGTGATATAGCTACGAAATATACATCAGAATAATCATCCTTTTGTTGTGATAGCTGATCACCACGCCGGCGAAGCCACCGGACTTTATCTACTACAAAATCAGTCTCGTCAACAAAAAAACCTTTTGTAATAACACAACTAAATCTCGATTATTTTCGAAGTGGTTTGAAGGATAAGGATCAAATAAATGAAGATAGGAATAGTTTTGTTTATCACAAGTGTAATATAACTTACCAAGGTCGTTCTAACCCTGCGCTATTTATTTAGGTTGAGTCTTGATAACAGGGAGAGCTTAGTAATATTACACTAATAGACTTTACCCGCGGCTCCGCCCGCTTGGATCGGAATCGGTTTCGCGGTAAAAAGTAGTCTATTGCACTTTCCAACCTCCTGCCTATCCCCACATACACACAATAAAATTAATTATAATAAAGCGTCGCTCGATTGCAACGTGTAAGAAGGACTGACTATCAAGAATAACGAATAGACACGCATCTGTTTGTGATGATCTTAAAAAGTACTGAACGGATTCATGCAGTTTACACCAGTGTACAGAGTGGTTCATGGGGAAGATTTAGTGTGTTTAATTTATCGCGATCAGACATACCATGCGACTGGCGAAGCCAACGGCAATATTAGTGATATAATGTCCTTCTTTTCTACGGCCTTTTGTGCAATATAATACGTCGACGTGATTCTATATTCTAATTTTTTTCTAGGTAGCATATTTGAAGGTAAAAGCGGCAGGCTCTACTTTATGATACATTCCATAAATTAGAATTGCTATTTATGATTAGTAAAATATTGGTTTATGGTACATTTTACGATGTATCTTGTTTGTATAGTCGTTTTAACATTATTTTACGGTTCGCGATACGAACCTTTTAGGCTTATATTCTATTTTAGTGTCTGATTGCTAAGAAATTAAGTTGTAAATTTTTGATGTTAGTGTATTTTTTATGTTATTTTATTCAATCAATTGACCCGCAATAAAGTGGGTCGATCATTTAAACGAGAATGAATATATATACCTTTATGCTACCGTTTGTTGGAGGCTTGAAGGAACAAACCGACAAACAAATATGACTTATTTGTTTGTCGGTTCGTTCGGTCAGTTCTATACTATGAATTCATAGTTTTTAATCGCGCAAAGTCTGTACCTATTTACCTATGATTTCAACAGCGAGTCATCAATTTAAGACATAGATACACGTTGCCCTATGTTATCATACTACGTTGATATAACAACACTAATCAAAGCATGCTGTGTGCAAGACGAAAGACAATTTTTATTTTAATAAAATAACAATACATGCATCTGGTTTTTACTATTTTCATTTTTCACCTATAACACCCCACTCGTCCACCCAAAATCGAAACAACAATTTGTATACTACACAATAAATATTGCCTCATATAGAGATCCATTGGAGAGCCATATATCCAGCAGTGGACTGTGACAGGCAGATAATGATGACCATAGTGATGATAGAGATCGAAAGCGGGCCAATCATTGGGCGAAGTGTTAAACGGTAGCGACCTCTTACACTAATACGCCATCTCTGTGGTCAATTTTATCCTGACACACAATTTTAACTTGTAATTTAATTAGATCAAATACAATGCGAAGGTACAAAATAAAATTGAGCAGTTCAATCCAGAAAAACAATAACAACATTTAAAGATTTGGAATGAAAGAGAAATTGCATAATAATGAACTGCAGACCCGTTTGCACCAAGACAGACTTCCTAAAAGGTTTGTTGGAATCCGGTTGAATTTCTAATTTTGTTTGATGATTTCGTTCAATATTTTGGCACATTATTGACAATGGTTTGGAAGACGTTTGTTTTCTTTAGTTTATTTGGTCCCGTTTCTTCAATAATTTATTTTGTCTTATGGCTCTACCAGTCTGACAGTAAGTGGTAATTTAGTACTATCTACTGTCAGATTGGTAGAGCCAGCTGGTGGTGAACCTGACCAATATTCTAAATATGGCTTATTCCCTAAAATTGATTTTCTTACATTACATTAAAGTCAACTTAATAATGAGTCGCCTGATGACCCGTATGTATATAGATCTGGGTTATTCTTAAGATAGTAATACTGGAACTTAAGACATCTCTGGTATTAGTCAGGGATTGAGGTAAACTGCGCCAAAGTCCTCGCTTTCAAAGGAGACAGGCTCTGGTAGTTACTCGGTTTATACAGGAGTAGATTCGATGCTGGATCGTGTAACAGTAGCCGATTTCTATGTTGATAAGTCTTGCGTGCTCTCTTAAATTGGGATGTTCTTTTATTTCTCTATTGTAACTGGAATATGCCATCAGCAATAAATATTTTTAGATAACACTTACCAATATTCAATCAATGGATACAAAAAATGTTCAGACTAACAACACCTATTTGTTGATAATACAAACTTTCGCACTGTTGCACGTGCCCATGTGCCAAAATAATAATTAGGAACGTACTACATACGGCGCAGAGGTGAAAAGTAAGGTACCCATTTAAAAAAAACCGTCCTCGAAGTAGTCAATATTGTATAATTAAATTACAAATATTGCTTTCTTGGTTTTCAAAGGCCTAACTTAATATTTTTTTGTTATATGTTATATTTATATGTATTATCTATACATATAAATAAAATTGAAGTGTCTGTCTGTGATTTCAAAATAACTATGCTTTTTCAAGTGCATATAGTAAGTTACACGATTCTAAGTCCAAAACAACCCTTTTTAACATTTTTGTCTGTCTGTCTGTCCGTCTGTCTGTCTGTCTGTCTTTCTGATTGTCCGGGGTAATCTCTGGAACGGCTGAACCGATTCAAATAAGACTTTCCCTGCAAGGTAGAGGACTTTATAGCGCTACATATAGACTACAATTTGACCCGGTAGTTGGCGCTGTTGTCGCGATAACAAGTCTTTACTTCTTCTGCTCATCTATACATATACATATAAATAAAATTGAAGTGTCTGTCTGTGATTTCAAAATAACTATGCTTTTTCAAGTGCATATAGTAAGTTACACGATTCTAAGTCCAATACAACCCTTTTGAACATTTTTGTCTGTCTGTCTGTCCGTCTGTCTGTCTGTCTGTCTTTCTGTTTGTCCGGGGTAATCTCTGGAACGGCTGAACCGATTCAAATGAGACTTTCACTGCAAGGTAGAGGACTTTATAGCGCTATATATAAGCTATAATTTGACCCAATAGTTGGTGTTGTTGTCGCGATAACAAGTCTTTACTTCTTCTGCTCATCTATACATCTATACATACAAATAAAATTGAAGTATCTGTCTGTGATTTCAAAATAACTATGTTTTTTCAAGTGCATATAGTAAGATACACGATTCTAAGTCCAAAACAACCAACAACTTTTTAACATTTTTGTCTGTCTTTCTGTCCGTCTGTCTGTCTGTCTGTCTGTCTTTCTGTTTGTCCGGGGTAATCTCTGGAACGGCTGAACCGATTCAAATGAGACTTTCACTGCAAGGTAGAGGACTATATAGCGCTACATATAAGCTACAATTTGATCCGGTAGTTGGCGCTGTTGTCGCGATGACAAGTCTTTACTTCTTCTGCTCATTTATACATATAAATAAAATTGAAGTGTCTGTCTGTGATTTCAAAATAACTATGTTTTTTCAAGTGCATGTTTGCATGCATGTTTCTTTCTGTTTGTTTGGGGTAATCTCTGGAATGGCTAAACGATTCAAATGAGACTTTAACTGGAAGATACAGGATTTTATAGCGCTACATATAGGCTACAATTTGACTCGGTAGTTAGCGCTGTTGTTATGACACTATTTTTTGTATAATTAAATATAAAAGCAAAGGGTCAGTCATATTGAAATCTGGAATACCGCCGGCTGTATAAAGATAAGATTTGGCAGAGAACTTTCAAAAACGTTACTTTTTCCGCGTGCGAAGCCGCGGGTACCAGCTAGTTTATATAATAAATATGTATTTTTAAAACAACTCTTGCACTGGTAATAATCTTATTGCTTGGGGCACTATAATATTCAATTAACGCATACAAGTTACACACACAGACTCACAATACCGATTTGGTAGAAGGCTCAGGGCTAAATAGGACGGCACCCGCACCATTTAGCCCCTCCGTCGTGTCGTCAATATTGTTAGCAATATAATTAAATTACAAATATTGCCTACTTTGTTTCAAAGGCCTAAAGTAATATTTTAACAACACCGTATTCTTTTGTTCTCCGAGATCAAACACTTCAATAAACAATCGTGATATCGCAGAATTATACAAAATTTTAATTTTACAAATGAAGCTTTTATAGACTTAAAACAAAATCTACCGTTCATTCGCTGTACGCAAAACGTACTCTAAATATTTATTACTCTCGAAATGACTTAATTTTTGACTCGTTCGACCGAAAAGGATGTCGCATCTTTGGTTAGGGAGCAGCTTATGTCATTTTAGAAATTTTGACAGTTTTTCTAGCGTGGCGGTTCGGAGATTATGTTTTGCTGCTTTAGCCTACTTGATCGTTGAAATAAATAAAAAAACGCATGTTTGGAGCCTTCATGATTGAGTTTTTTATATAACAAAGATAAGTTGCTTAAATTGTGTCCATTGTTAGTAACAAAAGGATATAGCTTGGATAAAGGACTTGCTATTTTTCACTTTATCAAAGAGCTAAAAGATTTTGAGCTAGAATTGCCAGAAACAAATCAAAACTAATTGTTTCGTGAAAGAAATTACGCACAAATTCTTGTCACAAAAAGTCTTCGTGCATTGTGAAAACTCAACAAAGACAAAAGTGCTTTTTTTCATTCTCTTGTAACAGAACATCAAGCATTCGCCGTCCTTAAATTATTGTAAACAAACAGAGTCATGCATAGAGCCAAACAGTTACGAACATTCTCATGATCGTTCTAGCGAACGCTCTACTAATTGTTGATGTCACTATTCCTCATGACGAGAATCTCGTGAGAGCTGAAAAGGAAAAACAGATTAAATATCTGGACTTGGCTCACGAGTTATTGTGCCGATAGTCGTGACCGTTAATGGTCTAATAGCCAAGAGCCTCGACTGTCACCTAAAGAGGCTCGCGTTGGGTGCTTGGGTCAAGGGTCTGATGCAGAAAACAGTACTTCTGGACACGGCACGTATTGTGAGGAAGTTCCTGTCTATGGAGCCCTAACCACCGGCAGCTTGGACCCTGTTCCCGATGCTGGTGGGACCACACGGTTATTTTTATATTTTTAAATGTATTTTTTTTGTAAATTGTATATTTAAAAATGTAATTTTAATTTGATAAATGATTAATAAAGGAAATAATAATAGTTTATTTATTTTCTCTCAAAAAGGTACATAATATTGGTTACAGTGAGTCAGTACAAAACTGAAAATTCAAACCTTAGTGACAGCTGGAGTCTGAACTAGGTTCTAGACCTGTGTGACAAATCTCCAGGCTCGTAGGGAGATGGTTCGTAGGGTGTATGATCATGGGTTGTGATAATAAGATTTAAAATAAATACTTATCGCACTGACAGAACATTACAAGTTTTATACAGGTCGATAGTGGGGAAGCAGAAGGGGAGTTTCCATCCCACCTTTAGCAGTGCTCTCTGTGCACGTTCTAATTTTAACAAATAAGATTTCGACGTCACTCCCAGGTCACTATACAATATTGGGTGACAGATTGACAGAGAACCAAGTACACCATTCTCAGAACTTTAGTGTCAGCAATATGACGGAGACCCTCAAAGACAAATATTATTTTCCGTAGTCTTGAAGCTAGTGAGTTAATATGAGGATGGTATGTAAGGGTACTATCAAGCTGTACACCCAGATATTTGATACAGTTTGTTCCAGTAAGGCTGGGGCAGCGGCAAGAGCCTTGTAGGGGTACATTGCAGGAGTGGGCTGCTAGACTGTAAGGTGTGAAAGAAGATTGGCCATGTGGTGAAAGAGAGAAGGTAACATATTCAGTTTTATTAACATTAAGTGTTAATAGATTCAGAGCCAACCAGTTGGTGACGGAGTTAAGGCCACTCTGAGCATACTTATTTAAGTATGCTCAGAGTGGCCTTAACTCCATCGTGGGAATTGACATTTGCCAATTCCCACGATGGGGCGTTAAATATTAGGGCAGTATCATCGGCGTAGGTGAAATTAGAGCCATTTGCCAGCTTGAGTTGGCAAAGGTCGTTAATATACACCAGGAATAAAGTGGGACCGATAATACTGCCCTGGGGGACCCCGTACGATAAGGACAGTTCCTCACTCGCCCCATTATCAATTTTGATATACTGTTGCCTGTCACTGAGATAACTCCTTAATAAAGAAAGTTGTTTGCCTCGAATGCCAAATTTCTCAAGGTTGTCGATGAGTATGCAGACAGAGATCGTGTCGAATGCCTTAGCCAAGTCAAGAAACACGCCTATGACTATTTCCTTCTTGTCCAAATTAGTAACAATATGTGTTGTTAACTCGAGGACGGCAGTGTTTGTGGAAATACCAGACCGACATATTGAGTTGAAGATAAAAGTCGGTTTTGCTCTAAGTATTTTATCAATCTGGTATTCATAAGCCGCTCCAGAAGTTTAGAAAGTGTTGGCAAAATAGAGATTGGTCTATAGCTATTCGGACGATCTCTGTCTCCTGATTTGTAGATGGGGTGGACCACTGCAAGCTTAAACGCATCGGGGAATATGCCTGTATAGAAAGCCAGATTACAAAGAAATGTGATAGGGGGGATTAAAATCTCTCTAAATCTCTTAAGAAATGAGCCAGAAATATCATCGGAACCTGCTGCGCAATCACTTCTAAGGTTGGATATAAGTAGCTCGACTTCGGATTCATCTGTATCCAGTTGTACAAAGGAGCGTTGACGTGCTTCAGGGTGCTGATTATTGTTGGGCTTCTTTGTGGGAGCCGTGACGATATTTTCATCTAACAGCCGCCCAATATTAGCAAAATAAGAGTTCATTTCGTTAACAGAGCGCTTGGGCTTGGATAGTGAAAGAAGGTCGCCCGCCGGAGGTTTTTGTTTCGTAGTGTGAGTAATTGTGTTAATAACTTGCCAGAGCTTTTTACTATTGTTTTATGCATCATTTAATAACTCTTTTTCAAAGTTGCTTTTGCGCGTTTTTGTTAGCATTGTACACTAGTTTCTATACCTATTATAAGTTTTACGAAGTATTTCGTTATTAGGTTCTTTCATTAGTTTAAGATGTAAATGGTCTCTGTTACGTAAACATTTTAGAAGACCTGGAGTCAACCATGGCTTATTTAGCCTCTTGCGGTTTGGAACTAATTTTGACAATATATTATCCTTAATAATTTTCTGTAAACTGCTGATAAAGTAATTTGTGGCTGTATTGACGTCGGTTATGTTATATATTGGATTAAAGTCAGTCTGTCGAAGATCTAATTCAATTTTATTAAAGTTTGTGACTTTAATTGTTTTGGTATATTTAATATTCTTACTTTGCTGTCCGTATGTACAAAGAAACAGTAGGACGGTATCATGGTCAGTTACTGAGGTATTGGCGACATAACAAAACACATTTCTACTAGTTTTTAGGATTATGCGGTCTAGGCAAGAATGGTTATTGCGTGTGGGAAAGATATGAGCAGGTAACATGCCGTCATAGGCAAGCATATTAATGTACTCTGACGAATTTGAGTCGATGTTGTTATGCATAATGTCAATGTTAATGTCGCCCGTTAAAATTATAGACTTTTAGGACGAAAATTATGTTAGAATTTCGTTTAATGTATTACAAAATTGAGTGGAATTATGGATGGCAGGTGGGCGATAGATAGCAATGATAACAATGTCCTTATTTATGATCAGGCTTAAACAGTTAGCGTCCGATACCGTCGGTTCCGTTACAACAGGTTGCAAAGAGTCACGATAGTATATTAACTACGCCTTCATTTTGGGTACGAAGTCGAGTGGTGGTGACAGAAGAATAGCCAGGAATGACCTGTATCGGCGGCGAGCTTAGTAACCAGCATTCTGTGAGGATAATTAAATCCCATGGTGTTTTGCTTCTTTCAAGTAACACAGTTAAACCGTCAAAATTCCTATTCAAACTTAGAATATTTTGGCATAAAAGTGAGAACGCATTTTTATGGGACCTATTTATTGATTCGCAGTTTTCTATCATACAGGTCGACGAATCTGCAACCGAGATACCGTCTAGTTCAATATGTATATCATTTAGAATATCGAATTTTTGACATGGGGCGGGGGTTACAAGGCGTCATGTTCGGAGGTGAAAATGTATGTACAACGCCGGTAGTGTAGTAAACATGAATATTCTCGATGTACAGACAGTGGCTATGGCTACATGTGAATATATAGGGGTAGTATAAAATGTGTAACATTTTATTTGAATATAAGTATGTTGTGTGACTATTGCTGACCGCTTGTGTTGCGTGGAGATGGTGGGAGTAGTTGTGTGTATGTTTATGTGGTGTATTGTATGAGTTGTATGTAAATTAATAAAATATTGAATAGAGCAAAATAAATCTAGTTATTGTGCAATTAATTTAAGTTTTTTTAAGTCGTCCTCAGAATTGACACAAATCGGAGTCGAACCTGTACTTTTCTTTATGTAGATTTGCCCGTGGTTTGTCCAGCAGCTGTCACATTTACCTTCTTTTTGCAGCTTGCGCGTTAGGTAATATATGTGCTTACCGTATGTGGTTAGAGACTCTCTTATATAAATCGGCGTCGTTGGGCCTGGAACCTTTATAGTAGCAGTGGATAGCTTGGCGTTTACGTGTTGTTTATTATAAAGCCTTGCGCGTTTCAGAACTTGATCTTTCATAGACGAAGAATTAAAATCTACAACAACAGAACCAGGTATAGAAGAATTTTTTTTGGTTTTATTCTATAAATATTTTTAACGTCGGCTGACTTGATAGGTTGACTGATAGCCGTGCCAACTGCAATCAGCTTCTCAGTTAATGTTTCTTTACTTTCCGGTGTAATAGTGGGGAGGTTATTTATTTCGATCACAGCAGCACGGTAGTTTCGCTCCAGAAATTCAATTTTAGTTTCCAAAGAACTAACATGTTTTTTCAGGGAGTGATTTTCACGTTCGGAGGAGTCCAGCCGGCCCAGAAGTTTGTCGTATTTTTCCGAGAAAAATGTTATGGCTTCTTGTATTTTCAAGTTCCGTTGTAACATGTCATACATTGTTGAATTTATAGTATCCAATTTTAGATTTTGTTTGCGTTCAAAGTCTGAGAATAATTTGGTAATTTTAGACAGAAGTACATTATTGTCAAAAGTGTTTTGCTCTTTAGACTCTTGATCCGGTTTGCATCGTGTTCTACGGCCTGCATTAGCCAATATTTCCTTTACACCACCCTCCAGCGACTGCGAGTTTAAAGCTGGGTCAGACAACGTTGTATGGCTTGTAGTTGCGCTTGAATTCTTCTTAGATGTAGGCGATTTTTGTAAGGACATTATTTTATGTTCAATAGAAGTTTATATCCGAAAATGATTTAATATTTATTATATTATTCAAATGATTTTCAATAGTTCTATAAAATTATGCCAAAAATTCAGCTTTTGTTTTCAAAGTTGTGCATAAAATGCGATAGATTCCTAAAATTGTGTAAAATGACACAAAAGCAAAAAAATCTGATGTAAATTTTTATATAAGTAAATATGCAATTTTGTGTGCAAAAATCTTCGTGCTTGGAGCAATATGAGAGGCCAAAAAGTCACAACAAAACTCAGGCTTGAACCCGATGTTCTTCTGGTCTAAGTCCGATGTAAGTCCGATGCGACCTGCGACACGACCGGCGACGCGACATTTCGCGCGACGCGAAAAACATGCCCCGGGCACACGCGTTCGCCGTCGTGACCAGTGTAGATGCCAACAGACTGCCATCCAGAGAGTTCGATTGAACAGCGCGCACCACTGGCTTTTTAGAAGTTATGAACTTATTGAATTGTTAATTATCACTTGCCCCGTACCTCCACCGAAGTGGACGTTAAGACATCGGTCCCGGCTCATGACAATCTTTGTCAGTCATTATAGAGAGTCATCATCTACCTCTAAATAAAGTGACACTTATCTACACCATGGCATATCACTATCCCCTTGGGTTGCGGAAGTCAGTCGTCCTGTAGGAAACTTAATATTCAATGAAATCCAGTTAGGCTAGTAAGTGAACCCTGGGCTGCAAATGGGGTAACACTAGCAGGATGTTGATATTTTATTTAACTTTTTTATCTCTTAGTAATGCTCGCGGGATACTGCATATCTGATACGCTCTTAATTCTCTAGAGATCCTTTTCTCTCTTGCAACAATCCTTACAGTAAATCAATTAGCCTAAAAATGTCTTGTAATCATCAAATAGTACATTTTGATATTTTATAAATGCACGTTAGACATTAAAACTAAACTGTTTAATTGAACTTTGTATTATAAGTATAGAAGTTATATACCTACTTTGCGATAATAGTATAGGTACTTGCAAATTACAATGTCTGCAGAATACTTTCCTTGTAACGATGTCTCGCTATTATGACAACTGACCCACATATTTTATCTCCACACTGGCGGCGACATAACTTTAAAATCTTATGTATTTTAGTCTAGTTGGCACAGAAATCAAACTCATAGTCTTTGTATTCAAATCACTGAAAGCGACGTGCCATTCTTGTTCGGTCGCCATATACTTCTGACATGACGAACAAAAATATTCAACACGGTTCATTATTGTAATATTCAACGTATGACGTCAGCACATCGTTCATTCATCATGCTACATCGTAGCAACAAAAAGGCTACACAATGGCTACAAGTGACGTAACCGCCATGATGACTACGCTCGTAGTCGCTCAAATATCGCCTACACTTTGCCTCACTTATTCACTCTCCCGCATTTCTATTGACGTGGGTGAGAATAAAGCCGCTTTATTTTTTAAGTAGTTCAAAAAGGCGTAAAAGAAATTATTTGGGGCATTTGAAGGCAACTTAACAAAATTAGTCCAAAAGTCCATTTGAACCTGTGACCACGTTCTTTCTACGACTGTTTTTTTTTCATAAAGAAATATAAGAATCGATGCGCGGTCTCTTTGTTTTCCTGATAGTCCAGAAATTGGTGTCAAATAGGGTATATTGAGAACACCAATTGGTTTTTATTTTTCCACCCTAACTGCTGACCAAAGCCCTACGGGGACAAGACAGTGTACAGGACCCGTACGGTCTTCCTCCTGTTGCGCAAAGTCGAACCCAACCCAATTCCAAGGAAAAGTACAAGCCCTCTCCTGCCCTAACTGACCCTTTATTTTTTCTAGACGCTTAGCAGCTAATCCGAAATGAGAGTTCTACTAATCGGCCTCCAGAGCTCTCCATACTTTGGCGGTTCGCGGACCCGTTGGAACACCAGTCAGCCTACCAGCCTTAATTACGTGCTAATAGCGATATCGCTAAGCGAATGCTACTGGGCTTTAGGACTAGTAGAGAGCCAAGATATAAGAACTGATCTACAAATTACAGGTGCTTGAGCTCATTAGAACAATTCAGAGTGCCTGATCTGTCTACTGCCAACACTTTAGTCTTCGATTTGTTGTTGCTGAGGCGAACAGATTCACTCGCCATTTCTTCTGTAAGACTATAATTATGTCTTAAGGAATAAGTACAATAACATTTCATCGAGGTCAATAAGATAATACGAATAAACATATAAATAAAAGAACAAAGATTTATTTACAAGTTAAACAACGTCCCATAAAAGCAACAAACACCATCTTACATAAAGAATTGTTTCAACTTTAAGTTTATAGTTACACAAAGTCATTAATATTTCATGAAACACAAGCGAAACTGTTATTTACTTAAGAGTTGAGTTGTTGTGTGAGTTAAATATTTTAGAAACTTGTTTAAAGATAATATACAACGGTTGAAATGTATATTTGCTTTGTTATACAATTTTATTAATCGGGTCTTAATCACGAAGAGTAAACCTCATCGTAATATGAAAAATGTATTTATACCTTAAATTGGTAAGGTAAAAATACAATTTCTTTTTCAATTGTCCGACTGGCTTACAATAGTCGTGGTCGCAGAGGGAATGCTATCAATAAACATATACTTAGTAATATATTACATAGTGTACACATACTAAGTATTCTAGGTACCTAGTGTCAAAATTTTACTAGTTTCTATTTGGTAATATCACTTAAAAAATAAACAAACTAATTTGCAACTAACGTACGTACGGTACGTGCCAACGAACCATGCAATAAGTGCCACAAAATAATTTAATCAATAAAGTGCCCCGAAACTGAATACGAAATGAAATGAAATTGAAATACAAATATAAGGAGCAGTGTTTCATGATGAAATAGCACTGGCCTAACATTCAGATGCGAGGTTTTGGGAGAATACTGAATAATGAATTTCGGGTCCAACACTATGAAAATGAGAATAAGTATGGTCGGCATTAATGTCTAGAAAAATATATACAAATGTGGTTTTGTTACGATTTGCTCCTTTACATTGATATAGCGGTTGGAAACCACTTGTGGATATAAAAAATATTATTTAAACTATGTATATTGGTATAGGAGGCAGGATTTGATGTATTATTTAGGAGCTCAAATATACGTTTACAAATATTTTGGATCGTTCGATTATTTACCCGACTACGGCGAAGCCAAAAGGAAGGGTTATGTTTTTGGCAGTCTATGTATGTATGTCTGTATTTATGTAGGTTTGTATGTTCCACCGTAGCGCCTAAACAACTAAACCGATTTTAATAAATGGGGTGTCAATAGATTTGTAATAATGGCTCGGGTGATATACATAGGCTATATAAATTTTATCTAAATATCTATTACGGCATTGATACCTCAGATCGTAACCTCAAAAAAAATTAAACTGAGATAATCATTACGTGTTTGGTATCAAAATGAAGGTATTAGTAAGCACATTACAAATATATACATATGTTTAAAACGCAGTTGTACCTACTCAAAACTCGCGCGGTTCAGACGCTTTGCGTTAGGGCCTGTTCACGAGATCGGTCTAAGCGGCGCGCGTCGCGGCGGGCGGCGCGGCAGAGCGTCGTGCACGCCACGACCCTACAGTAGCGGTAAACGCAGCGACAAATGTGGACGTATTTGGGCCGACTGAGTTACCCATAAATATGGCGATAACCAAAATATCTTTGTGTAACTAAACGGTATACCTTCAAAATTGTCGACATTGGATCTTCATTTCTTACAAGTATTTTATATCAAAGGAATAATGCATATTCGCAATTAATGAGGCGTTGAATAGGTACCTACAAAACGTAGATTACGTTAAGTAGGTAGGTAAATCACCTTTTAACTTTCAATGTAGCTGTGTCTGTACCTAAATAGGTACATATGTATACATTACACAATGTTTTAATGTTTGCGATTTATATTAAAACCTACCATTACATTCTGTAAAACATTGTTTTATTACATCTCGCAACGTTTTATTAACATTTTTGTATTTATACAGCAATGTCTGAGCTATCCATACACGCGACCGTTTTAAAATTTCGACTTTAAATGTCTCCGTATATTACCGCCACAAAATATTTAACAAATAGTTTAACCGCCTAGTTCGTCCCTCGCGTAACGCTGTCTGTGCCGCTCGGAGTCGTGGCGTCGGACTCGGTCGCAGTACATTTGTTCCCGCCGCTCGCCGCACCGCCCGCCGCGCCGCTTGCCGCGCAGCCATTCGCGCCAAAAAAAACGCGCGCGTTATCGCTGTGCGCGGCGGCTCGTGGCGTGCTTCGAACGTCTTCATACATTTGATCTTGCCGCTCGCCGCCCCGCGCTAAGCCGCCGCTCAGAGCGGCAAGGTCGTGACAGGGCCGTTACTCTTTTCCTTTATTTTTTCCTTTAAATATGACAATGTAAATATTGCACGGTTTGTTTACATGCCCATGTATACTAATGTACATTTAGTTACCTGCTGCGTTTGTTTGATGCAGGTAAGTGTTCCTGGCAACCCCATTGGTGTACAATAGGTGCGACCACGTCTCTAGCTTGAGCATTTCTGTATTTATACTTTTCTGGATTTATATCTGAGAGAGCTATTTTCTTGTTTCGTCCTTTTTAAACTTTATTTTTCGTAGTTAGTTTTTGTATATTTGTGAAATTAAGAAATATAACAATATTTCTCGGTTATGGGGGAAATTACTAGGGAGACAAAAGTAACTTTAACTCTTGGGTTAAGGGTATGTATTTATATTGTTACAAATTTAAAGAATATCAAGGCTTCAGTAAACCTTCAGAGAAACGCCTACATACCTGAAGATTAATATGTGTGAACTCCTATATTAGCCCTCTCCGAAGCCAACTGAGCTATCTAAAAATAGTGGACCTTAAATTTAATAGGAACGTCGGAAAAAATAAGTAATGTAGTTTCCGGATCATTCGGTTTAAATATAATTTCAATAAAACCAATACATCGCCATAAAATCTGTAAACAGTAATTTAATTTCAATGTGTAAAATTTGACTGCCTTTGCGGTCCAGTGGATAGCGTATGCGTCTGCTGATCAGGAGGTCCTGGGTTTGATTCCTGAAGGCCAATTCTCGTATTTAACAGACACTGACACTGAATTTTGACTGAACTGCGATTTAATTTTGAATTGACTCACAATTGGTATTCTGCTACACTTGATCTCATTACAGTATCATTTGAATAAAATCAATTTATAATCTCTTGTTGATCTCAGAGGTAATGTCAAAAACTCAAAAACAAAAACATGAATGTTGCCATTGTATGGAAAAATACATTAATAGGAATGGTAATTGGGTGCCACTACGTTTTGATGCCTAATTAAAATTAATATATTATACAACTAAGTAATACAATTTCGGTAAGTAAATGTATTGGTTCCTTGGATCGTGTGGATTATTTTCAATAGGTATTCTATAATTTTAAATGAAAATAGAACATTATAAAAATATAGGTATTTTGATTATGCCGCAAAATTACCCCACGCATCTCGCAACGGCAACGAACGAAACGTCCAAATGTCAATTTTATATTTTGCGACTGGGTCTTAAACCTTCATAATAACTCTAAATTTGAAGTTTTGTAATTTATGCGAAACTTGGATAATCTTTAATTTCAAAAGTTTAAAACAACTTTGGAGATGTTGCTTAAAGTTACGACACATCAGCTGGAGCTCCTTTTGGACTTTTTAGACCAACATAGGTCCCTGGCCCTTGGTCGCGTTCGGGGCAAAGAAGGAAATGTTCTATCCACAAAATTGTGGACAGAATGCTCCTTAATTTTGAATGCTGACATCGGCGGCATTAATAAAACCGCAAAAGAATGGAAAAAGTAAGTACTATTAATTGTGTAATTGACTAAGTAAGTAGGTACGTATTTACAAATAAGTACCTACATACATACATAATTTTACTATACATAAACTCACGCCTGTTTTCCCGAAGGGGTAAGCAGAGGCATATTAACAGTTTGAAGGACTACTGTCCTTAGACGTGATAACAATAAAACTTCAATTGTGTCTCGTTTACTGTCCGTGAAAGTGGTAATAGCTCACTTTTCGCGCCAGTGTTTTGATCGCACACAATAGGGGGCGAGGCTATTGCCGCTAATGGGGATGTTTTGTTTGCCTGAGCCTCTTTTAGCAGGTGAGGTTGGCTTGGGCCCTAAGCTCTTGGTTGGAACCCCATGCACAACATTGAGGAATACCGGTGCATAATTATGTATGTTGATTACATATCTTCTAGTGCCTGTCCTGTTCCTATAACTTGTGGTCAGTGCAAAATGTTACATTTGCCACTATCAGCCATCATCTTAACATTTATTTCCTTTTAGTCATATCATCTTTCATACAATCCATCCACTTTGGACTCCCTCTTGCTTTATATCCCTCAAACCTTACATTCATCATTCACATGTTTATCAGATATCTGGTTACCATAATAAAAGCTCTGCCCAGTTTAGGACCACATGATTGTGTGTGTTGTTTTAGGATATTATTTGTATTATCATTGTATTATAAAATGCTTGGTAACCTATTTCCTGTGGTAAAGTTATATAAATGATGCTTATGTTTTAGTATTATAATCAGTATAAGAGCCGGACAAAGGCCAAGCAGAGGTACATAAAAAGTGCCAGACATAGAACCGGTGGGGGACCACATGAAAACATTTATTTGACGCCTTTAGAAGAGCGCCTTCTGGGCATCATAGGTGGATGCAGTTCCCCACTGCCAGTCCGGCACAATCCTTTGGAAACATTGGTAATTATCACATAATTTTGGTACAATGTTAAATGTCTTGAACTGAAATATGACACAGATCTTCTAATTTATTTGTTTCATTAGGATGCAGAGCTTGCTATTGCTACAAGCAATGTTAGCGCAAGCAATAGTGACCAAGCAAATAAAGAAAACATAGAAAACCAAAGTAACCAGCTGTCAAATTTTGAGTAAATTCAAGTACTTATATTCATTAGTTATTTATAACTTATTACTTAAAGAAAATTATGCACCTAGGTAGGTACTTAGGTATAATATGAATGATGAATAAAGTTATAGAAAAACAACACTCAATCATCACAACTTTCAGTTGGTACCTACAAATTGCCTTTCATTCATAGATGACCGATTGGCGCAGCGGGAATGTAAGCGACTACTACGCCGAAGGTTGTGTGTTCGATTCCCGCACAAGTCAAACATTTGTGTGCATGAACATGGATGTTTGTCTTGGTCTGGGTGTTTCTATGTATATTATGTACGTATTTACAAAAAGTATATAAGTATGTTTATCCATTATTGTACAAGCAATTTACACATTGTTGTACAAGCTCTGCTTAGTTAGGGACTAGATGGTGTTGTGTGAATGTAGTAGAATATTATTATTATTCACACTCACTAATTAGATTAAAACTTTTGCTATTAACCAATTTAATTACTTTCTGTTTTCAGAGAAATATCAGAATTTTACGTGGTACCCAATGAGTAAGTAAATACCCATACTGGTCCATACATACTGTTAAGTTGGAAGATTTTTGTAAAATAAAGATAAATGTTTACTTTTTTAGGATTGATGGCATCTCAGATATTGTGCTGGTGGAGGATGCATCCATCAATAATGCAGAGTAAGCTAATGGATGCAGCTATAAGTTCTGAAATTGAGTCTGTACCTCCCATATACTAACCACTTACTATATTTTAGAAAAATAAATGCTGATAAAAGGGGAAACGACACAGAACGACCACATAAGCGACGCCGCCGACGTCGTCGAT
Organism: Euclidia mi; assembly: GCA_944739405.2. Taxonomy (NCBI): domain Eukaryota; kingdom Metazoa; phylum Arthropoda; class Insecta; order Lepidoptera; family Erebidae; genus Euclidia; species Euclidia mi. The sequence continues at coordinate 29,717,061 of OX123195.2, forward strand.
CGCTATCGCCGAGAGGTCATTTGCTGCCTTTTTTATTCATTTAGATAATAATTATGCTTTACTGATAAAATTGTTATACCATTTACAGTGCCCACGGAATTAGAATTGGCTCAGCAGAGGTTAGCCACTATGGAGGAATCCAGGCTTCAGGTTGACCGGGAGATGACGCAAGCCATACACAGACTAGCGTCTAGTATGGATGACATTGCTAGTGCCATAAGGTCCATTGCCACTGGCTATTTGCTAGCAGCCAGGAGAAGGCGTAGGGTGTGTACTTTTACATACATATATTATTACAAATTTTCTTACAAGATCATATCGTAAAATAAGAATTCTGATTTTAGAGTGCAAGGATCAGTAGTGGCAGCAGTGATAATCAGGAGAACTAAGAGAAAGAAAGGTAATTTTATTAGAGGACCTTAAGTAGGTAAATAATAAAAATCTTCTTTCTGTAAGAAAACAAATTAAATTTTTTAATGCCCACAGAGTTTCCACCACTTGCTGTTGTACAGCTCTACCCTGTGCCAGGGGTGGGTTGTGCCGACGCCTATGATCAGCCGTGGATGTGCTTGCGCCTAGTGACGCGGGTCCTGGTACTACTGCCTCCTCATACGAATGAAGCTGCTGCTCATCTTCACGGTCACCCTCTAGAAGAGCTGGACCTCTAACTTGAGCATGGTTGGCCATATTATGCAAGACGCAACAAGCATTCACTATTTTGGCTGCCATTTCAGGCTTGTAATGCAGTTGCCGCGCAACTAGAAGGCACCTGAAATAAAAATATTAACATTATTTCTTCGTTCTTTGCAAAAGTTAATTTATTTTTTATTGTAAATCATATATGTTTAATATTCTATATTGTTTCATTTAATTTTGTTGTAGGTTTTATTCATTGTAATATTTTATTGATTTGTAATTGACATAATAAGAACAATTTGCTATAATTGTATATTACATGAAACTGTTCTGTAGTGCAGAATTGTAAATGTGTTAAGGACACACAAAACATTTGTTTTACAATTATTAAACAGCCTTGATTATTTATCAAGGCTGTTTAATAATTTGAAGCTGTAATTATTAAACTGATTAATTATTAAGCTTATTTATTATAATATGACTTGTAATTATGTTATCAAGACTGTTTCTTTACTTTTTATTTGCTAACATTGATGTTGCAACATTTCATTGTTTATTTCTTGTTTTAGAATTTAGACCATGTCTATTTAGTGATTATTTATGAAGGCTGTTTAATAGTTTGAGACTAATTAATAAGACTGATTGTTATTAAGATTGTGACTAATTAATAAGACTGATTGTTATTAAGATTCTATGTTAATTTTATTATGAAGACTGTTTTATTTACTTTTTGTTTGTTTAATTGTTGATAAATGAATAATAATAATTTAAAATTTCCAAGTATTTGTTTAATTGTTACAAAACTAAATTACCTGAATCTTGCCTTCAAAAGTCCTATAGTGCGCTCCACAACATTACGGGTCTGGACATGCTGTTTATAATAGTAATGTTTCGGAGTGCCCTCTGATTCATTTAAAATAGGGGTCATGACGTTTCTCCGTAGGGCATATCCACTGTCACCTGTAATAAATTTATTCATATATTATAATATTTAGAAGCCAATTACAGCCACCTTATTGTACTTAATTATTCTATTATTGTAAAACCTATACCTACCTAGAAGAAATATTGATTCCCCACTCTCAATTATTTGATTTAGGTGATAATTTAAGGGGTGGTCTCGCCAAATAGTTGAGTCATGTGTACTCCCTGGGCTGGATGGATCTACACATATTATGTTTTGATCTGCATCACAAATCTAAAACCAAAAATGCAATCACAATTTGATAAGCTGCATTAATGTTTGCATGCCAAAATGGTAGAATGTACAAGGATTCTTCAACATTTTTGTAACCATCTTATTGTAAATACCTACATTCTGAGCAAATAAATGAATATTATTATTATTATTCCTCTTTATTACGTCTTTTCTCATGGTAGAATTTTATACACTTAAATAAATAAAAATATTTAACCATATAAAATAGGACCACGGAGACCCACCGGTATCGGGTACAGGGACCAAGCTACCGGTGGTTAGGGCTCCAGAGAGAGGAACCTCCGAACTATGCGCGTCGTGTCCAACAATACTGCCTTCTGTATAGAGGACTTGATCCAGCCGTCTAACGAGAGCCTCTTGAGATGGTGGTCGAGGCTCTTAGCAATGAGACCATTAACTGACACGACTATCGGTACAATGATCGCCGAGTCCACATCCCACATGTCGACAATCTCGTGAGCCAGGTCCAAATACTTGATTTCCTTATCTTTTTCGGCTTTCACGAGATTCTCGTCATGGGGAATAGTAACATCAACGATCATTGCAAGGCGTTCTGATCGATCTATCACCACAATATCGGGCTTGTTAGCCACGATAGTCCTATCGGTGATGATAGATCGATCCCAGTACATAGTGGCACGACCATTTTCGAGAACTGGATCGGGCACATACCTGTAGTACGGTACTTCAAAGGGTACAAGGTCATATTTTAAGGCAAGCTGCTGATGGACGATCCTGGCTACTTGATTGTGCCTGTGCAAGTATTCGCCGTTGGCAAGACGAGAACAACCGGAAACTATATGTCTGAGGGATTCGCCGGGCTGGTGACACGCCCGACATATGTCAACAGTCCCATCCTTCAGAATATACTTACGGTAGTTGTTCGTCATGACAACTTCGTCCATAATTGCACAAACAAAACCTTCGGTCTCTGCAAATAAATCACCAAACCGTAGCCAGGCTACTGATGACATGAGGTCTACATCGGGCCCATGCAAGGCCCGATAAAAACGTCCATGCAACTCTTTGCCTTTCCATACTTCCCTGCGCTCTTCAGTACTAAGTACAACAGGTTTGCGCCAGCTCTCTTTTGCCAGACCCAACGGGGTAAGTCCGTTGTCTACAGCAACAATATCACGATGCACACCCGTATCAGCCTTAAGAAAATATTCTCTAAGATTGTACACCTCGCGGTTGTGGAGGTCCTTAGCACTTAAGAAACCACGACCACCACATTTCCGCGGGATGTACAACCTCATTACTGATGACCGCGGGTGATGCATCCGATATTCAGTCAATAGACAACGGACCTTTCTGTCCAGGGCTTCCAGTTCTGATTGAGTCCATCTGAGTATGCCGAAGAAGTATGCTAAGACTGGCATGGCCCAACCATTATAGGCACGCACCCTGTTGCCGCCTGATAAAAAACTTCTCAGTATTTTCTTCAGGCGGCCCAAGAAGCGCTCCCGCAATGATTGTTTCATGGCAGTCTCAGCAATACCTAAGGCCTGCGACATACCCAGATACTTGTAGGTCTCGGCCGCAGATAGAGATCTAAGTTGTGTGGAATCTGAAAGCTCTGTACCCTCAGATTCCACAATCCCACCTCGTTTTACATGCATGACCGCACATTTACCCACACCAAATTCCATCTTGATAGATTTACTAAAAGTTTCAGTTACTTTTAGTAACGCTGTCAATTGGAAAGTGGAGGGGGCAATTAACTTCAGGTCATCCATATAAAAGAGGTGGGTGATAACTTGACCCCTACGCTGCAGCCGATAGCCTAACCCAGACCCCTCTAGCAAAGTGCTGAGAGGATTCAGAGCTAGACAAAACCACAAGGGACTCAAACTGTCACCCTGGAATATACCCCGTTCGATCTTAAGAGGAGCACCGCAATCGCGAATCTGCCGACATCCTGGATAGCGTAGGACCGTACTCCACTGTCCCATACATGCCTTCAAGAAGGCGCATAGAGTTATATCGACTTTATATAACTCCAGCACCCTCAAGAGCCATGTATGTGGCACGGAGTCGAAGGCCTTCTTGTAATCTATCCAGCATGTCGCCAGATCCTTTCGGTTGCGGCGCACCTGCTGGCTAATGGCCATGTCAAAGAGGAGTAGCTCTTTTGTACCACGGGACCCATTCTTACATCCATTTTGAGCCACTGACATGATGTTATTATTTCTAATATGTGATAACATCTTAGTCCTCAAAATGGATGTAAGAAGTTTATATATAGTCGGTAGACACGTAATTGGTCTATAATTTTTGGGGTCCGTGGTACAATCTGACTTAAAGAGCAGGTGAGTGAGACCAGTTGTCATAAAAGTTGGGATCGAGCCCGATTCCAAAGATGCCTGGAATTGGGATGCCAACCGAGCATGGGCACTACGTAGCCACTTCAACCAGAAGTTGTGCAGTCCGTCCGGTCCCGCTGATTTCCAGTTAGATAACGAACGGACTGCACAAGCTACATCTGTTGTTTCTATGGCTACGCGCTGCATTTGGGGTATTCCCTCACATGCTCGCTTAACATCCCCAAACCAATCACCTTCAGTGTGGCTAATGGGCATCGACCAAATGCTGCGCCAGAAAGCGTTCGTTGCCTCAACATCTGGCAGACGCCCATCATCCACACCTGAATTGGTTCGCTCCCAACTTCTATATACCCACCTTTCATCTTTTTGGAATGCCCTATTCTGGGCGTATCGGTCCACCCGCTTTTTGTACCGTCTTATACGGCTTGCCCACGCACAAACTTTTTGCTTCAGGTAGTCGATGCGTTCTGTGACTCGTGACTCGTATTCTTGGCGACTAAGGCCCGTGCCAGAGAACGCCCGAGTCACAAAACGCATCACTCTCGGTCTTGTATTGCCCGACCTGAAGCAAATTAGCTTTCCGATGAGCGCCCTGGTCTCAGCGATACGACGCTCAATCCTGCACTGCCAGGCCGGTACAGCATTGGTTCGAGGGGCAGAATTACTACCATTTGGTATTTTAATACCTGCCACTCGACACGCTGTAACAGCCGCACAGTACAGAATCGAGTGAGTATCGCTAAGATCTTCACTATTGTCTAAATACGTGGACAATAGTGAATCCAGGGCACACACCAGCGCTATATTTTTCTTGTGCGTGGGCAAACGTGGTAAGCGGGGCCTATCTGCTCTATTCACAAAACGATACTCCCGAATAGTGCATTCCAAAGTACTCCTTAATTCATCTATGTACTGGGTACTTACTCGTGTATCCCTACTATGCACCTCTTCAATAGTCCTTTGCGTTGTGACAATATTTGAAACTTGTGTATAGCTACATGTAGAAGAAGTGATAGGAGGGCTACGTTGTAAGCCAGAGCGTAGCCTCTCAAGTGCGTCGTTATCCAGCAGGCGGCATCGCTGGATAGCCCGCACTTGATCCGACAGTCGCTGTGCCGAAACGTTGACAGCCGGTTCCAAGCCCTGAAACAGAGGCAGCATGCGGTCACGATACGCCGTAAGGTTGGTACCTCCCTCTGTAGCCACAAAATATGCCCGCATGACGTTTTCGTTCATGGATTTAGTCCATTTCATGCGGTGCACATTACCACCGGCAGCGGGGGCCCTGTTCGAAACCGGTGGGTCTCGGGGTCCCAAGCGTAGCGGTGGCCGGCCTCTCCCACAACGGCGTACAGGTGTTGGCGACGTCGGCGGGGAGAAATACTCGTCGCTCGACGAGCTCGACGCCTCTGTGATTGCCGACAACTCTGTTGTAGGTGCCGGCGGCTGCGAGGCGGAGCTGAGCGACGAGTCCGGGGGTGTATTACGTGCAGCAGCAGCTCTAGCCCTCGTCAACATCTCATTTCCTCGTTGTATTTATATTATAGTGTTTATTTACAATTTTCTATGTTGATATGTCATTGACGTTAGTTGTCATCTTGAATGTTTTGTAGATACTTTTCTTATTTAATTAAATGGTTTCTTGATTTTGGTTTCTTGATTTAGTAATATGTTTATCATGTATAGAAGTCCTGTTTGTAGTAAAAATATATATATATGAATCCCAAACTTTGATATAAAACAAATATAAATATTCGAGGAAAAAATGTATGTCGTCTTGTTGACGTGTTGCTAGGTTATTATTATTATTATTGTGGTTTACGTCTTGTAAAAAATCTCAGAATATGCTGGTAAATATTATTATTATTATTATATAGATACTAGAGGACGCCAGCAGCTACGCCTGCATTTTTTTAAAATTTACCCGTTTTGGCCGATCCTGTGGGAATTTCGGGAAATCCCACAGGATTATTATTATTATGTGTCTCTGTTACACGGCTATTCTTTTAACTTTTAGTGTCAAAAGAATAACCGGACCTTTGGGAGGCTTACACGGGGATATGGATCCAACGTGCAGAGGCCCGTAGAGAGCTTTAATCTAAAATGGGATGGGACACATGCCGCGGAGCCTCCACAACTGCACTATTGAGTACAGCTATGGACTAGCCGCAACACATGTAAGACTATTGTAATATGTGGAGCCTTATTTAATTGGTTTATGGGATTGGGTGTTTGATGGACTTGTAATTATTATGATTCTATGGATGAAAAACGGCTATTATTATTATTATTACTATTATTAAGAATTATATGAAAATTAAAGGTAACATAACATGCACTTACTATCATCACATTCAAAGAATGGTATCCTTTGCGGCAGTAATATGCCTCTTCATGTTCTGATGGCTTTATGATGCAGACGTGGGTCCCATCTATGCAGCCAACCACCCCGGGGAACCCAAACTTGACATAAAAACTGAAATAGAATTACACTGTTAAGTACCTACATAGTTCAGTTATATTATGTATGATGTTATCATTTTGCAAAAATAAAAATACCTTACCTGCTCTTAACTTCCTCCCTTTCCACTAGGTAGTAGGGAATTTTACAAATTTTTTGAAAATAGCTGGATGGTTTATAGCCTCTGTGACTTCCTGCACAGCTCTAGACACAGTTGGCTGTGACACTGCATGTGACACACTTTGCCCAACCAGTGTCTGGTAAGAGCCACTTGCATAAAATGCAAGAGTTATTAAAACCTAGGAAAACAAATAGGTTATTACAATTAAAACATTTTATTCGTTATAAGGGAAGTATAGTACCTATGTCAAAAATTATACCTAATGCACAGGCACTTATTACATAAAGGTAACTAACCTTCATTGCGACATCCAAGCTATCCTTTTGCTTGTGTTTGCGGATGTATGGATTAAGGTCGCGGATTAGCTCTTTAACGAGCGGTTTAGAGAGCTGGTATGTTTTTATAAAGTTTTGATTGCTCATAGAAAAAGCATCAGCGGTAAGACGCCGCTGACGCAGAGCATGATGTCGTTGTCTTCTGCGTCTTTCCGACGCTGCTTCTTCATCTGCACGAAGAGCATGCCTTAAATATAGCCATCGCAACCCAAATCCACTCATACTTATTTGAGATATAAACCAGTAACAAACATTTATTTTGATTTTGCTCAAATTGTCAACAAACAATAGTCAGCTGTGAACTGTCAAACCGTAGTATCATTTGGTTTTAGCACTTTTAGCTACAGTTTGACGTTTGTTGTAGTTGTTGTTATACGTAAATAATTATCAGAATACCGTCCACACTAGTTCACACTTGGTTCAACTTTCGATGTTGTCCCGATCTCATTCAAGTGGTAGTTAAGTTACGAGAATACCATTTATGACACCGAGACTAGATTGTTATTGGAATTTGAACAAATATAATTACCAGAATTGGCCTTCTGTATCGGGCAAACGTGTTACTGGGTTTTTGCGAATGCTCAGTAGCAGCACTAAGGCAAACAAAGTACCCGGTAACGGCAATAGGCTCGCCACCTATATTTTTTTGTTTTTCATAGACTCGTGCCTGTATCCCCGAAGGGGTAGGCAGATGTGTAGTATTACACCCACATTTCGCCATGAATTTTTAGGTCCCGCATCATAGGGGGCGAGCCTATTGCCGTTACCGGGCACATCACCAGACTCGGTGCTGCTACAGAGAATTTGGAAAACCCAGTAACACTTTTGCCTGACACGGGAATCCAACCCGGGACCTCCGATCAGCAGTCGCATACGCTACCCACTGGAACACGAAGGCAGTCCCTATTACATAAGACCTAAAGATTCATAACATAGCGAAATGTGTGTCTAATATTATAACCTCTACTACAAAACTATAAAACTCTACTATCAAAAAGATTATAGAAAACTATATAAGTTATTACTAATAATGCTACTAATATTGACTTCAGAAGGCACATTTCAAAGGCTAGTTTAAAAACCTACCTCAGTAACAAGTGGTTCTATATTTAGCGAGAAATTCTTCTACTTCGATAAAATAAAATTGTTTTTCAAAGAAAACTTTAATAGCTTAAAGACAGGACACACGTGTAAAATTCTATTGTTTATTTAAGTATAAAAATATAATTTGTCGGGAAATGGTAATTATTATAATTATGTACACGCGACAAATAAAATTGTTGATTACTTCTAAATAGGTAATTGCAAGGTTTGGCATTTTCTTTTACTTTTAAAAGAAACCGTTCCAATTATTTGAACTCTTTCTATTCAAAGAAGTTAAATTGTAGAAAAACTGCAAATAAAGAAGATATACCTTTATTTTTTAGTTTTTCTTACTAACCATACCACCATACTACTTAGTTATAACGCGGTAAATGCATATACTTAACGATAAGTCGAACCGTCCGTTCAATTTGCTCAACACGGGGTCAAATTATGATTGTTTTTCGTTGACCTTGTTTTATCTGTATTGCTTCGATACGGAATATAGAATACAGGTCAAGGGTGTCGTGCATTTGCCACGTGTAACATAACACCATTTCAGTGAAACATAAAAAATAATGAATGGCTTAAGCATAACCGTATTTAGTGTGAGGGGCGGATTCTAAATCCAGTGGTCACCTTATTCATGAGATCAGAATTTGGGAATCATTATCACTTATAACAAAACATAGATTGAAGATCATTATAAGAATTATACTTGAAAAAGTCCTTAGAGATTTATTTTACAAAAGAATGATTAAGACTATGAATTTTTACTCAGAGAAGTAAACTTATAGCTATATCTAAAGTAATAGTTTCAATTCCTATCTAGCACAAATCTTCAGGTGATGAATGATTTTTTGTCTTGCCTGTGTATTGCTGTTTATGCAGACAGCCCGCTTGATTTTAGATCATATGGTCCAGTATGAGTTATTGTAGCATAATTATTATTAGTTCCACTTTAAAATACTCCTATTAAAAAGAAGTTATAAAGGTTATAACTATCCTGTAACGAAGGTCTATTTTTATGACAATTATACAACGTTTAAGGGAAATAACGCACACCCTCAGACACCCCAACTAGAATACCTTGTTACAATCATAATGCATGCATTGAAATATATTTTTTATTTGCTTAAGGATTGTTTTTTACCCGACTACAGCGAAGCCAAAAGGAAGGGTCATGTTTTTGGCAGTCTATGTATTTATGTATGTAAGTATGTATGTTTGTATGTTCCACCCTAGCGGCTAATCTACTGAACCGATTTTAATAAATTGGGTGTCAATAGATGCGTAATAATAGCCCGGGTGACATAAGCTATATAAATTTTATCGAAATTTGCTATTACGGAATACTTCAGATTGCAACCTCAAAAAAAACTAAACTGAGATAATCATTACGTGTTTGGTATCAAATGAGAGGTAAGTAAAATACAAATATGTACATATATTATACTGTTTTAGTCAGCATATAAGTTTAAAACGTGGTTTTACTTAAAATTCACGCGGTTCAGACGCTTTGCGTTAGGTACTTACCTATTTTTCTTTCTTTCTTCCTTTACATATGACAATGTAAAGAGTGTTAGTTAGGGTTAGTTTACATGCATGAAAAAGGATTGAATAAAAAAAAATAAGTTTAAAAACTATGGGAATCTGAAATGGACGAAAAAAGAAAATATGTAGCTCATTCTGATATAAAGCTAGAGCCGTGGTTGCACCTATTGTATACCTACGTCATGTGGGTGCCAGGAATACTTAACCTGCATGAAACAAACGTGGCAGGTATCTTATAGTATAAAATAGGTGCGACCACGGCTCTAGCTTTATATCAGAATGAACTATTATCTTTATTCGTCCTTTTCAGGCCCCCTTTTTAACGTAGTCGGGTTGTCTAGAGTTTGAGCTAAGATTGGGTAAGTATTACAGAGATCAGTGGAAGCGATTAATTCATCCAGTCTTAGCCCAAGGCAAAGGATCTAAATACTATTACTGTGATTGCTCAGTGATTTCAAGTAATAATATTAATAAAATGTCTTACCAAATCTTCACTGATGCTCCTGATGATGCTCTTGAGTGGACCTATAAGATTAACTCATGATTTTGGCCAAAATAACGAGAAAATCGAATAAATACCACAGGATCCAGTTCGGCGTCCTTCATCAGCCAAGTCGTCAAGCACCAAGCACGTGCATCGGATTCACACGTTTTACAATGTTCAATATTTCACAATGTTTTGTCTAATAACAATTCGCGAAGCTACAAGGACGAGCTTTCCAAAAGGCAATCAATTTATATCAATTACAAAACCACGCGAGACACACCAAACGGCGTGAACCAACCATTTTTCGAAACGGAAGTTGACAGTTCAGTGTGACCATAGTCAAAATTTACAATAGACTAAACTAAACGTTACTAAATCGATATAATCGACTTGACTTATCACAAATAATATTTCTATTTCAAACATCCACCCGCCCCGGACCGGCCTACCGGTCCGCTAATCAGTTGGTAGACGTGACAACGTTGCAACCGCTCTCCTCAGAATCGAACCGTCCACCAAGACCTCAGCAAATCGGGGAACTCCATCAGCCCCAGTTACCTAACGAAGAATGCGCCCCCTGCGCCATCTGAGTGGCGGAAGGTTAGCCTCCTTGATCAAAACGAGGTCTCCAATCTTGGGTTGATCGGTCTTGTCGGTCCACTTAACGCGTTACTGGAGTATGTGCAAATATTCCAAATTCCAGCGATTCCAAAAGCTCTGAGTAATCTGGCGTACCAATTCAAAATACGAGAGACGACCAGGTCTCGTATCAATATAAGGGTACTCAGGCAAGGCGACAAGTGGGCGACCAATCCAAAAATGGCCCGGCGTAAGGGCCTCTAAATCATTCGGATCTGAGAAGATCGGGCACAACGGCCTAGAGGTCAAAACGGCCTCAATCTTATAAAAAACAGTTGCGAGTTCCTCAAACGTAAGGACAGATTCACCGATTGTCCTGCGCAAGTGTGTTTTGGCCGATTTTACAGCGGCCTCAAAAATACCACCCCAGTGTGGACAATTTGGTGAAGAAAACAACCAATTTATCCCACGTCGGGTAAGCCTATTGCCTATAATGCCTTGTTGGTTTCAAGGAAATTAACAACGTCAGTCAAATAATTATAGGTGCCCTTGAAGTTAGTGCCGCAATCAGAACGGATCAAGGAAGGCAGCCCTCTGCAGGATACAAATCTGTCAAATGTGGCTACAAACGCCTCGGTTGTAAGCGAGGAGACCAGTTCCAAATGTACGGCCTTTGTGGAGAGACAAACAAAAACACACAAGTAGGCCTTAACAGCCTTGCTGTTTCGAAGTGTCGACGTGTTCACCAAAAAGGGACCAGCGAAGTCCGTGCCAACACCGTCAAACGTCCTGCTCTCAGTTACGCGATCTGCCGGTAAGTCTCCCATCAAGGGCTGCATGGTAGAAGCGTTCAGCTTATAGCAAGGGATGCAGCGAAAGACTACACTCCGAATAATTCTTCGGGCAGACAAAATCCAAAATTCGCGTTGCAAAATGGCCAACAGCGCATTACAACCAGCATGCGAATTTTTAAGGTGACGATCAGTTACCAACAAGCGTACCAAATGACCGTCCTTGGGTAACAAAGGTGACGTGTCCCGTAAGGGAGGTTGGCGATCTTGAGACGCCCTCCAACGCGCAAGAGACCCGTTTCGTCCAAAAAAGGGTTCAATTTAGATACAGCTCCCGATAATTTCGATCTCCCTGACTTAAGGATAGCAATCTCCTTCTCAAAATGCGCCAATTGCACAGAACGAACCCAAAAGATGAGGGACTCCTGTCGTTCCTATGGTGAAAGAAACGGTGTCAGACGTTTCTGTGGTGGGTGCCTAAGGTTAAAAACAAAACGCTTTATCCAAGCAGTAACACCTAACAACTTGTCAAGGGAGCTGTAGCGATTCAGCAAGAAATCGGGGTCGAAGGCGCATTCTACCTTCTCAAGAGCGAGTGTTCGTAGACCCGGCAAATTAGAAGTATTCAAAACTGGCGTTCGAGGCCAATCAATCAATAATTCCGGACCCCACCACAGCGAATGACCTATCAAACTAGGCGTCAAGCATCCACGCGAGGCACAATCAGCGGGGTTGAGCTCACCTGGCACGTGTCTCCAAACAAGTTTGACTTCGGATTTCTGGATTTGGGAAACGCGATTAGCGACAAATACCTCCAAGGTGTGGACAGAAGTCTTCAACTAACAGAGAACAATTTGGCTGTCTGTCCAGGCGTAGGTCCCATTAATACAAATGCTTTTACCCAAGGTACTGGACACGTGGTTCAATAAGCGTACAAGTAGGGCTGCTCCCGAGAGCTCCAATTTGGGGATGGTCATAGATGTCCGAAGGGGTGCAACCTTGCTCTTCGCCATGATCAGGGAAACCCTCACCTGACCTGAGGCACTAACTGTGCGCAAGTACGCCACGGCCGCGTGACCACGTTCTGAGGCATCACAAAACCCGTGAAGGGTGGACTTGTACTTCCCGGGAGGAAGGATGGGACGAGGCAAGGAGATCTCGTTGACGGCAGGAAGTGAGGATACAAAAGAGGTCCATTCCTCAACAAGAGTACCGCGTAGAGGTTCGTCCCAGGACAATCCTGCTGTACAAAGCTTCTGCAAGAAGCATTTTGGCCAAAATATTACTGGACAGATCCAACCGTTCGGATCAAAGGTTCTGGCGACAGTAGACAACACGAGACGTTTAGTCCAAGAACAAGGCAATTTTAAGTCTACGTTGTACGTAAAGATGTCTTGGACTGGTCTGTACTGAACGCCGAGAACAGCCATCATGGCGGGGTTGTCAACAATCTCAAATAGATGTGGATCTTGCTGATGATTCTCGGGTAAGCCTTCCAAAAGCACTGGTGAGTTAGAAATCCATTTGCGCAACTCATAACCAGCGGAGGCCAAAATACCTATCAATTCGTCCCGCAGGAGGATCGCCTCGTCCGCTGTGGAGGCGCCCGAACAAATGTCACCGACGTAAATATCGTCTTTCAAGATGGCGGAGGCTCGTGGGAAACGTAAGCCTTCGCGGTCTGCGAGCTCCCAAAGAGAACGTATTGCCAAGTAGGGGTTTGACCTTAACCCGTACGTATTAGTATTGAGCTCGTAGACGACCATGGGATCGCGAGGATTCTCTCTCCAAAGGATCAGCTGGAAGCGACGGTCATCAGGGTGGATAATAGTCTGCCTGAACATCATTTTTATGTCGGCCACAAAGACAACCTGATGTCGTCGGAAGCTGGTGATGACGTCACAAAGGTCCTTGATCAACTTGGGACCAGAATGCAAGCACTGGTTCAAGGATACGCCCGTAGTAGTCTGCGCAGAACCATCAAATACTGTACGCAGCTTGCCAGTCGATGGCTTCAATACCGCATGATGCGGGAGAAAGTAGTGCTCCACCGAACGCCAATTCAAATTTGACACAGATATGTGTCCCAATTGTTCATATTCTCTCATGAACTCAATATACTTCTGCTTGAGCTCCGGATCACGACCCATGCGACGCTCCATAGCTAACAACCTCTTTTCGGCTAAAGGTCGTGACTCACCAAGCGGAGGCCGAACAGACAGAAAAGGTAGCCTCGTAATGATCCGACCAGAACGGAGTCGAGCAGTATTGTTCTGGAAGAACAGCTCGCACTCCTCATATTCTGGATTCAAACGGGCAGCTTGAGGGGGCTCCTCTACCTCCCAAAACCTCTGAACCGCATCAGAGAGAGCGGAGCCTACAGCCAACAAATTATCAAGTTCAGGTGGAGGGGGTTCCCTAGGTACAGGTCCCATCAAAGCAAATCCAAATATGGTCGGGATGGCAGTCAAACCATTTGGCAACAAGACCCGTTTCCCACCAATCAAAATTCCACCGAGGACATCAGAGCCAATCAACAATTCGATTTGTCCCGGTGTGTCAAATTTGGGGTCTGCCAGTTCCAAACCCGATGTCAAATTGCCACAGCAGCAGGTAGCTGTTTCTGTGGATGCATGCCCAAGATATTCTTCAGCACAATAGCCGAAGTTTTAATACTCGAGTGTGAAGATTCAACAGTGCCAAACAAAACCACTTAACTTGCCCTTCAACATTAGAGGCTACGTCACCTATTCCCCGTATACAATTCGGAAAAGAGCCCATATTTAATTTAACCTGCCCTACCAAATAAGTGGAAACAATGCAACCTTGTGAACCTGTGTCCAATAAAGCACGGTTAACAACAGAGGTCCCCGTGGGTCCCCAGACCCTAATAGCAACCGTTGGTAGGATAACGTTCTCAATGGGGGTGGTTGGCGTTATAGGGCAGGAGTCAATGACCGGGTTTCAGCACCTACCCTCACTTGGTCTTTATTTAAGTTCGCAATGTCGGTACTCCGATCGGAACACCGCCGTAGTGATAAATCTCAACAGTGTGTAGACGTCATTAGTGTAGTGTGTCGGAGTACCGACATTGCGAACTTAAATAAAGACCAAGTGAGGGTAGGTGCTGAAACCCGCACTTCCACAAGACGTCGCTGAGCTCTCATCAGTCTCTCCGCGACCACGCTCGGTGCAAGACGAGCGAAACGTCGGTAACAAATAGGTATTTATACCTTATATAAGTCAAGTTAACGCGATTAAGACCCGCTAAATAATTTCTATGATAAATCGTAGTTTTAAGTCACTTTAATAATTTACTGTATTTTGGTGTGCAATAAAGTATATATCTATCTATCTATCTAATATTAATAAAATGTCTTACCAAATCTTCACTGATGCTCCTGATGATGCTCTTGAGTGGACCTATAAGATTAACTCATAATTTTGGCCAAAATAACAAGAAAATCGAATAAATACCACAGTATCCAGTTCGGCGTCCTTCATCAGCGACGTCGTCAAGCTCCAAGCACGTGCATCGGATTCACACGTTTTACAATGTTCAATATTTCACAATGTCTTGTCTATTAACAATTTGCGAAGCTACAAGGACGAGCTTTCCAAAAGGCGATCAATTTATATCAATTACAAAACCACGCGAGACAGACCAAACGGCGTAAACCAACCATTTTTCGAAACGGAAGTTGACAGTTCAGTGTGACCATAGTCAAAATTCACAATAGACTAAACTAAACGTTACTAAATCGATATAATCGACTTGACTTATCACAAATAATATTTCTATTTCAAACACGGGTTATAGTTTTTAAACTATTTTTTTTTATAAAAGAAAGTATTAACTCAATTTAAAGTGAAAGTCGTGGTCACTGTAAATCTGCGCACGCAGACAAACGAAACAGTTGCTATGGTAAACAAACAACAGCGATTTGATAGGAATGAAATACGATACGATGTAACAAAATGTATTAAATTCAGTCTGTAAACTACACTGTGATAGGGTGGGGTTTACAAAAATGATGTTTGAATAATTTGTCGGCCACTGTTGATATTACCAAAGATATATGAGTATTTCTTTCCATCACACTTTTAGGCTTTGGAGTGGACAGTCGAATTATTTATTGTTTGTTATTAACATGCACGATCTATTGTTTCTTAACATCCTAAGTGACTATCTTAACTTAATCATAGTATCATACCTAGTAGCATTATTGATAGATAAAGTAAAAGAATATCAATGAGAGAATTAAACAAGAACGGCGTGTTTAAAGTTATGAATCTAAATAGTTACAATAATAGAATAATCTAATAACTTACAGGCTTAAATCACATTTCTTTAGTCCACTTAACACTTCACTGTTTCCTCACAAATCACATCTTTTCACTGTTTCAAAAGCAGCTAGTATCTTAATTAACTACTCGGTACTAGTTCTCTCGTCACAATAAACTAGTGATTTAATATTTTTCCACAATGTGAAAGTCTAGTCCACATTCCAAGACGGCACCGCCTTGTTGATAATTATTTAATAATGTTACTCATTTTGTAAACAAGTAAACTTTAAAAAAAGTTTTCACCACACTCACTGATAGATAGATATTCCCGGTTGTACTTGTGATAACATATCTAAGCACAACGCCAGCGCTTGTCATAAGCCAGCGCGAGCGAGACATTATGTCTCACTCTTTCCCGTTGTTTATTAAGAAATAAACGTTAGCGAAAGATAGATGATAGATATTTTGGTGGTCAATTGTGTATTACTGTCTTTTGCCGTCTATTGTGTTGAATTAATGTGTGCGTTCGTGTAAGTCAACGTAGAACCATTTTACAAATGCATTTAAAAAGAGGCGATCTGCTTTGACTTAAGAGCGTGTATTCGAAATATTGTAAGTCAAAAGCCGCGCGATCACTAGGACGTAGATGCACTGACGCACACAGCCATGATCGCTGTGTGCGTGACCGTTGAGCTGCGCTTACTCGGAAGGAACAGTTTGATACTTTTTTGTTTTTTTTTGCTTTTTAATATTCAATTTATCATAACTTTAATTAATTGTTTTAACTGATTATGTAAATGAAAGAACCTTTTGATAATTTAATATTTTTACGAAATGTATATTATATTCAAGTTGGTTCATATTCAATATAGTATGCACTGAAGACTTTAATATTATTTTCAATCATATCAACTTATTGTTTGATGTAACGGTGACGTAGTTCCATATTATACTAAAGAATATGTCTTTTTATTATACTACAGTATATTCAACTAAGTTTTTATTTAAGTAAGAATCGTGTAGCTAGAACATACCTACATCGGACATTAAATTGTTTCATATATCTACTACTAATATTAATCTAACATTTACTGTGCGTGTTTCACACAAATCTAACCACATAATTTCTAATTGATCTGATCTGAATTACTACAAGTTGTATTGTATTCTAAACATATATAATAATTTATCCTGCGTATATATATATATTAAATTACTTTCGATTGTTAGATACATTTTATTAAATATAGGACTCATGTAATAGAAAGTTGTTTTAGGTATAAGATGTAAATAAAATGAAAATATAAAATAAAATATATTTATTATAATCTTAATATATAAAATCCTTGCGTTACTGACTGACTGACAGACACGCTACAGCCGAAACTATTGGGCGCAGGAAGCTAAAATTTGGCATGTATGTTCCTTGGGGACCGTAGGGGTGCACTAAGAAGGGATTTCCCGAAATTCCCACGGGATCGGCAAAAACGGGTAAATTAAAAAATATTGCGGGCGAAGCCGTGGGCATCATCTAGTATGCTATAAGATAGCACAATTTTTACTCTAAATTTACATTTACTGCCACGTTCGCAAAGCAAGGGCGTAAAAAAAAAAATTCGTCGTTTTTAAACGAAAATCAGGTCCGGTCCACACCGCAAACAAGCACACATTCTTTTTACTGAAAACAAACAGATAATGTTACGAGTATTCAGCTACACCTGATATAACACTATTAATAAACGTGAAATTGGAGAATACTTTTACCTAATGTGTAGCTGACCTTGAATTTGAAAGTACCAATCATGGTTCTTATTGATAGAACCATCAAGTTTCCAAAATTGGATTTCTTTTTCTGCTATGGCATGTTCAGCTTCCATATTACGTGCCGAAAATGGACATTTTATTTCGACGAGCCTGTCTTTAAACAAACCATCTGGGGATGCTCCCAAAAAAAAGTACTTCTCATCTATAAAGAGCCCACACTTCCGGATGACAATTCCTTCTTATATTTCAAGCTGCTTGATGGCTATTGATTCATTCTCCTTACCATACGCGATAGCTGGCACGCTATTTAAAGAATGTGAATACAAAAGACTTTTCACGAGAGGCGCAGAACTGACACCGCTACGCCTCTTACAGACCTAAAAAATAGATTAAAGTTAATTATATATACACTCTTATCCATAGCTTTGGTAAAATGATTGAATATTTAATATGCCAACGTTTGACAGCAGTAATGACAGTCATATTATAGATGCAAGAATACATTTTAAACAATATTTTCGAACTTTAACTGAAATACGTACCTTACTAAAAGATGAGGCCGTCAATAAGCATCTTCGTAGCTCCAACCATAGTGTACTGTCAGCTTGGAGAATCGTATCACGTTCTACCTCATGTCGGTTTTCCACGAGGCCCTTTAAATTGTCCAAAAATAGTGTTTTAGCCGTATCATACTGCTCTATTATTAAGACTCAACCTAAACAAACAGCGCGGTTTTAAACGACCTTGGTAAGTTATATTACACTTGTGGTAAACAAAACTATTCCTATCTTAATTTATTTGATCCTTATCCTTCAAACCGTTTTGAAAACAATCCAGTTTAAGTTATATGATTACAATTTTTTTTTTGTTGAACTGTCTTAAAAGTAATGGCTTATACCGTCCCGTGGCTTTGCCTGCGTGGACGTCGGCTATTGTAACATAAGGATGATTATTCAGAGGCCTAATTCTCGTATTTTTATATGACATTGAAATTATATTTTGAATGTACTCAGAAGCGGTATTCTGAATTCTGATAACCTAATGGCATTATCGTATAATTTGAAATAAACAGTTCGTCGTTGACACATATTTTGACACTTATTTCAACTAGGATCTCATTACTATTTCATTCAAATATCAGATAATTAAAAGAAAACGCTTTTTGTGACGTAAGTATGACACTGACATTATATCAAAGCAGTATTTATTTATAGTCTAAGATTCCGCGAAAAATTTGTGCACTCATCGAGTTTTTGCTTAAAACCAAATTTTTAGTATATTTATGATTAGGAGAAAACATATCTAATAGGTTGCCTATTAAAATATGGCCGCAAGTATTTAATTCAATGATTTTTAATTGATTTTTGGAAGATACTTTCGTTCACTCATTTTATAAGTAAAATATCGTTTACATCACGGCAATATATATAAAGATTCTGAAAAATCACGGTTGCCTTTATTCACCTGGTCGCACCTCCTTGCAGCCAGGTGTAACTAGGTATGATTTCGACACATTTATACGTTCATAAGGTTTATTGGTGATTTATAGATCAAATTAAAGTTTTTTTTCTATTTATTATTATATATGGTTGCCTAAGCAAGCAAATAAGGGTTGCCGGCTGTTGAAGATTGTAAATATTTAAAGTAGAGTGAAAGAGAGTTATAGGGAAGTCCCGTAACGCCGGACGGCACCTAGCGCCGGACAACTACACTTTCTCGACAAGTAATCTTCCACATATTTTTAAATCATCGCTCACGATTCACGACGAAGAGGTGCGGGATAACACCACACACAAGGTGGGCACAGTGGTAGCAGCATTTTGCTGTTTATGGCGGCAAAGCATTGCGTCACGTTACTTATGCAATTATTCTATAATAATATAAGGTTATATATTTACGAATTATTTTAATATGTCACTAAATATAGTGTGCCATCGGGATTCGTAAAATATGGTAGAATTTTAAAGGTTTTCGGGGCCCTAGTACAGGACACTAAAATCTCCCGTAGCACCGGACAGTTTACGAATGGTTTGTACTTCTATGTATTAATACATATAATAGAGTAGAATAGAATAGGATATAATATTATGGAATATAATGGAATAGAATGGAAAATAATGTAAAAGAATGGAATAGAATGGAAAAGAATGGAATAGAATGGAATAGCATGGAATCGAATGGAATAGAATGGAATAGAATGGAATAGAATGGAATAGTATGGAATAGAATGGAATAGACTGGAATAGAATGGAATATAATGGAATAGAATGGAATAGAATAAAATAGAATAGAATAGAATAGAAAAGAATAGAATAGGATAGGATAGGATAGGATAGGCTAGTATAGGATAGGATAGGATCCCCCCCGTGGGATCTCCACCTTGTCGTGGTGGGGGGGCTCAATAACCGTGGATTGGTCATCCGCGGTGAAGCTAAGAGGGATCCAGGAGGGGACGCTCCACGTGGGCTTGGAGGGGCCTGCGCAGGGTGCGTCCAACGGTGCGGGTGCGGGGGACAGTTCTGACTGTCTCTCGCAGTCGGGTGCGGTCGCGGGAGGAGAGGCGTGTCGGTGTTGCGTTGCCGCGCGCCCTATCTCCCGCGACCAAATGGGGACGCACCATTCGATGCGTTGCGTTGGGGCCGCAGAGGAAGAGGAGATGCGGTGTTGCGTTGCCGTCCTCCCTATCCTCTGCGGCCGCTGGGTGTTTTGGCGGCGGAGCCTAACACCTTAATCCACCGCCAAGGGGGTTTTGTTCGGGGCCCGCCTAACCATCTGGCGGGCCAATGCCCGTCGAAGGGTGGCGACGAATGCTTCGGCGATACCCTACCCTCCGACACATGGGTACATGAGGAGCACGGATTGGTTTTTAGTCAGTAAGAGTCTGACAGAATAGAATAGAATAGAATAGAATAGAATAGAATAGAATAGAATAGAATAGAATAGAATAGAATAGAATAGAATAGAATAGAATAGAATAGAATAGAATAGAATAGAATAGAATAGAATAGAATAGAATAGAATAGAATAGAATAGAATAGAATAGAATAGAATAGAATAGAATAGAATAGAATAGAATAGAATAGAATAGAATAGAATAGAATAGAATAGAATAGAATAGAATAGAATAGAATAGAATAGAATAGAATAGAATAGAATAGAATAGAATAGAATAGAATAGAATAGAATAGAATAGAATAGAATAGAATAGAATAGAATAGAATAGAATAGAATAGAATAGAATAGAATAGAATAGAATAGAATAGAATAGAATAGAATAGAATAGAATAGAATAGAATAGAATAGAATAGAATAGAATAGAATAGAATAGAATAGAATAGAATAGAATAGAATAGAATAGAATAGAATAGAATAGAATAGAATAGAATAGAATAGAATAGAATAGAATAGAATAGAATAGAATAGTTTATTTGCCAAAAATGTAGGTGATACATAGAAGGTCTTAAATATAGATAATGAATTCTTGTACATTTTGCCATTTAGGCATGCAAATATTCAAGTTACAGAACAATAATAAAATAGAGAAACCAGCGTTATATTAGGAGTTTCTCATAAGCAGCGGTTACTTAAATCTAATTCGTGAAACAATCAAAGACAACCATCATTTAAAAATTCTGTTATTGAGTAATAACATTTATCAATAAAAAGATATGTAAGATGTTTTTAAAACATATTAAATGGAAGTTCCTTAATACTATTAGGTACTTATCGTATTAAATACAGTAGGTGCCATGACAATAACACTTTTTCTCAACAATGTAGTTTTATATGCTCCAGTTGACAATAAGTTTTGATATTGAATTCTCATGCTGGTAGTCCTTTTTCGAACATCATGTAACGATGGTGTTCAGAATCTGGCTAGGAGGGCTGGAATTGTTTGCAGACGATATTGGAAGCGTGATTACATTCATCAGTCCTTGTAGCCACAACAAACCTCTGACATAAGTATCTGCTGTGTTTTCACAGCGGTTAAAATAATATATACATGTGCAAATTTACCTGGGATCTCCTGGTGATGTTCTTGTGTAGACCTATAAGATTACACTCATAATTTTGGCCAAAATGATAAGGAAATCGTTATAGTTACTACTAGAAGGTCCAGCTCACCTTCCTTCTTCTGGACACGTTGCAAGTAGATGACGACACACAAATTTTACAAGGGTTCAATAGTTCACAATTCTATCACAATTTACCGATGCCAGCACTTTTGTCAATCGCTCACAACCCCGTCGGACTAATTCAAATAGCGACGGTTGCGAGGTTGTTAACAATAAAATTAATTCCAAAACGCGTTCACAAAACGGGATTTTTCCAGCACGACGTGAGAGAGAGCTTTTTGCGGATCCGACAAAGAATCAAAAAGAATGTTTGATTTGACAGTTCATAGTGTGACCATAGTCAGAAATTTACAATGGACAAAGTAACACGCTACTAAACTGATATAATCGATTTGACTTATCACAAAAAATATTTCTATTTCAAACATCCACCCGCCCCGGACCGGCCTACCGGTCCGCTAATCACTTGGTAGACGTGACAACGTTGCAACCGCTCTCCTCAGAATCGACGAGTCCACCAAGACTTCAGCTAATCGGGGAACTCCATCAGTCCCAGTTACCAAACGAAGAATGCGCCCCCTGCGCTATCTGAGTGGCGGAAGGTTAGCCTCCTTAATCAAAACCAGGTCTCCAATCTTGGGTGGATCGGTCTTGTCGGTCCACTTAACGTGTTGCTGGAGTATGTGCAAATATTCCAAATTCCAGCGTTTCCAAAAGCTCTGAGTTCTCTGGCGTACCAATTCAAAACGCGAGAGACGATTAGGTCTCGTATCAATTTAGGGGTACTCAGGCAAGGCGACAAGTCGGCGACCAATCAAAAAATGGCCCGGCGTAAGGGCTTCCAAATCATTCGGATCTGAGGAGATCGGGCACAATGGCTTAGAGTTCAAAACGGCCTCAATCTTACAAAACACAGTTGCGAGTTCCTCAAATATAAGGACAGATTCACCGATTGTCCTGCGCAAGTGTGTTTTGGCCGATTTTATAGCGGCCTCAAATATACCACCCCAGTGTGGACAATTTGGTGGGGAAAACAACCAATTTATCCCACGTCGGGCAAGCCTATTGCCTATATCAGCCTTGTTGGTTTCAAGGAAATTAACAACGTCATTCAAATAATTATAAGTGCCCTTGAAGTTCGTGCCGCAGTCAGAACGGATCAGGGAAGGCAGCCCTCTGCGGGATACAAATTTGTCAAATGTGGCTACAAACGCCTCGGTCGTAAGCGAGGAGACCAGTTTCAAATGTACGGCCTTTGTGGAGAGACAATCGAAAACGCACAGGTAGGCCTTAACAGTCTTGCTGTTTCGGAGCGTCGATGTTTTCACCAAAAAGGGACCAGCGAAGTCCGTGCCTACACCATCAAACGTCCTGCTTTCAGTTACGCGATCTGCCGGTAAGTCTCCCATCAAGGGCTGCATGGTAGAAGCCTTGAGCTTATAGCTAGGGATGCAGCGAAAGACTACACTCTGAATAATTTTTCGGGCAGACAAAATCCAAAACTCGCGTTGCAGAATGGCCAACAAAGCATTACAACCAGCAAGCGAATTTTTGAGGTGACGGTCAGTTACCAACAAACGTACCAAATGACCGTCCTTAGGTAACAACAGGGGGTGACGTGCCCTGTAAGGGAGGTTGGCGTTCTTAAGACCGCCCTCCGACGTGCAAGAAACCCGTTTCGTCCAAAAAGGGGTTCAATTTAAATACAGCTCCCGACAATTTTGATTTCCCTGACTTAAGGATAGCAATCTCCTTCTCAAAGTGCGCCAATTGCACA
This sequence comes from Euclidia mi, assembly GCA_944739405.2. Classification (NCBI taxonomy): domain Eukaryota; kingdom Metazoa; phylum Arthropoda; class Insecta; order Lepidoptera; family Erebidae; genus Euclidia; species Euclidia mi. The sequence continues at coordinate 29,740,558 of OX123195.2, forward strand.
AAACGAATCCAAAAGGTGAGAGACTCCTGTCGTTCCTGTGGTGAGAGAAACGATGTCAGAAGTTTCTGTTGAGGGTGCCTAAAATTAAAAACAAAACGCTTTATCCAAGCAGTACGACCTAACAACTTGTCGAGGGAGATGTAGCGATTCAACAAGAAATCGGGGTCGAAGGTGCATTCCACCTTCTCAAGAGCGAGTGTTCGGAGACCCGGCAAATTGGAAGTATGAATGGTCAAGGATGTCCGAAGGGGTGCAACTTTGCTCTTCGCCATGATCAGGGAAACCCTCACCTGACCTGAGGCACTGACTGTGCGCAAGTACACCACGGCCCACGGTGGTTCGGGGGCGGCAAAAAGTATATTTTTTTAACTTTGTTTAAAATGCCTACAATTCTGTACACGTATACTAGGATCTTATTAGAAACATGTCATACAAAAAATACGACTATATTATCAGACTTTTTAATTTTATGATGTAAAGAAGTAGGGTGATCGACAATTAACAAATGTCGTGCAAAAAATTGTGTTGTTTCAAGTATGAATGAAACTGAAATATTAGTATATTCAGCTTTTGTTATTTGTTTATTCGTAGCTCTATTGTGTGTTATTAAATAAAACGTAAAAATATTATATGATATAATGAGTATGTACTTGTCATTACACTTTTAATGAAGCAGGTAACATGGAACCATTTGTTTTCAATTATGAGACTATAACTAAACTCCGTTACCGACCGTTAGACAATGAGACGGAGGATCTCAGGTAGGATGTCGGTGTTCGAGAGAAACACTGCTAGGCTGAACAGGTTCTTTATTATGTCTCAGTACCGCTTACATACAGTATGACCGAACTAGGTAAGCACTGGCCTGAGGGCTGGAGCGTGGACTTCTGCTGCTCTCCGACACTCGCAGGGTAGCTGTTCGTAGGGTCGCCGATGAGCTGGCCAAGGTACGCTGCGCAGGCAGCTCTGTGGTCGAGGTTCAGGCTGAGCGGGGTCTCAGGCGGTGCAGCCGATGTGGGCCGAGCGGTCAGGCTCAGGCGTCCGTGGCCTGGCTGTAGGAGCTCGTAGGCAGGAACAGAGGCTTGGGTGGCAGCTGGCTAGTAGTGGCACGGCGCCAGCAGCTCGTGGCTTGTAGCCCGTAGAGAGAAGACAGGTGCATTGAGCCCGTAGGAAGAACCCCAGCGGGACAGTAGAAAGAGAAGTAGGATTGTAGTTGTAGTTACTACAACCATTAGCGAGACGGTGTGTAGGGCAAGTGATCGACTTAGATCGCGCACCCATCTTAAATAGATATAGGCTTATGACTCACAACTACCTTTGGCTAGTGAACATGACCATATTTGGTAATATTGCGAACGGCTAAGCTGGCGTTAAGCGCCTGCGAGATATTATAACGCAAAACGTGTAGTATTACGTTTCAATTATGAGACTATAACTAATCTCCGTTACCGACCGTTAGACAATGATACACTTAACAAGATTCATTAGACCCTATAGATCATATATACATCAAATTTAGCTGCAAAAATCTGCGATCCTGGAAATACCAGGTCATTATCTAACGCCGCTCATTAACGAGGTAAATTAATTGATCCAGAGAAGTTTGGAACATATTGTTATGAAACTGCCAAGCTATTTGTTAGTTTGTACAGCTGGTATAATATGCCAAATATAGTGCACAAAGTACTAATGCATGGCAAACAAATAATAAGTGTTGTTGTCTTACCCATTGGAATGTTATCTGAGGAAGCTCAAGAAGCGCGTAACAAAGACTACCTACCGCAATTATAGGTTAGGTCATTCAAGAAAATGTTCTCGTCTATCCTGTAATGAAGACGTACTGAATATGCTCTTAGCTACCTCAGATCCGCTTATCAACAGTTTACGTGCAGTACTATATAAAAAAACTATCCACTTCATGATGATGCCAAAGTTTTATAAGTGGATAGCACCCATCTATAAACCTTTATTTCTGTATTTATTATTTGATTAATTAATATTTGTTTATAATTCTGCTTAAATACTTTATCCTGTTTTTCGTAATGCGATTCATTGGATTATAAATTTCAAGTGAATTTATATTGTATTGTATCATGTAAAACCATAATTGTACCATGTTAAAAAATATATTTATTATTATTATATCTTTGTCTTGATACACTCATACATTCGTTTTATCATTTTATAAAGTTTTATAGTTATATGCAACGTATTTTGAATTAAAAATAATATTTTCCGCATTCCCGTACTACCTGCACCACCGTACGGCCGCGTGACTACGTTCCGAAGCATCACAAAACCCGTGAAGGGTTGCCTTGTACTTCCCGGGAGGAAGGATGGAACGAGGCAAGGAGATCTCATTGACGGTAGGAAGTGAGGATACAAAAGAGGTCCGTTCCTCAACAAGAGTACCGCGTAGAGGTTCGTCCCAGGTCAATCCTGCTGTCAAAAGCTTCTGCAAGAAGCATTTTGCCCAAAATATAACAGGACAAATCCAACCGTTCGGATCAAAGGTTCTGGCAACATTAGATAATACGAGACGTTTAGTCCAAGAACAAGGCAATTTCAAGTCTACGTTATACGTAAAGATGTCTTGGACTGGTCTGTACTGAACGCCGAGAACAGCCATCATGGCGGGGTTGTCAACAATCTCAAACAAATGTGGATCCTGCTGATGATCCTCGGGTAAGCCCTCCAAAAGCGCTGGTGAGTTGGAAATCCATTTGCGCAACTCATAACCAGCGGAGGCCAAAATACTTATCAATTCGTCCCGCAGGAGGATCGCCTCGTCCACTGTGGAGGCGCTCGGGCGCCTCCACAGTGGAGCAAATGAGCAAATGTCTTCGACGTAAATATCGTCCTTCAAGATGGCGGAGGCTCGTGGGAAACGTAAGCCTTCGCGGTCTGCGAGCTCCCAAAGAGAACGTATTGCCAAGTAGGGGCTTGACCTTAACCCGTACGTATTAGTATTGAGCTCGTAGTCGACCATGGGATCGCGAGAATTCTCTCTCCAAAGGATCAGCTGGAAACCACGGTAATCAGGGTGGATAGTCGTCTGCCTGAACATCATTTTTATATCGGCCACAAAGACAACCTGATGTCGTCGGAAGCTGGTTATGACGTCACAATGGTCCTTGACCAATTGGTACCAGAATGCAAGCATTGGTTCAAGGATACGCCCGAAGAAGTCTGCGCAGAACCATCAAACACTGTGCGCAGCTTGCCAGTCGATGGCTTCAATACCGCATAATGCGGGAGAAAGTAGTGCTCCGCCGAACGCCAATCCAAATTTGATACGGACATGTGCCCTAATTGTTCATATTCTCTCATGAACTCAATATACTTCTGCCTGAGCTCCGGATCACGACCCATGCGACGCTCCATAGCCAACAACCTCTTTTTGGCTAAAGGTCGTGACTCACCAAGCGGAAACGAAAAGACAGAAAAGGTAGCTTCGTAATGATCCGACCAGAACGGAGTCGACCAGTGTTGTTCTGGAAGAACAGTTCACACTCCTCATGTTCTGGATTCAAACGTGCAGCTTGAGGGGGCTCCTCTACCTCCCAAAACCTCTGAACCGCATCAGAGAGAGCGGAGCCTATAGCCAACAAATTATCAAGTTCGGGTGGAGGGGGGTCCCTAGGTACAGGACCCATCAAAGCAAATCCAAATATGGTCGGGATGGCAGTCAAACCATTTGCAACCAAGACCCGTTTCCCACCAATCAAAATTCCACCGAGGACATCAGAGCCAATCAACAAATCGATTTGTCCCGGTGTGTCAAATTTGGGGTCTGCCAGTTCCAAACCCGATGTCAAATTCACCACAGTAGCAGGTAGCTGTTTCTGTGGATGCATACCCAAAATATTCTTCAGCACAATAGCCGAGGTTTTAATCCTCGGGTGTGAAGATTCAACAGGGCCAAACAAAACCTTAACTTGCCCTTCAACATTAGAGGCTTCGTCCCCTATTTCCCGAATACAATATGGAAAAGAACCCATATTTAATTTAACCTGCCCTACCAAATAAGTGGAAACAATGCAACCTTGTGAACCTGTGTCCAATATAGCACGGACAACAACAGAGGTCCTCGTGGGTCCCCAGACCCTAACAGCATCTGTTGCTAGGATAACGGTCTCAATGGGGGAGGTTGGCGTTATAGGGCAGGGGTCAATGTCCTATTGTTGCCTGGGCGGCGACCGTTGGCTAGGACCAGGCAAATCAAAATGGCGGTGCGACTTAAAGTCCTCTAAGGCGCGATGACTCGATCCGCGCGCCATCTGTGGGGGGTCATAATGACGCAACCGCCCAAAACGAGGTGGGCGCGAGTCAAGGTGGGGACGCTCCGCCAAAGGAGGGGAATACCTAGGGCAGCAGTCATGGTGCTGGTGACGTTGAGCGGTCGCACATTCTGGTGCGTGAGAGAGAGGAGGCGTGCGCACGCTACGGTTCTCCAAGCGGGGTGGGCGGCGATCAATTGAGCGAGGCGACTCTCGGCTGCGCGCCGGTGAGCCTCGGCTGCCACCTTCAAAACACCCGCCCGTGCTCGGCGTCGGCTTATTGGACAAGCGGCCTACCTCTCTGGCATTCATGCAGAGAATGTCCAAATGCTGTCCTCCACAGTGAAGACAGGGGCGAGAGTTTGGGCAGTCTCGCTGGTAGTGGGACCCCAAACAAGAGAAGCAAAGGTGGCGGGCATTCGCGATGCGCCTACGAGAGGCGACATGCAGGTCCAAGAATGCTCTACAACTGGCCGTTCTGTGCCACGTGACCTTGCAGTAAGAGCACTCCGCTGGGCTCTGCGTGAATGCAAAGCGAGGAGGGCGCCGATCAACATTGGGTCGGGTGTGAACGCGAGTCTGCTCCTTGACCTTGGGCGGCTGCGACTTAGCCGGCGTGTCACCACCGGAGTTATCCAAGACCCGGCACTCATCCTCGAGAAACCTCTCCAAGTCTGCAAAGGGGGGCAGATGGGTCGCACTATCCCCACCAAAGCGCTGTTCAAATGGCGACCTCAGGTCGGCAGGCAGATTTTTGAGCACAATGTGCACCAAAAGGTAGGACCATTGGTCCTCGGGTATATCCAAGCACTTAAGGGCGTTGATTGCCATCAAGAGCGGGTTCAAAAGTTGGGTGCGCAACCCAAAGACCCGGGTGAGCGTGGGCAAACTCAAAATCTGCTCGATGTGGGTGTCTGCGAGGCCACGCTTGTTGTGGTACCTACGGGTAATTAAGTCCCAAGCCGTCTGGTACGCCTCGTCAGACACGGGCAGATGCTGGATGAGGCCTTTGGCCTCCCCATCCAGAACCGACATCAAATAGGCCAATTTTTGTGCCAGCTGAAGGTCAGCCCTGTCATCGACCAGGCTGTCAAGCAAGTTAACGAAGCCCAGGTAGCTTCCTAGGCAGCCATCAAAGTGCGGGAGGTCTTAAGTGGGAAGCCTACTCACCAGTCCCGGTGCTGGCCTAGGAAGCTCCTGCTTCAAGGTGGGTAGCCCGTCCCTCTCGGCAATTAACTGTCTTGCACAGTTGGAGACAGCATCATAGAGGTCTAAAATCTGGGCATAACCCTCGCTGACTCTATTTCGCTGGTCAGCGGTGAAGTCAACAACTGACACTTCGAGACAGCAAGCGCTGAAAGTACGAAATTGCTGTTCCACACTTGCCAGGCGATTATCGACCCGCTCATATTTTTGTAGTAAGGCCTGCTGGCGATCAGACCGGTTCACCAAGGCACTGGCTGAGGCAAACCAGCGCAAATCTGAAGCAATGGCACCAGCAGCTACACGCAAGTCCTTGATAGCTGACATAATTAAGTTTACAAAGGAGCTCGGACAAGCGTTAAATAATGCTATCAATTAAAACTTAATATTTGTTAATTCTTTGAAACCAAAATTATTAGCCTGTTTACTGCTGGTGCAAGCTAGTGACAGGTATATACTGCCCGACAAAATTATATTGACACAAAAACAAAAGTTATTAAAGGTTATAACTTACAGCAAATTAAAGGTTGAACTTTAAATTAATTAATTAATTATTTGCAACAGACAGGCTCACTGCGTTATTTATGATATACAATAGTTGTGGTATGTGTTACCTAACAATATTATCAGTATATTACAACAAACAAAGGTTTATCAATGTGGCCCGCCCAAGATGCAAGGTCAAGTTTGATGGTTATTATGTTTCAAACGCAATATATTCAATTAACTAAATCAATTGACACATACAACTGTTATGTATCCAATCAACTGACTTATTAATGTTAGCAACAACAAATTTAAGCTAGATTTCAACAATTCAAGTCAAACACATGTCATACATAACCTCAAATGAGTAATTCATTTGAGGTTATGTATGACATGTGTTTCAAATTAAGTATGTTAACTAATACAAATAAATATTATGTATTTTAGGCAAAACTGACCTGAGAAACACTGTTAACAATTATGATATATAGCTCAGATACAAGCTTATACAATACCAATCTGAGTTTAGGTACAATCTACCGAGCTCTGCTACCAAAATTTTATGTTCAGAATCTGGCTAGGAGGGCTGGAACTGTTTGCAGACGATAGTGGAAGCGTGATTACATTCATCAGTCCTTGTAGCCACAACAAACCTCTGACATAAGTATATGCTGTGTTTTCACAGCGGTTAAAATAATATGTACATGTGCAAATTTACCTGGGATCTCCTGATTGTTGTGTAGACCTATAAGATTACACTCATAATTTTGGCCAAAATGATGAGGAAATCGTTATAGTTACTACTAGAAGGTCCAGCTCGCCGTCCTTCTTCTGGACACGTTGAAAGTAGATGACGGTTGTCTATTAAAATTCGTAAAAATTTCGTTAAAGTAGCACTTTGTATAGCCTGATCTTTGTAATTAATGTTCATATTCATATCTGCCGCGATTTTACGTTGATGAAAGTGCATGATGTTGGTTTTTTGAATGTTAACCACTAAATTGTTGCTATTAAGCCAGCTGATTATATTATTTAAATTATTGTTTATATCTTCTTCGTAAGTATGTTTATCGTGACATTTTATTATTAGTGTGCTATCATCAGTAAATAGAACCATAGGGTGGGTTGTTTGTCGGGGCAGATCATGAATATAATTATAATAAAAACAGCAGTGGCCCGAGTATACTGCCTTGAGGGACACCTAATTGAGTTACTTTAGGCGTAGATGTGTACTGCACTTTAGTTTTAGTTTTAAAACAAATTTTATCGATTTCCGTAAATTGCTTCCGGTTTTCTAGATAAGACTTTATTAAACTGAATGCATTCCCTCTAATACCGTAAGCCTGAAGTTTATTTAAAAGAGTTTCATGGTTAGGGTGATCGAAGGCCTTTGACATGTCGGTAAAACTTGCACATACCTGAATTTTATTATCCATGTTTGGCATTACTTTATTGAGAAAATCAAATATTGCCATGTTGATGATTTTATTTTTCGAAAACCGTATTGCTCGTCACACAGCACGTTGAATTTAATCAAGAAAGAATATAGATATTCGTTTAGTATACTTTCCATTATTTTAGAGAACACCGGTATTAAAGCTATAGGTCTGTAGTTCGTCATAAGCTCTTTGCAGTTTTTTTAAATAGTGGCTTTATTATTGTTGTTTTCAAACTGTCAGGAAATATGCCATGATATATGCTTAAGTTTATTTTATGACTTAATGGAGTGGCTATGCAACTAGAAACAAATTTTATGACTTTTGTAGAGATACCATCATAACCAAAGTTTTTTTTATTTTTGAGCCGTTTGATCACGCCATGATAGCTTCAGGCGTCATTGAGGCTAGAAATATCGTAGCGTTATACAAATTTTATGTTCTTTTAAGATATTAAATAATGTAAGCATATAACACATACTCTGCCATGAAAACCTGTCTAGTGATCAAAGTCTTAACAACGAACCTGGAACCAGCAGTGTGAAGACGTCGACTAGTTATTGTTCAGCAGTTGGTCAGAATATTCTAAATTTGTTAAAATTATTGAAGGCCTTTGACATGTCGGTAAAAATTGCACATACCTGAATTTTATTATCCATGTTTGGCATTACTTTATTGAGAAAATCAAATATTGCCATGTTGATGATTTTATTTTTTCGAAAACCGTATTGCTCGTCACACAGCACGTTGAATTTAATCAAGAAAGAATATAGATATTCGTTTAGTATACTTTCCATTATTTTAGAGAACACCGGTATTAAAGCTATAGGTCTGTAGTTCGTCATAAGCTCTTTGTAGTTTTTTTTAAATAGTGGCTTTATTATTGTTGTTTTCAAACTGTCAGGAAATATGCCATGATATATGCTTAAGTTTATTTTATGACTTAATGGAGTGGCTATGCAACTAGAAACAAATTTTATGACTTTTGTAGAGATACCATCATAACCAAAGCTTTTTTTATTTTTGAGCCGTTTGATCACGCCATGATAGCTTCAGGCGTCATTGAGGCTAGAAATATCGTAGCGTTATACAAATTTTATGTTCTTTTAAGATATTAAATAATGTAAGCATATAACACATACTCTGCCATGAAAACCTGTCTAGTGATCAAAGTCTTAACAACGAACCTGGAGCCAGCAGTGTGAAGACGTCGACTAGTTATTGTTCAGCAGTTGGTCAGAATATTCTAAATTTGTTAAAATTACCTGCTTTCACGATGAAAAGATTAGCAACTTGACAAATAGAATGTGTGAGAAGTGAAAAAAGTGAAATTTTAACATCGTCACCGTCGTGTATATTTGTAGCTGAAGAGACAAAAATCATGTAATCTCAAGGAAAAAGGAAAGAAATGAGCATCAAGTACAAAAAGAGCAATAATTGAAAAGTTTAGACAAGCCAAACTTATGAAAGCTTAAGGAAAACGTGGAGGTGAGCTAACAGAAAGATGTCACTATCTCAAATATTCAACACAGTAAAACACGTGTCACGACAAATCACGATGAAGACTGGTTACAGTGCTCCAGATGCCAAGGGTGCGCTCTTGAAGCTTGTGCAGAAGTTCCTGAATGTGGAGACGGATATATGCGATCAATGGGCGATGTTTTCCAGATGTCCGGCGCTAGACTGTAAACTAATTGTGTGTCCGGTACTAGGTGTCAGTTTTTACATAACATTTTTCTTTATCGGAACTTAATTGAAGTTCCTGGTTATATTTATGCAGAAATCGTATTTTTGTTGATAGATTTATATTTCATAATTAAAATTACATTTCCTAAAATAGTTTTTATTTTATTTCCTCAAAACCTTAGGTGTCCGCCACTGGGGGACTTCCCCCTACGCGTAACATCATTTGTCAGACAAAGACAACGATTGACAGCTCTGCGACGCTTTTTAAGCCATTGCGCATGCGTTAAATGCTAGTCAACTAGTCAACCACCGGCGAGCTTAGACCATATATATCTTATAGACGGAGGGATCCGATCGCAAGACCATCACTAAAAGATCTGTCATTTGTGGCCGTGTGGCCACCCATTACCCGATAAAATGTAATAGAACTTCATTTGCAACTTTGAGGCGTCGTTCATAGACATTTTGGTTTATCCGTATAAAGATTGTATTGATATACGTAGTGACGTTATAACTTTATCCGTACTTTAATTTTACATACTAGCTCCAGCTCACGGCTTCGCCCACGTGGGTCGCACTTATCGCATAACCGCTTGACCGCTCACCATTTTAAAGTGCTTACTCAGCATCGACAAATTTCAAGTGCGCGCCGCCACTTAAAGACGGGCGCGCTCAATTAATTAGTTTTTGTGCGATTGTTAATAACTTGAGAGGAGTGGTGTTTATTTTGCAACCTAATGAATGACTTATTCTAATGGTACAAAACAAATTACGTTTGAATGAAATGTTAACTTTAGGCGAGCGGCCATAACGTAAACAATGTCGCCTTTAACGACATACTCGACACTTTTGTTTATCATAATAAAAGTATAAGCTAAATCTGGTTTGCTGTTGTATTTTCATGTACCTGGTGATATTATCTGTGTAATAAAATAAAGTTATAGCAATACTTTCAGAAAACTATTTCAATGTAAGCGTTTGAAAAATAAAATGGATTAAAAACATCATTGTAAACATATTATGTAATTATATATCATACTTTTATGTTTTTATTGTAAATTAACTGATTAATTATGAAGTTACAGCAAAAAAATAAATAAATAATGTGTATTACTTTAATTATAGACAAAAAATTATCGTAAAAACTTAATTTTATGTAAAAAAGTTTAAATACATTTCTATGTATATAAGGTTACATTTATGCGTTGTATTATTTTTTTATTATGAGTATATAAATAAACCTTTGATAAAATATATAATACTCATATTATTTATGAGATATTAGTTATCGAAAATTTTGGTGGGAACTTCAGTTTTTTTTGGCGGTAAAAAGTAAACAACTGTGCAGGTTCCAATAAAAATAATTCTTATCAGATTCTTATCAGAATTGTTTCTATACTTGGAAATCTAGTTGGAAAGAAAGTTATCTAGGTTTGAATCTGATATATAACATGAAACGGTATTTTAAAAAATAAAATATGGAACTTGGCGCCAATTAAAAAAATAATATTTGTTTTATTTTTTTATGTTTAATATTAAAATGTTTTTTTTTTATTATATTTATTTCCTCGAAAAGTAAATTAAATAACTTTTCTAACTGTGTATAATACCGATATACCTCCCATAATAAAAAACGACGAGAAAAACGAATATGTCAGAAATATAAAATCGCGCTCAAAAATGGCGGGAAAAAAAAACTAATTTTCACTTTATACTGCCCTTGCGTGGGCTTCAACCATATATATGGTTTTTATTTATATCATTGTAAAGCTCATTTAATTACGCGTCTATTGATATGCAACATACCGCAATAGGTTAAGTTATCTGAGTTCCACAAACAGATTAGTGCGCAGCGGAAAAGCGTGGGAAAAATAACAGTTTACGCGTTCATCTGTTTTTGCAAAAAAGGTTAATAGTTACTTGTGCGCGTCAAGCCGATAAAAAGGTAGTTTATTGTGACGTTTTAGCTATACTGCCCTAAACAATTACTATTCCGTGCAGGTTTTGTCGTGATGTTTTCCTTGGCCAAGCTTCTAAAAACCAGAGATTCATGCAGTGGGCTTAAATTTGAAAACCGATGCGTGAAAATGATATTGTTACAGACTATATCACTGCTGAGAGTGGTTACCGGTGTTATAATACATATCAATTGTCTATTCATGTTAAAATGTTAATTAAAAGAAAAGGCATTTCAGTTATTGCACGTAATAGAATGGTTATTATATAAATATGTATAGATACAAGGTACATGGCCTATATGTATTATTTTAGTCATATTTGTCAATGGTTTGAAAAATAAAAGAGACAACTATCAATTCTTACTTTCATTTATTCAGTTTGTTACAAGAATATATCTTAGATAAAGATACATTTACACTTACAGCCACTCTTGGCAATTCTTTTAATAGTCATTGTTTATAAAAGCAGAACAAACTATATCATATTTATAATATTGGGTAGCAAGGTTGTGGGTAGTTCAATATAATCAAATATAACATTAATACAATGGATTAGCAACAATATAATTCATTTAGTAATATTGACCACAGGTATAACTTTTATTATTATTCTAGGTATATTTACTATGGATATATTCAATATTTACCACTGTAATATTCACCACAGGTGATGAATCGATTCTATTAAATGATATCCAAAGTTCTAAACTTATAACATCTCACAAGTGACAAAACCACCCACAATATCGATTATACAATAGCTACACTATATTACATTGCTTCTGCATTATTTCTATTGACAATACTCTATATAACACCACAGAAGCAATATAGAATTGTGAAACACAATAATATAATAGTCAGAATTATATCGTACCTTAGTTAGCCGTTGCCGGAGCGAAACTGAACATTGAGCAGAGTCTGTTCATATTTTATACTCTATTTACCAATTTGACAGTGTCAACTGTCAAACGTCAAAACAATTTGTATATTTAGAATTGGCAACACTATAAATTCAAAACATACAATCCATTTATTTTCATTTACTATATGTTTAGGCTATACATAGTTAATGATACAATATATATGGTTATATCTTGTTAGAGACATATGTGAATAATTATAAAATCGATCTTATTGTAACTTAACCTAAAACTCGACGTAGAAATAACAATGATATAAATTCTAGTCAGATTTATAACAGTTTGATATCCGAGCTTTTGCTGGGATGATAAATAGGTACTTACAAACGGGACACACATACTTTAGACGTACTTACTTATATATATTTTTGAATATCTTTACAATATATTTCAACAAATCTATCACGGCCATACTGACCTGTACTTCGCTCTCGAAGTACCCTCTTTATTTTAACCCCCTGCAGCAACCTGCAAATTTTATTTTGCACCTGCAGCAACCTGCAGTTTTTATTTAGCACCTGCAGCAACCTGCAGTTTTTATTTAGCACCTGCAGCAACTTGCAGTTTTTATTTAGCACCTGCAGCAACCTGCAGTTTTTATTTAGGAACTGCAGCAACCTGCAGTTTTTATTTAGGACCTGCAGCAACCTGCAGTTTTTATTTAGGACCTGCAGCAACCTGCAGTTTTTATTTAGGACCTGCAGCAACCTGCAGTTTTTATTTCGGACCTGCAGCAACCTGCAGTTTTTATTTAAGACCTGCAGCAACCTGCAGTTTTTACTTAGGACCTGCAGCAACCTGCAGCTTTTATTCAGGACCTGCAGCAACCTGCAGTTTTAATTTAGGACCTGCAGCAACCTGGAGTTTTTATTTAGGACCTGCAGCAACCTGCAGTTTTTATTTAGGACCTGCAGCAACCTGCAGTTTTTATTTAGGACCTGCAGCAACCTGCAGTTTTTATTTAGGACCTGCAGTAACCTGCAGTTTTTATTTAGGACCTGCAGCAACCTGCAGTTTTTATTTAGGACCTGCAGCAACCTGCAGTTTTTATTTAAGACCTTCAGCAACCTGCAGTTTTTACTTAGGACCTGCAGCAACCTGCAGCTTTTATTCAGGACCTGCAGCAACCTGCAGTTTTAATTTAGGACCTGCAGCAACCTGGAGTTTTTATTTAGGACCTGCAGCAACCTGCAGTTTTAATTTAGGACCTGCAGCAACCTGCAGTTTTTATTTAGGACCTGTACCAACCTGCAGTTTTTATTTAGGACCTGCAGCAACCTGCAGTGAATGTCATACAACAGCTTTTTAATTCATCCTTAATACGATTTTAAAACTATATTTTTTTTCACGACGGTTCTTTTTTTTGACTTTGTCCACTCTAAAGGTCTTAGGCGATTTTCTTATATAAACTATATTCAATTCCAGAACCTCGCAAGGTCTGATAAGCTTTTCATTTATCTGTAACAATTATCTAGTTTTTAGTTTTGTTTATTTAATAAGATCATTAGTTTTAATAAACCATAAAATCCCAAATCAATATAAATGTGCACCTACACGGTGTTCCACATAACAATTTGGGTCATAAAAATATTTTACCGATAGATCATATTTATAAATGGTTGTTATCCTTATAGGTATGTGAGACCGTTCAAAGATAGATATGGACGATATTTGCATATAATTTTTGAAAACACAGTTTTTATTTTTACTTACGACGTTGCGGTATTCTTTCATTTTTTTTATGTATTTGCAAAAATGGGTTGTACTTTGGTGTTATAAATACAGATTATTCTGTAGCCCATGTAGCATAATATGGTTTTGATTTACACATAGGTACAAAATATTATCTATGTTATTTTATTATTAATCTTTAATAATATACACAAAATGTATAAAGGCTATCAGATGCCCTAGGAAGCTTTTGCCAGTCTACGATAACTACTTGATCCGAGTCCCTATAGGACATTCTTCAAATGTTCGAATAGATGTATTAAGGTTCTAACAACATGTTCGGTCAATAGCAGAAACAATTTTAATACGTTGATATTCTATATTTTTGATAGTTGATCAGCAGTAATCAGAACAAACATGTATTATCTCATCTAATCGGGTATCAGACTTGAGTTGTTAGAGTTTCTACCAATAACATATACTAATAAATGTAGGAGCCAGTCTTAACTGCTGTATGATAGCTCGGCCAACCTGATAGCAGTATCAAGCGGAGAAATAAAGTATGTGTATTCACCATTTCAGATCACTATTTCTGCAAGCTACCTAAACATTTTCTATGTTCCTTTATCAAGTAATAAGTATTGCTATTTCAATAATCAAAACACTTATACACATATTATTAAGCAGTGATTTAAAAGTCATCGTTACAACGATAAGAATATACTTTAGACTACGCCGGTGTGGGTAAGGGAAGAAAATAATTCTTTATCAAGAAATCAGGCTGTGCTTATTTATCCATTTTCTTTCTAAAGTACGATAAACTATTCTAATGTAAATGTTATATAATATAGGAACTGTATAATAACGTTTTCCGATATTGCAAACCACTACATCATCCATGGATGAACAAGAACAATATTATACGAAAGGAGCTACTCCAAACCATCACATCAAATTTTAATTTAAAAAAAAGTAATTAATGTAATTCAGCCTATACTTAATAAATAAAAGAATAGGATTTCGCAACATCTGGATAAATAAGAATAATTTAAAGTAATGAAAGTAATTATTGACTTAAATGGATATTAAATGTAATTTTTGTAACTCTCATCCGACTAGGGTGCTGAAGATTTTAAAATCGTCTATTCTGTACGGTAATACAAACGAGTTTCTTTTTTTTTTAACTTGTTCAACATTTATTTACCCCATACACCAGTTTTCTTTTTGTTATTCCCAGGCTAAACGCTTTAAATTATGTTAATGGGAATTAACTATAAAAAAGTAATCCGTTATATTTTGAGTAAGTTTGAAAATAGTAAATATCAGTTGCTATTTATTTTTCTTTTCACTACATAGTTCATATACTTGAAATTTGTTGTTAATTATATCAAATAGTATAGAGTATTCAAATTAGTTTCAACCAAGAGTATACAAATTTTGCAAGATAATCTTATATAGGTAGTTATCACATTTTAGAGGTATATTTATAGAATAGAATCCTTTATTTAAAATAACACATCCTTGCTACGAAACCTTTAGTAAATAACTACATTATAAAATATATTATTAAAAATTATTTTATAAGAAACTTAAATTTAAATTATTATAGATTATTTTAACCTTTGTAAGACCATAACTGCCATAGCAATGATTGGTTAGCATTTGGTTCATGGTATAGTTCCCAACAACTCTTACAGGAAAGAGAATAAATAGTAAACTTTCGCTTAGCGGTAATACAGATTACATAACTTAGCAGTAAATATGTTTCTAATGGAGGTAATTATACACTGTTGTTAAAAAAAAAGTGTTACAAGCCTTTTACATAATACGTATTTACTTGTTGAACGTCGTCAACTATTCTCATTCTCTTCCATCAGTCTTACATATTATTGCAAAATCACCTCACCCAAGAGAACATATCCACTAGCCTCTTTCCAGCACCACAGCCACTGCGTCGAAGACAGATCTTGCTCCGTCGTCAGCAAAACAGCGATGATGTCCTTATTTAGTAATATTGACCACATGTATAACTTTTATTATTATTCTAGGTATATTTACTATGGATATATTCAATATTTACCACTGTAATATTCACCACAGGTGATGAATCGATTCTATTAAATGATATCCCAAGTTCTAAACTTATAACATCTCACAAGTGACAAAACCACCCACAATATCGATTATACAATAGCTACACTATATTACATTGCTTCTGCATTATTTCTATTGACAATACTCTATATAACACCACAGAAGCAATATAGAATTGTGAAACACAATAAAATAGTAGTCAGAATTATATCGTACCTTAGTTAGCCGTTGCCGGAGCGAAACTGAACATTGAGGCTGAGCAGAGTCTGTTCATATTTTATACTCTATTTACCAGTTTGACAGTATCAACTGTCAAACGTCAAACCAATTTGTATATTTAGAATTGGCAACACTATAAATTCAAAACATACAATAAATTTATTTTCATTTACTATATGTTTAGGCTATACATAGTTAATGATACAATATATATGGTTATATCTTGTTAGAGACATATGTGAATAATTATAAAATCGATCTAATTGTAACTTAACCTAAAACTCGACGTAGAAATAACAATGATATAAATTCTAGCCAGATTTATAACAGTTTTATATCCGAGCTTTTGCTGGGATGATAAATAGGTACTTACAAACGGGACACACATACTTTAGACGGACTTACTTTGATATATTTTTGAATATCTTTGCAATATATTTCAACAAATCTATCGCACGCGTGAGGATGACCCAAAATTAAAGGGGGCTCTCCATACATGGAATAACGTGAAACAATTATTTTTCATCGTTCGTATACTTGCGGGGTGTTTATAGATATACATACATATATAGACTCACGCCTGTTTCCCGGAGGGGTAGGCAGAAACTACGGAACGCCATTTGCAACGATCCTGACATATCTCTCTTCCCATTTTACTCCCATCAGATTCCTCATGCTTGCTCTTCTGTTCAGGGTACTTCTAACCTGTTGTTCAGAATTTGCCTAGACAGACTGGGAAATGTTTGCAGAGGGCAATGGAAGCGTAATTGTGTTCATCCAGTTGTTCTAAGGCAATCAAATCTCTGACATAAGACCATGTTTCTTGGCGGTAAGAATTAAACAATCAATTACAATTACCTGGTATCTTCACTGATGTCCTGGAGTAGACCTATAAAATGACACTCACTAATTTGGCCAAAATGGTGATGAAATCTCTATAGCTACCAGACTCCAAGGCAACGGCGTCTTGAGGATACGCTACACGAGGTGCGGATTTACACAATTCTTGCAAATGTTCAATATGTGACAAATTTATTACAAACTTTGCCGGCAATATCAAAAGCAGCAATTACAAGTATTTACAAGACTATTTACACAATACAATTCGCGAAGCTGGTCTTAACCATGTGCTTTTCAAAAGGCGATACTTTTACGAGACGAAAAACGTGTTAATTTTTCAAGACAAGAACAAAAAAAAAGTGTCATCTTACAGTGTGACCAGAGTCAAAATATATCAATAGACAAAATAATGATACCAACTAATATTATCGATTCAATGTATCATAAACAATATTTCTATTTTATTTATTTACCAACCGATTAGCGGACTGGCCTACCGATCCGCTACTCGGTTGGTAGACGTGACAACGTTGCAACCACTCTCCTCAGAATCGAACCGTCCACCAAGATCTCAGCAAATCAGAGAACTCCATCAGCTCCAGTTACCAAACGAAGAATGCGCCCCCTGCGCCATCTGAGTAGCGGAAGGTTAGCCTCCTTAATCAAAAAATAGGTCTCCAATCTTGGGTGGATCGATCTTGTCGGTACACTTAACGCGTTGCTGGAGTATGTGCAAATATTCCAAATTCCAGCGTTTCCAAAAGCTCTGAGTAATCTGGCGTACCAATTCAAAACGCGAGAGACGATTAGGTCTCCAAATCATTCGGATCTGAAGAGATCGGGCACAATGGCCTAGAGTTCAGAGCGGCCTCAATCTTACAAAACACAGTTGCGAGTTCCTCAAATGTAAGGACAGACTCACCGATTGTCCTGCGCAAGTGTGTTTTGGCCGATTTTACGGCGGCCTCAAATATACCACCCCAGTGGGGAAAACAACCAATTTATCCTACGTCGGGCAAGCCTATTGCCTATATCAGCCTTGTTGGTTTCAAGGAAATTAACAACGTCATTCAAATAATTATAAGTGCCCTTGAAGTTCGTGCCGCAGTCAGAACGGATCAGGGAAGGCAGCCCTCTGCGGGATACAAATCTGTCAAATGTGGCTACAAACGCCTCGGTCGTAAGCGAGGAGACCAGTTCTAAATGTACGGCCTTTGTGGAGAGACAAACGAAGACACACAAGAAGGCCTTAACAGTCTTACTGTTTCGAAGTGTTGAAGTTTTCACCAAAAAGGGACCAGCGAAGTCCGTGCCAACACCGTCAAACGTCCGGCCTGCTCTCTGTTACGCGAACTGCCGGTAAGTCTCCCATCAAGGGCTGCATGGTAGAAGCCTTGAGCTTATAGCAAGGGATGCAGCGAAAGACGTGTAGTCTTTCGCTGCATCCCTTTTTACGAATAATTCTGCGGGCAGACAAAATCCAAAACTCGCGTTGCAAAATGGCAAACAGAGCATTACCAGCAGAACCAGCATGCGAATTTTTAAGGTGACGGTCAGTTACCCACAAACGTACCAAATGACCGTCCTTGGGTAACGAAAGGGGGTGACGTGCCCCTTAAGGAAGGTAGGCGTTCTTGAGACGCCCTCCAACGCGCATGAGAGCCCTGTTGGCCAAAAAGGGGTTCAATTGAGATACAGCTTCCGACAATTTCGATCTCCCTGATGTCAGGATAGCAATCTCCTTCTTAAAATGCGCCAATTGCACAGAACGAAAAGGTGAGGGACTCCTGTCGTTTCTGTGGTAGGAGAAACGGTGTCAGTCGTTTCTGTTGTGGGTGCCTAACATCAAAAACAAAACGCTTTATTCAAGCAGTAACACCTAACAACTTGTCAAGGGAGCTGTAGCGATTTAACAAGAATTCCACCTTCTCAAGAGCGAGTGTTCGTAGATCCGGCAAATTGGAAGTATTCAAAACTGGCGTTCGAGGCCAATCAATTTCTGGTCGATTCAACCATTTCGGACCCCACCACTGCACATGGCCTATCAAACTAGGCGTCAAGCATCAGCGCGAGGCACAATCAGCGGGGTTGAGCTTACCTGGCACGGGTCTCCAAATAAGCGTGACTTCGGATTTTTGGATTTGGGAAACGCGATTAACGACAAATACCTCCAAAGTGTGGACAGACGCCTTCAACCAACAGAGAACAATTTGGCTGTTTGTCCAGGCGTAGGTCCCATTAATACAAATTGTTTTACCCAAAGTGTTAGACACGTGATTCAACAATCGCACGAGTAGGGCTGCTCCCGAGAGCTCCAATTTCGGAATGGTCAGAGATGTCCGAAGGGGTGCAACCTTGCTCTTCGCCATGATCAGGGAAACCCTCACCTGACCTGAGGCACTGACTGTGCGCAAGTACACCACGGCCGCGCGACCACGTTCCGAAGCATCTCAAAACCCGTGAAGGGTTGCCCTGTACTTCCCGGGAGGAAGGATGGGACGAGGCAAGGTGATCTCATTGACGGCAGGAAGTGAAGATACAAAGGAGATCCATTCCTCAACAAGAGTACCGCGTAGAGGTTCGTCCCAGGTCAAACCTGCTGTCCAAAGCTTCTACAAGAAGCATTTTGCCCAAAATATGACAGGACAAATCCAACCGTTTGGATCAAAGGTTCTGGCGAAATAATGTCTTTGCTAATCTGTCATTTAAGTTTTTGTAATAAATAAGGTTCTATTAAAATATTCTTATGTAAATTTTGTAAATATTTACTCATTCGACGCAGCCAATGATGTGTAAGGAGATGCCATCCACAATTCCTGTAACTGATGTAATTCTGGCACTTTGTGCAAACTAAGCATATTACCGTATTCTAAGTATATGTTGTAAGTACTCAAACTGTGAGAGTTTTATATGATTGCAATAAACGATGAGACTTGGTACAATACAGACGTTTGATTTATTACGCCAAAATTATGTGAAAACTTACTACTACTTCCACCACCTACTACATGGCGACCCTGCCATTTAAGAACATCTGAAGAAAGAAGACATTATCTGAAGAAAGAAGATATATGAAGAAACAAGATTTGAAGATTCAAGGTCATGCAGGAGATGGGCAAAACATACTCAAAAGAGAGGTCGTGATAGCGCAGAACGCGAATGGTGCAGCCAATGCCCCAACTAATCAATTAATTGGCAAGTCGATGAGTATTGTGTAAATACTTTTGATCACAATACTTATCATCATTCTAGTTGGAGCACTTTACCTCATATTCAAAAGGTGCGAAAGAAGGCAAATAAAAATACTACGACGCGAACTCAACGCCAGCACATTTAGCGTTGTTTCTCGAACTGATGCGCATCCAGTTTAAAGCAGGAGAAGTCCAGGAATCAGCCCGGCCCAAAAGGAGCAGCGGAGTCCAGGGAAATTCCCGGCCCACGGTGTCCAGGTTATAGCCCGGCCCAGAAAAGTAACTTCAGCAGAGGTGTCAACCAGCAGCCGCCACACCATGTTCTTGGACCACATCGGAGTAGCCTAAACGCGCCGCGCCACATCGTACCAGGGTAATCATTTTAATTAAGCGTAATTATATAGGGATTTGTACATTAAATTAGAATATGTTGCTTTGTTATGCCTTTAAAGGATTTATTGTCTATTTTAAATAATCTTAAAGATATAAGTAATTATCTTGTGAAAATCGACCCTGTACGGAGACAGTCATTCCATACAGCACGCCAAAAGGTAGTGTTAGCTCAATCTAATTATTCTAAGTTGGAAAATATTTTGAAGTACAAAGAACAATAGGAAATTCTGAGATTAATATTATTTTATAAAATATGAAATAATTAATTTATGTGAAATGACCTCGACGTCATCGGATACGTCATCAAAAATGGCTAGCAAATCATTTAATTTAAAAACAGCTATAGCGCTCTTGCCTAGTATGACTGGTAAGGAACAAGATACTTTGCGTTTAATTGACGGTATACAGTTACACAGTTCTATGATTTCTGATAACACTAAATGTCAATTAATAGAGTTTGTTTTGAAGACGCGATTGTCTGAGAGTGCTTAATTGCGTTTCAAAAGTTACACAACTATAGACGATTTAATTCATGATGTGCGTACATTTTTAATTAAGAAAAAATCTGGTGTCGCAATTCATTCAAAAATTTTGAGTAACAAGCAAGGACGGCGGTCCATTGAACAGTTTGGTGAGGAATTGGAAAAATTATTTGTAAACTTGACAATTGCACAGGCAGATGGAGATGATTCCAAATTCTCCTTATTACGTCCGATTAACGAGAAGTTAGCAATTAAGCGTTTTTCAGATGGCCTAAGTGATACACGGCTAAGTACAGTTGTAGCTTCGCGACATTTTAATTCGTTACCTGAAGCCATTAGGGCAGCAATTGATGAGCATACGTTGTCTCCAAACGAAGACCACGTCATGAATTTTAGGCCTCAACACAGATATTTTACAATCGCGGTATGTCGCAGTCAAATAGAGGAACTAAAAGTTTTCAGTTAGATCGAAATAACTATCAGTCAAATAATAATAACTTTAAGCAGAATGTTCCCACATCTAATTATAGTAAGAGGTACATGCGCGGAAGCTCACGTGGCAGGGCACAGCGTGGCCGAAGTTTCATGTTACCTGCAAGCGGTACCGTGCAATACTTGCCGCGAAGTAACAATAATCCAAAAATAACACATTAGACATTTCTCTCATCAATCTGTAGAATCAAATGACGTACGTACACCAAGTAATAATAATGAGTTTTTTCGTTCCCTTTATTAGCAATTATAATCACCGTCGCGTCAAGCTGTGGTTATATGTGAATGTATGTAACGTAGTTGCGATGTCTTCGGTATCATATACGCGGTCGATAATGACCACAAAACGTGGTCCCTGTGAAATGAAGCATGAATTTTCATACAAATTAGCACTTACTTATGTAGTAGTTAGTACATATGAATTAAATAAGTAAGAAAGAAATAAGATCTGAACGAAAATGCCTGTGGATATTTTTAGAAGCCTCTGAACTGGTGATAATTGATGATAAGTTCGCATTGTAAGGCCTAATGAAAGACTTTGACTAATAGTTTTTAGGTAGAAATTGATTAAGCTAAGCGTTTTTCTTAATCGCAAATAAAAAGGAAAGTAGAAACTATTTCGTTATTAGCGTCTAGAATTGTTATTAAGTTGCAATATAACCTGAATTAATAACTATTCTGTATAAAAAAATTGTTGATTTGTTCTAAAGTTTGTTGTTTTATATAGTACTAGCGGTCCGTCCCGGCTTCGCACGGGTGGACATTTTCTTTTTAAATAACTTTGTAATATTTTCTAGAAATAAATGTTACTCAAGCATAACGCCGCATTACAATGGTAAAAGATTTTTTTTAATCGGTTCAGTACTTGTTTAGTTCATTCGTTACAAACATACAAAAATACAAATCTTTCCTCTTTATTTTATTATTAGTATACCTAGATGATGTATTTTGCTCATCCACCAACATCAATCAGGGGCCCAATTCTCCTAAATAGATACAGTTTCGATATAATGTCAGTGTCATACTTACGTCACAAAAATCGTATTCTTCTATAATTTAATGAAATCGTAACGAGACCGTTAATTGAAACAAGTGTCAAAATATAAGTCGACGACGATCTGTTTATTTCAAATTATACGATAATGACATAAGGTTATCAGAATACCGCTTTTGAGTCCATTCAAAATATAAAGGCTAAGATTCAAAATATAATATCAATGTCATATAAAACTACGAGAATTGGGTCACTGTAAACTTAACATTCTCTTCCTTTACTGAGTGACTGATAGACAACGCACTGTTACAAACGCCTTTTGAACCCTAAAATGCTTACATAGTTGCCCAACCTATACTGCTCAGCATAAACCCCTACCAATGCCTAAATCTCCGTGTCAGCACTTTTGCCTTCCTTATTCATTCAGTCCCTTTCAACCTCAGTCTGCATCCATCATCTAACGCGAACAGTTCTACTATATCCTTAGTGTGCCAGTCTCAGTACCTTCTAAATCTTTGTACCAGTGCTAAGTTCTATTCCTAAATCTATCAAATACTATATCTAATATTACGTGTGTGTACCGTGTTCCAATAAATAATTTCAGCTAGTTCAAATATATATTTTTAAAAAGACACTTTCCCGGTCCCGCGTAACATTTGGTGGCAGCGTAAAGGGATTCCTCAGAAATCCCCGGTCCGTGTCCGTATCTCGCTCCTGTAATACTCCGCCGTCTCGCATTGGTCTCTGCATCGCATTCGCCGTAGTTCGAGAATCGCGCTATCTCTCGAACCGTCCATCCGCCGCATACTGTGCGGTGAACAACACCCGAGTTCCCGAGTTCCAGTCCCCGAGTGGCCCGCAGACAGGCCGCTGAGCTCCAGGTTCCTAAGAAGGGACATACCAACTCTACACGAGGTGACCATGTTCATTCTCCTCATCATCGTCGCCAGCGTCCTGCAAACATTTTTATCCAGTGCAGTGCTGTATTATTCCATTTCAAAATCGAAAGTGCCCAAATTCATAAAGTGAACAAAGTCCACACAGTGCGTTACAATCCCATATTCTCAATACTACATCGTTATCAGTTCCGGCCGTCCGACCGTCGCCGCATCGAGCTACAACAAACTCCATTGTTACCTACATTGTAACACTATACCAAATCTTAGTCAAGCTTTGTACTATCTAAGTAACCCTTTGTTCTAATTCTTACTATAAGTTCTATATCTTTCCATTGCCTTTGTGTATTTCTGTGTTTCTTTGTACTGTTTTTAGCTGTAAACAATGACGACAAAGAAGGAAGAAACCGTTCTACTTGATCTTATCAACATTAATACACTATTCAAATTCATTAAACCCTACGATGGGTCTCGCGATAAACTAAATTCCTTTATAAATAACTGCGAAAACGCATTTCGATTAGCTTCAACAACTCAAAAACCAATCCTTTTAAATTTCATTATTTGCCGGCTTGAAGGCAAGGCTGAATCCGCTGCTTCTATAAAAGACTTCGACAGTTGGGAGTCACTTAGCTCTTTCTTACAATCGCAATTCGGCGAGCGTAAACATTACGCTCACCTACTCAGCGAATTACAAGAAACTCACCTATCGCCGGGTGAGTCGGTCAGCCAATATTCAATCAAAATTGAAACGCATCTCGCTCAAATCCTTACAGAAATCACTCATTCAAATAAGAAAAAAGCAGAGCTGTCAGGGAAGACGCTATGGAAGATCTAGCCTTACACGCTTTCCTAATGAGTCTTATACCCAAAATCGGCAACCTAGTTCGCATGAAAAGTCCTTCTACGCTCAACGAAGCTATTAACTATGCTATATCCGAGGAAAAAATATAAATGCTATTATCAAAACGTAATCCTTATCAAAATCGATACTCACAAAAGCCTTCCAACTGCCAAGATCGTCCTAAATGAATGGTCCACAACGTTGGTCAGTCGTCCAACTCTACACCACCTACGTGTCGGTATTGCAAGAACGTAGGGCATACCATAGATGTCTGTCGGAAGCGCGAATTTAACAACAATAGGGCTAGGAATAACAACACCTACCCCCAACGCTCTAACCCTAACACGACTCGTCCTCCCCAACGTCCAAACTTCCAAAATCGGGTCCACTACACCCAAGACGACTCTACCTACGAGGAAGACCTTCCTTTAAACGAATAGAGGGCTCACGACGGTGTCTCGTGAGACCCCAAAACCATTCAAAATCGTC
Organism: Euclidia mi; assembly: GCA_944739405.2. Lineage (NCBI taxonomy): Eukaryota > Metazoa > Arthropoda > Insecta > Lepidoptera > Erebidae > Euclidia > Euclidia mi. The sequence continues at coordinate 29,765,135 of OX123195.2, forward strand.
TCAATCCTTTCATAATGACACCCTTTCTAAATTCACTGTATCAAGAGCTACACCACAGGGTAATCAGGCCCAAAAGGGAAGCTCAATCATTTCTAAATCCACTGTATCAAGAGCTACACCACAGGGAAACCAGCCCCAAAAGGGAAGCTCAGTCATTTCTAAATCCACTGAGTCAAGAGCTACACCGCAGGGTAACCAGCCCCAAAAGGGAAGCTCAGTCACTGTATCTACTAAATCCTCTGTATCCAGAGCTACACCGCAGGGTAACCAGCCCCAAAAGGGAAGCTCAGTCACTATATCTACTTAATCCTCTGTATCCAGAGCTACACCGCAGGGTAACCAGCCCCATAAGGAAAGCTCTATCTCTGTATCCTCTGTATCCGCAGTTCCTACTAAATCCTACGCATCCGCCGTATCAGGAGTTCGACCGCGAAACTCTACCACTGCATCCTCTGTATCCACTGCATCCTGAGATAGTCTTACTAGATCCTCTAAACCTTCTATATCCACTGTATCCTCTGCATCTCATAAAATACTTACCAAATCCTCTGCATCCGCTGTGCCCCGTACATCCACTGCATCCTTTGTATCCACTGCATCCCGAGATAATCCTACCAAATCTCCTAGACCTCCTACATCCACTGTATCCTCTGCTCCCTCTGTATCCTATAAAATACCTACCAGATCCTCTGCATCCACTGTGCCTCGTAAATCCGCTGTATCCTCTGTCCCCGCTGCATCCTCTACGTCTCGTTATATACATACCAGATCCACTGTTCCCACTGCATCCGCTGTATCCTCAACACCTTACCATTCACTTACCAAGTCCACTGAATCTTGCTTTATACCTGCTAAACCTCCAATTACCAATAGACCTACCAAATCCGTTGCGACTACCAACTCCTCTAAATTCACTGCATCTACTACATCCTCTGTACCTCCTAATTCAGCCAATTCCATTCCAACCGCTACTATATACAAAATCAGCTCTAATAAACGATACCTACCTCACGTCCATATCCGAACCCAAGTCAATAACCGCGACCTCTCGTTCTTAGTTGACACCGGTTCCTGTGTCAGTCTAGTAAAACGATCTTCAATGAACGTGATGCCAGCTCTGAAAAATGAAACCATTCATTTAAAAGGTATTAATACCAGTGACGAAACTGTGTCTACTATAGGTCACTTCCAATTAAAATTATTCACAGATGCTCATTCCAATCTTACTTATAAATTCCACGTAATTGAAGAAATAGACTTGAATTACGATGGCATCATCGGCACCGATCTTCTCAATGACTTAGATGGCATTATTGATTACCGGTACATTACAAATCAGACACTTCGTGGTTAGATTAAAATATTAGGAACTAACCTACAAAATTCCGCCTCGCACCGAAACAATAATTGAATGTGCAGTTACTAATCCCGAATATCGTGTAGGACTCATTCTAGATCAACATATCTCCGACTCTCTCCTAATTGCTAATTCCCTTGTCACTGTAAAAGACAACAACAGAGTAAACGTATCTGTATTAAATACATCTGAAGACACAGTCGAAATCAATTCCGATATTAAAATAAATCTCCAACCCTTCAATGCTAATTCCTCCTTTATCTATAAATCTTCTACATCCCGCAGAAATCAAGTCCTAAACATACTTAGGACAGAACATTTAAACGACGAAGAAAAATCTCGACTCCTCGACATATGTTCCCAATATTCAGACATATTCCAATTACGTAACGACAAACTTACTACCACTGACTTACTAGAGCATGAGATAAATACAAATCCCTCTGAGCCTATCAACGTCAAATCCTACAGATTTCCAGAAATCCACAAAAAGGAAGTCGAAACCCAAATCTCCAAAATGCTATCTCAAGACATTATCCAACCTTCTACTTCTCCATGGTCATTCCCTATATGGGTAGTCCCAAAGAAAATTGACTCTTCCAGCCAAAAGAAATGGCGCATCGTTATAGACTTCAGAAAGCTTAACGATATTACCATCGGCGAAAGTTACCCAATTCCACAAATTCACGAAATCCTAGACAAATTAGGTCAAAGCAAATACTTTTCCACTCTCGATCTCTGTTCTGGTTTTCACCAAATTTCCATATCAAAAAAGGACGTTCTTAAAACCGCATTCACCGTTCCGCAAGGACATTTCGAGTTCATGTAACAGTAGCCGATTTCTATGTTGATAGGTCTTGCATGCTGTCTTAAGCTGGGATGTTCTTTTATTTCCCTAATGTAACTGAAATATGCCATCAGCAATTAATATTTTTAGATAACACTTGCACTTTACCAACATTCAATCAATGGATACATAAAATGCCCAGACTAACAACACCAATTTGTTGATAATACAAACTTTCGTACCCATGTGCTATAATAATATGTGAACGTACTACATACGGCGCAGAGGTAAAAGTAAAGTACCCGTTTAAAAAAAGAAAACCATCCTCGGTGTAGTCAATATTGTATAATTAAATTACAAATATTGCCTACTTTGTTTTCAAAGGCCTAACTTAATATTCTTTTGTTCTCCGAGATCAAACACTTCAATAAATACTCGTTATATCGCATAATTATATAAAATTACAATTTTACAAATGAAGCTTTATTGACAAAAAACAAAATCTGCTCTTCATTCGCTCTACTCAAAACGTACTCTTAATATTTATTTCTTTCAAAATTAACTTCATGTTAGACTCATTCAACCAGAAAAGGGGCGACGTACCTTTAGTAAGGGCACAACCTATGTCATATTAGAAATTTGGACAGTTTTCCTAGCGTGGCGCTTCGGAGATTATCGGAAAACAAGTTTCCTTACACGTAGTTCAAAAAAACAATTTATTTCGCTTTCGCCTACTTGAACGTCGAAATAAATAGAAACCCGCGTGTTTGGAGCTTACATGATTGAATTTTTTATCTAACAAAGAAAAGTAGTTGCTTACATTGTGCTTACTATTTTTCACTTTATAGGAGAACTAAAAGATTTTGAGCTAGAATTGCCAGGAATAAATCAAAACTGATTGTTTCGTGAAAGAAATTACGCACGCCCTCTTGTCTAAAAAAATCTGCGTGTCTCGTGAAAATCAACAAAGACAGGAGGGTTTTTTCCATTCTCTTGTAACAAAACATCGAGCTTTTGCCGTTTTGCAATTTGTCGAATAGAATGACAAACAGAGTCATACATACATCATCAGCCTTTAACAGTCCACTGCTGGACTAGGCCTCTCCTTTGGAAGGAGGAATTGGCCTACTATACCACGCTGGCCAAACGGGTTGGTATAGGGTTTATATCAAGTTTTCCTTCTCTTACAGTGCTGTTCTCTGCATAATATGCTCCCTTTGTTGGCTCTTACGACACCCATGGGATGATATGGGGTGGTGACATTCCGTATTCTTAATCCGTCACCACGGACTAAACAGAGTCATGCATAGAGCCAAACATCGATGCGAACATTCTTATGATCTTTTTAGTGAACGCTCTACTCGGCCAAAAGCTCGAAGCTTCATTGTCCTTTGGCTAGAATGCTCGCCAAAATTCTTCCGTTGATTTTTTATGTATGGTGCATTCGTGAGAATGCTCATTACAATAAATGCTCAAGTTCATCTGCATTTTTAAGAAGAGCTGCTAGATGGTTGACCCCGTCGAACGTTACTATAGCGCTTAAATAAGTCTGCTTAAATAAGTAAAATTTAAAACACTCTAAAATACGTTCTATCGTAGTTTTAGTTAAGTAAATGTTATAAAACACTAAACCGCTTAGTATGAAATATTTATTTAGGATATATAGCGAATTTTCATTTCAAAACCCTCAGGCGGTAAATTAAAACCACTGAGTGAATCTAGAAATGTTGATCGTAAAGCCTAAAAGTAAGATATTTTGTGTCATTTTAGGTCTAGAAATAGATAAGTAGATGTACATTACCCCACATTTTAGGTCGCCCCTCATTCAAGCTATATGCACTATGAAGACTATTCTGAGATTTATTGTTGCTTTCCCTTTGTGCATAGAGCGTGGAATTAAAATATTCTGATAATAGCCCCGTAACAAAACAAACAACATACTTATATCATTATCCAGGTTAGGCCGAAGACTCTCAAATTTGAGATCATCCTTCTGCTAGATCCTCTTTCCAAACGAAATGATTGAATATTTTTATTTCCTGTGAGGCAGTCATGCTGATCAAGATAACAGGGCTCGAGGGTAGAGGATGCTCGCGCTATCTTTTCTCAAAGTCCCCAACCACAGATCCTGGCATCGTTGGCGCCAGCGTGACCATCAGTCACCGGTCAACGTAATAAGCCTGCTGACGATGAGCCCAGGGGCTCGTTGCCCGCCATTATGTGAAAGACGTGGCGCTGTGTCCACGAGCGCCTCCCTAAGTAATGCATATGTGAGCATGTCAGGGCAATCCTAAATCAATTAGCGGGCTGAACCCTAGTGGGGTTGTGGTAAAGTATACTAACTGCGATTCATGTGACTCCACAATTAACGGACGTCAATTATACCGCAGTAGTCACCAAAACAACACAATTCATGACAAAGGGAACGACTCGCTATTGAGTTTATTTAAGGGCACAAAACAGTATATTATAGAATACTAACTATGACTACTAGGGTGCATACGCCCCAAACACAATGTTTTGCTTAACATCAGCAACCTAAGGCGTGTCACACAGACCAATCTAGAGCCACCCGGATCAAACACTTCCCGCGATACCATCATCAGTATTAATTCATATAATTGCAAACGGAGAAAGCACATTTCTTTAGTTTTATAGTACGTGCGTTTGTTCGCAAACATACGAATATGAAAAAGTAATAGATAAAGCCAATTGCCATTTACAAAATCTGATTAAAGGATTTTCATGTTTTCGAAGTGCTTTTTTCTATAAAGAAAATTCTTTACTTATTATTTTTAGAGCTCATTCACTCGGGCTCCGTAATTGAACGATCTGTTTAAAAACAAGATACGTCATAACGCATTTGCATACGCAATCGTTTTGTCAAAATATCTGAATTGATGATCACTTTCGTTTCGTGATTCAGAGTTTAGCCTGAATCAACTATCAAACACGATTCATAACAAGCAAATCAACATTCGTGTTTTTTGACAAATGTGATTTTTAAATGACGATACCTGCGTTATTTAAGAAAAACTAATATTCTGTCATATTCAGATAAACTATCGTGCAGTTATATGTGACGAGACTTACCCGTGATTATAAAGTCATTTTAAGATATAAATACTTGTTGTAAGCCGGTTGAATCCTCAAATTCTTCGAGGATTCAACCGGCTTACAACAAGTATGGAGCTTACAACAGACGTAAGGAATAAGTAAATTATCGTGAATTAGACCAGCTAAATATTATGATGTATAAAAATTGCGTATTGTATAGAAAGTTTAAAATCTAGTTAGACTAATAAGCGGACCTCGGGCTCTAACACGTAACTTTTGGATGCAACCGGGGTAGCGTTACCCCGGTTGCATCCAAAGAATCCAAATGAAGATGATGATGACCTACATAATTCACGACGTTTCCATAATATTCCAGATTCGTAATGCGTGTGAACACGGGCATTTAAAAAACGTTGCCGCAGTCAAAATAAATAACTTCTCGTAAAAAAAAACGGTCCGCCAAATTCACTAATAGTCCTTGTGCGAGTGAGCCCTTTTTTAGATACTGGAAGAGACGTCGTTCTTTTTTAATTTCTCCCATAGAAAAGTAATGTGTTGGTTTAGTTTGCCAAAGTAAATACTTGATTTAATAATATGTCACCGTGCCATTGAATATTGAGTAATAGATCACACAATTTAGCCGAATAAATTTAAACACCACTGACTTTTTCGGAGTTATGTGCTAATTGAATTGTTAATTGTCGCTTGCCACGTAACTCGGAGAGCACGTTAAGCTGTCGGTTCCGGCTGTCATGACGATCTTTGTCAGTCATTATAGAGCCACAACCTTTTAATGAAGTGACACTAATATAAACCATGGCATATCGCTATCCTCTTGGGTTGCGGAGGTCAGAAAGGCAGTCATTCTGTGGGAAAGCTAATATTCAATCAAATTCGGTTAGGCTAGTAAGTGGACCCCGGGCTGCAAATGGGATAGCACTAGGAGGATGATGATATTTTATTTAACTTTTTAGTCTCTTAGCAACGCTCAGGCAGGTTATTGCATACCTGATATGCTCTTAATTCTCTAGAGATACTTCTCTCTCTTGCAACAACAAATTAAATCAATTAGCCTAAAGATGTTTTGTACACATCAAACACACACATTATTTTTTAATTTGATAGAAAATGTGCCCAACATTTTCGAGACAATATCAAATTACTCTAGCACTTGGTCAGAACAGCCCGAGGCAAATCAGAGGTTTTGAAAGTTGGTGTGATGAGGGATATAAATGGAAGTATTATTAGAGAGCATGGGGAAGTTCTGAATCAGTGGAAGTTATATTTTGAGAATTTGTTTGAACGAGGAGGGAGCGACAATAGGAATATAGTAACGAATGAGGAAGATAATTGTGAAAGTGGGATAAGTATGGAAGAGATACGATATGCATTGAAAAGTATGAAGGCGGGTAAAGCTGCGTGATATGACAGGATATCTGCTGAAATGCTCAAGGTAGGCAAAGACGTCACTGCAAGCCTGCTGTATCTACTGTTTAATAAATGTTGGCGGTCCGGTCGTGTACCAGGTGACTGGAACAAAGCCGTTATTGCGCCACTGTACAAGGGCAAAGGTTTACAGCAGGAATGCAAAAATTATCGCGGTATCAGCCTCCTGAGTGTTGTTTGCAAATTGTATGCAAAGATACTGATTGAAAGAGTGATTTCTGAAACGGACAGTAAAATTTGGGATGTGCAAGCGGGAGCGGGAGGGGTATCTGACAGAATCATTCCAACAAGCATTGCAGAGAAAGTCTTAAGTAAACACCAGAAGGTTTTCTGCGCCTTTATTGACCTGGAAAAGGCTTACGATCAAGTGGTGAGGGATGAACTTTGGTCAACACTTTCTGTGTATGGAGTGAGCAGCAGTCTGATAAGGGCACTTGAATCCTTATATAGGGATTCAAGTGCCTGTGACAGAATAAACGGGGCCTACACGGACTGGTTTAACATTGATCGTGGTGTTAGACAGGGATGTGTAGCGTCTCCTTGGCTGTTTAATCTGTTCATGGATAGTTGTTTGACCGACCTGAAAGAGTCTGAATGTGGATTAAGAATGGGTGGGTCAGTGTTTAAGACCCTGCTTTACGCTGACGGTCAGGTTCTATTTGCATCGTAAGCGTTGGATTTGCAGCATATGGTCACCACGATGAATGAAGCGTATAAGAAGAAAGGTATGAAAGTGAATGTTAACAAAACCAAAGTCATAGTCATAGAGAGGGATGATAGTGTAACTGAATGTGACGTAATGATAGAAGATGAAAAAGTGGAGCAAGTGAACGAGTTTGTGTATTTAGAGTCTTTGTTTACGAGAGATGGAAAATGTGAGGGAGATATTGAAAAGAGAGTGAAAGCAGGAAATTGTGTGAATGGCCCAAAGCAAGCTCGCCTTGCTATACTGCAGGGAGTTTTGGCGCCAACACTGATGTATGGTAGTGAATCATGGGTATGGCAGAAGAAGCATGAAAGTAGAATCAATGCTGTGGAGATGAGAGCCTTAAGAAGTATGTGCGGAGTAAGGCTGTTTGATAAAGTGAAAAACAGTGTGATACGAGAGAAGTGTGGTCTAAAAGAAGATGTAGTGACAAAGGTTGAAAAAGGGATGTTGCGTTGATTTGGACATTTGGAACGGATGGATGAAAGAAGGAATACGAAAGGAGTGTATCGTGCGAGAATGAATGGAAATGTCGGTAGGGGACGCCCTAGGTGGACGTACGCCAACCAAATAGGTGACGTACTGAAAAAGGGCCAAATTAAAAGTACCCATAACCGACGCGCATACATGATGAGGTTAATGAATGTCGAGGAAGCGAAAGAAGTATGTTTGAACCGAAGCATGTGGCGTTCTATAGTCTCTGCCTACCCCAATGGGAGACAGGCGTGACGATATAGATAGATAGATAGATAGAAGTTATATACTTTGCATTTGCAGTGGTTGGTATATAATAGTTGCTTGAAAATTATGCTGTCTGCAGAATGATTTTCATATAACGATGTCTCCCTTTTATGACAACTGACCCACATATTTTATCTCAACACAGGCGACGACATTACTATAAAATCTTATGTGTTTTAGGCTAGTTGGCACTGAAATCAAACTCATAGCCTTTGTATTAAAATCACTGAAAGCGACATGCCATTCACTGAGACTGCGTCATGATCTATGACGCCTACCGTATATGCGTCAGTCATCATATACTTCTGACATGACGAACAACACGGTTCATTATCATAATATTCAACGTACGACGTCAACACATTGTTCATTCATCATGCTACATCGTAGCAACAAAAAGGCTACACAATGGCTACGAGTGACGTAACCGCTACGATGACTACGCTCGTAGCCGCTCAAATATCACCGCACCGACGCGTGGCCCCACTTATTCACTCTGTCGCATTTCTAATGACGTGGGTGTGAATAAAGCCGCTTTATTTTTAAGTAGTTAAAAATGACGTGAAAGAAATTATTTGTGGCATTTGAAGAAAACTTAAGAAAAGTAGTCGATAATTTGAACCATGTTTCAGTATGACCACGTTCTTTCTACGGCTTTTTTTGTTTTCCTGATAGTCTGAGATTATGTTTTATAAAGGCAGAATGAGAAAACCTGTAGGCTTTTTTATTCCTTTTTTATTACTATTTAGAAAACCTATTCCGACTACCGACCAAAGACCCCACGGGGAGAATAGGAACCGTCCAGTCATGCCCCCATCGCGCAATGTCAAACCCGACCCAATACCAGGGAATGCTTCAAGCCATCTGCCCTTACTAGCCCTATCCCTTTCCCTTGGCAGCTTATCCTTAATGGTAAGGCTGCAGTTTCCGGGAGCGACGACCTACACCTAATCGGCCACCAGAGCTCTTCTAACTAGCAAATTTCAGGTCTTGAGCTCATGGACACAAATCAGTGTGTCTGGTATATCTACTACCAACATTTTGGTCTTCGTTTTACAACTAAGCATTAAGGGCACGTTCACGACCAACAGCGGCCGGCGGCAGCGGCAGAGATGTCCATGGCGCGTTTACTTTGATGCGATATTGACCGCGGTGGACTAAAGCGCGCCATGGACATCCAAATCGCTGCCATCGCCGCCCGCTGCTGCTGGTCGTGAACAGACCATTAAAGCTGAGACCAACAGATTCACTCGCCCTTTATACTGTGATACATTATAATTTCAATAAGTACAATATTATTTCACAGATAAATAAAATAACAACGTTCTATTTACAAGCTAAACAACGTCCCATAAAAGCAACAAACACCACCTTACATAAAGAATTGTTACAACTTTAAGTTTAAAGTTACACAAAGTCATTAATATTTCATGAAATACAAGCGACAGTATTATTTACTTAAGAGTTGAGTTGTTGTGTGAGTTAAATATTTTAGAATTTTGTTTAAACAGATACGGTTAAAATGTATATGTCACAGGAAAATAATAAGAACCGTAAATTTATAAATTTCCTAGGAAATTTATAAACTTTCGTAGGAGCGACGAAAATATGGGCGTAAAATAATACAATTTATCTCTCGTTTGAAATCCTACGAAAGTTTATATTTCCTAGGTTTATTAATTTACGGTTCTTATTATTTTCCGGTAACATATAAGTATTTGGTTTATTATACAATAACCTTACCGTAATTTAAGATATAAAAAAGGTATTTATACCTTGAATAGGTAACGTACAAATACCATTCCTTTTTCGATTTTCCGACCGACTTTCAATAGTCGTGGTCGCAGAGGGAATATTTTCAATAAACATAATTAGTAATATGTTACTTAGTGTACACATACTATGTATTCTAGGTCTCGTATACCTAGGCACAAAATTTTACTCGGTTCTATTTCGTAAATCACTTTCAAAAAAACAAACTCTAATTTGTAACTAACTACCGTACCAAAGAACCATGCATTAACCGCCACAAAATAATTTAATCAATAAAGTGCCCTGAAACTGAATACGAAATTAAATGAAATCGAAATACAAATATAGGGAGCAGTGTTTCATAATGAAATGGCACTGGCCTAACATTCAGAAACAAGGTTTTGCGAGAAAACTGAATAATTAATTTGGGGTCCAACACTATGAAAATGAGAATAACAATGGTCGGCATGAAGGTCTGGAAAAATAAATACAAATATGGTTTTGTTACAATTTGCTGCTTTATTTTGATATAAAGGTTGGAAACCATTTGTGGGTATACAAAATATTATTTAAGCTATGTTGGTATAGGAGGCAGGATTTGATGTATTATTTAGGAGCTCCCATATACGTTTACAAATATTTTGGATCGTTCGATTTTTTACCCGACTACGGCGAAGCCAAAAGGAAGGGTAATGTTTTTGGCAGTCTATGTATGTATGTCTGTATATATGTATGTTTGTATGTTCCACCTTAGCGCCTAAACTAATGAACCGATTTTAATGAATGGGGTGTCAATAGATTCTTAATAATGGCCCGAATTATTAGCTCAGATTCAACCTAAAAAAAAATTCAACTGAGATAATCATTACGTGATTGGTATCAAAAGAAAGGTATTGGGTGAGCACATAACAAATATGTCCATATTTATTACTGTTTGTCAAGTAATGGAGATGTACCTACCATGTTTGTTTAATACAGGTAAGTGTTCCTGGCCCATACCTAAGGTAGGTATATATGGGCGCAAATTAATATATAATGATTATATTGTTACGAAAATGTTAATAGTAGTTAAGATTGATATTTAAATAACTATTTGTGAACACAGAACTGAGAACTTCACTACTTTACAATATTAGACACTGTATTGGCTGCTTAACTGTTTTATAAAGATTGGGTATTTAATTTATCGCTTAGTTATTAAGATAACTCCAGAAACTTTCAAAGTACAATCAATTAATATTAAATAACATTATTCTGACACTTATTTTTACGGTAATAAATAACATGCGTTTATATTTGCGTCCTGTTGATAGCGCCATCTGTTGACAATGTTGTAAAGCAGCGTTTGGTTAATAAAATAAATTTGTTATTGGTGTAAAATAAATCATTTGGTGTTGTGCAAAATTCATTACAATATTAATGTCGATTTTTGATTAGTTTATAATTTATTGTATAGTAATTTCAATTATATGTTGCAAAGGAAGTAGCAGTTGTTAAACATTAAAATGTAATGACGGTTAGTGTATAAAAAGGACTGTAGGTCACATTTTAATTCAATTCTGTGCTAGAAAAAGTGTGTAAAGTAATTTCAATTATATGTTGAAAAGGAAGTGACAGTTGTTAAACATTGTGTTATGACGGTTAGTGTATAAAAAGGACTGTAAAGCTGATTTTCCACCAGAGTGGCGAGACGAGGCGAGGCGAGGAGAGAATTGAAGTTTGTATGGCAAATTTTCAATTCTCTCCCAGCGCATCTTTGGTGGAAACAGTATGGATTGACGAGAATATGCGAGGCGTGAATTGAAATATTTGTTTGTGTAAAAATGAACCGTATTGCTTCCAACATAGAGTATAAATTAACCAGTACCAGTATATCTTTATCTAATGAAGCCTACGGGCGGCGCGGCGGTCACGCGCGTGCTCGCACGAGCTCGCGCGAGCTCGCGATGGCTATTTTTAGTGGAAAAGGGTCAGTGCGATTTCAACTCTCTTTTCGCCTAGCCTCGTCTCGCCACTCGGTGGAAAATCACCTTAAGTCACATTTTATTGCAATTCTGTGCTAGAAATTGTCTGAAAATAAACCAAGTAATATTACGTGAGTGTTTTATTATGGAGTCTGGACACCATAACCCTGGCGTATCGCCGACAGCAGCGGTTGGATAAACGCCCCCTAAGAGACTTCGGAATCTACGGTTGGTGCGAGAGTGATGAGTATCTTGGCTTGGCCGCCATTACCAATGATGACCTGAAGACTGATGCGACAAGCGCTTGGAAGTCGTGTTTGGCGCTAGTCAACCCTGATCGGAGACCGCACAGTGTGTCGGAGTTATGGCGAGCACGTCTACACTTCACGTGGGGCCACGCGTGAGCGAGAGCGACAGAGCGACTACGACGGGGTGCACGCACCGGGGTGTGCTGTGGCGTGAACGCTGTTCTGCTCCGAGTTCTACCAGAGGTTGCAGATGCGGGTTCTTGATGCACTGACCAGAGGTATTTATCCAGAGCTGATTTGATTACAGTTTTTGAGAAACATCCTTATTTTATAAATTATGGTGCTTACACGATTACCTACTATCCCCGTAAGGATTACCAGATAAACATTATACAGTCAAAATTACGAACGTTACACCCCAAATAGAACTTATAGGTAACTGTTGTTTATCCACGTTTGGGACATAGCAGTGCTACTGTGCTTATAGTCATGTTATGCCGTCGGCTGGGGCTCTTGTCTGTTTATTAATCGTTAGGTCATGTCGGAAACTCTCTGTTAAACTTACTTATCTACACAAGAAAGAGAAACGCTTTGTTGTTATGTGGTTCTACTAATATAATTATTAGTAAAGAACGGTATAACTGCCCTTTTCAAGTTGAAGCTCTGATATAGATCCATTGTATTAATTGCCTGATTTGCTTTCAGTATAAATAAGCTAATCGATGGGCTGAATATGAATTCGATTGGTAGTCAATAGGTTTTCCCAATAGTAAAACATTAAAGGAATCAAAACATTATTTATAGGCCTTGGTTATACATTACATAAGGCTAACTAACTGCATTACTTATGGCTAGTGCTCACGGCGCGATTATATGAGGCCTCTCTTGATAAATGACTATCCACCACAAAAATTATTATTTGCATAAAACCAGTAGTTTCACAGATAAGTGCATTGAACAAAACAAACTTCAGTTTTATTATATTAGTACAGATATATTCAGAAGGTAGATATAAAAATAAATTTGTGTTACACATTTTTTAACGCTAATATTTGTAAAGTTACAAAATAGGTTTTATTATACATTTTGTGGACTGTGTAGGTGCCTAAATGATTTCATTTTAACATTATGTTGAAATTACAACTGGCAGCTCAAGTTAAGGTTATATAATAGGAGAAAGGAACCCGACTTATCTTAACATTTGTCGCTTAATTTTATACCTGTATAGAATTATTTGTTCCGACCATAATGAGTCCTTGCTTAACCCAAACTACTGAAGCTAGAAACATGAGATCTAGACAGTACCTAGATTTCTTTATGGACATATGCACTCACTTAGGTTTTATAAAAGTCCATCTCTAAGCATTTTAGGTTGAAAGTCTTAAGGCAGGTGACTGCTAATCTAATATATATAAATCTCCTGTCACGATGTTTGTTCGCGATGGATTCCTAAACTACTTAACCGATTTTAAATTAAATTGGCACACCGTGAGCAGTCTGGTCCAACTTGAGAGATAGGATAGCTTAGATCTTTAATTATAGTCGCAATTTTATTTTATTGCAAATTATTTGTCTATAATTAATTGACAGTCACAATTATCTGTTAACTCCAAAAGATTCTCACAGCTGTCGATAATCTTATATTAATAATGTCGTCAAGGAGTACATCGAAACCTTACCTGAATAATAAAACATTAAAAAATAAAGATTTCGAGTCGACAAGATATATCCGCAAAATTCGGATTGTCGAGTATTTTGTTAAATTCTAATGGTTCTGACAGACAAATCACAGTCGCCATATTGGCTCTTTGATATTGGCCCAAGTTTGCTTTGTACTAAGTAGTTTGTATGTGTAAATACTTTTTACAGTTATATAGTATCCGCCCAATAAAGGAGATTTGTATTACCCCGAATTATATCTATACTATCTATACCAATATAATAAAGCGGAAGAGTTTGTTTGTTTAATTGTTTGAAGTCGGATCTGAAAAAATATTTTTGTATACGATAGCCCAGTTATTCCGGAAGGCTATAGGCTATATAACATAACGCTTCGACCCTTTGGGGCCGGGCAAAAGGCTAAAAAGGCTAAAAGATAATGTCGGCTAATCTCAGGAACTAGCAGTCGGATTTTAAAAATTGTTATTGTCTATGATAGCCCAATTATTCCGAAAGGCCAAATTACGCCACAACTTTTAGGGGCCAGACAAAAATAATAAAATGGTCAAACGAGAAGGGGGAAAGGGTTGGGTCAAAGGCAAAAAAGGCTAAACGAATAGGATACAATCTATATGGGTATCGTTTTCGAGATTTTCGGGACGCTGATTAATAATATGAAATTTATTTAGTGATCCAAGATGGCGGACGGGAAATCAAAGATGGCGGATGAGAAAATTTTAAAAATCAATATGGATATCGCTTTCGATATTTTAAGGGGTGGGGAATCAAAATACAACATCTATTTCGTGATTAAAGATGGCGGATGGGAAATCAAAGATGGTGGATGGGAAAATTTTAAAAAATCAATATTGGTATCGTCTGCGATGTTAAAAGGGATGGGGAATCCAAATATAACATCTGTTTCGTGATTCAAGATGGTGGATGGGAAATCAAAGATGGCGAATGGGAAAAAATTTCAAAATCAATATGGGTATCGTCTGATGATTTAAGGGATGGAGAATCTAAATAATCGTCTCTGATGATTTAAGGGATGGAGAATCCAAATACAACATTGATGGCGGATAGGAAATCAAAGATGGCGGACGGGATTTCTTTTAAAGTCGATATGGGTATCGTCTCCGATGTTTAAAGGGATGGAGAATCCAAATACAACATCTATTTCGTGATTCAAGATGGCGGATGGGAAATAAAAGATGGCGGATGGGAAAAATTTTAAAAATCAATATGCGTATCGTCTCTGATGATTTAAGGGATGGTGAATCCAAATACAACATATATTTCGTGATCAAAGATGGCGGATAGGAAATCAAAGATGGCGGACGGGATTTCTTTTTAAAGTCGATATGGGTTTCGTGTCCGATATTTTAAGGAATGGGGAATTCAAAATTACCATCTATTTCGTGATCAAAGATGGCGGATAGGATTTTTTTTTAAATCTATATGGGTATCGTCTCCAATATTTAAAGGGATGGGGAATCCAAATCCAACATCTATTTCGTGATCAAAGATGGCGGATGGGAAATCAAAGATTGCGGATGGGAAAGTTTTAAAAAATCAATATGGTTATCGTCTCCGATGTTTTAAGGGATGGCGAATCCAAATACACCATCTATTTCGTGATCAAAGATGGCGGATAGGAAATCAAAGATGGCGGACGAGATTTCTTTTTAAAGTCGATATGGGTTTCGTGTCCGATATTTTAAGGAATGGGGAATTCAAAAATACCATCTATTTCGTGATCAAAGATGGCGGATGGGATTTTTTTTTTAAATCAATATGGGTTTCGTCTCCAATATTTAAAGGGATGGGGAATCCAAATCCAACATCTATTTCGTGATCAAAGATGGCGGATGGGAAATCAAAGATTGCGGATGGGAAAGTTTTAAAAAATCAATATGGTTATCGTCTCCGATGTTTTAAGGGATGGCGAATCCAAATACACCATCTATTTCGTGATCAAAGATGGCGGATGAAAAAATATTTAAAGTCAATATGGGTATCCTCTCCGATGTTTTAAGCTATGAGGAATGCAAACACAACATATATTGCGTGATCAAAGATGGCAAATGGGCAATCGAAGATGGCGGATGGAAAATCAAAGGTGGCGGATGGGAAAATTCTATTAAATCAATATGAGTATCCGCTCCGGCGTTATAACGGATGTGGCATTCGTATATAACATCTGTTTCGTGATCAAATATGGCAGACGGAAAATCAATATATTATTTTATTGAAATTTCCCATCCGCCATCTTTGATTACCCATCCGCCGTCTTAAGAAAGGTACTTTAAAAAGGCGATACGTAGTTCGCCGGGTCAGCTAGTCTTTTATAAAATAACAAGCCTTAGTGTTATACTCGGTAAATACAATCTATTCTAGTAATGAGTTCATTTGCTAAGTTAGTTGCATCTATATTCAAGATGACAACCAGTGATAAACCAATAAAATTTAGTGCCAACCTTATTTCTTAGCTCTTGTGGGATACAAGACATAGGAATATGATTATCAGGATAATGGTAAGTGGGTTTAAAGAACATGATGTGAAAATCCATATTATCTTTTTTCCCATTTAGTAGGATTTATTCTTGGCAAATAAAAGTAAATGTATGGACTACTCATGCTTTATTTCTAAGTCAGTTGTGATTAGTCAGTTTAAATTTATTTATTCAGATAAACAATTATTAATTCTGTTTGAATAAATAAGAATTACATTAGCACCACATGTTAACAGTTTAAAATAACTATTAACATTATTTAGAAAATTCCCTTAAATATAAAGTCAAATAAAACTATTGATATAAACTCACCACCATATTAACTGTAAAAACTGAGTGGAATCATTTTTAGAAATAAGACGGCACTACTCTTGCTTTGTAATATTGGTAGCTTGTGAATTTCTCTTTTATGGCTCAGTTGGCAAACAGTTCAACCATTTCACAGCTTGCACTATGCCTAAAAATATTCAATATTGGATTAAACATGTTCTTACATGAGTAATAATTATAGCACTTGTATTTTCGAAATCCTTGGATCTGCATGGTTTGAAATCATTTCATATTTATCATCAACAGTCCGACTGTTCACGGCTGAACATAGGCCTCTCTTTGTTCTTGCCATTTTGTTTTCCTGTTTGATGTGGATAAAACTTATTTTGAATATATGAATATGGTTTTAACTGTTTTATCAAAACTGCAAAATATGAGTATCCTGATAACTTTATATTTGACTATCTAAAATGGCACTGTCAGACAGAACCTGAGAAAATTCAGTGTCTTTTGTATTTTACCTTATGCGTAAAATATGGGCTCTAACACTGTTGTAGCTAAGATAACTATAGACCAATGCACAGGTTGGACATGCTTGATATAATGATATAGCTTAATAGACCGGACCACTTTGTAAGAGTAGAATTTTATTTCATCTACAGTTACGAAGGTTCATGGAACTAATATTTGGGTGGGAAATGTTGCCCACCACCTGTCTTTTGAGTGTTGCAGGTTGGTGATGACATCCTGGTAGATGACCTGACCTTGGTGTGAAGAGAGGATGGACGAGTGGTCCTTTACTGATTGGTATGTATGGATGACGGTGGCCCGCCCTTTTGACGTCGGTGGTTTTGTGTGTGGGCTACGTGCACACATGCAGCATGAGTGCTGTACCGAGCTAGAGTCAAGCATTGTTTGCTAACCTTTGTTGCTGATCAACATCAACAACTGTATGAGCGGCTTGACCGTATGGGCGGAGTATTCGTCAGATACCGATTTACGGGGGGGGTCCTCTACCTCCTCCACTGTCGTTGTCGGAACTATGTAATTGCATTGTATTTATATAACTGATCAGGACGAACGATGATGATTATTTTATGTATATGCATTGATGTGTTTATGAGGCAAATTTTGCATTTGTGTTTGAGTAAAATTTTATTTTTCCTATCCAACATCCTTCCCAAAACGCTGGCTGGCCACCATGCGTATCCTTGATCCTGGTCTTGTTGGCTAGATCCCGTGATGGGTGATGCCGTGTGTTGGCTAGATCCCGTGATGGGTGATGCCGTGTGTTGGCTAGATCCCGTGATGGGTGATGCCGTGTGTTGGCTAGATCCCGTGATGGGTGATGCCGCGTGGGCTAAATCGACCCTATGTGGGTGATGCCGTTTGTGGGCTAGATCCCTATATGGGTGATGCCTGTGTGCGCTAGATCCCGTAATCGGTGATGCCGTAATCGGCTTAGCCATGGGTGAAGCATTGTTTGTTAGATCCCGTGATGGGTGACGCATGCCTCAGGCTAAGATCCTATGACTAGGTGAAGCCTTGTAAATAACTTTTAGTTCATTCTGTATAAACGCTTATTTATGTAATTTTTATATTCATTCTTTTTTTTTGATATGCTGTTTATTCTGTAACCGTTAAATAATCAGCGCGAGGAGCGCGCTGGATCAGAATGGCCGTATGGGCGCAAATTAATATATAATGATTATATTGTTACGAAAATGTTAATAATAGTTAAGATTGATATTTAAATAACTATTTGTGAACACAGAACTGAGAACTTCACTACTTTACAATATTAGACACTGTATTGGCTGCTTAACTGTTTTATAAAGATTGGGTATTTAATTTATCGCTTAGTTATTAAGATAACTCCAGAAACTTTCAAAGTAAAATCAATTAATATTAAATAACATTATTCTGACACTTATTTTTACGGTAATAAATAACATGCGTTTATATTTGCGTCCTGTTGATAGCGCCATCTGTTGACAATGTTGTAAAGCAGCGTTTGGTTAATAAAATAAATTTGTTATTCGTTTAAAATAAATCATTTGGTGTTGTGCAAAATTCATTACAATATTAATGTCAATTTTTGATTAGTTTATAATTAATTGTACAGTAATTTCAATTATATGTTGAAAAGGAAGTGACAGTTGTTAAATATTGTGTTATGACGGTTAGTGTATAAAAAGAACTGTAAGTCACATTTTATTGCAATTCTGTGCTAGAAATCGTCTGAAAATAAACCAAGTAATATTACGTGAGTGTTTTATTATGGAGTCTGGACACCATAACCCTGGCGCATCGCCGACATACACAATAGGTGCAACCACAGCTCTAGCTTGAGCTTTTCTGTACTTATACTTTTCTAGACTTATATCTGATTCCTTTATTTCTTCCTTTAAATATGACAATGTAAGTATTGCACTGTTAGTTTACATGCCCATGTATACTAGTGTACATTTAGTTACGTGCCGTTTTTGTTTAATAATGCAGGTAAGTGTTCCTGGCAACCCATTGGTGTACAATAGGTGCGACCACGTCTCTAGCTTGAGCATTATTATATTGTACTTATACTTTTCTGGATTTATATCTGAGTGAGCAATTTTCTTGTTTCCTTCTTTTTTTGACTTTTTCACAGTCGGGTTATAGTTTTTTATAGATTAGTGAAATTAAGAAATATAATAAGATGTCTCAATTTTGGGAGACATTACTAGGCAGACAAAAGTACCTTTAACTCTTAGGTACACCTACACATTAATATGTATGAACTCCTTGATTAGCCCTCTCCGAAGACAACTGAGCTATCTAAAAATAGTGGACCTTAAATTTAATAGGAACGTCGGAAAAAATAAGTAATGTAGTTTCCGGATCATTCGGTTTATATATAATTTCAATGAAACCAATATATCGCAATAAAATCAGTAAACAGTAGTTTAATTTCAATGTGTAAAATTTGACTGCCATTGTGGTCCAGTGGATAGCGTATGCGTCTGCTGATCAGGAGGTCCCGGGTTTGATTCCTATATCAAGCAAATGTGTTACTGCCTTTTTGTGAATGCACTGAGCAGAACCGAGCCAAACAAAGTACCCGGTAACGGCAATATTCTCGCCCCCTATAACATAATATATATATTTATTTTCATAGACTCATGCCTGTATCCTCGAAGAGGTAGACAGAGTATTACACCCACATTTCGCCATGCATTTTTAGGTCCCACGTAATAGGGGGCGAGCCTATTGCCATTACCGGGCACATCACCAGACTCCGTGCTGCTACTGAGAATTTGAAAAACCCAGTAACACTTTTTCCCGACCCGGGAATCGAACCCGGGACCTCCGATCAGCAGTCGCATACGCTACCTACTGGACCACGGAGGCTGTTCCTATTACTTATGACCTAAACATTCATAACATAGCGAAATGTGCGTCTAATATTATAACCTCTGCCTACCTCTTCGAGGATAAAGGCGAGAGTCTATAAAAATTGGGTGTAACATTCGCATAAACCCAAGATAATACTATCAAAGTAGAGTATAGATAACTATATAAGTTACTACTAATAATGCTACTAATATTGACTTCAGAAGGCACATTTCAAAGGCAAGTTAAAAAACCTACCTCAGTAACACGTGGTTCTATATTTAGCGAGAAATTCTTCTACTTCGATAAGATGAAATTGTTTTTCAAAGAACACTTTCATAGCTTAAAGACGTGTAAAATTCTATTGTTTCTTTAAGTATAAAAATATAATTTGTCTAGTAATGGTAAACATGATAGGTACACGCGACAAATAAAATTGTTGATTACTTTTAAATAAGTAATAGTAAGGTTTGGCATTTCTTTTTACTTTTAAAAGAAACCATTCCAATTATTTTCCTCTTTCTATTCAAAGAAGTTAAATTGTAGAAAAACAGCTAATAAAGAAGATATACCTTTATTTTTTAGTTTTTCTTACAAACCATACCACGATACTACTCAGTTATAACGCGGTAAATGCGTATACATAACGATAAGTCGAACAATCCATTCAATTTGCTCAACACGGGGTCAAATTATGATTGTTTTTCGTTTACCTTGTTTTATCTGTATTGTTTCGATACGGAATATAGAATACAGGTCAAGAGTGTCGTGCATTTACCACGTGTAACATTTCAGTGAAAAAATTAAAAATAATGAATGGCTTAAGCATAAACGTATTAAGTGTGAGGGGTGGATTCTAAATCCAGTGGTCACCTTATTCATGAGATCAGAATTTGGGAATCATTAACACTTATAACAAAACATGGATCTTATAAGAATTATACCTGAAAAAGTCCTTAGAGATACATACATACATACATACATAACGTCACGCCTCCTAGAGATATATTTCACAAAATAACATTTTTTACTCAGAGAAGTAAATTTGACTGCCTCGTTGATCTCGCGGCATAAATGTACGCATGGGATTGGGAGGTCTCGGGTTCGATTCCCGGGTCGGGCAAAGTGTTATTGGGTTTTTCCGTTAGGAAATTCTCAGTAGCAGCACGGAGTCTGGTAATGTGCCCGGTACGGCAATAGGCTCGCCCCCTATTACGTGGGACCTAAAAATTCATGGCGAAATGTGGGTGTAATATTACACCTCTGCCTACCCCTTCGGGGATACAGGCGTGAGCCTATAAATAAAATAAATAAATAAAATAGAAGTAAATTTATAGCTATATCTAAAGTAATAGTTGTAATTCCTATCTAGCACAAATCTTCAAGTAACGAACACCATTATTTGTCTTGCCTGTGTATTGCTTTTTAACGTAGACAGCCTGCTTGCTTTTAGATCATATGGTCAAGTATGAGTTATTGCAGCATAATAATTTTATTACTTACACTTTAAAATACTTCTATTAAAAATAAGTTATAGAGGTTATCACTATCCTGTAACGAAGGTCTATTTTTACGACAATTATATATAAACAAGATTTCCTACCCTATAAGTGATCAAAATTCGTGCTTTACCCTACAAACATGTAACTATATTTTCGGCCAAAGTACATTAATTCACAAACTCTCCGCCGAACAACTTATTAACATGGTCAGTATGTTTTTGATTTAGTTATAACTTTTCCACATGGCGGATATTTGTTAACGTCAATTCTCTTCGGAATGAGGTCAATATTCTTCCTTCTGTAAAGGCTGGAACACACTGTCACGGTTGCGAATGTTACATGCCGCTACCGTGTTCGTTTTGTAATGAATTAGTAGGGTAGAGGGAACTACATATAAAATATTATCTGTGGTATGTACAATGGCAAGGACTAAGTATTGATATACTAGAGACTTCTAACGGACAGTAGTAGTAGCGCTCATGGCATGGCGTAGCTTATTGTTCGCCACGACTAAGTTTAGCAACGTGTTCAGTGGTCAGCACTTAGTTAGGTGTGTTCTTTTGGCATATTTTGCAACAATAACTTAATAGATATTACGGCAGTTAATGGAAGATTATAAATAGCAACTTTACAATAGTTTCTTAAATAGTATGATTTTATTATCCCTAAGGGTTACCTTTATTTTAGTCGTAAAATAAAAAACAAATGTAAGCAATTATAATATTGTCCAGCTACAAAGAAATTAGGCAAAGTCTTTAGATCACTCCAATTAATATGTCCATTATTTAGAGATACTTGCATGCAACTTGTGTATGATATAAACATGTGTATCTTATCAGTCAAAAGGAGTAGGTATCACCGTGTTGCCAATACAAGCAGCAAACTTTAAATCTTTCTTCTAACGAACTTGATTTTCTTTTATATAATTACTCGTATATCCTAAGATATCTTCAGCGCGTCGATGCCTTTACGTTTTATATCGCTCTTCCCTTTTCCTGGAATGTAACTCGCACTACCTTTTATATTACTTATCTTATACTAATATATAAAGCTGAAGAGTTTGTTTCTTTGTTTGTTTTTAGGGTGCCGAAGTCCACAAGGAACCCTTATAGTTTCGTCATGTCCGTCCGTCTGTCCGTCCGCAGCCTAGCTCAAAGACGCCTGGTGCTAGAAAGCTGATATTTGACATGAATATAGACATAAGATATTGCAACAAAACTGTAGAATAAAATTTAGGAAAATATTTTTTTTTAGGGTATCTCCCCTACATAGTGGGGTTGAATTTTTTTTGGTTGAGTACCCCATTATGTGGGGTATCATTGCATAGGTTTTAAAAAAATATTATTAGTTTGCTCAAATCATTTTTCGATCAAGTGATTGGTTTGTCAAATATCAAGCTTGGAAGTGAAAAAAATTGTTAGACTCAAGTGTCCCCCCCCCCTCTGCCGGCTAAACTAAGTATTAATTTGGAAGAGGTGAAAAAAATCACAAATGTAGTACATATAACAAATTTAAAAGGAAAACTATCACGGCTAAGTAGACATCACTACGAGTAATCGTCGGCTATCTTATAAATACCTATTTCTATGAGTTTACATTGGGAGCGCAGGCTTAATCTTAAAGATATACGTACTTACTTTGTATGTAATGTACTACGGTACTACGTATGTATAGTAGTAGTATATCTTGGAAACCACATTTTATGTTAACAATACATAACTGGATACATACCTAGTATTTTGCTAAAAAAAACTTAGGTTCTTAGTTCTTATAATAGTGTTATTATAATTATTTTAATATTTGGAGATTTTAATGAAGACTATCTCTGTAATGTCAATACTGCGGTATTCAAATTATTACATAATGAAGGTTATAAATCTTTATTACCGCCGCTTGCCTCTACACGTGGTTGGTACTCAGATAGATAACATTTTTCCAACTTCCCCTGTGAAGTTGGGTTTTATAACTCTTTCTTCAGTTACCATCGTCCAATGTGGGCGCGTTTTTAGTCCCATGTGAAACAGAAGTTATTATCAATAATGGCCATTATGGGCAACTACGGAACCCTACATTGCGCGTGGCCCGACACGCACTTGGTCGGTTTTTTTTTTGGTTGAACGCGCTAATCTTAGGAACTAGCACATTTATCGAGGAAGGCTATAGGCTATATAACATCACACTATGAGTGACAGAAGCGGATCAGTAGCCTTAAATAACGCGGGTGTAACCGCGGGCATCGTCTAGTTTGTATAATATTTTATCTCCATTTGATAACGAAATGGACACAATATAAATAAAATAACGATTTATTTGACTTCTTTGTTTTAAATACAAGTGACTGAGTGGAGCCGTTTGTCAAATATTCAAGCAAATATAAAGAAAACAAAATATCGGAAAAAAGACACTTACTTACTTTCAAACGATTAGGCCTAAGGCACTGCGAACGCCTAATAGAAACCTCAATATCGCTTAAAATAGGCTTAAAACAGACGATAAAACCAGCTAAACTCGTGGTATACGTATTTATAACTATTTATAGCTACAGCTCCGCCCTCGTAAGTCTTAAGCTTTTCTTGATAAATAGACTTTTCCACACATATCGAACCTTTAGCTCCTGAGAATACAATACGTACACAATTCATCCAACTGATACCGCATCTATTTACTCATTACTCACCTCTTAGATAACCGAGCAACACTATTTATCTGTACATCTATAAAGCACTTATGCTATACAAATAAAGGGTTCTTGAAAGCCATCAGTAGTCAGACGTCATACGTTCGACCCGACTTCCTTCGGGCAGACACAGGCCGCATACAAATGGATAACAAACTATATGTTGAGCTACAAAATACAGCCTCACTTTTGGTCCGAGAGCTGGCATCATTTTGGGTAGGTATTTGAAAATATTTTTGTAAGCGCAAAAAAAAAATAAGCCAGAAGATTTAGTCGAAGCTTTAACATTGCGAGGCGCATGCAAAAATATTTTGCAAACCAATATAAAAAACGTCTGGCAAAGTTAAATCTCCGATTAAGTCTTCTGGCTTATTTTTTTTATTCTTTAAACATTTAAAAATTGCACGTTGCCTCAAATACATTCTTGGAAATAAAAGGGTTTTTTGTTTTTCAAAATCTTCTATAGCCCCACTACTCGCCAGCCAGGTCTGCAGTTCCGTGTTGGGGTATAATAGGAGAGGTAGGAGGCAAGTTTACAGTTTGCCTCAAATATCTACCCAAAATTGATGCCAGCTCTCCTACTATTTTATTTAGTCTATATTTATATTTTAAAGAAGCTTAATGATTCAGACACAAGTGTGTTTTATGTGCTTCTGAAGAGTTATGATTCGGTACAGTGTGCAAGTTATCTACATCTACACTAATATTATAATGAGGAATAATTTGTATTTTTGTTTGTTTGTAATGGATAAACTCAAAAGCTACTTACCGAATGGACCGATTTTAAAAATTCTTTCACCATTAGAAAGCTACATTATCTGCGAGTAACATAGGCTATATTTTATTTTAGACAAAAAATAGGGAGTCCGTAAGATATTTGGATTTTTCGGGTTCACGAAGTAGTTCCCTCAGAACGCGGGTGAAACCGCGGGAAACGGCTAGTGTTTAATATTAGAGGTCAAGTTTTGAACGGCTGAATTCTACATAATTTTGGATAATGTTGTGTGGTTAAAATTCAAAAATGGGTGCGCTCAATAGTAATATTTATGTTAGCAGTAAGTATACCACGTTATTATTTTAAAATTAATCTTAAATACTTCCTATTAAATTTGCCGTAATATTGCGACATTCCTGCATGAGTTTTACCAGTCATGGTCACGGGATATCATCGTGGGCGGTGTGACAAATGAGTGCTTTTTGAGAAAAATACAGACAGACTGTTTTCCTTTCCTGTCCTACAAATAAAGATAATAATATGATCTACATGAGCCCACAAATTGTAGATAGAGCCCACTGTAGACAAAGCTCACGTAAAACAAGGTAAACGGCAAAAAATTAAATTAAGTCCCGTGTCGGGTTAAACGGAACATTTTAAAAGCCCGCTTTGCCAGTAGTTACCGCGTTATGCGTCATAACCGCACCGTCGGCTTACAAAATAAACATTTTACAAACTGTATAAAAAATATATTTTGTTTATTATAATACAGATGCTTTGTAGTCTCGGCCATATTTTATTAAAGAGCCGTAAAGTTTACACGATGTTATAAGAATTTAAATTGAAACTTAAAGCAGTTGTTACATAAAGTCAAAAGGTTAATAGAAACGCTGAGCGTAAAGTGGCTCATGAGTTGACCTACAATCGGGACACATGATATTAATTTGTAACATATTTTCAGGAGTGAATATACTACTATAACTGAATACAAATACATGAAAAAAGTCCCTCAATCTTTTTTTTTTTTCGTGATCATGCATTTTAAAAATCAGCTCGGTGTATCGACCGCCACCATCGTTCAGCTGATCGCCGTGAGCTCGTCGTCTGTCGTGGAAAATTCCTTCCAGTCCATTTTACGAAGTCCTGTTAGTTCTTTTAGAACTTTGTAACACTGGGTAGGAACTAACTAGATATACTAGTTAGTCTCTTTTTATCAGCGGTTCACAACCAATAACAACAAACGATGGCAATACTAAGAACTCGGATTTATAACCTAAAGTCAAACACAGCTACTCTTCAACATAAAATCTTCAAAGAAAATAAACCTCTACAAAATAGCAAAACATTGTTTATTATTATATCAGCTTATAATATAACATAGAGCCTACATCAAACAATAACGCGGAAAGTTATAAGTGAGAAGCCACAGTTTCCTCCTATTAGCCGCTACTTTGACTGGCGACGTGAATAAAATACAATTTACGTTCTTTGATCACACCACTGTGCATCCCTGAGCGAAACTTTGTTTAAATATTACAAATAAAATGTTGAATAACATTTTACATACATATTATTGTTGATTAGCCGTGTCCTACGCTCGTATAATAAACTAGCGGAAAATACTTTAAAATAATATTTGCACGTAATTTGGTTCATATATAATTTTAAATGGGGTTATAGGTACTTGGAAATATATTAATTATCAAGGCTGGTCCCAATGTACAATGCTGGTAAACTCTAAAATTAAGTTTTCCATGTACTAAACATAACTCTTACAAACACCAATCAAACACTAGTCCCAGTGCAATATACCGTAACAGATAGCGCAATTCAATATAAAACATCTATATCTATACATATAATAAAATGATAGGCAAGTCAAAACTGTACATTGAATATTTTTTTAAAAATAATACTTGGGGTGTGATCTACAATCGATACCGAAGCCAAAAATATAGTTTTTAGAATTTTTGTATGTTTGTCTGTTTGTCCTTATATCTGGGATAAACTGAAAAAGTACTGCATGGATTTAATTTAAATTTGGCACGAATATTATTAAAAGGTCCGGTCAACATATAAGCTACACATTATCACGCTATGACCTATGGGGAAAGAGCAGTGAGCCTTTATTTCTTCAACGCATTCTGTAACAACGTGTAATCGAACGACGCGTATTTGAATGTTGTTATTCTATTAACCATGCTATAAGCTAGCTTTACACTATAAGAATTACGCAATATAAGTAACTTAGGCCGATAAACATAATTAAATAAATATAAGTTGTATCAAGACAATTTTAAAGCAGCGTCATCTATGAGATTTGAAATACATCAAGTCGAATTACATGTCTGTGTTAACCCTTTTTGGATATAAATAATTTAAATTTGATCACGTTGACGAGGTTAATAGTTGTTTTTAAAAGTCATAGATGGAGTTGTGCATTTTCATTTAAAAAATTGTATCGTTAATTCGTTTGAGATGAGCAAGGCAATAAAAAAATGTGTTTATATAAGTTTTAAGCTGCTTCATCTATATCTTATACAATTCGTAGAGTTTATCTGTATGTAATAAAAAACAGAACTCAAAAATAACTGCATAGATTTATACCAAAATTTATACTCAAATACGGCACGCTATTGCTGTAAGCAATTTGAGCTAAATAACGAAGAAATTGGGCAAATCGCGGACAAACATACATACAGGTCAAACTGAGAACCTCCTTTTTTTAAGTCGTTTAAAAATTAAGCATGCCATATCTCGCCACGCCCTTTCAACAACGTAGGATCTGCAAATCTGCAACTTTTCAGTAGAGCAGTTTAAAGATTGAACTTGGAATAAAAATGTAACCAAAACTGATAACTTTTTAAATTTTGTAATGAGTATTAAATATATCATTATCTATTATACGAAGGTAATTATTTATATAAGTTCGTTAAAAAGTATAAAAAAATGTCACATGTCGCCATTTTCATCGGACAGATTCGATCATGTTATGTCGGATGTGGTTTAACCAACATTTTTGATTCAATACAAATCATTAGAATAAATCGGATGTGGCAGATAAAACTATTTTTATGGGAAGAAATATAATAATATTATTGGTTCTACTGCTACCGTAACTGACTAAAGTTCAAAAGCCTTAGATATCATCAATTTTATTTTATAAAGCGTTTTCCCTGGTCCGTGGGCATTAATTTTATGCAACTTTTTGAACGAAACAATGAGTGGGATTCGAAATAAATTAAAAAAAATCATCGACAACATGCTCATTTATTTATTCTAAGCAAATGTTAACAAAATTGGTGAAAAACTAAACAAAAGTAAAAATCTTATAAATCTGAAAAATTTAAATAACATTTTAAATCAAAGTTTCATAATCAATCTAAATAGACAACTCTCTACTTATGAACAAAATAACAATGTTGTTCTTTTTACTCTTATTACTGAATTACAGTCTTACAGCATTATTTAATCAGCAAATCAAACAAAAATAAAATTCTAATATGTTTATATTGAATTAATAATTAGGTTTCAGTTTCAATAAGTAATGATAAATGGTATTAAGAATGGGAAAGCGTTAGGACCAGATGGAATACCATTAGAAGCATGGAAGGCGTTAAGAGATGATGGACGGGCGTGGCTATCATTATTCTTCACTAAGCTGTTGCATGAAGAGACCATACCCGATGAATGTACAACAGTTACCTGGTGCCCATTTAAAAAAATAAGGGCTATATCCAAGAATGCAACAATTATCGGGGAAAAAAGTTAATGCCTCATAGTATGAAAGTATGGGAAAGAGTAATGGATGGATGGCTGCTGTATCATCGGACATACAGGAAAAGGCACCCTGGTGCATGCTGTTTGCCGATGATATTGTTCTGGTAGCAGAGAGTAGACAAGAGGTGCAGAACAAGTTGGAAAAGTGGCGGGAGAGATTAAAGACTTTAAGCCTGAGAATAAGCAAAACCAAAGCAGATTATGTAATTGTTCTGTGACTTTGGCGGTCTCTCCAAACCTATACCGCTTAAAATCAGCAGTACAGCCCTACCATTATGCTCTGATTTTTGCTATCTTGGTTCAGAACTGCAAAATGACGGCGAAATTAATTGGGCTGTTAGGCAACGAATGAACGCAGGCTGGATGAAATGGCGATAGGTCTCAGACACAATATGCGATCACAAAATGCGTGTGAAATTAAAGGGCTGCATAGTATTAGGGGTTATAAGCCCTGTCGTACTGTATGTAGCTGAGTATTGAGCTATAAAGAAGATGGATGAAAAACGCTTGCATGTGGCAGAGATTAGAATGTTGCGATGGCTATGTGGAGTAAAAAGAATGGACAGAATTAGGAATGATTACGTTTGAGGTAGTATGAGAGTAGAGCCCATAGATGAAAATGTAAAAGGAAGTCAATTGGCATGTTATCGACATGTTATGCGAGGGAATGAGATGTACGTAGGTAAAAAAATGATAAATATGCACGAAGAGCGGAAAAAAGAAAGAAGGTGGCCAAGGAAAAGTTGGATAGACTGTGTGAGGATGGTTATGAAAGGGAAAGGATTTGTGGACGCTTTTTGGGCTAACTATGTACCTATACCTATGACTAAGTCACGGAAGAAAACAGAAAAATGTCAACGATAGGATGACTGGCGACAGAGAAGTATGGAAGCGAAGGACATACTGTGCATTTGCATTAAATTAATAATTCAAGTAATCAATTGTTCAGAGTCACTTCACCTATTTTGTGTAATTTACTCTTAACAACTATCCAGTCTTCTTTGCGCACAAGGCGTTTTTTACGTTTATTAGTGTTGAATGTCCATTTTCTATCGTTTTTGAGTGTGGATGGCGTTGTAACACTATTTGCAAGAGATGATACATGATCCGTAGATTTCCATATAAATTATCTGCTATCATCAAAACCAGATCTTTGGCACACTGGACCCAAAAAGTATTATAACAAGGTTCATGAATCTGAAATAATGGAACAAGAGTTGATACTTCAGTAGCAGGTATAACAGGCTTTATATACATAGATACATACATAATATCGTCTCGCCTTTTATCCCCGAAGAGGTAGGCAGAGGTGTATTTCTACACCCACTTTTCGTCAGATATACTTTAGTCCCACGTAATAAGGGGCGAGCCTATTGCCGTACGGGGCACATTTCCAGACTCCGTGCTGCTACTGAGAATTTCGTGACAGAAAAAATCCAATAACACTGCCCGACCCAGGAATCGAACCCGGGACCTCCCGATCCCACGCGCACATTTATGCCGCGAGACCAACGAGGCAGTCGTATAGGGTTTGATGTCGAGTTTTCCGTCTCTACGCAAATATGGTATTTGCATCGTGTTATCCCTTAGTCGCCTCTTACGACATCCACGGGAAGATAGGGGGTGGTGACACTTGTATTCTATGCCGTCAACCACACGGCTAACAGGCTTTATACCTATAATTGAATATTGCTGGATATTATATTTGGATCTAAAATTTCGTCAATTTGTTCATTACAAATATTGTCATTTTCTATCTCTTTTATCTTAGATACAGGTTCTTCGTCAAAAACATTTTTCAATAAAACTGCCATTTTTCCAAATTATGACCTCCAGTAACACTCTTGTTTCACCCCATAAACAGAAACTGCACCATCTGGTCGTCAAGTCAAATTAATATAAGTACCTACTAAAATAAAACGCATACTTAAATAAGAATATAAAGTAAATTTATAAGTATTTGTAGACCAAACAATAATAATTATGCTATGGTCGCCAATCAATAACTTCATAAGTGGTACATCAGACACAACCTATTTAATCATTGCCGATCATCAACGATGGATGTGACATATCTTACTTTGAACATTTTAAGATGACCCATCAATAACGTCAGGTGTGTCATATACTACAAGAAACAATATTAGGTTTGCAATCAGTAACGCCGGATGTGGCTGATCCGTCAATATCCGCTTGGATGAATGCGCCGTTATCTTACAATTGCCGCCCGGTGCACCCCGATAGCTTATAATCGCCGTCGCCGCGCGATAACATAAACAATTTTTTGTCGATTCGTATATAACATGAATCTGCTCTGAAGTGATTTTTTTCTTAAAGCTAATGATTTACTCTTTAAAGTGTTAGCAAGTGTTTGTTGATATTTGGTTTCTAATTTATTATACTTAGTGTCAAACATTGACGAGCGTTGAAAACACGTTTATATTAACTTTGAACGGATTTATATTAAAAAGTAAATCGGTGACATATGTATTTTATGACTTTTATCGACGTAATGATTATATCTGCATGCGATAAATTAAAAAAATCACCACTTTTTAATAATAAAAATAATTTTATCAATGTTCAATTGGCGCGAAATTTTTGCCGACGGCGGGACCGCACGGGAACAATTGACGTTTTGTGTAATGGTTTATTTAATCTAAATAAACCATTACATTACTGTTGCAATGTTTTTTAACTAGGAAATGTATTGAAATAAGAAGCTATACAAAGAACAAAGCAAGTCACCGTAGAGTGAACAGGTATCAAACTAATAACACCGCAATTGCTCACTCTAAAAAGTTGCATACATTATTATAGCAAAACCCAAGTGACAAAAGTCACTTGGGTTCACTCAACGGATATTGAATCAGAGTGACAAAAGTCACTGAGGTTCATTCGAGCGGATATGAATGTTATAATATACGATCATTAATGTTGGATGTGCCCGATACTCATTTTTTACATGGAATAACAACAACAAATCGGTATAACAACCAAATTTATCTAAAAAGGTATATAGTACCTATTATAAATTTTAAACACTAACAATGATAGGCGTGTGCTTCTCCCACCATTAACTCGGCAAGTGGCAGATCGGGCCCCGCGCTCGCTCAGTTCGCGCCATCAATATCGTCGCAATGTAAGTTCCTACTATTTTGAACGAACACAATTATCAGTTATGACAATGTTGACGTAATTATCTTCGTTAATAGATGCAAATCTAGAAACTTAAAACAATGGGCCTGTTTGTTACGCTATTCTAAGTGATTTAGAATAATAAAACAAAAAAATATTTTTTTCAGATCCTACTTTAATGATAGGGCGTGGCGATCTTAAACATAAGACATACGTAACAGTGATAAGGGACACGTGCTCAAGGATTGCTCTCTGATCGTATGGGATGAGTGTACGATGGCCAATAGGAAGGCAGTTGAGGCCGTAGACAGAACCCACAGGAACGAACATTTGATGCGTGGTGTCACAGTTCTATTTAGTGGCGATTTCCTCCAAACGCCACAGGAATGTGGCGACGCGGGGATCGAGGACTGACGAGGTGAATGCTTCGTTGTAACGATCTTCGTTGTGGTCACGAGTTCGTGCGTTGCGCTTGACCATTAATATGAGAGCTCGGCTCGGCGGCAATGCACGTGCTCAAGACTTCTCCGATGTCCTTCTAAGTCTTGGCGAAGGCACTCTAACAGAGGAGAGAGGTGGACAGGTGGTGCTTCCAGAGTCTCTCGGTAGAGTTGTATCGAAC
Organism: Euclidia mi; assembly: GCA_944739405.2. Lineage (NCBI taxonomy): Eukaryota > Metazoa > Arthropoda > Insecta > Lepidoptera > Erebidae > Euclidia > Euclidia mi. Next base: position 29,797,441 of record OX123195.2, read on the forward strand.
TTAGATGAACTCATTCGCTGTGTGTACGGGACATCAGTCGTATACCGCACCAGCAGAATTTTTGGGGTGTGAGCGGGCCATTTTGACGCCCAAAATGATCAGGCTGCAGCAATTAACGAACGCATTCTCTCAGAAATTGAGGGGAATTAAGTGGTCTACGCCACACATTATCCCGTGGAATTTCTGAACTCCCAGTCAGCAAGCTGACTTCCAGCGCATACCATCAAGCTGAAGGTCAGTGTCCCAATAATGCTTCTTTGGAACCGATCTCCTCTGAAGTTGTGTAACAGGACCCACCTTAAAGTCATCTCGCTCCACTGACACACCATTGAGGCGGAAATTCTTACGGGATATGGCACGGCAAGGCAGTATTTATACCACGCATTTCCCTCATACCTTATAACTTCCCGTTCCAGTTCAAGCGCGTACAGTTCCCCGTGAGTGTTTGCTTCGCTTTGACCATCAATAAGTCGCAGGGGCAGACACTGAGGGCAGTGGGTGTCGACCTCAGGCCAAGTTGCTTCTCACACGGGCAGCTATACGTCGCTTGCTCCCGCGTCACCAGTTCTTACTAGACTCAGACTCTTTTTACATTTTGGCTCATCATCAGCCCTTTATACTGTCCCACTGCTGGGCACGGGCCTCTTCTCACTATGAGAAGGATAAGGCCACGCTGGCCAAGTGCGGGTTGGCAGACTTCACATATCTTTCGAAAACATTAAAGATAACTCTCAGACATGCAGGTTTCCTCACGATGTTTTCCTTCACCGTTTAGGAAGCAATAAATAACAATTTAATACGCACTTAACTCCGAAAAGTCATTGGTGCGTGCCGTGGATTCGAACCCGAGACCCTCTGCGTAGCAGTCTATTGGTCTCTAAACGCAGCTATCGCTGCCTTCATTATTATTACATTTTGGCTGCGGAGAGCCAAACCACTAATGTTGTTTATCGAGAAGTCCTGTAATTATGTAATTTTACCCTATTCGGTATTCCTTATTCATTATTTTCTTCATCTGCTTTAGTTACAACTTATGACCTAATTTAGCAGAATCACCATAAAGTCATTTATTCAAAGCAGCCTGAAAATCAGCACTTTTTGAAGGTCAATTTTACAAAAGACAGTCTCCCTCTGTTACTGCACTTTCTGTAGATATGAAATGTAAAGAAGAAACGGGTAAATGAATATTATTTTAAAAGGTATAGTCGTAGGTATTTTTGGTGCTATATAGCGTTCACGCAGACGACGTCGCGGGCAGCAGCTAGTATAATATAAATTGTGCAAGTGCGAATCGGACTCGCGCACGAAGGGTTTCGTACCATCACCTATAAAAGAAAATCACGTTTGTTGTATGTATACTTAAATATTTTTTTAGTTTCTACAACCTGTTTATTAAGATCGAGTGACAAATTGCTTAAAAATTACGTTTGTTGTATGAGCACCCCTTTATTATTTACTTTTTTTATTTAATTATTTATTTTAAACTACATATTCTGTGAAAATTTTAAGCGTCTACCGTTAGTAATGTTGAGTAAAAAATACGAAAAAAAACTCGTTTATTGTATAGGATATATATATATATATATATATATATATATATATATATATATATATATATATATATATATATATACTTTATATTTTCATTTTTTATATTTTTAGTATTTGTTGTTATAGCGGCAACAGAAATACATAATTTGTGAGAATTTCAGCTTTCTAGCTATCACGGTTTATGAGATACAGCCTGATGACAGACAAACAGACATACAGCGGAGGCTTAGTAATAGGGTCCCGTTTTTCACCTTTTAGGTACGGAACCCTAATAAAAAGACGCCAACGATACGTTCATAAAGAAAGAACTGCTTGCTGATAAGTGGAGAAATATTTCATACGAAACAACTTACACAGAAAAACCAACTCTAATGCGAGCTTATAAAGTAGAAAGTTGTTCGCAAGATGTATATGTCTTGATAGTTTAGATATGTGTTCACAAAAGGCTTGATCTCGACGATTGATCGAGATATGTAATAAAGTGGTGTGTACACATGGGGTGGTTGTGGAAAGGAAATTATCAAGGTTGCGGTATATCCGGGGAACATTAAACATATAGGTAAACAGCCTTATATTGTTTGTTGATATGAATTCAATATTAAATTTATGTATCTTTACTTATGTTTATTCTTCATGAAAATTAAACATACAATATCCAATAATTATTTAAATAACATTAAAACTAACACCACAACATTTAAAAGATCTTGTGTGTTCAAGCGCCGGGGCGGCCAGCGACTCGCTTTTGGGTGAGCTAACGGCATTAACTAATCTCATGCTCTCCGGCAATGTGAACGATGCCATCGTCGACGTTTTGTATGGCGCTAATCTGTGCGCCTTACGAAAGCGGGATGGTGACATTCTTCCCATTGCCTTTGGGTGCACGTACAGGCGTATGGCAGCCAAGATATGCTGTCGCCATTTTAACACCACCTTAACTTCTAAATTTCAGCCACAACAGCTGGGATTCGGTTCCAAAGGAGGCTGCGAGGCTGCCGTACATGCCTTGTCAACGTACCTTGACTGTAATGGAGGTGAGGTTGTCTTGAAGGTTGACCTAAAGAATGCCTTTAACTCAGTCAACAGTGACACCTTGTTGACACAAGTTAAATTGGAAACACCCCAAATTTACAATTTTCTTTGGCAATGTTACAGATACCCTTCTAAATTAATATACAAGGAACATCTTTTAGAATCTGCCGTCGGTTGTCAACAAGGTGACCCTCTTGGACTAATGTTTAGTTTGGCCATCCATCCAGTTATAAACCAACTAAATTCAAAATTAAACATCTGGTACCTAGATGATGGAACCCTGGGAGCCGACGTAGAGTCTGTGTATCAAGATCTAGCACTCCTGAAATCAAAATTTTTATCCATAGGCTTAGAACTGAATATAAACAAATGCGAAATTTTTATTAATGACATTTTAGATAAATCTACAAGTCCTTCAAAATTTCAATATTTGACTCCCAATATCACCCAAGTTGAAAAAAGTACTCTTCGCCTCCTGGGGTCCCCAATTTTAGACGACGGTTTTGATTCCTTTATACAGGTAAAAATTCAAAATTTTTGTGAAATTTCTGACAGGCTGCTCAAAATTAATATACATTCGGCTTTTACTATTATTCGATATTGTCTTTTTGTCCCTAAATTTACGCATTACGGTGTTCACTCATTCAAATTGACAAAATTATACAGAATACCCTAAGTAAAATTTTGAATGTGGCCCTGAACGACCGGGTGTGGCTACAGGCGTGCTTACCTGTGCGCTTGGGCGGCCTCGGCGTTCGCAAAATTACCGACGTAAGCCTGCAAGCGTTCTTGTCATCGGTCCACAGCACTGCAGAATTGACTAGGAAAATTATAGCTCCCACACTGGTTGATTCTGAGGTGCCGTGTAAGACCGATGCCTTGAATGCTTGGAGAAATGCTTGTCCAGGAACTGAGTTACCCCGAAACTTATCCTCCCAGAGGCAATGGGATGGGCCGCTTTGCAGCATGGTACGAGAAAACCTTCTCAATACATCGTCCTACACTGCGAAGCGTGCTCGCCTGCTGGCTATGGGAGAATGGGAATCGGGCCTCTGGCTTCAGACACTGCCATCGTCCAATATAGGTACCATGTTGGACGATACGACCTTTCGCTTCGCTACTTGCCTCCGTTTAGGTGCCTCACGTGTCTCTCCGCATCGTTGTCACTGTAGAGAGGTTGTCGATAGCCTTGGTCACCATGGCCTGTCATGCAGCAGGAGCGCGGATCGCATTTCACGACACGCCAACCTCAATGATATACTGCGCCGTGCTCTTGCCACCGCTGGCGTACCAGCCCAACTTGAACCTCAAGGCTTGACACGCGACGATGGCAAAAGACCAGACGGGATGTCGTTACTGCCGTGGAAGCTGGGTAGGCCTTTGGTATGGGACGCAACATGTGTCGATACCCTTGCGCCATCTCATCTTCCCAGCACAGCAGGTTGTGCGGGCGCTGCTGCTGCTACAGCGGAGACTATCAAACGGCGCAAATATGTAAATCTAATAGGAGATTATGTATTTGAGCCGTTTGGGGTGGAAACATTGGGGCCATGGGGTCCAAGTGCGCGATCACTTTTTAGAGATCTCGCAAAGAGACTCCTAGACGCCTCGCGTGACCAAAAGGCTGGCACGTATTTGGCTCAAAAAATAAGTATAGCCATACGGCTATACTTATTTTTCCCCCCATCGCCTCGTTGTATGAGGCAATGCTGCCAGTCTTCTGGGCACGCTTCTAATTGACTGCGATGCGGATGAGTTTCATGACGCCTTCTAAATTTTAATTTTTAAGATTTTGTATCTTTACTTGAATCTACCTACAACTTGTTCATGTTTTAAATACCTCGAAGTATTTTATTGTGGTTGAAGACTATTATGTAATATGCGGATAGTAAATAAGTAATAAGGCTATTCTATTATAGTTTCTGAGACTTACGAAATAATTTTCTAAATTTCCTGATAATTTTGCGTATAACTCTTCCAAATTAATATCTTTTTGGTACTATATTTAATTCCTCATTGTTCTTTTTCTTACAGCGTTGTCATATACTTGGGCTCATACTTGGGATTTGGAACAGGATGGGTCGGTGGTCCGACATGTTAACATCCTTGTCTAGTTAGGTACCAATTTGTCACACATATATTGCTACTTTAGGTCGGTATTCTGTAAACGGGCAATATGTTCTCAATGTACCCAGCCCTACAACATTAATCTTAAATCCAGCAAGGTACATAGAAATACGGATACAACTACCACTTATGAAATATTCAAGGATAGTGTAAGGTTTTATACAAGCTCCCAAATTGTGAGCCTTAATCCGACATAGTATATGTTTATAAAATAATAATCCAGTTCAAAGTGAAATCGTAGGTATATAAAATTAATGCAAATTTGGTAGAGTAATCCGTATTTTTGGTAAAATCAAATCCTTTACATGAATTTGAAACACACACAGGTGTTGATTTTAATAAAGATACGGGCTCTAGATAATTTTGTTTAAATATTCCTTGCAGCTTTGAGAATTTAAAGTTGTTGGATTCGTATATTGCAAATTCATCATCACAATCAGCTCAGTCTTTAGACGTCCCCAGTTAAACATAATTATGCCACCCAAGCATCTTCGCATAGACCGATCTTGAGGCACCCGCATCCAACCGCTTCCTGCAATCCCACCTTGCGTAGGGGCCTACCTCTGCTGCGAGGTTTAAGGCGTCCGTTGAGTAGCCAGCACACCAGAATATTCCTGCCCCAAGAGACATCGACACTTCGAGTTATGTGCCCAGCCCATTGCCATTGCAGCTTGACTTGTTGGAGAGCTTTCACCTAAAGGTATCAGAATATTAATAATATTTCAAACTTTTGGGAAAATTATTTATGCCTTAAAATTGGGGTAAATATGCCTTTTCTACATAAGAATCGTTCTAAATCTTTTAAATCATTCTCTTAATATCTATATTATCTCTATATATTATCATCTAATTTAAATTCAGCACGTTTATCACAAAACCTTAAAATTGCTCAGATATATTAACAATTTTCCTCCAACAAAGGCATTGAATACCAATTCTGGCGATAGAGGCTTATGGGCTAAATCATTCTTAGAATTCGAGCACTGTAGTGATTTAGGATTATCGGCGTCTCTTCAATACCTGATCTTTGAATTATAACGGTAACTTAAAATTTGCTCTAATTGCCTTTGAAAGGTGGTAAGCTCCAGCCACTCGATAGTTCGGGGTACTTTATACGAGCACGCTTCAGCGCTCGACGAAATAACGGGTTGGGAGCCTTCTGCGCTCACCCATAGTCCGCGTAAAGTTGTCAATGCCATCTGCGGCCAAGAACTAGCCCACACAGTGTACAAAAAAAAAGCTCGACGAAAGTTAGTTTGGGTGACACGTAACTAAAAGTGACACAACTATATTGCTGCCCGGTTTTCACCAATACTTCGAGCTCATTCTTCTAGATGAATTACTGACTTGTCTGACACAAAACAATTAACAATTTTCGAAACAACAAAATCAGATAGAAATCATATCCGTTAATGATATTTGGACAACAATGGCGTCTGAAATCCTACGAGTTTATTGTAAAACAAAGTATCATTGACGGTTAATCGAAAGAAACAAATGTTTTATCATTTTAAAACAGGCAGCTTTAAAGCCTTTTGCTACAGCAGACTGAGTAAGGACGATGATGCATATCTGTAGATTAAAAAGCGGACCCCAGACTCAAAGGTGAAAAGTCCCTGATGCAACCGGGAGAGCGTTAGATCGACGTTGTTGGCGAGGAAATCTGTTGATGTGTTAGTATAACGCTGCTTTGTTGGTGCTATGAAATTTTATGGTAAGTAAGATCGTGCTAAGTGTATCGGTAAGTTCTCAGGAGCTACATGCTAACATTGTTCGAATGTCAGCTATTTTCAAAACCCCTAAAATGCTAATCTCCATGCTACTTTAGTTATAGGTATTATGCTTTGTTCCACGTGGAATAAGATTGCCCTTCCTCCGTCAATATTAATACATACTTAAGTGTCTGGGTTACAAAGCACGTGTATAATATGAGCTATTATTAAAGACTATTTTCATTGTAGGCTTTATTTACGACAAAGGAAAATAAACGAAGCAAATAGTATGTGCGCAAAGAGACGGAAAACTCGACATCAAACCTTGTCCTCGTCTGTCAAAACGCTGGACAGGCGAGTACGTCTATCCAGCGTAAGATAAACAAAACCTCCTCAACCTATTGACGCAAATGAGGAGAGGATTAAGTCTGATGATGATTAAGCTTTATAGGACATTTAGACACAGACAGAATTTTATTGACCGGCAGTTTAACTAATCTAGTTATTTATTAGTGACATTCTAGGTCGAATCTAAAAGAGCATGCATTCTAGAATGTGCTTTTAAAATCAAAACCGCTGATCAAAACATAATTATCACACAGTTTATCAACGCTTAAATGTGCGCATAGACTCATGTGTGTGCAAAGCACTTATTACACAGCAACTCCTGTAATATTTACGTTATAAACTGCCACATCCCATATTAACTACGTTACATATAAGTGACATTTCACTTTCCCATGGCTTTCATCTAGTTTCCCCGTCACTGGGTACGACCCACATCACGCATAATGGTATCGCCCCGGGTACGCGTTTGTGCGTACCTACGTAAGTACTTACATTATTTGAAGGGAGAGATTGCAAAAAGCTTTGCATGTGGCTCAATTTTTAGGGAGTTACCTCTTGTTTTCACTTTATGCTACTAACACTAGGCTACGTATGTATAATTGATATTTTTCTATTGGAGGTAGATTTTTTATAAATAAATTAGCTGACCCGGCGAACTTCGTACCACTGTACATATTTTTTTAATACTCGCAATTTTTTTGTAAATCTAAGCCACACAAAAAATAGCCCGCCTCCGTGTAGTCAATATCGTTAACAATATAATTTAATTGCAAATATTGCCCACATTTTTTTCAAAAGCCTAGCGTAATATTTTTCTTTTGTTCTCCGAGATCAAACACTTCCATAAACACTCGTTATATCGCAGAATTATATAAAATTACAATTTTTCAAATGAAGCATTATTGTAGACTAAAACAAAATCTGCAGTTAATTCACTCTACTCTTAAAAGCAATTCAGAATTCATTTTAGAATTGTTCAACCGAAAAGGGGGCGTCGTACCCTTGGTTAGAGAACACCCTATGTCATATTAGAAATTTTGACAGTTTTCCTAGCGTGGCGGTTTGGAGATTATTAGAAAATAAGTTTCCTCTTTGAAGCCCGTAGACGTTGTTAAAAAAAATAATTTCGATCGTCGAAATGAATAGAGACCCGCGTGTTTGGACCTAACATGATTGAGTTTTTTATGTAACAATGAAAATAAGTTTCTTACATTGTGTTCAATTGTGATAAGGCATAAAGCAGCATAAGCTTGCTATTTTTCACTTTATCAGAGTACTAAAAGATTTTGAGCGAGAATTGCCAGAAACAAATCAATACTAATTGTTACGTGAAAAAATTAGGCCCTCTTTTCGAAAAAGGAAACAAAGTGTGAACAAAGACAATTTTTTTTAGGTTTCCGTGCCTGTTCTAGAGTTGTCCTAGACAGGTGGGAATTTTTTTTTAGGTTTCCGTGCCTGTTCTAGATTTGCCCTAGACAGGTGGGAATTGTTGCAGAAGGCAGTGGAAGCTAGTTTTATATCCACTTGGACATGGCAAACAAAAGTCTGACATATATTGACCGAGTTACTCAGTGCTAAGAATCAGATACAATATGTACAGTTACCTTACTTAATCTTCAATGGTGTCAGTCCTAAAGCCAAGCTAGACAAACACAAAAAACTAAAGTGGCCACGATAGATTTAATGATATATCAACGTAGCTGCTAGACTCCAAACGTGATGTCTTCAAGGCGCGAGGCACGATGTCACACAATTCATAATTTCACAAAACATCAATAGTTCCAATGTAATATCACAAGGTTATCAACAAGGGCTGACTGAACCGTGCCAGACAAATCAAACAGCGGCAATTTTACAAGGGTTTCAAAATAAAATTCTATTCGCGTAGCATGTGCTTTCAACAGGCGAGTTCAAACGGAAGAAAGACTTGTCAGTTCTTACCAAAGTGTGACCAGTGTCAAAAATTAATTACCATAGATAACAAATGTTCATCATCATCATCATCACCAGCCTTTAACAGTCCACTGCTGGACTAGGCCTCTCCTTTGACAGGAGGAATTGGCCTACTGTACCACGCTGGCCAAACGGGTTGGTATAGGGTTTGTATCAAGTTTTCCTTCTCTTACAGTGCTGTTCTCTGCATAATATGCTCCCTCTGTTGGCTCTTACGATACCCATGGTATGATATGGGGTGGTGACAATCAACAAAGTATTCTTAATCCGTCACCACACGGACGGACAACTACACTACAGCCACTGTTACTAAACTGATATTCTTGTTTATCATTGACAATATATATATTTCAAACAGTGCCTAAAACGTAAAAACGGGACTATTACTAAGCCTCCACTGTCTGTCTGTCTATCCGTCTACCTGTCACCAGGCTGTATCTCATAAACCGTGAAAGCTGAAATTTTCACAAAATATGTATTTCCGTTGCCGCTATCACAACAAATACTATAAATAAAAAATAAGATTATTAAGGGGTTCCCATACAATAAACGTTTTCTTTTTTCGTATTTTACGCCCAATATTACTAACGGTGTCAGGTAGACGCTTTTCACAGAATATATAGTTGTGTATTATCTTATAAAAAATAAAAAAAAAAGTAAATATTAAAGGTACTCATACAACAAACGTAATTTTTAAGCAAGTTTTTGATCTTTATAAACAGGTAAAAACTTAAAAAGTATTTAGGCATACATACAAAAAACATGATTTTCTTTTATAGATGATGGTACGGAACCCTTCGTGCGCGAGTCCGACTCGCACTTAGCCGGATTTTTTCATTCCCTTGTGAACTTGAACATCGAGTTTTCACCGTTTTGAAATTTGTTGAACTGAATGACAAACAGAGTTATGCATTGAGTCAAACATCGATGAGAACATTCTTATTATCTTTCTAGTGAATGCTTTACTCGACAACAGCTCGAACTTTCTCTTCTTTATCGTTCTTTCGCTAGAATGCTCGCCAGAATACTCCCGTTGATTTTTTTGTAATGTAACATTCGCAAGAATGCTCATTACAAGTCAATGCTCAAGTTTATCAGACATTTTAAGAAGAGCTGCTAGATGGCTGAGCTCCATCGAATGTTACTATAGCGCTTGTGTGCTTAAATAAATAAAATGTAAAACACTCTAAATTTACGTTCTGTCGTATTTTTAGTTAAGTCAATTTTATAAAACATTAAAACGCTTAGTGTAAAATATTAATTTAGGATATAAAAACTGCGAATTTACATTTCAAACCCCTCAGGCGGTTAGTTAAAAGCACCTAGTGAATCTAGAAATCTTGCTCGTAAAGCCTCAAAAGTCAGATATTTTGGTTGCTTCAGGTCTAGAAATGGATAAGCAGATGTACGTGACTCTAAATACTTAGGTCGCCCCTCATTCAAGGTATTTGCACTAAGAACACTTTTCTCAGATTTTTTCTTTATGCATAGAGCTTAAGTTGAATTAAAATAGCCCCGTAGCAAAACAAACAACATACTCACAACATTATCAAGGTTGAGCCGAAGACTCTCAAATTTGAGATCATCCTTCTGCTAGATCCTCTTTCCAAACGAAATTATAGAATATTTTTATTTCCTGTGAGGCAGTCATGCTGATCAAGATAACAGGGCTAAGGGGTAGAGAAAGCTCGCGCTATCTGTTCACAAAGTCCCTAACCACAGATACTGGCAGCGAAGGCGTCGCTTTTACGACGACCATCAGTCACCGCCTCACCGGTCAACGTAATAAGCCTGCTGACGATGAGCCCAGGGGCTCGTTGCCCACCATTATGCCAAAAACAAGGCGCTGTGTCCACGAGCGCCCCCCTAAGTGATGTATATGTGAACATGTCGCAGCCATCCTGAATCAATCAGCGGGCTGAACCCTAGTCGGGTTGCGGTAAAGTATACTAACTGCGATTCATGTGACTCCACCAACAAGGGACGTCAATTATACCGGAGTAGTCACCAAAACAACACTATTCGTGACAAAGGGAACGACTCGCAATTGAGTTTACAAGGGTACAAAAAATTATATTATAAGATACTGACTATGACTACTAGGGTGCATACACCCAGGCACAACGTTTTGCTTACATCAGCAACCCAAGCTTGTCACACAGACCGATCTAGAGCCAGCCTAGCATATAACACTTCCCACGATACCAAAACTTTTATATTAGTTATAGTATTAATTCAAATAATTACAAACGGAGAAAGGACATTTATTTAGTTTTATAGTACGTGCGTTTGTTCGCAAAAAAACGAATATGAAAAAGTAATAGATAAAGCCGACTGCCATTTACTAAATCTGACTAAAGGATTTTCATGTTTCTCAAAGTGCTTTTTTCTATAAAGAAAGTTGTATTAACGTGAGTGCCGAATACACACAAACTTCTAAATGTTTAGTCTTTCATATTCAAAAACTCTTTACTTATTATTTTAAGGGCTCATTCACACGATCGTTCCATTATAGGGCTCTGTAATTGAACGGTCCGTTTAAAAACAAGATACATCATAACGCATTTGCATACGCAATCGTTTTGTCAAAATATCTGAATTGATGATCACACTCGATTCGTGATTCAGAGTTTTGGCCTGAATCAACTATCAAACACGATGCACAACAAGCAAATCAAAATTCGTGTTTTTAGACGAATATGATTTTTAATACTTATTACAAAACATGGATTGAATATCATATAAGAATTATACTTGAAAAAGTCCTTAGAGATCTATTTCATAAAATAATGTTTAAGTCTATGCATTTTGTACTCAGAGAAGTAAACTTATAGCTATATCTAAAGTAATAGTTTCAATTTCTATTTAGTACAAATCTTTAGGTGCTGAACACCATTATTTGTCTTGCCTGTATATTGCTTTTTAATGTAGACAGCCTGCTTGATTTCAGACGATATGGTCAAGTATGAGTTATTGCAGCATAATTATTATTAGTTCCACTTTAAAACACCCCTATTAAAAAGAAGTTAGAGGTTATCACTATCCTGTAACGAAGGTCTAGTTTTACGAGAATTATATATGAACAAGCTTTGCTATCCTATAAGTGATGATCAAAATTCAGGCTTTATCCTACAAAGTAACAAACATATAACTATATTTTCGGCCGAAGTACATTAATTAACAAACTCTCCGGCGAACAACTTATTAACATGGTCAGTATGTTTTTGATTTAGTTATAACTTTCCCACATGGCGGATATTTTGTTAACGTCAATTCTCTTCGGAATGAGGTCAATATTCTTCCTTCTGTAAAGGCTGGAATACACTGTCACGGTCGCGAATATTGCATGCCGCTACCGTGTTCGTTTTGTAATGAATTAGTAGGGTAGAGGGAAAATATTATATAACAAGTGTGTATAATACAGTGCCAAAGGCATAAACACAAGTGATATCTAACTAACATTAGTAGCACTAATGGCATGGCGTGACTCGATCGCAATAACCAATAGTATTCCAGCAATTTTTACAGAGGATGGATGACCGCTTTTTTCATCTCTTGCTACAAAAAAGCTTAATAAAAGCTCATTATGAAAAGTTCTACAGTAGTTTCTTAAATTTCTTAACAAACAGCTACAAAGTAATTGTCTTGCGCAATTCTTAGAAGAGTTCAGTACAATAATTTTTATGTATATTATTTATAGCATGCAACGTATGTATAGTATAAAGTAATAAACATTTGTATTGCTTGTCAATTAATTGGATTAAGTATCACTATAATTGCCAATTGTCAATTTCGTTGCCAATATAAGCAGCAAACATTAAATTGTTCTTCTCACGAACACACAAGCCATAAAGCGTTCGACGGCGGTACAGAGTCACTTTTCTTTTATATATTTACTCGTATATCCTAAGATATCTTCAGTGCGTTGCGGCCTTAACGTTTCATATTGCGCTCCCTTTTCCTGGAATGTAACTTGCACTACCTTTTATAAAACTTATTTATATTTTATTTTGTCTCCATTTGTTAACGGAATGGAAACAATATAAATAAAATAACGATTTATTTGACTTCTTTGTTTTAAATGCAAGTGACCAAGTGGAGCCGTTTGTCAAATATTCAAGAAATATAAAGAAAACAAAATATCGGAAAAAATTTATACCTATTTACTTTCAAACGATTATGCATAAGGGACTGCAAACGCCTAATAGAAACCTCAATATCCTTGAAAATAGGCTTAAAAAAGACAATAAAACCAGGTAAGCTCGCGGTTGTACGTATTTATAACAATTTATAGCTACAGCGCCGCCCTCGTGACTCGTAAGCTTTTCTTGATAAATAGACTTTCCCACACATATCGAACCTTTAGCTTCTGAGAATACAATACGCAATTATTCATCCACCTGATACCGCATCTATTTAGTCATTACTTACCTCTTAGATAACCGAGCAACACTATTTATCTGTACATCTATAAAGCACTTATGCTATACACATAAAGGGTTCTTGAAAGCCATCAGTAGTCAGACGTCATACGTTCGTCCCGACTTCCTTCGGGCAGACACAGGCCGCATACAAATCGATAACAAACTATATGTTGATATACAAAATACAGCCTCACTTTTGGTCCAAGAGCTGGCATCAATTTTGGCTAGGTATTTGAAAATATTTTCGGGAAAACAACATTTTCGGGACTTTAACATTGCCAGGCGCATGCACAAATATTTTGCAAATCAATATAAAAAACGCCTGGCAATGTTAAAGCTCCGACTAAACCGTCTGGCTTATTTTTTTTTTTATTCTTTAAACATTAAACTACAACATTTAAAAATTGCACGTTGCCTCAAATACATTTTTTGGAAATAAAAAGATTTTTTGTTTTTCAAAATTTTCTATAGCCCCGCTACTCGCCAGCCAGGTCAGGTTCCGTGTTAGGGTATAATATGAGAGGTATGAGGCAAGTTTTCAGCTTGCCTAAAATATCTACCCAAAATTTTTATTTTCATTTTAAAGAAGCTTAATGATTCAGACACAAGTGTGGTTTATGCGTTTCTAAAGAGTTATGACTCGGTACAGCGTGCAAGTTATATTAAGTTTTAGAGGTCAAGTTTTGGAGGGCTGAATATTTTCTAGCAATTTTTCCCTATTATTTTTAGCCCTGACGACGCAACATTTCTGCATTAGTTACACCTGTCTTGGTGGTGATCAGGGAAGGGTGTTAATTTATCATAAAACAAACACCACCCCTTTTTTCATTTTTCCTCGAAAATGAACAAGCTAGAGTGAAATTGTTGATACGAATATTGGGCTCGTCACTGGATTTAACGAAAGTTTCAGAGAAACATAAGACTTTTACTGGGTTTTTATGCATTTGGAGCTTATCGATACAATTGAACATTTCAAAAGCCCGCTTTGCTTGTAGTTACCGCGTTATGCGTCATAAATTTACCGTCGGCTAACAAAATAAACATTTTACAAACTTTATTAAAAATATATTTTCTTTATAATAAATATTTTCAGGAGTGAATATACTACTATAACTGAATAAAAATACATGAAAAAAATTCACTCAATCATATGTTTTTTCGTGATCATGCTTTTTAAAAATCAGCTCGGTGTATCGACCGCCACCATCGTTCAGCTGACCACCGCGAGCACGCATTACAGGTACCTGTCACATAAAAGCACACGTACCTATCGTGCAGTCTTATTCTGCACCAGTAAACAGTTTATTCTGATCTACTATCTAAGTAACATTTTATGAAAATAGGGTGTGATATAATCCCACACTGTTGGAAACAATTTTATGAAAATAAGTATACTGTCTATATTGTATTACTAAAATATTTTGCAAATAAAATTATTTTAATAAACAGAAATAATATAGAGGTTAAGTTGCAATGGGTTCCAGCTCACATTGGACTGAGTGGCAATGAAGAGGCTGACCGCATATCTAAATTGTCTGCATTAAATGGGGTTGCTTTTGATTATTTACCTGATTATTGGGAACTTATACCCCAATTTAATTTATCTTGATACAATTCCCGGAAAGAGTATTTTATAAATATTTCTAAACAGAAAGGCATCTGGTACCAAACAATACAAAGCAACCCTATCCGTGTTCCATGGTTTGTCAATTGTAATTTAAGTAGAAGTCACATTAAGCTGATTCTAAGATTGCGCTCTGGACACTATCCATCAGCAAAGTTTGCATACCTTATGAAAAAAACTGACTCTCCAAACTGTAGAATATGTAATCAGATTGAAGATGTACAACATTTGCTGATGGATTGTGTCCGGAACAAAAGTGAGAGGGAGTTGCTCTTGAAGGAGCTAAAACTTAATAAGCTTGATGTAGGCTTAATTCAGTCAATTTTATCACTTCCAACATCAGAAGATGCTAAAAAATTGTGTCATTTAATAACATGTCTTCAATTGTGACCTCCATCTTTTTAGTTTGGATGGCTGACTGTTTTTGCTACTGCTGAATTTATAGAGTGCTTTTTATACGAAATTATGCCACTCTATAAATTGTTCATGTACTTATATGTAAATTTACCAATGTAAAAGGTACGATGGGGTTTGCGTATCTCCTAAGATAAAAACCCCTTAACAAATAAAGATTTAAAAAAAAAATATTTTGCCAATGCAGATAAGCAACATATTGTATAATTAGCTTACTTATCTTGATTCGCGTGCCACCGCTGTTACCGTGACGGTGTGGACACCGCAGTGGTTTTAGTGAGTAGGCCCAAACGTCTATAGGGTTGAGTGCGACACTCTCCCCTAACTTGGTGTAACATACGATCTGGGTGGTACAGTCGAAACGGATCGCAAAGAGTACTGTACTGTATGCTATTAGATAGACAGCAGGCAGCTACCCAAAGTGAGTTTTGAACTCTGCCACGAGATCTCTCCATCTTTTCCTGCCGTGGATAAATACCTTCCAGTCCATTTCACGAAGCCCTGCTAGTTCTTTTAGAACTTAGTAACACTAGGTAGGAATTAACTTCTGTATATCAGCGGCAAATGAGGTCGTCTGCCGCTTATGAAACCAATAACAACAAACGATGGCGATACTAAGAACTCGGATTTATAAACCAAAGCCAAACACAGCTACTCTTCAACATAAAATTTTCAAAGAAAAATAAACCTGTACAAAATAGCAAAACATTGTTTATTATTATATCAGCTTACATCAGCAGCCTACATCAAACAATAACGCGGAAAGTTATAAGTGAGAAGCCACAGTTTCCTCCTACAAGCCGCCACTTTGACTGGTGACGTAAATAAAATACAATTTACGTTCTTTGATCACACCACGGTGCATCCCTAAGAGAAACATTGTTTAAATATTACAGTTAATACGTTGAATAACATTTTACATCCATATTATTGTAGACTAGCCATATACTACGCTCGTATAATAAACTAGCGAAAATTACTATATAAATTACTATATATAATACTATATATAATAATAATTGCACGTAATTTGGTTCATATATAATTTAAAATGGTGTTATAGGTAGGTAGTTGGAAATATATCCCATTTTAGATCGTATGTTTTTTTAGTTCATGCAATCCATTAAGTAGCGGAGTTTTTTAATACCACTTGTACAATGCAGGTAAACCCTAAAATTAAGTTTTCCATGTACTAAACATAACTCTTACAAACCCCAATCAAACGCTAGTCCCAGTGCAATATACCGTAACAGATAGCGCAATTCAATATAAAACGTATAATATATGAAAAGACGCCGACGATACGTTCATAAAGAAAGAACTGCTTGCTGATAAGTGGAGAAATATTTCATACGAAACAACTTACACAAAAAAACCAACTCTAATGCGAGCTTTTATAGTCAAAAGTTGTTCGTAAGATGTATATACCTTGATAATTTAGATGTGTTCACAAAAGGCTTGATCTTGATGTTTGATCGAGATATGTAATAAAGTGGTGTGTACACATGGGGTGGTTGTGGAAGGGAAATTATCATGCTTGCAGTATATCCGGGGAACATTAAACATATCGGTAAACAGCCTTATATTGTCTGTTGCTGTGAATTCAATATTAAATTTATGTATCTTTACTTGAATCACGCTTCCTACAACTTATTCATGTTTTAAATACCTCGAAGTATTTCTTTGTGGTTGAAGACTATTATGTGATATGCGGATAGTAAATAATAAGGCTATTCTATTATAGTTTCTGAGATTTGACAAAAAATATCTAAATTGCCTGATAATTTCGCGTGAAACTTTCCAAATCTATATCTTTTTGGTACTATATTTAGTTCCTCATTGTACTTTTTCTTACCGCGTTGTCTTATACTTGGGCTTTAATTTGGAACAGGATGGGTCGGTGGTCCGACATGTCAACATCCTTGTCTAGTTAGGTACCAATTTGTCACACACTTATTGCTACTTTAGGTCGGTATTCTGTAAACGGGCAATAT
Source organism: Euclidia mi (assembly GCA_944739405.2). Classification (NCBI taxonomy): domain Eukaryota; kingdom Metazoa; phylum Arthropoda; class Insecta; order Lepidoptera; family Erebidae; genus Euclidia; species Euclidia mi. Next base: position 29,814,620 of record OX123195.2, read on the forward strand.
GTTCTCAATGTAGCCAGCCCTACAACATTGGTCTTAAAACTAGCAAGGTACATAGAAATACGGATACAACTACCACTTAGGAAATATTCAAGCATAGTGTAAGGCTTTATATCGTCACTAGTTCATAAGCGTCACTTTGTGGCCTAGATGAATAAATGATTTTGATTTTGATTTTATACAAGCTCCCAAATTATGAGCCTAAATCCGACAAAATTTATGTTTATATTATTATATAATCCAAGTCAAAGTGAAACCGTAGGCATATAAAATAAATGCAAATTCGGTTGAGTAATCCGTATTTTTGGTAAAATCAAATCCTTAATATGAATTTGAAACACACACAGGTTTTGATTTTTATAAAAATACGGGCTCTAGATTATTTTGTTTAAATAGTCCTTGGATCTTTGAGAATTTAAAGTTGTTGGATTCATGTATCGCCAAGACGTCCCCAGTTAAACATAATTATGCCCACAAGCATCGTCACATAGACCGATCCTGAGGTGTCCGACCAACCGCTTCCTGCAATCCCACCTTGCGTAGGGGCCTACCCCCACTGCGAGGCTTAAACGTCCGTTGAGAAGCCAGCACTCCAGAACATTCCAGCTCCAAGAGACATCGACACTTCGAGTTATGTGCCCAGCCCATTGCCATTGCAGCTTGACTTGTTGGAGAGCTTCCACCTAAAGGTATCAGAATAATAATAATATTTCAGACTTATGGAAAAATTATTTATGGCTTAAAATTCGGGTTAAATATGCCTTGTCCACATAAGAATCGTTCTAAATCTTTTAAATCATTCTCTAAACATCTATATTCTCTATATATTTTTTTGATTGAATACCAATTCTGGCGTTCGAGGCTTATAGGCTAAATCTTAGTTAGAATTCGAGCACTGTAGTGATTTAGGATTATCGGCGTCTCTTCAATACCTGATCTTTGAATTATAACGGTAAATTAAAATTTTCTCTAATTGCCTTTGAAAGGTGGTAAGCTTCAGTCACTCGATAGTTCGGGGTACTTTATACGAGCACGCTTCAGCGCTCGACGAAATAACGGGTTGGGAGCCTTCTGCGCTCACCCATAGTCCGCGTTAAGTTGTCAATGCCATCTGCGGCCAACAACTAGTCCTCACATACAAAAAAAAAACGTCGACGAAAGTTAGTTTGGGTGACACGCGACAAAACATGATACTTCCCTACTGTTGCTTCCCGGTTTTTATCCATACTTTGAAACCGTTTTATTGGATAGATCACTGACTTTTCTGACACAAATACCTATAAACATTTTCAAAATAATTATAACAACTTGCGCAACAAAATCAGTCAGAAATAATATCCGTTAATGATATTTGGACAACAATGGCGTCTGAAATCTGACGAGTTTATTGTAAAACAAAGCATCATTGACGGTTTAATCGAAATAAACAGATTACTTATCACTTTAAAACAGGCAGATTTAAAGTCTTTCTTCACAGACTGGGTAAGTAATAAGTTTTGTATAATTCATTTGTAATACCGTGAATTTTAACATTATTCTAATACATTGCTTTGTTTGCTAAGCAAAGCTCTGCAAAGCTGATATTCTGTCATATCTGGTTGAACTAGTAAGCGGATTCTGGACTCCAAGGCGTGTAAGTCTTGGATGCAATCGTAAATAAACCGCTAGCACGATGTTGCAATTTATTTGTTAGCAGCTAATATTCTGTAAACTTAAAGGGCTTAAAGGACCAGGCTCATAGACGAAGTTTTTGGTGCAACCATGATAACGCTAGAACGATGGTGATGATGGCATAGATTAATGGTAAGTAATATCGTAAGATAGTACTCAGTGTATCGATATGTTTTCTCCAGTGGCTACATGAATATGATTACTAATATAATATTGTTTCAATGTTAGCTATTTTCAGAACTCTTATGGGTTCTGAAAAGCTGCTAAATCTTGTTAAAAAATTGCTATTATGTTTTGTTCCACGTGGAATAAGATTGACTATCCTCTGTCAATTTGTACTAACGTGTCTGGGTTACAAGGCACGTGTATAACATGAGCTAAAACTTTCCTATTATTAAGGTCTATTTTAATGTATGTTTTATTTCATCACCACAAATTATTATATTATTCTTAAAATGGTATGAACACGATAATGAAACATGTAGTGATGGATTATTAATACAAAATTTCACTAACCCATTTCAATTTGTGGTTGTCCCGAGTGGTGGCTAAGGAAATACAGGAAGCAAATAGTATCTTAGCAAAGAGACGACAAACTCGACATCAAACTTTGTATACCTACATCTGTCCAGCGTAGGGTAAAAGGTCAAAACCTTTTACTCACAGTGCTACTGTGAAGCAAATTATAAACAGTTAAACATTTGCTTGTCAGGCGGTTTGACTGACATATTTATGTATGTATATCCTAGGTAGAATCGAAGTGACCGTTCAGATTTTAAATCCAAAACCGTCCATCATGACATAATTATCACACAATTTACCAACGTTTAAGTGTGCGTAGATGTGTATGAGAAGTAACTGTTACACAGCAACTCCTGTAATATTTACGTTATAAACTGTCATATCCCATATTAACTACGTTACATATAAATGACATTTCACTTTCCCATGGCTTTCATCTTATTTCCCCGTCACTGGGTACGACCCACATCACGTGTCATAGTAACGCCCCGGGCACGCGTTTGTGCGTACCTACGTAAGTACTTACATTATTTGAAGGGAGATATTGCAATAAGCTTTGCATGTGGCTCAGTTTTTACGGAGTTTCCTCTGTATCCAGTGTATTTGATATTTTTCTATTGGAGGTAGATTTTTATAAATTAACTAGCTGACCCGGCGAACTTCGTACCGCCATATATATTTTTTTAATATTCGCATTTTTTTGTGAATCTAAACCACATACAAAATTTCATTAAAAGCGGTCCAGTCGTTTAGGAGGAGTTCAGTGACATACACACGCACAAAAGAAATACATACATACATATATATATATATATATATATATATATATATATATATATATATATATATATATATATATATATATATATATATAAAGAGATAACTTTATTTAGAAAAACAGAAACCCCACCTGCATTAAAGTGTATATAAAAAGCAGTTGAGTCAACCAAACCAACTGAAACAAGATAAAAACAAAATTAAACAATTGTTATGAAGAAACTCGGAACAAAACGAAACACTAACGGCATTAACAGTGCATCTATTTAAAACATTCGATGGGTGTCCTTTTTTTTGCGCTGTGAAAATGCATTTACGCACGTATGTGGGACTCGATGGCTGGAGTGCATGGCCGTAATACCCACTAAAACCTCAGCGCATTCTTCAACGCCATTTTGGGGGCGCCAGGGGGTCGCGTTAGCATTGTATTTATTTTATAACTTTATGCACAACATTTGTACAAAGGCGGACTTAATGCCGAAAGCATTATCTACCAGTCAACCTTTGGGTGATGCAGAGTAACATGTAATAGGTGCATTTCTTAAATTAAAAAGAAAGAAGAATGATAACAAAAACCTACTCATTAATATGACATATAAAATGATATATACCTAATATACATACTTATACATACCATAAATATATTCTATATATATATTTATAAACACATTAATATATATTTTATAATTCTATTAAATGTATACATATAATATAAAATAAATAAACTATAAAATACCTATGACGATTCAGTTAGCGCATCTAAATAATTCTGCCGGACTCTGGTTTTAAACGTGAAACGGTTAGTGGACATCCTGATATCAAGAAGGAGAGCATTCCAGAGAAGGATAGATTGTATATTAAAGGATGAATGGACTAGGCTAGAACCGTGAGAAGGACAAAGAAGCAGAAGATTATTAGAGGAACGAAGATTTTGCTCATGAGTATTACAGAGAAATTAAAAATGGTAAGTTAAATAGACGGGCGCACAAGGAGACTGTAGTAAAGAATGAAGAGTTTACAAAGTACGCAAGCTACGCCGTTGACGAATGGGTAACCACCGTAACTTTAATCGGTACTCAGAAATATGGTCAAATTTGCGGAGATTTAAATCTAATGCAATTATTGAGAAGGCGATCGAGCTTATTGAGAAGATCTTCATTAAGGTCGAGATAGCACACGTCACCATAGTCGATGATAGGAAATATTAAAGTCTGTACTAACATTGTTTTAGTCCTGAATGGCAAAAAGTTCTTCAGGCGATAAAGCGAACTCAAGGCACCAGTGACTTTACGACTTACATTCACAACCTGAGTCCGCCAGTTAGGGTTGGCATCAATATATAAGCCAAGATCCTTAACGCTTGAACTGAACGGAATGATAGATCCATAAAAAATGACAGTAGGTAGAGATTGCTAGTCAACACTGTTTAAGATACGGGAACTGCCAACGAGTATGGCCTGACATTTAGCAGGGTTCACTGCCAGTCCAAACCGTTCAGACCAGACCCTGATTGCGTTCAGATCTTGTTTTATCGCTGCTATGGCTGAATCTAAATTTTCTAAGTTGGACTATGTATAAAGCTGTAGATCATCAGCATACAGATGATACGCACAATGAAGTTCGAGAGTAAGGAGATTAATAAATAATGCAAACAGAAGGGGAGAAAGTATTCCACCTCGAGGAATACCAGAGTTCAAATTACGTCATGTTGATGAAGATTCATCAAGGTCGTTACTGACGTTGTTAAAGGCGTTTGAGAACTCCACCAAGACCAAAAGTGTAAGTCTGGTGTCCTCCACCCCCACCCTCACATCGCCAGTCACCTTGAGCAATGCGGTGACAGTACTATGTCCAGGTCTGAATCCAGATTGAAAAGGTGACAGGATGTTGTTTTGGTAAACAAACCTGGACACCTGCCTCTGAGCGCATGACTCAAATACCTCTGGGATAGAAAGGGAAGAATGGATATGGGAAGGTAATGTGTTCTACCCTGACACCTTGGCGGATAGCCCGAAATCCACAACCGCGGGGGGGGGGGGCGATGGATGTCCTTCGACATTGAATGTAATGTGTCTAACTGCCGTCGTGTTAAGACGTCACTATTGCAGTGACGTCTTAACTCTCACGCCTAAGAATTACTCCGAAATAAACTATTCATCTCAAGTAAAGGCTTGTAAGATAAAACGTAACGTGAGCTTAAAGTTTGTTGATAAAATATGCGTCTTCTAGTTATTGTACTCTATAACGATAGAAAACGTAAGTTAATATATTATGTCATCAAGAAAATGCGAAATATTGCAGACCCAACATTAATAATGCAAGTGTACTTTGCTCTATGCCAGTCAATATTAATATATTGTATTACGACATAGGGGGGGGGGGACCGTAGGAAAAACTTTGTTATTATCTGCTGAAAGAGTTCAGCGAGCAATCCTTTAAGTATCAAATTCCAAATCGTTTTTATATCCAACTAACTTGGGATAATTATTTTAACACAATTCAAAATTATTAATTGTGTTAAAATAATTATCTCAAACAAAATACATGTTTGTTTAAATTTATAAGTTGTAATTAATGATAAGATATTGTAGATCTAGTAATACTGAACTAAAACGTAACGTACTAAAAATATTCTAGTAAGTAATTGATTATATATTTTAATGTATCTAACTAGCCCTGATAGGCTGCGTTTCACACAGGTTTATTCTAGTTCAGGCATATAATTTTATATCAGGAACCTAAACTAAACTTTTGTACTCTAAATAAGTAAACTGTTCTATTTTAATTAACAGAATAAATTGAATTTGAATTTGATAAGTTGTTGCTTCCGTAAATGTCTTCTATGTATTAACTTTAATAAGCCAGTTATTTTAGTTGATTAGTTTTTTGAATCCGCATTGGCACCAGTTTTATATGAGTAAGTGATAAGCCGTAGACAGCATAATAGATTGACGCACACAGTTTCACGTTCAAGCTCATAGCGCGTACGATTGATTTTTCAAAGTTATATGTGTATTCAACTATTCATTTTCAAGTGAAGTGTGTTGCGACATAACATTGCAATTTGTTATTAAAATTTATTGCTGTGTATGTCTATTCAGTGAGACGTTTTCACATGATCCGATATTTAAGTTTTTAAATTATGGCTAACACAAATTTAAGTTTTTATTATCGGAATGTGCGCGGGCTAAGGATAAAGGTATTGTTTGCATTTAATAATATTTTAAACTGTAATTACGACATTTTGCTTTTTACTGAGACATGGTTACAGAATGATATCCTAGATACAAAATTGTGTGATGCTAGGTATCAGATATTTCGGCAAGATCGTGATTTATGTTTGACAGGCAAAAAAACTGGAGGTGGGGTGCATAAACCATAAAATTAATGCTATAAGATGTCATCACGTTCTATGTGATGGTATTGAAATAATGCATGTCAGACTTTCTTCTCTAAGTATAGGAGCTGTAAGGGATCTGCACATTATATTAGTATACATGCCACCTGATGCCTCCAGTATCCCATCGCAATTAATTGTGATTATAGAAGCCCTAACTGACATACAGGGGGTGTATGACAAACATGGTTTTATACTCATAGGTGATTTCAACTTACCTTGTCTATCGTGATCAGACGAAGGTTTCTTTACAATAAATGACTATCCTCAACATATGCGAATTGCAGCTACTACGTTTACAGATAGTATTGGTACACTCGGTTTCACTCAATATAATTTTATTCCTAATTGCAATAACCGTACCTTAGATTTATGTTTCTCAACGACACCTATAAATGTCATCCGGTGCGATGACCCTCTTCTTCGCGAGGATGCTTATCACCCTGCTTTAACCCTGATCTATTTTTAGCACCCCTACGTGAAGTATACATACCGCGGCCTAATTATTACAAAGGCAATTATGATGAACTCAATAATTACTTCAGTAAAATAGACTGGGATAAAACGTTAGCGGTTAACTCGCTAGATGATGCTAATGATGTTTTCTACAAAGAAATAAATATCGGAGTGCAACGATACATTCCAATTAATAACAAATTAAAAAATCGAAGGTATCCAATTTGGTACAGCCGTTCTCTCATTAAAATTATTCGCGAAAAAGCTAAACGGCATAACAAAAATCATGTTTTCATAACTATATGATGCTCACAGAAAAAATTATAAGTAATTCTCCCAAAACTTTTTGGACCTGTATTAAAAGTAAAAGAGGTAGTGGTAGTCAATACCCAAAAGCTTTTACGTTAAATAATATGACATACGAAGATGGCAATGGTATCTGTACCGCATTTAGTAGTTACTTCCACAGTGTATTTGCTAGGCCATCTGTACTTTCTACGAGCGCGTGGCCTTTATTTTCCACTACTGACGTATTGGAAGGTTCAACTGGTGTAATTTCTACACTTAATATCACCGAGGACACAGTACTTAACATCTTGCGCACATTGGACAAAAATAAAGGTTCCGGGACTGATGGTCAACCTGCCATGTTTCTGCGTGGCTGTGCTGTTGGTTTGTCGCGTCCTATAACGTTGCTGTTCCAAAGGTCTCTGGCTGATGGTGTCTTTCCATCGTTGTGGAAGGCTGCGCTTATTGTGCCTGTCCATAAGAAGGGCTCGAAATCGGACATAATGAATTATCGCCCGATATCGATTCTTAATACACTCAGCAAGGTGTTTGAGAAAATCTTTCATGGCAACATTTACTCGACGATAGCCAGTGGCATAGGTCCGTACCAACATGGTTTCATTAGGCGACGCTCAACTACGTCGAACCTAGCTACCTTTAGCAATTATGTTATCAGTAATATGGAAACTTGTGGGCAGGTTGATGTCATCTACTCAGATTTTGAAAAAGCATTTGATCGTGTGGATCACGTCAACCTGCTTCTAAAACTGCAAAATCTTGGCATCCATGGTGACCTACTCAGATGGATTAGTTTCTATTTGTCCAAACGATCTCAGGCTGTTGTTGTTGGAGGTTTTCGGTCAGATTTTGTGGACATATTGTGGCGTTCCTCAGAGATCCTTGCTTGGACCTCTTTTTTACTCTGCGTACTTATATGATATCCAATCATGTTTTAAATATGCTAAACACCTCTTTTATGCGGATGATATGAAGATATATTTGCGTATCAGATCGAGACTCGATTGTGAACTTATACAACGTGATCTAAATTTTTTATACCTGTACTATTCACAAAATAATATCAATGTTAATATTTCGAAATTTCAAAGCATTCGTTTTAGTCGTCGCAAAAAGCCAAATCACTATTCCTATAGATTTGATAATAAAATTATTGAAAGAGTCGATGTAGTCAGGGATCTTGGTATAATGCTAGACTCCAAATTACTGTTCTCTCAACATATTGATAGCATAATTAATAAAGCTTCTCGTAATCTTGGATTTGTAATGCGCACCTGTAAACCATTCAGAAACCTCCACTGTCTTAAGATTGTAACTATGCCTATGTCCGTAGTATTTTTGAGGACTGTAGTCCAATCTGGTCACCTCAATATAAGATTTATATTTCCAGATTAGAAAATATTCAGAAAAGATTTGTTAAATTCTTAAACTTTAAAAGCCACAAGCGTCATTCTTCTTATCTTGCTGACTGTAGACACTATCACTTGCTTCCACTCGACGATAGAAGAAAGATGTTGGATATGCTTCTCCTATTTGACATTCTACGTGGTGAAATTGACAGCGTTGACCTTTTGTCGTGCATAGAATTTTGCACACAAAGGTCTCGCACAAGACACACCCACTTACTTAGTGTACCTTCTCACCGTTCCAATTATGGGAAAAATGCTGTTATGACTCGACTGCCTCGCATTTATATAGACCAATTTAAATGCGTCGATATATTTCATTTATCTAAGGTATCCTATCGCAAATTACTTGTGGAGATACTCACCAATAAACAATAAATAATAAACAAAAAATAATAATTTGTGTAATAAATTATTCTTGTGTAATAGGGTGAATAAACAATTGAACATCTCTTCACTTCCTAAGCACCCTTGTTATGTTTATACACAGCTAACAGAGTTATTAGCTTATCAGCTGTCTCTGATCCCAAGATGATATCTCAGCATTGTCGTAGGGTTAGCACGCACAAACATATAGCACAAAAGGTTGTTTCAACTTAATATATGTATTCATTTAAGTATGTTTACTCACAGCTAACAGAGTTACTAGCCTATCAGCTGTCTCTGATCACAAGATGATATCTCAGCATTGTCGTAGGGTTAGCACGCACATACATATAGCACAAAAACTTGTTTCAACTTAATATATGTATTCATTTTTTAGTATGTTTATAGACAGCTAACAGAGTTACTAGCTTATCAGCTGTCTCTGATCCCAAGATGATATCTCAGCATTGTCGTAGGGTTAGCACGCACAAACATATAGCACTTTATTATTGTTATTATTATTTGCCGAATTACTAGATGTTAATTTATGTTTATGTTTTAGTTAATTTGTATATTTAGTTACCCTTTTTCGCCACTTTCTGGTTTGTATAATGCATGCTGTGAAACTCTGTAATGGGCTTTAGAATCCCATGTCACATTGTTACCATATAATGTAGCTATTTTGTAAACAAGCTGTTGAGTTTCCTATCAATAAATAAATAAATAAATAAAAAAATGAATAGTTGAAGAGCAATAAATATCGGTCCGAGCCGTACCCAAATGTTTTGACAGTTATTACAGACGATCGGTATCTTCAAATATCCTGACACTGGTCTAATCTAGCATGCAAAGATGCTGTTGTAAGGATGGGTGTTTAACGAAAGGAAAGACGTTCGATACCTTTCATTTCTCAATTGATTATATCTGAATAAATGCGATTACATGAGATTATATACTAACAAACTAAGCATGAGTACATAGAAATATATCATGAGTACATAGGTTAACATTACTATACCACACTGTCGCTTCATGGAAAGGCAAATATTGTGTCAAGTAAGTGGAGACTCGGTAACAAGGCGGCGATTTTGCAATATAATCATAATAACTCTACGATGATTAATTTTGTAACAGTTCTGTAACTCAGCTTACGTAACTATTTTAGCAGAGACTGTAATACGGCGTACCACAATTTTTTCCAAAACATGACAAATTTAAAGTAAACATTTTTTGGTATTCAAGCAATATTTTTATCTATATTCGAGTTAAATTTAAAAAATAATAAAATGGGCAATATTTAAAAAAAATACCAAGAATTCCTCCAACGAATTCCGCTTCAAAAGGCTTTTAATTGTAAGAAGCTTATGACGTTTCAATACAAAAGGACCGAACACAATAACATAATACTGTGTTCCTAGACGGAAACTGTGTTGATATGTTCATAATGCCCTGATTAAATATCGCATTGGGTCACCATTGTAGGAAACGAAGCGTAGTGAAGCGGAACCAAGAGAGAAGCTTATAACAGAAATTGAAATAAGTAAAATATTGAGTTTTAAAAATAAGGGGATAATAAAATTATACGTATAAGTACTTATGGGTGTAGCAAGTAGGTAAATTACTCATAAATAGGTATGTATTATTATACTATTAATGACAAGCTGAGTGGAGAAACCGACAGACTGCTACGCAGAGGGTCTTGGGTTCGAACCCACGGCACGCACCAATGATTGTTCGGAGTTAAGTGCGTATTAAATTGTTAATTAGCGCTTGCTAATCGGTGAAGGAAAACATCATGAGGAAACCTGCATGTCTGAGAGTTCTCCATAATGTTCTCGAAAGACATGTGAAGTCTGCCAACCCGCACCAGGCCAGCGTTCTCATAGTGAGAAGAGGCCTGTGCCCAGCAGCGGGACAGTATAAAGGACTGATAATGAATGACAAATCATTTTTCATCTCGTTTGTAAGACTACTCGTATATGTCCTGTATTGCAGGAGACTTTACAAACAGAACCAATGGGCACAAGGATACCCGGACCCAAAAAGTTTTGTTTACGTGTGATTTAAACCCCAATTCAGTAAAGTACAGTGTTAAATGCTAGATGATCGTTTAAACTAATAAAGCTATAAACTAAACCATTCCTCAAGTTACTTTGCATAATAATCGTCCGAAAGGTTTTTTTATATCCAAAACATATTCATACAAATATTCCATTCCGTCATCGCTTTTCTACTTTACAAACACACTATAACGATAACCAAAGTTGCTTTATCACCATTAAATTAATCCGAAGTCCTCTACATATTTTTGTTTCCAACACAACCATTATTAATATTTCACCATAACATGGGCTAGAACATTAAACTTGCTCACATATTCATCAATCATTACTTTCTAAACATGCCAGTCAACTTAATCCTATTAATTCAAATCTTAATCTTATCTCTATCAATTTAAGGATTACTTTTGCTTGCTTCTTCTATGCTTATAGCGCTACAATTTTATTATAGAAGTTTGTAAAGTGATTACAGCACATATTTTCCTTAACAAACAAACGAACACGACCGGTGGATGTTACTTAATTTAGGCTGCAGCCGCACATGGCAAACATACTGCAACAACCATTTGGTCAACGGTACGTCTTATTTTCTTTGCTTCCGTTATTAGATTAGGTTTTTCGTAGAGATACATTTTGAACTGCCCGCATCGAACCGCTTCACGCAATACTCAGACCGTCGGTCCATTTCTTGTATATCTAGTCTGGCGCCTTGTTCCTGTAATTAAGGAGTTTTTTATCTTGATGGAAATTAGCATTCGCTAATTTACAAAATAAATAATAAAATAACACAACAACATTTATAAATTATGAATCTTATAGTGTTCAGCAAAAATATCATATTTAATTAGAAGTTTTCATTATTAGCTCTTAACCTGAGTATGATATAGCGTTGTTCAACCGTAGTGATGATTCTATTTAAAATTAAGGGAAGCTGGACATAAAAAGATTTCAACAGTTCGCCGCAAATTGTTTGTTACGGTAATAAACCACCTAATGGGAAACAATTACTGTAAGTAAATTACCATGTATGCAAAATTTATCCGGGTTTAAAAGATTTTATGTTTTAATGTGTCTACTTTTGTAGAAATTAAACTTATAAAATTCAATTAAATAATTTAATGGCGTAATTAAAATGAAAGTATTTACTGTGTAAGATTTTATTTAAGTAACATTTTTAAATTCTGAATACTCTTATGTTTTATGATTATCAGTTAAGAAACGTTTGCTCAGGTCACTATTTAAAGAGTGAGCTTTATGGAGAGTTTTAATCAGAACAACAATTCTAGTATTTTATACTGATCTCGGTTTCATAATAGGTACCACATCGCTTGCCGCGTATGTCTATTAATAGAGAGAACTCGGGCAACATTGAAATATTTTGAACGAAATAAGATTTGATTTGACTCAGAATTGGTATTCTGTTAATTTAATGTCAATATCATCTCGACACATTATGCTATCCGCAAATCGCGTGACCCCGCCAACATACGGAACCCGTAGAGACAGCGTGGTGGTTTTAGCGGGTATGCTCCGACCGTCTTTAGTGGAGAGCCTCCACACACCTCCTCCGCCAGTCCTAATCCCGGTCGATCACACTCTGACGGAGTTGCCGTCGAGTTGTTAAGGCTCATTTCACAAATATTCACTGACTCGATTTTTTCCAAATGACTACATTCAATTGCTAATCATACGTATATCATTATGCATAGATAGACCATAAAATGTTAATTATCGCTCGTTTTACAATGTGCCCGGTAGATGGCAATAGTCTCGCCCCCTATTGCATTGGGACCGAAACATAACTGGCGAAGTGTGGCTGTGTAAATAGGCGTGAAGTTATGTTATGTTACACCGTCTACCGATGCTATATTCAGATCTCTATTTATTATTGCTACCCAGACAAATATTTTCGTGATGAGTAGGATGATCTTATGTCTGGATGTAATTTATTTACAACTAGCTTCTGTTCACGGCTTTGTCCAGGTGACGACGCGTCAAATATGACTGTTATTCTGATGTATATGTTAGGTTTAATACAAAGTTTCACCAAAATCCAGATAAATATAAGAATGAGCAACAACCATTCATGCAAACTTTCTTATACAGTATATTTATTCCAATGCAAGCCGCAAGCCGAGGAGCCGCGGAAAAAACCTAGTTTAGCTTAAAATAAATCCTGTGCCTAATCAGCCTGTCTCCGATTTCTTGGCTCAGTCCAAACTATTGCGATTAACAAGCAAATATTTCCAGATCATTCTTCTTGTCAAATAAATCAATCAAAACAACTCGTAACGGTCTCTATGGACGAGGGTCTGTCGTAAAGACGGCTTTAATTAAAGTAAACATTTAATATGATGGCTCCCTTGTCTGTTTTGTAGTATGGTTTAGTAGAGTAAGGGAGAAACTAAGGCTATCTTCCCGGCCATTACTCCGTATTGGAAAGTCTCGCGGTTAGTGTCTGAGAGTTCTCCATAATTATATTATTTTTTCATAGATTTACGCCTGTATCCCCGAAGAGGTAGGCAGAGGTATAACATTTCACCCACAATTAGCCATTTTATGAATTTTAGGTCACACATAATAAGGGACGAGCCTGTTGCCGCTACCGGGCACATTGCCAGACTCCGTGCTGCTACTGAGTATTCGGCAAAAACTTTTGCCCAACCCCGTAATTGAACCCGTAACCTCCCAATTAGCATACGCATACGCTATGCGCTGGACCACGGAGGCAGTCAGTTCTCCATAATGTTTTTGAAATATGTGTATATATACATATGAAGTCTGCCAACCTATACTTGGCCAACGTGGTGGACTATGTGGCCTTACCCCTCTCATAATGAAAACAGGCATGTGCCCAGGTTTTGAATAGCTTATATACAAGGTTAATGACCGTACTGTTGCAGTTATACCATCATACTTACAAGGTTTCAAGTTCTAAACAAGCAGGCAAAACCATAGGGCAATTACTGAGACAATAATAATTAATTAATCTGCACTATTAACATGACAATGTGTTGCACGATTAATTACAGGCATTGAACGTGGACAAATCAATTATGCAATAAATCGGATGCAATCATAATGTTAATAAGTCAAACCTAAGGACTAATCTCTCAGTATTAATGTCAGCCAGATTACGTATGTAGCAAATTGATTGGGTAAATTTAGAATAAGGGAAATACTTTTTACATCTAGCCCTAATTGGCGAAATATATAAGTTGTATGTCAAAGGGAAAAGTCAGTTATTCACCACCGAATCGATTGAGGCCTAAAAATTAAAAGAATAGGTTCTTCAAGTAGCTGTATGTTGTACGTTGGTGGTACTTGGTGCTCGGCCTAATTTATGCGAGCATACTGACGACACAGGCATGTATATGATATTAATGTTGTTTGTAGTCGTCTACCTAATACGGATGACTGAACTGAATTTTCTCTACTAGGTTTAAATAAAGACACGCATTTAAATTGGAAATCACACGTAAGAAAAATCCGTTCAAAATTATCAAGTGCAGCTTATGCTCTCCAAGAAATAAGAAAGACCACTGATATGCAAACCGCTCTTACAACCTACTATGCCTACGCCTTCGCACGGTTAAACTATGGTGTCTCCTTTTGGGGTAATAGCACAGAAGCTCCTGCACTTTTTACTATGCAGAAAAAACTAACGCTTACTGACAAAAATGGAAAACCAAGATAGCTGCAAACCACAATTCCAAAAACTACACATTTTAACCCTACCTAGTATATATATTCTGGAAACCCGCAAATTTGTAAGAAAATATAATGAGTTTTACACAAAAAGAGAAGATTTAAAGATTATTTTTTCATTAAGACACAAAGATAGATTAAATCTGCCGACGTCGCGATTAAAAATGCATTCATCTAGCCCTTACGTAATGTCTATTAAAATTCACAATATCAAAAATAAAACGTGAAGAAAAAGACATCTTTGTAAAAAAACTAAAACATTACTTACTACATAAATACAACTCGTATTATCATATAAATGAATATTTAAATGACAGACTGAATTAGACTAATTATCATACATTACAAACAAATACCAAGTTTATTAATATTAAAAAATATTCCTCCTCTCTTCTACTATTGCCGTGCCCAACAGGGTCCATAATTGTTACTTATTTTATGTTTTTATAAGAACTTTATATACATTGTGGAGTGCAATAAAATTTAAATTGTTATTATCTGGTGTAACGCCCCTTATGGCATTTTCTGTCGAATATGGGTCTAGAACATACTTATTACCAATTTTTCGGGCCAATCTTTGGCTAGATACATACATATATTCTTACACGTATAACTGGGCAAGATTTTCTATCTAGAACGATGATAAAGGAAACAAGATATAACATAAAATTAATCTGGCAATTGACATATTACACAAAGCTCAACCAAGCCAAAACCGATCTGACTTGCAATTTTTCCCCAAATTCTGACCTAACCGGCATATCATGCTTATCACTAACTTCTAATATCTGGGATGAAGATAATCGCATTACTCTCGTGTTAATCGTGCCGATACGTGACAATGCCCATAGCAGATCGTGTCGGGACTGACAATCGATGAGGACCCACTTCACACCTCGCTTCGTTCACACACGATAAGAATTTCTAATTAACCTGTGGAGTTCCTGCGGGAGCTGCGAATTTTCAATTTAATTCAAACTTCGGATAACGGATATAAATTTATATAAATACTGTCATAGATATAGGGGGCTTTGGAGATATATGGAATGTTACTATCCTTTACGGTTGCAACAGTCAGACGACAGTCGCTCTGTGAAACAGATAATGAGACGCAGAAATGATAATATCAAAAAGATAATCTTTATTAGGAAACAAAAGGGAAAATATACAGAAAGCGTTCACTGATTTCCAATTTCCACTAATGCTTGCTCTTGACACGTGGGGTCAAAATAAATCCTTACATCTAATTTCAATATTATGTTCTACTACCCATGTTGTAAAGGGTTAAAAAAGTTACACCCAACAAATTAACCTTGTGATAATATATGCATACACTAGATTCCGCCCGTTGTAACTCTGCCCGCATGAGTTTCGGCTATCGCAGTAAAGTTTCAATGTGTTTTATTCCACTATGAAACCCGTTCTGTAGTTTTGGCGATCCTTACAAAAATTCCCTTTTAAAATATGTAATGCATAAAACAAAATAAATTATGCGAAAAGAGGACCAAATAAACTGAAGAAAACAAAAGTCTTCCAAACCATTGTCAATAATAATGTTGAACAGAACCATCAAACAAAATTAGAAATTCAATCGGATTTCTACAAACGTTTTAGGAAGTTGTTTCGGTGCAAATGGGTCTGTATTTCATTATTTTGCAATTTGTCTTTCATTTCAAATCTTTAAATGTTGTTATTGTTTTTTGGATTGTTTTGAACTGTTAAATTTTACTTTGTACCTTCGCATTTTATTTGATCGAATCAAATTACAAGTTTAAATTGTGTGTCAGGATAAAATTGACTGCAGAGATGGCTCAATGGCGTTTGCGGTCGCTTCATCGTTTGTGCCCCCTAGCCGCTGTTCCGATCTCTATACGAGGCAAGATTTATGCAGTGCACAAATTTTTGTTTGGAAACAACAAATTATGCACAAAAGTAAGTAATGTCAGTCTGTTGTCTGTTGGTATTTATTGTATCCACCGATGGAATGTTTCCAGAATCCCCTCGCAGGTTGTCTTCAATTTCGGGAGAGGTCCTATAAAAATGTAAAAACCCAAATGCACGTATTGCTATTATAGTGCGAGATCCCAGGGCCGCCATACCTTACTTATTCTCTCAGAAACGAAATGTATAGAATAATGTAGTGTTAGTATGTGTCATGAGTGTACATTTCCTTGTTAGCTTGGATCGTGGACCAATTTTTAGGTATGAGGTGCTAAGAATAGTACTCACTTTTATTAAATTCTCAGTGCTGATTTTTATGTATATTTTAGTCGCAGTCGCACTCATTTCGGCAGCGATAATTTTTACCAGACGCTTTAAAGTTTTCAAAATAGCTAACTATCGGTAGAGACCACCCTAGTGTTGGTGCGCCCCCTAGGGCGCATTAAGAAAATGTATGGAAATTGTTCCCGTGGACCTTTAACACCTCATAACTTAAAATTGGCCCACGATCCAAGCTAACAAGTATGCGTACACTCATAGCAGACACTAACACTACATTATTTAACACATTTCGTTTCTGAGAAAATAAGTAAGGTGTGGCGGCCCTGAGATCTCGGACTATTATACTTCAAATGACTTGACATTCGACTATCGGTTGAAATCTCAGGTAAGACTTTAAACAGCATTGCGCGATTAAAAACCGTGAATTCATAAGTCATATTTTTACTCATTTATTTATTCAAGTCTTCAGAAAAAAATAATATTTAGAAATATATATTCGTCATCGTTTGAATGGTAGAACCCGTTTTTTATTGCGAGTTAATCGATTGAATAAACAAAATCACATAAAATACAATTACATTAAAAATTCACAACATATTTTTTTAGCAATCAGACAACACAAATAGAATATAAGCCTTAAAGGTTTTGTATTGCGAACCGTAAAAAGGTATTAAAACTAAACAAACAAGATATATCGTAAAACGTACTATAAACCAAATATTTTACTAACCATAAATAGCAATTCTAGTTTATGGAATGTGTCATAAAATAGAGCCTGTCGTAAAGTCCGCTATTACCTTCAAATATGCTACCTAGAAGAAATTAGGACAAAAAATCACGTCGACTCTTCGGTATATTACAAAAATGTCGTAGAAAGGTAGTACAATATGAAATGATATGAAAGAGTTCTTTATTTCGTGTAATCTTTGCAAGTACTTACGAAACGTCATTAAAAAAATCATTTTATACAATTATTTTTGGGTGTCGAATTAGAACAGCTCAGTTCGAAGCGTTTTGGTCGTCTTTATATTCAGATATTTTATAATATGCCTTTGAACACAATTTTGCTTTTACAATAATTTTGAACTTATTTATAGATATGTTTCTTATACTATAAGGGAGCTTGTTATAAAAGCGTATACATTGCCCCATAAAATAGCTACTAATTTATTGGAGACGAGTGCTATGAACAACAAGATTATTCCTGTGTCTTGTATTTACAGAATGTATATCACATTTGTTTACAAAATTTGACAATGTTTTTATGCACATATAACAGATTTTCATAAATATATTGTGATACAACAGTTAGAATGTTTATTTCTTTGAACTTTTTTCTTAGAGAAACTCTTGGACCGAGCTTATAAATTCCCCTTACAGTTCTTTTCTGCAGAACTAATATTGTATTTAGGTCTGCAGCATTCCTACAGAGAAGAATCCCATACGACATTAAGCTATGAAAGTAACTGAAATAAACCATTCTAGCTGTTTCTAAATCTGTGAGGCGTCTATTTGTCTTAACTGCATAAGCTGCAGAACTGAGTTTACCCGATAGCCTTTCTATATGTGGACCCCATGGTAGTTTGGTATCCAGCATAATACCTAAAAACATGGTTGTCTCGACGGGCTCAATTCTAGATTCATTAAGTTGTAAATTGGTTGTCATATGTTTAACATTGGTCATTAAAAATTTTTAAAGTTTAGTTTTATTATTAAGTAATAGATTATTTACATTAAACCAATTAACAACTTTGGAGAGTGCATTGTTTACTTCGTTAAAGTTACTCTGTCATTGTTAAATATTAAAAATCCAAGAGTTATTATCCGCGAACAATACAATCTCATGATTATTCTTTACGTAATAAGGTAAATCGTTAATATATATCAAGAATAGAAATGGTCCGAGAATTGAACCCTGCGGGACACCCATTTTTAAAGCAGAACCTGAAGATGTCTTACCATTAACACAATATGTCACTTACTTTCACCAGTGGCTTCGGTAGTCGCATGCTATGTTGGATCGCGATAAATGAACCACACTAAACCTTGCTCATGAATAATTCTGTCTACTTGTAAAACAGCATAAATATCCTTTCAGTCGTTTTTAAGTTTATCACGAATGACGTCTGTCTGTCTATGCGCATTTGCTGACTGTCAGACCTACTTCCACGTTGCAACGGAGCGATGGATTAGTATAATTTTGTTGTGCGTATGTCAATAGGCACAAAATATACACCGTGTGGGTATCATATGGCAGAGTTTTCTCGAAAAGCATGTAATAAGCTCATGGTGAAGAAGCTTCTTATAAAATTTATTTTCGAAAATATAACGAACAATTTTTTTTCATATTTAGATTTTTGTTGGCTCTCGGTGCGTAAGCTCGATGCACTAAAACAGCTTAACTGTCGTACACGAAAATTATTCAAATATATTTAGCAATTCCATAGGAAGTTTTTTTGTCATGGGCTAAGTACATACTTTTCGGGAAAATACTGACAAATAATACACAATATAGGTACGAGATAACCGTCATCCACGCGAGCGGAGCCACGGTCAAAGTTTATTGTAATATTGCTAAACCCTCTCTATTATTAAGACTCAACCTAAACAAACAGCGCAGTTTTAAACGACCTTGGTAAGTTATATTACACTTGTGGTAAACAAAACTATTCCTATCTTAATTTATTTGATCCTTATCCTTCAAACCGTTTTGAAAACTATTCGACCAGGCATAAAAGCGAATTGGTTTCGTGAGATCTCACTCTCGACACGCAGGCGTCGCTCAATTACTCTCTCCCATACTTTCATACTATGAGGCATTACCTTTATTCCCCGATAATTGTTGCACTCTTGGATATCACCCTTATTTTTAAAAATTGGGCACCAGGTAACTGTTGCACCATTCCTCGGGTATGGTCTCCTCGTGCAACAGCTTATTGAAGAATAAAGTCAGCCACGCCCATCCATCATCTCTCAACGCTTTCCATGCTTCTACTGGTATTCCATCTGGCCCTAACGCTTTTCCATTCTTCATTCCACTAACAGCTTTTTTTACCTCGTCCTTATTTATTTCCTTCACTAAACCAATATTCATCACCTCATTCTCAAGGTTTCTTTTCCAATCGTTCTCCTCATTCATTAACTTTTCAAAGTATGTCCTCCATCTTTCTTTTATTCTGTCTTTGTCCATAAGAATCGCTCCTGTTTCGTCTTTCATGCACTTAATATGGGATACATCTTTCGCCTTTCTCTCTCTAGCTTTAGCCATGCTGTATAAATATTTATGACCCTCGGGTTTTTCAAGTAACCCGTACAAATGGTCTAGGGCTTTGGATATAGCAATGGCTACGGCCTTTTTGGCTCTCTTTTCATTCATTATATTCCTTCTTCTTACTTTCTTCTAAAGATTCATTTCCTCCTTTCATCAGCTGCCATTCTTTAAACCTTGCTTTCTTTTCCTTAAGTGCATTCTGTACCTCTTTTGTCCACCACCACGTTTCCTTATCTTTCATACGCTTCCCTTTTGACTCTCCTAACACATCCTTTGCTACACACTTAATACATTTACTCATCTCTTCCCAACACTCATTGACACTAATATCATTCATATCGCCCATTTCTAACATTCAAAAATTCTACAAAATATATGTTACCAAAACGCCATTTAAATCATAAAACAAAAGCCTGGTATAAATACCATCTTCAACTTAATAGATACAACACAGCTTATAAGATTTTTATGCAGATGATCATTATAACAATAAATTATTGTTTCTAACCCTTGTCCCTCTTGACCCCATGCCCTTTAAATCCTACTATGTAAATCGCTTGCCGCAGAAACATATCTGAACCTTCTTAATCCTGAAATGTCCATACCGTCGGACTTTAAAACACCAAAACATTGAAGATGCCATGGAAGGTTGTTTACTCATTTAGATAAGACGTGACGGTACCGATACGACAGGTTAACGGATAATGACTAATGGTTGATAAATATCATCTTGCTTCTCAACCACTTTGGTTTTACGAACTCCACATGAGAAAACCTTCTGTCATCCACCGTTTGTTGTTGTGTGTCTAGGTATTCTGTGTGTAAGTTGTTCCGTACTAGCGAAATCTCTTGCGCAACTGTAATTATTCTGCAGGTAAATGATTCTTAAACATTTAAAATTTAAAGATTGTACATCATTTTCTGCTAACTCGGCAGTTTAAAAAGGTTATGTCACTTATCCAAAAAGTCATCTTTGCAAACAATACTTAACTTTTTCGACACTTAATTTTGGTGTCATGTCACGTCAATGAGTCAGTGGTCATTCATCCAAAAGGTGACTGACTATGCAGACGATGTTTCACTATGTCGATCTATTATGAACAAAGAGAATAGCCACAGTAGCTAACACTTACTGTGCTATTCGTTTTTAATATTGCTGTTGGGTGCAGGGCAAGAGAATAATGATTTACAGAGTCAGATTATCTTATTAAATATCTTCATTACAGGAAAATAAACACGCCTATTAAAAATAGCGACTTTACAAACATGAAAGAACTGTAAAGAAATTTCAAAACAATCAATACATAGATGATATTCCTTTGCATTTTAAAGTGACATACATTGATGAACTTTCTACGTCACGTCATCGTGTAATGTAAAAAGCCTTAATGCCGTTGAGTAATCGTCCACATAACTCAAGGGAGGCTTTTTGAATTCATCCCCTTCTTCATGAGCATAGGGATCTTACTGTAACTGACGTGAAATTAAGGCCTTTTTGTTGGTAATAAACGGAGAGATGTGGCTTTAAATCGATAATGGAAGGGTTTTGGTGTGAATGGAAGCGTGTGGATGGAATGTACATTTTTACGTTTTCATTGGTATACTTCAAATTTAACTTATTTATTTTAATAAAATTGCAAATAAACCTCCGACATTTTGTAGATCTTTCTTATAGTATTTGAGAAACATATCGATAAGATCAATTTTCAAACAAAAATAACACATAAATACAAATTTGTACATTTTGGCACTACTATGCTCCAAACAGAAGCACAGACATTACAATATATTTGTAACACCTCTCTTTTGCGTAGGCAATCATCGTGCTCAACAATGAAAATAAAAAGGTAAAATATCCGCTTATGATTTCATTAAAAGTTTTTAATGTATCATGTATAGTAGTATTAACATTGACAAATAATTATCAACTGAAATTGGTTTTACACCGTTATTAGGTAATAAAAATCTTTACAGGAAATTCACTAAGAAATAAACAACGGATGTCTCTGGAAAACTTCCTTCACCCCTTTTAAATTTGACCGCATCAAATGACGTCACCGCATCGCTTGAGAACGTCATTAGAGATTTACGAACTTATAGATACACTTCACAAGCATCTTACTTCTCGGAGATAAAGTCTATTTTTGAATAAACATTGGCGCAGTAATGTAAGTACACAAGGTGTCATTGACGAATCTATAACATTTCTCATCAAGAGTCATTATAGAATGTCTCCATTGGTTCCGTGGGCTGTCATTTTTTAAAATTACACACAGTTGAAAATTGCCGCCTACGTTATCACTACATAGTATAAAACAAAGTCTGTCTTCTGTCTGTCTGTCCCTATGTATGCTTAAATTTTTTAAACTACGCAACGGATTTCAATGCGGTTTTTTTAATAGATAGAATGATTTAAGAGCAAGGTTTTAATATATAATCTTCTTCTTCTTCGTCCTCGGTCCCTCACTGCTGAGGATCGCGCATATTTGTCTCCAGCAGGAGCGGTCGTACGCCGTATGTAAGGCTCGTTGCATGTTGCCGCCCACCGCCTTCTTGATCATGTCAGACCATCTTGTAGGTGCCCTGCCTTTAGCACGTTTTCCATTTATGTGACCCAAGATTATCTGCTTCTCCATACAGTGTTTTGGAGACCGCATGATGTGTCCGAAAAAGCTGAGAGCCCGATTTTGGCATATTGTGGAAAGCCTTGTGTTGATGTTTAGCTCTTTCAATATGGACTCGTTAGTTCTCATAGCAGTCCAAGGTATACGGAGTAATCTCCGCCAACACCACATCTCAAAAGCGTCAACCTTGCCACTATCACGGCTTTTCAGACTCCACGTTTCAGCACCGTACAGAAAAATCGAGAATACTAGAGCTCGTACCAAGCGCACTTTTGTTGTACGTCGTATACCTCGATTCTTTCAGATCTTGTCCAGGTTGACCATAGCATTCTTGGCCATACCAGCTCTACGCCGAATCTCATCATTGCAGCCATTGTCGCTCGTTATCAAGGACCCAAGGTACACAAACTCGCTGACTTTTTCATAGCCATTGAGTGCGTCGGTTACTGTAAGTACTTGAGCTCTGTCTACCGCCATTATTTTTGTTTTCGAATGGTTGATCTTAAGACCGAGTTTAGCACTCTCTTCTTCAATTTTCTTCAGAAGGCTTGCCATTTCGACTTCACTCGACGCAACTACAGTCGTATCGTCTGCGTACCTCAGATTGGTCACTCTGCGACCACCTAATGCAACTCCACCGTCCCAGCCTTCCAGTGCTCTTCTCATTATACATTCACCGTACAGATTAAACAGCTTGGGTGACAGAATACAGCCTTGGCGTACACCTCGTTCTGTTTGGAAAGACTTGGACCTTTGGCTTTCCAATTTCTATTTCTAATAATATATAATACATGCATTATACTGCATCTGTGCGAAGCCGGGGCAGGTCGCTAGTAAACTATATGTTTTGATAATATGCCTTGATATGCCCGCATACATGGATGTCCATTGTTCATAACTCTAACTACTGATAGCCATACATACATACCTTCACTTGATGTTATATTACGAACTGGCGTAGTTTAGAATTTTGGCTGATAGGTATAAAAATATTCGGTTTCAAAAGGAAGTAAATCTCTTTCCAGCTTGAAAACGAAGTTGAATAAATGTTGTTGTATAATGCAATTGTGATCATAATAACACAGGTACAAAATATTTAAAAGAAGAAAGTAACTAAAGCTATGATAAAGGTGTTCTTCGTTAATGGCAAGTGGAACACAAAGGAAAACGTCTAATTTAAGTACATAATGCCGATATTTATTGTGACTGGAAACAGTCATGGACACTGCAACATTCTATGTTTCTGCCACGTTGAAAAGTAAAATTAAAAGGAAATGGTTTCTTGTTGGTACGATATTTACGACACAACTTGTAAATGAAAACATAGTATCAATAATTCTTCAACGAGTTAATTTTTATTTTATTTTAAAGGGCAATGTCTAAAAGAACCCAGCCCCGGTGCAAATGAAATGTATTGCAGATTATCTATATAAAGTAGTAATAAAATGCTATATAGGTGGCATCATCAGAATTCTCACATGAACTTTCTAAAAGTCTCAGGCTTGTGAACCAATTCTAATCTGTGACTCTGCATAGCACTCGGTTAGCTACCTCATTGGGCTAACGCTGGTCACAAACACTAATAAGCCTCGCTATCACCCGTATGAAACTATTTTTTTTAAATAACCCTACCCCAAAAACAAGCAGCAATTTTTACCATTTAGCCATGATTTCTGATGATGCCTCCTATAGCATTTTATTACTCACTTATACTGATAACCTGAGATACATTTCGTTTGCGCCGGAGCTGGGTTTATTTCATACTACTTGAGCCCCCCTTTGTAATTTAGTTTAACTTTAACCTTCTCGCGTCATCACTGTATTTTTCAAAGACAGCGATACATTATTTTTAGCTTTGTAAGTACCTAACAACAAGACATTGTTACATTTTAAATTAGCAGAATACGCAAAATATTGCGCTAAAATATTTATTAATATATAATATACAGAGAAAAAACGCAATTCAAATTCAAATTCAAATTCAAACTCATTTATTCATACAGGTTACAAAAGCAACACTTATGAACGTCAATTCTTTTTTTACAACGTGGTCCGGGATGGTAGGGCTATGAGAAGAGCCTGGAAGAAACTCATGCCACTCTTTTTTTAATCAGAATCTTAATCTTACAATTTGTGGTACCATGATTGTTGACACAGCCAAAACACTTCGCGACACTGATTAAAATTAAATGGTTATGAAAAAAAATATATACTTGAATAGTACAACAACAAAACACTATAGCGACAGCAGTATAGATGTATCAGCAACCAAAAGATTAAAGAATTTTGTAAAGGTGACAAGTGAACAATGATTAGGGATAAAAACTGATATACTACATTCAACAAATCATAAAAATACATAAACCCTGCAAACATCATGAGTGTTCACAAGGCACCTCCACTTAACATGTTACTAATTAAGAAGAGAGTATTTTACACAGTCATAAAAATAACAATAATGGTGAATTAAAAAAAAAAACTAGACCCATGATGTCTTGTCATCTAGAAATTCTTTAATAGTGTAATAACCCCTTTTTAAAAGAAAATTCCTAGTAGTGGTTTTAAATTTGTGCAGAGGTAAATTCATTATTTCCAGAGGTAATTTATTGAAGAATTGTATACCGAGTCTCGCAAATGAGTTATGAACTTTATGTAGATGGTAGTTAGTGCCCACTAGTTTATGCTCATTCCTTGTGTTCACTTTGTGCAAGTCACTATTTTTACGGTAAAAAGTTAAGTTTTTCTTAACGTACATTAAATTAGCAAATATATACTGCGATGCAACTGTAAATATTTCTACTTCTTTAAATTTATCTCATAAAGAATCTCTAGCACCTAACTTATATATTGCACGTATGGCCCTCTTTTGAATAACAAAAATTGTCTGAATATCGGCCGCCGTACCCTATAATAGTACCCCGTAAGACATTACACTGTGAAAGTAACTAAAGTAAACTAGTCTAGCAGTATCTACGTCTGTGAATTGGCGAACTTTCCTAACTGCAAATGCTGCAGAACTAAGTTTGACTGCCAGACAGGATATTTGGGCGCCCCACTGAAGCTTACAATCTAAAGTTAAACCTAAAAATACAGCTGAATCAACTAGGTTAATTGTTTTGTTATTTAAAATTATATTAGTAAGAACATTTTTGACATTCGGCAAAGTGAATATCACACATTTTGTTTTGCCAGAGTTGAGTAGCAAATTATTTGTCGTGAACCAATGTAGTACTTGCGCAAGAGATTTATTGACGCTGTCAATGTTACTTGTATTACGATCAACTTTAAAAATAAGTGAAGTATCGTCAGCAAAAAGAACAATATCACATAGATTTCTAACAAAGAATGGCAAGTAATTAATATATATTAAAAAAAGAAACGGACCAAGAATAGAGCCTTGTGGGACGCCCATTCCCACTGGCAAACCTTGAGACCTACTTCCACTAACATCTACATACTGAACTCTATAACTCTACTCGAGGAACATAGTTGCCACAGCATATCATTAAACCCCATAAATTTAGAAACACCATTACGCTTACGATGTGTGGTTAATGAAAGAAACATTTAAGAAAGGTCAGGTAAACATTTTTAGTCGCACCTCCTTCCAAGTAATGGGGTAACTTTGGCAGATAAATGATTTAACGGCCGTTTCCCTTGCCTCTTTATAGTCCACTTAATTTTATAATTTATGGCTGTAATAATGCACTTTGAGGTGCGCAGTTTGAACGGTGAAATATTTACTAAAAATAAAGTTTTGTAAATTTCTGCAAACAATTTGTGTTTGTTATAACGGCAAATTATTTTATTTAAAAATATAACCCTCAACAACACCTGCGCTGTGACCCGGAAAGGACCAAATACCTTTGACAGACTTTGAATGTACTTATTTTCAAGAGCACTGACTGCCCATAAAAGAGACATATTCCACGGTTATGTCCAGTGTCAGTACACCGGACATAATCGTGGACTATGACTCTTTGAGTTATAAGAAAGCTAACCTTCTGTAATATTTTGTTAGTCTAGAAATCGGACTCTAGACTCCAAGGCAAAGATCTAGGACGCAACCGAGTTAACAATAGGAGGGTGATGATAATTCATGTCTATTAACACGATACTAGTACAAAACCAGCTGCAATAAAACTATCGAACGACTCTTGCAATATTTTTTAAGGAACCTATTACAAATGTCCGTGTGTTAACGGATTAAGAATACGGGTGTCACCACCCCATATCATCCCATGGGTGTCGTAAGAGCCGACAGAGGGAGCATATTGTGCAGTGAACAGCACTGTAAGAGAAGGAAAACTTGATACAAACCCTATACCAACCCGTTTGGTCAGCGTGGTATAGGTATATTATATAGTAGGCCAATTCCTCCTTTCAAAGGAGAGGCCTAGTCCAGCAGTGGACTCTAAAAGGCTGATGATGATGATGATGATTACAAAGCGAAGAAATAGTTCGTTGTTTCTTAAGGAGAGGTCCAAGATTTTGATATTTTCGGCTCCATTGGAAATTATGAACTATACAGTTTAAAGTTTAGTCCATGACTAAAACATACTATATAAATAATAATTTATATATTTTGGCACTCAGGAATTAAATTTCAGTCGGTAAAAGACTTTTCAAATCGTGCTATCAGCTCTACAGATAAGCCTCGACATATCTTTGCATTATTTTACTCTTATTAATTTAGGCAACCTTACATATTTTTATTTTTTATCTGCTTTCTTCATGTACAAATATTTTCTACATCAATATCCAAATTGTATTTGCCAATAATTTAAGTCAAAATGACAAAGTGAACGTATAATTTAACATTTTTGCTGACACTGTTTTGAAAAATAGTGTCAGCAAAAATGTGTGTCATGAGCGGGTCCGGTCTGACCGGGGCATCATTGCTTTTGCATATGGAAGATTTGTACATTTTGGCAAGTGTAGCTCTAAAATAAGTTGTTGTTTGAAAAGTTTTTCAATTTGTTTATCAACTAATGGATTTGGAGCATAATTGTTTCTAAAGCAAAAATAAATAGTATTATTTCCGACTGTGAGAAGATGATTTATAGGATTGCCTAGTGAACTATTAAATCTTTTAAACTGGCTTTGTCCGTCCGTGGTATAACTTGGTATATATAGGAACATTTTTACTTCAGAATTGGTGCATTAATATCAAATAGAACCTTGCTGATTTCATGAGTGGGCCAGCTCAACTGGAGAAGTACTACCCTCTCACAGAAAATCGACGTAAAGTGGCATTACTTAAACTATTGCGTTTCGTTCGGTGAGTAAGAGTGCCGGAGGCCCCCTATTCCTTCTCCCTTATCCCACTCCTCACCCTGTTCCGTTTCCCATCCCCAAGGGGCGGCAACGCACTTGTGACTCCTGCGGTGTTCCTTGTGTCCATGGGCGGCGGTAATTGCTTACCATCAGGTGATCCGTCTGCTCGTTTGCCGCCTATTACTATAAAAATAAAAAAAGCACTGCAGTCAACTTTTAATAGTGTGAAAGTTTCTCGTAAATGGAATCCTTCTCGAAATTTCCGAACAAAATTTGCAACGAATTAATATGTCACTACGACATAAAAGGACATCTAATTTCCAGAAAAACATCGCGTAATAAAGTTGTTTATTTGGTAAGTCATGAGTCAGCCACCAATAAATTACTTTATATTTTCTTTAATATCACATTCTGTCCTTACACGATCTGTCTTACACATAATGATTCAAAGTATAAGGATATAAGCTCTCGTTTTTCTTGCACTTTTAAACAGCGTTTCCCTCTCTTTGAAGTGACACTTTTGAAACCCCCAGCGTTGGGCAAAGGGGGACTAAATACACAGATTAATTAGTTTGCGGTACAATTGGTTAGGACGGAAAATTACTTCTTCATTACCATTAATGGAAATGTAATTGTTTTGTAAACTCAAGGTTGGACAGTTAAATACCGAGGCCGTTTTGTAGCTTTGTTTTATTATTGTAATGGTTTTAATGCTTGTCAAGGGACTTGATAACCCTTTTATAGCAGGTTCTTATGTAGACATTATTCAAAGACATTGCAAAATTATATTTATTTAGACGATTGAAGTTGAAAGATGTCTGCATTTTTTGTTTTTCACCACTGCGAGAACCTTTATTATGAGCAGTCAAGGTGTATTGTGACTCTCTTTTGTGTCTAAGGCCACCCACTAAAACCACCGCCGTGTCCGTCGACATATCCTATAATATACTTAGCCGCAACCACGCCGACAGCTGAAATATCCCTGTATTTTGTTATTTAATCAAATATAAAAAAACGTGTCGACATTTACACATAACACACGGTTATAATTATGTACTTTTCTGCTACCTATAGGACAAAATTTCATTCTCTCCCAAAAAATAAAGGCTCCAGAACCAAATTCAACGATCATTCTTCACGAATTCATGATAACTACAACACGTTAATATGTTAATATAATCCTGTGAAGGCAAGTGCCTGTCAATCAGTATGTTAATTAGTTAAAATTATGATGATTGATTTAAACCAATAAAAACGTGCCTCACATTTAATCGTCAGAATTGATAGACACAAAAAGAAATTAAAATCGTCATAATTATAAACAGATTTCAATAAACGCCTTATTGATTCAGACGATTTGTCTTGCTTGAATGAGATATGTAAACTTTGCGTGTGAGAGATATGTAATAATATCTAGGCTTTGGGCTGAAATTACTGATATCCAAGTGTTTATACATAATATGTAAGAGGATAGTGGCAATTAAATGTCACTGACATGACGTTTGACAGTTAAACTGTCAAACGTGTAAATAAGGTGTAAGCTGGATATATAAGTCAACAGGCTCGGCTAGCTCGTCCTATTCTCCTTCGACGACTGCTCAGGTACGATATGGTTCTGACTATTTAACTGCCACTGTGTTTTAATATTCTGTGTTGCTTGTTCTTTTGTTTCATCATCTAGGAAACAATGTAAGATGGTGTAATCATTATCTTATTGATATTGTGGGTAGTTTGATAGTTTGTGAGATATTAGTAATATAGGATAGTATAATATACCTACTGTGGATCAAGTTGTATCAATGAGATTCATTATATGCCTGTGGTATACATTTAGTAGATTGTGTTTTGTTAATTATTAGGTACTTATTGAAAAGAATGATCAAGAGTTTTATTGCCCGTTCTTTCTCTTGGTTCTATGCATTTGCTTTGCGAACTGGGCTCTAAATGTAAATGTAGAATCACGACGTAATCTAAAGATATATCCTTGTGCCAAACTGAATAAATGAAAGTATGATTTGATAGTTGTCTCTTTTATTTATCAAAACTTTCTCTACACTATAGAAAACTTTTCTGATTCTGACATCAGAAGTGGGATAAATTTGCGCCCACAATATTAATACATCCAATTGCAAGTTCCAGAGTCTCCTCATCGTGATGCCATGATTCTGCCTAAGCCCGTCACTGCACCGTTCAGCTTACGACGGAGAACGATTGCCCTACGATCCAGTAGCAACGTTGCCGAGAGCAAGCCGGTGGATGAATACCGACTACATATCGTAACGATCTGCAGCAGTATGCTGAAGCCAACAGCAACAACAAACTGCAAACGCTGGTAATGTACTTCCATCAAGATTATAGCCATAAATGGTAGAAAAATATGACTATTGTGTTTATGCGGTACCAGGTTATTTTAACATGTTCATCAAAAATGTATCTGAGTATAAAACTATGTACGTAATAGCGAAAAAGTCAGAAATTGTATAATAGATTTTTAAAGTAGCCGATATTGTTCTAATCTGTTGGAATTTAAATAGGCAACATTTGTAGTGATTGACCGAGACTCGGTATGAGCATTGGCTGTGTTGTGCTTTGTTGATAACTCTTTCTAGTGTAAGTACTGATTAGCGTAATCGTCCTGCATATTTGAATTCCAAGAATGAAGTGCTCTGACGAATCTTTTCATTACAAGTCGAATATGAAATGATGGTACCTAGGTAGAATACATTTCAGAGATTTTTTCATTAATTTTGTTGGCTGTGTATTCATTACATACAGACCAATATTACGGTGTAGGAATGTGCCTTAGCTCTGTTCCATAAGCTGTAGTTAAATTTTCGCCACAATTACCAAATTAATCAGTTCATGCTATATAGTTTTATTAAATCGGATCCAAACTATAACGAAAGAAAAAAAAATAAGAATATTTTAATGTTAAGCTCTTGAATGTGTTGCCCTGGAGATAAGACTACGAAACTGTATATTTATCTTCAACATATCTTTGAAATATACTCGTATTTTTAACTGGTTAATAATTGTTTATGGCACAAAAAATTGTGTATCGAATTACAAATAATGCACTTTCTATAATTGTGTAGTGAGTAATTGTCATGTACCCAGATAATTTCCACCAGTTTACTTGCAATAGACATGGGTACTTATGATTTTGTCACTTTGATTTCTATTGGAAGAACAAAACCAAATAGCTTCCATTTGTCTCAGAGGAACCACATTTGAATGACATATTGTAAAGATAATCTATGAGTTTTGTATAAATATTACAAGAAGCGAACTTTTGTGTAGGTACAGAAATATTCTATATTTTAACAAGTGGGTCTGTGTCTAGCTAGATCATATCGATAAAATGATAGTTTCGTTTAGTAACTATTTCCTTTTATTTTTTAAACATACCTCATCCTCCTGAGGCCTGAGGGGTCATATATGCTACGTCTAAATATATAGCTCAAGGTATTTTTATTAAAAAGTAGTTATTGAAGAATGTTTTTATATCACATAGGATTAAATTGACTTGTTAAAGAAAGTGACATCATTTTGCTTATGTCTGGCACTATTAGATGGCAGTGTATCCAATATTTTCAAGTAGTGTTATGTTGGTTTTTAATTTCCTGTTATTTATAACGATAATAGCAGATAAAATAGTTAAAATGAAATGTGTAATAAATGCAGACATCTGTCTAATTAAATGGATCTGAAATAAGCTATTCAACTAAATTGATTCAATTTGAAAATAGTTCCAAATTACATCATTGATTTTTTTTCGAAAACATTCTCATAGTTAATTTATCCATTCTCCGAAATAATACAAATAAATTCAATAAATTAATAAAATATGAGACGGCATTTATTTTTATCTGCTTTTATTCATTAAAATTATGTATTTTTATTATGAAGTGCCATGTATTAAACTGTAAACCTATTTAGACCAAAATAATAATAGTCAATCTTAGGATTAGCTCTCGGTAATGAACTATCTTATCAATTTAGTATCTCTGGTATAAACAATGCGATAGATAAGCTATTTAGAGATATTTTTATACAAAGATATACATGTGTACATGTACTTTGTGTGGTTCAATTGTAGGAGACCATGGCAATAATGATTAAAATGGGATTTAATCATTCTAGGTGCTTGAAGGATTTTGTGTATTTATTTTAAACAATACTTCCATGTAAGCTTACTATTTTTATACCAAACCTCTTACGAATCGTCAAATCTTAATTATAATGAAACTGAATGAACCAGATACCTAACGTAAAATAGGTAAAAAAAACGAATTAAAAACGATGTCAGTGTTCTGATTGTGTAAATGGAATGAAAATAGCCACAATCACATGATACAATTGATAAATTAAACTGAAATTGATGAAATTAAATAAGATATTCTGCTTAGTATAATAAGTATTTGTATAAGTACATTGATGTTTTTAAGTGTTGCGACCTAAATGAATAAATCTAGGTAGGTATGTATATTTGACTTATAGATATTGAAATATTAACCGACTGGTCTGAATTTAAACTTATTTTAACTAGTGTCTGGTTTGACTTTCTACACGACTATTTATTATACCGTTTCTTACCAAGAGTATTTTTACTGGCATTGGCGTCTAGTTTAACTTTAGGCAGTTCACTGACTATTGGTAACATAAATAAGCTATTCACTAAATTGGTTCATTCTTGATTACTGGTTATTTATTTATACTTTTGTACTGTTTGTACCTGCAATACATTCAGGTCAATTCAGTTTATAGCATTCCATACTGTACATTTACGGGTGGTAGACTTACAATTAAGAAACAACTATCAGGAGAGAGGAGCAGTATAATAATATACTATAATAGGCTATATATTATACCTAGGTGCATTTGATATATTATAGTTAAAAGATGTATTATAGTAACATGCTTTAATAGGGTCTGCTGTATTTATTATTCTAAATTGATAACATTTTAGTGTATTATTAATATAGATATCAATTTTGATTATGATAAGTTACATTTATAGTTTTTCCTACAGTTAATTTTTGTGGAATATAATAAAGAACTTTGTACTTTTAGATAGCTACGATTTATAGATTAATAACGTTTAGATATTCTTTGATGACATAGTAGCTTTTACAGAAAACATTTTTTTTTGTTTTCTTACTAAGGTATTTAAGTTAAATTTTAAAATACATATACAAAGAAAGTAAAAGGGCGGTCTTACTATAGGTTAGAGGTTCTGATAACCATACACAGCATTACATATAAACTTCTTCTAAACAAGGATCGATAATGTAGGTAGCAGTGATGATATAAAGGTATCTGGAAATATCTATAATAATGTGATAACATCGATTTATTCATTGATGATTAAATAGTTGACGATGATTGAATTATTATTGATGATTAACTTAACGATGGTTAAGAAGTTGATGATGATGCTGGCAATGATGATGATGTTGATGATAATGATTTTGATAATTATTTCATAATGATTTTGATGATGATTTCGATGATGATTTTGATGATGATTTTGATGATGATATTGATGATGATTTTGATGATGATTTTGATGATGATTTTGGTGATGATGATTTTGATGATCATTTTAATGATAATTTTTATAATGATATTGATAATCATTTTGATGTTGATGATATTGATAATCATTTTGATGTTGATGATATTGATAATCATTTTGATGTTGATGATATTGATCATATTGCCTACGAACTGCTGAAGTCTTTCGCCTTGTTCTAGCCTGGACTCATGTGCAGCAGGTGTGGGGCTAGATAGTATCAAGGAGATTGACCGTTGTTACTTGTCTATTTAATGTGAAAGGAAGGGCAATGGCAATGACAGTGTATTAGAATAAAATATTCTCCTAGTATTACACTACTGTTATCATACAAGTAGGTACCTGTATACTTGTAAATCAGTGAAAACAAATTTAATTATTTACGTCAGTTCTGAATTTCAATTATTTATTTTATTTCAATTATTTATCAGCCATAAGCAGAATTACCTAACAATTTTTAATTTTTTATTCTTATAAACGTTACTTAAATTTTTATGATGCTTCGAGGGGGCTCCTTTTGTACTAAATTATTTTTGTCATTTTGTGGATGGATAACACAGTGGTGTGATATTCTAAAATTAAAGCTGTACTTCTATGTAACATGTGTATTGTGAATGTTAATGATCCATTCATAGAATAGTCAATACAATTTGTAACAATGGTATCAAAGCAGCTGATACAGAAAACTTATTTCTAGATTCACAAAATGAAACCGTTATTACTGTAAATATGAGTCCAGTTTATTTTAGTGTAATTGTTTCGTACAAATGGATTATTGTTGTGATACTATTCTTATGATTGAACTTACTTAGATGACGACGTAAGTCAGTATAGCCGTAGCGGACGTAACGATACTATAGTTTTTAGATGGCTTTAATCAATATGGTAAGAATTTAATGTTACATAATACAGGGCGCCCGTCGGGCGGTTGTTTAGTAAAGTGTTATTTAATTTATTGTACTTCGAGGACGAAGTAATTGTCAGTCTGGCCGTGAGAGATATGTAATAATATCTAGGCTTTGGGCTGAAATTACTGATATCCAAGTGTTTATACATAATATGTAAGAGGATAGTGGCAATTAAATATCACTGACATGACGTTTGACAGTTAAACTGTCAAACGTGTAAATAAGGTGTGAGCTGGATATATAAGTCGACAGGCTCGGCTAGCTCGTCCTATTCTCCTTCGACGACTGCTCAGGCACGATATGGTTCTGACTATTTAACTGCCACTGTGTTTTAATATTCTGTGTTGCTTGTTCTTTTGTTTCATCATCTAGGAAACAATGTAAGATAGTGTAATCATTATCTTATTGATATTGTGGGTAGTTACGTAGTTTGTGCGATATTAGTAATATAGGATAGCATAATATACCTACTGTGGATCAAGTTGTATCAATGAGATTCATTATGTGATGCTCTCTGGCTTGTATTGAAAAAGGTTGGATGTCCTGAGAAATTCATCAACATAATTCGCCAGTTTCACGACGGTATGATGGCGCGTGTTCAACACAAAAATAATTTCTCGGACCCGATTCAAGTAACCAGTGGTGTGAAGCAGGGTTGCGTCATGGCTCCGACGCTATTTGCGCTATACTTTTCGGCCGTAATGAATGATGCGCTCAAGCATAGTGTGGGAAAAATCGAGCTTAACGTCCGCTCTGACAAAAGTGTTTTCAATATATCACGCTTTAAGGCGAAGTCTAGGATATCTAAGGTCCCCTTAGTTGAGGTTCTCTATGCCGACGATGTGTGCCTATTAGCAGATCGTATAGATACACTTCAGGATTACATGAATGCACTTCAGAGCGCCTGTCGCAGATTTGGTCTGGTTATCAGTGTGGAAAAGACCCAAATCCTTAAACAACCACCAAGGGGATGTTCGGCTGAAAGCGGTTCAATAGAGCTCCTTTCTGAGCCACTAGTAGAGGTAGCCAAATTTAACTACCTCGGAAGTCAAGTCTGCAAAGACAATAAGCTGACTGCTGAAATTCCAGCACGGATCGCTAAGGCAGCTGCTACATTTGGGAAGCTTAAGCAAAGGGTATGGACATCTCACGACCTCAAATTGCAAACTAAAATATGCGTTTACAAAGCGTTGGTCCTACCTATACTCACCTACGCCGCGGAAACCTGGTGTCTCTACAAAGGTGATATTAAAAAGCTCGACAAGTTTCACTTACGATGTCTGCGGTCGATACTGAACATAAAATGGCAGGACTATGTTCCCAACACGGAAGTTCTAAGACGCACTGGTATGATGGGTATGGAGGCAATACTAATGAAGATCCAGCTGAGATGGTGTGGTCACGTACAGCGCATGGGATCCGATAGATTGCCTAAAACCGTTTTCTACGCGGAGCTAGCCCAAGGCAAGCGAACACAGGGCGGGCAATACCTGCGGTACAAGGATGTCTTTAAGCGACACCTTGTTGCCTGTGGACTTCCCGTTGATCGATGGCAAGTGCTGGCTCAGAATCGCGAAAACTGGTGAACTTCAACCTATAAGGCAACCGAACGTTTTGAGGAAAGTCGTCTAGCAGATCTGGACAGGAAGCGTCACCTAGTCAAAAGCCGTCCGAAACCTACTTATGACTACACTCTCAATGATGCCGGTCAACTCTTCTGTCCACAGTGTGACCGGGTTTTCAAAACCAAGTTTGGATTTGCTCGTCATCTAAGAGCTCACAACAGAAGGGAGAATTAGTCTGGGTCGCTGTCACCGGACACGGTGAAGAGGACTATATATACATTTAGTAGATTGTGTTGATGCTACATAATGCTTATTATGTTCTGTTGTAAGAAAGACCTTTCTAGTAATAGAAAACTACCCACAACATTGATATTTGGTATAAATTGGCTGTATAGTTGTTTGTTAATTATTAGGTACTTATTGAAAAGAATGACCAAGAGTTTTATTGCCCGTTCTTTCTCTTGGTTATATGCATTTGCTTTGCGAACTGGGCTCTAAATGTAAATGTCAAAAATCACGACGTAATCTTAATATATAAAATTCTTGCGTTACTGACTGACAGACACGCTACATCCGAAACTATTGGGCGCAGGAAGCTGAAATTTAGCATGTATGTTCCTTGTGGACCGTAGGGGTGCACTAAGAAGGGATTTCCCGAAATTCCCACGGGATCCGCCAAAACGGGTAAATTTAAAATAATTGCAGGCGTAGCTGCTGGCGTCCTCTAGTCTTAAAATATATATCCTTGTGCCAAACTGAATAAATGAAAGTATGATTTGATAGTTGTCTCTTTTATTTATCAAAACTGTCTCTACACTATAGAAAGCTTTTCTGATTCTGACACGTGCTTCAATTAAATTATAATTTGATCCAATTATGATAAAAATGTAAATATTTAAAATCTTCTCAGTATATCAGCTAGTACAGTGATTTAATTGTCATCTGTATTATCAGGTAATACCTGAAATCATACTTAACGGTTTCAAGAACTAATAAAATTATTAAAGAGTAATATTTGCAGCAAACCCTTTGAAAATAAATATACCATTACAATAAAAATCGTGATCTTGACGTAGATTGAGAGACCAAAGTAAAGCTTAACTGGAGATTTATAGTCTGTATGTATAAAAACTACCTTTTGAGGTTGTCAGCTGGCTTAGGTATTTGGTTGTGCGCGAATAAATAAGAACTGGACTAGATAGGTAATTGATCATATGTTGATAAGGCCATTGTTATATAGAAAGCGTTGCTAACGCTAAGTCAACTAAAGTGAACTTTTATCGAAGATAGGAATTTGTGACGAGACCTTACCTAGATTGAAAGTATGTGTGACAAGACTATAGAAAAATAATTGTTTTATCTTTAAGAAGACAACTGGAACACTAGGAATAAATTCTAAGTCACGTCAATCTTAAAACTTTTAAAGGGCACAAAAACACTTATTTATTCGAAACAGCAATTTATGGATCACTCAAGAGTTGTCTTGTTTGAAAAGCACGATGAACTGTGCCGTACTGAACGGTGAAGCGACCGTTTTACTCACTACGCCATATGTGCAGTCTGAATTTTGTTTTTTTAAATGCAACACCTTTAACGTAGTCATTGTAATCACACTTTAACATGCATGCCATTTATTTAGCATAAATACAAATATTTTGACCTCCCGAAGAAAATTTTACGTCCCGGTTGCATAGAGGGGGTGTAAACGTCTGATACGCTGAAGGTTGCAGGTAGAACCCGCTCAAGTAAAACATATTTTGTGTGTTTGTACATGGCTGTTTGTCTTGGTATTTATATTTCTATGTAAAATGTGTATATCTTTACAGAAAAAAGCATATGTACATGTACACATGTTTATCCATTGTCTAGTATCCATAGTACAAGCTCAGCTTAGTTTCGCACTAGATGGTGTTGTATGTGGTAGAATATTTTTTTAAATATATATAGATTTAAGGTTGTATAGCTATAGTATCACTTCTACAGTCCTAACCTAAATGAGTTTAATGGTGTCGTGGCCATTCCGTACATAAATCTTGTAGAAGACATCCAAGAACTACATATTCAACAGAATGTCTGTTTTTGAATAACGTAGGTATAAGATAACCAAAGTGTTCTTGGGTTATTTTGCCCATTTAATGTTGCTCGATTGGGACGAATAGAAAATACATTAGTAAATTCATTGAAAAAAATAGTCGTTTAAAAATGTAATGAAGATCATAATGCAGATCTTTTCTAATAGGATCTTTCTAATAGGATAGATAATACGGATCGACAGCTGAGTCTCCCAAAGGACAGAATATCCAAGCGCCAAAAATGTACTGGACGTAGTAACAAATTTTCAGCAACCTTTGTTGTCCTTGTCACTAGACAAAATACGAAATTGAGGTTTCGTTCAAGTATTTTTGCTGCCCTCCTAAAATATTATCTTATAAATGTTTGATCATTATGCTAAAGTTATAGAGATATCCTATATCATTTCATCACATCCGATAATATTTCTGAGAACTCGTTTACCATTATGTTCAGCGATTCTTATTTTAGCTTAGCTTAGTCTTAGGATAAATATAACTTTTTTTTATTTGCATGAAAATAAAATCGATGTCTTAGCCATGCTATTGGCTATTTATGAAAAATTATGACTGCCGATAGCTTATAATTATTATTGTTACATACTTTTTGGTTGGAAGAATCTATACTATCGGTGACATATCCGGTAAACAGTTGTTATGATTATTTTGTTTAACACAGACAAAAAACATACTTACATAGGTTTACAAATGTATTTGCAATCTATATCTTTTCATGGTCTACTCAGGTGTCGGAGGTTGTAGGTCGACCGAAGGTCATTGACACACTATGATTTTTGTTCTGTGGAAATAACCAGGTAGCGAATATCACTGCTAAGAAAAGGTCAACTATCCAAGTTGCAACCTCTCCCACCGTTGCTTTACTTTGCCAAACTCTTATGATTGGCACGCAATATAATTATACCCATACGCTACTAACAGCAATCGTATAACACATCATATTCTATTAAACACTAAAAGAAATTGCTTTTAGCGATAAGGCCGCCTATTGTACATTTGAAAAAACCGGCCAAGTGCGTGTCGCGCCACGCGCAATGTAGGGTTCCGTAGTTGCCCATAATGGCCGTACGTATATCTTTTAGATACATAGTTTACATTGGAAGCGCTGGCTTACGCTTCCAATGTAAACTCACAGAAATAGGTATTTATAAGTTAACCGACGATTACTCGTAAACTAGTGATGTCTACTTAGCCGTGATAGTTTTCCTTTTAAATTCGTTATATATACTACATTTGTAATTTTTTTCACCTCTTCCAAATTGATAGTTTAGCCGGCAGATGGGGGGGGGGGACACACTTGAGTCTAACAATTTTTTTCACTTCAATGCTTGATATTTGCCAAACCAATCACTTGATTGAAAAATGATTTGAGCAAACTAATAATATTTTTTTAAAACCTATCCAATGATACCCCACATAATGGGGTACCAAAAAAAATTCAACCCCACTATACATGTAGGGGAGACAAAACGAGGAAGCATGCCATCAAGCTGTAATTGGAAGCAACAGAACCGACAATTTATACTGAAACCCGAATGTCGCATCCAAGACATTTCGCCTTGCAGCGCGGTATCCGCTTTTCGGTCTAACCAAGTTACCATATTTTATATACTTTTAAACTTGCCTAGATAATACTGAAAATAAGCTCCGATGCGAGGTGGGTGCGCGGGTGGCGCTGGAGAGCGTGGCGAGAGCAAAGGACCGGCACTCGGGCATCGCATTCACCCACGACATCATTGTTGTTATTTTATTATTTATCACCGAATTAATACCTATATAATACTGTCCGCTTGCCTTTAATTTCTTACCGAGAATGATGGCCAGTTATTCCTGTTTCTATCAGAAGCCATTAAAAGACAACTATCGATAAACTTGCGTTGTTCGAGGATCAAATAATGACTGGAAATATTGCTGTCCTAGTTTGGTAAGATTTGTTAGATGAAAATGATTTTCTAGTTTCATGACAGAAATAGATCTTATAAGTAGGTATTCGAAAACATTATTTCTGTTAATTCTGCTTGTATTTTTATTCCATTGGATCTGTTTCGTTTTTGAGGCTTTTTAATTGCTTCCAAATCCGTTCCAGCCTATAATCCGCAGTTTGGTGATATAATTTTCGTAAATATATAGGTATTTGTGAATATACTGTACAATTCTGAGCTGATTGAGATTTATGGAATATAGTTGACAGATGAACATAACCACAAATAATTTTGGTTGAATCTAAGTTTAATACCCGGTAACGTTTATGATAATCACACAATTACCATAGTGTTTAAAGCACGTCTAATATTTGCTACACTTTCTTCACCAATATACCTCGTAATTGTGGTCGTAAATTTATATACTAGAATACAGATTGCACGTTGGGCTCGCTGCTTATTTCGAGACAGGGTGTTAATTGTGTCAACACAGAATACAATAACTGTAGTCGGCTATAATATCTACCTTAATCCAGTACGAAAATATGCACCCTACTTGAAAGAAACGATCAAAGCCATAAACAATTATTTCTCAATAACTCTATCATTTACGGCATTTATAATCGGATTGTGCAATTCTTTATGCAGTCGACTTGCCGTACCATGAGTAACTATGGGTTTGTATTGTTTACAAAATTGTGTGAATCCAGCCTGAATACTCGTTGTAAACATCACTTTGAAGGGACCTTACAGTCCTACTGTTGAAGAACTGCTCTGCTTAGGCTTGACTTAAAATTCACTTAGGTCATATTGTGATCACATGTTTATGAACTTTTTCTTTAATTTTCTTTTCTTCTTTAATTTAAGAGCCTAGCTCTTGTCGGTGCCTTCTTCTTCTTCTTCCATTTCTTCCTATCGAGTGCCAATTCCTGAATTTCCTTATACGTCACAACCTTCACCTTCTCTTTAATTTGACTGATATAACTATACCTCGGACGACCCCTCCTCCTCTTTCCTTCAACCTTCCCTTCCACGATGTTTTTAATGTACTCGTCGTGACGTATAAGGGGTCCCATCATTTTCCCTCTCCTGTTCTCAATGCTATTCAATAGTTGTCTCTTAGTTCCTACTCTGTTTATTACTTCTTCGTTGGTAATTTTATCCTTCCAGCTAATTCTCTCCATCCTCCTCCAGCACCACATCTCTAAAGCTTCTAGTCTGTTTATATCCTGCTTAATTAAATTCCAGGTTTTGCAACCGTACAACGCAATGCTCCAGATGTATGTATGTTTTTATGAAATTCTTGCGGATGTTTCTGTTAATATTAGATTTAAATAAATATTTTTTGCTGTAAAAGGCTTGTTTGGCCATTGCAATTTGGAATCTGATATAAGCGGAACACCTAGAATCATATGTTATATTACTTCCTAAATATTTGAAACTTTGGACTTGCTCTATTACTGTGTTATTCATTTTGATGGTCTTATAAATTGGTGCTACTTTTGATGTTATTAACGTTTTAATTTTGTTGACGTTGATTTTTAATTGGTATTCTGTGAAAACTCTGTCCATGTAGTTAAGTAGCGTTTGTTTTTTGCAGATGATATAGCAGCTACCGCTGCTATATCATCTGCAAATCGTATAAACAAAACTCTTTGTCCATTGACTTTTACACCTCCAAAAGGTTGTTCTGCTATTTTTGCTATTGGCTGTTCAATGAAAATGTTAAATAATAGTGGGGATAGGGTGCAGCCTTGTCGAACTCCCTGTTTTATTTTGGCTATAGCTTTTATGTTTATGAACTTCAAACTCAAAATGCCAAATAAAATGCAAGAGTGTAGAATCGTGAAAAAAAGGGTAATAAAGCTCTTGGCCACTTTTTAAAATCACCAGAACAATTTATAAGCAACTTTAGTTTAAGAACATGTTTGAAAACATTTTCTTAAAAAACCTAATTGAAAATATTATTCCTTGGTTTTTTTACATATTCATCTAGGTACCTCAGCCTTCTTCGAAAGACAATGCTTCCATCAATACCAGCCTTCATAAATTGTATTATCCATGCCATAATAAATTGTGTCTTATACCATCATTTATAACAGCGAAATTCCTTTTAAGCTGGGTGTTAAACAGATTTAAGCTTGATTTAAGATTAATGTTGTCGGTGCGACGTGACTGGAAAATATTAGAATTTTATATCAAAGTTTTATACCTGCTATCAACAGTAGTATGTATGTGCACATTGAAATAGATAATCATTTAATATTGTTGCTTGATCGAGCACATAATAATTTATTTGCGAATATCTGTATATATAAAATTCTTGCCTTACTGACTGAATCATTAACAAGTTACAGTCGAAACTACAATACCTACGCAAAAAGCTTTTTATTTTTATTTATTTTAAAACCTGTCAAATTGACTTCACGCTGCCTGAGGGTAAGCTGTCAGTGAAGTCCTATTGTGAAGGCCACGATCCCCAATTGCTGGTTAAGCAATGTGACAT
Source organism: Euclidia mi (assembly GCA_944739405.2). Taxonomy (NCBI): domain Eukaryota; kingdom Metazoa; phylum Arthropoda; class Insecta; order Lepidoptera; family Erebidae; genus Euclidia; species Euclidia mi. The sequence goes on from OX123195.2 coordinate 29,857,244, forward strand.
GGCGGCCCTCACTTTGACGGCCTTAAGAGATGCTTTTTCACGCCCCGCTTAAAGGACCCAGGATCAAGAGGTGAAGGCAACACGTGAGCTGGCAGTGGGTTTCACATCTTTATGGTACGGCAAAGATAAGATGTACCGAACTTTTTCGTACGTGAAGGTATCTGTTCTAACGTGTAAGCGTGGCACCTTAATCCGGCACGTGTTGTTCGGGATAGGAAAGGAGAGGGTGGGATGAGTTGAAAGAGTTCTTCTGTGCACTCACCGTGATACAATCGGTAAAAGACAGCCATTGAAGCTACGTCCCTGCGTAATTGCAGAGATTCAAGGGTCTTAGTAGCCTCAAGGTCACCTATGATACAGACAGCACGCCGCTGCAACCTATCAAGGGTATTTAGCAAGCTGAAATTTAGCACGTTTGTTCCTAGGGAACCGTTGGGGTTCACTAAGAAGAAATTTCCTGATATTCTCACGGAATCGGAAAGAAAGGAGTAAAATTTAATAAAAATGTGCGGGTGTTGCTGCAGCATCCTCTAGTGTAAAATAAAACACTTAATAATTTGGTCTTCTTACTGCTTACTCCTACTCTTTTTATATGTCGCGGCCAACTGGTTTATCTGATAGTTTTCAATGAAACAGCCATTATTACAATTTATTAATCGGTTATTTTAACCAATTGGATCCAAGATATTCGTTAGTGGAAATTTCACGCCGGTTAAGTGACAGGTAGCGACTTTACAACATTCGTTCTGTACTATTGAAATTATTATAAGTAGGTACTGTTTGACACGTAACTTAATGGTATTTATATACAGAACAATGGCTCTAACATAGATCTAATGGCATATTTATTCTTATCAATGGCATATTTATATCTCTGCATAGGGTTCCCACCAAGAACTTAGGGTCCCAAGCCAACCTCACCTGCAAGTGGTGCAATGCCAATCAACGGACGAGGCTCTGGCAAACAAAATATCCCGATAAGCGGCAATAGGCTCGCCACCTATTACGTGGGATCAAGACACTGGCGAAAAGTGGGCGTTTAATATGACTCTGCCTACCCCTTCGAGGAAACAGGCGTGAGTCTATGTATGTATGTATGTATTTATTCTTACTTATGTTCCCTGTATTATTACTTTAGTACATCTATGTCTCAGATTGTTGTGGGGAAACATAATAAGCGACTTTAAAATTTCTAAAGTGCAAGTTAAGTATTAAGTTCCATAAATTTGAGTGAGTGAAATTGGGTGATTTGAGGCAATCGCAGACGGTTTTGCAAGATAACTAACAAAACGAAATAAAATAACGCTATCTCGGCTGATCCATATTATTATATCTTTGCATATGTCTTATAACCGACTTAATGCAACACCAGTATCTATTATAATATAGCACCACCAATTCAATATTTCTAAAATTTCAAGGCAATCTTATCCCAGTGATATCCCTCTATAGTTGTGGACACAAACTTGCAGCTTTTAAGGCCACAGCTAAAGTGGGGTACACAGGCTGTCACTGGCGTCGACTTTGATGGATTAAAGATCCGAACATACGGTCGTTATGATGAGATATAATAGAAGCAGCATGGTTGTATACGGCATAGGGATTAATGCCACTGTCGCACTTGTGTGCCTGTTGCTAATCGTTCACATTAAGTCTGTATGTGTGCTGTTTTATTCATCGTGTGTTTGACAGGATTCAGCTGCCGTTTATGTGTGAGTAGTATGTAATAATTGTATTCTCTTGGTACCTATTGTAACTATAATCGTTCGTTCGTCCTAACTAACTTAAGACTCGTGAAAATGTATCTTATAGTATAATTTGTATATATATAATTCTTGCGTTACTGATAGACTGACAGACTATTGGGCGCAAGAAGCTGAAATTAGGCATATAAGTTCCTAGGGGACCATAGGGGGGCACTAAAAAGGAGTTTGGGATCGGACATAAACGGTCAAATTTAAATTAAATGTTTGGGCGTAGCTGTGAATATCTTCTATAATATATATATACCGTAAGCAGATGAGGTACAAACTTAAACTGCGTCATGTACAAGATAGTTTGCGTAACTTTCTACTTAGAAAATTTCCACAAAAAGTACTTCCGTCTTCCTTTAATCCATTAAAGTTTACTACTCCGTCGCAATCTGCGTATAAGTGGCAATTTTCTTTAAACAGAACAAAGAACAACGGAAAACAAGATCGGTAGAAACACAAACAAAACGTTTAAAAAGTTTCACGTGTACACCGATATATCGCAAACATCATACATTGCTTTATGCGCGCGTGTAAACAAACTCTGGGAACGAACAAAAATGACAATGCAAACAAATCTACAGAGTGTAATAATAGGATAACGTGTTTCAGAAAGATATAAGTTGTTGCATGATGTTCGGTTTGATATTTTTCTATATTATTAAGACAAGAAAAAGAAGAATTGAAAGAGAAAAGAATTTTATTTTTGTATGTTTGTAACGAATAACCTCAAAAACTTAGCTGATTCCAAAGAATCTTTCACCATTAGAATGCCCTAAAATTATCTCTAAAAAGCATAGACTATGTTTAATTACCAGTAATGCGTATAATAAAGTTTAGTTTTTTTATTGTTTAATAAAGTTGACTGTATGAATGGCAATGTTTAAACGGTAGTAGTGAAATTATTTATTTTGTAAGTAAATAATAGCAAGCTTAACCTCTTTACCCATCAAATTTAAATGCAGCTAAAGCTTTTACTAAAGCTATAGTAGCCACGTTGCTATCCACCAAACATATTTGCAAAACGCTGCACCGCTACTGACAATTAGCGTCAGAAAAATATCTTAATATATAAAATCCTTGCGTTACTGACTGACTGACAGACACGCTACAGCCGAAACTATTGGGCGCTGGAAGCTGAAATTTGGCATGTATGTTCCTTGGGTACCGTAGGGGTGCACTAAGAAGGGATTTCCCGAAACTCTTACGGGATCGGCCAAAACGGGTAAATTAAAAAAAAAATGTATAAAATTAAGTTCAACGGCAAAAACTGACACTTCACATTTAAGCGCAATAAAAACTAGATGTAACTTTCTGAGATCAACAAAGTACATATTTTTATATTAATTTTGTATTTTTTGTATTAGTTGCCAAATTGAAATAGAACAGCACTGTTTCTGCTGACGTGCCATTGGGTAGGCCTATATCTAGCAGTGGACTGCAGGCTGATTATGATGATGGCTGTTTCTACTCTATTTAGGAGTAGAGCATTTCAACAAGACAACATCTATAAAAAATCCAATCTCAATTTGCGTATAGAGTTATTATTATTTCTATTATGTTCAAATAAATTACCCAGCTTCTGATTAGGCTTCTTTTTTTCAGGAGCTTATTTTACGATTTTGAATAATTTGCTGCCAATGCCTTTAAAGCCTGGACGGTCATCTTATGCCGTCCTTATTGCCGATAGCTGCTATTTGGCATCTTTCCTAAGACTATTGCCGCTCGTAACTGTCTTGCCCTAAGTCAAACTTGGTCCATCCAAATATCCGTTCAATTTGGCATCCGAGTAGCACACATACATGTGTGAATGACGTAATCAGAACTTTTAGTAATAGCTATCTAAGAACAAATAAAATGTATTTCAGACACCGAAAAACTATGTTATAGAACAAGGATTTTATATTATATACCAGATTATATCAAAACAACACCGGATACAATTTACCGGTATACCATGGAAAATAAAATAAAAATACCAAATCCCACTAGATGGCACTTGGGCGAGGTGCATTTCAGCGAAATGCAGCGTCGGATCATGTGACATTTTAGGGATGGGACGGGCCTCTACTTTGTGTCATCGACTATCGACTGTATTTTAGCTGGTGTTAGTAATTATGTTCTGGAAGCTACGGTACGCCGTAGCAGGTTTAAGTTGATACATTGGTTAGTTTTTTCATGATATCTGTAATTTTGCAAATTATAATCAATCTTTGAAAGTATATTTAAGTAATATGAATACCTACCTTATTAAGGTAAACATTATGAAAAAACTGATTGATGGTAAAACACGAGTAAAAGCCAAGATAAATTGTCTGTAGAATAAAAACAATATAATAAAAACAAAAACTTAAAGTGACATTTGCTTTTAAGGCTAAAATCTGTTAAAATCTAGCACGTTCGTTGTTGGTAACGGCTAAGAAGGTCTTATTAAGTAGTAAGTCTAAGTAATTGAGTAAGGAATATTTTCAGGACTCCATAAAACCAAATTTCTATCAGTGTTAAAGTAGTTGTCCGATTAATCTATGAAATAAAAGTACACAAAATTGATGATGCATACATATTTTGTAGCGCAAATACCAAAATGTTAATTTAACTGTAATTATTAGTTCACAATGCCACATATTAATGATATGTTGTCGTCTACTCGTTTCTGATGTGGCTATATCGCATTTGGACTGGGATTATACAGTGAGGAAACCTGTATTATTGACAAAATTGTCTGTTATTGTGATCAATAAACATAAACACATAAGAATGTAAAACCATTAGCCTCCAAGATCCTATGACTGTACCCGTTTCGATCACTAATATATCTTCCTATACAATATCTTTATTCATCCAGCTAAATTTATACAATCTTGGTAGAATCTTTAATCAATACCAATCATCCTCATTGCTCTATTAGATGCCAAGATTAGTTAAATCTGTGACAGAACCAAAGGTAAATGCTAATTTAACTTTGGTTTTGTCACAGATTTAACTAATCTAATTGGAACTGATCAAAGATTGAACTGACCAAGATAGTTTAGATTTAGCTGGATAAATAAAGATATTGTTTAGGAAGATATATTAGTGATCGAAACGGGTACAGTCATAAGATCTTGGAGGCTAATGGTTTTACATTCTTATGTGTCTATATCTACCTAAACAATATCTATATTCATCCAGCTAAATCTATACTATCTTGGTCAGTTCAATCTTTGATCAGTTCCAATTATCCTCATTGCTCTATTAGATGCCAAGATTAGTTAAATCTGTGACAGAACTAAAGTTAAATGCATTTATTAAGTTTCTGTTTAATCACTGTAATAAGTGTTTCAAAGTTTGAAAAGGGCCTGGGGTCCAGATAATGATGACAATCTATATTGAAATGCTGTCATTTAAACTGCTGCGAACTTTTGAGCCAAGGTATTCTAGTCCACAAAAGTTATTTTGTAGGTTAGAATGGACTAGTTGCGGACGTGTAGAGTGTATTTATTACTATTTCAGTTTCTATAGAGCAACTAAAACTACGTTTAAGTAAAAAAATAATCTTTAAATATTTCTGTAAATCTGAACCAAAGCGCAATAAACTCCGTAAGCACAGGTTTTTTAATGCAATCTCAACGTGTAGCCTGGTTAATACAAATACATGTAATTTGGCTTTAGACAATATACATTCATTTAAAGTTATATAAGTACTTTAAACTTTCGCTATTAATACACACTACACAGTTTTACTAATATTCATATATTGGGTTTGTAGGGCAAAATTATTCGAAAATAAGTCAGAAATATCTTAACAATTTATTTACCTTAAAAGTATCGATTAACGGCCAACACTAGTGTCTCCACAAATTCCGCGTGCAGCGGCGACCTCGCGAGATATCCGGAATTAGATTTGTAAGCTATCACACTGACTCAAGCGGGGTGAGGCCGGATATTATACCGGTTTAAAACAATGCCCTTCGGTATCTGTCTCTGTACAGCCTTTGAACGTGTGTGGATTATACAGGAAATTGTGTTGATGAACGTTAATTATACCGACGATTGTAATGATTATCATGTAGGTCATCTTGTTTGGAGGAAATGGTTGTATCACCTAGGTATCTGACTAGATGTCAGATTGGTAACTAAAGCTCGGAGAATTGTTATTGTGTTTTCTATTACCTAACTTCTTCACCTATGCATATTTAATTTGGATAAGTGGTTGATGAAATAAATTCCTGATAAATGTTATATTTGCATAACTATATTACAGCAAATATCTCCTGTTAAAACCGTATATGTATAACACAGCTCTCAGGTTTGCTTACTTTATGCAGAGAAAATGTCGCTCATTTGCGACAAGAATGAGACAAAGTAAAAATCTCAGTTAGTGATAAAACGCACGCACGTTTAAAATTCCTGTAACTTTTTAATTATTCTGTGTAGACTATTCAGCTCAATACAACATAACTTCAAAGTTATCGTTTTTTGGAACAAATTGCATTCAGAATTTTAAGTCAGTTATTAAATTTATTATGATTATTTATTCAAAAAAGGGTCCTCCTTGTTGCGTTATTCTTGTAAAAAAATTGCATTATTGCAAAACAAACAGATATGTACCGTTTTTCTTGAAAAAAAGTTTGAATAAGAATCTAAACCTTTACAAGTTATGTCGTATTGTTACGTTTTATTGATAATCTGTAATCTAAATGTATGGGACATTTTAATTAAGACACGTTACTGTCGTAGAAATCTCTGTATTTTGTAAAACAGAATACAAAATACAGACACAGTTCAAAAAATATTATAATTATAACCAGACATTAATATCTGTAGTTTTACTTTTACTCACAACCGTTAGCAATTATAACGTTATTAAATATTAAGGAATGCCATATTACCATAAACAGCACAAGCCTCAGTCTATAATTTTTCCCCTTCGAAATCAAATAAAAAGCATTATTAGTTCGCTTGGGTTCAATAACCTGTCCTTCATCATCGAGTTTGACATAACGATTTGCTGGAATGGCTTGTAGCGGCCCGCAACGTAACAGGATCGTTTTGCTGAGGTGACAAAGTAGGCTGCCCTGTTACGTTGCGTCGCCAAGCCGACACAGTCGGTTTACCTCTGCTATTCTATCGTAACGTGTCGTACTGTTCTATATATATGTATTCAAAATTGTAATTGTCGAGACAATATATTAATATTCGTTTACTGAAGTTCCTTGAGTTTTACTGGAGAAGTCCTTAACAACCTTCTGAGGAGTCAGTGGATTGTGGCGCAATAGAGAACACCCACACCCATATATCGCCAAAGTGGTGACCTCCGTTTGGACATTAAAAGGACATTTGCGTATATTTGATTTGAAGACTGTCGTAATTCAGCATCATGATACCAGTAACGACGACCATGGCAGGAAGATGCGTTGTGACCGAGACGGCAGGAGGTAAACCGGTTGTCACCACAGTACCAGTCACCACGATGCCCGACCATCTAGCTGCTATTACAGTAACATCGCGAATCCCGGAATTTTGGACGAACATGCCGAGACTTTGGTTCAGTCAATTTGAGAGTATTATGACCCAACAGAAGCAAGGCGACGAGACAAAATACAACGTGGTAGTATCGAAGTTGAACATGGACGTTTTGCAACAAGTAAACGACATCCTTCGTGATCCTCCGGCTACCGAGAAGTATTCGGCCTTGAAACAGCGATTGATAGGTGTTTATGAAGAATCGGCTGAACAACAATTTCGCAAATTAGTGAGTGAGATCGAATTAGGAACCCAAAAGCCATCCCAATTGCTACGGCGAATGACTGACCTAGGGAGAAACTCAGAGATATCCGGACAAGCACTTTGCAATTTGTGGCTAGGAAAGTTGCCAGCAGCCGTCAGAGCAGGTTTAGCGGTAACCCAAGACACAGACATACAGAAACTATCGAAAATCGCAGACAAAATCGTGGAAAATTTGAACGCAGATAACGTCGCAGTAGTACATTTGGAGAGCATACAGTTACCGTTGGCACCTTCGGGAAGCAGTCAAATATTCGCGGTTGGAGACCTGTTGACGCAGATAAACAAGCTGTCATTGGAAGTAGCGTCGTTAAAGAGCGAAGTCCAAGAGCACAGAAGGAACAGTTTTCGAGGACGCGGACAGTGGAATGGACGAGGACGAGCATATGGACGTTCCAGATCAAGATCGAGACTAAGAGGTACGCCGATGATGACCCCAGATGACCCCAATTGGCTTTGCAGACATCATTTCAAGTACCGTAGTCGCGCGCGTACCTGCGAGAAACCCTGCGCCTGGATTGAGAAGACGGAAAACTAGCTGCGGTACGTTCTGTGGCGGAGGAACATGTACCGGCAGCCAATAACCGCCTTTGCGTGACGGACTATCAAAACAAGATTCGATTTTTGGTGGATACAGGTGCGAACATTTCGGTCATTCCAGCAAAGTACAGAGAAAAGTGCAATGGTGAGTGTTCAAAATATAAATTATTTGCAGCCAACGCACAGTATACGATTTGACCAATCTAGAGGGACAAAAGTCTATAAGACAATTAAGGGGTTTGTAATGGGTCAACGTTATAACTTATAAGTTATGTGATGATGTGGTAGCAAATTAAACACATTTTTTCAATTATGTAAATTTTAATCTGACTTTAAAAGCGATTTTAAATCAATACAATGTTTTAAGTTGCTTTTTTTTGGTAATTTTCTCAACAATGATATATAAGGGTCAGATGACACGAGTAAATACTTAATTAAATCAAAATTTGTGCGGACACGAGAAGTTTTCAAAGTGTGGCCCAGTCTGACGTTACGTATTTCTTTGTTTTTGGCCTCCGAAGCCTCTTCGGACATTTGTCCTATTGGTATGATTGAATGTCTTATTATCTCTGCTCCATGAACTAGTAATTTATGTAATGTGGCTGGCATGTTATACCATGGGTATAAGGAGAGGTACAAGCCTCTCGTTTCTGAGCAGTATGAATCAAACTTTATCGGGTCAATTTCATAGCCAGAAGCTATGGCTGTAAGAACTGTACAAAGGCGGTAGAGCAGATTTTCGTCGAGGCCGGTGATACGAGCAGTTTCTTTATATTTGTGGAAAAACGTTCTTGCTGTATTTCCAACATTGCTCGTTCCAAAACCCGGCTTAACTTTGTCTATAATGAGACCGATTTCTTTAAATTTTCCCTTGATTTCTTCTTTCTGCTTTTTAAAAATTTCTTTGTTTTTATCTCCCCTAACTTGCCACTGACCTATATTCATCCGGTATGCAATATTTAATAGGCATTCCATTGTGCGGATGTAAACATGTAGGCTAGATATCCCAAACTGATACATATTTTGATTAGGCTCTCTTGTACTTACAGTTGAATTCATCTCTTTGGAGGTAGCTTTGCAGATGAAACATGTTTGAGTAGATTTATTTTCGGAGAGCACGTTACATACTTTACCGTCTATCATCGACAAAATCAACTCATGTTTTACAGAAATAGCAACTCCATCTATTTGTGCACAAGTAGGCATCAAATCCCGAATTTGTTTCTTGACAGCTTCACATTCTTGTTTTATTAATGACTCTGTTTCTTTCTTAAATATAAACTTAATAATTCTGCAGAATCTTGGAGAAGATGGGCGTGGATTTTCCCATATGATTGAGTTATTGGCATCATCATTATCTCTCACAAGTCTTAGCGGCACCAATGATAATACAAACATATATTCATCTGTATTGTTGGAATTTTCAAATGGCTGTTTGTATAAGCTGTGGCCTGAGGAGCCGTCACATCCCTACTTGTGGATCATTTTGTAGTTCGAGCCGTTTACATCAGGTCTCAATACTTCTCCAAGAATATTTTCGCATATTATTTTTGCCGTATGATTCAAAAGTGCTTGTAGCTCAACCTCAGCATATGTGTCTGTCATACTTAATTTTTCCACAGAAGGGTAGCTCTGTTCTTTAATTTTTGCTACTTGATCATAGCATGGTGTAACGGATGCCAGGAATCGAACCTTTGCTAGTCCGCTACAGTGCGCTGGTAGTGTGCTGCTGACGTGTGCCTACGACGATGCGTGTTCTTCTATGTGTGTGGACTGTATGGCTTCGATGTGTAAGGGCTTCAGAAATGAAACATCTTCATACGTTGAGAGCGATGCTGTTCAGGTGTGCGGTGCTTGATGGTTACAAGATGGTGGTTGAGACGCCAACAACTGGCCGAATTGGTGGTCGCTTAAGTACCTCGAAACTTTACCTTATCGACGACCATCGCACCGAACACGTGCACAGAGAATCTTTCGTTTATTTTTATTTCAAAAACAGTACAAATGTTACGTATGATTCGATCCTATTATACATACATACATGTTATATACATCGTTAGATAGGTCTCATTAAGTTCTATCTATTGGTATACAATACCTAAACCTAACTATTAGCGTCACTAAGTTATTCCATAAAAACTCCCAAAAAATGCTGCCACACAAGGGCCCGCCCACTATATTTTCTATTGAAAAACTATCGTATACTAAATTTATATATGTAATTTTGGTAGGCCGTTGTGTGCAACTATATGGGGCATCTATTAAAACAAACACCATGAAAATATCTTTATTCAATTCGAACATATTACATGATAACTTTGAATCATAAAAAAATTACAGAATTCCTTAAGTAAATATATCGTAAGTAAACAAATTTTATGATAAACATACGAATGTTTGTTATTATGCTTATTTTAACTATATAAGGTAATAACTAGCAATAAAAAGGTATCTAGACATGATTTCAAGTCTATATGAAGCTAAAAAACACTTATAAAACTATAAAACGAATATGTAAACAAACAGCTGTTTTATGAAGCATTAACTCTTATCTGTCACTACTGATAACGCTATTTATGATTCGATATCTCAGGTCCCTACAGTTAGCACAAGTTTAAGACTAATGTTCATGTATTACATAGTTGTTGTATATTAACAATCTAACCATTTACACTATTTTAGCTATTTTGTAACGTTTTGACACGTCCGGGAACCGAACCCGGTGCACCGCACGATTAGATAACACTGATTTTAACGATTTTCACTCGCGGTTTCGAATACACTATTCACTGTCATAGTTTTAATGTCTGTCGCGAACATCTCTCCCGCCGTGCAGCAACGCGCGTGACCCGTCGTGTGGCGGTGCTGCAGAGCACCCGGTGAGCGACGCCTCGTCACTTGGGCAGGGGGACCAGCTTCTTAGCCGGCCGTTTGAGGACGCCTGCTGCTGTGCGCACCTCGACAGTGCGTATGGCGCCGTCGGCGCCCGGGTAGACAGCCACAACTCGACCGCGCGGCCAGGTATTGCGCGGGAGTTGGCCGTCGGCGATCAGAACGGGGTCGCCGACCTCGAGGTTGAGCCCAGACCCATGGGGCTCCCGCCGGTGTTGCAGCTCGGGTAGGTACTCGCGCACCCAACGGCGCCAGAACATGTCGGCGAGGATTTGGGCGCGCCGCCAGTGCTTGCTGCTGTTGAGATCAGCCTCGCTGAACTCGCCCAGTGGAGGGAGGCGAGCAGAACCACCGAACGGGATGTGGTTCGGGGTGATGGCCTCGCTGTCTGCTGCGTTGACGGAGACGTGTGTGAGGGGTCGACTGTTTACTGTGTACTCGACCTCACACAGTAGTGTAGCTAGGACTTCTTCGTGCGGATGGCGCTCGTGAAGGACCGTATAGAGGGCGGTCTTCACGCACCTGATGAGGCGCTCCCATGCGCCCCCCATGAATGGCGCTGAGGGGGTGATGAAGCGCCATATGATGCCACGGCGACTCGCTTCCTCGGCGACGGCGTCTCTCATCTCTCGGTCGGCACCGTGCATGTTGGTGCCGTTGTCCGAGTAGATCTCTGCGGGGCAACCTCGGCGCGCTGCGAACCTGCGCAGCGCCAAGATTGCGGAGTCGGCGCTTAGGCTGGCGGCGACCTCCAGATGTACTGCCCTGGAAGTGAGACATGTAAACAGTGCCACATAACGTTTGTGACGCTGTCTACCGACGGTTACGGAGAGCGGCCCGAAATAATCAAGACCCGTGTAGGTGAAGGGCCTCTGATGGTGAGCAAGGCGCGTCTTCGGATGGTCCCCTGTGGCTGGCTCAGGCGGCTGCGTTTTTCTAATGCGGCATGGTAGACATCTATGTACTATTTTCTTTGTAGTCGGCCGCAGACGAAGAATCCAATAGTGTTGGCGTATTTCATTGATTACCAACTCTGTACCGCTGTGATGTAATTTTCTATGCGTCCAATCTATGTATAGCTGTGTAATACGATGATCGCCGTCTAAGATCGGCGGTCTCTTTGTTTGTTCGGAGATTTCTTCTGTAGCTGTTATACGACTGCGTAGAGTGATCATTCCGTTGTTCATCTCCACGGGTAACGAATACAGGCGGCTGTCTCTGGCGACACCTCCTCCGCGCCGCAGCTCCCGAAGGTGGTCGGCGCCGAAGGAGTCCTCTTGTACCGCCTTCACAAGAAGGTCCTCGGCGCCGCGGGTGTGTTCTGCGGAGAGAAGCACGAAGTTTCGGGAGTCGGCGGCTGGACGAGGTGCCGCTCTGCCCGACTTGATGTTGTGCTTCGTCTTCGTCACGTGACGCCAATCTGGATCCTTCTGTCTATTTTTCTGCGTTCTTTTATATAGAACCTTCTCTGCGGTTTTCTTACATAATGCTATAAATTGTAGAACTCTTGCTGTCGCTCGTAAGAGCCTCTCCCATTTGGAAAATCTATACGGGTCCGGTACGGCTTCTATAATTCTATGTGTTTGACGTTTCTAGAGTTCGACACCCATTTCGTGAGGTGAAAGTGCGCTTGTCTGTGTATGTCTCGCACCCGTGACGCTATACTCGTCGCTTCCTGTTCGTCCCTGAAGCTGTCCAGATAGTCATCCATGTAATGGTTATCTATGATGGCTTCTGCTGCTTCCGGGTACTCTTCTGCGTGCTTGCGAGCGTTCCAATTCTTCGCGAATATAGCTGTACACGGTGAGCTTGCCGCGCCGAAGATAATGGATTTCATACGGTATTCCTGGGGCGGTCCCTCCCGCCGGTCACCTCTCCACAGGTAGCGCAGCGCGTCTCGGTCTTCTGGGCGTACTCTCACCTGCATAAACATCTCCGTTATATCAACTGAGACGGCAACGCGGTGTCGACGGAACCTCATCAACACCCCCGGCAACGATTGTAGCAAGTCCGGTCCCGTGAGCAGGTAATCGTTGAGTGACATACCTCTGGTTTTCGCGGCGGCGTCGTGAACTATACGAATCTTCTCAGGCTTCATGGGGTTGTGTACATCGAAGTGAGGCAAGTACCAAGTCTTCCCTGGCGTACTATTCATGGGAGCTTCTTCTGCGTATCCCTTTTCTATCAGCGAGTTCATCTGTTCTGTATATCTTGTTTTTAACTCTATGTTTCTATCTAATTTTTTCTCTATGTGTGCGAGCCTCCTTGCCGCGTTCTCGTAACTATCTGGCATGACGATGTCTTCTTGTTTCCACAGAAGAGCCGTCTCTATATGTCTATCTTCTAATTGTTTCGTATGTTTTTCTAACATATCTGTAGCCCGCTTCTCGGGGTCCGAGTTCGGTCGACGTGGGTTCACTATGAGCGATTCCAGTGCGAAATATTCTTTCAGTTGCGCTTCTATGTTTTCATCTATAGCGGAGAGACCGTTGACGAAGTGTACGGTGTTTCCCAAGGTGCGTGAGCGCGCGCCGTGCAGCACCCATCCCAGCGATGTAAGCGACGCCACCGGTTGATCGTTGGGTCCTCTTCGTACTGCGTTCGCTATGAGCAGGTGCCAGTTGTCCTATTAGCACCTTTGGCACGCCTATGTCATACACCAGCTTCTTCTTGATGCCTTCGAGGTGTTTGCAGTCTATCAGGTCCTCTTCGGCGATCTTCTGCGGCGACAGGTGTAGGCTGGCCACGGTGCGCGCACACAAAGGCACTTGTTTGCTGTCGGCGCCGGCTCCTCGTATGTGTATGTCTACGCGTCGCGACGTTGGCATGTCGATCGACGTATCGCCTATGGCACGGATCGTAAACGGGTCCAGGTTCCTTTCCGCGCCGACTTCCTTGGCTATGTCTTCGTCTATGAGCGATACGGTGCTTCCGTCGTCGAGTAGGGCGAACGTAGACGCCTCTCCCGCCGGTCCGACTATCTGCACGGGCACTATCTTTAAGTATGCTTGAGCCTTTGCACGTATGCACGAACTGGCGACCGTTTCTTGCTTTTCTATGTTCACGTCTTCGGTCCTATGGGCTCCTCTATCGTAGTGAAGCAACTGGTTGTGTGTAGCGCGGCATCCCTCTACACCGCACTTCTTGGGCTTGCACGAGTGTTCTATTCGGCGTATGCGTAAGCAGCGAAAACACAATCCATGCTGCTTAGCTAGCTGCCATCTCTTCTCTGCGTTGGCGTTACGAAACGTGCTGCAGGCCGACGAGTAGTGTCCTTCGCGTTCACATATCCTGCACTTCGCGTTAGACGTGTCCGTATGCGTTCGCTTCTCCGTCGCCGTCGCCGTGTACGTCCTCTGCACGGTACGTCTGCTTGGCGGCCCATCGGTGATGTTCTCAGCCGGCGCGAACGCGCTACAGTAACGCGCGTACTCTGTCACGAAGTCACTGAATCGGCTGAGGTCCGGCTTCGACTGGCACTTCTCGGTATACGTCTTGTACCACTGCACACGTAGCGAGTTCGGTAGCTTCTCGGTCAACACGCGCACTCAGCTCCGCATTGATGAGGTAGTGTTCCTTTTTCAACGCACGAAGTGTGACGACGCCGCTTCTAATCTTGCTCGCGAACGCGCATATGTCCTTGGGTGCTTCGCTACAGCGTGGCAGGGACCTCAGCTTGTCCGTCTCTGCCTGTGCGATCGAGTCTGGTCGTCCGAACTGCAGCTCCAACTCCTTCATAATCTCATCTGGTCGCGCATGCCCAATCAGTTCAGAGCTAACTGTTTCTAACGCTCTTCCCTTGAGACTTCTTCTCAGTCTCGCTGTATTCTCCACGTCGTTGAAGAAATTTTTGGTGGTGTCGTATATCGCCTTGAACGACAGCCATTCGGTGTGCGCGCCGCCGAACGTCGGTAGCGTCATGATGACTTTCGAAACCGCCGGGTGTGGTGCAACTATCGATGTGTCCGGTGGCTTCCTATCGGCGAGCGCGGCGATCGCGGAGGTGAGATCCGTGATGAACGGCTTCAGCGAATCACCTCCCTGTTGATGAACGTCCATCTTCTGTGAGGGCGGTCCATCTTCTATCTTCTGTGCCCCGTCGACGTCCCTCTTCTTAGTGGGCGCCGATATCACTTCTATATCTTCGGGGCCGGGCTGGGGTTCCGGAGCCTCTTCCAACCACGAACGTACGTAGTCTTGTTTCGACTGTCCATCCTCGTCGTAGTCATGGGAGTCCGCCTCTTCTTCAGCCTTCTGTAGTGCTAACTGTGCTAACTGTAGTTTTATCTTCAAAACTTCTTCTCGAGCCAACATCACATTTCTATTGGAGCGTCCCGTAGCTGCTGAGCGTTGGTCGCGTTCCCTCGTTGGCTTCTTTCTATCTCTATTTTCTATTATACTATGTTGCGCTGTACAAACGCTCGATCTATCGGATGGTTGCAACGTCCTTTCCTTGCCATCTTCATTTTTCGACTGCACCTCTGCTCGCTCCCTTGCATCTTGAGTGATGTTTCGTTTGTCCCTCCCCACGGGGCCGGGGGGGGGCCGGCGGCGGCGCGTCGCTCCCGACTGTTGTCGACGGCGATCGCGGTGGCCCGTCGTGACGGACGACCGCGGCGGCTGGGTTGCGGGCAGCGGCGGCGCGGGCAGGGGTACTGGAACTAGGCCCGGCGCCGGCCGCTCCCCCGGCGACCTCGGGAGCACGACCTCTTGAACGCGTCGTAGGCATTCTTCAATCCGGCTCGAAGCGACCAACAAATGTAACGGATGCCAGGAATCGAACCTTTGCTAGTCCGCTACAGTGCGCTGGTAGTGTGCTGCTGACGTGTGCCTACGACGATGCGTGTTCTTCTATGTGTGTGGACTGTATGGCTTCGATGTGTAAGGGCTTCAGAAATGAAACATCTTCATACGTTGAGAGCGATGTTGTTCAGGTGTGCGGTGCTTGATGGTTACAAGATGGTGGTTGAGACGCCAACAACTGGCCGAATTGGTGGTCGCTTAAGTACCTCGAAACTTTACCTTATCGACGACCATCGCACCGAACACGTGCACAGAGAATCTTTCGTTTATTTTTATTTCAAAAACAGTACAAATGTTACGTATGATTCGATCCTATTATACATACATACATGTTATATACATCGTTAGATAGGTCTCATTAAGTTCTATCTATTGGTATACAATACCTAAACCTAACTATTAGCGTCACTAAGTTATTCCATAAAAACTCCCAAAAAATGCTGCCACACAAGGGCCCGCCCACTATATTTTCTATTGAAAAACTATCGTATACTAAATTTATATATGTAATTTTGGTAGGCCGTTGTGTGCAACTATATGGGGCATCTATTAAAACAAGCACCATGAAAATATCTTTATTCAATTCGAACATATTACATGATAACTTTGAATCATAAAAAAGCGCCTATGAAATATTAAAATTTCATAGGCGCTTTTTTAAACAGTATATTGCGAGTTGCTATTACAATTTTGAAAGGAGTTTCGAATCTTTGAACATGAAGTGTAAATCATGTAATAAGGCTGTAAAAACAAGTGAGCTAAAGTTTTGCAGTAATTGTTCGGGATGCTATCACTATCAATGCTTGTCTATAAGTAGTGACAATTACGGCAAGGAATCGAAACAAGCCAAGTCCGTTTGGAGATGCCCGGATTGCAAAACCACTGATAAGCGTGGAGACCCTGTAGTCACTCCAGATAGGCAGCAGACTAAGAGCGACTCGCCAACTCCAAGTATCTCCAACCAGTCCGAGATGATCGACGAACTGAAGGATTATATAAATAAGAAAATAGACGAAGCAACGACGAAAATTCTTACAGATCTGAAAAAAAGTATGAACACTGAAACTAAAAGTATAAATAATTCCATCGAAGACTTAAAATCTAGCGTATCGTTTGTTTGCTCCCAGTACGATGATCTTAGCAAGGCTTTAAATGAAAAAATGCATGTTATTGATGAACTCCAAACAGAAAGTAACCAACTACGGGCAGAAATCGACTCCATCAACTCTAAGCTGGAATACATAGATCAGCAGTCACGCAGTTGTAATATTGAAATGCAATGCGTACCTGAACACAGGAACGAAAATTTACTCACACTTATCAAACAAATGGCTAACACAGTGTCTTTTGGTCTTAAGGATGAGGATATTATAAGTTTTCACAGAGTGCAGAAACAGAACCGAGACTCAAACCGTCCTCGTTCCATCGTAGTAAAATTTACAAGTACGCGTATTCGTGACAATATTTTGGCGTCTATGAGGAACTTCAACAAAGACAATCCGCAGGATAAGTTTAACTCAGGACATCTAGGAATCGCAGGCCAGAAACAAGCAATATATGTAACGGAACACTTGTCACCTGCCAATAAACAGCTACATGCCGCAACAAGAGCTATGGCTAAAGAAAAACAGTACGAATTTGTGTGGGTTCGCGACGGCCGTATCCTAGTCCGTAAGAACATTAATTCCAAATCCATAGTGGTTAATAAGGGTAATCTTAGTTTACTATAAGTGTATTGTTGCACACTGTTTTAAATGGAATGCATGTGCGCTATAGCTTTTTCTTGTAAAATTCAATCTTTCAATTTATGATCAAAATGTAAGGGGTCTTAGAACCAAAACTGAGGATGTCTACTTGCAAGCTCTAAACAAAGAGTACGACATAATTGTATTTATTGAATCATGGTTGAACGAAACCGTATTTGACCATGAGATACTGGATGACAGGTATAACATATTTCGTAGGGACCGAGCTACAACTAATTTGGCCACCAGGAAAGACGGCGGTGGTATATTAGTAGCAGTTAAAAAAAATATTGACACGACTCGTATGTCGGCCTGGGAATCAAATTGTGAGGAGCTATGGTTAGCTTTGAAAATTAATGATGGTAAAAATAGCTATCAGCTTAATATTTGCGCCGTGTATTTTGCACCACCTATTGTTAGCGAATATGTAAATAATTTCTTAAAACATTTTAGCAATGTTCTACAAAATAAAATAAGTAAAAAATCATTTAATCTGTTATTAGGCGACTTTAACTTTCCTCGCATTACATGGCGGCATGACAATATTAAAGGAGTGGAGCCCCTGCCAAGTGGCGACATTATAGAAGGTAAATTCCTTGAAGAGATGAATTACCATGGTATGAATCAGAGCAATCATATTTTTAATAATAATAATCGAATTTTAGACCTAGTTTTCTCAAACTTTGTAGAGCATATTAAGGTTGCTCAGTCAAATGAAACTTTATGTAAAATAGACATGTATCATCCGGCTATTGTAATTGATATATTAATCTCTAAGAATGACAGGTATCTTAGGCCAAACCGCGATGCGTCACTTAACTTTTATAAATGTGATTACAACGCTTTAAATGCGGAGCTGGCTTGTGTTCCATGGGAGGTCGTCTGGAGAGATGCCTCTGATGTCAATACAAAGTTAGAAATCTTCTATTCAGTATTACAAAAATCGATACACAAATTTACACCTGTTACAAGGAGACAAAACTCGAGATTTCCTGTATGGTACAGTAGAGCCCTAATAAAATGTCTTAGGGAAAAAGCGAAGTACCATAGACGTTATAAAAAATACAACAACTTATTGGATAAAATTACATTTGAAAAGCTAAGGAGTAGGTGTGAAACTATGATCAGTCATTGTCTAAGAAAATTTAAGCAGAATGCCGCTGAAACTCTTCGTACTAATCCAAAATATGTATGGTCGTATATCAAAGATTTATTAAGCAAATAGCAGCTCTCTTCCAAATCATATGTATTTAAAAAACCAACATGCACAAGGAGGGCAAGAAATCGTAGACCTTTTCTCACGTTACTTCAATTCAGTATACAGTCGGGTTACAATGTCTAGCAAACCCTCTGATAACACAGTCGAAGATAATTGGCCCACGTTATCTGGCTTCTCTTTATCTGAATCAGAGGTTTCGAAAGCTCTTGCTGATATCGATGCTAATAAAGGTGTCGGACCGGATGATATACCACCATTTTTAATAAAAGCATGCGCGAAAGTCTTAGCGTATCCACTGACACAAATATACAATGAGTCCCTGCACTCCGGAGAGTTTCCTAGTCTTTGGAAAATAGCACGCATAACGCCGATTCATAAGGATGGTGATATATCGTGCGTTTCGAATTATCGACCGATTTCACTTCTATCATCACTGGGCAAGGTTTTCGAGTCAATAATAGTGAAAAAAATTTTTTGGCATGTGAAACAGCAACTGCATTGCGCTCAACATGGTTTTCTGCCAAAAAAATCAACAATTTCTAATCTTGTGTGTTATGTAAACGACATAGCTGAAGCCATGGATGATGGGAAAGAAGTACACGCGGTGTATACTGATTTTAGCAAGGCATTTGACCTTATTAACCATGACATCTTACTTGCTAGAATCGGTAACACTGGAATTCATGGGACATTATTACGTTGGTGTGAAACTTATCTTCGAAACCGTACTCAAATGGTCGTTGTACAAGGTTTTAAATCACGGTGTAATGTAATACCATCTGGAGTCCCTCAAGGCTCCCACATGGGACCTTTATTGTTTCTTATATTCATAAATAGCCTTGCAAACAAAATAAAATGTAAATTTACTATGTATGCGGACGACTTAAAACTATATAAGATAATCGATAGTCTTCAAGACGTAAAAGAGTTACAGTCGCAAATTGATATAGTTTTTAAATGGTGTGAGGAGAGTCAGATGATCCTTAACACAAGTAAATGCAAGTGTATTAAATTTTCAAGAAAGAGAAATTCAATAGCTGCTACATACCATATAAATAATGTTGTTTTGGAAGAAGTTCCACATATTAGAGATCTGGGAATTATAATGGACAGTCAACTTAATTTTCGACACCATATTGATGAAATGGTAAACAAAGCATCCCGTTTGACGGGTTTCATATCCCGCCAATTAAAATCTTTTAGAGATCCTTATGTTGTTATACCTGTGTACAACTGTATCCTAAGAAGTATTATGGAGTATGGGAGTCCTGTGTGGAACCCTACTTATGAAGTTCACTCGAGCAAAATTGAAAGAGTTCAAAAACGCTTCTTGTATCAAATGTCTTTTATAAGTGGCAAGTGTAAAACACTTCTCAGCTATGAAACAAGATTGAGACATTTTAAAATGACAACCTTGTTTCATAGAAGAAAGGCTGCAGATATTCTATATGTTTATAAATTGATTCATGGTTTTATTGATTGCGACGCACTGCTCGAGGGAGTGCATATTGCTGTCCCGCGCACGAATAGTAGACTATGTAACAGAAGGACATTTTGTTTACCACATTGCAGAACTAACATAGGCCAACACTCGCCTAAATATCGGATGTTTTTAAGTTGCAATAACATCAGACAGCAATTTGACATTTTCTCCGGTACGCTACTCTCAGCTAAACGTAGTATAAAGAAGCTGTTTTCAGAATAGAGCATATTGTACCTATAATTAGCGATTTTATATTATATATATATATTGTTGTATTTTAAATATTGTTTTTGTAATTTCAAAATATTAGCTACTTTGAGTTATGCATTCCACACGTTTTTATTTGAGAGCAGCGATCAGATAGGTATGTGTTAATGGAACATTATGATTATGTAATATTTAGTACGCATGCTGTGTTCACTATTTTAGAGCCTACATATGTGCATGATGTTACTTCATAAAACGCTTGTTAAGTTATATCTTTATTGTATCGCTCGATTTGTGAACCAAATAAAAAAAAAAAAAAAAAAAAAAAAAATATAAAAAAATTACAGAATTCCTTAAGTAAATATATCGTAAGTAAACAAATTTTATGATAAACATACGAATGTTTGTTATTATGCTTATTTTAACTATATAAGGTAATAACTAGCAATAAAAAGGTATCTAGACATGATTTCAAGTCTATATGAAGCTAAAAAACACTTATAAAACTATAAAACGAATATGTAAACAAACAGCTGTTTTATGAAGCATTAACTCTTATCTGTCACTACTGATAACGCTATTTATGATTCGATATCTCAGGTCCCTACAGTTAGCACAAGTTTAAGACTAATGTTCATGTATTACATAGTTGTTGTATATTAACAATCTAACCATTTACACTATTTTAGCTATTTTGTAACGTTTTGACACGTCCGGGAACCGAACCCGGTGCACCGCACGATTAGATAACACTGATTTTAACGATTTTCACTCGCGGTTTCGAATACACTATTCACTGTCATAGTTTTAATGTCTGTCGCGAACACATGGGTAAAGACGGAATCCTCTTTCCTTTGACTCCTGTTGTATAGTCTTATATACATTCACAGAGAAATGGTTGGATATAAACAAAGCCAATGCTTCTGCCGGGGTATACGGCCTTTGTTCTTTGTTTGCATTTATTCTTCTGCGTGCTTTTTTATATCCAGTAGCTCGTCTCGGTGAAGCTGTTGTAACTTCCTGAATTAAACTAGCCGCGTCACGTTTCCCACTGGCTCGCACACCTAATTGAGTTGCAAAAGATAATTGTTCAACGTCATATTCTTCCAACAAATGTTGAACTTTACGTTTTTTAGTTTTCGTGGAACTATCTTCAAAACTCTTTTTTGGTCTGCCAAAACTGGAACTCGGTTTTGGGGGCTGTTCACGAAACATTGTGAGCACCAACTCTTCATTTAACCATTCTTCGTAATCAATTAAAAATAAATCTAATCGCCTTTGTTTGCGAAGCCATTTCAAACGAATCTTCTCACATTCCTTCTTCAAATAGGCCTTAAGTGGCTTCTCCTGATCTTCCGGGAGGTTTACATCAACAAATCTTGACTTTCTAAATGTCAAAACTTGATCTAATTTGCCTTTAGGCGGTGTAGAACGCCAAAATTCAAATAATGATTTTCGCTGAATTCGGGCACCTTTAAAGAAAATAAGAAATATTTAGAATCGCATAAAGTCGCATTTCCAAATTATGATTTTAACAAACTTAAATGTTAAGAGAATATGTTAAAAGCGTAATTACACCTTGACTCAACTTGACTACCTACTTTAAGATTGGGTAAACTTACATCATATCTATTTTTTGTTGTGTTATAATCGATCTATTTAGATACATTATAACTACGCCTTTAAAAACAATTTGATGGATTAAAATCAATTTATATACAGATAATTACCTCGAATTATAGAATCCATGACTGGAAAATACTTTAAATCACACAAAACCTCGAAACACATGCACAAACGGAACCGTTCACAACTGCACTGACCGTCCGGGCGGCTACCTGAGTTCGACGCGGTAACTTCGCGCATTGTTATTGAAGAGATCACTACACAATAGCATATTCTGACGTCATTATCGGCTGTAGGGTTCGTCTAAATGGGTAATAATAGTAAAAAAACGGTTTGTTTTAACATTATGAGTTTTGACTTTTGTCCCTCTAGTTTGGTCAAATCGTATACTGTGCAACGGTAGTGAAATTAAAACATATGGTATTAGATCCCTTGTGCTAAATTTAAACTTAAAACGTGCGTTTCGTTGGACCTTCGTTGTCGCGAATGTTACACAGCCTATATTAGGAGCAGATTTTTTGAGGCATTATAAATTGTTAGTAGATTTAAGCTCTAGAAGATTAATTGACCAAGTTACGAATTTGAACATCCTTGCTTCAGTGGTACAATATGATCAGGAATCTATCAATACAATTAGTAATAATCACCCTTACTATGATTTGTTGTTGAAATATTCAGATATAACAAAGCCCGTTCTATTTATAGATACGCTGTCGCACGCAGTTTTACATTACATTGAGACGACCGGTCCGCCTGTGTATGCGCGCTCTAGACCGCTACCGCCGGACAGGTATCATAAAGTTAAGGCAGAATTCGCGTTGATGCGTTGAAAGGGGCTTGGGCTAGTCCGTTACACGTAGTTCCGAAAAAAGACGGCCAGTTAAGACCTTGTGGTGATTATCGTCAGTTAAATAGTATTACAACGCCAGATAGATATCCGATTCCGCGGTTACAAGATTTTACTTACATTTGCGCCGGAAAAAAATTTTTACTCGTTTAGATATTAATAGAGCTTATCATTGCATACCTATCTCACCCCAAGATGTAGAGAAAACAGCTATTATAACACCTTTTGGTTTATTTGAATTTTTAAGAATGCCGTTTGGTTTGCGTAATGCCGCCCAAACATTTCAGAGGTTTATGAATAATATCGTATTACAGGGTTTAGAACAATGCGTAGAAAATAATTTGAAAAATGATAATAATAATAATTTAGAACCATTTTATTTCTGTTATTTAGATGACGTCATAATCGCAAGTGAGAATACCAATGTCCATAGAAAACACTTACAAGCAGTTTTTGAAAGATTCAATAAATTCGGTATCACTATAAATGTAAGTAAATGTATTTTTGGCGCATCCGAAATCGAATTTTTAGGATATTAAGTATCTTCTGAAGGTATTCTACATCTTGAGGATAAAATACAAGCTATAATTGATTACAAAAAACCAGAAACAATAGAACAGTTACGTCGTTTCTTAGGAATGGTTAACTTTTACAGAGCACATTTACCGCAAGCGGTCGAATATCAAAAAGAGTTAAATAAATATTTGCACAATGCCAAAAGGAAATATAAGACTAAAATAATTTGGACCGAATCAGCTGACAAAGCGTTTTTGAAATGTAAAGAAAGTTTACAAAATAGTGTTATGTTGTGGCATCCGGTAATAGATGTTCCGTTGGCCTTGATGGCAGATGCGTCCAATTCTAGTGTTGGTGGAGTGTTGCAGCAAGAAAAAAATGGTCAGTGGAAACCATTAGGTTATTTCTCGAGACAATTAACTGAAGCTCAACAAAAATATTCCACTTATGATCGCGAACTTTTAGCAATTTATTTGGCTATGCAGTATTTCCGTAAAATGTTTGAAGGTAGAAAATTAGTAATATACACCGATCATAAACCGTTAACATTTGCATTTTCTAGGAAAATAAGTGAAAAAGAGACCCCGCGTCGAACGCGTCAGTTAGCGTACATCAGTGAGTTTACGACGGATATTAGGCATGTTACAGGCGATAAGAACATTGTTGCGGACGCGTTATCACGTATTGAGACTATTGACTGTCCTTTTTATATAAATTACAGTGAGCTAGCGAGAGATCAAAAATTAGATTCTGAGTTATGTGATAGAATTAGTCAGGCAAAAGATGCACCGCAATTTAAAGAAATATTTTTACCAAACGAGAAAGAATCAATTATTTGTGATATGTCAACGAAAACAGCTCGCCCTTATCTTCCAGAAAAGTATCGTAAATTAGTTTTTGATAGTTTACATAATTTAAGTCACCCTGGTATTAGATCAACAAAGAAATTAATTAAGGATAGATTTTATTGGCCTTCAATGAACGCACAAATTTCAAAATGGGCTAAGACATGTATCAGTTGTCAAAAAGCTAAGGTGCAGCGTCATACGATGTCAAAATTAGGAAAATTTACGCCTAGTGCTCGTTTTGGACATATACATATAGATTTAGTAGGACGCTGCCTACCACGTCAGAGGGGCATAGGTACTTACTAACTATTGTAGATAGACGTACAGGCTGGCCTGAGGCATATCCATTGAAAGAGATAACGTCAAAAATGGTAGCACAAGTTCTGTTTGAGAATTGGATAGCTCGTTTTGGATGTCCGGTACGGCTAACAAGCGACCAGGGCAGACAGTTTGAAAGCGATTTATTTTTACAGCTTACAAAATTATTAGGTATAGATAAAATTAGGACTACAGCATTTCATGCCCAAAGTAACGGTATGGTAGAAAGATGGCACCGTTCATTAAAAGTTGCATTAAGAGCTAAATTAAATAATAATTCGAATTGGCTACGAGAATTGACCCATGATTTTGCTGGCGTTGCGATCTGTTCCACGAAGTAATACGAACGTAAGCGCAGCAGAATTGACGTATGGTCTAAAGTTAAAACTGCCTGGCGATTTTTATGATAATAAGCACTGTAATATTAAGTATAATAACGAGTACGTTGAACAATTGAGAAATGTTATTAGGAACCTAAGAATTATTACGTGAGATCAAAACACTGGCGAAAAGTGGGCGTTTAATATGCCTCTGCTTACCCCTTCGGGGAAACAGGCGTGAGTCTATGTATGTATGTATGTATGTACTTTTCTTCTGTCTGTAAAATAAAAGATTGTCTGTTTCAAAGTACCGATCTGTGCGTTTTATTAGTTTAGGGGCCCAGACCTATAATTCGCGATAAATTGCAGTTTTATTCCGGATTATTTACTTTTCGTTGACTATCAGTGTACCGTTTGATATTGAAATATCAAATCACGGTGGAAATCGTTCCTTTGTGTATCTTTCTTTCCTTTTCGTGGTGTAGTACATTTTTCGCAAAATGGCCGGCAGTTACATAGTGAACGTGCCTAAACTAAAAGGGCGAGAAAACTATGACAGTTGTACAAAGTCATTTGGTTTAAAATATGTTAAGAATAATTTAGATTTAATTGGTTTCGCTGATGCTGACTGGGCGTCTAATAATTTAGATAGAAGATCTTATACAGGATATTGTTTTGTATACTCGGACTGTTTAATATCTCATGAAAGTAGAAAGCAACAGACGGTAGCTTTGTCAAGCACCGAGGCCGAATACATGACTGTATGTGAAGCTAGCAAAGAGGCAATTTTCTTAAAGAATTTATTATGTTAGTTAACCAACAGACCAAATAATATGCCTATCCTGATGTATAATGACAGTCAAAGTGCTCTAAAACTTACCAAAAATTCTGTATATCATAGACGTAGCAAACATATCGATATAAAATTTCATTTTATACGGGAAGTAGTTTGTAATAAATTTGTTAAATTGAAATATTTAAAGAGTTCCGAAATGCCAGCTGACTTATTGACTAAAAGTCTGTCTAATATTAAACATTATTATTTTATGAAAAAGATGGGTGTGGTGGCATTACAGAAGTAATATAACTCGATAACATTGTTTTGTTTATTACTGTTTAACAAGAGTTTTTTTTTAGATTATTTCGTTAAGTGATGGTATTATTTATTGTAACTAAATATTAAAAACTCTATGAGTGACAACAGTTTTATTTTTTATTATTTATAGTCTATGTGTACTTTTCTTATGTTTGTAAAATAAAAGACTGTCTGTTTCAAACTACCGATCTGTGCGTTTTATTAATTACTGCCGGAAAAAAAGTCAACAATTAAGAAAAACAATGAATAGCAGAGGTGCCGACAAGAAAGTAAGAGGAGTTGACACGTACAGCAAAGAATGCGACAAAAATATTTGTTTTGAATGCTACAAAAAATCGCATAAGAATATTTAGGTTTTGTGAATTACTTTTTCTTTCAATCATTTCCATCATATTTCACTGTCGAATGGTTACGCAGTACGGTTTGTAGCACTAAGAGCTGTCTCACAGTAAGGATGTCACGATCAGAGTAAAGAACTGCAATATAGTATCTAAAAGGTTTGAAAGTCATTACTTTTAAGACGGCCCTCTGCGCCCGTTACAGTGGTAAAAGATGAGACTTATGAGCTCCACCTCATACTGTGATACAATAAGTGAGCAATACAATAAGCTGACACAGGGCAAAATAAACTGACTTCAGGGTAGGAAAATCTGCCAAGCATCTCAGTTTCTTAAAAATGCATATTAATTTGCGTACCCGATATTTTGTGAGATTTTGAATATAAGTTTTCCAGTTCAATGAGCTATCAATCAGGATGCCCAGATACCGAACGGAGTCACGTCTCGCGATTTGTGGACAGTTACAGTGTGGTGTAGAAATATTATTGCAGGAGTGAGCTCTAAGAACAAGTGGGTTCAATATAGTCGTGGCTGTAGGTTGTAAATCAAATGGTAGGTAAACAGTTTTGGAAATATTGAGAGTCAAACGATTGTAAGATAACCAAGTCATTACTGCTTTCAAACTTTCTTCAGCTGCTGTTAAAGCTCCGTGCCAGCTATCACCATGTACCAGTAGCGCAGTGTCATCAGCGTAGGTAAAGATGGAGCTGTTTGTCAGTTATAATTTACAGAGAGAATCGATATAAATCAGGAACAACGTAGGGCCTAAAATTGAGCCTTGATGCACACCGTAACTTAAGGCCTTGCTGGCACTAAGTAAATTATTAACTTTAATACACTGAGTGCCATCGCGAAAATATTCTGCAAATACTTGTAGCGGGACGCCGCGAATACTTATGTTATCCAATCAATTCAGAAGATGAGGGACAGACACAGTGTCAAACGCTTTAGAAAAATCAAGAAAGATAGCTAAACACTACTGGCTACCGCATCTTCCTTCCTATGTTAATATCGCCGATAGCAATTATATTTTTATGAGACGACAAAGATGTCAAAACCGTATTTAGTCCACCAATGAAATTATCATAATTTTGTACTGAAGGCGATCTATACATAGTTACTAAAGTAATATCCGAATCTATCAACCGACATACCAAACAATTAACGTCAGGAATTTGTGGCTCAGAAATAGAATGTGTCAAATCCGTTTTAACGTATATTATAATACCGTTGTTTTGATTCTTGGGCTGACTTGTATAATAGGCTTTGTAGCCGTGAATTGAGGAAACCGTTTGCGTTTTATTTAGCCAACATTCTGTAAACACAATTACTTCACATGTAGTGTCAATACTGTGCAGAAACACAGTAAATTGGTCGAAATTACAGTTGACGCTACGAATGTTGATGTGTATGATATTTACCGACCTAGTTCATGATTTCTAGAAACTTTTGAAGGATTCAGGGGTGCAAATGTTTGAGTTTGGGGTGCGAATGAATCTATTTCGTCAATAATTTCAGGATCAATCATTTTTGAGAACTGAGGGTAGTGCGTGAAAGTTGCCTGTATGTGTGTAACTGATGTGTGCTTGAAATGTGTGTGTTGTAAAATGTTTGTGAACGGTGTAACTGCAATTTGAGCATAAAGGCAGAAATTCCTTAAATATTAATAACCTAGAATTAAAACAGGTAAACAAAGTAGTCTGAAAAACATGAGAAACAATAAAACTAATATAAATATGCAACATGTTTAAAATGTTAGGTTAGGTTACACTGGGCTTTGAAAATCAAACGGCGGAAGTAATACGGCGGATATCGCAGGCGTGGGCCGCATTCGGTGCCAACAAACAAATACTTTGTAGCAAAATACCCCTACATCTCCGAGTCAAAGCCTTCGAGCAATGTGTCATGCCGGTGTTAACCTACGGCACTGAAACCATGACTCTAACACAAAGGTCTGCCGAGAAGTTCCGTGTCGCGCAGAGGGGCATGGAGAGAGCGATGCTTGGGATCTCCTTACGTGACCGGAAACGCAATGGATGGGTCCGAAATAAGACCAAAGTAAAAGACGTCATGGTTATCATCGCGAAGAAAAAGTGGACGTGGGCGGGACACATTGCGCGAATGGACCAGAGTCGCTGGACAAAACGAGTTCTTGAATGGAGACCTAGAGCGGACACTAGAGGACGCGGCAGGCCGCCGCAACGCTGGGTAGACGACATTCGACGACACGGAGGTCGAGACTGGATGAGTCGGGCACAAGATCGCCAAGAATGGAAGAAGAGGGAAGAGGCCTTTATCCAATATTGGATTACTGACAGGCCGCCATGATGATGATGATGTTTAAAATAACGTGTTAAAATACAGAATAACAATAATGACAGTAAGCAATTTTCAAACAGATGGCTATAAAGAATAACTTAATAAGTTTAAGCTTTTTTAAGCAACCCTTTAAGACACTGAGTGGAACGCCTCACGCTCCCTGAGAAACATTTTTCCATTTCGTAACCAACAATATCTATAATTCTATGTCTTGCAAAAATTGCGGGCTTCATAGTATAATAGCTGTCGGACACTGCGAGGTAGGTGTTCTGCAACATATATAGGAGTGAGTTGTCCACTAATACCAATATGACCTGTGTTTAATTTTTCAGATGTACGGAGTCCTGTGTTGAAAGTGCGTTTGGCGTTGAGTACTTGATTTTTAAGTGGCACCGTGACGAATTCGGCCACAATAAAACTGGTCTACTGGTCCCTTTTTTCCCAGGAAGGCGATATACATCACGCATATCTGAGATTGCAACGGGGACTTGTACAGCGCTGCACGTTTGAATGACAGTGGAAGTCAATTCATTCAAGGTTTCCTTATCATCTTGACGTACATTCCTTATTTCAATAGCGGGAGATCAACAGTTATGTTGCATGTCGTTAACTTTCCGTTCCAGTTATCAAATATAATTGCGCTGGTCTAGATTTTCTTTTTGAATTCGTTTACGGGTGAAAAGTCAGGTCTCAGTCTTTTGTGAGCCAACCGAGAATATCAGCCTTGAGGTGACCGGGTGTATAGTATTAGTTCACAAACTCTTAATTATCTGTGGTTAGCTGTTCAAACTGGCTCTCAAATCGCTGTCAAATGCAGTTTGCTTATTTTTTATATATCATTGTGTGGGTCGTGTACAATATTGTAATAACAGCTGACAAAAAGCAAGTATTACGATGTGTGAGTGCTTTTCAAAAATCAAACGACGTCTTCGTAGAATATAATAATGTTGATTAGTCTCACAAGTAGTCCGGATACCGGCGAAAACGGCTGAGATGGAATTAGAGGTTATTTTTTCGAACTCTTGGCACTGTTTAAAACCGTTTAAGAAACGAATTGTCTTGTTCTGGAATTTTCAAAAATTATATTGCTCAAAACTTGTGTACTTTGCCGAGTTGCCAGCAGAGAGAGTGAATATCGATATTTTGTTTCACTTAATTTCTCTTCCTTATAAAACTATCTACACAAGAAACCTTGCCCTTCCGCCGTGATGCGGTACAAGACGAATCCGTATTGTAATGTTACGAGCTGGGTTTCGGTGATAAATTAAATTGCACTATGCCACTTAAACTGAACTTTATTTAACACACAACAACACTTATACACACTTAATTCTCAACACTACTAGGAACACGACTAAACACTTCCGACTTACTTCCCTTCGCTTGTTGATCGCTGTCGATTATTTAACTGACTGTCCCTACTCGCCCGTCCGCGTGGTATTTATACCGGCCGGAACACATAACTAGCCTGTTCGAGATACTTCACAAAATTTCTGGTAACGTGTAACGTATTCTAGACTTGTGTAATTGTTCTAGTATTAACAGCAACGCCATCTATTAGAGGATAGATGAAACAGCTTTAAACCACCGATACATCTAATCTCTTCTAGTTCTCTCATTCACCGATAGATGGCGTTACTTTCAATTATCGCCATTTGTAACACTGCCTCCCTCTTAAACGTGTTCGTCTCGAACATCGTTGGACCCAAAGTAACGAGCCAACCGGTCCACATGAACTATCTTCGGTGCACCTCGCGACCCCTTCTGGATTCGATAGGTGACGTCGTTCATCTTGGTGATTATGCGATTAGCCCGTCCCATCTGGCTTGTAACTTAGGCGATTTACCTTTGCTTCGCACTGGGTTATGATGCCACACCAATGACCCCTCATCGAAGCCTTTGTTGTTCGCCTTCCGCTCGTAGCGAGTCTTCATCTTTTCAGACATCTGTTGTCCTGACTCCCTGATGTGCTCATATACATCGTTCATCTTGTTGCGTAGCTCAGTCGCGTAATCCGTTATATTACGTGGAGATTCTGGTGGAATACCGCTGATTAACCTTTCGTATGCTTAAGAGCAGATCTGCACGAGACACAATAGATTTTAATTATGTCTGGTAACCCAGCATGCGAGAGGTTAAGTCTGCTGGTAAACGGAGTTCTATTCCAAAATTGGCAAAAGCTGGTGTTATTCCTGTGGTTTCGTGAACCGCACTGCGATATGACAGGAGAAACGGTTGGATGTGCTTATCCCAATCTCTTTGTTTGCTCTCCACGACCTTCGCCAGGTACCTTTCCAGGGATTGGTTAAATCGCTCAACCATGCCATCTGATTGCGGATGATAAGCCGTGGCCCTGGTTTTATATGCACCCATCACGCGACAAGTCACCTTGAACACCTCAGATTTGAAGTTCCGTCCTTGATCGCTGTGGATTTCCAAGGGCGAACCAAACCGACAAAAGACTTCATGCACCAGCTTATCGGCCACTGTGGTAGCTTCTTGATTTGGGATTGCAAACAATTCAGGCCACTTCGTGAAGTAACCCATCACAACCAAGAAGTATTTGTTTCCGTCCTGGCTCTCCGGAAATGGTCCAGCGACATCTAATGCTATGCGCTCCCATGGGGCTCCCACATTGTACACCTTTAATGCACCTCTACTACGAGTATGTGGCCCCTTTACAACCGCACAATTTGTGCATTTGCGGCACCAATCCTCGACGTCATCCCGACAGTGGAGCCAATAAAACCGCTCCCGGATCTTAGTAAGCGTCTTCTTAACTCCCATGTGACCTCCTGAAGCACCATTGTGATAGAGCTGCAAGACTTCCGGCACCTTAGTTTTGGGCACTACCATTTGCAAATGGCACTGGTTACCGCGAGCGTTTTCCCATTTGCGGCACAGAACTCTATCCTGGACAACCAAGTTTTCCCACTGTGCCAAATAACTCTTGATACTAGGGCTCATTGCTGCGATATCACTCCATTTGGGCCTAGGAGCGTCTGATTTCTTCCATTCGAGAATCGGCTGTATGTCCTTGTCGTCTTGCTGAGCACTCTGCAAAGCTTCTTTCCATTCGTCGCTCAGATCTGTCTTCAACATCCTCACTAATGCTGCCTGCTTTGCTTCCTGTCGGGTACAGTGCTTGCACTGGTCGGGACACGGCCTACGCGATAGGGCATCTGCGTTACCATGGGACTTGCCGCTGCGATGTTGTATTACAAAATCAAACTCTTGCAGTAGTTCAATCCATCTGGCTACTTGTCCTTCTGGGTTCTTAAATTGAAGGAGCCATTTCAGCGCAGCGTGGTCGGTTCGCAGGTGGAATTTACGCTCCAACAAATATTTGTTGAAATGCTGCAATGTCTTTACTACAGCCAAAAGTTCCCGCCGGGTGACGCAATAATTTCTTTCAGGTTGGATAAGGCCTTGCTGAAGTATGCTATAACAACTTCTTGACCACTCTTCCTCTGTGACAGCACGCCGCCAATTCCAGTGTTGCTGGCATCTGTGTCAACTATGAATTCATGCTCATTGTCAGGGTAGCCTAGAATAAGTGCAGTACACAGATGTTCCATGAGCTTCTGGAATGCAACGTCACAGCTCTCATTCCAACAAAACTGTACTCTGTCTTCGGTGAGCTTATGAAGAGGTCGAGCAATGTCAGCAAAGTTCTTCACAAACCGTCGATAGTAAGAGCATAGCCCGAGAAATGCTCTGATCTGCGTTTTGTTCTCTGGAACTGGCCATTCCTTCACGGCAATGATCTTATCCGGGTCGGTTTGAATACCTTTCTCCGAGACCACATGTCCTAGAAATTTACTTGCTGTCTGAATAACGCGCATTTCTTCGGACTTAGCTTCAAATTAGCTCCTCGTATCTTTGACAGCACTTGCTCCAAGTTTCGAAGGTGATCCTGGAAAGTGCGCCCCACGATGATGATGTCATCCAAGTAGACCAGGCAGGCGTCTCCAATCAGTCCCATGAGCACTCGATACATCAGTCTCTCAAAAGTAGCCGGAGAGTTGCACAATCCAATGGGCATGACGTTAAATTGCTATAATCCTTTGCCTGTGGAGAATGCCATATATTCTTCTTGACTATTATCTATTTCCACCTGCCAGTAGCCACTTTTTAGGTCTGAGGTAGAAAACCACTTCATCCCCGTCAGCGTATTCAGTGTGTCATCGATCCTTGGCAGCGGATTGCTGTCCTTCTTCGTGATGTCATTTAATCGGCGGTAGTCTACACAGAAGCGCGTGCTGCCATCTTTCTTCTTAACTAGCACCACCGGAGAACACCACGGGCTGAACGAAGGCTCGATTACGCCTTCCTTCACAATACCGTCGATCATAGCTTCCACGTCACGTTCCCGTGCCACTGACACACGTCTTGGTCGCTGGCGAATCGGTGCTTCACTTCTCGTTTTTATTTTGAGCTTTGTCTTCCCTATGTCGGCATCACTGGTCGAGAAAATATCGGCGAACCAGTTTAACATCCTCTCAGCCTTGGTCTTGTCTTCATCTGACAGGGCACCCTGGCAGTCCACCAAAAGTGAAGACACGTCGAATCGTGCACCTTGAACCTTGGCGCTGGTAGGTTGCTCTTGTCATTTACGCATCCAAGCCGCTCCTTCATAGTTGCCCAATTCAGTCCCTTCCTTGAGCAACACTTTCTTGTCACTTGCATTCATTGCGCGTACCGATGAAACTTTGGAACCCCTTACCAAGGTTCGTGCAATCTTCCACGAGGCACCTTTCTCTAGGCCTTCGATAAGTACGCAGCGGTTCTCTCGACCAGAATTCCCTGGTAAACAAACTGGTACAACCGTTTCCGACCGCGGTTGAAGCGTGACATTCTTCAGGCAGTACACTTTGCCTGAAGTTGCACCTTCCATGAAGACTTCTTCCGAGCCACACTTCAACACTCTCTGGTTAACATCGATCTCGCAGCAATACTTCCGCATGAAGTCTAGGCCTAAGATGCAGTCGTCCACTAAATCGGCCACTATGACTTTGTGACGGTAAACTTTGTTGCATAGCTTCAGATCCACCTCCATTTCGCCTCGGACAGTTATGTGCTGACCGGTAGCTGTTCTCAGATTCACACATTCATTGTTCCTGAAGCAGCCCCGAATAACCCTTCTTGCCAGATGGAAACCGACGACTGTCCGAGAAGCACCCGTGTATAATGTCAGCTTGCATGGTGTTCTGTTAATTTCGCCTTCGATGATCAGACTGTTTCCGTCACATGATTGCGAGATCGAGATACTTTGGGCTCTCCCATTACCAGCCAGCACCCGCCCCGCAGTCCTGGCTTCTACTCGTTTCCCTGCTCTCGCTGCCTGGCAGGCACATCAGACGACCCCTTTGGTGGAGACAGGGTGTCATCAGGCTGCCTACGCTTTGGGCAGCTCAAGCGGATATGGCCTCTTTCTCCGCAGTTGTAGCACCGAGGTGACGACACAACTTCCCTGATTCGGGGACCTCGATCGTCGCGTCGCACTGCGTCCACCTCCAGAGCGTGGGCTAAGGCGTCCTTGAGGTCTTTGAAGTGCCCAAGCCTCACTGCTGCTCTTACCTCCAGGTCCCGGATCCCATCCGTAAACGCCTGTACGAGGTTCCCGTCAATAAGCACAGGCGACGACTGGTATGCCTTCCTGACCAGCTTTTCCACCTCTAGAGCCCACTGCTGCAGAGTTTCTCCGGTGCGTTGTGTCCTGTCCTTTAGCTGAGCACGATAAACGTGTTCAAGGTGCGCGTCACCGTATCTCGCCTCCAGCGCCTCCAGGAGCTTTTCGTAGGTGACGTCTTGCCCGAGTGCCTCCAACACTGTCAAGGCCCGGTCGCGAAGGCCCAAGGTTAGGGCGGTTAAGGCCTGTTCTTTGGTCCACCCATTCGATCGCATCACAGCCTCAAACTGGATCTTATATGCAGACCATGATGACGAGCCATCAAATGGTGGAACCTTAAACCCACGAAGTGAAGGTGCTACAGCCGCTGATGTCACTTCGAGTCCACGCAATTTCTTCTCCATTTCGTGGTGGTCATGTACACGCTTCTCTCTGTCGCTGATACGGGCCTCGTGCTGCTGGAGTTTCTCCTTGACCGCCTTCAAGTCCTTCCCCACTGCGGCGCTGAGGTCCTTCATGAGCACCAGCTGTTCTTCTAGACGGCGGGCGTGCTCCTCCTTATCGCGCTGCAGCTGTTCCTCTAGGCGGCGCGCGTGCTCCTCTTGACGGCGAGCCTGCTCCTGTTGACGGCGGTCCTGCTCCTCCTTGTCGCGCAGTAGCTGTTCCTTTAGGCGGCGCGCGTGCTCCTCTTGACGGCGAGCCTACTCCTCCTGACGGCGGGCCTGCTCCTCTTGACGGCGGGCCTGCTCCTGCATGAACGCCATCAGAAAGTCTCCGAAGCATCTCTGGTCCAGGTCTTGCTGGCGCTGGTTCCTGGTACGCACTCCTTCAGTTTCTTCCGTCAACATAACCGGCATAATTAATCCCTTTCTTCTGACACCAATTTGTTACGAGCTGGGGTTCGGTGATAAATTAAATTGCACTATGCCACTTAAACTGAACTTTATTTAACACACAACAACACTTATACACACTTAATTCTCAACACTACTAGAAACACCACTAAACACTTCCGACTTACTTCCCTTCGCTTGTTGATCGCTGTCGTTTATTAAACTGAACTGTCCCTACTCGCCCGTCCGCGCGGTATTTATACCGGCCGGAACACATAACTAGTCTGTTCGAGACACTTCACGAAATTTCTGGTAACGTGTAACGTGTTCTAGACTTGTGTAATTGTTCTAGTATTAACAGCAACGCCATCTATTAGAGGATAGATGAAACAGCTTTAAACCACCGATACATCTAATCTCTTTTAGTCCTTTCATTCACCGATAGATGGCGTTATTTTCAATTATCGCCATTCGTAACAGTAATTTAATTGTCATATAATTACTAAACTAAAGTTTGTATTCTGTGGCGACGACAAATGTATCTAATTGAATATGTGAACTTGCTATTGCAAGCATAAACTTATAAATTTTTATAAAAATCGAAGATTTATTAGCCAAAACTTATTCATTGGTTTACAAACCATTATCGTCTTGAATCGCACCAAAAATAAAAAACGGTACAAGTCAAAATTGGTATGTATAGCACTGTACGTAATTTATAGTTTTGAAGCCTCGCATTCAACGTATTAAAATAAAATTTTATAGTGTTACAGCTGTTTTTGTCACGTTTACTCTAATCTCTATCTATCTCTTTATATATCTATATCGTCACGCATGTCTCCCATTGGGGTAGGAAGAGACTATGGAACGCCACATGTTCAAGTTCAAACATACCTCTTTCGCTTCATCGACATTCATTAAACTCATAATGCATGCGCGCCGGTTATGAGTACTTTTATTTATTGATTTATATTTATAGTTTCACGCCTGTATCCCCGAAGGGGTATGCAGAGGTGTAAATATTACACCCACATTTCGCCATGAATTGTTAGGTCCCACGTAATAGGGGGCGAGCCTATTGCCGTTACCCGGCACATCACCAGATTCCGGACTACTACTGAATATTCGGAAAAACCCAGTAACCCTTTTGCCCGACCCGGGAATCGAACCCGGGACCTCCGATCAGCAGTCGCATACGCTATCCACTGGACCACGGAGGCAGTCTCCGGAGTACTTTTCATTTGGCCCTTTTTCAGTACGTCACCTATTTGGTCGACGTCCCCTACCACTTCCACTCATTCGTGCACGATACACTCCTTTCGTATTTCTTCTTTCATCCATCCGTTCCAAATGTCCAAACCAACGCAAAATTCTCTTTTTCAATCTTTATCACTACACCTTCTTTTAGACCACACTTTTCCCGTATCACACTGTTACGCACTTTATCTATCAAACTTACTCCGCACATACTTCTTAAAGCTCTCATCTCCACAGCAATGATTCTACTTTCATGCTTTTTCTGCCATACCTATGATTCAATTCCATACAAAAGTCCCTGTAGTACAGCAAGGCGAGCCTTACTAGGAATAATTTCGCTACTGATGATGGACCGTAGGGCGCCATTCACACTATTGCCTGCTTTCACTCTCCTTTCAACATCTCCCTCACTTTTTCCATCTCTCGTAAACAAAGAGCCTAAATACACAAACTCATTCATTTGTTCCACTTTTTCATCTCCTATCATATGACGTTAAACTGTCGTGCATTTAGTATTGCGCTAAATGCAGTTTCGCCATCTAAGGGCTATGGGAAAAATTCCCAAAGTAGACCCGGATGGTACAGACGGCATTAGTGTAGGATGTCGACTCAGAGTGGCGGCTGATAAACGTCTCGCACGTCAAAGGTGGCACTCATGGACCCAGTTAGGCGGTTCACTACGCACCTACCAACCCGCATTAGACAAGCGCGGTAGGTTAATTGTCAAATCCCCCACTTTTTTCTCATGACACACATAAATAAAAATGCGCCGCAAGTACCCGGCATCGATTCCAGTAGAGCCGACGCTGAGATAGACATTAGGCAAACTCTCTCTGGAATCAAGGGGCCTCAAAATCCCCGGGTGGGATTCCCATGTCAGACGACTAGATCACGCTTAAAGGACTCAGATAAGTTTTATATATTAACTTTAAACACAAGAACACTAAGAACGGAAGAAAGGATTGTAGAATTGGAAAATGCCTTAGAAGATATAAGGTGGGATTTGATCGGTTTAGCTGACGTCGGAAGGGATGGAGAAGACACCGTGGAGAAAAGCTCGAACATATTTTACTACAGCGGTGGAACGAACAGCAAATACGGTGTAGGCTTTCTAGTGTCCAAGAAATGGAAAGACAGATTTTAGAATTTAAGGCTTACTCAGACAGAATAGCAGTACTTAGATTCCGGATATCCGACAAAAAATCTCTAACGGTGGTTCAAGTTTATACACCAACATCAGACCATCCTGACAACGAAGTGGAAGCATTTTACGACCTCTTAGACGAAGCTTGTGCCGAAAATCGTGGCACCTGGACAATAGTACAGGGAGACTTCAACGCCAAAGTTGGTGCTAGACAGGAACTTGACAATAGCCACGTATTCGGTCCATACGGATTAGGTATTAGAAATAAACGCGGTACTAGACTTCTCCAATTTGCATACGGTCAAAACCTAAGTGTTAGCAACAGTTACTTCTATAAAAAGCTTCATCGTCGTTGGACCTGGCGATCCCCAGATAAAATTACCAAAAACGAAATTGATTTCTGCCTTTCTTCACATGAATATCACTAACGTAGAAGTTACATACATATCGTCACGCCTTTTATCCCCGAAGGGGTAGGCAGAGGTGTATTTCTACACCCACTTTTCGCCAGATATACTTTAGTCCCACGTAATAAGGGGCGAGCCTATTGCCGTACCGGGCATATTTCCAGACTCCGTGCTGCTACTGAGAATTTCATGACAGAAATTGGGTTTTTAACACTGCCCGGCCCAGGAATCGAACCCGGGACCTCCCGATCCCACGCGCACATTTATGCCGCGAGACCAACGAGGCAGTCGAGAAGAAGTAGAAGTTCTTAATTATTTAAAATTCAGTTCTGACCTATACGCACTACTCTTAAATTCTGTCAGAAAATAGACCGAGCTAAAATAAAAAGAAACTCAATTAAAAGAATAAATAAGTCTACAATCATAGCAAACCAAGACCAATTTCTTTTAGACTTAAAAAACAGTTTTAGTTTACTCGATACTTTTGACGAAGATAATGCACAAAACCAGTACTCTAATATACAAAATGTTATTAAAAAAGCCAGCAACAAAATCAAAACTAAAAAGCACAAAGAAAACCAACTTAGCCAGCAAACCAAACAGGTGATTAAAAAAAGACAGAAACTTACTATGTACACACCAGCATACAAAGTTTTAGATCGACTCGTCAAGCGTATCATTCGTCGAGATTTGAGAAACCGCAACACATATCTCATCAAGATTACTTTAGAACAAAATCTATATTTAAGATCAGCACGACAAGGGATTTTACAGAAAGGCCGACCAACGATTGCCTCCTTAAGGGATCACATGGGTGTAAGACAGACGGATAAGAGCAAGGTTTTAAATATTTGCACTGAATACTACAAAAGTCTTTACAGCGAAACATCAACTTCTTTCTCTAACATTTCTCCATTTTCGGATTCTTATCGCATCCCTTCTTTTACTCATTGGGAAGTACGCATGGCCTTTAGAAGTATGAAATATAGCAAGAGCCCGGGTGAAGATGGCGTAACAGCTGAAACTTAAAAAATAGGAGAACCACTTCTTCTGCCGCATATAACCAACTTCTTCAATAGTATTTTGACAACTGGAATTCTTCCTCAATCATTTTGCCACTCACAAATCATCCTTCTCCACAAAAAAGGTGATAAGTCGGACATAAACAACTACCGCCCTATTAGTTTGGTCTTACATATGTACAAAGCTTTTATTAAAGTAATCGAGATGAGAATATCGCGCACACTCGACAAACATCAGCCTCCGGAACAAGCCGGTTTCCGCCGTAGCTTTTCTACTATTGATCACCTTCATTCTGTCAACCAAGTCATTGAAAAACATATAGAATTCCGACTCCCACTCTATATAGCATTCGTGGATTATACAAAGGCCTTCGATAGCATTACTCACAGCTCAATTCTTACTGCCCTTTATAAACAAGAAATCGATCTCCCTTATATACAACTGCTGCAAAATATTTATCAAACCAGCACCGCCGCTATTAAAATTGGTTCATTGACAGGACCATCCTTCCGCATCAGAAAAGGAGTCAAACAAGGAGACCCACTATCCCCAAAATTATTTACCGCTGTACTAGAGGACGTGTTCCAAAAGCTGGCAACAGGCTGGGCGGAAAAGGGTGTTATGTTTGGTGACAAAAGATTGTCCAATCTCCGATTTGCCGACGATATTGTCCTCTTTTCGTCAACAGCTTTCGAGATGACACAAATGCTGGAAGACCTTTGTATGGCTAGCCTAGACGTTGGACTCCAAATGAACATGGCAAAGACCAAGCTGATGACGAACACCATACATCGTAGAATCGTAGTGAGAGGTGCGGATGTTGCATACGTCGATGAACATATGTCTATCTTGGTCAAATAGTCTCTTTCCAGGCAAGACAAAACAAAGAAGTCGCTAAACGCACTGAAAATGCCTGGAGGAGCTATTGGGCCATGAAAGGTCTGATGCAGGGCAATCTTCCTCTTTTCCTTAAGAGGCAGATCATGGACGTGTGCATTCTCCCCATCCTCACATATGGCTGTCAGACTTGGTCCTTAACAAAAGAACAGAGATCCACGCTCGAGATGTGCCAAAGAGCGATGGAACGGAGTATTCTGGGTCTCAAATTGACAGACCGGATAAGGAATACAACTATCCGTTCCATCACAAACATCGCGGATGTCACTCGAAAAGCTGCCACGCTAAAATAGAGCTGGGCAGGACATATCTGTCGCATGTCAGACGACAAATGGGCCAAATTAACAACTCTATGGACCCCCTCAAACGGCAGACGACATCGCGGCAGGCCAAGACGGCGATGGCGGGATGAACTAGACTCCTTCAAAAAGGATTGGTTCCAGGAAGAAGAAGATAGGGACTTGTGGAAGAAGAATGGGGAGGCCTTTGCCCTGCAGTGGGACGTTACAGGCTCATAAAAAAAAGAAACATTATGTTACATTCAGTTATACTGTATTCCCTCTCTATGAACATGACCTTAGTCTTGCTTACATTCACTTTCATACCCTTTTTCTTATATGCCTCATTCATTACGGTGACCATCTGCTGTAAATCTGTAAATCTGAACCCGATCGTCAGCGTATAGCAGGGTCTTAAACACAGATTCACCCATTCTTAATCCACATTCAGACTCTTTCAGATGGGTCAAACAACTGTCCATGGATAGATTGAACAGCCAAGGAGACGCTACACATCCCTGTCTAACACCACGATCAATGTTAAACCAGTGCGTGTAGGCCCCGTTTATTCTGATACAGGCACATGAATCTCTATATAAGGATTCAAGTGCCCATATCAGACTGCTGCTCACTCCATACACAGAAAGTGTTGACCAAAGTTCGTCCCTCACCACTCCATCGTTCATTTTTCCAGGTCAATAAAGGCGCAGAAAACCTTCTGGTGTTAACTTAAGATTTTCTCTGCAATGCACCTTAAGGAAAAGACTTGATCCGTACATCCCATTCCCTTTCTGAGTCCCGCTTGCACATCCCAAATTTTACTGTCCGTTTCAGAGATCACTCTTTCAATCAGTATCTTTGCATACAATTTGCCAACAACACTCAGGAGGCTTATACCACGATAATTTTTGCATTCCTGCTGTGATCGTTTTCCCTTGCACAGTGGCACAATTACGGCCTTGTTCCAATCACCTGATACACGAC
The DNA here is from genome assembly GCA_944739405.2 of Euclidia mi. NCBI lineage: Eukaryota > Metazoa > Arthropoda > Insecta > Lepidoptera > Erebidae > Euclidia > Euclidia mi. The sequence continues at coordinate 29,898,333 of OX123195.2, forward strand.
CGGACCGCCAACATTTATTGAGAAGTAGGTACAGCAGGCTTGCAGTGACGCCTTCGCCTACCTTGAGCATTTCAGCAGATATCCTGTCAAATCCCGCAGCCTCACCCGTTTTTATACTTTTCATTGCATTCCATATCTCATCCGTACTTATATTACTTTCACAATTATCTTCCTCATTCGCTACTATATTCCTAGTGTCACTTTCTCCTCGTTCAAACAAATTGTCAAAATACACCTTCCACTGATCCAAAACTTCCCCATGCTCTCTTATAATATTTCCAATGTCCTACTTTGCCTCGGGCTGTTCTAACCAAGTGACAGAATAATTTGATATTGGCCCGAAAATGCTGAGAAAACTTTCTATCAAATTTTTCCTTCTTTCATTTCATTCTTCTTTCTTTCTTCTCACTGTCTCTTTTACTTTATGTTTCAACCTGTCATACTTTTCTTTCACTATCCTCTCATTGTCAGTCACACTACCTTGTAACCTTTTGTTGGCTCTTATGGCCAGCGAGTCCATCCATGCTTGGCGCTTTTCTGCGACCACACCACTTACTTCCTGATCCCACCATTTTTAACATGCTGCCTCTTGCTTACGCCACATACTTGTTGTGTAGCTGTCTCTATTACTCCATTCTTAAACTCTTACCAAAATTCTTCTATCTCGCAATCATCTTACTCAAACAAGTCTTTAAACCTTTCTTCCAATGTCTCTTTATACTGACTACGTACATCCTCTTCTTTAAATCTTTCAACTTACACACTTTCTATGGCAGGTGAGTGTATGCGAGGGCGATGGCGCCATTTAGTGGTTAGTCCCGTTATGCAGCTGACTACCAAAAAATGGTCACTACCCACATTTAAGCCTCGATACACTAACGTTTAAAAGAAAAAGTGAAAGATACTAGATCTTTCACTTTTTCTTTTAAACGTTCATCTACCACAACAAAATCTATCATACTTATGTCTGTCTGCCTTTGCAATTTATACATATGAATCAACTTGTGACTAAACAAAATGTTTGTCACCACAAGTTTTCTCTCCAGCAAACTCTCACCATTTTCATTCACTCTCTCGTCACCAAATCGCTCTAGAACCCTTTCACATCCATCACGAAACACACCTACCCATCCATTAAAGTCGCCTAACATAATTATTCTTTCATCATTCTCACACCTAGCAAGCACATCTCTGACCTTGTCCCAGAATTCTTCTCTGACATTCAATTGTTTGGACATGTCCGGAGCATAAACACACACAACAAAGACGTTCATTAATCCAAGTTTTAATCTCATCCAAAGAAGCCTGGAGTTTACATATTCATATTCTTTCACACACTCATTCATCCTATCCGACAGTATCATTCCAACTCCTCGGCTAGCTTTTTCAGACTCAACAACTCCAGACCATTATGCATGATACCGGCCTTGAGTACTTGTTGACCAATCTTTCTTCTTCGTTTCACTCACTCCTAGCTTATCAATTTTCCTTACATCCATCATATCACACAATTCATCGATCTTACTATCCGCTCCTCCACAATCATTCACCGTTGCAAATAGGCATTCTCTAGCCCTCTTTTTGCCTCTGTTAGACGAGGAGACAAAACGTGACGTGTGGCAAAGCGCGTTGCCATTGGGAATTTTGCCTTCCAAGATACGATGGGGCAGTCTGAGCGACAATGCTCAGAGAGGGATTCTCCGGTAGATCCGGTACCCTCCTGGGGTAAAATACACTCTAAAATGTACTCTAATGTGTCGTAACAATAGTTGTTCATAACAAGGAGTACAACAATTCCCTCAGAGGACTGTACTGTATTAAGAATAACGCTTTATATAATATTTTCAGCGGAAAAAGTAGCACCTATTGCTGATGATCTCCCCTATGTACCTCCTCCCCTATGTACATGTTTTATGTGTCTCGGGGAATAAATATTCCCCGAGACACATAAAATAATAATCATGCAGTATTCGCACATTGTGTTTCAGCGACAATTTATAGCAGGAACGCGAAACATTATAGTGATTTAGCATTCAATTATATTTTATTAGGATACCAGACGATGCGCGCAGCTACGCCCACCACTATAACATTTGCCCGATCCCGTGAGAATTTCAGTAAATACCTTCTTAGTGCACCTCTACGTTCTCCAAAGGACATACAAGCTAAATTTTAGATTCCTGCGCACTTGTAGTTTCGGATCTAATAAATGTATAGCTAATCATTCAATAATGATTAGCAATGTCGTATATTAGATAAATGAAAGCGAATATAAAGAACAGATTCCTCATTAATTTAGAATATATTGCCACTTAATAATAATCCAACTCGCTAATACTAGATAGCCAACTTTTCTTTTATTTGAGATTTATAAAAATCATTAGCTTAATCAATTTCTACCTAAGAACTATTAGTCAAAGTCTTTATTCATTAGGGCTTACAATGCGAACTTATCATCAATTATCACCGGTTCAGAGCATTAGGGCTTCTGAAATCATCCACAGGCATTTTTATTCGGATTTTATCTCTTTCTTACCAAATTAATTCGTATGTAATAACTACTGCATAGGCGAGCACTAATTTGTATGAAAATCAATAGTTCATTTCACAGCGACCACGTTTTGTGGTCATTATGGACCGCGTATATGATACCGAAGAAGTCGCTACTACGTTACATACATTCACATATATAACCACAGCTTGACGCTACGGTGTGGTTCGAATGTTATAGGTGTGAATCAAATCATCAACATCAATCCTTAGAGCTTTTAAAAATACTAGCTCTAATATCGCAGATTTTTTTTAATGCATTGGCTTTTAAAGGGGCCATTGCGAAATTCAAGAAAAGCGTGATGTTTAAAATGGACTATTTTATTCTTGTGTCAATTATTTAAAACAATTAGGGCTCCAAGGCTAAATTCTTGGATGCAGCCACTGCTTTTTACTACAGTATGCGAGTCTGTTTCAAACTTGTACGATTTATACTCTCAATTTCTTTTGGCTTTCAGCCACCACAAGGGAATGTACCTTCATATTATAAAACAAACATAACATTTGAAATCATGGTGAGAACAAACACGCCTCATGAGAACGTTGAGTCGAAAACTTATTAAACGACCACTTGTTTTGGCTTTTCGCACGTTATCTCAATTCATGAGGCTCAAGTGTTGAATATATAGTTATGAACATAAGCACATCAAAATCAAATCACAGAAATCCAATTGATGTATCCATTTCTCCCTAAGCCTTTTATCAACCAAAAGAAACATGATCAACGAAAAATTCCCATACCGCTGTATTACAGACACAAAAAGAGGGACAAGCTATAAGGAAGAAGAGAGCACTGGAGCAATAAATCAGTGTCTTGGGCGGAAAGAAATAGAGGATCTTTGTTTTTCGCGAGCTTTTACGGATGCCTATTTTAGGATAGAGCTGATCGTGCGTGTGGGATGAAAAAGTTAATGTATCTTACTTGTGGAGATAGACGATAATAATAAATCTTTATTTGCATAGAAAATGGCTTGAAAGCTGGTGGATACAATTTGCATTCTTAGTTGTTTCGCCGCGTCATACTAGTGTATATGTACGAAAGTTAAATGAGATTTTTTCTATAATATGGAATATATTATATTTGGCCTCACATTAGCATGGGGGTGAGAAACGAAAGTACGCCATCTGTCGCAATAAGTCGACATATTTGTAAACAACGCTGCGGTAGCTCGGTGCATTAAACACAGTGTGGTCATTTTTGGGATCCGTACCTAAAAGGTTAAAAAGCCTCCGCTGTCTGTCTGTCTGTCTGTCACCAGGCTGTATCTCATCAACCGTGATAGCTAGAAAGCTGAAATTTTCACAAATTATGTATGTATTTCTGTTGCCGCTATAACAAAAAATGCTAAAAATAAAAAATAAAAAATATGAAGGGGGGTCCCATACAATAAACGTATTATTTTTCATATTTTTGGCTCAATATTACTAACGGTAACAGGTAGACGCTTAAAATTTTCACAGAATATGTAGTTATATGTTACCTTTCAAAATAAATAATAAAATAAAAAAAAGTAAATATTAAGGGGGGGCTCCCAGAGAGTAAATTTTAAGCAATTTGTTTTTAAGTAATTTTAACAGGTAGAAACTTAAAAAACATTTAAGTATACATAAAACAAACGTGATTTTCTTTAATAGATGATGGTACGGAACCCTTAGTGTGCTAGTCCGACTCGCACTTGCTCAATTTTTTATAATTGCGGGCGAACGTAGTATTCAATGTCAACAAATCGGTTCGATTTTTAGTCCGACTTGCACTTGCCCAATTTTTTATCATTGCGGGCGAACGTAGAATTCACTGTCAACAAATCGATTCGATTTTTAGTAAAGTAAAGGAAAAGTGAAGATAAGAGTTCAGAAGTGCACTTGCGAATATAATAAATTTGGTTCTTTAAATAAACTTAGCGTATCGTACAAAGTGGGTCTCTATTGCAAAATTCCCAATAAATGTTTGTCCATAAAGTGATTAAACTATCAGAATAGCAACCTTTAATCCAACAATAACACCTAAATTATACTGAATAAATTAAATTATTGCACATAATATTGGTTTTAGTTGAAGCGTGAATGTGTCTGGCACGCGTAATAATGTAAACCCTATGCAATTATGCATAGTAATCATTTAAATACGAAAGTGTCTGTCTAGTCTGACTATTATGCTTAAACGGCTAAACCACAGAATCGATACGTACCAAGTAGTATGTGTGCAATTTACACATATTGAAATAATGTATCACAGAATCTCATTTATACATTTAAGTCATTGTATGGAGTCATTTGTCTGCCAACCCGCACTTGGCTAGCGTGGTGGACTATGGCCTTATCCTTTTCATAGTTAGTAGAAGTTTATGCCATAGGTGAGTATATATACAGAGCCGATGATTATAATGATGATGGACCCATTTTGAACCCTAAAGAATTTTATGCGCTTCGTTTCAAATTTAACCCTAGAGTACTAATCTTATTTTTTTACTGCTTAATACTAATGATCGCTCGGGAGGCTACTTCATAAATGATACAAGATTTAAAAAAGACTTTTATATTAAAAATTGTTTGAAATTTAACAAAATAATGAAGAAAGACCTTGTTTCTTTGAATGCACTGGCACATTTTCTATAAAATTATAATTTCAGTCTTAAAATCAACCTTAAGTCGAACGTAACCCTTGTTTGAACAGTCTTTAGAATACTAATAATAAAAAATAAAAAGTCCCATATAGCGTTAAAACGTTATATCACATAAAAGTAAAATTACCGTTGTAATTATAAGATATTTGGATTGACAGTAAATTAAAATCAGACTATATTTTTCCATCAAAATTACAGCAGGATCGAGATTTGGTTTGTAGAGTGGCTTCTAACTCGGCGCTTGTGCTTGCTTGTATTTGAGATGTTCGAGGAGGAAAATCCAGATTGTCCGGAGCAATATATTGAAGATCATCTTCATGCTGGCACGAAGGATCATCCACACTGTCCTCTGAATCGTAATCCTAACCGTCATCTTCAGCTTCACTGTCCGATTCTTCGTTTTCCAAATATTTTTTATCTAGTCCTCATCGAGATACATCTATGAAACAAAATAACCAATTCTCAGTTAAATCAAACAAATAAATAAAGAGATAATTGCAAAAAACTAAGAAATAGGATTGGTAAAAAACTTACCTTTAATACTGATGATCGCCTCCCAGGCGAACGTGAGGTCAATAAATCGATTCCTGCGTATTCCCCGCTGAACCTGTGACCACTCTCCACTGCGTCACGGGGTGCACTGTATTGGCGCGAACGCCCCGCAATACATAGACGTAATTTAAAAATATTCTTAAAAAATCAACCGAACGCGGCCTCTCAGGCGATGATTAGTATTCTAGGGTTAATAAAGGGCTAAGTAACCCTTTGACTTCTGAAAGTCTTGAAGACTATGGGAAGAAAGTCATCTAGCATCACAATCATGTCCTAGATAGTAATTTAAAACCTCGCTAGCTCAATATGATAGGGGAGACCGAGGGGAGTTGAAACAATTTTAACATTTTGTTCCCTACACCAAATACTATACACAGAAATCGTTTGATATTAGTACCAAAAAATAGGTCCTTCTTTATACTTGCGAATAACTATTAGAAAAATTTGACAACGTTAAATATTGTGGTGAAAAATGGACTTAACCGCAACAACTCAACTTGTTTCAACTCCACTCTTACCGAGGTAAGATGAAATAGGGGTCGAGGAGAAATGATACATATGACTTTTTATTAGTATTAAGAGCTGAAAATAAAAAAGCAATATAATTTTAAATTATTTATAAAAATGAAACTTTTCAACTACTAAACAATTTTTTTATTAATATTATGTATTTATATCAGTTTAATAGATAACTACAGGTCTCATACAAACGTCATATATTTCGCGGCTCGCCATTCCTGTGTCCGTCTTTCTTTTATAATCAGTAGGCATGCTGAAACAAAATAAACATTAGCTGAACAAAAAAGAATCATATTTTTTATGCCCGTTAATCAGTGAACAACGAGTAGAGTTGAAATAACCTGTTTTAAAGTTCCTCGGGCAGAAAACTCCTCTTAATTTTTATTTAATCCACAATCCACAATAAAATACACAGAAATCAGTTATCCATAATATATAATTATACTAAATCTGTAGTCAATGAGCTATTGAAACATGTATAACTTAAACCAAAATACAAAACCTTAATCAGAATATAGGCATCGTAAAAAAACGTTAAATACTTACTTTTTACGATTTTTATCACATGGCAGCCAGAACTCCAAAACCGCGCGACTTAGACCACCAATGCCAATTGAAAATGGGTGAAAAGCAACGTTGCCAACTAGCTAACGGTTAAGACTTTTGAGAAATGGGCACTGTTTTAAATCAACTTTATTTCAAATCCCGTCGGTCTCTCCTACCTTAAATAACGATGCCATTACAAACTAAAAAGCCGCGCGAACAGATCGATTATATCAAAACATAATGAGATAATATTGTGTGAGTAGTATCTACACCAAACAGGAAGTTATAATCTCTTCGATAACGTATAATGTTCGAACATATGAAAGACCAGCTGTTGCTCGTGTTTTCAGAGTGCTTTCTCCGAAATCAGCGGACTTTCAAATAAAATTACGACCTGTTTTGTACGACCTTATGGACGAAATAATAAAAATATTTTTCTTCAGTACCTGAGGAAAATAATTCGTAAGAGAAATTCACTACCCATTTTGGTCAAATTGTTGTCATAGTCCTACAATCTATCGGAATAAGGACTATTTATTTTGATATTTGTAAGTCTAACATTAACCCCTTAATAGCTTTTTAATTGTGTCTGGCATTCCGGCATACAAGAGGTTAATCTTAATGTAAGCAACCTTTGAATCAGTTACTATAAAAGTAAAATAGGCTTGTGTCCACTAAGACTAAATTGGTTTGATTGTAGTGTCTATAGATTCATTATTATTTGTAGATGTCAATAAAGTTTATTATTTATTATAAAAAGGGAAGATTAAAGTTATTTTTATTCTAAAACTAAAAATAAAATATATTTAACTTGTGACAGTGAACACCAATCAGAGAGCATAACGTCACACAGTGCGTCCGCCATTGTTGTTATTGACGTATTGATAGTAAATACAACTAAAACATCAAACTTTGTACCTGTCAAATCGAATATAACAAAATAAAAGTAGGTACACCAGACCGGACGTCATTCACGGTTTGTTTTGTTTTGCACTTCGTGACATCACTCAATCACTATGATAGTTTACAGCGTTTAAGGGTCAAATTCAAAAAGATTTTAATAAAGCCGTAATTAGTAATGTTGCTAATCGATTTTTGAAGAAAATTTCAGTTATTTCGGCTTAACACCTTATAAAGGAACGAATCAATCACTAATTACATTTTAGGACACAAGCCTATTATATTATTTTTAAATTACTTTGTTTGACTCGTTGTTTAGTTCTACGGTCAATTAAATTTAATCTCATTATATTTGGCACCAGCTTGCACTGGTAGATTGCACTTAGCTTGAACTGGTAGATATTTCTGCTTTTTACTTTTCGGAGTACTATACAAACATTCAACCAATGGACACAAAGAACACAGTAGTAGAGCCTTGCTGATTTCAGCATGAATGGGCCGGCTCGACCGGGGAAGTACTACCCTCTCACAGAAAATCGACGTAAAGTAACAGTACCTAAGCTGTTGCGTTTCGTTCGGTGAGTGAGAGTGCCGGAAGCCCTATCCCCTATTCCTTCTCCCGTATCCCACTCCTCGTCATATCCCTTTTCTCCACCCCAAGGGGCGGCAACGCACTTGTGACTCCTGCGGTGTTGCTTGTGTCCATTGGCGGCGGTAATTGCTCGTTTGCCGCCTATTACTAAAACAAAAAAAAGTACATGCAGACTCAAAGATCAATTAGGTATGATGCAGTTGTAGTGTAATTAGAGACCAGATATGACCGAAAAACTAATAAATAAATATATATATATATATATATATATATATATATATATATATATATATATATATATCTTCTAATAATCAGGACGACAAAGTTCCGCAATAGATCAAATCAAGAAACCAAGAATGTGAGGAAATCATTGATAAAAAAAATATAATCAACGTATACGGAACGTTTTAAAGAACTCTAATTTATTTGTTCTAAAAAGTCCTTTACAAATCATAAGTGCAGCTTTGTTACCCAGTTGAAAAACAAATCCTAGTTTAAGGTTTTAAAAGCTTAACTTTGTGTTATTTAAAAAACTTTTATTCATAATTTACACAAGAAATAAACCTTGAAATTAATTAGTATTATTACCAGTCCTAAACAGTATAGAATACATCTTCTAATGACCAGGACGACATAACTCCTCAAGAAACCAATAACATAAGGAATTCATTGTTAATCAACGTATACGAAGGTTTTGTCCTGTATCACTCTTATCTCTCTTTTTGTTTCCTTTCTTATTGCTGCCATTGTTCGTATATTGGTTTATACTTTGTAATAAGAGTTATAAATAATAATCGTATTTTCTTTATGATATCTGTTATAATACAATTCCAATGTTTTTGTATTGGTCTGGTCGATGTAGGCGGAAATATTATAACGACGGTCTTATTGTTATTGAAATTCATATGTATACATGTTTGGTAAGATTGTGTCATTTAAATGTCTATGCATTTTACTCGTTCAACTAATACTTAAATTAAACAATTACTTAGCGAGTTTTTTTAAATTAATTTAGAAATCCGATGAAAATATAACTTTAATTCCGTGGTTTGCCAAAATTATGATGAAAACTAACAGATTTTATTTATAATACGGAATGAATTTTTTTAAGATTTAAAGCATTGTCAAAATGAGCTTCAGTATGATTGCGTTGTTGTAATGATTTCGTAATATCAATCTGCATCAGATGATATAGAAAATACTACAGCTACAGACTATGAATGAAAAAGATGTAATTTATATCATGAACCCGATGAACTTTATGCATAGATATGCATAAAGTTCATCGGGCTCATGATACTTTATGCATAGATATGCATAAAGTTCATCGGGCTCATGATATAAATTACATCTTTTTCATTCATAGTCTGTAGCTGTAGTATTTTCTATATCATCTGATGCAGATTGATCGAATTACAACGCGCTGAATCGAATTATCGCTGACCGAATTACAACGCGCTTAAGCTTAAATATTAACATACTTACTTCTCAATATCTGGTCTCAAACTTCACCGTCTAAAATACATTAAAGGTTACAAATAACGAGCAAAAATAAATCTCATAGAAAACATATTTAGTTGAAGATTGAGCGTTTTATTAAAAGCGTACGTGGCTACAATAATATCGCATTAATCATAGTAATATGCTTTCAGAGAGACAATGTCGGGCCTAAAGTCATCATAGTTAATGGTCGCATCTACGTGGGTAGATGTGACCATTAACTATGATGCTACTACTACTACTTTAGCGGAACAAGCGGTTAGTCGGATTCAACTAATATACATCGTAGTTTTGCACTCGTTTCTTGTTATTACTATTTGACCGACTATTTAATTCGGTTCCGTGTAATTATAACCTTTTCCATGTCTCACGGCTACGTGGGAAAAAAAAAACACATCCGCTATTATATATTTTGCCGAGAACGGGCCTTTTTTGTGTTCGTAGTTTATTTTATCATACAGGAATTATTCTAAAAGCTCGAACTACTATTAGTAAGTAAATAAACGTAGAAGCCTTTTGTTCTGATCGTTGCAAGGCCTGCAGTGTTGCAGTGTTTTTTGTCAGGATTATTGGATTGTCATATTTCAATACTTCAGAGTAAACATCGACGAACTGGAACATAACTGCTACTAAAATGCGACTAAAAATGACTATCCTGAATATTGAATACTATAGGGAGAGTCTAATTGATTTCCCATTGCTAGAGCGACGATCTTATCTTCGAACTTCCGTTGTTCACAAATTCTTTCCATAAATTGCCAATATCTTATAAAGACGTCCAGCTCATGTCGCCTTTTCTATATTTAGCATTCGATTTGCAGTGTTGTTATGTCAGCCTACTATATGTATATCTGGCATACGACAACCGTACAACGTTTTGTCTTCGCCAACGGCTGGGCTCAATCGATGGAGTATGTGGTAAAATGTGAGTCTGCTGGAATTCGCAAATTAGGAAAAGTAGGGAGTCGGTCATCTACTTTCTATACCAGTTTGTTGATAATTTTTGGCAGTTAGTATTTGCCACCGTGCACCAGTGTCCATAACGTTCAATCTGATAGGAGATATTGAAAGAGAAAGTCATTCTGCGCTGACCCCAAGTAATTTGAGAACTAGGCAGGCAGAATAAGATAAAGACTAGTGTCCACAACGCACAAGTGGAATAATACCCTTTTCAAACCGAGTAAAGCATGACTCAGCAACATGATAGTTTACATATCGCAAGAAGCTTTAAAGAAGACACACCTCGCTTGCGTTAACCTATCAGCTATTTAGCTTCATTTCAGCTCTGAAATTCGCATCTGAACGTTTCAAGAACGACCACTGAAACTAAAAAAAAATGCCTATCGAAATCTGATCATTTTCCAAATTGCCATTCATTGACCTTAATCGCTAATATTATTAATTAGTCAGTTCGGCACGGTATACCGTTGACCTGAAATTTGATCAGAAATGCTGATAGAGAAGTTATTTATTTATTTTATTTTTAAACTCACGCCTGTATCCCTAAAGGGGTAGACAGAGGCGAAATATTACACCCACATTTCGCCATGAATTTTTAGGTCCCACGTAATAGGGGGCGAGCTTATTGCCGTTACCGGACACATCACCAGACTCCGTGCGCTACTGAGAATTCGGAAAAACCCAGTAACACTTTTGCCTGACCCAGGAATCGAACCCGGGACCTCCGATCAGCAGTCGCATACGGTATCCACTGTACCACGGCGGAAGTCAGAGAGGTTAGATTATTTTTAACTTAATATAAAGCACACCGCGCTTTATATTAAGTTTAGCGGGTCGGGTAAGATATGGTGTCTATAGTATGATGACGAATATGTGGCAATTACGATCATATATAAAAAGTTGTATTTTCATACAAGTACCTACGGAATAAAAAGGCAACCATTTTAGCTATTATCAGTCATCATAATACAAGGAAATTAAACATCAGCATCAAATTTTGAGCATAGCACAACTAATGAGTTGTAAAATTAATGAATTCACCTACCTATTTTCTAAAGACTAAGCTACGCCTTCATTAATTTCAACAAAAACTTTAAATACAAAGCACTTGTCCAAACCATTTCAGCCCTTGCCCATTATTTATGATTTACATTATTATTTGTGCATTAAACCATCTAGGCCATTACCCCAATATACCAATTCGTTACTTACTTGTAGATCAACTATGCACGGAGATTTACAAAACAAGGGAACTAAATTACCTAATAAAAACGATTTAAAATATTGCAAAGGTAGGCTTTAACGGGAGAGAAATGAAACTATTAGATGCAGATTATAGACTGATTTATTTTTAGAAGTACATACGATATATAAAACATTACTGGATACACGTTACATTATATGTACATAGATGGCTAGATAGGTAAATAGGTAATAGGCTAAATATATGATTATAACATCCTTACATCTCCCTTCGTAAGGGTAAAAATAAAATAAAATAGATATTTTTATTTTATTTTTATGAATAACAATTCTTGATGAATAACATATGGTTAATTAATACATTGCTATTATAAAGCATAATTTTAAGTATACACATAAACTAGATATAATACCTGAATAAAATTAGGTACCTACAGTTATTTTATTGATCTGTTGTTTGTTTTTTTTTATCTACACTCTTAATTCTCTATCTACTTCTTAATTTAAATATTCAAAGTAAATATTATTTCATTTATGCACAATATCGATTTTTCCATCTTTCATTATCTTAACATTTGGGGATAAATCTTGTATCACCCTATAAGGCCCTAAATACAGTGGCGAAAGTTTGTTACCGGTTTCATTCTTTACTAAAATCATATTATTTTCTTTATATATAACAGGATTAATAGATTTATCATATTTTTCTTTCCGAATCAATTTGGTTTTAATCAAATTTTGTCGAGCATCATTCTGTGACTTTTGCAGTATATATTTTAGTTCTAGTGGATAATTCTCATAGTTATATAACGGTCCAATTTCCCTTACCAAGTTGCTGGGCAATATACACTTTTTCCCATACACCAACTCAAAAGGCGTATAGTTGGTTTCACTGTGAACTGACGTATTAAAAGAGAATGTCCAATATGGCAACCAAGTACTCCACGTATCCGGTCGATTCTCACATTGAATCCGTAAAAACGCACCTAAATGTTTGTGTGTATTTTCTAAACTACCAATGGTTTCATGATGATAAGCAGTACTACTTAATTTATTAATATGCAATAAAGCACAAACCTCTTTAAACGTTGCAGAGATAAATTCCGACCCTCGGTCTGTCGTAATTGCGTCTGGAATGCCATGCCGTAATATAAAATTATTAACAAAAGCTTTGGCTACTTCTAGACTACTTTTGCTTACGAGTGGATATGCTTCTATATACTTTGAAAGTTCACATTGGATAGTTAAAATATAAGAATAGTTATTTGCATCCCTATCTAACGGTCCTACTATATCTAAATATAACTTTTGAAAAGCAGAAGTTGCTGTTGTGGTTATAGACATAGGTTCTTTAACATAAACAGAATATTTCTGTTTATGGCACTGTTTACAGTGTTTTACAAAGTCAATTACATCACGATCCATACCTGGCCAAAAGTAATACCTTTTTATGTTGTTTAACATCCTTTTTTTACCTGCATGTCCACTCGTAGGTAAAAGATGGAAGTCATTAAGTATAACACGTCTATCATCTTTATCACAAATTCTTTCAATGTCATTTAATACGCATAGGCGTGGCCCTGACCAATTATCACAATTCTTAACTGCCTTACAAACTTTTTGTATAAATAACTTGTTATTTCTATCTTTTATTAAATAAATATCTCATCAACCATAATTGTTTTACAAAATGTTTCCATGTCTCGCACAAACTCACTTGGCGACACTTGTGCTCGAGAAATTGGATTAATAGATATTGTTAATCTCGAAGGCACATACAAAAAAAGCCTATTTTCATTGCCCATCTCCTTATTTTTACGTAATTTATTTATATCTTTTTCACTTACATATCTCATCTCTACCAATCCCTTAGATTTATTACATGTTTCTATAACCTTTGATAAAACAGAGAATTGGTCACCAAAATTACCTGGTTGTGAAATATCATAATTTATATTTTTATATTTTGATCTTGTCATAACATTTAATATATTTTCAGTCATATCCTTAAGATCCTCAGATGTCACTACTACTCTTGACAAAGCATCTGCAACAGGATTATCAGCACCTTTAATATATTCAACAATAAAGTCATATTCTTCTAATGCAATTCTAAATTTCATCAATCTACTGGATGGATCTTTCATGTTACATAAATAAACGAGAGGTTTGTGGTCTGTTTTGATGATAAATTTGCGTCCTTATAAATTGGGTCGAAAGTGCTTTATAGCCCACACAATAGCAAGTAGTTCTTTTTCAACTGAGGGATAGTTAATTTCAGAACGATTAAGGCATCTACTTACATATGCTACTGGTCTGGAATCTTGATTTGTTAGAACAGCGCCGATGGCATATCCTGAAGCATCTGTTTGTAGAATGAACCTATTACTGCTAGAAAAGTCAGGGTACTGTAAAACTGGCGGAGCTATGAGACTTTCTTTAAGCTTATTAAACGAACTTTGACAAGCAGAATTCCATTCAAATTTAACGTGCTTTTTACATAAATTATTCAGGGGTCTAGCAATTCCAGAAAAATCTTTAATAAATTTTCGATAATAATTTGCGAATGCCACAAATCTTTTTACCTCATCACTATTTTTGGGAATGGGATATTGTTCCATTATTTTTGTTTTTTCAGGATCTGGTAGTAATCCTTTGTTAGTAACCATATGACCTAAATAAAGGATTTCCTGTTTTAGAAAATCGCATTTTCCAGGGTTAAGTTTTAAATTAACTTTTCTTAAACGAATAAAAACATCCTCTAAATTTCTATTATGCTGCCTGAGCGATTTCCCAAATACTATCAGATCATCCAAGTAAACAAAGCATTTTTCGTTAGTTAAACCTGCCAAAGCCATGGTCATCATTCTTAAGAATGAGTTTGGACTAGTTTTTAATCCCATGGGCATTCTGGTCATCTGATATTGACCTGAGTGGGATGCTGTATATTTTCTACTATTTGGGTCTAATTTTACGTTAAAATATCCTTGCTGCAAATCTAAAAGCGAAAAATAGATGCATTCTGATAGAGAGTCTAATATCTCAGTAATATTTGGAAGGGGGAACTTATTATCTTGTATGGAATCATTAATCTTTCTGTAATCTATGACTAATCTGAATTTTTTATTACCTTGGCTGTCTGGCTTTTTTGGTACTAAAAGAACGGGACTAGACCATTCACTCGTTGTAGGTTCTATTATACCTTGCTCTAACATTTCATTTATTTGTTTTGTAATTTCAGATTTCTGAAAATGGGGTAATCGGTATTGTTTTGAAAATATAGGTTTTGTATCTGGCTTTAAATTGATTGTATGTTTGTAAATGTTAGTAGTAGTTAATTTGTCTCCAGGGAGGCAAAATACATCGGAATATTTAGCACATAAGCTTTTTATTGTCCTTTATTCTTCCGAATTTAAATGAGATAATGATAGCTTTGAAAATAGTTTCTTTATTCTATTTGCATTTACATCTATTTGATCGAAATTACAGATATGAAAATCACTACCGGGGTATATGCGTGTTTTTATTTTGTTCAATGTTATCTTATTTTCAGTAGTGTTTAATATTCGAATCGGAATTCGACCCTTTTTGGGAGATACTAAAGCGCTGGCCATGAAAACACCTTCACTTAATTCGGTTGCGCACACTACGCATTCTTCATTATATAAGGTGTTTACGTAATGAACACTCTCTGATCTGGCTGGAATAACGAATAAACCACTACTATAATTATTATTTTTGAATAAATCTAATACAATTCCTGAATTATTTTCTGAACGTAACGTTACAGTCATATTTACTAAATCTATATTTCCTTCATATCTATTTAAAAATGCAATCCTAAAATACCATGTGTCTTGCACGGTAATTTATTAAACACAAAAAATTTATTACTGTTTCATTTGTTTTCAATCGTAACCAGCTATATCCGACAGCTTGTACTTTGCCACCTATACCATTTATGGTAACATTGCAACTATGTATTGGAATTTTTAAACTTGTAACAACATCAAGAGCTACAACTGAAATGGACGCACCAGTGTCGAGTAACCAAGTGTACTCTTTACCTTTTATGTTTAGCGAGACATATAAACAACCATTATACGAAAGTATGTATTCGTTAGGCACGAAAAAACTCATCTAATTGTAAATTATCACTGTCATTATTACCGTTATTATTGCCCGCTTTGGCCATCACTCGAACAGTATGATCGTTAGCAGCAGTCCTCTCTGCATTCATATATTGAGTATTATAAGACTTACCTGCTTGATACGGCTGATTTGACTGAAAACCTTGAGCCCCTCGGCTACCTTGCCAACCACCTCTGCGTTGCACGTCGTTCCGGCCTCGTTGTTGCCTGCCACCTCTATATTCACCTCTTGTACGGGGAAACCTGTTAGTCTGAAACCATGTCCTTTGACCTCTATAATTATAAAAATTATCATGATTACGATTCATAGCTAGAACATCCGCAGAAGTAGATGGTGCCAAAATTTCTTCGTCTACAGCTCCTTGGACTGCATCTTTCAAGGAATTATAATTTCTTGCTGCGATAATTGTGCTCAATCTTCGATTTCTCAATCCGTCCGCAAACCGTCTAATAGCTACTCTCTCATAATGTTTTTTTAAAGCCTGAAAACTTTCATTGTCGCCTTCGGACTGCGAAATCGTAAGATTGACAAATAACTCTGAAACCTCTTCCCTAAATTCGGATATAGTTTTATCGTGTTGTTTTACCGATAATAGTTTACTTTATAACGCCACTGCAGATGTTTTGGGTAACAAATATAATTTCATATCTTGTATCATATCATTAACGCTATCATAATCAGACCGTAATTGTAGTTTAGCTCTCTGAGAAAGCCGACTTTTCAAAACAAAAGATATTAGCTTTGGCTTAGAACTATTTTCCAAAATTGATTCGTGGTATTCTATTCCATCTATTAATTGCTTCGTATTTATTTCATTGTTCGTCATAACTGGTAACAAATTTAACGCCACTTTAACATCGCCTTCGCTCACATACTTTTGAAATTTCGGAATAAATATCTTTTATATCTTTACAATACTCATTTATCAAAATATCTTCCGATTCATCAAACCTTTTCACTCTTCTAATATTGTCTAAATAAGAATTTATTGTTCAAATACTAATTTTGCTTCACTAAACTTTATTTCTATAATTTTTCCTTCCCTTCGTGATGGGCCAATCTTTATCAGATACTTACTAACTTCACACAATTCTTCATACAAGCTTTTTAAATACTCCGCCATAAATTGTAATTGATCATACTTTTTTTACCTATTCATTTCATACATCAAGGCCCGGGCCCACAAAGTGTGCAGTGTAATTTATTATGTAGATATTGTACTACATTACATTACTATGAATTTAAATGCATCAATATTTTACTTTATAATTATTTAACACGATATATTTCTAAACATACTGTTCATGTCCATATTGACCATATTATACGAGCACAAATTACCTTGATTACGAAACCATCTCTATGCAGTTTGTTATTATATTGATACACTTTACAAACGACTCATTATAAAGACACTTTTATTTCTGCTAAAGAGCACGCAACTTTAATATGCACAAACGAGAATCAAACGAGAACTAATGACCTTGATTGCGCGATCCGAAGAGATGTATGTAGTTATATGTGTATACTCTGTAAGCTATGATATATATATGGTAAAGTACCATAGACGCAGTATAAACACTTATTATTTCACGAAAATTGTACACTGTTCACACAATCGAATCCTGAACCTTTACGTCAGGATTAACTCGATGACGCCTGTAAAATGACCTTCTATTGGCACTTGACTCAAACTCGTTCCGTATCCAATTGAAATGGCATTTTCTGTAGATACGAAATGCCAAATACAAGACACCAAGACCCATGAGCAGTACTATGATAGTCATGAGAATATTGGTCGAAGATAAATGAGATTTTATTTCTTCCACTCCAGCACTATTTACGCCACCAGCCGCGTTTTGAACAATTACTGTTTCGTCTTTAGACTGCGTTTTGCCCATTTTTCCTATTATCGTATTCACCGTGTACGACAATAATGTCACCAAACGTTGTTAGTTTTATAACACGCGTCGTTAAAAACATCTTAAAGTCGTCCCGAGAGCGCAATGTTTATGAAGAATCCTTATACGGCGCGGCCGGGTCAGGTTCGCATAACTTAAATCACGGTCGCCATGCAAAGGTAGGCTTTAACGGGAGAGAAGTGAAACTATTAGATGCAGATTATAGACTGATTTATTTTTAGGAGTACATACGATATATAAAACATTACTGGATACACGTTACATTATAGGTACATAGATGGCTACATAGGTAAATAGGTAATAGGCTAAATATATGATTATAACATCCTTACAATATATTATCATTATTTATCATTCGTCATTACCTTTTTCGCTCGTCGATCGTTTAACGTAATTATAGTTAACTAACTTAATAACATGGTTCCGCTCATATCGAATATCGCTAAAAGGTTTTTTAATTTTGAAGTGGTATTTTATAAGAAAAGCCTGCAAGGATCAGTGTGATGTTTCTCGTCTAACAAGATAAGTAAGAGTTAAGAAGAAAAAAAAACATTAAATACATATAATATGTACATGATAAACAGCATTTACTGGTCTCATAATTACAGTATCAATGAGCCAGGAAAAATAGCAAGCTGAAGTGTCAGTGAGGTGGTCACATTTGTTGCACAACCGTTGACCGTGACCGCGCCATAGCAATCGAAAAGTGCCAAACGCTCCGGCTGGATGATATGACGTTATAGGCAAAGTGCCGCAAAAGCAAAGCAGTCGGAAACAAATAATTCAAAAACTGAGCTCACAGAGGCGTGCCATTACACAGGCCTACATCCTGCAGTAGACTACAGCAGGCTGAAGATGATGAATGAGCAGCTTATCCATCCAAAAAAATACTAGCCCTGCGCAGAGTACAGTTTCTTAGAAACTCATGAACGTCCTTGTGTTATTCCGGTTGCATCCAAGGCTCGTTTATTACCACGCTATTGGTCATGACCCACGCTGACACAATATCGAATGTGGCGGAGCAGAGCGCGACATGTACATGGAAATACCTGCCGCTGCTGCCTGCCATCGCTGGTCGAGAACGCAACTAGAAGCCCGGGGTCGGCGCACTAGTTTAACAATATTCAACAGAATATAAGCTACTTCTATTTTTAGAATACAGTTTCCTAAAAAGTAACATAATGTTACAGTTACCTAAAAAGTAAATGGTATAGCAAATAATGTATAAAGCTAATTTCCCGTAGGTAAAATCACAGGAAAAGCTAGTTGAAAGGTAAATTAGCTCTGTAAGCTATTTGAAAGCGTTACAAATACCATTTAGAACTAGTTCAAACAAATAATTATTATAGATCTTGAAGTTGTTTAGTAGTTGGGCGGTGACTACTTAAATCACTTTATCCGTTCAATATATTATTTTAATGGTATGATATTAAATCTGTATTAAAATTGTTATTAGTTACAAAAATAAAATATTGTTCTGGTGCTATTGGATAAATTATTCACTACTAACATAAATCAAAATTCACCATATCTGTTAACTTAAATAGTCTTTCGAGATATATACCACGAACCTTTCGATATTAAAAAAGAAAAAAAATATTTTTAGAGCTATTTTCGATTTCCACCACAATGTCTATTTTGTAGTTCTTATTTTTCTTACATAAAAATAATTTAAAATCTCATAAAATAGGCGAATTAACCTTAATTTAGTATTAATCCTCAATGGCTCATTTACTTCACATTAATTTATCGAACCAATTTTCTTGGAGACTGGACTTATATATAATATAATAATAAGTAAATCATCAATTTAAAACAACTAAACAAATTCTTGAACGAAAGGAACAAAAGCCATACTTCAGCGATGATGCTATATAACTTTCGCTCTTAATTGCGAAAGGGGAACGCTTAGAATCTATCCAGTCATGTCTTATAAAACTTTAATATTCTCGCGTTTGGTGTAATTATATTACGTAAATTTTGAACCGTATACAGTTCAGAAGTTACTCTTTATGAGAATTATATTAAAATAGCTTACCTTTAACCTTTTCATGTCGAAAAAAATTGATAAATGCAGGTCACTTTGTTTTTTCTTACACCATGTGAAGCATTTTTCCACAATACACAAAAATTATTTACGAACTTCACTTTCTCACTGCACTAATATTGACACGGGTAGACGGCGCGACGGTTATATACAATAATTTAGCACAGGTCACCGATATCACTTCACAATAAGCATTTATTCATAGCAGCGAAAAACTTGCGCCATTTTGACGGTCCGACGCCAAACATTTCTAACTCACAAAACATATTTATAACTATTTATAGCAAAAACACTACGAAATATTTAATTAACAATGGATTCTAAGACAACTTTGTGAGAAACTTATCTATATTTAGTAAAGTAATTAATAAATACTTACATATAATCATTTAAAATATGGAGGACGGCTAGCGGCCAACGCCCGAAAATTGCATCACAAAAATTACTAACACTTTTTTTTTGGTAAATGTTTTTATACCTGGCAAAAAAAAAATTTGTAATTTGATATATAATACTAATACAATCACTTAGCGTTTACGTTGAGAACATTTTTGAAAAATCACAAATTCAACTTAGTTGATCGCCACAGCGCAATATGGCGGCACGGAGAAAACTGAGCACAGAAATTAGCAAACTTGTTATTTTTCTCGGTTACAACTTGGAAATATGGTAAAAATTGATGGTATTATGTTGGTTAATCTGTATTTAGTCGATGTACGTTTTTATTATTGTAGCCAATCACTAAGCAGGCGGCTCAAAATCGGTCTGTGTGGAGAACCTTAGGGGAGGCCTATGTCCAGCAGTGGACGTCTCTAGGCTGACATGATGAACCAATCACATAACACCGGAGTGAAGCATACACAATTCCTTATGGGCACACCGTGCCCGTAGGCCAGTACCGGGCTATTTCTCTTACGGGCACACCGTGACCGTAGGACACTCAAGGGGTTAAATATTTTGGATATGGCCTCTTGTTCGTAATAAAGTTCTGAAGGTTAAAAACATTTTTTACATTGTTGCTTGTAAATGCTTGTATAAGGAGACATATAATATCATGTTTCATCATAGTAAGCCTGTCACAGTCCTCTGCTGAATATATCATGGTTACTAAAGCTAATCTGGAAAATAATAATCAAAAATATAAGCGGCATCAAGTGGAAGGTACTTTCAGTTATATGTGTCGTAATGTTTGCGCATTCAAGTTTGAACTGTTTGCCTGTTATTAAATGACTAGAGGATGCCCACTGCTAGGCCCGCGCCTTTTATTTTAATTTAACTTTTCCGCCTGATCCCGTGGGAATGTCAGGAAATCCAATCTTAATGCACACCTGCGGTCCTCAAAGTCAAGTTTTAGATTCCTGCCCCCGTAGTTTTGGCTGTGCATTATCAGTCAGTAACGCAAATTTTATAAAAACAGATTAATATAAATTATCAGAATACAGTCACCCAAGCAGATGAAGCCACTGCGTAAAAAAATTTGAACTTTTAAATATTTTCACGCTCATCATTGTAAGAATATATTCACTTATAGAAACGAGATTATTAAGGCTTCCATGTAACAAAATAAGTACAAGATATAAGACTGAGTCATGCTAGACGTCCTCATTAAAAAGGGATAACCCTCGGCATTCATATAATTCCGTCACTTTATTTGAATTCTTCTTTATAAGAATTTTCATTTATCCATTCGGGTTGAAAAGAGTTTTAATGGTGTTGGCGTATGTATTGACACGGATATTTCCTTTTAGCTTTAGCCTAATTGGATTAACTCCGCTGAGTAAAAATCATAGTAAAAATCATGGCTATGAATCCTAAGTTTGTGGGTTATTTTTTCCTTTCTTTTTAAAATATCATTATAGAAAGACTTTGATGGACTCTCTATAAAATTAAGCAGAGCTCACACGGATTCTTGGATGGGTGACTCCTTGTTTGGTATTTACATAAGAGCGCTACCATGCTTCAAAGAAAACGTAACGTCTGTCCTAGTTCCTGTCTCGGTACAAAAATCTTTAGATCGTGTTGGAGAACGGGCAAAACTTTCACACGAAGACAAAGAAATAAAATCGAAGAAGTAATAATAGTTTATTGCGATTTAAGAAATCAGTGACAGAATAAAAATTATTTTCTAACAACCATTGTTTCAATTTTTTGCAGAATTGATTAAGTGGTAGATTTTTTATGTTAGGAGGTACAGCGTTGTAAATTTTTCCACACATGGTAATACAATTTTTGAGATACATTGTCGTTCTTGGTACTCTTTTTAAAACAATTTTGTCTGGATTTCTAGTGTTTCGAATGAATATGATTTTAGCAGGTTCAAATCGACTGGGGTATAATTTAACAAATTTAGCTGCTTTTAATATGTAAATACAGGGTAGTGTAAGTATTTTAAACTTTTTAAATAATGTCTTACACGATTCCCAGGGCGGTATACCAGCAATGGCTCTAATAAATTTTTTTTGAGCAAGAAATGCTCGTTGTATTTCTGTAGAGTTTTCCCATAAAATTAAACCGTAATTTAGAACAGGGGCAACATATCCGTGATAAGCTGCTAGGACCGTTTTTTCAGTTGAAGTCTTACGTAGTTTATAATGAATGAAATTTGTCTTGTCTAGATTTACCATTAAATTATTATCAGTGAGCCATTTTAATATAGATTGTATAGTATTATCCATGTCAGTATCATTTTTACAAGTCATTATTAGGGAAACATCGTCAGCAAATAAAATACAAGGATTGGGAGTAATGTCAGGAAGGTCATTAATATGAATTAAAAATAATAATGGTCCAAGAACGCTTCCTTGTGGAACACCATAACTATTTACATGATAGGTTGATCTATATTGTTCAAGCTCTTTATTTCTATTAACATTATCTATTTTTACAGCTTGTCGCCTATCTTTTAGATACGTTCTAATCCAACTTAGTGCTGGTCCTCTGACACCATATTGATTTAACTTTTTTAAAAGCGTTTCATGACATACAAGATCGAACGCCTTAGACATGTCCAAAAATATCACAGTAACTACTCTATTATTGTCTATATTATCAATTATTTTACTTACCAAATCAAAACACGCCAATTTTGTCGATTTTCCCCTTTGAAAGCCATGTTGTTCTTGTCGCAACACATTATGTTTTTAAATGAAACTTGTAAGACGTTTATACATTGCCATTTCAAAGACTTTTGACAACATTGGTATGAGAGATATTGGTTTGTAATTACTCATGCCTGTTTTTTTATGCAAAGGTTTCACAATTGAGTATTTAAGCACACTAGGGAAACACCCGTCTTTAAATGAATGGTTAACTAAATGTGTAAGTATCGGACTAATGTCTACTGAACAGCTCTTGAGAATATTTGTCGCCATTTCGTCATAACCGACCGCATTACTATTATTCAATGACATAATTATAGAGTAAATTTCATTACATAAAAATGGTCGTAAGAATTATATTGCACGAACTAGCCTTACTTGTATTGTTACGGAACTAGTATTAATATGTGATAAGTTAGCAAAATGTGCATTGAACTCCTCGGCAATGTCGTACGGATTATAAAGCAATATATCATGTTTACTATTAATGCTAGTTATGGTCTTTATTTGTTCATATGATGTCGATTCTTCTTTCATTAACCGCCATGACATTTTTCTCACATTTTTTTATTTAAGCATCATGTCACGGTTAAAAAATTTTATAGACTGCTCAATACAGTAACGCAATATTTTTGAATATTTTTTTATATTGAATCATTGTTCTGCTACATTTATTATGGTAATATTTATATCGCAGTGAGCGTTTTCCTTTTCAGGTAACTTTTAAGTCTTTAGTTATCCAGTTTTTTGTTTTAGCTATGTTAGATATTTTGACTTTGATAACTGGAAAACACAATTTGTATAGCAAGCAACAAGTTTCATGAAATGATTGGAAGGCAGAGTCAAAAGTGTTTTGTTCAAACACTTCGTTAAAACTTAATGAAGCCAAATGTTCCTTGAATTTAATTATGTATTGCTCATTATAATCTCTTTTAAAGATGTAATATTCAGTAAGCGGTTTCTCTTTCTTTGGTGTTGGGATATTAAGTAATTGAGCTGTATTGTAGTACGTGAGTGGTGGCAACGGATATAGACTATACCTAGACCCGAAACAACAATAAAATTTGTCCGCCACACAAAGTGTTGTGTGACGAAATTCCGAATGCAACTATACGAAAGAGCAGTGGACTGAAAGAAGATGTGGTGACAAGGATTGAGAAAGGAATGCTTAAGTGGTTTGGACACGTGGAGCGAATGAGTGAAGAAAGAATGACGAATCAGATATATAAGGCAAATGTGTGTGGGCAAGTCGGTCGCAGCAGACCTCGGCGGACATTCTTCGACCAAATTGGAGACATCCTAAGAAACGGAAAGGTCCGAAGTACCCGCAACCGGCGAGCATGTATGAAAAGAGTAATGAGTGTAGAGGAAGCGCGTGAGGTTTTTTAAGGATAGGAGCAAGTGGCGTTCTGTTGTCTCTGCCTACCCCGACGGGAAAAAGGCGTGAGTATATGTATGTATGTATGTACAAAGTGTTGTCTTGTGTGGACATTGAACCCACAACACTGGATGCAGTGCAGTCGATTAAAAGGCACTGTGAAAGCGTTCTGCGAAGGAACAAATACCTAACTACACTAATCAATCATTTGTCTTCATTGGTATGTCAGTCATATTTTAAAAATAGCAATAGATATAGATAGTTGGGGGTAGTTGTGACCACAAGTAAAAATTTTAGCTCTCGTTTTTATAATCTTTTAATAATTAATTTAAACACAAATTCAGTATTTTTATGATTTAATATAGAAAGTGAAAGATATCTCCTGTCTAAATTCACCGTACATACAATTAACCATGGAAGCATTACTTTCATTTGCTATTAAATTCATTGATGGCCGCCGACCGCCCAAAACCGCCCATTGTCCTTTGTCAACTGCACTAAATGGATGCGAACAGGCGAAATGACCCTACTATGGGTACTAGATAATGGATAAACATACATACCTATAGTTATACTTTTTTTTGTAAATACATAAGTATTTATATGTTATACATAGAAAAACCCAGATCAAGACAAATATCCATATTCATGCACACAAATGTTTGACTTGAGCGGGAATGGAACCCGCGATCTTTGACGTAGCCGTCGCTTACACTCCCGCTACGCCAACCGGCCGTCTAGGGTAAACTCGGTAGGGTTACATCGTTTTATTACAAAGATGCCGTAGCCACCTCCAGCTTCATCATCAGACCCCGAATATCATCTAGGTGTACCTAAAGAGCTCCCCAAGACAAATTAATCCACCCCAAACTTGGTGGGCTTAAGTATGTCGTTTTATAACAGAGATGCTGTGGCCACCTCCAGCTTCATCATCAGACCCTGGATATCATCTAGGTGTAAAGTGCTCCTCAAGACAAATCAATCAAGCCCAAACTCGGTCGGGTTATGTCGTTTTATTACAGAGATGCCGTGGCTATCTCCCAGCTTCATCATCAGACCCTGGATATCATCTAGGTGTAAAGTGCTCCTCAAGACAAATCAATCAAGCCCAAACTCGGTCGGGTTATGTCGTTTTATTACAGAGATGCCGTGGCCACCTCTCAGCTTCATCATCAGACCCTGGATATCATCTAGGTGTAAAGTGCTCCTCAAGACAAATCAATCAAGCCCAAACTCGGTCGGCTTATGTCGTTTTATTACAGAGATGCCGTGGCTACCTCCCAGCTTCATCATCAGACCCTGGATATCATCTAGGTGTAAAGTGCTCCTCAAGACAAATCAATCAAGCCCAAATTCGGTCGGCTTATGTCGTTTTATTACAGAGATGCCGTGGCTACCTCCCAGCTACATCATCAGACCCTGGATATCATCTAGGTGTAAAGTGCTCCTCAAGACAAATTAATCGAGGCCAAATTCGGTCGGTTTATGTCGTTTTATCACAGAGATACCGTGGCCACCTTCCAGCTACATCATCAGACCCTGGATATCATCTAAGTGTGAAGTGCTCCTCAAAACAAATCAATCGACCCCAAGCTCGGTTGGCTTACGAGGCCATCTGCCAGCTTTGTTATCAGACCAGCAAAATATAGTGCAACATTTCCTTGCGAATTTAGACCTTAAAGTACTTAAACCACGCACATAATTCGAAAATTAAAATTGATTAAAGAGTTGAACGGTAGCATTATTGATAGTACCGTAGTAGGTAGGTTGAGCACCCTTGAGGCACGGTAATAATATCTAACAGTATTGTAACTCCATACAAGCGCACGAAACTCGAGTTATACCTACGCGCCTCGAGTAGAGTACCCATTAGACTGGGCGGACTGTGCCTACAATACCCACAGCCGCTATCGTGCCGCAGCTCGCATGCGGCGCGTCTGGTAGGTATATAACTCACGAAGACGGCCGAGTTACAATACTGTTAGATTATATTACCGTGCTTGAGGGCCTCAACTCTCGAATGACCTTGCACATTGCACAAGGGCTACCTACGTTGTCGTTTTTCGTCCACGTTAATAAATTTAAGACAAGTAAATTGAATATAACGCCATCTACTGATGTTATGTACCATTAAGCGGGGGTACAAGTGACGTCACGCGTCATCTGGCCCTAATTATTTTTCGATTCGATACGCGTAGCGACATCTTTCGTCATTTATGTTAACGAATTATCGAGTCACATTTTTTTGTTCGACTTTGTAAGTCTATATTCTTACTCGTCTCTGATTATAATTATATTCATATTATATGTACTGTGTGCTAAAAGGGTTGGTTTTATTTGAAGGTCGGGGATAATACTTTAGCTGACAGCACTTTTGCTGGTGTTGTTGTTTTTGGGTTGGCTCGCTACGTATATTTAGCACCATTGAGTTTCCAACTACATAATAGTATTTCGTGAAGAACGAAAAACTAAAAAAATATTTTTAAAAGGCTTCAGTTATATTTTTGTTGGTCGTATCTAGAGGGTATGGAGCCTTAATTAGTATAATGAAACACACATAGCTTTAGAAATATAAATAAAATGAAACTGAAGGTAAATAATAATAATGTATGTGATACGTTTCTTCGGGTCCATCCAGGCTGGGAGTCGCGGCAAAAGTGGTACTAATCGCAATGGCTTATTCTATTTCAATTAAATTCGTTCAGTAGTTTGTCGTAAAAAAGTAACATACGACATCCATTCCATTAAGCTGCACTTGAAAATACATTTATTGGCTTAACAGTGCAAATATACCTATTTATGTACAAAAATCATTAAGTTCTTACTTTAAAAGTAAAAAAAATAGAAATAAAGTAATTTACCAACGCAATACTTGCTTCTACACTCTAAACAATTTGGTTTTACAAAGGGGCGCTCCACGACCGATGCCGGTGTTGAGGTTGTAAAACATATCTTTGATGAATGGGAGGATTCACATGATGCTTTAGATGTCTTCTGTGATTTGTCCAAGGCCTTTGATTGGGTAGAACATGATAAATTGATCAAGTAATTACATCACTATGGTTTAAGTAGTTCTCAAGAGAGATATGTCAGGATCGTTGCAAATGGCGTTCCGTAGTCTCTGCCTACCCCTCCGGAAAACAGGCGTGAGTCTATGTATGTATGTATACTTTGCATCTTCTTAATTCATATTTGAGTAATAGGATTCAGAGAGTTGATGTCATAGGGACGCATTCACATGGGTATGTAGTCAAAATGGGCATCCCACAGGGTTCAATCCTCGGGCCTTTTATATTTTTAGTGTATATTAATGACTTACCACACCTCGTAAATGAGAAGCACGAGATAGTACTGTTTGCTGATGATACCTCACTATTATTTAAAATTTTAATTATTATTTAAATTATAATTAAAACGCCAATAAATTGATATGGACGACGCGATGTAGACATGGCTATCTCAAAGGTGGTTAATTGGTTTGGGGTTAACAGCCTGCTTTTAAATAGACAAAAATCTAAATGTATTCGATATTTGATGCCTAACGTCAAAAAAAGTGAACACCTCAGTAAAAATTAAGGAAGATGTGTTGGATCTTGTGGATAACAGCCAGTTTTTAGGCATTACGTTGGATTCGTAGCTGCAATGGGGACCACATATTAGTAAATTGTCGAATAGACTCAGCTCTGCAGCATACGTAGTCAGAAAAATTCGCCAGTTAACTGACATTGACACAGCCAGGTTTGCATATCATAGCTATTTTCATAGTATAATGTCATCCGGTATTCTCTTGTGGGGAAATGCTGCTGACATTCAGACCATCTTTGTTCTGCAGAAGAGAGCTGTAATTTGGATTATGGGGCTTCGTTAAGGAATAAATTTAAAGAAATAAATATTTTAAAAGTTAAACAGTTGCAAGCCAGTACATGCACGGTGTAAAAAGACCCATCACCGAGCCGAAGTCTACTCGTTCGTGCCTACACCGGCCGTATATACCTACAGCGTGAACGTCAGCTGGTACCTAAGGGCGGTTCCAGATAAGCGTATTTTTCTGTGTGTATACGGTCGTTTCAGCATACGCGCTTACACGCGCGCTACATTACGCGCTTCAAAAAACCGAAATCGCGTAAACGGGCATATTTCGGAATGTTCGCTCGAAATGGTAGTGACATCGTGTCTGTGTCAACATGGACTCTGACGGCTCAAGCTTATACGAGCTTAGAAGCGCATCAACGCTCGTACAAGTTGCGCGTGTGCCAAAAGGGCGCACCTATACACGCCTACATGCGCTTCCAAAAACGAGTTTATACGCGCGTATAAAACTCTTATCTGAAATCAGTTTATGATCACGTGGTTGCGCGGCCGAAGGTAATGCCCTCCAGCTGATTGCTGGTACCGCATACAATGCGTTGAGGGAACTTTAAAGCCGTTTATTTTAGGGAAATATTGACAATTTTTTTTATGTTTATTTGGAAGAAAGTTTACATTTATCATTCAAAACACAATTTTGGAATAATTAGAAAAAAAATGTCGTCATTTTGAGACTCAATATCTCCCGAACCAGGAATTTCCCAGGTATGGTGCCGAAGTAAAAATTTTCGTAATGATTGGTACAATATGGGGTTTCAGTTTTCTTTAACCTCTTGTATGCCGGAATACCAGACACAATTAAAAAGCTATTGTGTCTCGCGTAGATCTGCGTTCCGGCATACAAGGGGTTAAGGGTCTTTTTACACCCTGTATATTCCAATCTTAAAACGAAGCCTCATACTCAAAAAAGTGATATCCACAATTTAAATACTAGAAATAAGAGTAAACTAGTAGTGCCGTCCACCCGGCTAGAGAAAGAAAATAATAAAATCTTTCAAAGGCCAATGTGTGCACTTTTACAATAAACTACCAAGTAATATTCAAAATTTAAATTTCAACAACTTCAAGAAGGTTATAAAACGAAAACTGTTTCAAAAAGGCTACTATTCGATAGTTAGATTGTGACGTCGTGCCCCGGCGCTTGCGAGCCTCGCGACGAGTGACGCACTGCAGTGGGGAGCCCTCTCCCGCTCGCCGGCCCTATATATACCGGCGACACACGTGGTTGGGCCCTCTTTCTGCTTGGAGACAACACGACAAAGCTGAGTACCCATCCGAAGATCTGTGGAGTGCCAACCTACCACCCACGCCCTGGATAATTGTCTAGTCGGCTAATCTCAAGTGTCAGTTTTTTTGTGTAATTAAAGTCATTGTGTAACTGGAATATAAAGCGAGTTTAATCTTTCCTGGTGATATTTTTTATTTATTTCCCGTAAGACAACCTAATTAGCTCTCTTTAATTGCTCGGCGAGTGATCGATCCCGGCTATCCCGTGGAAATCAATCACTCGTGCGACAAGATTATATTGAAGATAAAAATGCTTGGGATTAGCTTGTTTAGTCCCATGGGCCATTTTTTTCTTAACATTTCTAGGTTTTTCTTTTATTTATTTGAATTTCTGCCGAACAAATTGACTCCATGCTGCCTGATGTTAAGCAGTTAGTGAAGTCCCATAGTGATGGCCATCATCCCAATAGCCAGCATGGCATTATGGAATTATGGCCCTAACCTTGACGGCCCCGCTTAAAGGACCCGGGATCATAAGTGGAGGGAAACACGTGGACTGGTAAAGAGTTCCACATCTTAATGGTACGGCAGAGATAAAAGGCGCCGAACCGTTTGGTGCGTGACGGTATCTGTTCTACCGTGTAAGAGTGGCACCTCAACCCAGCACGTGTCGTTCGGGATAGGAAAGGAGAGGGTGGGATTAGTTGAAAGAGCTCGTCGGAGCACTCACCGTGATAGATGCGGTAGAAGACAGCCATTGAGGCCACGTCTCTGCGTAATTGCAGTGACTCAAGAGTTTTAGTGGCCTCTGGATCCCCGATGATACGGACAGCACGCCGCTGCAACCTATCGAGGGCGTCCAATAAGTACTGAGCGGAGCCATTCCAAAGGTGAGAGCAGTATTCCACGCAGGAGCGAACCTGGGTCTTATATAACAGACACAACTGCTCCGGCGTGAAAAACCTCCTCACCTTGTTCAGGACTCCGAGTTACCGAGATGCGGATTTGATGACACCCTCGACGTAGTTGAGATTTTTGCGTAAGTCCATATATTGAGGCTGTCTTGAATCGGTAGTGGAGTATCCAGAAGAGAGGGATGGGGAAGGAATGGAGGTACCTTGGCTGAGAATGCGCACACCTGTGTTTTCTTGGCGTTGAACTCGACCAGGTTCTCATCACCCCAATGCGAGATGCAATTCAGAACCCGCTCAAGCTCAGCAACAAGTGTTCGTCTATACTCCTCAGTATCAGCTTGCTTAGCCGCAGGGTGTCCGAGATATCGCCCATGTACAGTACTGTCATCTGCATAGCAATGTATGCCCCCAAAAGTGAGCATATCATTGATAGGCAGAAGAAAAAGCGTGGGCGATAACACGGACCCCTGAGGCACACCAGCATTCACCTAAAGAAACTTCGATGACTCACCGTCACAAAGTACTCGTATACGGCGCTCATGCAGGAAGCTGGCAACCCAGTTGCACAATCGAGGCGGCAAGCCGTAGGCTGGAAGCTTGGAAAGGAGCGCACGATGCCAGACTCTATCGAAGGCTTTGGAGATGTCGAGACTAATAGCCAACAACTCCCCATGCCTGTCCATTGCCTCACCCCAAAGGTGAGTGACATACGCTAGAAGATCACCCGTTGATCGTTTCGGTCTGAAGCCATACTGACGATCACTGATGAGAGAGTGGTCTTCTAGGTAGCGAATGTATGAAGGTAAGATGGTTGTTGATTAAACGTTCGAACACCTTGCAGAGGATAGGGGTGATAGCAATGGGTCGATAGTTGCCCGGATCAGAACGATCCCCTTTTTTGGGAATCAGTTGTACGTTCGCCTCTTTCCAAGCTTGCGGCACTACGCCAGAGGCATATGATAGGCAATACAGGCGTGTAAGCATTGGAGACAACTCAGCTGCGCATTTCCTAAGCACAACCGGTGAAATTCCGTCAGGTCCACTGGCTTTCCGGACATCGAGAGATCGCAGTGTCGCGCAAACATCGCTTTGCCTGATTTTAATATCAGGCATGGAGTGGCCGCAGTAGGGAATCGAAGGCAGCTGCGCACTACGATCATCGATTCGGGCGTTGGCCGTAAAGAGATTGACAAGCAGGTCAGCTTTCGACAAGGTGCGACAAGGTGCGACAAGTGATCTTGACCAAACCGTGCAATGCGCTGTGCGCTCTTATGTATGCCCTCTTGCAGACCTTGGTGGCTCTATTATAGGCTGCTTTGATGAGATGGACATTCGGATCGCGACGAGAACGAGCCCTGATCCAAGCGCGGTAAGCCGACTGTTTTTGTTTAAGAGCATCGGCGCACTCGCGATCGAACCAGGGCCGTACTCCGCTGCTGCTGGAGACGTCAGTGGATGGAATATAATATTCCATACCCAAGATGATTTACCAAGCAACAGCAGACGCACTCTCCGACAGATCCCTCCCACCAAAGCAGCGTTGAGACCACGGGATGGACGCATAATAGTCTCGCAGGCCATCCCAATCCGCTGACGAGTAGCAAGCGTCGCTTTGCCTTCACTGGTTGTGGAGGTGAAGCGAATGGCACTGTAGTGCGAACCAGATAGTGGTCGGAGGAACCCAAAGGGGCTTGTACCGTCACACTGTACTGGGCCGGGTTACTCGTCAGCACAAGGTCTAACAACGAGGGCGCTTGACCCGATATATCTGGTATCCTGGTGGGCTGGAGTACCAGTTGAGTCAGGTCATGCGTTAGAGCGAATGCGTGAGCAGCTCGTCCCGTGTGGTCCGTTTTGGAAGAGCCCAGCCAGGTCTCATGGTGGGCATTGAAATCTCCCAAAAAGACCAACTCAGCGGTCGGGAACTGCTCCTGCGCATTATCTGCTGCCTGACTTAAGTAGTCAAACAGTCGAGTTGTCTCGGCATCTCCGGTATGGGAACGGTAAAGGCACACGTAAATCCGGGGCAATGAACCCAGACTTACGTGTACCCATAGGACAGAAAAGGACGAGTCCTCTAGGCAGCGTAGATGACGACAGCAAATATGCGCTC
The DNA here is from genome assembly GCA_944739405.2 of Euclidia mi. NCBI lineage: Eukaryota > Metazoa > Arthropoda > Insecta > Lepidoptera > Erebidae > Euclidia > Euclidia mi. The sequence continues at coordinate 29,930,997 of OX123195.2, forward strand.
TGACGAACAAGCATACCCCGGCTTTTGCGTGGAAGTTATCCTCCAGTGCATAAACGGGATAATGCAAATAAGTCGTGTCGTCAGGACGGCGTATTTGAGTCTCGGTCAAGAAAAGCATGGCCGGTCGGGCCGTCTCGAGATGATGGTGGACGGTGTTGAGGTTCGAATGGAGTCCGCGGATGTAAGCGGACTCCACCTCAAAAGTGAGTTGGTGGGGAACGAAGACGCCGCTGTTTGACCGGAACCATTTCTTGAAGCTGCCATAGAAGAAGAAAAGGGGGCGTGAAAAGAGGAGGCAGTCAACGCAGCAGCGCGTGACAAAGTGCAAAGTATTGTATTGCCATTATACTGTGACGTATAGCGGTGGCCGACCCGCCGGACGGAAGGGCCCCCGTACCCTTCCGGAAGTGGTCGCCGGGTCCCACCGTCCGGTCACCAACCGGCACGACGAGCCACCCTGAGATTGTACGCGGCCTGGTGGGGCAGCCACCCGAGATGGCTAGTCCCAGTTGGGCCCCTATACTATGCCGCAGGCGGCCAGCGGCACCACCGTTTCTACGGGTCTTCCTGGCCGGCGAGTTGACCCACACTACCCACACAATGACTCCACGGATACTCTACTGGTTCCACGTATGCTGCGGTAACCGCCCCCTCAGCTAATCCTCCTCATCCTCTCCTCCTTCCCCATATGGGCAATGAAGAAAGGATGGGGAGGGTATGGTTGGGCCTCCGGCTCTCCCACTCACCGAACGAAACGCAACAGCATAGAACATACTGTTACTTCGATCGTTTACGTCGATCTTCTGTGGAAGGGTGGTACTACCCCGGTCGAGCCGGCCCATTCGTGCTGTAAACAGCGTGGCCCTACCACCAAAATTTTATTTGTGAATGTGAGCTTTTGTGTCTGTATTGTGCTAGTCTAGTTTAGTGCTATTATATTATTAAAAAATAAAACAGTAATGAAAGACAACATTATGGATAAACCAGCTCATATGTGAAAAATAAAATTTAGTTACTTAGTTATTTAAATTGTATAAAACTGGACGATGAAAAGAGTGGGTCGGAGTTTCTTGCCTGATTCTTCTCGCGAGACTCTACTTTGTGAATAGGCATTCATATTCAATGCTCAATTATGTAAATATGCATTTATAGTTACTTTTTTATTAATATTATTTTCTATGACTTTCTGACGTGTCCAAATATTATTTTTGTCATTTTTATGGATATAAACATATTTGAGTTTGAGTCAATACAAAACGTTAAACAATATTATTTCTTCGCCAAACGGATAATAATATCTTGTACACCCACCCTAACTAAGCTGTCATTACATGACTGTATGCCTTTGACACTACAAAGTTCTTTGTGCCTTTGTTGGCAAGAAAAACAATGTGATAGTATATGTAAGGCAATTGGGTCAAAGCTGCAATTATATTTCTTGTAAAAACCTTGAAAAGGTTTAGCTATTACAATAGGATAGAAAGCTTTTAGTATAAAAAGTATGTAGAACTTGGGATGTATTTTTTTGTAAGTAAGTGTGTTTCATGTATGTAGGCACGGGATTGGCGGGAAAGAATTGATTTGGTCGACTTATGTCTTATTTGATTAGACACCATGTATTATTTGTCAGTTTTTTTGCCGACAAATATGTACCTACTCAGCCTTATGATTTAGAAGCTTCCGATAGTATTTATTTAACTCAAAATTGTACATGATGATAAGAAAAAATTGATCTCGAGACTGTTGCGTTTCTTTGCATTTTCTGAGAACGTTTACCGTAGTAATGTATATTTTATTTACACCATCAGAAAGTAGAGAATTCAACGTACAAAACGACGACCAGATTAAAAAAAGCAGATTTTTGAGAATTTTCGATTGAAAATTAGGTTTTTTTTTCGATATTCAGTCAAAATAAGGCGTGAAATTCATATTTTAAATAAAAAGCATTTACAGTGTGTTTGGAACATAAAAAGGTAAGTTTTCACAAAATTTTGTGACCACAAAACTATTATACGAGATAAAAATAAAAACCCAAGAACTTGGTTATTTGAATTTTTCACATAACTTTTGACGTTATGCGAATAAAGAGTAAATACAAAAGTTGTAGGTCTTTTGCCATTTACGATTTTTCCGTAGGAATTTTTAGTTTTTCCGGCAATCGAGAAAAACCCTTTTTACCATTAAAACCGCAACCCCATCCACTTCCCGACCTCAGATCGCCCGTCGAGCGGTAGTCGCGGCGACTAGCGCCGGAGCTGAGTCAGTATAAAATGTTTTACTTTATTTTTCCGCGAGCATGATATTATTCTTAGAATCTTTAGTTAGGCTAGCTATTTGGAACGTCTGGATGTTATCTATATCTACATAAATGTATACAGTATAAATAAAGTTGAAGTGTCTGTCTGCAATTTTAAAATATCTAAGTAAGTTTTTAGAAGTGCATATACCTAGTTAGTTAGATCACACTTACCTACATAACCTTTTCCGTATTTTAACTCAAAACTCGAGTTACAATACCTACAAGCGTCGGCTCAGTACACATTCAGTACCTACAGAATGTATACCGAAGCGCCTTGAGTTTGGTATGCAGTAGGTTAGGTGGGTACCGAGCCTGACGCTCGTAGGTATAAATCGCGTTCCGACCGTTTGTATAAAGATAAAATACTGTACCTATAGGTAGATTTCATTACCGTGATTAGGTACACAATATCAAGTCTGCCTCTGTGATCTTGCGGTAGTGTAAGCGGATCATGAGGTCTCGGGTTCGATTGCCGGGTTGAAACAAAAGTGATATTGGCACCAAAGTCCGAACAATGTCGTGCTAAATTTCGTAAAAAGATCTCAGCTATTCTTGTCTCGCTCCTGGTCGACACTGGTCGCGAGGGCGAACGCGTGTGCCCGTGGCATGTTCTTCGCGTCGCGCGAATTGCCGCGTCGCCGGTCGCGTCGCAGGTTGCGTCGCCGGTCCCCGTGGCCAAGCCGTACCTAACAGTTTAAATTGCTTTAATTTTTTTTATTAAAAAGTAATAGGTAAAGTCTGGTATGATTTATCAAAAAGTTAATTTATCACTTAATGCGCCCCTTAAGCAAGTTTGCGGATAATAATCGTAACAATTGTATAGTCTGTGTTTAAAATCTTTAATTAGGGAAAATTATTATGGTATACCTATTGTTAAAAACTAATTCTCAGTAAACTCACGCCTGTATCCCCGAAGGGCAGAGGCAGAGGTGTAATATTATACCCACATTTCGCCATGAATTTTTAGGTCCCACGTAATAGGGGGCGGGCTAAAACAAATTCTCAGTAGAAGCATTAAAATGTCCAAACAAACTTTACCATTGGTTATATTAACTTAAGCCTACGGATATTGGAGGAATATGCTTTATTGATGAACACTGTGCATTTTTTATACGTAAATATTGACCTGTTCTCATCACTGCTTCATAGCATTGCTCAGTAACTGAAGCTGTTGTGTGTCAATTCAATTTGTTGGCAAGCGCAACACATATCATTAAGCGGACAAGGTTATGTGTCAAATTAAATCGTATAAGAGTAATATATAGAAAAGATACGACAATGTGTACATTTCGTCAACTTATTAAAATAAATAATATAGCTAACTACACGCATAGCGTAGTGGTATATGCGGTCGCAACGCCGCGCGCCACTTGGCAATACGCCGAGTGTTGTGAGTTCGATTCCCACTTGAGCCAACACTTTGTGTGATCCACAATTTTATTGTTGTACTGAATATTCGATACAAGATTTATTCCTGGTGCACTGCCATTTAAAAATTATATAGATAAGATTACAATACTACATTTTTAATATTTGGACATAATTGGCTGAATATATTTTGAAATACAAAATTATGTTTATCTTTCTTAACATTTGTCTGGTCTGATTAAAATCAAATGACTGTGTTTTGAGCTGTCTTAAAGCGTGGTTTTATAATATTTTCTATTTATTCGTGTTATTATTATGTTTTCTATCGATTTGATAAATTTCTTTAGCTTTGCTCAATTTCATCATCTTTTATCATTTACGCCCACCCCACGTGATTACAGCACGCACGGTCGTGCTGTAATTTTGGTGGTCCGAAGTGTTTGAGGTCGTGCTCAATTAAAAATCGTTCTATTGGTCGCGGTTTTTTCACGTTTTGTTTTACTTAAACCAAGAAACGAAAGTAGTAACTATTAGAATAGTTCATATTCTATGCAACTAAATCGTTTTAGAAGAGTGAGGGAAACGAAACGCGCCAAAAAATATTGAAATATAATTATCTGTGTCTCAGTTGCGAAAGCGTCCGCCATTGTTGTGTTTTGTTCCATGATCTTTATAATAAAAGTTGTCTTGTGGAAGAAACCGGTGAATATTTTATAAAGATACTTATATAGATTTACCCAGAAAGAAATAAATATTAATTGTGAAGTGACATTATTCGTGACAAACACAAGAAATACAGTGATAAAAGGCAAAAACTTTTTAGAAGGGCTATTTCTACTCTTGAAACTCGCTATTTTCGTAATAGTTTTATGATAAATATTCTTTTAATAGTTATGAAAGACATAGAAGTACCCAGATTATTTATCTACAAACATATTTTAGCAACTAAATACTAGAATTGTTGTACATTTTCACTGTTATCGTGTTTCAAATGGTAAATAATTCACAGCCACAGTGTTCGTTACAGTAACATGGCTGCCTGGCACGGCGAACTTTTTGTTACGCGTTCGGATTATAATTTTTTTCGTGGCGTTAGATTCGTTTGTTACAAATAAGTAATGTATTGTGTGAAAACCTAAAGGTATATGTGATAAGGTTTTTGTGTTTATGAACCAAATAAGTAATGCAATTCATTAATATGTGATGAAATTTTTGTGTGAACGATTGAAAAAAAACAAACCTATAAGTTTGTTTTTTCTTTTGGCGCAAAGGTGAGTACTTAGTGATAAGTTTTATATTATATTTGATAGCTGATTTTATACCAAACACAATGCATCACAATTTATGGCATATAATTATATTAAGGTATCATAATTAAATTTTTTCCGGTAACCTAGGCCAATGAAAATTTGCAGCCACGTGACCTTTGGACACTTGTAGCACTATGCCTTTAGTTTGATCGCGTCTCAAGGGTTAAGCTTTATTTTAAAGAACTCTTAATATTATGTTAAAACATTATATGCAATTCAATCGAATCGATAAAAATGTATGTAACTATAAGCAAACGAGTATGTTGGCTTTGGTTTTCTTCTTCTCTTCTTTGAATTTGCGTAAAGTATAATTAGGTACATATGAAAGCTTCTGTCCGAGAGTCACATGAGTAGATAAACGGAACAGAGACAACGCTTCATACAACAGCGCGAATCGGTTGCACTACTACAAGCACGCGGCGCATGTATGCGTGACCACTGGCCGCTTGTCGTGTACGCGGCGAGACTGGAAAAAACCGGTTTACGTAGGCACAGGCAGTTGACAATCTCAGGGTTATTACGGCGCACGTTGTTTGTTTTGTACGTTGCAAGTTTTAATATTTTAATGTAAAACCGTGGTATTTTATTATTAATATTGGTTGTTTATTGTACTTTGTGTATGAATAATACTAGATGAAATAATTCAGTCATTATAAAGATTTTAACGATGGTAACGTACAATTGGGTTTTTTGATTATACTTCCTGATAATATTATCGCATTTGTTGAATTGCTCGAGGAAAAGTTTCGCGAATATTTCGATCTTGAAATAAATATTGTCAATGTTGGCAACGAAATACTAAACATGCTTGCATGTTGTCCACCAGGATCTTCTAGCCCGATCCCCCAGGGGATCCCCATGAACTCATTAGTTGTGAAATTGTGTAAAAGCAGTTAACGTTTACAAAACCAATGACTATCAGAAAGTGATCAGGCATCGATAGGCCTTACAAAAAACAGGTGCATGCGATTTTCGACCTTATTGACATAACTCAGAATTTATAATTTTACTAACGTATCCATGTCAGAAAGCAAGAAAATACAAAAAAAGTCTGTCATGAATTGTCAATAAGGTCGAAAATCGCATGCACCTGTTTTTTGTAAGCCGTATCGATGGTTGATTACTTTATAGTTATTTGTTTTGTAGACGTTCATTTGTTTTACACAATTTCTTTCTAAACTTATTTTAGGTACCTATCCCCGTGGTAAAACTAGCTAAAAGAGATTCCCATGTTTATTAGCAAAATAGATCATATGACCAGAAAAATATTCAACACTATTAGTGGTATCGTTGGGAATGTCAAATAAATCACATCGTCACGTCGCGGCGTCGTGTCGTTGGAAACTAATGTATATTTTTATTCCGTGCTTTTAAAAGTTTCAGGTGCAGGCCTTTTTTGGTTCCACTCGCTATTTTATTTACAACTGTACTTCTGCCGTATAGCGAATCCGTCGAGTCCAAGAATCTGCCCAATCCACGAATCTGTCGAGTTGGGAATCTGCCGAATCACGAATCTGTCCAATCCAGAATCTATCGTATACCGAACAAGCGATTTGTCTTAACCTATTGTGACAACCCTACCAAAATAGGTAACAAATTTACAAGCTCTTAAGAAGCTGTCTCTCTGTTCAGTTTATTTACTCATGTGCGAGAGTTGTCCATACATTATGGAGAGCTCTCTGTTTCTCACATTATGTATCATTGTGTTCTTGCATCATATATCATATCTGCCAACCTTGGTCAGCGTGGTGGACTATAGCCAACCCTTAAGTATAGTAGCAAACTTTGCAGTTGCAGGTGGCCGCTAGTTACAATAACAAAACGATCAGATTTTATTACACGAATTCAACATAGATATCTAACATTGAAGAACTTTATACTCGTGCACTTGCTCAATCGAAAATTTGCACTAAGATTATACAACTTACATGCTACGACGTCACTTGCCACTGGTTTTTTAATTATTTACGATCACAAAACACTTAAAACTTTCAAGCGTAATCAACCCGTGAAGAACATGGTGTATTGCCTGATGGTTGAGCGGACTTGAGCATCTTTGTTATCTGCTTGCTAGTCCACTCTATCAATCCAATATGCAATTTCTTATAGATGCAATACGCTATGATTACTGACAATAGCACAAATAACACCATAGTGATTAATGCAAACTTATCCAGCTTCTCTTCCCACTGGGAAATATTTCCTCCACTTTGGGCAATAACAACGTGTTCGTTAACTTGCTCTTTACTGATATTCTTGCCCATGGTAACGTTTACGTAAAGTATTTGATGAAATTAAATAAAAAATCAGTGACTGTAATGACAACATAATAAAATGAACAAGATTTATATGGTTACATCTTAACCTACATTTGAGAAAATTGCATTAAATGCGCAAAAATATCGTGCGCTCACTATATAAAATTAGATTTTAAAAGTATGTATGTGTATACAATTGTTAAAAACTTTCAATACACTGTGTTATCTAGCCCTGCGACATTTTAGTCTTGGGGTCGGTCGGTACCAAATACTGGTCCACTAGATAAAAACAACTACATGGTTATAGTTAAGGGTTCCTCGTAATCAATTGCCGTTGGACAATGTATTGTGGCGACGCGCGATAACGCGTCTGCGACAATATTATTATGCCCACTCAAATGCCTTATGTCCGTGGTGAACTCACTGATAAAAATTAAATGGTGAGTGCGTCTAAGAAGCTCTTTTTCGCTATTGAGTTTGAAAAAAGCGTAAGTGAGAGGTTTGTGGTCGGTATATATAATTAGCTGCCGTCCTTCGATCATATTCCGAAAATGACAAATAGCTAAATAAATCGCTAGCAACTCTCTGTCATACATACTATATTTCCGTTCCGTAATTGACATATTTTTCGAGAAATAACCAAGTGGAAACCAAGAATCATCAATACGCTGTTGCAACACCGCGCCAACGCAAGTATCTGATGCATCGCACATAAGTGCTAGAGGTGCATTCTTTACTGGATGCGTCAGAGTGGCCGCCTCGCACAAACTAGATTTACATTTCTCGAAAGCTTGCACAGCACTATGAGTCCACACTATGGGTGTTTTATCTTTCTTTTTTAAACCATGGAAATACTCGTGAAGAATAGACTGAGATGAAACTGCATTTGGTATATGTGACCGGTAAAAATTCACCATGCCCAAAAATCGCCTTAACTGCTCTATATTTTCGGGCCTAGGAAATTCATTAATAGCCTTAACTTTATCACCAAGAGGGCTTATCCCGTCTGACGTGACATGATAGCTAAGAAAATCGATTTCCGACTTACCGAATGAACATTTTGATAAGTTAATTGTTATGTTAAATTTACTTAATTGTTTAAATAACGCTTCTAAATGCCTACGATGGCTTATCTCATCGGAATCCATAATTAAAATATCGTCTAAATAAGAAAAAAATACTTTCTCTACATTCTTCATCTAGATCACTAAACACGGTATGATGCATGAAACGTTGAAACGTTTGAGCTGCATTTCGTAACCCAAAACTCATCCGTGGAAATTCATATAAACCAAACGGTGTTATTATTGCCGTTTTCTCAACATGTTCTGCTGAAACAGGAATGCAGTAGTAAGCACGGTTTACATCAATTTTTGAAAATATTTTCTTGCCTGCCAGCAAATATGTAAAATCCGATATACGCGGTATTGGGTAACGGTCCGGCTTGGTGATAGAGTTAAGTTTCCTATAATCCCCACATGGACGTAGCTCCCCATTCTTTTTCGTTACGATATGAAGTGGGCTGGCCCAAGGACTTTTAGAAGGGCGACATATTCCCAAACTTTGCATGAGTCTGAATTCCTCTTTTACCTTTTTATACCTGTCCGGCGGCAATGGTCTAGCCCGAGTGAACACTGGGGATCCAGTCGTCTCGATTTGATGAAAAACACCTTGAGTAGGTACTTGCCTATACGACGCGGGCATAGTAATATCAATGTACTTACGTAATAAGTCTTGAAATTGATGTTTATCGTCCACAGTTTTCACCGTCGTTTGGTCCGCCTGAACTAAGCTGCAAATACATTTTAATTGTGTTAATCAATCAGCATCTATTAATCTACCTGAGCTTAAATCTACAATCAGCCCATGGTGAGCTAAAAAGCCAGCCCCAAAAATTTATTGTGTTACGTCTGCAATAACGAAAGACCAACTGTAAGGTCGTCTTAACTTAAAATCTAATATTAATATTTTGGTGCCGTATGAGTTTATTTCGCTACCATTTGCGGCATAAAGTTTGTAATCACTACACTGGCTTGAAAAACGCTTAAACTGGTAAAACAGATATGTTCGCACCCGTATCCACTAAAAAATTTAAGCCACTTTTCCTATCTTTAACACACAGGCGTTTCGAACTAATCGTACAGGTGTCCACCTTCACCGGTACCACATCTAGTTTTTTCTGACCCGTTATCCTTGTTCTTCTGCCATGCGCATGGTTGTATGCATTTTGAAGCCTTTTCCTTGAACCGGAGGTGATAGAAGCAAAGCCATGACGGGTTTCTATGCTTTGAGAACCGCGATCGGGAATTAGAACGAGATCTACCGTTACCTCCAAAAAATGGCTTTGGCCTTGACCTCTCCAATTGTGATAATCGAGTAGATAGCTGAGCAATCTGTGCTTTTATTGAAGACATCGGCTGGCATTGCGGCTGTGTGTCGCTGCTATTCCGAGCGCTCGAAATGGCGAGATCTTTCATCTTTCGCAACAGCTGCGATGGTTTCTGATCGCCCAAGTCCAGTTCTTCCAGTAGCTTCTGCACCTGTCGAACTACCTACTCCTCGTATACGGTGAGTAATCTGGCTTTCAACGCATCTTATTTCTTCGCATCTGGCGGAGTAAGCACGATGTCGCTGACCTACTCCACGTGTTCTCTGCTCAATTTAGCCACAACCAAATTATACTTCGACTCGTCCGACAATTTTTGGTTGGCTACCACCGCCTCATACTGCGCAAACCACAAACGCGGCGATTCTTTCCAGAAATCGGGAATTCTAGAGGACACAGTAATTTGCGCTAACGCGTTCGAGTCTGTTTCACTCTTCACTACCGACGACGGATTCATTGTTCTACGCGCAGAACTCCACTTCAAAGTTTATATAATTTTATAATTTTGATAATAAGTCCAAACAATTCGGGGTCACCAGTATTGAGCCACGGGTGTCGGGGAATATGTAAATAAAAGAAGATATGTCCTTCACAGAATTACGGTTATATTGTTCCAAGGTTGGTATACAAACATGCGACCCGCTCGCAGCCCGACAATCCCGTGACTGGCGAGAGAGTGCATAATGACGATGCAACATACAAAGGTAGGATACGTACAATAGTGTGTATACATAATTTCATGTGTTCCCACAAATTAAACAAAATTACCACCAACAATTCTGATAATGACATAGAAAACTCATTCGCAAAACTTCTGGAGTACAAAAGGTATCACACAATCCGCATTTAATCCGCAAAAAAACATTTACTCTGGTAAACTTTCCCATATTAACGACATGGCCACGAATTTCCAATTCAGATAGCGGTCGCAGGCGGTATAAGCCCGCGCTTTTGTTTACATATGTGCATGCAGTATGCCCAATTTACATAGGCGGTGACTGCGAAACAGGTGAATTGTACTTTTGTTAGCCTTATTATATTTGTACTTTGTTTTGGGGATTATTTTCGAGATAACTAATGTGTTTTGAATGACACTTTTGTAGTTATGAAACGGATAGACGATTAGAAAGTATAATGTTATATTTATGTGTTATGTATTTACATACGTTCTTACTTACTTTATTTTGTACTTCTGCATTACAGTGCAGATACTTTAGAAAACGGTAAAAAGTAAAATAAAAATTACAGTAGGATGAAACTCATTGCAGAAGGAAGAGAATATAGCGATCATTAAAGGAAAAATAAATTACGGGCGATCTGAGGTCGGGAAGTGGATGGGGTTGCGATTTTAAGGGTAAAAAAGGGTTTATCTCGATTGCCAGCAAAACTACAAGTCCTACGGGAAAAGCATCAATGGCAAAGTTGTAGGTAATAAAAAGATCTACAACTTTTGTATTTACACTTTATTCACACAACGTCATAATTTATGTGAAAAATTGAAATAACCAAGTTTTTGGTTTTTTATTTTTAACTTTTACAACAGTTTTTTCTTTTACACGAAATTTGGTGAAAACTTGCCTTTTTATGTTCCAAACACACTGTTAATGGTTTTTATTTAAAATATTTACTTTTACGCCTTATTTTGACTTAATATCGAAATAAAACACCAATTTTTAATTGAAAATTCTCACGTCAATATATCAGCTTCTTTATTTAAATTGTTCGGCGTTTTGTTCGTTGAAATCTCTACTTTCTGATGGTGTGAATAAAATATACATTACTAAGGTAAACGTTCTCAGAAAATGCAATTGTCCCTGGCTTAAAGACTTTGTAAAATTAATTATTCAAGCCGAGACGAAGACGTAGCACGTCTTTCGGGCAGAGTGACGATAGAGTAGCGGTCCGGCCTCTCTGTCGGCCCCTTTATATACTAGAGCTCTCCATCAGAGTTGGTGTCGGTGTATTACCATATAAGGCAAACTCCACGAGCACGGACGATGGCCTTCTCTGATTGGCCGAGCGTATGGACGGTATTATGACGCATATTCGGTAGGTACCGAACATACGTCACACAGTGTAATAAAAGGAATCTTAAAGTTCTGTAGAAATATGTGTGTGTGATTATAGGCTTCTTCCTTGAAGATTTATTTCATTCCTTGCTTGAAAATATAATGGTTCTTAGAATAATAATTCTTAAAAAAGCAATACGTACAAATATGCAATAGTGAATTAATCGTTTTGTGGACTGGAACAATAACGTAAATAATGATATCTTAATGCGGCAATGGATCACTAAATTCAAACCAGTCGCAGGAAACAACAAATTGTGTAAAGCATCCGGATTTAAGAACCTTTTAACAGCTTAACTGTCTTTTAAATTCCTTTTAAAATCCACATTCTTTTAACGAACAATAACCTCACCATTTCAAATGAAATATTAAATCGCTCAATGAAATTTTGGCGTACCTGTAATAGGTGATTTTATCTTGCAGGCTTGGAATCAATTATTTTGGCGTCCAAAAGGTGTCAGATTGCGTAAGCTTTTTGTTCTACAAATAGCTTTGTCAGCTTTATTTGTGCAGCTAAAGCCCACCTCGTTGGCAAACAAATTTATTGATCTATTCCTTGGTACGAAGTCGTGTAACAGTTTTGTATTTTTGTATGGAATTTGAAGTTTTAGTGTTTCACGGATAAATGTGGAATCCTGTGAAAAAATTTCGCACAGAATTGGGTTTCACTGGAAACTGATGAACTGTTGATATGCACCTGTACTACTTTGGTTCTTAGTTTTGATTTTTAAGTGGCAGAATTTGGAATGGAATCATATCTAGTACAAGAAAAACCTGTCAAAAATTCTACAAAATATATGGTACCAAAACGCCATTTAAATCATAAAACAAAAGCCTGGTGTAAATATCATCTTCAACTTCATAGATACAGCACAGCTTACAAGATTTTTATGCAGATGATCATTATAACAATAAATTATTGTTTCTAACCCTTGTCCCTCTTGACCCCATGGCCTTTAAATCCTACTATGTAAATCGCTTGCCGCAGAAACATATCTGAACCTTCTTAATCCTGAAATGTCCATACAGTCGGACTTTAAAACATCAAAACATTGAAGATGCCATGGAAGGTTGTTTACTCATTTAGATAAGACGTGACGGTAGCGATACGACAGGTTAACGGATAATGACTTATGGTTGATAAATATCATCTTGCTTCTCAACCACTTTGGTTTTACGAACTCCACATGGGAAAACCTTCTGTCATCCACCGTTTGTTGTTGTGTGTCTAGGTATTCTGTGTGTAAGTTGTTCCGTACTAGCGAAATCTCTTGCGCAACTGTAATTATTCTGCAGGTAAATTATTATTAAACATTTACAATTTAAGGACTGTAAATAATTTTCTGCTAACTCGGTAGTTTAAAAAGGTTAGGTCAATTATCCAAAAAGTCACCTTTGCAAACAATACTTAACTTTTTCGACACTTAACTTTGGTGTCATGTCACGTCAATGAGTCAGTGGTCATTCATACAAAAGGTGACTGACTATGAAGACGATGTTTCACTATGTCGATCTATTATGAACAAAGAGAATAGCCACAGTAGCTAACACTTACTGTGGCTATTCGTTTTTAATATTGCTGTTGGGTGCAGGGCAAGAGAATAATGATTTACAGAGTCAGTTTATCTTATTAAATATTTTCATCATAGGAAAAACAATCACGCTTATTAAAAATAGTGACTTTTCAAACATGAATGAACTGTATATCAATTTCAAAACAATCAATACATAGATGATATTCCTTTGCATTTTAAAGTGACATACATTGATGAACTTTCTACGTCATCGTGTAATGTAAAAAGCCTTAATGCCGTTGAGTAATCGTCCACATAACTCAAGGGAGGCTTTTTGAATTCATCACCTTCACCATTAGCATTAGAATCTTACTGTAACTGACGTGAAATTAAGGCCTTTTTGTTGGTAATAAACGGAGAGATGTGGCTTTAAATCGATAATGGAAGGGTTTTGGTGTGAATGAAAGCGTGTGGATGGAATGTTAATTTTTTACGTTTTCATTGGTATACTTCAAATTGCACTTATTTATTTAAATAAAATTGCAAATAAACCCCCGACATTTTGTAGATCTTTCTTATAGTATATGAAAAATAGTATTTGAAAACCATATCGATGAGATCAATTTTCAAACAAAAATAACACATAAATACAAATTTGTACATTTTGGCACTACTATGCTCCAAACAGAAGCACAGACATTACAATATATTTGTAACACCTCTCTTTTGCGTAGGCAATCATCGTGCTCAACAAAGAAAATAAAAAGGTAAAATATCCGCTAGTGATTTCATTAAAAGTTTTTTATGTATCATTGGTATGGTCATGTGAAAAGGAGGCCACCAGACTACGTCGGCAATTTGGCACTACAGCTCGACCTCCCTGGTCGGCGACCTAGAGGACGACCCAAAACAAGGTGGCGAGATGTAGTGCTCAAGGACAAGAGGGAATGCAAGGTCACTGATGATGATGTCATGGATAGAGCGAAGTGGAAGCGTAACGTGAAGAAAGCTGACCCCACCACCATGTGGGATTTATAGCTAGGAAGAGAGAGAGAGGTATTAACATTGACAAATATTTATCAACTGAAATTGTTTTACACCGTCATTAGGTAATAAAAATCTTTACAGGAAATTCGCTCAGAAATAAACAACGGATGTCTCTGGAAAACTACCTTCACCCCTTTTAAATTTGACCGCATCAAATGACGTCACCGCATCGCCTGAGAACGTCATTAGAGATTTACGAACTTATAGATAAACTTCACAAGCATCTTACTTCTCGGTGATAAAGTCTATTTTTGAATAAACATTGGCGCAGTAATGTAAGTACACAAGGTGTCATTGACGAATCTATAACATTTCTCATCAAGAGTCATTATGGAATGTCTCCATTGCATTGGTTCCGTGGGCTGTCATTGAAAATTTCCGCCTACGTTATCACTACATAGTATAAAAAAAAGTCTGTCTTCTGTCTGTCTGTCCCTATGTATGCTTAAATTTTTTAAACTACGCAACGGATTTTAATGCGGTTTTTTTAATAGATAGAATGATTTAAGAGCAAGGTTTTTATATATAATACATGCATTATATTGCAACTGTGCGAAGCCGGGGCAGGTCGCTAGTAAACTATATGTTTTGATAATATGCCTTGATATGCCTGCATACATGGATGTCCGTTGTTCATAACTCTAACTACCGATAGCCATACATACATACCTTCATATTACGAACTGGCGTAGTTTAGAATTTTGGCTGATAGGTATAAAAATATTCGGTTTCAAAAGGAAGTAAATCTCTTTCCAGGTTGAAAACGAAGTTGAATAAATGTTGGTGTAAAATTCAATTGTGATCCTAATAATAAAATGGTACAAAATATTTAAGAGAAGAAAGTAATTAAAGCTATGATAAAGGTGTTCTTCGTTAATGGCAAGCGGAACAGAAAGGAAAGCGTCTAATTTAAGTACATAAGGCTGATATTATTGTGACTGGAAACAGTCATGGACACTGCAACATTCAATGTTTCTGCTACGTTGAAAAGTAAAAGTAAAAGGAAATGGTTTCTTGTTGGTACGATATTTACGACCCAACTTGTAAATGTAAACATAGTATCAATAATTCTTCAAGGAGTTAATTTTTATTTTATTTTAAAGGGCAATATCTAAAAGAACCCAGCCCCGGTGCAAATGAAATGTATTGCAGATTATCTGTATAAGTGAGTAATAAAATGCTATAGGTGGCATCATCAGAAATCATGGCTAAATGGTAAAAATTGCTGCTTGTTTTTGGGGTACGGTTAAAAGTAGGGATAAAATGCTATATAGTTGGCATCATCAGAATTCTCACACGAACTTTCTAAAAGTCTCAGGCTTGTGAACTGATTCGAATCTGTGACTCTGCATAGCACTCGGTTAGCTACCTCATTGGGCTAACGCTGGTCACAAACACTAATGAGCCTCGCTATTACCCGTATGAAAGTATTTTTTTAAATAACCCTACCCCAAAAACAAGCAGCAATTTTTACCATTTAGCCATGATTTCTGATGATGCCACCTATAGCATTTTATTACTCACTTATACTGATAATCTGAGATACATTTCATTAGCGCCGGAGCTGAGTGTATTTCATACTACTTGAGCCCCCCTTTATAATTTAGTTTAACTTTAACGTTCTCGCGTCATCACTGTATTTTTCAAAGACAGCGATACATTTTTTTAGCTTAGTAAGTACCTAATAACAAGACATTGTTACATTTTAAATTAGCAGAATACGCAAAATATTGCGCTTAAATATTTATTATTATATAATATAAAGAGAAAAACTCAATTCAAATTCAAATTCAAACTCATTTATTCATATAGGTCACAAAAGCAACACTTATGAACGTCAATTCTTTTTTTACAACCAGGTTCGGAATGGTAGGGCTATGAGAAGAGCCTGGAAGAAACTCATGCCATGTGTTGTGCATGCATTGTTGACACAGCCAAAACACTTCGCGACACTGATTAGAATTAAATGGTTATGAAAAAAAAATATATATTTGAATAGTACAACAACAAAACACTATAGCGACAGCAGTATAGATGTATCAGCAACCAATAGATTAAAGAATTTTGTAAAGGTGACAAGTGAACAATGGTAAGGGATAAAAACTTATATACTAGATTCAACAAATCATAAAAATACACAAACCCTGCAAACATCATGAGTGTTCACAAGGTACCTCCACTTAACATGTTACTAATTAAGAAGAGAGTATTTTACACAGTCATAAAAATAACAATAATGGTGAATTTAAAAAAAACAACTAGACCCATGATGTCTTGTCATCTAGAAATTCTTTAATAGTGTAATAACCCCTTTTTAAAAGAAAATTCCTAGTTGTGGTTTTAAATTTGTGCAGAGGTAAATTCATTATTTCCAGAGGTAATTTGTTGAAGAATTGTATACCGAGTCCCTCAAATGAGTTATGAACTTTATGTAGACGGTAGTTAGCGCCCACTAGTTTATGCTTATTCCTTGTGTTCACTTTGTGCAAGTCACTATTTTTACGGTAAAGAGTTAAGTTTTTCTTAACGTACATTATATTATATTTCTGCTTCTTTAAATTTATCTCGTAAAGCATCTCTAGCACCTAACTTATATATTACACGTATGGCCCTCTTTTAAATAACAAAAATTGTCTGAATATCGGCCGCCGTATCCCATAATAGTATCCTGTAAGACATTACACTGTGAAAGTAACTAAAGTAAACTAGTCTAGCAGTATCTACGTCTGTGAATTGGCGAACTTTCCTAACTGCAAATACTGCAGAACTAAGTTTGACTGCCAGACAGGATATTTGGGCGCCCCACTGAAGCTTACAATCTAAAGTTAAACCTAAAAATACAGTTGAACCAACTAGGTTAATTGTTTCGTTATTTAAAATTATATTAGTAAGAACATTTTTGACATTCGGCAAAGTGAATTTCACACATTTTGTTTTGCCAGAGTTGAGTAGCAAATTATTTGTCGTGAACCAATGTAGTACTTGCGCAAGAGATTTATTTACGCTGTCAATGTTACTTGTATTACGATCAACTTTAAAAATAAGTGAAGTATCGTCAGCAAAAAGAACAATATCATATAGATTTCTAACAAAGAATGGCAAGTCATTAATATATATTAAAAAAAGGACCAAGAATAGAGCCCTGTGGGACGCCCATTCCCACTGGCAAACCTTGAGACCTACTTCCACTAACATCTACATACTGAACTCTATAACTCTACTCGAGGAACATTGTTGCCACAGCATATCATTGCCTAGCCGTTGCATTTCCAACGTAAAGAACAATGGCCATTTTTGACCTAAGCATGTATAGAGATAAAACTTATTTCAAAATTAAGATTAATTTTTAGTGTAATGATTTCACTAACAATTATATTTTATAGAAGTCTAGGTAAAAAGAAAAGTTTTGGGTTGTAAAGATGTTTTAGAACTCGTGAACGCATCCTTATCAAAATTATTTTTTATTCGCTGCACTGTTATATTATCTGTGCCCGATAATACTTCCTTGTTTAGCTACGTTCCATTTCACTTATACCACATCTTTAACAACTGGTTTTGTCAAAACCTCGAGAAAACTTAATTTTATATATAAATTGAATCAAGTTGTTAAAAGCTGATCATAAATGAATGGATTTTTTTATGTTAAAAGATATAAAAAGATAAATATAAATGTATTTCTGCCATTGAAAACATTGGATAAGGATGCAACGGAAAGTTTTTGACGTAAAGAGGCCGCTGGTGACATTGGACATGGGTGAATCTGTCAAATTAATACGAACTAATTTCGGTGTATTATGTAATTCCTAGACCATTATAAGAAAAACTGTCTTTACAGTATAATTTCTTGATCATAGAGCTACTTGTTTTTGTACATTTTATCTATATACACAATAATTCATTATCATGTCATTCAATGTATGAGAAGTGGCCATTGTTCTTTACTTACTATGTAAACCCCATTAATTTAGAAACACCATTACGCTTACGATGTGTGGTTAATGAAAGAAACATTTAAGAAAGGTCAGGTAAACATTTTTAGTCGCACCTCCTTCCAAGTAATGGGGTAACTTTGGCAGTTAAATGATTTAACAGCCGTTTCCCTTGCCTCTTTATAGTCCACTTAACTTTATAATTTATGGCTGTAATAATGCACTTTGAGGTGCGCAGTTTGAACGGTGAAATATTTACTAAAAATAAAGTTTTGTAAATTGCTGCAAACAATTTATGTTTGTTATAACGGCAAATTATTTTATTTAAAAATATAACCCTCAACAACACCTGCGCTGTGCCCCGGAAAGGACCAAATACCTTTGACAGACTTTGAATGTACTTATTTTCAAGAGCACTGACTGCCCATAAAAGAGACATATTCCACGGTTATGTCCAGTGTCAGTACACTGGACATAATCATGGTCTATGACGCTTTGAGTTATAAGAAAGCTAACCTTCTGTAATATTTTGTTAGTCTAGAAATCGGACTCTAGACTCCAAGGCAAAGGTCTAGGAAGCAACCGAGTTAACGATAGGACGGTGATGATAATTCATGTCTATTAACACGATACTAGTACAAAACCAGCTGCAATAAAACTATCGAATGACTCTTGCAATATTTTTTAAGGAACCTATTACAAATGTCCGTGTGGTAACGGATTAAGAATACGGGTGTCACCACCCCATATCATCCAATGGCAGTGAACAGCACTGTAAGAGAAGGAAAACTTGATTCAAACCCTATACCAACCCGTTTGGCCAGCGTGGTATAGTAGGCCAATTCCTCCTTTCAAAGGAGAGGCCTAGTCCAGCAGTGGACTCTAAAAGGCTGATGATGATGATGATGATTACAAAGCGAAGAAATAGTTCGTTGTTTCTTAAGGAGAGGTCCAAGATTTTGATGTTTTCGGCTCCATTGGAAATTATGAACTATACAGTTTAAAGTTTAGTCCATGACTAAAACATACTATATAAATAATAATTTATATATTTTGGCACTCAGGAATTAAATTTCAGTCGGTGAAAGACTTTTCAAATCGTGTTATCAGCTCTGCAGATAAGCCTCGACATATCTTTGCATTATTTTACTCTTATTAATTTAGGCAACCTTACATATTTTTACTTCTGCTTTCTTCTTTCTCTTAGCGTTATCCCAGTTTCAGTCTGGGGTCCGCTTTCTAGTCTAACCGGATTTGGCTGAATATTAGCTTTTCCATGGAGCGACTGCCTGTCTGACCTCCGCAACCCGAAGGGATAGCGATATTCCATGGTTTAGACTAGTGTCAGATTATTTAGAAGGTACTGACGCCCTGTAACGACTGTCAAAGATCTTCATGACAACCGGGACCGACGGCTTAACGTGCTCTCCGAGGCACGGGACAAGCGATAATTAACAATTCAATACGCACATAACTCCGAAAAGTCATTGGTGCGCGCCGTGGATTCGAACCTGATACCCTCTGCATGGCAGTCTGTTGGTATATCCACTCGGCTATCGCTGCCTTACTTCTGCTTTCTTTATGTACAAATACTTTCTACATCAATATCCAAAAATGTATTTGCCAATAATTTAAGTCAAAATGACAAAGTGAACGTATAATTTAACATTTTTGCTGACACTGTTTTGCAAAAACAGCGTCAGCAAAAATGTGTGTCATGAGCGGGTCCGGTCTGACCGGGGCAACATTGCTTTTGCATATGGAAGATTTGTACATTTTGGCAAGTGTAGCACTAAAATAAGTTGTTGTTCGAAAAGTTTTTCAATTTGTTTATCAACTAATGGATTTGGAGCATAATTGTTTCTAAAGCAAAAATTAATCGTATTATTGCCGACTGTGAGAAGATGATTTATAGGATTGCCCAGTGAACTATTAAATCTTTTAAACTGGCTATGTCCGTCCGTGGTATAACTTGGTATCTATAGGAACATTTTTACTTCAGAATTGGTGCATTAATATCAAATAGTAAATTCGAGGTATGTATTTATTGCTACGCTTTTACGTTTTACAGGTAGTAGAACCTTGCTGATTTCAGCATGAGTGGGCCGGCTCAACCGGAGAAGTACTACCCTCTCACAGAAAATCGACGTAAAGTGGCATTACTTAAACTATTGCGTTTCGTTCGG
Organism: Euclidia mi; assembly: GCA_944739405.2. NCBI lineage: Eukaryota > Metazoa > Arthropoda > Insecta > Lepidoptera > Erebidae > Euclidia > Euclidia mi. Next base: position 29,951,363 of record OX123195.2, read on the forward strand.
TGAGTAAGAGTGCCGGAGGCCCTATCCCCTATTCCTTCTCCCTTATCCCACTCCTCACCCTGTTCCTTTTCCCATCCCCAAGGTGCAGCAACGCACTTGTGACTCCTGCGGTGTTCCTTGTGTCCATGGGCGGCGGTAATTGCTTACCATCAGGTGATCCGTTTGCTCGTTTGCCGCCTATTACTATAAAAATAAAAAAAGCACTGCAGTCAACTGTTAATAGTGTGAAAGTTTCACGTAAATGGAATCCTTCTCGAAATTTCCTAACAAAATTTGCAACGAATTAATATGTCACTACGACATAAAAGGACATCTAATTTCCAGAAAAACATCGCGTAATAAAGTTGTTTGTTTGGTAAGTCATGAGTCAGCCACCAATAAATTCCTTTATATTTTCTTTAATGTCACATTCTGTCCTTACACGATCTGACTTACACATAATGATTCAAAGTATAAGGATATAAGCTCTCGTTTTTCTTGCACTTCTAAACAGCGTTTCCCTCTCTTTGAAGTGACACTTTTGAAACCCCCAGCGTTGGGCAAAGGGGGACTAAATACACAGATTAATTTGTTTGCGGTACAATTGGTTAGGACGGAAAATTACTTCTTCATTACCATTAAGGGAAATGTAATTGTTTTGTAAACTCAAGGTTGGGCATTTAAATACCGAGGCTGTTTTGTAGCTTTGTTTTATTATTGTAATGGTTTTAATGCTTGCCAAAGCACTTGATAACCCTTTTATAGCAGGTTCTTATGTAGACATTATTCAAAGACATTGCAAAATTATATTTATTTAGACGATTGAAGTTGAAAGATGTCTGCATTTTCTGTTTTTCACCACTGTGATAACCTTTATTATGAGCAGTCAAGGTGTGTTGTGACTCTCTTTTGTGTCTAAGGCCACCCACTAAAACCACCGCCGTGTCCGTCGACATATCGTATAATATACTTAGCCGCAACCACGCCAACAGCTGAAATATCCCTGCATTTCGTTATTTAATCAAATATAAAAAACGTGTCGACATTTACACATAACACACGGTTATAATTATGTACTTTTCTGCTACCTATAGGACAAAACTTCATTCTCTCCCAAAAAATAAAGGCTCCAGAACCAAATTCAACGATCATTCTTCACGAATTCATGATAACTACAACACGCTAATATGTTAATCTAATCCTGTGAAGTCAAGTGCCTGTCAATCAGTATGTTAATTAGTTAAAATTATGATGATTGATTTAAACCAATAAAGATCGATGAAAACGTGCCTCACAGTTAATCGTCAGAATTGATAGACACAAAAAGAAATTAAAATCGTTATAATTATAAACAGATTTCAATAAACGCCTTATTGATTCAGACGATTTTTCTTGCTTGAATGAGACATGTAAACTTTGCGTGCTTCAATTAAATTATAATTTGATCCAATTATGACAAAAATGTATATATTTAAAATCTTGTCAGTATATCAGCTAGTACAGTGATTTAATTGTCATCTGTGTCATCAGGTAATACCTGATATCATACTTAACGGTTTCAAGACCTAATAAAATTATTAAAGAGTAATATTTGCAGAAAACCCTTTGAAAATAAATATACCATTACATTAAAAATCGTGATCTTGACGTAGATTGAGAGACCAAAGTAAAGCTTAACTGGAGATTTATAGTCTGTATGTAGAAAAACTACCTTTTGAGGTTGTCAGCTGGCTTAGGTATTTGGTTGTGCGCGAATAAATAAGAACTGGACTAGATAGGTAATTGATCAAATGTTGATAAGGCCATTGTTATATAGAAAGCGTTGCTAACGCTAAGTCAACTAAAGTGAACTTTTATCGAAGATAGAAATTTGTGACGTGACCTTACCTGGATTGAAAGTATGTATGACAAGACTATAGAAAAGTGATTGTTTTATCTTTAAGACGACAACTGGAACACTAGGAATAAATTCTAAGTCACGTCAATCTTAAAAGTTTTAAAGGGCACAAAAACACTTATTTATTTGAAACAGCAATTTATGGATCACTCAGAGTTGTCTTGTCCGACCAGCTCTGTATGGCACTTAGATCGCGGTTAACTTCCTAAATTGCAGATGGGACGTCCTCAATGGATGCTTGAGAGTATATCTGCAAGTCATCGGCATATAGATTATAAGCGCATTGAAGATTTTGAGTTAGGAGATTAATAAAGATAGAAAATAATAAAGGAGAAAGAACACCGCCTTGAGGAACACCAGAGTTATTGTCACGCCACTTCGACGATGACTCGTCGAGGCGCGCAGACTGATGGCATCCTCGAAGATAACTTGAGAACCAGTCCAGAGCTTTGGATGAGATCTTAAGATGGGTAAGGAGGGACAGCAGGACATCGTGACTGACGGTATTAAAGGCATTTGAAAAATCGACCAAAGCCAACACAGCGACTTTGGTGTTTTTCATGCCCTCCCTAATATCGCCAGTCACTTTGAGAAGGGCGTTTGTAGTACTGTGTCCAGGCCTAAAACCGGATCGGTACGGACTTAATAGGTTATTTGAGAAAACAAATCTAGACAATTGCCTTTGGACAGAGGACTCTAGGACTTTGGACAATAAAGGAAGAATAGAGATCGGACGAAAGTGATTAGGAAGAGGAATAATATAAGCTTAACGCCACAGGGCTGGAAAGGTGCCAGAAGTAAGGGAAAAGTTTATGATGTGGGAGATGGCTAGAAGGAGTTGGTCTAAGATAGCAGTGATCATGCGTCGGCTGATGTCGTCGCATCCCACAGCATTGGACTTTATAGAAAGGATTATCTTTTTGATCTCATCCGGGGCTAGTAGAGAAAAGTGAAAGGAATCTATGTTGGGGCGGGTTAAAGAAGCTAAGTAGTTCACTGTGAGACACTGTGAGAGGTTGTGAAATGTGTACCTATTGATGTCATCCAGATTGAGTGTCCCAAGGCAGCGAACACGTCGCTTTTTGCCGATACCTAAAGTTCCAAGGAACTTCCAGATATTGGCAGGGGATGAGGAAGAAATATTATGTAAAATGTGTTGGCGTTTAGCGTTGCGTACCATCTAATTACACCGATTCCTTGCAGACTTGAACAGGTTCCAGTTCTCATCACAGCGGTATCTTTTATAAATCCGGCAGGCCCGGTCCCTACGCCTCATTGCCATGCGCACACCCCTAGTAATCCAGGGTGCCGGTGGGCGTTTTATTTTAACTTTTCGAATGGGGGCATGGGTATCATATATTTGACGGACAGTATTATTAAAAATGCGAACCTTTTCGTCTATCGTCGAGGAACTCTCCATAACTTCCCAGTTAAGATTAGCCGCACCTTCACGGAGTTTGCCTACATCCATACGACCAAAACAACGCTTGTGCAAAACTTTAGACAAGGATTTGGGAGGTTTTAGGCGGTATGAAAGGAAAACAAGGTCGTGACGGGAAAAACCAGGGGCTAGAAATTGTAACGGAGGGAAACTAGGGCAGGAGTAGACGTTATTATCGAGTCAAGCCACGTATCCTCCCCATCAGTGTTGTGGTGAGTGGGTTGTAGTGGCCGAATGTGGAGGTTAGCTGACTCAATGATATCGAGGAGATTACGGGAACGACTGGATTGGGGCAAATGGAGGTTAGTGTTAAAGTCGCCCATGATGATGTGATGTTCATACTCTGACCCTAAAGATTCCAGTATCGGCTCGATACTGGAGAAATAATCAAGAGCCGGTGGACAATAGACAACGCCAAGAACGGCTTTAGCCCCCTTGACGTCGAGTTCCAGAAATAGGTACGGTGTGGACGCAATAATTTTAAATGAAATGGCACTGCAGAGATAAATAGCGACACTATCCCCTCTCCGGCCAATACGGTCATTCCGTATTAAAACGAAGCCGGGTAGGGAGTAAGACATAGAGAGTAGTTCAGGTTTTAGCCAACTCTCCGAAATCAGGGCGGCGGCGGCGTGCACATTAGTACCGGTAAATGTTTCCAGTAAGTCATTGTGATGACTAGGTATGCTTTGTGCATTTATGTGACAAATATTTAGCAATGGTTGGAATTGCTGCGTAACAAAGGATTGTCGCAAGCAGTCACCCAAAGTGCCTTCAGTGGAACAATAACTATCATTATTACTTATGTCACTTGATTCATTGGCAGACAGATATGCATCGTCATCCGAATAATAATCCATTGAATAAAATATATAAAATAATACTAAATATATACCTAATTATCAACAATATAACAAGAAGAAAAAAATGTAGTTCTAATTAACAAGTGAACTACACATCTCTGCACCACCCGCCAGCTCACATAAATTAAAGTAAATAAGAAAAGCTCCTCGAACAAAAGTAACAATAAAACGTTTCCGAACGCATCGCATTGACACTATTGACAGCTGTTGTCAGACTTGTCATGTTAATCTTGTTACTTTATCGGAGTAAACAAAATTATCAAACCAAAATTGAAGTTGAACAATTATCAAATTATAATTGTGGGTAAACGGAGGCTAATACGTAAACAAACCAAAGAAAATGTTAAATCTTTGAAAGAAAACACGCGTAAATTACTGTGACTATCATTTACACATTAAATAAGGCCGTAAATAGACGAATTGATTATTTACGCGATTTTGCGCTTGTGTTGGACGTACCAGCACTCGCAGAGTCGCTCCTGCTCGCCGATGATGAACTGCTTGCAACCCCGGAGTGCTTCAGCATCACGGAGTTTAACTGTTCCGTAGTGGTTATCTTAAGGCGGCTACCATCGGATGCCTTGACAACGATAACGCCGTCCTGTGTCCAACACGCCCGCATCCCAAAGTGTTGATGGGCTTTCATGAAGACTGCCTGCCGTGGTTTCGTCAGGAACTCCTTGAACGAAATAGCCGTCCCCTTGAGTTTGGTCTTGGCCTTCCAAACAGCTGCTCTGACATCTCCGCTGGTGAACCAGGCTAATATTGGTCGTCGGTGATCCTTCTTGAGCGATCCAATTCTATGGCAAACATTGATGACCGGTGCCGCCACAGTAGGAAGTGCTAGACGGTGAACAATATTCAGAACCGAAGCCCTGCAGTCCTCTTTCTCGTCCTCTGGCACCCCGAGAAATATAAGAGCCTTGCGCCTGTGCCTAGTCTCTATAGCATCAATGCTATGGCAACATTCATTAACTTGTTTGAGCAAGAGGCTGAGCATTAAGAACATTAGTTCTCTAAAGGTACGGAATTCCTCGGCTACCTTCGCGACCGTTTCTTTTGCCGGACCTGCAACTTGTAGTTGTGCCTCAAGCTCTGCCATCCTCCTTGAGAAGGATTCCTCAAGACTATTCTGAGCCACTTTTATATCAGTAAGCTGTGCCATTGTTGCTTTTCAAGGATTCTTCAATAGGTTTTGAGATTGGAAGTGTGTATGTATGTGAAGTGCTGGCAGGTGGTGGAATTTATAAGATGATTATTACATATACAATACTGTCATGTAAGTACTGTATTTTATGATAAAACAATAGTAAAAACTCACTTTTATGCTTTAAATTAATTAAATAAAAACTTGATATTTTTAACAGCTGTTAACTTTTTGACACCTACCGTCCAAAACGCCTCTTGCATTTTCTTAGCTTTGAGAGAACATGGCAACTCTTATAGTCCCATGTCTTCACTAATGTTGTTTACAAGGTTTCGTTATCGGTACGAAGATATTTGGAAGTAAAAAAATTACAGCGTCCAAAGTGGACCACTAGAAAAATCTATGTAGGTACAAAACTTAAGTGCTGGCTTTCAAAAGTGTCGACCAAAAATGAATAAATTAAAAAAATGAATCGATGATTAAAGTTGTATAATATGCATATCAACCTAACTTAACTACCAACCAACTGAATATTTATAGTCTGCGTAATTAATACTGAAGCGATTAACCCTTGAGGTGCGATCAAACTAAATGCAAAGTGCCACAAGTGCAAAGGGTCACGTTGCTGCAAATTTTCATTGGCATAGGTTACCGGAAAAAAAATAATTATGACACCTTAATATAATTATATCACATAAATGGCATAATATCATTGTGTTGGTTATAAAATCAGCTATGATAATAATAACATAAATTACTACTAAATACTCACCTTTCCGGCAAAACAAGCTTACAAACTTAGAAGTTTGTTATTTTTCACTGGTTCGCACAAACATTTCATCACATATTAATGAATTTCATTACTTGTTTGGTTCATAAACACAAAAACATTATCACATATACCTTTAGGTTTTCACACAATACATTATTTATTTGTAACAAATGAATCTAACGCCACTAAAAAAATTATAATCCGAACGCGTAACAAAAAGTTCGCCGTGCCGGGCCGCCATGTTACTGTAGCGAACACTGTGGCTGTGAATTATTTACCATTTGAAACACGATAACAGTGAAAACGTACAACAATACTAGTATTTAATTGCTAAAATATGTTTTCAGATAAATAATCTGGGTACTTTTATGTCTTTCATAACTATTAAAAGAGTATTTATCATAAAACTATTACGAAAATAGCAAGTTTCAAGAGTAGAAATAGCCGTTCTTAAAAGTTTTTGCCTTTTATCACTGTATTTCTTGTCTCTGTCACGAATAATGTCACTTCACAATTAATATTTATTTATTTCTGAGTAAATCTATATAAGTATCTTTATAAAATATTCACCGGTTTCTTCCACAAGACAACTTTTATTATAAAGATCGCGGAACAAAACACAACAATGGCGGACGCTTTCGCAACTGAGACACAGATAATTATATTTCAATATTTTTTGGCACGTTTCGTTTCCCTCACCCTTCTAAAACGATTTATTTGCATAGAATATGAACTATTCTAATAGTTACTACTTTCGTTTCTTGGTTTAAGTAAAACAAAACGTAAAAAATCCGCGACCAATAGGACGACTTTTTTAGAGCGTGCTGTAAACACATGGGACCACTTGAATTAGAGCACGACCGTGCGTGCTGTAATCACGTGGGGGGTTAATTCAAACAGTCAATAGGTATTTTATGAAAAGGTAAACTTAGTTTTTAACATGTTGGTAATAAAAAGAAGATTTTTCATTACCAACATGATAAAGTACTAACTTTTGGCTACTGGCCACATTTCTGGGCTCCAACGTGCTAATGAGAAATATCTTAAAGAAATAAAACTACCCGAGAATTAAAAAAAATCTTAAATTAAACTAAACTTAATAACTGCACTAATGGAGTAGAAGATAAAACATAAAAAATTAAACTACTTCAGTTTCATATACTTTCCATATTGAAACAGTAGAAATAAAAACCCAATTCTCTCAGGCATACCCCGAAAGAAATAGAAATATTTGATAATACTAAACCAATATCAGAAGCAATATTGTATTTAACATATACTGAACGACGCGACCTATTCTTTCAATTTATTTTATCAAGATATTTCTCGAAGCCCAAACTATCTTTTTCGATGTATTTAAGAAGATATTTCGATTGATACAGCTATATGAATACTGACTTTGGTTATATAGATGCGTATTTGCGGGTGGGAAAGATGGTTTTCAAGGCTGAATCGATAAGAATAATAATATAAACATCTTTTAAGTAATAACTAGCTGCTGCACGCGACTTCGTCTGCGTGAACGCTATACGGCACCAAAAATACCTACATTATACCTTTTAAAATAACATTCACTTACCCGTTTCTTCTTTACATTTTATATCTACAGAAAGTGCAGTATCAGAGGGAGACTGGTTTTTGTAAATTTGACCTGCTGATTTTCAGCCTTCTTTGATTAAATGACTTTAAGATGATTCTGCTGAATTAAGTCATAAGTTGTGACTGAAGCAGATGAAGAACATAATGAATAAGGAATACAGAATAGGGTAAAATTACATAATTATAGAACTTCTCGATAAACAACATTATATGTATGGCTCTCCGCAGCCAAAATGTAAAAAGAGTCAGAACTGGTGACGCGGGAGCAAGCTACGTACAGCTGCCCGTGTGAGAAGCAGCTCGTCCTGAGGTCGACAACCGCTGCCCTCAGTGTCTGACCCTGCGACTTATTGGTGGTCATCGCGAAGCAAACACTAACGGGGAACTGTACGCGCTTGAACTGGAACGGGAAGTTATAAGGTATGAGCGGAATGCGTGGTATAAATACAGCCTTGCCGACGCCACAACCCGTAAGAATTTCCGCCTCCCTGGTGTGTATGTGGAGCGAGATGACTTTAAGGTGGGTTCTGTTACACAACTTCGGAGGAGATACGTTCCGAAGCATTATTGGAACACCGACCTTCAGCTTGATGGTATCCACTGGAAGTCCACTTGCTGACTGGGAGTTAAGAAATTCCACGGGATAATGTGTGGCGTCATCTTGCTCGACGACGGTGTTTATTGATGTGTAGACCAGTTTATTCCCCTCAATTTCCGAGAGAATGCATTCGTTAATTGCTGCAGCCTGATCAGTTTTGGCCGTCAAAATGGCCCGCTCACATCCCCAAGAATTCTGCTGGTGCCGTCCGTATTCGACTGATGTCCCCGTACATACAGCGAATGAGTTCATCTAAGTTGGATACAACTCTACCGAGAGACTCTAGAAGCAACACCTGTCGACTCCTCTGGTAGAGTGCCTTCGCCAAGACTTAGAAGGACATCGGAGAAGTCATGAGCACGTGCATTGCCATCGAGCCGAGCTCTCATAATAATGGTTAAGCGCAGTGTACGAACTCGTGACCACAACGAAGATCGTTTCAACGAAGCATTCACCTCGTCAGCCCTTGGCGGAAATCGCCACGAAACAGAACTGTGACACCACCCATCAAATGTTTGTTCCTGTGGATATCCTGCAGGGTTCTGTCCACGGCCTCAACTGCCTTCCTATTGGCCATCGTACACTCATCCCATAAGATTAGAGAGCAATCCTTGAGCACGTGTCCCTTATCACTGTTACGTATGTCTTATGTTTGAGATATGGCATGCTTAATTTTTAAACGACTTATAAAAGGAGGTTCTCAGTTTGACCTGTATGTATGTACGTATATTTGTATGTATGTTTGTATGTATGCTTGTATGTATGTTTGTCCGTGATTTATCCTCTTTCTTCTTTATTTAGCTCAAATTGCTTACAGCAATAGCGTGCCTTTTTCGAGTTTAAATTTTGTTATAAATTTATGCAGTTCTTTTTGAGTTCTGTTTGTTATTACATACAGACAAACTCTACCAATTTTATAAGACATAGATAAAGCAGCTTAAAACTTATATAAACACATTATTTTAATTGTCTTCTCTCTCTGAAACGAATTATTGATACAATTTTTAAGAAGAAAATACACAACTCCATCTATGACTTTTAAAAACAACTATTAACCTCGCCAACATGATCAAATTTAAATTATTTATATCCAAAAAGGGTTTACACATGTAATTCGTCTTAATGTTTTTCAAATTTCATAGATGGCGCTGCTTCAAAATGGTCTTTATACTACTTATATTAATTTAATCTGAGGGCACGGCAGTGCCTCCACCAATTCGAGCAAAAAAGTGGCACGGCCGTACCATCCTTTTCTGGAAGCAGTTCAGGCCATTTTCGACCCCCTATAACTTCGTTGTGGATAAAACTAGAAGCCTGTTTTTTTAGTAACCATGCAGGCATTGTATAAACAGGAATTATAATGAGTCAAAATTCTTAATTTTGTGACTCACTGACCGATCATCAAAAGTATAAGGCACTTCAAGCAGACATAGAAGCTTGAAATTTAGAATACGATTAGGGTTTAGTATATGAATCAAGGAAAAATTATAATATTTTTCAATTTCTATCTAGTTTTCGAGATACATCAACTACATAAATAACTTTGTAATCCCATATAAATATAGAGGATTACAAAATTACATTTGCAGTTAGGGCTTTAATTTAGAAAATTCGGTGTTGGTGTAAAGAAGTAGAAGGTACCGGAAAGGACAAAAGTAGACTATCTACAAAAAGAAATGAGATCCCATAAAAACAATACTTGTCAAAAATACCAAGTCTCGCGACCGTTAAAAGTTGTGAGATCCGTGTAATACCAAGTCGGTTAATTAAAAATCTTTAATGTTTTAAAAAAAAAGGTGCATAGCGTTGCCACCAAGAACTTAGGGTCCCAAGCCAACCTCACCTGCAAGTGGTGCACCTGCCGATCAACGGACAAGGCTCTGGCAAACAAATATACCGATAAGCGGCAATAGGCTTGCCACCTATTACGTGGGATCAAAACACTGGCGAAAAGTGGGCGTTTAATATGCCTCTTCCTACCCCTTCGGGGAAACGGGCGTGGGTCTATGTATGTATGTATGTATGTATTTATTATATGTATGGATTACCGGCGCTTTGTTGATATTTTTTTTTATAGACTCACGCCTGTATCCCCGAAGGGGTAGGCAGAGGTGTAATATTACACCCACATTTCGCCATGAATTTTTAGGTCCCACGTAATAGGGGGCGAGCCTATTGCCGTACCGGGCACATTACCAGACGCCGTGCTGCTACTGAGAATTTCCTAATGGAAAAACCCAATAACACTTTGCCCGACCCGGGAATCGAATAGGAGACCTCCCAATCCCACGCGCACATTTATGCCGCGAGACCAACGAGGCAGTCTGTTGTTTGTTGATATTATAATATTTATGATATAAGATTTCGCTTCTCCACCTGTGTGGCTACCTCGATAAATGTCTATGTGTTATTTTAGTCTATAAGCATATTACTACTAAATAGTGTCAAGTATCCATTCATACGTCCATACATTTGTACATCATTCTTTAGCTTCATACGTTGATATTTGGCATGTCATTGTGTGTCCCTTGAGGAGTTTAGAGGAGCACTTACAGAGGTGGTTTGGAAATTTCCACCCTAAATGCGTCTTTGGAATCAAATAAATAAATAAATAACACTGACACCCAGCATCTTTCGGCTGTTATGATGAATAAATGTAGTACCTACGTCGATAGTGATTTCTCCTATATATCAAATAGAATGTAGAATGTATGGCAAACACATATACTTAGATTTTGCACAGTGAAACTACATCTCTCGGTAAAGGGTCTTTGCTTGTTCCAAAACAGTCGTATTAAACAGCAATATACAAAATATTCCCCGAATTTCAATGTAAGCTAGGTCGGCACAGTTTCATTAATAGTGCTCCAAAAGTAAAATGCACGATGCATTGGCATTCCGCCAACGGTCCAGAGTCCGCCTTCGCCGAATAACTAGCAAAAGTAGTCCATGCCTCTACGGGGTATTATAAATGTAAAAATTTTTGGACGGCAAAGCGGAATCCCAGTTTTTCAGTTTAAGGACCGATTTTCATAAAAGAAAAAGAAAAGTGATTTGCAAACTGGGCATATTTTTACTGCGGCATGATCGCGCAACTTAAGTAGACATATTTTGAGATGACATGATGTCTATTGTAACAAGGATGACGATTGTCGATTCGAAACAAACATGATAGGTGTGACAACTGTGTATATTGTGTACAGCCTTCATGTTTAATGGACCAGTAAAATTAACATTGTGTTTTGGTATATATAACGGTAAGGGTCGGGAAAATGCGTCGCGTATTATTGGTCGCGTAACGCCAAGACAGACAAATCCCTACTATTATTATAAATTCGAAAGTGTGTATGTTCCGTTTTCACGCGAAAACGGCTGAACCGATTTTTTTGAAATTTATTATAGAGATATATTGGACCATGGAGATGGGACATATATAATAAATTTATAAATTATAATAATAAATTTTATTTATTTTTCCACAAAGGCAATATGACAATGTTGTGTTCTTAGATCTAGGTACACATTATAGACCTTTGTGAGAGACTTGGAGTCTCTGCTAGGATAACCCTGTGTTACAGATCTCCAGGCACTCTCACTTCAGACAGTTGAGCACAAAAATACAGTGAAACAACAATTACACATTTGGTAGAGGTTATACATAAACAATATCTATTAATTATTAAGACTAGACTTAAAGCTATTTAGAGCTATTAATAAAAGAAAAGATTTCACAATACATAGACTACCATAAGTTTCAAAAATTAAACTGGGAGAGATTGTAGGGCGGATAGAAGTTTGTACGGCAGAAAAACGAATGGCCATTTTTGACCTAAACATGTATAGAGATAAAACTTATTTTAAAATTAAGATTATTTTTTGCTGAGAGTGGTGTGGGGTAAAAGAAGATGTAGTGACAAGCATCGAGAAAGGCATGTTAAGATGGTTTGGGCACATGGAGAGGATGGATGACGAAAGATTGACAAAGAAGATATATAAGGCAAGTGTGAATGGGACAGGACGAAGGGGAAGACCTAGGCGGACGTTCTCTGACCAGATTGAAGACATCTTTAAAAAAGGACACGTCAGAAGTACCCTAAACAGAAGAGCATGCATGAGAAACTTGATGGGAGTGAATGAAGCAAGAGAGGTATGTCAGGATCGTTGCAAATGGCGTTCCGTGGTCTCTGCCTACCCCTCCGGGAAACAGGCGTGAGTCTATGTATGTATGATTTCACTAACAATTATATTTAATAGAAGCCTAGGTAAAAAGAAAAGTTTTGGGTTGTAAAGATGTTCTAGAACTCGTGAACGCATCCTTATCAAAATATTTTTCATTCGCTGCATTGTATCCGATAATACCTACTTCCTTCTTTAGCTACGTTCCAGTTCACTTATACCACATCTTTATCAACTGGTTTTGTCAAAACCTCGAGAAAACTTAATTTTATATATAAATTGAATCAAGTTGTTAAAAGCTGATCATAAATGAATGTATTTTTTATGTAATAAGATATAAGAAGATAAATATAAATGTATTTCTGCCGTTGAAAACATTGGATAAGGATGCAACGGAACGTTTTTGACGTAAGGACGCCGCCGGTGACATTGGACATGGGAGAATCTGTCAAATTAATACGAACTAATTTCGGTGTATTATGTAATTCCTAGGCCTTTATAAGAAAAACTGTCTTTACCATATAATTTCTTGATCATAGAGCTACTTGTTTTCGTACATTTTATCTATATACGCAATAATTAATTATCAGGTCATTCAATGTATGAGAAGTGGCCATTGTTCTTTTCCTCTTGGAAGTAAGAACGCATGCACGAATAATAGAGTGATGCGCATGTGCTATCTGTCAGTACTGTCACATCATACATATTGTCATATTGTGCACGGTGATTACATTGTTTGCATATCTAAACTAATTATTATATAGTACGCTCAAACGGCTGAAACGATTTTCTCTACCTACTAAAATTGTAAATGCGAAAGTGTTTTTGTAGATATATATATTGGACATGTATTGAAACTTGGCTTTGACATTTTTCATGGATACTGACCGAGTTACTTTTTACTCTATAGAGCTTTTGACTCTTTAGAATAATCAGGAGAGCCATCACACAACTTGAGACTGAAAGTAGATACGTGTTACCCCGAATTTAACGCGCATGAAGCCGCGGGCAAAAGCTAGAATATAATAAAACATTCAACCTTTCATACCTAACCGATGATTTGTTAGTGCGTCGAGCATACAGCGTCTGTTCCGTTTCCGTCAACGCATTGTCGTTCGACGTCGCACGCGCCACGCACCACGTGTATTTTGACTGACGAGTTGAGCATTTTAAAATTCAAAATCACACAAAGCAACCGCTCTGTTGATGCTGAACGCAGACACTGACTAGAAGCGTAATGTGGCAGGTCTAATTTGACGGAATAGACGCGACCGATGCAGATACGCTCAACGCATTTTCCGTTAGATATGTAGCGACCCATTTGACGGAATAGACGCGACCGATGATGCGCTCGACGCATTTTCCGTCTGATACGTAGGGTCGGTACCCTAACTGACTGACTTAGATGAATTATTGTTAAATTATCTGATCAATTTTACTTGGATATAAAGTCAGGTACTAATATCCATTAAATTTGATATGAGGTAGTACAAAAAATACTTTTTCTGACGCAAAAGAATAGGTACACTTAAACGCGAAAATGAAACGTTTTAAAAGTCTATGTACAAGAAAGCTCCTTCTTCTATAATGTTGCCTAAACCATGAAGACTTAGAAAATGGAAGTGGCATATAGTCAGTAATATAACACATAATTATATGGATCAAAACTGTGTTAAAAGCTGGTCCAGTTCATCAGCATTGTAAACGCAGATAATCACGCAATTATCATTGCGAGGTAGATCTTTCTTTTTCCTTCTTTCGTTATACAGCTATCGATACGATCAAGGGTTATCGAAATGTACATTTTAATATGTTTACAAATCGAAGACCAGATACGAGTCATATTCTGCATATTCTTACAACGATTCATTTTTTCGGAAGTTGTACTGGCTAAGGTGTAACATGATTACTAAAATACGTAGGTACGTTAAAAATAAAGAGTTATAAATCGTAACTATGGGGCTATGGGGCTGCGCCTGTACCAGTAATATTGAGATACTGGAAAGATTCCAAAGCAAAACATTAAGAACTATGCCGAAAATACCACCTTATATAAGTAATAAGAGGGTCAAACTGAAAGTTCTTAGAAAATCAAAAACTGATTACATTAGCCAGTTATTAGTTTTATTATATCTTTTCAAAATATTGTCCATTGACGTCAATACACCGCTGCATGCGATGGAACCACTGGGAAAAGCACTTTGCCCACTCGTCCTTAGGGGTCTCTTCAATGGCATCGCGATACGCAGCCACCGCTTCTTCAGCATTCATAAACCGCTTTCCTTTAAGTTTTTCTTTAATTTTTGGAAATAAATAAAAATCACAAGGCGCGAGGTCGGGGCTATACGGCGGGTGACCCAGTAATTCAACGTTTGATGTCGCCAAATAGTCGATCGTTCGCTTGGCGGTGTGCGACGAGGCGTTGTCGTGGTGAAGGAGGATCCTACTGCGAGGTCGTTTCTCTCGAACTTTTTCCAAGACAAGTGGCAAACAATTGGTAGTGTACCATTCTGCAGAAACTGTTTTTTGATCCTCTAACACAATTGTTGCGAAATGACCTATCCTTCCAAAGAACGAGGCCACCATTTTTTTTCCCGCACTTCGATCTCTCTTCACTTTAGTTGGCAACTCCTCGAAAGGAAACACCCACTGAGCAGATTGTCTTTTGGTTTCAGGATCATAACAGTAAATCCAGCTTTCGTCACCTGTTAGTATGTCGAACACAGCATTTAAGTCACCTCCGTTAAATCTTTCAGTCATTTTACGGCACCAATCCACACGATGGAGTTTTTGAGCCTTAGTCAAATTATGAGGTATCCACCGGGCGCAAAGCTTCCTGACCGCTAAATGTTCGTGGAGGATTTTGTGCACTTGACTCATACCGATGCCTAAGCTTGTCCGAATCTGCTGATAGGTCACTCTTTTGTCAGTCTCTATCATACGCCGCACAACACAGATGTTATTTTCAGTCGTCGCCGTAGAAGGCCGTCCCTCACGTACATCATCAGTGAGATTAGTGCGACCACGTTTAAACTCATTAAACCAGTTGTAAACAGTCGCACGAGATGGGGCTTCATCGTGAAAGGCCAATCGTAGTCTATCATAACTTTCTTGTTGACTAAAATGACATCGAAAGTCATAAAAAATCATTGCACGAAAGTTTTCTCGTGTTAAATTCATGTTGACGTGACACAGACAATTTTCAATTTGCCGCCAAATCGTAAAACAAATGACAAATGAATGAAATATATACTCAGTAATATTGGCAAAGAGTTCTATTTTCAAATTTTAGAATATTTTTTTTATTATATTGTTTATAAGTGGCCAGTTCTAAGAACTTTCAGTTTGACCCTCGTAAGTACATCTATATGGATCTTGGCCTGAAAACAGTACAAGAAATAGAATCATGCAGTAAAAAGTATCAAATTAGACTGAACAGACACAGAAACGAACTAGCCGCGCAGTTAGAAGGCAATGGTAGCCTACAATTTTCACGATTGAAAAGACATGGAGTCCCGACACTCGTGGACCGATTCAGTGAAAGAGAATAAGAGGAAATTCGCTGGAAAATCTCTCTCTGAAAAACTCTCCATGGAAAGACTTTTTTCCGGTTTATGAAACAGACAGCATATTAGATAATTGTTGATAAACAGATCACTAAGATAACAGAATATAGGAAAAAAAAACGTAACTCCGTCATGGACTTTGTGACTAGCAGATAAAACAGAAAAATATTTTGCTCTCTCTATCTTTTAACATTTTATACAGTATTTAGTGCCACATCCGATAAGGTTGTTTTTTTCCGTGGATTAAAGAAAACTGTTAAAGCATCCGAGTTCCTTTACAACTTTTTACATGGTTAGAATACTTGTAAGATCCCTGAATACCGCCCAAGCTACTCTGCAATGCACCTTTGAAAAGATTATTCTCAAGTATATTTAAGATTCTTGTTGAAAGTGTTATAAAAATGTTTTATAAACGAGATATCCAGCTTTTCTCGAAGCTTCCTGTGATTCGTAACATTTATTATATTTATTTTTGAGTTAACTACTGTTTTTGATTAAATATTTTAAGTGGAATTGTGTCTGTTAAAATGATTCAAGAATGCAAGTTTGGAATAAGAATTGAAAGATAGGATTAAGAAAAGGGTTCACTGGACAAGTGACGTCTAACTACGGAATTCAATATTCGAACTATAGATAGATCTGTGGATTTTAGATTCGTTTTTGACAGTTTTTGACATAAGCTCCATACAAAATACACTACGGCCGACGAATCATGGCGGGTCTGAAGCTAGCCTTTGCGAAATACCGCGCATGTATACTCGTGTAGAAAACTGTTATTGCCAGACTTTATATAATTTATATACATGTAGTCTTTTATGATGAATGCACCTCACCAGACAATAGTGGCAGATATTTTAAACGGAACATAAACAATATTAAACTAAGGTTTAATAGCAGTACTGGATACGATGGTGTATCAACCAGGATACTGAAAACCGTGTCTAATAAAATATCAAATCCAATGAGTCACATAATTTTCGGTATTATGCATGAAGTAGTTCCCACGGAATTAAAAAGGACCATAATAAAACGGCTCTTTAAGAAACACGATAAACATAGTATGACTCGTTACAGACCTATAGCATTGATTCCAGTCATATAAAAATATTTAAGAAGGTTATCCATAAGTTTATTATGCCTGTTGAACAATCGGAAACAAAAGAAACATACCTGAATGCTGCAGAATTTTTTTTTGAAAATCACTTTGACAAACATAGATCGAACGGATTTTTCTTTAGGTAGACACATCTTTTAAGCCGCAATTAAGAATGCGCTCGTCTTGTATTCCAAATAAGTAGGTATTTGGAACGTGGCACGCATGGTATGCACTATGCACCCATAAATAAGTATCCATGGGTGCATAGGACCTCTATAGATCATCATCTAAAGATATATGTTTTATATATTTGCATTATGATAAATGTTTTAAGACTAAAGTTGTAGAGAATTTAATTTGCAAAAAAAATCTCGTTCACATATTCTTTGTGCGGCCAATAGTTTACCAGATAATCAAGAAAATCTATCTACATCTGCACTCTTTCCAAGATGGCGGCCGAGGGACAAGAGTCCCCATAAATGTGAATCAAGCTTTACAATAGCCCTTCTTACACATCTGTAAAATAAAATTGCATCGTCTGATAAATGCAACCCCAAATGCAACTTTTCAATGGACTATAAATACTTTTGTCATCGTCTGTACTCAAGACAGAGATAGTAAAACGAATACTAAGGTGTGACAAAGACACATTATATCGCACCGAAAACTTCAAAAGTAAAAAAAGAGATGTCCAATGTACGTGTTTGACGCTCAATTTAATCGATTTTTATTGATATCGATTAAAATTAATTAGAAAAAATATACGTGTATTCGATTACATAAAAAGATTGAAAATATGTTCCAACTCTTTTCATTTATGTAATCGTTAATAGATAACTGATATAAGTAAATCTGGTCTGTAAACTGAGAAAATAAATTTTATTAGATTTGTTTTTTACTAAAAACAAAATCTCACCATATTGCTTGGTTTAATAAATGTATTTCATTTTATATCTTATAGTACTTTTATTATTTTAACACAATTAAATGAATTCAAAATCAATTATAAAACCAATCGATTAAAATTTTTGATTGAATAAACTATTAATTTGTATTTACATAAGGTGCATCACTAGCCTAGACTACTGCCCCGCGCACCCCGCTTCATGTCACCGCGTTGTTCCTAAAAAGGATTACTGCGCAGCCTTCTGTGCGAACTTCAGACTCGCCATCGTTAAACGGCCGTACTGTATGTCAAACACGAATCTAAAGTCTACAGATCTATCTATAGTTCGAATATTGAAAATGGCCGTAAGAGAAAGTTCAGCTATCCAACAGACGTTTTTCATATCTAACCAGCATTTCCTGAGATCATTGCGTTCAATCAACCTTTTAACCATATCGTTGGCAACGCACATGTAAATCTCTGAACTCTATGGTCGCAGGTATCCATGTAAAATGGTAATCGCTTACCATCAGGCGATCAATCTGCTCGTTTGCCATCTAGGCCTTAAAAATCAAATTCTTACGCTTTCTAATATTGAGTGTAGATAATAATTATTATTTACTGATATTATGAAATGAAATGAAATACTTCTTTATTTCGTGTAAACTTTGCAAGTACTTACGACACGTCATTAAAAAAAAATATATACAATGTGTGTCGAATTAGAACAGCTCAGTCCCAAGCGTTTTGGTCGACTTTATATTCAGATATTTTTTTATTATATGGTTTTGAACACAATTTCGCTCTTACAATAATTTTGAACATATTTATAGATAGGTCTCTTATATTATAAGGGAGCTTGTTATAAAAGCGTATACATTGCCCCATAAAACAGCTACTTATTTTGTGGAGAGGAGTGCTATGAACTACGAGATTATTCCTACGTCTTGTATTTCCAGAATGTACATCACATTTTTTACAAAATTTGTCAATATTTTTATGTAAATATAACAGATTTTCATAAATATATTGTGATTACAACTGTTAGTATGTTTATTTCTTTGAACTTTTCTCTCAGATAAACTCTTGGACCGAGGTTATAAATTCCCCTTACAGCTCTTTTCTGCAGAACGAATATTGTATTTAGGTCTTCAGCATTCCCCCAGAGAAGAATCCCATACTTAGAGAAGAATCCCATACTTAGAGAAGAATCCCATTGTTATTACTATTGTAAACAGTATGAAAATATACTTACCACTTCTGTTCTCCTTTCCCCTGTTCAAGGTAAGCCACAGCAAATATTTCGTCCGACGGAAACATACATAACTCCCTGCTTACGTGCTTAGACTAGTTATACATCATCCCAACATACACCAAACAACACTCAAAGAGTGTTACACGAACAAGTCATAAATAAGATAATAATCTCACACATTTGTATATAAAGAGGTGAACTTCATCTTATGAATGTTTATCAAATATGAAGATATAGGATAGTAAATGTTCTAGATTGATGAATAGCTTTATTTATATCATAGTCCTGAAGGTCACGTACCTTTATTATCGAAGATATGGTCTTGTTTTTCTGTTGTGTAATAGGAATGAGTCAGAGATAGTAGTGCGGAGACCATGGCGCGCACCACTGCTTTTTCGAAGTTATAATTTAGGATAGCTAGGGTTGCATTCTTAATCTCTTGGCTTGGAATCCTGGCTCTGATTTCTAATCTATTCAGATTTGACAGTATATTTCTGTCACACAAATCGTCCGCTGTCTGACATGCTAGCTATATTTTATGACTTAAACCACTTTCAGCATATTGCCTGGCAGACGATAAGTAACCGCACTGAACTATTGCCAAGGTAATGTTATCTATTGCCGCCCTTCATGTAGACAATCTACGTATGAATTATGTTGAGAACAGCATAAGATATATAGAAATCGTTCCATAGTTATGTCGTAGTCTTAGTTCCAAAGTCGCGTCGTAGTCTTTATATGTATATGGCAGATAACTAAAATTAAAGTGTCTCTCTATGATTTCAAAATAAATATGCCTTCTCAAGTGCATTTAAGTTATTTACACGATCCCAAGGTTTACAGTCATACACGATCATTTTTAACCGGATGCAATTGCCTATCTATTTATCTGTTTGTCTGAGGTAATATTTAATTTATTGTTTTGAATAAATTTGGAATCAGCCGATTTTAATGGAATTTCTCTGGAAGAAAGGACCTTTTTTATGTCTACATTATTATTATAAGCTACATTTTCCCCCTGAAACATAAAAGTGCCAGCGCAAGACATGCGAATACCCTAGTAACGTTGGTATAACTGCGGGGAACGCCTAGTATTGCATAATAAAGCTTTTTATTTCGGTGAATGAAATCCAATGACAAACAGACTTCTGGAAAGCACAGGTGTATCAAAAAACTTTCGATCAACAAACTTCATTAAAGTGAAGTGAATGTTTATAATCGAATTTATTTCTTATAAAGAACAATACAAGGACGTAATTAAATTTGTTTTAGATTGTTTAATTTCCTTAGTATTTTCGGAGTATTGGAAAAATTACAGATTTGAAGAAATGAACTCGGTAAGAGTATTTTAGCGAATAATGTTTAAATTGTTTGATGAGGACAATTATTGGAGAGAAATCGTAAACTTTTTGACAGATATAGAACAATTTATCGACGATTTCTTAGGAATTGTTCAACACCAACACTCAATAGAACGTCTCTAAGGTCTAGTGGCAGCGAAGCGGATACTTATGACTTAGACATTAACGATACCCTTGTGGAGATACCAACGTGCAGTACGTTGGCATGTAGAGGGTATCGGGTTCGAATCCACGGCGTGCATCAATGAATTTTCGGATTCATCATCATCATCATCAGCCCTTTATACTGTCCCACTGCTGGCCACGGGTCTCTTCTCACTATGAGAAGGGTAAGGCCATAGTCTACCATGCTGGCCAAATGCGGGTTGGCAGACTTCACATGACTTCCGAGAACATTATGGAGAATTCTCAGAAATGCAGGTTTCCTCACGATGTTTTCCTTCACCGATTAGCAAGCAATAATTAACAATTTAATACGAACTTAACTCCGAAAAGTCATTGGAGCGTGCCATGGATCGAATCCAAGACCCTCTGCGTAGCAGTCTGTCGGTCTCTCCACTCACCTATCGCTGCTTCGATCTTTGCTTTTGGAGTCATGTGCGTATTAAATTGTTAATTTATCGCTTGCCCCGTGCCTCAGAGATCAGGTTTAGCCGTCGTAAATCAAATGGACCAACCCAACCCAATCAAATGGACCAAGTGCGTCAGCGGCGCGTAGGCGGGCAACGAGCGTTGCACTCCAGTAAAGTGAAGACCGCCCGCGCGTCTGCACTGCAGTGTTGTGCAATTTATTTTAGTGTCAAAAAATTAATTTTGGATCAAAAAGAGGTTGTCATCGTTGTTCAGACATTTCGTTCGCTATTAAAAACAAATATCTCGGCGTCACAACCACGAACACAACACCTCACAACACTACGCCGCTGTAGTGCCACGTGATCTGCCCGCAGATTGAAATATACCAAGCCGTTTAAGAGTTCACTGATATACACACGTACAAATGATTTTATTAATATCAGCCCGCCACAGTCTACAGGATATAGGCCTCTCCAATAGCACGCCACTGCACCAGAATTATGGTTTTTCGTGTCCAGTGACTGCCACCCACATTGCGTATATCGTCACATCAACTAACTGGAGGGCGTCATACCTACCTATTACGTTATGAATTTATTAGACACAAAAATAAGAAAATCTCAGTATATATTCAACTTAAGCAATTTATTTATTCACCAGTTTTACCTATAGTATCATTTACATCATAATCCGTTGCATCCAGCACATGATGAGCGTATAAACTGCTATCACAGGGGCAGATAATCCCTACTGCAATGCCAATTTCAAGATAACGCGACCACGTTTCGTAGTCACCAGGCGCTGAGAGTGCGTCATTGTGTGTGATAACGTTTTACTGGGTCGGATTATAGTACCGTTGCTGAGATGATAAGAGTTTAACTTTTTGTTTGTGTAAGGTTACGGTTACATTGAAACATAGCCTGTTTCACGATAAATAGCGAACAAAATGTAACTATTGGCGCTCAACGTGGGGCGTACATATTGAAATCAAATATCACTGGTTTCCTTCGTGTTGATTTGTCACGTAAAAAATGAAGAACGAGAGTTCTTAATATAGATAAAATACCTACCTATGTTGGAGGTGACATAGGCAGGTATTTCTTCATAATTTTCAATCAATTAACCTATATAGAACCATTACTAAAATATTATTATGTTCACAAAATGTTTGATAATAGTTACAAGTTTCCTTTGCTTGCTATGTTTTCGTTCACATTTTGTAAACTATTATTAACAATTTAACGCACTGTGAAATAGTAAATACTCTTAACAAATTACCACAACACCCAAAGCAGTATCACAAATCCTCACTGTAAAGTTATTCCATGCATTGAATATAAACTTTGACACGTTCGCCGCTTTGCCTCAAAGATACTGGTGTGGTGCTTCGGTAACGGTATCGGGTTTAAACTTAGTCGTCTGGTTGTATGTTAATAATGTAGGAACCGTCAAATATCCGTGAAGTTCATTAAGCGTAGTTACTGTTTATTGAAATAATGTGCACCAATATTAAGTAGCTGTAGTGATTTAAGTTTAAATAGTAGTTGAAGCAGGAGTATGAGGATATTTTAATACTATTTATTTGATTTTGGTATACACAAGAAATGCCCAGCAATTTTAAAAACTAATGCCATATTGTTGTTTATCGTAAACATAGAGAAACCTTAAAGAAAATGGGAACTATTTCTTTATTCAATGAGAATGCTTGGTTTGATGACGGACTTATATAAATATAATCTTGATACCAATTAATATCAAATAGACGACACTCAAATACTATCTGCGTATAAAATATACATATAATAAAATGGCTAAATGCTGTGTCGCGAAGGACTTTCTAAGCATTCAGTCGACGAGCACAAAGTACATCCAGACTCGAAACAACAGTTTTTTGTTCTCACAAAATGTTCTCTCGTGTGATGTCCAAACAACACTTGACGCAAATCTAAGCGACGAGGCGACCACTTCAACCACAACGCCGTGAGTGTCATCAAATAATGCATGCGTGCATATATCTTTCGTATTCCTTAGATGACTTTGCACATGAAAATGCGCTCATAAAAAAATAAGTTTAAAAACTAAAACCCGACTACGTCAAAATGGGGTCTAAAAAGAACGAAACAAGAAAATAGCTCATTCAGATACAAATCCAGAAAACTATAAGTACAGAAATGCTCAAGCTAGAGCCGTGGTCGCGCCTATGTATTTTATACTAGTGTACATGTAATTACCTGCCATGTTTGTTTAATGTAGGTGAGTGTTCCTGGCACCCACAATAGGTATACAATAGGTGCGATCACGGCTCTAGCTTGAGCATTTCTGTACTTATAGTTTTCTGGATTTTTATCTGAATGATCTATTTTATTGTTTCGTTCTTTTTAAACCCCATTTTGACGTAGTCGGGTTTTAGTTTTTAAACTTATTTTTTTATTTAATCCTTTTCCGTATATCAATGGGGCATGTAAACAAAATCACCGTGCAATATTTACATTATCATATTTATAAGAAGAAAGAAAGAAAAATAGGTAACGCAAAGCGTCTGAACCCCGTGAATTGTAAGTACAACTGCGTTTTAAAGTTATATTTTGACTGAATCAGTATACTCGTAATATATGTACATATTTGTAATGTGCTCACCAAGAACTTTCTCTTAATACCAAACACGTAATGATTATAGCAGTTTATTTTTTTTTGAGGTTGGAATCTAAACTAATAATGCCGTAATAGAAAATGTTGATAAAATTTATATAGCCTATGTCACCCGGGTCATTATTACCAATCTATTGATACCCTATTTATTAAAATCAGTTCTGTAATTTACACGCTACGGTGCAACATACAAACATACATACATATATACATAGAGTACCAAAAATATAACCCTTCCTTTTGGCTTCGCCGTAGTCGGGTAAAAAGAAGAATATGTGTCGTGTATTGGGACAAAAGGTTTGACATTGCAACTAAAAGTAACTACTTATCTTTAATTTCAGTACTAATGATAAGATTATCAATGATCAGTGGGACCGAGACCAGATGCTACATGTGCTACTCTGTATTAACTACATTACATCAAAATCCGTTACACAGTTTTTGCATAAAAGAGTAACTAAGATCCATTGACATTCCAACATATTAAATATAGAAGGAATTAAGATTGTCTAACGTAAAATCCACCGACGAAGCATATTACCACTTTCCAATGTAATATAATACCGAAATAAATTAATCAATAGATAAGCCGTTATACTTACCTTCCCTGGAGCACGAAAAATTACATTATAAAGGGAAATTTAATATGCGCAGCGTCTAATAAATCTGGTAAACAACGCTAAGAGCTTGGCTGAGAGACTACGGAGGCTCGAGAACCCATATTAACAAAGTTAGCTTTGAAAGCTCCGTAGATTTTATGTGTATCATGATCTTGTTACGGTGGGGCTTATAGAGTTTATAATTCTATTGGTATTGACTTGTTTGGTTTCTTAAGTAAGAGGAACGGAATGGAAGAAATAATATTGAGACGATTTTATCAAGTCAAACGGAAAATATCGCTAGATTTTTATAAGTAAGATGCTGTTTGATATAATTATTGTTTGTTAAGGCTTACTTAAGACATATGTGTGTAACGGGTTCTAGGATAGAAACGCAGTAGAGGTTCTAGGTGCGTTTATTGCCGAGTATTGTCTCACTTCCCTTGCACGAGTATGACCGACCAACAACACGACACTGGCCTGAACACTAAGGACTGCAGTCTCCCACGCTGTTCCCTCCGGTAGTGTGCAGGGCAGGCTGCTCGAAGGGCTGCGCGTAGCGGCAGATCCTCGCAGGCCGTTGGCTCAGCTGGCAGGCGCCGGTGGTCTGAGTGCGATGAGCAGGGCAGGGCCAGACTCTTCGGCAGAGGTGACGTCGAGGACGGTGCTTGAAAGTGTAGCGGTCTGGGTAGAGTAGCCCGGAGCCTTAAGGTAGACCTGGAACCTGAAGGAAAGCAGCATTAGGAGAGCCACAACCAATAGAGTCAGGCAGGCGGCGTCAGCCGGCCTCAGTTAGCAGGTAGAGAGATGGGCAGTACGCTAGTGAAGTAAATGTAGTAACTCACTCACAGCTGGGGATCACGATACCCGTACAACGTATACGGATAGAGTAGCGGTAGTACGTCAGTATAGATTAGCGGTGCCGGTCTCTCTGTCGGCCCCTTTATATACCGGGCCCTCTATCAGAGTTGAAGTCACTACCTGACCATACTTGGTCAGGCTTCGCGAGCGCGGACGATGGCCTTCTCTGATTGGCCGAGCATATGGACGGTATTATGACGCAGACGCGGTAGGTTCCGGACATACGCTACAATGCCGCCCGCCTTGGAAGAGGATTTTACGTGGCTAACAAGAAAAATCCGACTAGCTGCGTTAGGTCTACGAGTCCGCTACTGTCCAAGCTAAGACGGCATATAGAAAGAAAGAAGGGAAAATCTTATACGGTTTGTAACAATTAGTTAGGCGCCACAGTGTATAAGTTTTAAGTCTTTTATGTGCCAAAACCCAATAGAATTTCCAGACGCGTCTGACAACTCGTAAACGAGAGGCGACTTTTTATTAATCACTGTGCACTTCACGAATTTAGGGGCTAGTTTCTTACAGAAGGACTTATCCTTGTCGCTCTGATAAAAAGTCCTTTTCCACACAGTATCTCCCACATTAAACTCAGCTGGTTTACGGCGTAAATTATACGTTTGGGAATTCCTAGCATGAGCTTGAATGAGGAGTGCCTGAACTTTGTCAAATATGCCTGATAAGTGACCTATGTTTTCTGCGTAATCGTCCCTAGGTATGTATACTATATCATCAGAGTCCGTGTCGATATAATATGAACCGCATGGAACTAATTCACGTCCCTATGGACGTGAATTAGTTCCATGCAGTGTTCGTGCAGTCCCGTGACTTCATTAACTGCGGTGTTTAATGCAAACTGCACCTTAGGTAGGAGAGTGTCCCATAATCTCTGGTCATTTCCTACAAACGCTGCTAAGGTAGAACCAATGGTTTTATTATAGCGTTCGACCGTATTCACATGTGGGGAATATTTAGGAGTTATACTCCTAAGAAACTCATGAAGATTAGGGATTTTGTACTTGTGCAACATAGCTTTTAAAGTAGCACTTACAAACTGTTTACCATTGTCCAATATAATTTTAGATGGTATACCATGAATAAAAATATTTTTTATTCCAAAATATTAGCTATTATTTCAGCAGTTGCGCGTCTGATAGGAAAAAGGAGACAGTATTTACTAAAACAACAAGTTACTACAAAGATGTAAGCGTTCTGTTTTCTTGTGACGGGTAATGGCCCCACCAAATCTACACTAATGGTTTGGAAGGGTCGTGAACACACTTTGGGTCGTCCCATGGTTCCCAATGGTGCATGGTTCTGATGTTTGTGCGCGATACAAGTTTCACAAGAATTTATGAACTTTACCACGTTAGCGTGCATTTTGGGCCAATAGTACTTAACGCAGTGCTAAGCGCTTGTAAGTTTTAAATATACCGAAATGCCCCAAAGTGGGTTCGGCATGGTTCTCTAATATAGCATTATTTCGATCAGAAGAAGGTAGCACTTCTTTCCATTCGAACGCCTTACGTAGCATACACCTAGATTTTATCAAACGATACAATTTATTATTTTTAATAGAATAGTCTGGATAGTCATTAGGCGAAGATAAACAACCATTGTAGGTGGCTGAATACCATTGATCAGTGTCAACATTAGGGTTGTACACATTATTATTATTATTCGCGTTAGTTATATTTACAGGTAGAGATCGTGATAACGCATCTGCTATAATATTATCTGCACCGCGCCGATGCTTTATTTCGAAGTTAAAGGCTGACAGACGAACCGACCACCGAGCTACTCTACCTTGGCATCGGTGGGTTGCTCAAGTTTAGGAACCATTTCAGTGCGGAATGGTCAGTACACACAACAAACTTTAACCCGTTATCTAAATAACAGCGCCAATATTGGGGGGCTGTTAGAACTGCTAATGTCTCCCGTTCTGTTATACTGTAGTTTTGTTCCTGTGCATTTAGTGACCTACTCATGTAAGCGATAGGTAGTTCCATGCCATGTATTTCTTGTGTAAGCAACTTACCGATGCCACTCGCACTCGCATCTGTGTGAACTTGAAAAGGTTTCTCGTAATCGGGACACGATAAAATTGGTGCGGAGCTTAACAATTGTTTTAGTTTACAAAACGAGTCATCAGCTTCCACCGACCACTGAAATGGTGCAACTGTCTTACCGGTAGAGGTAAGTTTGTTCAAAGGACCGGCAATATTACTAAAATTAGGTATAAATCGCCGATACCATGATGCAATGCCTAAGAACCTTCTGACTTCTTTTTTATTCTTAGGCGTAGCATATTGAAGAATGGCTTCCACCTTACATGGGTCTACTTGTAATCCTTTAGAGTTTACTACGTAGCCCAAGTACTTTAATTCATCACGGAAGAATTTAGATTTTTCTAAGTTTATTGTAAGGTTGGCCGATTTTAATTTTTCGTATACTTTATTTTATAGTGACACATGAGCATTAAAAAATGGCGATATAAGACGATATCATCTAAGAAAACGAATACCGAGTTTTCGAACTCAGGACTATTCGTAAACAAGTGATCCACCAAACGCTGTTGTGTCGCAGGCGCATTCGTTAGACCAAACGGTATAGTCACAAATCTAAATGTTCCTCTAGTAGGCACATAGAACGCAGTCTTATCACGATCACATTTGCAAAGAGGCGTCTGCCAAAATGACTTAGATAAGTCTATACTACTTAGATACCTAGCATTCCTAAGATTGTCTAAAATTTCAGATACATACGGCAGTTTGTACGCGTCTTTTTTAGTAATAGAATTAAGGTTCCGAATATTGCCCCACGTTGGGCGCCACTGTAACGGGTTCTAGAATAGAAACGCAGTAGTTCTAGGTGCGTTTATTGCCGAGTATTGTCTCACTTCCCTTGCACAAGTATGACCGACCAACAACACGACACTGGCCTGAACACTAAGGGCTGCAGTCTCCCACGCTGTTCCCTCCGGTAGTGTGCAGGGCAGGCTGCTCGAAGGGCTGCGCGTAGCGGCAGATCCTTGCAGGCCGTTGGTTCAGCTGGCAGGCGCCGGCGGTCTGAGTGCGATGAGCAGGGCAGGGCCAGACTCTTCGGCAGAGGTGACGTCGAGGACGGTGCTTGAAAGTGTAGCGGTCTGGGTAGAGTAGCCCGGAGCCTTAAGGTAGACCTGGAACCTGAAGGAAAGCAGCATTAGGAGAGCCACCACCAATAGAGTCAGGCAGGCGGCGTCAGCCGGCCTCAGCTAGCAGGTAGAGAGATGGGCAGTACGCTAGTGCAGTAAATGTAGTAACTCACCCACAGCTGGGGATCAGGATACCCGTACAACGTATACGGATAGAATAGCGGTAGTACGTCAGTATAGATTAGCGGTGCCGGCCTCTCTGTCGGCCCCTTTATATACCGGGCTCTCCATAAGAGTTGAAGTCGCTACCTGACCATATTTGGTCAGGCTTCGCGAGCGCGGACGATGGCCTTCTCTGATTGGCGGAGCGTATGGACGGTATTATGACGCAGACGCGGTAGGTACCGGACATACGCCATAGTGCTCTCTAATCGAAGTAATGAAACCATGAGGAATGAAATATCACTTACAGGCACAGATTTTGACAATCATCGACATCTATATTTTAGGGCCAGCACCGAGTCATTATTCATCGAATAAAATAAAAATATATATATTCAAGTATCTACCCCTGTGGGCACATTAATAAAAACAATAAATTTTATTGTGGAATAAATGAAGTCACTAAAATAAGGATGGCACATATTTTAATATCCCGTTTAATCCCGGAGCGTAACTGGGGCCGAAATAAGCCAGTTTGCGGACTAACTGAGGCAATTACACAAGAGCCCGTGGGAACGAATGGAACAATGATTGACGTTATTCTGGACTGCATGAACGAATGTGGGACAAAGTTTTGATGTCTCGGCAATTAAGGAGAACGATAATATTGTACCCATTGTTACCGAATTAATTGCTAAGAAAATAACATATGCATAAAGTAACATAATTTCCCATTGAAAACAGTACGTTTATGTCCTAAATCAAATTTTGCCCGGATTCTCGCATTTGATTGCAGAAACGGTCCAAGCAAATCCATGCAAACATTACTTGAAATTTATCCGAAACAGTCTTAAAATCAGATAAACAATTTCTTAACTTAATTAGTTAATAGGACATTTCAATAATTTACAATCCCAACTATTGTCACTATCCCCAAATACCAGCTATATAAAGTTTACTTCACTGCTAGGTACTTAACACTTGACAGACTTTCTCATAAAGCAGACACAAATTTTCTTAATAGAAATATTCAATTGTCTCGTAATTGACGAAGTAAGTTTTAATTGATAAAATTATCAATTTAGCGCCTATTATTAACACAGATAATTAAGACATGAAATAATATTCTGGCATAAATCTTTAACCATTTTGTATTTAAATTCTAGCTACTGGAAGGTCTTAGTGGGGTTTAATTAATAATGTAAGTTATTATGAAACATGTCTCAGCATTTAGAAGGTATGTACACGAACATAGGAGTAAAAGTAAGCTGAGATGAAATAAGAGAGAAGATGTAAGAGCCTCGATATCAAATAAAGATCAAATAAGTCAACGAGTTTAAAAAAAATTCAACATGGCAATATGCCTAACAATAAAAACTGAAGTACGAATATAAAAAGTTTCTCGATAGCTTCTATGTTTTCGCTACAAGTTATCAGGTGGAACAGACAATATAAAAACTTTTGCCGGCGGCATATCAGTACTTCGCCTTGAATAAAAGCCTTTCCATGTGTTTTTTTCTATATCACTTCGTATCGGATCCTAGATCCCACAAAATAGTTCTAATGTATTTTCGTTTTATTATTCAGTGTTTTTAAATTGGAACAGTATTTATGCTCTTAACATAATCTTTTTGTTGATATGAACATATGGCGCTTTTTTCAAAGCCAATAAAGCAGGTTGAGGCAAATATACCGCATCAGAAGCGGATCGGCATTACCTTGACTCTCACTATAAATTGGAGATGAAGCAACGCAATTAACGTGCTATTAATTGTGCATTTTAAATGGTCATTGCATATAAAGAACACTGAAATGCCCGAGATAAGCCAATCATGATGGTGATATATGCCAATCATGTAACATTTTCATCTCAAAAACAAATCAATATAAACTCAAAAGTCCGCTATCAGCAAGACCTCGACCTAAACGTAACCCTCATTTGCGATTCACATTAAAAAGTTATTGCTTTGTGATGACTCGTTGCCCAAACTCGAGGAGTACTACAAACAAATAGAATGTTCTGGAAACGAAATGAGGGCTCCAGTAATTTTATGACGCACCTAACTCAGATGAACCGAGAAACTGAAACGAAGTTTTAAATGTTAGAAGGCGAAGATGTAGCGAAGGCTAAGTTTTATTTTATTATTTGTGACCTATTTCTCAGTTGTTTGAGCAATGAGTACTGTTTTCGTGTTCTAGTTTGGTTTGTACTAATTTGTGTAATGAACTTGCTGTTATCTGTGTTTTCATTCTAGGTTGCTTGATTGTGATGAACAAACGACAGCTTTCTATTGAAACTAATGGAATTATACCCTAGAAATACGTCATACGATAATACCGTAATACGGTAGATCTGACAGCTTGTGATACTAATTGCGATAACCGTAAACATACAATGATCAATCGGATCGTCTGTCCAAAACACAATCATAAGAAAAGTAGTGTATACAAGCTAGTAATTCCTCAAAGCTTATACAAAACTTCATAAGCATAAAAACTGTCCAAATTGCAAGCATATTTCCTATTCACTTCAAATTCCGCCAATTAGGCTTCTTGTTTTAAATCACTTCCCATTTCGATTCGATTCGCATACTAACGGCAGCATTATCTTAGTAGTTGTATCAAAGTTTATTAATATCGAAATTCAATCAAATGCTATATTCGAAGCTCTGCTCGTTTGGTACTGACCTAGTTGAATTTATGAGGCAAACCCAATACATTTTATTTTGGTCTTTGGTGGACTACCTTATGGTTAATATGGGTTGTAATTTTCTGGTCCTTTAGTTTGCGGTAGATGGATCGGTCTTTGAATGAATATTTGAGAAACAGAATCTGTCTATTTTCTGATGCAACGACCGCTTCAATGGAAATACAACCATCTTTATGATATAGACCTTTATAATAGTATACGTATTGCTGTGCGCGACCCGGTGTGTAAGACCTTTCTTTTTCCCTTTTTTATTCGAGGTTCTTCATCCTTATTCACAGAAGAAACCTTTTTGATATGTTTCAGATTGCTAAGATTGCAAAGAACCGCGTTTGTGGGCCATTTACGAGTTGCTACAGATAACACTAATAGTAAAAAGTACATAACCTTTAAACATAGACTAAAGTCACTCGTAATCTGGTGTTTTCATAATGCAAAAAAATTACATAAAGAAACCTATAAATTGAAATCCACAAGAGTAATCTCACTTTTACTAACCAAATTTCATACCATACGGACTTACATAGTCTTGTTTACTGCTGTAGTAATATATTTAACATGCTGCCAGAACATGTTAAAGCCAAATACACCTAGCTATGTAACATAATTTACGAATACAAATATGAAAAACTTTCCAAATTCAGAAGAACTTTTGTGTATAAAATCTTTATTCTCGATTTTAAACTTTCGCGATTTGTATACATCTTAGAAATTAATTTAGCGGGTCTTAATCACGTTAACTTAACTTATTTAAGGTATAAATACCCATTTGTTACCGACGTTTCGCTCGTCTTGCACCGAGCGTGGTCGCGGAGAGACTGATGAGAGCTCAGCGACGTCTTGTGGAAGTGCGGGTTTCAGCACCTACCCTCACTTGGTCTTTATTTAAGTTCGCAATGTCGGTACTCCGACACACTACACTAATGACGTCTACACACTGTTGAGATTTATCACTCCGGCGGAGTTTACACTTGCTGATGACTGGATTCCAAGTGGCCGATAATCTATATCCATCCTCCCGGTTGAAATTGTTATATTTCTTGATTTCTACTGCTTCACGTACTATCCTGGAGTAAGTGACGATCGGTGGATAAGACTTGTGGTTGATGCAGTTCTATCCAGTGGTTTGGTCCAGACTCCAACAAATGCTCAGCTATCGCCGACTTGTTAATATGTCGGTTTTTTACAGCTGTGATATGTTCCTTTACCCTTTCAGCGATTGTACGCTTAGTCTGCCCGATATATGAACTACCACAGCTGCAATCGACTTTGTAGACGCCAGGTGTTTGGAGAGGAATTACATCCTTTGGTGTACGCAGATTGTGTGCTATCTTAGAGAGCGGACTGTATACAGTCTTGATGGAGTAATTCTTGAGTACTGTTCCAACTTTGTCCGTCACTCCCTTTAGATACGGCATGTAAGCGGGCACTCTGCTTACTTTAGGTTTACGCTCGTTCCTCTTCCGACAGAGTAAGTTTTTCTTGTATCCGTTGCACCTAAGTACCTCCCGAACATGTGACAGCTCACTATTTAATTGTTCGGGGTCACATAAGTCATACGCTCTGTTAACTAACGAGGACACAACGGAATCCAAGTGCCGCGGATGGTGGTGCGAGTTCGCGTTGAGATACCTGTCGGTGTGTGTCGGTTTGCTATACACAGTGTGTCCAAGGGTACCATTCTCTCTCACTGTCACTTTAACGTCGAGAAAGGGTAACGATCCGTCTACCTCCATTTCGAATGTGAATTGGATGTTCGGATGTATGGAGTTCAATTTGTGTGCGAATTTTTCTACGTCCTGCTTGTTGCCCTTCATGATGCAGAAGATATCGTCGACATAGCTTTTCCATAGTTTCACATTTGACGCCTGCATGTCTATGGATTCCTCAAAGTGCTCCATCCAGATGTTGGCCATTACCGGTGCTATAGGGCTACCCATAGCCACTCCATCGATCTGGAGGTAATGTTGTCCACGATATAGGAAGTAGTTTCCATCCAAGCAATTCCTGAGTAGAACGATGTATTCGTTAGACAGACCGTTTTCCCTTAATTTCCTCTCTACGACGTCAAGGCAATCTTGAATAGGAACATTGGTGAATAGTGACTCAACATCAAAACTCACCTCTTCCGGTTCCCTTTTCATGCTCTTGATGATTTCAATAAAGTGGCGAGAGTCCTTTACGAAAGACTGCGTCTTGCCTACTAACGGTTGTAGTACCTTGCTTATGTGTTTCGCCGGACGAGGTGATGGTGAGTTTTGATGTTGAGTCACTATTCACCAATGTTCCTATTCAAGATTTCTATTAATGATACCATCATATTAATTGTTATTTTTTATAATCTACAAACTATTTTAGGGCACGATAGCCTCTATCCACATGTTTTCAAACGATACTTACCTTTACATTTTCAAGTCGACAGTTTATTCAAGATACACAGGCTTTTTAATAATTCAAATCAAACAGTATGCTATAAGAAAGTTCTTTAAAAATGTTGTTTCGCTTTAAATCGTAAAACGACTAAAGTAAGAAATATTATTTCAACAAAAGAAACACAAATCTCTTACATTAAGCTTATTCTACTTAAAAACTCTTTGCAAGTGTCAAATGTCTGCCTTCCTACTTTAGATTAAAATGAGGGTAGCTTCTGTTCTTCAGTTTACCTTGTCACTTGTTTTGTGAAGAAAATAGTTTTTTTTTATTCTAGTGAGGTTGTAGAAAAAGATTTGGAAAGGAATGTGGTAGAGATACAAGTTTAATTTAAGTACCTAATTCACAGCTAGTATACCTACATCTTGTATCATAAAGAAAAGCCGTAGTTACGTAACATACTTACTTACTTATGAAAATGTTTATTTTGTTTATCAGTTTTATGTCGAAATTTTACAAATATTTAACGTCCCATTAAAATTCAACACCTTGGACAGACCATATCTTTCAGATAAATTGGAACGTTATATGTATGAATTAAATAATAAATTAATTAATTTTAACAGGAACTTATCACAGATCGGTGAAACCGATTTTTGGTATTGTTAATACCGAGTGCTAACTTTTTTTAAAATGACGTGACTAAGAGCAATCCAGCTTGACAGAACAAATGCATTATACAATTTATGATTATAAATGAAAATGCAGCGTCAGATTGAATATAAAATATATACATATTATGTTATACGATTGCAGTTAGTAGCGCTTAGGTATATTTTGACTTGCCGCTCATAAGAGTTTAATATGTATTTTTTTATTTTATTTATTTTAAAACTTCTTGCACATAATTATACAAATTATTGTACAAAGGCGGACTTAATGCCATTGGCATTCTCTACCAGTCAACCTTTGGGTGGTGCAGAGACAATCATGGTAGGTGCATAAAAAAGCATTTAGTTATTTAATAAATATGAAATAAGTAACGTTATATAGGAAACTAATAAAGTAATAAACAAAAAATATAAAAAAATCATATAATAAATACATATTATTATAATATATTATGTATATACGAATATATAAATAAATACATAGCTATAAATACTTACGTTACATAATATTATGTACAAATATATATAAAATAACTTATATACAAATATATATTATATAAGTACAAATATGCCTACTGTTGTGATTCTGTCAACTGTTCCATGTATCGCCTACGTACTCTAGCCTTAAAAAGTTCACGAGAGGAAGACATCCTGATTTTTGGAGGGAGTGAATTCCACAAATTAATAGCTTGGATGTTAAAAGACGAATGTACAAGAGTGGAGCTATGGGAAGGACAGAAAAGAAGTAGATTTTTTGTGGAACGAAGGTTTTTGTCATGTCCACTGCAGAGATATTGAAAGTGAGGAGTCAGATAAGAAGGAGCGTTAGGTGAGTTTAAAAGAGAGTAATGTGTCGTTAACGTGCGCAAATTACGCCGTTGGCGGATAGGCAGCCATCGCAATTGGGCACGGTAAGAGGAAATATGGTCGTATTTACGGAGGTTGAAAATGAACCGAATGCAATTGTTGAGAAGTCGGTCAAGTTTATTGAGCAGATCTGCATTCAGATCGAGATAACATACATCACCATAGTCGATAAGAGGGAAAATTAAAGTTTGCATAAGCATTGTTTTCGTCTTAATTGGAAGGAAATTCTTAAGGCGATAGAGAAACCGCAGGGAACCCGTGACTTTCTGACTGACACTCACAATTTGAGAACGCCAGTCAAGAACTACTAACTAACTAGGGGTGAAGGGAATGATAGATCCGTTGAATGTAATAGGTGGAAGAGAATTTAAATTCACATTGCACATCATCCTTGAGCTTCCTATCATGATGGCTTGGCATTTTGTCGGATTTACTGATATGCCGAATCTGTCAGACCAAACCTTTAACGTGTTTAAATCTCGGTTGGCC
The DNA here is from genome assembly GCA_944739405.2 of Euclidia mi. NCBI lineage: Eukaryota > Metazoa > Arthropoda > Insecta > Lepidoptera > Erebidae > Euclidia > Euclidia mi. The sequence continues at coordinate 29,987,074 of OX123195.2, forward strand.
TCATCTATGGCAGTGAAAAGGTTTTCTACTCTTGCCTGGGTGTAGATCTGTAGGTCATCGGCGTACAGATGATACGCACAGCGAAGGTCATACGTAAGAAGATTAATAAATAATGAAAAGAGAAGAGGAGAAATTATACCGCCTTGAGGAACGCCAGAGCCAAGGTCTCGCCAGGTTGATGAAGTTTCATCCACGCGAACTGACTGCTGACGTCCTCGAAGATAGGAAGAGAACCATTCCACGGCGTCGGAGGAAATCATAAAGTGGGAAAGGATGGACAAAAGGATATCATGGTTGACAGCGCCGAAAGCGTTTGAGAAGTCCACCAAGACCATTATTGTGATCTTGGAGTCCTCCACACCCGACCTGACATCACCAGTTACTTTGAGCAGTGCGGAGACAGTACTATGTCCGGGCCTGAATCCCGATTGTAGTGGCGAAAGAATATTATTTTCGGCAACAAACCCGGACAGTTGTTTATGGACGCATGCTTCAAGCACTTTCGACAGGAATGGGAGAATGGAAATGGGCCTAAAATGGGAAGGAAGAGAGGGATTGGAAATCTTCGGCAGTGGCCGAACTATAGCTTTACGCCACAATAATGGAAACTGGCCGGACTCCAAGGAAAAATTGAGGATATGGGTGAGTGGAAAAAGGAGAGAGTCAAGGATGACGGCGACCATGTGACGAGTGACGTCGTCACAGCCCACCGCCTTGGATTTGATAAAAAGGACCACTTTTTTGATCTCATCCGACGGAATTGGAGAAAACTTGAAGGAATTGATATTGGGGCGTAATAATCCGGACATATAGTCCAAAACTAGACGCTTTGCATTGGTATTCAGAGTGCTAGCAGTAGTAAAATGACGATTGATGTCATCTAGCCCAATAGTTTTAGGGAAGTCCATATGCCGATGCTTCCCAATACCAAGAGTACCCAAAAAGTTCCAAATATTGGCAGGTGAAGACGACTCAATATTTTCTAGAATGTGTCGGCGTTTTGCATTGCGTATCATCTGGTTGCACCGATTCCTAGCCGTTTTAAAAGAGGTCCAGTTCAGATCACAACGTCACGTCTCATAGCCATTCGAACTCCCTCTGTCATCCATGGCGCTGGCGGACGCTTGAGTTTGATTTTTCGAATCGGAGCGTGAACATCATACAGCTTGATTACTGCGTCGTTAAAAATCTGGATCTTTTCGTCGACTGTGGTCGCTGCTAACATGTTGTTCCAGTCTATCCTCGAAGCATCTTGCCGTAATTTATCAACATCCATCCGAGAAAAGCAACGCTTGTGTAACACTTTAGGTACGGGTTTAGGAGGCTTAAGGATATAGGACAGGAAAATGAGGTCATGATGAGAGAAACCTGGAGCAGGATGTTGGCCATGGGAAGAAACAAGGGACGGTGTAGAGGTAAGGATTAGATCTAACCAGGTGTCTTGCCCATTGGGATTGTGGTGAGAGGCTTGAAGAGGTAATACATGAAGACTGGTAGACTCAAGGATATGGAGAAGGCGTAGTGAGCGGGAGGAACGATAGGACAGGTCAGTGTTGAAATCTCCCATGATAATGTAATGTGTATACTCAGATCCCAAGGATTCTAGTACCAGTTCTAAGTCGGTGAAGTAATCGATAGAGGGTGGACAATAGACTACTCCAAGAACTATTTTAGTTCCTCTGACCCAAACCTCGAGAAAAAGAAATTCTGCAGAACCGACATGTTGTGAAGGAGAAGAAGAAGCAATAATTTTGAAGGGAAAGTTGCTGCGCAGATATATTGCTACCCCACCTCCTCGCCTGTCAATCCGGTCATTCCTAACAAGTACAAAACCAGACAAGGGGTAGGTAGTAGAAAGAAGACGAGGTTTGAGCCAGCTCTCAGAAATCAAGATTGCGTGAACATTTGTGTCGGTAAATGCCTCTGAAAGATCACTAAAATGGCTAGGCACACTTTGCGCGTTTATGTGGCATACATTAAAAAAATTACGTGTAGGTATATTGAAATTTTCCCGTAAAATGTCACCAAGTGTAAGATCGTCCAAGGAACAAAAGCTGTCATTTGCCGATACTTCGACAGAATCATTCGCAGAATAAAACGAAGAATTATCAGATATAGACATAATTACATAAGTTAATATATAAAATAATTATAAATATATAAAACTGTATAAATATATCTAACTATTACTAGTATATTAAGCAATCCTTACTATGTAGATTTATTATTAGTTACAATGCACGGTGATATACTACAGTTTGCTCTCTGCACCACCCGCCAACAGTCACACATAATGGTAAAAATATAACATAAATAAAGGCATGAGAACGTTTTTAAGAAAGACAATACTTTAACTAAAAAGTTTAAACAAAAACAAGTAACAATAAATTAACAACTACACAAAATAAGTTTCCGAACGCAACTCAGAGAAACAATGAACTGTCAAAGTGACAGTACATTTCAGTTGTCAATGTTGAAAATAAACAAAAGTTCTATGTGGAACAAAGTTACAATACAACAGACAATAAGTAATTATCTACAACAAACTATAATTTAATAAAGTACTTCAACATGTAAATTAATGATTAAGTGTAGGAGCAGTCTGAATCATTATAATATAATTATTATGCGTTGCTGTCATGAACGTAAATATATATTAAAGGGATATATAAGAATATGAGTAAATACAGAAAGGAACAACAAATGTGGGTACCTAAGGCTAGTGCGAAGTGGCTTTGCTTGAACCTCCAGAAGATGATACCTTTGGGTACTTGTCGAGAAGTGGGTTGAGCTCCTCCATGGAAACGACTTTGTGCCGACTGCCATCCAGAGGCTTGATGTTTATTATCCCGTCCTGCGTCCAGCAACTCTTCATCCCGAAGTGTAACCTCGCTTTTGTGAAAACGGACTGCCGGGTCTTAGTCAGGAACTCCTTAACAGAAGCAGGGGATCCTTTGAGCTTTGTCTTTGCCTTCCATACTGCAGACTTACAATCAGAACTGACAAATTTCACGAGAATGGGTCGATGATGGTCTTTGCTTGAACTCCCTAATCGGTGACACACCTTGATGGAGTTTTCTTTGATATCCTTCAGACCCATCTTCTCCTGAATAACATCAAGGATCATCAGAGAACAGTTTTCTCTCTCTTGTTCACGTATCCCGGAGAAGATTAGGGTTTTCCTTCGCTGCCTGGTTTCAAGAATATCAACCTTGGTGCATTCGGCGATCTGACTCCGAAGCAGACGAAGCATGCTAAATGTCAGCTCCCTGAAGGTCCGGAACTCCTCTGCAACCTTTGCCACAGTGTCCTTGGCTCCGCCTCCTAACTGCAACTGTGCCTGAAGCTCATCCATTTTCTTGGTGACACACTCCTCCAGGCTCTAATGTGCCAAATGGATTTCAGTGATTTGTGCCATATTAGTTCTTGCCAAGAAAAGTGAGTTTGAAGAGATGTGTTGATTAGCTGGCAGGTGGTGTTTTATAACTTTATTAGTGTATCACATAAAGTGCCACTAACACAAGGATGAATCAAACTGTATGTAGTAACGCTTATTTACTTTGATTTTTTACCAAAATAATAGTAAAATTAATTAAAATTAAATTTTCGATTCTTAGATGTGTGTTTACTTTATTTACACCTACCGCCAAAAAACTGTACATTTCTATAAAGCATTTATCACTACAATTTGCTTGGAGAAAATTACCTAATTAATTCTAAACTAAGTATACCTAAAGCTGGTGTTATATTTTGTAATGAGGCCTTTTGATTTTATCACGAGAAAATAGAAGCAGGGTTACTTTGTTTTACAATAAAATAGTGATGTTTGTGTCAATATAAGAAGCACTCAAGGGATTGAGGTACTGAATTAGGTGTGTTCTTGAATGTATTTATAAGCCTCATTATAATCTCGCACTAGCTATGTTCATAATTAATTTGTAGTACGTTAATAATACTTGGAAGTGTAAGGCAGAATGAAATTCATTCTCTGATAAATGTTTTACAACAAATAATAAAACATTTTTCCACTTTTTGGAATTACGATCAACTCACGGCCTAGTCGACCGATGATAGATTGACGATAATGTAACTGAGAACTTAACATGCTATAAAACCAATGGGTACTTATAAATATATAAAGCCCATGCCATTCATTCCGCCTTTATACGTTGTGTATATAAAGATTTAATAAATAAATAAAAAAATATATATTTGAGACAAAATTGATTCAAGATGGCAGGTTCCTTATAAAAAAACTTAAAATTCAAAGTTACAATAGCAGAAAAGAAATAAGAATTCTTGGAAATTTTAACCAAGATAAAATTTAATTGCAAACAGTTTTCTTTCAAGCAAAATTATTTTAAAAGTTGCTTCTCAAGTTCTTGTCTTGGAGGTTTTATCTTCGTGCAAGTTGTCTGCATTGGTATTTAATTTGTCGACGTCGACAGAATAACTCCTTGTACAGCAAACATAAAAAATTTCAACAAACTTTACACGGCTTGCACATTTCATATTCCGTTTTAATGTCAGTATAATACAAAGTGCAGAATACTTTTTATAGTTAAGTAGTTTTTAGTTTATAGTTAGTTTTAAAGTCCTTTAATAATATTTCCTTGACTTGTAAGACTAGTATTTACTACACTAGAGTTTTTATTTTAATTTGATAAGAAAAGTTTATTAAATAAAACACTGTTTAGGTGAAACTTACGTAGAAATATTATTTGTATAGCTGTAAGTAGGTATTTTACTTACTACATAAATTCTTTGGCGGTACTTAAATTAAATTATATATATAATACTAGTTTTTGCCCGCGGCTTCGCGCGTGTTAAATTCGTGGTAACACATATCTACTTTCAATCTCAAGTTGTGTGAAGACACTCCCGATTATTCTAAGGAGTCAGAAGCTCTATAGGGTACAAAGCAACTCGGTCAGTATCCATGACAAATTTTAAAGCCATGTTTCAATACATGTCCAAGATATACCTATCTATAAACACTTTCGCATTTATAATTTTAGTAGATAGAGAAAATCGTTTCAGCCGTTTGAGCGTAGTATATAATTATTATTCGTTTAGATATGCGAACAATGTAATCACCGTGCACAATATGACAATATAATATGATGTGACAGTCTTTGGATGTGACAGTACTGGCAGATAGCACTTGCGCACGTGCGCAGCACTCAATTATTCGCGCATGCGTTCTTACTTCCAAGAGGAAAATTTCTGCCGTACAAACTTCTATACTCCCTACAATCCCTCCCAGTGTAATTTTGGCAACTTATGGTAGCCTATGTCCGTCTCCATGGTCCAATATATCTCTATATTAAATTTCAACAAAATTGGTTCAGCCGTTTTCGCGTGAAAACGGAACATACATACACACTTTCGAATTTATAATATTAGTAGGGATAGTAGGGATTTTTCCACATACAATTAACACCATCTAGATCCAAACTAGAAAACTATAATTATTATGTATAGTCAACATTGTATATTGTCTGAATTACTAAACAAATCGGTAGATTTGAATAATTATGACTTGATTTTCACAGCCGCTTTATACTTTGATCTGTCTCCAAAATAAATATCGGTGAATGCTGCGATAGTTTGCCACAAGAAAGTGTCTCTTCGAACGTCCAAAGCTCTCCAAAGGGAATGCTTATTGGATCGACAGCTGAGTCTCCCAAAGGACAGAATATCCAGGCGCCAAAAATGAACTGGACGTAGTAACAAATTTTCAGCAACCTTTGTTGTCCTTGTCACTAGACAAAATACGAAATTGAGGTTTAGTTCAAGTATTTTTGCTGCCCTCCTAAAATATTATCTTATAAATGTTTGATCATTATGCTAAAGTTATAGAGTTATCCTTCAAAGAATAATATTTCTGAGAACCCGTTTACCATTATGTTCAGCGATTCTTATTTTAGCTTAGCTTAGTCTTAGGATAAATATAACTTTTTTTTATTTGCATGAAAATAAAATCGATGTCTTAGCCATGCTATTGGCTATTTATGAAAAGTTATGACTGCCGATAGCTTATAATTATTATTGTTATATACATTTTGATAAGAAGAATCTATACTATCGGTGACATATCCGGTAAACAGTTGTTATAATTGTTTTGTTTAACACAGACAAAAAACATACTTACATAGGTTTACAAATGTATTTGCAATCTATTTCTTTTCATGGTCTACTCAGGTGTCGGAGGTTGTAGGTCGACCGAAGGTCATTGACACACTATGATTTTTGTTCTGTGGAAATAACCAGGTAGCGAATATCACTGCTAAGAAAAGGTCAACTATCCAAGTTGCAACCTCCGTTGCTTTACTTTGCCAAACTCTTCTGAGTGGCACGCAATATAATTATACCCAAACGCTACTAACAGCAATCGTATAACACATTATATTCTATTAAACACTAAAAGAAATTGCTTTTAGCGATAAGGCCGCCTATTGTACATTTGAAAAAACTGGCCAAATGCGTGTCGGGCCACGCGCAATGTGGGGTTCCGTAGTTGCCCATAATGGCCGTATGTATATCTTTAAGATTAAGCCAGCGCTTCCACTGTAAACTCACAGAAATAGGTATTTATAAGTTAACCGACGATTACTCGTAAACTAGTGATGTCTACTTAGCCGTGATAGTTTTCCTTTTAAATTCGTTATATGTACTACATTTGTGATTTTTTTCATCTCTTCCAAATTGATAGTTTAGCCGGCAGAGGGGGTGGGGGGGACACTTGAGTCTAACAATTTTTTTCACTTCAAAGCTTGATATTTGCCAAACCAATCACTTGATCGAAAAATGATTTGAGCAAACTAATAATATTCTTTTAAAACCTATCCAATGATACCCCACATTATGGGGTACTCAACCAAAAAAATTCAACCCCACTATATATGTAGGAGAGATACACTTAAAAAAATATTTTCCTAAATTTTATTCTACAGTTTTGTTGCAATATCTTAAGTCTATATTCATGTCAAATATCAGCTTTCTAGCACCAGGCATCTTTGAGCTAGGATGCGGACGGACAGACGGACGGACGGACATGACAAAACTATAAGGGTTCCTTGTGGACTACGGAACCCTAAAAATTGTATCATGTAATACCTATGCAGCATTTGTATTGTATTTGGCGTACAATAAAGAATTTACTATCAATCTAACACGGCTAAAATCAAACTATAAACTATATTTAGTTTATATTTTGTAGCAAGGCGGCATAAATGAGCACAGATCATAAAGTGAGACGGATTAAAAGTTCATATTACGTAAAAGTTTTGTGTAAATTACAAATTATTACAATCAATGCAAAACCGGGTCAGTATTAAATATACTAATAAAGGATCTTCACTGCGTAAAACACCAGGAATAACTTTTCCTTTGAAAATCTTTGACATAATTCAGAGCAGGCTTATGCATAATTTCAAATTTACAACGCCTTTTATCATTTTGATTACCACACAAATGACTCATTACACAAAACTATCCGACGCATTTTACCTCAAGAACGCCTGTATTCAGACCCTAGGCTTGACATAGTCATAAAAATCTAATTTATGTATGAAAACATTTCACGAGTACTTTGCAAGTCAAATTTGACCCCTAAACTGTGTACGCATTAGATACTCATTAAATTCGTATTTTACTTGCAAAGTTATAATGAAGAGCATCGTTTGAAATCTAGAATTACAAGTGTTTAGTAACGTGCGAAAATTCGACAACTCGTGCCTAAGATTTCCGTGAGGATTTTCTATACTATATATATATATAATATTATAAAGAGGAAAAAATTGTATTTTTGTTTGTAATGGATAAACTCAAAAACTACTGGACCGATTTAAAAAATTCTTTCACTATTAGAAAGCTACATTATCTGCAAGTAACATGGTGTTTTACGCAGTGAAGGTCTTCACTGCGTAAAACACCAGGAATAACTTTCCTTTGAAAATCTTTGACATAATTCAGAGCAGGCTTATGCATAATTTCAAATTTACAACGCCTTTTATCATTTTGATTACCACACAAATGACTCATTACACAAAACTATCCGACGCATATTACCTCAAGAACGCCTGTTTTCAGACCCTAGGATTGACAAAGTCATAAAAATCTAATTTATGTATGAAAACATTTCACGAGTACTTTGCAAGTCAAATTTGACCCCTAAACTGTGTACGCATTAGATTCTCATTAAATTCGTATTTTACTTGCAAAGTTATAATGAAGAGCATCGTTTTAAATCTAGAATTACAAGTGTTTAGTAACTTGCGAAAATTCTACAACTTGTGCCTAAGATTTTCGTGAGGATTTTCTATACTATATATATATATACATATATAATATTATTAAGAGGAAAAATTTGTATTTTTGTTTGTAATGGATAAACTCAAAAACTACTGAACCGATTTAAAAAATTCTTTCACTATTAGAAAGCTACATTATCTGCAAGTAACATAGGCTATATTTTATTTTAGAAAAAATAGGGGTCCGTAAGATATTTGGGGTTTTCGGGTACGCGAAGTAGTTCCCTCAGGACGCGGGTGAAACCGCGGGAAACGGCTAGTAAATTATAATTATGCTTTGTGTTAAGCTAATACTTACATAAAATCTTTCTTTATGTAGGTAATAGCGTTAACACAAAGCATAATTATAATTTTTAAGACTTTATGTAGATGTTAGCGTTAATAGTTCTAAATCTTTTCCTGGTAACAGAAATTAGTACACGGATTATTAGATGATTCTGTGAATCATGTATATGTCAATGGTTCTGAGCCTCTACCACGAGTTTAGCCACAGCAGACATCTTTTGTCGATTCAAAAGGCGTTCGGGGCACCAATTGGCCGGTTCGCATAGTAATATCGTTGAAGACTCGGCACAAACCAATCAGTGCACACAACGCTGTTCAAATCAACATGAGACGTGAGTTGGCTATATGGTATAGGCACTGGTGACCAATAGCCACAGAGACGTCAACTGTAGGATATCTTTACAAGATTGCCCATTCTGCAAAATGAGACAATGCGAGTAATTTGGCATGCTTCAAGAATCTATGGACAAAACGAGGAAGCATGCCATCAAGCTGTAATTGGAGGCAACAGAACCGACAGTTTATACTGAAACCCGAATGTCGCATCCAAGACATTTCGCCTTGCAGCGCGGTATCCGCTTTTCGGTCTAACCAAGTTACCATATTTTATATACTTTTAAACATGCCTAGATAATACTGAATATAAGCGCCGATGCGAGGTGGGTGCGCGGGTGGCGCTGGAGAGCGTGGCGAGAGGAAAGGACCGGCATTCGGGCATCGCTTTCACCCACGACATCATTGTTGTTATTTTATTATTTATCACCGAACTAATACCTATATAATACTGTCCGCTTGCCTTTAATTTCTTACCGAGAATGATGGCCAGTTAGTCCTGTTTCTATCAGAAGCCATTAAAAGACAACTATCGATAAACTTGCGTTGTTCGAGGATCAAATAATGACTGGAAATATTGCTGTCCTAGTTTGATAAGATTTGTTAGATGAAAATGATTTTCTAGTTTCATGATAGAAATAGATCTTATAAGTAGGTACTCGAAAACATTATTCCTGTTAATTCTGCTTGGATTTTTGTTCCATTGGATCTGTTTGGTTTTTGAGGCTTTTTAATTGATTCCAAATCCGTTCCAGCCTATAATCCGCAGTTTGGTGATATAATTTTCGTAAATATATAGGTATTTGTGAATATACTGTACAATTTTGAGCTGATTGAGATTTGTGGAATATATTTGACAGATAAACATAACCACAAATCATTTTGGTTGAATCTTAGTTTAATAACCGGTAACGTTTATGATAATCACACAATTACCAAAGTGTTTAAAGCACGTGTAATATTTGCTACACTTTCTTCACCAATATACCTCGTAATTTTGGTCGTAAATTTATATACTAGAATACAGATTGCACGTTGGGCTCGCTGCTTGACACTGCTATGATTCATAAATTGTTGTTTCAAGACAGGGTGTTAATTGTGTCAACACAGAATACAATAACTATAGTCGGCTATAATATCTACCTTAATCCAGTACGAAAATATGCACCCTATTTGAAAGAAACGATCAAAGCCACAAACAATTATTTCTCAATAACTCTATCATTTACGGCATTTATAATCGGATTGTGCAATCCTTTATGCAGTCGACTTGCCGTACCATGAGTAACTATGGGTTTGTATTGTTTACAAAATTGTGCGAATCCAGCCTGAATACTCGTTGTAAACATCACTTTGAAGAAGGACCTTACAGTCCTACTATTGAAGAACTGCTCTGCTTAGTCTTGACTTAAAATTCACTTAGGTCATATTGTGATCACATGTTTATGAACATCAAACTCAAAATGCCACATAGAATGCAAGGGTGTAGAATCGTGAAAAAAAAGGTAATGAAGCTCTTGGCCACTTTTTTAAATCACCAAAACAATTTATAAGCAACTTTAGTTTAAGAACATGTTTGAAAACATTTTCTTAAAAAACTTAATTGAAAATATTATTCCTTGGTACTCTTTTTTTACATATTCATCTAGGTACCTCAACCTTCTTCGAAAGACAATGCTTCCATCAATACCAGCCTTCAGAACTGATGCCATGATAAATTGTGTCTTATACCATCATTTATAACAGCGAAATTCCTTTTAAGCTGGGTGTTAAACAGATTTAAGCTTGATTTAAGATTAATGTTGTCGGTGCGACGTGACCGGAAAATATTAGAATTTTATATCAGGGTACAAAGCACATACTGAAGTTTTATACCTGCTATCAACAGTAGTATATATGTGCACATTGAAAAAGATAATCATTTAATATTGTTGCTTGATCGAGCACATAATAATTTATTTGCGAATATATGTATATATAAAATTCTTGCCTTACTGACTGAATCATTAACAAGTTACAGTCAAAACTACAGTACCTACGCAAAAAGCTTTTTTCTTTTTTTTTTTTTAAAACCTGTCAAATTGACTTCACGCTGCCTGATGGTAAGCTGACAGTGAAGGCCTATTGTGAAGGCCACCATCCCCAATTGCTGGTTAAGCAATGTGCCATGGCGGCCCTCACTTTGACGGCCTTGAGAGATGCTTTTTCACGCCCCGCTTAAAGGACCCAGGATCAAGGGAGGAAGGAAACACGTGAGCTGGCAGTGAGTTTCACATCTTTATGGTACGGCAAAGATAAGATGTACCGAACCTTTTCGTACGTGACGGTATCTGTTCTACCGTGTAAGCGTGGCACCTTAATCCGGCACGTGTTGTTCGGGATAGGAAAGGAGAGGGTGGGATGAGTTGAAAGAGTTCTTCTGTGCACTTACCGTGATACAATCGGTAAAAGACAGTCATTGAAGCTACGTCCCTGCGTTATTGCAGAGATTCAAGGGTCTTAGTAGCCTCAAGGTCACCTATGAGACGGACAGCACGCCGCTGCAACCTATCAAGGGCATTTAGCAAGCTGAAAATTAGCATGTGTGTTCCTAGGGAACCGTTGGTGTTCACTAAGAAGAAATTTCCTGATATTCTCACGGAATCGGAAAGAAAGGAGTAAAATTTTTAAAAATTGTTGCGGGTGTTGCTGCAGCATCCTCTAGTGTAAAATAAAACACTTAATAATTTGGTCTTCTTACTGCTTACTCCTACTCTTTTTATATGTCGCAGCCAACTGGTTTATCTGATAGTTTTCAATGAAACGGCCATTATTACAATTAATCGGTTTATCTGATAGTTTTCAATGAAACGGCCATTATTACAATTAATCGGTTAGTTTACCAATTGGATCCAAGATATTCGTTAGTGGAAATTTCACGCCGGTTAAGTGACAAGTAGCGACTTTAGAACATTCGTTCTGTACTATTGAAATTATTATAAGTAGGTACTGTTTGACACGTAATTTAATGGTATTTATATGCAGAACAATGGCTCTAACATAGATCTAATGGCATATTTATTCTTATCAATGGCATATTTATATCTCTGCATAGGTTTCCCACCAAGAACTTAGGGTCCCAAGCCAACCTCACCTGCAAGTGGTGCACCTGCCGATCAACGGACGAGGCTCTGGCAAACAAAATATTCCGATAAGTGGCAATAGGCTCGCCACCTATTACGTGGGATCAAAACACTTGCGAAAAGTGGGCGTTTAATATGACTCTGCCTACCCCTTCGGGGAAACAGGCGTGAGTCTATGTATTTATGTATGTATGTATTTATTCTTACTTATGTTCCCTGTATTATTACTTTAGTACATCTATGTCTCAGATTGTTGTGGGGAAACAAAATAAGCGACTTAAAAATTTCTATAGTGCAAGTTAAGTATTAAGTTCCATAAAAGTTTTAAATTCATCTTAAAAAACATCTTTTACAAGAACAAAAATGCGACCAGGGAAATCGGTACAAATAAATTATACACTAAACATCAGTATGAAATACTTACGCTTTGTTTATGACCACTGGGCAGCATGCCTGACGGTCGTGACAGGTGCGTATGTATGTGCGCCCTCCTCTGTTCGGTTACGAACACAGACGTGGCTTACGGAGCGAGGTTGCATAGCTGTTGTGCCTTTGCCATTTGGCTTGGTGGATGGGCTGGAGTGGAGCTGGTGAAGGTTGACTGTGCCTGGAGCCTGAAAGAAATGTAAATATTGAGAAAAAATATCGTGTCCAAGGGTTAATAATAGGCGACAAAATTCTGCCGTTATATAAATAAATATCTAGATCTAGGTAACAAAACTGTAATACATACCTGCTTCCATTGAGTGATAAGTTCTCGTATCAATACAATAATTATGTCTTTATGTTTATCCGCCGTAGTCACATTATCAAGATATTCGTACACATGGCCTCAACTGTTTATTGTAAAATGTACACTCTGGTCGTGCGACGGCCGTTATCGGGCAGCACGGTGGCTGAGTGGAGTGATGCCGAACGTGTCGCTCGTAATTGCATAAACGGACGAGCGAGATGCTATTGTGGGCGCAAGCAGGTTGCAATTATGCGCGACAAACTGCCTTAAAACCGGTTCGCCAAGATATTACGCCAAACGATCAGGATAGGTATTTAAAGATCTTTTTTTTTTCTCCTTATTGTTAGGTAGAATTTTTACCAATGAATGTAATTCCATATTTTAAGTTTATGAATGTTTGCATGTTTTTGTGTATGTATAAGTATGAGTAGGTATTTGTATAGACGATTATGAACATGAACTTGATTTCTGTGATCGTCACTTGGGGTTGCCAACTAATATCAGGGTTGGTTTGGGGCTACCTCAACCAACATAGGCCTGAATGGTAACCTCATTTTTATAATATACCTCTTGGATAAGAACTGTGTCACAAATTGTTAATTGTCATACTGTTGTGTGTATATTGTAAAAATAAATGCTTTCATTAAATTTAATTTCATTTCATTTTAAATTAAATTGGGTAATTTGAGGCAATCGCAGACGGTTTTGCAAGATAACTAACAAAACGAAATAAAATAACGCTATCTCGGCTGATCCATATTATTATTACTTTGCATATTATGTCTTATAACCGACTTAATGCAACACCAGTATCTATTATAATATGGCACCACCAATTCAATATTTCTAAAATTTCAAGGCAATCGTATCCCAGTGATATCCCTCTGTAGTTGTGGACACAAACTTGCAGCTTTTAAGGCCACAGCTAAAGTGCGGTACACAGGCTGTCACTGGCGTCGACTTTGATGGATTAAAGATCCGAACATACGGTCGTTATGATGAGATATAATAGAAACAGCATGGCTGCATATGGCATAGGGATTAATGCCACTGTCGCACTTGTGTGCCTGTTGCTAATCGTTCACATTAAGTCTGTATGTGTGCTGTTTTATTCATCGTGTGTTTGAAAGGATTCAGCTGCCGTTTATGTGTGAGTAGTATGTAATTGTATTCTCTTGGTATTGTAACTTTAATCGTTCGTTCGTCATAACTAACGTAATTAAGACTCGTGAAAATTTATGTTATAGTATAATTTGTATATAGTCAATTCTTGCGTTACTGATAGACTGACTGACTATTGGGTGCAAGAAGCTGAAATTAGGCATATAAGTTCCTAGGGAACCATAGGGTGCACTAAGAAGGAGTTTGGGATCGGACAAAAACGGTCAAATTTAAATTAAATGTTTGGGCGTAGCTGCGAATATCTTCTCTTATATATATATACCGCAAGCAGATGAGGTACAAACTTAAACTGCGTCATGTACAAGATAGTTTGCGTAACTTTCTACTTAGAAAATTTCCACAAAAAGAACTTCCGTCTTCCTTAAATCCATTAAAGTTTAACTCCGTCGCAATCTGCGTATAAGTGGCAATTTTCTTCAAACAGAACAAAGAACAACGGAAAACAAGATCGGTAGAAACACAAACAAAACGTTTAAAACGTTTCACGTGTACACCGATGTATCGCAAACATCATACATTGCTTTATGCGCGCGTGTAAACAAACTCTGGGAACGAACAAAAATGACAATGCAAACAAATCTACAGAGTGTAATAATAGGGTAACGTGTTTCAGAAAGATATAAGTTGTTGCATGATGTTGGGTTTGATATTTTTCTATATTATTAAGACAAGAAAAAGAAGAATTGAAAGAGAAAAGAATTTTATTTTTGTATGTTTGTAACGAATAATCTCAAAAACTTAGCTGATTCTAAAGAATCTTTCACCATTAGAATGCCCTGAAATTATCTCTAAAAAGCATAGACTATGTTTAATTACCAGTAATGCGCAACCGAGACCGGCCGCTATCCCTACTAATATTATAAATTCGAAAGTGTGTATGTATGTATGTATGTATGTATGTATGTATGTTCCGTTTTCACGCTAAAACGGCTGAACCGATTTTGCTGAAATTTAATATAGAGATATATTGGACCATGGAGACGGACATAGGCTACCATCAGTTGCAAAAATTAAACTGGGAGGGATTGTAGGGAGGATAGAAGTTTGTACGGCACAAATTTACCTCTTGGAAGTAAAAACGCATGCGCTAATAATTGAGTGATGCGCATGTGCTAACATATCCGTCAGTACTGTCACGTCATACATAATGTCATATTGTGCACGTTGAAAAACCAGCCAGTTACATTCAGTACAGCCAAAGAGGTTTGATTACTAATAATACATTTGAAATACTAAAATACTTTTGCCCCGACCTATTACATAAAATTGTTCGCATATATAAACTAATAATTATATAATAAGTTTAAACGGCTGAAACTATTTTCTCTACTAATATTATAAATGCGAAAGTATTTAAAGATATATATTGGAAATGTATTGGAACATGGCTTTGGCATTTGACTGTGTGCAAGGCGATGATATTATGTACCTTTCGGTAGATATAATGGTATATAGTGTGATGAATACTGACCGAGCTACTTTGTACCCTACAGAGTTTCTGAAGTCTTTAGAATAATCAGGAGTGTCTTCACACATCTTGAGACTGAAAGTAGATTTGTGTTACCCCGAATTTAACGCGCGCGAAGCGGCGGGCAAAACCTAGTTGCTTTACAAAGTTGACTGTATGAATGGCAACGTTTAAACGGTAATAGTGAAATTATTTATTTTCTTAGTAAATAAAAGCAAGCTTAACCTCTTTACCCATCAAATTAAAATGCAGCTAAAGCTTTTACTAAAGCTATAGTAGCCACTTTGCTATCCACCAAACACATTTCCAAAACGCCGCACCGTTACTGACAATTAGCGTCAGAAAAATAAGTTCAACGGCAAAAACTGAAACTTCTCATATAAAGCGCAATAAAATCCAGATGCAACTTTCTGAGATCAACAAAGTACATATTGCTATATTAATTTTGTATTTTTAGTTGCCAGATAGAAATAGAACAGCACTGTTTCTTCTGACGTGCCATTGGGACGCCTATATCTAGCAGTGGACTGCAGGCTGATGATGATGATGGCTGTTTCTACTCATCACAGCAGCTTTTCTGTAGTAGCCTATTTAGGAGTACAGCATTCAACAAGACAACATCTATAAAAAAACCAATCTCAATTTGCGCATAGAGTTATTATTATTTCTATTATGTTCAAATCAACTACCCAACTTCTGAGTAGGCTTCTTTCTTTCAGGAGCTTAATTTACGATTTAGAATAATTTGCTGCCAATGCATTTTACAGCCGTCCAGGTCATCTTATGCCGTCCTTATTGCCGAGAGCTGCTATTTGGCATCCTTCCTATGACTGTTGCCGCTCGTAACTGTCTTGGTTTAAACCAAACTTGGTTCATCCAAATACCCGTTCAATTTGGCATCCGAGTAGCACACATCCATGTGTGAATGAAGTAATCAGAACTTTTAGTAAAAGCTATCTAAGAACAAATAAAATGTATTTCAGACACCAACAAACTATGTTTTACAACAAGGATTTCATATTATATACCAGATTATATCAAAACAACGCCAGATACAATTTACCGGTATACCATGGCAAAATAAAATAAAAATACCAAATCCCACTAGGTGACGCTTGGGCGAGGTACATTTCAACGAAATGCAGCGTCGGAAGACGTGATCACGTGACATTTTAGGGATGGGTAGGGCCTCTACTTTGTGTCATCGACTATCGACAGTATTTTAGCTGGTGATAGTAATTATGTTCTGAAAGCTACGGTACGCCGTAGCAGGTTTAAGTTGATACATTGGTTACTTTTTTCTTGATATCCGTAATTTTGCAAATTATAACCAATCTTTGAAAGAATGTTTAAGTATTATTTTATTTAACTCTGCCGAATACCTACCTTATTAAGGTAAACATTATGAAAAAACTGATTGATGGTAAAACACGTGAAAAAGCCAAGATAAATTGTCTGTTGAATAAAACCACTATAATAAAATCAAAAACTTAAATTGACATTTGCTTTTAAGGCTAAAAAATGTTAAAATCTAGCACTTTCGTTGTTGGTAACAGCTAAGAAGGTCTTATCAGGCTCTATTTCGCAGAGTCTAAGTAATTAAGTAAAGAATATTTTAAGTACTCCATAAAACGAAATTTCTATCAGTGTTAAAGTAGTTGTCCGATTTATCTATGAAATAAAAGTACACAAAATTGATGATGCATACATATTTTGTAGCGCAACTACCAAAATGTCAATTTAACTGTAATTATTAGTTCACAATGCCACATATTAATGATATGTTGTCGTCTACTCGTTTCTGTGACTATATCGCATTTGGGCTGGGTTTATACAGTGCGGAAACTTGTATTATTGACAAAATTGTCTGGTATTATGATCAATTAACATAGACACATAAGAATGTAAAACAATTAGCCTCCAAGATCCTATGACTGTACCCGTTTCGATCACTAATTTATCTTCCTAAACAATATTATTCATCCAGCTAAATCTATACTATATTGGTAAAATCTTTGATCAGTTCCTATTATCCTCATTGCTCTATTAGATGCAAAGATTAGTTAAATCTGTGACAGAACCAAAGTTAAATGCATTTAGGAAGATCTATTAGTTATCGAAACGGGTACAGCCATAGGATCCTTGAGGCTAATGGTTTTACATTGATATGTGTCTATAATATCTTCTTAAACAATATCTTTATTCATCCTGCTAAATCTATACTATCTTGGTCAGTTCAATCTTTGATCAATTCTAATTATCCTCATTGCTCTATTAGATGCCAAAATTAGTTAAATCTGTGACAGAACCAAATTTAAATGCATTTATTAAGTTTCTGTTTAATCACTGTAATAAGAGTTCCGAAGTTTGGAAAGGGCCTGGAGTCCAGAGAATGATGACAACAATCTATATTCAAATGCAGTCATTTAGACATTTGCGTGCTTTTGAGCCGCCGATGTATTCTAGTCCACAAAAGTTATTTTGTAGGTTAGAATGGACTAGCTGCGGACGTGTACAGTGTATTTATTACTATTTCAGTTTCTATAGAGCAACTAAAACTACGTTTTAGTTAAAATTTCATCTTTTAATGTTTCTGCAAAGCTGAACCAAAGCGCAATAAACTCCGTAAGCACAGGTTTTTAAATGCAATCCCAACCTGTAACCTGGTTAATACAAATACATGTTATTTGGCTTCAGACAATATACATTCATTTAAAATTAAATAAGTACTTTAAACTTTCGCTGTTAGTAAACACACAGTTTTACTAATATTCATATATTGGGTTTGTATAGCAAAATTATTCGAAAATAAGTCAGAAATAGTTATCTTAACAATGATAAATGAAATAACAAACCTTTAAAATATCGATAACTCGGCAACTCTAGTGTCTCCACAAATGCCGCGTGCAGCGGCGACCTCGCGAGATATCTGGAATCAGATTTGTAAGCTATCACAGCGACTCACCGGGGTCAGGCCGGATTTTATACCGGTTTAAAACAACAGTGTCTGTCTCTGTACAGCCTTTGAACGTGTGTGGATTATTCAGGAAATTGTGATCATGAACTTTAATTATTTCAACGATTGCTTCATCACTTTCTATTGGCTCATCATGATTATCAAGTAGGTCATCTTGTTTGGAGGAAATTGTTACACCACCTTGGTATCTGACTAGATATCAGATAGGTAACTAAAGCGCGGAGAATTATTATTGTGTTTTCTATTACCTAACTTCTACACCTCTACATATATAATTTGGATAAGAGGCTGCTGAAAGAAATCCTTGGGAATGTTATATTTGCATAATTATATTAACGCAAATACTTCTCGGTGAAACTGTACATGTGTTACACAGCACTCAAGTATGCTTACTTTACATAGATCAACATTAAGACATCATGCACAAAAAAGTCTTCAGAACACTGCTTATTTGGTTTATGTAATATATAAGTGCTGCGCACGTTCTATAAACATGGAGTTGACAGGCAATTAGACGCCAAGATTACTAAATCTACTTAAAAACTTATTCGGATCTATTTATTTAAATGGATATGTAATGGATATTTACGTATGTTTTACCAAGTTACACTTTATTTCACTAATTGTCAAAATAAGTAAACCCAGGGAAGCTAAGGTTTAGCCCATCTGCTACCATTGCCCGTTACTCACGTAATAATGTGTGGATTCCATGAACATATCTGACATATAGCTACAGATTAATCAAATTTACCGAAACTCCAGCGTTAGAAACTTTCCAGGATAATCTTTAACATAACAGCTTGTAAACATACTACAAAGTCGACAAAAACTTGATCGAAGTTTGATGAAAAACCTTCTCTTACGTTCCGTCGTATATTTTGGAAGAAAAGGTAGAACAAAGTAAGCCACCTCCACACATACGAAGTAAACAATGTCTATTAATAAACAATACATATTTTTTAGGATCCGGTGGTGCTTATTTTCGATGTAACATATTTTTATAAAAGCAACAGCCACACTAGGTATGAATCTTGTGTGACGATTACATTCCAAACATTAATTTGAACTCGAAACTATATTTTATGGCACACACGCATCCCATGTTGGGATGCAACTATAGTCACTAAGCGTAGTGCTAAACGACGAGACGACCGCTGCAACCACTATGCCATCCGTGAAATCAAATTAAAATCTAATATCTAATCAAAAGTATTCAGTGTTAGTTATATTAGTTTATGAAGTACATACACAATACATATATTATACACACATCACCGTCAAGTCCCAAACTAAGCAGAGCTTGTGCTATGGGTACCTACTAGACAATGGGTTGACATACATAATTTTATTAAGATACATACCTTATATACTAACATACATACAATATACAATTTTTGTTAGTAAATATACTTATATACTATGTTAATATTGCTTCACTTATGGCCACAATATTGTTGAGCGTTCTTGTGGCACTTGTCCGCGGAAGCGATGGAAAACCAAACCTTTCGGCCAAAAGTCCTCCTTCATAACAACAGATAGAAAGCACGTCGGGATCTGCACCACAAACGCCTTGAAGTTGACGTTGCGTCGCGACTCCAGCAACTGTACTCTCGGCATGTAGTTCGACTTTTGGCGCACGTACTCCGCGATATCCTCCGCCTTAGTGGTGTAGTGCAGGCGAGAGATGTGCACGGGTGTGTTCGGCGTGGCAGCGCGTAGAGTTGTACCTGGCTCCACAGGAGCCGTGCCGCAACAGTTTTTGACGGTCTTCTGACGACGCTTCCTCCTCTGCACCGTCACAAAACCATCATCTGCTACGTCAGCCTGTTTTGTCGCCTTTTCCGGCTTGGACTTCGTAGCTACAGGAGTGCTCGCAGTTTCCTGCTGAGCCTTTATTGATTTAGGTCGCGCGGCGATACACGGAGAAGTCGCGGGGACGGGGGCAGGGCTGCGGGGCGCTTGTGTAGTACACTCAGCAGTCACAATATTACGCGGCGACAGAATTGCTGACGCGAAGCTTGCGACCGATGTATTGACGCATGCACCTCGGCGCGTGTTGATGTTACTACGCGCCGGTGACCCACTTAAATCGACAACCTTACGTAAGTCGTCTAACTCCGTACGCAAGAGTGCGACGGTATCTTCAGATGTCTCCAACTTCTTGTGTACATCCGCTAAACTTGCCTTAAGAAAAACTATGTCCTTCAAAAGGCTTGTAACATCGATGTGATCGAAATTGACGGGTGGTAACTTGTTTAAGTCCCTCGCCACAAACGTCGGCACGTCGTCAGGATCGGTCTCTTTGAGCAGCGTGATGATGTCTTGTAGGCTTTTCTTTCTCCCGTCACGCCTGCGGGACACCATCTGGTCACATTTATTTAGCGACCTGTATACAAGCAGCTTGGCAGCCGCAATGTCCTCCTCGCTGAAGTTCGTTGCACAGATCTGGATAGCCAACACTTCATCCACGATATCCAGCTTCTGCTGCAGGAACGCCAGCAGCTCGTTCACCACAAGTTTATCAGTCGTTGCGATAAAAATTGCGAGCGTCGGCTCGCGGTGCGCGAAACAATAATATAAAATTTATTTACGCGACACACGTCCGCCTTAGAGCGTAGTCAGACTAAGGATATTAAATACATACATGCTCGTATGATGTCATATTTAATACCTGTCCACAAATAGCCGCTTGCACTAAAAGCTACTCCAGTCAAATTCCGTTCGGTATATCGCGTTAGTGTGGCAGAGTCTTAAAATGTACAAAACTTTGTGCCTCCATATTAATGTTCAGTACTCCCTTGGCTCTCTAATAAAACTTTTTTAATAACGATTCTCATCTTCTAGCTCACTTGACTTGATTTGCCGATATATTATTAAAAGCCTAAGATAAGATGGAACCGCGTTGACACTTGGCACTGTGCAGACTTTGTCATAGGTATTTGAGAAGTATGACAGTGATTAATTAAGTGCTTTAATAATTAATTTTACTTTACGTAAAATATAAAACAAGCTTGTGAACATGATCATCAAATTCTTTATGATCAAATCCCTGATATATGTACATATGCTTAAATCAGAGGATTTGGACTGTTAAATGCATGGACCTCAATAAAAATGCATTTATAATTTGTAGATTACTTGCCTACGGTCTTCCAAGACATAGAAAACCTACGTCTCCGAAAGGTTTCTATTCAACTAACTTATGGAAATCTGCAGGAGCTGTATTTCAAAAAATAAAATTTATTTCAACGTTTATCAAACTCTACTTACCGTTACGGTGTATACTAAAACGAGTTTATATCGAAGCCAATTCTTCAGAGGCTTTTGTTTAACGAGCCAAAACCGGCGGTGATAAAACGTCGGTTTACGTCCCAATAACAAATTGTGCACTGTCGATAAGTTATTACTACCTAAGTGTAACGTCTTCTGTTGTGTTCAATAAATTGTATTCGGGAAAGACTGTTCAATCCATGGCGCGCACCAATGACTTTTCAGGGTTATGTGCATATTGAATTTTAAGTTATCGTTTGTTCCGTGCCTCAGAGAGCACGTTAAGCCGTCGGACCCGACTGTCATGAAGATCTTTGACAGTTGTCGTATGGAGTCAGTACCTATGAATAAAACTGGCACTAGTCTACACCATGGAATAGCTATGCCTTTGGGTTGCGGAGGTCAGGCTGTCAGTCGCTTTGTGGAAAAGCCAATATTCAGTAAAATCTGGTTAGACTAAAAACCGCATCGCGACGCGATGACTAAAACGAGTTTAATATACTTTAGAGGTTTTTGTTTTAACGAGCCAAATCCAGCAGTGATAAAACATCGGTTTACGTCCCAATAACAAATTTTAGACTGTCATTAAGTTTTTACTAAGTGTAACGTCTTCTGTTGTGTTCAATAAATTGTGTTCGGGAAATTATTGGCTACCTTTCGTACGGTATAAAAGTAGGTACACAAGATTTTCTTGAACAGTATGTACTAGGGTAAACCACTGAATGGGTATTTATAAAATTATGCGTGGAGATAGTTGAAGATCGGAGTTCATACAATTTGTTACATTTTATTTGCAAAAATGAACGCCTAAGGAACTGAATAGGAGCTAACATTTTGTATGAAATTTGACATATGCCGATTTGTTATGAGTATAACAAATCCTTGTCATCATTTCAGTCAGTGAACGCCCACTGCTGGTATTGCATAGATACCGCCTTCCCGCTTCTTGCAATATTAACTAGATCATCTATCTAACTTGCCTGGGAGGCCTACTCTTTTGCGGTCTTACAAAATATAGTAGGTATAACTATGCGGGTGAATCCGCCGGCAAAAGCTTGTTACACTATAAAGCTACCGTGCATTATGCCGCAGCGCTGCGTTACATTAACTATTACCGTTACTATTATGACGTCACAGCACAGTATACCTAGCTCTCCCATTTTACCTGAGCGTAACATTAAATTGTTCTCGGTTTTAGGCGATATGAAATTGGGGCGATGGTATACAATATGAGATGGTAACAAATCCGTGAATATAGGACTTATAACCGTGCCGAAATATCGCTTCCTCTCAACAAAGGTACGTAGTAAAGACTATTTATGTCTTTTCAAATGTGTGTATGTCTTTTCAAATTATAAACTGTCCCACAATTGGGAACGGATCTATTCTCTTTCAAATGTTTCAAGAACAAAATAAAGAACTCTCACGCTTTCTTTATTACTCTAATTTTATTTAATGCCAACCGACGGTAAGCCTTTACGAACGGCCTGTTTCGGTATTCGATTTTTATTCGTTTCAATGGATTTGGACATTTGAGATAGGTACGCATAACCTCAATACAAAATATGTCAAACATGTATCTGGAATCGCTAAATCCATGGATAGATCGAATATTGAATTTAAAGGTTAATCAACATAATTATTTATGTGTTTTGTTTACATTACGGCGGTTAAGGAACATATAAGTATGTGTTTTGTTTATATTACAGGTGCAGTACTTCGCACCCCATACGGAGGAATGTAGGGGAAAGAACTCACACAGATACACATCTGCAATTATATCCGCTAGGATATGTAGGCCCTTTTATTTTTTTGGTGTCGGGTTGGAAAATCCTCATGGAGTCCCTTCGCCCTGGGGGGAAAATCAAATCCACGGTTACTAAGCCCCCCCACCACGACAAGGTGGAGATCCCACGAGGGGGGGAGAATATGTAGGCCCTGTGGCGCAATGGATAACGCGTCTGACTACGGATCAGCAGATTCCAGGTTTGAATCCTGGCAGGGTCGCGATAATCTTTTTGAAAAGTATTTTTTATATTTAACATTTCTGTATATATTTTTTTTTAATTTACCAATTTGATTACATTTGCATAATTACGTATTTCAAAAGCTATGATTGTAAGAAATTCAATTTATTTTCATTAGATCCCAGTTTTTAATCCCAATGTAACATTTTTGTTGTTGGATACCACAACACATAGGTATCTCTCAAAAATTGACAACCTGCTAAATTCTGTACACGCATCGCCAATACATTTTTTTAAACAGTGGATATACCTGAGGTGTGTATGTGTAATATGCCTCTGCCTACCGCTTGGGGATAAAGGCGTGAATTTACGTTATGTATGATTATGGATATATGTTTTCGTTTCTAAAATCTATCACACAGGCCAAATGCGGTTTACTAAAGATCCCTTTACGGACGTCACGTCGAACTCTCAGACGCGTGTGACAATAAGACAATACATGCTTCACACGTGCGAATCTCTTGAACCCGTGCCAATGCTGACAAATATACGGCAAACCTCGAGGCGTAAAGACGCGCAACGGCGGTTATGTAAAACTTGAAAATAGGAATATAAATTACCATGCATTTTAAAGAACTTGATACGAAAATTGAGGGTTGTCTTCAATAATAAATGTGTCTCTTGATTTTATTTTCTTTTCTTATCATACGACTGGTAATATAATAAAACAAGAATACACATATACAACTCTTTCCTCATTATTATATTAGTATATATAGATAAAGTCTGCACTTTTGCCGCTCCTGTTTGCTTTCTCTTTGTGTGTTTGCGGTATACTGAAAAACTCCTGAACGGATTTTCACGCAGTTTTCACCAATGAACGTTATGATTCATGGTGAAAGTTAAGGAGTATAATTTATCGCAACCATGCGATAGAACCAAAATCTTATGAATCACTAGCTTTTGCCCCCTGCTTCGCGCGTGTTAATCGGGGTAACACAAATCTCTACTTTCAGTCTCAAGTTCATACATACATACATACACACTTTTGAATTTATAATATTAGTAGGGATTATGTCATTTAAAGCAGGCGATCTTGTCCGTGTGGTGACGGATTAAGAATACGGATTGTCACCACCCCATATCATCCCGTGGGTGTCGTAAGAGCCGACAGAGCGAGCATATTATGCATAGAACAGCACTGTAAGAGAAGGAAAACTTGATACAAACCCTATACCAACCCGTTTGGCCAGCGTGGTATAGTAGGCCAATTCCTCCTTACAAAGGAGAGGCCTAGTCCAGCAGTGGACTGCTAAAGGCTGATGATGATGAAAGCAGGCTAGGTTGTCGTTGTTTAAAGCGTTTGGTAAAAGTACCGCTCAGAGAAAAAGTCTGGCAATATCAAATATTGATTTTTGACAATATTCCACGGAATATGGTATGTTTGTAATATGGTTTGTTTTGTATTCCACTGAATAATCAGTCAGACGTCTGGTGCCCTGGGATCTAATTCTATCTAAGACTCTAGTGTTGTATTTTATCCTTCTATCTAATAAAAGTGTACAACAAAAAAAATAGCACCCATCTTACACGCTGCCTCGCAAATAACTCAGCGTGCTATTGAATGCGTTGCACGCGTTATAGCAAGGCGATGAAATAACGCACGCCATGCATTCAACACGAATGGCATGACAAGTGTCAAGAGGCTACCATCAACTTGAACTTTTTGTATGTATCTATATACATAAAAGAAAGTCGTGTTAGTTACACTATTTATGACTCAAGAACGGCGGAACCAATTTGACTGAAAATTGGTGGGGATGTAGCTCAGAACCAGGAAAAACACATAGGATACAATTAGTTGCCAAAAAATAATCTGGGAGGGATTTTAGAGAGGCTCGAACTTCGTAGGGACAAACCTACAACCTATTGACAGTAGGAACGCATGCGCTGTAATAATTGAGTGCTGCGCGCGCATGTGCTATCGGATATCTGTCAGAACTGTAACATTATACATTGTCATATTGTGCACCGTCATTACATGTGGTCATTACTACGTTCGCATAAACTAATAATAATTATTGTAACAGCCTTGGCTAATCCCTACTAATATGAGGTATAAATGCGAAAATATGAATGTATGTATGTATGTACCGATTTCACGCTAAACCGGCGAACCAATATTCTCTACTCATAAATGCGAAAGTGTGTATAGTGATATATCGGACCATGGCTTTGACATTTGACTGTATGCAACACTTTGCAATCACTATTTTGTTGAGCACCTTTCGTTAGATAATGTTATGAATACTGACCAAGTTACTTCGTACCCTATAGAGTTTCTGAACTTCTTACAATTATCAGGACCTTCATGCAACTTGAGACTGAACTTTGGTGTTCCAGTCCTGTTAATGTGGAATCTTAATGCACCAAAGCTTTGTAATGGCAAATGGCTACAAGTAACATTTAGGACGAAACATTATAAAAGCTATTCGCTATTGCGAGTTAGACTCGCTCATGAAGGATTCCGTAGTGGAGGTATCCACTTACTATTTGTATAAACGACAAAGCTTTATGTGCTTTATTTCAAAAACTGCTGGCTACATTTCGTTAAAATCAAAGTTAACATTTTTATAACACAGCATATATTTTTTTTAGATTTGTCACTCTTAATTTAAAAGTTAGAGGAATACACACACCCATTTTACCTCTTTGGAACCGTATATCTTCCAAACGATTGACTCTGAGAAATAATGGTTTTAGGAACCTCAAAGTAATTTTCAACGACCCATTTTCCACATCAGTTCTATTTATGAAGAGCTCCAGTGTTCAATATTTTTTATTTTCTATAATGTCGTAAAGCGGTTTACAAAATACTAATACCTACCTAATTTATAACCTACCAATTTTCAAATGTGTAAACTGAATAGTTTCGGCATAAAGTGGCTGTGACATACGGATAGACTGACAGACAGCGCGTCCATAAGGATTCCGTGTTTAGCCATTTTTGACTACGGAACTCTAAAAATACAGTTAACAGAAATATTTTAAATACTTCCTGCGGTTGTATTTCTTATTAGTCCCTATGAACAGAATTAAAACGAAAATTACTATCGAAATGTTATACCCTGTCTGTTTATGCCAGACATAAGCTAAGAATGCTGACCTAGCATTTATTGTGTATCATGTAGTTTGTAAGTACATTTAGCCATTTTGTAAGCCAGTCGAGTCCCGAGATCGTAACCATATTAATCCTTGTATATATTTTCTATGAACAATACATATTGTCTTAACCTTGTAAATTATTCTTTTTTTTATAAACCTAAATTCCGGGTCACGCATAACATTGGTGGCAGCGGTGGGATTGCTTAAAAAGCGATCCCGGCACGTCTCCGTATACTTACAGTCGCCGTAAACATTCGCCGGCAAATACGTAATACCGCGAGTGAATAAATATATACAAATAAATGTGTGCGCATAAAAAGTGTTATAGTGCCTTATCAGTGTGCTCAAGAATCCCGAGCATCTTAGCGCTTCCGCTCTGCAGCGACGCTCGAGATGTTGTTTTGTCTGGTGCTCGCCCACATCGTACTGTGAGTTACTGTTCTATAAAAAACCCGCCAAGTGCAAGTCTTTCTGAACTTTATAATATTTGTTTTGTTCCTTACCTTGTGTTATTTTATACTAGGTTTATAACATGTCGAAACCAAAGGAAGAATATATGTACCCTAGCGTAGTTGATCTGAATGTCCTTATCAAATTCATAGGCACCTTCGATGGTAGCCGAGATAAGTTAAACCCTTTTCTGACCAACTGTCGAAATGCTATTAATCTCGCAACCATAAACCAACGGGACATTATATTTAAATTTATACTAAGCCGACTAGAGGGCAGAGCCGAAGCGGCTTGCTCAATAAAAGAATTTGAGGATTGGTCAATATTAGAAGAATTTTTGAAAACTCAATTCGGTGAAAAGAAACACTATACCCATTTATTATCAGATTTACAGGGCTGTAAACAAAGTAGCTCAGAATCAGTTAACCAATTTTCCTTACGTGTAGAAACGTGTCTAGCCAAGTTGTTAACAGAAATTAACATATCCATTCCTACTAAGAAAAAGGGTGAACTTAGTGGCCGTGTCGCCGCTATGGAAGATCTTGCCCTACACACCTTCATGATAGGGTTAAACGCGAACCTATCCACAATTATTGGTTGTAGAAATCCGGAATCGCTTAACGAAGCGATTAATTTCGCTGTTGCCGAGGAGAAAATTTTGAATAAAATTCACCAAGGACAACGACATAGCCTCGGTGACCGATCACGTCCCTCAACGAATCCTTCAAATAACCACAGATTTTCTTATGATAATAGTAGACCTTCTACAAGTCGTGACTCCTCGAAACCTATGGTGTCTAAACCTAACCCGCCAAAACCTTTCACGCCTAAACCGGATTGGCCAAGAAAAACCGTCACTCCTAACCCACCTAAACCCGTCCAAACTAATAGGCAAGAACCGTTTTGTCGCTACTGCAAAACTGCAGGGCACGTGTTAGAACATTGCCAAAAACGAGAATTTAATAATCGTAGATTCCAAGTTAACTTTACACAATCTGCCAATATCGATGAGGAATCCCAATGTGTAAACAATGTAAAAGATGAGCAGTCTCCTGATTCTGACGTCGATTCAAACGCTTAAGGGACTCACGACGGTGTCACGTGAGACCCGTATACAGCGTAACCAGCCCCAAAATGGAGGTATAACTCACGATTCAACATCCTCTAAGACCACACAACAGGGTAACCAGCCCCAAACTGGAGGTCTTACCAACAGCGCCAAACTTGGCAAGATCACACAGCAGGGTAACCAGCCCCAAACCGGAGGTCTTACTAATAGCGCCAAACTTGGCAAGGTCACACAGCAGGGTAACCAGTCCCAAATCGGAGGCCTTACCAACAGTGCCAAGGTCATACGACAGGGTAACCAGCCCCAAAACGGAGACCTTAACATTTCTAAATCCATCAAGGTTCATGAGATCACTTCAAATCCGAATAAGTGCTCATCACCTCACGTTGTAATTCAATCCACAATTTCCGATATTCCCTTATGCCTATTAGTTGATTCAGGATCAGCTGTCAGCCTACTGAAAGAGTCTTGTTTGCAAAGAAAACCTAAACTAATCAATGATACAATCAGACTCAAGGGTATCGACCCTGTAGATGAGGCTACCTCGACCTTAGGTCATTTTCCGCTTAAGCTTTATATCTCAGACTCTAAACCTATGAAATATTTGATCCATAAATTCCATGTAGTGAAGAATATTGATTTACCATACGACGGCATAATGGGCAATGACCTATTAAGTTATTTCAATTGCAATATTGATTATACTCACGATATTTTAAAGATAGGAAATTTTAAATTGAAACTATATTTTTCCGATCCTATATATTTCATACCGCCTAGAACTGAAACGGTCATTGAATGTTCCGTATCCAACCCTGAAATAAAGGAAGGGTTTATATTAGATCAGAGTTATTCTGAAAATTTATTGATTGCAAATTGCCTAGTTGCGGTGAAGCCTAACAATAGAGTAAACTTATCAGTGGTAAACACATCGGAACATCCTATTGAATTAAAATTTAACCTTAACTTAGAATTGAAACCTATTCCTGCCAACTTTTCTGAAACCACAAATACCGTACATAATTGTAAAACAAATCCTGCGTCTAAAAATAGCTTTCAAAGAAACAGAGATGTTCTCAGTCAATTACGCGTCTCACATCTGAACGATGAAGAGAAAGAAGCCCTCTACCAATTATGTTCTGATTATTCAGACATATTTCATTTACCTGGAGAGTATCTAACCTGCACAGATGCCCTCGAACACGAGATAAAAACCACAACCGATATCCCCATCCACACAAAATCGTATAGATTTCCTGAAATCCACAAGGCCGAAGTTAGAAAACAGATAGACCAGATGCTGAGCCAGAACATCATTGAACCCTCTGACTCCCCTTGGTCGTCCCCTATTTGGGTTGTACCAAAGAAAATGGACGCTTCAAACACTCAAAAGTGGCGAGTCTTTATCGACTACCGGAAACTAAATGATGTCACGATAGGTGACACATACCCAATTCCACAAATAGCAGAGATCCTGGATCAGTTGGGGAGCAGTAAATACTTCTCTACGCTCGATTTAGACTCAGGGTTCCACCAAAATTCCCTTAAAAGAAACCGATAAAGCCAAAACAGCCTTTAATGAGCCCGAAGGACACTTTACATTTACTCGTATGCCTTTTGGGCTGAAAAATGCCCCTTCAACCTTTCAGAGACTGATGAATACAGCGCTATCTGGCTTGCAGGGCATTCATTGCTACGTGTATCTCGACGACGTCGTTTCGTATGCATTCGATTTGAATTCAGCCATTACTAACCTAAAATCAGTGTTCCAGAGAATGAGAAATTTCAATTTGAAACTTCAGCCCAACAAATGCGAATTTTTAAGGCGTGAAGTCGGCTACCTAGGGCATATTATCACCGAAGAGGGAGTGAAACCCAATCCCGACAAAATAAAATCCGTGACAGAATTTCCCACTCCTAAATGCCAAAAAGATATAAAATCCTTTCTTGGGTTAGTCTCATCCTACAGGCGTTTTATCCCAGATTTTTCCAAGATTGCTAAACCCCTAACGAATTTACTTAAAAAGGATGTTCCCTATAATTGGGAAAACCAACAACAGGTTGCATTCGACGTATTAAAAAATAGGCTTACTAACGCACCGTTACTTGTATATCCTGATTTCACGCAACTATTCATACTTACTTGCGATGCCT
Organism: Euclidia mi; assembly: GCA_944739405.2. NCBI lineage: Eukaryota > Metazoa > Arthropoda > Insecta > Lepidoptera > Erebidae > Euclidia > Euclidia mi. The sequence goes on from OX123195.2 coordinate 30,017,564, forward strand.
CTAATCATGCCTTAGGGGCCGTACTTTCTCAAGGAACTATTGGGAAAGACAAACCCATAGCCTATGCATCGCGAACTCTCAACAAAAGCGAAACTAACTATAGCACGACTGAAAAGGAGTTGCTTGCTGTATTGTTCGAATGTAAAACGTTCCGCCCCTACCTATACGGTCGCAAATTTCTCATAGTAACAGATCATCGCCCACTTAGGTGGCTTTTCAATCATAAAGACCCAAGTAGCAAACTTCAGCGATGGCGCCTCCGTTTGGAGGAATACGATTACGAAATTGTTTACCGGCAAGGGCAACTAAATTCTGTAGCCGATGCATTATCCCGATACCCGGTAAATCCCATATTTCCAAACCCTGAAAATGCTAGCCTGCCAGATGATCTCATTGACCTCGGACCTTTAGAATTAAGTCCACATTCTAGTGAATTAAACCTTGACTTTGATAATTTAAGTATTCCTTCCCTTCCTATAGACGACGAGAGACAGAGTCGAGATATTGTCACTGAAGAAAATAATCCTAACACCCGAAGTACTCATGATTTAGTTAGAATGTATAACAGAATCAAAGAAAAATATTACTGGAAAGGTATGAGGCAAGACATCGAAAATTATGTAAAAAATTGTTCAGCTTGCCAAGAAAATAAAGCCTTCCGTAAACTTAATCGGGCACCGATGCAAATCACTTCAACATCCACTGTCCCTTTGGAACGCGTCTCACTCGACATCGTCGGCCCCTTACCGGAATCCGGAACTGCAAAACTTAAATATATACTTACTCTGCAAGACGACCTCACAAAGTTTTCAGCTGCATATCCTATGCGCAGTGTATCTGCAGAGGAAACCACAGATTGCCTCATACATTTCATATCACAGTTTGGGATTCCTAAGACGATATTAACAGACCTAGGCACCAACTTCACAGCGGATTTATTTAAGAAAACTTGTCAATTCCTAAAGGTTAAACAGTTGTGGTCGACCCCATATCATCCCCAAACACAGGGAGAGAGTCACTCCACGCTCAAGGAATACCTGAAGTCCTTCGCAAATGATAACCAGGACTGGCCACGGTACGTTTACACTGCAATGTTGACGTACAACACTTCCGTACATCCCACCACAAAATTCACACCCTATGAGTTACTATTTGGTCAAAATCCATTCATCCCAGATTCCATATATAGCTCTAATGTAGAAACTACTTACCCAGAATATCTGAAGATGTTACAGCATAGATTAACTCATTCGAGAAACAAGGCAATAGAAAACCTTATTGCGTCTAAAGAAAAGTCTAAAAAGTATTATGACGAACACACGCGTCCAGTCACTTACAAAGTAGGAGACTACGTATATTTAAAAAACCATTTGAGGTTGCGCAAAGCCCTTTCGCCTATATGGAAAGGCCCATACAAGGTCTTTAAAATAAATGGGAGGAACACTCTGACCTTGCTTATTAATAGGCGACATGTTATACACCATTATGATGAGGTCAAACTTGCCTCTAGGCCAGATGTTCCTGACCAAAGTAACATCGTACAAGAAATAGAAGATGTAATTAGTGACTAAGGATAAAATATAAGACTTAGATATAGCAATTGAATTTTTGTTACAGTAACCCTTCACTGGGGCAACAGTTCGTCGAACAGATTGCAAATAACCCTGGAATCTATTTCGACCCTTTAGGTTCTGTAAGTCTAGTTGATAGTTATCTTAGCGTAGTAATATCGGTAGACGTATCGTATATTTATCCGCATATAAATAATATATATAAATTTCTTAATAACTCTAAACGTCTTTGCGAGAGGAGCGTCACTTTTGATTATGTAGAATGCAATAACCTTTTTCGGCCACTTATCACCCGATACGAAGACATGACTCGCGACAGTGAAGCCATTTCTCATCTTACTTCCCGTAGATCGAGAAGGTCAGCCCTTCTCGGAGTAGTAGGTACTATATCTAAAAAGCTTTTCGGCACTATGGATGAGGATGACGCTATCCGCTACGATAACGCTATCCACGAAGTTCAATCTGATCAGAAAAAACTAGCTACACTTGTAAAAGAAAATATTTTAGTCACCACTTGTATTCTAAAATCATTCAACGATACAATCTCTAGAATTAACTCCAATGAACAGGAAATAACAACAGCCATTGCATCATTATACGAAGATATTTAAAATTTGACATATGTCTCCCAAGAATTAGAACTAAGATCACGTGTCTTAGAATTCGTAAATATGATAGAAAATTGCCTATTGACATTATCTTTTAGAATCGAAGACACTGTTAACTCGATTATGTTCAGTAAGTCTAATATATTGTATCCCACAATCTTAACTCCTAAGGAACTCTTTAATGAGTTAGTCAACAATTACAGATTTATACCAAACTCTAAACGACTACCTGTGCTCTTAAGCTTGAATAATGTACATATTATTTTAAACATATCCACTATATCTAGTTACCTAAATGAAAATGAAATAGTTTTCGTTCTTGAAATTCCATTAATAAGTACTACTCAATTCGATTTATATCATAGCTTACCTAATCCGGCACCTCACGATATCGATAACCCAACTTCCTATTCCACTATTGTCCCCTCTACTAAATACATTGGCATAAGCAAAGACAAATCAACATATTGTAAACTGGATGACCTGCATACCTGTAAAAAAATAGACAGTGATACTTACCTTTGCGATACTCCTATATCATACTCTTCGCTCAACACCCCCCATCTGTGAATCTGAAATAATAAGTAAACCACTCACCTCTATACCGGCAATATGTGTAACCAAATTCTTCCATGGCGACGTTCATATCTGGCAGCCACTACAAAATAACAAGTGGTTATTCATAATACCTGAAAAGTCTAAATTAATTATAGAATACAACGTAACACAATTTTTAGAATTAGATATAATAGGTAACGGTATGTTATACTTACCACAAGGATACGAGATACGAGATTAGTATCCAAGAATAATGTAAACTTAGTTTTAAAACCTGTAATGACTAAATTAGATATACTCAATGACTCCTGTTAAAACAAAGTTAATTATGTAAAAGTAGCTCCTGTTTTACCAACGGTAAACTTAAAAAACATTGATTTGGACTCCGTTGCTTTTGACAACCCGGAAATGTTAAAGAGTTTAGAGTCTATTATAGAAAAACCCAATATTATAATGTATACAAACTACTATACTAATATAGTAATTATATTAATCTTAAGTTTAGTAATAATTTTTATTTTATTTAAAGTGTGTAAAAAGTCTGGCATACTCAGGAAACTATTCCCTCTGAAACCTCCAGAAAATCAAAATTCTGAAACAGATTCTGGCGTTGAAATTCCCCAAATTATCCCATCACCTACTCTTCGAATTGGTTGACTTTTCCTTAAAAACTTTATTAACACATAAACTTCAGTTATTACCTGAAGTTTATTCTTAATCGGGGGGTTGTTATACCCTGTCTGTGTACCCCTTTATGCCAGACATAAGCTAAGAATGCTGACCTAGCATTTATTGTATATCATGTAGTTTGTAAGTACATTTAGCCATTTTGTAAGCCAGTCGAGTCCCGAGATCGTAACCATTCGGTCGGCTGCCAATATAAATCCTTTATATTTTCTATGAACAATACATATTGTCTTAACCTTGTAAAATATTCTTTTTTTTTTAAACCTAAATTCCGGGTCGCGCATAACAGAACGATGAAGGAGTTTTGTGTTACCCCGAATTTAACGTGAGCGAAGCCGCGGGCAAAAGCTAGTATAGCATATAAACAACTTAATTTTTATGGGCTTATGGGCTTGTTCCATAGATTTTATCGGGGGTAAAGTAAAATTTTATATAGGTAGTACATCTGTTTTTTGTTGCGATTTCGCTGATGTGTCGTAACAATAGTTGTTCATAATAAGGAGTACTACAATGCCCTCAGAGGACTGCACTGTATTAAGTGTTCACACATGAACATGCCATGCCATTTCAACAATATAATCCTACGTGAGTATTTACCGGAACAGTTATTGTTCATGAATTATATTAAATTCAGAAAACATCACGTACTCACGTAAGGTTCATGCCGCTGAGATGACATAATTCACACATATCACACAACCATAAAGTTGTGTGTGTGTGTACATAGGACAAGTTTAGTATATAAAATCATGTAGTTTAAGAAATAATCCAGTCACAAGTTTAATCCGACTTTGACTCATCCTACGCCCTTCCTACATCTCTGACTGTGGCCAAGGCACCTTTAGCCATCAGTACCTGATCAGCTTGATGAGTCTGTCAAGTTGGCAGTCAGAAAACCATCTCCACCATACCGGATTCCTACCTACAGTCCGTCTGTCATCTTAGGACTCCGGTGGCAGATATCCTTCACCTATCTATACAACGTGTAATGGAAATAACGCACATCCTCAGACACCCCAATTAGAAAACCTTGTTACAATCATAATGCATGCATTGAAATATTTTTTTTATTTGCGTAAATAATGTTTTTTAAATAAAGTATTAACTCAATTAAAAGTGAAAATCGTGGTCACTCTAAATCTGCGCACGCACACAAACGAAACGGTTGCTATGGTAAACAAACAACAGCGATCTGATATGAACGAAACACGATACAATATAACAACATACATACATACATATCGTCACGCCTTTTATCCCCGAAGGGGTAGGCAGAGGTGTATTTCTACACCCACTTTTCGCCAGATATACTTTAGTCCCACGTAATAAGGGGCGAGCCTATTGCCGTACCGGGCACATTTCCAGACTCCGTGCTGCTACTGTGCTACTGAGAATTTCGTGACAGAAAAACCCAATAACACTGCCCGACCCAGGAATCGAACCCGGGACCTCCCAATCCCACGCGCACATTTATGCCGCGAGACCAACGAGGCAGTCGTATAGGGTTTGATGTCGAGTTTTCCGTCTCTACGCAAAGATGGTATTTGCATCGTGTTATCCCTTAGTCGCCTCTTACGACACCCACAGGAAGATAGGGGGTGGTGACACTTGTATTCTATGCCGTCAACCACACAGCAATTTTTTTTTCAATTACAATATAACAAAATGTATGAAATTCAGTCTGTAAACCACAATCTGATAGAGTGGGGTTTACAAAAATGATGTTTGAACATTTGTCGGCCACTGTTGATATTACCAAGATATTATGAGTATTATTTTCTTTCCATCACACTTTTAGGCTATGGAGTGGACAGTCGAATCATTTATTGCTTGTTATTAATATGCACGATCTATTGTTTCTTAACATCGTAAGTGACTATTGTGACTATCTTAACTTAATCATACCTAGTTAGCATTATTGATCGATAAAGTAAAAGAATATCAATGAGAGAAATAAACAAGAACGGCGTGTTTAAAGTTGTCTTGTGAATCTAAATACTTACAATAATAGAATAATAAAATAACTTACAGGCTTAAAAATCACATTTCTTTAGTCCACGTAGCAATTCACTACTTATTTCCTCACAAATCACATCTTTTCACTGTTTCAAAAGCAGCTAGTATCTTAATTAATTAACTACTCGGCACTTTTTCTCTCATCACAATAAACTGGTGATTTAATATTTCTCCACAATGAGAAAGTCCAGGGGTGTCAAGTCAACATCTAGATGATGTTGAACATTCCACACCGGCACCGGCTTGTTGATAATTATTAAATTATAAACCATTACACATTTTGTAAACAAGTGAACTTTTAAAAAGGTTTTCACAGCACTCACTGATAGAATCAGATAGATATTCCCGGTTATGTACTTGTCATAACATGTCTAAGCGCATCGCCCGCTGCGCTTGTCATGCGCCAGCACGAGCGAGACATTACGTCTCGCTCTTTCCCGTTGTTTATTACCTACGTTAGTGAAAGATAGATGATAGACATTTTGGTGGTCAATTGTGTCCTATTGTCTTTTGCCGTCTATTGTGTTGTATTAATGTGTGCGTTTGTGTAAGTCAACGTGGAACCATTTAACAAATGCATTTAAAAATAAGCCGTTCTGCTTTGTTTTAAGGTTTATTTTCGAATAGTTCAATTTTTTTTAAAAATTGTGTTGTATTAATGTGTGCGTTTGTGTAAGTCAACGTGGAACCATTTAACAAATGCATTTAAAAATAAGCCGTTCTGCTTTGATTTAAAGTTTATTTTCGAATAGCTCAATTTTTTTAAAAATGACTGACTACAATTTACGTTATTTTAATTATTTTAAGACTAAAAATAAACAATATTAAAAATGACGGAAATGGATTCAGTTGCCGATTCTGAACAAAGTACTTTCAAGATGTGCATTTAAACTTGTTACATGTTGTATAAGTTTATATAAATACGTATGATAGGACTAGGTTCTAGGGTCTAGGGACTGTAGGGACACAAGGGTTAGGGTTTTAGGCGCGTACGAAGCGTAGGCCTGTATCACAGTATACCACAGTAGTACCACGATAGTACGTGCCCTAGGTTAAGGGCTTAGTCGAAGGTGCGTATAAGTGCTGCTCTGTATCACAGAATACCACAGACCACCAAGCCTATACGCATTATACGCTAGGCTAAACTAAAGATAGGTTTTGGATACATAATAATATAGGTAATTAGGGTAAGGATAACTAGGATAGGATATTATAGGTGATAGGGTAAGACGCTAGGATAGTGTAGGTAAATACGTTAGATAAATCCCTTAGCATTGAACACTCCTTGTACAGTTGGGTTAACAGCGTAGGGCTGCTTACCCGCTGTACATTAAGAATAACACTTTATAATATAATATTTTCACCGGAAAAATTCAAGCTTATGCTGATGATCTCCCGTATGCCATTTATTGTCCTTGACACATATAAAAGCTTTTTTATTATATTTTTTAAGGACTCACGCCTGTATCCCCGATGAATAGGCAGAGGTGTAATATTTCATTTACACCCACATTTCGCCATGAATTTTTAGGTCGCGTGTAATAGGGGCCGAGCCTATTGCCGCTCCAGGCCACATAACCAGACTCCGTGCTGCTACTGAGAATTTGGAAAAAGTACAGTAAGCAATTCTTTTGCCCGACCCGGGAATCGAACCCTGATGGCAGGCATGTGACGTAAAGTTTCATGCAGTATTCGCATATTGTGATACAGCGACAATTTATAGCAGGAACGCGATACATTATAGTGATTTAGTACATAAGAGACCCTACCACTGGAACTAATGAAGTAGCCTTCCAGGGTTATTCGATGAGTCTTACTGGTACTCTTATTTAAGTAGAGCTAGGCATACCGAGTTTGGGCTCATTTTGTTAGTACATAAGAGACCCTACCACTGGAACTAATGAAGTAACCTTCCAGGATTATTCGATGAGTCTTACTGGTACTCATATGTGAGTAAAGCTAGGCATGCCGATGTTGGGCTCATTTTTTTTGTGCCTAAGAGACCCTACCACTAGAACTAATAAAGTAACCTTCCAGGGTTATTCGATGACTCTTACTGGTACTCTTATGTAAGTAGAGCTAGGAATACCGAGTTTGGGCTCATTTTGTTAGTATATAAGAGACCCTACCACTGGCACTAATGAAGTAACCTTCCAGGGTTATTCGATGAGTCTTACTGGTACTCATATGTGAGTAGAGCTAGGCATGCCGAGTTTGGGCTCATTTTGTTAGTACATAAGAGACCCTACCACTGGAACTAATGAAGTAACCTTCCAGGGTTATTCAATGAGTCTTACTGGTACTCATATGTGAGTAAAGCTAGGCATGTCGAGTTTGGGCTCATTTTGTTTGTACATAAGAGACCCTACCACTGGAACTTATGAAGTAACCTGCCAGGGTTATTCGTTGACTCTTACTGGTACTCTTATGTAAGCAGATCTAGGCATACCGAGTTTGGTCCTTGGTCTGAGCATATTTTATTTGTAATAATGAAGTAATTATTATAAGAAGTCTAGCACAGAGATATACTTTGGTAACTGCTACTGAGAATTATTTTGCATATTATGAATAAAAAGATGTGATAAAAATTATTGTTATGTAGGTATGTATTATTCATATTTTCTTTTAGATGCCAAGACCAAAGACTTTTGGATCAATTTCTTGTAAAGGTCTGCGTACCTTACGAATCGGTTCAGAAAAATCAAGACGGTATTTCGCTCATTTGCCGGTTAGTTTGAACGCATGTTTTGAAATTTTATTGTCATACTGTATTTTCTCACAGTAGGCTCAAAAATAACCACGATGCAAGCACTGCCAATATTTTGCATACCATGACTGATACCAATGATATGATCACATAACAAACGAGCTGTACAAATTTTAATGATGACAACAGTTTGAATAACAGTATAAATACGACCGCCTGTCATCATTCTACTAGCATTATCCAGGTTGCATCCTCAGCTTTCGCTTTGAAACCCAGGATCTGCTATTCTGATCTAACCACATTTTACAGAATATCTGCTTTTTCACGAAGCGACCACCGTCTGACCCCCGCAACCCAGAGGGATAGCGATATTTCAAGGATAGACCAGTGTCAGGATATTTTAGAGTGCTGAATCCCCGTAACGACTGTCACAGATGTTGATGACAACTGGGACCCACAGCTCAACGTGCCTTCTGAAGCACGGAGCAACGATGATTAACATTGTAATACGCACATAACTTAGACAAGTCATTGGTGCGCGTCGTGAGATCAAATCTGAGACATCTGCGTTGCAACCTATTGGTCCGCCTGTGACGTTCCAAATTATCTTTATTGTGCATTACAGTAGATAATAATTTGAATACCTTGATGCATATCTCCTAAATCTAATTCATAAAAAATCATTCCCAAGCTCGTCATATAATATAATATATATCTACTTGTCTACAAAGTAATAACGTCAACAACAGTCAACGAAGTCTATCGCGTCTTACCATCATTACATCATTCCATCATACGACACCGAAAATATAATAATAATATTCCAGGCCTATAACATAGATACATATCACGAAAAATTTCTAAAGTCTCAAAGTTATTTAGTTGAACTACATTTCCGCAAGTAACCGTACGTAGTACGTACCGTTGCCGCCGTGGCGCTGTAGTGACGCGATTTTGTACCTACTAATTTTGTAAACGCGTCCCTAATGAATGTCGAGGAAGCCAAAGAGGTATGTTTGAACCGAAGCATGTGGCGTTCCATAGTCTCTGTCTACCCCAATGGGAGACAGGCGTGACGATATAGATAGATAGTAATAATATTTCTGCCTACATCGACCAGACTAATAAAAAACATCCGAATGGTATCATAATATTAATATCGTAGACAAAATACGATTATTATTTATAACTCTTATTACAGAGTATAAACCAATATACGAACAATGGTGGCAATAAGAAAGGAAACAAAAAGATTTTCTCTAGATATTTATGGCAGCTGACATAAGAGCAATACCGGACGAAACGTTCGTACGTTGATTAACAATGAATTCCTTATGTTATTGGTTTCTTGATTTGATCCCTTGCGGAGCCATGTCATCCTGGTCATTAGAAGATGTATTGTATACTATTTAGGACTGGTAAAAGTAATTTATTTCAAGGTTTATTTCTTGTAAATTATGAATATTAGTAACTTTTTTTCGTTTATTGTATCATTTTTTTTTCACCGGGGTGACAAAGCTCTTTAAACGTTCCATATACTAGTATCTTGATTATATTACTTTTATCAATGATTCCCTCACATTCTTGTTTTCTTGATTTGGTCTATTGCGGAGTTTTGCCCTGTTGGTTATTAGAAGATGATTATTATAGCTGGACCCTCGAACTGAACAACGAGTCAAACAAAGTAACTTAAAAATAATATAATTTTACTTTCATAGTAATTGACTTAAAGGTTATTTATGTTAAGAATAATGTTATACTTACAAATAACAAAATAAATAGTCCTTATGCCGTTAGATTGTAGGACTATGACAACCATTTAACCAAAATGGACAATGGATTTCTCTTATGAAATATTTTTCTCAAGCACCCAAAGAAGATAAATATTTTTTATTATTTCGTAAATAAGGGCGTACAAAACAGGTTGTTATTTTGTTTGAAAGTCCACTGATTTCGGAGAAAGCACTGTGAAAACACGAGCAACAGTTAGTCTTTCATATGTTCGTACATTATACATTAACGATGAGATTGCGTAATTTCCTGTGTGGTGAAGATACTACGTACATGATATTATCTTATTATGTTTTGATATGATCGCTCTGTAGGCACTCTTTTGTAGTCGGTAATGGTATCAATATTTTAGGTATTATTTTATGCTAGTGAGATGTTGATCTACTATCTATGCCATTATTATAATGCTAGACGACGTCTCGCTCATAACTGCGGATTCGCTCACATGAAAATTGTGTTTAAGACTTTCAGAAATTAAAAAGGTAAAATAAATTAAAAACGAAGCTCATAAATTTTTCTTGGGGGAAAACGTCTCCATCAGCAATATAATCATCAGCCCTGTATATAAACTCACCCACGGGAATGACCTTCTCCTGACTGTGAAAAGGATAAGGCCATCGACCACCACATTGGCCAAGTACGGACTCCATACAATGACTTAAATGTATAAAAGAGATTCTGTGATAAATAATTTCAATATTTGCGAATTGCACACGCACTACTCGGTATGTGACGATTATGTCGTTTAGCCGTTTAAGCATGACAGACAGACTAGACAGACACATTCGTATTTAAATGATTACTATGCATAATTACATATGATTTACATTATACATGGCAGACACATTCACGCCTCAACAACCGAAGCCCATATTATAGACAATATGGGCTTCGGTATATTTAGTATAATTTAGGAATTGCAAATTATTGTTGGTAATTAGGTTGATAATCTGTCAGTTTAATCACTACAAACAGTTGGGACTTGTGCAATGATGAAATTGTACACTTTGTACGATACGCTAAATTTATTAAAAGCACCAAAGTTATTCTCTTTACAAGTCCATATTCGACCTAAGAAAAGTGAAGTTAGAAGATAAGTCTTCTAATGTCACTTTTCTTTTACGGGTAACTTTACGTACAATCAGCCGCAATGATAAAAATCACTACATTCACTGTGTTAAGTGCACCAAGCTACCGCGTTGTGTACAAATATGTCGACTTATTGCGACAGATGGGGCACTTTTTTCACTTCCATACTAATCTGAGGCCCAATATAATATATTCCATGATATAGAAAAATAGTCTTATGAAACTTTTGTAAATATTTACTCATTCGACGAGGTAAAGCAAGTCAGAACGCAAATTGTAACCACCAGCTTTCAAACCATTTTCTATGCATATAAAGATTTATTATTATTTTCGTCGATCTACACAAGTAAGAAACATTTACTTTTTCGTCCCACACGCACGATCAGCACTATCCTAAAATAGGCATTCGTGAACGCTCGCGAAAAACAAAGATCTTCTATTTCTTTCCGTCCAAGATACTGATTTATTGCTCCAGTGCCCTCCTCTTCCTTATAGCTTGTCCCTCTTTTTGCACCGAGGCCTGTAATACAGCGGTATGGGCATATTCGTTAATCATGTTTCTTTCGGTAGATAAAAGGCTTACGAAGAAATGGATATATCGATTGGATTACTGTGATTTGATTTTGATGTGCTTACGTTCATAACTATGTGTTTGAGTGGTTTTCCTTTCAGCCGAGCTTGAGGATATAGTATATATTGTTACAAGCAAGCTATAAAGTAATACTAAAAACTGGTTTTAAAATACTTTTGGCGCAGAAAGATCTTAAGGATTTTTTTTGGGCTGTGCCACAAATTTAATGCATGTGGCCATTTGTGATCTGTGCAGAATAATAATAAACAGGGCGACTGGCGACGGCAGACTTACTTTGAATCTCGAGTATTTTAGTTGCTATTTATTTTTGTTTCACAGTTGTACGCTTTTATTTTTCTTTATTGACATCAAAACACTTGTACGTAAGTTTACACTTGAAGACCTTCGGGATCTCAACACTTGAGCCTCACAGTATAACGTGCGAAAAGCCAAAACAAGTAATCGTTTAAAAAGTTTTCGACTCAAACGTTCTCACGAGGCTTGTTTGTTTTCCCAATGGTTCCAATTTTTTTTTTGTAATATGAAGGTACGTGTACTTGTGGTGGCTGAAAGCCAAAAGAAATTGAGAGTATAAATCGTCCAAGTTTGAAGCGAATTCGCATACTGAAGTAAAAAGGTGTGGTTGCATCCAAGAATTCAGCCTTGTAGCCAAAATCTTTTTATACTAATAGCCACAATAATATAAAAGTCCACTTTAAACTTCACGCTTTTCTTGAATTTCGCAATGGCCCCCTTACGCTGTTAGTACACTTCCGCGTTCGCATGCAGCAACGAATCATAAAAAGATATTACATAATAATACCCAATATAATACTTTGTTGAGTGTATTATATAATACGCGGTGCTTCAGCATAATTTGAATGCATTTTTTTTATTTATTTCGACAACAACTAATACAAAATCTTTAAGAGCACCTAAAAACCTTTTAAATATTTTCGTATGTGCAAATTTAGAAGTTACACCACAAAAAAACTTATTAATTAAATAATTAAAAAAGACAAGAAAAAATAATATAACGTTAATTATTATTGATTAATTTATGTATCATTTTAATTTGTAAAATGCATAGGTTCTGTAACGGTTTATTTTTGTACAACATTTTTAAATGCGCCATATATCATTTCATATGGGTTGGAAAACGCATGAAGAAAATAACACAGCTTTTTATTTAAAACCTAATTCATTTTCTAAAGATTTAAAGCAGTGTTAGAAATTCAGTACCTATGATTACGTTATTATAATCTATAAATAGTATTATAGTCTATACACATAAATAAAATTGGAGTGTATGTTTGTAATATTAAATTAAGCGCTTTTTACTAAATGCACATGGATGTATACACGGTACATAATAAAATACCGAAATGACATCTTTACAATTTTTGTCTGTCTGTCTGTCTATCTGTCTGTCTGTTTGATTTCGCTAATCTCTGGAACGGTTGGACCGATTTCGACGTGACGTAAACTGGTGGATAGCTGATGTACCAAGGAGTAACTAAGGCTATAAATTAACCGGGTACGCGAAGTATTTACCTCAGGACGCTGGTGAAACCGCGGGAAACAGCTAGTATAGAATAAAGTCCTATTTCTTTCCTGTCTGTCTGTCTGTATCAACACGATAAACTCAAAATCTACCGAACGGATTTTTGTATGGTTTTCACCTATTAATGGAGTGAATCCTGAGGAAGGTTAACGTGAATAATTCATACTAAGACTTATAGAACCGCGGACGAAGTCTTGTAATTCAATAATATCAACATATGCTTCAACTGATAGAAACAAAATACGGCTGCTATGTATCTACCTAATAATACAGACTATGAATAAGAAATAATTACATTTATTCTTTATTATGAGCCCGATAAACTTTATGCATAACTACGTCACTGACCGAATCACAACCCGTGTACGCATTAAATATTAACATCATCATCATCAGCCATTTATCCGCTCAAATGGCAGAATTTCCGAGCCAATATGGCGTAAAGTGGCGGGCAAATATTGTGCCATTCGTGATCAGACCAATTCACCGTCCAAAATACACCAAAGGTTACAAAAAACCAGCAAAAATAAATCAAACCAAACTTCTCAGTAATTAATTACAAAAGCAGGTGCTAACGGGAAAACTTTTCTCATAGAAAACATATTTAGTAGAAGATTGAGTGGCTTCAATAATATCGCATTAATCATAGTAATATGCTTTCAGGGAGACAATGTCGGCCCTTGAGTCATTATAGTTAATGGTCGCTTCTACTCGTCGTTAATCGTCGTTCCCACATAGTGGAACATGCGGTTATTCGGACTGAACGAATATAAATCGTTGTTTTATTCTCTTCCCTTCTCATAACTAGCAATACTTATATGACGTTTTGGCTGTCTGTAATTAAAACCTCACTATCCAACTCCTGCGTGGGACACGTTTTTCAAATCCTCTAATATTTGTTCCAAGAACGGGCCTTTTCTGTGTTAACAGTTCATTGCTGTCAAGAACCTTATGATACAAGAATGATTCTTATCGCATGAACTACTTATTTATTATTAGTCAATAAGGAAAAGTTGAAGCTTTGGGATCTGTTAGTTGTAAGGCCAGCAAAGTTGCAGTGTTTTCTTGTCATGAATATTCGATTGTCATATTCGAATACTTTCATCGACCACCTAGAACAAACTGCGAATAAAAAATATAAATATCGTGCATATTGAATACTATAGGAAGACCCTTATTTATATCCCGTTGCTAGACAGACGCCTTATCTTCGAACTTTCGATGTTCACATATTCTTTTCACAAATTGCCAATACCTTATAAAGACGTCCAGCTTAATTCACCTTATCCTTTTTGACCTTTCTATAGCCGTTACCCAGTAGTAGGCATTCGCTTTGTTGTTATGTCCAAAGATCAAAGAATATAAACCTTACATAGCCTTAACCGATCAGGCATTTAGTTTCATTTGTGTCTTTGAAATTCGCATCTGAACGATCCATGAACGACTATTGGAACTGGCCAAAATACCTATCGAAATCTGCTCATGTCCCAAATTGGCAGTCATTGGCCCCCTAATTGCTAATATTAGTAGTTAGTCAGTTCGGCTACACCTTTGACCTGGATCATCATCATCAGAATTTGACTATAACACAACTCTTTAATTCACCTTCCAAATACTAACCTACGCCTTTATTAACTTAAACAAAAACATTCAATATAAAGCACTAGTCCAAACCATTTGAGCCCATGACCTATTATTAATGATGTACATTATTATTTTTACATTAAACCATCTAGGCAATTACCCCAAAATACTACTATATAACTTAATTCAAAACTAACATTACGATTACTTTAAAATAGTCGTTCGGGATATAAAGCACGAACGTTGCGATATTCAATATTTTAAATTTATTTATTTATTTAGTGCTATTTTCGACTGCAGTATATTTTTGTAGTTATTATTTGTGAGGAAAAGAAATATATCGCAATATTATAGAAGTTTCATTTAAAATTTAAGAGGAGGCATAAGAATCAAAAATATAAGCGCCAAAATGTGAAAGGTACTTGTAGTTATTTTGTCATAGAGTTGGCTCATTGAAATTTGAACTTACCTGTTATTAAATTACTAGAGGATGGCCTCTGCTACACCAGAATCTTATTTTAATTTAACTTTTCCGCCCGATCCAGTGGGAATTTTAGGAAATTATCAATTAATGCACCCCTACGTTCCTCGACGCCAAATCCCAGCTTTGTGTGTGTATGCGTCCATGTAAGTTTGTGTAGGTGTGTGTATGTGTGTTACTGTGCGTGTATATGTGTGTGGGTATAGGTGAATATGTCTGCTTGCGCGCGTGTTTTTTGTGTGTCTGCACACTGTGTGTGTTTGTGGCGGCTGGAGGTTTTGGTTACGTCTGTTTCTCATGGAACCAGACCAACAACGGGCGGCAACCTCGGGAAGGATAGTCCACCAGCCTTGTCTTAGGGATCTGCACGACCTGCGCTACACCTATGACCATTCGCCAAACTCTGCATCGGACACAGATGCAGAGAGTAGAAGTATGTCTAAGTCATTGATAAATAAAAATGTGAGTTAGACCTACCTCCGCCCAAAAAAACGCCCAAAATTACCGCTTATCTTGTATACCATTCAAAAGAGATTCTGGGGGTTGGTCCTTAATCCATGATAATGGACGATCCCGCTTTTCAGACACACGGCTGTTCAAATAAAAATGGGCTTTCCCTTATACGCTTTATTGCAACTTTTAAGTTATATTAAAGGTTTAAGAAGACGATTTCTTTTCGGGTTGATCGCAAATCGCTAGGATTTCAATTTGACTTATGGTTGGTTGATACCGTCTCAGTTTTATTGAAGATTCTTTCTGTATGAAAATACGAGAATGTTGTGACTTGACATGACATGTTCGGGAAATCAATATAAAATACCTACAAGCAGTTCCATCATCTCTGAACAGATGATAATAATAGTGTGTAATCATTGAAATGTTTATTTGGACTTTTCCTTAAAAAAATATATTGCTTACTTCAATAACCTAGGATCACTTCTTCTCACATTTTATTTCATATATGTCTAGAGGGGCTACTGTTAAGTTAAATCCAAGTTAGTGGGGTCGCAACTCTTGTCCTGCCATCTTGAAAAGATTGGTACTAATGGGTTTTTTAAGTTTATCTGGCAAAATATTAGCCCTGTAGAAAAAAATCAGAATATGTTTAGTTGCAAATTAAATTCTCTACAACTTTGGCCATTTAGTCATTAAATGAAAAATAAGAAAGTTACAAACTAAAATCGAACGAAAGGAAACGGTCCATACTGGGCTTGGAATTTGAACCGCTATGTGACATACATCATTAGAAAGGCAATTTAGTTAGCTACTAGATAATGATTAAATAAGATTTTTTTTAGTCGCGCATTTTGAAATAAAACATGAAAACCTATTTTGAGGTAACTAAACGCATATATTTTTTGTTACTCAAGTTTCTTATAGCATGAATTATGTAAAATGTATCTGCAACCTTGTTTGTAGTGTAAACGGCATCTTTTAAGTTCTGCTCATCATTTTAGCTGACGGTTTACATCGTTCAAAATCAAACATGACGATAACATTAATGAAATAACGAAACGCCTATATTATATACCAAATGTCACATCGACGTTTTAACGTCAATGTGACATTTGACATTAATGTCGATTGGCGTATTTGACAGCTGTTGGTATATAACCTCCTTAATCTGTTTGACAGTTGAGAGTTGTCATCCGTTTTAATCACTTAGCGATGGTTTGGTGTTGCAAGTTTACTAGTTTTCAGTTTCAGCTTAAAACGAAATGCGGGACTGAAAAATAAATATTCATACTCCAAAACTTCAAGATTATTATGACCTTTTACACAGTACAGGCATTGACATATACTCTAACGATAGACGGAGCATTCCCTATAAATATTTTGTTCAAATTGTCCAACGTATGACGTCTAATCATACTAGCGCAACACGCAGGCGCAAGCAGCGCCAATGACTTACAGTGTCTAGTTATTATTATAGCCAATCAACAACAACCAGTCCTGGCATCTTACTTATGAGTATCCAATAGTTCTCTAATGCTACTGGCTACTTATTGCCATTTGCAAAGACTATATTTTACATCACAGAAGAGAAGTTATCTGCCTACAATATTTCATCAACATAGTAATAATAGTTTATTTATGGAAATTAATTGCTGGGGTTTATTTAAGTAAAATAATAGAATATATAAACATATTTAGATGTTTTTATTACAAAATAGAAAAATGTATTCATGGGCGTAAGTTTAAGACTCGCCTTAGTTGCCTCACGAATAATTCTAATTTTTAAACTTAAAATTTTTCTTACTATGAGCATTGCTTCAACATATCCTAATATATAAGGCAGGATTGTTCGTCATTCTGTAAAGATGCCCTTGCTGACCACAGAGTTCTAAGCCTACACAGTCATGTGGCAGCTGGCACTATGTGCTATACCATAAGGAAACCAACTATTAAAAGAAATATTCTATGACGAAGTGGCCTGAGTAGCTTAGTCGGTACGGTATTGACACCGTTCGTCGTGGGCGCGGGTTGAAGTCCTGTCTGAAAAATTCATTTTTATAGCTTTATATAAATTGCAATTAAATTTAGCAAGAAATGCTCAAAAATATGTTTTAATAACTATTCAATTGCCACCAAACACAATTAATTTTGTGGTTTTTTGTCTATTGGTCGGATAATGGAAATCAGGATCTGTTTTGGCCTCATGGTTCAATATTATTTTTACGTATTTTTCTATAACTGTAAATGTGTACTATGAATACTATGATTAAGTGTTGAAATATTCGTTAATATAGTTATTACGACCAATACACCAAAAAATAAAAAGAACACAGAATTAGTGTTATACAATATCAAATTGGTTTTATAACATTAATCAAACTAAAAAACTCTTAAAATCAATACTTTCACGAAGTCTGGTCTTAGTCATATATTTTTACCTACAATCACTTGTAATGTATTTCTGCATAGTAGTTAGTCTATGATCGTAAATGACGTCACATAAAAATAAAGAAATACAGTTTAATGTGGTATTATGATACATTTAACTCTTTTATTTACACAAATAATAAAAAATATTGACTAACGCTAGTACAGATACAAGTTCTGATTCAAATAAATCGATATATCGTCGCCACACACTCAATAAACGAAGCTGACCCACACCGCAGGAAAGTCAAAGTGACACTAGATTGCTTTGCCGGAATATTCATGCAAAGCATTTGAACAAAGTAAATGTTCTGAATGCTACATCTAGTGCTTTAGTACATATATATCGATGAGTACAGGTGAGATTGCAGCTCACGTAAGGTCAAATAGCCAAGCCCAGTCTCCATACATTTGTGGACCGTTTCCTATGCATCTAATTTTCAATGAGTTTTAGTTTTTCGTTGTCAGGAATAAAAAATACATTTAATTTGTCTTTCTTCCTCCAAAACAAGACCCAGTCCTCCAATTTGAGACTCTGCAGTACCATAAGGTACAATTTTGACTCATAACAAAGACCTTTTGGGTTTGAAAAAAAGACAAGCTCTAAACCTAGGCATATGAAAGTTGATAGTTTTCACTCTCAAAAGTAACTGCAATTTGTTCTGCTATACCTAATTGTTCTGGGGACACCTGCAGGAAAATTATTAGAAATATTAAAATTCATTGAGAAAAATTATGAATTACCGACAAAAACACGACTTGCCTCTTAATGTCTTCTTCAAAAATATTCTACCAGCGCTTGGTCAGACCCTGTGCCAAAGCCTTTTTTTTTTTTTTTTTTGTCGGGTTGGAAATCCTCATGGAGTCCCTTCGCCCTGGGGGGGGGGGGGAAGGACGAAGGGGACTGTCAGACTCTTACTGACTAAAAACCAACCCGTGCTCCTCATGTACCCATGTGTCGGAGGGTAGGGTTTTACCGAAGCATTCCTCGCTACCCCCCGACGGGTATTGGCCCGCCAGATGGTCAGGCGGGCCCCGAACGAAACCCTCTTGGCGGCGAATGAAGGTGTTGGGCTCCGCCGCCAAAACACTAAGTGGCCGCAGAGGATAGGGAGAATGGCAACGCAACACCGCATCTCCTCTTCCTCTGCGGCCCCACCGCGACGCATCGAATGGTGCGCCCCCATTTGGTTGCGGGAGATAGGGCGCGCGGCAACGCAACACCGACACGCCTCTCCTCCCGCGACCACACCCGACTGCGAGGTACAGACAGAACTGTCCCCCACACCCGCACCATTGGACGCATCCTGCGCAGGGCCCTCCAAGCCCACGCGGAGCGTCCGCTCTTAGCTTCACCGCGGGTGACCAATCCACGGTTACTGAGCCCCCCCACCACGACAAAGTGGAGATCCCACTTGCCAAAGCCTAGTTCATCTCAATATAGGGACACAACGATAACGGAAAAACGTTAAAATTGCCAAAATACAAGAAGAGATAAATTTTTATTTTTGGTTTTCTTTTTCTCACGATGTTTTCGTTCACCGATAAGCAAGCGATAATTAACATTCAAATATCCAAATCAATTTTATTACTACTAATCATCAATACGTATAATTGTTACTGTTTTTCTTATTTTCCCCACTATCAAGTAGCAAGCCTGCATGATTGCAGAGTGCCACCTGTCAGTAGAACCTCCGTGCCAACCTGCCCCCGTGCCTTTGTGGGCATGTGTAAACACCACGTTGCGAGGCTCAATTTAATTCCTCATTAACTTGCAGCTTGCGAACCTTTAAGTCATCAACGTCAACCTCATATAATGAGTCTGTGTATATCCTATGAAAAATGTAAGGAGAGGTTAAGAGTATATTTTTATCCCGCCGAAAACATTCTGTAAAAAAATTTATAAATAAAAAGTTCAACCGAGTATTTTTCCCGCTCTAGATACTGAAAAAATGCGATCGACGGTTGAACATTTTTACACGTTAGTGGGTACAACAAGTCTACGGCCAAGTCCGATAACATTAAATATAATAATTATAAAGAAATTGCAGTCTTGGAAACCTCAGACTTGGCTCAACAGTGTCTAGAGATTTCATTACTTTTTAAAGATAAACAAGCAGCTCCATCGAGACGTGACATTTTTTTTACAGAATGTGTTTGCTTGGATTTCACTTCTTTTTGCAGAAAGCTGAAAAGACGTGGGCAGGTTGACTGATCAGATTTTCATAATAGACACAGCTTTTTTTCTTTTTATAAGTACCTAGTTTTTTTTTATTATAACAAATCTATCTTTTCTTTTTTGTTGTTCTGACTTTTGTACACTAGCAACAGTTTTTCGTATTGCCCATTCACCAGATTTGCAAATAAACCCTGCCATCCTACAAATAAGTTTATTTTGCTTTAGCGGCAGAACGTATTTATAATCTATAGTCACACTAGAATCGATTGACGAGTCAATTCCACTACTTGATCATAGATGGCGGTATTCTCAGTGGTAGCAATTATAATGTTAATTGCGTTAGAGATATGGTTGACATTTGCGTGATCGGTCAATTTCTGCTCCTACTCGGCCAAAGCTATATTTGACTTGACCACATCACTACTTGAGTAGCGAAGAAGTTTCGAGAATGTTCTATTGAATAGAATCAATCCAAAGTAAATTTTATCTTAATAGTATACGGTTGATTTTGACTAACCGTTCTATTAAATATTAGTAAATTGAAACAAATTAAGAATTTTATTAGAAAACCATGAAAATCGTACATGGCGATGATACGAAAGACTTCAATTTTTAAGAATTTTCTCCTACTATCATTTTTACACTCCGAAACGGAAACATACGGCATAGCTAGGGAAATGTGAATTTGTCACGAGACAAGCAACTTGGGATCAGTTAAGACTTAAGTTAAGCGTAACAACTCTTAATAATTGTGGCACACATGCCACGCCTACTTAGCACTTTCACTGTTTTTGTATTTAAATACAGTTAGCGCCATCTAGTGATGTGTGCTGATACTCCAAATCCAAAATTTCCTATTACGGTTTTCCTAGTTTTGATAGTTTTCTATGTGGGCGTTAAACTCTACCTCTGTACCAAATTTCAGCGCTCTAGGTCAATGGGAAGTACCAGTTCTATTTTGATGATACATGAGTCAGTGTGTCAATGTTGAAAATGCGAAACTTTGCTTTCGCTTAGCTTCGAAACTAACTGATCTACCTACTTGAAATTTTGGATTTCAAGTGTGTGATTATAGCTTACTAGATGACGAAAATTGCCGCTTTCTAGTCTCATCTGGAGATTCTCAAATAGGGGCCTGAAAATGCGGCGAAATGGTTCCAGAAAAGGATGGGACGGCAGTGTTACTTCGCGCTCGACTTGGCGGGGCTACTGCCGGGCTCCTACTCCCAGATCTTTTTTCTGACAACTTACACTATTTACACATAACGTTTTAAAATATTTTAAGAGTAGTACTGCAAAATTAGTGACGATGAAGTTGAAAACCACTTTAGGACTAGTACTTAAGACCTGATACCAACAGCCATTTGAATTCGCAATTACAAACATAACATGATAGTTCATGTATCGACACAAGTAAAGAAATCCCTGCCTAGTAACTAACCACATTGGATTACCAGCTCATAATTCCTTTATCTTGATATTAATCGATACAAAGGTTCTTTCTCTTTGAATCTGAATGAAACTAAATAAATGTTCTCAAAATATGTTCCGAGGTTTATATAGCGGCATCGCCTAAGGCGGGGGCTTTGTTGAACTGTTCTATTACTTGGACCAACTGTGAGTTGTTACAATAGGTCTGAAAAGTTTTGTCTGTAGTCAACTGAGATGGTTTATACTTGATGCGATGTGAATGTATACCAGATGCTGAGAGAAAGGTATACTTTATTTATTTGCATACAGAATTTAACTTTTACCTCGACAAAATGTATCGAACAGCTGATTTATTTTTTGGCAAAGACCGACAACAAAAAAAAAAGTTGAAAAAGCGCATATTCAGTCAAATCCGTATAGTCTAGTATGCATACCTAGGGTTGCTTAGCATAACGCTAAGAGGATGACGATGAGCGATAAAGACGCCCTTAAGGGTTTGCATGATAAAAAAATGATATTTTCAAATACGAGGTTAAAAGCGAAGCCACCGTTTTGAGTGGCTTCATTTTTTATTTGCACGACAGTGGGAAGAGGTTTTCACCTACCTCTGTTTTCTTGGTCTGAGGTACCTATGAACTTATTTACGAGTGTGTGTCATGCCGGTAATAGCAAACCAAAGCAGAGATGAGCCTTCAATGCAACCAAACCTTGAAACTTACTTATAATTATGTATTTAATAGTCGGGCCAAATTAGACCAAATAGCTGAAAAGAACAATGGCCAAATATCTATAGGAGCTGTACCTGAACTTATTTTTCCATGTATATTAACATATACTGACTGCCTCGTTGGTCTCGCGGCATAAATGTGCGCGTGGGATTGGGAGGTCTTGGGTTCGATTCCCGGGTCGGGCAAAGTGTTATTGGGTTTTTCCGTTAGGAAATTCTCAGTAGCAGCACGGAGTCTGGTAATGTACCCGGTACGGCAATAGGC
This sequence comes from Euclidia mi, assembly GCA_944739405.2. NCBI lineage: Eukaryota > Metazoa > Arthropoda > Insecta > Lepidoptera > Erebidae > Euclidia > Euclidia mi. The sequence goes on from OX123195.2 coordinate 30,040,276, forward strand.
TCGCCCCCTATTACGTGGGACCTAAAAATTCATGGCGAAATGTGGGTGTTATATCACATCTCTGCCTACCCCTTCGGGGATACAGGCGTGAGACTATAAATAAAATAATTAACATATAGTGCAATTTGTTTGTATTTATGTACTAAACACTATTCTGTCAGAAAATGGCATGTAACTAGCCAGAATCATTATTTTAATATTTATAAAAATATTTTGAAGGTTAGAATTAACAAATTAGTTACCAAACAGGTTTCAACTGCTTTAAGCTCATCAAAATGATTTAATAATGCTTTTTTGGTATTTAGTATGTGAATAAATATAACTCTTAATTTATTTTATCACAAAAATGCAATAACGACCATAGAACGTGTACCTATCTGATATCAAAGACATTAAATACTTTCTACTGATATCTATTTCGCAAATAATTTACCTACAATAACGAAATAAATGAAATGAACCAAATGATGGGATTAGGTTGGGTCTTGTTTTTATATCAGTAGTTAAGATCTAAAATCGCATAAAAGAACGTATCACATCCTCACAACAAGCGCAGTGGATCGCAACTGTCAATAGTGTCAATCGATATCAAGGAATCGCGTAAGGAATCGTCAATCAATAACAAATCACGTTTCGTTATACGCTTATTAGCAAAATGTTGATGCAATTTTTACTTTTGTTAAGTTTATATTTTATAAAATGAATAATGCAAACAGCTTTTGAGTTATTGTGATATTTACTTATTAAGTGAAATATTTTACCGCGACTTAACTACTAATAATGAAAATAATGTATTTAAGTATAATCGATAAAATAATTTATACGAAATGAAATGTTAATAAGGTACATTCTGATTGCAACAAAATGTACGATGATAAAAAAATGAATATCTTTATTTCTTGGCTTTTAATGAGATATTTTTAACTGTTTATATAACTTTGAAAAATTACGATTATTTTCCTGTATATATCATATGTGTACACGCTCAGGTAAGTACAATTTTCTTGGCCAATGTTCTTTGTAGGATTGTTCAAAACACCATTATAAATGAGTTCTAAAAAGGGCAATGCCTGGAAAAAATAATGTAATTGACCCCGTGTAATTTATTTTGTGTGCTGTGAATTATTGCATTCTCGGATGTCTAAATTGACTGGACTATAAGCCTTAACCGAATTTTGCCATAAATAATTTAATAGAAAATTAAACAAGGTACCTACTCTCTACGCATTTTATCACAGTTTTTATGGAATTATATTAAAATGGAAAGATGAAAATATCTTTTTCTGATTTTGCCTTATTTACAATTATAAAGGACGATGGGCGGCATCGTTCCCACCCATCAACAAAAATGAAATGTAGCTCAATTGACACATCTTGGTAAGCTGATATTTTTTTACTATGGGGACGTTGCCCAAAAGCATGGGGTTCTCAAAGTAATTAACGGTTAAACAAATATTCGTATAAGTACGTATTTTTGACGATTATTCGTAAAACATTTATGTATTCATTAGTGCACAGTGAACATAGACCAGTAATATTAACACTCACTATTGTTATTTGCCTACTATGAGCATTATAAGAATGAATAATTAGAAGAAAATGAATTTAAATTATTCATTTATTTATGTTATACTTCACGGCGCCAGCGGCCGCGCCCGCGTCAATTATACATATAAACCTTCCTCTTGAATCATTCTATGTATTAAAAAAACCTCATTAAAATCCGTTGCGTAGTTTTTAAGATTTAAGCATACACAGACAGAAGAAAGACTTTGTTTTATACGATGTAGTGATTATTATATAAGGGCAGCGATAGCCTAGAGGAGATACCAACGGATTGCCATGCCGAGGGAATCGGGTTCGAATCCATTGGTGCGACCACGACAATCCCACTACACCCCATATCCACCAACGACTTTTCGAAGTTAAGTGCGTCTTAATTTGTTAATTATCGCTTGCCCCGTGCCTTAGACAGCACGTTAAGCCGTCGGTCCCGGCTGTCATGAAGATGTTTGACAGTTGTTACGTGGAGTCAGTACCCTCAAATAAACTGATGCTGGTCTTACCCATGGAATATCGCTATCCCTTTGAGTTGCGGAGGTCAGACGGCAGTCGCTCTGTGGAAAAGTTGATATTCTGTAATATCTACTTAGACCAGTAAGCGGACCCTGGGGCTCTAAGGCGTGTAAGTCTTGGATGCAACCGGGATAACGCTAGGGCGATGATGATTCATTTATATTCGTTATTTTCCTATTATTCATTCATAATCATTTAAATGTTTAAAAATACATTATTTTTTATTTTGTATAGTAACTGAATCTTGTTTTGTACTGTAATATAACCATAATGTCAAAATAACTTACAAGTGTAAAATGAAAATATAGGTTAATTAATAATAATAAATTGTTTTTTATTTATATATCCCACGGATTTAAGTAAAAAAAAAGTATTTTAATGAAGTAGTGGATATTTAAGGTACACATTGGCATCAGTTCCATGTGTGTTGGTATATGGGGACGGAGCCCATACATTTTTGCCCATAGTCCTTTAATCGTAAAAATTGAGGAAACGCTAAACATTGTCTTATACGACGTTATAACAAAGTGCCTTGAAAACTCGACAAAAACACCCCACTCAATAAAGGAAAATATTTACAATAGAAAAATAAAAATGAAAATCACAGCACAATTACTCCAAAGTTATTTGTACAATACGGAGTTTTACGAAACAATGTTGGACATATTGCTTTTTCATCTTTACAATAAAGGTTTTTCATCAAACATATTTTCTTACAGTCTCACGTCTGTATCGCCGAAGTGGTAGGCAGAGGCGTAATATTACACCCACATTTCGTCATGATTTTTTTTAGGTCCCACGCAATAGGGAGCGAGCCTATTGCCGTTACCGGGCAGATTACCAGACTCCGTGCTGCTACTGAGAATTCGAAAAAAACCCAGTAACACTCACACGGGAATCGAACCCGGGGCCACCAATCAGCAGTCGCATACGCTATCCACTGGACCACGGAGGCAATAACACATTAAGGCGCTGTTATACCTCAGAAGCCGTGAAACACCTAATTTTTCGTCGCGCATCTAGCCATAACGGTACATATTACAAACTAGCAAAAAATTGAACTTAAAGTCAAAAATCTGAACAAAAGACTTTTGAAAGAATTTTTCATGTATGTAAAATAGAATCACGGTAAAAAAATCACAAAATCGAGGCAGAAAATAATCTTTCGTCTCACTGTTTGCAATATTTTGATCGTAAGCTGTCATATTTTTTTTGATAATATTGTAGGAAATCTAATGAACTAAGGAATTACCCTATTTATTTTCATATTATACGTGTATATTTTGTAAAATTAAATAAAATCTGCCAAACGTCTATGATTTTGACGCTCGGTAGATCCCATCAATATCAGACGCTTCAGCAATTTAAACCTTATTAGCATAAGCGGTGTACTGAGTGTCAGTTGCTAGTTTACACACCGCCCCGACCTCATCATTCGGCTATGAGCCCTGTGAGAGAGAGGTCATGTCGCTTGCGTCTCCGCTGCTCGAAATTTTACGTAAACCTGTTTGTTATTATAATACGCCGATTTGAGTTCGTAATTTCATGTTTTATGTTATAGACTGAATACTTTGAATCAAATAGGCTTTTCATGTAACTATGGGCACATATAATTAGGACCTAAGTTTATACTCTTGTTGCGTTTAATGTGTTATTGTTTCTGTGCTTATAAATATATAATTAGAAGAATAAAATATGGACAGTTAGAGAAATGAAGTTCTACGAAGGATTTGTACAAGAAAACGTCGTAATAAAATAGAAATTCATCCATGGCCAAGTGATTATGAAATATGTAACATTTTTACACAAATTATTTTCATAAGGGTCTTTTATGACTAACTATGTTACTTATATTTTATCGATTATGCATAATATAATTATATAAATTATTCTCACAATACATAGCTGCTACAGTTTTCAATTTTTGAAAGAGTAATAACATAAAATCTAATCATTTTATGTACCTATATTTCAAATTCATTAGCTTGTCAGAGCGCCTGGAGCGCTAAGATGCCGCCACGGCGAACAATAAACAGCGCTAATATGGCGCTCCGCATTCTGCACACAAGCGGTAACGAATGTTGTATTATTGTGTTGTGAACATAAACCTTTTTAGGTACATCGGGTAAAACTTTGATTATTCATAAACTAATTGGTATGTCTCAGTACATCTAATATCTTTTTAATTTCTAAAATCAATCATTTATAAGTAAGAATGTGACTTCTCTGTTTGCTATAACACAAGATATAGTATTTTTTTTAATAATAAAGTACGTAACTAATTATCATTATTGTAATTACAGTGAAGTTAAAGATAACAGTTCTGCAACGTCTTACACACATTTGACTGCAGTCATTCCTAACACGATCTGTTCAAGAGCTAGCCAAGAAATGCCAAACAATTATTTTAACAAACTTGACTCAAATTCCGTAGTGATTAGCAAAAATTACAAGAGGGATAGCAGTGACTGGTTCGAATTGCGTAAGAATATGTTAACAGATTGAAATTTTGGTATAGTGGTAAAAAGAATAGATAACAGTAGTAAAGCCAACTTAGTAAAAAATATTTTGTACAAATAAAATATTTGCAATATAAAATCAGTTGCGCATGAAATCTAAAATGAACAACTGGCTTTGCAACAACTGGCGAAGCAAGAAAATGTAACAATCGAGCCTTGTGGATTATCCGATTATTGGTGCCACGCAAGATGGATTAATAGGTCCAAACACGATTGTGGAAATTTAATGTTCTATAGTTTAATGCCTTTTAATGGCTTGGCGAATAGTATAAGAGCAAATAGAATACAAATATGGAAACATGATAAAAAAGTGAACTGACTAGTCCAAACAAATATTGTAATTGTTATTACCAAATTCAGGGGCAACGCCACGTTACACGCAAACAAAAGTGTTTATTTGCTGTGTGGAGTGGCGAAAGTATACCACTAAAAATAGAAATTATAGAAAGAGATGATGTTTTCTGGGAGAAGAAAAGCTTGTGGCGTTTTATATGAATTGGCAGTTGCCTGAAATTGTTGATTCTCGTCAAGCTCAAGGGATGGTATTGCGAGATCACGGAGAAGAAAATGTTTCATCAGTGCTTGAAATTTCTACAATACCAAGCCGTAAAAGGAAAGTAAATGAAACTGTGCCTCGTTAACAACAGCAAATAATAAGTATTGAAGCCTTATCACCTCACACACTGCCTTTAACATTCGATGAGAATAAAGAAAACCTGCCGGGTTGTAGCAGACAGCTAACTTTTGATGAGCTGTAAACTCTGTATTTCGTTAATAAATGATAAATGAATATAAATAAATATCTTTTAATATTTATTTTCTTTGAAACAACACATATTTGAAGCGAAAGAATTTTTTTATATTTTTCCATACAAACATGTATGAGGAGAGCTAACGAAAAAGCAGTAACTCAAATTCTAATTCTATAATTTTCTAAGCGACATAGCAGTATGAATAAGGTATATCCACATATATTTTTGATGTTTCATCTATTTTGAAAAATAATAATGGGTGAGGTTTTGAAACAGTCGCCTGAATTTGAGGGTATTGGTAGTGTAGGGGGCTTAAGGTAGTTCGTTTTAATCCCCTAAAAGTAATTTTGGCTGCCGGAGTGGCGTCTAAATATTTTTAAACAATTTCCAAAATTTCATAAATACTTCGGCAATCATGCAAAACGGAACGTAGTTTTTATACTTTAGTACAGTTTTACAAATGTCATTTTAAGGTTTTATGTCAAAAACGTGAAACGAAACGCAAAACTGCCATCTTGGAATGATCATATTGACAGCTGATGTCAAATTTGTGCGTCATTGCTTTCGAGTGCCTAGGGTTAGGTGCGACTGTGATAAGTAACTAAATAGGTTATGTTAGGTTCTCTTTTGACCCTTAATCCGAAAATAGAAGCCCTTCGCAGGGCTCCATCAACCTTAGTTTATTTAACTAGTGTGATGAATTTGAAAGTTGGCAGTGCCATACACACCGATGTTTGGAGTTTTTTTTTTCAGAAGAAACCAAGTATTTTCGGCAAGAGAAAATGGTGTGGGGGGTTTCAAGACCTCCCCTCCTCCCTCTCCAATCACTCACAACCCCTAAAAACGGCGACGTATTTCGAAACCTTTACCATAATAAATATACCTATAATAACAATAAACATCCATAAATAAATAAAAGAAATCAACTTTTACTAAACTTCAATTATCTCGTAACTCGCTTTAGTTGAGATACAGCTTTTGCGCTTAGTAGAGCAGTATTGTGTTTTTTAGGGTACCGTAGCCAAAAATTATAAAAACGGAACCCTTATAGATTCGCAATGTCTGTCTGTCTGTCCGCCCGTATGTCACAGCCAATTTATTGCAAAACAGATTTGAAAACTGGCAGGAATGGAATTAGATTTAGGTATTCTATGAACTGCTTCACTATTTTTATACAAAAACAAAACAAACATAATAATGGCCTCTCCATACATGGAACTGACTTAATTATTTTTATCATCTTACGGCACGTAGGTTATTTCATTTACCTACTTTCGTCATCTATTAAAACCTATAACGTCTAATGTAAACCAGTTTTGCTCATGGCTGCACTGAGAACAAGAATTGCGCTATGCCTATATTGTACAAACAGATTGATGTATGTAATATAAATTTTAATATCAGTATCTCAATTCAATATCCTAAAACGTTTTGCTTGCGATTTTGAAATATTGGAATACGGATGTCGCCAGAATACGGCCGCACGCGACGGGAATGAAGGGGGGCGCCCCGCAGTAGAAGGAGCTAAGCTCCCTTCACCTCCCCTGCTTCACCCCCTCATTTACCAAATCAGTCGCTTAGGACAGCGCCTTAATTGCTCTAAATAAATTAAGTCATATGAGTTGTCGCGAAAATTCCGAGAAACGATCCATTTATCAATGAAAGAGAGAAAAATTACATTGTCGGTTCCAATATGTCTAAATGGTCTTATATTTTGAAATGAATTATTTGTTTGTTATTTTAACTAATAATATGAAAAATCCCCTAGCTGTGGCCGCCACACCTAGTCCATTGAATTGTGTATTATTTGAAATAGGCTTATGCTTAACTCACCACCAGATATAATAACATATAACAGACAAAAATAGTAAATTATCACCAAAATGAAACCCGCATTTTAATGTAAAATTATAACCAAAGTTTTAACATTTCGCTATCCAATTTAAGCAAAATGACTCCAAATAAATCATTGTTAACCCAAAAGGAGTAAATGATCACCAACATTTAACCAGCATTTATAAGGCCTCCCTCATATTAGGCGTCAGCGTCAATGCAGCGACACCTCGGCGTCGACGCCGCGTAGACGCCGCGTTTTCTGCGACGGCATCTCACAGCCACAAAAAACTAACAGAAGTTAAACTACATACAAAGTGCACTCGAGCAACGCACACATATACGTCGCTTACCGATAGACTATCTCAGAAAGGTCAGGTATAGCGCGAAATATACGTGCCATCCGCTTCAGGCACGGGTCTTGTAATGATTTTTGTGCAAACATAGAGCAACAAAGAACAAAAAAATATTATTAAGTTAATTATCGCTTTTGAAGATAATTTTACCACCTATTGTTTTTACAGATGTGTAGGGCCGGCTACTTTAAAGCTTGATCTGAATTTGTGAGGTCGTACCTCTTTTCTCTCGGCCACCATCTTGGAAAGAGTGCGGGCATGGATGGTTTTTCTTATTCATCTGGTAAACTATTGATCACGCTAAGATATGGTTCAAGCATTTTTTATGATTTTGTTTTCTTTAGGTTATTATAACGTTTCTTCATGATTACTGTGACTTTAGTCTTTTTATGAGCCAGGCTGCGGCCTTTGATCTAATAGAGCTTTAGAAGAACTAAAGCAAAAAAAAGGCAATTTGTCGGTAAATCATAATTGGCACTGATTTTTCCAATTATTTTGCAGCGTCTTTCCCCAGAACATTGAGGTGCTGCAGAACATTGCAGTTTCCTTTACTTGGGCGGAACATCAACTTCAATAGACCACAGAGAGCCTTTGTTTTAGAGTTTTGTCCATATTTTGCCAACCCCCTGTTTTCATGATCGTTGCGATGAGTTAAAATTGGACCTAATGGTAGTCTTGGAGGCTGCAGGGTCTCAAGTAAGAGGTTCTTGTTTTGGTGATAGTAAAGATAAATTAAATAGATTTTTTTGTTCCTGAGGACGAAAAAACTACAACACATTGAAAATAAAATTTGTTACAAATTGCACTCGATTTTGGTTTGTAACTTTTTTATTTATTATCTTACGACGAAATACTACGGGGCCAACGTTGTAGCGAATTTAATTTGCAACTCATCATGTGTTGAAGTTTTTCTGTGCAGCAAATAGTTTGCCAGATATACCAGAAAACCCATTTGTACCACTCTTTACAAGATGGCGGCCGCAGGACGAGGGCTCTCTCCTTGGCATCTATGAAATAAAATGCGTCCTCTGACAAAATGTACGCTAAGCCCAAAAAAATGTATGTAACATTTCAATAGACTAATGGGCTGGCATCGAAAATATTTTTCCTTGCATCGGTTTTTTTAGCAGTTTTATTCTCAATAATCAATTAAAAAACTAGATACGAGTACCATTTCCGTAATAGTTATTCCGTATATACCAGATATGATAACACTCGCGCGACCGTCTACGTATAAGTTTAACTTCTGTTGGTTTTTTACATAGTGGTACAGCGGATGACTTCACTAGTGTTGCCAACAACTAAATCAGATTTTCATCTGATCCGAATACTAAAACTAACCACTAAGAAGTATTGTTCTTAACTAGACACATAACATAAACACAGTTATATCCACTAAGATTTTCTTACATTACGATCAGTCGCACACTAGTTATAAGTTCCCTTTTAAGTAACAGTAAATCATTTTTAAATAAAGCAACGTACAAGTTATTTCAAAACAAAGGCTATTTTGAATTTGTTTGTAATTATCAGATGAATTAATTGTTTCATTGTGTGCGTCTGCTTATTTATTTCTACATACATACATAGACTCACGCCTGTTTCCCCGAAAGGGTAGGCAGAGGCATATTAAACGCCCACTTTTCGCCAGTGTTTTAATCCCACGTAATAGGTGGCGAGCCTATTGCCGCTTATTGGGAAATTTTGTTTGCCAGAGCCTCGTCCGTTGATCGGCAGGTACACCACTTGCAGGTGAGGTTGGCTTGGGACCCTAAGTTCTTGGTGGGAACCCTATTTATTTCTGCCACTTAAAATCACCAGTTTTAGCGGAAAATCTTCTAAGCTGGCAACACTGTAGCGTATGACGCGTTTGTGAGTTGGGGTGTGCTAAACTGCTACATCAAAATATTATAGCATAAAGTAATAATATTTTTTTATAGCAGGTTATGTTTGCAGCGCTAATATAATAGGTAAATGTTTATGCATATCCATATACTTTCAATAAAATAAAAATCAGTAGTGTTAATACGGATAATATTTAGATAAAAATATGTACCATTATATTCAAGAATATTAGGTGCGGTTATTTACGTAAGAAAGTACGGTTACATAACATGATTCCCGTTACGTTGGGTCTGGATCTTGCAAAAATTGCGATATTACCAGTACTATAATTTTGATTAAAAAGTAGAGTCGGTATGAAAATTGAAAGCCGGTATTACCAAAGTATTGTTGAATTTCTGAAATAATTGTCTTGTTTAATCTATATAAGTCACATTGTTATCATAAGTTTTAGTGTTAGAAGGTGTACGTGCGTTTTATTATCAATAGAATATTTTATATTTCTGTTGACTTATAAAAATTGAAGATCTGAAGTTGTTCAGTCAAATGAGCATTTGCTGCAAACTTACAAAAATCGAAGATATGGAACATCAGATGTGGAGCTGCAAGTGCCCATCTTAACTATAACCCACATCATTTCATTTCATTTCATTTATTTCAGAAACAATTTACATTGTATGCGAATGTTTGACAGTTACAACAGCAACATCTATACACATAAATCAAATTGGAGGGTCTGTTTGTAATATTAAAATAACCGCTTTTCACTAAATGCATATGGATGTATATACGGTACATATACCTAAATATTTTTTTACCATTTTTGTCTGTCTGTCTGTTTGTTCTCGCTGATCTCTAGAACGGCTGCACTGATTTTGACGGAACGTTCACTGGCGGATAGCTGATGTACCAAGGAGTAACTTAGGCTATAAATTAACCGGATACGCGAAGTAGTTCCCTCAGGAAACGGGTGAAACCGCGGGAAACAGCTATAAATAATAAAATGGTTTAATAGATTTTACCACATTTAAAATACAAAATTTCTTCATCATTTACTTGTTTATTTACTATGAATTTAATAGGTACTAATGATATTATGAATGCTATCCCCAGCCAGCACTCTAGCTCATCTTAAAGACTGCTGCAAACAAATTTGTTTAGATTGCCATCTATCTATCGCACGAGGGTGTCGATTAAAGGTTGTTTTTTTAACTGTTAGTAGTCTATCTTTATGCTATCTATAGTCATAGTGGCAATGAAGTCCTGTGTCAAAGGAATTGACTGTTAATGACTTCTATCATATTGTTGCTGTAAGATACTCGTAATATTGCCAATTTAGCGACTTACGTGGCGACTTTCATTAAATAAAAACAATTTTAGGCCAGTGACAGATCTGTTAATTTTGTTTATGACACAATAGGTGCATACAACCGCGAAGTAGTAGCGCCCGAAGAATGCCCACCTAGCGCACGCCGAGCGGCCGCTCAAGGAACACGCATACCCAAAGTGCGGGCGGCCTAAAAGCTCTGCTAAGTGACAATCCAATGTTATACCTAGGACATAAAGGCTTTACTTATATTCAAACAAAATAGCATAGCATCTTATCGGGCTTTACAAATAACAGATTATATGGTTATTATAAAATAATATGTTATTTATCAAGTTATCTATGATAAAGCGAACATCTCTAGTGGTAAGCAGCCCGGGGTCGCTCAAAGAACGCTCGGCTGTCGCGGCGTCAACGCCGCGTAGACGCCGCGTATACGCCGGGGTGCCGCTGCGTAGACGCTGACGCCCAATGTGAGGGGGGCCTAATGTAAAATTATAACCAAAGCTTTTTTGTTAGTTGTATGAAATACCAACACATTAATTGAATTTGGTTACTCCACCTACTTAAATAAACTATTTTGACGGAGCCCTGCTACACAGGGCTCCTATTTTTGGATTAGGGGTCACAAGAAAACCTAACTTATCCTATTTATTTGGTGATCATTTACTACATTTGTTGTTTGAATACAATTTGAAGTGCAGTCGTAACTAAAATAGCTACTACTATTGTAATTTTATACTTTATTTTTCTGGTGTTAAGTATATATTTTTGACATAAAGACATGTTTATTTCTGCATTTTGGTTGTTTACAACTCTTATACATGTCAAAACCCTATTCTAGATGTTGCCGGCTTTTCCTAGCTAAATGACTTCTTGAGAAGAAAGGCCGAAACAAACTCAGAGTCATTGTTTTTTTTTTTTGTCACATCAATTTCTTTAGTCTTTTTTTGATCTTTTAAAGCCCAGACAAAAAAAAGGGTTTATTATGCAAGTACAATGCAGGATATCATCTGACGCTTTTGACTGACTCGGCCACTGATGGCCCGCATTCAACAGCAATCGTACGGCTCAACCTTGATTGAGGGAGCCAGCACGATCTGTATCACTATGCCTCCACACCATCAGAAGGTGTATACATAAGCATGTCAGCCTAAGCCATCAGACAGGTTGCCACAACTATTTGTTTAAATGTTTTATAATGCCCACATTGTACTCACAACTTTACATGCTAATACACATAGTATAATACATGTTGTAAACAATATGTAAAAATAATAAAAATTTAAAGAATAAAATGTCATATATTTAAAATGTCAGAAAATATTATTGAATGTCAATTTAAGAATGTCTAAAAAAATAATAATATATTACTTAAGTAATTTTAAATGTCAAAACAAAATAAATAAAATTTTAAATGTCAAATCAAAAATGTCAAAATGTAAAAATATAAGTACTACAAATGTAAATAAAAATATTATGTCACTAAATTCAAAATGTCAAAATTCATAATTTTTAAACTCAATTCCAGGCATTTGTGTCTGCTAAATAATCTTTAACTGTGTAATAAGCTTTTGAACACGAATTGAATTTTTTAATACTTAGTTCCTGAATATTGCCTTGTTGTAAAACGTATGCTTTGACACCTGTATGAGTTACTTATGTTTTGTAGTCTAGTTTAAGGTAGAACAAGTTTATTTTTATTTCGTGTGTTTAAATTATGAATGTCGCTAAATTTAGAAAACATATTTATATTTTTCCTGACATATAACAAGTTCTCATAAATGTATTGAAATGCGACAGTCATTATCTTAATTTCTTTAAATTTTTCCCTCAGTGAATGCCTTGAACCAAGACTGTAGATTGCACGAATAGCCCGCTTCTGCAGTACAAACACAGCTTGAATGTCAGCTGCGTTGCCCCATAATAAAATGCCATATGACATTATGCTGTGGAAATAACTAAAATATACTAATCTGGCCGTATCTATATCAGTTAACTGACGAATTTTATAAACCGCGTACGTAAGTCTATTCGACAACTGACCTATATGTGGGCCCCACTGTAGCTTAGAATCTAAGGTTATGCCTAAGAATACGGTGTTATCTATAAGATCCAACTCATCTCCATTCAAACATATGTTAGGTTTAACTTGTTTTACATTCGGTCTTGAAAATCGTATACATTTTGTTTTTCTTTTATTTAACAGTAAATTGATAATAATAAGCACATAACTTCGAAAAGTCATTGGTGCGCGTGGATTGGAATCCGATACCCACTGCATGGCAGACCGTTGGTTTCGCCACTAGGCTATAGCTACTTATGAGTATTGCAGTCATTATTACCATCGTAATAAGTTTGCTTGCTACAGATTTCCTGCTGATCCTGTTATTTGTGACCGTTGGACTGCTATAGTACGACTCAGTCGAGAACGAAGTTGGAAACCAGGAAAACAAAATGTTTTATGTTCCGCTCATTTTAATGAGAGCGACTTGAACTTTACAAAAAATGGTTTGAAAAGAGTGCGCAAGGGAGCTGTACCACATAACGCATTGTTTCCTTCATCAACACTACCGGAGAACATTGCGTTAACTGCAGAACCAACCGCATCAGCGCCAGTTGTCAATTCTAATCGCAGTGTTGTAACTGCAGAACCTAGTATATCAGTTTCAGTTGTCGAAGGAACCATTTTGACTACTGGTTATGAAACGCTACCACTAGGTGAAGTTGCCAACATTGATTCTGTTGTCGATACGCCGAGATAGATAAAGCTTAAAAAAGAACTTCACAAAAAAACTATTTTACAGTTGAAACATGAGAGAATGATTAAAACCTTGCGTCAAAAGACTCGTCGATTGAAAAATGCTAATAGTAACTTAAAAAGTATAATAAAATCCTTAAAGGAGGAACGATTTATTGATAACGATACATATAATATTCTAAACAAAAATGTGGTCGCAGCAGAATTATTTAATAATATGTATAAGAAGCATAAAAGCAAAAATAAAATCTTGCCGAAGTATTCTAACGAACTCAAGAAGTTCTGTTTGACTTTGAACTTTTAATCACCATCTGCATACAATTACGTCAGAAGTAAATTTAGCACATGTTTGCCCCATTCCAAAACTTTAGCAAAATGGTACCGCAACACCGATGGTACTCCAGGCTTTACTGAAGAAGCGTTCATGTTATTAAAACTAAAAGCTGATAAAGGAAATGTTATTAGCGCGCTGATCGCAGATGAAATGGCTATACGTCAGCAGAGTATGTGGGACCGCAATCAAAATCACGGTTATGTGGATATAGGTACTGGCGTACATGACACTCCTATATTAGCATCAGAAGCATATATGTTCCTACTGGTGTGCTTAACAGAGCACTGGAAACTGCCAGTAGGGTACTTTTTAGTACATGGCCTGACAGGATCCCAAAAAGCAAACTTGATATCGCTTTGCCTAACAAAATGCCATGAAGCAGGTGTACGTGTAGTATCAATAACGTTCGATGGACATCCTTCAAATATCTCCGCGATGGAAATATTAGGTCATATCATATCATTGTTCACTTGTCACCTTCACAAAATTCTTTCTACATTTGCATTCCTTCACGCGTTCCACTAACTTATGTTAATAATAACGATCTGGAAAATGGAGGTAATTGGCGGTCATGGTCAGTATACCAATAGATTGTTTCTTACTGCTGGTTCGTATACCGTTGTCGTCATGCTCACTAAAATGTCATTTCTTGTGGTGGCGTCGTGTGTCGGGTCATCCCTGTCCCTCTAATATGGCGAGAGGGATGATGGCTGGCACATGCGTCATACTCGTGAACGGGTGCTACTTGCGATCACTGGTCGATGACGGTCTTGCGGGCTGGTATTCGATTTTAATATTTAACTGCATCATTTCCATCATGGTTCTGATCACTTTCGCGGATTGCCTGCATTATTAGGTATATATAATGTAAGTGGAAGCTCCTGTTTCACCATGTCTATTCTGAGGAGGCTAACCAAAACTATTATGCTTGAGTATTATTATGTACAGTTAATATATACAAGTGATATAGAAGGTGTAACAGTTGCAGCACCTTTAAATGTAAGTTGTGTATTATGCAAAACCTGGCGATGAAAAAGAGTGACCGTGAGTTTTATTGCCCGTTCTTTCTCATGGTTCTACCTATTGCTTTGCGAACGTGGCAGTAAAGCATACAGTAATAATGTTTTAAATTTGAGTATAAGTAATTATTTTATAAATTTATTATTTTGACGTTCATAAGCGTCACATTGTGACCCAAATGAATAAAGGATTTGAAATTTGAATTTGAATTAGGTTATCGACTAAAAGATTTTAAAAGTTTGAAAACTACCTTCAAACATCCGTCTTCAAATGACGATGTGGCTGTTTTCCTTGACCCTGTGCATATGTGCAAATTAATCAGAAACCATTTCCAAAGTAAAAAATATTTTCTAGACGATGAAGAAAATGAAATTAATTGGAATTTTTTAGAAAAAGTTATCGAGTTGCAAGAAAAAGAAGGCCTCCATTTAACCAACAAAATAAGAAAGCGTCATTTAGAATTTCGCAATAATATTATGAAAGTTAAGTTTGCCTCCCAATTGCTAAGCAGGAGCGTTGCAATTGCCTTCAAATTCTGTAGAGAAGATTTATATTTACCGGAATTTAAAAGTAGTGAAGCAACGGAGAAGTTTATTTTACTATGGAATAATTTATTTGATATATTTAACCCCTCAACTGCAATAATAACCTCATAGGTTAATAAGAGAAAACGCTCCGCAACGCGTTTTTTTCATATGCATGGTTTCAGAATCCATAGTACAGAATATAGATAAAGTGTCCCAGATAAAGTCAAATTTAATATATAAAAAAATTGTTATTGATGTCATGAAAAAATTCATAGGGACGGGTCCTAGACAATATTTTAACTTTGACGCAAGCCATGTTAATGGTGCTCAAATTAATTTGATTCGACTAGTGGTTGAGAAATATTAAGAAATTCGTCTGCATTATATTTCGAAAAGAGAAAATTTGCAAATAAGTGTAAATTCCAAAAGGCAAATGTATCGTAAACTTGTACAAATTAGTGGAATGTGAACTCTTAGACATGCAGGTTTCCTCACGATGTTTCCTTCACCGATAAGCAAGCGATAATTTACGATTCAATACGCACTTAATTCCGAAAAGTCATAGGTGCGTGCCGTGGATTCGAACCTGAGAACCTCTGTGTAGCAGTCTGTCGGTCTCTCCACTCAGCTATCGCTCCTGCCTTTGGTGAAGCCAAACTAGTTATATGTTAAGATCGTTAGGCCAGCAAACCTCAGTTTCAGAACCTGTTTCCAGATTTTCAGAGAATGGAGGAGAGGTTTTTTACTCTATAGTTTGAACAGGACTGGGTATCTTTCTTTTGTTTTTGGCTTCTGAACAAGAACTTTGAGGAGCATGAGCCGCAATTATTTATATTCAGTGGAGCTTGTCCGTCTATTGCGAGTTTTATAAACGTGATGCGGTCCGTGCCCCGCACCACGTTTACTGAAGTAAAGTGTTATGTAATTTTTAATTATTTATAAAAAAATTAATTAACCTGTAAATATTTTTTTATTTAACTTTAAGAATGTGTATATGACATATAAATAAAACAATCATATCACATTGTGATATGATTGTTTTATTTGACTGTACGGTTGGCGTAAAGCGGTCGCCTCGCCGCTTGACACTGCGCTGAGTGTTGTGCGTTCGATTCCCACACGGGACAACATGTGTGATTCACAAATTGTTGTTTCGAGTCTGGGTGTTCATTGTGTCCGTCGGTTGTATGTTTGTAAAGTCGCGTTCAGCGACACAGGATTTATTCCTAGTGCGTTGCATCCGAGATTTACACGCCTTTGAGCACGGGGTCTACTATACTAACCGGGGGTCTAACCAGATACGACATTACATTAGCTGTTCCTCAGAGCGGCTGGCGTCTGTCATAAAGTGATAGCGATAACCCATGGTTTAGATTTAGACCAGTATTCGTTTATTTGAAGGCACTGACTCTATGACAACTGTCAAGCATCTTTATGACAGCTGGTATAACGTGCTCCCCGAGACACGGAGCAAGCAATAGTGCGTAGTAAGTTGTTAACAACTAACTACATATCTTTGAAAAGACAATAGTGCACGCGGGCACGCCGTAGATTCAAACTCGAACCCGTCTACACGGCAGTCTGTTAATATTGTCTATAGTTACTTGTGAGTTTTGGTGTCTACATGACTATTAACAGTAAATAAACCCTAGTAAAACTTAAAAGGTCAAATATGTATACGTACTAAATAATGTGTAACTAACAATACTTGACGGCTAGAATGGAAATAGAATGCACTATTTTCTAAATAACTTATAACCTATAAGATTATTTTGAATACGTAATGATTTGTAAATATCATATGTAACAACCTATTTGGATACAACCAAATCATTGGATAATATACTCACCATTTTTACGATGATGAAACCTGCGCCTAACCCATACACGAATAAATTGATGCTTTTAAATAATTGTAAATTTTGTACCTACATTTATAACCAGTTACTTATCCAATAGACCACAGTATAAAATATTTTCCTATTAACTCGGGTAACTGTTGAGAAGCTGACAACACAATTCTTCACGCATGCGTCTTACTGCTTTTGATTGACACACACTGTCATAATGAGTTGCCTCACTTATGGACATATTTTTCTTAGGCAGTGCGGTGTCTAGTATAGCGAAGTGATACCAATCATAAGTCTATGGTATGAACGTTGCGTTCGTGTTTGTGTTTCGATGATATTATGGAAAATAAGTAATTTACCTACTGTGATTTACATTGAGTAGAGCAATACTTTGTAGGCTAAACACGTTTACTGCATGAGTAGTGTGTTTTCTAGATTTTGACACAGGACTTTATTGGTAACATAAGTACCTATGTCGTCTAGACGTTGAACAAGTAACCGTGGTGAGTATCCTGGTCTTATTAACTGTTCCTTAGCGGTGCCTTGACAGTACGGCACGTCCATTCTTTGGACGAGCTATCTCATTCGGCGCTCAATATTTTGACATCATGGATAGCGCCAGTCTATGTAAGTGTTGTTTACTTTTCTTCACAATTCTTACTATTATCTCTCTTAACCGAATACTCAGACGGACTTTAATTTCTTTGTTTCAGGAATTGAATGGAGTCTCTACTAATCTAGTAATCTTATGTTTAGAATGCTTCACATAAATTGAAGCTGTTGCAACTTCTGAGGCCAAACCTACACCACGTTATGGTATACGATATACAAGTTCCTGCTTCATTGGTATATGATTCATTTGAAGAAGATTTATAATAACAAATAAAATGAAAAATAATAACTGTTTCATTTGCCTGTTTAGTTTTAATGCCAACTTTATTATAATATAAAGTCCAAAGGAATGAGATTATCTTTTGCCAACTAGCGTCATTGAATTCTCATTAATTCTACCACATGGTATTGAGAATTCTCAGTAAGAAATATAATATATCAGACTGGAAATACCCCAAACTTATATAATGTACAGGCGTTCGAATGTATGTAGCTTTGCTTCGTAGCTCCACTTCTTGTTACAACTATATTCTATACTTATATGTATCAAATATATATTAGATACTTAAAATAACATACATACATACATATACTCACGCCTTTTTCCCGTCGGGGTATACTTAAAATAAATGCCGATAATATGAATAAATCATATCGTTATAGTCCTAGCATTATCTCACTTGCATCCAATACTTAAACTCCTAGGAGCCCGCTTACAAGACTAACCAGATTTGACAGAATATCAAATTTTCGACATAGCCACTGCCGTCTGACCTCCGTTATTCGAAGGGATAGCGATTTGTCATGGTTTATACCAGTATCAGTTTATTTGAGGGTACTGACTCCCCGTAACGACTGTCAAAGATCTTCATGTCAGTCGGAACCGACGGCTTAACGTACCTACTCTCCAAAGCACGGGTGTTAATTAACTAATTTACTACTACTAATATGATTAAATCATATGACTTTAACAAAACTTAACCTCAAAATATTTGGAATCTTAAATGTCTAATATCTAAGAACTGCCGCCGAATTTCGTATTTATTTTTTCCTGATATAATTACGACTATATTTTCTACATATTACTGGCTAAACCATCAAGAAGCAAACTTAGCCCAACTTCCATAGAAAAATGATCATTCTCCTTTACAAAGCCAAGGCGGTCATTTTTAACGCTTTAAAAGTTATAATTTATTTGTTTTTTTAATTTTAAGCCGTTTTCAGCTTAATCCTGAACTCCACAGAGAGCGATTAAAAAGCACACCGACACAAAAAATCTCATTTTAAATTTACAACTTTTATGTGTAAAGCTCTGAAATGCGGATTACAATGACAACTAACTTTTGCAATTTATTGTTGTTCTGAATTAAACAAGGTTGGAATGAGATTAAAATACGACGTGACCTGGTAAGGAATAATTTTACACTTAGTTATAATCTAGCGTGTATATGAACGCTAAATAGCACACCTATAATAATAAATCCCACACGTGGTCACCCATCCAAGTGGTGGTAAGTGCACGTGCGGCGTTTACATCAGAGCGCTGCTGTGCTTCGGAGGACACGTAACGCTATCGATCTCAGTTCTAGATGCAGAACAAGAATCGTGATCTTCAGTTGATCGAAAGAATCCGACCAGTGTTGGAGTCTTCGTCTGATTAAGTAAGTAAGAGAGAGACTCTGAATAAACTCTCTTCAAATAAAAAGCAAGATTGCTAAAAGGCATAGGTCGGATCTCTTTTATTGTCTCCAATAATTAATCTCTGGCCCATCATCATCATCCTGGTGCTATACAGGGTTGCGATCCAAAACCTACACCTTGGAACCCGGGGTCCGGCTGTATCATACCATCTCTTCGCATAATATTTCCATACCAAGCCAAATGACTCCCTTTCACTTTCTCGCCTAAGGCTCTACTTTTAGACCACCTCTCACGTTCTCAGTCTTAATCTTATCCATTCTCGTCACCACACACACACACACGTCATATTTAATGTCCAGTGCAATCATTTTAATGAAAATGTAAATGGTAATTATAATTGTACATACATACTATTGTGTTTGCCTCCGTGGTCCAGTGGATAGCGTATGCGTCTGCTAATCAGTAAGTCCTGGGTACAATTCCCGGGACGGATAAAATGTTATTGAGTTTTTCCGAATTCTCAGTGCAAGTAGCACAGCGTCTGGCAATGTGCTCGGTAACGGCATTAGGCTCGCTCCCTATTACGTGCGGCCTAAAGTTTATAAGTCAAAATATATGTGTAAAATTACACGTCTTCCCTCCCCTTGGGGATATAGGCGTGACGATAAAAAGAAACAAAGGAAAATACCACTTTTTTTTATTGGGACTAGGCCTCTGGTTCCGCTAGCACATTTGCCTCATTTGAGGACGCGGCAGAACAGGAGACTTATCAGCGTGAAGATCTAACTATGGACTCTCGAGTGGACTTGTTGCATGAGATACGGCTGATAAGAAGCGAAATACGCAACATGAGAGAGGAGTTAAAGAGCGAGCTTACAGAAATTCGCAGGGAAGTGGCCGATCTCCGCCAGACCGTATTCACGTGCCAGGAACGGATAGATGCCCTAGACGGCAGGGTGGAGGCTCTCGAAAAACGGCAGTCAGATGATACCTCTACTGATTTACAGAGTAAATTAGAACAGACGGTTAACCATCTCAAATCGGAGCTGAATGATCGGGAACAAGAGTTGCTGTTTTCTGACATAGAAATCTCCAACCTTCCGGAGGGTAATGGAGAAAACGTTACCCACACCGTAGAACTGTTGGCCAAGAAGCTGGGCGTGACACTTGAGACCCGAGACATAGTCTTCGCCGAGCGGGTGGGGCCTAAGCCCAACATGGAGACAACTGGGTCGACTGGAACGAGTACAGGACATGGGCGGGGCGGCGCGCGTGGGCGTCGGATCGTGGTGAGGCTAACGCGCCGGGAGCTCCGTGACGAGCTGCTGCGGAGCGCGCGGGTGCGGCGCGGCGCCACCTCGGCGGAGCTCGGGCTCGCCGCGCCCCCGCAGCGCTTCTACGTCAACGAGCGGCTCACCCGCACCAACCGCCAGTTGCTCTACCGCACTCGTCAGGCCGCCGAGCAGCATGGCTGGAGGTATACCTGGACGAGGCGAGGAAAAATATTTACTAGGCAGGCTGACGGTAAGCGCGCACACAACATCCGCTCTGAGGAGGACCTGAACCGTGTTTTTGGCAGTGATTCTTTCAAAGACAATAGCGTTTAAGCACTGCCTGACCAATAATGGGCACGTTTACAGTATTTATTTATATGAAGAATCTGTAAGTAATTGTATTTATCTCTGTTGTACACCTCTTTTGCTAAACATGTTTAAAAATACTTGTTTTAATTACAATTGGAAGCTTCTCATTTATAACATTACATATAATCTAGCTCCAATACTTTTTCTAAAACATTATGACGACCTCATCTATCTGATTATTATGCTGTTTATATTGCTATTGAATTATTGTATGATTGACAATTATTTGGGACATGACACTATCAACAAATTACATTGCTTACTAAATTATATTTACAAATGTCTTGTACAAACTAAACACAGATGCTACTTAAGTATTAAACTCAACATATTATATTTACATACTATTAAACAGTTAATAGTGGAAAAGCAAAATACAAATATATCTACACTCACAAATGGTTAGGGACAACAAATTAAGTGTTGGACTATTCAATGCAGGGTCCCTAGGGTCACGGCAGGAGGAATTTCTGTTAGCAATGGAAAATGCTAAAGTAGACATCATGGCAGTAAATGAAACCTGGCTCAGAGAGGGTGAGGAGGGTCGTGCGCCCAAAGTACCACAATATAGGTTACGGCATGTACCCCGCCCGAAGAATGTGCGTGGAGGAAGGGGAGGTGGAGTTGGTTTTTACGTGCGAAGGGATATACGCGTTCGTACCTTGTCACACCCGCCATCACCTATGGTGGAACAAATGTGGATCAGGATGCAGGTAAATACACTGTGTGTAGTTATTGGCACAGCTTATAGGCCGCCCTGGCTAGATGTAGATACCTTTTTGGATGCTATTACTGACTCTCTGACTACATGTCCTTT
Organism: Euclidia mi; assembly: GCA_944739405.2. Taxonomy (NCBI): domain Eukaryota; kingdom Metazoa; phylum Arthropoda; class Insecta; order Lepidoptera; family Erebidae; genus Euclidia; species Euclidia mi. The sequence continues at coordinate 30,062,186 of OX123195.2, forward strand.
TGCTGATAGAGTTGTTCTCCTTGGTGACTTCAACATTAACTATTTAGATACAAATGATAGGAAAACTAAATCTTTATGTACCTTTCTGCAATGTACTAGTCTTAAGAATGTAATAACGGAACCTACACATTTCACAGATCACAGTGAAACCCTGATAGATCTAGTATGTACAGATGCTCAGGTGTGTAAAACATCAGTGTTACATATACCAGAGCTGGGACAACATGCACTGGTCACAGTTGAATTTAACATTAAAACTCAGAAGCCTATTCCTCATTGGGTCACCTACAGGCCGATGAAGGATATAATTATTGATATTTTTAATAAGGACCTAATAAAAATTGATTGGAATCACATATTAAGCCTAAGTGATGTCAATGAAATGGTGGATACTTTTACCTCTTATATCCTGAAGCTATTCGATTTACATGCCCCACTTAAAAAGGTCTTAATTAAGGAGAGAGGTCATCCTTGGATAACTGATACTATCAAGGACATGGTCAGGCTACGGGACAAGACACACCATCGGTACAAATCCAGTAAATCAGAGTCGCACTATAACATGTATAAAGACCTTAAAAGCATTGTTAAAGCTGCCATGGATAGTGAGAAGAGTGCTTATTTTAAAACTAATATTAATATGTACAATAGAGACCCCAAACAATTATGGAATAGTATCAAATCAGTGGTAAATTATAAAAATAAAAATAATTGCCAGTTACCATACTATTGTAACGATCCTGAAGTTATTAATAGGCACTTTCTTGATGTCCCAGGCAGTGGCGACGTCACTATATCAGAGTTAACTTACTTTGAATTTAACCGCTATGGTTCAGGGTGCTTCCAGCTTCAAACCACTACTGAAGAAGCTGTCCTTAAGATAATACGTGGGCTCCGATCTAATGCCCTAGGGATTGATAGTATATCTCTTGACATGCTGGTTTTGACACTTCCACATACACTTTCGGTGATCACTGGTATTGTGAACAGATCAATTTCATCATCAACGTTCCCTGACTTATGGAAGACTGCAATAGTCAGGCCCATTCCTAAAAAGGCCACTCCGCACAGTGTTAAAGATCTGCGACCAATCAGTCTTTTGCCATGTATATCCAAGATACTGGAGAAAGTAGTTTGCCTACAATTAAGGCAATATATTGAGGAGTATAGTGTTCTACCTGAAACACAGTCTGGCTTTCGGGTGGGTCACAGTACGACTACTGCCTTAATTGACGTTGTGGATAACATCCTGGAAGACAGAGACCAGGGCAAGGGGACGTTACTTGCACTACTGGACTGTTCCCGGGCATTTGATTGTATCAGTGTACCACTCCTTCTTTCAAAGCTTGCATATTATGGATGTGATCACAATTCAATTTGCTGGTTTGCTAGCTATTTGACTAATCGATATCAGATTGTTCAGGTGACAGAAACTGATGGTAGCAAGTCAACATCTTCACTCGGTTCAGTGGTGAGAGGCGTCCCCCAGGGATCAATTTTAGGCCCACTTCTGTTCATAATTTATACAGCAGACGTAGGTAGAACTATAACGCATGCTAGATTCCACCTGTATGCCGACGACATCCAATTGTACGTGTCCTGTAGGCCGGAGAGCTGCTCGGAGTCTGTGGGTGAGATGAATAAAGATTTAGACAATATATCAGACTGGGCAAGCAGAAACTGTCTAATACTTAACCCAAACAAGTCTAAGTTTTTGTTCATTGGCACTAGGGAGATGGTGAGCAGAGTGCGGGAGTGTGAGCTGGATGTGAGGATCAAAGGCTGTCAAATAGAACAGGTACTAGAGGCACGGAACCTAGGTGTTATATTTGACCAGTGCTTGCACTTTGAAACTCACATTGCAGGGGCAGTGCAAAACTGTTTTTATAGGTTGAAACTACTCTATCAGATTCGACCCTATATTAGCGAAGACATGCGTATTCTCCTATGTGAAACATTGATCTTGTCCAAACTGAATTATGCAGACACGGTATATGGTGCCTGTCTGCTAAGCCGAACTGAAAGGTTAATACAGCGGGTGCAAAATGCATGTGCACGATTCTGCTTTAATGTGCCACCACGCTCACATATCACACCCATACTAAATAAAAACAGAATCCTCAGGATGTCATCTCGCAGGCAACTACACCTGGCCTCCCTTCTTTTCGGTGTTGTGTCTACGGGTAGGCCCAAATATCTCTTTAATAAACTAACATGGTCCAGCGACCTCAATAAACACAATACGAGAGGGTCTACTTACCTACTGGTTATGCCTAGACACCGAACTGCTGCCTTTCGTGGTAGTTTTAAAATAACTGCAACTCACTGTTGGAATGACCTGCCACCACCTTTAAGAACCCTGAAATCAAGGTACAGTTTTAGTAGAAAATACAAGCAACATCTCCTAAAACAACAGGTTCAGCTTTAATTTTAACAACTTACCACAACACAGCAAACAAGCTCAGATTTCTCACTGCATGACTGTATTGTCATTCAACCAGCCAGCGACGTATTTCTTACATATATGTACTAGGCCAGTGCTTATTGTTGGTATTTTCATTTCCTTTTGCTCGGCTCAAACAAAACTGTGTTTAGGTAATGTACTCCCATATAATAATAACGTTTTGATTTGACGCACTGAAGACACATAAAGCAAATGATCCGATATATAGGTCTATGATAATGATGTATATTGTAATGGTTCACAAATAAGCATGTTAAACACGTTTTTAAATTTAAAATTGTCTCCTAAATTATTATTGTTGGTTTCCACCATTGTCACTTTGGCTTGGCGTCTAATTCCAACTTTTAAACTCCGCGCGATCAGCGCGTGCACAGATAAAAAAGAGACATGGACGTGCCGTGCACGCCCAAACCAGAGACAGGTGACCATGGTGGAGGCTTACAGATTGTCCAGTCATGTATTTAGTTTTAAGATTTAACTCACTTGTGCAGCATGTATTTTTTATGTTTGTGTCCGTAATATACATATTTATTTTATTTATTATTTATTTATTAATACAACGGTCCCAACAGAATACCAGCGCCATCTTGTGTCTCAAGACGGCAATATGCTGAGTTGGGAACCGATTCTGTTTATGTTAATAGGATGTTAGTTTTTATATTTTATATTTCTGTCTAAAACTTAAACAGAATAAATTGGTTTTTCTTTTTCTTTTTTCTTTCTTTTTTTCCCACCCCCTTTCCCACTACTGTGTCACCTGTGTAGCCAGGTTCAGCAGCAGTGACCATTAATGACAACGAGTTTTGACACTCGTGAAGTTCCGGGGAAAGTTAAACTGTCTTGGAACCAGCAACGAACTTAATCAGAAGTACATTGAACGAGTTGGAAAATAAACCATCCACTTCCCTCCTTAACAAAGCGGGAAACAAGCAACGAAGAGATATAATAGTAAGAAAAGATAAGCACCACGGACATGAGCTTTCACTGTCCGACGCCAGGCACAACGAAATTCAATTGTTGTGAGCCACATGTGGCTCATGGGACTGGGAATGGGTTAAGGGGGCCTAAATTGTGAACTAAATCTGTTTCCAGTAATATGTATGGCAGAAACGCCTAAACGCACGGAAATTGGTCCTACTTGCCACAAGATCCGTATAGTATACTACTCCAGAAGTTACCTCTAATTCATCAAGCATAATATTACGTTCAATTTGCTAAAGACTGCACTCCCATAGAATGTGATAAGCAGATTGTAAAAAATTACCACTATATATGTATTTTATTGAAAAAATACAAATACTTATATTTGCAAATGATTAAATGAAGATTTAAATTAATAAATCAATTTTATTTATATCATTAAAAAATACCAATAAATTTTTGGCACACATGCTGAATCCTTTCCTGGTGCTTAGGTCTTGATCATGCTGCACAACATTCTGAATTTCCTCAGGGGTCTTAAGATTTTTCGCCATCAAATACGCGACATTTCGGGATGCTGTCACAAGATCAGTAATTCTACCATATATGTATATAGCAATGTAGTTCTCATTAATAGGCTTTATTACCAAAGTACTATTGAAAGTTTTCTCTCCACACGTGCACGAGATTTTCAAGGTAGGTAAGGTTTTAGCAATGTAATTAACTTCTAGATATGATATAATAGTACTTTGTTGCCGCAAATCTTGGGTTGCTTAGCATTCTAGTTGACATTAAAGTTGCGTTTCTTTCGCCACTGCAAACACAGTCCACGTTCCTTGTGTCTCTAGCAAATTCCACTTTAACGCATCCTGGAGTCATGTCTTCTCCTGGATACACTACCACCAGCGTCCATTGACCGTAGAAATCTTCCAATTTTGGTATTACGACAGCAACCAACGCGAGAATGACAATTATTTTCAACATTGTAGTATCAATTGTATGTAAGTGTATACACTAAGTTTATATCAGTTAAGTTCTGATGGCTGGGTTAATTGAAGCTAATAGCAAACTTTGACCTCTGGTGATAAAATCGATTAGAAATATAACGGCACAGAGTAATTTAAAACAGAGTGGACAATACTTGTACTATATACTTTTTTCGTAGGTACAGGAGAATGTGTGAATGTATATATGTTAAATGATAAATACAGATATTATTTATACTATCAAGCCATTATATATAATATCTACTGAATTTGGACAAATTAATAATTGACACCGAATTAATCATAGCTTAGCTTAGCTTATTAAACATCGTCCCCTGACTCTACATTTCATTATAGCGTGGCTTGGTGATCAAACCATGCTGTATCGAAATGGTAAGGTAAGTATTTTGTATCGTATTTATTACTTTGACTTCTTTGGCTTGGCTTTATGAATAACATCCAGATGAAGTGATTAATTTATCAAATGATCTAAGCAATTTTGTAATTATTTATATTGACTAGTTATTATGTATAATTTTATATTAATCACTATGGCTGTAACATATATGTATTTATCTATGTGCAGTTAGGGCCAAAATTAAAAAGAGAGGTAGTAAAAGCAGTAGTATTACAAAGAAGTGTTATTGGGTTTTTCCGTTAGGAAATTCTCAGTAGCAGCACGGAGTCTGGTAATGTGCCCGGTACGGCAATAGGCTCGCCCCTTATTACGTGGGACCTAAAAAATTCCTGGCGAAATGTGGGTGTAATATTACATCTCTGCCTACCCCTTCGGGGATACAGGCGTGAGTCTATAAATAAATAAATAAAACATATTACAAATACATTACACCCCGTCAGTACCCCCAAAAGTAAAATGGCATATGTTAGAGAAGAATGAATGTGCAGTAGAATTCAGAAATAGAGTGGTAGATAAAATGATTGAGATGGGCGATATGAAGGGTTGCAGCGTGAATGAGAGTTGGGAGGAGATGAGTAAATGTATGAAGTGCGTGGCAAAAGATGTTTTAGGAGAATCGAAAGGAAAACGTATGAAAGATAAGGATACCTGGTGGTGGACAGAGGAAGTACAGAGTGTGCTCAAGGAAAAGAAAGCAAGGTTTAGGGAATTGCAGCTGATGAAAGAAGGTAATGACTCGTTGAAAGAGAGTAAGAAAAAGAAGTATGATGAATGTAAGAAAAGAGCCAAAAAAGCCGTTGCCTTAGCTAGAGCAAAAGCCCTTGACAATATATACGGATTAATTGAGAAGCCGGAGGGCCAAAAGTATTTATACCGACTGGCTAAGGCTAGAGAGAGAAAGGCGAGGGATGTATCCCATATCAAGTGTATGAAAGATGAAACAGGAGTGGTTCTTACGGATGATGATAGGATTAAAGAAAGATGGAGAACATATTTTGAAAAATTAATGAATGAAGAGAATGATTGGTGCAAAATGCTTGAAAACAAGGCGAAGAATATTGGACTAGTGAATGTAATAAGTAAGGATGAGGTAAGACGGGCTGTGAGTGGAATGAAGAATGGGAAAGCATTAGGACCAGATGGAATACCAGTAGAAGCATGGAAGGTGTTAGAGGAGGATGGATGGGCGTGGCTGACTTTATTCTTCAATAAGATGTTGCATGAGGAGACAGTACCCAAGGAATGGTGCAGGAGTTACCTAGTGCCCATTTTTAAAAATAAGGGAGATGTCCAAGAATGCAACAATTATCGGGGAATAAAGTTAATGCCTCATAGTATGAAAGTATGGGAGAGAGTAATTGAGCGACGTTTGCGAGCAGGGAGTGAGATTTTACGTAACCAATTCGGTTTTATGCCTGGTCGAGGTACGGTGGATGCCATTTTTGCACTTCGCCAAATTTGTGAAAAACTCAGGGAGGCGCATAAAAATCTGCATATGGTATTCGTTGACCTCGAAAAGGCATATGACCGGGTACCGCGTGAAGTCTTGTGGTGGGCCCTCAAGAAGAAAGGAGTGCCTGAAAAGTACCTGAAGTTGATCCAAGCTATGTATGCTGAATGCCACACGCAAGTCCGGTCCGCAGCTGGAATCACAGCCAGATTTGATGTGGCTGTAGGCTTGCACCAAGGGTCGGCTCTTAGTCCTTACCTCTTCTTGTTGATTATGGATGCCATATCATCGGACATACAGGAAGAGGCACCCTGGTGCATGCCGTTTGCCGACGACATCGTCCTGGTAGCAAAAAGTGGACAGGAGGTGCAGAGCAAGCTGGAGGAGTGGCGGCAGAGACTGGAGAACGTAGGCCTTAGGATAAGCAGAACCAAAACTGAATACATGTTCTGTGACTTTGGCGGCCTCTCTAGTCCAAGCCCGGTTACACTCGACGGTATACCCCTACCAGTATGCTCCGACTTTCGCTACCTCGGTTCACTCCTGCAACACGACGGCGAAATTGACCGAGATGTTCGGCAAAGGATCAACTCAGGATGGATGAAATGGCGACAGGTCTCGTGCACAATATGCGATCCTAAAATGCCTTTGAAATTCAAGGGACGCATATATAAGGCGGTTATAAGGCCTGTCGTATTGTATGGAGCTGAGTGTTGGGCTACTAAGAAGATGGATGAAAAACGATTTCATGTGGCAGAGATGAGAATGTTGCGATGGATGTGTGGAGTTACGAGAATGGATAAGATTAGGAATGAATACGTGAGAGGTAGTCTGAAAGTGGCGCCTATAGACGAGAAAGTGAAAGGAAGTCGTTTGGCTTGGTATGGACATATTATGCGAAGAGATGATATGTATGTAGGTAAGCAAGTGATGAATATGAAGGTAGAGGGATGGAAAGGGAGAGGGAGGCCAAGGAAAAGATGGATGGACTGTGTGAGGATGGATATGAAGGAGAAAGGGGTAAATGATCAGATGACGGGCGACAGAAAAGAATGGAAGCGAAGGAGGTACTGCGCCGACCCCAAATAGATTGGGACCAGGGCAAGAAGATGATTACAAATACATTACATACAAGATTGACGTGAAAGTTAAACACATTAAAAGACATATTTCCAGAAACAGTTTTTGGTCTCTTCAATAAGCTGTGCAAGATCGTTTCTAACAGATTAATCTGACACTACTTCCTGAAACAAAGAGCTTATAAAGAAAGCCTTAGTCATAGTCCAGAGCATAAAACTGTTAGCAAAATATTACAATCGATCATAAACTCGTTTTTTGGCCACCATTTGTACCTTTTCCTTCAACTGCGTCAGATTAGTTTACCTATTTGATATCTGCATGACATAACGACACCGTAAAGTTGTAGCTCAAATTCTTGGACACTTACAAAAATTTTTAGTCCTGCAAGCGAAATGTTGTGATCGAATTGTATTATAATAATAATAATAATTGTTTATTTGCCAGAATGTAGTAGTACATAGTATATGTATAGGTCTTAATTCTATTGTGGTCCATTACATTCTACCATAACATATGGTGTGCAAATATTTTATCTATTTCAATAATATTTTGAACACAAAATAAGTACTAACAGTTCCTTAATGAATTATAATCCAATGTTTAACTTAATATTATATGTATGCTATGAACTAATAAATTATTCCAAATTAAATGTATGTACTATGTCAAGAAATTATTATTTATTGATAAATGTCATATATATATTTAATATCTAAGAGAAAGAAGAAGAAGAAATGTCATATACCTTAGGGTGAGCGTCCGTAATTATTTTATGTCAAGTCATCTATTATTTAAACATCATTATTAATTAATTTATACAGTATTCAGGTATGCCTTTTCCTTATTCTTGATATAACATAAATTCCTGTAAATCATAAAAACTCTTTTCTTTTAGCCATTGTGTTAATTTTTGCTTAAATAAATTAAAAGGTAAACACTTAAAAGAATTATCCAATTTGTTGTATACCTTTATAGCATTCATGTAAGAATTCCTTTTATGCAATTCGAGTCTACGTAATGGTATACAAAGCTTATATTTATTTCTTGCAGTTGCAATACCTTAATCATATCCACCGAATTGCCCCATAGTAAAAGACCATAAGAAAGCAAGGATGTCACATATCCGTGATATGCACAGATGGCTGCTTCTGTTGATACCGTGATACGGAGTCGTTTTATTGCATACACGAACCTGTCCAGCCTGTCACAAACGTAATCGACGTGCGCTTTCCAATCACAATGTTGGTCAACTATTATACCTAAAAATTTTGTGTTTGCTACTTGTTCTATTGGAGTATCGTTATACTTAACATTTAACATTATTGGCTTTCTTTTGTGAGTAGTGGTAATGTCATCTATACCTACGGCTTTAGTATTTTTAAGGCTTTTTATTGTTCTAAATATTTCCATGGCATCAGTAGGTTCAAGGAAAATTGTTTGACAGTTGCTTATACCAATGGATTTATTTATTTCGTCAGCTTTATATTTAAAATTATTTTTGTTAGTCAAGTTAATATAGAATTCGTTGAAAATGTCACTCATATCTCTAGGATTCTCATATGTCTCGTTACCTTTAATTATCTTATCAATATGTGTTTTCATATTTTGGCCATTTACATTTTCATTAATTATATTCCAAGTAGCTCTGCATTAATTTTTATTAGTATCTATATATTTTTTATTTTGTAGTTGTTTAGATTTGTAAATGCACTTTTTAAGTATACTAGTATAGGATTTGTATTTGTTATGATTTATTTTTCCTTTTGTATTATTGTACTGTAGGCTAAGATAGAGACATCTTTTCTTTATACAAGATCTCTTTATTCCCTTCGTTAACCATCTATTGGACACTTTATTTGTAGATTTTTTTAATTGTATGTATTGGAAAACACAGATCGAAAAACAATTTGAATATGCTGTGAAATTCATCAAATGCTTCGTGTAGGTTATTTTTCTCATAAACATCTCCAAAACTAAGGGATGATATGCAGCTTAACAATTTATCTATGTTTCCTTTACTATAATCTCTAATATTTTCATACCAACTACATACTTCATACTTTTTACAGCTTTTTAGCGAAAGGGTTTGCCCTGTTTCATGGTCAGACAAGGCAAGGTGGTGAACTTCAGCTTTAGCATTCTTAATGTTGCTTGCTATCTGATCTAGACATGACAATTTTCTAGTTGGAGTCTTAATGTGTAATTCAAAATTGTGATTTTTGAATATACTTTTTAGCTCTTCACAACTTTTGTTTGGCCTTAAGATGTCCAAATTCCAATCACCACAAAGAATAATGTTTTTATGTCTCCTATTAATTTTAGTCAGCAATTGTTCTAATTTCTCTAGAAATATTTGTGGGTTGCTATTAGGCGTTCTGTACAAGCAAATAATCATAATATTATTTACAATTACCCCACAACACTCAAAATTAAATTTACATGATAAGTTATTAATATTTGGTAAAGGTTTATATTTTAAATCACTTCTTATCATAATACATGTCCCTCTTCTGTTGGTGTCACGTGAGAATGAGGCAACTAATTTAAAACCTGGTATTTTAAAAAGTGTTTCAGTGCCTTTCTTAAGGAAAGTTTCTGTAAAACACATAACATCTATTCCTAAACCCTTTTGAGCAAGCTCTTGAATAGCACATGTCAATTCTTCAGATTTGGTTATAGCACCAGCAATGTTTTGGTGAAATATCTTAAAATTAAAGTCTAAGTCAGAGACGTCAGAAACGAAAACATTTTGTTACCTGTGAAGTTAGCTGTGTGTTAGACTGGGTATTTGAACTAGGTGTTGTCTTTTTAAAATAGTATGGTATGGTTCCTTTATTGTGAGATTCAGAGTTTATTGTGGCTAACTTACTCCCAGGTGAAGCATTAGAGTTAGCTTCCTGATTATGACCCTTTAAGCATATGTTTTTAATTGATGAAAAATAGAATGGTATTGTACCTTTTTTTTAACATATTTGTGCATTCTGTGTTAGCTTTCCTATATGTTAACCAAGATTTAGGACATAAAAAGTTTTTATCATAATAGTATGTGTCTATTTTAAAACAATGCAGCAGTCCTATATTGTATACATTCTTCCGTTATATTGTATTTATTTAGCTGTTTTCAGGATTTTATCTTCAGGTCGGGATAGATGTAATAAAATAGACCAGCCATAACTAGACGTAAATTATTTTGACGTTTATCCGTGTTACTTAGTAACCTACATTAATAAATTATAATGAATTTGAAATCTTAGGTCAAATATAACGCATGTCATTTTGAAAGTCAGTCTGTCTCTTTGTTTTGTTAATATGAATTTAACAATAAAATTACCCAGATGTACATTTTGGGATTTTTGAACTGTATTTTTTTTATGATTACAAGCAATTATTTTTTTTACAATATAGAGGCAGCGATAGCCTAGTGGAGATACGAACAGACTGCCATGAAGAGGGTATCGGGTTCGAATCCACGGCGCGAACCACTGACTTTTCGGAGTTATGTGCGTATTGAATTGCTAATTATCGCTTGCCCCGTGCCTCGGAGAGCACGTTAAGCCGTCGGTCCCGGTTGTCATGAAGATCTTTGACAGTCGTTATAGGGCGTCAGTACCTTCGAAATAAACTGACACTAGTCTAAACCATGGAATATCGCTATCCCTTCGGGTTGCGGAGGTCAGACAGGCAGTCACTCTGTGGAAAAGCTAATATTCAGCCAAATCAGGTTAGACTAGTAAGCGAACCCCGGTTGAGACTGGGATAACGCTAGGAGGATGATGAATTATTTTTAACAATAAACACCTTAATATTATATTTTTAACAATATAATATTAAGGTGTTTATGCAAGGGTGGCTATAGATATCAGCAAAATTAGATTTTGTTGTGTTTTGTTTAGATTTAATAGCGTTTGACGTAACGTATATTTCATTCGCTGGGCAGGCAACAATCAAATTTTTTTTTTGATTCTGATACTGATTGTAAGTATTATGATAGGGTATTGCAGTGCTCTATTCTAAATTAACGAATGATTTGACATCAAAGGCATTACTGCACATAATAATTTTTGTAAAAGTAACTACATCGATGTTTTTTATTTAATAAACTCAATCTTTACTAGATATACAATAAATGCGACACGGCGACGTCAGCTAAAATGTATTTATTTTTGCGATCGCTCCTCAATCTCTTAGCTTTGCCAAATGACTTTTTTAATTATTAGAATACAAAAAAAAAGAAAGAAAAATTAAGAACTAACAAAACAATGATAAGAGTAATTAAAGACTCAAAGATCAATGTCCGCAGAGTAATCCTTAAAATTAGGTTGTATAATGCCACAACTTCTCACATCGAGATGAAATTACTCCACAAATAAATAAACGCAGTAAGATTGCGCTTGGATGGTGTTTAATCTTAGGGTTTTAATAGCAATACCAATAATTTAAAGCATACAGCCGGCAACATTTACTACATACTATAATATTTATGCACAGGGTAAAAATTTTCACTGTTGAATAGTCAAGCTGTAGTGGCTATGGGCAGGGAACATAGCTTGAAGAACCGATGAACATTTGGGTAGAAAGGTTCTGGAGAAACAGCCATGCACCTGACGTGCGTCGCAGCTATGGTAGACACCATACTAGGGGGGGCGACATATCTTATTGGGATTGCAGGAAATTTGTGAATGTGGGGTGAATTCATGTAAGGAGAGTCTTGGTGGAGGCCTGCCCTGCCCATGCGCTGTGGTAGACGTATTTCAACTCAGGTGTCTTTGTTAGAGGCATACATTTTACCAAGCATGGTCAAGGGATGATCTGAGAGTTGATCTTTAGTTTCAACTAATTACTATAAGATAGATTCATTACGTAATAACTTTTCATTTGTGCGAATGGCGAAATTTTTAAAATGCTTATACAAATAAATATCTAGAATGTGTACAAATAGAAATCTTGATGTGGTTAAATCATGTAGATTTCACAAGAGAAAAGTCTGATACCATTTATTATAAGGTCCAGGAGAAGTGAAATCTATCGCAACTGGTCTTTGACCCAGATTTACCATTGTTGTATGCAGTGATAGTAAATTAAACTGTCAGATTTTTTTTTGTATTGCCAGAGTGATCAGAGAACATGAATTCTTAAATATTTCTGGCATGTTATTCGATGTACTCGTAACTGTATATATTATGACATGGCAAGTGTAATTTTTTAATTCATCGAATTTAATTTCCTGGTAACACTTTTATTACACTCTCAACTCTATTTCATATTTGAACGAAAACAGCTTTCACACTCCCATATCCACATAGGTTATGATGAGGATTAATCATATCAATAATAAATATATATTGTAGGTATAATAACATTTTAATAATAAACAGTATAAAGTGTCTTTTCTGCCTTAATTAACTATGGACTGCTATTTCTTATCAACTTTATCAATCGAGGTCAAAGTTCAATTTTGGCTTCAAGTAACATAACCGCCAGTACTGTAAAAGAAGTGTGTAGTGTATACAGTTACATTTGACCGACAAAATCATGTTGAAAGTAATAATCTTGCTGGCGTTGGTCACAGTCGTTAAACCGAGCTTAGAATATATCTACGGAGAATGGACTGTTGTGATGGTTTACCCAGGTGACAAGTCGAATCCAGACTGTGTCAAGGTGGAATATAGCAGAGATACAAGGAACGTTACCTGTGTTTGTAAAGGCGAAGGAAATGTAACTATGGTGACAGTAAGACTGCTAAGTGTACCAAAATTAGCCGCAACAAGATTCTATCATCCATTTCGAGAAGTAAATATATCTGACGTCATTCCTGCTCCGGAAACCTCGTGTACGTGTGGAGATCGAACTTCTAGTTTGGTACACTCAGTAAGGTTTATTACTGAGAACTACATCGCTTTGTATATTAACCCTACTACTTCTGCGTATTTGCTGGCTAAAAATGTTGAGACCCTTGAGTCAATTCAAAATATTGTGAGGCAAGATCAAGACCTAAGCGCGCGGTTAGGTCTTGATCATGTTTCATGGCCGAAGGAAATAAACATGTGTTGCAAAGATTAATTTAGATGATTTTCTTAATATTAAAAAAATTCTATATAAATATGTTTAATGATTTTTTAACACAATATTTGCATTTTATTTGATTTTTTATATGTCAAATAAAAACAAATTGTTCAGGTTAATTTATAATCATTAAAATATTGTACATTAGATTAAAGGTATGTGGTTTTTGTAAATTTGATCTCCTGATTTTCCTTTTAAATAAAACTACTTGTGTGCGTGTACATGTTGCTTTATTATAAGGGCGCGTCCAGGACTGTGGAATGCGAAGCTTGCGCACCGTTCGCGAACCGCTCGGGAGCAGCGCGCAGACTGCGCACTTCACTTTTATGTTCGCTAACGATTAATGTTCCATGCCTACGATCACTGGCTTCCAAAGATCTTGACAACCAGTGATCTTACGGCTGGTTTAAATATTTGATCTATCCATAGATTTGGTGATTCGAGATACATGTATGACATATTTTGTATGGAGGTTATTTCAAATATGTATCTCATATCCTAAAAAACGAATCGATTGAATGTTGAATTCAGCGGCTAGACATTTAATTATCGCTAGCTTTGTATATAATACGCATATGAACTGAAAGTCGCATGTACGCGCAGTGGGCTTAAACTCAATACCCCCTGCATGGCAGTCTGATGACATATACATTTAAAAAAATACATTTTCGTCATGATAAAAAATTATCAATTAGACTTTACTAAATTCGAAAATAAAAATTGTTGTCCTATTTGTTGTAGCTGCATCAAGAGTGATCAGTAAAACGTTATTTTTTTATTCTTTAAATATTTTATTGAGATAATTCTCTTCTTCATTTTATTAAGATAAATCTTAATAAAAAAGATAAAAATATAATATTGGATATTGTATTTCTTGTAAGAATAAAAAATACAATATCCAATATGAAATAAGTACCGCTGCTTTCGTTGCAATATAGTAAAGTTTAAAAAACAGAATGAAAGAAAATAGTCTAACGCAGGTGAGAAAAAATATTCTGCTTAAATAAGTGACACTAAAATAGTAACTACATACTTCACACATTCATTCATTCATTCGTGGTGGCGCAGCGACCCAAAGTGAGTCTTGGCCTCTGACACGAAATCACTCCATTTTTTCCTGTCGTGGATGCATTTTACGAAGTCCTGCTAGATCTTTTAGGACTTCGCGGGAATGACATACTACACACAAAGATTCAAAATCTTATATCCAGTAAGTATATCAAATGTGCAGACAATTTCTATATTACTTTAGATAATAATCGATGAAGATGTAGATTATGCATTAAGTAGAAACTGGCCTCAGATAATCTCCATCAAACAGAAATTGTAAAGTTAGCACCATGTTGTGTACAAATATGTCTAAGATGACTCGACTGCACGTTTGGTGTAGTAGTTTAAGCGGCCGACACTCGACGCTTGACACTGCGCCGAGTATGGGTTCGATCCCCACACGACACAACACATTGGTGATTCATAAATTGTTGTTTCGATTCTGGGTGTTAATTATTGTGTCCGTTATTTGTATGTTTGCAAAGTCCCTCGTGACACAGAATTTATTCCTTGGGGCAGAGTGTATTTACAAAAAGAAAAAATACTAACGCCCATTGAACTATACTTACAGCAAAACTCACGTTGCCAATAAATTCTACCTGTCACAGATCCAAAAATCATTAAATTATCAATACTATCAGTATCGTTATTATCGCTGTTCCAGTTGCAATAGAAGACTTATATACGTCAAACTAATATATTTTATAATTATTAGAAACACGTTGCTAATCAAGCAATAATAACATCGTATCTCTACAGTCCGAGTTCATCGTAAGACATGTTATCATTTAAGGTCAAGGTGATTGATTGATTGATTATACTTTATGGAACACCAAAACAAACAAAGTATTTACATAAGTATATAACTTAAAACTAGTGTGCGATTGGTGGCCTTATCGCTAATAGAGCGATCTCTTCCAGGCAATCGCTGGTGATGTTTAGTTTTAACTGAAAATGGAATAAAATAATGATGTATTTATTTGTGTCAGTACTGTGATAATATCAGTGGAAGCAGCTAGTTACACAAAGCACAGTCATGTTGAAATTTATAATTTTACTGGCCGTCTTCGCTGTTGTAGAACCGAACTTGGATAACTTATTTGGAGATTAAATAGCAGTTATGGTGCACTTATGTGGAGATTAAATAGCAGTTATGGTGTACCCAGCTCAACAAGATATGCACGCATGCAAGAAATTTAGATTTTCTAGAGACTCAAGTAACACTCAATGCAGTTACGCAGACAGAAGGAATGCAACTTTGTTTCAAGTAGAATTACTAGAAGATTTAAATGATAGAGATGAAGATATCCGCTACAAAACATCATACCCATTTCTAGAAGTGAATAATGCGGATGAGGATGAGAAACATCTCATGAAAATTGTGCAATAGCAAGGTATGTTAACCAGAACGACGCTGTGGTATACGAATTCCAGAAAAAAGAAAACTACGCAGAGACGGAAAAAAACACCGCGTACGTATGGGCTAAAAACATTGAAACTTCTCAAGAGATTGAAAATGTTATGAATGGCGACGAAGAGCTGGGTAAACGTAACGGAGCTATTATGTATTCTAAAGAATATTTAAGTACTCAAAAAGTGTAATGTCAGTTTCTCGTGTTGTGTTTACAGTTTAATATTTTTTTTTTATATTGTCTTTTAACTTTAATTATTTTGTATCGTGTACAGATTAATATTTCAATTATTTGAAATCCTATAATTATTATCATTTAAATAATAGTTTTATGTACCGTAATAACTGCTTATTGTTTCGTAAATTATTTGTGTCTACTTTGATCTTGAGAGATAATTATTATTACAATGTTTATTAATAAATGTATTTCTGCAGTAACCAGATTTGATTTTTATTTTAATCACTTGTAGAGATCAAAATGCTGTTTACTGAGGAAATCGTAATTTGTGAGTGAAAATTAGCAGTTTATTAGGCACATAACTTCAAATCCTATCCGATCCAAAGAAATAGTGATACTCGAAAGCTTGGATCAGTATAAGTTTTGTAGGGTTATGACTCTCCGGTACGACTATCAAAGTGCCTCATGACATCCGGAACCGACGGTTTGGTATGTTATCCGAGACACGGGGCAAGCCATTATTAACAGATCAATACGCACATAACTTCGAATAGTCAGTTTGTTTTATTCTTTTTCGTGTGAGTGTGTGGCCATCTCTAGTGTCGGAGTTTTCAGACCGCTCGAAGGCTTCCGACATGGCCTAATGATTCTTATCCTGAGACAAGAACCGGGAGCGACAGCTTTACGTGCCCTCCGAAGCATGGTAGCGGTAGATGTAAGTGCCACACGTGGTCACCCATCCAAGTGGTAATCTGTGCAAGCGTTGCTAAACTTTGCCTATCTGTTACGAACGGCAAGCTAAGTCTCGCTATGAGCGCACTGAATAGTCAGTGGTGCGTGACGTGGCTTCGAAACTTCTGCATGGCAGGCTGTAGGCATCTACCATTCTACACGATGCATTCGCTATGCTTCCTTGTGTACATTAGAATAAATTGGCTACTTTTTTATTAATTATTGTTCTAACTCAAAACTATTTTATCTGCAAAGGTCAAAGTTTGATAAATTCAGGTCTCATTCGTCAGCAATGAGATAATTATATTCGTATACACAGTTACATAAACGTAACATATTAGGCTTTACTATCAGATTATTTGAATAATATGACTCAATACGTTAAAATTGGTGAGTAGACTAGCGATGAACTACCGATAGGTTTTGGGGTTGCTCAGGGCAGCATCTTGGCTCCGACTCTCTTTCTATGCTATTACAATGATTTATGTAAACTCAATATGAAAAATTGTTGTATTACAGCATATACTGATGATACTGCCCTTACTTTTTATGCTGAGGGATTGCATGACCTCTTCCAGCTTGCGCAGACTGGGTGAAATACTGTTTCCCATTGGCTAGCATCCAACTCTCTCACATTAAACGAAGACAAAACCAAATACATGTTTTTCAATTCAAAATCGTATGGAAGTACGTAATCTCGCTAACTGTATTTATGCTCACAAATGTAACTTTCCGCTGAATTTAAACTGTTTTTGCCCTATGATCAGCCCTGTAAAACATTTTAAATATCTCGGTGTGGATTCAATCCTAAACTTCTAAAATTTCATACGATCGCTTTCTCAAAGAATCCGCAGACTCACTTACATCTTTAAAACTCTCCGAGAAGTAGCAGAAAAGCATACCATGAGGATGGTATCCCAGGCCTTTGTGCAGTCAATTTTGAGCTATTGCATAACGACATGGGGAGGTGCTTGTAAAACAACATTGAAAACTCTTGAAAGAGCTCAATGATACTAAAAGTTGGCTTCTCCAAACCCCGTCTATTTTATACTACTGAATTCTATAAGGAGATCGAAGTTCTGACAGTACGTCAATTGTATATAATGCAAACAGTTATTAAAAAAACCTGCAAATTGTCTGAAGAAAGTAAGAAACTTAATCCTCTTCGCAGAAGAAACTTTGCAATATGTCATTCAGTTAGAGTAAAAACTACTTTTGCACAGAGATTTTTCCATTTGAGAGGTGGCATGCTGTTTAAAAATGTCATTAAAATTATTAATATAGCTAATTGCAGTAAAAACTAATGTAAATCTAAGGTTTTCAAACAACTACAGAAATTAAATTACACAGAAACCTAAAAATATTTGAGGTGCTAAAATAAGATTAAAAACACACACACACGCACACACACACACACCTATAATTTCACTCACGTTGACAAACTTTTTACTATGCCGGGGGCCTGGAGTTTTAAAATACAGGCTCTGGCTTAGTTTAAACTCCAGATCACCCAAATTACAAATATGTCACGCGAACTACTTGTCAACAACAAATAAACTTGTACTGTACTAGTTATAAGAATGTAATTTGTGGTGATAAAATAAATAAAATATTATTATTGAAAGAATATTACTATAATGTTGAACTTAATAATAATTATATCTGAAAGTGTTCACTGTTATAGAAACGCAAATAACGTCTTCGTAGAATTACTAGTGGTAAAATTGTATCTCCGCGACCTCATTTCTTGCTACCAGCGTGCGTCAAATACGAAATCTCCAAAGATCCAAAGAACATGCTTATATTTCTCATGGTAAATTTATCTGAAGCTGGGTGTGCCCTATCTTAATAGTTACGTCTCCACGTCTCGTCTTCTAGGGTGTACCCACGATTCTACAGGTACTATTAGACTTTAACGTCCAGTTGGAACAGAACATTAAACATTCGCCGTGTTTACGTTCGTCGAATTGAAAAATGAACAGAGCCAAGCATAGAGCCAAGAAAATTTTCATGGTCTTTCTAGTGAACGTTCTAGTCGTTAGAAACCTCGAAACTTTATTGTTCTTTCACTAGAATGCTCACTAGAACCTTCGATAGAATGCTAAACCGCTTTTTTTATATTTCTGTAAAGAAACATTCACAAAAATGCGCATTATAGGTGAACGCTGGAGTTTAGCAGCACCTAAATTATATCGATGCCTTACGGCCAAAAGAGGCTAACCGCCACTTAACAAACTTTACAGGAGAGTAGTTTAAAAATCAAAATAAGTGAAAAAAATCATAGAAAATTTTCTGTACGTTCCTAAAGTTTCAAAATTTAACCATATAGTTTTTGATTAGGTCTCTACGAAGTGACATTGTTAATAAAAACAAATCACACTCCTAACACTATTTACTGTCGCTTACCCTCAAATGGTCCTAATTATACTAACAGGAAAAAACATCGTAAATGAAAACAACCCAATTAATGAGTTTCAACCCAAATGATTTAACTGCACCATTTATTTGATTTCTGTTGAAGAAAAAGAGCATACCAGTGTTTTTTCTGTTCATCAAGTGGAGCCAATATGACATAACCGGCAATTGGTTAATGGCAGAAGAACAAGGAAATTGTTTTAAATTAATTATCTATCAAAAATACTTTAAGCGCTTTTATACAACTCGAAAGCACATTGTGATTAATTCTTATAAAATTATACATACATACTTACATACATGCATTAGACTTTTATAAGTTTTTAAACTGGCTAACCGACTAAGGTATGAATTGAAAAAAAGAGAAATTGTGCTCAATCAGTCTTTATTTTAGAAAATTAAACAAAACAATTGTTACTCATTGTAAGTTAGTCTTGCATTATACATTCATGCTGACACTCTAGGTATGACAAAAAAATATAAACTTAAAATGTCGTACCTAAGGACCACTTTTAGTTATGACAGTAAGCGTTTGGTCCTCGCCGTCCGCATGTCTGCGTCTACAGTTGCCGTAAATCGCCTTGCTACGTCCGTTGCCGGGGGAGTCCTCCACAGCAAAGAAACTACCAAAAACAACCGTATCCGATGAAAACATGCGTCAGGCGGAAGGTGAGGACACCGTGGCGGCCTTCAGCCACTCCACAAAGAGTGTTCTTACTATCACTTTTGCCGTGTATCCATTCATTTGCACTCGAGTGAATGGATGGGTATCCATTCACTCAATCGATAAAACAATGATGATGACACATGTTAAATTAGTCACGGTGACAAATCTTGAGGCAGAATAACAATTTGCAAAAGAGGGACCTACTAAGGGTCGGAACATATCTGACGGAAGATCCGTCGCGTTTTATCGGTCGCGTAACGCCAATACATACAAATGTATATAAAAACGTTCAACCTTTCACACCTGACCGATGATCCGTTAGTACATCGAGCGTACAGCGTCTGTTCCGTTTCCGTCAACGAATTATCCGTCGACGTCTCGCGCACCACGTACCAAGTGATTTTTGGCCTTTGAGTAAGGAATGTACATGGAGAGGGCAAATAGTACATATAGAAAATTATATTATACACATATATACGAAATCGACATAAAGCCACCAAACATAGTGTTGTCTCGTTTTGTCTTAGGGATATCTCTGTCAGAAGAAAGAGATAGCCATAGTTTACTGAATAAATTAATCATGACGATATTTTTTGCCAAGGTTTATGGTCCATCTGCTGTGAAATCGTTGTATATCGAACATAATAATTTTGTTTTTGTGCATAAATATGTCTAAAAACTAGATGAATCAGTGCTTCAGGCTGTGTTTCACTACCGCATGTATGGTGCCATTCATGTCCAGTACTTTCTCAGCGACACAGTATCGATATGGGCTCTCAGAGAATATTTTGTTACATGTTTGATACAAGGGTCGTCTTTCGCTTTGCCGCCCACATTTGCATTATGGAATAAACTAATCTGGCAAAAGATTTAAACTAACTAAAGTAAGTTAGTACAAAAATGTATTATTTTCCTCTAACCGGCTCCATATCGATATCGATAACATTCTGGAGTACAACCCAAATGGCATCCATTTTATTTGCCCAACGTCTCGTAGGTATGCACGCTAATTTCGTAGGTATGCACGCTAAATTCGTAGGTATTGGACATACCATATCCATGTCATTCCCAGATCGGTGATTTTTAAGATCGTAAGATTCCAGGGCGCCAGACCTTACTTATTTTTTCAGAAACGAAATGTGTAGAATAATGTAGTGTTAGTATGTGGTATGGAGTGTTCGCATACTTGCTAGCTTGGATCGTGTGCCAATTTTCAGGTATGAGGTGCTAAAAGGTCCACGGGAACAATTTCCATACATATCTACATTGAAAACATTTTTTGTGTCATGCGCTGCAACTGTAACCCCTTCTATATCATTTGTATACATTTTGTTAAAAACCGTAACCAAATCGTATCATCGTCTTTTATTTTTGAACCTCCATACCTTTAAAGGAAATATATTCAAATAACGCTTGTTAGCTACTATAAAAAATCTCCGAAGTCCGACATATCTTTAATAGTCAAACTCGAATTGCAATATAAATAACTACAGGACTTCAGTGACTACATAACATCAGGGCACACGAAAAATTATTAGGTAAAAGAATATGACAGTAAAATATTGAGCTGCCCTGAGTGCGGACCTCCACGAACAAACTGATACGTGTGCATAATATCCACGCTTTCAGCTCAATGTGTGCAGATACGCTCGACGCATTTTCCGTCAGATGTGTACCGACTCATTTGACGGAATAGACGCGACGTAAGATACTTTCGACGCATCTTCCCTAATATATGTGCAAAACAAACGTGCAGTTTTTATTCTCTCACTCTCATAGTCCCATAGGCAATTCGACACAACAGAGTCATATCAGTCGCAGGATTAACTCTTGACTGTTACTGAGAATTCATCAAAAATCCAATAATTCCTTGCTGGCCCAACCTGGGATTCGAACCCTTGATTATGATCCTAAGCCAGGCCAGCCAACAAAAACTCTGTAGTAGGTACTTATTTAACCATTCAGTATTGTCTGAACAAGATAGCAAAAGAATGACTTCTTACCGATAACACTTAAAATAACTAATTAGAATACACAATTATAGATGAATATAAAAGTCTATTAAAATAATCTTACTGTTTTATTTCCTTCGAAAAACTTCGCGCCAAACGGACTCGCAAGCACGGAGGTGCTTACGCCGCGTTGAATGTTCGCTGTGTAACGCTAACGACATTTCGTTCGAACGAAAGAGTGAGATAACCGACGCTGTTTGTCATTCTTCTGTAAGCTAACCGCCAAACCTTTGATTTACCTTGTTATCTAACCACCATACCAGATATTTTTTTTGGGAGGGAAAAAAAGGGTAAGCGACAATGTAAGCGCCTTCGATGATTGATTTGGTGACTAAGGAAAATAAAAATAAACGCCAAATAAAGTCACGGAAATGAGACCTAAAAGTAATAAATGACATATATTTTATCCAAAGGAACTGCCCTAATATCCTGACCGAAAGTTTGGTACACAAAGATTCAAGTAAAATTTGACTAATGTATTTTTTACAAAAAAGTATTTACAGCCCAAACTACTTAACGTTCAAGTAAAGAAAAAACTATTCTAAATATCTTACAGTTTTGAAATATTATTTTTATCCAACCACCATAATACAAAATACATCAAAAATAACTGTCGTTTATGACGAAAAACTTAGTGTTCGAACCTCAATTCCTTTACCGCCTAAGCGACAAAAAGTTTGTCCTAGAGCCACAAAACTTAGACCATTAGACGCAGAAAAAAAAGCCGGTTCTAACCATATATATAAGTCGATTTCGCCAAAAATGTCGCTTACCCCCTTTTGGCCGGAAGGCATCGATATGCACTGTTGGTTTGTACTTAAATATTTTCTTCCATTGTGTATGGTGCAGAGAGTTGAGGTGTTGGAAGTTAGAGTTAGTTTGGGTTGAGTTGAGAAAAACCACAGATTACACTTAAATCACAGTTTATTTCTAAAGTTATTGTTAGTATTACACTTGTTACGATTTAGATGCTAATTCGCGGCGATCGATATATCAATTAACTATACTTCTTATTAGGTAAACGTTATAAAGAAAAGTAATGTAGGTCGCCGCGCATGTAAGCAAAATGCGTACGGAAGCTAAACATCTGTACGTTAACAGTGCATGCTCCCGAGAGAAAAGTGGATGAGCATCTATGACAAATCTTATAAGTTATTATAAAATTATTTTAGTAAAAGTAATGAAATAGTATAAACGGTTATTAAATCTTAATTAGACATTAAAATCGAAGCGACGTTCCGGTTGTACCACGCTGTTGGCGAGTTCTGATGTCGACGGCATGTTGCGCGTCTCTCGCATCTCGATCTCCACTGCAGAATTAGTCTCTCCTTCGGCCTTCTTTCTGCTTGAGACTCTTTTTAACTCAGAGTTCTTAGGACATAGTTTTTTGAAGATAATGTAGGCAAATAAGGACGCGATACCTCTCAGTAGCAAGGAAGTCACCGAGTATAGATATATGTCGTGACTGGACATCGTGGATGTATCTGACGTCACAGGTAAGTTCTCGTGTTTCTTTTGACAGGATATCTGTTGTTGTTTGTTCGTCAATTCAACTGCAGTAGATATTGCAGGTTCTGTAATATTCAAACGTGCATTTTTCCAACCAAGGTCAAAAATTATCCTTTTTCAAAAGTCTCATGGCAGCTGTCAATATATAATAAACATATTTGCAATTAATTTTAAAATTAAATAAACCCATGAATAAATTCAATAGTAGTGCTTAAAAAGATATTTGAATAGAGAATAGATTTGCCGCTTTGCGTGACGCAGTATCAGCAATTCTGTGCAGTTATACAGGGCCACAAAGACAACCACATCATACCAATAATGGAACAGACGTTGGAATTTTTATTGAGATGCAGTTGAGGCAATATATGGCTGGCGTGAGAGGCTGATTCGGCGGTGGGCCTCAATGCCGGCCTCCGCTAACAAACTGGCCGCCGCGTCGGCCACGACCCGCCGCCACGGAAAAGAAAGAAGTGCCTGTTTTCAAACGTCTTAATTTTTTATACTATTGTTTTTGTATTTTATTGTATATAAGTTTTTAGTTGATATATTAAGTTTTTATGTTGAATAACGGTGGCAAAAGTGGTGAGGAAACAGTTGCCAGTCAACCTGGCACATCGACTACTCTGGTGCGCTGCCCCATTTGTTCCCAGGCACGTTTCTTTAAAGGTGAGCGGGGTCTAAAAGTACATTTTGGTAAAATACACAAAAATCAGAATGTACTTTCTGGCCTCAATATATCAACACACAACACCACACAAAATATGCAAACAGTCCCAAATGAAATTCCTTTTTGGCAATATTTAAGTAAATTAAAAAATTCAATTCCGATCATTAAACGAATTCCCCGGGGTGCAAGGCCTTCAGTGGCCCAAAATCTGGCACACTGCGTACATCTTGTGGTCCGGGAGAATTCTTTGACGGCTTGGGAACAACTTCTCACCTTTCTTTATAGAATACTACACGCACAAGAAGACCGGCTAACTAAAAAAAACTCTTACAGCAAAAATTAAGGAAAATTGTACCTTTTCGGCATCCAAATTAAACTACAACTCATCTAAAATATATCTTAATAGTTCTATCTACCACCACGTAGAAACAAAACTGACGGAAGGTGATATTAGGGGAGCGTCCAGGCTCTTATTTAGTAGCGATGTGGTGGCGCCTCGTGACACACTCGCCAGTCTGCAGAGCAAGCATCCAGCGACAGGGGATAACCTCTCTTTCCCTGATCCACCTAACATGCATTCTGATTTTCTCAGCATTACAGCCAAGGACGTGGTTGGTGCCGTTTGCTCTTTCCAAAGTTGTTCCGCTGGTGGTCTCGACGGC
This sequence comes from Euclidia mi, assembly GCA_944739405.2. NCBI lineage: Eukaryota > Metazoa > Arthropoda > Insecta > Lepidoptera > Erebidae > Euclidia > Euclidia mi. Next base: position 30,086,871 of record OX123195.2, read on the forward strand.
TTGACACCACAACATCTGAAGGATCTTGTGTTCAAGCGCCGGGGCGGCCGGCGACACGCTTTTTTTTTTTATTTAAACTTCCTGCAATACAATTTGCACAAGGCGGACATAATGCCAAAGCATTTTCTACCAGTCAACCTTAGAGTGATGCAGAGACGATAGTGGCAGGTGTGCTTAGAGACTAAAAACAAGAGAACTAAATATAACAATAGAATAATGGTAATTTAATACATATTTGCGAATAGAAACTCCTTAAATATACATACATATAACATACATAATACATATTACATACATATGAATAAATATACATGTTTAAATATATTTAATATATAAATAAGTATCCTAGTATAATATATATATTTATATATATATATATATATATATATATATATATATATATATATATATATATATATATATATATATATATATTATAACCATATTTCTTACATACAAATGGATATTACAATAATGAAATCTGCTAATACCTACATAGGTAATAAATGAGTACTGCTATTGAGAAGTTACCGATTGTCCACGATATAACTGACGAACCTTGTACTTGAACGTGTCACGTGTATTGGCTATCCTAATTTCAGGAGGGAGAGCGTTCCAAAGTAGGATAGATTGGATATAGAAAGAAGAATGAACTAGATTAAAAGTGTGGGATGGACAAAGAAAAAGAAGATTATTAGATGATCGTAAGTTCTTAACATGGTTGGAGCAAAGATATTGAAAATAAGGCATTAGATAAGATGGGGCATTAGCGGAGTGGAGAAGTGAGTATAATGTGGTCAGCGTACGCAAATTTCGTCGCTGACGTATTGGTAACCATTTTAATTTACTACGGAATTTCGAGACATGATCGAACTTACGAAGATTGAAAACGAACCGAATGCAATAATTGAGAAGTCGGTCAAGTTTATTGAGCAGATCTGCATTCAGGTCGAGATAACACACATCACCATAGTCAATTATGGGGAAGATTAAGGTTTGCACAAGCATTGCCTTAGTTTTTGAAGGGAGAAAGTTCTTAAGGCGATAAAGAGAGCGAAGAGTCCCGAAAACTTGCTGGCTAACTACTGCAATTTGAGTTCGCCAATCAAGGGTAACATCTATGTGCAAACCAAGATTTTATACAGTTGTGGTAAAAGGTATTACCCATCCATTGAAAATGACAGGTAGCAGACTCGTGTGGTCAATTCTAGCAATCATACGCGAGCTTCCTACAACGATATCCTGGCATTTGGATGGATTGACACAAAGACCGAATCGATCAGACCACACCTTTATCGCTTGCAAGTCATAGTTAACTTTGCCGATTGCATCTGACAGCTTCTCTACCCGTGCCTGAGAGTAAAGCTGCAAGTCATCAGCATACAGATGATACGCACACTGAGTTCACGAGGTATGAGATTGATAAACAATGAAAATAGAAGTGGAGAGAGGATTCCGCCTTGTGGAACCCCATCAGTCAGATCACACCAATTCGACGATGTTTCATCAGTGCGTACCGACTGCTGGCTTCCACAAATATATGAAGAGAACCAATTCCGAGCCTCAGATGAAATATTAACGTGAGAAAGGACAGCCAGGAGAACATCGTGACTGACGGTATTAAAGGCGTTTGAGAAGTCAACCAAAGCTAACATGGTTAACTCGGCTTTCTCCACGCCCGCCCCAATATTGCCAGTAACTTTGAGTAAAGCGAAAACAGTACTGTGCCCAGGTCGAAACCCGGATTGGAGAGGACTAAGGATGTTGTTGGAAAGGATAAATCTGGAAAGCTGCTTGTGAACACAAGCCTCTAGGATTTTGGATAGGAATGGGAAGATGGATATCGGTCTATAGTGGCTCGGCATAGAGGGATTGGAGACTTTGGGAAGAGGACGAACGTAAGCTTTACGCCACACGTTGGGATATTGGCAGCAGGACAAGGAGAAGTTGATAATATGGGAGATACCGGGAAGGAGTTGGTCGAGGACAGTGGTGATCATGCGACGACTGATCTTAACGTAGCCCACTGCCTTTGACTTGATGGATAGGATAGATTTTCTAACTTCATCTGAGGTAACGGGAGAAAAATTGAAGGAATTAATATTTAGAGAAAGCCATTGTGCAATGGAATCAACCGTTTGACGCAGGGTTAGACGATCTAAAGTATTTGAGGTGCCGAATTGTTTATTTATATCGTCCAACCCAATAGCCGGTGGCAGATTGCACTGCTTCGACCTGCCTATCCCTAGAGTCCCCAGAAATCTCCAGATATCACCTGGCGATCCGGAGTCAATATTACTAATGATATGTCGGCGTTTGGCATTGCGTATCATCTGATTGCAGCGATTTCTTGCAGCCTTGAAATCAGGACCAGTTTTCATCCGAAAGATTCCTTTTAAATATTCGGAAAGCCCGATCTCTTCTCCTCATCGCCATCAGAACCAACCTGGACATCCACGGTGCTGGTGGTCGTTTCACTTTGATTTTTTTTATGGGCGCGTGGTTGTCGTATAGCTGTATAACAGTTTTATTGAAAGTTTCAACTTTGTCATCGATCGTAACTGCAACTATCGAAGGTTTTGAGGGAGCTTACGGCCTTAATCAACCTCATGCTCTCCGGCAATGTTAACGGTGATATCGTCGATATTTTATATGGCACTAATTTATGTGCCTTATAGAAGAGAGGAAGGGAGACGATGGCATTCGTCCCATTGCCGTTGGGAGTACATACAAGCGTATGGCAGCCAAGATATGCTGCCGACATTATAAATCTACTTTGGCAAGTAAATTTCAGCCCCTGCAGCTTGGCTTCGGTTCTAAGGGGGCTGCGAGGCTGCCATATATGCCCTGTCTACGTACCTTGGCTGTAATGGAGGTGAGGTTACCCTGAAGGTTGATTTGAAAAATGCCTTTAACTCGGTGAACACCTTTTTGATACAAATTAAATTAGAAACACCCAAAATTAATAACTTTATTTGGCAGTGTTACAAACACCCTTCTAAATTAAGATATAAAGAAAATCTTTTGGAATCCTCTGTTGGCTGCCAACAAGGTGACCCTCTTGGACCACTAATTTTCAGTTTAGCCATTCATCCAATCATCAACCAGTTAAATTCAAAATTTTATGTCTGGTACCTGGACGATGGAACCCTCGGAGAGCGGGTTGAGACAGTTTATGAAGATCTAGCACTCCTGAAATCTAAATTCTTGTCAATCGGTTTAGAACTCAACCCAAGCAAATGTGAAATTTTTATTGACAACAGTTTAGACAAATCTGCCATACTGTCAAAATTCCAAAATCTGTCGCCGAATATTACCCACATCGAAAAAGTTCTCTTCGCCTGCTTGGGTCCCCAATTTTAGACGAAGGTTTCGATTCATATTTCCATAAAAAAATTCAAAATTTTTGTGAACTTTCAGATAGACTACTCAAAATTAATATTCACTCAGCTATCACTATTATTAGATATTGTCTTTTTGTGCCTAAATTTACACATGCTATTCGATCTTCACCATTTTGGAAAAACCCATCATCACTCTTTCGAATTGACAATATTATAAAAAATAACCTTAAGCGAAATTCTAAATGTGGCCTTGAACGACCGAGTGTGGCTACAGGCGTTCTTACCTGTACGCCTGGGTGGCCTCGGCGTTTGCAAAATTTCCGATGTGAGCTTACCAGCATTCCTGTCCTCGGTCCACGGCACTGCAGAATTGACCAGGAAAATCTTAGCACCTACAATGGTCGATTCTGAGGTACCGTGTGTGATCGATGCCGTGAATGCTTGGAGAATGGCTTGTCCAAACACCGAGTTACCCCGAGACTTATCCTCTCAGAGGCAGTGGGATGGGCCGCTTTGCAGCGCAGTACGAGAAAATCTCCTAAGTACATCTTCCAATGCTGCAGAGCGTGCCCGTTTACTGGCTGTGGGAGAATAGGAATCGGGTCTCTGGCTTCAGGCACTGCCATCGTCCAACATAGGTAACATGTTGGACGATACGACTTTAAGTTTAATTAAATAGGCATTTAGTGGTACCTAAATAATATTACGTACATTGTTATAAAAAGGTCAAAAATGTTGTTTATAGTTGAATTTATGGTTGGCACGTCGATATTTGATTCTATGTAATATTTACTTCCTTATTGGTTGAAAGTAAATATTGTAGCATCCTTTTTCTGTAGTTTCATTTAGGTTTTAATGCTAAGAGACCAGTTCCGTCAATGACCGCCGATGTCACTGGATCGCTGCACGTGACACGCATCAATTGTTTATCGCATAACGTAAACAGCCACAGGTTAGGTTGGTGTAGTTTGACCCAAGCTGCCTCTGCCTGTAAGCTACATCATCAATGACCCTGCAAGCTACATCATCAATGATGCATGACAATGATATTTGTTGGCTAAAAACTTTCTCTTCACAGGATGCCTTTTTGTCATGTAAGCTGTATACAGGCTGCCTCGAAATGCATATCTACCTGTCTTCTCCGTACGAGTAACATTGGTTCATGTCCCGCTCTTTCATTGTTATGTAGCAGTTTTTCATGAAGTTAATGGCTATGAATTATGATTCACGTCTTTCTATTCTCAAATGTCCTTCGCTTTGGAACGGTATGGGTATTATATGGTATATGTTGTAGTCTCCGTCACTTAACAAAGGAATGTGTAGTTCGAATATATGTAATTGGTTGTCAATCGCGCCTTCACATAAATCAATTCAAAAATCTGCTTATAATTCTTTTGGATATCTTGAATTGGTAAAGAAACTCCTTGTGGTAGTTTTCCGGATATGATATTCAGCTGTTCAATCAATTGAGATGCATGAAAACAGATGTGTATCCAAATGCCCCTTGTAGATGTTGCCGAAAGCGTTCATGAGCATTTCTTGTATTCGGTTCAAGTTGTTCAATATCAATGTTGACGTCACGGCAGCAGAGTTGATATCATTTACTGTGAATAGCATTTGTGCCTTTGTATTACTCGTTTTGTTCATGTAGGCATGCATAATATCCAGTTGTCTATTCATGAATTCGGTATTAATTTTAATAACATTATTTTCGGTTTCTGTTATAAGTGTCTGATTCCTTATTAATTGGAGCAAATAATTATCGTTATCGTGTAGATTTTAAACGTCCTTTTCATATTTTTTGGCAAAGTCTTGGTCTAGGACATCGAATAGTGTTCTTGCTAGACTACCAACGCCGTCGCAATAACCTCTTCTTTGCCTCGAATGCTGCGATAAAAGCATGGTATTGTATTCGGTTAGATGCCGCATTTCGTTGCGCAAGTGGGTGACAACAGCTTCGCAAGCTGTATATTCGTGGGATATTCTGCTACAAAGCTTATCTATTTGTTCGATGTGGTAGTTGATTTTCTTTGTTGCATGCCAGTATGACGTAAAATTGTAGTATACCACAAGAGTCCACTCATCATGTATTAGTTGAAGTTTGCCAGCGTCATCAAAGTGTATAGGGTGATCATTTTGTATTTGTGTCACTACAAAGTTTGGTGTGACGGGTGTAGATTCAATTGAGCTTATTCCCGTAATTGCTATCATAGTCTTAAGTACGAATGAGAGTACGCCAAACTTCTTCGGTTTTATACATTTTATCGTTTTATAATCAGTTTGAATGTTCTTCTCTTTCTCTCTCTTAGTGCCGTAACTTTGTTCTACAGATTCGATATTGGTTTTCTGCGGTAACAGCGAAAGTTTTATAACAGGGCGTTTCAATTGACCATTTTTTAGTTTTTAGCGTAACCACCCGGAAGCTTCCGTCGGAACCAGGATGAAGTTCTGTCACCCTTCCGAGAGCTTTTCTACTCGATGGTAAGTTTTCCTCTTTGATCAACACTAAACTGCCTTCCTTAAGATTTTCTTTAGGATGTTGCCACTTGCTTCTCACTTGCAATTGGTGTAAATATTCGCTCGACCAACGCCTCCAGAAATGTAGATTCATTTGTTCTATTAGTCTCCATCTGTTCCTTAAGTCATACTCGTTCAAGTTTTTCTCAATTTGTGGTCAAGATAGCAAAGGAACGCCGATAAGAAAATGACCAGGTGTCAGGTATTCCAGATCGTCCACGTCTTCCGATAACGGACACAACGGTCGTGAGTTTAAGCAAGCTTCAATCTGTGTAAGTTCAAAAGTTAGTTTTTGTTCTCCTAGGACTCGTTTCAAATGGTATTTCATCGCTTTAACGGCAGCTTCCCATAGTCCACCAGCCGACGACGGCCAGAGAGGTGCGTTAAAATACCACTGGATTTTTAAATAGCATATTTTGTCGAAAAAATCTGTGCTTCGGAAAGTTTTGTTCTGTTCAAAGTCTGCCTGAAGTTGTTTTGCGGCACCTACAAAGTGTGTGCCATTGTCTAAAAACACATTTTTTGGTGTACCTCGGCGCGCACACATTCTTCTAAATGCTGCCAGGAATGTTTGTGTTATAAGATCGAATACCAATTCCAGATGTACTGCTTTGGTTACCATGCAAATAAAAATGGCAATGTACGCCTTACACGTTTTTACTCCTTGCTCCTTGTTGATTTTTACCTATACGTGTCTCGTAAAGTCCACACTGGCATTCGTGAAGGGTCTCGTTGGTGTCACATGTTCCTTCGGCAAGTCAGCCATCAGCTGCGTATTACGATGTGGCTTAAAACGATGGCATCTTACGCACAAGCGTAATTTCCTTTTGACAGTTCTACTCCCTCCAATGGTCTAGAACTTTAAGCGTAAGTGGGCTAAGGTTAGTCTAGCGCCACCATGAAAAGTGGTGCGATGTGCTTTCTGTATGAGCAGTTCAGTTAATCTCCCTCAAGCGGGCAGAATGATAGGATGTTTTAACTCGGTCGGTAGTAAAGACTGCGCGATTCTACCCCTCACTCGTAATAACCCACGGTCGTAGAGAAAGTGAGTTAATTTGAGTAAAGGACTTCTGCTAGATATTGCCATTTGTTTCTTCAAACATTCGATTTCTTCTCCAAAATGTTCTCTTTGAACAGTTTTGACTATCAGATTTGTGGCCATGGTTAGGCTGACCCGACATTAGGCGTGCGTGATCCTCAGGCGTGCGCGCCGCGTGCGCGCACGTCTAATGTGGGGTCAGCCTATTTTGTGCGATGTTAATCGTAGAATCTAAGCAAGTACTCGTATTACACGTTTGATATTACTGTGTTTATTTAATAATGCGGTAATTATTTCACATTTGTTATAAACTGCTACGCAGCATTTTATTTGTATTGGGTCAATGTATTTAAGGTCAATGTTTGTTACAGCGAGTTCACTTTCCTGTTCAGTTTTATAGTTATAAGTTTTTAACCACTGGGGCCCTTGCCACCAAAGGTTAAACGTTAAAAGTTGTCTACGCGTCTATCCTCGCGTTGCGCAGTCCGCAGAGTTTTCCTCCGATCTAACATAGTCCCATTGCCTGGCATGAATACAGTTGTTTATCTGTGCTACTCTATGAGCAACAAATCTCTCCCATCTGTGTACGTAGTACGTACTTTTGTGTGGGTAGTTGAAACAACAATAATTTTCTGAATTTGCTCTACAATAAAATTGAATAAAAATAGTTAATAATAATCATTTTACAAATTAAATGAATAAAATATATAGTTAACAGTATATACCTGCTGGTTAAGCGTTATCTCCAACAAATAAGAAGTTTAAATTAATTGACTAGAATGGATCCATTCAACAACACAAGCATTCTTGACATGCAAACATACTTCGAGGAGCGTATGGCCAAATTTGAGGCTTCATTGCAAAAGAAGTCTTCGCAGGGCACTGGTACTTTGGCTGAGGAATTCGCTTCATTCAAGTCTTTTGTGTTACTGGCCCTAAAATCATTCTCACAGCAACTTGACAAGGTGGCCCGGGAAGTAGATACAATGGAAATTCGCAGCCGCAGGAAAATATTACTGCTATTGAAAATTAGGTCGGCGTAAATAAAAGATAGAATTTGTAGCAGAATATTTCAATATATAATCCTTTACTATTAATTCATTCGGAAGCAATGTCTCTAGCTCCTGACACAGACAGACTGTCACATAGAATATAATAAATTAAGAAACAAACCATATGGCCAATAGGCGAGCGATACAAACCTTATTAGTTAAAACTTAAAGATATTTTTTTTTTCCTAATATTCAACACGCCCCCTCAAAAATTAATCGGTAGTTATACAAACAAAAATCAATTTAAATTTGCTACCTAACTAGATCACATATACTTCAAAATGCTTACTGGGGAATTACAATTTGGTCCAACATTCGTTCGAAGGTTGGGGAAAACCCAGTAAAACCGCCAACCAGACCAATTCAACTTAAGTTCTCAAATCAACATAAAAATTCAATTTCACTAATTGAATATTTTTATGTTTAAAATTAAATACATGAAATCTTGTATTTTGTCTACACACTTATTCACACTACTATTGTACACCCATTTTGAAACGTGATCGCAGGTAGTGCTTTTGTCAGTGCGTCTGCTATCTGTTCACCTGTGGGAATATAATTTAATGTTATTACATTTTTCTCAACTTGTTCTCGAGAAAAGTGATATTTTATGTCAATATGTTTTGACCGTTTGTGGCATGTTGGGTATTGGCTATACTTATACAAACATTATTGTCTTCATAGATGACAATTGGCACAGTGATGTGCATGTTTATACTGGCTGCTAAAGACTTAAGCCACAGTGCTTCTCTGACTGCTTCGAATAATGCCATATACTCAGCTTCAGTCGAAGAAGCCGCGACTGACGACTGTTTTCGTGTATTCCAGGAAATCGTGCACTGGTCAAAGAGCTTAAACAAATACCCGGTTATACTCTTTCTATCCTGTGTATCATAACCACCCCAGTCTGAGTCTACGTAACCACACAAAATATCATTGTATTTACACCTTATGTAACACAATTTTAGATCAGTTGTGCCTTTTAAGTACCTAAATACCCGTTTAAGACATTGCCATTATTTTTTATTATTTTTGTGTGTGTACCTACTCAGTATGTTTACACTGACGCTTAAATCTGGCCTAGTACATAGCATAATATACACAAGGCATCCTATGACGTTTCGACAGGGTGCGTCATATCTCTCCTCGGAGTTCAATGCGTCATAATTTAACTTATTTTCTGGAGGGGTTGACACAGGTTTACACTCATGCATATTAAACTTGGTCAAGACTGTTTTAATGTATGCACTTTGGTCTAAACACATTTGATCACCTTCTCTAGTGATTTTTATGCCCAGAAACAATTTTATTTCGTCTAACTCGGTCATTTGGAATTTGCTGATCAAATATCTTTTGAAATTACTCATTGGATTTAGGTCCACATTCATCGTTTTTTATAGTAAAAATCCATTTACAATCTACGATGTTTTTGTTTGGTGGTCGTGATACCAAACTCCAAGTTTCATTTTTATGTAATTAATTAAGTTCCTCCATTATCGCGCTTTCCCATTTACTTCTATCATTTCTATGCTTAATCTCTTCAAACTGCTTGACCCCAAAAAACCTTATCTAATTGAGCACCGTTTAAGATAGAACGAGCTTTCTCAGTAATGGTTCTCACCATCCGTTCAGAAACACCATTTTGCTGTGGAGTTCTAGGAACTGTTAAATGATATAAAATACCCTTTTCAGCACAGTAGCTTTTCATTTCAGCAGATAGGTACTCACCACCGTTATTGCAAAACAAATTTACTACCTTTAAATTAAATTTAGCTTCACTTTTTGCAACAAAGTCTTTGAACGCAGCAAATACGTCTGATTTGTGTGTTATCAGGTATGTAACACAATAATGAGTATATTGATCAATAAACATCACGAAATAATTTTTATTATCAACTGTTGTTGGAGTGACAGGACCACAGACATCAGAACTGACAGCAAATAGTGGTCGATTTATGTGACTTTTGTCCTTGGCGTGAAAAAACGGAAGCCGGCTCTGCTTTCCATTAATGCAAGCTTCACACAAATCATCATCCGGCACTACAGCGCTTAATTTATTTATGTTCTCAAACTACTCATGTCGTTTTATTTCTATAAATTTATTTTTACTCATGTGACCAAGGCGCTCATGCCATAATTTGTAATTATTTTGATCACTTGTGCATGCTTGGAAAACAGGACGACTAACGCTTACTGATGCCATCAAGTCTACAGAAATTTAATTGTTGGAAGACATACCTTTTATCACGGTTTTACCTCGTTTGCATATTCTCGTACCGTCAGTACCAAAAATGACAGTGTAGCCAGCTCGCTGCAGTTTGGAAACGGATAGCAAATTGTACGGAGCCTCCGGACAGTACAAAACGCCCTCCAAGCAACCCTGGACACCCATGTTGCTGTTAACCTGCATAGTACTACTTTTTGCAGCTGAAATTAATTCGCCATTTTTAGCAACTGAAATTTTCAGTGGTGTGTCTAAAACAACAAAGTTGGTAGCGCCATCTACCTTTCTTTCGATAATTAATTACATCGACGTCAATCGTTCCACGCTTGCTCATCCAATGCGAGCGATCCTTTTGTCTCCTTCGCTCCCCTCCCAAGGCACGCCTACAGAACAGTCGAGAATAATCCGTGTCGCGACGAACGCATGTACCGCACCGCTATATATTTTACTGCTCCCGGGATATAACGAGAACTAAACTACGCGCGAGTGTGGTAGAGTCATTTGGTGCAGCTTCAGGATTCCCGAAGACACCAGGAGGCTGCCATTTGTGAAGAAGAGGACTGATTTGCAAGGTAAGGCGTGTCCTTAGAATATACTATACCCAATTCCACTCCCTCTCCTATCTTAGTCGATAAGAACCCGCATCCTTACAGTCCACAATATTAATAATTTTCCCAAATCGCCTAGGAACGTACAAACATTCGGTTCGCCGAAACATTTTTTGATCCATACGAGTCGGATTCATTTACGTTTTATACGTAACCTCTCGTTATATCTCTATACCTAGGCAATTATAGCACCTAGCTATACTTCTACTCCATTTACATAACCGTCACATGGTTATTTCCACACGCATCAGTAGGTAATATACTTGTATGTAGCTACCTACTTACCCAATTATTATTTCTGGAACTATCATAGTTGTCTTGTAAATCTCATATTTCAAGCACCTTTTAATTCCACCGCCTTAAAGTGTTGCCTACTTAGGTAAAATAATAGGTACTTTAGGTATTCTTATTTTGATTCGGTCTTATTAGCTTACACTTACGTAAGCATGTCACAACAAAAGAAGCCACGCGTGTCGGAAGACAGAGAGCTGACAATCTTAGAATCAAAACGCAATATTTTATTTGAGCGTATTTAAAACATTTACGAGCGCTCAAAGACCGCCGCCGCTTCTGATAGTAATAGGGAGTCATTTCTCAGTTATTGTATGACAGTAGATAGTATGCGAACAGATTTTCAAAAGTTGTTAGACGATTATAACGCAAGATTGCTTTCTACTAATCCTGATGAAAAACCGAATTATCAGGCGTACACCTCATTCGAAGATCTTTATTGTATCATTAAGCGAATACAATCACAATTAGAGGGTAAATATTCGGCACAGCCCGTTTCAGCGGCTCGCACGCCGAGATTACCGCCAATCGAGATTATGTTGTTTGATATACGAAATTGGCCGTTATTCTATGCGAGTTTTAATTCCACAGTGCACGATAATGGTTCTCTGACAGATGCTGACAGGTTGTTCTATTTAATAGGTAAACTGTCACTGAGGGCCCAATCCGTATTTGCAGGTGTCACACCCAGTGCTGAGAATTATCAGGTCATATTTCAGTCACTACTTGATACATATCAAGGCACTCGCGTCCTAGCGTCTACCTACTTTGATCAAGCTTTAAATCTTAAACTGTCCGGTGCCGCGTCTGTCGCGAATTTCCATCTATTTATAGATAACTTTGTTACCGCGGTTAATTATTTTAGGAACTTAAAATTAAAAGATCTTTCCGACTTTATGTCGCTTCAACTCGCTTTAAAAAAGTTTGACACTGAAACAATTCGTGCTTTCGAAATGACAGAACGCAATAATAAAATACCTACACTAGATAGTTTTATTTCGTTCATCAAAGATCAGTGTCGATTATTTCATAATACGCATTCTAGTTCATCTAGCCCGTCTAATACTAACAACAGCAAACAAAGGTCGAATAAAGCGCGAAATAGTAATAATAACTCGGTCTCTAATCCACAATCTTACGTAACATGCTCGGAATCTAATAATAATAATTCACAGAAGTGTCTGTGCAGTAATATAGTGCACGACCATTTCTATAAGTATCCCGCCTTTAATGGATTAAATCTGACTGCTCGTTTCAAGTGCGTAAAAGATAACAAAGCATGCATTAATTGCTTAAGTATAAAGCATAAAACGAGTGATTGTTCTAGTAAGACGAGATGTCGTTCATGTAATCAGCGACACCACTCATTGTTGCACTTCGATAAAAGTAGTCCGTTGTCAAGCCAAGCCGCTAACCTTGACACACTTACGTCGCAAGTGCAGGCCACGATAACTGCGCCTCCCACGACTCAGAATGAAATATCGTTGTGTACGACATCCATCGCGCGGGTGACGCGCACACGCGGACGTCCCTCGCGCATCTATAATGATCAGCGCGGGGCCAAGCCGCAGTGTATGGCGTCCAAGACGGTACTGTTAGCGGCAGCGCAAGTTATCGTTTATGATATTAATGGATCGCCGCACGTGGTACGTTGTCTACTCGATAGCGCATCTCAGAGCAATTTCATAACTTTTGATTGTTTCAAACGCCTCGGATTGTGGAATAACTTAAAAAATACTGACTTAGTAGTCAAAGGAATCGGCGGGTCAGAAAAACATTGCAAGGGTTCCGTAGATATTAAAATACATTCGCGTTTTGATAGGGATATTAATTTTAACATTTCTTCGCTTATCGTGGAGCGTATCACGGACGCATTGCCGAACGCTAATGTAGACGTAGCATTACTCACTCACCTCGAGTCATTGCCGCTGGCAGACTCGGAGTTTGCGAATCTCGCAGACATTGATGTTTTGATCGGAGCTGCAATATTTCCGCATTTTCTACTAACTAAAGTGGTACGTAGTGAGCAATATAACTTACCGCCCGCTATTGAGACGCTATTTGGGTATGTGATTATGGGTACCGTACCTACGTTACATACTTCTCAATATATTACGTCTTGCTGTTGTTCTGTTCTTCAAGAAAATAATATTGATTCTCTTCTCAAGCGATTTTGGGAGCTTGAAGAGGTTACCGCACCGCCCTCGATGAGCCGTAAGGATCTCGAGTGTGAAGAACATTTCCGCGCTACCACTGTTCGTGACGACAGTGGCAGATACGTTGTGGCGTTGCCATTCTATGGTGATCCTTATTCGTTAGGCGACTCGTACGCTGCTGCACTAAGACGTTTCCATTGTTTGGAAAATAAACTTGATGCATCACTTAAGTTACGCAGCGCCTCTAATGACGTCATTCGTGACTACATAGATAAAGGATTTTTGAGTGTAGTTGTAAACGACGAAGGCAATTCTCTTCCCTCATATTATATCCCGCATCACGGCGTAGATCGCGAAGATAAAACCTCTACTTAACTTCGTGTGGTTTAGATGCTAGTTGTAAGATTACATCGGGTCAGTCGATTAATGACATTTTGCATGCCGGCCCTAATCTACAGGGTCATTTATTTAACATCATAATAAAGTTTCGTCTTTTCCAAATCGCTCTGTCAGCTGATTGCCGGCAAATGTTCCTCAATATCGGCGTTTGCGAGTCTGACCGTAGATTTCAACGGATTTTTTATCGTTTTAACAATAAGGAACCTTTATCTGTGTATCAGTTCAATCTTGTTTGTTTTGGACTCAAGTCTAGCCCATATCACGCGTTACGAGTTGTTCGCCAGTTGATCGCTGATGAAGGCGATCACTTTCCCGCCGCAGCAGCTGTTGCTACTTCCGCTTTGTATATGGATGACATTGCCTGTAGTGTCATATTCACTCCGCTAGCAATTTCGCTTTGTGAAGAGCTTATTCAGCTTTTCAAGCGAGGCCAGTTTGAGCTTGTCAAATGGACAAGCAGCTCTAAGGAGGTTCTCGCACGCATACCAGATTCTCATAAAGCTTCTCCAGACATTGAGTTTGAGAAGTCTGTACCGCATAAAGTTCTCGGTTTACGCTGGGACAAATCCTGCAATAGTTTTCGGTTTGACGTCTCACTGCCAGATGATAAGTGCACGAAACGCACTATGCTGTCCACAGTGGCTCGACTATGGGTCATAATGGGTTTAGTGCCTCCCACAATTTTGTACGTCAAGCTCTTGATCAAAGAACTTTGGCTATCAAAGTGTGAGGGGGATGAAACACCCCCTGACCATATTCTCGCCGCTTGGGGTCCGTTTTGTATTGAGCTTACCGCGCTCAATCAAATTACTATTCCGCGTCATCTTGGGTTGGTAGATGGATTTACCATCAACTTAATAGGTTTTGCTGACGCCAGCGAGCGTGCTTACGGCGGAGTCGTATATCTGCAAGTCTGCATTGGTTCTAACTACTCGGTGCAGTTAGTTTGTGCCAAGTCTAAGGTCTCGCCTATTAAAACCATTCCGGTTGCGAGACTGGAGTTGTGCGCGGCCCTTCTGCTGTCTTAGTTGCTCCGCAAGGTTCAAGACACAGTTTTGCCCCACTACCCTATTAATAAAATATACGCATTTTCTGACTCCAAAGTAGTGCTCGCTTGGATTCATTCTTCTCCTCCCCGCTGGCAGACTTTAGTCGCCAACCGCGTTAGTAAATTGATTAAACTTGTTCCTAGTACTTGTTTCAATCACGTCGCGGGTATTGAGAACCCCGCTGATTGCTTGTCTCGTGGTGTCACTCCACTTAATCTTCTGCATCATCTATTGCGGCATCGTGGACCTTCTTGGATTTCCCATGATCCGTCAGAGTGGCCCATGCAACCCTTTGACCACAGTGCAGAAGACGAAGATGTACCCGAACGGAAGTCTGTTTCTTATCCCGTGACTGCTGAGGTTGCGGAGTCTCCGATCTATGCACTCGCACTACGCATGTCATCGTGGTCTAAGTTACTCCGCGCCATCGTTTATGTCTGTAGGTTTCTTAGGCACCTACCTAATGGGACTTTTGTATCAAGTACTGATATCAAATTCGCAGAATGTAAGTTACTACGAGCTGTACAGGCTGTTCATTTTAGTAACGACATTCAAAATTTAAAAGACAATGTACCTTGTTCTCCCGCTATTCTTAGACTCAAGCCGTTTCTCGATGAACACGGCATGATACGTGTTGGGGGTCGTCTGTCAAATTCGGATGAACCTTATAACTACAAACATCCTTGCATTCTGCCGCGCCATGATCATGTTGTCGACGTTCTTGTTGATTTTTATCACAAGAAGCACCTCCATGCTGGTCCAGAGTTGCTTATGTCCTTACTTAGGCATAAGTATTGGATTTTAGCCGCTCGACGAATAATTCGTCACAGAATACATAAATGTAACGTCTGTTTCAAATTTCGTCCGCGTCCGACTTTCTCTCCCATGGCAGATCTTTCTAGCCAACACGTCAATCAAGTTGATAAAGCGTTTACACATACCGGTTGTGATTACGCAGGACCGCTGCAGTATACGCCAGTGCGTGGTCGAGGTGTTAAAAGCTGTAAAGCTTGGCTATGTATTTTTACATGCTTAACGACGCGCGCTACGCATATTGAAGTTGCGACAGATTTAAGCACGGTGTCATTCCTTGCAGCCTTTAAACGATTTCTCTCACGGCGCGGCCCTATACAGTGTTTGTATACGGATAACGACACTTGTTTCGTGGGCGCAAGCTAAGAGCTTGCGCCCACGAAACAAGTGCTTTACGCGACCTCTAAGTAAGAATAAGTTTAAGTTTCAACTAAGATAAGTTTCTCAGAGAAGAATATCGTACTCGTCTTCAGGAAGAACTTTCCATAGATCATATTGACTGGAAGTTTATTCCACCAGCATCACCACATTTCGGTGGAGGTTGGGAAAGCATGGTCAAAGTAATTAAAACGCATATCTTCAAAGTTATAGGTCAACAGATCCTCTCTTACGAAGAGCTTTTAACTGTCCTTGCACAAGTCGAGGCACTGATCAACTCGCGTCCGCTCACGGCATTGAGTAGTGACCCTGCAGAACCATCCGCGTTAAGCCCTGCACATTTTCTGAACACAGTGCCATTATCGTCATTTCCGGCTTCTGAAGCAGACTCTTCAAGCTTGCTCCAGAGACATACTCTGCTGGATAAACTCGTGCAGTCGTTCTGGCGGCGCTGGCGTGCGAAATATCTCCACCAGCTTCAGGCTAGATCCAAGTGGAATAGTCCTGCATCCCCTATACAGGAGGGTACGTTGGTCGTCCTAATACATGATAATGCTCCGCCGCTTTCATGGCCGTTAGCCATCGTAGAGAAACTGCATACTTCCAAGGACGGTATAACCCGCGTTATTACCGTGAAAACCGCGAAGGGGAGCTACGTGCGCCCTGTTGTACGTCTTTGTCCGCTTCCAACTCAGTGAAATCTAGCCTGAAGTTGGATCTACCTCTTAGTTTAGTATTTAATTTGTAGTTTCGCTATTATTGCGTTTGTAATTTTCGCTAAAGTTAATTTAGATTAATTTTATTATCATATCGCTGTCTTAGCCTATTGATGGGTTATGCGGTAGTACACCCAACATAGCTAAGTTCTTTTTTTTTTAAAGGCAACCCTTTAGGGCCGGCGGGATATGGTAGCGCCATCTACCTTTCTTTCGATAATTAATTACATCGACGTCAATCATTCCACGCTTGCTCGTCCAATGCGAGCGATCCTTTTGTCTCCTTCACTCCCCTCCCAAGGCACGCCTACAGAACAGTCGAGAATAATCCGTGTCGCGACGAACGCATGTACCGCACCGCTATATATTTTACCGCTCCCGGGATATAACGAGAACTAAACTACGGGCGAGTGTGGTGGAGTGATTTGGTGCAGCTTCAGGATTCCCAAAGACACCAGGAGGTTGCCATTTGTGAAGAAGAGGACTGATTTGCAAGGTAAGACGTGTCCTTAGAATATCCTATACCCAATTCCACTCCCTCTCCTATCCTAGTCGATAAGAACCCGCATCCTTACAGTCCACAATATTAATAATTTTCCCAAATCGTCTAGGAACGTACAAACATTCGGTTTGCCGAAACAAAAGTTAGCCAACAAGTCTTCTCTATCGATAATGTGATCCGAGGCGCCAGAATCTAGAAGAAAAGTAACTTTGTTATTTTTTATTCTTAATCAATCAATGCTTAATAAAACGCCAATTGCGTTTCAGATTCGCCGGTCATAAAAGCATACCCTGAGAACTCATTCGATGCTGATTGTTTAGGTATTTTCGCTTATCTCGTCAGATTGTAGTGTTCTTGGACCCTTTTGTTGGTTCATTCGTTTGAAATAGAAACAATAATTTCGTATATGTCCACAATGATGACATTTTTTTATGAACTTACCTCCTTCTTTTGTTTCATATTTTTATTTGACTGTCGATTATCAAATTTTCTTTTCATTAACTTTTCACTTTTCGTTTCAATGTGCAACACTTTTGCACTCATATCGCCTGACTCATTTTTCAACTTCACTTCATGATCCAATAACCTTTTTTTCACGAAAGCTAACGTCAGATTATCTTCCGATAAGGTTTCGATTGCTGTTATGATTCCGTCATAAGTCGAAGGTAGAATAAGCAATAAATGAGCAACCTTATCGGTTTTTTCAAATTTTGCACCAGCGGCTAGTAGCTCAGCGATGAGCTCATCGAACGTGGTAAAGTGTTCTATGAGCGGTATTTCACTCTTTAATTTTAACGACAAAAACTTTTTTCTTAACGCGATGCTCTTACGCTCATATAACGCAGCCAAATTTTTTAGAATATCTTTTACCGAAATGTTTGCCTTGGCAAATCCAAGGTAAGAGTCTGAAAGATATTCAATAATGACCTTTTTAGCTATGCAATTGTTTTTCTCCCAATTTTCGTCGCGTACTAATGGGACGTCGTCAATAACTTTTATCACATTCATTTCACTCAGCAACGCTCGGATACGAAATTTCCAAACGCTATACTTCTCGCCATTGAACGGTTTTATATTTCGTTTCACTTTGGAAGACTCCATTTTTCAAAAATAAATTTTCAACACAACGGATTTTACTCGCGTACACTGGGCCCATAACCTATTGAAAATTAGGTGGGCGTAAATAAAAGATTGAATTTGTAGCGGAATATTTCAATATAAATAATCCTTTACTATTAATTCATTTGGAAGCAATGTCTCTAGCTCCTGATACAGACAGACTGTCACATAGAACATAATAAATTAAGAAACAAACCATATGGCCAATAGGCATGCGATACAAACCTTATTAGTTAAAAACTTAAAGATAAATTTTTGTACCTAATATTCAACAACTGCTTCATGGTGTTGAGGAGCAGAAGGACGAAGACACGGTCAGGGCGGTGGCAGACATTGCAGCAGCGACTCAAGATTGACAATTTCAGCTCTGATAGTATTCGGCGATGCAACAGGATGGGATGTCCGACCTCTAGCAAAAAAGCTAGACCCATTCTTCTCAAACTTGAGGCTGTTGAGATGCGGGACCGCATATGGTTCTCGAAAACAAAGCAGAAGGGACCAGGCATCACGTTGTCGGAGTTCCTGACCCGATCAAGACACACCGCTTTCATGGCTGCACGTGCTAAGTTCGGGGTTGCGAAGTGCTGGACAAGAGAGGGCCACATCCACATACTGGCTCCTGACGGCAATCATCATCGCATAACATCCATTGGTGACTAGAGTAAGATACAGCTGCCGGAAGCAGAGCAGCCTGTGGCTCAACCGACCGCAACCAAAGCCAGGCGAGCAAGAAAGTAGGATTCCCATGATCTACATACTATGTCTGTGGGTATTTTACAATATTTACACTTTCACATAGTCTTAGATTTATTTATTTTTACATTTTGTGTGTATCACAAGAAATTTATTTACTATTGTCAAAGTCATTGTCAAAGTTGTCAAAGTTATCAAACTCTGAGCTCTCATCTGCCGCATAATTGCGTTTTGTTATGAACTATTTATGTATCTAGTGCGAACCGGAACGTTGCATTAAGGCAAGGTTCCGTTTTGTAATAGGTTTTCACTTTATTTTGTTTGTGATGTTTTAGATAGTTTAAAATTTTGTAAAATTTTAATGATGTCATCTGTCGCGTAGCTGCGTTGATATGAGCTATTTATGTAGGCATATAGTGCGAACCGGAACGTTGCATTAAGGCAATGTTCCGTTTTGCAGTATGTTGTTATTTTCTTGCAATGTATTGGACTGTTTGAGATTTCGTAAATAATCATTAACACGTTAACAGTGCAGATATAAATTACTAGTGAACACCAGCAGCTACGCCTGCAATTTTTTTTAAATTACCCGTTTTGGACGATCCCGTGGGAATTTCGGGAAATCCCTTCTTAGTGCAGCCCTACGGTCCCCAAGGAACATACATGCCAAATTTCAGCTTCCTGCGCCCAATAGTTTCTGCTGTAGCGTGTCTGTCAGTCAGTCAGTAACGCAAGGATTTTATATATTAAGATTAAAATACCCCTCACCTGCAAATATGTTTTTCGGAAATTTGATAAGATAAGCATAGATAATGATGATATAACATACGAAAAAGCAAAAATAGAATGCCCTTTATAATTTTTTTTAGTATTTGTCAGGTGGGCTACATGTGGTGCACTCACGTGCACGCTATAGATTTCGTGCCCCATATATGTGCCTCTCACGTGTAGGTACTTTGTTCTCATTCATAAAAATGTGGGTAGAATGGAACATTTATGCTGACCCATTAGACGATAACGCGCGTATGAGTAAAAGTTTTCAAAACTAAGTAAGTTTTTACGAATTCGTGACACTCCGGTCATAGCAAGTGTTGTCGATTTCTTTTATTTTGGTTATCATCTTGGTTCATTATGGAACCTTCGAGGCCGATATCTTCATTGCCTTTGACGGAAGAGGAGCTTGGTGGATAGCGATGGTTTTAGATGATGATTGGAGGAGTCAAAATATAGCTGTTACAATAATTAGTTCATTCGTTATTTCATCTTTTAATTAATTTTTTCTATAAGAAATTGGTTTCATTTCTTACCTCGATTGCCTGGCCACACTGACGAAATTTCGGTTGGTTTTTTGGACATTTTATTATATGGTTAATTTTTCATACGTGTATATCATAAAAACTGGCGCAGTTGGTACGTGCAAACTCAAAAAAAAGCATTCCATTGATATAGACTCGTGGCCTATTTGTAGTGCACGCACGTGTGATGATGTCTTCATAGTGGCCCACATGTGGTTCATGCACTGTGAACGCGTTAATTATATTGATCTTAAAATGCCCACGGTCTTGAATGTATCCTCTGTAACTTAATTATTTATGTTAGTTACACTTTTTGTTCTACGTGACTTTATTTCTTTGTTAATGCGTAACTGGCAGGTTGACGAACTATTGAATTAAGTTTTAATTTAACCCTTGATTTACCCGGTGACTTTACACATACATAATTTACCTGGTGGAGTCCACAGGACTCTCGGATATATAATAATTAATTGAACGTGAAAAAAAAACGTTTTTAAAATAAAACTCTAGTTAGATTTGTATATTATTTATTTAGTTTTATAATTTGGTAGGTTTTGCACTTCAAATTATGGAATCAAAGTCTTTCTTTGAGTAAGTTCTAAGATATGGCACGTTTTATAACTAAATTACGAGACCTAACTTTCAGTCTCTTTATTTCTATAACGAAACATTTTTCTAAAGTATTTTAAAGGAACATATCAATATAATAATAATCAATAAATAAGAAAAAAAAAATAAGATAAAGAACTAGATTAGACCAAAAAATTAAAACGTGTAACACCTTCTAGTCACGGTTGGTGACATAGTCGTTGCATATTTTGTTTGTACAGATAAGACATACAGGCTAAACACAAGTATGGCAAATACAAACAGTCTTTCGCTGAACAATCCGGAGCAGAGTTGCTGTCTGAAAACTGACAGTCATCCTCGAATTTAACACAATTTCATCAGGTTCTAGTCTTCATTTCTGATTCAGCACTATATTTTGTTGATCTTCATCGTTCTTGTTGGGCAATCAGCGTCACTGTGCTGTTTCACCTATTTATCCACCACTGACTCAGTACCTTCATCCATGATTTTTATGGTACTACCATATGTCATTGTATCAACTGAAAACAAAAAAAAAACATGGAAAAGAGTAGTACCATAAATAAATCAAAACAATAACCTTAATACCCCGGTGGAGTCCCACGGACTCCACTAGCCTGTTTACTTACCGATCGAAGCCTCGCACATCGACTGCCGCTCTATACTGCGTCTGGCGCGTCACTGCGTGAAGGTACTGAAACGCACAACTTGTTATGCCAAAAACTAACGGTTTTATTAGCGCTGGTAGTTTTCAATGGGGTCCCATGGACCTACCGGATAAATTAAGGGTTAAAAATAATATTTCTATTCATATATACATATTTATTGTTAGTATATATATTTATATATATTTGTTTATTTATATATTTTATATCCATTATTATTAAATGTCACATATTCTGTCAAATACCGATGATGAAAGCTTTCATTCTGCCTCAAGCTTTGATGATAGCTTTGTTAGTGTTCCATCTCTGGGAGACATTCTTCAGACTCAGTTTTCGGACGTACCCAAGCACTTTAATATAGTCCATATAAATGCACAGAGTATTTCTGCTCATTTCCCAGATATGCTGGCCAATTTAGATTGCAAGAATATACATGCCATTCTTGTGTCAGAGTCATGGTTAAAACCATGCCTCCCATCAACTTCTTATTTACTTCCAGGTTTCCAACTAATTAGGAATGATCGTGCGCTTGGCGGTGGTGGCGGTGTTGCCATATACTTACGTGCTCATTTTCCTTATCAGATAGTCTCTATGCCGTCACCGTCAAATGCGAGCGAGCATCTCTTTTTAGAAGTGGAACTTCATCACACCAAAGTTTTATTGGGCGTATATTATTCTCCTTCCAGTCGTATAAATTTCTTTTCTTCCTTTGAGCAAATCCTGGAAAACTTCACGCCTTCTTATGAACACACCATTATAATGGGTGATTTTAATACCTGCCTCCTCAAGCAGGACTCTCGAACTACGTCTTTTCGACGAGTTACAGAATCCTGCAATATGACAATTTTAAATCTTGATGCAACGCATCATTTTCCTAACACTTCTCCTTCTCTACTTGACCTCATTCTGGTATCTTCTTTTAATTATGTGCATAGGCATGGCCAATGCTCAG
Organism: Euclidia mi; assembly: GCA_944739405.2. Taxonomy (NCBI): domain Eukaryota; kingdom Metazoa; phylum Arthropoda; class Insecta; order Lepidoptera; family Erebidae; genus Euclidia; species Euclidia mi. The sequence goes on from OX123195.2 coordinate 30,109,271, forward strand.
CAGACGAATTTTCTTACCATGACCCTATCTATCTTTCTTACAATATACGCCAACCCAAGTCGAAGCCAAAGATAATTCTGCAACGCAATTTTGGTACCATGGATCAAGATAAATTGCGTGAGGATGCCAGTAACGTCAATTGGGAATCGCTGTTTTCCACAGATTGCGTCGACACTAACGTCCACAGATTTACAAACCAATTGCTGCAATTAAATGACGTGCACGCGCCTGTGCCTGCTATTAAAATTAAGTATTTACCAGCACCGTGGCTAACGGATGACATTAAACGGATTATGGCTAAGAAATGTGCCGGAAAGTCATTAATGAAGCAAAATTCAACTTCTTCAAATGTTGATAAATACGTTACTATCTGCAATAAGGTGTGTAGGAAAGCACAACGCCAACATATTCATAAATCCGTTGAAAACGGTGATCCAGCAAAAGTTTGGATATTTCTTAAAACTTTAGGGGTTGGTAAGACTCAGCAACAAACCATTCCTAATAATGTCAACATTGATTCACTTAATAAACATTTCTCCTTGTCCTCCAAGTTTGATGGAAATATTAAAAATAATACCCTGCAGCATCTTTCAACTTTACTAACGCCTGATTATTCTCCTTTCATCTTCTCGCAATTTGCCGCTTGTGATATTAAAAAGAGTATACTGGTAATTACTTCCAATGCAGTTGGTAATGACTGTGTCAGTCGTAAAATTATCCTTCCCATCCTTAATGAAATAATTCCCGTCCTATGCAATATACTTAATACGTCTATTTCCCATGGTGTCTTTCCCTCAGCGTGGAAAGAAGCACTTATTATTCCCCTGCCTAAAAAACCTAAGCCTTCTACTTTAACAGATTATCGTCCTATGTCCATATTACCGTACCTATCGAAAGTCCTAGAACGTCTTATCCATTCACAACTTAGTTCTTCCCTTTGTAAAAATTCCCTTTTAAATCCATACCAGTCAGGCTTCCGTCCAGAGCACAGTACCGTTACTGCATTAGTTCACGTTACCGATAATATCAGGCTAGGTATGGACTGTGGCAATCTAACGGTTCTATCCTTACTTGATTTCAGCAATGCGTTTAACACCGTAGATTTGCACAACATACTTGGTATTCTACGCTCTCTTAACATATCCCCATCGGCAATTGACTGGTTTCAGAGTTACCTGTTTGGACGCCGGCAACGTGTACGCATTGATTATACCTATTCCGCTTGGTCCAATACAATTGCAGGTGTTCCACAGGGTGGCGTGCTATCTCCTTTACTCTTCACTATATTTATTAATTCTATTTCAAACAAATTACTTTCATCCTACCACCTTTGCGCAGATGATTTGCAGATTTATACGCAAGCCCCCTTGAATAGACTAGCAGACGCTTGTACAACGATTGGCACGGACTTGGCGCGAATCTGTGATTGGACGCAGAAATTTGGACTCACAGTAAATCCGGACAAAACGCAGCTGATTATTATTGTCAGCCCAAGAATGGTGTCCAAAATTGACTAGTCTGATTTGCCAAGCATTAATTTAAATGGAAAAGACCTTCCATTTAGTAAACATGTAAAAAATCTTGGTATTGACATTGATGAGACCATGTTTTGGCGACCACAGCTACAAGAAACGAGCCGAAAACTTTTTGCATCAGCTAGATCTTTACGAAAGTTACGCAATTTCGTACCAACTTCCACTAAGATTGCGCTTGTACAGTCTTTGCTTCTACGAATCCTTGACTACGCTGATGTCAGCTATCTTGACCCCACCGAGGAGCAACTAAATAAACTTGAGCGTCTCCAAAATTTCCGTATAAAATTTATATTTGGGCTACGCAAATATGATCATGTCTCAGAATTCCGCAATAAGCTCAAGTGGCTACCGATTCGACTTCGCAGAAATACTCACATTCTCACTTTATTGTATAATATCTTGTTTAATCCTTGTACCCCCTTATATCTCAAGGAACGTTTTAAGTTCCTTAATGACACACATATAAGGTCCTTGAGGTCGTCCGAGGATTTGACGCTGGAAATGCCAATGCATTCCACAAGCTTTTTTGATAAGTCTTTTACTGTCCAAGCTGTACGCCTGTGGAATGGGCTTCCTTTAGAAATTCGAAGCGCAAAATCCCTTAAAATATTTAAAGCTATGTTAAAAACGCACTACTTTTCATCCATTTGATTACATAGAATGTGGTTATACCTGAATAACCACATTCTATGTTATCAAATGGATGTGTGTGTAATGGTGAATATTATCCCATTTTCGAAATTCCGTAGACCGCGCACAAGTGACTATTTTCCCTTTTTCGTTACAGCGCTATACTCGGTCTGAATTTACTGTTTCTTTGTATTACGTAATGTTTTAAATCCTTTGTCTCTGTTCTATTCAAATCATTGAACATTTCTTCATGCTAAAAATACGAAGCGAGTCTTAGAATCGTTAACCCGGAACAAAAAAATAATGTCAAATGCCACTCTTTTTTTTCGCGCGCTCCGTGATTACGTGCTAATCGTTTGCGTGTAATTAAATATTTTTATACTATGAAACATTTTTTTTTTAATTAATTCGGTGTAAATAGAACCCTTCTACAGTGAAAACCCATAAAATATGTATGTCATCGATTTACTATTAAAAATAATCCTGTTTAAAATACACAAAGTGTTTTTTTCAACGAGAGTCAATGTTCGCTGTTAAGTATAATAAATTAGGAACTAAATGTCAACAAAGAATTCATACGACTTGAACGAGTCATTCATAAGGTTGCACAAAAACATCAATTCAACTTACGTTACCGACTTATCAACTATAAATGTTTATGTTAGCGCGCCCATCTGGCGAGCGGCGGCGCGACATTTTTTAGAACATGAGCGGTCGGGCGAATTCGGCGAATTGGCGCTAGAGGTCAAGCGGCTATTCTACGTCACCTTACAACCATGCCAACACTACTTTTGAATCGCTCCAACGTCGTATATATAGCCTTTTAGTTGAAAGCGTAATTCGATAAGTTTAACGATCAATAGTGCGCCACAGAGTTCCAACCGAGGTAACAAAATCTTTTTAATGAGTAGAACCACCTTGGTCTTAGTGGCAATTATAGTTGTTATGTAATCACCGTGATAATTCGTTACTCTGCTGTAGACAACACAGGCATAGGCCTTTTCACTCGCGTCACAGAATCCGAGTATCTCAATAGATTCGTTTGTACACTGCAAACACCGTGGGACAGAAAAGTTATTGATGAAAGGAAGATCTTTTCTTATCATTTCCCATTCGTGAACTATCTCCGTAGGCAGGCGTTCATCCCACTCGACCTTGCTGACCCATACTTTCTGTAACAGTAGTTTAGCTTTTATTGTTGTAGGCGAGAGGAACCAAAGTGGTTCGTATAATTTGCTAATTTCTCCTAGCAGTATGCGTTTGTTGCGTTCTTTCTTGCAGGCAAGTGCCAATTTTAAACAAAGTTATCGTTGATTTGGTTCCAACTCATGCCTAAAGTTTTGTTTATTTGTGTTTAGTTCGTTGTTTGTCCTGGCGTGAAATTTATGTTCCGCTTGTCATGCTTTTGATCCGCGTCTAGATTTTCTAAGATACGAGCATCATTACTAGTCCATTTCCATAAATTGAAACCTCCTTTTCTCAGTAGCTCCATCATTTCTTGAACATTTTTTTTCGCTGACTCCAAGCTGTCTTGGCCATAGACTAAGTCATCCACGTAGAAATAGTTCTGTAAAGTCTTTGCAACCGCCGGGTAATTACCCTTTTCATCGTTTGCGAGTTGATGTAGTGTACGCATCGTGAGGTAGGGGGCGCTTTTCATACCGTATGTTACTGTACAAAGTTACCATTCCTGTAAAAGTTCCATCTGTGAAGATCGCCATATAATAGTTTGTAAGTTTCTTAGTTCTTCAGCCAGCCATATATTTCTGTACTTCTTCGCTATAGCAGACGTAAAGACGTATTTAAAAATTCTCCAATTAATTAACAGGGTAAAAATATCCTTTTGCAAATTTGGGCCTGAGTACATCATGTCGTTGAGACTGCTGTTAGTTTTCGTTTTGTAGGAAGCGTTGAAAACAACCCTCAGTTTGGTCGTCGTTGACTCTGCTCTCAACACTCCGTGATGTGGTAAGTAGACGTGATCGTGCTCCTGCTCTCTGCAGGGACACGTCTCATGTGACCCATGGCAATATGGTCAATCATGAAGCGCTTATATTCGTCGTTAAGGTTCTAGTTTGTTATAATTTTTCGCTCAAGCTGTAGAAACTGGGCTGTTACTTGAGGTCTTGTAGTACCTAAATTAAAGTTACCAGACTGTTTCATAGGCATCTTGACAACATATTCGCCACTGTCTAATCTCTTAGTTGTTGACTTGTAAAATTGTTCACAGTATTATTCCTCGCTAGTTAATGTTGTAGTTTCAGCAATGTCTTCACTCTCCCAGAAACGTGTCATATCCTCTATATTATTGAACGTAATGAAACACTTGAATGTTTTACGTTGCCGCATAAAATCCATCCTATTCTGGTTTGTTGAGCCACAGGGACGTTGTTGTCACTCCTCATAATTCCGTTCAGTGTTAGTTCCGAATAGACGTCAGCACCCAAAAGAAGATCGATTGGGCCTGACTCATTGAAGTGAGGATCGGTTAATTTCAAGCTTTGTAAATAATCCCAGTTTTCAATGGTAAAGGTTGTATTTGGCAAATTGCTCATTAGCTTTTTCATTACCAAAGTTTCTACGTTAAAGTTATAATCTGAATGAATGGATGTGCATTCAAAATCAATAAAACCTCTGCTCTTTGCGGAAAGTGACCCAATACCGGACAGCCGGACAGCCGGACACTACCGCGCTGACTTTCTTCCATGGCAATCTAACGGCCATGTTCAGTATTCAAACTTTAGATATGTAGATCTGTAGATTTTAGATTCGTGTTTGACATAGTTTGTATGGAGCTTATGTCAAAAACTGTCAAAAACGAATCTAAAATCTACAGATCTAGATTCGAATATTGAATTCCGTAGTACGACGCTGAGCTGCATCTTCCGATATCAAACTAACTTGGGAGCCTTGGTCCAGCAAGCCTCTTAAGGTAATGTAGTCCCCGTCTATGGTTTTGACTTTCAAAAGTACTGTCGGTAACAATACTTCATTTGTTTCGTTAGTTAGATTGTTAACTACATGGGAATTCGTGGATGATGGCGACGTGTTTGGAGTTGACCCCGATGTTGCTCGACGGTTCTCAGTTTCATGCTTTAGAGTATGGTGCGCTTTGTTGCATAATTTACATCTTTTTTGTGACATACATTGCTGTTCACCATGACTAAACAAACAGTTTTTGCATAAATGCAAGTTACGAACTATGTCATGACGCACCTGTGTGTTCATGTTTAGGAATTTGTCGTATTGCATTAACACATGATCGGTTTGCAGATTGGACAATTTTTGGCTGTAGTGAAGAAGGTTTTTTGCCTTAATTGTGGCTTGTTAAAGTACCTACGCTGACCTCGAAGCGTTATTCAATTTAGAATTATTTTTACGGACTTGCGATGTATTATTCGATTGTTTGTAAGGAATTACATTTTTGTTTGTATGGGACATTTTCTGTTGATTATTCTCTTGTAATGCCTCTAATGCCATACATTTCGATTCCAAGAATTTTGTGAATTCGTCTAGATCGGGCAGTTCTCTAGGCTCCTTCAGGTCTTTAATATATTCACTATATGAAACATTGTCTAGCTTCTGTATCAAAAGATGAACAATAATTGGATCCCATTTTGATATATCTACCCCAATGTTATTGAGCCCATTTAGGCATTCCTGCATGACATCATGCTGTTTTCTTACGGACGCTGCACTCATGTATTGAATTGTAGGATGATTCAGCATGGTATTCATGTAAGATGTAAAGAGAAGACGCTAATTATCATAGCGGGTTGATATCATGTCCCAGCAGGAAGAGTAGTTGTCGGGACTGATGCCTAGATGTTACACAAGTTTTTCCACCTCCCCTTTGAGCTCTGTTTTCAGATGCTGCATTTTCTGAGCCTTCGAGAGCGACGGGTTGTTATGAACACTCTCCATGTAGAGGTCTTTGAATGTCAGCCACTGATTGTAATTACCATAAAAATCTGGTATCACGATTTTCGGTGTTGCCTTCTCGTAGTACGCGTTATTCCATATATTATGTTGCAATTGCTTGCGTAGTGTCGTAAATGTTTTTTATAGCCAGAAATTTCTGTTTGTATACTGCATTTTCTTCTTGTAAGATGTAATCTAGTTCCCAGTTCGCCTTTTCTATGTGTTACCATTTAGCTTTCAGAATATTCAAGCTATCTTCCAGCTCCCACTTTTCCATTAACGTATCAAAGGTCATCTTTTCCACGGTACATTCAAACGCTCTAAAGTTGTGACATCGCATCGAGCGATGCACACTACAGCGCTGGCCCCTACCACTTCTCCTGCCGGCCGCTCCCCTCCCAGCGGCAAATAAATACAGCGGCGCGACAGCAAACCGCCCCTCTTGGATCCTGGACGCTGCCAAAGTTAAGTGCTGCCTTCTCTTCTGAAGGACCGAAGCCTCGTCAGCCTGCCTGCCTACCCTGCCCTGAGTCTTAAACTTAGCTCTAATCTAGTTGCTACCGGGTTATATTGTGTAACGCTTCCAAATAGAATATCTTGCAACCAACAAATAGTATTTAATTTCTCTCCATTACACATATCTACTACGTAACTCTACAGGCATATAGGTACCCACACCTAATAAACGTTCTTCTTCTCAGTCGTGTCGCTCTTGGCAGAGCGGTCGTGGTCACGTTGAGGCATCCTCATTGGTGGTAGTGGCGGATACAGCTCTTCGCACGATCTCCCGCCATTTCTCCCTGTTGGCAGCTTTCCTGGTGCAATTGGATACGCGGTTTCCTATTGCGGATTTCACCTGGTCAGTCCAGCGCATGGGTGACCTGCCGCGCGCTCTGGTTCCCTCCACCTTTCCCTGCACAACCAACCGCTCTATGGAGTCATTGTCCCACCTGGAGACATGCCCAAAATATTGGAGTATACGCGACTGCACCACGGCCGACAGACGCTGTGTAGTATGGACACGTTAGTGCGGAACTCCGTCCACGATATCCCGAGCATCTTCCTCCAGCACCACATTTCCAAAGCATCTATCTTCCTCTTTTCCAAGTCGCGTACTGTCCACGTCTCTGCCGCGTAAAGGAAGATGGGGAAAACAAGAGCGCGCACGAGCCTGACTTTAGTGGCTTTAGTAATATTGCGATTCCGCCATACTTTCCTCAACTTGTCCATCGCAGTTCTCGTTATGGCCATGCGTCGCTTAACTTCATCTACGCAGCCGCCGTTGTTTGAAATTAAAGCCCCAAGGTATACGTAGGTCTGAACCACGTCGCAGTTCGCAATATGAGTCACTTCGGGCGAATTGTCATTGACGCGATCCACGATCATAATCTTGGTTTTAGATCGGTTTATCTTTAACCCAAACTTAAGGCTTACGCGCTCCATTCTGAGAAGTAATTCCTGCATAAGGTTAGCGTTACTCGCAAATAGAGTGGTGTCGCTACAAAGTGGTGTGGCTACAAAATTGCGATTCTGCGTACCGCAAATTCGCAATTTTGTAGCCACCAATCGCAACACCATCGGTCCAGTTTTCGAGAGTGATTCGCATTATAAGCTCGGTATAGACGTTAAAAAGTAAAGGTGAAATTATGCATCCCTGTCGCACACCCGCACTTGGATGGAAAGTAGCTGAGAGGAGGTCATCTGTCCGCACTGTAGCTGTTCCCCCTTCGTAGAGCTCTCTGAGCAGTTGTACGAGGTGTTGTGGTGTGCCCATGTCCAGTAGTGTTTTCCACAACGTTGGCCATTTCACCGAGTCAAAAGCCTTGGAGAAGTCAACAAAGCATATGTATATCGGCTTGTTGAACTCTCGAGCTTTTTCTATAACTTGGCGAACGATGAGAATCTGTTCACGGGTTCCTTTACCCTTCACAAAACCGGCTTGTTCCGGCGCAATTTCTCTGGACAAGTATGCCTTCAGTCGCTCATTTAAGATGTGTAGCATTATTTTGCTAGCGTGTGTTATCAAGGCAATAAGTCGAAAGTTGCTACACTTCTTAGTGGAACCCTTTTTATGAAGCGGAGTGAACACTGTATGAGCCCATTCACAAGGCCATTTGTTACAAAGTTACAATATTGCTGTCGTAGAAGATCCTGTTGCTTTTCAGATGTTTCTTTGGTTTCGCAAGGTGGCACATGGAAGTTGATGTCACTGAAAGTAAACCTAGAGGGTTTATTTTCATTTTCCTTCTTTGGTGTTGTAGGAGGCAAATCTTTGCTTGAGCTGTTACCAGGCAATTCCGCTTTCCGTTTCATCATATCATGCAAAACGTTTTCATACATATTCTTTGTCTCATTAAAAACATTTTCCGTAAAGTATGAGATGTCTGTTACGCCAGATTCTTCTAAAAGTTGATGGTTGTGAACGATTTTCTCCCATAGACTATTAAGCCGAGAAAGACGTTCTTCCAAGTACGCTAAGGTTTTCCTATCAGGGCTATCCTTTTTATAGTTAATGCATAGTTGTTTCAAGTTGTTGATGATAATTTCTTGTTGGTTGATAAGTTCCTCAATGCTCTTGCCCATTGTTGTTTGATGTATGTATTAAGTTGAAGTTGAAGTATACGTTATACTTGGAGCACACGTAGAGCTGTGTAGCCGCTGGTACTAGTCCAGATGTTTAGCTATATATCAATAAGTATCTTAATGCTCTTACCGAATCGCACCTAATTACCTTTCGAAGGACCACTCTGTATGGTGCAGAGAGTCGAGGTGTTTAAGGTTAGAGTTAGTTTGGGTTGAGTTGACACAAACCACAGATTACACTTAAATCACAGTTTATTTCTAAAGTTATTGTGAATATTACACTTGTAACGATTTAGATACGAATCCGCGGCGATCGATGTATTAACTAACTATACTTCTGATAAGGTAAGCGTTATACAAGAAAAGTAATGTAGGTCGCGCATGTAAGCAAAATGCGTACGGAAGCTAAACGTCTGCACGTTAACCGTACACATTGACTTTAACACATTTATGTATCGTCCCGTTACAAATTTGCATCAATATTTCGAAGTTATTTGCATCGCTCTAATTAAATTCATGTCGAAATGTGGGTGTGATATTACACCTCTGCCTACCCCTTCGGGGATACAGGCGTGAGTCTATAAAAAAAATATCACGTATAATTACAATTAGTTTCACAGTGGATACTCTATTAAAGTAATTAAGGTGGCTGTTGGTCAGTGGTGTAATATAATTTGCAGTTAATATATTTATTAACTGTATACAGCTCATCACAGTTCTAGCGTTATCCCAGTTGCAACCCAGGGTCGGTTCAGGTCTAACCGGATTTAACTGAATAGTTGCTTTTCCACAGTGCGACTGCCTGGCTGACCCCCGCAACCCAAAGGGATAGCGATATTTCATGGTTTACACTAGTCGTTTATTCAGAGGTATTTACTCCCTACAACGACCGTCAAAGAAGACTGACGGCTTATCGTGCTGTTCGACGCACGGGGCAAGTGATTGTTGGCCATTGAATACGCACCTAGCCCCGAAAAGTTAGTGGTCTTGGGATAGAGCGAGATACTTTCTGCATTGCAGTTTGTTGTTATCTCCATCAGGTTTTCGCTGGCTACAAAGTTCTCTTATAATCTTATAATATACGAGAGCATGCCGGCAGGCAGCTTCGCCCTCACATACTGTTTTGATTTAACCGCTTTGTCCCGATCCCGTGAGAACTTCGGGCAATCCTTTCTTCGTACACCCTTACACCACCGTCCCAAAGGAACATACATGCCAAATTTCAACTTCATGCGCCTTATAGTTTTGGCAGTGCGTTTCTATATTCGCATTAAATTTTCTTACCCCAAAAAAATAGATTATCTTTAATATGACACTATAAAAAATATATAGTTTACTATATTATGTACTTCTTATCGGTTCTTTGATGGAGCACAAAATCATGTTAGAGTTGCATGACCAAACAATATTATCATTGAAGTAAACATTGCCCTCCCGTAGGATCTCTACCTTGTCGTGGTGAGGGGTTCAGTAATCGTGGGTGATGTCCAACACCCACGGTGAAGCTAAGCGGGATCCCGGGAGGGGACGCTCCACGTGGGCATGCGTGGGGCCTGCGTAAGATGCGTCCCAGGGTGCGGGTGCAGGGGACAGTTCTGTCTGTCCCTCGCAGTCGGGTGCGGTCGCGGGAGGAGAGGTGTGTCGGTGTTGCGTTGCCGCGCGCCCTATCTCCCGCGACCAAATTGGGGCGCACCATCGTTGCGTCGCGGTGGGGCCACAGAGGAAGAGGAGATGCGGTGTTGCGTTGCCGTCCTCCCTATCCTCTGCGGCCGCTGGGTGTTTTGGCGGCGGAGCTCAACATCTTCATCCGCCGCTAAGGGGGTTTCGTTCGGGGCCCGCCTGACCATCTGGCGGGCCAATACCCGTCGGGGGAATAGCTAATAGGGGGAAGTAGCGAGGAATGCTTCGGTGAAACCCTACCCTCCGACACATGGGTACATGAGGAGCACGGGTTGGTTTTTAGTCAGTAAGAGTCTGACAGTTCCCTTCGTCCTTCCCCCCAGGGCGGAGGGACTCCATGAGGATTTTCCAACCCGACGACAAAAAAAAAAAGTAAACATTGACACTTTCGAAATAAATATTATTTTATCACTTATTCATAGTAAGCTTCTCTTTGACGGCCGGTTGGCGTAGCGGGAGTTTAAGCGACTGCTACGTCGAAGGTCGCGGGTTCGATTCCCGCTCAAGTCAAACATTTGTGTGCATTAACATGGTTGTTTGTCTTGGTCTGGGTGTTTCTATGTATAATATGTATGTATTTACAAAAAAAAAAGTATGTATGTATTTGTATCCATTATCTAGTACCCATAGTACAAGCTCTGCTTAGTTTGGGACTAGATGGTGTTGTGTGTATGTGGTAGAATATTATTATTATTATTATTTATTTTAGTATGGCCTGAAATTTTTGTGGGCTTTTGACGACGAAAATAATGTGGTGTTTATAGTGCCACAATTATGTGAATTATACATTGTTATATAACTTCATGCCTTCTTATCTCCGAAGGGGTGGGCATGTAACGCACCCACACTTCGACAGTTATGTTTCCGACCCAATGTAATAGAGGGCGAACCATAGTGGGCACATAATAAAGCGAGCAATTGAACACTTTTAATCCCTACACACATAACTTCGAAAAGTCAAAGGTGTGTGCCTGGGGTACCTGGCTTTCATTTTGCATATGATAGCTACAATCATGAGAAAACTACGTACATTATGTAATACTATTATACCACGCTATTTGTTTTTCAATTCTTAATATTTTATTGCACTCCATAAGCTACATAAAGGTGTACAATTTCACAGTAAAAGATAGATTAAGAACCCTGTAGAGCACGGCAACATATAATAAGGTGTGAGTGTGTGCCTTTGCCGCTGTCTTATGACGGCGATTCAAGTCACGCTATGAGCGTTACAATACCAAGCAACCGTAGCAGATGAACAAAAAGTAAAGACCGCCTGAAGGAACCGAACGATATGATACGACAGTTCGACACGAGATGTGGTGGGTAAAACCACGGAGCAAAGCGAGTCCTACATATATTGTAAAAATGTGAACCTTTTATTCAATTTAATTGATATTATGATGTGGAGTTTAAAACAAGTGTCGAACATCGTTTGCTTATTCAATATATCAAATGCATACTAGTGTATGTGTAGTAACCCTGCCATGTTTGTTTAATGCAGTTACCTGCAGTAAACAAACATGGCAGGGATAAACACTTAATTGTTGGTGGCACCCACATTAGGTATGCAATAGGTGCGACCAAGGCTCTAGCTTGGCGCATTTCTGTACTTATAGCACAGTCAAATAATACTGTGCTTATAGTGAGCTATTTTCTTGTTTCGTCCTTTTTAGACCCCCTTTTTGACGTAGTCGGATTATAGTTTTCAAACTTTTTTAAGACTTAAAATGAGTGTTCAGCAGTCTGTTTCGTTGCTGGGGGTGGCTTATGTAAAATCCTCTTACCACCATAGTCCATATCTCCGTGCAGTAAATCAGCAACGATTTTTTAACAATGCCACGCTATGTGGGCTGTGCCCTTTATCTGGCACATCCTCTGGGATCTGCCTCGACGTCAACTCGAAGAAGCAACGGACACAATGATAAGAATTTTACGATCTTGAATAACTCTAGCAATGGTTAGTATATCTCATTTATAGAATTAAATTATAATGTACTAGAGGACACCAGCAGCTACGCCTGCATTTTATTTAAATTTACCCGTTTTGGCCGATCCCGTGGGAATTTCGGGAAATCCCTTCTTAGTGCACCCCTACGGTCCCCAAGGAACATACATGCCAAATTTCAGCTTCCTGCGCCCAATAGTTTCGGCTGTAGCGTGTCTGTCAGTCAGTCAGTAACGCAAGGATTTTATATATTAAGATTAGACACTTTTTAAAAGTATTTGCAATGGTAAATTGGTAGATTGCTACTGTAATGTTATTTGATAATCTAAATAATTGTACTCAGAAACTATGGTCCAAGTATTTTAGCTCTAGGTATTTGTACCTGTTTCGTTCTAAAGTTCACTTTTATATCTGACTCTAGGAACTCTTTAACAATGTTAGAAAATATATTAATTTTATTTTCCAGGTTTTTAACAAACAAGCTAAGAAAATATTCTTAGCTTGTTTGTTAACAACAATCAAATCTATTCTTTAAACTTATACTAAGATCACGTCATAACAGCTACACCTACTATATTTTATCTTTTATATGTATTTTTAGGTGTCACCGGAGGATATTCTTTGTCAAGAATGGTATACTATACTAGAAAGAGTATCTCTAATCTTGTCAAGTGGCAGTAACAATTTGAACGAGATTATGGATATCAACAAGTGATTGACCAATAAAACTATTTATTTCCTATAACCAAGCATTTTCATTTTCTGTTCCCTACAGCTCCTATACCCACAAATCACATACATTCAGCATGATCTTCCTTTCTTTATTGTTATAGCAATAGACGAACGTGCCTGATGGTGAGTGGTTATCCCGGCTCATAGATATACATGGTTTTGTGTGGAAACGCAACCAAGCCAATCGCGAGTATGGCAAAAGGAATAGGTGGAGGATAAGGGGAAAGGAATGGGACTAACGGCACTAGCAAAACATAACGGGATATGTAATATTATTTTACGTCAATATTCTGACAGAGGATATATTATTTTGAAGTAGTACTTCTTCAGTCGAGCCAGCCCATTCCTGCTGAAATCAGCAAGGTTGTGCTACCTATAATTACTTTTTGTTGGCTTAAAAGGATTCAAATCATATTTACATAGAATGTTTTAAAGCCGCCTACATCGATGTGGGTATTTATTGTATGATGTGTTAAAATCACGATAGTCTAAAATCACCTATCAAATCATATATATTGTTAGAATAATTATTTTGTTGTTAGATTTGTCACAAAACTAACCTCAAAACTGTACAGATAATCAAATATTAACAAAAACCCCACAAAACAAATGGATATTTTTTATGTCCTATGAATGAACGATATTACGACGAACGACAATAGACCCTATTTTTTAGCCAATTTAAACTATCTTACAAAAAAAATTATACGGAACTGCAGTCCATACAAGAATGGGCATCGTTCTTTAAATAACATTCAATATCGGATCGGTCATTTTGTTAAAATGAACATTTAGTGGTACGAGTACCTCGTTTAACATCGGTTTTATTCAAAAGACTTATTTGCATGCATTAACGCTAACGATTAACTGCAAGTGTTAATCCAATTAAGTGGTTTTAGATATAGACTCTACACCCAACTTAATCGTAATAACTGTTCAGAGTTCCAATGGCAGTCGTTCGCGGAAATGCTAATAATTTGTCAAATTTGGCTTACAATTAGGGCTCCAAGGCTAAATTCTTGGATGCAGCCACTGTTTTTTACTACAGTATGCGAGTCCATTTCAAACTTGGAGGGCTTATACCCTCAATTTCTTTTGGCTTTCAGCCACACAAGTGTATGTACATAACTTCATATTATAAAACAAACAAAACGGGATCCTGTCGTTTCGCCGGAAAGATTTTGACAAAATTTCATTACCCAAACAAATTTTAGCAACCTTTTTTATACCACTGCCATATTTCGAATGATTTTAGAACGCATATTTTTATTTGGTCAAATTTTTACTTGACAAAATATTTCCAAGTATAATATCATTATGGCATTTTGTCTTTAATCAAATGATTTTTTACAGCAAACAATCTTCAGACAATAAACGTTTGGTGATATTAGTTTATTTATGGAAGTAGTAAGAGTAGGTTAATTATTAAAAAAATGGTTGGTTAGGTTAGGTTAGAACTGTGACCTCCTACGCACGAGCCGAGCGAGCGAAGCGAGCGGTGCCGCGGTAGCGGTCGGCGAGTGCCAGAAACGACTTGCATTATTAGAAAAAAGATATTGTTTTTAGTAGGTCACCTAGGACTGAACTATTTAGATTAGGATAATTATTGATTTTGCGTAAAAACTGTTATTCCAACTGAATTGACTAAATAAAAAATGTTTAAAGTACTAGTTGGTAAACAAGTTATAGTTTAAACGTTTATTACCCAAACATTAGGTTTGCGTTACAATTTTTTGTGAATAGATTTTTTGCTAAGTAATAATTTGGCAAATGAAATTATGCGAAAAATTGTTTTTGGGAAGTGAAAATTTGTCAAATTCCTTTCCGTCAAACAAGGGAGACCCAAACAAAACATTTAGAACCATTGTGAGAACAAACAAGCCTCATGAGAACGTTTGAGTCGAAAACTTTTTAAACGACCACTTGTTTTGGCTTTTCACACGTTATCTCATGAGGCTCAAGTGTTCATATCCCAAAGGTCTTCAAGTGTAAACTTACGTACAAATACATTGATGTCAATTAAAAAAAATACAAGGGGAACAATTGTGAAATAGTGTGTAATACACTTTTACCTGCCCCTTCAGGGATAAAGACGTGAAGTTATGATAATTATGCTATGTTATGTAAAATAGTCGAGATTCAAAGTTAGTGTGCAGTCGACAGTCGCCCTGTTTATTATTCTGCACAGATCACAAACGGGCGCCAGTTTTTAGTTTTATTGTTGTATATAGCTTACTGTTAACTGTAACAAAACTATAGTTTATCAATACATTTATATATTATAGCCTATAATACAGTATATCGTGGGTATAATGGAAGAACTAAATAACTCAGATTTTGGCCAAATTGACCTTTTACCATTTTCGTGAACCCCAAAATGTGCCGCATCTTTTGGTCTAACATACATTCTTATATCTTAACCCAGTCCAAAAATAAAGCCATTTTTGTGATTCAATTGTAGAAATAGATATGTATAAATAAACATTAAATATTAGTAGAAAAAATGAATAACTCTATAAATAAATGAACAACTGTGACTTCTGATCACTTGAGTATGAAATGAATTAGCTAAGTTGAGTTATTTAGTTCTTCCGCGCACGAAAATATTTTAATGAAACTAGTCAAGTTGAAAGGAAAACTAAACAACTTGAGTTATTTAGTTCGGGCATTAATGAACGTTCTTTCGTTTTTAAATAAGTATTTTTATTTATTTCTTCTTCGAGAAAATATAAATTTATAAGAGATTCCAATCAAATAAATGTCAATAAGTGAAGTTATTTAAAATTTATATTTATAGTATACGCACGTTAGCGAAGTTATCATGTAATTCAGTAGTACAAATTAGTGCAAAATAATGTAAACCTATAGATTAACCATTCTCAAAGTGCGCTCCGCAGAGCGCCAGGGCTCCACGAAGCACCAATTAAAATACAATAACTAAAATTTAACTAAATCACTAGGTAGCAGAATACAGCAAAATGGTAAATCTATACAGAGCATACTTTTTCATAGGTTATTTAGAAATCCGAAGAGTAAAACCGGCCGCTGTGGCAGGCTTTTGTGGACTACGAAAATGCCTTCAACTCCATTGAAACTGGGCTGTCCTGCAATGCACTGCCTACACTACATGTCTCTCAGAGAGCTATGAAAAGGACAATGCTAGGGATTTCGCTGATTAATAATTTCCGGCACGAGATTATCCGACAGAAGACCAAAGTAACTGACATAGTCCAGGGTTATAGCAAATTGAATGGGGGAACTTATGGTATGTCGATTAAAAAGCAGGTTCTTAAATTAACGCCACGCCTCAACAAGCGTATTGTTGGCCGATAGAATGGGTCTTGTGGCATACCGTGGGGAGGTTCACCTCTAGGAGTGATAGGCTGATGAAATGAATTAAATGAGAAGAAGTAGTTAATATTATAATTATTTGACCATTACACGCCTTCTTCCTATTATGAAAGCCTAAAGGTGAGAAAATAAGTCGCGTGATAGCGAGCAAGGCGTGACGTGGCAAACCGATACTCCAAAGAGGTAGACATAAGTTGTAATAATTACACCCACATTTGGCCATGTCATGCATTTTAGGTCCTAGTTAAAAAGGGGGTCTATTGACGTTGCCGGGCACATTGCCAGACTTCGTTCTACTACTGAGAATTTGGAAAATCAGTTACACTCTTACCTAACCCGGGTATTGAACGCAAGACCTCTCGATCAACAGACGCATAGCTTATTTACTGGGCCACGTAGGCAATCAGTGACAAAATAAATATAAAGTATACGAAGATTTACGTCAGTAATATAGTCTTTTCTGCAAATGTGGACCTTTTTGCACAACTTCTACCCTCAATTTGTCTAGTAATAGAGCGTAGTATGCTGCTGTAATAGTTATTCCTTTCGATCTCTCCATGAACATCCCAAAAAACAGTCAGCATCACTTTCCCAGCTGAAAAACGCCTTTGTCCTTTGTATTCGGTTCCTCCTTAGCAATTTACTATTTGGAATGTATGTATTATTGAACGATTTTAAACTTTCGCGATTAGTATACATTATACAAGGTTATATAGCGGGTCTTACTCGCGATAAATCTTATATTTAAGGCATAAATACCTCGGATTTTTGCCAACGTTTCGGCTGACTTGCTTCAGCCGTGGTCGCGGCGGGACTGGTGAGCTCAGCGCCGTCCTTGTGTTGTGCGGGTTTTGGCACCTACCCTCACTGGATTTTTATTTTTGTTTTTAACTGCACTGTCGGTACCTCGACACACTGCACTAATGACGTCTACACACTTTTGAGCTGTATCATTACGGCGGTGTTTACACTTATTGATGACTGGATTCCAAGTTGTTGATAATCTAAATCCATCCTCCCGGTTGAAATTCTTGTGTTTTTTGATTTCAACCGCTTCACGCACTATCCTGGAGTAATAGTGACATCGGTGGACAAGACCTGTGGTTGATGTAGTTCTATCCAGTAAACAGAAAACCGACACACACTGACAGGTATCTCAACGCGTTTTCGCATCATCACCCGCGACACTTGGCATCCGTTGTGACGTCCCTAGTGAACAGGGCGTATGACCTCTGTGACCCTGAACACTTAAACAGTGAGCTCTCACATGTTCAGGAGGTACTTAGACGTAACGGATACAAGAATGAGATACACCGTCTGAAGAGGAGGGACCGTAAACCTGAGGTGAGCAGGGTGCCGGCTTACATGCCTTACCTAAAAGGAGTAACGGACAAAGTTGGAACAGTACTAAAGAAATACTCCATTAAGACTGTATATAGTCCGCTTTCCAAGATAGCACACAATCTGTGCAGCCCAAAGGATGTAATTCCTTTTCAGACACCTGGCGTCTACAAGGTCGATTGCAGTTGTGGTAGCTCCTATATCGGACAGACCAAGCGAACAATTGCGGAAAGGGTCAAGGAACATATCGCAGCTGTGAAAAATCGACAAGTAAATAAGTCCGCTATAGCTGAACATTTATTGGAGTCTGGACCAAACCACTGGATAGAACTACATCAACCACAGGTCTTGTCCACCGAACGTCACTATTACTCCAAGATAGTGCGTGAAGCGGTTGAAATCAAAAAACACAAGAATTTCAACCGGGAGGATGGATTTAGATTATCAATAACTTGGAATCCAGTCATCAATAAGTGTAAACACCGCCGTAATGATACAGCTCAACAGTGTGTAGACGTCATTAGTGTAGTGTGTCGAGGTACCGACAGTGCAGTTAAAAAAAAAAACAAAAATAAAAATCCAGTGAGGGTAGGTGCCAAAACCCGCACAACACAAGGACGGCGCTGAGCTCACCAGTCCCGCCGCGACCACGGCTGAAGCAAGTCAGCCGAAACGTTGGCAAAAATCCGAGGTATTTATGCCTTAAATATAAGATTTATCGCGAGTAAGACCCGCTATATAACCTTGTATTATGTATTATTGATTTGGGCGTATAATGGTGTATCCAGGTTGCATCTACAGTCATTAATTATACCAAAACTTGGATCATAGGCCTAATCTAGGCAAAGAGATCATTAAAAAAAATTCATTCGAACGCGGTTTTAGTCTTAACGTGAGCAAACGCGGCACCCGTCGCGCTGGGAGCTTGCTTATGCTTAAATCTTGTTTCAATATGTAGCTAATACATTTGTTACTCATTTTCATAGCCTCTGCTATCTCTTTTACTCAATTCAGCGGTCGTCTAGCACCATTTGGTGAGTGGAAATTTAGAGAGGTTATCGTCAGTTTTGGACGTCGCGGACCTTCATCTGTTCCCTAGCTCTTACGACCAAGTTTAAATTCAGCTGCCCAAAATTTCATTGTGTTAACTGATGGAATAGAGAGGCAGTGATAGCCTAGTGGAGGTACCAATGGCAGTCCATCCAGAGGGTATCGGGTTCGAATCCACAGCACGCGCCAATGACTTTTCAAAGTAAAGTGCGTATTAAATTGTTAATTATCGCTTGCCCCGAGCCTCGGAGCACGTTAAACTGTCGTTCCTGGCTGTCACGATGATCTTTGACAGTCGCTACGGGGAGTGAGTACCCTCAAATAAACTGATACTGTAGACCAGTGGAATATCGCTATCCCTTTTTGGTTGCGGAGGTCAAACGGCAGTCGCTCTGTAGAAAAGTCGATATTCTGTCATATCTGGTTAGACCAGTAAGCGAACCTCGGGCTCTAAGACGTGTAAGTCTTGGATGCAACCGGAATAACGCTAGGGCGATGATGATGGAGCCGAGAGTCCCCATAAACAGAGGTTTAATCAAATTTAAATGGCGTCGGCGTATTGCCTTTCAAAAACAAAAATTTAATAACAGCTCGATACAAAATTTCCCATTTACACAAAAAACACTCAATCGTATGGCTGTCAAACAGCAATTACTGGTACAAAACAGCTGAAATGTTGGTGGATAACTGCCACAAGTCTTGTACAATTGTACTCAATTACATCTACAACACTTTTTTTTTGGCTTCTGGCAACACTGGCGGTATAACGTAAAACTGTATTTCTCCCAATAATTTATTAGTTTTAAATCTATTTAATTCATATTAATGTGCCTAATTTGGTAATTCCTTACGTAATAAGCTGTGATAATTATAATAGTCGTATAATAACAGTGATAAGTGTTGTTCATCAAGTTGTAAAAGTTTTGCAAATTCAAGTAAGTCAACTGTCAAACTAACGTACAATTTTATAAAGAATTTGCATTATTTCTACAATAATAGCTAAATTTGAGCCAATTTGAGGTGAGTTTACTTCTTATTTGACTTTCGTACACCTTTTACACAAGCAATATACCAAATTAGCATATCACAATTTACTCAAACAATTTTGTTGGTGTCTTGCACAAACCTCAGTGACCTTTCTTGCTTTGTTTATTTACTTTTAACAAGATGATGACCAGAAGGGCACGCCAAGACGATGAGAAATTACAGGTGGCCCTTACTGAACTAAAGAAATATAAGGATTTGTGTCAGTCACTACAAAGTGAACATGAGGACAATGAGAAGGAAATGCTACAGATTTTAGGGAAAAACTCTCAGCTTAGGAGTGAGATGGCAGAAATGCACACTAATTTAGTCACTTCTTTAGACGAAAGGGATAGATTACAAAACATTGTTATGCAATTTGACAGGTGCAGTGATGAATTTGAGAAAGCTCTCAAACGCATCACTGAATTGGAGGGTCTCCTAAGTGAGGCCAATAATCAAATAAACATACTACAAAGTGCAAACCAGACTATGAAATCAGTACAACACAATCGCTATTTGATGAGCTGGTTGGTAGCGCTCCATGCATGGTTTCTGCCATCTCCGATGATAGCAGTAGAAACATAGTGACTATTGATTTAACAGAGTCTAATTCATCTATTCAGTCATTTAGAAAGATGAAAGCCTGTAATAAATTGAAGAAGTATGTTAAAATTAATAAATTTATCAGGAAAAAGGAAAAATTGTTAAGAATGTACAAGAAATCAAATATTAATGTAGATTATTGCAAAAAATATGTTAATTTAAAGGAACAGATGTCAGTATGTTTAGCTAAATTAGATTCTAATCTATTAAAGTATGATGCTGATATTCATTGTTTGCAAATGGAGATTGACAGTTTACAAGAATCATTGTTGAACATGACAAAGAAATATAATTTATCGCAAAAACAAATAAATGAGCATATCTTGGCAATGGATGACTTAGTGGACTTGTGTAAGTATAATGAGCAGAGGCTCCAATCTCTTACCAATAATAGTCATGGCAATGAACATAGCCAGATGCCACGGAGTCATTCACAGCCAACTACATTGAATTATTGCCCTGATTTGTTATCACCGTCTGATGCAGCGGGTAACAGCACCATTGATTCTAATTTTGGCACTTCCTTCTCACCCAACATTACAAATACTGACAAACTATTAATGTTTAGTCATGAGATAGGGAAAAACATGTGCCAATTGTTGCGGCAAAGGACAGGTTTGGCTTTTACTAACATATGTATGCCTGGAGCAAATTATACTCAAATAATGCAATCTATTTTGTCTAAATCATACTGTCCTGAAACAACAATTATTATATTTATTGGGAGAAGAGGAAATGCAAATATAAATGTAATACAGAGATATTTTGACCAATTACTCAATTTAAAAGTTAGAAAAATTCTGTTGCTTGCTTTTCCTTACAGTAACCTGTTGCCACAAGCTAAAAATGATTATAGATTTAAGATTAATTCAAAATTGCATACTATGACATTTTATAATAATCTGATTGACATTATTGACTCTAATGCTTTAATTAGAAATTTTTATTTGACATATGATAATTATTATATATCACAATTTTATAAAAGACAAATAGCATCATCGCTAGCTTATTATATTAATAACTCAGCCAAGGTTTTGGCTAACCACACTGCTTTTATTGAGCAGTCAAATTTGACATGCAATATAAGCTTGGAATCCGTTCCAAATTCTTTAAATTGACTTCTGAGACAATAGAGTCAATCTCTGGCAATATATTTAATAAGACACCAAATTCTGTATCCAGTTTAAGTGACAAAAATATAGTTCCATCAACCACACATACAAAAAATAATTTTAAAAATTGTATCAACCTGGTGCATCAAAATATACAAGGGTTGATGGGCAAGGAGTTAGAATTGGAATTGTTTATGAACTGTAACAATATTGATATTTTATGCATTACAGAACATTGGCTAAGAAGCCACCAGTTCATATTCAATTTTAATAACCACCAGGTTGTAAGCTCGTTCAGTAGAGAAAATTTTATCCATGGTGGCTCGTTAATCATAGCAAGTAAATTTCTAAAATTTAAAGAAAGGACTGACATTGTGAGCCTCTCTGTTGAGCGAGTAGTAGATATTACATGTGTTGAGTTTGAGCAGTTCATTGTTATGAGTGTATACAAACCTATATGTGCACCATTTGAAAGTTTTTTAGTAATTATGGAGGATGCTCTAAGCAAAGTTTGTAATTGCCGTAAAATGGTTGCTATTTGTGGAGACTTTAACATTAACATCTTAGAAAAATGCTCTTCGACTATCAATTTTTTAAATTTATTTAAGTCATACAATTTATGTCATAATTTCTATGAACCAACTAGAGTGACTGCCACAAGTGGTACTTGTATTGATAATATATTTACTAGTATAAAACCAATACACAAATCTTTGATTAATATGCTTCAGTCAGATCACAGTGGGCAGTTAATCTGTTGTCCTAGAGAATGTCCGAGAGACCAGAGAAAAATTGTTAAATATATACCAATAAATGAGAATCGACTTAAAACTTTTAAAAACAATTTATCTCGAAAAATGCGTTGGTTGCGCCATCATGACCATCCGGATCAGTTATATAATTCTTTATTTAAATTAATTAATGACGAATTTCAGACCGTATTTTCATCCAAAAAATTAAATGTAACTGACCGTCTGATGTTTAGTGATTGGGCAACTGAAGGTATTCATAAAAGCCGGATTAGGTTATATGAACTGTATAGTGAAAAGTCTTATAATAATAGTCAGACCTTTATTAATTACGTAAGAAAATATTCCAAAATATTTAGACAAGCTTGTAACACGGCAAAATCTATTTATCTGAGAAACAAAATAAAATTATCAGAAAATACTATAAAGGCTACCTGGAATGTCATCAACAATGAAACTGGCAGAGCCAAAGCACGCAGCTGCGACTACCTTTTAAAAATCAATAATGTGAGTATTTCAGAGGATCTGGAAGTTGCGACAGAATTTGAGAATTTCTTTGCTAATATACCTATAGTGACAACAAAGTCGCTCAACTCATCTTCCATGTCTGCTGAAATGCTTCTTAGGGACTGCGTGCCAGAATGTGATGCAGCCTTTGAATTCACTGTTGTTACTACTGAAGATATTCTTAAACAATTTAAAACTTTAAATATGAAAAAGACAATGGATTTGTGGGGACTGTCAGTGAAGACTACTTCATCTATTATTAGCATAATTGCTCCATATCTTGCAGCGGTGTTCAATGGTTGCGTTGCTTCTGGAATATTTCCTGACTTAATGAAATATAGTAAAGTTATACCTTTATTTAAATCTGGTGACACAACCGACCCTTCTAATTTTCGACCTATTTCTGTATTGCCGACACTTAGTAAAATTTTTGAAAAATTAATTCTTAGTCAGTTGCTTAGTTATTTTAATAGACACTAGAGGACGCCAGCAGCTACGCCTGCATTTTTTTAAACTTACCCGTTTTGGCCGATCCCGTGGGAATTTCGGGAAATCCCTTCTTAGTGCACCCCTACGGTCCCCAAGGAACATACATGCCAAATTTCAGCTTCCTGCGCCTAATAGTTTCGGCTGTAGCGTGTCTGTCAGTCAGTCAGTAACGCAAGGATTTTATATATTAAGATAAGTAGATTATGTCCACGAGAAACTGTTCGGATTTACGAGGGGTCGTTCGACTACTGACGCAGGAGTTGAGCTACTCAAAAGCATATTTGCAGCTTGGGAGAAGTCGCAAGATGCATTAGGTATTTTTTGCGACTTGTCAAAAGCGTTTGATTGTGTACATCATGACACTCTGGTCAGAAAATTGTATCATTACGGCGTTAGGAACAAAGCTCTCGATCTCCTAGTTTCTTACTTGGGCAAAAGAATCCAGAAGGTCCAGATCAATGACAAGACATCTCCAGGTTCTGCCTTGAAAATGGGAGTCCCGCAGGGGTCAATCCTCGGACCATTTCTTTTTTTGATTTATATTAACGATCTACCTTATTATGTAAAAAAAGAATCATGAGATTGTGTTGTTCGCGGATGATACCTCCTTAATTTTTAATATTAGACGACAACAGATAAATTTTGACGAAGTAAACAATGCACTCTCTAAAGTTGTTAATTGGTTTAATGTAAATAATTTATTACTTAATGATAAGAAAACCAAACTATTAAAATTCTCAATGCCCAATGTTAAACAGATGGAAACCAATGTACAACTTAAGGAATCCAGAATTGAGCCCATCGGGACAACTATGTTTCTAGGTATTATGCTTGATACCAAACTCCAATGGGGCCCGCATATAGAAAGACTTTCGGGCAAACTTAGTTCTGCAGCTTATGCAGTTAGGACAATTAGACGCCTTACAGATATAGATACAGCTAGAATGGTTTATTTCAGTTACTTTCATAGTATCATGTCTTATGGGATTCTTCTCTGGGGGAATGCTGCAGACCTTAACACGATATTCGTTCTGCAGAAAAGAGCAATAAGGGGAATTTACAACCTCGGTCCTCGTATTTCTCTAAGAGGAAAGTTCAGTGAGATAGGCATTCTAACTGTTGTATCGCAGTATATATATGATAATCTGTTATATGTCCACAAGAATATTGACAAATTTAGTAAAAAAAGTGATCTTCACACTGTAAATACTAGACATAAGTATAATCTTGTAGTTCATAGCACCCGCCTCCACAAAATAAGTAGCTGTTTTATGGGGCAGTGTATACGCTTTTATAACAAGCTCCCTCTTAGTATAATAAATTTAACAATAAATAAATTTAAGATAATTGTTAAAACTAAATTGTGTTTAAAAGCATATTATAAAATTTCCGATTATATAGACGACAAAAATGCTTGGGATTGAGCTGCTCTAATTCAACATGTTTAAAAATATAAACTTGTACAACTGATAAATTTAAAATTGACGTTTCGTAAGCACTTTATACAAAGTTTACACGAAATAAAGTATCATTTCATTTCATTTCATTTTGACGAGTGTTGCTTCCTTCAGGTTCAGGTCGGAAACTTTTCAGACCACCCTAGTATCTTTTAATGCAAAGGAAAGTTATTTTTGTTTTAGTTGAGTTTAGAATATTTATAATAAGTAATTTATTATTATATAATTATAATATTTTGTTGCCATACCTAATTCTGTTAATTAAATATTGTAATTTTAGGATTTTTTATATATATTTTTTATATACAATGTTACTACTTCCAATCCAGGTCTTTTATTTCATGTGAGATCAATAATCAGTGATAAAATTTCACAGATAAACTTTCACTAAGAATGCCTAACTTTCGTGTTTAAATATTTCTTTAGGTTGAAAACTCAATAAGTGTACTAAGTTTACCCAAATCCATGTATTCACATTCATTTAATGTGTGGGAAAACTGAATAACTACAATATAGAATTAGCTAACTACGGTATGTTTGCAATATCTTGGTGTGGCAAAATTGGATAACTTCGTTTTTTATTTTTATTATTTTTTTGGTTCATGATAAAAGTTAGTTTAATCAAGCATAGAATCGACAGCAAATATGCTTAAAGCATATAAAATCGCCGACGGTAAAATTGTTCTCCATTTCTTAGAAATGTAAAAAAAAGTGTCAAAAAAACGGTAAATCGCGATTATCTCGAAACTTGAAATTTTGAGTTATTCAGTTCTTCCATAATACCCACGATATGTCAAGTTCAGGTAAAAGGAAAACCACTCAAACTTATATAGTTATGAACACAAGGACATCAAAATCAAATCACAGAAATCCAATCGATGTATCCATTTCTTCGTACGCTACCGAAAGAAACATGATTAACGAATACCGCTGTAGTACAGTCCTCGCTGCAAAAAGAGGGACTAGTTATAAGGAAGTGGAGGGCACTAGAGCAATAAATCAGTGTCTTGGACGGAAAGAAATAGGGTATCTTTGTTTTTCGCGAGCTTTCACGAATGCCTATTTTAGGATAGTCCTGATGGTGCGCGTGAGACGAAAAAGTTAATGTATCTTATTTGTGTAGATCGAGGAAAATAAAAATAAATCTTTATTTGCATAGAAAATGGCTAGAAAAGTGGTGGTTACAATTTGCGTTCTTAGAAGGTTAGCCGCGTCGAACGAGTAAATATTTACAAAAGTTACATTATTTTCTAAAATATGGAATATATTATTTTGGGGCTCACATTAGCATGGAAGTGAAAAAAGTGTCCCATCTATCGCAATAAGTCGATATAATTATGTATTTGTACACAACGCGGTAGCTTGGTGCACTTATAACACAATGTAGTGATTTTTCATCATTGCTGGCGAATGTAAAATTCAATGTCAACAAATCGGTTCAGTTTATGGTAAAAATATCAGTAAAATAAAAGTGAAGTTAGAAAATGAGTTCAGAAGTTGATGTTTTAAATAAACTTAGTATATCGTTCAGTGCGTCTTCATTGCACAAGTCCCAACTGTTTGCCTATAAAATGTTTCAACTGGCAGAATAGCAACCTGAAATCCAACAATATTATGCAATTCCTAAATTATACTGAATATATCAAATTATTATTGTACATAATATTGGCTTCAGTTGTCGAAGCGTGAATGTGTCTGCCTTGCATAATGTAAACCATATGCAGTTATGCATAGTAATCATTTAAATACGAATGTGTCTGTCTAGTCTGTCTGTTATGCTTAAACGGCTAAACCACAAAATCCATATGTACCACGTAGTGTGTGTGCAATCCGCAAATATTAAAATTATTTATCACTGAATCTCTTTTAGAAATTTTAGTAATTGTAATATATAAAGTCATTTGTCTGCTAACCCGCGCTTGGCCAGTGTGGTGGACTATGGCTTTATCCTTCTCATAGTCAGAAGAGGCTCGTGCTCAGGAGTGGTCCAATTTGTATACAGGTCTGGTTGATAATGATAATGGAGTCACAATTAACCCCAAGGAATCTTATGAACTTCGTTTTGAATTTATTTTACCCCTTTAACTTCTGAAAGACTTACACGCAATTTGACTGAGTCGGAATTGTGAAAAATAATTTTGTTGTAGATCGTAGGTCAAAATCTCACCAGCCCAATATAATATCTAAAATAATGATACCATTACTAACTACAAAAGCGCGCAAAGGGAACGATCATATCAAACCGTAATGAGATAATATCATGTATGTAGTATCTTCACCACACAGGAAATTACAATCTCATCGTTAATGTGTAATGTACGAACATATGAAAGACTAGCTGTTGCTCGTGTTTTCACAGTGCTTTCTCCAAAATCAACGGACTTTCAAACAAAATTACAACCTTTTTTTTACGCCCTTTTGGACGAAATAATAAAAATTATTTTTCTTCAGTGGGTGCTTTATGAAAATAATTCATAAGAGATATCCACTGTCTATTTTGGCCAAATTATTGTTATAGTCCTACAATCTATTGGAATAAGCCCTGTTTATTTTGATGTTTGTAAGTATATTTTTATTTATTTATAGTCTCACGCATATATCCCTGAAGGGGTAGGCAGAGGTGTAAATATTACACCCACATATCGCCATGAATTTTTAGGTCCCACGTAATAAGGGGCGAGTCTATTGCCGTCACCGGGCACATCACCAGACTCCGGGCTGCTACTGAGTATTCGGAAAAACCCAAACCCAACTTGTAAGTATAACATTAATTTTATTGTAAATACTCTTTGAATCAATTACTATGAAAGTAATATTATATTATTTCTAAATTATTTTGTTTGACTAGTTGTTCAATTCTAGGGTCAATGAAATTTGCTCTCATTATATTTTGCACCAGCTATAATAATTATTTTTATTTCTAATAACAAGATCAAATCAAGAAACGAAGAATGTGAGGAAATCATTGATAAATAATCAACGTAAACGGAACGTTTCAAAGAACTCTAATTTATTTGTTCTAAAAAGTCTTATACAAATCATAAGCTATGTCAACCAGGTGAAAAAAAATCTATGTTTAGTTTCTAAAAGTATACAATTCATAAGCTTAACTTTGTATTATAAATGAAAAAGAAAAACTTTTATTCATAATCTACAAGAAATAATCCTTGAAATGAATTAGTATTACCAGTCCTAAATAGTATATGTCGGCGATATATGCCAGGATTGTGGTGTCCAGACTCCATTATAATAAAAACACTCACGTAATATTACTTGGTTTATTATCAGTTGATTTCTAGCACAGAATTGAATTAAAATGCGAACTACAGTCCTTTTTATAAACTAACCGTCATTACACCTAATGTAACGTTTAACAACTCCTTTTCAACATATAATTGAAATTACTCTACGATTAATTATAAACTAATCAAAAATCGACATTAATATTGTAATGAATTTTGCACAATACCAAATTATTTATTTTACACGAATAATAAATTTATTTTATTAACCAAACGCTGCTTTACAACATTGTCAACAGATGGCACTATCAACAGGATGCAAATATAAACGCATGTTATTTATTACCGTAAAAATAAGTGTCAGAATAATGTTATTTGATACTAATTGATTTTACTTTAAGTTTCTGGGTAGTTATCTTAATAACTAAGCGATAAATTGAATACCCAATCTGTATAAAACAGTTAAGCAGCCAATACAGTGTCTAATATTGTAAAGTAGTGAAGTTCTCAGTTCTGTGTTCACAAATAGTTATTTAAATATCAATCTTAAATATTATCAACATTTTCGTAACAATATAATCATTATATATTAATTTGCGCCCATACGGCCATTCTGATCCAGCGCGCTCCTCGCGCTGATAATTTAACGGTTACAGAATAAACAGCATAACAAACAAAAATAAGGAATATAAAAATTACATAAATAAGCGTTTATCATACAGAATGAACAAAAAGTTATTTACAAGGCTTCACCTAGTCATAGGATCTTAGCCTGAGGCATGCGTCACCCATCACGGGATCTAACAAACAATGCTTCACCCATGGCTAAGCCGATTACGGCATCACCGATTACGGGATCTAGCGCACACAGGCATCACCCACATAGGGATCTAGCCCACAAACGGCATCACCCACATAGGGATCTAGCCCACGCGGCATCACCCATCACGGGATCTAGCCAACACACGGCATCACCCATCACGGGATCTAGCCAACACACGGCATCACCCATCACGGGATCTAGCCAACACACGGCATCACCCATCACGGGATCTAGCCAACACACGGCATCACCCATCACGGGATCTAGCCAACACACGGCATCACCCATCACGGGATCTAGCCAATAAGACCAGGATCAAGGATACGCATGGTGGCCAGCCAGCGTTTTGGGAAGGATGTTGGATAGGAAAAATAAAATTTTACTCAAACACATAAATGCAAAATTTGCCTCATAAACACATCAATGCATATACATAAAATAATCATCATCGTTCGTCATGATCAGTTATATCAATACAATGCAATTACATAGTTCCGACAACGACAGTGGAGGAGGTACAGGACCCCCCACGTAAATCGGTATCTGACGAATCCTCCGCCCATACGGTCAAGCCGCTCATACAGTCGCCGATGTTGATCAGCAACAAAGGTTAGCAAACAATGCTTGACACCAGTTCAGTACAGCACTCATGCGGCATGTGTGCGCGCAGCCCACACACAAAACCACCGACGTCATAAGGGCGGGCCACCGTCATCCATACATACCAATCAGTAAAGGACCGCTCGTCCATCCTCTCTTCACACTAAGGTCAGGTCATCTGCTAGGATGTCATCATCAGCCTGCAACACTCAAAAGACAGGTGGTGGGCAACATTTCCCACCCAAATATTAGTTCCATGAACCTT
This sequence comes from Euclidia mi, assembly GCA_944739405.2. NCBI lineage: Eukaryota > Metazoa > Arthropoda > Insecta > Lepidoptera > Erebidae > Euclidia > Euclidia mi. Next base: position 30,138,918 of record OX123195.2, read on the forward strand.
CGTAACTGTAGATGAAATAAAATTCTACTCTTACAAAGTGGTTGGTCTATTAAGCTATATCTATATATCAGGCATGTTCAACCTGTGCATTGGTCTATAGTTATCTTAGCTACAACAGCGTTGGAGCTCATATTTTACGCATAAGGTAAAATACAAAAGACACTCTGAACTCTGTTTCTCAGGTTCTGTCTGACAGTCCATTTTAGATAATCAAATGTAAAGTTATCAGGATACCCAAATTTTGCAGTTCCGATAAAACATTTAAAACTTAATATATTCAAAATAAGTTTTATCCACATCAAACAGGAAAACAAAATGGCAAGAACAAAGAGAGGCCTATGTTCAGCCGTGAACAGTCGGACTGTTGGTGATAAATATGAAATGATTTCAAACCATGCCGATCCAAGAATTTCGAAAATACTAGTGCTATAATTATTACTCATAAGAACATGTTTTATCCAATATTGAATATTTTTAGGCATAGTGCAAGCTTTGAAATTGTTGCACTGTTTGCCAACTGAGCCATAAAAGATAAATTTACAAGCTACCAATATTACAAAGCAAGAGTAGTGCAGTCATATTTCTAAAAATGATTCCACTCAGTTTGTATAGTTAATATGGTGGTGAGTTTATATCAATAGTTTTATTTGACTTTATATTTAAGGGAATTTTCTAAATAATGTTAATATTTATCTTAAACTGTTCACACATGGTGCTAATGTAATTTTTATTTATTCATACACAACTAATAATTGTTTATCTGAATAAATAAATTTAAACTGACCAATCACAACTGACTTAGAAACAAAGCATCAGTAGTCCATACATTTACTTTTATTTGCCAAGAACAAATACTGCTAAATGGGAAAAGAGATAATATGGATTTTCACATCACGTTCTTTAAACCCACTTACCATTATCCTAATAATCATATTCCTAACCGTCTTGTATCCCACAAGAGCTAAGCAATAAGGCTGGCACTAAATTTTATTGGTTTATCACTGGTTGCCATCTTGAAAATAGATGCAACTAACTTTGCAAATGAACTCACAATTAAAATAAATTGTATTTACCAAGTAAACACTAAGGCTTGGTATTTATTCAAGATAAGCAGTCACCTGCCTTAAGACTTTCAACCTAAAATGCTTAGAGATGGACTTTTATAAAACCTAAGTGAGTGCATTTGTCCATAAAGAAATCTACTGTCCAGATCTCATGTTTCTCGCTTCAGTAGTTTGGGTTAAGCAAGGACTTATCATGGTCGGAACAAGTCATTCTATACAGGTATAAAATTAAGCGACAAATATTAAGATATGTCGGGTTCCCTTGTCTTATTATATAACCTTAACTTGAGCTGCAAGTTGACAGTAACAATTTCAACATAATGTTAAAATGAAATCATGTAGGAACCTACAGAGTCCACAAATATATAATAAAACCTATTTTGTAAGTTTACAAATATTAGCTTTAAAAATGTGTATCACAAATGTATTTTTATATCTACCTTCTGAATACATATCTGTACTAATATAATAAAACTGAAGTTTGTATTGTTGAATGCACTTATCTGTGCAACTACTGGTTTTATGCAAATAATTATTTTTGTGGTGGATAGTCATTTATCAAGAGAGGCTTCATATAATCGCGCAGTGAGCACTAGCCATAAGTAATGCAGTTAGTTAGCCTTATGTAATGTGTAACCAAGGGCTATAAATAATGTTTTGATTCCTTTAATGTTTTACTATTGGGATAATCTATTGACTACCAATTTAATTCATATTTAGCACATCAATTAGCTTATTTAAACTGAAAGCAAATCAGGTAATTTATACAATAGATCTATATCAGAGCTTCAACTTGAAAAGGGCAGTTATACCGTTCTTTACTAATAATTACATTAGTAGAACCACATAACAAAAAAGCTATTTTCTCTTTCTTGTGTAGATAAGTAAGTTTTACAGAATGTTTCCGACATCCTAACTTTTCATAAACAGACAAGAGCCCCAGCCGACGGCATAACATGACTATAAGCACAGTAGCACTGCTATGTATCAAACGTGGATAAACAACAGTTACATATAAGTTCTATTTGGAGTGTAACGTTCGTAATTTTGACTGTATAATGTTTATCTGGTAATTCTTACGGGGATAGTAGGTAATCGTGTAAGCACCATAATATATAAAATTAGGATGTTTCTCAAAAACTCTAATCAAATCAGCTCTGGATAAATACCTCTGGTCAGTGCATCAACAACCCGCATCTGCAACCTCTGGTAGAACTCGGAGCAGAACAGCGTTCACGCCACAGCACACCCCGGTGCGTGCACCCCGTCGTAGTCGCTCTGTCACTCTCGCTCGCACGTGGCCTCACGTGAAGTGTAGACGTGCTCACCATAACTCCAACACACCGTGTGGTCTCCGATCAGGGTTGACTAGCGCCAAACACAGCTTCCAAGCGCTTGTCGCATCAGTCTTCAGGTCATCATTGGTAATGGCGGCTAAGCCAAGAGACCCATCACTCTCGCGCCAACCGTAGATCCCGTAGTCTCTTAGGGGGCGTTTATCCAACCGCTGCTGTCGGCGATATATGCCAGGATTGTGGTGTCCAGACTCCATTATAATAAAAACACTCACGTAATATTACTTGGTTTATTATCAGTTGATTTCTAGCACAGAATTGAATTAAAATGCGAACTACAGTCCTTTTTATAAACTAACCGTCATTACACTTCATGTAACGTTTAACAACTCCTTTTCAACATATAATTGAAATTACTCTACGATTAATTATAAACTAATCAAAAATCGACATTAATATTGTAATGAATTTTGCACAATACCAAATTATTTATTTTACACGAATAATAAATTTATTTTATTAACCAAACGCTGCTTTACAACATTGTCAACAGATGGCACTATCAACAGGATGCAAATATAAACGCATGTTATTTATTACCGTAAAAATAAGTGTCAGAATAATGTTATTTGATACTAATTGATTTTACTTTAAGTTTCTGGGTAGTTATCTTAATAACTAAGCGATAAATTGAATACCCAATCTGTATAAAACAGTTAAGCAGCCAATACAGTGTCTAATATTGTAAAGTAGTGAAGTTCTCAGTTCTGTGTTCACAAATAGTTATTTAAATATCAATCTTAAATATTATCAACATTTTCGTAACAATATAATCATTATATATTAATTTGCGCCCATATATACAATACATCTTCTAATGACCAGGATGACATAACTCCGCAAGAGATCAAATCAAGAAACTAATAACATAAGGAATTCATTGTTAATCAACGTATACGAACGTTTCGTCCGGTATTGCTCTTATGTCAGCTGCCATAAATATCTAGAGAAAATCTTTTTGTTTTTTTTTTCTTACTGTCCGTTTATTGGTTTATACTCTGTAATATGATTAATAATAATCGTATTTTGTCTACGATATTTGATAAGATACCATTCGGATGTTTTGTATTGGTCTAGTCGATGTAGGCAGAAATATTATTACGACGGTCTTATTGTTATTGAAATTGATATTTATACATGTTTGGTCAGATTGTTTCATTTAAATATCATTTAAATGTCTATGCATTTTACACATGAAAATGATACTTAAATTAAACAATTAATTAGCGATTTTTTAATTAACTTAGAAATCCAATGAAAATATAATAAATTTTTTATGGTTTGCCAAAATTATGCAAAAAACTAACACTAACCTAGATTTTATTTATAATACGGATTTTTTTTTTAGATTTAAAGCACTGTTAAAATGAGCTTCAGTATGATTGCGTTATTGTAATGATTTAGTAATATCATTTTGCATCAGATGATATAGAATATACGACAGCTACAGACTATGAATAAAAAAGATGTAATCCCGTTAAAAAAATACTTGTCAAAAATACCAAGTCTCGCGACCGTAAAAAGTTGTGAGATCCATGTAATACCAAGTCGGTTATTTAAAAATCTTTACATACATACATACATAGACTCACGCCTGTTTCCCGGAGGGGTAGGCAGAGACTACAGAACGCCATTTGCAACGATCCAGACATATCTCTCTTGCTTCATTCACTCCCATCAGATTCCTCATGCATGCTCTTCTGTTCAGGGTACTTCTCACCTGTCCTGTTTTTAGGATGTCTCCAATCTGATCAGAGAACGTCCGCCTAGGTCTTCCCCTTCGTCCTGTTCCTTCCACACTTGCCTTATATATCTGCTTGGTCAGTCTTTCGTCATCCATCCTCTCCACGTGCCCAAACCATCTTAGCATACCTTTCTCGATACTTGTCACTACATCTTCTTTTATCCCACAACACTCTCTTATCACACAATTCTTTACTCTGTCAGTCAGAGAGACACCACACATACTTCTCAGTGCTCTCATTTCTACAGCATTTATTCTACTTTCATGACTTTTCTGCCATACCCAACTATCACTACCATACATAAGAGTAGGTACTAACACCTCTCTATGCACAGCCAAACGTGCCTTTTTGGACACGTTTTGGCTATTCATAAACGCCTTCAGAGCTCCATTGACTCTATTACCTGCATTAACTCTTCTTTCAATATCTTCTACATTCTTACCATCTCTTGTAAACAGCGTACCTAAATATACAAACTCATTAATGTTTCAAAAATCTTTAATGTTTTAAATAAATAGATTGACTCGGCCATCGCATGGAAACGCAACATATTTCATAAGTAATACATAATTATTTAAATTATATTGCTTAATGCGATTGCCAAGTCAATATAATGATTTATTTAAAACATTAAAGATTTTTAAATAACCGACTTGGTATTATATGGATCTCACAATTTTTTTACGGTCGCGAGACTTGGTATTTTTGACAAGTATTTTTTTTTTACGGGATCTCATTTCTTTTTGTTGATAGTCTTACTTTTGTCCTTTCCAGTACCTTCTACTTCTTGTACACCAACAACGAATTTTCTTAATTAAAGCTCTTACTGCAAATGTTATTTTGTAATCCTTTATATTCATATAGGATTACAAAGTTATTTATGCAGTTGATGTATCTCGAAAACTGGACCAAAATTGAAATATTTTTTAGTTTTTCCTTGGTTCATACACTAAACACTAATTGTTTTCTAAATTTGGAGCTTCTATGTTGGCTAGAAATGCCTTAGACTTTTGATGATCGGTCAGTGAGTGACTAAATTAAGAATTTTGACTCGTTATAATTCCTAAACTACTGGTTCAAATTGAATGAAATTTTAAATACACCATCTTTATACAATGCCTGCATGGTTACTAAACAATCAGGGTTCTAGTTTTATCCACAACGCAGTTTTAGAGGGTCGAAAATGGCCTGAATTGCTTCGAGAAAAGGATGGTACGGCCGTGCCGCTTTTTTGCTCGACTTGGTGGGGGCACTGCGGTGCCCCCTGAGTTACTAAACAATCAGGGTTCTAGTTTTATCCACAACGCAGTTTTAGAGGGTCGAAAATGGCCTGAATTGCTTCGAGAAAAGGATGGTACGGCCGTGCCGCATTTTTGCTCGACTTGGTGGGGGCACTGCCGTGCCCCCTGATTTATATCATGAACCCGATGAACTTTATGCATATCTATATCGCTGACCGAATTACAGCATAAAATATTAACATACTTACTTCTCAATATCTGGTCTGAAACTTTACCATCTAAAATACACCAAAGGTTACAAATCACCAGCAAAAATAAATCGAAATCAAACTTCTCAATAATTAATTACAAAGCTGGTGCTAACGGGAAAACTTTTCTCATAGAAAACATATTTGGTAAAACATTTAGCGTTATATTAAAAGCGTACGTGGCTTCAATAATATCGCATTAAGCATAGTAATATGCTTTCAGAGAGACAATGTCGGGCCTTGAGTCATCATAGTTAATGGTCGCGTCTGCCCACATAGCGGAACATGAGGTTATTCGGACTGGACGAAAAAGAATCGTACTTTTGCTCTTTCCTTCTTATTACTAGCACGATTCGACTGACTGTACGGTTATTTGTAACTAAAACCTCACTATCCTACGCCTACGGTTGACTAACATTTTTCGCATCCGCTGATATTTGTTCCGAGAAAGGGCATTCTTTATGTTCATCGTTGATGTCTGTCAAGTTCCCTTGGGTATAGGGATTATTCTTAATGCACTACCTATAAGCCATTCAAGAAGAGTAGAAGATTTTATTGATTATTATTTGTGATTACCTAGAGCATACCTAATTGCATCCAGCACACGACAAACTGCAAGTTTTGACATCTCAGCTGGCTCGGCACAATCGATCGAGTATTTGGCCTAAAAGGCCGATATTTTGTTGAAATCCTCAAATATATCATCGATTTATGTATTTGACACTGACTGTCTATTTTACGATATGTTGATGATATTACCATTTTCTCGAATTTGGCAGCTGAGTTTGCTCAAGGCTAAGAACTTGTATAGTCGTATTTTTTTTTTTTACCGGTTTTACCATGAAATAATACAGAGACATATATTATAATAGCATCTAAAAAACCATCAAGGTTTATACGAATGCTACTTTGAGTCTGTCTATACTTATACATACAATTAAGTTAAAAAGAATAAACGATAACAAAATAGTAGGTATACCATTACAACGTATTATACCAAACTACAGTAGGTAGATACAGTTGCAAACATACTTATCAGGTTGACAATTTATTTTTTAAAGAAGTCTTAAGAAATATTGTTTTAATTTAGATTTTATATTTTTTATTTGAAATGCTATAACATAATCTGAGGGTAAGTTATTAATAAGTCGCGGGACAATATAACCGGTAGTCCGCTCGCCGTAGGTATTATTGGCTCGCTGTGTGCGAAGCCGATTCTTGGAAATTGCCCGAGTGCGTACAGGATGTTCAATAACTTTTCTTAATGATTCGTTAAAAAACTGCTCTTTTAATAATGAATAATGTACTTGGCTATGAATTGGTAAAAGGTTACAATATTTAAAACAAGCCATTTTCATTGTCATAAAATAGATTTTTTATTTTTGATGAGACTATTGTTTTTAGAATTCTTACTTGAAGTTTACAGATATTATCAAGATAAGTTTTATAAGTACGTCCATAACTATTAAGGCCATATTGTATGTGAGATTCTGCCAATGCGTAATAAAGCATTAGTTTCACCTTGTACGGGATACGATTTTTTTTGCATTGTGATATTTGCTAGAAATTGTTTCAGTTCATCGCAAACTCGTTCTATGTGATGGCTCCAGTTAAACTTGCTATCTATGATCAAGCCAAGATATGTTTGCTTTTCGACAATGTCAATAGATGGACAGTTACATAAGTTACATTGTTTTGCGTGAAAGTCATGTAAACAGTCATGGCCATGAGCAATTAAATTCTGTACGGAGATTTGCCTTACATATGGCGATTTAATGACTAGTAATTTTGTTTTGTTTGCGTTGAGTACAAGACCCGCATCGTGGCACCACCTTGATAAAGCATCCAAATCAGACTGCAAATGTTCGCGTGCTGTTTGGGGATTTTTATCAGCAATGACAAGACAAGTGTCATCCGCAAACTGATAGCATGTACTGTTAGTTATGCAGTTGCTCATGTTATTAACGTAGGTCAAGAAGTGTAAGGGACCTATTACTGAGTCTTGTGCAGTTCCTTCAGTTACAGACGTGAGTCCACTACAGATGTTATCGATTTTGACAGTGAAACCCCGATTTTTTAGATAAACTGCACACCATGCCAGTAACGGGCCTCGTACTCCGCAGTCACCTAATCTGTCGATTAGTTGATTATGCACTAGGGTATCAAAGGCACGTGAGAAATCAATAAAGAGAGCAAGGACATGTTTTTTTCATTTAAGTGCTTATTGACTTCATCGGTAAAATTAGACAAGAGAGCCATAGTGCTTTTACCAGACTGGAAGCCAAATTGGTGCCGGCTGATTACGTCGTGTTTCCTATAAAACGCGTAGATTTGCTCACATACATATTTCTCAACAATTTTATCAATAGATGAAAGCAACGTTATTGGGCGATAATTAGAATAATCGTTTCTTTTACTCTTTTTATACACTGGTCTTACACAGCCCACTTTGAGAGCGTCCGAATATAGACCAGTTTCAACACTCCGATTAATTAAGTCAGCGATAGAGCTAGAAATACTGTCGCCTATAATTTTGATATCAGAAACCTTAACCTTATCTGGACCAGGAGCTTTTCTTGAGTTAAGTTGTTTAATAATCTTATGAATGCTGCCAGCCGAGGCTTTCTTAAATAAAATACTTGAATCTAAGGGTTTGTGTTTAACATTAGAATCTGATAATTTTAAATTACAATTAGGAATAATGTCTTTTACAGCTCGATCAAAAGTAATTGCAAACCTGTCGGCAATATTTTTGGTAGAAATTCCTTGTGCGGCGAATGCCCTAAGTATAGCTGTATCTATCGATAGCGTCACTCGTCCTAACATTTGGTTAACAATTTGATACACCTTTTTTATATTTTTAAAATTATTATTAATTTCTTGAATGTAGTATTTATTTCTTTTATTTTCTAAAACTTTATGAGCTTTATTTCTAATTTTATTATATTCTAATTTAATTTTTGGGTCATTTAAACTATTTTTCCAATCAGAGAATAATTTATCTCGTTTTTTACAAAGCCGGGTGACATTGTCATCGATCCAGGGTAAACTAAGTTTTTTTGAGTACTTGCTATGCGATTTTTTCTTATTATTAGTTGCCGACTTATTTGCATTATCAAAAGAATTATAAATAAAGCTTAAAATATCGTTTGGAGAATGCATACTTTCTGTCTTTAACCATTGGACACTTTTAAGTTCTTTGTAATAAATTTTGTGGTCAAAAGTAATTTTAGAAACATTCTGTACGCGCTTTGGAACTTCATACGATTCGTCAACGCAGGTAAATATAATGCCCCGGTGATCGGCCAGTACGATATCGAGCACCGCCGCGAATGGATGTAATGTGGGAAAACGTGCGAATATGTGATCGATACACAATTTGGTAATCAAATCTTGTTTAGTTTCTATTCTAGTGTAATCAGTTATTCCACACATTAATCCGCGTTCGCTAAGTGCTCCTAAGTATGAATCTTTGTATGAGGAAATGCATTTCAGATCAATATTCGTATCCCCAATCAAAAGGAAATTTTGTTTTATATCAAACCTAGTAATGTGCTTACTTAGTTCTCTGACAAATAGATATTTGGTTGTAGATAGTGGCCTATAGATTGCACACAAAACCACTTCACGGCGTGAGCCTAATTTAAAGGTACCTGTAATATTTTCAAAAGTTTTAGTTTTATTTTCGATTCGTGAGAACTTTATGTGGTTTCTTACGTAAACAATTATTCCACCGCCTTTTTTATTCTTTCGTAGTTGTGAGTACAATTTATAGCCGGGTAAGTTACACGAATCAATTATTTTATCAGAAATACCGACCTCTGTTAAAATTATAAGATCAATTGGAAAAAAAAAGTTATGAATAGTTTGTTACAGTTTAATAAAGTTCTTTATTAGCGACCTGATATTAAAATGCAGACATGATAGGCTTATACTAGTTTTAAGTGGTAATTGTTTGAAAAAATAACTCGTAGAACTACACTGAAAGATTTCTTTTATGTTCAAATCCATAATTATAATAATAACTCGGAAATAATACCTACTTTGAAATAAGAATTTAATTCAATGACTTTACAATACTTAGGACCCTTCTGGTTGTTTCTCGTTGGGATGATCTGAAAATAACTTTTCAATTTGTTCAATGTCATGCAATGTACGAATATAATAAATTTTACTAGTACTCGACTTCCTAGCACACACTTTACCGTTCATTTCTGATTCGATCTCGCAGGGAAACTCCAAGCATAGCTCTCTCCATCGCCCTCTGAGTGACCTTGAGCCTTCTGATAAGGCCCATAGTGAGTGACCACGTCTCTGATCCGTAAGTCATCACTGGCAACACACACTGGTCAAAGACTTTCATCTTGAGACATTGCGGGATATCGGACGAGAAGATATGTCGTAGCTTCCCGAACGCTGCCCAACCGAGTTGGATTCGACGATTGACCTCCTTCTCGAAGTTAGACCTACCTAATTGGACTACTTGTCCCAGGTAGATATACTTGTCGACAACTTCGAGCGTAGAGTTCCCAACCTGAATAGGAGCAGGTACAACATGGACGTTCGACATGATTTTCGTCTTGTCCATGTTCATCTTAAGACCTACTTGTTGGGAGACTCTACAGAGGCCATCAAGCATTGTACTTAGGTCTTCCATGGTCTCAGCCATGACTACGATATCGTCTGCGAATCGAACGTGAGTGATGTACTCGCCGTTGATGTTGATGCCGAGTCCATTCCAGTCCAGAAGCTTGAAAACATCCTCCAGCGCAGTGGTAAACAGTTTCGGGGATATGACATCCCCCTGTCTCACTCCTCGCTGGAGTTGAATAGGTTTTGAACTCTGGTCCTGGAGGCGGACTGACATAGTGGCGTTTTCATACAAACACTTCAGCACTCCGATATATCGGTAGTCAATCCGGCACCGTTGGAGAGACTGTAGCACCACCCAGGTTTCGATCGAATCGAAGGCTTTCTCATAGTCCAGAAACGCCAAAAATAGGGGCTGGTTATACTCCTCGGACTTCTGTATAACCTGCCGCAGCGTATGTATGTGGTCTATGGTACTATAGCCTTTACGGAAACCGGCTTGTTTGGGAGGCTGGAAGTCGTCTAGCTTGCCCTCGAGACGATTCGTGATGACCCTCAAAAACAGCTTGTGGACGTGGCTCAGAAGTGTGATGGGTCTGTAGTTCTTTATGAGGGTTTTATCCCCTTTCTTAAAGAAATGTACCACCACACCTCTGTGCCACGCCTGTGGCGTTTTACCCTCGAGAATGACGGAATTAAATAGCTTCCGAAGGGCTTCTCTAGCGGGTGCACCGCCAGCCTTCAGAAGCTCGCTCGTAATTCCGTCATCACCCGGCGCCTTGTTGTTTTTGAGCTGTTTGAGAGCCACACTAATCTCGTGCATGCTGACGTCCGGGATATCTTCGGTATAGTGTCGGGTCAATCCAGCTCTAGGGTCTGACGCTGGAGTACTTGCGGGTTGTTGCGTTGTCGTGTATAGCTGTCCATAGAACCTTTCGATCCTCCAAGAGCTCAGGCTTGGACGATACGATTCTGCTATCCACCGTCTTTAGCTTTGTCAGCTGACTCTGCCCAACAGACAGATCCCTCTGGAACACTTTGGATCCCTTATTCTGCTCGATCGCTTCACGAACACATTTTGTGTTGTATTGGCGGAGATCGCGAGTCAGAGAATTAGAGATCTGTCTGTTGAGGTGCCGATATTTCGGCATGTCGTCGGAGGATAGCAGAACCATCTTGCGCCTTTCCTCTAACAGCTCGAGGGTCGGACCCGAGATCTTGCTGGTTCTCTTGCTTTTCTGGGGCTTAAAAAATTTAGCCCCTGTTGTATGGACAGCATCCACGAACCCGTTACTGTACTCGTCCACATCTACGCATTCGCCCAGGCATTCGAAACGGTTCTTGAGTTCGAGCTGAAAGCTCTCGGGGTTTTGGATATGAACCGGTGCCGGTCGGAGCGTGGACTTTATGAACCTCGACCGTTCGAGGCCTGTACAGATATTCAATGTGCCTCCTACCATTCGGTGATTGCTCCCCACTTTAAGTGAATTGATCACGGAGACATCATTGAATATCTGCCTCTTCGTCGACATGATAAAGTCGATCTCATTTTTGGTGGCACCGTCTGGACTTACCCAGGTCCACTTGCGGCATTCTCGCTTCTTGAAGAAGGAATTCATCATATAGAGGCCTTCCTTCTCCATAAAGCTAGCCAGCAAGTGACCCCGGGAATTCCGATGCCCATAACCAAATTGCCCCACTCTCAGCTCATCACCGTCACGTTTGCCCAGTTTCGCGTTAAAATCTCCCATGACCACGGTGTAATGGGTTTTGAAGCCATGTATAGCCCGAGATATGTCCTCGTACATGGCTTCCACCTCCTCATCGGGGTGCGTCGAGGTCGGAGCGTATACCTGTATGACCTTCAGCGAATACAGCTTGGATATTCTGAGTATAAGGTACGCTACCCTGCTCGACACACTCCCGATATTTACCACGTTGGTCACGAGAGACTTGTGGACGATGAACCCGACACCACCTTGGTACTGTTGGTCGCCGTCCCGGTAGAAGAGCAAGTTGCCGGAATGGAGAACTATCGAGTCCTCCCTCTGTCTTCAGACTTCAGATAGGCCTATGATATCCCATCGCAACTTGCTCAATTCTTCTTCCAGTTCGACAATCTTCTCGTCGGTCCGCAGTGTGGCGTGTTCAGTGTTGCCAGGGCCAATTGTCGTTGGTGGTGGTAGCCCGATCTCTTTCGGAGATTCTTCGCACCCCTTGCCCCGCCGTTACCATGGCCGCTACCATAACCAGGACTAGCGGGGCCGCCGGGGACTAGGGGCCGGTTTTTATTGGTGTGGTTCATGTATGGGGGGATTTGCCATAATCGCCACGCTTGGCAAGCGTATTGGCGATCGCAGTGGCGGAAGTTTTTAGTGCTGGAACCTGCCGCCCATCTAGCAACTTGGGATATACTTCCGCCAGGTTCGGATGGTTTGACCGCCATCTTTCGGTTGACTGCTTGCACTGGGTGAGATACTATGACGAGTATCTACTCGTCAGAGTAACTCCCCCAGTGGGCGTTGGGGTCGTCACGTCCCGACGCCGTTGTATGTTATGTACAAAGCACGACTAAAATTCGAACACTGTACCCGATATAGGCCGTTCGGCACAATAACTATTCACTAGACAATTGAGGCAATTTCATTAATTGAAGAGTTTTTTCAATCATTCACTTTGTCACAACACTATTTTTATTTCATCATAAACTGACAACACAGTAAACGTCAGTTGACTTCGTCTAATAAAATATACGACTATAGTGTAAGACTTCTACAGGCACGATCACGATTCAAAAGTAGCAACATTATCTTTTCAAACTGAGTATAACCTCGATTTAGCAGTGTAACTTAAAGCAGAGAATAAGGATCATAGAACACAGACCTCGCATAGCCTTAACCAAACAGGCATTAAGCCTCATTTTGGCCTCTGAACTTCTATGAACGACCATTGAAACTGGCCAAAATGCCTATCAAAATCTGCCCATTTTCTAAATTGCCAGTCATTGTCCTTGATTGCTAATATTAGTAATTAGTCAGTTCGGCTACACCTTTGACCTGGATTTTAACCCCAAATGCTGATAGAGTGAATATTTTATTTTTTACTAAATATAAGGCACGGTGGTAGCAGGTCATCTAGAATATTTTGTCGATAGTATGATGACTATTATTTGGCAATTACATCATAATTAAAAAGCTGTGTTTTCACACTAGCACGAGCATTAAAAGACGCCCATCTCAGCAATCATCTTAATACATGGAAATTAACCATACATACATACATAACGTCACGCCTTTTATCCCCGAAGGGGTAGGCAGAGGAGTATTTCTACACCCACTTTTCGCCAGATATACTTTAGTCCCACGTAATAAGGGGCGAGCCTATTGCCGTACCGGGCACATTTTCAGACTCCGTGCTGCTACTGAGAATTTCGGGACAGAAAAACCCAATAACACTGCCCGACCCAGGAATCGAACCTGGGACCTCCCGATCCCACGCGCACAATTTATGCCGCGAGACCAACGAGGCAGTTGTATAGGGTTTGATGTCGAGTTTTCCGTCTCTACGCAAAGATGGTATTTGCATCGTGTTATCCTCTTACGACACCCACAGGAAGATATGGGGTGGTCACACTTGTATTCTATGTCGTCAACCACACGGTAAATTAACCATCACCATCAAAATTCGACTATAACACAACTCTATAATTCACCTACCCTTTTTCCAAGGAAAAACCTACGCCTTCATTATAACTTACAACAAAAACATTCAATACAAAGCACTAGTCCTAACCATTGTACCCCTTGACGTGTTATGTATGATGTACATTATTATTTGTACATTAAACGATCTAGGCAATTACCCCGAAATACCAATTCATTACTTACTTGTAAGCCAGCCATGCACGGGGATTTATATAACAAGGGAACGAAAGTAGCTAATAATAACGATAAAAAGATATTATCGGTTTAATATTGTTTTATTACCGTTTGTCGGTCGTTTAACGTAATTATAGCTAACTAACTTACTAACGTGGTTCCGCTTATATCGAATAAGGCTAAAAGGCGTTTTGAAGTGGCTTTTTGAGAAGTTTGTCTGTATGGATCAGTCTGATGTTTTTTATCATAGAAGAGGAGTTAAAGAATAAAAAGGCAATAAATAAATATATGAAAATAAAATAGGGACAAGGTATTTACGGAATAGGCTGCATATTTGATGCAAAACTAACAGCCGTTGGAGAAGACGCATCCTAATGTAAAGACCGCGCTTGGCAATTGTAGCATTCCACGAGCTCCGGCTTAGGTGCTGATGATATATGCAAGATGGCTAGCAGCGGCTGGGCATGAAGAACCAAAAACCGATAATAGTGGTGAGCTATAGCAGAGCTCTATATCCATCAGAGGACCACAGTAATGATGACGACACTGATGATGATGACAAATAAGCCAGCTCATCCATCCGAAGTGCTGGATCCCCCAGATTAACGTTCCTAAAAAACCTAATGAGGGTGTATTAATCTACTTTACTGTTTGTGAAACCACAGGCAGAACTAGTTGGAAAGTAAAATTGTCCTGTAAGCTATCTAAGAGTGTTATAAATACCAGTAAGACCTACAAATGGTCCTAACTCCTTAACAGTTCAAACAAATATTATAAATCCTGAAGTTGCTTGGTAGTTGGGCGGTGACTACTTAAATCACTTTATCCGTTCAATATATGTATTATATTTAATGGTAGGTTTGATTTAAAAGCTTGTACAAAATAGTCATCATCCTCTTAGCGTTATCCCAGTTTCAATCTGGGGTCCGCTTCTAGTCTAACCGGATTTGGCTGAATATTAGCTTTTCCACGGAGCGACTGCCTGTCTGACCTCCGCAACCCGAAGGGATAGCTATATTCCATGGTTAAGACTAGTGTCAGTTAATTTAGAAGGTACTGACGCCCTGTAACGACTGTCAAATATCTTTATGACAACCGGGGCCGACGGCTTAACGTGCTCTCCGAGGCACGGGACAAGCGATAATTAACAATTCAATTCGCACATAACTCCGAAAAGTCGTGCGTGCCGTGGATTCGAACCCGATACCCTCTGCATGGCAGTCTGTTGGTATATCCACTCGGCTATCGCTGCCCTTGTACAAAATAGTAATTAGTTATTTTTATATTTATTTATTTATAGTCTCACGCCAGTATGAAGGCAGAGGTGTAAATATTACACCCACATTTCGCCATGAATTTTTAGGTCCCACGTAATAAGGGGGCGAGCCTATTGCCGTTACCGGGCACATCACCAGACTCCGGGCTGCTACTGAGTATTCGAAAAACCCAGTAACACTTTTGCCCGACCCGGGAATCGAACCTGGGACCTCCGATCAGCAGTCGCATACGCTATCCACTGGACCACGGAGACAGCTACGCTGCGGACCACGGAGGAGGTAGAAATTAGTTATAAAAAGTAAATGGAGTACGATAATAAAATGTTCTAGGGCTATTGGGTAAATTTATTCATCACTCACTTAATGTCGGCAATATTTTTGGTAGAAATTCCTTGTGCGGCGAATGCCCTAAGTATAGCTGTATCTATCGATAGCGTCACTCGTCCTAACATTTGGTTAACAATTTGATACACCTTTTTTATATTTTTAAAATTATTATTAATTTCTTGAATGTAGTATTTATTTCTTTTATTTTCTAAAACTTTATGAGCTTTATTTCTAATTGTATTATATTCTAATTTAATTTTTGGGTCATTTAAACTATTTTTCCAATCAGAGAATAATTTATCTCGTTTTTTACAAAGCCGGGTGACATTGTCATCGATCCAGGGTAAACTAAGTTTTTTTGAGTACTTGCTATGCGATTTTTTCTTATTATTAGTTGCCGACTTATTTGCATTATCAAAAGAATTATAAATAAAGCTTAAAATATCGTTTGGAGAATGCATACTTTCTGTCTTTAACCATTGGACACTTTTAAGTTCTTTGTAATAAATTTTGTGGTCAAAAGTAATTTTAGAAACATTCTGTACGCGCTTTGGAACTTCATACGATTCGTCAACGCAGGTAAATATAATGCCCCGGTGATCGGCCAGTACGATATCGAGCACCGCCGCGAATGGATGTAATGTGGGAAAACGTGCGAATATGTGATCGATACACAATTTGGTAATCAAATCTTGTTTAGTTTCTATTCTAGTGTAATCAGTTATTCCACACATTAATCCGCGTTCGCTAAGTGCTCCTAAGTATGAATCTTTGTATGAGGAAATGCATTTCAGATCAATATTCGTATCCCCAATCAAAAGGAAATTTTGTTTTATATCAAACCTAGTAATGTGCTTACTTAGTTCTCTGACAAATAGATATTTGGTTGTAGATAGTGGCCTATAGATTGCACACAAAACCACTTCACGGCGTGAGCCTAATTTAAAGGTACCTGTAATATTTTCAAAAGTTTTAGTTTTATTTTCGATTCGTGAGAACTTTATGTGGTTTCTTACGTAAACAATTATTCCACCGCCTTTTTTATTCTTTCGTAGTTGTGAGTACAATTTATAGCCGGGTAAGTTACACGAATCAATTATTTTATCAGAAATACCGACCTCTGTTAAAATTATAAGATCAATTGGAAAAAAAAAGTTATGAATAGTTTGTTACAGTTTAATAAAGTTCTTTATTAGCGACCTGATATTAAAATGCAGACATGATAGGCTTATACTAGTTTTAAGTGGTAATTGTTTGAAAAAATAACTCGTAGAACTACACTGAAAGATTTCTTTTATGTTCAAATCCATAATTATAATAATAACTCGGAAATAATACCTACTTTGAAATAAGAATTTAATTCAATGACTTTACAATACTTAGGACCCTTCTGGTTGTTTCTCGTTGGGATGATCTGAAAATAACTTTTCAATTTGTTCAATGTCATGCAATGTACGAATATAATAAATTTTACTAGTACTCGACTTCCTAGCACACACTTTACCGTTCATTTCTGATTCGATCTCGCAGGGAAACTCCAAGCATAGCTCTCTCCATCGCCCTCTGAGTGACCTTGAGCCTTCTGATAAGGCCCATAGTGAGTGACCACGTCTCTGATCCGTAAGTCATCACTGGCAACACACACTGGTCAAAGACTTTCATCTTGAGACATTGCGGGATATCGGACGAGAAGATATGTCGTAGCTTCCCGAACGCTGCCCAACCGAGTTGGATTCGACGATTGACCTCCTTCTCGAAGTTAGACCTACCTAATTGGACTACTTGTCCCAGGTAGATATACTTGTCGACAACTTCGAGCGTAGAGTTCCCAACCTGAATAGGAGCAGGTACAACATGGACGTTCGACATGATTTTCGTCTTGTCCATGTTCATCTTAAGACCTACTTGTTGGGAGACTCTACAGAGGCCATCAAGCATTGTACTTAGGTCTTCCATGGTCTCAGCCATGACTACGATATCGTCTGCGAATCGAACGTGAGTGATGTACTCGCCGTTGATGTTGATGCCGAGTCCATTCCAGTCCAGAAGCTTGAAAACATCCTCCAGCGCAGTGGTAAACAGTTTCGGGGATATGACATCCCCCTGTCTCACTCCTCGCTGGAGTTGAATAGGTTTTGAACTCTGGTCCTGGAGGCGGACTGACATAGTGGCGTTTTCATACAAACACTTCAGCACTCCGATATATCGGTAGTCAATCCGGCACCGTTGGAGAGACTGTAGCACCACCCAGGTTTCGATCGAATCGAAGGCTTTCTCATAGTCCAGAAACGCCAAAAATAGGGGCTGGTTATACTCCTCGGACTTCTGTATAACCTGCCGCAGCGTATGTATGTGGTCTATGGTACTATAGCCTTTACGGAAACCGGCTTGTTTGGGAGGCTGGAAGTCGTCTAGCTTGCCCTCGAGACGATTCGTGATGACCCTCGAAAACAGCTTGTGGACGTGGCTCAGAAGTGTGATGGGTCTGTAGTTCTTTATGAGGGTTTTATCCCCTTTCTTAAAGAAATGTACCACCACACCTCTGTGCCACGCCTGTGGCGTTTTACCCTCGAGAATGACGGAATTAAATAGCTTCCGAAGGGCTTCTCTAGCGGGTGCACCGCCAGCCTTCAGAAGCTCGCTCGTAATTCCGTCATCACCCGGCGCCTTGTTGTTTTTGAGCTGTTTGAGAGCCACACTAATCTCGTGCATGCTGACGTCCGGGATATCTTCGGTATAGTGTCGGGTCAATCCAGCTCTAGGGTCTGACGCTGGAGTACTTGCGGGTTGTTGCGTTGTCGTGTATAGCTGTCCATAGAACCTTTCGATCCTCCAAGAGCTCAGGCTTGGACGATACGATTCTGCTATCCACCGTCTTTAGCTTTGTCAGCTGACTCTGCCCAACAGACAGATCCCTCTGGAACACTTTGGATCCCTTATTCTGCTCGATCGCTTCACGAACACATTTTGTGTTGTATTGGCGGAGATCGCGAGTCAGAG
The DNA here is from genome assembly GCA_944739405.2 of Euclidia mi. Classification (NCBI taxonomy): domain Eukaryota; kingdom Metazoa; phylum Arthropoda; class Insecta; order Lepidoptera; family Erebidae; genus Euclidia; species Euclidia mi. The sequence goes on from OX123195.2 coordinate 30,157,643, forward strand.
AATTAGAGATCTGTCTGTTGAGGTGCCGATATTTCGGCATGTCGTCGGAGGATAGCAGAACCATCTTGCGCCTTTCCTCTAACAGCTCGAGGGTCGGACCCGAGATCTTGCTGGTTCTCTTGCTTTTCTGGGGCTTAAAAAATTTAGCCCCTGTTGTATGGACAGCATCCACGAACCCGTTACTGTACTCGTCCACATCTACGCATTCGCCCAGGCATTCGAAACGGTTCTTGAGTTCGAGCTGAAAGCTCTCGGGGTTTTGGATATGAACCGGTGCCGGTCGGAGCGTGGACTTTATGAACCTCGACCGTTCGAGGCCTGTACAGATATTCAATGTGCCTCCTACCATTCGGTGATTGCTCCCCACTTTAAGTGAATTGATCACGGAGACATCATTGAATATCTGCCTCTTCGTCGACATGATAAAGTCGATCTCATTTTTGGTGGCACCGTCTGGACTTACCCAGGTCCACTTGCGGCATTCTCGCTTCTTGAAGAAGGAATTCATCATATAGAGGCCTTCCTTCTCCATAAAGCTAGCCAGCAAGTGACCCCGGGAATTCCGATGCCCATAACCAAATTGCCCCACTCTCAGCTCATCACCGTCACGTTTGCCCAGTTTCGCGTTAAAATCTCCCATGACCACGGTGTAATGGGTTTTGAAGCCATGTATAGCCCGAGATATGTCCTCGTACATGGCTTCCACCTCCTCATCGGGGTGCGTCGAGGTCGGAGCGTATACCTGTATGACCTTCAGCGAATACAGCTTGGATATTCTGAGTATAAGGTACGCTACCCTGCTCGACACACTCCCGATATTTACCACGTTGGTCACGAGAGACTTGTGGACGATGAACCCGACACCACCTTGGTACTGTTGGTCGCCGTCCCGGTAGAAGAGCAAGTTGCCGGAATTGAGAACTATCGAGTCCTCCCTCTGTCTTCAGACTTCAGATAGGCCTATGATATCCCATCGCAACTTGCTCAATTCTTCTTCCAGTTCGACAATCTTCTCGTCGGTCCGCAGTGTGGCGTGTTCAGTGTTGCCAGGGCCAATTGTCGTTGGTGGTGGTAGCCCGATCTCTTTCGGAGATTCTTCGCACCCCTTGCCCCGCCGTTACCATGGCCGCTACCATAACCAGGACTAGCGGGGCCGCCGGGGACTAGGGGCCGGTTTTTATTGGTGTGGTTCATGTATGGGGGGATTTGCCATAATCGCCACGCTTGGCAAGCGTATTGGCGATCGCAGTGGCGGAAGTTTTTAGTGCTGGAACCTGCCGCCCATCTAGCAACTTGGGATATACTTCCGCCAGGTTCGGATGGTTTGACCGCCATCTTTCGGTTGACTGCTTGCACTGGGTGAGATACTATGACGAGTATCTACTCGTCAGAGTAACTCCCCCAGTGGGCGTTGGGGTCGTCACGTCCCGACGCCGTTGTATGTTATGTACAAAGCACGACTAAAATTCGAACACTGTACCCGATATAGGCCGTTCGGCACAATAACTATTCACTAGACAATTGAGGCAATTTCATTAATTGAAGAGTTTTTTCAATCATTCACTTTGTCACAACACTATTTTTATTTCATCATAAACTGACAACACAGTAAACGTCAGTTGACTTCGTCTAATAAAATATACGACTATAGTGTAAGACTTCTACAGGCACGATCACGATTTAAAAGTAGCAACATTATCTTTTCAAACTGAGTATAACCTCGATTTAGCAGTGTAACTTAAAGCAGAGAATAAGGATCATAGAACACAGACCTCGCATAGCCTTAACCAAACAGGCATTAAGCCTCATTTTGGCCTCTGAACTTCTATGAACGACCATTGAAACTGGCCAAAATGCCTATCAAAATCTGCCCATTTTCTAAATTGCCAGTCATTGTCCTTGATTGCTAATATTAGTAATTAGTCAGTTCGGCTACACCTTTGACCTGGATTTTAACCCCAAATGCTGATAGAGTGAATATTTTATTTTTTACTAAATATAAGGCACGGTGGTAGCAGGTCATCTAGAATATTTTGTCGATAGTATGATGACTATTATTTGGCAATTACATCATAATTAAAAAGCTGTGTTTTCACACTAGCACGAGCATTAAAAGACGCCCATCTCAGCAATCATCTTAATACATGGAAATTAACCATACATACATACATAACGTCACGCCTTTTATCCCCGAAGGGGTAGGCAGAGGTGTATTTCTACACCCACTTTTCGCCAGATATACTTTAGTCCCACGTAATAAGGGGCGAGCCTATTGCCGTACCGGGCACATTTTCAGACTCCGTGCTGCTACTGAGAATTTCGGGACAGAAAAACCCAATAACACTGCCCGACCCAGGAATCGAACCTGGGACCTCCCGATCCCACGCGCACAATTTATGCCGCGAGACCAACGAGGCAGTTGTAAAGGGTTTGATGTCGAGTTTTCCGTCTCTACGCAAAGATGGTATTTGCATCGTGTTATCCTCTTACGACACCCACGGGAAGATATGGGGTGGTCACACTTGTATTCTATGTCGTCAACCACACGGTAAATTAACCATCACCATCAAAATTCGACTATAACACAACTCTATAATTCACCTACCCTTTTTCCAAGGAAAAACCTACGCCATCATTATAACTTACAACAAAAACATTCAATACAAAGCACTAGTCCTAACCATTGTACCCCTTGACGTGTTATGTATGATGTACATTATTATTTGTACATTAAACGATCTAGGCAATTACCCCGAAATACCAATTCATTACTTACTTGTAAGCCAGCCATGCACGGGGATTTATATAACAAGGGAACGAAAGTAGCTAATAATAACGATAAAAAGATATTATCGGTTTAATATTGTTTTATTACCGTTTGTCGGTCGTTTAACGTAATTATAGCTAACTAACTTACTAACGTGGTTCCGCTTATATCGAATAAGGCTAAAAGGCGTTTTGAAGTGGCTTTTTGAGAAGTTTGTCTGTATGGATCAGTCTGATGTTTTTTATCATAGAAGAGGAGTTAAAGAATAAAAAGGCAATAAATAAATATATGAAAATAAAATAGGGACAAGGTATTTACGGAATAGGCTGCATATTTGATGCAAAACTAACAGCCGTTGGAGAAGACGCATCCTAATGTAAAGACCGCGCTTGGCAATTGTAGCATTCCACGAGCTCCGGCTTAGGTGCTGATGATATATGCAAGATGGCTAGCAGCGGCTGGGCATAAAGAACCAAAAACCGATAATAGTGGTGAGCTATAGCAGAGCTCTATATCCATCAGAGGACCACAGTAATGATGACGACACTGATGATGATGACAAATAAGCCAGCTCATCCATCCGAAGTGCTGGATCCCCCAGATTAACGTTCCTAAAAAACCTAATGAGGGTGTATTAATCTACTTTACTGTTTGTGAAACCACAGGCAGAACTAGTTGGAAAGTAAAATTGTCCTGTAAGCTATCTTAGAGTGTTATAAATACCAGTAAGACCTACAAATGGTCCTAACTCCTTAACAGTTCAAACAAATATTATAAGTCCTGAAGTTGCTTGGTAGTTGGGCGGTGACTACTTAAATCACTTTATCCGTTCAATATATGTATTATATTTAATGGTAGGTTTGATTTAAAAGCTTGTACAAAATAGTCATCATCCTCTTAGCGTTATCCCAGTTTCAATCTGGGGTCCGCTTCTAGTCTAACCGGATTTGGCTGAATATTAGCTTTTCCACGGAGCGACTGCCTGTCTGACCTCCGCAACCCGAAGGGATAGCTATATTCCATGGTTAAGACTAGTGTCAGTTAATTTAGAAGGTACTGACGCCCTGTAACGACTGTCAAAGATCTTTATGACAACCGGGGCCGACGGCTTAACGTGCTCTCCGAGGCACGGGACAAGCGATAATTAACAATTCAATTCGCACATAACTCCGAAAAGTCGTGCGTGCCGTGGATTCGAACCCGATACCCTCTGCATGGCAGTCTGTTGGTATATCCACTCGGCTATCGCTGCCCTTGTACAAAATAGTAATTAGTTATTTTTTTATTTATTTATTTATAGTCTCACGCCAGTATGAAGGCAGAGGTGTAAATATTACACCCACATTTCGCCATGAATTTTTAGGTCCCACGTAATAAGGGGGCGAGCCTATTGCCGTTACCGGGCACATCACCAGACTCCGGGCTGCTACTGAGTATTCGAAAAACCCAGTAACACTTTTGCCCGACCCGGGAATCGAACCTGGGACCTCCGATCAGCAGTCGCATACGCTATCCACTGGACCACGGAGACAGCTACGCTGCGGACCACGGAGGAGGTAGAAATTAGTTATAAAAAGTAAATGGAGTACGATAATAAAATGTTCCAGGGCTATTGGGTAAATTTATTCATCACTCACTTAATATAAAAAATAACCTTATTCATTACCTTTAATCAGTCCTTCGGGATATATACCATGAACCTTCTGATATTCAACATTTATAAGTTATATATTTATTTAGTGGTATTTTCGGTTTCGATTGCAGGGTCTATTTTGTATTTTTTGCGTCTGAAGACGAACAATAACTCGCATGTGAGTGATGATCTTTCAAAGAAGTTATAATATAATCATTTTTAGCCAAATCGAATAAGCGATACTTTTATTTTAGGAAACCTTTATTATATGGCTCATTTACTTCACACTTATTAACCTACCATTTTTCTTGCAGAAAAAATATGAGTAGGTTTATCATTAATTTAAAAATCTACAAGAACTGGGTCACAAATTCTTCATTGGATAGAACAAAAGCTATGCTTCAGCGAAGATGCTATATTTTCTGGAACTTTCGCTCTTAATTGAGAAAGGGGAACGCTTCGAATCGGTCCAGTCATGTCTTGTAATACGGTATGATAGGAAAACGCAAAGTAATGGGGGAAAATAATGTGTGTCATTAAATATTGTGGATATGGCCTCTTGTTCGTAATAATGTTCTGTATGGTATACGTATACGTTTTTGAACTACATTGATGTTTGTAAGTGCTTGTAAAGGGATACATATATGTCATGCTTCATCATCATTGACGTGCCATAGTTCTCTGCTGGATATGTCATGGTTACTAAAGCTGATCTGGAAAATATAAGCGACAAAATATGGGACTGGTAGTTATTTTGGTCTTTATTTTTGCCCATTTCTCTTGCCTGTTATTAAATGAATAGATGATCGCTGCTACGCCTGCACGTTTTTTTTTGCTGCATCCTGTGGGCATTTCAGGAAATACTTTCTTACTCACCTACAGTCCCCAAAACCATATTTCAGCCTTCTGCGGCCCATAGTTATGGCTTTGCATTGTCTGTCAGTTAGCGAGTAACGCAATTTCTTATCATCATCGTCCTAGCGTTATCCCGGTTTCATCCATGACTTACACGCCTTGAAGCCTTGTGTCGACTTACTAGCCTAACCAGATATGACAGAGGCATTTTCACAGAGACAGACTGCCGTCTGACATCCACAATCCACCGGGATAGCGATATTCAATGAAGAACCCAATTTTATCTGTACAAATTTATATATCAAAATAACGCGATAACCGTCACCCACCCGAAAATAAAATTGAAATTCACTTCGTCATTATATCTGAAACTTTTAAATATTGCCACGAAGCCTATTGCTCATTGCAAGAATATATTCACTTAAACAACAAGTTTATTAAGGCTTCCCTATTACAAAATAAGTACAAGATATAAGAGTGAGTCATGCTAGATAACTCTCGGCATTCATATAATTCCGTCACTTTATTTGAATTCTTCCTTGTAAGAATTTTCCTTTTTCCATTTACACATTTTACATTGCCAATCACATCGTACACATGACATTTAATCCACGCCTACGTCGAGTAGTATGAGATTATTATAGTAACGTTTAAGAAATAAATCATCTCTAAAGTTTGTATATCCATCATGGCAGGTCAATATTTCGGTGGGCCGTACCAAACTTAAAGCATCTCGCTCGAAATTTTTTTAATACCTGACTTTACAAAACAACGAGTAGCTGTAATATTTCCTTTTGACCAAAATTAAAGCATACGAGAACGGACATATAATTTCAGTCATAGCAAAAAAAAATAACAACTAATTACTTCAAACTCCTTGAAGTATAGATATTATCTCTATTAGATACTTACTTGAAAATAGCATATTGAAAACTATATCTATAAAAAGCGATCTAAAACTTTCGCATATACAGTATACAAGCTCATTTTGCCAGTCTTCATCGCGATAGCTAAGTAATGCAAATGCCTTGGTTTTTAGACGTTTCGATTGTATTAGAATGCTTGTACAATGTACTCGTACATGTAATAATATGACAAATCATATTTCTGACAACCTTTTAGAAAATTGCAGTTAAAATTGCTTGCCTTTGTTCTACCGAGCAGACACATTATATTTATGACCTGTTGGCTTAGCAATATATAAACCCCTTTTAGCAAGATACAAATGTAATGTAAAGTCACAATTAACTGCTATTACCCTTGTCAACTCACTTGACCATCACTGTGAAACAGTAAGCCTGTAATAATAATATCCGTTGAACCGCTTCGCTCAACATTGCACCCTTCCAAAACAAGTCTAAACCGAATTTACTGAAGTTTGAGCACAAAACCCTAAAGGTACTTTTTTCAAAACCTTTCAACGATAGAATATTATTCGCCTCCGGCTTACAGGCTAATAAATTACTGCTTATCTTGTATACCATTCAAAAGAGATTCTGGGGGTTGGCCCTTAATCCATGATAATGGACGATCCCGATTTTCAGACACGGCTGTTCAAATAAAAAAGGTCTTTCTCTTATACGTTTTATTGCAACTTTTAAGTTATATCAAAGGATTGAGAAGACGATTTCTTTTTGGTTTGATCGCAAATCGCTAGGATTTCATTTTGACTTATGGTTGGTTGGTATCTTAATACCGTCGCATTTTTCTTTCTGTATGAAAATACGAGGTATTTGAATATGTTCGACAAATCAATATAAAATACTTAGAAGCAGTTCAGTCATCAACCCTGAACAGATAAAACCTGTTCAAACAAATTATAACAGAATTTAAATGACATGTCATTTAAATGGAACATTTCAGTGTGTAACCATAATGAAATGTTTACTTGGACTTTGCCTTAAGAAAATATGTTGTTTACTTTAATAATCTAGTATCACTGTTTCTCGCCCTGAATTAATTATAATTCATCGATTATATGCGATGTCATGCAGAAATTGTAGACAAGAATGATTGCGTGTTTTATGACTAAGTGAATTTCAAGCTTTTGTCAACTTTTACGTTCATTATCATCAGGCCAATATTATAATATACTATCATACTACTGGGCACGGAAGTTTTCTCACTATTACCAGGGTAAGGCTATAGTCTACCACGCTGGCCAAGTACGGGTTGGCAAACATCACATGTCTTCCGCAAAACATTATGGAGATTAGACATGTACTTTTTTTCTCACGATGTATTCGTTTACTGATAAGCAAGCGATAATTTACTTTCAAATATCCAAATCAAATAAGTAATTTTATTACTACTAAACCTCCACGTACGTAGAATTGCTTACTGTTTTTCTCCTTTTCCCGTAATCGCAGGTAACTGCTAGCCTGTATGTTTGCAGAGCGCCAACTGTCAGTATACCGTCCGTAAATCTGCACCCGTGCCTTTGTGGGAACGTGTAAACACCACGTAGCGAGGCTCAGTTTAATTCCTCATTAACTTGTAGCCTGCAAACTTTTAAGTGATTCACCGACTCGAACTCTTATATATTGAGCCTGTGTATCTCTTATGAATAAGGTTAAGAGATGTATTATGAAGAGCATTATATGTCAATTGCTGTCTTTATCTTCAATATTTACTGATACCGTATTGCAAATGTTTCCGGCACAGTATTGCGAATTTCGTGATAGAGAAACCTACCTACTTTAGGAATATGTAGTACTTAGGAGCTCGGGACCATAAAGCATTTTTTTCTTTATTCACAAGTAAACAAGATATTATTTACCAATAATATTAACTGGCAAATACAAACGCTAACATGTACTACGACACCAGATAAGAAGTAGGTACAATGCTTAGTAACTAACCAAATTGGATTACCTAATTTGCCAACAGAACTCATAATTCCTCTATCTTGTAATTAATCGAAATAAAGGTTCATTATCTTTAAATCTGAAATGAAACTACATAAATGTTCTCAAAATATGTACCGAGGTTCATTTAGCGGCAATAGGCGTGGACTTTGTTGAAATGTTCTATTACTTGAGCAAACCGTGAATTGTTACAATAGGTCTGAAAAGTTTTGTTTTTAGTGAACTGTGATGGTTTATACTTGATGCGATGTGAATACATACCTGATGCTTGCTGAAAGTTTTGGCTTATCTATTTGGATACAGAATTGAACTTTAACGCGACAAAATATATGAAACAGATGATTTATTTTTCCGAAAAGTCCGGGAGTAAGAAAAGTCAAAACTAGTTCATAATATTGATTATAATGACTTAACGATTATGGAATATGGCTATCCAAACAGGTAATCGCTCTGTGAAAAAGCTAACATTCAGTAAGATCTGGTTAAATTAGTAAGCGGACCCCGCATTGTAACTGGTAGAACGCTAGGAGGATCATGATGAACGAATACAATGACGCCCCAAGGGTTTTGCCTTAAAGTAAAATCTTGATATTTTCATATACGAGGTTAAAAGCGAAGCCAGCGTTTTGAGTGGCTTTTTTTTAATTTACATAACAGTGGGAAGAGCTTTTCCATCTACCTATTTTTTTATGGTCTGAAGTACCTATTCACTTATTTATGAGGGTGTAACATGCTGGTGATAGCATATTACCAAAGCAGGGATAAGTCTTCTGTGCAATCAAACTTTGCAACTTTTTTATAATTAAGACTGCCTCCGTGGTCCAGTGGATAGCGTATGCATCTGCTTATCAGAGATCCCGGGTTCGATTCCCGGTCGGTCGGGCAAAAGTGTTACTGAGTTTTTCCAAATTCTCAGTAGCAGCACGGAGTCTGGTTATGTCCCCGGTAGCGGCAATAGGATCACCCCCAATTAAATGGGATCTAAAAATTCATGGTAAAATGGGGGTGTACACAAAACACACATTTCGCCATGAATTACACCCCTGCCTACCTCATCGGGGACGCAGGTGTGACCCTATTTAAAAAAAAATTAAGCCTAACCGAATTTTGCCATTAGATTTAAAATAATAGTCAACGCATTTTATCACAGATTTTTTGAAATTATATTAAAACTGAAATATGCAAAAGTAAATTTCTGAGTTGCCCTCACTTTCATAAAAATTAATCACTTATTTTTATATATGATATCGTGAAGAATTGAGGAAATGCCAAGCACTGTCTTATAAGATGTTACCTACAACAAAGTGCCTTGAAAACTCGACAAAACACCCACTCAATAAAGGAAAATATTTACAATAAAATGCTCATAAAAATCACAGCACAATTACTCCAAAGGTATTTGAACCATACAGTGTTCTACGAACCGATGTCACTGCTTAGCCACAGCCACAGCCATCTTTACAATAAAGGTTTTTTATCAAACATTAATAATTGTTCTCAATAAATTAAGTCAATATGAGTTTTTGCGAAAATGCCGAGAAATGATCCATTTGTCAATGAAAGGGAGAAAAAATACATTGTCATGTTCCAGTACGTCTAACGGCCATTTTCAATATTCGATCCATACAGGGATTTTGAGATTCGAGATTCGTGTTTGACATATTTTGTATGGAGCTTATGTCAAAAACGAATCTAAAATCTACAGATCTATCTATAGATCGAATATTGAATTCGGTAGTAAATGACCTTATATTTTGATATGAGTTATTTGTTTGTTATTTTTACCAATAATATGACGAGTCGAATACCGTGATATTGGCCTCCAAACCTCGTCCATTGATATGTTTGTAATTTGAAATATGTAGTTAGTAATGTGCATATTAAATTGTTATGTATCGCTTGCCGTTACTGTTAACAGTAAAGGAAAACATCCTGAGAAAACCTACATGTCTATGAGTTCTTTGTAATGTTCTCGAAAGACGTGTGAAGTCTGCCAACTAAGGCCTTACCTTTATCCCAATGAGAAAGAGGCCCCTGCCCATCGCCATGCCCATGAATAAAAATAATTTTACTTACCGAAATATTTTCTAAGAGGTTACAATTTAACTTTGATATGTTGATTCATTAATCTAATTAATGAAACGTGTCCTCGCCAAGCTTAGGCATAATACTCGCAAGCTCAGTATTCTTTACCCACAATACCTTTAACACTCATTTTGTTCCACAAACGGTACATCTGTCATCGGGCCTTTTCTCAAAGAGCTTCAGATAAGTGCCGTCTGTTTACTCCACGCGCTGAGCTCAAGTAACAATATTAGGTACTGTGTCAACTGACACAGAAAAGTTAAAGGTTAAGATAATTAATACAGATAATGAAAATGAATGTTGTCAAATTTCGGCGGCAATCGAAATGAAGTTACAATAGCGCTAATTTACGGGCAGGTATTATGATTTTGTATTGTAAGTCTGAATGGAAATCTTATTTCCCTACCATAGAGTATTTATCATCATGCTAGCGCTGTTCCGGTTGCGATCCAAAACCGAGGTCCGCTTTTTGGCTGTATCTCCTCCACTTCGCATGGTCTTCAGCATCCCTGGTGGTTAGTCGATTGAAAGGGAGTGTAATTGATAGAGTATTATAGACACTAAAATTCTACAAATACGTATTTGAGCGCTGTTACAGTTATTTAGTGTACATAGAACTCCTAAGCTCCGTTTCTGGGCAACTATATGCGTTGGAATAAAATCTCTGCAGGTACTCTAAAAGTTGTTGTTATATTAAACTTATAACTATTTCTCGATAAAATTTTATTAATTTGAAAAATACAGAAGAAAGTATAAGTTGCCTTTCAAAACTGGGCCTTTAATATTGTGTGTATAATTGAATATGAGGCTGAAGAGAGACATCAGTAACTTTTTGCCGAGATAATAAATCACCATGCGAGCAGAGACGCGGGAAGAATTTTGTAAAGTAGAAATATATAAATACTGTACGCAGTGTGACAATTTAAATTATAACACCATACGTGCAGTCAAGACTCTAAAAGTGCTCTCAGCATTGCACGGCAGCCATACAAAATTTTTACCTATTTTAATTCAATCTTTGCAGGCCTCATTCTCATAAAACTTTGCACATTCGCTTTGGATGTTGCTCCAAGTGGTAAAGATCTAAGATAATCTCGCCTGTTTCATTGTTAAATGTGTTAATTATAGAACTCATTTACTTTGTATCATATATTTAAATATTGTTACCGTAGTTCATTTATAGAATGCATCCTTTCATAAACGAAGAATATTTATATTCTCATATACTAAGTTAATTCAAAGGGTTTCTTCTCAGGATTTCTTTCTACCCAGTAAATTTTTAGACGGACCTTTGATGTGAACAACCATTTTTATGTGTCTTAAGCTAGTAGTACAACGACTCCATGATTGAAAAGTTGGAAACGCTCAAGTGAATCCGTTGGTTGGCGTAACGCTGTAAGCATTAGATGTTGACAATAAAGATTTTCCAGAGGATAAGTGGTTGTTTGTCTCACTAAGATACGAAGAATTTTTTTTTCACACAGAAGTCAGCACAGTGTTGATATTAGCTTAGATAAAGATAAAGATTTATTAATTGCATAACTGTGTACAGTAGTTCCTATTATTAAGCATAAAGCAATAGACACAACAGTTTATCCATATCAGACATGCAATACGTAAAAACACAAAATAGGAAAATAACAAAAAGGACTTACGAAAACTTAAGTAATCTTAGAGGTCTTATTTTATGGCAATGGTGAGAGTCAATATTATTTCCATTTATATGCGACCTAATATTATTACGAAGGTAAAAGTTTGTGACGATAGATGTTTACATAGAAGAATGTTTGCTACCTTTGCAGGCAAGAACTACCGAACGGATTTTGATGAAAGGAGATGTTCCCATTTTGTATGAGACTCTGGCTACAACATGTACCATATTAAAAAACCTAGGAAATTAACCCCTAAACATAATTAAACTAAAAATATACACTTTAAAATAGTTTTGAAGATGTAGAAAATAAAATTAAAAAAATATTTGACGTCTGTCTCAACAATCATGGCGGAATATTGTGACATTCGCAAATGACGTTTTATAAAAACATTGTCATAAAATCACAGAAGAATAACTGAAGCATGGAAGGAACGATATTTTTAAGAAAAAATTGAATATAGCTACACTCTTCAATGATATGATAAATTAGAATTGCCAGAAGAAGATGGCACTATGTTTGTCAGTTAAGGCTAAGGACAATTTGAACACAAATATCGTAACTTTTTAATTTAATAGTGACTGAGCAAATCCGCTATCGATATCGATTAAAGTTTCAATATAGGTTCAAAATCAAACGGACTTGTAAAGTATATTATTTATATGTTATACATTTTAAATTCCGTAACTTTGTGTCCACAGCAGTCAGAACGCTAATTGATGGACAGTCTTTAAATAATTATTACACAAACTTGCATTTTTAAACTGAAATTATATATTTTTGTTTCAAATGGGTACTCAGTAGCACATAATCTTTCGAGGCATTATTTTCTAATTTTCATGGTATTTTTCTTTACGTATCAACAGCCTTTTCCAGTCCACTGCTGGTCTTAAACCTTCCGTGGTGGAGGTTTGGCCTACTATTATACCACAGTAGCCAGACGTATTCGTATACGGTTTTATTTCGAGATTTCCTTCTCTTATGTTTCTCTTGGTCGCCTCATACGACACCCTCGGCATAAATGTTTATTTATACTTATTTATAGTTAGTTTTTCAGCTGTAATGATAGCTGTAAGTGGGATTAATAAATATTAAATAAATAAATCATCACCCCCAAATAACATATTTTTATTAGAGAAAGCAAATAATTAAGAAAAAAGCAAAACTCATAGCTTAAGCATTACGATAACTGAGAATGGCATATCCAAATTAATTATTTACAAGGATAGGACATAGTCGACATGGATTTTATCAAGAAAAACATAAAAATTAACTTAAAATATATAAATGAGACAAAACCTTGAATAGTGCCCAAAGGTTTGTTATTAACAATAATCACTTTATTGAAATTTTCTCATTACATAGTGTAGGTAATACAAATCTATGTGTAAAAAATGTATGTGCTGGATCGGACACTTTTCGATCACACATGTGACACACAGAATATTAAGAGAGAAAAAAATTGTGGCTAGACTAGCCCTTCGATTTTATCTTGGGATCGGCACATTATTATTATTAGTCCACTAGTCGAACAAGAACAACCAAGTTTTGGTCTCTGGGTAGATGACATTTAACAAAATTTCTTTCAAATGAAGATTCCCTTATTTTGATGCATAACCACTCAGTAGTCGTGACTATGAAAGCAGACAGTTCTTATCAAACCTTCAAATTACTGTATTTAAATATTACTGTCTTTGTAAAGAAAGATCAGATTTTTTCTATAGGTGCATTATTTTTTTTTGTAATATGATGTATTCTAACAAGCTTCGGAATGCACTACTTTTGCTGATAATTTAATTATTAGCAAGTAATTATTTAAACACTCACACTGATATGTTTAGAAGGGAGGAGCCATCTGTCATTACTATAAAAACATTCTGCAGTAAAATGCTTGGAACAAATTCTATGGTGCTTTCTAGGCACCCAATTTTCTCCACGACATACTGCAGCAATACACTTATTTTATAAATCTTTATCACGTGCACATAGAATCTAAAAAATAACAAGGTAAAAATATACGGTGGATAGACATATCGATAAGATTTTTTACAACACTTGAAAAGTCGATATAAATATTATACGGCTAAATTCAAAATCATGATAGAACTGTTATAAAAGAAAAATCACTAGGGTTATATAATTTGATGGCATAAATTGTCTAAATTGTATCTTACACGTCAGTTGACTGTGTTCAATTTGGGAGTACTAGGACTACCTCTATGTATATTATCCAATCTCTTTGCATAAAATAATTGTCAAGTGTTAACATCAAAATGTCAAACGTAAAATATCTCGTTCCGAAATGCACAGGACCTGTAAGATCAGTGCAGTTTTATAAAAAATGTTTACCTTAAGATAGGTTCATAACGATTATTCTAAATTATTTTTATTGTAGTCGCAGTATGCTGCAATTGAGGTATACGAAACAATTTTTATTTATTTATTTTATTTACCTTCTGTCATTTCATCTCCTACAATTTCTGAACGCATTAGGTATCATGCTACAATCCGATAAATCGCCATATTGAATATGGCAAGATTAGAAAAATATTTTTATTTTCTATGATTTCAAATACAAATAAATTCATGAAATAATATTTTCCCTGATTTGTGATATTTTTACCTATATTTTAAGGTATGGTACGTTTTGTAGCCAAAAATGAAACATCTTTGTCAGTAATATAGCTACGAAATGTACATCAGAATAATCATCCTTTTGTTGTGATAGCTGATCACCACGTCGGCGAAGCCACCGGACTTTATCTACTATAAAATCAGTCTGGTCAACAAAAAAAACCTTTTGTAATAACACAACTAAATCTCGATTGTTTTCGAAGTGGTTTGAAGGATAAGGATCAAATAAATTAAGATAGGAATAGTTTTGTATACCACAAGTGTAATATAACTTACCAAGGTCGTTCTAACCCTGCGCTATTTATTAAGGTTGAGTCTTGATAACAGGGAGAGCTTACACATATATTACACTAATAGACTTTACCCGCGGCTCCGCCCGCTTGGATCGGAATCGGTTTCGCGGTAAAAAGTAGTCTATTGCACTTTCCAACCTCCTGCCTATCCCCACATACACACAATAAAATTATAATAAAGCATCGCTCGGTTGCAACGTCTAAGAAGGACTGACTATCAAGAAGTACGAATAGACACGCGTCTGTTTATGATGATCTCAAAAAGTACTGAACGGATTCATGCAGTTAACACCAGTGTACAGAGTGGTTCATGAGGAAGGTTAAGTGTGTTTAATTTATCGCGATCCGACATACCTTGCGGTTGGCGAAGCCAACGGCAGAATTAGTGATATAATGTCCTTCTTTTCTACGGCCTTTTGTGCAATATGCTATGTTAACGTGATTCTATGTTCTAATTTTTTTCTAGGTAGCATATTTGAAGGTAATAGCGGACTTTACGACAGGCTCTCTTTATGACACATTCCATAAACTAGAATTGCTATTAAGATTAGTAAAATATTTGGTTTATGGTACGTTTTACGATGAATCTTGTTTGTATAGTCGGTTTAATATTTTTTTGCGGTTCGCAATATGAAACTTTAAGACTTATATTCTATTTTTAGAGTCTGATTGCTAAGAAATTAAGTTGTAAATTTTTGATGTTAGTGTATTTTTATGTTATTTTTTTCAATCGATTGACACACAATAAAGTGGGTCGATCATTTAAACGAGAATGAATATATATTTTTATGTTACCATTTGTTGGATGCTTGGAAGAATAAACCGACAAACAATTATGATTACGAATTCACAGATTTTAATCGCGCTAAGTCTAACACTTAATACTAAACCTATTTACTTATGATTTCAACAGCGAGTCGTTAATTTAAGACATAGATACACGTTGCCCTATGAGCCCTATGTTATCATACTACGTCGATATAACAACAAAAAAGCATCCTGTGTGCAGGCAAGACGAAAGTCAAGTTTTATTTTAATAAAATAACAATATGTGCATCTGGTTTTCACTATTTTCGTTTTTCACCCGTAACTCCCCACTCGTCCACTCAAACACGAAACAACAATTTGTACACTACACAAAGAGCCATATATCCAGCAGTGGACTGTGACAGGCTGACAATGATGACCATAGTGATGATAGAGATCGAAACCGGGCCAATCATAGGGCGCAGTGTTAAACGGTAGAAACCTCTGCAATGAATACGCCATCTCTGCAGTCAATTTTATTCTGACACACAATTTTAACTTGTAATTCGATTAGATCAAATACAATGCGAGGGTACAAAATAAAATAGATCAGTCCAAAACAATCCAAGAAAACAATAACAACATTTAAAGATTTGAAATGAAAGAGAAATTGCAAAATAATGAACTACAGACCCATTTGCACCAAAACAACTTCCTAAAAGGTTTGTTGGAAACCGATTGAATTTCTAATTTTGTTCGATAATTTCGTTCAATATTATTATTGACAATGGTTTAGAAGACGTTTCTTTTCTTTCGTTTATTTAGTCCCGTTTCTTAAATAATTTATTTTGTCTTATGGCTCTACGAATCTGACAGTAAGTGGTAATTTAGTACTATTTACTGTCAGATTGGTAGAGCCAGGTGGTGGTGAACCTGACCAATATTCTAAATATGGGTTATTCACTAAAATTGATTTTCTTGCATGAAATTAAAGCGAACTACATTATGAGTCGCCTGTAAATGTCCCGTATGTATACATATAGACCTGGGTTATTCTTAAGACAGTAATACTGGAAATTAAGACATCTCTGGTATTAGTCAGTGATTGAGGAAAAGCTGCGCCAAAGTCCTCGTTTTCAAAGGAGACAGGCTCTGGTAGTTACTCGTTTTATACAGGAGTAGATTCGATGCTGGATCGTGTAACAGTAGCCGATTTCTATGTTGATAAGTCTTGCATGCTATCTTAAGCTGGGATGTTCTTTTATTTCCCTAATGTAACTGGAATATGCCATCAGCAATAAATATTTTTAGGTGACACTTGCACTTTACCAATATTCAATCAATGGATACAAAAAATGCCCAGACTAACAACACCTATTTTTTGATAATACAAGCTTTGGCACTGTTGCACGTACCCATGTGCCATAATAATAAGGGAACGTACTACATACGGTGCAGAGGTGAAAAGTAAGGCACCCGTTTAAGAAAAACCGTCCTCTGTGTAGTCAATATTGTATAATTAAATTACAAATATTGCCTACTTTGTTTTCAAAGGCCTGACTTAATATTATTTTATTCTCTGAGATCAAACACTTCAATAAACACTTGTTACATCGCAGAATTATATAAAATTACAATTTTACAAATGAAGCTCCCTTGTAGACTAAAAACAAAATCTAACTTCATTCGATCTACTCAAAAGAACTCTTAATATTTCTTTCCTTCGAGATTAACTTCATTTTAGACTCATTCAACTAGAAAAGGGGCGACGTACCTTTAGTTAGGGAACACCCTATATCATATTAGAAATTTTGACAGTTTTCCTAGCGTGGCGCTTCGGAGATTATCGGAAGATAAGTTTCCTTACAGGTAGTTAAAAAAAACAATTTATTTCGCTTTCGCCTACTTGAACGTCGAAATAAATAGAAACCCGCGTGTTTGGAGCTTACATGATTAAGTGTTTTATGTAACAAAGAAAAGTAGTTGCTTACATTGTGCTTACTATTTTTCACTTAATCGGATAACTAAAAGATTTTGAGCTAGAAATGCCAGAAATGCATCAAAACTAATTGTTTCGTGAAAGAAATTACGCACGCCCTTTTGTCTAAAAAAGTCTGCGTGTCTCGTGAAAAGTCAACAAAGCCAGAAGTGTTTTTCCATTATCTTGTAACAAAACATCGAGCTTTTGCCGTTTTGCAATTTGTCGAATAGAATGACAAACAGAGTCATGCATAGAGCCAAACATCGATACGAACATTCTTATGATCTTTCTAGTAAACGCTCTACTAGGCCAAAAGATCGAAGCTTCATTGTCCTTTGGCTAGAATGCTCGCCAGAATTCTCCCGTTGATTTTGTATGATGTAATGTAACATTCGTGAGAATGCTCATTACAAGTTAATGCTCAAGTTCATCTGCACTTTTAAGAAGAGCTGCTAGATGGCTGAGCCCATCGAACGCTACTATGGCGCTTGTCTGCTTATTTAAATCACTCTAAAATACTTTCTATCGTAGTTTTAGTTAAGTAAATGTTATATATATAACACTAAATCGCTTAGTGTCAAATATTTATTTAGGATATAAAAGCTGCGAATTTTCATTTCAAATCCCTCAGGCGGTGAATTAAAAGCACTGAGTGAATCTAGAAATGTTGACCGTTAAGCGTGAAAGTAAGATATTTTGTGTCATTTCAGGTCTCGAAATAGATAAGCAGATGTACATTACCCCACATTTTAGGTCACCCCTCATTCAAGCTATTTATGCACTATGAAGACTATTCTGAGATTTATTCTTGCTTCCCTTTTGTGCATAGAGCGTTGAATTAAAATATTCTGATAATAGCTCCGTAGCAAAACAAACAACATACTCATAACATTAACCAGGTTGGGCTCTCAAATTCGAGATCATCTTTCTGCTAGAACCTCTTTCCAAACAAAATGATAGAATATTTTTATATCCTGTGAGGCAGTCATGCTGATCAAGATAACAGGGCTCAGGGGTAGAGGAAACTCGCGCTATCTCTCCTCAAAGACGCCAACCACAGATTCTGGCATCGTTGGCGCTAGCGTGACCATCAGTCACCGGTCAACGTAATAAGCCTGCTGACGATGAGCCCAGGGGCTCGTTGCCCGCCATTGTGCAAAAAACGTGGCGCTGTGTCCACGAGCGCCTCCCTATGTGATGATAAGTGATGCATATGTGACCATGTCAGGGCCTGAATCCTGAATCAATCAGCGGGCTGAACCCTAGTGGGGTTGTGGTAAGGTATACTAACTGCGATTCATATGACTCCACCATCAAGGGACGCCAATTATACCGCGGTAGTCACCAAAACAAAACAATTCGTGAAAAAGGGAACGACTCACAATTGAGTTTACAAGGGCACAAAACAGTATATTATAGAATACTAACTATGACTACTAGGGTGCATACGCCCCAAACACAATGTTTTGCTTAACATCAGCAACCTAAGGCGTCTCACACAGACCGATCTAGAGCTACCCTCATCTAGAGTACGTCATCATCAACTTCAGCATTAAACACTTCCCGCGATACCATCATAAGTATTACTTCAAATAATTACAAACGCAGAAAGCACATTTCTTTAGTTTCATAGTACGTGCGTTTGTTCGCAAAAATACGAATATGAATAAGTAATAGGTGAAGCCGATTGCCATTTACAAAATCTGATTAAAGGATTTTATGTTTTCGCAGTGCTTTTTTCTATAAAGAAAATTCTTTACTTATTATTTTAGAGCTCATTCACACTGGCTCCGTAATTGAACGATAAATTTAAAAACAAGATACGTCATAACGCATTTGCATACGCAATTGTTTTGTCAAAATATCTGAATTGATGATCACACTCGTTTCGTGACTCAGAGTTTAGCCTAAATCAACTATTAAAAATGATGCATAACAAGCAAATCAACATTCGTGTTTTTTGACGAATGTGATTTTTAATTGACGATACCTGCGCTATTTAAGAAAAACTGATATTCTATTAGACTATCGTGCAGTTTTATGTGAAAGATCTTACCCGTGATTATAAAGTCATTTAAAGATATAAATACTTGTTGTAAGCTTAGAGCTTACAAAAGAGGTAAGGAATAAGTACCTATAAATTACCGTGAGTTAGACCAGCTAAATATTATGATGTATAGAAATTGCGAAAGTTTAAAATCTAGTTAGACCAATAAGCGGACCTCGGGCTCTAAGACGTAAGTCTTGCAAGGATGCAACCGGGGTAACGCTAGGAAGATGATGATGACCTTCATAATTCCCGACGTTTCCATAATATTCCACATTCGCGTATGAACACAGACATTCAAAAATGATGCCGCAGTCAAAATAAATAATTACTCGTCAAAAAAGACGATTCGTCAAAGTCACTCATAGTCCTTGTGTGAATGAGCCTATTTAGATATTGGAAGAGCCGTCTTTCTTTTTTAATTTCTACCATAGAAAAATATGTTTTAGTTTAGTTTGCCAAAGTAAATATTAGATTTAACAATATGTCACCGTGCCATTGAATATTGAGGAATAGATCACACAATTAAGCAGACTAAATTTTAAACACTTATTTCTGATTTCCCCTGAGCCTAGCGGAGATGCCAACAGACTACCATCCAGAGGGTTCGAATCGACAGCGCGCACCGCTGACTTTTTAGGGGTTATGTATTTATTGAATTGTTAATTATCGCTTGACCCGTACCTCCACCGAAGTGGTCGTTAAGACATCGGTCATGACAATCTTTGTCAGTCATTATAGAGAGTCAGCATCTACCTCTAAAAAAAGTGACACTAATCTAAACCATGGCATATCGCTATCCCCTTGGGTTGCGGAGATTAGAAAGGCAGTAATTCTGTGGGAAAGCTAATATTCAATCAAATCCGGTTAGGCTAGTAAGTGGACTCCGGGCTGCAAATGGGATAGCACTAGGAGTATGATGATATTTTATTTAACTATTTAATCTCTTAGTAATGCTCAGGCGGGATACTGCATACCTGATACGCTCTTAATTCTTTAGAGATCCTTCTCTCTTTTGCAACAATCCTTAAATTAAATCAATTAGCCTTAAGATGTTTAGTACACATCAAACACTACATTTTATAAAATGTATTTTAACAATTTAAACCAATCTGTTTTATTCTACATCGTATTATTAGTATTGAACTTATATACTTTACATTAACATTGGTTGGTATATAATAGGTGCTTGATAATTACGCTGTCTGCAGAATGATTTCCATATAACTATGTCTCGCTTTTATGACAACTGACCCACATATTTTATCGCAACACAGGCGACGACATTACTTTTATAGTAATGTCGTCTTATGTGTTTTACAGTCAGTTGCAGAAAGCTTCAAATTAACTCTTGACGACCGGTTGGCGCCGCGGTAGTGTAAGCGACTGCTACGCCGAAGGTCGCGGGTTCGATTCCCGCTCAAGTCAAACATTTGTGTGCATAAACATGGATGTCTGTCTTGGTCTGGGTGTTTCTATGTATAATGTGTATGTATTTACAAAAAAAAAGTATATAAGTATGTTTATCCATTATCTAGTACCCATAGTACAAGCTTCTGCTTAGTTTGGGACTAGATGGTGTTGTGTGAATGTAGTGGAATATTATTATTATTATTATTATTATTACTTAAAAGGAGAGTATCGCTAATGTGTGTCATAATTTAATGACGTTACACAAACACATTTTACGCTTGGTCAAACACTGTCAAACATCATTTAACTAATGCCTACAAGTGAACGAAAAGAGTGAACATTTCCGTTTAGTTATATGCACAATAATCTATGAAATGTACTATGGTTAAAAACTTCAATAAACAAAACGAAATGATTACATATATCAAGGAGGTATAATAAAATTCTAAATATACATATTTAGTAAATCTGTGGTCAAGACTATCAAAACGTTTGTCAAAATTGACATGTTTATATTTTTGTTGTATTGAAACATTATTACGATTTTAATTAAAATTATTACGTTTTGAGCTGAAAAGTCGAGACAATTCATACAACGAGGGAGCCTGGCGCTAATTATAATGATTGACCATATAATGCAGTTAATACCATTCATGAATGATAATTTTCTATAACTTGAGTACATACGCCATCGCTGTGTGGAAACGCATTATGTGGAAGTCACAAAATGAGAGAAGAGAGAAGAAAATAAGCTGTTACACTATTCAAGACATATTGGCTAAATTGCATACGATAAAGAAATATTTTTATATCTTTTGTTTGTAATGTGTTTTGTTGTCATAATGTAATGTAATTGAAGTATCTCTTCTTGCACTGGTATAGATTGGATGATGACCTCTTCTGCTAATAATAATGTTAGCGTGAGTACAATCCAAAGCGCCTACGACACGTGGAAATCCATCAATTTCATAGAAGCTAGCTGCAACTCGACGTAGATCTTAAATGCAGACGTAGAACTTTCCTGTTTGCCAATTTAATAAATTTTGAGCTTAATTTTGCAAGAGCTTGAGAACTCTTTGCACTAATCTACACACTGGATTTGTGTTTATTTGATAATCACCCAAGACCTATTCAGTTGATAAGCTCCTGTGGCAAAAACCCTCAAACAAATTAAAAACTGTGTCAGACCATCAACATAATTATTTATTTCTTTGAGACATGGGTTCCTTATCTACAAGGTTTCGTATTTGGTCAACTGCTTCTATGGATACTCTGTATGTAATACGTAATTCTCCGCCGTCGTGCCTTGAAAATAAATTCACCTTGCCGGAATTCGACCGCGAGAAAAATCTTCTTTGGGATCAGACAAAGATGAAAGACTAGTTAAGACATAACTTAGGTATTCATTATAAACCACTTCAATTCCGTAAAACACTACAATGCATTGAAATATATTATTTAATAGAGCTATATTTGGCAACAAACACTTCAATGTACAATAAGATATAATGGACTCACGCCTGTATCTGCCAAGGGGTAGGCAGAGGTGTTATATTACACCCATATTTCGCCATGAATCTGCCTCGTTGATCTCGCGGCATAAAGAATGCGCGTGGGATTCGATTTTCGGGTTCGATTCCCGGGTCGGGCAAAGTGTTATTGGGTTTTTCCATTAGGAAATTCTCAATAGCAGCACGGAGTCTGGCAATGTGCCCGTCAACGGCAATAGGCTCGCCCCCTATGACGTGAGACCTAAAATAATATATATATCATGGAACAGAGATAAATTCAACAACAATACAGCTTTAATACCTCACTGAGCTCAAATTAAATTTTAAAATTCACAACTGCCATATTTAAAATTTTCACGTGTCAATTCACGCTAATGGCCGTTTGTGCAACGTAAAACGCGCTTTAATGTAGGCTTTGACTCTTCTTAAATTAAATTTAATAAAGGATTAAATTTTACAAAAATTTGGCTTTGTGCAACGACTTAATAATAGATTAGGGTTTAATATCGTTTTAAAATTTTAAATATCGTTTCTGCAACCGGCTGTTTGGCTTTGTGCAACGACTTAATAATATATTTGGGTTTAATCTCGTTTTAAAATTTTAAATATCGTTTCTGCAACCGGCTGTAAGTTACACAAAGTCATTAATATTTCATGAAATACAAGTGACAGTATAATTTACTTAAGAGTTGAGTTGTTGTGTGAGTTAAATAGTTTAGAATTTTGTTTAAACAGATACGGTTGAAATGTATATGTCACCGGAAAATAATAAGAACCGTAAATTTATAAATTTCCTAGGAAAATTATAAACTTTTACGCCCATATTTTCAATAATACAATTTATCTCTCGTTTAGAATCCTACGAAAGTTTATAAATTTCCTGGGAAATTTATAAATTTACGGTTCTTATTATTTTCAGGTAACATATATTCGATTTATTATACAATTTTATTAATGGGGTCTTAATCACGAAGAGTAAACCTTACAGTAATTTAAGATATAAAAAAGGTATTTATACCTTAAATAGGTAACGTACAAATACCATTCCTTTTTTCGATTTTCCGACGGTCGCAGAGGGAATGTTATCAATAAAAATAAAGATAAAGATAGAGATAGAGATAGAGATAGAGATAGAGATAGAGATAGAGATAGAGATAGAGACAGAGGTAGAGATAGAGATAGAGATAGAGATAGAGATAGAGATAGAGATAGAGATAGAGATAGAGATAGAGATAGAGATATAGATAGAGATAGAGATAGAAATAGAGATAGAGATAGAGATAGAGATAGAGATCATTTTATTTGTATTAACATGAGTATACTATGAGTATAACTATGTAGTTATCCATGCAAGTTATTAAAGGAAATATAATAGACAGTCATGTTTAGCCTTTACAGCGTACAAATATATACAATAATATTTTAAACAATACTAGATCGCATCTTAATCGCCTTATAAATTTATATTAATGAATTGTATTAAATAACATACAGCCAAAGGAAATCTAAATATATGACTACTTATCTAACATTACATTTATTTACCATGTAATTATACTGTAACGTAATACTACACGTATTGCGTTATAATATCTCGCAAGCGCTTAACGCCAGCTTAGCCGTTCGCAATATTACCAAATATGGTCATGTTCACTAGCCAAAGGCAGTTGTGAGTCATAGGTTTATGCCTATATAAGATGGGTGCGCGTTGTAGAATGGTCACATTCCCTAGACATCGGAACGCTGCCGCTACACCTCGCGATTATTCTACATTCTACTTCCTATCAGTACAGGGACAGTAGTCCCGCTGGGGGTAAGCATATTCTAGTTGTCTGTGTGCCTATATGTTCTGTCTGTAGTATCTGTGTCTCCTAAGCATAACAGCCGATCTAGGGACAGCCTGTTCCTGACCGGTTGTTGTGTATTCTCTATGCTGTTTCCAGTTCTTCCTACGGGCTCACTGCACCTGACGTTCTTCCTACGGGCTACGTCCTTCCTACGGGCTACGTTCTTCCTACGGGCTACGTTCTCTCTACGGGCTACAAGCCACGAGCTGCTGGCGCCGTGCCGCTACTAGCCAGCTGCCACCCAAGCCTCCGTTCCTGCCTACGAGCTCCTACAGCCAGACCACGGACGCCTGAGCCTGACCGCTCGGCCCACATCGGCTGCACCGCTTGAGACCCCGCTCAGCCTGCACCTCGACCACAGAGCTGCCTGCGCAGCTCACCTTGGCCAGCTCATCGGCGACCCTACGAGCAGCTACCCTGCGAGCGTCGGAGAGCAGCAGGAGTCTACGCTCCAGCCAGCTCAGGCCAGTGCTTACCTAGTTCGGTCATACTGTATGTAAGCGGTAGTGAGACATAATAAAGAACCTGTTCAGCCTAGCAGTGTTTCTCTCGAACCCCGACATCCTACCTGAGATCCTCCGTCTCAGTGGCACCCAACTCTATTTGTCCCACTTCCAATTACTGCAGTTGTTCTTGTTTAGGAGGTCAGTCTTTGTAAACGAGGAGGTGCAGACATCAGCGAACCGGTACGTACTATCTAACTTGTGTGTATCTGTGTATTGCTGTCTATCTTTAATTTCTATTCTTGTATACCTATTATGTGTTATCTTACTATTGTCTAATTCAAATTTCAACTACCGATTCCCTACGTAACTGTTCGCAATTTGAAATAACCGTTTTTTATTTTTGCAAGTCACTAATCTATTGTCTACATTTTTACACCGAATCGTCGTAGTTTCTTTGTAAAGCAGAGCGATTGCACACAGAGGGCTGTAATATACTTACATTCTTTTCTATCATACTTATCTTACATTTTATATCATCATGAGCACTAACCCTATCAAGTACTTCCTACTTGGTAAGAATGATCTAGCCTACGAGGTCGCTATTCGCGGAGAGGAGCCGGCTACCTAGTAGTTTAGGTAGCTGCTTCCGTAAACCTAAAACAGATTTTAGGTTTACGGAAGCAGCTACCTAAACTACTCGAGCTGATTCCGAATGACGAAATCCTAGAGTCAGGCCTAGACATAGCAGACGACTTCAAGGGAGCTAGCCTGTCAGTTGCCGATTTAGATTCGCGAATCTCTTCCCTTAAGGAACTATACGACCACAACTTGGCGAAGCAAACTACGGCTTTGCACAACCAGGTCTACCACAGATTGGGCAGATTAGACAAATCCGAACCTAAATACGGCAAGAAAATATCCGACCTGACTGAACGCTTTCGGATGCTGTCGGCAGAGCTATCTAAGATAGAACACTCGAATGTTCCGTCGGCGGAAGTTGGAGTCTCGATGACTTGCACGGATTCTACCCCTGCACAGGCAGCGTCGACTCCGGTAACTGTCCACTGCGAGCATTTGAGGGTTGGCGAACTATCGAAACTCAAATTCGACGGAACAGGCTGCGTTCGCGAATTTCTACAACGCGTGACGGAATTTAGGACGGTTAGAAATCTACCTGCCAATAGATTATTCGATTACGCGTCCGAAATTTTTACTGGTAATGCGTTACACTGGTTTCGCGGTGTTAAAAATTCCATTTCTACATGGGACGAACTAGCTACTAAACTCACAGCTGATTTTACACCGTACGACTATGATTATAAACTTTTAGCCGAGATTCGTAATCGTACTCAAGGGCAAACTGAGGGTATAATCATCTACTTATCAATTATGTTCCAACTTTTTGCGCGATTGTCACCGAACACGGTACTAACCGAACATGAAAAATTAAATATATTGCTTCACAATATTAGACCGTGTTATTCTACAGTACTAGTTTCATGTACTACGGCTATAGACACTATAGACACTCTAAAAACACTATGTCTAAACTATGAGAGGTTCCAGTGTTTAAGTGCACAATTTCACGAACCTAGTTACCCTACGTCTAACACAGTAGCACCTGATTTAGCTTACATAAATAAAAAGGACACGCACGGTCACTATAATAATTCACAGTACTATAAACCGTCTAAACTAAAAAAACTACGCTTCTGTCGCATCTATAAAAGTCGAACCGCACGATACACCTGTGCCTGACCTACAACACTATAATGTCAACATGATATCTAAATCAGCTGTTCCTACAAAAATAACTAATAAGAGGTGTGTGTTTTGTCCGCGATGCCGTTCAACTGATCACTCACTAGGGACGTGCAAGCGAGAACGTTATCCGATATGTTTTAAGTGTGGCCTTAGGGATGTCACGTTCGTAAATTGTCCTAACTGTAAAAATAAATCTTTTTCAAAAAACTAATTTACTCGGATCGTAGTTCGTCAAATAAGATGACAAACCCTACCGTTTGTACATCTTCTAAACCTAAATTTTTTGACAAAGAAGACTGAAAAAATTGGCTGAACACTCTAAAAGTCTATTTTTCCAGTTATTCTGTGGCTGCGATCCGTGATCAAAAACCTAATACTGATTTTCGACCCTATGTTAATGTAACCATTAAGAATCTACTCCTTACTGGGTTACTTGACTCAGGTTCTGCCGTGACTATATTGGGCAATAATTCTCATATAAAAATTATTTCTCAAACTAATCTCCCTTTGAATAAGTGTGACAACCTTACTATATTTTTTCGATCGGCGGGTGGTCATCGTCTGACACCGATCGGCTATATCAACCTACCAACCACTTTTAAAAATAAAACTTGTTAATTAAAAGCGTACGTAATTCCAGAAGTTACTAGTTCGTTAATTTTAGGTATTGACTTCTGGAAAAGATTTAAATTGTTACCAAACTATATTAACTCTGTTTCTTTATCTAATAATTACTCTCGTAGTAATTCCTTGCCTAATAAAGTTAATGCTACCGTGTCAGCTATTGATACTAACAGTGATAACGAGACTACTATAACCTCGGATCAGTGGTATACTACAATCTACAATGGCTGTAAAAACTCACCTACATCTTTCCCTAATTATTCTATCAGGAATGATAAATTGTACAGATATATGGTATTTAAATATACATTGCGTAAAGTATTCGATTGGAAGGAGGTCCTACATACCTCGGATAGAACTACCGCCATTAAATAATACCATTCGGAACTCGCTGCGGGTCATTTAGGTCTTTTTAAAACGTATAAACGTTTAGCGCAGCATTATTATTCTCCTGGTATGCACGCTGACATTATTAAGTTTATATCTTCGTGTGATACTTGTGTCGCACCTAAACACCAAAACAATGGTACTTTATATACACACACATACAACTTACGTCGTAAACCGGCTGAATTTAACGTGGGTGATAAAGAACCTACGACAAATCTTTTGGCAAAAAACTAGCTTCTAAGTTTGCCAAGTGTACTATTATTGCTAAAAAGTCACCACTAGTATACGAATTAGCGGATTCGTCGGGTAAATCTATTGGCAGTTGGCACATTAAAGATTTAAAACTAATTAACTACACTGATTCCTAACCTAACTAGATTCTTTCATTGTACCTACCTGCAGTTTGAGTTTCATAGTCACTATCTACTTAGCACTGTCTACAGAAGTTCGGAGGACTTAGTTAGACGGATTTTTCTTGTCTAGACACGAAAAATCCTGTTGTACCGAGCAGGGTATTGTAACGTTATACTACACGTATTGCGTTATAATATCTCGCAGGCGCTTAACGCCAGCTTAGCCGTTCGCAATATTACCAAATATGGTCATGTTCACTAGCCAAAGGCAGTTGTGAGTCATAGGTTTATGCCTATATAAGATGGGTGCGCGTTGAAGAATGGTCACTTTCCCTAGACATCGGAACGCTGCCGCTACACCTCGCGATTATTCTACATTCTACTTCCTATCAGTACAGGGACAGTAGTCCCGCTGGGGGTAAGCATATTCTAGTTGTCTGTGTGCCTATATGTTCTGTCTGTAGTATCTGTGTCTCCTAAGCATAACAGCCGATCTAGGGACAGCCTGTTCCTGACCGGTTGTTGTGTATTCTCTATGCTGTTTCCAGTTCTTCCTACGGGCTCACTGCACCTGACGTTCTTCCTACGGGCTACGTCCTTCCTACGGGCTACGTTCTTCCTACGGGCTACGTTCTCTCTACGGGCTACAAGCCACGAGCTGCTGGCGCCGTGCCGCTACTAGCCAGCTGCCACCCAAGCCTCCGTTCCTGCCTACGAGCTCCTACAGCCAGACCACGGACGCCTGAGCCTGACCGCTCGGCCCACATCGGCTGCACCGCTGGAGACCCCGCTCAGCCTGCACCTCGACCACAGAGCTGCCTGCGCAGCTCACCTTGGCCAGCTCATCGGCGACCCTACGAGCAGCTACCCTGCGAGCGTCGGAGAGCAGCAGGAGTCTACGCTCCAGCCAGCTCAGGCCAGTGCTTACCTAGTTCGGTCATACTGTATGTAAGCGGTAGTGAGACATAATAAAGAACCTGTTCAGCCTAGCAGTGTTTCTCTCGAACCCCGACATCCTACCTGAGATCCTCCGTCTCAATACAATATTTTTATTGATACATACATTAATCAATTTCGTATATATTATTATTTTTGTGTTTTTTATAAATTCCAATTTATTACGTTTAATTATCAGTAACAGTGAGTAATAATTTGTTCGCAATAAGTTATCAATGTTTTCATGCAGAAAATCTTTAATATTATAATAGGCTTTATTTACAAGGAAATTATTTAGTTTGTTTTTAAATAAATTTCTATTATGTTCTTTCCAGAGCTTGGGAATTTTTTTATATATTTTTGGACCCATGCAAAACATGCTGTAGCTTTTGACTTATGTAGGCGAAGTTTACTGTTATCGCGTCTATTACGAACGACCGCTTCAGACATACGTGGAAATAAGTTGGATTGCTCTTAACAAACATTGCACTTTCCAAAATGTAAAGAGAAGGTAGTGTCAATAGTTTATATTTAATAAAAAATGGTTTACAGCTCTCCGTGACCTTTAGTTTGAACATAGTCCTTATGCATTGCTTCTGGGCTTTAAATACTTGTTCTTTATTCGTAGAGTTACCCCAGAAGATAATGCCGTATCTAAGATTGAAGGAAACTAAACCATGGTATGCCGTAAAAAGGGCGTCTATGTTGAGCATTGGTACTAATTTGTATATTGCGTAAGACGATTTACTTATTTTTCTTATTAAAGCCTGTGTGTGCATTTTCCAATTAAGTTTTTTATCGATAATTACACCAAGAAACTTCGCATTGCTTACTTCATTAATAATTTTATTATTGTAGTGTGTATTCAGGTTAGACATAGTAGATCCTCTTTGTGTAAAGTGCATAATATTCGTTTTTTCCAAATTGACTTTTAAATTAATGTTTCTTAACCATTGGATCATCGATATTAGGGAATTATTAATATCATCATTATAGGTACTTTTACATGGAATAGTTATGGTACTATCATCTGCAAATAGTGTCACGTATTGGTTGATATTTTTGTGTAGGTCATTGATGTATATAATAAACAATAAAGGTCCCAAAACACTACCTTGAGGCACACCGTATTTGACTACTCTACCAGATGATCGATAAAGTTCTTGTGACGTCGTGCACCTCCGTCAGGATTGTGACGTCGAACGAAGGAGGGAGCGCCTCTGCCCGCGCGCCCCGCACGCCATATATAAGCGTGCGACGCTGTTCAATCTGCCCCTCTGCTCCAGCTCACGGCCATCAGTTAAGTCTTCTTCCTATCAAGACCCTGGCCTTCGGAACACCAGTGAACACCAGTGGATACTTACAGCTATACTTGTCGGACCACGCCCTGACTTTCTCATGTTCTCAATTATTCGTTTTCTTAGTTTTAAAGTAGCTGCATTGTAACAATATAGGAATTATATCGTGAAGTGTACTATTCTAAAAGTGTTTTCTTTTGTAAGTAAAACCTGATTTTCTTCCTTTTTGATCGGCGAGTGATTGAGTCTGACTCACCACCTTAAAACCAATCACACGTGCGACATTCTTTATGTTTTGTGTGTGTGTTTATTGAGGTTATTTCCTACCCCGGATGCCGTAAGCTTCTAATTTCTTAATCAAAATATCGTGGCAAACGTAGTCGAACGCCTGCGTCATATCGCAAAATATGGTGCTAACAGGAATGTCTTTGTCTACATTTACTATTACTTTATACACGAAATCATAAATAGCCATATTTATGGTTTTATTATTACGAAAGCCCTTCTGTTCTTGGGTAAGTACATTATTTTTCTCAAGATAGGTGTATAATTGTTTTTATATATGTTTCTCAAATATTTTCGATACAATACTTATGAGGGAGATAGGTCGGTAGTATTGCATATGTTCCCTATCTTCTTTTTTAAACAACGGTTTTACAATTCATATTTTCAGTGCCTCTGGAAAAATACCTGTAGATACAGGTATTTTTCAAATGCTTAGATTTATAATATGACTCAAATGTGTACAGATTTTGCCAGCAACAGCTTTGATAACTTTCGTTGAAAAACCGTCATAACCTACACTATTAGTATTTCTCAATGAATTTATTATTTTATATATTTCCGCAGGGACACACGGGGCTAAAAAAAAGGAGTTTAGTCTGTTCTCTATTAGAGATGTAACATTTTTATAAGAATTATTTAGGGGGGTTATTTTTTCAACAAAGTATGTATTAAAAGCATTTGCTATGTCCTTAGGTTTCGTGATTATGCTATTTTTTTTTATAGTGTCTTTTGGTAAATTAAGTTTTGAACTATTAACTATTTTCCACGTTGCTTTACGCTTACACGCAGAAGACTTTATTGTTTAATTATTTTGTGCTTTTCTAGTAAGTTTAATTATAAGTTTCAGTCATTTAGAATAATCTGTAAAGAATTTTTTGTTTATTTCATCTGGTTTATGTCTATATTGCCATAATAATTGGCGTTTTCTTTTGCTACATACTTTTATCCCGCGAGATATCCACTTGGGTTTTTTGATAATATTAATGATTTTAGTTACCTCAGGAAAACATAACTTATAGTATAGATTAAACGTATCCAAGAAATAATCGTAAGCTTTATTAGGATCATAAGTTTCATATATATTCGAAAACGATAAGCTTTTTAAACAAGCTTTGAATTTATTTACGTTTTCATCACAATAGTCCCTTTTAGTGACGCGCCAATATTTATTATTAAAGACTTTTTCAACAGGAAACTTAAAGATTTGTGCAGTGTGGTCAGACAAACCAAAATCACGCACTTGGGTAACACTTTTTTTTGTAAAGTTGTGAGCGATGTTGTCAATGCATGTTTGACTTTTTAAGCGAGTAGGTTGATTTACTGCTAATTTTAAATTAAACATACATGATAAAATGTTCAGTAAAACATAAGATGTCTAAATTAATATTTTCTTCTAATAGTTCATCAAGGCTCACCGATATTGCATCTGATTTGTTCAACAATCCTGCAATAAACATAATTAGTAATATATTACTTAGGGCGGTTTCAAATTAGCGTATTTTTCTGCGCTTACACGCGCGCTACATTACGCGTTTCAAACAACCGGACTGGCGTAAACGGGCACACTTCGGTGTGTTCGCTCGAAACGGTAGGGACATCTTGTCAGTGTCAACATGGATTCTGACGGCTCAGTGCGTCAACGCTCGTACGAGTTGCGCATGTGCCAAAAGGCGCTAAACGAGCTTATACGCGCGTATAAAACGCTAATCTGAAACCGCTATTAGTGTACACATACTTAGTATTCTAGGTTTCGTATATCTAGACACAAAATTTTACTAGGTTCTATTTCGTAAATCATTTTCAAAAAAACAAACTCTAATTTGTAACTAACTACCGTACCAAAGAACCATGCATTAACCGCCACAAAATAATTTAATCAATAAAGTGCCCTAAAACTGAATACGAAATGAAATGAAATTGAAATACAAATATAGGGAGCAGTGTTTCATAATGAAATGGCACTCGCCTAACATTCAGATGCAAGGTTTTGCGAGAATACTGAATAATGAATTTGGGGTCCAACTCTATGTAAATGAGAATAAGTATGGTCGGTATAAAGGTCTGGAAAAATAAATATAAATATGGTTTTGTTACGATTTGCTCCTTTACATTGATATGAAGGTTGGAAACCACTTGTGAGTATACAAAATATTATTTAAACTATATTGGTATAGGATTTGATGTATTATTTAGGAGCTTCAACATACGTTTACAAATATTTTGGATCGTTCGATTTTTTACCCTACTACGGCGAAGCCAAAAGGAAGGGTAATACTTTTGGCAGTCTATGTATGTCATCATCATCGGCCTAGCGTTATCCCGGTTGCATCCAAGAGTTACACACCTTGGAGCCCGAGGGCCGCTTACTGGTCTAACCAGATATGACAAAATATCAACTTTTCCACAGAGCGACTGCCGTCTGACCTCCGCAACACAAGGGGATAGCGATATTCCATGATTTAGACCAGTATCAGTTTATTTGAGGGTACTGACTCCCCGTAACGACTGTCAAAGATCTTCATGACAGCCGGGACCGACGGTTTAACATGCTCTCCGAGGCACGGGGCAAGCGATAATAAAATTAACAATTTAATACACAATTTCGAAAAGTCATTGGTGTGCGCCGTGGATTCGAACCCGATACCCTCTGCATGGCAGTCTGTTGGTGCCTCCACTAGGCTATCACTGCCTGCTAAATGTAATGTATGTATGTCTGTATATTTGTATGTTTGTATGTTGCACGGTCGCGCCTAAACTACTGAACCGATTTTAATAAATAGGGTGTCAATAGATTCGTAATAATAGCCCGGGTGACATAGCCTACATAAATTTTATCTAAATATCTATTACGGCATTGATACCTCAGATCGTAACCTCAAAAAAATTAAACTGAGGTAATAATTACGTGTTTGGTATCAAAAGAAAGGTATTAGTAAGCACAACAAATATATACATATGTTTAAAACGCAGTTGTACCTACCTAAAATTCGCGCGGTTCAGACGCTTTGCGTTACCCTTTTCCTTTCTTTCTTCCTTTAAATATGACAATGTAAGTATTGCACAGTTAGTTTACATGCCCATGTATACTAGTGTACATTTAGTTACCTGCCGTGTTTGTTTAATGCAGGTAAGTGTTCCTGGCAACTCCATTGGTGAACAATAGGTGCGACCACGTCTCTAGCTTGAGTATTTCTGTATTTATACTTTTCTGGATTTATATCTAAGTGAGCTATTTTCTTGTTTCGCTCTTTTTAGACTTCCTTTTTTCGTAGTCGGGTTATAGTTTTTATATATTAGTGAAATTAAGAAATATAACAAGATGTCTCAATTTTGGGGGACATAACTAGGGAGACAAAAGTAACTTTAACTCTTAGGTACACCTATGGGATAAAGCTATGTATTTATATTCTTACAAATTTAAAGAATATCAACGCTTCAGTAAACCTTCAGAGAAACTCCTACATACTTGTAGATTAATATGTGTGAACTCCTAGAGTAGTCCTCTCCGAAGCCAACTGAGCTACCTAAAAATAATGGACCTTAAATTTAATAGGAACGTCGGAAAAAATAAGTAATGTAGTTGCCGGATCATTCGGTTTAAATGTAATTTTAATAAAACCAATATATCGCAATAATATCTGTAAACAGTAGTTTAATTTCAATGTGTAAAATTTGACTGCCTTTGTGGTCCAGTGGATAGCGTATGCGTCTGCTGGTCAGGAGGTCCTGGGTTTGATTCCTATATCGGGCAAATGTGTTACTGGGTTTTTGCGAATGCTCTGTATCCCCGAAGGGGTAGGCAGCGGTGTAGTATTACACCCACATTTCGACATGAATTTTTAGGTCCCACGTAATTGGGGGCGAGCCTATGACTGTTACCGGGCACATCACCAGACTCGGTGATGCTACTGAGAATTTGGAAAACCCAGTAACACTTTTGCCCGACCCGGGAATCGAACCCGGAACCTCCGATCAGCGGTCTCAAACGCTACCCACTAAATCAAGAAGGCAGTCCCTATTACATATAACCTAAACATTCATAACATAGCGAAATGTGGGTCTAATATTATGACCTCTGCCTACCTCTTCGAGAATGAAGGCGAGAGTCTATAAAAATAAGGTGTAACATTCGCATAAATCCAAGAAAATACTATCAAAGTAGATTATAGAAAACTATATACTCATACTCAACATCAGCCTTTAACAGTCCACTGCTGGACTAGGCCTCTCCTTTGTAAGGAGAAATTGGCCTACTATACCACGATGGCCAAATAATATTGACTTCAGAAGGCACATTTCAAAGGCTATTATAAAAACCTACCTCATTAACACGTGGTTCTATATTTAGCGAGAAATCCTTCTACTTCGATAAAATGAAATTGTTTTTCAAAGAACACTTTAATAGCTTAAAGACAGGACACACGTCTAAAATTATATTCTTTATTTAAGTATAAAAATATAATTTGTCTGGAATTGGTAAATATAATAGGTACACGGGACAAATAAAATTGTTGATTACCTTTAAATAAGTAATAGTAAGGTTTGGCATTTTCTTTTACTTTTAAAAGAAACCATTCCAATTATTTGACCTCTTTCTATTCATAGAAGTTAAATTGTAGAAAAACTGCTAATAAAGAAGATATAGGTACCTTTATTTTTTAGATTTTCTTACTAACCATACCACCATACTACTCTGTTATAACGCGGTAAATGCAAATACAGAAGTCGAATCGTCCGTTCAATTTGCTCAAAGCGGGGTCAAATTATGATTGTTTTTCGTTTACCTTGTTTTATCTGTATTGTTTCGATACGGAATATAGAATACAGGTCAAGGGTGTCGTGCATTTGCCACGTGTAACATTTCAGTGAAAAAAATAAAAATAATGAATGGCTTAAGCATAACCATATTAAGTGTGAGGGGTGGATTCTAAATCCAGTGGTCACTTTATTCATGAGATCAGAATTTGGGAATCATTAACACTTATAACAAATCATGGATTGAAATTCATATAAGAATAATACTAAGGATGTGGGCGTTAATGGCTACGATACAGTTTATACTACTGTAGCCGTTACCGTTAAAACTTTGTATAATTGTATATAAGGTGTTTGATAAAGGAATTTGTTTTGATTTGATTATACTTGAAAAAGTCCTTAGAGATATATTTCCCAAAAGAATGTTCAAGTCTATGTATTTTTTAGTAAGAGAAGTAAACTTATAGCTATATCTAAAGTAATAGTTTCAATTCCAATCTAGCACAAATCTTCAGGTGATGAACACCTTCCTCCGTGGGATCTCCACCTTGTCGTGGTGGGGGGCTCAGTAACCGTGGGTTGAGGTACACCCACGGTGAAGCTAAGCGAGACCCCGGGAGGGGACGCTCCACGTGGTCTTGGGTGAGGCCTGCGTAGGATGCGTCCAAGAAGCGGGTGCGGGGGACAGTTCTGTCTGTCCTCGCAGTCGGGTGCGGTCGCGGGAGGAGAGTCGTGTCGGTGTTGCGTTGCCGTGCGCCCTATCTCCCGCGACCAAATGGGGGCGCACCATTGTAGGTCGTAGCACACGTATCAACTCGGAAAGGGATCGGCACCGTATCAACTTGAGCCGTTCAGTATTATTTGTATGGAACTCCCTACTGCAACGCACACTAATCGGAATCGTAACGTAATCGCCTCGCCTCGGGACAGGCTTACGAACGCGGTGCGGTGCGTGGTCGACTTGTAGTTCCCGCGCTTACGGCTCTCCGTACGCTAGCTTACGGCTCTCCGTAGCCTAGCTTACGGCTCTCCGTAGCCTAGCTTACGGCTCTCCGTAGCCTAGCTTACGGCTCTCCGTAGCCTAGCTTACGGATCTCCGTAGCCTAGCTTACGTCTCTTCGTCCACGCCCCTCCCGCGGTCTGCGTTGGCGAACATGCTTTCATTCATTGGCTGTCATTCACAATGCAGCTTCCAGTCGTGTTGAGCGCGTGTTGAATGGAATTGTTTGGTTTGATTTAAAAAAAAATAACGATAAATAGGGAGAAACTCATAGAAGAAGTAAGGAAGTATCCATATTTATATGATTTAAGTGACTCTAAATATAGCGATAACTTAAAAAAGGACAAGGCATGGAGACAAATTAGTGCTGCTTTAAATCAATCTAGTAAGTAATTCGTTTTTTATTTAAGTACTATGGCAATTATAGCCAACTCACGTATTGTGAACCGAGACATAACCGTGCGCTACACTTAATTTTCGGATTCAAAATGATTGAAGTAGGGCCGCCTAGCCGTCAACCAACGGTCGGCGAGCCGTAAGCACGGCGTCGCCTAGCCGTAGCCGAGTCGACGTGCCGGAGCTTCCGATCCGCTTACGTTACGTGGTTACGTCAGGTTGACGCCTGTTTGACGGCGAGGCGAAAGGCGATACGGTGCCGATCCCTTTCCGAGTTGATGTGTGCTACGACCTTGTTGCGTCGCGTTGGGGCCGCAGAGGAAGACGAGATGCGGTGTTGCGTTGCCCTCCTCCCTATCCTCTGCGGCCGCTGGATGTTTTAGCGGCGGAGTCCAACACCTTCATCCGCCACCATGTGTGTCGAAGGGTCGGGTACATGAGAAAGTCGAGGTGGTTTTTATTGGTAAAACCACATAGTGCGGCTCTCATTTCCCCAAGAGTCGGAGATCCGAAGGGATTTTCCACCTCATAAAACAAAAAAAAAACAGGTGATGAACACCATTATTTGTCTTGCCTGTGTATTGCTTTTTAATGTAGACAGCCTGCTTGATTTTAGACGATATGGTGAAATATGAGTTATTGCAGCATAATTATTATTAGTTCCCCTTTAAAACACTCCTATTAAAAAGAAGTTATAGAGGTTATCACTATCCTGTAACGAAGGTCTGTTCTTAAGACAATTCAATGAACAAGTTTTGCTATCCTATAAGTGATCAAAATTCGGGCTTTATCCTACAAAGTAACAAACATATAACTATATTTTCGGGCGAAGTACATTAATTCAGAAACTCTCCGGTGAACAACTTATTAACATGGTCAGTATGTTTTTGATTTAGTTATAACTTTCCCACATGGCGGATATTTTGATAACGTCAATTCTCTTCGGAATGAGGTCAATATTTTCCTTCTGTAAAGGCTGGAACACACTGTCATCGTCGCGAATTTTACATGCCGCTACCGTGTTCGTTTTGTAATGAATTAGTAGGGTAGAGGGAAAATGATATATAAAAAGTGTGTATGGTACAGTGCCAAAGGTATAAACACAAGTGATATCTAACTAACATTAGTAGTAGCACTCATAGCATGGCGTGACTTATCGATCGTAATGACCAATAGTATACCAGCAACGTTTACAGAGGTTGGATGACCGCTTTTTTCATCACTTGATACAAAAAAAGCTTAATAAAAGCTTGTTATGATAAGTTTTACAGTAGTTTCTTAAATAGAGTAAACAAACAGCTACAAAATAATTGCCTTGCGCAATTCTTAGTAGAGCTCAGTACAATAATTTTTATGTGTATTATTTATAGACACTTGCATGCAACGTATGTATGATATATACATGTGTATTGCTTATCAATTAATTGGAGTAGGTATCACTATAATTGCCAATTGTCAATGTCGTTGCCAATATAAGCAGCAAACATTAAATTGTTATTCTCACGAACACATAAGCCATAAAGCGTTAGACGTACAGAGTCGCTTTTCTTTTATATAACTACTCGTATATCTTAAAATATCTTCAGTGCGTCGCGGCCTTAACGTTTCATATTGCTCTCCCTTTTCCTTGGATGTAACATGCACTACCTTTTATATAACTTATTTATATTATATTTTGTCTCCATTTGATAACGAAATGGAAAATATAAACAAAATAACGATTTATTTGACTTCTTTGTTTTAAATACAAGTGACCAAGTGGAGCCGTTTATCAAATTCATGCAAATATAAAGAAAAAAATACTAGCAAAAATTGATACCTACTTACTTTCAAACGATTAGGCATAAGGCACTGCGAACGCCTAATAGAAATCTCAATATCCTTGAAATTAGGCTTAAAACAGACAATAAAACCAGCTAAGCTCGCGGTTAAACGTATTTATAACTATTTATAGCTACAGCTTCGCCCTCATAACTCGTAAGCTTTTCTTAATAAATAGACTTTCCCACACATATCGAACATTTAGCTCCTGAGAATACAATACACAATTCATCCACCTGATACCGCATCTATTTACTCATTACTAACCTCTTAATTATAACCGAGCAACACTATTTATCTGTACATCTATAAAGCAATTATACTATACACATAAAGGGTTCTTGAAAGCCATCAGTAGTCAGAGGTTATACGTTCGACCCGACTTCCTTCGGACTGACACAGACCGCATACAAATGGATACTAAACTATATGTAGTGATACAAAATAAAGCCTCACTTTTGTTCCGAGAGCTGGCATCAATTTTGGGTAGGTATTTGAAAATATTTTTGCCTGCGCAAAAGGAAAACAAAATTGACTGGGCTTCAACATTGCCAGGCGCATGCACCGACTAAATCGTCTGGCTTTTTTATTATTCTTTAAAAATTAAACTATAATACATTTTTGTGAACAAAAGGATTTTCTTTTTTTTAAATTTTCTATAGCCCCACTACTCGCTAGCCAGGTCTGCAGTTCCGTGTTGGGGTATAATAGGTGATGTATGAGGCAAATTTTCAACTTGCCTCAAATACTTACCCAAAATTGAGGCCAGCTCTCCTACTATTTTATTTAGTCAAAATTTATACTAATAAATTTTAAAAATTGTACGTTGCCTCAAATACATTTTTGGAAATAAAAGGATTTTCCTTTTTTCAAAATTTTCTATAGCCCCGCTACTCGCCAGCCAGGTCTGCAGTTCCGTGTTGGTGTGGCAAGTTTACAGCTTGCTTTAAATATCTACCCAAAATTTATACCAGCTTTCCTACTATTTTATTTAGTCAATATTTATATTTTAAAGAGGCTTAATGATTCAGACACAAGTGTGTTTTATGTGCTTCTGAAGAGTTATGACTCGGTACAGCGTGCAAGTTATATAAAGTTTTAGAGGTCAAGTTTTGGATGGCTGAATATTTTCTAGCAATTTTTTCCGTTTTTAGCCCTGACGACGCAACATTTCTGCATTAGTTACACCTGTCTTGGTCACGGGATGTGATCGGAGATGGTATTAAATAGTGATCTTTGGGAAAAACATATAAAAATTATGAGCAAGGTTTGATTTGCTTATTACGCTGTTTTGCTTATATGTCTATTTTATATGCAAAGGATGTAAAATCTGCCTAATCCAAAAAGTACGTAAGTGTTTATTATTCATTCAATATCGTTACGAATTATTACCAGTATAAACGTAAAACAAGGTAAACGGCAAAAAATTCAATTAAGTCCCGTGTCGGGTTTAATTGAACATTTTAAAAGCCCGCTTTGCCAGTAGTTACCGCGTTATGCGTCATAACCGCGCCGTTGGCTTACAAAATAAACATTTTACAAACTGTACAAAAATATATTTTGTTTATTATAATACAGATGCTTTGTAGTCTCGGCCATATTTTATTAAAGAGCCGTAAAGTTTACACGATGTTATAAGAATTTAAATTGAAACTTAAAGCAGATGTTAGATAAAGTCAAAGGGTAAATAGAAACGCTGAGCGTAAAGTGGTTCAGGAATTGACCTACGATCGGGACACTATAGGTACAGTGTGTTGATATTCATTTGTAAAATATTTTTAGGAGTGAATATACTACATCTTCTTCATCAAATTCATGAAAAAATTCACTCAATCTTATTTTTTTCGTGATCATGTATGTATTTTAAAAATCAGCTCGGTGTAACGACCGCCACCGTCGTTCAGCTTTCAGGTACCTATCACATACAAGCACACGTACCTATCGTGCAGTCTTATTCTGAACCAGTAAACAGTTTATTCTGATTTACTATTTAAGTAACATTTAATGAAAATTGGGTCTAATATTATCCCACACTGTTGGAATTTTTTTTAGAAAAATAAGTATACTGTCCATATTGTATTACTAAAATAATTTGCAAATGCAGATATGGTATACTTAGCGTGATTAGCATGCCCCCGCTGCAACCGTGACACTGTGGATACCGCAGTAGTTCTAGCGAGTAGGCCTAAACGCTTTTGGGGTAGCGTGCGACACTCTCCTCTAACTCAGTGAAACATACGATTAGGGTGGTACAGTCGAAACGGATCGCAAAGAGTACTGTACTGTATGCCATTAAATAGATTAATTCATTCATTTCTTTCATTCGTGGTGGCGATGGCGCAGCGACCCAAAGTGAATCTTGACCTCCGCCACGAGATCTCTCCATCTTTTCCTGTCGTGGGTAAATTCCTACCAGTAAATTTTACGAAGTCCTGCTAGTTCTTTTAGACCTTAGTAACACTAGGTAGGAACTAACTAGGTAGACTAGCTAGTCTCTGTTTATCAGCGGCAGACGAGGTCGTCTGCCACTTACGAAACCAATAATAACAAACGATGGCAATACTAAGAACTCGGATTTATAACCCAAAGCCAAACACAGCTACTCTTCAACATAAAATCTTCAAAGCAAAATAAACCTATAGAAAATAGCGAAACATTGTTTATTATTATATCAGCTTATAATAGAACATAGAGCCTACATCAAACAATAACGCGAAAAGTTATAAGTGAGAAGCCACAGTTTCCTCCTACAAGCCGCCACTTTGACTGGTGACGTGAATAAAATATAATTTACGTTCTTTGATCACACCACTGTGCATCCCTGAGCGAAAAATTGTTTAAATATTACAATTAAAATGTTGAAAAACTTTCTACATCCATATTATTGTTGACTAGCCGTGTCCTACGCTCGTATAATAAACTAGCGAAAAATACTATATAATAACTAGCTTTTGCCCGCAGCTTCGCTTGCGTAAATTCGGGGTCTCTAGTTATAGTATATCATCTATGTTCGGGGTAACACAAATCTCCTTTTATTGTCGTTTTAACTCTTTAAGAATGTCAGCTCTTGTAGCGTGGTGGCTCTCAACCTCTCTTTTAGAAATATAACTGCAAAAAGTATTTACACATACAAACTACTTAGTACTAAGATTTAGTAGTACTCAAAATGTTATCCGGTATCTGTGGCGTTTCGCTAGAGTGGCTAATATGGCGACTGTGATTTGTCTGTCAGAACCATTAGAATTTAACAAAATACTCGACAATCCGAATTTTGCGGATATATGTTGTCGACTCGAAATCTTTATTTTTTAATGTTTTATTATTCAGGTAAGGTTTCAATGTACTCCTTGACGAAATTATTAATATAAGATTTGACACTGCGATAGCAGCGCAGTCCGTCGGTTCCAATGTGAAACATTCCAAAATCCACAACTACTTACAAATTAAAAATTAAGTAAAAAAACATTTTCCAGTGGACTAAATTGTGAATCTAAACCATTCTCAAGTCCCCTTGAACACACACAAAAAATTTCATCAAGATCGGTCCAGTCGTTTAGGAGGAGTTCAGTGACATACACACGCACACAAGAAATATATATATTAAGATATTTGCACGTAATTTGGTTAGTATATAATTTAAAATGGTGTTATAGGTAACTTGTAAATATATTAATTATCAAGGCTGGTCCCATTTTCGATCGTATGTTTTTTTAGTTCATTCAATCTATTAAGTAACGGAGTTTTATAATACCACTTGTACAATGCAACAAACAAAAAAGCAAAACTCTAAAATTAAGTTTTCCATGTACTAAACATAACTCTTACAAACACCAATCAAACGCTAGTTACAGTGCAATATACCGTAACAGATAGCGAAATTCAATATAAAAAGTATATCTAATATATGAAAAGACGCCGACGATACGTTCATAAAGAAAGAACTGCTTGCTGATAAGTGGAGAAATATTTCATACGAAAGAACTTAGACAGGAAAACCAACTGTAATGCGAGCCCATAAAGTCGAAAGTTGTTCGTAAGATGTATATGCCTTGATAATTTAGATATGTGTTCACAAAAGGTTTGATCTTGACGTTTGATCGAGATAATTATGTAATAAAGTGGTGTGTACACATGGGGTGGTTGTGGAAGAGAAATTATCATGGTTGCGGTATATCCGGGGAACATTAAACATATCGGTAAACAGCCTTATATTATTTGTTGTTATAAATTCAATATTCAATTTATGTATCTTTACTTGAATCACGCTACCTACAACTTTTTCATGTTTTAAATACCTCGAAGTATTTATTTGTGGTTGAAGCCTATTATGTGATATGCGGATAGTAAATATTATTCTATTATAGTTTCTGAGATTAGACAAAGAATATTCTAAATGGCCTGAAATTTCGCGTCAAAATCTTCACAATTAATATCTTTTTGGTACTATATTTAGTTCCTCATTGTACTTTTTCTTACCGCGTTGTCTTATACTTGGGCTTTAATTTAGAACAGGATGGGTCGGTGGTCCGACATGTTAACATCCTTGTCTAGTTAGGTACCAATTTTTCACACATATATTGCTACTTTAAGTCGGTTTGCTGTAAACCGTATTTTTGGTAAAATCAAATCCTATATTATGAATTTGAAATACACACAGGTTTTGATTTTAATAAAAATACGGGCTCTAGATAATTCTGTCTGTTCTGTTAGACTGATCTTGAGGCGTCCGCATCCAATCGCTTTCTGCAATCCCACCTTGTGCGTGTTGCGTAGGGGCCTACCTCTGCTGCAAGGTTAAACGTCCGTTGAGTAGCCAGCACTCCAGAATATTCCTGCCCGAAGAGACATCGACACTTCGAGTTATGTGCCCAGCCCATTGCCATTGCAGCTTGACTTGTTGGAGAGCTTCCACCTAAAGGTATCAGAATAATAATAATATTTCAAACTTTGGGAAAATTATTTATGGCTTAAAATTCCGAATACCGTATTTGCATTTATTTTATATGGCTACGGTTTCACTTTGACTTGGAGTATTTATAAACATAAACTTTGTCGGATAAAGGCTCACAATTTGGGAGCTTGTATAAAGCCTTACACTATGCTTGAATATTTCCTAAATGGTAGTTGTATCTGTATTTCTATGTACCTTGCTGGTTTTAAGACCAATGTTGTAGGGCTGGCTACATTGAAAACATATTGCCCGTTTGCAGAATACCAAACTAATGTATCAATATATGTGTGACCAATTGGTACCTAACTAGACAAGATATATATGACGTCGGGTATATTCAATTTGGCCGCTAACAACGCTTCACAGTTCTAGGTGGGCACAGCTGGGTCTCTTTGCAATAAATACACACAGTACAACACACTGTTTATTCGAGGATACAAAATACAGTATCTTCACAATCTTAATATGCACACGTGGCTCGGATAGATAACTTTTGGTAACGCGGCGAAGTCGGACATAGGCAGGCCACACTTGTTTCCTCTGCTGTGTTTGTCACCAAAGTGTCCGTTGACAGCTCCACGTTCGCTTATAAAAACATCAAATGACATTGACAGCTGTTAACTGCCGACCTCAGTGTTGCCAACCATCGTATCCGAATACGCCCAAATCTATAAAGATTTGACGTCCTGTTTTTCAATCTCCGACACGGCCATCTTGACACATCACACGTCCGTGTGTGATGCTCCTGCAAAAGAGA
Source organism: Euclidia mi (assembly GCA_944739405.2). Lineage (NCBI taxonomy): Eukaryota > Metazoa > Arthropoda > Insecta > Lepidoptera > Erebidae > Euclidia > Euclidia mi. The sequence continues at coordinate 30,201,751 of OX123195.2, forward strand.
AAACTTTCTGCAACATCTCAAGCTCTTAGCTCGGCCCATCCTGAACATCGTTAAGTTAAAGTATAGGGTTCGTTACGGAATAAACCACAACACTAAGGATTATCAAGTTTATTTCAACTGCATCATACTATCACATCACATAATATCATGAAAGCAACTCTCTCATTAGTGAACAGTATCTTAGTAGGTAGTAAAAAATATCTTAGCAGAAAATAATATTACAAACGTTTATCAGCGAAAATTTGTGTCCTTCACGGTTCACCGGCCCCTTCTCACTATGAGAAGGGTAAGGCCATTCCTCACGATGATTTCCTTCACCGTCGTTGCTATCACCTATATTGAGCGATTGCAACTCATGCCACCTCCATCGAGTGACGTAAATCATTGTCGTCGCTATCACCTATATCGAGCGATAGCGATTCATGCCACCTCCATCCAGTGACGATAACCTTGCCAATGTCGTTGCTTTCACCTAAATCGAGCGATACGTCTAATTACCAGCTTAGTAATGATACCAACTGCTGTTCAATTATCAAAAAGAAGCACCACTAAATTTAACTCTCATCATTCATATATATATATATATATATATATATATATATATATATATATATATATATATATATATATATATATATATATATATATATATATATATATATATATATATATATATATATATTATAATCTAATTTAAACTCAGCACGTTTATCACAACACCTTAAAATTGCTCAGATATATTAACAATTTCTTCCACCAAAGGCATTGAATACATTGGTATTCAATGTCAGAATTGTCTGGCGATAGAGGCTAATAGGCTTAATTAATTTAATCTTTCTTAGAATTTGAGCACTGTAATGATTTAGAATTATAGGCGTCTCTTCAATACCTGATCTTAGAATCGAATTGGGAGCCTTCTGCGCTCACCCATAGTCCACGTAAAGTTGTCAATGCCATCTGCGACCAACAACTAGTCCACACATAGAAAAAGAACTCGACGATACTTAATTTGGGTGACAGTACCTAACTAAAAGTGATACACCAATGTTGCTGCCCGGTTTTCACCAATAATTCGAACTCAATTTTCTAGATAAAATACTGACATATCTGACACAAATACCTATAAACATTTTCAAAACAATTAAAAATTTTCGAAACAAAATCAGACAGAAATAATATCCGATAATGATATTTGGACAACAATGGCGTCTCAAATCCGACGAGTTTATTGTAAAACAAAGTATCATTGACGGTTTAATCGAAATAAACGGATGTTTTATCACTTTAAAATAGGCAGATTTAAAGCCTTTCGCAACAACAGACTGAGTAAGTAAGTTTGTATCATTCATTTGTAATATCGTGAATTGTAGTAATATTGTTGGAATATATTTCTTTGTTTGCGAAGCAAAACTCTGCAAAGCTGATATTCTGTCATATCTGTTTGGACCAGTAAGTGACCCCCGGCCTCCAAGGCGTGTAAGTCTTAGATGGAACCGAAACAAAAACGGACTATAACGATGTTTGCATTTCTGTAGACCAAAAAGCGGACCCCAGACTCAAAGGTGAAAAGTTCTTAATGCAACTGGGATAGCGTTAGATCGACCATGATGACGAGGAAATCTGTTGATGGGTTTGTATAATGCTGCTTTGTTGGTGCTATGAAATTTTATAGTAAGTAAGATCGTGCTAAGTGTATCGGTAAGTTCTCAGTAGCTACATGCTAACATTGTTCGAATGCCAGCTATTTTCAAAACCCATAAAATGCTAATCTCCATGCTACTTTATTTATATTATTCTTTGTTCCACGTGGAATAAGATTGACTTTCCTCCGTTAATATTAATACATACTTATGTGTCTGGGTTACAAAGCACCTGTATAATATGAGCTATTATTATAGACTATTTTCATTGCATGCTTTACTTACGACAAAGGAAAATAAACGAAGCAAATAGTATGTTCGCAAAGAGACGGAAAACTCGACATCAAACCTTGTTTCCGGCCGTCCAAACGCTGGACAAACGGGTCCGTCTGTCCAGCGTAGAATAGAAGGCCAAAACCTCCTAAACCTATTGACGCAAATGAGGAGAGGATTAAGTCCAGCAGTGACTACGAATTGCTGAATAGGACATATAGACACAGATAGATTTTGTTTGCCAGGAAGTTTAACTAATCTAGTTTTATTAGCGACATTCTAGGTCGAATCTTAACGAGCATTCAGAGTCTGAATTCTAGAAAATCTTTTAAAACCAAAATCGCCTATCAAAACATAATTATCGTACAGTTTACCAACGTTTAAATGTGCGTACATACTCATATGTGTGTGCAAAGTTACTATTACACAGCAACTTCTGTAATATTTACGTCATAAACTGCCACATCCCACATATTAACAACGTTACATATAAGTGACATTTCACTTTCCCATGGCTTTCATCTAATTTCCCCGTCACTGGGTACGACCAACATCACGTGTCATAGTAACGCCCCGGGCACGCGTTTGTGCGTACCTACGTAAGTACTTACGTTACTTGAAGTGAGTCATTGCAATAAACTTTGCATGTGGCTCAATTTGTTTTATTTTTAGAGAGGTTCCTCTTGTTTAATCGTTATACTGTGAAATACTAGAATTTCGGCTACGTGTAATTGATATTTTTATATTAAAGGCAGATTTCAAAAATAACTTTTGAAAAGCAGTTGAGTCAACCAAAACTACTACAACAAGATAAGAATAAAAAAAATATAGAAACTTTAATGGTATCAACAGCATATCTACTGAGAACATTCGATGGTGGTCCTTCTAAATTGAAAAAGCACGGTCGTACCATCCTTTTCTCGAAGCAATTCAGGCCATTTTCGACCCCCTATAACTTCTTTGTGGATAAAACTAGAAGCCTGATTTCTTAGTAACCATGCAGGCATTGTATAAACATGGTGTATTTCAAATTTCATTCAATAACTGGTAGTTTCAGAATTATAACGAGTCAAAATTCTTAATTTTGTCACTCACTGACCGATCATCAAAAGTCTAAGGCACTTCTAGCAGACATAGAATATTCAAATTTAGAATACGATTAGTGTTTAGTATATGAAGGAAAAATTTTAAAATTTTTCAATATCTGTCCATTTTTCGAGATCACCTGCATAAATAACTTTAAATCCCTTATAAATATAAAGGATTACAAAATTACATTTGCAGTTAGAGCTTTAATAAAGAAAATTCGTTGTTGGTGTACAAGAATAAGAAGGTACCGATAAGGACAAAAGAAAGACTATCTACAAAAAGAAATGAGATCCCATAAAAACAATACTTTTAAAAATACCAAGTCTTGCGACCGTAAAAAGTAGCGAGATCCATGTAATAGGTACCAAGTCGGTTAATAAAAAATCTTTTGATGTTTTAAATAAATATATTGACTTGGCAATCGCATTAAACAATCTAATTTGTATATGTATTACTTATGAGATATATTATGTTTTCATGCGATGGCTGAGTCAATCTATTTATTTAATTATTGTTAAAGCGCCTACGCATTATTTCACAGCAGCGTCAATCGTACGTTATAGTTCGCTACGCGGTAGCATTAGATTAAGTTCGGCCTAACATAGTTATAGATTTGTATAGACTCTTTTTTATAAAATGTACCTGCTGTATACGATTTGGATAATCCTTCACTCTGCTTTTGTAAGCTGCAAAGATTACACGTCATCCAAAGTTTCCAAGATCGTTTTATTTCTCGAAGTCCAGTGAATCCCGCACATATGGTCCATTACGAGCGGATGAGGAATCAGCTGATCGCATTAAAATTATCTACGAGTTTTGAGAGGATTCGTCACCAAATTATTGGACTTTGAACCCGCTTGGATATTCGTATATTTGGATCAAGTACGCCGTTAATTGGTTTAAATCGGTACCCAACACTCGATAAGGTAATATTTATCCATAATCAAGGGAATAATTATAAGGTTAGTGGATTATTGTTAATTTATTGTGTTCATTTAGGCAAACGTTGCATAGTGCTAGTTGTCCGTAATAAAGTAAATACTTTATATTAGACTGTAAATTAGTTAATATCATTTGATAAGTAGTATTAGTGCTACATTTTAACTATTTCGTCAATTTAACGGCAACTATTCACATTAATTTTCATGCAGCGGTAGGTACCTAACTACCTAGTTAGCTCATGTATCACAATTTTGAGTGTTAGGTTTATTACGATATATTATTCATTGCTCATTATCGTTAATTATAACCAGATTAGCGTACTTATTGTGTAATTTTGTTAAAATATTGTATTATTGTGTTTTTTGCAACCATTAATTTGTTAAGTAGGTAGGTTGTCACTTATTAGAAAACTTTTCTGTGCAAAGTTATTTGGCTATTATTAATTGTATTTACATAATTAAAAAAGGATTTAGCAGCTTTTCTAATATTTGTGTAATTATTTGTAGATATATACATCTAGAAATTATATTTCGTAGTTATTTTCTTGTATGCGTGGGTAGGTACCTAGTAAGAAACTAAATTTAAACCACACCCTGTACCGGCGCAATTTGAGCTTTTGTTACCTAAAATTAACTTTATTTTGTATAAATTCCAGGTCGACAGCACTCGTTACCCATAATGTCCGAGGAAAAGGAGTTAGTGAAGAGGCGAGGCAGTTATAAAGGCAGATTAACTGCATTTATTAATTATTTGGACTCGCTTGATGAAAGCTCCTTGACGAACTGTGATGTCACTGAATTGCAGCTGCGCATAGGCAAGATTGAGTGTTTGTACGACCAATATGATGAGGTTCAACTGCGTCTCGAATGTATTGTTGAAGATATTAAATTGCAGTATACTGAGCGTTCAGATTTTGAATCGTTATATTACAAATCCTTATCTAGGGCACAACATCTATTAGGTAAATATAATCAAGTAAGTCCATCAATTAATAGCGATAATAGTAAGCGTGCCAGTAAATACAAGCCAGTTAAGTTACCTACTATACAGTTACCTAAATTTAACGGTTCTTACAGTGATTGGTTAGAGTTTCGCGATTCTTTTGCGAGCCTCGTTCATTCTAATGATGAACTAGACAACATTAATAAGTTCCACTATTTGCGTTTGTCACTGGAGGGGTCCGCGGCTGTGGTACTCCAGTCAACTGAGTTTTCTGCTGACAACTACGCAGTAGCTTGGAAGATATTATGCGAACGATTTGATAACAAAAGATTGCTCATTCAGAATCACGTATCAGCTTTATTTAATTTAGACGTACTGAAAAAGGAATCTTCAGTATCCCTCAAAGGTTTGATAGATTCATTAAATAAGAATTTGCGGGCTTTAGAAACTTTAGGCGAACCAATTAAGCATTGGGATACACTATTAATTTACATGGTCACTCGTAAATTAGATAACAAAACATATCGTGAATGGGAGGAATATAAAAGCCGGGTAGATAAAGATAACGCGATTACTTTTGATGCCTTCATTCAATTTATGCGTAACCGTGCCGACTTTGTCGAAACTTTAGAATTGTCACGCAATAATAATCCGTCTCACACGTTATATAATTTGCGTCCAAAGATAAAATCTATGGTCACGATGCAAGGTTCTAACAATTTAAACACAGCATTGACTTTAAAGGTTTGTCCTAAGTGTAAAGAGGATCATACACTGAATAATTGTCCTCAATTTCTCGCTATGAGTATTGATGAGCGTCTTAAAATATTGCCTAATTATAAAGTTTGCTACAACTGTTTACATACGGGTCATTTTGCCAATCATTGTAGAAAATCAGGTTGCAAAACATGTAAGCGTAAACATCACGCATTAATTCATTCATCGGAGCCTAGGAGTGTTAATGTCAATGCGCGTAATAAACATACGTATAACAACGCATCATCTGATAGCCCCTCTCCACCGATATGTTTACCGTCCGCTTCTAGTGAGACAGGTAATGTTGCTCTGGCCGCAAGCGTCGCTCGTTCTTGTAAAACTTTTAGCGACGTATTATTATCAACTGCATTAGTTAAGTTATACGATTATTCGGGTCGTCAGCATGTTGTTCGTGCTATTTTGGATAGCGGCAGCACATCTTCGTTTATAACCGAGCGTTTGTGTACGCAGTTAAATTTATTAACAAGTAATGTTGACGGTTCGATATTAGGCATAAATAACGTGATTTCTCGCGTAGGCAAAACTTGTCAGGTAAAAGTGACGTCACTCAATAATAGCTATGAAGTTAAGCTTTATTGTTTTGTTTTGCCATTTATAACCAGTGATGTGCCATGTCGAAAAATAGATATTTCTGCTCTTAAGATGCCTTCTCACATCTGTTTAGCTGATCCTACGTTTTATGAGCCCGCAGATATTAATATTTTAATCGGTGCTGACCTGTTTTGGGATCTGTTAGGATCACAACAAATAAAGTTAGGCGTTGATATGCCAGTTTTATGTGAGACTAAGTTAGGGTGGATAGTTTCCGGGCCCATTACCTCTCATTGTACCAAAATGTCAAAGGACATTAGATGCAATTTTACTCAGGTTAGTGGCGATATTGAGAAACTACGAGCCGACTTAAAGACTTTTTGGGATTTAGAGGAAATAAACTCTGAAGCGTCTAATTATATGCCAGAGGAAAAGTTGTGTGAGGAACATTTTATTAAAAATACCACTCGCCTACGCGATGGTAGGTTCTGTGTTCGTATACCGCTTAAACAAAGTCCTGATGTTTTAGGAAATTCGTACAATAGGGCTAAGCATTGTTTACATTCATTAGAACGTAGACTGAAGTACAAACGAGAATTTAGCGAATTATATCTTGATTTTATGTCAGAATACGAAAAGTTAGACCACATGAGTGAAAATAAAGTAGCAAATTTAAAGGATAATCGTAATGACTATTTTATACCTCACCACGGCATATTACGCGAGAGTAGTACGACTACTAAACTACGTGTCGTATTTAATGCAAGCAGCCCTTCGTCATCAGGTGTTTCCTTGAATGACATACAGATGGTGGGTCCTACCGTTCAGGATGACTTGTTGTCAATACTTCTTCGATTTCGACATCACAAATATGTCCTGTCGGCCGACGTTGAGAAGATGTATAGAATGATAGCCATCCATCCATCTGACAGGCACTTGCAACAAATAGTTTGGCGTAGCAATATAGACGACCCTATTAAGACCTATACATTAAACACGGTAACCTATGGCACGGCAAGCGCGCCATTTCTTGCTACTCGGTGTCTCAAACAAATAGGTCTTGATTGTAAGCATGAAAGGGTAGCTGAAATCATCCAACATGATTTTTACGTCGATGATTTGTTGACTGGTGGGGATGTTTTGAGTGAGGTTGAGTTTATACGCATTCAAGTCACAAATGCCCTGGCATCTGCTGGTATGACGTTAAGAAAATGGAGATCTAATGAACCGCTACTATTAACTGAGTCCAATCAGCCATTATTAGACCTAAGTATGGGCACTAGCGTGTCAAATAAGTTATTTGGTTTAAACTGGTTCGCAAATACTGATGAGTTAGGTTTTATAGTAAACTCGGTACCTTCTCTTAATAATACGAAACGGGATCTACTTTCAACGATTGCACGCATTTTTGATCCTTTAGGGCTTCTTTCTCCTTTCATCATCACCATGAAAATGTTGTTACAAAGCATGTGGTTAGACAAGCTTTCATGGGATGAGCCGCTAAACCCAGAACTTAAAAATACTTGGCATAATATTGTAAAATCTTTACCTCTCGTAAATGATTTAAGTATTCCACGCATTGTAGTTTGTAATGCGTATAGGTCACTTGAATTACATGTGTTTACAGATGCGTCTGAGCGCGCCTATGGTGCGTGTGTATATGTTCGTAGCATCAGCGATACTAATAAATGTATGGTCAGGTTACTGATGGCTAAAAGTCGCGTGGCCCCAATTAAGCCTACTACAATACCTCGGTTAGAGTTATGTGGTGCCTTGGTAGGTGCGCGTATTTATGAAAAAGTTTCACAAGCCTTTCGAATAAACATAAATCATGTTTATTGTTGGACTGACTCAACCATCGTATTGGGTTGGTTTCAAATGTTGCCCTCAAAACTACAACCGTTTATGCGTAATCGTGTAGCTAAGATATTAGATAAGACGAGTAACTGCACATGGCAACACGTACCAACCGATCTGAACCCAGCAGATCTGATATCTCGTGGCGTGGATATCAGAACCCTGCAAGGGTTGGATTTGTGGTGGTCTGGACCCAAGTTCTTACACAATGAGCAGTCCAGTTGGCCGTCTCAATTGAAACTGAAAGGTTTAGCATTAGAATCTTTGCCCGAAACACGACCACACATTTCATTGAGCGCCGTTACAAATGATAATAGCAAAGATAAATTAATAGATTTTAAAAGGTTTTCAAATTATCTTAGGCTCGTGCGCTCAGTAGCATATGTTTTGCGTTTTATTAAAGCTTGTCGAAAGAAACCTTGTAATAGTAAATTTCTTACAAAGGATGAGTTACAATGCGCATTAACTTTAATAATTATTAATAGTCAACGGGACTCGTTTCCAGAGTATAAGTTACTCGTCAATAAACAGAAATTACCGAAGAAGAGCTCCCTCGTTAAGTTCAATGTTTATTTAGATCATGTTAATATAATGCGTGTTGGGGGACGCCTCGATAATTCGGACTTTTCGTTCAGTAAGAAACATCCCATTATTTTACAGTCCACTCATGATTTTACGAAGTTATTGTTTCATTATGAACATAAAAGGTTAATGCATGCAGGTCCACAATTATTGTTGGCTACGATTAGAGAATCATATTGGCCTATCGGTGGTCGTCGCTTAGCTAAAGCGTGCTACCATCAGTGTGTACGTTGTCATCGTATGAAGGGCAAAACTATTACGCCGTTGATGGGGAATCTACCCCACCAGCGACTTGTTCCAGGTGGCTACCCTTTCGACAGCACAGGCGTGGATTATGCCGGCCCTATACTTTGTGCTAGTCGTCAAGGACGTGGATGTAGGCTCGTAAAAGTTTATATCGCGATTTTTATATGCTTCACCACCAAAGCTGTCCATCTAGAGCTGGTAGGTGACTTGACTAGCAACAAATATTTACTGGTACTCTATAGATTTATTTCACGCAGAGGTAAACCTGTCAACATATATTCGGACAACGGTACCTCATTTGTTGGTGCGTACAACGACCTGTCAAAGTTTTTAAAATCACAGAGCAATTCAATAAGCGAGGATATTGCTAATCATGGAGTTAATTTTCATTTTATTCCCGCGTATACTCCTCATTTTGGCGGACTATGGGAAGCGGGTGTGAAGTCGACAAAATTCCATCTTCAACGAGTGTTGGGACATTGTAACCTTACATTTGAGGAATTGAATACCGTACTGATCCAAATTGAGGCGGTTTTGAATTCACGTCCGTTAACGCCGCTGTCTTCGGACCCCGACGATTATACTCCGCTAACGCCGGGACACTTTTTGGTTGGACGACCTCTTACTGCCCTTCCACAACCAAGTTACCAGGACTGCTCCACAACTCATGTATCACGTTTTCAACGGATTGAGCAACTCCGTCAACATTTTTGGGCACGTTGGAGTAAGGAGTTTGTTGCTGAGTTGCAACAACGAACTAAGTGGCACACATCCCAAGATGGGTTGAAGCTGAATTCCTTAGTGGTCATCAAGGAGAACCACCTGCCACCCCTCAAATGGAAATTGGGGAGAATTGTAGCTGTGCACCCAGGGTCGGATGGAATCGTTAGAGTTGCCGACATTCGCACTTCAACTGGCATCATACGGAGGGCCTTCAATAGAATATGTCCGCTGCCAGTAACCACGGATTTGGTTTGAAAGCTTGGAGCTTCCAAAGCCCGGGGGCATGTTAAAGCGCCTACGCATTATTTCACAGCAGCGTCAATCGTACGTTATAGTTCGCTACGCGGTAGCATTAGATTAAGTTCGGCCTAACATAGTTATAGATTTGTATAGACTCTTTTTTATAAAATGTACCTGCTGTATACGATTTGGATAATCCTTCACTCTGCTTTTGTAAGCTGCAAAGATTACACGTCATCCAAAGTTTCCAAGATCGTTTTATTTCTCGAAGTCCAGTGAATCCCGCACAATTATATATATATATATGTATATATATATACAGGGTGGCGCTTGCATAGGGGCATTGATTTAAAACGGACGTAGCATTGATGCCTATAAAATGTTTTATATCAACAAAAAGGTCATGGGGCCAAAATAAAATAATAAAATTTTCAAACAAAATAAACTATAAAATATGAGTAGCAAAACGAAACACCATTTGTAGACCAATATGACATTAGGTTACTGACCTTTGTAAGAACGGCAACGTGTGCTATGCGGCAGACGATGCCACGGAGGTAGTTCACATTTATTGACGAATTACCTATTTCAGTAATTCTACACATCACTCCAATGTTTGGTCACTCATTAGGCAAGCACTGGTGTCTTTTTCATATCAACAAAAACCCACTTAACACAAACCCACGTAAAAGGTAGCACAAAATTTTCAAATTCTCAAAATGGCCGCCATTGTTATCACGAATTACCTATTTCAGTAATTCTACAAATCACTCTAATGAAAGTTCAGTAATTAGGAAAGCACTGGTGTCTTTTTCACAACAAGAACCCACGTTACACAATCATATCCGCATATTCGGACGACATAAAGTTTGTCATTATTAACACAAATAATGCAAAAATGACGAATGATAAAGTTCACTAAACAACAACACAACTAAATACAATCACACAATTCAATACCAAAAACAACTGTCGCATAAAGTTGCGCGCGCGCAACCTGATCGACTGTTTTTGCGGCACTAAAGAACAAACCTTTGATGAGTCACCGATCACCGATGCGCCGCTGTGTCGGCGCCGACATGTCTAGGATAGGAAATAGAGATGCGCAATAGGTACTATGAATGTCGATATTTTTGACACGTTAATACGTTAACAACAAAATAACACAAAATGTTTTTATACAACGAACTATGCATTCTTACTTGTATTAACAATAATGCTATTGCTTAATTGTGTTGCTAATACGACACAGTTAAACAAGTTTATGAAATATGCCGCACATATTTCAATTAGTTCAGTAGTTTATTTTTAGTACATAATTATTATAATTCTTAAGTAGGTTGTTGAACCCATTAGACCATTTAAAAAATACCATACGGAAAGAGCTAAAATAGTCAATAATTATTAACTTATTTCAAATGATTAAATAATTGAATATCTTTACATGTTTATCATTGTTTACCTATTAAAAAACGTCGTCTTTATTTGTAGCACACTTTGAAATTTTCGAACGTAAAGTCATTGATAAGACGATTACATTAACGTTAAATACAAACAATTTCGATACAATAAACAACTAACTTTTACGGTGCGTAGGCTTTTTTATCGATACTATCATTGATAAGACGATTACATTAAAGTTAAATACAAACAATGTCGATACAATAAACAACAAACTTTGACGGTGCGTATTTTTTATCGATACTATTGACAATATTTTGTTCATAATTGGGCAACTCTATTTGGCTCGACTATGTTTGTCCTTGTCACACGTAGTGCATTTACTGTGCATACCTAATCAGATTTTTTCGTGCTTGCGGAACCGATCCATTTTATTATTATGTAACTTTATTGAAAAGGTAATTAGGAAGTTTCAAAAGTTTTGTTCTGTTAAAAATGTTACGCATTAACTTGGGCGCAAAAACCTACAACGACGAGTCTTAGGTAGGTACCTTTGAGGCGAAGCGACGTTGCACGAAGACGTCATCGTCCTAAGTCGTCGAAGGGTCAACGCAGACAGAGAGGAATAATCCCCGCGCGGTCTCGGGCATTTTCTTTACGGATTGCGTATGCTCAAGATTGCGCGCGACCTCGCGAGCCTGCGTGAGTAAAACGTTCTGGGTTACCATTCTACAGTAAATATTTTGTCGCGAAAGTTCGTTAAACCCTGAAAATACGCGTACGACGCGGACGCCGACTCGACTTTGCTCGGGGATTTCCGCGTATCTTCGAGGACGCGCGAATATTTTTTATCAGGTTAAAGCATTTATGAACTTTATTGTTAAAACATTAAAGTTTATTTTTAAGTGCGTTCTGTGTGCGCTGAGCCTAGCTTCGGATGACGTCGAGGCGTCGCGTCGTGAGTAGTACCTAGCGAGTCGCGGCGCGCAATGTAGGGTCGTTGACCGTTTTGTATCAGCTGTATGGAACTCAAAGCGTGTGCAAAAATTGCGGAACTTAAAATCGATATTGTGGCTAAACTACTGCACCGATTTAATTGATTTTTGGTACAAGGCTTAAGAATGTTGTAAGCTATGCCTTTGTTCTAAAAGTGCCGCTATGCAAGCGCTATCCTGTATATATATAGATACAAGGTATATGGCCTTTATGTAGTATTCTAGTCATATTTGTCAATGGTTTGAAAAATGAAAGAGACAACTATCAATTCTTACTTTCATTTATTCAGTTTGTCACAAGAAAATATCTTAGATAAAGATAGATTTACATTTACCGCCACTCTTGGCAATTCTTTTAATAGTCATTGTTTATAAAAGCAGAACAAACTATATCATATTTATAATATTGGGTAGCAAGGTAGTTCAATATATATCAAATATAACATTAATACAATGGATTAGCAACAATATAATTCATTTAGTAATATTGACCACAGGTATATCTTTTATAATTATTCTAGGTATATTTCCTATGGATATATTCAATATTTACCACTGTAATATTCACCACAGGTCATATAATTGATATAGCTTATTTCACAGCATATGAATCGATTCTATTATATGATATCCCAAGTTCTAAACTTATAACATCTCACAAGTGACAAAACCACCCACAATATCAATTATACAATAGCTACACTATATTATATTGCTTCTGCATAATGACAATACTCTATATAACACCACAGAAGCAATATAGAATTGTGAATACAATAATATAATAGTCAGAAATATCGTACCTTAGTTAGCCGTTGCCGGAGCGAAACTGAACATTGAGCAGAGTCTGTTCATATTTTATACTCTATTTACCCGTTTGAAAGTGTCAACTGTCAAACGTCAAACCAATTTGTCTATTTAGAATTGGCTACACTATAAATTCAAAACATACAATCCATTTAGGTTCATTTACTATATGTTTAGGCTATACATAGTTAATGATACAATATATATGGTTATATCTTGTTAGAGACATATGTGAATAATTCTAAAATCGATCTTATTGTAACTTAACCTAAAACTCGACGTAGAAATAACAATGATATAAATTCTAGCCAGATTTATAACAGTTTGAGATCCGAGCTTTTGCTGGGATGATAAATAGGTACTTACAAACGGGACACACATACTTTAGACGTACTTACTTTGATATATATTTGAATATCTTTACAATATATTTCAACAAATCTATGACACGCCTGTATCCCCGACGGGATAGGCAGAGGTGTAAATATTACACCAACATTTTGCCATGAATTTTTAGGTTCCACGTAATAGGGGGCGAGCCTATTGCCGTTACCGGGCACATCATTAGACTCCGGGCTGCTACTGAGTATTCGGAAAAACCCAGTAACACTTTTGCCCGACTCGGGACCTATGATCAGCAGTCACATACGCTATCCACTGGACCACGGAGGCAGTCAAATATATTATAGTATAAACCTTACAATTAATGAATTAGACCTACCAGATGTCCACTGTAACGTTGGACTACCTTGGGGTGTGGTTAAATGAGAAACGTGGTTAAATGTTAAAATTAAAAATCGATTTAATTCATCAAAGAATCTAATACATCCATTAGCAATTGATTTTACTTAGGAAAATTTACTAAAACCTGTGATTTAAAAATATATAATCAGGGTCGCGTGATTCGGCGATGGTAAGGAGTCCGGTTGGGGGTCCACTTCCGGCGTCGGTCAGTGTTGCAGAGATGTACTTAGCTCGTTGTGTTGCAGCCGCCAAAAGAGACCGGGCGCAGCCAGCGCTTCAGTATTTATGTTTAGGTGTGGTGTCTGAGGTGAGGGGCGAAGATGCAGGCCGGGCAGATGGTGTCATCACGACGTCACAGCGACGTCACATGTCTTATAACTAATATCACGCATTTTACCAGTACACTATACACTGCACAGCCACTTCCAACATTGTGGGTGGATAAAAGAACGTAAGAAGCTTAGAAGTTGGTGTGAAGCAACGCTAACAGTGTCTTAAAGACGTCACTGCAATGCGCTTTGACGCCCCAGCCTCGCTCCGAAATAAACTATTAATCTGAAGTAAAGGCTTGCAGGATAAAACGTAATGTAAGCTCAAAGTTTGTTCACAAAATGTGTCTTCTAGTTATTACATTCAAAAAGTCGTTGCTTGTGTATATGCCATTTACCTAATAACTTCAGTAAGCTAGTTTTTTAAAGAAGTAATAGTTTTTTTCAATTCGTATTGTCACCAGTTTTATACGATGTAGCGATAACCCGTAGAGAGTCCGTAATTGTCACACAGAGTTTCGCGTTTGAAGTCATGCGCGCCCGATTGTCTTTTCAAAGTTATATACGTATTCAACTATTCATTTTCACTTGATTCGTATTATAGTAACTTACTGTCGGCCCCAGCTATGACAAAGATTTTACCTCAAATATCCTGACACTGTTCCAACCTATCATGCCAAGAGGCAGTTGTTCCTTGGAATGTTAAATAGGTATTCTGTCAAACCAATTGGACAAGAAAGTGGATCGTTGGTAACAAGATGAATAATCGATTTTAAACTTTCGCGATTTGTATACATCATACAAAATAATTTGGCGAGTCTTAATCGCGTTAACTTAACTTATTCAAGGTATACATACCTATTTGTTTCCGACGTTTAGCTCGTCTTGCACCGAGCGTGGTCGCGGAGAAAAACATACTCCGTCGGAAGAGGAACGAGCGTAAACCTGAAGTAAGCAGAGTGCCCGCTTACATGCCGTATCTAAAGGGAGTGACGGACAAAGTTCGAACAGTACTCAAGAAATACTCCATCAAGACTGTATACAGTCCGCTCTCTAAGATAGCACACAATCTGAGTCCCCCTAACGATGTCATTCCTCTCCAAACACCTGGCATTTACAAAGTCGATTGCAGCTGTGGTAGTTCATATATCGGGCAGACTAAGCGTACAATCGATGAAAGAGTAAAGGAACATATCGCAGCTGTAAAAAACCGACATATTATTAAGTCGGCGATAGCTGAGCATTTGTTGGAGTCTGGACCAAACCACTGGATAGAACTGCATCAACTACAAATCTTCTCCACCGATCGTCACTATTACTCCCGGATAGTACGTGAAGCGGTAGAAATCAAGAAATATAACAATTTCAACCGGAAGGATGGATATATATAGATTATCGGCTACTTGGAATCCAGTCATCAACAAATGTAAACACCGCCGCAGTCATAAATCTTAACAGTGTGTAGACGTCATTAGTGTAATGTGTCGGAGTACCGACATTGCGAACTCAAATAAAGACGAAGTGCCGAAACCCGCACCTCCAAAAGACGGCGCTGAGCTCTCATCAGTCTCCCCGCGACTACGCTCGGTGCAAGACGAGCGAAACATCGGACACAAATAGGTATTTATACCTTGAATAAGTTTAAGTTAACGCGATTAAGACCCGCTAAATTATTTTGAATGATGAACAAGATGAATGTTTTGCAAAATAACCGGAACAACTTTAGGACGATTAATTTTATAACATTACTGTACCTCAGCTTACGATACAATTTTACTTGAGTCTATATCGCGTACCATATAACTGTTTTCGAAAACAGTACAATTTCAAGTCCCCATTCAAGGAATATTTTTCATGTTTATTTGCAATAAATTTTAAATTTAGTAATATCTATAAACGATGTTTAAAAAATACCATGCATTTTTGCCAACAAATTCCGCTTCAAAAGGCGTTTAAATGTAAGAAGCTTATGATGTTTCAATACAAAAGGACTGAGCACAATGACATAATACTGTGTTCCTAGACGGAAGCTGTGTTGATATGTCCATAATGCCTTGATTAAATATCGCATTGGGTCAACATTGTAGGAAGCGAAGCGCAAACAAGTGGGAAGTTTATAACGGGAAATTGAAATAAATGAATAGTTGAGTTTAAAAAATGAGGGGATAATAAAATTATACGTATAAGAAGTTATGGGCGTAGCGAGTAGGTAAATTACTCATATGCTACTGCTACACCGGCGTTAGCGTTAATGTTGATGGCAATGACCAACTACACATTAATTAAGGCGTTAAAAATGCGCCTTGGCTACATTAAGGTTACAATGCCGTTAAGCGTTAATTCCTCGTGAATTCACACGTTAAGGACTTTTCAAAAAACGAACCTTTAAAAAACGAATATGCACGCTTCTTAAAGGTTCTAAATTCGAATTGTAAATTAAACAGTCCTTACTATGCGCCCGCATCCCGTCGAATGAGACGGCGTTAATGTAGCCAACAACACTTAGCGCGTTAAACTACGCGCTAAACCCTTTGATATGTCCAAAAAACCGACACCCGAGCTATCGCTTAACGTTTAACGCCATTAGTAATGCCGTTTGTACTTTAACGCGTTAAAACGTTGGCCACATCTACGTAGCGCCTAAATTAACGCGCTAATTAACGCGCTAATTAACGCGTTAAGACGCAGGTGTAGCAGGAGCATTAAGTAGGTATATATTATTATAATATAACTGACAAATTATTTTTCTGCTCGTTTGTAAGTCTACTCGTATATGTATCGTGTTTTGCAGTAGACTTTACAAACAGAACCAATGGGCACAAAGATACTCGGGCTAAAAAAGTTTTGTTTATGCGTGGCTTAAAGCCCCAGTAGAGTAAAGCACAGTGTTGAATGCTTAATGATCGTTTAAACTAATAAACCTATAAACTAAACCATTCCTCATTAAAGTTACTTTGCATAATAATAGACCAATTTTCGTTTTTTTTAATATCCACAACACATTCATACAAATATTCCATTCAGTCATCGCTTTTCTACTTTATAAACACACTATTACGATAACCAAAGTTGCTTTATCACCGTGAAATTAATCCGAAGTCCTCTACGTATTTTTGTTTCCAACAAAACCATTATTAATATTTCACCATAACATATGCTCGAACATTAAACTTGCTCACATATTCATAAATCATTACTTTCAAAACATGCCAGTCAACTAACTCCTATTAATTCAAATCTTAATCTTATCTCTATAATTTTTGTTTGCATCTTCTATGTTTATAGCGCTACAATTTTATTATAGAAGTTTGTAAAGTGATTACAGCACATATTTTCCTTAATAAATAAACGAACACGACCAGTGGATGCTACTTCATTTAGGCTACAGCCGCACATGGTAAACATACAGCAACAACCTAAATGAAAGAAAGACTTCTATTTCCGTATTTCGATTCTTCACTTGGGTACCACCATTCGGTCAGCGTTGACACATTTTGAGCTGTCCGCATCGAACCGCTTCACACAATACTCAGACCGTTGGTCCATTTCTTGTACATCTAGTCTGGCATCATGTTCCTGTAATTAAGTAGTTTTTTTATCTTGACGGAAATAAGCATTCGCTAATTTACAAAATAAAATAACACTGCAAATGGCAACATTATGAATCTTAAAGTATGGCCACATTTATAAATTATGAATCTTCTAGTGTTCACCATAAAGATCATATTTAATTAGAAGTTTTCATTATTAGCTCTTAACCTGAGTATGATATAGCGTTGTTCAACCGTAGTGATGATCCTACTTAAAATTAAGGGAAGCTGGACATAAAAAGATTTCAACGATTCGCCGCAAATTGTTTGTTACGGTAATAAACCACCTAATAGGAAACAATTACTGTAAGTAAATTATGTTCGCCGTGTGTGCAAAATTTATCCTTTTTTTTTTTTTTGGTGTCGGATTGGAAAATCCTCATAGAGTCCCTTCGCCCTGGGGAGGAAGGACGAAGGGGACTGTCAGACTCTTACTGACTAAAAACCAACCCGTGCTCCTCATGTACCCATGTGTCGGAGGGTAGGGTTTCAGCTAAGCATTCCTCACTACCCCCCGACGGGTATTGGCCCGCCAGATGGTCAGGCGGGCCCTGAACGAAACCCCCTTGGCGGCGGATGAAGGTGTTGGGCTCCACCGCCAAAACACCCAGCGGCCGCAGAGGATAGGGAGGACGGCAACGCAACACCGCATCTCCTCTTCCTCTGCGGCCCCACCGCGACGCAACGATGGTGCGCCCCCATTTGGTCACGGGAGATAGGGCGCGCGGCAACGAAACACCGACACGCCTCTCCTCCTGCGACCGCACCCAACTGCGAGGGACAGATAGAACTGTCCCCCGCACCCGCACCTATGGACGTATCCTACGCAGGCCTCACGCAAGCCCACGTCGAGCGTCCCCTCCCGGGATCCCGCTTAGCTTCACCGTGGGAGAAAATCAAATCCACGGTTACTAAGCCCCCCCACCACGACAAGGTGGAGATCCCACGGGGGGGATGCAAAATTTATCCTGGTTTAAAAGACTTTGTGTTTTAATGTGTACTTTTGTTGACATGAAACTTATAAAATTCAATTAAATAATTTAATGGCGTTATTAAAATTAAAGTATATACTGTAATAAAATTTTATTTAAGTAACATTTTAAAGTTATGAATACTCTTATATTTTATGTTTATCAGTTGAGAAACGTTTGCTCAGGTCAATATGTAAAGGGTGAGTTTTATAGATTTTTTTAATCAGAAGACCAATTCCAGTAGTTTATATGTTGGAGATTGGAAAACGGCACGTCAAATCTTAATAGATTTGGGCGTATTCGGATACGATGGTAGGCAACACTGAGGTTGGCAGTTGACAGCTGTCAATCTCATTTGAAGTTTTTATAAGCGAACGTGGAGCTGTCAACGGACACTTTGGTGACAGACACAGCGAAGGAAACAAGTATGGCGCACAGTTGTGACCTACGTCCGACTTCGCTGCGTTTCCAAAAGTTATCCATCCAAGCCACGTGTGCAGATCGTGAAAATACTGTATTTTATGTCCTCGAATAAACAGTGTGTTGTACTCAGTGAGTATTCATTGCAAAGAGACCCAACTGTGCCCACATAGAACTGTGAAGCATTAATACCGGCCAAAAATTAAGATACCCATCGTTATCAGAAGTGGGATAGGACCACAACGACCCACGTGTTCAAAATGAAGACGCTAGTAACGAAAAATTGCTTGGCCTATTGGAACTACAAAATCACAATTTTCTGACGCTGATGCAAGCCATGAAAATACCTACTACATCGTCACATGGCATTTGTTTACCGGACTTCGATCCTGAGCAACAAGATGTAGATGCACGTGCTTGGGTGACGACTGCAGACATGTGATTGAACGATCAAGACCGGCATTGCGCCCCGCTCATGGTCGAATTAAGCCGGGCCTTGAAGGGTGGAGCTTAGACCTGGCTATCTACCGTACACAAGGCGCGAGCAAAGGCCACTGCTAACGCCGCTATGTTGGTGAATCAGCTGAGCTTTCAACTGCAACCGTGGTGAGCGTATTTTGTCTGTTTTTTTTGGTACTACAAATTTTATTTAGTTGCGGTAGTTGTAAAAAGTTCTTGGTTAGCAGAATACTGCTACGCGTTTAACCTTGGAAATGTCATAATCGTTGCGGTGATATCACCATCACATCGTACCGAGTGTTATGGGTTCGATTCCTGCACGAGACACTGAGTTGTGGAACCGTTTGACTTTTATGTCGTGGTAATTCGGTGTCGTATTTCCCATGGCATGATCTCATAAATAATTTTCTTTTTAATAGCTTAAAGAAAAAAGACAAAAAAAATGTCGGTAGTACTGAAGGATTTAATTGCGACCTTTGCTGTATTTTATCTTAGCGTATGGTTGTCTGACTACCACTGTGACCTAGCTATAGCGTAGATATCGAACGGAGGTTTTGAGTTTGATACGCCGGTTAAAAAGAAAGCGATTTTTTTTTATTTCTTCATGCGAGGGTGGCTCGCACTCACGAACCTTGTGATCATATGCTTGCTTGAAAATAGATTATCTTGTCTCGGTCTTACTTTATGGGCTGTAATAGTAAGGAGGGTGAGCAGAGTTTGAGTGCTAGTTATTGTTCTAGTGCAGTTGTAATATTGGTTATAGAACCAACACTCAGCTTCGGTTGGTTTTCTGCTAAATCTAGAACAATAACTCCGGTCTAGCCTGTCCTTCGCAGGGCAGTGGCGCAAAAGTTGTTAGACTAATCGAACTGTACGTACTAAGTTCATAGTGTAAGACTGTGCTGTGATTGCGGCTGACCGTGCTGATTTTGTGTAGAAAAGCTTGTAGCTTTTTTCTTAATAGACGTGTGAACTGCAGTGCTGTTTAGACTTGTGCGGTTGGTTGGTTAGTATAACCTGACCATAGTCGAAGGATGTTACTAGCGCCATTATTTTACCGACTGGTGGTGTTGGTAATCCCTAATGGTTTTCATTTAAACGTGATCAGAGCCTAAGTAAAAAGCGGCATTTTTACTCGTTGTAGTTCGGAGTTGTACAGACGATCTCAGTGTTGCAATTACACCTGCTTTTTTGTGAGCATAAATTTTTAAAATGGCACATTAAAATGTTTCTTACTCATGATTATTAGATGGCACCACTAGTAAAATTGAATTCAATTTTAAAATTTTACGCGTGTAAATTACCTACTGCGTGTTTTTAAAATTCATGTGATACGCGGGGAATTTTTATCAAGTGCCCCGAGTTCCAATTCCAAATTATAGTTAGGACGTGTAGGAGTGATAGTGTTTCTAGTAGAAGCTGTTAAACTCGATTATCAGACGTAAAAGAAAATGATTGAGTTTTTGACCACATTTCTGAGTACCGATTAAAGTTACGATGGTTACCTACTCGTCAACGGCGTAGCTTGCGTACTTTGTGTGCTCTTCATTCTTTACTGCACTCTCCTTGTGCGCCCGTCTATTTAACTTCCCATCTTCAATTTCTGTGTAATACACATGAGAAAAATCTTCGTTCTTCTAATAATCTTCTGCTTCTTTGTCCTTCTCACAATTCCACCCTAGTACATTCATCCTTTATCATACAATCTATCCTTCTGTGGAATGCTCTCCCTCTTGATATCAGGATGTCCACTAACCGTTTTACGTTTAAAACTAGAGTTCGGCAGAATTATCTAAATGCATTAACTGAATCGTCATAAGTTATTTATCGCTTAATTATTTTATATACTTATATATATATATATTTATTAGAATTATAGAATATATATTTAGGCGTTTATTAATATATATATATATAGTTATGGTATGGATATAAGTACGTATATTAGTTATATGTATATCATTTTATATTTTATATTAATGAGTAGGTTTGTCTTTTGTTTTTCATTTTAATTTAAAAACTGCACCTATTACTTATTTCTCTGCATCACCCAAAGGTTGACTGGTAGAAAATGCCTTCGCCATTAAGTCCGCCTTTGTACTATTATGTGCATAAAGTTTTAAAATAAATAAATAAATAAAATCATCGTAGTGCGTTACGATAATCAGTTTCAGAGATTTTAATTTTCATTGTAGGTAGAACTAGGTTAGTGATCGTTAGTGATGATTGTATGCTTAACCTTATTCTCATTAAATGGGTACTTTGTTAGTCGTTTTTGTGATAATTTTGTGGTACCCACGTTTCCGTTGGTGTAGATTTGCATAAACTGAATAAGCCGTTTGTGCGGCTGCGTGTTTAGCCATGCGTTGCCGTTGGTTGGACCGGCAAACTGCCTTTCTGGTTAGCCTAGTTTACCCTGGAGCTTTTGTCTTAGTCTCTGTTGGTGCGCAAACAACACAGCCGTTAGTGCATTTGTCATAGTATCACAAACCTTATCCATCGTCTTGAACGCGCAAGGTCCGTTGCTGTATCGCTAATGATTATTATTATTTAGACTACTTATCCATGACAAAATTATAACGCTGAAAAGACTGGTTGGATATTTGGTAGTAAACTTAACATCTAGAGTATCAGCCTAGTAAGATTTTCTTATAGTCTGCTATAAGATAAGAACAACCAAAGCAACATGTTGAACAAACCTAGTTTAAGACCACTTTGTTAAACACTCGAAATAATTATCCGAGTGGTGTTGTTTAACCGAATTTAGCGTGATGTTGAAGACCCGATGGATGTCAGAGTATGAGCAATGCAATATTATATTGAGTTTCCTATAATTTGAACGAGTATGGCTGTTGTTCAACATGTCCGCTTCGAGAGAAAGAGTTAGTAATGATTTTCATCAAAACCTGTGATGATTTTATACTAGGATTTTTTTAGACTAGGATTGCCGTTCGAGAATTTTCTTTTAATCCTAGAGCGAAGTACATTAAAGTGTGGTTGTTGATCGCAATCATGGATACCCTGTTACTCAAGTAGCTCTCATTTGATTTTTGATCGCTAAAATGATCTACCTCTGGTTTCTGTGTCGTATGACAAGAGCGTGTTGCGAAAATCTGAAAGTACTCATAGAATGTCGATTGGTTATCTCAGAACTGTAGTCGTTGCCTCTATGTACCCAAAGGAAATCAGTTTCTTCGAAAGTAACTTATCAGTTCTCGCCTTGTTCGCATTTGGTTTTAGTTTTTGTCAGTGGTCAAATACAGTTTTGACATAGCTCATCGAGAGTATGGACGGGAGTTACGTTCTGTGCAGTTGTGAAATTGTAAATGAATTTTATAATTGCTTAAAATTTACGAAGTGCGGACGTTGAATTAGTCTGAAAGAACGGATATTCTATTCAGAGGGTATACGATGAAAGGTAGCTTTGAAATACTGTTGGTAGTTTTACTTCCTCTTTGGGTAATCCTGGTGGCTGGCGCGACCTGATGGCCTGCGTGGCCTAGTGGTCGGCGTGGCCTAATGGCCGGCGTGGCCAGGAGGCCGGCGCGGCCTGGTGGCTGGTGCGGCCTGGTAGCCGGGGCGACCTGGTGGCCAGTGCGGCCTGGTGGCGAGTGTAGCTTGGTGGCCAGCGTAGTCTGTGTGGCGCGTAGCCCGTGTGTGGCGCGGGGCTTGTGTGAGGCCTGTATGTGGGTTTGAGGAGCCTGGTAACTGGTATAGCTAAATCCTACATGGCCGAAACTGGCAATGAAAGTGAAGGTTTATTAAAGGAATTTGGTTAGAAGATGAAGAGTCCAATGACCTTAGTTTAACTGAATGATGAGTTAAATTTAGTGATGCCTCTTTCCGATTAGTGAACAGTAGTTGGTATCATGACTAAGCTGGTAATCGGACATATCGCTCGATTTACGTGATGTGTTCGTAGTATTGCTCGTTGGAGGCAATGAATAATCTAAGAGTCACTCGAGGGAGGTGACATGGTTTGCGTCACTCGATGGAAGTGGCATGAGTTGCTATCGCTTGATTTAAGTGATAGCAACGACACTGGCAAGGTTATCGTCACTCGATGGAAGTGGCATGAGTCGCTATCGCTCGATATAGGTGATAGCGATGACAGTAGTTATCGTCACTCGATGGAGTTGGCATGAGTTGCCATCGCTCGATATCGGTGATAGCAACGACAATGATTATCGTCACTCGATGGAGGTGGCAAGGTTATCGTCACTTGATGGAGGTGGCATGTATCGCTATCGCTCGATATACGTGATAGCAACGACATCGATGAAGGAAAACATCGTGAGGAAACCTGCATGTCTGAGAGTCCTCCGGAGTGTTCTCGAAAGACATGTGAAATCTGCCAACCCGCACTTGCTTAGCGTGGTGGACTATAACTTACCCTTCTCATAGTGAGAAGGAGCCCGTGAACCGTGAACGACACTTTTCGCTGATTAACGTTTGTGATATTATTCTCTGCTATGATACTTTTTACTACTTAAAGATACTGTTCACTAATGAAAAAGTTGCTTTTAAGGTATTATGTGATGTGATAGTATGATGCAGTTGAAATATACTTGATGTTAACCCTCAATGTTGTGGTTTATTACGTAACGAGCCCAATTTTTTAACTTAACGATGATCAGGATGGGCCGATCTAAGAGCTTGAGATATTGCCTATGCACTGGACCACGGAGGCAGTACCATTTTTTTTTATAGACTCACGCCTGTATCCCCGAAGGGTAGGCAGAGGTGTAATATTACACTGACATTTCGCATTTTTAGGTCCGACGTAATAGGGGGCGAGCCTATTGCCGTACCGGGCACATTACCAGTTTCCGTGCTGCTACTGAGAAGTTCCTAACGGAAAAACCCAATAACACTTTGCCCGACCCGGTAATCGAACCCGAGACCTCGCAACCCCACGCGCACATTTATGTCACGAGACCAACGAGGCAGTCACTATACACTATACACTATATCTGATCTGAAATACGGAACAGTAACCGGCTTCAAATCATGAATCCGAAAACCTTTTACAACCAAAAAACAACGTTAGTCAAAATATTTTTTTGTTTCGTCATAAAGTTCTGGCAGCGTATAAATATCCACCAATTAATATTTACCAGTCACCAATATACACTCCTTATAATTATTATGTTTGAATTAACCTTTTAACAGTTTAGTTAAGTAATCCTGCTTTTATGCGTATGTAGTCCGGTCTGGTCCGACCGGTTTCAGTCACAGCGACCGCTTTACAATCTCTGTTGTCTTTGGTGAGCCCGCACGTGGCTGATGTAGCCAATTCTATTGGCAAATGTCCTGGAGTATTGCGGGAACGTGAGCTCACCATTGACAAAATTATAAGAAATTGCCGCAGGTGGTCGGGCTTTTATTTCTTCACGCTTGGCATCAAAATCATCATAATCACGGACTTTGGTTTGCACCAGTGTCCACCACTCTGGTCGTTTAGCAGCCAGCTGCTCCCAGCGAGATGGGTCGACGTCGCATCTCTGTAGAGTTATCATATTAATGTATACTTAGTAAGTAAGGTTATGTAGTATGTAAGGGTATATAATCATGTATTAATTGGAATAAAGACAGTTTAGATTCAACTTTCGTCTAAGTTTCATTTCATAAGACTCCCAACCATACATGGCGACCCTGCCATAAAAGGCGCGTGCGCGTGATGGGTGGTCCGTTGACACTCATGAGTGGAAATTATACAAAATCGGAAAGATGGGTGGTAGCCAAACAAAAGAAGAATTTTTTCTCGCACAAAACGCAGCTGGAAGTGGCGTTAACACCATAGAAAAATTAGAAAACCACCTGAGCATCAGTAATATCTTGTAACGTTTATTTTAGGTGATGCTGGTATAAATAGAGAGATAAATTAAATATCGATTTGTTGGTTACAAAATATTATTTATTAGCAAGCGTTACAACAAAATATACCCGGTAGCAAGTAGCAACTAGTTAAAGAGCTAAAACTAAACTCAGGGCAGGGTAGGCAGGCAGGCTGACGAGGCTTCGGTGCTCCAGCAAAGAGAGAGAGGCACTTATCTTCAGCGGCGTCAAGGGTCCGAAAGGGAACGATCGCTGTCGTGCCGCCGTATTTATGTGCCGCTGGGGAGCGAGGTGGCCAGCCAGGAGTAGTGGGAGGCAGCGCGATGACTACAACATCACACACTTCCCCCTTTAGACCGGCATTTTTCCTGGGGGAAAAATTCCCTGGCCACCTGCCGCCATCAGCGCCTGGAACAGAGAAGGAAAAGTGGTGTCAGTCTTTTAAGTGCCTAACACCACCCAAAAAAAATTTGGTTTTGTATAACCCCCTAACCTTTCATACATCACGCATTCAATGGACCCCTTTTAATAAATAAAAAAAAATCCGTCATACCTCGCTTACATACTAGATACATGCCAACACATACAACCAGTGTACCAGCTATCATACAAATCAATACGGTTTCTGCTTGAATGCAAAACACGTCAAGGATTACACACAACTGAGATAGTCTAGAATGGTAGATAAATAATTAACATTTATTAGTGACACTCTTCAAAACAATTGTTTAGAATTTTTTAATATAAGTTGGGTTAAATAGAATACAAATGAGTTGCTCAGTTTATGAAGTAACTATTATAATGCTACTGCATAAAAACAAATAAAAACAAAAGGCCAGCTGCGATAACAAAGGAGTGAGTGACAGGTCATAAAACTCAACGCAGGTAGTCAAGGCCAATGTAGACGAGAGTAAGCCTTATGTGCCCGGGATAAGGTATTATTTGGAAGGCGCGCTGGTGGCTCGCTAAATAGAATGGGCTAAAAATGATATCTCCGAGCACAATATAACGTAAACAAGGTGATGAGTACAACGAGTAAAATAGATTCAAGAAACTTCGAACCCGTGAGACGCAGTTGATATCAGTTATAACCATTGAGTCAAAACAAAAGAAGTTTTTAAGGGTAGAAAAATTCGGTAGTACTATAACGACCATTATGGACTGTGGGTGAGCAGAAGTAATTTTAACAAAAAATTGGCGAGATTTTTGTATGAGATTAATAATTATTGTTTGTAATTAATTAATTTTAAATCTTTAATATGCCATTTTAATATGACAATTTGTAAACTAAAGGAGACTTTGTGGCTACCACTTTGCATTTAATAAATTTAGGAGCGAGTTTTTTATTGAAATATTTATCTTTATCGCTTAAATAGTAAGTACGCCGCCACACAATATCGCCGACATTAAAGTCGGCCGGCTTACGACGAAGATTATAAGAATTACAATTACGTTGGTGAGCGGCTATCAAAGCGGCCTGTACCTTTTCGAAGATAGGAGACAAATGGCCGAGGGCCTCTGCATATGTATCACGCGGTTCGAATGACAATATTAGGGTCAGATTTGTTGACTACATAGTGTGACCCACAAGTAACTAATTCGTGACCAAAGACCAGAAAATATGGAGAATAGCCAGTTACCTTGTTTATTGCGCAATTTATTGCAAACTGAACCTTAGGAACAACCAAATCCCAAATGCGCTAATCTCGTTCGATGAAAGTAGAAATAGCCGTCATAATAGTTTTATTATAACGCTCGACTGAGTTTACATGGGGTGTATACAGCGGCGTATAATGCAAATTAGGATTTTTTTACCTATTTAGTTATCAAATTTTTTAATGAAGAACTAATAAATTGATTACCATTTTCTTCTAAAATTTTTGTAGTTATTTCGGCAGTAGCTCGTTTAATGGGAAAAAGCATACAATATTTGGAAAAACAACAAGAAACAACGGAAATAAAATTGTTTAGCTTTATAGAAGTAGATAGTGGACCAATTAGATCAATGCTTAATATCTGGAATGGTTTATAGCAAGACTTAGATCTATCCATATGACCTAAGGTTGAATGGTTTTGATGTTTGTAAGCCATACAAAAATCACATGAATTTACAGCCTTAACAACGTCGGAATACATATTCGGCCAGTAATTATTTAATGCCAAGCGCTTGTAGGTTTTAAATGTACCTAGGTGACCAGCCGTGGGCAGCGAATGGTTCTCAGCAATAATATTAGATCTTTGTTCAGACGGAATAACCTCTTTCCATTGAAAATCTCGGGTTAAAGGATTTAGACAGTTTTTAAAACGATAAAATTTATTATTAATAATTTGGTAGTCCACAAAAGATCTGGGATTGTTTAGACAACCTTTATAAATGTTTAGATACCACGAATCGTTAGTAGACATTTGGAATGTTAGGTTAAAATTAGGAATAATGTCATTATCATTGATAATGGCTGAAACGGGAACAGAACGAGACAGGAGGTCGGGCAATATGTTGTCTGAACCACGATGATGTCGAATCTTAAAATACGATCGATGGCCAAACGACCAGTAGGATTATTAAGTTTTAGAAACCATTTGAGCGCAGCGTGATCAGTGTAAACAATAAACTTTTTACCGTTATCGACATAACAACGCCAGTGCTCGATGGCAGATAACACAGCGAGCGCCTCGCGCTCCGTAGCGCTGTAATTCTTTTTTGCATCAGACAGAGACTTACTGAAGGAGGCTATGATTTTTTCTCGCCCTTCAAAACCTGGCAGAGGACAGCGCCTACGCCGTATTTGCTGGCGTCTGTGTGCATTTCAAAAGGTTTGGAGTAGTCCGGACAAGATAATATAGAACGAGAGGACAAGCAGTCTTTCAATTTGATAAAAACCTGGTCCGCCTCTTCAGACCAACAAAAAGGGGGAGCCTTTTTACCTTGAGAGGTTAATTTGTTTAGAGGTGACGATATACGACTAATATTTGGAATAAATCGCCTATACCATGAAGCTACACACAGGAAACGACGTAATTCCTTTTTATTAGAAGGGGTAGGGTAATTAATTATGACATCAATTTTATCAGGATCCGCATGGAGACCTTGCGAATCGATAACGTAACTTAAATATTTTATTTTATCACGAAAAAATTACACTTATCTAAGTTTATAGAGAGATTTGTCATTTTAAAATTTTCGAAAATACGTAATAAAAGCGTAATATGTTCGTCAAACGTTGACGATATACATACAATGTCGTCGATAAAACAAAAGACCTTATTTACAAATTCAGGGCCGTAAAACAAAGTATCGACTAAACGTTGTTGAGTAGCAGGCGCGTTTGTTAGACCAAATGCCTTTTAAAATGAAACGTGCCACGAGTAGGTACATAGAAAGCGGTCTTGAAACGATCGTTCTCTTTAATTAATGTCTGCCAAAAACATTTAGAAATATCTAAACTAGATAGGTATTTAGCATCTCTCAAGTTATCTAGAATTTCCGAAATGTAGGGCAAATTATAAGCATCTTTCCTAGTAACAGAATTCAATTTACGCCTGTCTATGCAAAATCTTAGTTCACCGTTCTTTTTAGAGTTTAGAATAACAGGGTTAGACCAAGGACTCTCAGAGGGTTCTACGACATCTTCCTTCAACATTTCGTCAAGTTTTTGTATCAAAATGCGTTGTTTATCGGGAGACATACGATAATAACGCTGACAAATAGGTGGGCTATCGCCTGTGTCAATAGAGTGAGTAATGAGAGTTGTACAACCGAGACCCCGCTTTTTATAAGAAATATCGGAAAATTTAGAAATAATGTTATCAGCGGCAGCTATCTGTTCAATAGATAAATTATTATAAGACACAAGGTGCGGTGAGTCATCGGTCCGCAGTTCTGTAACTTGTGAATCAATTTTATTCAATAACAACACCGACTCTAAATGGTTAGGAAATAAATTAAAAATTCGTCAAAAATCCATACCGAGAATTAAACTATTTTTAATTTCTGGCACTACATAAAAATTTAGGGAAACTGTTTCATTTTGAAATTCAATAGGAAGAGAGATAGACCCTAAGGAACACAATTTTTCACCACTAGCAGTTACCAAACTCAAGGGCTGATAACAATCTAACTGATACTCATTATTTAAAAAGAAATCGACTGCCTCTTTGGTCTCGCGGCATAAATGTGCGCGTGGGATTGGGAGGTCTCGGGTTCGATTCCCGGGTCGGGCAAAGTGTTATTGGGTTTTTCCGTTAGGAAATTCTCAGTAACAGCACGGAGTCTGGTAATGTGCCCGGTACGGCAATAGGCTCGCCCCCTATTACGTGGGACCTAAAAATTCATGGCAAAATGTGGGTGTAATATTACACCTCTACCTACCCCTTCGGGGATACAGGCGTGAGTCTATAAATAAATAAAATAAAATAAATAAATAAAAAGAAATTATGAGAATTGTTACCCAAGATTGTAACACATGAGCCAGAATCCGACTACAGGTTTACCATTTACAATAACAGAAATATACGGCGAGTATTCTATATTAAAATTACGGATTGAGGATAGACTATAACTATTAAAAATTTTTTTTAGATAATTTAACCACTTATCACATCAGTTTCCACCGTTCACACGTTTAACCATTTATCATCTCAGTTTTATTTAAATTATTTGATTTATTTATTCCCCAATCCTCGTTTGTTAGTTTTTTGGTTTATTAGCTTTAGGATTACATTTTGGAACAATCAGACACACGAAAACCTTTTAGACCGCATTTAAATCAAATTAAAAAATGTGGTTGGCGACCATTATATAAACTATGAGAATTTGATCGACACCTGGGGCAGAACCGGTTGTCGTTTTTATTAGTGGTGGGTAGGTTGATAGCGTTTATCTGTGGTTGAGCGTTAAAGTTTTTATTAGAATAATAATAAAAAAAATTTGGTTTGCTATTAGAAAAATTAAGTTTTTGAGGTTGGTGAGCAAACTCAGGCAACAAGGTATTTGGTGTGGCTTTGGAAGATTTCCGATGGTCTTTAGTTCGTTTATGAAAGGTCTCAAATTCACGACAAACACCAACGAGACTAGGGATATCGGCCACCTTAGCCGTTAAAATAGTTTGATTGTAACAAGGCAAGATATTACGCAACAAAATATCTAATTTTTCGGACTCACTGATAGGTACATCAAGACGAGAAAACATACCCTGCATTTTGGCAACATTATATTTTCGTCCTCAGCTTGAAGGCGAAACCTAATTTCGTTTAAAATTTTAAAATCAAAGTCAGTCGGACTAAAATCACGCTTCAAAAGTCAACTCAATTCACTCCAACTAGAAATCTGTTCTTTGAGCGAACGATACCAAAACAATGCATCGCCCGTAAATATCTCAAAAGCAAATAGTAACATTTTTTTTTCGGGAATACACCTAGCCTGCATAAACTCATTAATCTTTTCAATGAACCCGCAAACACAAGACTTGCCATTATATTTAAATTTAGCGAGTTCGGAAAACAATTTACGATCATATTTAAAGTCGTCAGAAACCACGGGGGTAGATACAGAGCAGTCCTTTTGTACTACGTGCGAAGTTGGTTCAGATGTACCCGAAATCAAAGATTTAAAAATAGCTAATTGATTGCGGTAATTACTCGAAACTATCTCAGCCAAGTCGGTATCAGAAAGGCGGTCCAGATCCAGTCTATTTAATCTAAAATAAATATGGTTCAGAATAAATTCTGTGCGTGAATAGAGGTTTTGGTTGAAATGTGATTTAAGCAGAGAAATATTGTTTGTAGCCCTAATTAAGGAGTTCCGGATAGCCAAAATTTCCTCTTCGGGGTCTAAATCCGAATCTAATACAGTTTCAGAGGGAAACTGGGACGCTAGTGTCGCTATTTGCTCACGTAAATCGCCTACCAAGCCAGACTTGTCGCCACCCCGAATAATCAGTTCATAAATCAGCTCCAATTTTACCAAATGATTGTAGTTAATTTTAAAAGACATGGCTAAGTTACGTTGAAAAATATTAAGTCTCGTAAAAAGAAAAACCTAACAGCACCAAAAATTATTCACAGAGGGGTTATACTTACGATATAACAATAAAATAAAAGGTAATGTAAATATGTTCACAGTGGGTCGCTTAAAAGAAAGATATATATTATGTAGCAAGTAAACAAGTTACTTTCGCAATGCGTAAAAATAGCGCAAAGCGGAATCTACCCTCACACAAAGAATATAATTGTACAATAAAAAGTAATTCCCAAAACCGTTACTTAGTCTAACGAATTTGGGTTAGAAAAGAAGTTAAGAAGTACATAACACGTGGCGCAAGCTTTTAGTCGACTATATTGCCTAATTTATGTAAGCTTTAAAAACAAGAAAACGAACGACTTACCGACTGTGAACACACTTACACACAGAAACACACAGTAAAAAAGGAAGCAACCAGAAGCCGAGTCAGATGCCTGAGCCCTTAAAATTGTTCGGCGCCAGTGTAACGTTTATTGGTGATGCTGGTATAAATAGAGAGATAAAATAAATATTGATTTGTTGGTTACAAAATATTATTTATTAGCAAGCGTTACAACAAAATATACTCGGTAGCAAGTAGCAACTAGTTAAAGTGCTAAGACTAAACTCAGGGCAGGGTAGGCAGGCAGGCTGACGAGGATTCGGTGCTCCAGCAGAGAGAGAAGCACTTATCTTCAGTGGCGTCGAGGATCCGAAAGGGAAAGATCGCTGTCGCGCCGCCGTATTTATGTGCCGCTGGGGAGCGAGGCAGCCAGCCAGGAGTAGTGGGAGGCAGCGCGACGACTACCACGTCACAATCTTGCTCATATTGATAACAACGTTGCTGTGGGATTTACAAAGTATACAAATCAAATTCAAAGTCAAATTCACCACAGCAGCAGGTAGCTGTTTCTGTGGATGCATACCCAAAATATTCTTCAGCACAATAGCCGAGGTTTTAATCCTCGGGTGTGAAGATTCAACAGGGGCAAACAAAAGCTTAACTTGTCCTTCAACATTAGAGGCTACGTCACGTATTACCTGTATACAATTCGTAAAGGAGCCCATATTTAATTTAACCTGCCCTACCAAATAAGTGGAAACAATGCAACCTTGTGGACCTGTGTCCAATATAGCACGGACAACAACAGAGGTCCCCGTGGGTCCCCAGACCCTAACAGCAACCGTTGGTAGGATAACGGTCTCTATGGGGGTGGTTGGCGTTATAGGGCAGAAGTCAATGACCTATTGTTGCCTGGGCGGCGACCGTTGGCCAGGATCAGGCAAATCAAAACGAGGGTGCGGCTTGAAGTCCTCAAAGGCGCGGTGACTCGA
The DNA here is from genome assembly GCA_944739405.2 of Euclidia mi. Classification (NCBI taxonomy): domain Eukaryota; kingdom Metazoa; phylum Arthropoda; class Insecta; order Lepidoptera; family Erebidae; genus Euclidia; species Euclidia mi. The sequence continues at coordinate 30,234,420 of OX123195.2, forward strand.
TCCGCGCGCCATCTGTGGGGGTCATAATGACGCACCCGCCCAAAAGGAGGTGGGCGCGAGTCAAGGCAGGAACGCTCCGCCAAAGTAGGGGAATACCTGGGGCAGCAGTCATGGTGCTGGTGACGCTGAACAGCAAATTCAGGTGCGCGAGAGAGAGGAGGCGTGCGCACGCTACGGTTCTCCAAGCGGGGCGAGTGGCGATCAATTGAGCGAGGCGACTCTCGGCTACGCGCCGGTGAGCCTCGGCTGCCACCTTCAAAACACCCGCCCGTGCGCGGCGCCGGCTGGTTGGACGAGCGGCCTACCTCTCTGGCATTCATGCAGAGAATGTCCAAATGCTGTCCTCCACAATGAGGACAGGGGTGAGAATTTGAGCAGTCTCGCTGGTAGTGGGATCCCAAAAACGAGAAGCATAGGCGGCGGGCATTCGCGATGCGCCTACGAGAGGCAACATAAAGGTCCAAGAATGCCCTACAACTGGCCGTTCTTTGCCCCATGAGCTTGCAGTAAGAGCACTCCGCTGGGCTCTGCGTGACCGCAAAGCGAGGAGGGCGCCAATCAACATTGGCTCGGGTGTGAACGCGAGCCTGCTCCTTAACCTTGGGCGGCTGCGACTTAGCCGGCGTGTCACCACCCGAGTTATCCAAAACCCGGCACTCAACCTCCAGGAACTTCTCAAAGTCTGCAAAAGGGGGCAGATGCGTCGCACTATCCCCACCAAAGCGCTGTTCAAATCGCGACCTCAGGTCGGCAGGCAGCTTTTTGAGCACAATGTGCACCAATAGGTAGGACCATTGGTCCACGGGCAGATCCAAGCACTTAAGTGCGTTCATTGCCACCAAGAGCGGATTCAAAAGTTGGGTGCGCAACCCAAGGACTCGGGTGAGCGTGGGCAAACTCAAAATCTGCTCGATGTGGGTGTCAGCGAGGCCACGCTTGTTGTGGTACCTACGGTTAATTAAGTCCCGAGCCGTCTGGTACGCCTCGTCAGACACGGGCAGTTGCTGGATGAGGCCTTTGGCCTCCCCATCCATATCCGACATCAAATAGGCCAATTTTTGTGCCGGCTGAAGGTCAGCCCTGTCATCGACCAGGCTGTCAAATAAGTTAACGAAGCCCAGGTAGCTTCCTTGGCAGCCATCAAAGTGCGGGAGGTCTAAAGTGGGAAGCCTACTCAGCCGTCCCGGTGCTGGCCTAGGAAGCTCCTGCTTCAAGGCGGGTTGCCCGTCCATCTCGGCAATTAACTGTCTTGCACAGTTGGAGACAGCATCTTAGAGGTCTAAAATCTGGGCATAATCCACGCTGACTCTATTTCGCTGGTCAGCGGTAAAGTCAACAACTGACACTTGGAGACAGCAAGCGCTGAAAGTTCGAAATTGCTATTCCACACTTGCCAGGCGATCATCGATCCGCTCATATCTTTGTAGTAAGGCCTGTTGGCGATCAGGCCGGTTCACCAAAGCACTGGCTGAGGCAAACCAGCGCAAATCTGATGCAATGGCACCAGCAGCCGCACGCAAGTCCTTGATAGCTGACATAATTAAGTTTTAAAAGAACTTGGACAAGCGTTAAATAATATTATCAATTAAAACTTAACAAAAACTTAAAATTTGTTAATTCTTTGAAACCAACAAGGTATTAGCCTGTTTACTGCTGGGGCAAGCAAGTGGCAGGTATTTACTGCCCAACAAAATTAATAGTTTCAATTATATTCACACAAAAACCAAGTTATCAAAAGTTGAAACTTCAAATTAGTTAATTAATTACTTGCAACGGACAGACTGGCTGTGTTATTTGAGATATACAATAGTAGTAGTATGTGTTACCTAACAATATTATCGGTATATTACAACAAACAAAGGTTTATCAATGTGACCCGCCCAAGATGCAAGGTCAAGTTTGGTTGTTATAATGTTTCAAACTCAATATATGCAATTAACTAAATCAATTGATACATATAGCTGTTATTTATCCAATCAAAGCTGACTTATTAATGCTACAACAACTGATTCAAGTGAGATTACAACAATACAAGTCAAACAATTAGTGATTTGAGGTTATGCATATGACAATGTGTTGAAAATTAAGTAGGTCAACTAATAAATATTATGTATTAAAGGCAAAACTGACCTAACAAACACTACAACACTGTCTACAATGTGATGAGATACAAGATTACAATATTAGTCTGAGGTTAGTAACACTCAACAGCGGCTAGATACAACAGCGCTCTGCATACCACAAAGATAAGATCAGAATCTGGCTAGGAAGGCTGGAATTGTTTGCAGACGATAGTGGAAGCGTGATTATATTCATGAGTCCTTGTAGCCACAACAAATCTTTGACATATATGCACTGTGTTTTCACAGCGATGAAATCAAACTAATAGGTACATGTGCAAATTTACCTGATATCTTCCTGTGATGTTCCGGAGTAGACCTATAAGATTAAACTCATAATTTTGGCCAAAATGACAAGCAAATCATTATAGTTACTCAGCCGGTCCTCCAACGACGTTTGCGGGCAGGATACATGCGGACGGATTCACACAAGTTTCACAAATGTTCATTATGTTACAAATGCCAATGTTCACAAATTTCAACACAATGCCGGAAATAGATCTAAAGCGGCTTTCACACTGGTTCCAAACTCACTTCTATCACAATACGATTCGCAAAGCTACCAGGATGTGTTTTCCAAAAGGTATCGCCTTATTTCCACGAGACGAAATCACACAAATTCAACGCGCGAGTCAAGGGGTTGATATTCAATATATCACTAACTTTATCAATCGCTCACAACTTCGTCGGACAAATTCATATAGCGACGGTTGCGAGGTTGTTAATCAATATAATTAATTCCAAAACGCAAAATTACAAGACGGCGTCAGCGCAAGACGATTTTTATACCGGACACGACAAAAAAGTAAGCAAGAGTGAATGATTTGACAATTCATAGTGTGACCAGAGTCAGAAAGAACAATGGCCACTTCTCATACATTGAATGACCTGATAATGAATTATTGTGTATGTACTGTAAGTATGTGTAAATGTACAAAAACAAGTAGATCTATGATCAAGAAATTATACTGTAAAGACAGTTTTTCTTATGAAGGTCTAGGAATTACATAATACACCAAAATTAGTTCGTATTAATTTGACAAATTCTCCCATGTCCAATGTCACCGGCGGCGTCTTTACGTCAAAACGTTCCATTGCATCCTTTTCCAATGTTTTCAACGGCAGAAATACATTTATATTTTATCTTTTTATATCTTTTAACATAAAAAAATACATTCATTTATGATCAGCTTTTAACAACTTGATTCAATTTATATATAAAATTAAGTTTGCTCGAGGTTTTGACAAAACAAATGCTAAAGATGTGGTTTAAGTGAAATGGAACGTAGCTAAACAAGTAAGTTTTATCGGACACAGATAATATAACAATGCAGCGAAAAATATTTTGATAAGGATGCGCTCACGAGTTCTAGAACATCTTTACAACCCAAAGCTTTTCTTTTTACCTAGACTTCTATAAAATATAATTGTTAGTGAAATCATTACACTAAAAAATAACCTTAATTTTAAAATAAGTTTTATCTCTATACATGTTTAGGTCAAAAATGGCCATTCTTCTTTTCAATAGACAAAGTAACACGCCACTAAACTGATGTAATTGATTTAACTTATCATAAACTATATTTCTATTTCAAACAAAACCTAAACATTTTTACTACTTTGTATTAACATACAAATAGGTAGTTTTCTAACATGCTAAGTTGTGTAAAAGGGAGAAAGACCATTCTTCTCTCTCTGTCTCTGTTCAAATAGACTATGGTCGCTACTGAGACTTTTGCTCAAATCTGATCAAGTTTTTCATAATAATTCCTCTCTTTGGCAGATCAGGTTAAGTTACGAGAGCAGGCTAGTTCATGGAGCTAAACGTGCAAACGACCCTTTGTTCTTTTCCCCAAATAGTAATAAGATTGTTCCAAAACACATAGCACCTGTACGAATATTATTATATTTAATTCTGTATTATTTTATAAAATCCAAATTTGTCCTTCTTAACGCCCGATGTCTCTTAAAAAAGAAAATTGTACAACCTGTATACCGCGGGGCTACTTTTTAATCTTTGCTTTTTTTAGTTATCATGTCGCCTCACACAGGGCTTTACAAGCGAACATTTTTAATTTTCAAGTAGCAAAAGCAATTTGAAGTGAACGCAAAGTGCTGTAACGTGAGTAGATCGAATCCACAACATTCGACGCAGTTCTAGATAATTGTGTATTTCATGGATATAAGGTTGGTGTAGCTACGATCCATGTATCCATGAAATACCTACTCGCAAAAACACAATGCTTTTTAGGTTGCCCATGACGAATAACCTCATCTATCAATTGAGATAAATAATCCATTTCTCACTGTATAGTAACAAATGGCATATGAAGAAAGACAAAGATATCAAATAGAATAAAAAAAATATTGGGCAAGTGTGAGTCGGACTCGCGCACGAAGGGTTCCGTACCATCATCTATAAAAGAAAATCACGTTCGTTGTATGTATACTTAAATACTTTTTAAGTTTCTACTTGTTTATTAAGATCGAGTAACAAATTGCTTAAAAATTACGTTTGTTATATGGGAGCCCCCTTTATTATTTACTTTTTTTATTTAATTATTTACGTTTGAGAGGTAATATACAACTACATATTCTGTGAAAATTTAAAGCGTCGACCTGTTACAGTTAGTAATTTTGAGCAAAAAATACGATAAAAAACACGTTTTTTTGTATGGGACCCCCCCTTAATATTTTCATTTTTTTATTTTTAATATTTGTTATTATAGCGGCAACCGAAATACATAATTTGTGAAAATTTCAGCTTTCTAGCTATCAAGGTTTAATGACATACAGCCTGGTAACAGACATACAGACAGACGGACAGACAGACAGACAGCAGAGGCTTAGTAATAGGGTCCCGTTTTTTACCTTTTAGGTACGGAACCCTAATAAGTTTAGTAATGTCCAGGAATATTCGTATGACAACCCTAAGTGTCTCCAATAATTAGTCGCAGGGATTTATATAAATAGGTTTTCAATGTAATTAGGCTTATGGCCTACTAATGGATATGTGGGAATCACTAAAATATTTTATAGCATATCGTTGTGAGGTGTCACTAAAAGTATCGTGGATTTGCTAATGCCATTAGGATTAACTAGCTAATCGCTGTAGTTAATTAATAAAACAATTTTATTTTCAATACAGCAGTATAAGCCCAAAGTGTGGATTTGCTTGTTGTTTGTAATACATAGACACAGTAAAATAATACATACTGAGGTTTTCTATTTGGATCGGTCACCACTTGTCGTGGTATTGAGATCAAAGCACATCGATCGGTGGGCATAAAAAGCCTCAAGTTTTGTCTTGAGGCAAAAACTGTTAGGCCACGTCGTAGAGATTGAGACAGTCTATAAACTTTGACACTAGGATTTGTCACATGCTCTCTCGTAGCAAATAGAAGAAAACAATCAGTCAAATTTCAACTATACTATTAGTTATAAACAAAACACTGTATCGCGGGGAGTGGATGGTTGCGGGCGGCTCAAGATCGGTCCATGTGGAGAGCCTAGGGGATATCTATGCACTGTAATGTTTGTCTACTGGTTGAGATAATGTAATAAAACTGGATTCACCTGATCTGAAAGAATATGGAGTTTTCTATGATATGACTGGTTTTTGCAATCCAAAGGAATATTTTATGGTCACTGCTGTATGACAAGTTTAGTGTCATGAAGCGTGAGAGGTAACTCCCTGACAGCAGGTTTCGAGGGCTTTACTTGTTTTCCGAAACATGGTAAATGACCATCACTCATCGCAAAAGTCCTCACACTAAGAAGCCAATCACAATGAAACGCTTTTATTCAAAAACAAACTATACCAAGATAACATAATTTACCCCTATTTACCCCATAATAGTCCAAGTTCTTTAATTCATGCACCGTTCGCGATGACTAATGACCTTTGCAACTACTACATTCAAAATCTCGCTCACAACTCATACCGCTTACTAAACTCACTTCATTCGTACACGTCATAAATTACAAAGCTAGAATCTAGCTTCAATTCTAAACTCTATCTAAGTTCTGTGCTCGAATCTCATACACTTTTGTAGTAAAGTGCAGCAGATGTGTCGCGTACCTGTCATTGCAGAATAACCAGCTGAACATATGTTTGTAATATACTGTGTTGTTGGACGATTTAGTTCGTATCTTGTATTATGTTATGAGCATTGAAAAATGGTTTTTATGTGTCATTTGAAAAGTCGATATGATGATTGACATAAAATTATTATAATTTTTAATTTTAGGTTAATGTAAATATCACTATGCTTGTTTTAATTTTAAGACATAAGTGGCTTTCCATATTTAAGTTATTATATCTTTATTGAACAATGCTAGTTTAAAAAAAGAGAACATTATTTTGACCCTAGTCATTTCGTCCTCCAAATAACCTAATATGCAGGTAATTTCAAAACATAGCCAGTGTATAGGCGTCATTTTCACGACTTAACACTGAACTGTTGATGGGATTCGTTGCGTACACAAGAGATTACTTTGTGTAATCCCTATACGAGGTGTTCCTTTTGTCCGTCGGTTTTGTTTTCAGTAATGTCCCTCGCGATCCGGGTTTATTTATAGTGCGAGCATCATCTTAATATATAAAATCCTTGCGTTACTGACTGACTGACAGACACGCTACAGCCGAAACTATTGGGTGCAGGAAGCTGAAATTTGGCATGTATGGTCCTTGGGGACCGTAGGGGTGCACTAAGAAGGGATTTCCCGAAATTCCCACGGGATCGGCCAAAACCGGTAAATAAAAAAAAATGCAGGCATAGCTGCTGGCATCCTCTAGTTTAAAAATAAAAAGGAGATCTAGGTTAACAACCTTTGGCCCATCAGGAATAATTATTCTGAAAATTTCCCTAGAATTCACACACAGCGAACCCTCTTGAACAAATGCAGCTTCAATGAACGGAGAACTGAAAATTTACGAGGATGTAACCATTTAAATACAAAGTCTCTTTGCCCTCAAGCCAAATGCGTGTCTTTGAATGTTATAATGGATCAACATGGTTCCAACTTAGTTACGGATTTGCTTCCACTTATCTCTGAATTGAATGAACAAACTTTGTAATACATTAATGTTTGTACAAGCATGTCGCCCGCGTGTTAAATGGAGTTCAGGTATAAATAGAACGATTAAAGATTGTAGTATTTAGGTTACAGTTTATAAAGTTAAAAATAACATTCTTACCGTGTAAAGTACTAAGTTGAGTGTGGAATATGAAGTGATGCTTTAGTTTAATAAATCCATAGAGAGCTTCCATATTTTTCTTAACAGAGAAGAGAAACGTTTACTTTATAATTAGATAAAAAGTTGAAAAGTTTATTTTTAAATTGTTCCATGTCGAGATAGAACCTACAATACTTGGCGTAAAGATGAAATCTAGATGACTGCTGCAATAACTGCGCTTTTTTGCAATAATATCCAACGCACGGAGAGCCTATAACACTAAATCATCAACAAAATTACGTCAAATTACTTGGCTTCAATATCACTCATCAAGTCAATCATCAACAAATTACGTCAAATTACTTGGCTTCAATATCACTCATCAAGTCAATCATCAACAAAATACGTCAAATTTCTTGGCTTAAATATCACTCATCAAGTCATCACTCAAATAAAGCAATACATACATACACCCTTTACATAAACTCAACGCTGTAATGTGTTCTAATTTGTTACCACCCAAACCCTTAGATCGGGCCCCACACCAAATTACACCTCCTTCATTCAATATTCACGGCTAAGATATGATTATTAACACCATGAATACGAGGGTCAAACTGAAAGTTCTTAGAAAATCAAAAACTGATTACATTAGCCAGTTATTAGTTTTATTATATCTTTTCAAAATATTGTCCATTGACGTCAATACACCGCTGCATGCGATGGAACCACTGGGAAAAGCACTTTTCCCACTCGTCCTTAGGGGTCTCTTCAATGGCATCGCGATACGCAGCCACCGCTTCTTCAGCATTCATAAACCGCTTTCCTTTAAGTTTTTCTTTAATTTTTGGAAATAAATAAAAATCACAAGGCGCGAGGTCGGGGCTATACGGCGGGTGACCTAGTAATTCAACGTTTGATGTCGCCAAATAGTCGATCGTTCGCTTGGCGGTGTGCGACGAGGCGTTGTCGTGGTGAAGGAGGATCCTACTGCGAGGTCGTTTCTCTCGAACTTTTTCCAAGACAAGTGGCAAACAATTGGTAGTGTACCATTCTGCAGAAACTGTTTTTTGATCCTCTAACACAATTGTTGCGAAATGACCTATCCTTCCAAAGAACGAGGCCACCATTTTTTTTCCCGCACTTCGATCTCTCTTCACTTTAGTTGGCAACTCCTCGAAAGGAAACACCCACTGAGCAGATTGTCTTTTGGTTTCAGGATCATAACAGTAAATCCAGCTTTCGTCACCTGTTAGTATGTCGAACACAGCATTTGAGTCACCTCCGTTAAATCTTTCAATCATTTTACGGCACCAATCCACACGATGGAGTTTTTGAGCCTTAATCAAATTATGAGGTATCCACCGGGCGCAAAGCTTCCTGACCGCTAAATGTTCGTGGAGGATTTTGTGCACTTGACTCATACCGATGCCTAAGCTTGTCCGAATCTGCTGATAGGTCACTCTTTTGTCAGTCTCTATCATACGCCGCACAACACAGATGTTATTTTCAGCCGTCGCCGTAGAAAGCCGTCCCTCACGTACATCATCAGTGAGATTAGTGCGACCACGTTTAAACTCATTAAACCAGTTGTAAACAGTCGCACGAGATGGGGCTTCATCGTGAAAGGCCAATCGTAGTCTATCATAACTTTCTTGTTGACTTAAATGACATCGAAAGTCATAAAAAATCATTCACGAAAATTTTCTCGTGTTAAATTCATGTTGACGTGACACAGACAATTTTCAATTTGCCGCCAAATCGTAAAACAAATGACAAATGAATGAAATATATACTCAGTAATATTGGCAAAGAGTTCTATTTTCAAATTTTAGAATATTTTTTTTATTATATTGTTTATAAGTGGCCAGTTCTAAGAACTTTCAGTTTGACCCTCGTACATTATATTATGATCAAATAGCTGAGCCCACGGCTACATCCACATCATGTAAGGGCTACTGCTACGCACCCGTGATTCAGAGAGTGATGTTATATGGCATATAACCTTTACATAAAACCTTTTTTTAACCGACTCCAAAAAGAGGAGGAGGTTCTCAATTCGGCTGTATTCTTTTTAATGTTTGTTACCTCGTAACTCCGTTATTTATCGACCGATTTCCAAAATTCTTTTTTTGTTTGAAAGCATATACTTTCAGGTGGATCCCATATAAATTTTATCAAAATCAATCTAATAGTTTCATTAAAAACTCAAATTTTATCAAAATCAATCCAACAGTTTCATTAAAAACTTCAAAAATTAAGTCATCCAAGTAAACGAAATTAAGCATTTACTGTAATGTTTCTTCAGTGGACACTAGAATAGTCGCGATCAATATACTTCGGGCTTCATTACCAGGTATTGATGAAACCAGGAGGAAGAAAGGTTGGAGAGTAAATCTATATATATAAAATTGCTTGGGCTGACTGATTGATCAACGCAGAGCCAAATCCACAGGGGCTTGAGACTTGAAATTTTGACAATCGATGCATTTTATGACGTAAGCACCCACTAAGGAAGGATTTTTATACATATTTTTTGTTAGAAAAAATAAACACGCAATTTAGATTTTTTCAAATCTAACACCTAAGAGGGTGATATAAAGTTGAAAGAGTATGTAGGGTAGAAAGTTTGTATGGGAGGTCCGTCATTTTTAAAACGATAGCGTGTAATTTTGTGTGCAAATTTCTGGTTAGAAATAAAACAAATACGTGTTTTAGCGATTTCTAAAATCTACCGTTTAAAAGGGTGAAATAGGGGTTGAAAGGTTTTATGCGAAGTTAAATTTCATAAACTAGCTTCTGATTAGAAATAAGTGATCATATATTTACGCGTTTTTGGAAATAGGGGTTGTATTATATATAGAAAGTCCGTCATTACGCAAGAGCGAAGCCGCCAACTGCTAGCTTATGCATATAATAACTTTGATTATAAATCCCAGAATAACTACGTAGTACGCTTTAATTCAAAGAGCAGACGATGAGTACGTTCTTCAGTGTTTACACGATTTAATATTTTTCACTGTAAGCCCGCATTTGTGATAACCTCTTTTCACGCAGTTCACTACTTTCTCTTGAATTGGCCTTGGACCGAGATTCCCTACTTTGAGATTGACGTTTCTCCATTTCTTCGCTAGTTGTGGAGAACTGCTCACATCTCTGGGCCGGAGCGCCAAACTATCAGCTTGATCCACTTGACTCCCTACAGAGACGAGCTGTTCGAATCGTCGATGATCCCGATCTCACGGCTAGACTAGAGTCGCTGGAGCAGCGGAGACTTTAGTTCTCTCTGCGTATTTTACCAACTCTTTCACGGGGAGTGCTCCGAAGAATTGTTTAATTTGGTACCAGGGTCACCCTTCTACCAACGTACCACTCGCCGACGCAGTAGAGTACACCCGTACTACCTGGAAGCGTTCTCATCTAGTACGGTGCGCTTCCAGCGATCTTTTTTACCACGTACTTGTAGGCTCTGGAATGAACTACCTACTGCGGTGTTTCCCGAGCGCTATGACTTGTCCTTCTTCTAACGAGGTTTAAAGAGAGCATTACTTTCACGGTAGGCAGCGGCTTTGCTATGTATACCCTGATATTAGCGAAGTTTATGAGCTGTAGTTACAGTTTACCATCAGATGGGTCGTTTGCTCGTCTGCCACTAGCAGCAATAAAAAAATAGTTTTATTTAAACGGCGCTGTCTCATATGGGCGGCGCGTTTAGTAGGTCTGTCTTTGATCGAGAGGAGAAGTGCCTGTGTCACGTTTAGGTTGACTCAGATACTCACCGGACACGGATGTTTTGGCGAGTATTTGAACTGAATCGGCCGCGAGGCGACGCCGGCATGCCACCACTGTGGCAGTGACCTGGACTCTGCCCAGCATACGCTCTCTGAGTGACCTGCATGGGAAACCGAGCGGCGAGACTTGGTCTCTGTTATCGGAGGTGATCTTTCTCCGCAGGCCGTCGTCCAGGCCATGTTGGCGGCAGACATCCGGTGGGATGCTGTGGTCTCCTTCTGCGAAGCGGTCATGCTCCAGAAGGAGGCCGCCGAGCGGGATCGCGGGAGAGCCGATCCCGCTCGCAGACGCAGGCAGCATCGTGGTGGTGGCAATGGCCGCTAGCCCAAGATCTTCCTTAGGCCCGTGGGCAATCAGAGATGGCAATCTGGCCGCCCGACCACGAACGACCCCGAGAAGACAGCGGTCTCGGATAGCCGAGGAACCACTGTACTCGCGCAGTTTGAGGCGCTACCTCATACTGTGCGAGTGGGGAAGACACTTCCAGAGACTGAGCCCTACTTACGGGACAAGCGTAACGGGACCCAGGAGCAGCACACCCGCGTTCTCTGTATCCCATTCTTTGCCCGCCACGCGGAGAGGCACTCAGCAAAAGAGTTTCCCCAGTAAAAAAGAAGTCTAAGTACCCATCTTTAATTTCGATAAATCAGATAACTGCAGAAAGGAAAATTCACTTAAAAACAGGAAATAAAATTTTTTTAACAAAAAATAACCGCCTCCAAAATCTGAAAAATGTGTGAAAATAGCACTAAAAAGTAAAAAATAAATTCCGTTATTTTTACTTCAATTTACTTATAAACATCACCTATTCAACTGAATATTATATACTTGTACGAATTATACGTACCTATCTACCACTTAATTCACATACCTGACACAATACATATTTTTATATAACTAACGAACTAAATTAAATACCTATCACCAGAAATCAGATAAGTATTTTATATTTTTGGACTAAGTAATTAGAAATAAATATTTTATTAGGACTATAATATACAATTATACTTTTTTTTGGAGTCGGTGCCAGCTGAGATTTTAACAATTAAAGATGTTATTAAGTGACCGACCCGAACGCGGGCAGGGCAGACGCGTGAGGGCAGACGTGGTTGACGGTTGTCTCCGATATCCATTTTTTCTATGCGCTTGTATGTAGGTAATTATTGTATTGCAGTGGATTGTGGTTCTTTAGAGTTATTTTACACGAAATCTGTGTTCCAAAAATATAATATACTTATCTGATTTCTGGTGATAGGTTTTTAATTTAGTTCGTTAGTTATATAAAAATATGTATTGTGTCAGGTATGTGAATTAAGTGGTAGATACGTATAATTCGTACAAGTATATAATATTCAGTTGAATAGGTGATGTTTATAAGTAAATTGAAGTAAAAATAACGGAATTTATTTTTTACTTTTTAGTGCTATTTTCACACATTTTTCAGATTTTGGAGGCGGTTATTTTTTGTTAATTTTTTTTTATTAATTACGTCATTACTTGACTGTTTGCACGCCTTTGAGAAGACAAAGTTCTTTGTGCCTTTGTTGGCAAGAAAAACAATGTGATAGCATACGTATGGCAATTGGTAAAAGACTTGAAAAGGCTTTAGCTTTACAATGGGTAAGAAGGCTTTCAGTATAAAATGTAGGATTGTATACAAAACTTATTTGTTAGTATGTGTTTTCTCGTGCATACAAGGGATAGGAAGGGAATATCTATGTTGAAAACTAACTTCACTTATATGGCGTAGTGATTTGTATGGTTACTACTACCAAACTATTCTGCACTGTGGGTTCGATCCTACACGGGATGATACTTCTTGGTACGTTAATGGGTAATTCTTAGTGCCGTTGAATGTTCCTCGTGACCCAGGAATTTATGTATATGTAATGTCAGATTTTCTTTATAATAGAACTACATAAATAGTATGTCTTAAGATGCTCTATAGGGTTAATAGAATATGCTACAAAGTCAGCATGTAGCTATATAGTACGAATTTTAGTCATTTCATGGTAGTAGCGGCTAGTACTTACTAATAATTTGGTAGGAGAAAAATATTCACGCCCATTTGACAACCATTTTGTAAGCGTAAACATTAAGTTCACAGCACGACTTCCAGGGCCTAGAAACTAACGTGACGTGTGCTGTGAAATTAGAAGAGCATTTGTACAGTAGCCACTATTTTTTGTATAACATGTTAAAACTCGTGAGATAGGCTGCTAGACTGCTGCCAATGAAAACAATACATTTCTCTGTCTAAATTTTAAACCACAATAGCCGTCTTTCAAGAACGAAGCATACTTTAACATGTTGCATAAAAACCCAACATGAGAAGCGCTGTCGGTTCTATAAAGTTCTTATACAAAAGACCTGTTTAAAGAGCACAAAAAATTCAATTTTGCTGTGTGGAGGCTTGTGCCAAAAAATCTGCATATTATGTAATAGCAATGTACATTTTAGGTAGCGGTCTCTTGGACATATGCCAGTGGTCCGCTTGTCTAGAGTCACGCCTTATCAAGGTCTGGACAGCCCCGTGTGTTTTCTTTAGACGTCTGCTAAGGGGACAGGTAAAATTTTAAATTGTTGTCGAAAATTCGTATTTAAAAAGCAAGTAGGTAAAGTCTGGTATGATTTATCACAAAGATAATTTATTATTTAGTTCGCCCCGTTGGACAATTTTAGCATATAGTTGAGTACAGGGTTGAAATCCCTAATTAGGAAAGATTATTTTTGGTTTGTTGAGACATGTACTCAACAACTATAACGAAACGTCGCCGCGGGGTCTGCGGTACGGGACGAGTAGACGGCTCGCCGGCTGGTGCGCCGCTGTCATCGACCGTCAGCTGTTACACGTCATAATGATCAACCGCTCTCGCGCAACCTAAATACTTTTCTTGTTTGTTCCGTAGACGCGACCATAATTGTACATGTAAACCTCAGTAGTACTTCATCTATTATAACATCAAAGTATTACAGTCCACTGCAGTTTTATTCCACTACACTCTTTCTTCGGGAACCAGCACAACGACGCCGCACCAGGGTTATTGTTGAAAACAAGTTCGCAGTAGCAGCATAGTAACCTCCAAATAAACTTTATAATTAGTAACGCTATATTAGGCGTATAGTGTGCAAATTTTTGTCAAAATTTTTACCAGTTAGGTATTTAGACCAGCACTGTTTCTTAGAATTACTTAGTAATTGAAGCTGTCGTGTGACATTTCAATTTGTGTTGGCAAGCGTAACACATATATACACCTATTAAGTAGAGAAGGTTAAGTGTGAAATTAAATCGTATAAGAGTAATATATAGAAAAGATAAGAACCTTGTCGGCAATTAATAAAAATAAATAATATAGTTGACTACACGGAAAGCGTAATGGTTTATGCTATCGACACGTCGTTTTGCAATACGCCGAGTGTTGTGAGTTCGATCCTCGCTTGACACAACACTTTCTGTGATCCACAATTTTATTGTACTGAATATTTGTAAAAGACTCGATACAAGATGTATTCCTAGTGCACTGTCATTTAAAAAATATATAGATGATATAATAATCATACATGTTTAATATTTTGACATACCTAAATGGCTGAATATATTTTGAAATATGAAATCATCTTTATCGTCCTTGATATTCTTCTATCTATCTATCGTCACGCCTGTCTCCCATTGGATTAGGTAGAGACTATGGAACGCCAAATGCTCCGGTTCAAACACACCTCTTTCGCTTCTTCGACATTCATTAACCTCAACATACATGCTCGCCGGTTATGGGTACTTTTAATTTGGCCCTTTTTTAGTACGTCACCTATTTAATTTTGGTCGGCGTACGTCCGTCTTAGGCGTCCCCTACCGACATCTCCATTCATTCTTACACGATACACTTCTTTCGTATTTCTTCTTTCATCCATTCGTTCCAAAT
The DNA here is from genome assembly GCA_944739405.2 of Euclidia mi. Taxonomy (NCBI): domain Eukaryota; kingdom Metazoa; phylum Arthropoda; class Insecta; order Lepidoptera; family Erebidae; genus Euclidia; species Euclidia mi. Next base: position 30,249,434 of record OX123195.2, read on the forward strand.
GTCCAAACCATCACAACATTCCTTTCTCAATCTTTATCACTATATCTTCTTTCAGACCACACTTCTGTCGTATCACACTGTTTTTCACTTTATCTATCAGCCTTACTCCGCACATACTCCTCAAAGCTCTCATCTCCACAGCATTGATTCTACTTTCATGCTATTATTATATATGATATTCTTCTAGTCGAATGAAAATCAAATGACTGTGTATAAGCTGTCTTTTGGCATTGTATATATGTACAACATTTTCTATTTATTCGTGTAATTATTATGTTTTCTATCTATTTGATACATATCATTAGCTTTGCTCTATTTCATCATCTTTTAACATTAAGCTTTATTTTAAAGAAGTCTAAATATCTTAACACTACTCACACACAGTGAACAGACAACAAACTAGGCTGATCATGTATTCTCTGCGGGAAGCAGTATCACTTTTAATAGAATAAGTAACTACTTTTAAAATAGCCTCTTAGAGTTTAAAATTATATGCAATTCAATCGACTCAATAAAAATGTATGTAACTGTAAGCAAACGAGAATGTTGGCTTTGGTTTTCTTCTTCTTTTCTTTGAATTTGCATAAGGTAAAATTAGGTACATATGAAAGCTTCTGTCTGAGAGTTGTTCATACATTATGGAGAGCTCTCCGTTTCCCACATTATGGATCATTGTGTTCTTGCAATATATGTCATATATGCCAACCTTGGTCAGCGCGGTGGACTATAGCTAACCCTTCTAGTAGTAAAACGAGGTCCGTGCCGAGCTTTGGGACATCTAAGTGAAATTTATAAATAATGCTCCCCAAGGAACATGCACGCTAAATTTTAGCTTCTTGCACCCAATAGTTTTGGCTGTAGGTACGTTGTCAGTAAGTCAGTAATGCAATCATTGTATATATGAGATTGTATAATTATGATAATTATGTATATTTTTTAAAATAATAAAATGTTTGGTCGTTGCTGCGGGCATCTTCTAGTAATAACTATCGATAAGATATACCACGAAATAATTAGAACAAATAAATGATATACATTTACTTCATTTATTTTCTCGCAGTTCATAGACTATAGTATCACGCACATCAATTCAACAATTTTTACCACCACGTCTACTGTATACCCTTTGCATCAATAGGCGGTGTAATCTGATACAGAACATTTTCCTTAGTACTTTGATAAGCAGTTCTAAGAACATTGCTGAGCGCGCCAAAGGTTGACTCACTTATTTAAGCAATAAAATCAAAGAATCCAAATACAAAATTAAAACTACTTGGAGCATTATTAACAATGAGACTGGTCGAGCTAAATTGGTAGATAGTAATTATGAATTAAAATTTAATGGTGAAATGATTACTAGGAAAACTGATGTTGCTCAAACATTAAACAATTTCTTCATAAACATACCCGTGAACACAACCAGCTGTCTAGATTTATGTCCAAGCAAAGCAGAAATGTTGGTTAGGGGCAATGTGAATGAGTGTGATGTGCTTTTTAATTTTAAATATATTGACACCAATGACATACTGAAGGTATTCAAGACGCTCAATAATAAAAAATCTGTTGACTTATGGGGCATTTCTGTTAAACTTGTGCGGCAAATTATTTCTAGCTTAGCTCCGTATTTAGCTGCAATATTCAACAGATGCGTAGATACAGGAGTATTTCCTGATCTTATGAAACAAAGTAAAGTAATACAATTATTCAAAAAGGGATCAAAGAGCGACCCTAGTAATTTTCGGCCAATTTCTATCTTGCCTGCTATTAGTAAAATTTTTGAAAAGATTATTTTGCATCAACTAGAGAGCCACTTTCACACAAATAATTTATTTCACAGTGAACAGTATGGCTTTACTAAGGGTCGCCCCACCGTTGATACCGGTGTAACTTTGTTAAAGCATATTTTTAATGCTTGGGAAAACTCAAAGGATGGCATTGGTGTTTTTTGTGACCTATCAAAGGCCTTTGACTGTGTGGAACATAATACACTTTTACTTAAATTGAAACTTTACGGTATTAGAGATACCGCACTCAATCTTATTGCCAGCTACTTTAGTGATAGAATTCAGTATGTAGATGTTAATGGGAGTAGATCTCTAAGTTTGCCAGAAGAATGGGCACTCCACAGGGCTCTATTCTCGGTCCATTTCTTTTTTTAATATATATTAATGATTTGCCGTTCTTTTTACAAAATGTATGTGATATTGTTTTGTTTGCCAACGATACGTCACTAATTTTTAAAGTTGATCGTAATTTAAGTAACTTTGATACCGTCAATAACACTCTTCCACAAGTTTAGTATTAGATTGGTTTTCGACAAATAATTTGGTACTGAACTCAAACAAAACCAAATGTGTTAAATTCTCTTTGCCTAATGTCAAAAGTGTTCCTACTAATATCATTTTAAATAAGGCAACAATTCAACTAGTTGAATCAACCGTATTCTTAGGTGTAACTTTAGATTGTAAGCTTCAGTGGGGCGCCCAAATATCCTGTCTCGAAGTAAAACTTAGTTCTGCAGCGTTTGCAGTTAGAAAAGTTAGGGAATTCACAGATATAGATACTGCTAGATTAGTTTACTTTAGTTTTGTTCACAACGTAATGTCTTACGGAATAATGTTATCGAAATCGTATCGTTATCGAAATATGAATGGAAATCGGGATCGGAATCCCGGCCGTGGCTGGGGCGTGAGCACCGTCACCTGATGCGGTCGGCCTCCTCCTATGCTATCATTACTACTTCGCAGAAGGAGGCAACTGCCTGCCACTCCTCGCTCTGGACCATGGCTTGTACCAAGGCCCGGCGCGAGAGAACGCCCCCACAAGAACACGGCGATGCTCTGCCCAAATCATGCCTGATGGTAAGAATGAAAAGGCTGAAGATGGACGCACACTTCACGGAATTCAACCATGGAGGGACAGGCCATCTTCCCTTTTACGTCGGTGGTAGCTAGCTAGCCAGGTAGACTTAGAACAAGCCCTACCACCAACTAAAACGAGCACTAGCATGTACAACGGGATCGAACCGGGGACCTCTGCGCAAACAGGTACCTGTGCGTGGTGCTGTGGTTCACCCGAACCTCAACACCACAGAGGTGTTGAATAATGTCATTGTGTCCTAAACAAAATAAGAATATAGTAAGGTAAGGTCATGGAAAAAATAAAATGTTCCAAAAAATTAAAAAAATGTTTTTTATTCTGCTTCTTCCTCATCATAATTAACATATTCATAAAACATGTCATCCAAAAATTGAGCAGGAGCATTAATGGAATGGTATCGTGCCCAACTGAGATACCACAAAATGGTCATTACATGTACACAGCAGCCTACTGTTCGGTTGCCCACCAAACAATTACAATAATAACCAGCAATATCAGATATATGGTTGGTTGTGTGACTATTAATTAAAATATATGCATAATAAACCTTATTGCCAATATGCCGAGATCTAATCCTGCCTCTTACAAGATATTTGTCTGTTCCCAGTACCAATGGCAGATCATCCTCTATATTCATGGCCACTTCTATTTCATATTTGCCCTCATTACGGACATGCTCTCCATAATAAGAGCGTGACTGCTTGATTTGATACGTACCTAATGCTATCATTATTAAATCATGTAGAGATAATTTGGGAAATGTATTTTAATGTGGATGCTCAGCATCTATACGTGTGAAAATCGTTCTGCGTCTGTAATCTGTAATTAATTTATTACTAGCTAAAAAAAATAAATATAGTTTCTAGATCTTTACTTTCAAATGTAATAACTTAGTGAAACCAATACAACGCGATAAAATCCGTAAACTGTAGTTTAATTTCAATGTGTAACATTCGCGTAAACCCAAGAAGATACTATTTCAGTTAAACAGTTCCTAGCATGGGACATATATCTCTCCAAAGTTCTCCTTGAAACATTAAATAGTGTTGACAACCGTTCATTACTGTCACCGGTTCGTAACTTGACAAGTATTATACTCAATGCAGTACTTGCACATGGCACTACTTGAGACAATTGAGGTATATGGAGTAATAATTGATGGAAGCTATCTGCATCCATACCTTACCAATAATGACATAAGTGCCGATCCATCTCTCTAATATTTGAAAAATCAAACTGTCTGCGACTACCCCTTTTTATAGTTAACATCATGTCATCCATTTGCATCCCTGTGAAATCATTATTATGTAAAGATAGCTCGTTCCAAGCCTCATCATATAAATGATGACTACATATTCTGGCACTACGTGGCACATAGAATTTATAATGCAACAGTAACATTTCTTTAATTGCTGGATGGTAGTGTGGGTACAGACACCACAGATACACTTCTAGATATTTCCCCAACATTTCTGCTGGAAGTTGAAGGAATTTCCACATTCCTAATGATTTCAATAGCAGACTCACTCTGTAAAGCTAGTCTACTTTGATTTAGCTCAGCATGTCTTCTTACACTTCTATATGCATTAGACCAACAGCGTGAACAAACTCTTTCAAGACGGTGAACCTGGTGAACCTGAAATCAAAATAAATATATATGTATATATACCTATATATAAAATTCACTATAAGTATATTTAATTTCTACTTGGAATGAGAATAACAGTCACCAGTAGTTTTCCTGGTTTTCAGAGTATTTTTATTTATATAAATTCTATGCACTTATGCTACGATGTTAAACATAGTTATAAAAAAGTACATAAGCTTCCATGAATATATTTTCTCCTGCAGAATTTAAATATAACTACATAAGAGTGAATTTGGATATAATTAGGGAGATAGTTACCAATTACTATTATATTTCTGAAAGCAGGTAGGAGCAAGAATAAGTTGCCTGCTCATTGATACCTTGCCTTATTAATTTCTAATTTGGGACATGACGATAACTTGGGTATTTACCTGTTGAGAAGGTGTATTTGATAAAATGTAATTCCTTTCGGGGCTATTCAGTGGAACTATGTGAGTCCGAGCTCTTAACACTGATATTCCACAGCTTAAGCACACTAGCTGGTGACCAAAAGTTTGTGTAGGAACATTGTTTGTGCCTCTTAAGTAGTCGCCAGATTCTCTTTCAAGAATAATGTAACATTCCTGACATATAAAATCATCTCCTGATACCTGAAAAACAAAATGTTAGTGTTCATTGCTCAATTGCATTTTTCATGTTCTTATGTACTCTGTAACTGTTACGTTAATATTCCATAATAAAATGGTAGTTAAAACATAAGTTAAGTACTACTAATGTGAAAACATAAGTTAAGCTTTTACTCGTAATTATGAATAAGATTTTGTTATGTAGATTCTACTATTAATAATATGAGAATGTTATATTCAAATAATAATAATATTTGTTATGAAGGTTCACTATTACCAAAAAATATGATTGAGAATAGATTGCTTACCACGATAGGAGAAATCCACGTAGGTACGTAAAATATTGACCATGGAATCAGTTGCTTCTCTGATTTGGCGTCTAGGCAGCGGGTGTGCTAATAAAAGAGAACAGTTCACACAGCGCGACATGTTTTATGTCTAGAACAAATCACCGTGGACGTAAAAACGTTCTGACAATTCACTTCGCAGCACAAGCACAAAAAGAGTCTAATTACTCGATGTAGGAAATAGACGTGGAGGAATCCTAAAACTCAACTCGACACGAACTTAATTTGTTAACAGAGAAAAGCTAAAAACAATATTCTCGGCTTAGCCAGCAGTTAACGCGGTAAACCATCGGTAAACAGAAAACAATGTTTGACATATTTCATCGAATAGTGTTGTGACCAAACAATAGATTAAGGAGTCATAATCATAACACTATTATATCTTAATTGTTTTATTTTTGCCTAGAAATTGCTTTTAAAGAAATAAATAGTAACATGATCGAAAAATAATAATAATGCAACTGTTAATAGGTACTTTGTAATTGCGAATGTAGATTATTTTGTTTTTCCACGATTTATGTTAAGTTTAATCAATCGATTATAATTGAAAAAAGAGTCGCTTCACTATTATGCAACAAATGACGTATCCGACCTATTTATTTATTAAGATACTAATAAAACTTAAAATAGAAACCCCACAAATGATTTCAATGAAATTAGGTAAAAAAACATTAAAAATAATATTATGAATTATACATTTACTCCAACGGCTATACGCGTCAAAAAGCGAGACTATAAGTGCCCAATCTCCTTTGGAATTCAAATATTCGATCATGACGATCACAATGACAGCCCTACGGAAGCCTCTCTGACTAAGTCATTATAAAGAAGGTCTTATAGCAATTGCGTCTGGTACGAAATTGCAATGGTTATTGTCTTCGGTTCCGTATAACCTTTATTGAACAACGTTCGGTGTCTCGAACACAACAATCAACACTATAAGCAATAAAAAGGATTACTGAGGTTATTTTCTTCGGTAATTGTTTTCAATCCTATCGGAGTTTCACTAGGAATACTAAGCTGATTTTGGTTGCTGGCTATTACCTATCATGCGTTTCTTCATAATAATGCTCATAATTTATTTAATAAAAACTAATAATAGATACCCATATTTTCATAACGCTAGCTTCAAAATCAACTTTTCGAACAAACACTTTCATATCGAAGGGTAAGTATTAAAAAATATTTCCTTAGTTGGTGCTCACGTAATAAAAGGCACAGATTCTCCAAATTTAATTTTTCTAGTTTCAGTAGATTAGATACTGTGAAAAAGAAGTGAAGTTATGATTTTGCCAGCAGTAGCTCTGATCTGTGCACAGAAGAAAAAGAGCATTTGTCAATGCAAATTACCTCTGACAAAATCAACAACTACAGAACCCCGTGATTCAAACTCAAGACTTTTCATAAAGTAAACAAAATTTGCACCAAAAATTCTGATTATGACATAGAAAACTCATTCGCAAAACTTCCGGAGCACAAAATATATCACACAATCCACATTTAATCCGCAAAAAGACACTAACTCTGGTAAACTTTCCCATATTAACGTCTTGGCTACGAATTTCCAATTCAGATAGCGGTCGCAGTCGGTATAAGCCCGCGCTTTTGTTTACATATGTGCATACAATGTGACCAATTTACATAGTCGGTGACGCGAAACAGGTGAATTGTACTTTTGTTAGCCTTATTATATTTGTATTGTGTTTCAGGATTATTTTGGAGGTAAAGGGAGTGTTTTGAATGACACGTTTGTGCTTTTGAAACGGATGGACGAGTAGAAAGTATAGTGGTATATTGATGTGTTATGTATTTACATACGTTCTTTATCTAGTTTGTACATCTGTATTATATACAGTGGCGCATCTACGGGGAGGCTAACCAGGGCACTTGCCCCAGGCGGCAGCGTCACGGGGGCGCCAAAATCACGTCGCGACATAGAACGAAAAAATCGGCAAACTGTTGAGAGAGGGCGCCATTGTTAAGATTTGCCCCGGTTCGAAAAAAACGTAGATCCGTTACTAATTATGTATAAGCCAAATTGGGATTGGTTAGTGTAGCAGAGAATCCAGTGTAAGCAGTGTAATAAAATAAAGGACTCTTAAAGTTCTGTAGATATAAGTATGTGTGATTATACGCTTATTCCTTGAGCATTTATTTTATTCATTGCTTGAAAATATAACGATTCTTAGAATTAGAATTTTTATAAAAACAAAACGTATAAATATACTCGTTTTGTGGACTGCAACAATAACGTAAATATATCTTAATTCGGCAATCACCAAATTCAAACCAAACGCAGAAAACAACAAATTAATAATCGATTTTAAACTTTCGCGATTTGTATACATCATACAAAATAAAATAGCGGGTCTTAATCGCGTACAATTAATTAATTTAAGGTATAAATACCTATTTGTTTCCGACGTTTCGCTCGTCTTGCACCGAGCGTGGTCGCGGAGAGACTGATGGGAGCTCAGCGCCGTCTTGTGGAAGTGCGGGTTTCGGCACCTACCCTCACTTGGTCTTTTTTTAAGTTCACACTGTCGGTACTCTGACACGCTACACTAATGACGTCTACACACTGTTGAGATTTATCACTGCGGCGGTGTTTACATTTGCTGATGACTGGATTCCAAGTAGCCGAAAATCTATATCCATCCTCCCGGTTGAAATTGTTATATTTCTTGATTTCTACCGCTTCACGTACTATCCCGGAGTAATAGTGACGATCGGTGGATAAGACTTGTGGTTGATGCAGTTCTATCCAGTGGTTTGGTCCAGACTCCAACAAATATTCAGCTATAGCCGACTTATTAATATGTCGGTTTTTCACAGCTGCGATATGTTCCTTTACTCTTTCAGCGATTGTACGCTTAGTCTGCCCGATATATGAACTACCGCAGCTGCAATCGACTTTGATGTCTGCGAATTGTTCCACGTCTTGCTGGTTCTATGGAAGAGGTATGTCGATGATATCTTTTGCATCATGAAGGGGAACCAGCAAGACGTGGAACAATTCGCAGACAAATTGAACTCCATACATCCGAACATCCGATTCACATACGAAATGGAGGTAGATGGATCGTTACCCTTTGTCGACGTTAAAGTGACAGTGAGAGATAATGGTACCCTTGGACACACTGTATATAGGAAACCGACACACACAGATAGGTATCTTAACGCGAACTCGCATCTCCATCCGCGGCATTTGGATTCCGTTGTGTCATCCTTAGTGAACAGAGCGTATGACCTGTGTGACCCTGAACAATTAAATAGTGAACTGTCACATGTTCAGGAGGTACTTAGGCGCAACGGATACGAGAAGAAGATACTCCGTCTGAAGAGGAAAGATCGTGGACCTGAAGTGAGCAGAGTGTCGGCTTACATGCCGTATCTAAAGGGAGTAACGGACAAGGTTGGAACAGTACTCAAAAAATACTCCATCAAGACTGTATACAGTCCGTTCTCTAAGATAGCACATAATCTGCGTACCCCAAAGGATGTCATTCCTCTCCAAACACCTGGCTTCTACAAAGTCGATTGCAGCTGCGGTAGTTCATATATCGGGCAGACTAAGCGTACAATCGCTGAAAGAGTAAAGGAACATATCGCAGCTGTGAAAAACCGACATATTAATAAGTCGGCTATAGCTGAACATTTGTTGGAGTCTGGACCAAACCACTGGATAGAACTACATCAACCACAAGTCTTATCCACCGATCGTCACTATTACTCCAGGATAGTACGTGAAGCGGTAGAAATCAAGAAATATAACAATTTCAACCGGGAGGATGGATATAGATTATCGGCTACTTGGAATCCAGTCATCAGCAAATGTGAACACCGCCGCAGTGATAAATCTTAACAGTGTGTAGACGTCATTAGTGTAGTGTGTCGGAGTACCGACAGTGTGAACTTAAATAAAGACCAAGTGAGGGTAGGTGCCGAAACCCGCACTTCCACAAGACGGCGCTGAGCTCTCATCAGTCTCTCCGCGACCACGCTCGGTGCAAGACGAGCGAAACGTCGGCAACAAATAGGTATTTATACCTTAAATTAATTAACTGTACGCGATTAAGACCCGCAAATTTATTTTGTATGAAACAACAAATTGTCTAAATTTGCATCCTGATTTGAGAACCTTTTAACGGCTTAAATGTATTTTAAATTCTTTTTATAATCCATATTATTATAACAAACAATAAGTTCACCATTTCGAATGAAGTTTTAAATCGTCCAATAAAAATGTGGCGTACCTATTTATAGGTGATTTTATCTTGCAGGCTTGGAATTAATTGTTTTGGCGCTCAAAAGGTGTCAGATTGCGTTAGCTTTTTGTTCTATAAATAGCTTTGTCACCTTTATTTGCTTCTAAATCACCTAGGGATAACTTTGAGACTGCAAGGGGTTCCCTCACATATAGGAATTCGGGCTAACGAACAGGCTGACAAGTTGGCTAAACAAGCAGCCGTAGAAGGAAATGAATATAACATTAAATTACTTTATTCTGATCATCTTGCTAATATTAAAAATATATGCTTTGAAAAATTAAAAGAATACTTTGATGAACGAAATGTTAAGAAACTACTTCTCAACAAAGGTTACTACAGTGTCAAAGAGTATCTTGAGAACAAAATTTTGTTAATTTAAGCATACCATTATGTAATTTTCCTATAACAGTTTATTTTTTATATTATATTGGTGTAATCAATTAATTGAAATTTATACTGTTTATTAAATTTTCATCTCCATTACTTGACATACTTAAATATTGACATCATGTAAATTTTATTCTCAAGGACATATTTTATTTTGTTTTGGTTCTATCTGTGACATATAATATGTAATATTGTAATTTAATTTATGCACTAATTTCATATTACTTGTGTTTTGCATTGGCTCATTCGAATTACTATTACTTTTGATTTGTAGTAACATTATTAATTTGAATTTATATCTCAATCTCTATATTTGCATGCCAATTGAGCTGATTATGGTGAGACTTGTCTAATTATAACATCTTTATTGTAATTCTCAGTAGCAGCACGGAGTCTGGAAATGTGACCGGTACGGCAATAGGCTAGCCCCTTATTACGTGGGACTAAAGTATATCTGGCGAAAAGTGGGTGTAGAAATACATCTCTGCCTACCTCTTCGGGGTTATAGGCGTGAGACTATGTATGTACTATGTATGTATTATTGTACCCATATTTCGCAAATTAATAAATGAAATGAAAAAGGTATTTGGTTTAAGACTATCCAACATAAGCCTTCTCGTGTACCCTGGTTCATAAATAGTAGATTAAGGAGAAATATAATTGTTATAGCTCATAGACTTCGTTCAGTACACTATCCGTCTAGAAAGTTTGGATATCTAATGAAAAAAGTTGAGTCTCCAAATTGTGAGGTTTGTGGAAAACTTGATGATGTCCAATACTTGCTGACAGATTGGGTCAAATATCGAACACAGAGAGAGTCGTTGATGAGTAAATATTGTATAAATGGGTACGATACTGGATACTGTATAAATATTTTAGGAAATCCAACCGCAGAATCTGCACTGGACTTATTTAGGATATTTACTCATCAAAGGCTTTGATGTACATAAAGCTTAATAGTATGTAACAAATTAGGGTACGATGGGACTAACATATTACTTTGTAATAAAAGTCCCTAAATTAAATAAAGAGAAAAAATACCTTTATTTGCTCAGCTAAAGCCCACCACGCTGGCAAACGAATTGATTGATCTATTCTTTGGTACGAAAACGTGTAACAGTTTTGTATTTTTCTATGGAATTTAAAGTTTTAGTGTTTTACGGATAAAGGTGAAATCTTGTGAAAGATTTTCACCCAATTGGATTTCACGGGAACGCCCTGTTGATGCATTTTATTTTTCAGTACTACCAAATTGTGAGGTTTGTGGCAAACTTGATGATGTCCAACACTTGATGATGTCCAACACTTACTGACGGATTGCGTCAAATATCGAACACAGAGAGTTGATGAGTAAATATTGTATAAATGGATACGATACTGGATACTTTATAAATATTTTAGGGAATCCAACCTCAGAATCTGCACTGGACTTATTTAGGATATTTACTCATCAAAGGCTTTGATGTACATAAAGCTTAATAGTATGTAACAAATTAGGGTACGATGGGACTAACATATTACTTTGTAATAAAAGTCCCTAAATTAAATAAAGAGAAAAAAATCCTTATTTGTTCAGCTAAAGCCCACCACGCTGGCAAAACAAATTGATTGATCTATTCTTTGGTACGAAAACGTGTAACAGTTTTATATTTTTCTATGGAATTTGAAGTTTTAGTGTTTTACGGATAAAGGTGAAATCCTGTGAAAGATTTTCACACAATTGGATTTCACGGGAACGCCCTGTTGATGCATTTTATTTTTCTGTACTACTTAAGTTCTTGGTTTCGGTTTTTAAGTATCAGGGCGTGGAAACGCATTCAGTATAAAAGGAAAACCTTCAAGAAGTGTAGATAATATAGCTATCAAAATGCCGTTTAAATTTTACAACCTAAGTTTGGTGTAATACTCATCCATCTTTAACTTCATAGATTTTTTATATAGTGGATCATTATAACAATATTGTTCCTAGCCCTTGGACCTCTTGACGCCATTTCGTTTAAATCCTATTATGTAAATTGCTTGCCACAAAAACATATCTGAACCTTCTTGATCCTGAAATTTCCATACCGTCAGACTTTAAAACATCAAAACATTGAAGATGCCACGGAAGCTTGCTGTCTCATTTAGATAAGACGTGACGGTGGCGATACGACAGATAAGCGGATAATGACGCAATGGTTAAAAAATATCATATTGCTTCCTAACCAACTCGTTTTTCCGACCTGCACATATTCCTAGAAATATTTTGACTATAGGCAAAATGTACGTTTCTATTTTAAATGTTACTATAGTTAAATTTTTTAATAGCTTACAATATCCCACTACTAGGCAAATGCCTCCCCCAAATCTTGCCAGGTTTGCTTGTCGCAATACAATCTCGAGCCAGCTCTTGTGGTAGGCGTCTAGCTCATCTCGCCACCTCTTTCGGGGCCGACGTCTTCTATCTTCTGATACCCACAGTGTAGAGATTCTTGCCCAACGACCCTCGTGCTTACGCCTGACGTGCATAGTTACATTACAAGCATGAAATCCTAGCCAGATAATTAATTTCAAAACAATAAACAAAAATCATAATTTTTATTGTTTCAAAGTGTGTTAAGCATTGATTAACTTTCTACATCATCGTGTAATATAAAAAGCCTTATCGCTGTTGAGTAATCGCCCACATAACTCAAGGGAGGCTTTTTGAATTCATCCCCTTCACCATTAACATAGGAATCTTATTGTAACTGATGTGAAAGTAAGGCTTTTTTGTTGGTAATAAACGGAGAGATGTGGCTTTAAATCGATAATGGAAGGTTTTTGGTGAGAATGGAAGCGTGCGGATGGAATGTTCGTTTTTTCTACGTTTTCATTGGTATATTAGTACCTATACTTATATGCAACATTTGTAGATCTTTCTTATTGTATTTGAGAACCATATCGATGAGATCAATTTTCAAACAAAAATAATACATAAATACAAATTTGTACATTTGGCACTATTATGCTCCAAACAGAAGCACATACATTACAATAATATTGTAACACCTCTCTTTTGCGCTGGAAATCATCGTGCTCAACAGCGAAAATAAAAAGGTAAAATATCTGCAAGTGATTTAATTAAAAGTTTTTTATATATTATCATGGTATTAACATTGGAAAATCTTGGCTTGGGTGTTTCTATGTATAATATGTATGAATTTACAAAAAAAAGGATATATGTATGTTTATCGATTATCCAGTACCCATAGTACAAGCTCTGCTTAGTTTGGGAATAGATGGTGTTGTGTGAATGTGGTAGAATATTATATTATTATTATATTTACAAATAATTATCAACTGAAATTGTTTTACACCGTCATTAGGGTAATGAAAATCTTTACAGGAAATTCACTAAGAAATAAACAAAGGCAGTCTTATTAATAAACTAGGATTAGCGTCAGAACAACTTTACTCCAAGACTTAAGCCAAGATTAGGCAATTATGGTATTAATAAACTAGGAGTAAGGACGGAGTTAACTATTCATAATTTACTCCGGGAATAAAAGTTACTCTGCGGAGACCCATGGTTTAACGCTGGAGTAAGCAAGGAGTGAGCATCTATTTGTCACGGGGTACGGTAGACTAGATCGAAACTTTACCTGAATACTAAAACATAAAAAATAAAGATTTCGAGTCGACAACATATATCCGCAAAATTCGGATTGTCGAGTATTTTGTTAATTTCTAATGCTTCTGACAGTATTAGAAATTATAATAATAAAAAAAGACAGAAAAGTCACTGTCACCGAATAACAGTCATGTTGAGTATCTACTATGTAGTTTGTATACCATGTGTAAATATTTCTTGCAGTTAGATATATTTCTTATCGGTATAAACAGTTTGTTTAAACGACAATGATTATTAAAGTATCCGTCTATTATGAGACAATTGTGTTACTTCGAATTTATTAAGATATTATTTATTTATTCATTAAGATATTATTTATTAGATATTATATTGGACATGTATTGGAACATGGCTTTGACATTTAACTGTATGCAAGGCGATGTTATTATTTAGATATAATACTAGGTATATAGTGTCATGAATACCTACTGACCGAGCTACTTTGTACCCAATAGTTTCTGAAGTCTTTAGAATAATCAGGAGTGTCTTCCCACAGCTTGAGACTAAAAGTAGATGTGTGTTACCCCGAATTTAAAAAGCTAGTTGTCAAATAAAAGTGTTTAATAAAAAGTTTTTATTCGACCAGGTCATTCTTTTTACTTTTAATATCAGTGGGTTGCCATAACGTATACCTTAACCTCAGGGTAAGAATAGTATTGTTACTTCGAACTTACTTCGTATTTATTAAAACCGTTATTAACACGTAGCTATTCCATAACCAATCTAGAATGAACTACCCCGGTGTTACTTTGGAGTAAGAGAAGAATAAGCATTTTTTATTAATAAGACCGTCTGTGTCTTCGGAAAACTTCCTTCACCCCTCTTAAATTAGACCGCATCAAATGACGTCACCGCATCGCCTGAGAACGTCATTAGAGATTTACTTACTTATAGATACACTTCACAAGCATCTTACTTCTCGGTGATAAAGTCTATTTTTGAATAAACATTGGCACAGTAATTTAAGTACACAAGGTGTCATTGACGAATTTATAACATTTCTCACCAAGAGTCGTTATGGAATGTCTCCATTGGTGCGGTGAGCTGTCATTTGTGGCGAGGTATGTTGAAAATTACCGCCTACGTTATCACTATATAGTATAAAACAAAGTCTGTCTTCTGTCTGTCTGTCCCTATGTATAAATCTTTAAAACTACGCAACGGATTTCAATGCGGTTTTTTAATAGATAGAATGATTAAAGAGAAAGGTTTATATTTATAATACATGCATAACATTCATCCGTGCGAAGCCGGGGCAGGTTGCTAGTAAACTCAATGTTTTTATAATATATACCTTGATGTGCCCGCATTCATGGATATCCATTGTTTATACGTTTAACTACCAATAGACATACCTTTACTTGATGTTATATTACGAACAGGCGTTTGAGCAAAACCGGTATATTATGCAATTAAAGCCTCCCTCATATTAGGCGTCAGCGTCAATGCAGCGACACCTCGGCGTCGACGCCGCGTAGACGCCGCGTTTTCTGCGACGGCATCTCACAGCCACAAAAAAACTAACAGAAGTTAAACTACATACAAAGTGCACTCGAGTCAACCAACATATACGTCGCTTACCAATAGGCTATCTCAGAAAGGTCAGGTATAGCGCGAAATATAGGTGCCATGCGCTTCAGGCACGGGCCTTTTAATGATTTTTGTGCAAACATAGAGCAACAAAGAACAACAAATTATTATTAAGTTAATTATCGCTTTTGACGATTATTACCACCTATTTTGACAGATGTGTAGGGCCGGCTACTTTAAAGCTTGATCTAAATTTGTGAGGTCGTACCTCTTTTCCCTCGGCCACCATCTTGGAAAGAGTGCGGGCATGGATGGTTTTTCTTATTCATCTGGTAAACTATTGATCACGCTAAGATATGGTTCAAGCATTTTTACTACAAATTAAATTTTCTACAACTTTGGTTCTGACACTATTTGTCGTAAAACCGTGAATAAAAAGTTTTTCTATACTATTGTTTTTCATGATTTCATGATTACTGTGTCTTTAGTCTTTTTATGAGCCAGGCTGCGGCCTATGATCTAATAGAGCTTTAGAAGAACTATAGCAAAAAAAAGGCAATTTGTTGGTAAATCATAATTGGCACTGATATTTCCGATTATTTTGCAGCGTCTTTCCCCAGAATATAGAGGTGCTGCAGAACATTGCAGTTTCCTTTACTTGGGCGGAACATCAACGTCAATAGCCCACAGAGTGCCGTTGTTTTAGAGTTTTGTCCATATTTTGCCAACCCCCTGTTTTCATGATCGTTGCGATAAGTTAAAATTGGACCTAATGGTAGTCTTGGAGGCTGCGGGGTCTCAAGTAAGAGGTTCTTGTTTTGGTGATAGTAAAGATAAATTAAATAGATTTTTTTGTTCCTGAGGACGAAAAAACTACAACACATTGAAAAGAAAATTTGTTACAAATTGCACTCGATTTTCGTTTGTAACTTTTTTATTTAGGTATTATTTTACGACTAAATACTACGGGGCCAAAGTTATAGCGAATTTAATTTGCAACTCATCATGTGTTGAAATTTTTCTGTGCAGCAAATAGTTTGCCAGATATACTAGAAAACCCATTTGTACCACTCTTTACAAGATGGCGGCCGCAGGACGAGGGCACTCTCCTTGGCATCTATGAAATAAAATTGCGTCCTCTGACCAATGTACGCTAAGCCCAAAAAAAATGTATGTAACATTTCAATAGAGTAATGGGCTGGCATTCAAAAATATTTTTCTTTGCATCGGTTTTTTAGCAGTTTTATTCTCAATAATCAAATATTAAAAAAAACCGGCCAAGTGCGTGTCGGGCCACGCGCAATGTAGGGTTCCGTAGTTGCCCATAATAACTTGCTGCAAAGGTTATTAATGTACTCGTACAACAAATCCGACTGTTTATTTTGCTGAAAAAATAATTTTAATAACACTATTATAAGAACCTAAGTTTTGTTTAGAAAAATAATAGGTATGTATCCAGTTATGTATTGTAAACATAAAATGTGGTTTCCAAGATATACTACTACTATACATACGTAGTACCGTAGTACATTACATACCAAAGTACGTATATCTTTAAGATTAAGCCAGCGCGCACAATGTAAACTCACAGAAATAGGTATTTATAAGTTAACCGATGATTACTCTTAAGCTAGTGATGTCTACTTAGCCGTGATAGTTTTCCTTTTTTATTTGTTATATGTACTACATTTGTGATTTTTTTCACCTCTTCCAAATTAATAGTTTAGCCGGCAGAGGGGGGGGGACACTTGAGTTTAACAATTTTTTCACTTCAAAGCTTGATATTTGACAAACCAATCACTTGATCGAAAAATGATTTGAGCAAACTAATAATATTTTTTTAAAGCCTATCCAATGATACCCCACATGATGGGGTACTCAACCAAAAAAAAATTCAACCGCGCTATATATGTAGGGGAGATACCCTTAAAAAAATTATTTCCCTAAATTTTATTCTACAGTTTTGTTGCAATGTTTTATGTCTATATTTATGGCAAATATCAGCTTTCTACCACCAGGCGTCTTTGAGCTAGGCTGCGGACGGACAGACGGACGGTCATGACGAAACTATAAGGGTTCCTTGTGGACTACGGAACCGTAGTCCACAAGGAACCCTTATAGTTTCGTTTAACGGTAACGGTACTCGTATCTACGAGTAACATTTCCGTAATAGTTATTCCGTATAGGTATACCAGATATGATAACACTCGCGCGACCGTCTACGTATAAGTTTAACTTCTGTTGTTTTTTTACATTGTGGTACAGCGGATGCCCTCACTAGTGTTGCCAACAACTAAATCAGATTTCCATCTGATCTGAATACTATAACTACCATAAACCACTAAGAAATATTGTTATTAACTAGACACATGACATAAACACAGTTATGTCTACTAAGATTTTCTTACATTACATCACATTTACGATCAGTCGCACACAAGT
Source organism: Euclidia mi (assembly GCA_944739405.2). Taxonomy (NCBI): domain Eukaryota; kingdom Metazoa; phylum Arthropoda; class Insecta; order Lepidoptera; family Erebidae; genus Euclidia; species Euclidia mi. The sequence continues at coordinate 30,267,157 of OX123195.2, forward strand.
TATAAGTTCCCTTTTAAGTAACAATAAATCATTTTTAAATAAATCAACGTACAAGTTATTTCAAAACAAAGGCTATTTTGAATTTGTTTGTAATTATCAGACGAATTAATTGTTCTTTACGTAGCAGTTTAAAGATTTATTTTCATTGTGTGCGTCTGCTTATTTATTTCTGCCACTTAAAATCACCAGTTTTAGCGGAAAATCTTCTAAGCTGGCAACACTGTAGCGTTTGACGGGTTTGTGAGTAAGGGTGTGCTAAACTGCTACATCTTAGTATTATAGCATAACGTAATAATATTTTTATAGCAGGTTATGTTTGCAGCGCTAATATAATAGGTAAATGTTTATGCATATCCATATAATTTCAATAAAATAGCAATCAGTAGTGTTAATACGCATAATATTTAGATAAAAATATGTACGTAAGAAAGTACTGTTACGTAACATGATTCCCTTTAGGTTGGGTCTGGATCTTGCAAAAATTGCGATATTACCAGTACTATAATTTTGATTAAAAAGTAGAGTCGGTATGAAAATTGAAAGCCGGTATTACTAAATTATGGTTCAATTTCTGAAATAATTGTCTTGTTAAATCTATATAAGTCACATTGTTATCATAAGTTTTAGTGTTAGAAGGTGTACGTGCGTTTTATTATCAATAGAATATTTTATATTTCTGTTATAAAAAACTTAGACTTATAAAAATTTAAGATCAGTAACATCTGATAAGTTAGAGCCTATCTACACTAGACTATATACTGACTTGTTGGCTAAGCAAAAGTTTTTCAGTCAAATGAGCACTTGCTGCAAACTTACAAAAATCGAAGATCTGGAACATCAGATGTGGAACTGCAAGTGCCCATCTTAACTATAACACACATCTTTACACATAAATCAAATTAGAGTATCTGTTTGTAATATTAAAATAACCGCTTTTTACTAAATGCATATGGATGTATATACGGTATATATACCTTAATTATTTTTTACCATTTTTGTCTGTCTGTTTGTTCTAGCTTATCTCTAGAACGGCTGCACTGATTTTGACGGAACGTTCACTGGCGGATAGCTGATGTACCAAGGAGTAACTTAGGCTATAAATTAATTGGGTAAGCGAAGTAGTTCCCTCAGGACACGGGTGAAACCGTGGGAAACAGCTACAAATAATAAAATGGTTTAATAGAATTTACCACATTTAAAATACAAAATGTCTTCATCATTTACTTGTTTATTTACTATCGATACGAATACGAATGATGTTATGAATGCTATCCCCAGCCAGCACTCTAGCACCATCTTAAAGACTGCTGCAAACAAATTTGTTTAGATTGCCATCTATCTCACGAGGGTGTCGATTAAACGTTATTTTTTTAACTGTTAACAGTAAAGTTTATCTTTATGCTATCTATAGTCATAGTGGCAATGAAGTCCTGTGTCAAAGGAATTGACTGTTAATGAGTTCTATCATATTGTTGCTGTGAGATACTCGTAGGATTGCCAATTTAGCAACTTACGTGGCGACTTTCATTAAATAAAAGCAATTTTAGGCCAGTGACAGATCTGTTAATTTTGTTTTATGACACAATAAGTGCATACAACTGCAAAGTGGTAGCGCACGAAGAATGCCCGCCTAGCGCACGCCGAGCGGCCGCTCAAGGAACAAGCATACCCAAAGTGCGGGCAGCCTAAAAGCTCTGCTAAGTGACAATCCTATGTTATACCTAGGACATAATGGCTTTACTTATATTCATACAAAATAGCATAGCATCTTACAGATTATATAATTATTATAAAATAATATGTTACTTATCAAGTTATCTATGATAAAGCGAACCTCTCTAGTGGTAAGCAGCCGGTCGCTCGAAGAACGCTCGGGTGTCGCGGCGTCGACGCCGTGTAGACGCCGCGTATACGCCGGGGTGCCGCTGCGTAGACGCTGACGCCCAATGTGAGGGGGGCCTAATAGTTGCATCACATACTTTGGAATTTTGCCTGATAGATATAAATATATTCGGTTTCAAACGGAAGTTAATCTCTTTCCAGCTTGAAAACGAAGTTAATAAATGTTGGTGTATAATGCAATTGTGATCATAATAATAAAATGGTACAAAATATTTAAGAGAAGAAAGTAATTAAAGCTATGATAAAGGTGTTCTTCGTTAATGGCAAGCGGAACAGAAAGGAAAACGTCTAATTTAAGTACATAAGGCCGATATTTCTTGTGACTGGAAACAGTCATGGATACTGCAAGATTCATGTTCCTGCCACGTTGAAAGTCAAATTCAAAGGAAATGGTTTCTTATTGGTATGACATTTACGACCCCACTTGTAATCCTTAAGGAGTTAATTTTTATTTTATTTTAAAGGGCAATGTCTAAAAATACCCAGCCCCGGTGCAAATATATTTCAGATTATCTGAATAAAGGAGTAATAAAATACATCATCAGAATTCTCACATAAATTATCTAACAGTCTTAGGCTTGTGACCCAGGATTCGAACCTGTGTCTCTGCATACCACTCGGTTAGCTACCTCATTGGGCTAACACTGGTCACAAACACTAATAAACTCCTCCACACTAATAGACTCCATCAGAGTTGGAGTCGCTACCTGACCATATTTGGTCAAGCTTCGCGAGCGCGGACGATGGCCTTCTCTGATTGGCCGAGCGTATGGACGGTATTATGACGCAGACACGGTAGGTACCGGACATACGTTACACTCGCTATCACCCGTATGAATGTAACATGATTAAAAAAGGGATATTTTTAACAGTGCATCAAATATCTTAAGTAACACACTGAAGTGCGTAACGCTAAGAAACATTATTATTTCACTAAAATACTGACTTGCACACTAAAATACTAATTGCACCACAAAATATACTCGAATCCACTCAGAAAACTTAATAGGTTATGTTAGGTTTTCTTGTGACCCTGCACCCAAAAATAGGAGCCCTGCAAAGCAGGGCTCCGTCAACTTACCTTATTAAATTATTTGGTTGTTAAAAGTAAAACAAAAATATGATATTCTTCTGTAATTGAAAGGTTTATTTTTATTATTAGAAATTTGCAAAGGTCAATAAACAGGTGTTTGTTATGAAATATCTTGTGGGTATATTTGGTGTGCAAATAGTATTTTAGTGTGCTAGTCAGTATTTTAGTGAAAAAATAAAATAAATTGAGTAACAGTTAAATACAACCCATTAAAAAATAACCCTACCACAAAAACAAACAGCAGTTTTCACCATTTAGCCATCATTTCAGATGATGATGATGTCATCTATAGCATTTTATTACTCATTTATACTAATAAGCTGAGATACATTTCATTTTCGCCGGGGCTTGGCTTTTTCCATACTGCTTTAGCATTCTCTTTTGTAATTTAGTTTAACTTTAACGTTCTCGCGTCATGACTGTAGTTATCAATGACAGCGATACATTATTTTTAGCTTAGTGAGTACCTAACAACAAAAGATTATTACATTTTTAATTAGCAGAACACGCAAAATATTGCGCAAAAATATTTCTTTATACAAAATATACAGAAAAAAAACTCGAGGTACATAGTTGCCAAAGCATATCATTGCCTAGCCATTGCATTTCTAAAGTAAATATACTTACTATGTAAACCTCATAAATTTAGAAACATCATTACGCTTACGATGTGTGGTTAATGGAAAAAAACATTTAAGATAGGTCAGGTAAACATTTTTAGTCACACATCCTTCCAAGTTATAGGGTAACTTTGGCAGTTAAATGATTTAACGGCCGTTTCCCTTGCTTCTTTATAGTCCACTTAACTTTATAATTTATGACTGTAATAATACACTTTGAGGTGCGTAGTTTGGACGGTAAAAATTTACGAAAAATAAAGTTATTAAATTGTTGCAAACAATTTGAGTTAGTTACAACGGCTTACAAAATTATTTAATTTAAAATTATAACCTCCAAAAACACTTGCTTCGTGCCTTAGAAAGCACCAAAGACTTTTGACAGTCGTTATGGGGAGTCAGTTCACTAAAATATACTGACACTGTTCTTAGCCGTGGCATATTGTTGTTTGAGATGCAAAAAGCTAATCTTCTGTAATATTTGGTTAGTCTAGAAAGCGGGCTTGAGGCCCAAGGCAAAGGTCTCGAAAGCAACCAGGATAACGATAGGACGATGATGATAATCCATAACTCTGTTTGTATAATTATGACTATTAACATGATACAAAATTTGCTGCAACAAAACTATAGAGACTATTGCAACAATGTCAAAAGATCCTATGATTACAAAGCGACGAAAATATATGGTTCGAAGTTTATTAAGGTTAAAGGTTCAGGAAAATCATTTTTTATCTGAAAAGTTAACTGAAAAAGATCGGTCTATCGAACAACTAAAAAACTTTGTACGCGTTCCATTTCAAACCTGACCACTCCAAAATCCGCAAGGAGAATTAAGAAAGACGTGTCATTGCGGTACCCCATAAGCGATGAACGTCCACGATCTACTTCAAAAGGTTATGTTAATTTGAGCGATACTCAACCCAGCCCTCATTTCGACAACACTAAGAAAACATCTCAAACCCGTAAACTGAACATCATTGATCCAGAACAGTCGAGTCCATCACCCATACACATGCAGTCTACTAAGAAACGAATTATGATTTATGGATCGCAACAATGTCGCGGTCTGGCATCGGCACTATTAAAGTCTAGGATCAACACGAAGTATGAAAAATTCCACATAACAGGCTTTACTCAACCATTTGCTCCAACAGAACAAATCCTAAAGAAGTTCAACGCAGGCAATTCAATTATGATGATAAAATAATTATCTGTGTAGGGGAAAACGACTCCAATCCGATCAGTGTCTTCCTGGAGTTAATTTATACTTTGAAAAAACATGAAAAATGTACAATTCTTGTGTTGAATGTTAAGAAAAATATTTTCTTAAACGAACGAAAACTGAACAAAGAAATACAAATAATCTGTCAAAATGTTAATAATTGTTACTTTGTAAAAACAATGACTATTATAGTAATTTCTTGTATGACATGTGCAATAAGATAAACCATATTATAGATAGTATTGATTATTATGATAAGACTAAAATTTTTATAATAGGAAGATGGGCTCACAGATAAAAAAAATCTACTTTAAATAATAACATTTCTTACGACTTTTACTCAAATAAAGCAATTAATTCTACATCTAAACAAAACTGTACTAACAAACAAATTATTCAAACTAATTTACATGAATACTTTCCGAGGGTATCTAAAAAATGTGTTGACAGTAAACCTAAACAATGCATATCAGCGTCTGATAACTTAAACAATAGTGTAAAAAAGCTTTTTCGGTAATAATAAATATTGTAATTTATCTGTTCTCCACCAAAATATCGCAGGTATTGTTAGTACAAGGGATTTATTACAGATTACTCTACAGGAACTGTCAACTTAGGGTATGTATATAGACATCTTTTGTGTGAGTGAATCCTTTTTGAAACTGGGTGATGAAATTAATATTCATTTGAATAACTTTACTCTTGCTAATTCCTTTTCAAGAACCAAACAAAGGAGAGGTGGAGTGTGTATTTTTTGCAGAGACTATATCCATTATAAAAAAATAACATTTGTAAATGATATTTCCACAGAGTTGTCTTTTGAATGTTGAGGTATAGAAATCCCTCAATACAATTGTATCGTACTCTGTATTTACAGAATACCAAATTACCGCCCTAATATTTTTCTAACAAAATTGGAATTATTATTGTCAAGGTTACGCCATAGATATAAGAAAAAGATAATTATTACTGGCGACTTTAACATAGATCTACTAAAACCATGTGAAACAGTCTCGGAATTTCGAAGAATTGTACAAAATTATAACAACAATATTCATATTAACAAACCAACCAGATTAAATAGCTGTATAGATCAGATCTTGAGTAACATACCCGTAGCAGCTGCGGGCATATTACCTCTGGAGTTATCTGATCATAATACTGGTCAATATATTAGTCTACCGATAGAAAACAAGACTCTTCCTTCATCATTTATATTTAAGACTAAAAGGGATTTTCACAAAGAAAATATTCAAATATTTCTCAACTGTCTTAGTAAACTATCGTGGTCAGATGCATTCTCTGAAAGTGATACTGATCTGGCTTTTGACATTTTCTACGATAATTTATTGTTATTTTTCAATTTACCTTTTCCAACATATACTATAAAAATATGTAATAGAACAAAGAAAAAGATCCCATGGCTTACAAAATGTATAAAAAATCTTCGCAAACTAAGAGACGATAACGTTATAAGAGGCATATAATTGGTATAGAATTTAGCAAAGTTGAATATTGTAGATATGACAAACTTTAAAAAAAATGTATTATAACTGCTCAAAGATTAAGCAATGAACAGTTTATAACGAAATCCTCAAATATATGTAAGGCTTCATGGAAAGTGATAAATGGCAATATTAAGCCGGACTATTCTGCTAGAATTATATCACATATTTCACACAATGATAAATCTGTATCGAATCCTGAAGACATTGCCAACATATTTAATGATTACTATATTGACATGTCAAATATAAACAGTAAAAAATATATAAACTATAATAATGATATACAATCGAATAGTGCTAGTATATTTTAATCCCAACAAACATAAATGAAGTTTAAAGGGTAATTGGTTCTCTAAGAGATACATCGGGTCAGGTAGATCAGGTTATGATCATTTTCCAACGCGAATACTAAAAACTTGTAGCAAACTCATAGCTCCAATTCTTACGCACATAATCAATTTATCTCTTACCCAAGGTAAATTTCCTCACAAATTAAAAGTAACCGTGATAAAACCGCTACACAAGAAAGGTGATAAACATATAAAACAGGTAACTATAGACCAATTGCTTTAATTCCCACTTCGTCTAAAATATTTAAAAAAATTATGCATAATAGACTGGTATCCTTTTTGAATAATTTTAATATCATTTGTCCGCACCAACACGGATTCTTGAAGGGGAAATCTACTACCTTAGCAACGTTCAAGCTTATGAATGAAATAGTAAAGTGTGTAAAGGTAAAGACCCCTGTTACAGCTATTTTTTTTTAACATGAGTCGGGCATTCGATTTTGTAAAACATGACCTACTGCTGCATAACTTTACTGTAATCTGTATGGTATACGCGGTACTGCACAAGATTGGCTGAAAAGCTATCTTATTGATAGAGAGCAATTTGTTGAAGTCACCAATATTAATTCAAAAATTGAAGAGGTGACTTTTAAATCAAACATGAGACAAAATAGAGTAGGTGTTCCCCAAGAAACCATACTTGGTCCGCTTCTATTTCTTTTATATATCAATGACCTACCATCTATAACAGAATACCAATCAATTTTATATGCAGATGACATTTCAATAATAATACCTAATAATTTGAATTCTAATTATAACGATTTGATAAATGACAATATTAATAAAATAATACAATGGCTAAGACAAAACAATTTGACTGTAAATATTAATAAAAAAAAATATATTCAATTTCATGATAAAGGAGGTAAAAAGCTAGATTTACACTTGAAATACGAAGATCAAAATTTTGTGGAGGTCAATGAAGTGTCTTTTCTAGGTATGAAACTAGATCACAATTGTAATTGGAAAGGACAAGTAGAGAATACATGCAATAAAATTAATAGATTTGTCTATGCTTTGTGGCGATTAACAAAAATATGTAACAAAGAAACAGCACTTCAGGCTTATCATGCATTTGTGGTATCGTCACTAAGATACGGCCTTGTGCTGTGGGGAAATGCGGTAAACATAAATAGAGCATTCATTGCACAAAAACAGTGCGTAAGAGCCATTTGCAACGTAGCCCCCTGGGTATCCTGTAAGCCTCTGTTCCAAAGACTTTCTTTATTAACATTGCCAAGTCTTTATATTTTCTAAATATGTGTTTTTGTTAAGAATAATAGCAAATTGTTTAGTCGTAAGAAAGATGTGCTCCAGTTCCTTAACCGATATCCGAACAACTTTGTATTGCCTCCAATAAGGACAGATATATGTAGCCGTAATAGTTACGTAATGGCAGTTCGCATATTCAAACACCTTCCACATGATTCTCGGGACTTACCCATAAATAAATTTAAATCACAATTATTTAAATGGCTTGCTGAAAAATGTTTTTATTCAGTAAAAGAATACTTCAATTATAAATTTTACATAATGCCACTGAATGTAACATTAATTATTTATTATTCTATTGTTATTTAATTATGAATGTGTTCAATACTGTTCAAATAATGTAATGTAATACTTTATACCTTTATGTACTAAATTTAAATATTTGTTTGCCATGTATAGAAGATGGCAAATGTGCTGGATATTATATAACAATGTAACACCTATGTTTACCACATTTTACAAATAAATGATTTGATTTGATTTGATTTCAAGAGAGGGCCTAGATATTGATATTTTTGGCCCCCTTATGGATATGGATATGATGGAGCTGCCTCGTTGGTCTCGCGGCATAAATGTGCGCGTGGGATCGCGAGGTCTCGGGTTCAATTCCCGGGTCGGGCAAAGTGTTATTGGGTTTTTTCGTTAGGAAATTCTCAGTAGCAGCACGGAGTCTGGTAATGTGCCCGGTAACGCAATAGGCTCGCCCCCTATTACGTGGGACCTAAAAAATTCCTGGCGAAATGAGGGTGTAATATTACACCTCTGCCTACTCCTTCGGGGATACAGGCGTGAGTCTATAAATATATAATATATGATGGACATAATATAGTTCAAATGTCTGAAACATGCTATAGGAATAATAATTTATATCCGCAGTCAGGAATTAAACTTTCAGTCGGTGAAAGATTTATCGAATCGTGTTTTAGTTCTGCAGATAAGGCTTTACAAAACTTTGCATAAGTTTACTCTTATTTTTATAGGCAATCTTACATATTTTTAGTTCTTCTGCTTTCTTCATGAATAAATATTTTCTAAATCAAAGTCCAAACATGTAGGGACGTAATTTCTAATAAGTCAAAATTACAAACTGAACGTATAATTTCAAAACAAACGGGTAACATTGCCAAATTGGGTAATAATGTTACCCGTTGGCTAATCTACTTAGCAGCTTTTGCACACCGAAGCTTTGAACATTTTGGTACGTGTAGCTCTAAAATAAGTTGTTGTTCGACAAGTTTTGCAATTTGTTTGTCAGCTAATGGATTTGGAGCATAATTATTTTTAAACAAAAATAATCATCTAATTTCTGACTATGAGGAGATGATTTATAGGATTCCCAAGTGAACTATTAAATCTTTTAAACTAGCCATGTGCGTCCATCCGTCTGCTTTTGGTTTAACTTGGTAACTATAGTCACTAAATAGCTGTGATCATTCATTAGACTCATGGTGAAAACCAAACAATTTACGGGCTGACCCCCCCAGTCTAGGGAGAGTGTGGTGACTCCCCGACGAGAAGCGCCGGGACTACCCATTGAAACCACCATGGTGTTCCTCTATCTGATCCCATTGAATGGCGCGGTCACGGGATCTACGTTAGCATTACTGCCGCGACCCCGCCTGAGCTGGCCCGCCGAAGCGGGCCCCGTCCCTCGTATGCATCCATCTGCATCCATCATACTTGTCCTCAAACATCCTCTGTCATACTACGAGCGGAAAAGAACAACGTAGTCTACTAATGCTATGAGAGTCGCACGCGAAATACGTGCGCCGCCTCTCGGGAGTTTTTCGGCCCCTGCCGAAGGTGCCATTTGCGTCTTTATGTTTTTTTTTTATGGAGTAGGGGGCAAACGAGCAGACGGATCGCCTGATGTTAAGCGATTACCGCCGCCCATGGACACCCGCAACACCAGAGGAGTCACAAGTGCGTTGCCGGCCTTTTAAAAAGGAATACGCTCTTTTTTTGAAGGTTTGAAGGTCGTATTGGTTCGGAAAAACCGCAGGTGACAGATCATTCCACAGTTTAGAGGTGCGAGGCAGAAAGTTTCTAGAGAAACGCACCGTTGTGGATTGCCAACCATCTAAATGATGGGGATGGAAATGCTGTCGCGTAGAACGATGGCGGAAAGAGGCGGCAGGGATTAATCCGAACAATTCCTCGGAGCACTCCCCATAGTAGAAGCGATAAAAGATGCATAGCGAGGCTACATCTCTACGCAGCGCCAAGGGGTCTAACCGATTGCAAATATCTTGGCAGTCGACAATTCGAGCGGCTCTCCGTTGGATGCGGTCTAGAGGGAGAAGCTGGTACTGGGGTGCCCCTCCCCAAAGATGAGAACAGTATTCCATATGCGGCCGGACCTGCGCCTTATAAAGGAGCAAGCGGTGGGCCGGAGTGAAATACCGTCTCGATCTATTTAGCACGCCAAGCTTCTTCGAGGCTAACTTAGCCTTACCCTCTAAGTGACCGCGGAACTGGACTTCGCTCGATATGTCGACACGAAGTATTCCAATACTGGAGGAGGCAGTCAAGGGGGTGCTCTCAAAACGAGGACATACGACCATCGGCAGTTTTTTTGCGGTGAAAACGCAGACTTGTGTCTTTGTGGGGTTAAATTGGACCAAATTAAGTCTTCCCCAATCTGAGACCATCTCCAAGGAGGTCTCAATTTCAGACACAAGTTTATGTCGGTTCTCGATGACTTTTTCCCGAGAAATGTTGGCGTGGCCGGTATATAAAGCATCACCTGTGCTGTCATCTGCATAACAATGAATGCCGCTATCTAGCAACATATCATTGATATGCAGGAGGAACAGAGTAGGCGATAGCACGCAGCCTTGAGGAACACCAGCATTTACAGACAAGGCGTCAGAGCATTCACCGTCAACTACGACCTTTATGGTTCTGTCTGTAAGAAAGCTGGTGACCCATTCGCATAATTTCTCGGGCAGCCCATAGGAAGGGAGCTTCGAAAGAAGCGCTTTGTGCCAGACCCGATCGAAGGCCTTCGCTATGTCCAAACTGACCGTCAAAGCCTCCCCCTTTGTCTCGATCGCCTGTGCCCAACGATGTGTCAGGTATACTAGAAGATCACCAGCCAACCGAAGCAGCTGATTATCCTCTAGAAACCGAAAGAGCTGGCAGTTAATAATGAACTCCATTATCTTCGAGAAGAGGGAGGTTATGGCTATGGGTCTGTAGTTGGACGGATTAGAGCGATCGCCTTTTTTAGGGATCGGGTGGACCAATGCTGTCTTCCACGATGTTGGGACTAAGCCAAATGAGTAGGAGAGACGAAAAAGGCGTGTCAAAACTGGCAGGGCTCTCGAAACCTACCAATACAACTATTACGAGTAAAAATTTTTTGACGTGACAACGTCTTATAAATTGGTTTGCCGGGTGACACTTCAAGAAACTGCGTTACGCTCCGCTCACGTTATGCGCTCACAATGAGAGCGAGTGAGAGGCACGCGTCCCGCCTAAGAGCGAGAGAGACAGACATAAAAAGTGAAAGGCACGCGCCTTTCATCCTTCTTCCTACTATACGAATGAATATTCACATTAAAATTATTTTACCACTCAAAGTCGTTGTCACGTAAAACTTTCGCCCGTATACCGACTTTACAGGCAACCAATTTTTTTTCTAAATGTTAATTTTCGGTAAATTTCGACTAGTAAAATTATTAAAAAAATAGTTTTGCAGAAAACCCTTTTTAAATAAGTATAAACCATGGCAATACACCATTACATAGAAAATCGTGATCTTGACGTAGATTGAGAGAGTAAAGTAAGGCTAAACTCAAGATTTATCGTCCTTATGTAGATAAACTTCTTTTGAGATCGTTAGTTGGCCTGGGTATTTGGTTGTATGCGAATAAATAAGAACTGGACTAGATAGGTAATTGATCAAATGTTGATAAGGTCACTGCTATAGAGAAAGCGTAGCTAGCTCTAAGTCGTCTTAAGAGACGTTGCTTACTTTTATATAAATGGTGTCAAGTGATTTTCATGTTTTTTGACTTCACTATAGGACACTTCATTTTTTCATGCACTAGGCAAAAATCTTATAGCATAAGGACCTCTACAAATTTTGAATAAAGGAGAAAAGTAACATCCAGACTCAAAACAATATTTTATGAAATACTCGTTAGTATCAACCACTGTGTAACACGACTACACTACTCGTATGTAATCGTGTTAAACGGCAAGGCGACCGCTTATACCACTGCGCCATACTTCCAGTCCAGCTCAATGTTTTACTTTATATAATAACAACACAGAGATAGGTACATGTTTTAGACAAAACGTTTATTTATTATCATAACTCATACCATGTTCTATGATTAATTTCAATTGATTTTCTGTTGTGTTTTCGCATACGGAACTTGTTAATTAATAGTTATAATTTTAGACGATTACTTATAGCTAAAACACATTTACTGTAGTCCCAACCTAAATGTGGTTAATGGTGTCGTGGCCATTCCGTACATAAATCTTGTAGAAGTCATCGAAGAACTACATATTCAACAGAATGTCTGTTTTTGAATAACGTAGGTATAAGATAACCAAAATGTTCTTGGATTATTTTGCCCATTTAATGTTGCTTGATTGAGAACAATAGAAAATACATTGAAAGAAATAGTCGTTCAAAGATGTAATGAAGCTCATAATGCAGATCTTTTCTAATTGAGCTGAATTTAAGTAGAGCTACTTGACTTCACCAAACTCCAATCAGTGAACCAATAAGTAATAAGATTATCAAATAAACACAAATGTTGTTTGATAAGTTTGATGTTTCTAATACATTTTCATTATTATTCATAATTTCATATACAATAATTGTCGTGGAAACATCGGTTAGCTATACAAATATAATATGACGTTCATGTTGGTATTCAATTAGAAACATGGGTCTTGCATTTTCTTGCGTTTTGAGAGAAAACGAAAAACTCATAGTCCCGTATTTTCACTAAAGTTGTTTATAAGGCTTCGTTATGGGTACGAAGAAATTTGGAAGTATACAAATTGCAGCGTCGAAAGTAGACCACTAGAAAAATCTACAAAACTAAAGTGTTGGCATTCAAAAGAGTCCATAAAAAAAAATCACCAAATAAATTTGTATAATATAAATATCAACCAAACTTTACTACCAACCAACTGAATATTTATAGTCTGCGTATTTAACACTGAAGCGATTAATTCAAACAGTCATTAAGTATTTTATGAAAAAGTAATAAAGTACCAACTTTTGGCTACTGGCCACATTTCTGGGCTCCAAAATGCTAATGAGAAATATATTAAAAAAACAAACCAACCCGAGAATCAAAAAATTGGCTTAAATTAAACTAAACTTAATTACTGGACTAATGGAGTAGAAGATAAAACATAAAAAACTAAACTACTTCAGTTTCATATACTTTCCATATTGAAACAGTAGAAATAAAAAAAAGCTCATTCTCTCACGCAGACTCCGAAAGATATAGAAAAATTTGATAACACTAAACCAATATCAGAAGCAATATTGTATTTTACATATACTGAACTAAGTACGCGACCTATTCTTTCAATTTATTTAATCAAGATATTTCTCGAAACCAAAACGATATTTTTCGATGTATTTATATAGATTTGGTTATATAGATGACTATTTGCAGACGGGAAATATGGTTTTCGAGGCTGAGTCGATCATAATATAAACAGCTTTTAAGTAATAATTACCGGCGCTTTGTTGACATTATATTATGGTATTAGATTCCGCTTCTCCACCTGTGTGGCTACCTCGATAAATTTCTATGTGTTATTTTAGTCTATAAGCATATTACTAGTACATAGTAATAAGTATCCATTCATACGTCCATCCATTCGTACATCATTCTTTAACTTCATACGTTGATATTTGGCATGTCATTATGTCCCTTGGGGAGTGTAGAAGAGCACCAACAGAGGTGGTTTGGAAATTCCTACCCTAAATGTGTCTTTAGAGTCAAATAAATAAATAAATAATACTGACACCCAGCATCTTTCGGCTGATATGATGAATAAATGTAGTACTTACATCGATAGTGATTTCTCCTATAAATCAAGCAGAATGGAGAAAGTGTGGCGGACTCATACACTAAGATTTTGCAAAGTGAAACTACATCTCTTGGTAAAGAGTCTTTGCTTGTTCCAAAACAGTCGTATTAAACGGCAATATACAAAATATTCCCCAAATTTGAATGTAAGCTCGGTTGGCACAGTTTCGTTAATAGTGCTCCGAAAGTAAAATGCACGATGCATTGGCATCTTGCCAACGGTCTGGAGTCCACTTTCACCGAATAACAAGTAAAAATAGTCCATACCTCTAGGGGGTATTACAAGTATAAGAATTTTTGGACGGCAAAGCGAATCCCAGCTGTGCCAGTTTAAAGACCGATTTTCATAAAAGAAGAAGAAAAGTGATTTGCAAACTGGGCATATTAAATAAGTAGACATAATTTGAGATGAGATGATGTCTATTGTAACAAGGATGACGATCGTCGATTCGAAACAAACATGATAGGTGTGACAACTGGTGTGTATTTTGTACAGCCTTCAAGTTTATTGGACCATTAAAATTAACATTGTGTTTTGTTAAATATAACGGTAAGGGTGGGTACCTTTTTTTTTTCTTTTTGTGTCGGGTTGGCAAATCCTCATGGAGTCCCTCAGCCCTGGGGTAAGGGCGAAGGGGACTGTCAGACTCTTACTGACTAAAAACTAACCCGTGTTCATCATGTACCCGTGTGTCGGAGGGTCGGATATCGCCGAAGCATTCCTCGCTACCCCCCGACGGGTCTTGGCCCGTCAGATGGTCAGACGGGCTCCGAGCAAAGCCCCCTTGGCGGCGGATGAAGATCTTGGGCTCCGTCGCCAAAAAACCCAGCGGCCGCAGAGGATAGGGAGGACCGCAACGCAACACCACATCTCCTCTTCCTCAGCGGCCCCACTGCGGCGCAACAATGGTGCGCCCCAAAATGGTCGCGGGAGATAAGGTGCACGGCAACGCAACACCAACACGCCTCTCCTCCCGCGACCGCGCCCGACTGCGAGGGACAGAAGAACTGTCCCTCGCACCCGCACCAGTGCACATAGGGGTATTTGGCATTCCTAGCCGGGCGAAATTATTAGTGTGGTTTTTTCTGCTGTAAAGTAGGTAGGACTTACTAATATTTACAGACGACGATTGGGAAGGCCTTTCTCCAACAGTGAGCGTCATGGGCTGACATTATGATAAAATAAAGGAGTAATCATGATTTGGAGAAGGTTTTATTGATTAAATAATTACATAAAAAAGTGTATATAAATCTAATTCGATGAGGAAGAATGCCAGGATTCATCGTCAATTCGTCACTTTCTCCTACCTCTTCTGTTTCAGATTCCGAATCGGAATCATCTTGAGATTCTGGAGAAGGTGGCACCAACATAGCTATCGCTTTTTTTGTAAAGAAATGCATCCTGCTCTTTGGCTTTGGCCTCAGACTTGTGAGCAGTGAGTCAGAGGATAGTAGAAGGCGATTTATTACATCAGCATTGCAATCTACTCTCAAAAATTTCCTCGCAAAATTATACCTATACATCCTGAAATGTTTATTTCTGGCTTCAGCAGTGTCTTCCGATAGTATTCCTATAGGCAAGAACGCCTTTTCCATTACTGTAGCACCATGCATCAAAATTTTGTGGATAGTCGGACTCATCGGATGCCAGTCGTAGTGCGAGACATAGAGTTTTGCTGTGTTCCAACAGCAACCAGTAAATTTTTCAAGTCAACTTTATGACCGCTTGAAATTACCTCGAGAATTATTTAAAATCTGAATATCAGGTTGTAATCGATACCGGTAATTTCTGTAGCCTTCTGTGGGTCACCGAAAAATTGCCTGCTGGTGTTAACATCATTGGTATTGCTGAACCCAGCTTTCGGCACATCCACAATTAATCCAGTTTCGTTTCTAAATCTTCGTTGTATATTGACTTTTCCTTCTCTAACTGTAGCTTTGTCCGAATCTGACCTCACTTGGCATTTTTTTATCGGAAGCCTTTTAAAAGTGAACAAACAATTAAATGTTTCAAAACCGAATTCTTCTTCATTAAAGTTGTCAGACGTTAAACGGTCATTTTCGTCAAAAGTATGTAACTCTCGTTGTTGCATTTTATTGAACAGGTATTCTCTAGTTACAACTTTGTAGTTAGAACCCCCTGGTATCCCTAAAACAATAAAAAAGAAAACATCTCATAATTTGCTTGAAAATAACGGTTAATAATTTTTAGCTAACACCAGCACTAACGTGTAAGTTTTGACAAAAGTAGCAAAAAGTAGCACTCAATTCGTAAAATATCAATCATCTGACAATTTTCCTCATACGTTACAACAGAAATCGTTAGCCGGAAGCACTCGGAAGGATAACTATAATCACTTTGAAATGCAGAATTCAGAAAAAATCAGTTACAAAAATTGAGACAATGATAAATTGATTTTGAACCTTAAAAATACACGTAAAAATTAGTAAATCGTAATAAATAAAACTGTTCTTACCTGTATTATGATAATCCATAGTAGTTTTGGTTAAATAACTCACAGTAAAAATGCACCGAGGTCTCAAACACGGTACGTTTTTAATGTAGCCAATAACTGACGCGAACGCATGCGACAACGATCAAGTTCCGGTTGTTTTGTGGCTGGCTGGCGCGGGCGCAGGAACCCGGAAAGGGTCGTATTTTGATCAGTAGCTACCTGGCTCACTGACAAGTAGTCATTTTTGCTTTTGTGTTAAAATTTGTTTTTACTAATTTCGCCCGGCTAGGAATGCAAAATACCCCTATGTGCAGTGGCCGCATCCTGCGCAGGCCTCCGTCAAGCCCACACCGGGCGTCCACTCCCGGAATCTCGCTTAGGTTCACCGTGGGTGACCTGACTACGGATACTGAGCCCCCACCACGATAAGGTGGAAAGCCCACATACCTACATATCTGACGGAAAAAGCGTCGCGTGTTATTGGTTGCGTAACGCCAAAACAGACAAATATATAATAAAAAAATTCAACCTTTCATACGTAGCCAATGATGCGTTAGTGCGTCGAGCGTACAGCATCTGTTCCGTATCCGTCAACGCATTGTTGGTCGACGTCGCGCGCGCCACGCACCACGTGTATTTTGACTGACGCGTTGAACATTAAATTTTAAAATTCAATATCACACACTGCAACCGCACCGTAGACGCTGAACGCAAAAACTGACTAAACGCGTTATGTGGCAGGTCTAATTTGACGGAATAGACGCGACCGATGCAGATACGCTCGACGCATTTTACGTCAGATATGTACCGACCCTAATCTATTGCCGTTCCATGCAGTGAATAATTTAGTCGTAACACAGATTCAGCAAAATCTTTTATTTGAATACTCTCCCGCACTCAGAATAAATTTTCTTCTGTCACGGGGATCTCAACATTCAGTCAACGAACACAAAATACTCCCAGACTCGCAGTAATAATTGCGACCGTCCAAACTACTATGCCATAGGCGTAGATTAAATCCATCTAAGGAATAACGTAATTCTTTTACCAATTCAGACGCTCTCTGAGACTATTATTAGGTGAATTATTGTTAAATTATCTGATCGATTTTACTTGGATATAAAATCAGGTACTATTTATTGTCCATAAATTTGACATGAGGTAGTACAAAAAATACTTTTTCTGCCGCAAAATAATAGATACACTTAAACGCGAAAATGAAACGTTTTAGAAGTCTTTGTACAAGAAAGCTCCTTCTTCTATAATGTTGCCTAAACCACGAAGACTTGGAAAATGAAAGTGGCATATAGTGTGTTAAAAGCTGGTCCTGTTGGTCAGCTTTGTAAACGCAGATAATCACGCAATTATCATTGGGAGGTAAATTTTTATTTTTCCTTCTTTCGTTATACAGCTATCTAAACGATCAAGGGTTATCGAAATGTATATTTTAATAAGTTTACAAATCGTATACCAGAAACGAGTCATGTTCTGCATATTCTCACAACGATGCCTTTTGTCGGAAGTTGTACTGGCTAAGGTGTAGCATGGTTACTGGTTATGGTAACTCCATCATGGAATTTCTGACTAGCAGATAAAACAGAAAAATATTTTGCTCTCATTTTTAACATTTTATAAAGTCTTTAGGGCCACATCGGTTGTTTTATTTCGTGGATTAAAGAAAACTGTTAAAGCATCCGAGTTTGTTTACAACTCTTTATATAGTTAGAATACTTGTAAGATCCCTGAATCCCTCCCAAGCCACTCTGCAATGCACCTTTGAAAAGATTATTCTCAAGTATATTTAAGATTCTTGTTGAAAATGTTATAAGAATATTTTATAAACGAGATATCCAGCTTTTCTCGAAGCTTCCTGTGATTCGTAACATTTATTCCATTTATTTTGGAGCTTATAATTGTTTTCGATTGAATATTTAAAGTGGAATTGTGTCTGTTATAAAATGATTCAAGAATGCAAGTTTGGAATAAGAATTCAAAAATAGGATTTAGAAAGAGGTTCACTAGACAAGTGACGTCTAAGAGAAAGTTCAGCTATCTAACAGACTTTTTTCTTATCTAACCAGCATTTCCTGAGATCAGTGCGTTCAGTCAACCTTTTAACCATCTAGGTTGGACACGCACATGTAAATCTCTGAACTCTATGATATCCCCATACCCATTAGTGACTGCGTGAAGGACCTGGGTGTTCATATAGATAAAACATTATCCTGGGGCTCACAAATTGGTCAAGTCAGTCGCAAATTATTCGCTGCGTCTCGGACGTTGCGAAGATTGCGGAACTTTCTGCCGACTGCCACGAAGATTGCGCTCGCAAATTCTCTTCTCTTACCTATCCTTGACTATACTGATGTCAGTTATATAGATCTCATTGAGGAGCAACTTTATAAGCTTGAGCGCTTTCAAAACTTTTGTATTAGATTTATATTTGGATTACGCAAATACGATCACGTTTCTGATTTCCGCAAATTGCTCAAGTGGCTCCCAATTGGCCTTCAACGGAATACTCACATTCTTTCTTTATTTTATAAAATTCTTTTTAATTCTTCATCTCCGCCTTATTTAAAGTAACGTTTCAATGTTCTATGTGACACACATTCAAGATCGCTGAGGTCATCTGTGAATTTAATATTGGCAAGTCAAATGCATTCCACTTCTTTTTATGACAAGTCATTCACGGTGCAAGCCGTTCGCTTGTGGAATGCGTTGCCTATATCCATAAAACAGGCTCAAACGATAACTTTCTTCAAAAAGTTATTAAAAGACTACTATTTATCTATTTAATCTGTTCTATCTATTGTCAAACTCATAATTTGTTCTATCTTCCATTTCCTACACCTTTATGTATGTATTATATATTTTTATAATTATTTATGTATGTTTATGTAGTATATTTTTCAGGATTTTATGTGTGTATTTTTAACACTATGTATGTAAATATTAGTTTTATTTTTTATTGTGTTTACTGTAAATAAATTGAATAAAACACTAGTATCGCCAAACTGCCCTTTTTCCAGGCTCCTTGCTTTTCTAGTTCAACCAAAGGTTGCCTGGAAGATATTGCTTATAAGTGATAAGGCTGCCATTTGTACATTGACTTTTATTTTACAAATAAGTATAGTAAATTGTATTACTTTGGTGTACAGTAAAGATGATTTGTATTGTATTGTATTGTCGCAGGTATCCATGTGAGACGGTAATTGCTTACCATCAGGCGATTAATCTGCTCGTTTGCCGCCTAGGCCATAATAATCAAATTCTTACGCTTTCTAATATTGAGTGTACTTAGATAATAATTATTATTTAAAGACATAAAGACTGCATTTTTTCTTATTTCTGCATTTAAAGTCAAAACCCTATTCTAGATGATGATGGCTTTTCCTGGCCGAAATAAATTCAGAGTCATTGCTTTTTTTTGTCACTTCAATTTCTTTCATCTTTTCTTATTTTTTTAAAGTACAGCAATTACAATGCAGGGTATCGTCTGACGCTTTTGACTGACTCAGCCCACTAATGGCCCGCATTCAACAGCCATCGTACAGCTCAACCTTGATTGAGGGAGCCAGGACAATCTGTGTCTGTAATTTACTGATATTATTATTATAAACAGTATGTAGTAAAATATACTTACCAGTTCTGTTCTACTTTCCCTTGTTCAGGGTAAGCCACAGGAAATATTTGGTCCGACGGAAACATACATAACTCCCTGCTTACGTGCATAGGCTAGTTATATATCATCCAAACAAACACTGAACAACACTCAAAGAGTGTGTTACACGAACAAGTCATAAATAAGATGATCTCACACTTTCGTATATAAAAAGTTAATCTTCATCTTATGAATGTATATCAAATATGAAGGTATAGGATAGTAAATGTTTTAGATTGATGAATAGCTTTATTTATATCATAGTCCTGAAGGTCACGTACCTTTATTATCGAAGATATGGTCTTATTTTTCTGTTGTGTAATAGGAATGAGGCAGAGATAGTAGTGCGGAGACCATGGCTCCCACCACTTTTACGAAGTTGCAATTTATGATAGCTAGGGTTGCATTCTAATCTCTCGGCTTGAAATCCTGGTTCTGATTTCTAATCTATTCAGATTTGACAGTATATTTCTGTCACACAAATCGTCCGCTGTCTGACATGATTGCTATATTTTATGAATTAAACTAGTTTCCGTATATTGTGTGGCACTTGACAGACGACAAGTGACCGCACTGAGCTATTGCCACGGTAATGTATCTATTGCCGCTTTTCGTATACTAAATCTACGTATGAATTATGTTGAGAACAGCACAAGATTTACAGAAATCGTTCTATAGTTATGTCGTAGTCTTAGTTCTAAAGTCGCGTCGTAGTCTTTATATGTTTATGGCAGATAAATGAAATTAATGTCTATGATTTCAAAATAAATATGCCTTCTCAACTGCATTGGAGTTATTTACATGATTCCAAGACATACAGTCATACTCGATCATTTTTAACCGGCTGCAATTGCCTATGTATTTATTTGTTTGTCTGATGTATTATTTTATTTATTGTTTTGAATTAATTTGGAATCGGCCGATTTAAATGAAATTTTCTCTGGAAGAAAGATTTTTTAATGTCTACATAATTATTATAAGCTATAGTGTGCTATGTGAGCCACACAATACCCCATGAAACATAAAAATGCCAGCGCAAAAAATGCGAATACCCTATCTTAACGGATAGGACAAAAACGCTGCATTTCAGAAAGTAACTTTGGTATAACCGCGGTGAACGCCTAGTATTGCGTAATACATTGTTTTATTTCTGTGAATGAAATCCAATGACAAACAAACTTCTACAAAGCACAGGTCAGTAAGCTTTTTGTATCTGTAAGTAAAGACTATCAAATGTAACGTATGTGAAGGTGTGTACCACAAAAAATGTGTGCGTAACATCAAACAGTTCGCGCAGAGGGATATGTGTGATGACTGCTTCAAAGAACATAACAGGTCTCCACCGAGTGGCAAAGCTTCATCTACCCCTAAAATAATTATTAACCCAAGCGAAACTTCGGCCGAAACAATTTTAGAGGAGGTAAACAACAAATTGGCAGTCCTGTACAATATGGAGAAGAAGTTGGCGGAGTTTACAGAGACAGTGGATTTCTACGCAGAGATGTACCAGAACATGGCCACTTATAAAGAAGAAACTGATAAGAAAATAAAATGTCTGGAACAAAAAAATGTGTACTTAGAAAAGTATAACAAGGCTCTTGAAGAGAGGGTAGAAGAACTGGAATCAAAAGAGAAGGAAAAATGTATTGAAATACACGGAGTGGAGAATAAAGCAAACGAAAATACAATAACAGTGGTAAAGGAACTTGCAAAAATGTTGAAGCTCAGCCCAGATGATATTGAAGAAGCAGAGAGGGTAGGGAAAGAAAAAGATAATGAAACAAAAACTAGAATAATCAAGGTCAAACTGCGGTCAAAAACTGCTCGTCACAAGTAGATGGCGGCTAGGAAAGAACAAACAATCACCAATCGCAAGCTTAACCCTAATGGCAACGATAGAAAAATATATATTAACGAAGATCTCCCTAAGTACAAGCGTCAGCTGTTGTGGCTTACCAGAAACAAACTGAAGGAAAAGGGATTTCAGTACATAATTATGGGTCCAAAACTCCAACATACTCGTCAAGAAAAATAATGAAGACAAAAAAATATATAATATAAGAACGGAGAACGATTTGGATAAATTCGATTAATAATACTATTAATTCTCGGAATTCACGCACCGCAGGTGTGCGGTGCGCGTACACAAACCCTGATATATTTGCATAACATTCGATCACATAACGGAATACAGACCAGTAACTGAAGTGAATTACAATAGATACTATGACATAGAAGAGTTAAGTACAGTATGCAAAAGTAATATAAATAGAATACATATTAACATACGGTCATTAAGAAAACACTTTAATGAACTATTGGTTGTAATAGAAAGTAATGAGTATAAAATAGATATTATTATTCTTCTGAAATAAATATAAAAAAGAGGAATTACCTTTCTATTACATATCTGGATATGAAAGTCACATACTGACTAGGGAAACAAGAAGAGGAGGCGGAATTTTGGTGTACGCGAAAGATGTCCTAAGATTCACAGCTGAGAGAGTTAATACTCAAGCCATGGAAACAATACACGGTATTTACAAAATGGAAAATAACACATTGCAAATTATAGCTTTATACAGGCCACCAAATAAAAATAAATACCAATTTATTGAACAATTCAAAAACATTATGAAGATCATACCGGCTTCGGAAAATGTAATTATAATCGGAGACACAAACATAGACCTTTTAAACGAAAAACAGAACCCGACTACAGTGAACTACAAAACACCCTGTGTGGATATGGCCTCCAGTGTGCAATTCTCGGAAGCGACGTGACGCGCGAGGCGATCGTCAACGGGCGACATGAGACGGCGTGCTTAGACCACGCCTGGGTGAGAGCGAGACGGAGCGTGAGCACATCTGCCTATGTATTGGAGTTGCACATTTCGGATCACCACGCGATAGGTTTGTTTGTTGATTTTGTACGATGCGTAAACGTAAACAATAATAGTAATTACAGATGTAATAGTGTGCGCGAAGTGCTCTGTGACGACACGGTGAAACAAAAACTTAATGATTATGAATGGGAACAGCTATTAATTATAAAATGCCCTATAGTGATATATGAAACATTAGCGTCTATATTCAATTCTATATATAAGGAAAGTACCATTATTGTGCCACTATGAAATAAACGGAGCACGCAGCCGTGGGTGGATAGATACTTATATAATATGTTAAAACGTAGAGATTATTTATTTAAAGCATGGAAACAAGTACCAAAAAATATGAATAAGAGGCTAGAATACACTAAGTTTAGAAATAAAGTAAATAAGTTGGTATTTGAAGCTAAACAGAGATATAGGCAGTTAAAAATACAAAAATGCAATGGAGATTATAAAAAAATCTGGGAAAATATTAACTCGTGGCTAGGACGTTCTAAAGGTAACTTAGATAATGTTATAACAAGATATTTGGGCAAGCTAGACAGTATGTATAATATTTGCAGTAATTTTTCCAAAACATTCACAAGTGAAATACGTAATATTAAACATACTTGTAGTATAAAGTTTTTTTTTTTTTTTTTTGTGTCGGGTTGGAAAATCCTCATGGAGTCCCTCCGCCCTGGGGGAAGGGCGAAGGGGACTTTCAGACTCTTACTGACTAAAAAAATCGGGCAAGTGCGAGTCTGACTCGCGCACCGAGGGTTCCGTACGCATTTTACCTTATTTGAGGTTGGTGCTAATTACGCTAGTCTTCTAAATCTGAGGGTCTAGTACCAGTTTGCACTCAATCGTCACGGTGGACGATAGCCTAGACGACAGGAACAATTTCCATACATTTTCTAAATGCGCCCCCTAGCGGTCTCTATCGATCGCTTCTCTCCATTAGGGGCGCTTTAACAAGTACGAAAATTAACCTTAATTTTCAACTTTTTAAAATTTTCAGAATTTTTCCTTTATTTGTGCTGTAGGACCCTGCTTTTGGCCAAATTTCGTGATTCTAGTTCAACGGGAACTACCATATAGGTTTTCGACCCAAAACCTATAGGGTACTTACGGTTGACCTAGAATTGTCAATTTTTGTCAAAACCAAGGTGTTACAGCACAAGTAAAGGAAAAATTCCGAAAATTAAAAAAAGTTGAAAATTAAGGTTAATTTTGGTGCTTACAAGTTTTCGCAAAAACCTAATTTTGACCATATCTTTTTATAGGGTCGACCCAGGACCCTGATTTTTACACACCTAATAGGAACCATAGACCCCAGTATCTGGTATAAATTTCTATTTGCTAGGTCCACCCGTTCCTGAGAAAATCGGTGGTGACACACGGACAGACAGACAGACAGACAGACAGACAGACAGACAGACAGACAGACAGACAGACAGACAGACAGACGGACAAGAAAGTGATCTTATAAGGGTTCCTTTTTTACCTTGTGAGGTACGGAACCCTAAAAACCAACCCGTATTCCTCACGTACCCATATGTCGGAGGGTCGGGTATCGCTGAAGCATTCCTCGCTACCCCCCGACGGGTATTGGCCCGCCAGATGGTCAGGCGGGCCCCGAACAAAACCCCCTTGGCTTCGGATGAAGGTGTTGGGCTCCGCCGCCAAAACACTCAGCGGCCGCAGAGGATAGGGAGGACGGAACCGCAACACCGCATCTCCTCTTCCTCTGCGGCCCCACCGCAATGCAACGATGGTGCGCCTCCATTTGGTCGCGGGAGATAGGGCGCGCGGCAACGCAACACCGACACGCCTCTCCTCCCGCGACCGCACCCGACTGCGAGGGACAGAACAACTGTCCTTCGCACCCGCCCCTTTGGACGCATCCTGCGCAGGCCTCCGTCAAGCCCACGCGGAGCGTCCCCTCCTGGATCCCTCTTAGCTTCACCGCGGGTCACCAATCCACGGTTACCAGGCCCCCCCACCACGACAAGGTGGAGATCCCACGGGGGGGTAGTATAAAGTTCCTAGACAGAAACATGTATGTACAGTCGGATTAGCTACGCGAGCTACGATTAGTTAACACGTCCCGAGCACGTACGTACTACATACCCACATTAGCTGCACGGACTGTCAACTTTCAAGAAACCCGGCGAACAAATTTCAAATTTGAACGCCGAACGGTCGCAGCTGCCGCGTCCTTGTGACATGCCTCGTCGACCAAGCCCTTTTAAGGGCTCTGGCGACGACCAACGTGAATCTGAAGACGAAGAAGATGACAACTTACCACCGGTGTCCATCCAGGCGCCGCGTTCACCGTCAGGTCACCAAAAAGCCGCCGCCGTCACCACAAAAACACAGAGCAAACAAGTGAGTACTCACACTACACATTTGTCTCGCACTGCCGGCGCCCCAGCGCCAGCCTCCGCCGCACGCCCCGCAACAGCCTCCCGTGCGTCTACCAATCCGCAAGCGAGATTGTCTCCGCGGAATGAAGTTCGCGCGGGCCGCGACACGGTCCGCGCCTCGCATCAGTCGCATCTCCAGTCGACCGCGAGCGCCGCCGCCATGCGCGCGCCTACGAACCCGCCGCCGCGCGCCCGCGCCGCGCCACGCCCTGCCCACACAGTGGACAACGCATCACCGACGCGCACGTCCGCCGCGCGTGATCGTGCCCTCGAGCAGGCCGCAGAGTCCCCTCGGGTCGCCGCTAAGGACTCGCCCGCTCCGCGTTCCGCGTGTTCGTCGCGAACCGGCTCGGAAACCTCGCTAGCCTCCGCTAACTCGTCTATAAACGATAAGGCGGACTTAGTGCTACACATAAAGCGTCGCCGCCATACTATGTGTGCGTCGGCGAACTTACAACGTTCTAGTTCGTCGCCGGCGCTTGTGAAAATGGACGTAGACGCCACACCAGAGGCGGCACGCCCTGTGCCCACGCGACGCCAACGCAGTCCCGACGAGGACGACGCCGAGGAGCCGAAGCGCCCACGCGCCGACGACGCCGGAAAAAACGTGAGTACCTCACAAATTTTTATAAGTGAGAGTGAAAAAATTCCGGCGTCTAAACCGTTATACACGGACGTCGCACGATCGCCGCCAAAGTCGCGCCGCGTGCCTACCGCCGCGCCCGCGTCGACCGCTGCGCCCGCGAGCGCTCGCACCGCCGCCGCGCACCCCGAGGCTGCGCCCGCGCCGCCGCTCGCTGCTGGCGTGTCCGGCCACAGCAACGCGCGCCCCGCGGCCGCGCTCGCGCACCGTGCTTCCGCGCCCGGCGCCGCCGCCGGCACGCACGCCGCCGTCAACACCGCCGACCCGGCTGTTCCAGAGAAGAAGAAGCCGCGATTCCCTCCGGTGATCGTTGAGCATCTACCGAACTGGGCTTACCACATGCGGGAGCTCAAGGGACAGCTCGGCAGAGCCGCCAACGGCCGCGCCTTCGGCAAGGGGCTCCGCTTCACGCCGAAAGACGAAGACGAGTACCGCCTACTACAGCGGTACTTTACAGAGCTCGAGAAGACGGACCGCATATCGTGGTTTTGCTACTCGTTCCCCGCAGAACGCAGCCTCAAGGTAGCAATCCGAGGCTTGCCCAGCAACGCGACACCGGAGGAGGTCGAAGACGAACTCCGCGAGCTGGGGTACGACCCGGAATACGTGCGCACTATCCGGGCTCGACGCGACCGGCCGGGGTGTATACTCCTGGCATTCATCCGGCGCAACAAGGACACTACGCCGGGGATCTTTGGCGTTACCGAGATGCTCGGTATACCCGGCGTACGCATTGAATTATGGCGCGGCAAGCGGAGGCCGGCACAATGCCACCGCTGCCAAAAGTTTAGGCACTCTAGCCACAATTGTCACCGCACACTGGCGTGCGTAAAGTGCGGTGAAGAGCACACGGCTAGAGACTGCCCGCGCCCCAAAGAAGAGCCAGCGACATGCGCCAACTGCGGGGGCGAACACCCCGCAAACCATGTCAACTGTCCCGTGTTCAAGCGCGAAGCACGCAACAGAAAGGCCGGGACAGTTGCCATTACCGGCGAGCCGCGCCAAGGGCCGGCACCGGTGAACGCGCAACCCCAAGGAGAGGCCGCACAGGGGACTACACTGATGGCGAAGGCGAACGACCCCCCAGCTCGTGGAACAGCCGGCAAGAAGAGAGGGTGGAGGAACCGTGCCCGCGGTAGGCGAGGCGCACCCGCCTCTGAGACACCCGCACCCGCAACCACACCCGCACCCGCACCTACCGTGGACAAACCACCCAAACAAAAGGGCGGCCCCGGGAAGGCCCCAAAAACCCCCGCTGAAGCACCCCAGCCGGCAACTCACACAGTCGCCGCCCCCGCGAGTACAACCGCGCCCCAGGGAAGAAAGGGGAAGAAGGCGAAGGCCCCGCACGGCAGCGAAGGCACCAAGAGCTCCGGCACCGTTCAGGCCGCCGTCGCGGTACTGCAGCAAGTGCTCACTGCCATGAGCGAAGGCCGCGACAAGCAGACGATCGTGGGCATCATCCTCAAGGGCCTGGCGGACCTTGTTCTTCAGAATGAACAGTAAGCCCTTGAGGATCGTACACTGGAATGCCCGCGGCCTGAACAGGAAGGCCGCCCTACTCCGCCCTCTACTGCAGGAACAGGACATTGACGTGGCGCTTATAAACGAGACGCACCTGGGACCTGCAGACCAACCACGATTCCCAGGTTTCCTCGTTTATCGGAGGGACGAAATCTCACCCGAGGGAAGGAGCTACCGCGGACTGGCAGTGCTGATCAAGCGACGAGTCGTACACCAGCCGCTACCTACACCGAACTTTAACACCGTCTACACGCTGGGTGTCGAAGTGCACCTAGGCGGTGCCAATTTACATCTCCACGCCGCTTACAAGCCGCCCGCTACAACGCCAGACGTCGCTGAGCTGCGGTCACTCTTGAGCGTGCCGCACCCTGTCATCATAGCGGGCGACTTAAACTGTAAGCACCCAGCGTGGAACTCGTCGAACACAAACCACGCTGGTGTACGACTATTTAAAGACGCCGAGTCATACGAGTACGTGGTCGCGGGACCGGAGGTACCCACACACTACCCGGACGACCCTACACGGATACCCGACGTACTCGACATCATTATACACAACGAGACGCACTGCCAGATACAGCAAGAAGTACTCGACGACGAGCTGTTGTCGGATCACCAACCTGTACTCGTCGTCGTACAGCAGCAGCCTACGCGGATTGTCCCTCCAGCGCCACGTTACAAACCGGACTGGACCAAATTCGCAGAAACGATTGAGACCACCACACCAACTCGCCCTATTAACTCCGCGGCCGACGTCGAGACGCTTGCAGCGGAGATCACCGACGCTATTAAAGGCGCCCTTGTGACTGCCACGACCCCCACCACCCAGAGGAGACTCACTCCTCTGCCGGCACGCATTCTACGTATGATCGCAGACAAGAGGCGCCTTCGAAGGCAGTGGCAAAGCTCCCGTTGCCCCACGCTGAAAGCCAAACTAAACCGGCTCGCGGAGAGAGTGAAGGACGAGTTGAGGACCTACACCACCGAGAGCTGGGAGCGCTTTATCGACGACACCAGCGACGACTGGCCGTCACTACACCGGCTATGTCGTCGCCTCACTAACACCCCAGCTCCGGTGCGCCCGCTGCTACACGCCGACGGGACGCCGAGGTACAAAGCAGCAGACCGCGCGGCCATACTCGCTGGACATTTGGAGAGCGTGTTCGCGCCGAACCCAACTGCTGACACGGAACACACCGCAGCAGTCGAGAAACACCTTCGAGACTACTTCGCCACGCCGATAGCTCCCGAAGAGGACCCTATCTACTCCCGAAGAGGACCCTATCTACATATTCTCCCCTGGCATGGTGCAGCGTGCCATTCGGCAGACCCAGCCCCGGAAGGACCCTGGGGCGGATGGGATACCGAACGCAGCGCTGCGCCGCCTGCCAAACCGTACCGTGGCAGCGCTGGCGCGCCTGTTTACGGGGATCGTCCGCACAGGCGTCTTCCCCACCTGTTGGAAAGAGGGCCGGATAATCATGCTGCCCAAGCCAGGCAAGAACACCATGAAGCCTGAGAGCTATCGGCCGATCACCTTGCTGCCCACCATCTCGAAGGTGTTCGAAAAGCTCCTGCTGCGGCACCTCACACCGCACATCACGCCCAGACCTGAGCAGTTCGGGTTCCGCGCCGAACACTCAACCACACTGCAACTGTCGAGGGTACTGCACCGGATAGAGGCGGCGCGTAACAAACGCGAGCACGCCGTGGCAGTATTCCTCGACATGGAAAAGGCATTTGACCGAGTATGGCATTCCGGTCTGCTCTACAAGCTCTCCACCTCCACAGCGCCCCGTCGCGCCGTCAAGACGGTCCAATCGTTTCTGCACAACAGGACATTCAGAGTGGCAGTGGAACAGGAGATATCCGAGCTCCACACCATCTCCGCCGGAGTCCCGCAGGGCTCCTGTCTCTCGCCTGTGCTCTACACACGCTTCACCGACGACATCCCCGTCGCCGAGGGCATCGAACTGGCCCTGTACGCTGATGACGCGGCGTACATCAAGATGCAGCGCACCCTCGACCTCCTACCCCGCTGGCTATCGCAATGGCGACTGTCGGTGAACGTGGGTAAGTCACAGGCGATTCTATTTAGCTCCAAACGAGACCATCCACTGCCACTCCAACTACAGGACGGGTTCATCCCGTGGACGAGGACGGTGAAGTACCTGGGGGTCACTCTCGACCGCCTACTCACCCTTGAGTCGCACGTCCGCCAAGTTGTCGCGCAGGTCCGCACTACGAGAGCGCTATTGCGTCCAGTGCTCCGCTCTAGACTCCCGCTACGCGTCAAGCTGGGGGTGTACAAAACGTATGTACGCTCCCGGCTCACCTACGCCACCCCCGCCTGGTTCGCGCTTACGAGCGAAACGAACAAGGCCCGCCTCCGCGCGCAGCAATCACTCACGCTGCGCGCCATCGTAGGTGCCCCCCGCACCGTACGTAACGCCGTGATCCAGCGGGACACGCGAATAGAGAGCCTGGACGCCTACATCCGCCGTCTGTCCGTGGGGATGTTTGAGCGAGCCGACGCCTCGGCCTGGGACCACGTCCGGGACCTGGCCCCCTGGCACGCTCGCCCCCCGGACAAGAAGAAGCTGCCGCGAGACCTGCTCATCACCACCGACGACTCCGAGGACACTACGGTCACCCCCAGGTAACCGCCACCTCTAACCGGTTAGAACCCACTCTTCCCCACTGTTGCAGGTGACCGCCCCTTTCCGCGCGACATCTGTGCGTATGACACGCATACGTGCATCATGCGCGCGCTCGGGCGACCACCGCAACAGCGGCCGCCTACACTACACCACACACAAGACATAGACGCCTACACCACCACCATCAACACTGACATACTTCACAGAGGCCGCACGTAAGCCGCCGTCCGCGTCGCTGGCTACACGGAGCTGGGCCTCCCCCGGTTCGCCGGGGGTCTCACCTGGCTCGTGCCCGGACGGCGTGAAGTGTGCACGGCCCTGTGAATAACACAACTCATTGACGACGACACTGTAGGGCATACAGCCCGCCCCAACTACCTGCCCTTTATTGAAGGGGCAGCGACCAGAGACCGCTGGAGAAGGGCACAGGCCCTGTACCAGCCTCCGCCAACCCTCTAGGGGGTTGCGTGAAGACCCGACTGTAGTGTATGTACAGTCCAGTCCAGTCAGTTTTAGATACATTAGGGTTAACTCAAGAGATATTGTAAAAATAATTAACACATTATCAAACGATAAATCACCGGGGATGGACGGAATTAGAGCTAAAGATATCAAATACATAAAGAAAACTTTAAGCCCTATTATAGCTAATTTTGTAAATATGTGTAT
Organism: Euclidia mi; assembly: GCA_944739405.2. Classification (NCBI taxonomy): domain Eukaryota; kingdom Metazoa; phylum Arthropoda; class Insecta; order Lepidoptera; family Erebidae; genus Euclidia; species Euclidia mi. Next base: position 30,298,119 of record OX123195.2, read on the forward strand.
TTGTCAATCTATTTACCCGGATCAATTGAAAGAAGCAATAATACGACCAATATATAAATCAGGATATCATTTAGAATTTGTTAATTACAGACCTATTGCAATACTCTCCATTATAGATAAAATAAGTAGGTTCTTGGCCAGATAAGTAGGTTCTTAGAGTTTCACAACATACTATCTGATGCGCAACATGGTTTTAGAAAGGGGCGAAGTACGGTTACGGCACTGACTCGGTTTGCAGACTATGTCAATGAGAGCCTCAATTTAGGTAAACAGGTGTTAGCATTATACATCGACTATAAAAAAGCCTTCGATACCCTGGATCATGATGTGCTGCTGAAGGCGATGAAAGAGTGCGGTATCCGCGTTCCCACGAACACATGGTTAAAAAACTACCTCACCAACAGAAAAATACGCACGAAAGTCAATGGAGTCATGGGAGAAGAGGCTCTTGTTGATCAAGGTGTGCCGACCGGCTCGGTGTTTGGGCCCGTGGGGTATATAATGCATGTAAATAGTGTTGCTAACGTTATAAATAGTTGCCAAGTATTCATGTATGCCGATGACATGTGTCTCCTGTGCGCCTCTAAAGATCTATCACAGGCTCAATTAAATATGCAGAGCGATTTTGAGAATATTACACAGTGGGCACACGACAACGGAATTATTTTAAACCTAAATAAAACTAAGTACATGCACATATACTCACCTAATAATCACAAAGCCAGAGTCATGAGTAAGGATCAGTTAAAAATAGTAGGAAACACATATGATTGTTTACACAATAACAAAACAAACTGTAAGTGCTCAGAAATAGAATCTGTAAAAATGTATACATACCTAGGATTAAAAATAGATGAAAACTTCAACTGGAAACCTCATATTAATGACGTAGGCAATAGATTAAGATCTGTAGTGAGTACATTTTACCAGCTTAAACCAGTCATCAATAAACAAACGTTATTGATAGTTTACTATGCCCTTGCTGATTCTTTACAAAGCTGCGGTCCAAGTATATACGGACGCACCTTTCCATCATACATAAAGGAGATTAAAAATATACAAACAAGATTGCTTAAGTATTTAGTAAGTAAGAAAGTTAAAGATATGTGCAATAAAGAGTATGAACAATTGTATAATGTATGTAAGATATTACCTATAGATTTAAAAGTTAACTTCTTAATATCCCTAGAGAACTATTATAATGACAAATTTTAAAAATAGAATATAAAACTGTAACAATACTAGAAGTGCAAGGGAAAGTAAATTGGTGTAACCAAAGCCTAAAACCTATTACGGAGAGAGAATGACTGAATATCTAGTCCCAAAAATATTTAATGGAATAAATATATTAAGAGAAGAACCAAAATATAGCAAGTATGTGTTAAAAAATAAGCTTAGGGATTTATTGCTCGGTGAAGGAGACCTCGCGATTGCTGAGGCTCACCAAAACCATCGAGCAGTCTATTTCTAAATTTCAAAGCTCCATATTCATATTATCTTTAAGTTAGAATCTATGTTTTTATTTCATTTCTTTGTTGTTTTCTTTTTTTACTATAATATTATGTTACATGTTATGTGGTATTCGTATTTATAAGTAGATAATAAGAGCGTATCTCGCCAACAAGCGAATGAGCTTAGCGAGTAAAATTAATATTGTTAAATATGTACAATACCATTTATATATAAATAAAAAATAAAAATGGTGTATCAAAAAACTTTCTATCAACCAACTTCTTTAATGTGAAGTGAGTGTTTATAATCGGCTTTATTTCTTGTAACGAACAATACACGGAAGTAATTAAATTTGTTTTAGATCGTTTAATTTCCTAAGTATTTTCGATGTATTGTGAAAATTACAGATTCCAAGAAAAGTACTCGGTAAGAGTATTTTTGCGAATAATGTTTAAATTGTTTGGTGATGAGAATAATTGGAGAGAAATCGTAAACTTTGTGACAGATATGGAACCATTTATTGACGATTTTGTAGGAATTGTTCAACACCAACACTCATTAGAACGACTCTAAGGTTTAGTGGCAGCGAAGCGGATACTTATTGCTAAGACATTAACGATACCCTAGTGGAGATACCAACGTACTACCATGCAGAGGGTATCGCCTGCCCCGTGCCTTGGAGATCACGTTAAGCCGTTGGTCCCGGCTGCCATGGAGATTTTTGACGGTCGTAATAGGGCGTCAGTTCTTATGATGAAACTGACACTAGTCTAAACCATGGAATATAGCTATCTCTTTGGGTTGCGGAGGTCACACAGGCAGTCGCTCCGTGGAAAAGCGAATATTTAGTAAAATCCGGTTAGACTAGAAAGCAGACTCCGAGCTATGATTTACACTAGCACCATCAGTTCATTTAGAGTTACTGCTCGTTACGACTGCCACAGACCTTCATGACAGCAGGGACGTACGGCACAACTTGCTCTCCAAGGCACGGGGCAAAGGACCAATAGTAAAACAAATACACGCTGTCATTGTTGTTGGCAACACCAACATTAAGTTTATATTTTTTACGTGTGTCAACTTGGTTGGATTTGTCTTCCTTTTTTGTTCTGGTGTCTTACGCGATGTTGCTTGTCTTCTTGTGTGCTTAAAATACAACAATTATTGTGACAGTGCAAAAGTGGTTTTATTGTTATTGTTACTCAAAGAACTAGCCTACAGTCCACTAGGAACATCCACTCCAGGATTGACCCGTGTAGTTATTTACATGTTGGTCCTTCGAGCCGGATAGAGTAGCAATTTTGCGTGAGCGCAACGATCCGTCGCCACACTTCTGTCGCAATACGAGAATTACGAGATTCTATTCAAGCATCACAAGGCGGACAATCTTCTAAAGGAATTCTTCGATGAAGACGATAAATGCCACGATTGGCATTTTCCCCTGGAAGATCGACCTGCTGCAATATTCATAATACAAAAATTTCACGTCAAGAGTGCGCCATTTTATTTTACATCGTGTTCGTCTCAACCAATTCCGTTCAACATTTCAAACTTCCTGCAACAAACATTGGCCAATAGAAGGCTGCCGCAACCTACGCCGTGATCGCGTCACCTTGAACGGGCCAATCAAATTTGTTCCTGCGTTCCTGCGTCAGCGCCAAACATATCGCGCCTGCGCTGTGGCGCCAAGCCTGCCGTTTACCGCGCCAGCCGCCCGCCATTTTGTCATCTTACTTTGCGTCGTATAACCTGGTGTCTTATTTTGTGGTATTCGCTGTCTGTTGGCATTTAATTAGCCTTGTGGGTTATAGTTTGTTATAATTATTTTATATTTTTGTGTATTTGTAGTTTTAAACCACTTAACCGTGCATATTTCAACACGATGTCTGACGACGAAAAAGGTAATAATGAAAATATTTTTGTATTAAAAAATAAGAAGAGAGGTGTTCAAAGCTGTTTAACTAGAATACACAATGAAGTAGAAAGCTTGTTACCAACCACGACTTCTAAAACTTTTCTTTAAGTGAAAGAGGAACGTCTGCGATCGCTGTTTTTCACTTACGAAAACTTACTTTTTCAAATTATGGCTTTAGACCCCTCTTTAGAAGATGATGGCAAGGTTGAAGAACGATATACTCAAACTCTTATAAAATAAAACAGCCACTGGTCAAGCTTGATACTCAGAATATTCCCTCTAGTGATATTTCAAATACTAAAGCATCTGTTCATACAAAATTACCATAAATGAACGTACCATCCTTTACTGGAAAGTATTCTGAGTATAAAACCTTTATTGGTCTGTTTAATTCTCTCATCAATAACAACAGTAGTTTAGAAAATATTCAAAAATTGTATTATCTTAGAAGTTTTCTACAAGATGAACCATTAGACTTAATTAAAAACTTACCTTTACTTGATTCTAGTTATGATGAAAGTTTACAAATACTAGATAAAAGGTACAATAATGTTTTTTTAATCAAAAACGAGCATATAAATATATTATTAGACATTCCACCCATAACTAGATCAACGGCATCAATCCTTAGGCAATTTGTCTCCAATGTAAAGCAACAATTAGCTTCATTGCGAAACCTTGATGTAAATGTAGACAAGTGTCCTATAATATTAACAGTATTATTGCGAAAGCTTGACGTTTGGGTAGTCGGGAATTCCAAATTATGTCTAGTCATTACAAAAAAGAGCCCACTTTATCTAATTTGGTCACTTTTCTAGACGAACGAGCTGTTGCTCTAGAGAATGCAACTGGAGGAAAGTCTAATACAATGCAGAACACAAAGGTAATGATGCACTCCATCAAGGAACCCCCAATTGCTATGAAGGTTGTCGAGGATCGTGCCATTCCTGCCACAAGAACTTTCAACAAGTCTGCCTGTCCATTATGTAAGTCTTTAACACATAAACTTTTTAATTGTGTCAAATTTGAATTAATGCCTCCCTCAGAGCGACTTCAATTTGTTACTGAGCAAAAATTATGTAAAATATGCCTCAATAAACATGCCAATACATGTAGGTATCATTTTAAGTGTTCTTCATGCAGAGATCGACATAACAGTCTCATACATGTTGATAAAACACAAACTTCTGTTTCATTTTTATCAGAAACAGCGAGCACTCAAGTACTTTTGCCAACGGCACAAATTAAAACTTTTGCTAGTGATGGTACAGAAGTACACATTAAAGCTTTACTAGACAGTGGCTCTCAGATGTCATTTGTCACAAAAGACTTGGTTAATTTATTAAAATTAAACCCACAAGCAACCAACTCTAAAGTTTTAGGTATTGGGAACAACATCAATGATTTAAAGGCATATGTCCCAATACAATTGCATTCCCTAGTAAAAAATTACAGTATTAATGTTTCATGTTTTATTATTGATAAAATTACTACAAGATTGCCGCAGAGAAAAAAAGACATGTCAAAAATTGTATTGCCTGCCAATATCAGCCTTGCTGATAAAGATTTTTACAAGCCAAGTGACATACACATATTAATTGGTGCCGATGTGTTCTTCCAGCTGCTGACCCATGAGCCAGCTGCCCCAGTAAGGTCTGCATTGCCAACACCTGCACAAGGAGAACCTGTCACTTCACTCTTACAGCACCACACAGATTCTGCACCCTTGCCTTTAAATACTCACTTTGGCCATGTAATAGGAGGTAACCTGCCTTATATTTTCACATCTAACTCAGTCACATTACTTTGCAATAGCTGTGATACAGAGCTTCATAATGACATTGCCAATCTTTGGAAAACAGAAAGTGTACCTGAATTATTTCCTGAGAAAATAGCTGAACATGACACTTGCGAACAAATCTTTCAAAACTCAGTTCAGTTAAAAAATAAGCAATTTACAGTAGATTTGCCTCTAAAATTACCTCTTTGTTCTATAAATGAAACATTAGGAAATTCATTTGATTTAGCTTTGAAAAGATTTCATAACTTAGAAAAGTCAGGCCATTGTCTTGGGCAGCCAAGGCTTATTAAGAAAATTAGACACAACCTGTGTTCCAACCATAACATACAACGGCACGGGCATAGATTGGTATCCTGTTGTTAAAAATCTAGGGCTGCATATGGATGCCACACTTAATTGGCGAACTCAAGTGACCCAGGTGAGTCAAAAGGTCACCGGCACCCTACGGACTCTCTACCGCCTCAAGAACTTGCTCCCATCCAAGACCAAGACAATGCTTGTGCAGACTTTGATATTCCCGTTAATCGACTATGGTGATGTATGCTACTATGACCTGAATGCAGACCTTCTCAACAAACTCGACCGTCTTCTCAATAACTGCATTCGATTCGTTTTCAATCTTCGCAAGTATGACCATGTGTCTGCTTACCGTTCCCAATTGAAATGGCTTCCTATTCGTCATCATCGCAGTTTGCGTGCTCTCACTACCCTTTTTTTCATTCTTATGTCTCCTTCATCCCCAAATTATTTAACTTGTCATTTTCAATATCTGTGTTCCAACCATGACCGCAGTTTGCGATCGTCTAATAATCTTCTTCTTACTATCCCTTCTCATAACACATCTGTTATTCACTCTTCCTTTCCCGTTCAGTCCATTCTCCTCTGGAATGCCCTCCCTCTAGAAATCAGGACGTGCAAAACGAAGTACAAATTTAAGGCTAAGGTAAAGGAGCTTTTGTTGGCAAGACCAGCGGATGTGTCATAGGATCTGTATCTTCATTTCGTTTTGTATTTGCGTATGGCTTTACGTATTCTTCCTTTAGTTCTTATATGTATATATTATTTATTTCATATATATCGTATTTAGGTAGTATAATTATATGTTTATATATTTATGTAAGTATATATGTATGTATATTGTATGCATGTATATTTATTTAAGAATTATATTATATTATTTAATACACCTACTACGTTTCTCAGCACCGCTCAAAGGTAGACTGGCGGATAATGCCCAAGGCATTAAGTCAACCTGTACACAGTTTAGTGTATAAATTAAATAAATAAATAAATAAAATAGATTACATAAAGATTCAAGTTTACTAAAACTTTACAGTGATTTTGTACATGATTACTTAAGACTTTGCCATGGTTCTAAAGTAGATATTAACCAGTATCAGTTTGATAATGATCCACTTTATTTTTTGCCACACCACCCTGTTGTCAGGATGGACAAAAAAACCACAAAATGCAGAATGGTCTTTGATGGTTCGATGAAAACAAACAAAAAGGTATCATTAAATGACTTGTTACTCAATGGTCCTGTGGTTCAGAACGAATTATTTGATATTTTAATTTTATCTAGAATAGATAAATATATTTTTGTAACTGACATAAAACACATGTTTCGAGCTATTAGTTTAGATAAAAAATATCGCTCCTTACAAAATATTCTATGGAGAGACTCTCCTGATCAAAGTGTAGAATGTATTCAGTTAAATACTGTTACATATGGACTCAAGTCTAGTTCATATTTGGCCACTCGTTGTCTAGTAGAACTGGCTGAACGATATGGTCAACAATTTCCAATGGCTGCCTTCATTTTAAAACACCAGACATATGTCGATGATGTATTAGGAACGGCCAACTCTCTTGAATCCTTAATAGAGGTAAAAGAGCAAATATGTCAACTTTTAAGCCTAGGAGGCTTTGAGCTACATAAATGGTCTTCAAACATTGTTGAAGTCCTACAAGATATTCCTAAAGAGAGGCAATATTTTGATAATATTGAACTACTTAAAGATAACTTGTCTTTGAAAACGTTAGGTCTCAATTATAATGTTAAAGCAGACACTCTAATCCTTGCTTCTCCTACTCCTCAAAACAAAGTTCCTGAAACTAATCGCGAAATTCTCAGCTTCATAAGTAAGTTTTTTGACCCCTTAGGTCTTGCTGGGCCTATTATTGTTTGTGCTAAGGTTATAATGCAGAAACTATGGCAAGCTCGCATTGCCTGGGACTCAATGCTTGATCAGGACTTGAAAAACGTGTGGCTTGAATTTTATAATAGCTTAATTCATATGAATACAATTATTATCGACGGTTGTGTCAGCATGAGCAATGCAGTGTGTATGCAATTAATTGGGTTTGCAGATGCATCACTTTCCACTGGGTATGGATGTTGCATTTATCTTAGAGTGACTGACTCTGCTGGTTGTGTAAAGATTTCGCTGCTTTGTTCTAAATCCAGAATTAATCCTTTAAATCAAAGCCTCACAGTACCCAGGCTAGAATTGAATGCTGCATTATTGCTTTCAAAGCTAGCTGCAAAAGTTCACAAAACATTATCAGTAAAAGTTCATATAGACAGTGTTATTTTATACTCAGACTCACAAATTGTTTTGGCATGGATTGCCACAGACATAATAAAACTAAACACATATGTTGCTAACAGAGTAAAACAAATAACTCAAAACACTATAGGTTATACTTGGTTATACACAAACTCAGAACAAAATCCTGCAGATTGCTTAAGCAGAGGAGTGCTTCCACACAACCTAGAACTACATAGTCTTTGGTGGTGTTCCTGACTTCCTTCATGACAGTAAGTACAACATTTTTTCCACTGCACCTCCAGATCCATGCTATTTGAAGCTTCCAGAGATCAAAGATGAAGTGGCTCATGCAATGGTTTGTACTTCTAACACACAACCTATTTTAAATCTAGATTTTTTAAACGCATTTTCTGAACTACACAAAATGCAAAGAATTCTTGCCTACATACTTAGATTTTGTAACAATGTTCGTAAGAAATATAATGAAAATAAAGAAAATTTTATAACATGTACTGAACTTGAAGACTCATTACTGTTAATAATTAAGTATGAGCAACAAACATTTATGAAAGATGTTATTCATTCTTTAAAATGTAAACAAAGAATAAGTTATTATAGCTATAATTCTTTATGTCCATTTTTGGATGACAAGGGTTTGGTGAGAGTAGGAGGCCGCCTTCAAAATGCAAATGTGCCATATTCACAGAAACATCCTCTCATTCTTCCTAAAGGTTCTCGCGTTATAGAATTAATTGTCAAATCCGAACATGTAAAGAACTTTCATGCAGGCCCTAGATTAGTGTTGTCTATTATTAATCAAAACTATTGGATAATAAATGCAATGAGAGAGATTAAGAAGGTTATTCATAGATGTATAATATGTTGGAAACTTAAAAAACATGTATCTGAACAATTAATGGGTAGTCTACCTACAGATAGAGTAAATGTATGTCGCCCTTTTAAAAAAATTGGCATTGATTTTGCTGGACCAATTTACATTGCGTAAAACAATCTACATTGCGTAGGTCAATTATAGGAAAGGGTTATGTGTTAGTTATTGTTTGTTTTGTTACCAAAGCAGTACATTTGGAATTGTGCTCTGATTTGAAAACTAGTACATTTCTCGCATCTCTCAAACGTTTTATTTCACGGAGGGGACGCCCCACCGAAATATATTGTGATAACGCATCTACATTTAAATGTGCTAATACAGAATTACATAATTTGTATAAATTGCAGACATCCAGAGAGCATCAAACACAAGTACAGTCATTTAGTGCTGAAAAAGGCATACATACATACATATACTCACGCCTTTTTCCCGTCGGGGTAGGCAGAGACAACAGAACGCCACTTGCTCCTATCCTTACAAACCTCACGCGCTTCCTCTACACTCATTACTCTTTTCATACATGCTCGCCGGTTGCGGGTACTAAGGACCTTTCCGTTTCTTAGGATGTCTCCAATTTGGTCGAAGAATGTCCGCCGAGGTCTGCCGCGACTGACTTGCCCACACACATTTGCCTTATATATCTGATTCGTCATTCTTTCTTCACTCATTCGCTCCACGTGTCCAAACCACCTAAGCATTCCTTTCTCAATCCTTGTCACCACATCTTCTTTCAGTCCACTGCTCTTTCGTATATTCTGAAAAAGGCATTACTTTCCATTTTATTCCTTGCTATTCGCCTGTGTTTGCTGGGCTTTGGGAAGCAGCGGTAAAAAGTACCAAATTCTTATTAAAAAGATCTGTTCAAAGAGCAATTATTACTTACGAGCAATTGTCAACTGTCTTATGTGAAATAGAAGCAGTACTGAATAGCAGACCGCTTATACCAATGTCAAATGATGTTAACGATTTTTCATATTTATCTCCTGGTCACTTTATTATTGGAACTACTTTAAACTCATATCCACAATAGATTAAAATTCTGGGAAATTTGTAACAGTATGAAACAATCATTTTGGAAGACATGGAGTAATCAATACTTGAATACTTTACAATGTAGACCTAAGTGGAGAAATGTATTACCTAATTTAAAAATTGGTTCTTTAGTTATTCTTAAAGAAGACAATACTCAGCCCATGTATTGGCCAATGGCCAGAGTTGTTAATGTTTTTCCTGGCACAGATAATTTAGTTAGGGCAGTAGAAGTCAAAACTGCTACTGGAAGTGTACACAAACGTTCTGTTACTAAAGTCTGTTTGCTACCAATTGACTGTAATTAGTTTTACAATATAATTATTAATTTTTCTATGATTTAAAAATGTTTATTGTGTTAGAACATTGTAAACCAGTATCAAGTTAGTATATACACTGTAGTGTATTACAGATTCTTGCTCATAGATAGATGGCTCTCTTTTAAAAACTGATTAATTACTGTGAAAATTTATGTAACTATTCATAATTTGTAACTTGTATCCATTCTCTCTGAGCCGGAGCATGTTGGCAACACCAACATTAAGTTTATATTTTTTACGTGTGTCAACTTGGTTGGATTTGTCTTCCTTTTTTGTTCTGGTGTCTTACGCGATGTTGCTTGTCTTCTTGTGTGCTTAAAATACAACAATTATTGTGACAGTGCAAAAGTGGTTTTATTGTTATTGTTACTCAAAGAACTAGCCTACAGTCCACTAGGAACATCCACTCCAGGATTGACCCGTGTAGTTATTTACAATTGCATAACTATTAAACATATTATGATCAAATTTGTTGCCAAATATGGAAAACAGGTTCACGTTTGATCTTGGAACGACTAATGGTTCGGATGCTGCACATGAAATTTTCATATAATTGGTAAATATGTGAAAAATATTAAAGCTCTCACGTCGTGAGATACCTAAATGTGAGGTAAAGGCATACTTAACCACCATGGCAGCAAAAATACCTTAACGCAAGCTTTCTTCCATTATTTCCTTATAAATAATTTAAAAAACTTTACTTAAACCCAATACAAACGTCAACATAAGAGGAAAAATACGAATTACCCAGAAAATGTGATTTGCTAGATGTATAACCAAAACATATTTTCGTTCGAAATGGGTCGTGATTGGGTATCCGGTCGGCAACAGGCATAACTGTCCGTAAAACTGGGCCCTTAATGAAATTGCTCCGGATATCTTACAGCTTGCCAATTTGTTATAAGGTGTTGCCTTACATGCGTTTGTATCAAAATAATGTTTGTGTGGTCGCATAAATACCCAGGCAATATTTCTATTTAATAGGCTTTTTGAAAGGATTAAATCAGATTCTGAACTACAAGGAGCCTGCAATGCACAAAAGTCAGAACTTTATCCGATTCTGAATTATTTCCGAAGATTATGCGCATGTTTGATATAACAATAATAATAACATATACATACCTTTACGCCTTTTATCCCCGAAGGGGTAGGCAGAGGTGCATTACACACCCACACTTCGCCAGATATGTTTCGGTCCCAATGTAATAGGGGGCGAGCCTATTGCCATCTACCGGGCACATTGTTACAATAATAATTATGTTTGTATTACACTACGATTGTCTAATTTGTTTGATGCGCAGTAATTAGTCACTGAGTGAATAATTGCTATACGACTGTATATCTGTCTGTATCATGTCGTTTTAATTCATGTTATTTTTATATCTTATCAGCAGTACCTACAGACTGAAAATCTATCTAGCTATTCAAGTGTTCACTGATATACACAAGTACAAAAGATTTTATCATCATAATCATCAGCCAGCCATAGTCCACAGCTGTATATAGGCCTCTCTAATAGCACGCCTCTGCTCTCTGAATGATGGCTTTTTGTGTCCAGCCGTTGCCAGCCACATTGCATTTATCTTCACTTCAACAGGTCGACGGGCGTCCTACAATACGTTTGGCATTTATGAGACACAAATTAAAAAAAACATCTCAGTACGTACTCAACTTAAACTAGTTATTTGTTCACCGGTTTTACCCACAGTATCGTTTACATCATAATCCGTTGCATCCAGTACATTATGAGCGTACAAACTGCTATCACAGGGGCAGATAACTCCCCACTGCAATGCCAATTTCAAGATAACCCGACCACGTTTCGTAGTCACCAAGCGCTGAAAGTGCGTCATTGTGAGAGATAATGTTTTACTGGGTCGGATTATAGTACCGTTGCTGAGATGATAAGGGTTTGAATTTTTGTTTGTGTCAGGTTAGGGTTACATTGGAATAAAATAACTCAACGTAAATAGCCTGTTACTAAAATAAATAACGAACAAAGCGGAGCTATTGGCGCCCAACGTAGGTACATATTGAGACCAAATATCACTGTTTTTCTTAACGTTGATTTGTCACGTGAAAAATGGAGAACTTTCCGACATAGGTAAGTATTTTACCTTCATTTTCAATCAATAACACAATACAGATACGTTGCATAAATATATATGTAATTGCTTACATATTATTTTTACGCGTGGATTCGGTAAGTTCATTAATATCTAAAAAATCAAATCGAATAAAAAATCGAAAATCTGGGCGTAAAATAATACAATTTATCTCTCGTTTCGAATCCTACGAAACTTTATAAATTAGAGAAACTTTAACCGGTTGTACTCACGTATTATTACCGGTTACAGTTACTCTAATTATGATAACTCAGGATAGTTTTTACACTTTATAAATTTCCTAGGAAATTTATAAACTTGCGGTTCTTGTATTTTCTACTATTTTCCGGTAACATATATATGTACAACTCTCCACATGTTTCCTCGCGATATTTTTGGTAAAATTGTTTACAATTTAATACGCACTGTGAAATAGTAAATACTCTAAATGAAATACCACAAAACCCAAAGCAGTATCACATTCAATACTCACTGCAAAGTTGTTCTATGCAATGAATATAAGCTTTAACACGTTCGCCGCGTTGCTTGCCTCAAAGATACCGGTGCGGTGCTTCTGTAACGCTATCGGATTTAAACTTAGTCATCTGGTTGTATGTTAATAATGTAGGAACCGTTAAATATTCTTGAAGTTCATTAAGCGTAGTTACTGTTTATTGAAATAATGTGCACCAATATTAAGTAGCTGTAGTGATTTAAGTTTAAATAGAAGTTGAAGCAGGAGTATGAAGATATTTAAATACTATTTATTTGATTTTAATATACACAAGAAATGCCCAGCAATTTTAAAAACTAAAACCATATTGTTGTTTACCGTAAACATAGAGAAACCTTAAAGAAAATGAGAAGTATTTCTTTATTCAATGAGAAGCCTTGGTTTGAGGACGGTCATATATAATTATAATCTTGTTAATATCAAATAGACGACACTCATACATATACAAGCTGCGTATAAATATACATTTAATAAAATGGATAAATGCTGTGTCGCGAAGGACTTTCTAAGTCGATTGAATGAATCGACAAACACAAAGTACATCCAGACTCGAAACAACAGTTTGTTGATCACACAAAATGTTCTCGCATGTGATGTCCAAACAACACTTGGCGCTAGTCTAAACGGCGAGGCGACCACTTCAACCGCTACGCCATACGTGCCATCAAATATTTCATGCGTGCATATATCTTTCGGATTACTTAGATGACATCGCACATGAAAATGCGCTCATAAGAAGAAGTCACATTTAAGTAAAGTATTGGGACAAAAGGTTTGACATTGCAAGTAAAAGTAACCAATTATCTTTAATTTCAGTACTAATGATGAGATTATTAATGATGAGTGGGACCGAGAACAGCCCATGTGCTACTCTGGTGTATTAACTACATAACAGCAAAATTCGTTCAACAGTTTTTGCATAAAAGAGTACCAAGATCCATTAACATTTCATCATTTTTAATCCAAATCCAAAAACCCAAATCAACTAAGCACATTACTATTTTGCAATGTAATATAATACCGAAATAAATTAATCAATAAGCCGTAATACCTACCTCCCCTAAGGCATAAAAATTACATTATAAAGGGAAATTTAATATGCGCAGCGTCTAATAAATCTGGTAAATAACGCTAAGAGCTTGGCTGAGAGACTACGGAGGCTCGAGAACCCATGTTAACCAATTTAGCTTTAAAAGCTCCGTAGATTTTATGTGTATCATGATCTTGTTAATGATAGAGTTTACAATTCTATTCATCATCAGCCTTTATCAGTTCACTGCTGGACTAGGCCTCTCCTTTGAAAGGAGGAATTGGCCTACTATACCACGCTGGCCAAACGGATTGGTATAGGGTTTGTATCAAGTTTTCCTTCTCTTACAGTGCTGTTCTCTGCATAATACGCTCCCTCTGTCGGCTTTTACGACACCCGTGGGATGATATGGGGTGGTGACATTCCGTATTCTTAATCCGTCACCACACGGACATAGTACTGACTTTTTTGGTTTGTTAAGTAAAAGGAATAGAAGAAAGAAAGGAATATTGAGACGTTTTTATCAAGTTAAACGGAAAATATCGCTAGACTTTTATAAATGAGATGCTGTTTGATATATTTCTTGTTAAGTATTCTCTAATCAAAGTAATGAAACCATAAGGAATGAAATATCACTAACAGGCACTGATTTAGAGCACCGAGTCATAATTCATCGAATAATATAAAAAGAAAATATCCAAGTATCTACCATTAATAAAAACAATAAGTTTTACTGTAGAATTAAATAAATTCACTAAAAAATCCCGTGTAATCCCGGAGCGTAACTGGGGCCGAAATAAGCCAGTTTGCGGACTAATTGAGGCAATTACACAAGATCCCGTGGGAACGAATGGAACAATGATTGACGTTATTCTGGACTGTATGAACGAATGAATTTGAGTGAAGTGAACATTTCTCCGTTATGTAGGACAAAGTTTTGTTGTCTCAGCAATTAAGGAGTATGATAATTTTGTAGGTACCCATTAACGTAAATGCTCCTATTACCGCCAGTTTAAGCTGTCTTAGGATTCACTTAAAAACAATAGATATAAACTGTTATGTTACGAAAGATGTTATAATTTATAATTAATCTCACCGAAGTATTCTTTGCAATTCAGTACTTAAAGTCAATATTCAATAACACAAAAGTTACTAAATAATTATTTAATCCAAAATAGTAGTTGATTCTATTACCGACCCATAGAATGCGGCAAGATTCTATTACCGATTTTTCTACTTCTTTTACCGACCGCTACGAAGTTGTCACTTCTTCTATACTATTAAATAAAATAAAAAGTCGTTTTTAAAGTATTTATTATACACCGCTATTTTTTAATTAGTAAAAAAATTTAACACAGCACTAAGTATCTTTAACTGATCATATTTATTTAGTTAAAAAATAAAAACACTTAGTCCCAAAACTGTCTCAAAACTGTCCACAAAAATACGTGATAAATGGTAAATGCAATACTAATACTATGACCAACCCGAGTACTACGAGTATCATAGTGAAATGAACCATTGATAAATTCCCTTCCCCCCGCCCCTCTGCGCCTGCGCCACGCCCCGACGATGCGACAATCAGTACTAAATTGATAGCAAAAGAGAGCGTATCTAATTTCGTTGCAAAAGTTAATTGTTTGTCTACGTTTGCCCGACGCGATGGCCTATCATATCAGTTCATATCACGGGAGTATGAAGCTATGCTTCGTGCGTACTTTTTGAGTGGAACAATTGCGAGTGCAGCTGTGTACCCATGGACATCTTATTGTGAGTGTACAAAAGTGATCCGGTCAGTGTCAAACAATTAAAACAGTGCATATTGGATGCTTTTGTCAACGGTGGTGGACATTTCGAAGGACAATGGAAATACTTGTAAGTTTAGTAAATAATACGTACTTAAGTAAATAATAATTTGATGCGGGCGGCTCAAAATCGGTCTGTGTTCTCCACACACCTTGAGGAAGGCCTATGTCCAGCAGTGGACGTCTCTAGGCTGACATGATGATGATAAAATAATATTTGTAAATAGCAGATGATTCTAACTTCATAAATACGCCAAAATTACTCTTTTCTTTTAGTCCAGAACACCTTCTTTTATTTTGATATTTGTTTGCTTTCTAATTACATACCTCCGTATTTAATTAATTGTTAAACGATAAATTTTACCGGTCCTAAGCCCGAATGAAGTATGAAGGAGAGGGTAGAATTAACAAAATTAAAAAATAACTACCTTCATTTATTATTTTCCTTCATTTTATTTTCTATGGCTACCTACATCATAAGTGCGACAGAGAGAATGCGAATGAGCAGGATGGAATATTATCAATGAATTAGTGAATGGATTGTAAAATATGACTATGATTTAAGTGAGATTTTCTACAATAAACAAATGATAATAACTTTGCTCTTTATTGATATTATGAAATTCTTACGTCATATATATGATAATAATATCTTCGCTAATCTGTCCTTAAAGTTTTTGTACTAATTAAAAAATAGCGGTGTATAATAACAATAGTTATGAAATCAACATTATTACAATATGAACATAATTATTTATTGCAACGCTTAGAGCACTTATTTTTTGTTATTTTAATTAATAAAACCTCACTTCCCGAGATAGATAATCCAGTTTACCAGTCTTTTTTCTTCCTCCTTCGTTAAAACAGTTTGTTCAAAACTCAGATTAATTATTAGAACAAAATAATCTGAGGTTCAAAAAATACATTTTGATTTTGTGTACTTTAATATTACCAAAAATATCGTCACAGCTGTTAGTCGGTAATTGAATAAAGTATGAAGATTGCAATATACTATAAGCGACCAATAAAGTTAATAATAAACAGATAAACTATCCGCTTTATGGAATGTTGTCAAATTCGTTGTCATAGCTATATTATTTCTTTTAATGTCAGTTAGTCTTTAATTCAGTTAATAATGGTTATTTACAGTATAATATAAGGGATATTGTCTAACGTTGAATCGAGTTTTAAACAAAAACTTTAAAAAATAGCTTTGTCGTTAATAGATGTAACGAGGTATGTTCTCAAAATTTAACAACGCCATGGGTCGTTATTAAAATCAAGTTCTGAAATTTCGATTCTATTAGCGCCTTAAATTAAAACATGATTTTATTACACAAAAACCAATAAAAAGTATTATATTAAGAGTTAGTTTAGTTAAAGTAATAATGTGATAGCAAGAAGACAAATCCATTTTTAGTGTGTTATTTTCCTTAAGTAATATTTAGGTGTACTTACTTGGCTGGAGACGCGACACTATGAAATGTGCGTCCGTTTCGGGCGCGTCCCACTCACTTTCTAATTATTTCTTTCACTGGCTATTTAAACACACAAACTTTACTCTTTTTGTTGTCCAACAAAAATACGTAACTAATTTTTAAGGTATGACTTTTCTGGAACCTATATTATGTCTAATATGAGTGATTTAAAAATTAGATCGTTAATAGAGTACACATTTTAGGGGGTCGTTAATAGGAGATTTTACGTTAAAACCGAATTAATTGCTAAGAAAATAACATATGCATAAAGTAACATAATTTCCTATTAAAAACAATACGTTTATGTCCTAAATCAAATCTTGCCCGGATTCTCGTATTTGATTGCAGAAACGGTCCAAGCAAATCCATGCAAACATTACTTGAAATTTAGATAAATTTCAAGTAATGTTTGCATGGAATTGCTTGGACCTTTTAAGACTGTTTCAGATGAAACAGTCTTAAAATCAGATAAGCATTTTCATAACTCAATTTGTTAGACATTCAATAATTTACAATCCCAACTATTCTCACTACCCCCAAATACCAGCTATATAAAGTCTACTTCACTACTCGTTACTTGACACTTGACTGACTTTCTCATAAAGCTGACACAAATTGTCTTTATATAAATATTAAATTGTCTTGTAATTGACAAAGTAAGTTTTAATTGATAAAATTAGCAATTTAGCGCCTATTATTACTTAACACAGATAATTAAGACATGAAATATTCTAGCATAAATCTTGAACCATTTTGTATCTAAATTCTAGCTACTGGAAGGTCTAAGTGGGTTTTAAATTAATAAGGTAAGTTATTATGAAACATGTCTCAACATTTAGAAGGTATGTACATGGACATGGGAGCAATAGTGTGCTGAGATGAATTAAGAGAGAAGATGTAAGAGGCTCGATATCAAATAAAGATCAAATAAGTCAACGAGTTTATGGAAACTTCACCACTTCTGTATGGCAATATATCTAACAATAAAAACTGAAGTACGAATATCTTTATTATTATATTTAATGTTATGTGACTTGGCCGTTGAATTGTACCCACTAACAAGTAAAACTGTTCAACCATTGATTGCATTTTTTTTCAGTATCTAGAGCAAGAATAAACGCTTAACCGGAGAACATTTTTTACACGTTAGGGTACAGGTCTACGGCCAAGTCACATAACATTAAATATAATAATAAAGAAATTGCAGTAAGGAACCTCAGACTTGACTCAACTTTGTCTAGAGATTTAATTACTTTTTAGAGATAAACGAGCAGCTCCATCGAGACTTGGTAATTTTTTTACAGAATGTTTTTGGTGGGATAAAAAGTTTCTCGATAGCTTCTATGTTTTCGCTACAAGTTATCAGGTGGAACAGACAATATAAAAACTTTTGCCGCCACATCGGCACTTCGCCTTGAATAAAAGCCTTTCCATCGCGTGTTTTTTTTTTCTATATCACTTGGTAAGGACCGATATCTTTGCAGGCGTTTTAAAACCTTTAAATTTTTTTCTAGGCAGAACTCATCCTCAAGTTATACGAAATAGCTATTTTCAGAAATGTGATCAAAATGAAATTGGAAGTGATCGGTTGGCCTGCCAAAACTTCCCATGTAACTTATTATCTACAGATCTCACAAAATAGTTCTAATGCATATTAGTTTTATTATTCAGTGTTTTTAAATTGGAATAGTTATTATGCTCTTAACAGAATCTCTTTGTTGATATGAACATATGGCGGTTTTTTCAAAACCAATAAAGCAGGTTGAGGCAAATATACCGCATCAGAAGCGTCAGAGCGTCGAGCATCAGACGCGGATCGGCATTACCTCGATTCTCGCGATAAACTGGAGATGAAGCAATACAATTAAGGTGCTATTAATTGTGCGTTTTAAATGGTCATTGCATATAAAGAACACTGAACTGCTTGAGATAAGGCAATCATGATGGTGATATATGCCAATCGTAGGTATACCATTTTCGTCTCAAAAACAAATCAATATGAACTCAAAAGTACGCTATCAGTAAGACCTCGACCTAACCGTAACCCTCATTTGCGACTCACACTAAAGAAGTAATTGCTTTGTGATGACTCGTTGCCCAAACTCGAGGAGTACTACAAACAAATAGAATGTTCTGGAAACGAATTGAGGGAGCCAGTAATTTTATGACGCACCTAACTCAGATGAACCGAGAAAGTGAGACGAAGTTTTAAATGTTAGAAGGCGAAGTTGTAGCGAAGCCTAAGTTTTATTTTATTATTTGTGACCTGTTTCTCAGTTGTTTGAGCAATGAGTACTGTTTTCGTGTTCTAGTTTCATTTGTACTGATTTGTGTAATGAACTGGCTGTTATCTGTGTTTTCATTCTGGGTTGTCTTATTGTGACGAACAAACGACAGCTTACTGTTGAAACGGATGGAATTTATAGCCTTAGAAATACGGTGATAAGTCAGCATATAGTAATACCGAGATACGGTAGATCCGACAGCTTGTTTGTGTCCATTGATACGGATTCGCATACGAACGGCAGCGCTATCTTAATAGTTGTATCGTAGTTTATTAATTTCGAAATTCAATCAAATGCTACATTCGAAGCTTTGCTCGTTTGGTACTGACCTAGTTGAATTTATGAGGCAAACCCGATACATTTTATTCGGGTCTTTGGTGGACTACCTTATGGTTTGCGTGGGTTGTAATTTTCTGGTACTTTAGTTTGCGGTAGATGGATCGGTCTTTGAACGAATGTTTGAGAAGCAGAATTTATGTATTTTCTTGGCGTGAGGACTACCTTGACCAGGAAAATACCACCTTTATGATATAAACATTTACAGAGTAGTTTAGGTATTGCCGTGCGCCATTCGGTGTGAAAGACCTAATAATATTTTTCTCTTCTCTTTCATTTCAGCTTCTTCATTCTTATTCACGTAATAAACGTACGTGTTGATGTTTCAGACTGCTAACATTGCAAAGAGCCATGTTTGTGGGCCATTTACGAGTTGCTACAAATAACACTTATAATAAATATTGCATAACCTTCAAACATATATCTGAATCACTTGTAATCTGAGGGTTAATTCTCGTATTTTGTATGATATTGAAATTATATTTGAACGATATGAGATTATATTTTGAATTGACTCACAATCGGTATTCTGATAACCTAATGTCATTTTCGTATAATTCGAAATAAGCAGTTCGTCGTTGACGCATATTTTGACACTTGTTTCAATTAATAATCTAGTTACAATATCATTCCAATATCAGTTAATTTAGGAGAATACCATTTGTAACTAAGTATGACAGTGACATTATAATTATAGAAACTGTATTTTGAACAAATTTATTTAGGAGAATGAGGGTTTGCATAGGGTTCCCACCAAGAACTTAGGGTCCCAAGCCAACCACACCTGCAAGTGGTGCACCTGCCGATCAACGGACGAGGCTCTGGCAAACAATATATCCCGATAAGCGGCAATAGGCTCGCCACCTATTACGTGGGATCAAAACACTGGCGAAAAGTGGGCGTTTAATATGCCTCTGCCTTCCCCTTCGGGGAAACAGGCGTGAGTCTATGTAATGTAATGTAATGTAAGAATGAGGGTTTTCTGAAATGATGCCCACTAGACGGCAGCACTGAGACGTCAGGTCCCGAAAACTGTCAAAAGTGTCAAAGCGCCAATAACTTTGCTCAACTGTGCTTGCTTGTTTTATGTGTGTGTACGCGTCTGTACACGTTTGGACCTGACGCATTTGAAACGCCAACGGTGGCAGAAAAAAATTCAAACACCCTCATTGGACTTCTGGTGTATTCACGTTGCAAAAAATACAACATAAAATAACCTATCATACCATACGGACTTACATAGTCTTCTTTAATGCAGTAGTAATATATTTTACATGCTGCCAGAAAATGTTAGTCACAAATACACCTAGCATATATAACATAATTTACGTATACAAATACGAAAAACTTTCCAAATTCAGTAGAATTTTTGTACTTATGTAAAATCTTTATTCTCTGTGTACAAATTTCTGCAGCGTTCATGTAAACAAGTGCTTTTGTTGTGCACTTGTCGTAAATAATGTATGTTCTGCTCATCAAGGTTATCCTACGCGACCGAGTTTCCGTTGTATGTGTAAGAAGTTTTGTCTGTTGGCTGTTGGCGTGTGCATGATTTTTAGTCTTCGTTCGTATTCGTCTGTAGCATATTGTGATATGTAATTCTGTAATTTTTTCGTCTGTCTCATACATGCAATTCTGTTTCAAATCAATTTCATGTCACGTTCCTGTTTTTCGGCGATGGTAAGCAACGTTATCGTCAGTTAGAAAGTTGAATTTAGCCATATATATATTTCGCCGTGTACAAGTTGTAATACAGTTCATATTATTAGTGATCTTTTCTCAAAACATAAATGTCTTGGTTGCTTCGAAGACGCTTAAAACTTAGTCTTATAATTTCTTATAGTCTTTTATTCTAATTATAGTGGAATAATAATATTCAGTCTTATAATCAAATACCTTATAATAATTATTTTTAACATACGGAATATTTTATGGCAGGACATCTATATGTTTTCAAACGATACTTGAATTTACAATCTACTAGTCGTTAGTTTATTCAAGATATACAGACTATTTAAAAATCCAAATCAAACAGCAGGTATGCTATAAATGTTCATTCTAAAAAACTTAATACAAGGAAGTTCTTTAAAAACTTTGTTTGGCTTTAAACCGTAAATAACGACTTAGAGATCAAAGTAAGAAATATTTTTCAACAAAAGAAACAAAAATCCCTTACATTAAGCTTATTCTAATTTAAAAACTCTTTGCAAGTGTCAAATATCTGCATTCCTATTTCAGATCAAAATGAGGGTAAGTTCACTTCTTCAGTTTATCTTGTCACTTGTTTTGTAAAGAAAGTAGCTTTTAAGCTGCGCGTCCACAGGATTGGAATCGGAGCGTACGGAGCGGACGGAGTGTCGTCATTTACAAAATGCCGATGGGGTGCGTCTAGTGCATTCGGATTCAGCATCGGCAATTTAGGTATTTTTAAAGCAGGAGGATAGTGACGAGGATATTGTTGTAATTAGATTAATATTCGGAGAATATCATACATTATATTCTGATTTATTTGACGATGAAAATAAATTTTTATTTGCCCAATTTCGTCCCAAATATTGTCTCTCCTAAGTTGATTATGTTAATGTTCATGTTTTAGATTATAGAGTTCTTCATAGCTTTCCACTAAAATAATTAAAACATCGTCGTTCATCGTGAATAAGTATTTTTGCCTACAGTTAAGTTTAACGTCGCAAACACCACAGAACTTGAAACGCTCGAAATCCGTATGATGCGTTCACTGCGGATGACGTCATCAGCACAAATACCGGTCTCTGGCGCAGAAATGCCGATCCAGTGCACGCAGTTTCATAGAAATTAATACAAAGCAACAAATCCTTCTGCTCCGTACGCTCCGATTTCAATTCGGTGGACGCGCAGCTTTAAGGCAATATTTTCTAGTGAGATTGTAGAAAAAGGTTTGTAAAGAAATGTGGTAGAAATACAAGTTTATTTTAAGTGCTTTTTAAGATGACATTTTAAGTACCTAATTCACAGCGTGTTTATGTTGTATCATCAAAAATAGCTGCATTTACGTAACACGCTTACTTACCGAATAGAGCGCAAACAAGTCATTAATTTACAAAAATGTTTATTTTGATTTTCATTTTTAGTCGACATTTAACAAATATTTAAAGTTCCATTAAAATAATTATCTTTTATACAATCAAAATGATCTGTTTTCTGTCTGTATTAGATATTCACTATAATAATTATTATGAGCAGACCTGATGCCTACCTTTGTCCCCCCTGTGGGATCTCCCCCTTGTCATGGTGGAGGGCTCAGTATCCGTGGTTAATGCACCCACGGTGAAGCTAAGCGAGATCCCGGGAGTGGACGCTCCGTGTGGGCTTGATGGAGGCCTGCGAAGGACACGTCCAAATGTGTGGGTGCGGGGGATAGTTCTTTCTATCCCTCGCAGTCGGGCGCGGTCGGGAGTGGAGAGGTGTGGTGGTGATGCGTTGCCACGCGCTCTATCTCCCACGAACAAATGGAGCCGCACTATTTGTCACGTCGCGGTGGGGCCGCAGAGGAAGAGGAGATGCGGTGTTGTCAGGTTGCCGACCTCCCTATCCTCTGCGGACGCTGGGTGTTTTGGCGGTGGAGCCAACCTTCATCCGTCACCAAGGAGGTTGTGGTCTTTTGAGCTATCCGCCGGGGTGTCAGGGTAGAATGCTAACGCGACCCCCTGGTGCCCCCAAAATGGCGTTGAAGGTTGTGGTTTTAGTGGGTATTACGGCCTTTCACTCCAGCCGTCGAGTCCCACATACGTGCGTAAATGCATTTCCACAGCGAAGAAAATAATATTTTGCTTATTTCATAAATTCTTTGACGACATAAATAATATAATAATATATTATTATGCTTCCACATACACACAAAACCATCTAGAACAAAACTAGATTACTATAATTATACTCTGTTTAGACAACTTTGTATATTGTCTGAATTACTAAACTACCGATTTGAATAATTAATTATGAATGGATTTTCACAGCCGCCTTACACTTTGATCTGTCTCCAAAATGAATATAAGTAAATGCAGCGATAGTTTGCCGCAAGAAAGTGTCTCTTCGAACGACCAAAGCTCTCCCAAGGGATTGCTTATTGGATCAACAGCTGAATCTCCCAAAGGCACAGAATGCCAAATACCGATTTTCAGCAACATTTGTTGGTTTACTAAAGATCATAGAAAGCAGATTTTCAAATATTCGTTCCAGTTTACATGAATTTTAATAAAACCTGGATTCACTAAACAAAATACGAAATTGAGGTTTTCTTGAAGCATATTTGCTGCCCATCTAAAATATTATCTTACAAATGTTTGACCCGTTGCATTATGCTAAAGTTATAGAGTTATGCTTCGAATAATTATATTTCTGAGAACCCGTTTAGCATTATGTTCAGCGATTCTTAGCTTAGCTTAGCGTAAGCTTAGCTTAGCCTTAGGATAAACTAGAAGAGCCCGCGGTTACACCCGCGTTATTTAACTACTGCCCCGACCTCGTGGCTCAGAGCGTGATGTTATATTATTATAGCCTATAGCCTTCTTCGATAAATGGGCTAACACTGAAAGATTTTTTCGAATCGGACAAGTAGTTCCTGAGATTAGCGGGTCCAAGCAAACAAACGTACTCTTCAGCTTTATATATTAGATAGTATTAGATTAGATATAACTTTTTTGATTTAAATAAAAATAAAATCGATGTCTTCATCATGCCAATGACTATTTATGACAAATGATGACTGCCGATAACTATAGAATTATTATTTATATAACTTATATATTTCGGTTAGAAGAATCTATAGTATCGGTGACATTTCTTGTAAATAGTTGTTATAATTGTTTTGTTTAACACAGATAATAAAGATATTTACATAGTTTTACAAATATATTTCCTTGCAATCTATTTCTGTTCGTGGTCTACTCAGGTGTCGTAGTTTGTAGGTCGAACGAAGTTCATTGAAACACTACAATTTTTGTACTGAGGAAATAATCAGGTTCTCCTAAGCACGGTAGTGCTTTGATATCACTGCCAACGAGAGGTCACCTATCAAAGATGCGATCTCTCCCACCGTTGCTTTACTTTGCCAAACTCTTATGAGCGGCAAGTCAATATACCTAAGCGCTACTAACTGCAATCATATAATATATTATACTAGAAGACGCGCGCAGCTTAGCCCGCACATTATTTGTAATTTAAGAATTCTTTCCAATCCCGTGGGAATTTTGGGAAATCTCTTCTCAGTGCACCCCTACGGTCCCGAAGGAACATACATGCCAAATTTCAAGTACTTACGCCCAGTAGTTTTGGCTGTAGCGTGTCTGTCAGTCAGTCAGTAACGCAAGGATTTTATATATACAGATTCTATTATACACTAAAAGAAATTGCTTTTAGCGATAAGGCCGCCTATTGTACATTTGAAAATTGTATCATGTAATACCTATGCAGTATTTGTATTGTATCAGGGGCCCAATTCTCCTATAAAAATATAGTTTCGATATCATGTCAGTGTCATACTTACGTCACAAAAGCGTATTTTTATAAATTATCTGATAATTGAATGAAGTTGTAACGAGATCGTAAATTGAAACAAGTGTCAAAGTATGTGTCAACGACGAACTGTTTATTTCAAATTATACGATAATAACATTAGGTTACCAGAATATCGCTTCTGAGTACATTCAAAATATAATATCAATGTCATATAAAAATAGGAGAATTGGCCCCCTGGTGAGAAATTTAAAATTCTTTATTGTAGAATCTTAAAATTCTATGTATGATGGCTAAAATTAAACTGCAGACTATATTTAGTTTATGTTTTGTATCAAGACGGCAAAAGTGAGCACAGAACATCCATGTAAATCACAAATTATTACATCCAGTGTAAAAATGGGACAGTCAGTATTAAATATAAAAAGGGAGGACCTTCACTGCGTAACACACTAGGAAAATCTTTTCCTTTGAAAATCTTTGACATAATTCAGAGCAAGCTTATGAATAACTTCAAAATTTACAGCGGCCTTTTATCATTTTGATTACCACACAGATGACACATTAGTTCATCACACAAAAATATCCTACGCATTTTACCTCAAGAACGCCTGTATTCATACCCTAGACTTGGCATAGTCATAAAAATCTAATTTATGTATGAAAACATTTCACGACTACTTTGCAAGTCAAATTTGACCCCTAAACTGTGTACGCATTAGATACTCATTAAATTCGTATTTTACTCGCAAAGTTATAATGAATGGTGTCATTTGGATTCTATAATTACAAGTGTTTGGTAACGTGCAAAAATTTGACAACTCGTGCCGTAGATTTCGGTGAGGATTTAAATTATAATTATTCTTTGTCTATGTAACGCCTACATAAAGAAAGACTTTACATAAAGAAAGACTTTATATAGGCGAAATTCGAAATCTTCTCTTGGTAACAGGTAATATTACATAGATTATTAGATGATTCTGTGAATATATGTTAATGGTACTGTGCCTCTACCACGTTTTTATCACAGATTTAATATACATTATTTTCTGTAAACAGCAGAATACAGCAATAATAATTCATTTTATCTTTTTAAATAGCTGCTGAAACTGGACTGGTTCATTGTCCTTGCTTTTTTCAGTTACATCTGAAACAATTCGCATTGGAACGCAAGCCCTCTTTCTAGTCTAACCAAATCTGATAAAACATTCAGCTTGCCGCTCATTGAATAATACTGAAGGTAGCTAAACTTGCTGGCATTGCCAAGAGATTACAATGATTATTTAGAATGAGGGCCGTTTAGTCCTGTTTCTATCGGAAGCCATGTGATGTGATGTATGATGACAACTATCGATAAACTTGGGGAGTTCGAGGATCAACTAATGACATGATCGTGGACAGATTGCTGTCCTAGTTTGATATGTTTGTCAGATGAAAAAGATTTTCTTGTTTCAAGATGGAAATAGACTTTATAAGTAGGTAGTTATTTGAATACATTATTTTTGCTAATTCTGCTTGCATTTTCATTCTATTGATTTTGTTTCGGTTTTCAGGCCTTTAATTGCGTCCAAATCCATTCCAGCCTTTTATCCGGAGATTGGTGATATTTTTTTTGTAAATGGATTTGTGTATTGGATGTACAATTCTAAGCTGATTGAGATTTACTGAATATAGTTGATATTTACATATACATAAACACAAATTATTTTGGTCAAATGTGAATTTAATAACCGGTAATATTTATAATAATCGCATTGTTACCATACTGTTTATAGCACGTGATATATCTGCTACGCTTTCTTCACCAAGTTTCTGGGGTCATAAATATACTAGTATGCTACACATAATACAATAACAATAGTCTACTATAATATCTATCTTGATCCAGCACGCCTTTAACTTGAAACAAAACGAGTAATGATTATATTGTACTAGAGGATGCCTGTAGCTACGACCGCACATATTTTTTAATTTAAAAATTTCTGCCTAATCCCGTGTGTATTTTGGGAATTTCCTTTTTAGTGCACCCCTACGTCATAAAAATCCATAAGGAACATAAAATATATGACAAATTTGAGCATCCTGCGCCTAATAGTTTTGGCTGTAGCTTGTCTGTCAGTCAGCAACGCCAGAATTTTAAATATACAGAAGAAGATATATAATACTCTAATCCATTCATACAACACCATCTTAAACGATCCCAACTAAGCCGAGTTTGTACTAATTCTCAATAATTCTGTCATTTACGGCATTTATAATCAGTTTGTATTGTTAACAAAATTGTGTAACTCTAGCTTAAATACTCGGTGTAAGCCTCACCTTGAAGGCACTTTTTTAAACCGAAGAAAACTGCTCTTAGTCAAAATCATTTATTCACTTAGACCAACATTAGATGCTTTGAAACACCAAGTTATTTACTTCAGGATTCTTTATTTATATCAAGTGCCACGTGCTATGCAAGGGAACAGAATCGTGAAGGAACTGGTAATAAAACTCATGTCCATTCTATCAATCTCTAGATTCACAATTTTGCATAATGAACAAAGAATTTATGGTTGTACAGAGCTGCTACTGTTTCAGATCATAAATAACTTATAAAAAGTAAATAATTACTTAAATCATACTCCATGAATTCATTTTGTTAAATTTATGATGTTCATTTATTTAGCTTTGCCACGTAAATAAATGGCGAAACAGGTGTATCTATCGTCTTCTAATGCAAGTAAAAGCTGTTAAAACAGGTTCGAAAAAATATTCTGTTTCATCGAAATGTCAGTCCTTAGCTTATCTCTCTTTGGTGCATATTCATCTACCTCAGCCTTCTTCGAAATACAATGTCCCGATCTATACAAGTCTTCAGAGCTGGTGCCATGATAAATAATTTATAAGTATAAGCACGGTAATAATATCTAACAGTATTGTAACTCCATACAAACGCACGAAACTCGAGTTATACCTACGCGCCGCGAGCAGAGTACCCATTAGACTGGGTGGACTGTACCTACAGTACCCGCAGCCGCTATCGTGCCGCAGCTCGCATGCGGCGTGTCTGGTAGGTATATAACTCACGAAGACGGCCGAGTTACAATACTGTTAGATTATATTACCGTGGTATAAGATAGAATAATACTATAAGATACAATTATTGTATCTTATAGTATTATTTATAACAGCGAAATTCCCTTTAAGCTGGGCGTTAAACTGACTTAAGGCGAGGTTGCAGTACTTTTTAAGATTTTTGAACGTCTGAAAGTCACATGAACTATGATATTTTTAATGGATAAAAATTAAAGTATAAAAGTTGAACATATCTTCTAGTAAATCGTAAAGATAGAAACACGATTTGGAATGATTGGCTCGATAAAAAAAATTGTCAAACATGGCACTAAATCACAATTTTAGACGTGTACTGCTTAGACATTCCATAATGAATTTATATGAACGTATTATCAATAGAAGCAGCTCTTTATTTTAAAATAAATGGTAAAACAGATTTTGTAATTTCGTTATCATTTTTCTCCAAGAAAAAAAATAGTCAAAATGTTGGCATTATATCGCTCGCCGGCCGTTCATCAGTGCCTGTCTAGGCGTGATTGAGGGCGGACGTACGTCGTTGCTCCGCAAAATCCCCCTCCACCCCCGCATGTACGTTTTCGCAAAAGTACAAAGTAATTCGTATTCCAAACTCAATCGTTCAAACCATAGACATACTAGTAAGAAACCGTAGACAGGTTACTGACAAGGTAACATGACAGAGCTTACGAGTGGCACGCATCGCGAAAAGCGTATACACACTAATATAAATATGTCAAAACGACACACTAAGAATTAGATAAGAAGTGTAAGTGAGATAGCACATCTAATCGCAAGCGCGAAATAGAGATAAACATATACTCTCTGGACCGACGCGCAATGTGACATCATGCTGACCGTTTCACAAACAATAATTTGACTTAGATGCGACATGATCACTTTGTCTGTCTTGAGTAAATTCAATTCTCCTCAAAGTAAATTTGATTAATTCATTTAAGGTAGGGAAATAAAAAGCCGATGTGATTTATTTATAACATTTATTAAAAAAGTACATTTTATTCTTCTCATTTCATTCAATGGAAACCTAAAACAGTACGTTAATATAAAAACTGTGCGCTGCGGACCCACCGTAGCCCTGGCAATACCCCTGGGGGTATGGTGGGTCTTTTAAAGCTTAACCGTACTTCTGGCTGAAATGCTCGTAGTGTTATACCAACGTGCTACGTGGACATTAAACTGGACAGTGTTATCTCTCGTATGATAATGACTTACTACTTACATTTTTGTATTTTTAGACAAGCGAAGACAAGCGCTAGTACGATGATATAGTGCAACAAGGAGATAAATTAGAGAATAAAACGTTTAGGTATTACTGCTAATTGTTATAATGCTTTGTATATTATAGGTATAATCTGTGGTACTGTTGAAGACCCGTCATCATCATCATCATCCTTGCGCTGTCGAATCATTCCCACTAGTTCTATTGAACAGTTCTATGATAGAACTAGTGAGACTTTTTCCCACTAGTTCTATTAGCACAACTTGATGAGAAGAATAGAACTAATGGGAACAGTTATCCGCTCAAATGGCAGAATTTCCGAGCCAATATGGCGTAAAGTGGCGGGCAAATATTGTGCCATTCATTATCAGACATATTATGTCTGCTTGCCATTTTAACGACTTGGGCTGTTCAGACATAATATGTCTGCCTGCCACTTCAAAGGTTATAGGAAATTTACCACTAGTTCTATGTATGTTTTACAGGGGTAGTGTCACAACATCGCGCTCACATATCCGAATAAATCTATATGTATAAAAATGTGTTAAACGAATGAACGTCTACAAAACAATTGAACGTCTACAAAACAAATTAACGCCTACAAAACAAATGAACGTCTACAAAACAAATGACTACCAGAAAGTGATCAGCTATCGATAGTGATTGCAAAAAACAGGTGCATGCGATTTTCGACCTTATTGACAATTCATGACAAACTTTTTTTTTTGCTTTTTCTCGCTTTCTGGCAATATTAGGGTAATAAAATTATAAATTCTGACTAATGTCAATTAGGTTGAAAATCGCATGCACCTGTTTTCTGCAATCACTATCGATAGCTGATCACTTTCTGTAAGTCATTTGTTTTGTAGACGTTCATTTGTTTTGTAGGCGTTAATTTGTTTTGTAGACGTTCATTTGTTTTACACATTAAACAAATGAACGTCTACAAAACATATAAATTCGGATATATGAGCGCGATGTCGTGACACCGTAGTGATCCGTAGATCTTTCGCAGTAGTTCTATTGAATACCCTTGTAAAAACATACATAGAACTAGACTGGGACATTTCCTATTACTTATCCCATTAGTTCTGTTCTCCTCATCAAGTTGTGCTAATAGAATTAGGACAGTTCTATCATAGAATTGTTCAATACTACTACTATACTGGGAATGATCTCACAAAATAGTAGAACTTGAAATTAACGAACTGAAATTAATAAACTAATTACACAACAATATTATCTGGAAGTACGGTTAAGCTTTGAAAGACCCACCATACCCCCAGGGGTACTGCCAGGGGTACGGTGGGTCGGCAGCGAAAACAGTGCAGTACAATCTATTTAGTTGTTTAATACTAAAAGGAGAAAAACAAGAACAAGTGAATGGACTTTGATCATCCGTCAATATTTGTAAGTTACGTATGATTTTGTATTTCTATAATAATAATATATTGTGTTGATTCAGCCTCAAATCACTTTTATTACTTGACAAAAACACACATTAGTATTTTATTATTACGAATGTCCCATCTGGATACTTTGTTTTTTAGTCTTTGAACACGCACAATACTGCTTCTCTTTTACACTCGCTAAATGCCAATTTTTTTATTGACTCTATTATTTGTGATACTGAATATATTATAAATTATAAATAAAACGTTGTGATATTGTAATACTCATGAGTGAGAAGTGATTCCATAACTTTTAGTCATTTTCCTACTATAGTTTGTGCAAAATCCCACTACACACGACGACATTTTCAAATGTAACGTACACACACGCGAGTAAAAGAGCGAGCGCTTCCGACCGCAGTGCGTACGCGACTAAAGCCAAATGAGACATTAAGCCTGTTTTTAATGTGCCACTTTTGAAGTTCGCATAACTCATCTACGGTTTTTTTACGCTGCGCTGTGGCACACGCACACACGAAACGCCCCCTCCCCTCCCCCCGCTCACTCGCTGACGCCACCGCCGTGGTTTTGTTTTTGCGGGGGGTGAGGTCGAGCTACGCACTGTACTGCAACCTCGCCTTAAGCTTGATTCAAGATTAATGTTGTCGGTGCGACGTGACAGGAAAATATTAAAATGTTTTATTAGGGTAAAAAGCACATACTGATGTTTTATAGCTGCGATCAACAGAAGTATGTGCATATTGTAATAGATAATCGTTTAATATTGTGGCTTGATCGAGCACATAAATATTTATTTATTTGCGAATATATGAAATTTTTGCGTTACTGACTGACTCGTAGAGAAGCTACAGCCAAAACTACTGGAGGCAAGAAGCTGAAATTCTGTATGTACGTTCCTAGAGGGCCGTAAGGTGCACTAAGAGGGTATTTCTTGAAGTAAGGTGCACTAAGAGGGTATTTCTTGAAATGTTCAATGGATCGGTAAGAAAGGGTTAAGTTTAAAAAAGAATCGATTTCTTGCTGCTTATTCCCACTCTTTTTAATATAGTAATATTATGTGTCGCCGGCAACTGGTTAATATGATTATGTTTTTAAGACTCTATGGTGATTCACCTATAACACATGACAATGAATATTGTGAAATTAATAACAGTATTCAATGAACCTGATAATTCTATGTCCTACTTGTTGAATCGCTGCTTCAACCAGTTGGAAACAAGATATTCGTTAGTAGAAAATTCACACAGTTGGTATCGAATTTACAACATAGTTTCTGTACTATTGACATTATTAGAAGTGATGTTATTTATATGAAGAAAAATGTACTCAAACTCAAACTCAAAATCATTTATTCATTTAGGCCACAAAGTGACGCTTATGAACGTCAAAAGTTAAAGTTAATTACTAGATGATTCTACATTTACATTTACTGCCACGTTCGCAATGCAATAGGTAGAACCACGAGAAAGAACGGGCAATTAAACTCGTGGCCACTCTTTTTAACTGCCAGTATAATGGTTTTACATGTTATATTTGTAAGGAGCTGCAACTGTTTCACATTGTGAGTTATCTACTATTGCAAAAGTTAATAGTTATTGATATCATACTCAAGCAATAAATTATGTTCATTTATTAAGCCTCCCAAAGTGAATATGGTGAAACAGGAGCATCCACTTACGTCTTTTGATGTAAGCAACTCACGAACATGACTGTTCTGATCTATGGTGGAACAGTATGTTCCGAAAAGTAATGCAGCAATTTACAATCTATTAGTTAGCAGTTCATGACCACGAGTTACCCTCACCTTACAAATCCAATAAATTATAATAAAAAGAGTAGAACAAGAATGCAAATGTAGCATAAAAAGAGAATACGGTAATTAACTACACTATAAAACTGCCTATTGACCAAATAATAAAACTAAATTGACCTAATAAAAGAATATTTATTTCCAAGCGTACTTGTCGTCAAAATACTCATTTAAACTATAATATGCCTTTAGTAAAAGATTATTTTTAACAATTGTCTGAAACGACCTTAAAGGCAAGTCTAAAATATTACTTGGTATTTTATTATAGATTCTTATACTAAGCCCAATAAAAGAGGTATTCGTTTTGTGTAAACGGAAATATGGTACACATAATTTGTGCCTGTTTCTAGTATTAATATTGTGTATGTCACTATTCATTTTGTAAGAATTTATATGTAGTCGTACATGCATAACACTGGCATAAATATATTGTGATGCTACAGTAAGAATACCAATATTTTTAAATTTTTCTTTAAGTGAGACTCTTGTCTTTAACTGGTAAATGGCCCTAACTGCTCGTTTTTGTAATATAAAAATATTTTCGATGTCAGCGGCCCTACCCCATAATAATATGCCATATGACATAATACTATGAAAATAGCTAAAATAAACCAATCTAGCCGTATCGACATCAGTCAACCTACGAACCCTCTTAATGGCATAAGCAGCTGAGCTAAGTTTCCCTGAGAAATATGTAACGTGCGCACCCACTGTAATTTCGAATCAAGTGTTATTCCTAAAATTAATGTAGATTCAGATGTTTCGAGAACATCGTCATGTAGAGCTATACTAGGACCAAGGTTTCTGACATTAGGCAGAGCAAACTTAATACATTTTGTTTTTTTGGCGTTCAGTACCAGATTGTTTACATTAAACTATTTAGTTACTTGAATGAGCGCACTGTTTATTTCGTTAAAATGTTCCTTATTTCTATCTACTTTGAATATCAAAGAAGTATCGTCAGCAAACAGTACAAAGTCACAAATGTTTTTCAAGTAAAAAGGTAAATCGTTTATGTAAACAAGAAACAGGGAAGGCCCTAGGATGCTGCCTTGCGGCACTCCCAAATCAACAGGTAAGCCACTGGATTTTGAGCCGTTTATTTCAACAAATTGGATTCTGTCACTTAAGTATGACTTAATGACTTCCAATGCTTTAGTCTGTACGCCATAATGTATAAGTTTGCATAAGAGCGTTTCATGGCAGACACAATCGAATGCTTTCGAAAGGTCACAAAACACACCAATAGCATTTTGGGCATTCTCCCATGCACTGAATATGTGTTTAAGTAACGCTACTCCTGCATCTGTTGTCGAGTGACCCTTGGTAAATCCATATTGCTCACTATGAAGGAGGCTGTTTAGATTAAAATGTCTAAGTAATTGCTTGAGTATGATCTTTTCAAAAATCTTACTAAAGGCAGGTAGTATCGATATTGGCCTATAATTACTAGGATCAGTCTTACTGCCGGATTTGAAAAGAGGTATTATCCTACTGTGTTTCATAAGATCGGGAAAAACACCTGATTCCATACACTTATTAAATAAGTTGCTTAAATAAGGAGCTACTACATCAATTATACTTTTAAAAACCTTAACAGAAATGCCCCAGAGATCACCTGTATTTTTAGACTCTAGAGATTGAAAAGTACTTATAACGTCGGTAAAATTAATACAATCGAACTTAAATAATACATCACATTTCCCTACACTAGATTCTAATAGGTTTTCTGCGATTATAGCTGATGATTTTAATTCTCTAGTAGTAGTAATCGGTATGCTAGCAAAGAATTTATTAAATGTGTGTGCGACTTCTGTGTCGTTATGAATAAATTTGTCACTATCAAATAAACTAAAACTATTACCTCTAAGTGTTGTCTTACCTGCTGCTTCAATAGCTCGCCAGGTTGCCCTAATTTTATTCGAGGATTGTTCAATTTTGTTCCTAACGAATAATTCCTTAGCTGTATTGCACACTCTTTTAAATATCTTTGAATAATTCCTAACATACTCAGTGAAGTTCGAATCAGAATTGTATCTCTTCATACCATACAACTCGTACATCTTTGCTCTGCTTTTGTAAATACCTGCAGTAGCCCACTCACTAAAAGCTTGAGATTCCTTAACTACTTACTCCTTAGTCCTAAAAGTATTCTGAAATTCCTTGTTAAGGCGCTGTCCTAAGCGACTGTTTTGGTAAATGAGGGGGTGAAGCAGGGGAGGTGAAGGGAGCTTAGCTCCGTCTACTGCGGGGCGCCCCCCTTCATTCTCGTCGCGTGCGGCCGTATTCTGGCGACATCCGTATTCCAATATTTCAAAATCGCAAGCAAAACGTTTTAGCATATTGAATTGAGATACTGATATTAAAATTTATATAACATACACACATCAACAAAGTCTAGGGATATTTTATATTTCATCAAATATCTAAAAATCTATGAAGAATTTTCTGATACAGTAAATAGAAGAATCATAGATTATTTTAAGGTCTTTAATAAAAATAAAAAACATTTCGTGTTTTTTTTTTGTTTTAAATAAAAAAAAAAATTTTTTTAATCATCATGGAAAATTAGTATGATAACAACAAACATTTCTTCTTAAAAAACTATTAATTTTAATAAAAATGGAAAAAATCTTGTAAAATCTAATCATTAATAATCAGTGTTGCCACCTCTTACATTGATTACACATCGGCATCGATTGTTAATACTTAAAATTAAATTGTCAATGTCTTGCTGCGGTATGAGGTCCCATGTCCTTTGCAAGTGTTCGTAAAGTTGTTGTTCAGTCGTCAAATTTGGTGGAAAATCTCTCAAAGCTTTTCGTTGTAACATGTCCCAGGCATGCTCGATAGGATTTAAGTCGGGCGACTGTGCAGGCCAATCCAAAACTTGAATATCGTGCTCTCGGAGAGCGGTCGATACCAGCCGCGCCGTATGGCAAGGAGCATTATCGTGCATGAGTAGAAATTCATGGCCTATTTGAGTTCTGTGTGGGACAATAACGGGCTCTACTACCTCCTCGTGGTATTTTTGTGCAGTCATGCTGCCTTGGATCCAAACGAGTTGGGTTCGTCCGCCAAGACGAATTCCTGCCCACACCATGATTGTCCCGCCTTGGTATGGGTGGACCTCCTGAGGGTGCCGTAGACGGCTAACTCTCCCTGGAGCTCTCCAAACGCGTGTTCTTCGTGAATCCGGGTGAAACCCAAACCGGGACTCATCGGTGAACAGCACCAAAGACCATTGTTCGTCACTCCATGGTAAATGCTCCCGAGCCCACGAAAGCCGCCGACCGCGATTGCCACGTCGCAATGCTGGAACACGCAATGGTCTTCGAGCATGAAGATCAACTTCATGTAACCTTCTTCGCACGGTTTGGTCGCTTACCAGCAGCTGGTGGTCCTCCTGGAGCCTTTGCACTAGTTGCAGCGCTGTGATATTGGGTTGTCTTCTGGCGGTCATTTGGAGAAATCGATCCTGTCTCTGCGTAGTAACACGATATCTACCTGTGTGCTGTTCGGCCACATCTCCAGTACTGCGATAACGTGACCACAACCTTGATATCACATTTTGACTGGTATGTAGGGCCTCAGCAACGACGCGTTGAATTGCACCATTTTCTAACATGCCCACGGCTCGTAACATTTCATCTCGACTCAAATGACGACGTGACATGACTTTTAAAGTTCGTACGTCACGTTAAATTAAAAAAGAAAAACAATTAAAAACCCTTTTCATTAATAATTATAATAAAACAGTTTTAACTTTCTTTAATGTAACGAATTACTAGCAAATTTGCCGCCATATTTTGTTTATTATTTTGTTTTTTTTCTTTCCATGTTCAAATTTTGAAAATAGAATAAAAGAGGTTTTAATCTGTATATAAACTTTTTGTGGAAACTAACAAGGTTCTAAACTATAAACTCGTAAATAATTTAGGATTAAGATATCCCTAGACTTTGTTGATGTGTGTACATCAATCTGTTTGTACAATATAGGCATAGCGCAATGTTTGTTCTCAGTGCAGCCATGAACAAAACTGGTTTACATTAGACGTTATAGGTATTAAATGTTGACGAAAGTAGGTAAATACCTACGTGCCGTAGATGATTAAAATAATTAAGTCAGTTCCATGTATGGAGAGGCCATTATTATGTTTGTTTTGTTTTTGTATAAAAATAGTGAAGCAGTTCATAGAATACCTACATCTAATTCCATTCTTGCCAGTTTTCAAATCTGTTTTGCAATAAATTGGCTGTGACATACGGGCGGACAGACAGACAGACATTGCGAATCTATAAGGGTTCCGTTTTTACAATTTTTGGCTACGGTACCCTAAAAAACACAATACTGCTCTACTAAGCGCAAAAGCCGTATCTCAACTAAAGCGAGTTACGAGATAATTGAAGTTTAGTAAAAGTTGATTTCTTTTATTTATTTATGGATGTTTATTGTTATTATAGGTATAATTATTATGGCAAAGGTTTCGAAATACGTCGCCGTTTTTAGGGGTTGTGAGTGATTGGAGAGGGAGCAGGGGAGGTCTTGAAACCCCCATTTTCACTTGCCGGAAATACTTGGTTTCCTCTGAAAAAAAAATCTCCAAACATCGGTGCACTGCCAACTTCCACATTCATCACACTAGTTTAATAAACTAAGGTTGTCGGAGCCCTGCGAAGGGCTCCTATTTTCGGATTAAAGGTCAAAAGAGAACCTAACATATCCTATTTATTTACTTATTACAGTCGCACCTAACCCAAGGCACTCGAAAGCAATGACGCACAAATTTGACATTAGCTGTCAATATGATCATTCCAAGATGGCAGTTTTGCGTTTCGTTTCACGTTTTTCACATAAAACCTAAAAATTACATTTGTAAAACTGTACTAAAGTATAAAAACTATGTTCCATTTTGCATAATTGCCGAAGTATTTATAAAATTTTGGAAATTGTTTAAAAATATTTAGACGCAACTCCGGCAGCCAAAATTACTTTTAGGGGATTAAAACGAACTACCTTAAGCCCTCTACACTACCAATACCATCAAATTCAGGCGACTCGTTTCGAAACCCAACCCATTATTATTTTTCAAAGTAGATGAAATATAGGGTTAGGGTTCCCACCAAGAACTAAGGGTCCCAAGCCAACCTCACCTGCAAGTGGTGCACCTGCCGATCAACGGACGAGGCTCTGGCAAACAAAATTATCCCAAGAAGCGGCAATCGACTCGCCACCTATTACGTGGGATCAAAACACTGGCAAAAAGTGGGTGTTTAATACCTACCCCTTCGGGGAAGCAGACGTGAGCCTATGTATGTATGTAGATGAAACATCAAAAATATATGTATATATATCTTATTCATGAGATACTGCTATGTCGTTTAGAAAATTATAGAATTAGAATTTGAGTTACTGCTTTTTCGTTAGCTCTCGTCATACATGTTTGTATGGAAAAATATAAAAAAATTCTTTCGCTTCAAATATGTGTTGTTTCAAAGAAAATAAATATTGAAAGATATTTATTTATATTCATTTATAATTTATTAACGAAATACAGAGTTTACAGCTCATCAAGTTAGCTGTCTGCTACAACCCGGCAGGTTTTCTTTATTCTCATCGAATGTTAAAGGCAGTGTGTTAGGTGATAAGACTTATTATTTGCTGTTGTTCACGAGGCACAGTTTCACTTACTTTCCTTTTACGGCTTGGTATTGTAGAAATTTCAAGCACTGATGAAACATTTTCCTCTCCGTGATCTCGCAAGGCCATCCCTTGAGCTTGACGAGAATCAACGATTTCAGGCAACTGCCAATTCATATAAAACGCCACAAGCTTCTCCCAGAAAACATCATCTCTTTCTATAATTTCAATTTTTAGTGGTTTACTTTCACCACTCCACACAGCAAATAAACACTTTTGTTTGCGTGTAACGTGGCGTTGCCCCTGAATTTGATAATAACAATTACAATATTTGTTTAGACTAGTCAGTTCACTTTTTTATCATGTTTCCATATTTGTATTTTATTTGCTCTTATACTATTCTCCAGGCCATTCTTATAGGCAACTTTAGAACATTAAATTTCCACAACCGTGTTTGGTTATTAATCCATCTGGCGTGGCACCAATAATCGAATAATCCACAAGGCTCGATTGTTACATTTTCTTGCTTCGCCAGTTGTTGCAAAGCCAGTTGTTCATTTTAGATTCCATGCGCAACTGATTTTACATTGCAAATATTTTATTTGTACAAAATATTGTTTACTAAGTTGGCTTTACTGTTGTTATCTCTTCTTTTTACCACTATACAAAAATTTCATTCTTTCAACATATTCTTACGCAATTCGAACCAGTCACTGCTATCCTTCTTGTTATTTTTGCTTATCACTACGGAATTTGAGTCAAATTTGTAAAAAAAATTGTTTGGGATTTCTTGGCTAGCTCTTGAACAGATCGTGTTAGGAATGACTGAAGTCAAATGTGTGTAAGACGTTGCAGAACTGTTATCTTTAACTTCACTGTAATTACAATAATGATAATTAGTTACGTACTTTCTTATTAAAAAAATACTATATCTTGTGTTATAGCAAACAGAGAAGTCACTTTCTTACTTATAAATGATTGATTTTAGAAATTAAAAAGATATTAGATGTACTGAGACATACCTAATAGTTTATGAATAATCAAAGTTTTACCCGATGTACCTAAAAAGGTTTATGTTCAAAACACAATAATACAACATTCGTTACCGCTTGTGTGCGGATTGCGGAGCGCCATATTAGCGCTGTCATCATTATTGTTCGCCGTGGCCGCATCTTAGCGCTCCAGGCGCTCTGACAAACTATTATATATATATTTTACGTACATGAAAAATTCTTTCAAAAGTCTTTTGTTCAGACTTTTGACTTTAAGCTCTAATTTTAACTAGTTTGTAATATGTACCGTTATGGCTAGATGCGCGACGAAAAATTAGATGTTTCACGGCTTCTGAGGTATAACAGCGCCTTAACTACGTTAAATAAATTATTGAAATTTTAATTTGGCGAATCAATCTCCATTAAATCAGGACTCATAGCATTCATTCCGATCCAAATTTTATTCCGGAATTCATTAAACTTATGCCTAGGTAATGGCCTAACTAACACTTTCTGTATAATGCTATTACTATAATACGGAAACCTTGCTAATTGACCAGTGATCCGAAGTTAATTCAGAACTAACTAATTTATTCAAAACTGTACAATTACTAAATATATTGTCAAGACAGGTGGATGATGTTGCTGTAATCCTAGTTGGTTCAAGGAACAAATTTTTTAAATTAAATGATTTAAATAGATTTAAAAATCTACTAGTCATTACTGAATGATCAAGAATATTTACATTAAAATCACCACAAACCATAATACCTTTCTTATTGCTCCTAATTTTGGTAATTGCATCTTCAATAACTGATTCAAACAAGCTAAAGTTACTTAACGGTGGACGATATACACATATGATAATATGCTGCTCAAGTTCTACATATGACAGTTCCACGGTGCGTTATATAGACAAACTTGCTATGTCTTTCCGTTCTTTACATGTTAAGCTATTTGAAACAATAATCAAGGATCCACCATGAATAGCGTGTTTCCTAGAGAAGGCACTGTGTACCGTGTATTGCGAGTTATTTAAGAATTTTATTTTGTACTCTTTTAGCCAGTGTTCTGTAATACACATAACTTGTATACTGTGATTTTCTAAATATAAACTTAATTCTAAATCCTTGCCAGATAGACCTTGTATGTTTTGATGTGCTACATTCAGTTGAATTTGTCTACCCTTTGTCCTAGTCTTAAGTTTAAAGAACTTGTGTCAGTATATTCAATAGAAGAATTATAAAGATAGGAACTATTTACAGAAGCTAAATTCTTGGATACCCTACATGTACCTGTGTCATTTTGTAAATTAAATGCTAGTAATTTAGCAACTTGTCTTCTATAAAATAGTGGCAGATACATAGTATCTTTGGTCAATGTAAAATCTTAATATATAAAATCCTTGCGTTACTGACTGACTGACAGACACGCTACAGCCGAAACTATTGGGCGCAGGAAGCTGAAATTTGCCATGTATGTTCCTTGGGGACCGTAGGGGTGCACTAAGAAGGGATTTCCCAAAATTCCCTCGGGATCGGCCAAAACGGGTAAATTTAAAAAAATTGCAGGCGTAGCTGCTGGCGTCCTCTAGTTACTAATAAAATTATTATTGTCAAATAATAAAATAAAATCTTTATATTGCCATGTCAAATTGTATAAGCACAAGTTGAGTTCATGAATATAACTTTTCATTGTTTCATTGAAGCTATAAGAATGAGGCAAAGCAAGAGATATAAATTTGCATTCAAATTTCCTGTGAAGCGATAACATAACTTCTGTCAAATGAAATATATCCTTTTTAGTCACCTTTGGGCTATCACCATATGTGATAATTATTGTAGACTGCCTATCAAATTTTGTTGTATTTAATGTATTAATTAGATATGTAAACGAAGACCCTGGATAACAATAATTGATAGTATTGTGTTGTGTCAGCTCACAATTTATTAAACTACCTAAACCTACACCAAGCCTATCTGAGAACATATAAACTTTATTTGTGCCAGAATTCTTACCTAAAGAAGACTTACCTGTTCTATTATTCACTGAACAAGTACTTTTATCACAATCGCAAATTATCTGGGACTCACAAGTGGGTAATGTTGGTTTTATGATATTCAAACAACTATTGGTATTTGTTAAGGCCTTTACATATTCTAAATTTTGCCTCCCCACTTGTGCAATCTCATCATATTTCCTAAAATATTCCTGAACCTGATTTTCATATTGCGTGTTCATTCTACTTATTTGAGATTGTAAGGAAGTAATTTGACTTTTAAGATCCCTAGCATGTTTGTCATATAACATTTTGCCATTAATCAACTCTGCATTGTAATTGTCTAACTCCATTAACAAATCTGAGCGCTCAGAAACTAAAAAATTATATTGCTGAGATGTTATCTTAGTTTTCTTATATTGCTTTAGACTAAGAATGAGTTTCCTAATATGTTTATTTAATTTATTATACTTTCTATGCCGTTTCAGACAGTTAATGTTTATTTTTATTTGTTTTGAATCTAAGCCTAATCTATTACCTACAACCTCTGAGTAAAGGTTCTGAGTTTTATTACTGTTTAATATCTCTACAGTTTGTTCTAGTGATTTAATCTTAGTAAATGATTGTTCTAAACAGCATTCTAGTTTCCTAATGTGACTCATAGACCATGAATGGGCATCATTGTTAGCGGTCAATAAATGGATTTCTTCCTGTAACCTATCTCGCTGGGCCAGTGTGTCCATATACTCGATATGGAGTTCTGCGAGTTGAGCCTTCAGGTTGGAAACCCTATTGTTGACAATCCTGATGTCCTCTTCACAGTCTGCACGCTCCCTCAGTAGATGGTTATTCTCCTCCTGGCACTTCTTTAATACCTTATATCACTCCTCAAAACGCATCCAAACTGGTTGCTTACACAAAACTAATGTCACATTTATTCTTGCTTATGTCCCTTGTATTATTCCTCTAGTACACATGTGTCTCTGACTGTTGTAGGGAAACGAAATAAGCGACTAATATTACTTTTTTTTTAGTTTGATTGTTGTAGGGAAACGAAATAAGCGACTAATATTACTTTTGTTTAAGTTTGATTGTTGTAGGGAAACGAAATAAGCGACTGATATTACTTTTGTTTAAGTTTTATTGTTGTAGGGAAACGAAATAAGCTACTAATATTACTTTTGTTTAAGTTTGATTGTTGTAGGGAAACGAAATAAGCGACTAATATTACTTTTGTTTAAGTTTGATTGTTGTAGGGAAACGAAATAAGCGACTAATATTACTTTTGTTTAAGTTAAGTAATAAGCTCTATGAGTATGATAAATGATTGACCAATAATTTATCTAAGGTTTGGAGATTTGAGTCAACAAGTCTCCAGGGGATAACGGAATCACCACAGAGCTCTTAAAAGCAGGTGGGACAGTAGTTCTGAAAGAGCTCGCGAGCCTGTTTAATTCCGTTATCCACCAAGGCCTAACACCTCAGGCGTGGAGTGGGAGTGCGGTGGTTCTGTTTTTCAAAAAATGT
Source organism: Euclidia mi (assembly GCA_944739405.2). Taxonomy (NCBI): domain Eukaryota; kingdom Metazoa; phylum Arthropoda; class Insecta; order Lepidoptera; family Erebidae; genus Euclidia; species Euclidia mi. The sequence continues at coordinate 30,340,822 of OX123195.2, forward strand.
GACAAAACCCTGCTGAAAAACTACAGACCCATCTCACTCCTGAGTCACGTCTACAAGTTGTTCTCGAGAGTCCTAACAAATCGCCTCGCCAGAAAACTCGACGATTTCCAGCCACCGGAACAAGCCGGGTTTCGAAAAGGCTACAGCACCGTAGACCACATCCATACTGTTCGGCAGATTGTACAGAAGACCAACGAATACAATCAGCCGCTGTGTATGGCTTTCGTGGACTACGAGAAAGCCTTCGACTCCATCGAAACCTGGGCGATTCTGGATGCTCTGCAGCGGTGTCGCATCGATTGGCGCTACATCGAGGTGTTGAGATGTTTGTACGACACGGCCACTATGACCGTTCAGCTCTAGGACAGTAAAACCAGCCCCATTGAGTTGCGTAGAGGGGTGAGGCAGGGGGGTGTAATATCCCCTAAGCTCTTCACCAACGCACTCGAAGACGTCTTTAAGACGCTGGACTGGACTGGACGGGGCATAAACATTAATGGCGAGTACATATTCCACCTTCGGTTTGCCGACGATATCGTCATTGTGGCAGAGAGCCTGGAAGAGCTGAGCGAGATGCTGCGCAGCCTAAATGGAGCCTCTCGACGGGTCGGTCTCGGCATGAACTTGGATAAAACCAAGATTATGTTCAACGAACACATCGTGCCGGGACCGGTTTATGTCGACGGATCGATGCTCGAAGTTGTTCAAGAGTATGTCTACCTTGGGCAAGTAGTCTAGCGTGGTAGAAACAACTTCGAGAAAGAAATCGATCGCAGGATCCAGTTGGGTTGGGCAGCGTTTGGCAAGCTACGTCGAGTTTTCTCTTCGCCCCTACCGCAATGCCTGAAGACCAAAGTCTTCAACCAATGCGTCCTACCTGTTATGACGTACGGTGCCGAGACGTGGACACTCACAGTGGGACTAGTCCACAAACTAAAAGTCACGCAGCGAGCTATGGAACGGGCTATGCTTGGCGTCTCTTTGAAGGATAAAATCCGAAACGAAGTTATCCGACAAAGAACCAAAGCTACCGACATAGCTCACAGAATCAGTAGACTCAAGTGGCAGTGGGCTGGCCATATCTGTAGAAGGACTGATGGCCGATGGAGCAAGCGTATCCTAGAGTGGCGATTCCGACTCGGTAAGCGTAAGGTAGGGCGGCCCCCGGCTAGGTGGACCGACGACCTGAAAAAGGTGGCTGGGACAGACTGGATGCGGAAGACTGAGGACCGTGTACTGTGGCGCGTGTTGGGAGAGGCCTATGTCCAGCAGTGGACTGCGATAGGCTGATTGATTGGAGATTTGAGAATTTGAAATCAACTGAACTGATGACCGTCTGTGACCACCACTGGTGGCAGTCGAAACTTCGGCAACACACAGTTATTTATACCTTAACACCTCGTAAAATGTGTTTTATGTACAATGTCGTTTTTTTATATAATATATATAAAAACGCTCCAAATGTCTTATGCACCTCATAGGCATAATGTGATGGCTATCATTGGTCGTTGATATTTAACGGTTTTTGCACTTGTAACACGATCTGGTTATATCATTCGATTTATCGATTTCCGCTTTACCAATTTTAATACTTTTTTAAACTGGAAACGTGCAAGAATGAACGAAAACTAATTAAACAAAATACGAACGTTATCGAACTTTGCGACGACGCCATATTGGCCATTTTAATATTGGAATAAGTGTGCACGAGAAAAGAAAAATGTTTTTAATGAGATAAATATGAGTAATCTTATAAGAATTAAGGTAAAGGCTCCTAATACCGAGGTAGTCAAAATCGGCTCCTAATTCCGAGGTATTTTTGTTTTCGCTCTTATCTTTTGAATATTATTATGTAACTACTTAAAAACAGGATTCACTCATTCCATGTTTCAAAATTGCTCATATACGTGAAGTTCGTAAGTGTAACCCCGGAGCAACTATCTAAAATCAATCAGTCTCTGCCACGGTGTCGACGCGAGTGGTTTTTTCATACAAACACGGATCCTGTTAGGTAAGTGAGCTCATTTTTTTAACGTAAGTTTTTGTTGTGATTTTAACATAAGGTACTGAAGGTAAGCAATTTGTCAGTATTTTGTGTTATTTAACTTGCAAAAATTATCAAGATAATTTATGTTTAAAATTGATTTAGTATCTAAAAATATAAACGTTTTTTAAGCGAAGTTCCTAATTCGGAGGTACCATCGGTAATAGGAGAAACACTACATCGTATTCACTTGCTTATTACTTTTAATACAATATTTTTTTTTAATGAGGCGTTTATTCATTTAAAATTATTAATATTCTTTCGAAGTAAAAACCTATTTCCGTGGTATGTTTTATTGGATAGAAATCTTATTAAATGTTGTCAAACATGATCCAGAAAACAACATTTCTATGAAAGGCCTAAATAAGAAGTAGCTCTTTAGTCTAATAAAATGTATTTTTTTTGTACAGATTTTGACTGATATTAATACTTTTCAATCACAGAAATGTTGGTACCAGTAAGAATTGAATAAGTTATTTATTCGGCCGAATTTTTATGGGTCGGAATTAGGATTACAAATTACAGGAATTTCTCCTAATTCCGAGGTAGGATTTTTGTATACCTCGGTGTTAGGCTCTATGAGCGCCTAATACCAAGGTTATGCCTCCGTATAAGAATCTCTATAGAGCCTTATACCGAGGTATGGCAACCACATATAGTATTTTAGGGTTCCTTAGACCAAAAAATTCAAGTCATATCGGAATCCTTTATACACGCGCCGGCCGCCCCGCTACAATTTAGCGTTTGCGCTAAGCCGCATTTTGGATTTTCTTGATACCTACCTACTAAGATATATTCTAAATTTATATGAACGAATATGTGTGTTATTAATAATTTAGAATAAGTTAACTCTCTACTTGAAAATTAATCAAACTTTTTTAAACATTTATTATTTTATTTAAAAACTCCTTTGTGACTAGAGTAAGAGCATATTTTTAAGAAATAGCGCTACTATTTTACTATTGTTATTTAACTTATAAAATTGCTGTACGGAACCAATTAACTCTTTTTTATTCTACCTCGGAATTAGGAACCGACTACCGCGGTATTAGGTTTCAAGCCTGTAAATACCTCGGAATTAGGGAAAATCGACTTTGCTATAAAACCATTTTTTTTCATGAATAAATCTTTTGAAAAGTCACATTATAATAGAAGTTATACAAAATTTAATGTCCATTTTAGCTGAAATAATATTTTTACATAGGCTAAAGTACTTACAAATGCTTATTTTTCCTGCTTGCTTCCAAATGTCACGAAATACCTCGGTATAAGGAGCCTTTACCTTATATACAGAACTACCGGCAAATACGTAAAGATTTCATATTGAATAAATAATAGTTTATTGAAAAGATATAAATATTGCAATGAAAAAGTTACGGAACTTTTGTAATGCAATTATTACGTTCCCAAAGGATGGCGGCCGTAATTTTCCGACGCGTAAACAATAACGTATTATGGTGAAGTTATGATTCTAAAGTAAAATGTGTTGTGTTATCTTTGCATATTGTATGTTGTTTTAACGTAATAAAGTGTTTGTTTGGTGATTATTGAAAAATTTAAAATTGAAAAAATCTTTATTGACATAAAATAATTGCAACAAACATTAAGTAAACCCTGTCTCCTGTGCTTGTTTAAACTGTGTTACAAGAGACAGTGCCTTCACCATAAGTACAATACAGGGGATTTATGTCACATTAGCAACTGAGTATGTGTTTACACTTTTCTTGGCATTTTATCGGATAAGCTCCTCTGTGTCTTTGTAATTGCACGTCAGGAGCCATTTTTTGAGAGTGGCCTTACATCGGTTAAGGGTAAGAGGGTGAATATGTATAGATTTGTTTACTTTATTATAGAGGCGATCACTGGTAATATAGAATTGTCGCCATGCAAGAGTAGTTCGATGAGACTGTATGCGACATATTTGCTGTCTGAAGCTGACTTTAGCTCAGTTACAAATGCAACTGATGCGAACGAGGCTGCAACTGAATTGGTTACGACCATCTCTAAAGCTGTCATTTCTCAAACTAAAATAATAAGAATCCCCAATCGAAAAAGATGCATCAAACCTTGGGTTAGGAATGGCCTTTTGAGGTGCATCAAACATCGTGACAGACTTCACAAAAAAGCAAAGTCTGAGCCAGATAATTGACCCAATTGATATACAATAGATATCGCAACTTTTCAAATAACCCTTTGAAAAGACTTAAATTAGAGTATGAGAAATCTGAAATTCACAATAATAATCATAACACTAAAGCAATGTGGAAAGCAGTGAAAAAAATAACAAACTCAAACAGACCTTCCGTACCACCCTTAGAACTTCTATCAGTTACCGAAAATGAGCAAGATGCTGCAGATCGGGTTAATTCATTTTTTACGAAAATGCACGACAGGTACTTGTCGGCCCTATAACTGCGATGTGCAATGTCTGTATGTTTATTCTGTGTCTGTTCAGTTATTCAGTGTCTGTCGCCATTTTTGTAGATGGGATGTACAAGAGCTTGTTTAAGTATCGGGGGAAATACACCAGGTATTTCCCACGATACTTAAACAAGCTCTTGTACATCCCATCTACAAAAATCTACAAAAATGGGATGTACACACAAACACACACACACTGTTTGCGTTAGTGTATATGTGTGTATGAGTGCGTGAGTGCGTGAGTGCGCAACTGAGTATGTGTTTACACTTTTCTTGGCATTTTATCGGATAAGCTCCTCTGTGTCTTTGTAATTGCATGTCAGGAGCCATTTTTTGAGAGCGGCCTAACATCGGTTAAGGGTAAGAGGGTAAATATGTATAGATTTGTTTACTTTATTATAGAGGCGATCACCGGCAATATAGAATTGTCGCCTTGCAAGAGTAGTTCGATGAGACTGTATGCGACAAATTTGTATGCGTCGTCTTCTACGTACAACAGTACTGTCGTAGGGCAGTGAGGCGTGCTTACGTAATATGACATTTAGGACATATAATTACCTCACTGTCATCACCTTACATTCATTATAAAGTGTCTCAGTTGGATATCTGCGCGGATTCTGCGTCATCACTTTTAAAATTGCCCTTTGAGCACGCTCCAATCGAAGCAACGACGTGGTTTCGGCATCTCCCCAAGATGTCACACAATACTGCACCAAAAACTGTGCCAGGGCGTAGTAAACAGTTTTTATGGTCCTGCTGTCTGCACAATTTTTTAAATATTGGCATAAGTTTCCTTATACGACCCGCTAGATTAATAATTATGTGACTATGCCAAGTGACAGTACTGTCCACAATGACACCCAAGTACTTTACTTCTTAAGTTCTAACGAGTTTAGGACAAGTACATGAGGATGTAAGTAAGCGACATGAGTGTATAGACATATCAAAGTTCAGGTCAGGTTGCGTGTGTTCCCTATGAGAGAATGTAATGAATTGCGATTTGTTGATATTTAGCGTTAGTAAGTTGCTTTTGAGGCACTTCGTTATATCAATCAGGGCACTTTCCGCATGCTGTCCTGCCTGGTCCCAGTCCGCTCCCCGAATAATGAGTGCAGTATCGTCTGCATAAGTGAATATTTTACAGTTTTTAATTTTAAGCTTGCACAAATCATTTATATAAACGAGGAACAAAGTAGGACCAAGCACACTTCCCTGAGGAACTCCAAACAAAGGGCTTGCACTGCTGATAACGACGTTTCCTATTCTAACAATTTGGGATCGATCTGTCATGTAACTACGGAATATATCCAGGACCGTTCCCCGTACTCCTACTGTCTCCATCTTTTCCAGGAGCAGAGGAACAGACACAGTGTCAAACGCCTTGCTAAGATCCAAAAACACACCCATCACTTTCACATTATCGTCAAGTTGTTTAACCACACATTCTACGACGTCCAACACCGCATCATCTGTAGACTTTCCTTTCCTAAATCCGTACTGATTACTAGCAATTATACTATGGTTTTCCAGATAAGTAACAAGTCTGCTGTTGAGGACTTTCTCTAGGATTTTACTAAGCGCTGTTAGGATGGATATTGGTCTATAATTGTTGACACTGTGTCTGTCGCCATTTTTGTAGAAAAGATGTACAAGAGCTTGTTTAAGTATCGTGGGAAATACACCAGTAGACATACAGACATTGCACATCGCAGTTATAGGGCCGACAAGTACCTGTCGTGCATTTTTAATAATAGAGACTGGTATTCCGTCTACTCCAGTAGCACAGTCATGTCGTAGATTTAAAATTATGTTGGATATTTCTGTTTCGTCTGCTGGTAGTAAGGCCATCGAAAGCAGGGTTGAGTGTGTTGTATTTTGGGTACAGCTTCCTTCTTGGTCCTGTTGTAAAATATTTAAGGCAAGGTTTGCGCCAATATTCGTAAAAAATGAATTAACCCGATCTGCAGCATCTTGCTCATTTTCGGCGACTGATAGAAGTTCTAAGGGTGGTACGTAAGGTCTGTTTGAGTTTGTTATTTTTTTCACTGCTTTCCACATTGCTTTTGTGTTATGATTATTATTGTGAATTTCAGATTTCTCATACTCTAATTTAAGTCTTTTCAAAGGGTTATTTGAAAAGTTGCGATATCTATTGTATATCAATTGGGTCAATTATCTGGCTCAGACTTTGCTTTTTTGTGAAGTCTGTCACGATGTTTGATGCACCTCAAAAGGCCATTCCTAACCCAAGGTTTGATGCATCTTTTTCGATTGGGGATTCTTATTATTTTAGTTTGAGAAATGACAGCTTTAGAGATGGTCGTAACCAATTCAGTTGCAGCCTCGTTCGCATCAGTTGCATTTGTAACTGAGCTAAAGTCAGCTTCAGACAGCAAATTTACAACGGTCGCATGGTCAACTTGTGACATTGTTTGCTTTGTATTTTTACGAGGTAGTTTTATTTCCGAGCAGAATAATATAGGCGCGTGATCGGTTATCAGAGAATCCAGAACGAAGGTGTGAGAACTTTTATCCGATTTTAGCATGACATGGTCGAGACAAGCAGTATCTCTGGTAGGATAGCCGTGGGCTGCCAAAAGTCCGTGGGAAGCCAAGGAGTTAAGGTAGATGTCGCAGAAAGGGTCGTTGTTAGAAGCAATTTTTATATTTATATCTCCTATCAATGCTACCATCTTGTAGGCAGAAAGTGAAGCTAATGTTTCGTCTAAGCAATCGACAAAATTATCGATTTTAGTGAATCAGGGCGAACGGTAACAAGCTATCACTGCTAAGTCGTTATTGCACTTCGCTACCAAGCAATTAGCTTCCTTAAACTCAGGCTCGTAAACACTATGCCGGATATCTGATTTAATGTAGAGAATCACCCCGTCATTCTGATTGAAATTTTGACTGGTATGCAATATAGTCGTCCAATGGCGGCACATTGCCGACCTTACTAAGCCAACATTCACTCAGTATGATTATATCACATTGCAAGTCGATTCGTGATAAGAGGGCAACGAGAGAATCGTGGTTGCGGTTAACATTTCGGATGTTAGTGTGAAAAATCTTAAATGTATTAGCAGTTCGGTCGCGGTCTTAATTTTCAGGTGAGCGCTGAAAGGACTTGGAAACCACAGAGGTGTCGATGTCGTTGATTAAATCTATTAAGTTAGCCATTACTATTGAAAACAGATAAACATGTATGCAAAAAATAAGACCCATATGTCCAAAATGGAGCGATCGAGTCAACACGGTTAAGGCGCTTTAGTATGCAGAATCGTATAATTGAGGGTTTCGCTAGGCGATGTATTTGCAGAGCTAAACCTGGTATATACTTCGGACAGTAAGCTAAACCCAATGTGCACTTCGGACAACCAAATGACATATCGCGAGACCTTTTCTGATCGCGTTTTGATATTTGTAAAAGCGACATCGAAACGCAATCTGTCAAATATGTTAAAATAAACTGTGTGGTGCAATGGATGATAGTACGAGTTTGAATTGATGCAGCTTGAGATATATTGTATGTTATACTGCATCGCAGGAGATAGCCTTTTGTAAAGCAGTTCATCATGAGACAATCAAGGACAGTTTTAAGCAGTAGTTGGCGTAAGTGTGGAAAGAGTGTAGAGTAGTGACAAGTGTTGTTAAATATTATTATGTGTGGATATTCGATAAATTGTGATAATGTATACAAGTTATACCAGTGAAATTTAAAAAAATGAAAATATCGCTGCAAGAGCAGATCAGTTTTATTTACTTATTGAAAGATATAACTAGTTAGATAAACTCGTACCGAAGCCGGGAAGGTCTAATTCATACCCTATTATTATATTTTTAATAAAGAATTCTTCGCTTTTCGGAAAGTTACCTAAAATTATTATTATCTTTTAATTACGTTATAGTAGAGGAGACGTGGAACATCGACCTTCACCGATCTGATAACCAGATGAGACGTATTTTTTATGTAATATAATTTATAAACAAGTATGCCTATAATAACTTGCCTATCAAAAAGTGCTCAGAGCTATTTTAAAATTTAAGTTAATTGTAATCAACCGCAAATATAACTTTGTCGTTTATACAAACACTATGGAAAACAAAGTTATTTTTGGTAAATGAAAAAGTGATAGTGATATTTGGATAGGTGAAGATAAACGGTACGTTAAGTGTTAAGGCTGATACTAGTAATTAATAAACGAACAAGGAAGCAATATAGCAATAAAGATCAAACAATTAGATTAAGTGCGAGTCCCGTAAGGGTCCCGTAGTTCAGGTATCCACATAACATACCCTTTATCTTCCCTTAACCAAATATCGCGATCGCTTTTTCATCACCAAATATAACTTTGTTTTCCATAGTGTTTGTATAAATGACAAAGTTATATTTGCGGTTGATTACAATTAACTTAAATTTTAAAATAGCTATGAGCACTTTTTGATAGGCAAGTTATTATAGGCATACTTGTTTATAAATTATATTACATAAAAAATACGTCTCATCTGGTTATCAGATCGGTGAAGGTCGATGTTCCACGTCTCCTCTACTATTATCAATTCGTGCTTTTGGGCAAACGGTCATGAGCGCGCGAGAGGGTAAATAAGTAAATTTTACGCTACTAACACGCGTTAAACAATTTTGTATTAGGTATAGATTATGTTGGAAAATTTTCACCGACTTCATGCAAATTTACTATCCATACCTATTGCCTCGCTGCAACGTTACAATCTCAATCAATTCAGGCCAATCCTTGCCCAGTACAGTCCCACTTTATTCGTGGACATGCAATCGCCGTTTTAAGGCCACAGCTAAAGTGGGGTACACACGCAGTCACTGGCGTCGACTTTGATGGATTGAAGATACGAACATACGGTCGTTTTGATGTGATAAATATAATAGAAGCAGCATGGCTGCATACGGCATGGGGATTAATGTCACTGTCGCACTTGTGAGCTTGTTGCTAATCGTTCATATTAAGTTGATATGTGTGCTGTTTTATTCATCGTGTGTTTGAAATGATTCAGCTGCCGTTTATGTGAGAGTAGTATGTAATTGTATTCTCTTGGTATTGTAATTTTAATCGTTCGTTCGTCTTAACTAACGCAATCAAGACTAGTGAAAATTTATCATTCAGATTACTGTATATTTAAAATTCTTGCGTTACTGATAGACTGACAGACGTGCGTTGTCTGCCAAAAATATTGGGTACTAGAAGCTGAAATTAGGTATATAAGTTCCTTGGGGACCATAGGGTGCACTAAGGGGAAGTGCGGGGCAGAAATGGTCAAATTTAAATAAAATGTGGCATAGCTGCTTAAATTTTCTATAATATATATACCACAAGCAGATAGTCGAATTAGTACAAACTTAAACTGCGTCAAGTACAAGACGTTTGCGTAACTTAAAAACAAGATCGGTAGAAACACAAACAAAACGTTTAAAACGTTTCACATGTACACCGATACATCGCAAACGTCATACATTGCTTTATGCGCGCGTGTAAACAAACTCTGGGAACGAACAAAAATGTCAATGCAAACAAATCTACAGAGTGTAATAGGATAACGTGTTTCAGGAAGATATAAGTTGTTGTGTGATGTTTAGTTTGACATTTTCATATAATAAATAATAATATTAATACAAGAGGAATGAAGAATTTAAAGAGAAACGACATTATATTTTTGTATGTTTGTAAAGTTACTGCTTATTATGGTCACGTAGGATCGATTTTAAATTATGGTATATTGTTGTGGGGTAATTCAACACACATAACACGAGCATTTATAGTACAAAAGAAATGTATCCGGGCAATTTGTAAGGTAGGGCCGCTGGAATCGTGTCGACCACTTTTCAGAAAATTACGTGTTTTGACTTTGGCATCGATGTATATACTGGAAATTGGCATGTTTGTAAAGAAGCAGCAAAAGTTATTTGCCAAGGTCAGTGACAATTATAAATATAGTGCAAGGGATCCGACAAAACTACAGATGGAGTTGTGTAGAAGCACCTTTCATCATCGAAACTGTCAAATTATGACCATTAAGGTATATAACATACCTCGATTAATTAGAGAGTTGCCAACTACACAATTTAAATCCAAATTAAGACTATGGCTGATTGAGATGTGTTTTTATTCAATTAAAGAATTTTTCGACTTTAAACATAATTTAAACTACTATCAACAATAAAAAAATTAAATAGACATGTATCAAATTTGCTGCTTTCATTTTTCATTTATTGTAATTGTTATAATTTAATTTATTACCCTTACTTTACCATTGCATGACATTAATTCCCTTATGACATTATCTTACTTACTAATGACATTATCTCAATTTAAACTCGAATATAAATCTCATAATATAAATAATTGTCTAATCATAAGTTTCCTCTGTTTATAAATTTAATTGTAATATTTTATTAATTTTTCGCATGCCTGCCAAGTGCGAGATGTGCTTAGAGCCTAATTAAGATTATTATTTATCACCTATTGTAAACCATATCTCTTGCGAAATAAATTTTTCATATTCATTTTCATTTTCAAGAATAAACGCAGAAACTGTGGGGTCACGTTTAGCTGACGTTAGCACATTAAACATTGTACGTAACGCGCCTGTAGCGCAAGTAGTGAATTGGAGTCAGTCGCTCGCTGGCATTTGTAACATTTGTACAAATAAACGTATTGCGTACCTACTAACCAGCTTTTTACTTGAGAATCCCATGAGTCGTAACCCTGAACACATCAAGGACATACACGCACACGAGACACACCAATAGCCTCAACAGTGGTGACCTCCGACTTTGGTTACGCATTCGTGGCATTTTCAAGTAGTGCACTGTACGCATAGTGAACTTTGACCGCGACTCCCCGATAAAGTGAAGTGCCATCGAGTAATAAATAATGGAGCCAGCCAAAATTGTACAAACACCATCGACCGTCAGTGATTTGGCAGCGATAAGTTTGTCATCCAAGATACCACAATTTTGGACAGACTTACCGCGCATGTGGTTCAAACAATTTTAGGTCATTGTTGCGCAACAGAAACAAGGTGATTCGACGAAGTTCAATTTGGTGGTAGCCCAATTGAGCAAGGACGCACTTCAGCAGGTGAGTGACATCCTGGATTCACCACCCCCAGAAGGAAAATATTATTGACAGTTTTTGAAGAAAGCGCTGAAAGGCAATTCCAAAAATTGGTCAGTGAGATGGAATTAGGCACACAAAAACCGGCGCAGTTGTTGAGAAAAATGAAAGACCTTGCACGGAAAATTCAGGTTTCAGACGAGGCCCTAAAGAAGCTATGGATGTCACGTTTGTCGTTAGTCAGTCAGTTCTGAGTCTGAGTTTCAGATCAGTTAGAGCAGTACTCGTAGTTAGTCAGGACACTAACCTAGAAAATTTGGCTACAATGGCGGATAAAATGGTGGAAAATATGCAGACTGGAGAAGTCGCCGCGGTTACGTCATCGCACGCCGCGGTTACGTCATCGCACGCCGCGGCCACGTCAACGCAAGCGCCGGAGAATAAGGCAGACCTTATCCAACAAATTTCCGAAATGACAATAGAGCTTAAACATCTCCGAGGAGAAGTAAACGCGATAAGAAGAGGAAATTTTCAATATAGAAATAATTGGAACCGAAGTTCGTCGAGATCACGCTCCAGGTCAAGGTCAACGCCACGTAGGACGCCTGAAAGTCCCGATTGGGTATGCAGACATCATTATTGGTTCAAGCATCGCTCCTATCGTTGCGAGCCGCCGTGCAACTGGGAAAAACTACAGGAGGCGAAACAGGGAAACTAAAGGAAATACAATTCGATGCGATGGACAGCCATCGCCTAAGCATCACCGATAAGGAACGTGGAATAACATTTTTGGTGGACACTGGTGCAAACGTTTCCGTAATACCCGTGTGTAAAGTGAGTGCGAAAAATCGACGCGAGTGCGAATATAAGCTTTTTGCCGCGAATAACACGGAAATCAAAACTTACGGCACCGTAGTGTTACAATTAAATTAGGCTTACGTAGAGCGTATAAGTGGACTTTCGTGATAAGTGACGTTAAGCAAGCTATCCTGGGAGCTGACTTTTTAAAGACTTTTAAGCTAGTTGTAGATTTACATAATAAAAGGTTAATAGATACTGTAACTAATTTACGTTCGTACGGATCCATCATTAAGTGTGACGAACCATCAATTTCTAGTTTTCAGTACAGTAACCCTTATAAGGATTTGTTAGAAAAATATTCTGAAATTACGTTACCGATGTCTTACAAAAACGGTCCGTCGCATTCCATATTTCATCACATTGAGACAACAGGTCCACCTGTTCATGCTAGGGTTAGGCCTTTACACCCCGACAGGTACAAGAAGGTCAAAGAAGAGTACAAGTACATGCAAGAATTAGGTATATGCAGACCCTCAATGAGCCCGTGGGCCAGCCCGCTGCACGTTGTGGACAAAAAGGACGGAGGGATCCGACCTTGTGGCGATTACAGGCAACTAAATGCCATCACGAAGCCTGATAGATACCCTGTACCGCGACTACAAGACTTCACATATGGATTATCCGGTAAGAAATACTTTAGTAAAATTGATATAAATCGAGCTTATCATTTAATACCTATTTTTCCAGATGATATACCTAAAAAAGCTATAATTTGTCCATTTGGCCTATTTGAATTTACTAAAATGAGCTTTGAATTACGGAACGCAGCTCAGACCTTTCAAAGGTTCATGAGTTGTCATGTGTTAAAGGATTTGGAATATATAAAAGAAAATGAACAGGAATCATTCTTATCCTGTTATATCGATGACGTCATAATCGCATCAGACACAGAACAAATAGGTAAAAAGCATCTAAATGAAATTTTTACCCGACTACGGCGAAGCCAAAAGGAAGGGTAATGTTTTTAAACGTTTTCAGGAATACGGCGTGACTATAAACTTAAGTAAGTGCGAGTTCGGTAAATCAAAAATTGACTTTTTGGGTTACAGGGTTACACCGGAAGGAATACAACCTTTGGAGGACAAGGTGAGAGCTATCAGCGAGTACCCGAAACCGGAAACCGTTGAGCAGCTAAGGAGATTCCTAGGTATGGTTAATTTTTATAGATCTCATGTAGAAAACGCAGCTAGCTATCAAATCGAACTTAATAAATATTTTCATAACTCTAAGAGACGGGACAAAACTAAAATTAAATGGAACGCAGACGCTGACAAAGCATTCGAGCGGTGTAAACAGAGTCTTAAGAACGCAGTCGAGTTATCACATCCTGTCTCAGGCGCACCGTTATCGCTCATGACAGACGTGAGTAACACATGTATTGGCGGAGTGTTACAGCAAAAGGTAGGAAATCAGTGGAAATCTTTAGGATATTATTCTAAAAAGTTATCGGAAGCTCAAAGGAAGTATAGCACTTACGATAGAGAATTATTAGGCATTTATTAGGCGTTAGTACATTTTAGAAACATGGTAGAGGGACGTCCGTTAACTATTTATTAGTGTTGCCCAAATGCAAGAACAAGACGAGACTTAGCCAGTCTTGGTCTTGGTCTTGCGCCAATACACCTGGTCTTGGTCTTGGTCTTGGTATTGCGCTCCCAGTCTTGCTCTTGGTCTTGGTCTTGCAGCAAGAGTCTTGCAAGTCTTGCAATTACCTATCAGTTGTAAGGTTATAGTTGTAAGATAATTAAAAACAAATTGTAATTCTATAATAAGTTATTCATATTGAATAAAAACACTATTGCATTAAAATGTATTTATAAAACAATTCTGACACTTCAAGTAATCGATTCCTTTGACATCCATTTAACGATTTATTTAAGGTAATTTTAAAAAAGTTATGGCAACACTGTCGGAGGAAGCGATGGTTGGAGTGGGGTAGAGTTAACGTGGAAAAAGAAAGATAAGATATTGGGTCAGTTGACCGCAGGTCGCCAATAGAGAAACAAGTGACAAGTGATATTTTTACGGTGTACAAGTGTGTGAGATAATAATTATATCAAAGTGTAATTACCTAACGTGCTGGAGTTTTATTTATTGTATAGTCCGAGGGACTATACTGTGGATCCTTTTTCTACACAGTCTATTACTATTTATTAAAGTTTTTAAATCTTAGAAAAACGTATTAGAATTGGAATTATTATGACATCTACTACCTATCCTTACCATTTTATCCTAATCATAATACTGCTTGCGTGATCAGTATAATGTATTCATTTTCATTCTAAGCACTCTGAAACTTATTTATTCTTTGGAACACCTGTAGGTACTCTTAAAATTCGAAATTATTTTGCATGAGTCTACCTACGCCCTGTGGCGGCAATCAAATAGTGTCAAATGTTGTGATTTCGGCGCGGCGGCAACGATTGTTGTATATGATTTCAAAAGAAGCCGCCGGCGCGTGTATCATAACCATGTACTTCCGAAAAGCGGCAAATTTCTTTGAGAAGTAAGTACAAAACCTTTGATGCCGCATTATCAAAGTGCCGATGGTTAAAACATAACTATGCATGCACTCAGTTTGATTTTAATGGATATTTTTTTATTCGCTATGTAGGTATGTTTATGGTACCTATTAGTCGTAATGCGCATAGGTCCAGTTTTTCATATTCTTTGATACAGTTTTTTGCGTCTCATAGAATTCCTAAGCGTACCTATACACCGAACTGTTACACCTAACTACTCCGTGAAATAGCGCTAAGTCCTAGCTGCAAGACGCAAGAGTCTTGCAGGCTTAGTCTTGTTCTTGCTCAAGTCTTGCACGATCAGTCTTGGTCTTGGTCTTGCTAAAAATACGCGGTCTTGTTCTTGGTCTTGGTCTTGCAAAAACGCAAGAACAAGACCAAGACTGCAAGACCAAGACTGAATTTGGGCAACACTACTATTTATACGGACCATAAACCATTGACGTATGCTTTTTCGAAAATAGGTTCAGACAAAGAAACTCCTAGAAGAACAAGGCAATTGTTGTATATAAGCGAATTTACTAGCGACATACAACACGTCATAGGTTCGGAGAATTTAATTGCTGACGCGCTTTCACGTGTAGAAGTTATACAGTGCCCTACTATTGTCGATTTCGCCGAAGTTGCGCGCGCTCAGGAAAACGATACTCAGCTAACATTGTTGCGAAACGATAAGAACAGTAACCTACATTTTAAAACTATATTATTACCAAACACGAATATTTCTATATGTTGCGAGATTTCGTCAAATGTGCATATTGATATCGTCGGCCCATTACCACCTAGTCAACAAGGACATCGATACTGTCTCACGATGATAGACCGTTTTACACGATGGCCCGAGGCTATCCCGTTAGTAGACATAACAGCTGACACAGTAGCCAGAAATTTTTATGAGAATTGGGTATGTAGATATGGATGTCCAAACAACATAACTAGTGATATGGGACGACAATTTGAGTCAGAATTATTTAATAGTTTAGTTAAAATTTTAGGTATTTATAAGATAAGAACTACCCCATACCATCCGTGTAGTAATGGCAAGGTCGAAAGATTGCACCGAACAATGAAAAGTACAATTACTTGTCGATTGTCAGAAAACGCATCTTGGGTTGACGAGCTACCCACAGTAATGTTAGGCTTGAGAGCCGCTTGCAGAATTGGCGGCATTGGCACAGCTGAAGTAACTTTCGGTCGGTCACTGAGATTACCAGGAGATTTTTACAGAGAAACAGGGTTAACGTCAACAAACGATTACACCTATGTTGAAAATTTAAGAAGTATAATAAATAGCTTACGACCTAAATCTCGTACCGATAGAGATTCTCGTAAGATATTCGTACATAAGGACTTAAAAGACTGTGAATACGGTTTTGTAAGAAACGACATGTTAAAAAAATCGCTTTATCCTGCTTATGATGGACCCTACCGTGTATTAAATAGAAATAATAAAGTATATGAAATTCAGGACCCCAACCGTAAAGGTTTTATATCAATAGATAGATTAAAACCTGCATATATTATACAGGAAAATAGTTTAGACGATAGTAATAATTTAGACATAAGTGTTAAGACAACATTAGACAGTAAGGATACATCTCTAAATGCCCAGCATCCAGTCATTTCGACACATAAGCCAAGCACCCGTACAACGCGTACAGGTCGCGTAATACGACAACCAGTACGATTCTTAATATAAAAAGGCATTGCTATACCACTTGTAAGCGAAGCTATGCTATACTATAAATATATTACAAATGTAAGAGCTAAAACGTAGCCCCGCAGAGCATTGTAAAATATCTTTTACTATAGAGCAAGCCTTACATAAAATCCGCTACGTAAGCTATAGATTAGTATAAAGTAAGTTAAACGTTTGTTAAGAAACCAATATTGTAAATATCTTATTAGCAGATACTTTTGTTATAACAATCATTGTTTTATTTTATTGCAAAAATGGGCAATAGTTACAGTAAACAAGAAGAAGTAATTATAGCGCAAAATGGGGCAAATAACGCCAGTCAAATGACAATGGAACAGAAATTAGAAACATACGGTACAGTGACGGTGATACTTTTGAGTATTATATTGTTTTTAGGCATTTTTGTGTTATGTAAAAGATGCCATAGAGGAGTGAAAAAGTGGGCTAGAAAGGAATTTGCAATTGCGACTGTGTCGAACCAGGCAGACAAAGCCGGTCAACCTACAGCAGTTATTACCCAGCCACAGACTGTACAGTATGCATAAATGACTGTTTGTAGATAACTGTGAATGTGTTTTACACCTAGAATATATGTGTTCCTAGTTATAAGTGTGTCACCTTAGTTATAAGTTATGGGTTTTGTATTGGGTTAAAAATAAAACAAACTTTTAGTAGGTATGTACTCTATATTTAATCTTGTATCAAGTATTGATATTTTTTATTGTATAACCTATTTGTTGCCAACCACACTGATCATATTTTTTTTGTAAAAAAATATTTTTTTTGGGAAGGGGATGTATGTGGGGTCACGTTTAGCTGACGTTAGCACATTAAACATTGTACGTAACGCGCCTGTAGCGCAAGTAGTGAATTGGAGTCAGTCGTTCGCTGGCATTTGTAACGTTTGTACAAATAAACGTATTGCGTACCTACTTACCAGCTTTTTACTTGAGAATCCCATGAGTCGTAACCCTGAACACATCAAGCACAAACACGCACACGAGACACACCAATAGCCTCAACAGAAACTAAAAGACAATTAAAAAAAATATTTTATCATTTAAATTCTCCTTTATTGCTGAGTACCAAAAATAAAAACATAGCCTACTATGTTTAATGTCCACTAGTGCGCAACCAGGACCAGCCGCTAGTGTTTAATAAAGTTAACTGCATAAATGGCAATGTTTAAGTGGTGGAAGCGAAATTATTTATTGTATAAGTAATGGCAAGCTTAACCTCTTTAACTATTAAATTTTGTGCATCTAAAGGTATTACTCGGGACATAGTAGCCACATTGCTATCCACCAAAAACATTTGCAAAATGCGTCACCGCTACTGACAATATTAAGCGTCAGAAAAATGTAAGGCATAAGATTTAATTTTAGCAGCAATAACTGTTACTTCACATTTAAGCGTAATATAAACAAGATGCTAAGTTCTGAGATCAACAAAGTACATACTTATGTTGCTATTAATTTTATATTTTTAGTAGTTGCCAAATAGAAATAAAACAGCACTGTTTCTTCTGGCGTGCCATTGGGTAGGCCTATATATCCAGTAGTGGACTATAGCAGGCTGATGATGATGATGGCTGTTTCTCCTCATCACAGCAGCTTATCTGTAGTAACCTATTTAGGAGTACAGCATTTCAACAAGACATCTATCAAAAATCCAATCTCAATTTGCGCATAGGGTTATTATTATTTCTAACAAGTTAAAATTACGCAGCTTCTGAGTAGGTTTCTTTCTTTCAGGAGCTTAATTTACGATTTTGAATAATTTGCTGCCAATGCATTTTAAAGCCGTCCAGGTCATTTTATGCCGTCCCTATTGCCAATAGCTGCTATTTGGCAACTTTCCTATGGCTATTGCCGCTCGTAACTGTCTTGGCCTAAGTCAAACTTGGTCCATCCAAATACCCGTTCAATTTGGTATCCGAGTAGCACACATACATGTGTGAATGAAGTAAAAGCTATATCTAAGAACAAATAAAATGTATCTCCGATACCAACAAACTAAGTATATTTTACAACAAGAATTTCATATTATTTCCGAGATTATATCAAAACAACGAAGGATACAATTTACCGGTATACCATGTCAAAATAAAATAAAAATACCAAATCCCACTAGATGGCGCTTGGGCGAGGTGCATTTCAGCGAAATGCAGCGTCAGAAGACGTGATCGTCGAACGTGACATTTTAGGGTTGGGACGGGCCTCGACTTTGTGTCATCGACTATCGACAGTATTTTAGCTGGTGATAGTAATTAATGTTTTGGAAGCTACGGTACGCCGAAGCAGGTTTAAGTTGATACATTGATTAGTTTTTTATTGATATCCGTAATTTTGCAAATTATAATCAATCTTTGAAATAATATTTAAGTAATATTTTATTTAGCTCTGCCGAAAAAAATATTAAGGTAAACATTATGAAAAAAAACTGATTGATGGTAAAACACGTGTAAAAGCCAAGATAAATTGTCTGTAGAATAAAAACACTATAATAAAAACAAAAACTTAAATAAAAACATTGGCTTTTAACATTTTCGTTGTTGGTAACGGCTAAGAAGGTCTTATTAGGCTCTATTTTCCAAAGTCTTAAGTAATTGAGTAAGGAATATTTTAAGTACTCCTTAAAACCAAATTTCTATCAGTGTTAAAGTAGTTTTCTGATTAATCTATGAAATAAAAATACACAAAGTTGATGATGTATACATATTTTGTAGCGCAACTACCAACATGTCAATTTAGCTGTAATTATTAGTTCACGCCACATATTAATGATAGGTTGTCGTCTACTCGTTTCTGTGGCTATATCGCATTTGGGCTGGGATTATACAGTGAGGAAACCTGTATTATTGACAAAATTTTCTGGTATTGTGATCGATTAACATAGACACATAAGAATGTAAAACCATAAGCCTCCAAAATTTCGTTTCAATCACTAATATGTCTTCCTAAACAATATCTTTATTCATCCAGCTCAATCTATACTATCTTGGTAGAATCTTTGATCAGTTCCAATATTATCCTCATTGCTCTATAAGATGCCAAGATTAGTTAAATCTGTGACAGAACCAAAGTTAAATGCATTTATTATGTTTCTGTTTAATCACTGTAATAAGAGTTCCGAAGTTTGAAAAGGGCCTGGGGTCCAGATAATGACGACAATCTATATTCAAATGCTGTCATTTAGACAGCTGCATGCTTTGGAGCCGCCGAGGTATTCTAGTCCACAAAATTTATTTTGTAGGTTAGAAAGGACTAGATGCGGACGTGTAGAGTGTATTTATTACTATTTAAGTTTCTATATAGCAACTAAAACTACGTTTTAGTAAAAAAAAACTTTTAATGTTTCTGCAAAGCAGAACCAAAATCCGTAAGCACAGGATTTTAAATTCAATCTCAACCTGGAGCCTGGTTAATACAAATACATGTAATTTGGCTTTAGACAATATATATTAAGTTAAAGTTATATAAGTACTTTAAACTTTCGCTATTAGTACACACTACCCAGTTTTACTAATATTCATAATAATATATTGGGTTTGTATGGAAAAATTATTCGAAAATAAATCAGAAATATCTTAACAATTTATTTACCTTAAATATATCGATAAACGGCCAACACTAGTGTCTCCACAAATACCGCGTGCAGCGGCGACCTCGCGAGATATCCGTAATTAGATTTGTAAGCTATCACACCGACTCAACCGGGGTCAGGCCGGATATTATACCGGTTTATAACAATGCCCGTCGGTATCTGTCTCTGTACAGCCTTTGAACGTGTGTGGATTATACTGGAAATTCTGATGATGAATGTTAATTATATCGACGATTGTTACATCACTATATTATTATCTTGGCTTATCATGATTATCATGTAGGTCATCTTGTTTGGAGGAAATTGTTGCATCACCTAGGTATCTGACTAGATTAGGCGGCGATAGCCTAGTGGATCTCCACTAACAGACTGCCATGCAGAGGGTATCGGGTTCGAATCCACAGTGCCCACAATGACATTTCGGAGTTATGTGCTTATTGAATTGTTAATCTTATTGAATCGCTTGTCCCGTGCCTCGGTGAGCACGTTAAGCCGTCGGTCCAGGTTGTCATGAAGATCTTTGACAGCCGTAATAGGAAGTTAGTACCTCTGAATAAACTGACACTACTTAGTCTAAACCATGGAATATAGCTATCCCTTTGGGTTGCGGAGGTCAGATAGGCAGTCGCTCTGTAGAAAAGCTAATATTCAGTCAAAGCCGGTTAGGCAAGAATGCGAACCCTGGGTTCTAACTGGAGGATGATGATGACCTAGGTATCTGACTAGATGACAGGTAGGTAGCTAGAGCCCAGAGGAATGTTATCGTATTTTCTATTACCTCACCTCTACACCTCTTCATATTTAATTTGGATAAATGGCTGCTAAAAGAAATTCTTGGGAAATGTTATATTCGCATAACTATATTAAAACATCAAACCCTATATGACTGCCTGGTTGGTCTCGCGGCATAAATGTGCTCGTGGGATCGGGAGATCCCGGGTTCGATTCCTGGGTCGGGCAGAGTTATTGGGTTTTTCTATCACGAAATTTTCAGTAACAGCATGGAGTCTGGAAATGTGCCCGGTACGGTACTTGCCCCTTATTACATGGGACTAAAGTATATCTGGTGAAAAGTTGGTGTAGAAATACACCTCTGCCTACCTCTTCGGGGTTATAGGCAGACTATGTATGTAGGTATGTATATTACAACAAATACCTCCTGTTGAAACTGTACATGTGTAACACAGCATGCATAGCCATGACCTGTATTGTTGTATTTTTCGTATGATTTTATATATACATATGTTTATAGATGCGAAAAAAAGGATCGGTCTATTTGGAGAGCCTTGGGGAGGCCTATGTCCAGCAGTGGACGTCTTTTTCGGCTGATATGATAATGATGAAATCGCATAAGAATTCAGCACCGAAACGTATTGTTGTTAAAACCCGTTGTTTACTTCACATGTGTGGAGGAGGCTTATTTTCTTCTACATTTTCTTCCAAAATATACGACGGAACGTAAGATAAGGTTTTTCATCAAACTTTGACCGAGTTTTTGTTGATCTTGTAGTATGTGTACAAACTGTTATGTTAAAGATTATCCTTGAAAGTTTCTAATCTATTTCATCATACACATTATTGTGTGCGTAACGGATGGTGTAAACCTAAGTTTACCGGTGTTTACTTAGTTTGACAATTAGTGAAATAATGTTTAATTTGGTAAATCATACGTAAATATCAATTTATCTTTCTGTCAAGTACATATTTTTCAAACGTGCGTAGCACGGTAGCACTATATTATATCATACAAGAATTTTCTCTGTGATTTATGTAGAGAAAAATAGAAGAAAAAAAGATAAAGAAAATAACACATTTATTTCGCTACACGAAAGGGACACAAAAGGCATAAATTCTGTCCATGGATTTAGAGATTCAAGATTCATATTTGACATAAGCTCCATACACAAACCTGTAATCTCGAAATCCATGGATTAATCGTATGTTGGAGCCGGCCGATAGACAGGTTCCTATTCAATCAAATAATCAAAATTTGCAGGAGTATTTCAATTCTAAAATAAAATTTATTTTGCAAACGTTCTAAACAACAATGTTTCTCTATACCGTTACGGTGTATACTAAAACACTTATTACTAAGTGTAACGTCTTCTGTTATGAAAAAATAAATTTTAATCTGGAAATTATTGGTTACCTTTCGTGCGATATAAAAGTAAACACAAAAGGTTATGTTGAACAGTATCATCTAGGGTTTAAACCGCTGAACCGATTTAGATGAATCTGGTTTTCAGGTAGTTAAAGACTCTGGTTTGTACAATGAATTATATTTCATCTGCAACAAGGGCTTAAGTATGTAGGAGCTGAAAGTCATAGACTCTCGCCGATTTTTTATCCAGTATTACTAATCATCGTCTCTCTCTTAATCACTATTGGTTTTCCACAGAAACCAATTTGCAGCCGACTACATCTATCGATTACAATCCAGTTCCCTTAATTCTACTCAGATCGACGGTCTACCTTGCCACGAGGGTCTACGCATGCTTCGATTTTACGGTTTTACTAATAGTATACTAAACTTTTCTACAACCTACTCTAGGTGAGGCCGCATGCAAAGGCAGTTATGTTATAAAGCAAACGTGCATTATACCGCAGCGCTGTGTTACATTAACTATTACCGTTACTATAATGACGTCACAGCACAGTATAACTAGTTCTCCCATATAATCATGTCTAGGAAAGTGCTTTACCTGAGCGTAACACACTAAATTGTTTTCTTGGTCGTAGTGTAGCTAATATTAGGTGATATGAAATTGGGGCGATATGAAATTGATATTTGCTGGTAACAATTGCGTGTGGTTGATGGCATAGAATACAAGTGTCACCACCCCCTATCTTCCCGTGGGTGTCGTAAGAGGCGACTAAAGGATAACACGATGCAAATACCATCTTTGCGTAGAGACGGAAAACTCGACATCAAACCCTATACGACTGCCTCGTTAGTCTCGCGGCATAAATGTGCGCGTGGGATCGGGAGGTCCCGGGTTCGATTCCTGGGTCGGGCAGTGTTATTGGTTTTTTTTGTCACAAAATTCTCAGTAGCAGCACGGAGTCGGAAATGTGCCCGGTACGGCAATAGGCTCGCCCCTTATTACGTGGGACTAAAGTATATATGGCGAAAAGTGGGTGTAGAAATACACCTCTGCCTACCCCTTCGGGGATAAAAGGCGTGATGATATGTATGTATGTGTGTATGTATGTAAAATTGCAATGTTTTTTCGCGTTAGAAACTGTCGCACTGTTGGGCTGGGGCCGCTTCCCTTTTCAAAAACATTATGGAGAATAGTTAGACGTTCTTTATCACTACGTTTTACTTCAGTACTGTCCGATGATAAGCCATAAGAAACAGCGAAATCAATATGGTTGTGTTTTTTGGCCATGATAGGTGCAAAATTGATGCAAAACCAACATAATAAAAAATCTGGTGCAATACGAAGGTATGTAGGGAAAAGAACTCACATTGATACACATCTGAAATTATGTCGGCACGGACATGTGGGCCCTGTGGCGCAATGGATAACGCGTCTGACTACGGATCAAAATTCCAGGTTCGCATCCTAGCAGGGTCGCAATTTTCCTTTTTGAGGAATATTTTTACAGTAAATTTTAAAGAAGTACCTATAGAGAAATCTCTATACTCTTTTATTATAATTTTTTTTTTCTAATCTATAATGTCCCATTGTTGGGCAAAGGTCTCCCCTACACTTCTCCGAAGCTCCCTGTCGCCAGTTGTTTCTGTCCATGTTTTTGAGAATGCATCTAACTCATCTCGCCAACGCTTCCTGGGTCTATCCCCTACCACGTGGCGATTTGTGCCCATTTCTCGGGATGCATTCTGCAAACATGACCTGCCCAATCCCATTTTAATTTTACGGCCTTCTTGCCAACATCGCTGATGCCAGTTTTAATGCGTATGGCTGTGTTACGGATTCGGTCTGTTAGTTTAATCCCCAATACGCTCCTTTCAGTAGCTCTTTGGCAAACCTTGAGTTTTTACTTCTGAGAATCGGTCAGTGACCACGTCTGGGCTCCGTAAGTTAGGACGGGCAAGATACACATGTCGATGAGTTTGCGTTTGAGTACCATTGGAAAAGTTGCCCTTCATAAACGTGTTTATGGAATTAAAATATATTATTAATAATAATAATATATTTTATTTGCTTGAAATACGGTACACAAGGTGTAATATTAAAAAAATACAGGATATATTGCACCAACAATACTGGTATGCAAATACAAATTTGAAATTTTTACCTATGTCAAATAAAATTAAATGTCAAATTAAAAAAGAAAAAAATTACATTGTTGAAATAATAATGTCAAATAAAATTAAATATCAAAAAAATGCTATATATCATCGACACATCGACAAGATCCATCTAAGAAGTCCATAACTGAACAGAAACTATAGTTGATTGAATCAGGCGTTACTTGGCGGAACTCCATTGTAACCTAATGGGTGAGACTGAGTGAGTGAGTGAGAGAGCTCAGTCGTTGCCCATCGTTCCTGAGGATGCCTCGTGCAGAGGCGAAACACGTGTCGAAGAATAGTCGGCGTATACAGCGGGATACTGCAAGTCAGGTATCTTCCTGGAACCCATACCATTCCTATATCCCTTATCCTTTTAGAGGAGTTCGATATTGTCAACCTTTTTCTATTACAATAGTTGGGGTGGTCAATTCGAGGGTGCGTGGTGGGTTCCTCTTGAACAGAAACTCTTCTGAATCAGCCACTCCTGCAATGTTCTACAGAATTTATTATAATATGGCAAGTCCACCATCCCCTTTGAAAAAGAATTAAAAATTAACGGTGCCATATACACACAACTCTTTCCTTAAAGTATTATTATCACCTATATTGACCTACACTATCTGGCGCACATATTATTCCTACACTGGGGTGCTGGGACACCCCATACTAAAATGACTGTAATTCTTAAAATATAAAAACAATTTATGAAAATACGTATAATTATAAATAATCTGTAACTTGAGATCACAAATAATCAATAATAATCTGTAACTTGAGATCAAACAGCCTTATTACACAAAGTTAAACTTAGTTTGAGTACTTTGCACAAACTTGTACCTGATGCTCCAAACAAATAGGTATTTTGCACCTTTGACACATAGTCCTGGTTTTTCTGTCATTGGAATCTGGACAAAAGCCACACCTTCCTTGTTTTGTACGATAAGGAACAGAGCTTGAAGGATCTGGTAAGTTTTTGAGGATCGCTGCAATGGGCTCTTTTATATCCCGCCTCAAAGTAAGCATCCAGTACCGGTCCTCCGAATGTTCATGTATCAGTTTCAAACCTAATTGTTTCAAAAATATTCGCCGGAACTTTATGTTTGGTTTATTATTTGATCTTGAACACTTGTAAGGAACCCAGGAATGGTCCAAACTTCTATTTTTTCGTCGCCACATTCAGGGTCTAGAATAGAGTTTATTACCTCGTCATTCAAACCTCTGACAACCATCTGACACAAAATAAACAGACTTTATTGAATTTCACCTACATATCATCTAAAAATATCAGTATTTAATTCATATAAGAGTATTGTTTTAATAAATAATCAAATTCAATAACATATTACGTACAAATTTATTTATTTATTTTATTTATTTTAAACTTCTTGCACAATTACAAAAAGTAATGCACAAAGGCGGGCTTAATGCCAGAGGCATTCTCTACCAGCCAACCTTTGGGTGATGCAGAGATGATTGAAGTAGGTGCTTAAAGAGGGAGTAATTTAACAAATAATATGAATTTAAAACAACATAAATAATAGGTATCACACTAAATAAATATGTAATAATAGGCATACTAATCAGTAACATATTATTATAAATATATACATACAAAATATAATACATATATACACATACAAGTTTAATAGATAATTATATTATATATAAATATATACATATACATGTATTATTTACAGAGTCCATTATGATTCTACCAATTCAGCCATATAATGCTGGCGTACTCTAATTTTAAACAGTTCACGAGATGTAGACTTCCTGATTTCGAGAGGGAGTGCATTCCAAAGATGGACAGCCTGTATATAGAAAGAAAAATGCATACAAATCCATTATACATACATACAAACATAATGTCACGCCTTTTATCTCCGAAGGGGTAGGCAGAGGTGTATTTCTACACTCACTTTTCGCCAGATATACTTTAGTCCCACGTAATAAGGGGCTAGCCTATTGCCGTACCGGGCACATTTCCAGACTCCGTGCTGCTACTGAGAATTTCGTGACAGAAAAACCCAATAACACTGCCCGACCCAGGAATCGAACCCGGGACCTCCCGATCCCACGCGCACATCTATGCTGCGAGACCAACGAGGCAGTCGTATAGGGTTTGATGTCGAGTTTTCCGTCTCTACGTAAAGATGGTATTTGCATCGTGTTATCCCTAAGTCGCCTCTTACGACACCCACGGGAAGATAGGGGGTGGTGACACTTGTATTCTATGCCGTCAACCACACGGCAAATCCATTAATCGTAATAAATAAAGTAACGATTTTACTACACTGGGGTACTGGCGTACCCCATAGCACTTATACAGGCGACCACATGACGCGTCTTTTCTCACGGTATTGACGTAAAGAAAGAGGTTGAGACCAAACTAAAATACTCTGACACGCGAATTCGTGGATATTAAATAAATTGAGATATTTAGAAAACAAATCGATGTTGGGTGTACCTGCACCCCATGTAGGGTTCTAGGGTTAAACCTATCTTAAATCCTAACCTATATTAAACCTTTTTATGTCGGTTTGGAAAATCCTCATGGAGTCCCTCCGCCCCGGGGGAAGGGCGAAGGGGACAGATGGTCAGGTGCGCCCCGAATAAAACACCCTTGGGGGCGGATGAAGGTGTTGGGCTCCACCGCCAAAACACCCAGCGGCCGCAGAGGAAAGAGAGGATGGCAACCTGGCAACACCGCATCTCCTCTTCCTCTGCGGCCCCACCGCGACGCTTCGAATGGTGCGCCCCCATTTGGTCGCGGGAGATAGGGCGCGTGGCAACGCAACACCGACACGCCTCTCCTCCCGCGACCGCGCCCGACTACGAGGGACAGACAGAACTGTCCCCCGCACCCGCACCTTTGGATGCATTCTGCGCAGGCCCCTCTAAGCTCACGCGGAGCGTCCACTCCCGGGATCTCTTTTAGCTTCACCGCGGGAGTCCAATCCACGGTTACTTAGCCTTCCCCCCACGACCCAAGATGGAGATCCTACGGGGGGGGGGACCTATACTAAACCTCCTAAGCTAATCCTAATGTATATTAACCTATATTAAATCAATTTTGTTTTTATAACCTTTGCTATAGGCTTTTCTAATTGATATTCAACCACGTATTTCAAAAACTATGATGGCAAGAAAATCACCTTTAATTTTCTTTTGACCTTAGTTTAGAATCCCAGTTAAAATTATTTTATTGTTGGATTCCGAAAAACATTGATAACCTAATCAAGTTCTGTACATGAATCGCAAAATCAAACAAATCCCAAGTTATTTTAAATAGTGGAAATATCCACTCCCCTAAAATCTAACACACAGGTCAAATGCGGTTTACTGAAGATTTCTTCCCGAACGCTGTGTGGAACACTCCGACATATTTGCTTCACCCGCGAATCTCTTAAACCCGTGCCAATACTGACAAATTCACGGTAGATCCCGAGATGCAAACCACGGTTATGTAAAACGTAAAAATGAGAATACAAATTATTGTCATGCATTTTAAAGAACTGGATACGCCATTAATTTGAAGTTGTCTTTAATAAAACCATTGTCTGTTGATATTTTTCCACATTCATTATACTACTGCAATACAATAAAACAAGCATACAAAAATATAATTTTTTCTTCTTTATTATTTTAGTATAGAAAAGCCTTTCGCGGATTCTGTTTGCTGTCTTTCTGCGTGTTTACAATAAACTGACAAACTAATTAACGGATTTTCATGCGATTTCAACAGTTGTAAGTTAAGGAGTTTAATTTATCGCGACCATGCGATAAAACCAAGTGTCAAGAGGCTAAAATCCACTGGAACATGTTTGATGTATATATACAACTTTATATTTAGTGCAAACCACTTAGGGGCTTGTTCCATAGATTTTATCGAGGTTCAAGTAAAATTTTATATGGTACTGCTGTTTTTTGTTACAATTTTGCTTATGTGTCGTAACAATAGTTGTTCATAATAAAGAGTAGAAGAATACTATCCGAGGACTGCACTGTATTAAGAATAACGCTTTATATAATATTTTCAGCTGAAAAAGTTGCACCTATTGCTGATGACCTCCCGTACCATAAATTGTCCTAGACACATAAATTTATAATCATGCAGTATTCGCGTATTGTGTTACAGCGACAATTTATAGCAGGAACGCGATACATTCTAGTGATTTGGCATTAGGTGGGTCCACACAGAGCGAGCAGCCTCGCGAGGCATTTGCCGCGCGAGGAAACAGTCCCCGAACGAGCGAGGCCATAGAATAAAGCTGCGTTCACATTTATCTGACGCCACAGTGTTTTATGAAGACCATTTTTCGGACACCGTCTTTTTATTAAAGAAGCTAATAGATGTATTCAATAAAAAGAAATATTTTGTATCCCCATTAAGCTAGCATCTCTAGTTTTTCAGAAAAACTTTTTCGAAAATCTTCATATTTTAAAGCGGAAATTTTGAAAAAAAGATATTCATCTTAATCTAAGCATGTTACGCAATAATAATGTTACAAGCACCGATAGCATCTCTTTCACTGCACATTTTACAGTTAAAATGAACTTCATAACTTGACTAGATTCAAATTTAAGCGAGATTTTTGATTTTTAGTTTTTCTTACTTTTCCCGCAGATTCTACCAAAAGTGGAAAAGTTAAATATACAGAAATGACGTTCTTTACTTTCCTCATATACTCAATACATTTCAGACCCCAAATCCATGGAATCTAGAAGTTATTCCAAATTAACTGATTTTGCTAGGGTTTTCACATTTGTATTCCGGATTATAATGATAAATTTTTTATTCGATATTGATTTTATAGCTAAATTATATGTTGTAAAGAAATCTATATTGAATAAAAATTTAATCATTAAAATCCAGAATATAAATATGAAAAACCTAGCAAAAAGAGTTATATGGCATAGCTTCTAGATTCCATGGATTTGGGGTCTGAAATTTATTGAGTATATGAGGAAAGTAAAGAGCATCATTTCTGTATATATAACTTTTCCCCTTTTGGTAGAATCTTCGGGAAAAGTAAGAAAATCTAAAAATCCAAAATCTCGCTTAAATTTGAATCTAGTCAAGTTATGAGGTTCATTTTAACTGTAAAATGTGCAGTGAAAGAGATGCTATCGGTGCTTGTAACATTATTATTGCGTATCAAGCTTAGTTTAAGAGGAATATCTTTTTTTCTAAATATCCGCTTTAAAATATGAAGATTTTCAAAAAAGTTTTTCTAAAAAACTAGAGATGCTAGCTTAATGGGGATACAAAATATTTCTTTTTATTGAATATATCTATGAGCTTCTTTAATAAAAAGACGGTGTCCGAAAAATGGTCTTCATAAAACACTGTGTGACGTGATCTCTCGTGACGGTCTCTATCGTAATTACTTACCGTTCACATTTGTCTGTCGCCGTCTGTCGCGATCTGACACAATTTTAAATCAGTTCTGTCTTGACTCTCGTGGAGTTCACACTTTCGCAATGTTTTGGATGAATTATCCGATTCAGATTAAGTAGATATCCAATTATATCCATAAATTATTTACATAGGATTATATTATTTCGTATTCAATTAGCTCATCTATAGGTACTGTATACGAATAATATTATAAAAAGGAAGTCAATTAGTTCGTCGTCCATTGCGCACAATTGCAAACGCGCGTCTGACGCTTTACGACAGACAGTGGCGCGTCCACATTAGTCTGACGAGTTGTGTCGCGCGAGTTAACTGTACGGAACCCAACAATGTTAGCTTCGTCAGCACATCTCTCCCCACCAAATTATCTAGATAATCCTATTGTCATCTTAGCTTAGCATTAATTTATTATAAATACCTTTGTAGATCTAACATTAGCGATCACTATTTTATATTTTAAATATACTGTTATAATTAAATAAATGTTTTTTACAATTAATCTGAGTCCAATCTCTTAATTCGCGCTGTACCGTCCCCACACCCTTCCCCCCTCTCTGTCGCAGACTGGGACATTCTCTGTCGCGACACGACAGACGACGTCACGACAGATTACATCAGACAAATGTGAACGCGGCCTAGAGCGCGGCAGCCTCGGCACCGTAGGAAAAAACAAAATTGTAGTTGTCATAAAGTTTGAATTCAGAACATGAAAATATACAGTCCGTTCACAGTTATTTTACCTCTGACAGATGTCGGTGTTTATTTTCTTTATGTTGGAATTGTACTCTGTGATGACAGGAAAGTAAAATAGGGTTACCCGTGTATTACATTTTACCCAATATTAGTGGAAATGCTTCAAAAATTCAAATGCTTGAAGCTCATGGCCGCAAAGTGGTTAGATTACCGCCATACCACTGCGAGCTAAACGCAATTGAACTTATGTGGAGTCTCATTAAAAGGCAAGTCCCAAGCAAAAATTTAGGACAAGAGGCAACCAACATTGTGAATTTAGCTGAAGAAGCTTTTCAATCTATCACTGCAGAAGACTGACAAAAACAATGCAAACATGAGCGCCACATTGAAGACAAGCTTCGTGATACAGATGGGTCTACGGATGCTGAAATGGACAGGTTCATAATAGAATTAAATTCTGAGTCTGATACAGAATATGACAGCAGTTACGAATCATCATAACATTGGCAGTCCACATGGATCATTCTTATAGACTCACGCCTGTTTCCATGCAGGGGTAGGCAGAGGTGTAATATGACACCCACATCATTCTTATTCAAAATAAATATGAAAATTAAATTTACAGTTTTTGTATTTGATAATTAGAACCTCACGTTGGCGTAATTATGATGCGTTTACCTTTATATATTAAATAGACAACATTTTTATTATAACTACTTATCTTCATAGGAAATTAGTTATTTCGTAAGAAAATAAATGTACATGCATATAGCCATGCCAATATCAAGAGGTTTTGTTACAAACATTACTTCCAAATATTTAATACGATCGCTTAGGCAATAAAAAAATAAGTACATTTTAGCAATAATGTATATTTAATATGGGAGTATTATATACCAAATATAGCAACACAACGCCCAGGTTGGCCAATCTAACAGCTAGAGGTAAAATAACTGTGAACGGACTATAGTTGAAAACTATTATGTATTGCGCATGTATCAAATTGTCGACTTGTGAATTAGAGTGAAATAGTACATTTACCATCTATCGGTCTACGTATCAATGTGAGATTGTTGGTCTCTCCTCTCTCTTATTTTTGAATTTTGTTTATAAATATAGTACTTGGAAATGGTCTTACTGCAATAGGGTTGTGGCATGTGTTTTTACTAGCCGGCTGCATGACTGACACCAATTGCTGTACCTACTTCGGGTACTAGACAATGGTAATAATGGAACATAATATACATATTTAAGTACTTATACTTACTTTTTTTGTAAATATATACATAGAAACACCCAGACCAAGACAAACATTCATGTTCATGCACATAAATGTTTGACATGAGCGGGAATCGAACCCGCGACCTTCGGCGTTGTAGTCGCTTACACTCCCGCTTTGCCAACCGGTCGTCGATTATTGTTATACCTAAAGGATGGAATAGGTAGACATGGAAAAAAATATAGAATTAATTATAGGAAATGAATATCTGTAGGCAAGGATACTGTAACCGAAGCACAGACTAAAGGATTATTATTCGTACAATAAATAGCGTCAAAGATGAGAATATTATGATGAATGTATCCTCCGTCATTCAGTGACCAGTGGATAGGGTATGCGACTGCTGAGCGGAGGTCCCGGGTTCGATTCCCGGGTCGGGCAAAAGTGTTACTGGGTTTTCCCGAATTCTCAGAAGCAGTATGGAGTCTGCTGATGTGCCCGTTAACGGCAATAGGCTCGTCCCCTATTACGTGGGACCTAAACATTTCATGGTGAAATGTGGATGTAATAATATTATAACTCTGCCTATCCTAACGCGGATACATACGTGAGTCTATAAAAAAAATGTCCAACATACAAACACACTTGCGAATTTATATTATTAGTAAGGATTATTATGTTCGAGCGAGGCACGAAACAGCGTACGGACCGCGGCAAAAAAAAAAACCAAACTCGATGGCTCGGCCGCTCGGTCGCTCGCCCGCGGCGGCACACGCGCTTGCCTCGGCCGCGGCACGTCCACACAGAGCGCGCAGCCTCGCGCGCCAATTCCTCGCGAGGCTGCGCGCTCTGTGTGGACGTGTCTGATTCGGTAGCTCGGGCGCACGCTAAGCTCGGCCGCGGCGGCACATGCGTTTTCCTCGACCGAGCCACGTCCACACAGACCGAGCAGCCTCGCGAAGCATTTTCCTCGCGAGGCTGCTCGGTCTGTGTGGACCCGCCTATTCAATTATATTTTATTAGTATACCAGACGACGCGCGCAGCTACTCCCACCACTATTATACATTTTCCGATCCCGTGAGAATTTCAGTAAATACCTTCTTAGTGCACCTCTACGTTCTCCAAAGGACATACAAGCTAAATTTTAGATTCCTGTGCACTTGTAGATTCGGATAGAATACAATAATTTGATATACCAATGTATAGCTAATCATTCAATAATTATTAGCAATGTCATATATTAGATAAATGAAAGCGAATATAAAGAACAGATTCCTCATTAATTTAGAATATATTGCCACTTAATAACAATCCCACACGCTAATACTACTAGCCAGCCGACAGCTTTCTTTTATTTGAGATTTATAAAAAACTTTAGCTTAATCAATTTCTACCTAAGAACTATTAGTCAAAGTCTTTATTCATTAGGGCTTACAATGCGAACTTATCATCAATTATCACCGGTTCAGAGCATTAGGGCTTCTGAAAATATCCACAGGCATTTTTGTCCGGATTTTATCTCTTTTTTACAAAATTAATTCGTATGTAATAACTACTGCATAGGCGAGCGCTAATTTGTATGAAAATCAATGGTTCATTTCAAAGAGACAACATGTTGTGGTTATTATCGACCGCGTATATGATACCGAAGACGTCGCTACTACGTTACATACATTCATATATATAACCACATCTTGACGCTACGATGTAGTTCGAATGTTTTAGGTGTGAATCAAATCATCATCATCAATCCTTAGAGCTTTTAAAAATACTTAAAAGCGTATTCATCCAGCTCTTATATCGCAGATTTTTTTTGATGCATTGGTTTTTAAAGGGGCCATTGCGAAATTCAAGATAAGCGTGATGTTCAAAGTGGACTATTATATTCTTGTGTTAATAAGTAAAAAAAAAATAGGGCTCCAAGGCTAAATTCTTGGATGCAGCCACTGCTTTTGACTACAGTATGTGAGTCTGTTTCAAACATGTACGATTTATACTCTCAATTTCTTTTGGCTTTCAGCCACCACAAGGGAATGTACCTTCATATTATAAAACAAACATAACATTTGAAATCATGGTGAGAACAAACACGCCTCATGAGAACGTTGAGTCGAAAACTTTTTAAACGACCAATTGTTTTGGCTTTTCGCACGTTATCTCATGTGGCTCAAGTGTTGAAATCCCAAAGGACTTCAAGTGTAAACTTTCGTATAAGTATTTTGATGTCAATAAAGAAAAATGAAAGTGAACAATTGTGAAACAAAAATAAATATCAACGAAAATACTTGGGATTCAAAGTTATTGTGCAGTCGCCAGTCGCCCTGTTTATTATCCTGCACAGTTTGTAGTATTCCCTTTATATAGCTTGCTGCATACTGTGACAATATATACTATATCCTCAAACTCAGCTGAAAGGAAACCACTCAAACATAAATAGTTATGAACATAAGCACATGAAAATCAAATCACAGAAATCCAATCGATGTATCAATTTCTCCCTAAGCCTTTTATCAACCAAAAGAAACATGATTAACGAAAATTCCCATACCGCTGTATTATAGGCCTCGCTACAAAAAGAGGGACAAGTTATAAGGAAGAGGAGGGCCCTGGAGCAATAAATCAGTGTCTTGGACGGAAAGAAATAGAGGATCTTTGTTTATCGTGAGCTTTTACGGATGCCTATTTTAGGATAGTGCTGATCGTTGTGTGGGACGAAAAAGTTAATATATCTTACTTGTGGAGATAGACGATGATAATAAATCTTTATTTGCATAGAAAATGGCTTGAAAGCTGGTGGTTATAATTTGCATTCTTAGTTGTTTCGCCGCGTCATACTAGTGTATATGTAAGAAAGTTACAGTAGATTTTTTTCTATAATATGGAATATATTATATTTGGCCTCACATTAGTATGGGGGTGAGAAACGAAAGTGCGCCATCTGTCGCAATAAGTCGACATATTTGTAAACAACGCTGCGGTAGCTCGGTGCACTAAACACAGTGTGGTCATTTCTACGGTTCCGTACCCAAAAGGTTAAAAAGGACCCTATTAGTCCTATTACTAAGCTTCCGCTGTCTGTCTGTCTGTCTGTCTGTCTGTCTGTCACCAGGCTGTATTTCGTCAACCGTGATAGCTAGAAAGCTGAAATTTTCACAAATTATGTATGTATGTTGCCGCTATAACAAAAAATGCTAAAAATAAAAAAAAGAAAATATTAAGGGGGGTCCCATACAATAAACGTATTATTTTTCGTATTTTTGGCTCAATATTACTAATGGATCACAGAATATGTAGTTGTATGTAACCTTTCAAAATAAAAAAGTAAATATTAATGGGTTGCTCCCATACAACAAACGTAAATTTTAAGTAATTTGTTTTTAAGTAATTTGAACAGGTAGAAACTTAAAAAACATTTAAGTATACATAAAACAAACGTGATTTTCTTTTATAGATGATGGTACGGAACCCTTAGTGCGCTAGTCCGACTCGCACTTGCTCAATTTTTTATCATTGCGGGCGAACGTAGTATTCAATGTCAACAAATCAGTTCGATTTTTAGTCCCACTCGCACTTGCCCAATTTTTAATCATTGCGGGCGAACGTAGAATTCACTGTCAACAAATCGATTCGATTTTTAGTAAAGTAAAGGAAAAGTGAAGATAAGAGTTTAGAAGTGGACTTGCGAATATAATACAAAGTGGGTCTCTATTGCAAAATTCCCAATAAATGTTTGTCGATAAAGTGATTAAACTATCGGAATAGCAACCTTTAATCCAACAATAACATTCTATACCTAAATTATACTGAATAAATTAAATCGACGGTTCCTACGTACATAAGGCCAAGTCAAAAATCGAGGTTTACAGGAGAGCGTAATTTGTGTTCAACACGCCCTAGAAATAGTTCTATGACCAATAATAAACATTTTCTTTCAACAATATTTTAACAGTTTTAAGAGATTTATAATGCTATTAACACAAATTTAATTTTATTACGTTTTCTTGAAAAAACTGATAGATGACCGTTTCTACGCCGATAATAATGTCAGTCATGCCTATTATACCTTTTTATACGATATCCGTGTGGTGACGGTGACGGATTAAGAATACGGAATGTCACCACCCCATATCATCGTAAGAGCCGACAGAGGGAGCATATTATGCAGAGAACAGCACTGTAAGAGAATGAAACTTGATACAAACTCTATACCAACCCCCTATACAAGACCGCATTCGCACCGAGTGGCACGCATTTTAAAACACCGTACAAAAAGATATGTAACAGATGTTCGTATCTACGACACTTATTCGTTTTATTTATAGTACTTGTTCTTTTATACGATTTGTAAAACAAGGTAAATAAATAAAATAAAAAAGAAATCGTATGTCAGTATGTGCGCATAGATAATCTAAAGCCAATGATGCAATAAAAAAATATGCCATTTTCGACATGTCTTTATATACGTAGGGACCGTCGAAATTATTGCACATAATATTGGCTTCAGTTGAAGCGTGAATGTGTCTGGCACGCGTAATAATGTAAACCATATGGAATTATGCATAGTAATCATTTAAATACGAAAGTGTCTGTCTAGTCTGTCTATTACACTTAAACGGCTAAACCACAGAATCAAAACGTACCAAGTAGTAGTGTGTGCAATTGACACATATTGAAATAATGTATCACAGAATCTCTTTTATACATTTAAGCCATTGTATGAAGTCATTTGTCTGCCAACCCGCACTTGGCTAGCGTGGTGGACTATGGCCTTATCCTTTTCATAGTTAGGAGAAGCTTATGCCATAGGTGAGTATATATACAGAGCCGATGATTATAATGATGACGGACCCAATTTGAACCCCAAAGAATTTTATGCGCTTTGTTTTAAATTTAATAAAGGGGTTAGTAACCCTTTAACTGCTGAAAGTCTTGAAGACTATGGGAAGAAAGTCATCTAGCATCACAATGATGTCCTAGATAGTAATTTAAAACCTCGCTAGCACAATATCATAGATCATCATGAAACAATTTTATCATTTTGTTCCCTACACCAAATACTATACACAGAAATCGTTTGATATTAGTACAAAAAAAATAGGTCCTTCCTTATACTTGCGAATTACTATTATAAAAAATTTGACAACGTTAAATATTGTGGTGAAAAATGAACTTAAACGTAACAACTCAACTTGTTTCAACTCCACTCTTACCGAGGCAAGATGAAATAGGGATCGAGGAGAGATGATACATATGACTTTTGATTAGTATTAAGAGCTGAAAATAAAAAATTAATATAATTTTAAATTATTTATAAAAATAAAACTTTTCAACTACTTAACAATTTTTTTTATTAATATTATGTACTTATATCAGTTAAATAGATAACTACAGGTCTCATACAAACGTCATATATTTCGCGGTTCGCCATTCCTGTTTCAGTCTTTCTTTTATAATCAGTAGGCACGCTGAAACAAAATAAACATTAACTGAAAAAAAGAATCATATTTTTTATGGCCGTTAATCAGTGAACAACGAGTAGAGTTGAAATAACCTGTTTCAAAGTTCCTCGGGTAGAAAACACATCTCAATTTTTATTTAATCCACAATCCACTCTAAAATACACAGAAATCAGTTGTAGAAAATATATATACTAAATCTGTAGTCAATGAGCTTTTGAAACATGTATAACTTAAACCAAAATACAAAACCTTAATCAGAATATAGGCATCGTTAAACGATTTTTTCACATAGCAGCCACAACTCCAAAACCGTGCGACTTAGACCACCAATGCCAATTGAAAATGGGTGAAAAGCAACGTTGCCAACTAGCTAACGGTTAAGAGTTTTGAGAAATGGGCACTGTTTTAAATCACCTTTATTTCAAATCCCGTCGGTCTCTCCTACCTTAAATAACGATGCTATTACAAACTAAAAAGCCGCGCGAACAGATCGATCATATCAAAACATAATGAGATAATATTGTGTGAGTAGTATCTTCACCACACAGGAAATTATAATCTCATCGATAACGTATAATGTTCGAACATATGAAAGACCAGCTGTTGCTCGTGTTTTCTGAGTACTTTCTCCGAAATCAGCGGACTTTCAAATAAAATTACAACCTGTTTTGTACGCCCTTATGGACGAAATAATAAAAATATTTTTCTTCAGTTCCTGAGGAAAATAATTCATAAGAGAAATCCACTACCCATTTTGGTCAAATTGTTGTCATAGTCCTACAATCTATCGGAATAAGGACTATTTATTTTGATATTTGTAAGTTTAACATTAATCTTAATGTAAGCAACCTTTGAATCAATTACTATGAAAGTGAAATAGGCTTGTGTCCACTAAGACTAAATTGGTTTGATTGTAGTGTCTATAGATTCATTATTATTTGTAGATGTCAATAACGTTTATTATTTATTATAAAAAGGGAAGATTAAAGTTATTTTTATTCTAAAACTAAAAATAAAATATATTTATTCTTGTGACAGTGAACACCAATCAGAGAGCATAACGTCACACAGTGCGTCTGCCATTGTTGTAATTGACGTTTCGGTAGTAAATACAACTAAAACATCAAACTTTGTACCTGTCAAATCGAATATAACAAAATAAAAGTATGTACCCCAGACAAGACGTCATTCACGGTTTGTTTTGTTTTGCACTTCGTGACATCACTCAACCACCACGATAGTTTACAGCGTTTACGCGTCAAATTCAAAAAGATTTTAATAAAGCCGTAATTAGTAATGTTCCTAATCGATTTTTGAAGAAAATTTCAGTTATTTCGGTTTAACACCTTATAAAGGAACGAATCAATCACTAATTACATTTTAGGACACAAGCCTATTATATTATTTTTAAGTTACTTTGTTTGACTCGTTGTTCAGTTCTACGGTCAATGAAATTTACTCTCATTATATTTGGCACCAGCTATAATCTATATTTCTTCTAATAATCAGGGCGATAAAGTTCCACAATAGATCAAATCAAGAAACCAAGAATGTGAGGAAATTATTGATAAAAATAATATTATAATCAACGTATACGGAACGTTTTAAAGAACTCTAATTTATTTGTTCTAAAAAGTCCTATACAAATCATAAGTGCAGCTTTGTTACCCAGTTGAAAAACAAATCCAAGTTTAAGGTTTTAAAAGCATACAATTCATAAGCTTAACTTGTGTTATTTAAAAAACTTTTATTCATAATTTACACAAGAAATAATCCTTGAAATCAATTAGTATTATTACCAGTCCTAAATAGTATAGAATACAGTAATCTTCTAATGACCAGGAAGACATAACTCCGCAAGAGATCAAATCAAGAAACCAGTAACATAAGGAATTCATTGTTAATCAACGTATACGAACGTTTTGTCCTGTATCACTGTTATATCAGCTGCCATAAATATCTAGTGATAATCTTTTTGTTTCCTATCTTATTGCTGCCATTGTTCGTATATTGGTTTATACTCTGTAATAAGAGTTATAAATAATAATCGTATTTTCTCTATGATATCTGTTATGAGACCATTCCAATGTTTTTGTATTGGTCTGGTCGATGTAGGCGGAAATATTATTACGACGGTCTTATTGTTATTGAAATTGATATGTATACACGTTTGGTAAGATTGTGTCATTTAAATATCTATGCATTTTACTCGTTCAAATAATACTTCTTCTTCTCTGTCGTTTCGCTCTTGGCAGAGCGGTCGTGGTCACGTTGACGCGTCCACATTGGTGATAAAGGCGGACACAGCTTTTTTCACGATCTCCCGCTATCACTCTCGGTTAGTAGACTGTCTGGCGCAGTCTGACACGCTGTCACCCACTACGGAGAGACTCCAAACTAGAGAGCCACTTTCACACAATTAATTTATTTCACAGTGAACAGTATGGCTTTACTAAGGGTCGCTCCACCGTTGATGCCGGTGTAACTTTGTTAAAGCATATTTTTAATACTTGGGAAAACTCGAAGAATGCCATTGGTGTTTTTTGTGACCTATCAAAGGCCTTTGACTGTGTGGAACATAATACGCTTTTACTTAAATTGAAACTTTATGGTATTAGAGATACCGCACTCAATCTTGTTGCCAGCTACCTTAGTGATAGAATTCAGTATGTAGATGTTAATGGGAGTAGGTCTCTAGGTTTGCCAGTAGGAATGGGCGTTCCACAGGGCTCTATTCTCGGTCCATTTCTTTTTTTAATATATATTAATGATTTGCCGTTCTTTGTACAAAATGTATGTGATATTGTTTTGTTTGCCGACGATACGTCACTAATTTTTAAAGTTGATCGTAATTTAAGTAACTTTGATACCGTCAATGACACTCTTGCACAAGTATTAGATTGGTTTTCGACAAATAATTTGGTACTCAACTCAAGCAAAACCAAATGTGTTAAATTCTCTTTGCCTCGTGTCAAAAGTGTTCCTACTAATATAATTTTAAATAAGGAAACAATTCAACTAGTCCAATCAACCGTATTCTTAGGTGTAACTTTAGATTGTAAGCTTCAGTGGGGCGCCCAAATATCCTGTCTCGCAGTAAAACTTAGTTCTGCATATATAGACTATTTTTATCATTCAAAAGAGGGCCGGGCCATACGTGCAATTTATAAGTTAGGTGCTAGAGATTCTTTACGTGATAAATTTAAAGAAGTAGATATATTGACAGTTGCATCGCAATATATATATATATGCTAACTTACTGTACATTAAGAAAAACTTAATTCTATACCGCAAAAATAGTGATTTGCACAAAGTGAACACAAGGAATAAGCATAAACTGGTGGGAACTAACTACCGTCTACAAAAATAATGAATTTACCCATGTACAAATACAAACGGACAATTAGGAACTTTCTTTTACAAAGGGGTTATTACACTATTAAGGAATTTTTAAATGATAAGACCACGGTGTCTTATCATTTAAAAATTTCTTAATAGTAGATAGGCTTAGGCTTGTTTAACTCACGATTATTTTATTTACATGTTAAGTGGAGGT
The DNA here is from genome assembly GCA_944739405.2 of Euclidia mi. NCBI lineage: Eukaryota > Metazoa > Arthropoda > Insecta > Lepidoptera > Erebidae > Euclidia > Euclidia mi. Next base: position 30,381,677 of record OX123195.2, read on the forward strand.
GCCTCGTGAACACATGATTTTTGCAGGATTTGGATATTTTTATGATTTGTTGAATGTAGTTAAAGATTATTTATCCCTGATCATACGGACGGGGTAACGGGATTGGAAGGAAACACCGAGCAGCACTGATGACACTTTATTCAACTTTACACACGACGCGCCGTTTAATTTCGACGCGGACAGCTTCAACACTAGCGTCTGTTGCACTGCACTTTTCACTGCACTTCACTGCACTTTACTGCACTATACTTTCACTTCACTTTATTTTACTACTTCTTCTTTCTTCCTTTTACTTCTTCCTTTTTTTCTTCACTTTACCATTTTTCAACTTAAACTGGCGCTTAGCGCGTCTACACCGCCTTATATACCCCTAGGAATATTCTAGATCTAATAATTTCGGTTGTCTTTTCGTTATTCAATTGTTTTTCCATCTCCTGTCTCTTTTTAACCTTTCCATTCCTTCTTGAAGTTTCTATAATTTTCTTATCTTTATTCGAAATATTTAAATTTGTTTTTCCATCTCCTGTCTTTTTTTAACCTTTCCATTCCTTCCTGAAGTTTCTAGAATTTTCCAATTTTTACTCGAAATATTTAAATAATCTTTTAAATATTTGCCAAATATTCATAAACATTTTCCAAATTTCATAAAACCATAATTCACATAACTTTTATGACTGGGATTTGAACCCACGCCATCAGAACGTGAACGGGATGTGTTATCCGCACGGCCATCGCCTTGTTGTCAATGACTGGTGAATTTGGCGAACACTTGACAGAGTGTATACGTCATCAAACTAAAAAATCATTTCCAAACAATAAAATAGTCTTCAAACCTCTTTGCTAATTATTGTGTTTGACGACCGGCTAGTTTGTCGTGTAGACGTCAGTAGTCCTTGGCAACCGTAGCTGTTATGACAGCTTGACATGATTCGATAATTTGTGTTTGATATAGAAATGTTGTCTATGATAAGTTAAATCGAGATTATTAGTTGGCATATTTTTTGTCTATTGTAATTTTTTGACTCTGGTCACACTGTAAGATGACACATCATTCTCTGTTCTTGCCCTGAAAAATTAACACGTATTGTCCTCTCGTAAAATATTGCCTTTTGCAAGTACATGGTTAATCCAGCTTCGCGTATTGTATTGAGAAATCTTATAAATTGCCGCCAATTGATTTGCCCGGCAAAAGTTGAGTTGAACATTGACATTTGTAAAACTTAAATTGTGAATCCGGTGTCAACGTCCACGTGCCCTCGTGTCCTGAAGACATCAAGTTTGGAGGAACAGCTAAGTAGATAATTCATTCAATCTATCGTGGCCACCTTAGTTTTGTTTGCTTTTATCTAACTAAGTTCTAGGCCCGACATCAGTGAAGATACAGGTAATTGTACATTGTATTAAAATTTGATACTTAACGCCAAGAAACTTGGTCATATGTCTGATATTTGCCTTTTCCTGAACAGCTGGATGAATGTAGTTTAGCTTCCACTGCCGTCTGTAAACAATGCCCAGTCTGTCTACGGCAATCTCTAAACAATTTGTAATTGCAGTTATTTAATGTCTAGAGGATGCCAGCACTTTTTATTTCAATTAAACATTTCCACCCGATCCCGGGGGAATTTGAGGAAATCCTTTGTTAATACACTCATACGGTCCCCAAAGCCAAAGGAGAATGGCCGGTTTTGTACCGCATTTCAAAAAAAACAAATTTTGCTGTACTGTAGTAAGATTGGTAGGGTTTATAGAAGGACTCAAACTGATTATTTTTATGTACTTAATTATATTTTTTTTTAGAACGTGGTGATCATTAGAAATATCTTTTGAAACATACTAAGGTATTAATAAGTAAACGCAAATAAATTGAGTACAAAACGCAGTGTACCATTGTTAGAGCTTGCCATGCTTAAAATTAATAATTTGCATACTAATTGATTTTTATCAATTTGATTCACTTTCGTACAGTAAAGATGCTTAAATCTTTTTATTTAATTGACGATGTGGAATATACACATTATTTAACTGAATAAACTAATTGTTTTCGTTAATATCGAATGTATTAACCGTGTTTGGCATTATTAAGTGACATGAGTGACATGGCAACATTTTAATGTTTTATTGATAATATTGACGTAACAAGAAAATCTCAATGGCGTTTTACAATGACAGCTCAATTGTGACATCTGTCAGAAGTATCAAACATGTCGATAAAAACGTAACCTTTCAAACATAAAACAAATTGAAATAACTTCTTATCTCCATGTTCTAAAAATCTAATAATTACAACTGTGCTTCTTGATGATATTATTTATTAAATAAATATACAAAGAAGTTAGTACACCAACTTCTATAGCGATACAAAAGTCCCATACATGACTGCCATCCTTCTTTCAGCTTTCTGCACCCAATAGTCTTGACTTTGCGTTGTCTCTCAGTCAGTCAGTAACGCAATTTTGAATATACAGTTTAAAATTACGCAATAGCCATCACACACGTGATTGGAGCCATTTCGTGAAATTTGAAACTTTTAAGGTGAAAAGATTTTCACGAAGCCTATTGAAAAGAAAAAAGAAAGAAAAATGAATATTGCTTCATTGCAAGAATATATTCACTTAAACAACAAGTTTATTATGGTTTTCATGTTACTAAATAAGTACAAGATATAAGACTGAGTCATGCTAGTCGTCCTCATTAAAAAGGGATAACTCTCGGCATTCATATAATTCCGTCACTTTATTTGAATTCTTCTTTATAAGAATTTTCCTTTTTTCCATTCGGGTTGAAAAGAGTTTTAATGGCGTTGGCGTATTGTCACGGATATTTCTTTTTAGTTGTGGCTTAATGCGATTAACTCCGCAGAGGAAAAATTATGGCTTTGTGTCCTGAGTTTGTGGGTTCTTTTTCCGTTTTTTTTTAAAAAGACATTGATGTAGTCTTTATAAAGTTAAGAAGCGTTCACACGGATGTTCACTTGGATGGGTGACTCCTTGTTTGGTATTTACATAAGAGCGCTACCATGCTTCGAAAAACACGTAAAAACTTCTGTCCTAGTTTCGGTCTCGGTACAGAAATCGTAAGACCGTATCGGAGAACGGGAAAAACATTCACATGAAGACAGAGAAATAAAATCGAAGAAGTAGTGTATTATGTGTAGTGATGAATACCTATTTCACTGCCTTTTTAAATAATACGGTCGTCTACATGACATAATCTGTATTCAGTACACAATTCACAATAAGAATCACACCACGGACATGGAACTTTATCCACACCCGTGCATAAAATGATTATAACAAGTAATCATCATCAGCCTTTAACAGGAGGAATAGGCCTACTATACCACGCTGGCCAAACGGATTGGTATAGGGTTTGTATCGTGTTTTCCTTCTCTTACAATGCTGTTCTCTGCATAATATGTTCCCTCTGTCGGCTCTTACGACACCCATGGCATGATATGGGGTGGTGACATTACGTATTCTTAATCCGTCACCACACGGATTAACAAGTTATATCAAAGAAATAAATCATCTCTAAAGTTTGTATAAATCCATCATGGTCTGTTCATGTGCTGGTCAATATATAAACTGTGTATTATAAAAGTTTTAACATATTTGATAATACGATCACGCTATTATTGCCTTCCCTTGTGTCACCATAATAATATCACCAATCCCAAAACCAACATTTAAAGACGAACTATCGGCATCGGCATGAACTATAATTAAATACACACAGAACTTAGATTGCATTTAATCAAACTTTCACTACAAGTTCATGCTCTTTATCATCTCAGTTGAATGGTTACATTAACACCCGTTACAACGACTTCGAACTCCAATCACTTCTGAGTGATTTCAAGTTTTTCTTCATTTAATATTTGCGGCGATAAAGTCTGCAACTTGCCTCTTAGACGGGAATTCGGACAAACGGAACTGGAATGAGCGGATGGATGCAATTTTGCAGTTTTATGGTAAGCAGGTACTTGAGCATATTTAATTGTCATGGAACAAAAAGCCCCTTCTCGGACCGAACCGGACTTGAAGCATCACGTTTAAAATGTTGTTATTCTATTATCTTGAAGTTTATTGTTCGATACTTACTCGAAAATAGCCTTTCTAGAACTATATATATGATTAACGATTTGAAACATTATGCCAGTCTTAATCGCGATAGTTAATATATCTAAGCTGTAAATACCTCGTTTCTTTCGACGTTTCAACCACCTTTTAACGGTCGTGGTTGCGCACGGACTGTGGTAATAATTCTATATAAATATAAATATAAAAGACAAATATTTCTGACAAGCAGCTAAAATTGCTCACCTTTGTTCTACTGGGTAGGAACATCCTATTTATTACCTGTTTGCTACCTTAGCAATATATTAACCCTTTTGGCAAGATACAAATGTTATTTAAAGTCACAATAAACTGCTCTTACCCTTGTCAACTCACTGGACCTTCACTGTGATACTGTGAGCCCGTAATAATAATATCCGTTGAACCGTTTCGCTCACCATTGCACCCTTCCAAAACCAGTCTAAACCTATTTACTGAAGTTTGAAAGGAACCACAGGAGCACAAAAACCTAAAGGTACTTCTTCAAAACCTTTCAACGACAGAATATTATTCGCCTCCGGCTTACAGGCTAATAAATTACCGCTTATCTTGTATACCATTCAAAAGAGATTCTGGGGGTTGAACCTTATTCCATGATAATGGACGATCCCGATTTTCAGACACGGCTGTTCAAATAAAAAATGGCTTTCTTTTATACGTTTTATTGCAACTTTTAAGTTATATCAAAGATTCAAGAAGACGATTTCTTTTCGGGTTGATCGCAAGTCGCTAGGATTTTGATTTGACTTATGGTTGGTTGATACCGTCTCAGGTTTATTGAACATTCTTTCTGTATGAAAATACAAAGTATTATAACATGTTCGAGAAAATATATAAACTACCTACAAGCAGTTCCATCATCTCTGAACAGATGATAATAATAGTGTGTAATCACTGAAATGTTTATTTGGACTTTTCCTTAAGAAAATATGTTGTTTACTTCAAAAACCTAGAATCACTTCTTCTCGCTTTTTTATTTCATAAATGCCTAGTGGGGGCTAGTGTATAGTTAAATTCAAGTTTGTGGGGTCGCAACTCTTGTCCTGCGGCTGCCATCTTGAAAATATTGGTACAAATGGGTTTTCAAGTTTATCTGGCAAACTATTAGCCCTACAGAAAAAATTCAAAACATGTTTATTTGCAAATTAAATTCTCTACAAGTTTGATCCCGTGCCATTTTGTAGTGAAATTAAGAATAACAAAGTCACAAACAAAAATCTAACGAAATATTATACAACATCAATGAGTTTTAATTTTTCGTCGTCAGGAATAAAAATACATTTAATTGGTCTTTCCTCCAAAACAAAACCAAGTCTTCCAACGTGAGACTCTGCAGTACCATAAGGTCCAATTTTCACTCGTAACAAAGACCTGTTGTTTCCGGGTTTGAAAAAAAAGACAAGCCTTAGACATAGGCATGAAGTTGATGGTTTTCATTGCTAAGAGTAACTGCAATTTGTTCTGCAATGCCTAAATGTTCTGGGGACACCTGCAGGAAATTTATTGGAGATATTAAAATTCATCAAGAAAAATGATGAATTACCAACAAAAACACGACTATCCTCTTAAGTTCTTCTTCAAAAATATTCTACCAGCGCTTGGTCAGACCCTGTGCCAAAGCCTAGCTTATCTTAATATGGGGACACAATGATAACGGAAAAACGTTAAAATTGCTACAATACAAGAAGTGGTAACTTTTTATTTTTGGTTTTATGACAAAAGTTGCAGGACCATAGTTGTAGAGAATTTAATTTGCAACAAAGAACATTCATGAATTATATGCGATATCATGCAAAATTTGTAGACAAGAATGATTGCGCGCTTTATGACTTAACTAATTTCAAACTTTTGTCAACTTTTAAGTTCATTATCATCAGCCCCATATATATATTTTCTATGTATAATATGTTTATTTTTTTTTATTTATAGACTCACGCCTTTATCCCCAAAGGGGTAGGCAGAGGTGTAATATTACACCCACATTTCGCCAGGAATATTTAGGTCCCACGTAATAGGGGGCGAGCCTATTGCCGTACCAGGCACATTACCAGACTCCGTGCTGCTACTAAGAATTTCCTAACGGAAAAACCCAATAACATGTGTGTGGGTATTTCTATGTATAATATGTATGTATTGAAGTGATTGTTGTCACTTACAATATGCGTGTTGTAACAAAAAAAAGTATATATGTATGTTTATCCATTGTCTAGTAACCATAGTGCTAAGCTCTGCTTAGTTTGGGACTAGATGGTGTTGTGTGAATGTGGTTGAATATTATTATTATTTTGCCACTGCTGGGCACGGGCCTTTTCTCACCATCAGCAGGGTAAGGCCATAATCCATCACGCTGGCCAAGTACGGGTTGGCAAACTTCACATGAACTCTTAGACATACACTCTTTTTCTCACGATGTTTTCATTCACCAATAAGGGAGCGATAATTAACATTCAAATATCCAAATCAAGTAAGTCATTTAATACATCTAATCATCCATACGTATAATTGTATACTGTTTTTCTTCATTGCCCCACTATCAAGTGGCAAGCCTGCGTGTTTGCAGAGTGCCACCTGTCAGTAGAACCTCCGTGCCAACCTGCCCCCGTGCCTGTGTAGGTAATGTGTAAACACCACGTAGCGAGGCTCAATTTAATTCCTCATTAACTTGCAGCCTATGAACCTTTAAGCGGTTCACCGGCTCGAACTTTCATATAATGAGTCTGTGTATCTGCTATGAATAAAGAAAGGAGAGGTTAAGAGTATATTTTATCCCACTTTTTAATACGTACCGAAGTGGGTATAAGTCTAAGGCCAAGTTATGTAACATTGAATATAATACTAAAAAAATTGCAGTAAGAAACCTCAGAACCTTGGCTCAACAGTGTCTAGAGATTTAATTACATTTTTGAGATAAACAAGCAGCTCCATCGATACTTGGCAATTTTTTACAGAACGTTTTTGGTGGAATTTCACATCTTTTTGCAGAAAGCAGACATATATATACTATGGTCACACTAGAATCGATTGACGAGTCCATTCCGCTACTTGACCATAGATGGCGGTATTCTCAGTGGTGGCAATTATAATGTTAAATGCGTTAGAGATATGGTTGACATTTGCGAGATCGGTCGATTTCTGTTCCTACTCGGTCAAAGCTATATTCGATTTGACCACATCACTGCTTGAGTAGCAAAGAAGTTTCGAGAATGTTCTATTGAATATGATCAATCCAAAATAAACTTTATAACCGATCTATTAAATATTAGTAAATTGAAACAAATTAAGAAGTTTATTAGAAAACAATGAAAATCGTACATGGCGATGGCACAAAAGACCTCAATTTTTAAGATTTTTGTCCTACTATAATTTTTCAATCTAACTTCAAAACAGAAACATACGGCATAGCTACGGAAATGTGAATTTGTCACGACACGAGCAACTTGGGATCAGTTAGAGACTTAAGTTAAGCGTAACAACTCATAGTAATTGTGGCACGCATGCCACGCCTGCTAAGCACTTCCACTGCTTTTGTGTTAAAATACAGTCAGCGCCATCTAGTGATGTGTGCTGATACCACTTGAAGTCCAAAATTTCCTATTACGGTTTTCCTAGTTTCGATAGTTTTCCCTCTATGCCCACATAGAGGGAAAACTATCGAAACTAGGAAAACCGTTAAACTCTAACTCCGTACCAAATTTTATCGCTCTAGGTCAATGGGAAGTACCAGTTTACCAGAAATATGGTCGGTGCTCTCAATGAACGGGGTGAACAGCAGCCTCATTCGAGCTCTGAAATCCCTTTATGAGGATTCTAGAGCTTGTGTGAGGATAAACGGGGCATACACTGACTGGTTTACCATCGAGAAAGGTGTTAGACAGGAATGTGTAGCGTCGCCGTGGCTGTTTAACCTCTTCATGGACAGTTGTTTGCAAAATTTAAAACATAGTGACTGCGGATTAAAGATGAATGGGTTACTCGTCAAATGCCTCCTTTATGCTGATGATCAGGTAATACTTGCATCTTCAGCGAAGGAGTTGCAGGAGATGGTAACAATCGTGCATGGTGCGTTAGAGAGGAAAGGAATGAAAGTAAATGTAAGTAAAACGAAAGTTATGGTTTTTGAAAAGGAGGAATGCGTTACGGCTTGTAATGTTTTGATCGATGGACAGCGAGTGGAACAAGTGAATGCCTACCCTTTTGTATGTTAGTGAAAGTTGGGTATAGCAGAAGAGACTTGAAAGTTGAATAAATGCTGTAGAAATGAGAGCACTGAGAAGTATGTGTGGTATGTCTTTGACCGACAGAGTAAAGAATTGTATGATACGAGAGTGGTGTGGGGTAAAAGAAGATGTAGTGACAAGCATCGAGAAAGGCATGTGAAAATGGTTTGGACACATGGAGAGGATGTATGACGAAAGACTGACAAAGAAGATATATAATGCAAGTGTGAATGGGACAGGACGAAGGGGAAGACCTAGGCGGACGTTCTCTGACCAGATTGGAGACATCCTAAAAAAAGGACAGGTCAGAAGTACCCTATCAGAAGAGCATACATGAGAAACTCGATGGGAGTGAATGAAGCAAGAGAGGTATGTCAGGATCGTTCCGTAGTCTCTGCCTACTCCTCCGGGAAAAATGAACCTCGGAACATATTTTGAGAACATTTATTTAGTTTCATTTTAGATTCAAAGATAATGAACCTTTATTTCGATTAATCAAAAGATAAAGGAATTATGAACTGGTAAATTAGGTAATCCAATTTGTTTAGTTACTAGGGGGTGATTTCTTTCCTTGTGTAGATACATGAACTATCATGTTGAGTTTGTAATTGCGAATTCAAATAGCTGTTTGGTATCAGGTCTTAAGTACTAGTCCTAAAGTGGTTTTTAATTTCTTCGTTACGAATTTTCCAGTTCTACTCCTATAATATTTTAATACGTGATGTATAAATAGTAGTAAATTGTCAGAAAAAGATCTGGGGGCACGGCAGTGCTCCCGCCAAGTCGCGCGCGAAGCAATACTGTGGTACCAGCCTTTTCTGGAACCATTTCTGGGCAGCTAAATCGATCCTACTGCCTTTGGAACGAGCCCAAAGAGCTATTTTAAAGGTAGCATCCCTTCGCTCTTTAATTTTTCCCACTTATGAGTTATATCAGTCCACCGGAGTTCTAACTGTGCGCCAATTATTCATTCTACGCACCATACTAAAACAACACACCTTTCTTCCTTATACACCAATCCCATCAGGCAAAAGACGGAAAGATCTAGTCTGCATCAAACCTCGAGGTAAACATGTTTATATAAATAGATTCTTTGCCTTCCTAGGACCTTTCTTATATATTAAATTAAATAAAACCTTAGATTTATATAGCATAAGTTATAAGCAGTGTCACCTTATTGTTACAAAACACCTAATGACAATGACCTACTCTGATACAGAGAATTTGCTTACAGTTATAAAATAGTGTGTAAGTACCTACTCTAAGTTACAATAAATCATATTAAGTTTATTTCCTATTACATATTAGCAGTTCATGTAAAAGCAAAGCCCTATAACATTATTATTTACGATTTTTCCTGAAACACAGGTGTTACAGCCTAGTTCAGGTAAACATTAAAATAGCTATATTTACCAAATATAATGTATTACCGTTATAAATAAAGTACATACGCATGAATGTACCACAATTTAACATCAGCACTTATCATAGACATTATACTTAATCATAAAATTTTATTATTTTTAATGTAATACTTTCCTATGTAACATGTGACGTTTATTTTATTGAATAAAGTTTATTATTATTATTATTATTTCGCCGCAATTTCAGACCCATAGATGTCTGAAAATGCTATTTGAGAACCACTGGATGGGACTTGAAAGAGGAAATTTTCGTCATCTAGTAAGCTATAATCACAAACATGAAATCCAAAATTTCAAGTCGGAAGATCAGTTAGTTCCGAAGCTTAGTGAAAGCAAAGTTGAGACGGAGTATCTCAGGTAGGATGTCGGGTTTCGAGAGAAACACTGCTAGGCTGAACAAGTTATTTATTATGTCTCACTACCGCTTACGTACAGTATGACCGAACTAGGCAAGCACTGGCCTGAGGGCTGGAATGTAGACTCCTGCTGCTCTCAGACGCTCGCAGGGTCGCCGGTGCCGAAGTGCACGTTGTGTAGGCAGCTCGGTGGTCGAGGTGCAGGCTGAACGGAGGCTCAGGCGTAAGCGTGAGCAGTCAGGCGCCAGCAGCGTGGTTGTGGAAGCTCGTAGGCAGGAGCGGATGCTTGGGCGGCGGCTAGTAGCGGCACGGCGCCAGCAGCTCGTAGCTTGTAGCACGTAGGGAGAATGTCAGCCCGTAGAGAGAAGACAGGTGCAGAGAGCCCGTAGGGAGAAGACAGCCCGTGGAGAGAACTGAAAACAGCACAGAGAATACACAACAACCGGTCAGGAACAGGCGGTCCCTAGATCGGCTGTTATGCTTAGGAGACACAGATACTACAGACAGAACATATAGGCACACAGACAACTAGAATATGCTTACCCCCAGCGGGACAGTAGATAGAAAGTAGAATAGTACTTGGTTGTCACTACAACCATCAGCAAGGCGGTGTGTAGGGAAAGTGACCGATTTAGATCGCGCACCCAACTTATATAGTCATAGACCAATGAATCACAGACTGCCCTGCCTGTGGCTCTGTCCATGACCATATAAGGTAGCGAAAGGTCCTAGCGAAGCGCTCTGCAGCTAAGCTGGCGTTAAGCGCCTGCGAGATATTATAATGCGATACGAACCTAGTTTCGATAGTTTTCCCTCTATGCCCACATAGAGGGAAAACTATCGAAAGTAGGAAAACCGTTAAACTCTAACTCCGTACCAAATTTTATCGCTCTAGGTCAATGGGAAGTACCAGTTCTATTTTGATGATCGATGAGTCACTGTGTCAGTGTCGAAACTGTGTGTCATGCCAGTGACAGCATACCACAACAGAGATGAGCCTTCTGTGCAACCAAACCTTGAATTTTACTTATAACTAATTATTTAATAGTCGGGCCAAATCAGCTATTTGGTCAACCAAATAGCTGAAAATTTTAGGACTGTTCAAAACACCGTTATAAATGAGATCTAAAAAGGGCAATCCCTGAAAAAAATGTTATTGACCCCGTGTAATTTATTTGGTGTATCGTGAATTATTGCAATCTCGGATGTCTAAATTGACTCGACTATAAGCCTGAAAGGAATTCTGCCATAAATAACTTAATAGAAAATTAAACAAGTTACTTACTGTCTACGCATTTTATAACAGTTTCTAAAGAATTTTATTAAAAGTGAAAGATGAAAATATCTATTTCTGATTTTGCCTCATTCCAATTAAAATTCATCACTTATAATTAGCAATTCAATCGTAAAATTTAAGGAAACGCTAAACATTGTCTTATACGACGCTATAACCAAGTGCCTTGAAAACTCGACAAAAACAACCCACTCAATAAAGGAAAATATTTCAAATAGAAAAATAAAAATGAAAATCACAGCACAATTACTCCAAAGTTATTTGTACAAGACGGAGTTTTACGAAACAATGTCGGACATATTGTTTTTTCATACATACATACATAGACCCAAGTCTGATTCCCGGAGGAGTAGGCAGAGACTACGGAACGATCCTGACATACCTCTCTTCCTTCATTCACTCCCATCGAGTTTCTCATGTATGCTCTTCTGATAGGGTACTTCTGACCTGTCCTTTTTTTAGGATGTCTCCAATCTGGTCAGAGAACGTCCGCCTAGGTCTTCCCCTTCGTCCTGTCCCATTCACACTTGCATTATATATCTTCTTTGTCAGTCTTTCGTCATACATCCTCTCCATGTGTCCAAAACATTTTCACATGCCTTTCTCGATGCTTGTCACTACATCTTCTTTTACCCCACACCACTCTCGTATCACACAATTCTTTACTCTGTCGGTCAAAGACATACCACACATACTTCTCAGTGCTCTCATTTCTACAGCATTTATTCAACTTTCAAGTCTCTTCTGCTATACCCAACTTTCACTAACATACAAAAGGGTAGGCACTAACACCCCTCTATATACAGCCAAACGTGCCTTTTTGGGCACGATTTAACTCATAAACGCCTTCAGAGCTCCATTCACACCCGCATTAACTCTTCTTAGAAATTAATTTAGCGGGTCTTAATCGCGTTAACTTGACTATATAAGGAATCTGTTGAGTGACACATTAGTATATAAGGCTGTGTCATATAACCCGACCGCCAGAGTGACAAAACGCATTCGAGCATTCGAGCTTATTTACGGAAGAGGAATTTGAACGGTTACATAAACCTCACATTGTGCAGCCGCCTAAGATGTACGGATTACCTAAAGTACATAAGACTAACGTACCTTTGCGACCGATTGTGAGTCAAATAAATTCACCCACATATGGTTTGTCGAAACACATAAGCAAGGTACTACAACCGTTAGTAGGCAAGACGCACTCTTTCGTAAAGGACTCTCGCCACTTTATTGAAATCATCAAGAGCATGAGAAGGGAACCGGACGAGGTGATGGTGAGTTTTGATGTTGAGTCACTATTCACCAATGTTCCTATTCAAGATTGCCTTGACGTCGTAGAGAGGAAGTTAAGGGAAAACGGTCTGTCTAACGAATACATCGTTCTACTCAGGAATTGCTTGGAAGGAAACTACTTCCTATATCGTGGACAACATTACCTCCAGATCGATGGAGTGGCTATGGGTAGCCCTATAGCACCGGTAATGGCCAACATCTGGATGGAGCACTTTGAGGAATCCATAGACATGCAGGCGTCAAATGTGAAACTATGGAAAAGGTATGTCGACGATATCTTCTGCATCATGAAGGGCAACAAGCAGGACGTAGAACAATTCGCACACATATTGAACTCCATACATCCGAACATCCGATTCACATTCGAAATGGAGGTAGACGGATCGTTACCCTTTCTCGACGTTAAAGTGACAGTGAGAGATAATGGTACCCTTGGACACACTGTGTATAGGAAACCGACACACACCGACAGGTATCTCAACGCGAACTCGCACCACCATCCGCGGCACTTGGATTCCGTTGTGTCCTCGTTAGTGAACAGAGCGTATGACTTATGTGACCCCGAACAATTAAATAGTGAGCTGTCACATGTTCGGGAGGTACTTAGGTGCAACGGATACAAGAAAAACTTACTCTGTCGGAAGAGGAACGAGCGTAAACCTGAAGTAAGCAGAGTGCCCGCTTACATGCCGTATGTAAAGGGAGTGACGGACAAAGTTGGAACAGTACTCAAGAAATACTCCATCAAGACTGTATACAGTCCGCTCTCTAAGATAGCACACAATCTGCGTACACCAAAGGATGTAATTCCTCTCCAAACACCTGGCGTCTACAAAGTCGATTGCAGCTGTGGTAGTTCATATATCGGGCAGACTAAGCGTACAATCGCTGAAAGGGTAAAGGAACATATCGCAGCTGTAAAAAACCAACATATTAACAAGTCGGCGATAGCTGAGCATTTGTTGGAGTCTGGACCAAACCACTGGATAGAACTGCATCAACCACAAGTCTTATCCACCGATCGTCACTATTACTCCAGGATAGTACGTGAAGCGGTAGAAATCAAGAAATATAACAATTTCAACCGGGAGGATGGATATAGATTATCGGCCACTTGGAATCCAGTCATCAGCAAGTGTAAACACCGCCGCAGTGATAAATCTCAACAGTGTGTAGACGTCATTAGTGTAGTGTGTCGGAGTACCGACATTGCGAACTTAAATAAAGACCAAGTGAGGGTAGGTGCTGAAACCCGCACTTCCACAAGACGTCGCTGAGCTCTCATCAGTCTCTCCGCGACCACGCTCGGTGCAAGACGAGCGAAACGTCGGTAACAAATAGGTATTTATACCTTATATAAGTCAAGTTAACGCGATTAAGACCCGCTAAATTAATTTCTATGATGTATACAAATCGCGAAAGTTTAAAATCGATTATTAACTCTTCTTTCAATATCTTCTTCATTCTTACCATCTCTTGTAAACAACGTACCTTGGTAAACAAACTCATTCACTTGTTCCACTCGCTGTCCATCGATCAAAACATTACAAGCCGTAACGCATTCCTCCTTTTCAAAAACCATAACTTTCGTTTTACTTACATTTACTTTCATTCCTTTCCTCTCTAACGCACCATGCACGATTGTTACCATCTCCTGCAACTCCTTCGCTGAAGATGCAAGTATTACCTGATCATCAGCATAAAGGAGGCATTTGACGAGTAACCCATTCATCTTTAATCCGCAGTCACTATGTTTTAAATTTTGCAAACAACTGTCCATGAAGAGGTTAAACAGCCACGGCGACGCTACACATTCCTGTCTAACACCTTTCTCGATGGTAAACCTGTCAGTGTATGCCCCGTTTATCCTCACACAAGCTCTAGAATCCTCATAAAGGGATTTCAGAGCTCGAATGAGGCTGCTGTTCACCCCGTTCATTGAGAGCACCGACCATATTTCATTCCTCACCAATCTATCGTAAGCCTTTTCCAAATCCACAAATGCGCAATAGACCTTTTGACCTTTTGTCAAAATCTTTTCGACTATGCTTCGCAAGGAAATAACGTGATCCGTACATCCCATGCCCTTTTGGAATCCCCTTGTTCATCCCATATTTTCTTGTCGGTTACTTTCATAAATCTTTCAATCAGTACCTTTGCATACAATTTGCCAACAATGCTGAGAAGGCTAATGCCTCTTTAGTTTTTGCAGTATTGTTGCGAGCCCGTTCCTTTATAAAGAGGCACAGCTGTGGCCCAATCGTTAGTTACTCGGCCGATACTCCAGCACAAGTTATATAACCGTTGAAACTGACCAACTATGATGCCCTGTCCAGTCTTCAGCGTCTCGACTGTAATCCTATCATATCCTGCAGCCTTACCTATTTTCATACTTTCCAGTGCCTTCACGATCTCATCCACGCCAATAACGCTTTCATAATTACTATCATTACCATTCATTTCATCGATCGGTGTCTCTATCGCCGTTCTTTCAAATAAAGCTTCAAAATACTCTTTCCATCTCTACAGCACGCACGATTCACCATTCACTATCCTTCCATTCTTGTCTCTGATCGATGTGTATTCTGAGGATTGAGTTCTTCCTCGAACTGCACGAACGGATTTCCAGAAAAGCTTAATGTTTCTCCGGAAATCGTCAGATAATCTGCTATCAAACTCATCTTTCTTTTCCGCTTTTTTCCTTTTAACCATTTCTTTCACTATTCTTTTTGACCTAACAAACACCTAAACACCTATCTTGCGTCATCTATGTCCTCGCTCGTTGCTTTCCCCATTCTTTCATTTGCTCTAACAGCCAACCAATCTAATCAAGATTTCTTCTTCTCTGACACTGCTGATTGTACATCCTTGTCCCACCATGTATTCTTAACCTTTCGTATTTTCCTTCTTTTGATCACACCACATACTTCAGACGCTACACATACTACCTCTTCTTTAAAGAACTGCCACAATTAATCCATATCATTTATGCAATCGAACCTCTTAAATCTTGCTATCAATCTTCGTTTATACTCATCTTTCACATCTTTCTCTTGTAGATTTTCTACTTTTATTCTTTCCAAGACTCTATTTTCATTATGCTCTCGGTGTCGCCATCCTTTAAAAAGCCCACTTATCTGGCTCGACACCAAGAAGTGGTCTGTGTGGATGCCGATCCCTCGATACACCCTTGTATCCAACACATTCTTTCTCAATCGTTCATCTACTATTACAAAATCAATCATACTTCTTCTAACATTTTTTGCCTCACGCGTATACATATGTATCCTTTTGTGATCAAACATGGTGTTTGTTACACAAAGACTCCACTCCAAACAAACCTCAAGCAGTGCTTTTCCATCTTCATTCACACTTTCATCACCGAAGGCCCCTAACACCTTTTCAAATCCATCTCGTTTTACTCCCACCCATCCATTGAAATCCCCTAACAAGATAAATCTTTCCTTATCCTTACATTTCCTCAAAATATCTCTTAAACTCTCCCAAAACTCCTGCCTTTCGTCTTGCCCTTGCTGTGACATACCCGTTACTATGTTGACCGGGGCGTACACCCCAATAATAAAGACACGAGTAAGTCCTTCTTTCATTCTCATCCATAGTAGCCTATACATATAACATTTACATGAATCTTAACCATATTGGTAGTATTGAAAAATAATATGAAAACAACTAACAATTTCTTCTTAAATAGCTCTGCCATAATTATAATGAAATTAAGTTTCAAACTCTTTTACACACTCATTCATTCGCGCAGATAGTATTACACCAACTCCCTTGCAGGCTCTGGTGGTTTTTGTTTTATTCACACAAAGAACATCAATCTTTCTATCATCCATCATCTGACATACTTCATCCAATTTGCCGTCCATCCCTCCTCCAACGTTCGACGTTGCAAACCGGCTTTCCGTAGGCCGCTTTTCGCCCTCGCGGGAAACGAGACGTGACGGGTTGCGAACCGCGTCGCCGCCGTATGGAGAAGAAGTACATTTTGTTCCCATAGCGTTCCCACGAGATGTAGGGATCTAGACTGTACACCCCCGCAGAGCTCTTTACGGGAGTAAGGCGTAATATCAACTGTGCCCTGTGACCAACAACACCGGCACCCTCCGTTTACGACCAGCTTGCCCTCTGGTCACGAATCCCTCGACACGGGTCGGTTCACACCTTAGATCGGAGTTATGTGTCAGGTATACTCCCCAGAACTTGGTTTCATTTCGGAGTTTTCCTTCTCCTAGACAGATTACCAACCAAGGTAAACGAGGCCCATCTCCCCGAATGCTTTTTCATCTTTACAATAAAGATTTTTCATCAAAAAAATTTTATAGACCTACGCCTATATGCCCGAAGTGTTAGGCAGAGGCGTAATATTACACCTACATTTCGCTATGATTTTTTTTTAGGTCCTATGGGCGAGCTTATTGCCGTTACCGGGCACATTACCAGACTCCGCGCTGCTACAGAGAATTCGAAAAAACACAGATACACTCACACGGGAATCGAACCCGGGACCACCGATCAGTAGTCGCATACGCTATCCACTGGACCACGGAGGCAATCAAACATTAATTGCTCTCAATATAGTAAGTCGGTATGAGTTGTAGCGAAAATTGCGAGAAACGATCCATTTATCAATGATAGAGCGAAAATTATAATGTCGTGTTCCAATACGTCTAAATGGTCTTATATTTTGATTTGAATTATTTGTTTGTTTTTTTTTAACTCATTATATGACAAGACAAATCCCGTAGTTTTGGCCACCACACCTAGTCCATTGAATTGTTTGTTATTTGAATAATGCGTGACTGGGTTGAAATCAACGGCGTGCACTAATAACTGTTCGGAGTTATGTGCGTATTATTATGATAACTAGCTGTTTCCGCGGTTTCACTCGCATTCTGAGGGTACCACTTCATGTACCCGCTTAATTTATAACCTAAGTTACTTCTTGGTACATCAGCTATCCGCCCGTTAAAGTCCCGTCAAAATCAGTCCTGCCGTTCCAGAGATTAGCGAGAACAAACAGACAGACAGACCAACAAAAATTTAAAAAAATGTCATTTCGGTATACGTACCGAGTATACATCCGTATGCATTTAGTAAAAAGCGGTTATTAACCGATTTCAAACAAAAAAAAAGGAGGAGGTTCTCAATTCGGCCGGTATATTTTTTTTTGATCTATGTACACCGATTTCGCCGAGGTTTCTGAACCGATTTACGTAATTCTTTTTTTGTTTGATGCGCAATAGTTTCGAATTGGTCCCATAAAAATTTGATTCATGTAGGCCCAGTAGTTTTTAGTTTATTTGCATTTTTTTATTTACTTTCACCTATCCTTAAGGCTGAAATTCCTATAAATAATAATTGTGACGGCTAGTGTCATGTCAAATTGTCATCACTACGGTCACCAAGGACTACTGACGTCTACACGACAAACTGGCCGGTCGTCAAACATAATAATTAGCAAAAAGGTTTGAAGACTATTTCATTATTTGGAAATGATAGTTTTAAGTTAGATGACGTAAGCACTCTGTCAAGTGTTCGCTAAATTCGCCACTAATTGATAACAAGGCGATGGCCGTGCTGATAATACATTCGCTTTATGTTCTGAAGGCGTGGGTTCAAATCCCAGTCATACCAGTTAGTGGATTTTGGTTTTTATGAAATTTGGAAAATGTTTATGAATATTTGGCAAATATTTAATTTTTTTTAAATCTTAGGTAGACTTTTAATAAACTAAAGTATAATTGGTCTATAAGTAGGATTGACATTATAATCTTAATATATAAAATCCTTGCGTTACTGACTGACTGACAGACACGCTATAGCCGAAACTATTAGGCGCAGGAAGCTGAAATTTGGCATGTATGTTCCTTGGGGACCGTAGGGGTGCACTAAGAAGGGATTTCCCGAAATTCCCACGGAATCGGCTAAAACGGGTAAATTAAAAAAAAATGCAGGCCTAGCTGCTGGCGTCCTCTAGTGTACAATAAAATAAAACTAATTATATAACTAAACTATCCTAAACTATAAAAAAGCAAAAGTATGAAAAGAAAAGTAAATAAAATATAATAAAAAATTAAATTCCTCCGCAACGCTGTCGAGCGGTAGCGTGCCCAGAAGGCTGGCAGCATTGCCACGTTGAATGGCAATGCTTATTCTCTCAGCGAGATATAAACCAGCCCTCTGCTCACGAGAAGCATAAATCAGCCTTCTGGTGATTTCTTTGTATAATGCGCGTGCACTAGGGCCCCATGGCCCCAGCGTTTCGACCCCAAATGGCTTAAAAACGTAATTACCAGCCAGGTTTCCGTATTTGCGCCGTTTGAGGGTTTCCGCCGATGCAGCAGCAGCGCCAGCATCATCAAATATTATTTAAATATTTCGAATAAAAATTAGAAAACTCTAGAAACTTCAAAAAGGAATGGACAGACTGCCTCGTTGGTCTCGCGGCATATATGTGCGCGTGGGATTGGGAGGTCTCGGGTTCGATTCCCGGGTCGGGCAAAGTGTTATTGGGTTCTTCCGTTAGGCTCGCCCCCTATTACGTGGGACCTAAAAATTCATGCAAAATATGTGTGTAATATTACACCTATGCCTACCCCTTTGGGGATACAGGCGTGTGAGTCTATAAAAAAAATATGTCAGACATCGGGTGTTGGGTTTTGTATACGTATTTAAATTGGATGACAATGAAAAGTTATTATGACATAGAGCTGCTCTGATAATGGAATCGAAAGGTGGCCGTAGGAATAATATAGGAACTCAGTAATTAATTGACAAAATTTTATAGAGTTTGGGTTCGTTCTCGTCCGATGAAGGAGTCAGAAGGTGGCCATACGAACTCAGTAATTACAAAAATCTATTTGAATTGCACAATGATGATAATGGTGACTTCAAAGACGTAAATCATGCGGTAATGCCATGATTTGTCGATTATTAATGAGATCAAGTCTATTAGCTCTCTGCTCAAAAGACTCATTCGCTAGACGCTCTTGGATCTTACCGAGTCTAGAATTAAACTGTTTAAGAGTTTCTTGACGTTAATGTGATTTCATATATGCTTTCCTGGCCAACAAACGTTTTTCAGGATCTTTAATAGCTCATACATACATCCTACATAGACTCACGCCTGTTTCCCGGAGGGATAGGCAGAGACTACGGAACGCCATTTGCAACGATCCTGAGATATCTCTCTTGCTTCATTCACTCCCATCAGATTCCTCATGCATGCTCTTCTGTTCAGGGTACTTCTCACCTGTCCTGTTTTTAGGATGTCTCCAATCTGGTCAGAGAACGTCCGCCTAGGTCTTTCCCTTCGTCCGGTCCCTTTCACACTTGCCTTATATATCTGCTTGGTCAGTCTTTCGTCATCCATCCTCTCCACGTGCCCAAACCATCTTAGCATACCTTTCTCGATGCTTGTCACTATATCTTCTTTTACCCCACAACACTCTCTTATCACACAATTCTTTATTCTGTCAGTCAGAGAAACACCACACATACTTCTCAGTGCTCTCATTTCTACAGCATTTATTCTACTTTCATGACTCTTCTGCCATACTCAACTATCACTACCATACATAAGAGTAGGTACTAAAACCCCTCTATGCACAGCCAAACGTGCCTTTTTGGACACGTTTTGGCTATTCATAATAGCTCACAAGAACGTAAAACTGTGTCCCGAAGAGCATTTTTACAGAGACGACTACTTTTATCCGTTCCCGTTTCTTGAGATCTATATTTTAAGGCGCGCAGCACTTTTTTAGGTCTACCTTTAACTAGTTGACAATACAAAAATAGGTTCACTAAAAAGTATTAAATAAAAATAACTACGTTAAAGGTGCTATTTACTTATTGGTTTGAAGTCGGTGCCAAGCCTTAAACAAATAATAATATTTTAATCACTTAAATGAATACGAGCAAATTAATACAATGAAATGACTACTATAAAGATAAAGAAGACATATAAATAATAGGTAGTATTTAATTAATGTTAAATCTTTATTATTTTTCACTTTTTCGTTTTTGAATTCGGTTGTCTTTAACGTAGTTATTTTTATTTTAATATTACGAACAGACACCTTTATTTTATTTACATACATACATAGACTCACGCCTGTTTTCCGGAGGGGTTGGCAGAGACTACGGAACGCCATTTGCAACGATCCTGACATATCTCACTTGCTTCATTCACTCACATCAGATTCCTCATGCATGCTCTTCTGTTCAGTGTTTCTTCAATTTTATTTATGTGTACAGATTTATCGGTTGCTTTGCGGTGAAGCAAAACATCGTGACGAAATCTGCATGTCTGAGAATTGTCCATAGTGTTTTCAAAAAAGGACGCCTGTGAAGTCTGCTAACTCACACTTGTCCATCGTGGCGGACCTTACCTATCTCATGGTGAGAAGAGGCCCAAGCCCAACAGTGTGACTTTTAATATACAGGGCTGATAAACAGAAATAAAGTATAATCTGTGGTAACAATATAAAAACAGAACACCTTGTCGTAAATTAGCGCTATTGTAACCTTATTCCGATTGCCGACGACATTTGACTTTAAAACATTCATTTTCATTATCTATATTAATTATCTTAACCTTTAGCTTTTCTACGTCAGTTGACACAGTAATTTTGTTACTTTGGCTCAGGTCGTAGAGAGTAAACTGACGGGGCTCATCTGAGGCTCTTTGTGAAAAGGCCCGATGACAGATGTAACGTTTGTGGATCAGAATGAGTGATAAAGGTATTGTGCATACAAAATACCGAGTTTGTGAGTATTACGACTAAGCTCGGCCACGACACGTTTAATTAATTAGATTAATGAATCAATATTGTCACCTCTTGGAAAAATTAAGTTTAGTAAAATTCTTTAAAAATAATCAGTAACTACTTAGGCCGCGGATTACTCAGTACGCGTTTTATTTATAAGCGTACGTATCTAGTGGGTCTATGGCTCCTTAGGAAATTATTTTTAATGTACATACTAGAATTTTCATTTAAAAACTCTGATTTTCATTTGATAAACGTATGATACGTCGCCGACAGAGGGAGCATATTATGCAGAGAACAGCACTGTAAGAGAAGGAAAACTTGATACAAACCCTATACCAACCCGTTTGGCCAGCGTGGTATAGTAGGCCAATTCCTCCTTTCAAAGGAGAGGCCTAGTCCAGTAGTGGACTGTTAAAGGCTGATGATGATGAAACGTATGATAAAATCTGGCCCATCATCATCATCCTAGCGCTATCCCACTTACGATCCAAAACCTACGCCTTGGAGCCCGGGGTCCGACTGTATCATATCATCTCTTTGCATAATATTTCCATACCAAGCCAAATGACTCCCTTTCACTTTCTCACCTAAGGTTCTACATTCAGACCACCTCTCACGTTCTCAGTCTTAATCTTATCCATTCTCGTCACTACACACAATCATGTCATAATATGACTGAATTATTATTATTAGAACTGAATTATTGCACTGCACATATGAGCAGTGCAATAATTTTAATGAAAATGTAAATGGTAACTATAATTGTACTTGCATACTATTGTGACTGCCTCCGTGGTCCAGTGGATAGCGTTTGCGTCTGCTAATCAGTAAGTCCTGGGTACAATTCCCGGGACGGATAAAATATTATTGAGTTTTTCGAATTCTCAGCAGCAGCACAGCACAGTCTGGCAATGTGCTCGGTAACGGCATTAGGCTCGCTTCCTATTACGTGCGGCCTAAAGTTTATGAGTCGAAATATATGTGTAAAATTGAACGTCTGCCCGCCCCTTCGGGTATATAGGATAGTAGTACTTTTTGCAGCAAATCTTGGGTTGCTTAGTAGTCTAGTTGACATTAAAGTTGCGTTTCTCTCGCCACTACAAACAGTCCACGTTCCTTGTGTCTCTAGCAAATTGCACTCTAACGCATCTTGGAGTCATGTTTTCTCCTGGATACACTACCACCAGCGTCCATTGTCCGTAGAAATCTTCCAAGTTTGGTTTAACGACAGCAACCAACGCGAGAAAGACAATTATTTTCAACATTGTAGTATCAATTGTATGTAAGTGTAAGTCTATATCAGTTAAGTACTGACGGTTAGGTTAATTGAAGCTAAAAGCAAACTTTGACCTCTGGTGATAAAATCGATAAGAAATATAACGGCACAGAGTAATTTAAAACAGAATGAACAATACTTGTGCTATATCTATACCTTTTTCGTACAGGAGAATGTGTGTTACAGCCAAAGTGATAAATTCAGATATTATTTATACTATCTAGCCATTATATATAATATCTACTGAATTTGGACAAAGTAATAATTGACACCGAATTAATCACATTAACTTCTTTTTTTTTCTTTAAAAACATAACTCCCGCATTAGGACTAAATCCTGTGTCGCGTGGCACTTTACAAACATACAATTAACTGACACAATGAACACTCAGATTCGAAACAACAATTTGTGAATCACACAAAGTGTTGCCTCGTGTGGAGATCAAACCCACAACACTCAGCGCAGTATGAAGCGGCGAGGAGACCGACACCAACCGTGCAGTCAAAGCTAGCTATTAGCTTAGCTTTGCTTATGAAACATCGTCCCCTGACTCCACGTTACAACATCCCATTATAACATTATAACATCCAGAAGAAGTAATTAATTTATTGCATCCATTTACAATCCATCCATCTTTTTTTGGTCTTCCTTATATCCCTTAACTCCTATATCACCTTTCTAGTCACATGCTTTTCATCTCTCCTCATTACATGCCCATACCACGCTAGACAATATCCTTTCAGCTTTTCTTGCACCGGTGCACCTTTCAAACTTCCCCTAATACACTTATTTCTAATTTTATCCATCCTTGTCACCCCACACATCCATCTCAACATCCACATCGTTGTGATCAAATAGTAGTATTATACAATGCAGCAGTCCTTAATTGTATCCATTCTTCCGTTATATTGTATTTATTTAGCTGTTTTCAGGATTTTATCTTCAGGTCAGATGTAAAGATCTCGTTGGTCTCACGCCTGCGTCCCCGAAGAGGTAGGCAGAGGTGTAAATATTACACCCACACTTCGCCATGAATTTTTAGGTCCCACGTAATAGGTTATATTAATAAATTATAATGAATTTGAAATCTTAGGTAAAATATAAGGCATGCTTTTATGTAAGTCAGTCTGTCGCTTCTTTTTTATTATTATTTTCTTTGTTTTGTTAATATGAATATTTGTTTTAAAAAAAATTGGATAACAGTAAAATTACCCAGATGTACATTTTGGGATTTTTGAGCTGTATTTTTTATGATAACAAGCAATTATTTTTAAAGATAAGATTAAGGTGTTTATGCAAGGGTGGCTATTATGATATCAGCAAAATTAGATTTTGTTCCTTTGAAGTTCAAGGAGTCATTTTGCAATCAAATTTAATGGCGTTAGACGTAACGTTATATTTGATTCACAGGGCAGGCAGGGCAGGCAAAATTTTTGAAATGTATATACAAAAAGATATCTAGAAGTTTTAGCTTCTACTTGATCCGGTTAAATGCTGTAGATTTCACAAGAGAAAAGTCTGAAACCGTTTATTATAAAGTCCAAAAGAAGTGAAATCTATCGCAACTGGTCTTTGACCCAGATTGACCATTGTTGTATGCAGTGATAGTAAATTAAACTGTCGGAAAATTTCTTGTACTGCCAGAGTGATCAGAGAACATGAATTCTTAAATATTTCTGCCATGTTATTCTTATTTGGCCTCTGTATTCTTCTATAACGTTATGACATAGCTATCTATGAAACTGTATATGTTATGACATGGCAAATGTATTTTTTTAATTCAATGAATTTAATTTCCTTGTAACACTTTTACCTGCACTCTCAACTCTATTTCATGTTTGAATGAAAACAGCTTTCACACTCCCATATCCACATGGGTTATGATTAGTATAAATCATATCAATAAATATATATTATAGGTATAATACCATTTTAATAATAAACAGTATAAAATGTCTTTTCTGCCTTAATTAACTATGTATTAAAATTTACAATCAACTTTATCAATCGAGGTCAAAGTTAAATTTATGCTTCAAGTAACACAACCGCCAGTACTGTAAAAGAAGTGTGTAGTGTATACAGTTACATTTGATAGAAATAATCATGTTGAAAGTAATAATCTTGCTGGCGTTGGTCGCAGTCGTTAAACCGAACTTAGAATATATCTACGGAGAATGGACAGAGGTGATGATTTACCCAGGTAACAAGTCAAATCCAGTCTGTCTCAAGGTGGAATATAGCAGAGATACAAGGAACGTTGCCTGTGTTTGTAATGGCAAAGGAAATATAACTATGGTGGCAATAAGACTGCTAAGTATACCAAAAGTTGCCGCAACAACATTCTATTATCCATTTCGAGAAGTAAATATATCTGACGTCATTCCTGCTCCGGGAACCTCGTGTACGTGTGGAGATCAAACTTCTAGTTTGGTACACTCAGTAAGGTTTATTAATGAAAACTACATCGTTTTGAACATGAATGCCAGTAGTTCTACATATTTGCTGGCTAAAAATGTTGAGACCCTTGAGTCAATTCAAAATATTGTGAGGCAAGATCAAGACCTTAGCGCGCTCTTAGGCCTTGATCATGTTTCATGGCCGAAGGAAATAAACATGTGCTACAAAGATTAATTAACATGAGTTTCTAATTATTAATAAAAAATCTATATAAATATGTTTAATGATTTTTTAACACAATGTTTGCATTTTAATTGATTTTTTATATGACAAAAAACAAATTGTTCAGGTCAATTTATAATCATTAAAATATTGTACATTAAATTAAAGGTATGTGCTTTTTGTAAATTTGATTGCCTGATTTTCCTTTTTAATAAAACTACTTGTGTACGCGTACATGTACGTGCTTTATTATAAGGGCGCGTCCAGGTCTGTGGAATGCGAAACTTGTGCACCGTTCGCAAACCGCTCGGTAGCAGCGCGCAGACCGCGCGCTTCACTTTTATATTCGCTATCGATTAATGTGCCATGCCTGGGACCATTGGCTACCAAAGATCTTGACAACCAGTGGTCGTTCGGCTGGTTTAAATATTCGATCTATCCATAGATTTGGTGATTCGAGATATATGTTTGACATATTTTGTATGGAGGTTATTTCAAATATGTATCTCATAGCATAAAAATCGAATCGATCGAATATTTAATTCAGCGGCTAGCCATTTAATTATCGCTAGCTTTGTTTATAATACGCATATGAAGTGAAAGTCGCTTAAACTCGATACACTCTGCAGTCTGCATGGCAGTCTGATGATATCCACATTTATTAATAGATATTTTCTTTACGATATAATCAATTAGACTTTACTAAACACGAAAATAAAAATTGTTGTCCTATTTGTTGTAGCTGCATCAAGAGTGATCAGTAAAACGTCATTTTTTTATTCTTTATATATTTTATTAAGATATATACTGCCTCGTTGGTCTCGCGGGACTGCCTCGTTGGTCTCGCGGCATAAATGTGCGCGTGAGATTGGGAGGTCTCGGGTTCGATTCCTGGGTCGGGCAAAGTGTTATTGGGTTTTCCGTTAGGAAATTCTCAGTAGCAACACGGAGTCTGGTAATGTGCCCGGTACGGCAATAGGCTCGCCCCCTATTACGTGGGACCTAAAAATTCATGGCGAAATGTAAGTGTAATATTACAACTCTGCCTACCCCTTCGGGGATACAGGCGTGAGTCTATAAAAAAAATATTAAGATAATTCTCTTCTTCTTTTTATTAAGATAAATCTTAATAAAAAAGATAAAAATATAATGTTGGATATTGTATTTCTTGTAAAAAAAAAAACAATATCCAATATGAAATAAGTGCCGTTGCTTTCGTTGCAATATAGTAAAGTTTAAAAAAACAGAATTAAAGAAGATAGTCTAATGCAGGTGAAAACAAACATTCTGCTTAAATAAGTGATACTAAAACATATTAACTACATACTACACACATTCATTCATTCATTTGTGGTGGCGCAGCGACCCAAAGTGAGCCTCTGACACGAGATCTCTCCATTTTTTCCTGTCGTGGATGCATTTTACGAAGCCCTGCTAGATCTTTTAGGACTTCGCTGGAATGACATACTACAGACAAAGATCAAAACCTTATATTCATTAAATTTATCAAATGTGCTGGCAATTTCTATAGTAGGTATTTTAGATATTAATGGATGAAGAAGAAGATTGGGCAATAAGAAGGAACTGGCTTCAGATAATCTCCATCAAACAGAAAATGTAAAGTTAGCACCATGTTGTGTACAATTATGTCTAGAATGACTTCAAATGTCAAAAAACAATTATGTCTAGAATTACTTGACTTCGCGGTTGGTGTAGTGGCTGAAGCACCCGCCTCGCCGCTTGACACTGCGCCGAGTATGGGTTCGATCCCCACATGACACAGCACTTTGGTGATTCATAAATTGTTGTTGCGATTCTGGGTGTTAATTATTGTGTCCGTTAGTTGTATGTTTGCAAAGTCCCTCCTGACACATGATTTATTCCTAGTGGCGGAGTTGTCTTTACAAAAAGAAAAAAAAAAACGCGCATCTAACTATACTTACAGCAAAACTCACGTTGCCAATAAATTCTACATATCACGGATCCAAAAATCATCAAATTATTAATACTATCAGTATCGTTATTCGCTGTTCCAATTACTATAGAAGACCAATATACGTCAAACTAATATATTTTATAATTATTAGAAATACGTTGCTAATCAAGCAATAATAACATCGTATCTCTACAGCCCGAGTTCATCGTAAAACATGTTATCATTTAAGTTCAAGGTGATGTTTAGTTTTAACTGAAATTGGAATAAAGTAATGATGTATTTATTTATGTCAGCACTGTGATAGTATCAGTGGAAGCAGCTAGTTACACAAAGCACAATCATGTTGAAATTTATATTTTACTCACCGTATTTAATGTTGTAGAGCCGAGCTTGAATAAATTATTTGGAGATTGGATAGCAGTTATGGTGTACCCAGCTCAACAAGATATGCGCGCATGCAAGAAATTCAGATTTTCTAGAGAGCCAAGTAACACTCAATGCAATTGCGCAGACGGAAGGAATGCAACTTTGTTTCAAGTAGAATTACTAGCAGATTTAAATGATAGAGGTTATGGTATCCGCTACAAAACATCATACCCATTTCTAGAAGTTAATAATGTGAATAATGCGGATGATGTCATGTCTGCCTTGAATGTTTCATGTACGTGTGGAGAAACATCTCATGAAAATTGTGCAGTAGCAAGGTACATTAACCAGAACTACGCAGTGGTATACGAATTCCAAAAAAAAGAAAACTACACCGAGACGGAAAAAACACCGCGTATATATGGGCTAAAAACATTGAAACTTCTCAAGAGATTGAAAATTTTATGAATGGCGACGAAGAGCTGAGCAAAAGTAACGGAGCTATTATGTGTACTAAAGAATATTTAATTACTCAAAAAGTGTAATGTCAGTTTGTCGTGTTGTGTTTACAGTTTAATAATTATTTGAAACTAGAAGACGCCAGCAGCTACGCCTGCATTTTTTTTAATTTACCCGTTTTGGCCCATCCCGTGGGAATTTCGGGAAATCCCTTCTTAGTTCACCCCTACGGTCCCCAAGAAACATACATGCCAAATTTCAGCTTCCTGCGTCCAATAGTTTCGGCTGTAGCGTGTCTGTCAGTCAGTCAGTAACGTAAGGATTTTATATATTAAGATATTATATAATATTTCAATTATTAGAAATCCTATAATTATTATTTAAGTTAATTACTTTATGATTCTACATTTACATTTACTGCCACGTTGGCAATGCAATAAGCAGAACCACTAGAAAGAACGGGCAATAAAACTCGTGGCCACTCTTTTTAACTGCCAGTATAATGGTTTTACATGATTGTTATCTTTGTAAGGAGCTGCAACTGTTTCACATTGTGAGTTATCTACTAATGCAAAATTTAATAGTTATTGATATCATACTCAAGCAATAAATTATGTTCATTTGGTAAGCTTCCCAAAGTAAATATGTTGAAACAGAAGCCACTTACGTCTTTTGATGTAGGCAACTCGCGAATATGACTGTTCAGAGCTATGGTGGGACAGTTTGTCCCGAAAAGTAACGGTATATAAACCTGCAGCAATTTACAATCTATTAGTTAGCAGTTTATGACCACGAGTTACTCTCACCTTACAAATCCGATAAATTATAATAAAAACAGTAGAACAAGAATGCAAATGTAGTAAAAAAAATGAAAATACGGTAATGAACTAAACTATAAAACTGCTTATTGACCTAATAAACAAAAATTTGGCCTAATAAAAAAAGAATATTTAATTCCAAGCGTGCTTGTCGACAAGATACTCATTTAAACTATAATATGCCTTAAGTATAAGATTATTTTTAACTATTATTTGAAACGACCTTAAAGGCAAGTCTAAAATATTAGATGGTATTTTATTATACATTCTAATACTAAGCCCAATAAAAGAGCTGTGTGTTTTGTGTAAACGGAAATACGGTACACATAATTTGTGCCTGTTCCTAGTATTAATATTATGTAGGTCACTTTTCATTTTGTAAGAATTTATATTTAGTCATATATGCATAACACTGTCATAAATATATTGTGATACAGCATCACAATATATTTAAGGATACCAATATTTTTAAATTTTTCTTTGAGTGAGACTCTTGTCTTTAACTGGTAAATGGCCCTAACTGCCCGTTTTTGCAATATCCAAATATTTTCGATGTCAGCAGCCCTACCCCATAATAGTATGCAATATGACATAACACTATGAAAATAACATGCTCATGGGTGCGCTAGGGTGGCTTTTAAAAACTGGGTTTGTCATGGGAAACCTCAATTTGGTCAGTAGTATATAGATATCCGAGAAACGAGAAAAGTCTTTAAACAAAAACTTAAATATTGCCAGTACAACGAAGAACAAATTAAGTTGGACATTATAGCTTCAGAACATAAGAAAAAGCAGTTCAATAAATTTTGGAAGTCAACTCAGAAGTTGAATACTAGACCTGCTATACCTCTGAGCGTTAATGGCGTGTCTGAACCAGTGGGGATAGCGGATATGTTTAACTACGGAATTCAATATTCGAAATATAGATGGATCTGTAGATTTTAGATTAGTTTTTGACAGTTTTTGACATAAGCTCCATACAAAATATTCAAATTCAAATTCATTTATTTTTGCTAAAACATGGTAGTGAGTTTTACAATAGTTTATAATTAGAATCACATGTTTTGCTGGTGAGGCAGCATGCAAAAAGGGAAAATAACACATAATCTTAATATATAAAATCCTTGCGTTACTGACTGACTGACAGACACACTACAGCCGAAACTATTGGGCGCAGGAAGCTGAAATTTGTAATGTGTGTTCCTTGGGGACCGTAGGGGTGCACTAAGAAGGGATTTCCCGAAATTCCCACGTGATCGGCCAAGATGGGAAAATGTAAAAAAAATGCAGGCATAGCTGCTTGCGGCCTCTAGTAAAAATATAAAACAGAATACTAATGAAAAAAAATCGAATTAAGTACATAATGTCGAAGTACACAATGTCAAATTATAAAATGTCATCATAGTTTTATGTATGTTCAATTCATTCAAATATTCAATTCATTCAAATAAAATATAATATAACCAATGGAGGCATGAACAAATCGGACTCAAAAATGTTTCTCATTAAGGTACTCAGTAACAGAATAGTACGCCTTTTGAATTAAGTACTGTTTAAGGGCAATTTTAAACTGTCCAAGCAATTGAATTTCCTGTATATATTTGGGCAGCTTATTATACACCTTTGGAGCCATTGTAAATATACTTCTACTATATAAAACCGTTCGTGATACTGGTATACGCAATTTTTGGGGATTACGCGCATTATTGCAGCTCTCGAATAGATTCATATGATTTCCTAGAAATACTGCGCATTCATAAATATATAAACACGGTAATGTGAGAATGTTCAATGTTCTGAAGTAATGCTTGCAGCTATCAGTTTGCTGTAAATTGCATATAGAGCGTATACATTTTTTCTGTGCTTTAAAAACATCTTCGTTACCATAGGAGTTGCCCCAGAAGATTAAGCCATATCGAAGCGCAGACTCGACAAACCCATGATAGGCAGTTAATACTACACTTCTGTTGACTACTTTACGTAACATGTATAGTGTATATGAATACCGATTTAGCTTTTTACAAACCCTTTCAATTTGATATCGCCATGTCAAGTTTTTATCTAAATGTAAACCTAAAAATATTGTTTGGTCAGCTTGCTTAATTATTTTGTCGTCATAATGAATATTAATGTCAGTGTTTTTCTTATTTTGTCTAGTGGAAAATGTCATAATATTAGTTTTGTCAAAATTTATAATTAAATTATTAGAATTTAGCCAGTCTATGATATTATATAAAGAATTATTGATTTCATTTTCATAGCATTTGATGTCCATACTTTTATAAATTACTGTACTATCATCGGCAAATAAAATCATAGGATGATCAGTTGATTCTGGCAGGTCATTTATATATATAAGGAAAAGCAACGGTCCTAGCACGCTGCCTTGTGGTACCCCATAATGAGTCTCTCTTAGCATTGATGAATATGTCTTTTCGATTTTAGTTACGGTGCAAATTCGATTTATTTGGGTAAATTGATGCCTCCTTGTAAGATAAGATTTTAAAAGGCTTAATGAGTTACCTCGGATGCCGTATTTCTCTAATTTGTGTAACATAATCTTATGGTCTACATAATCGAATGCTTTTGACATATCCATGTATAAAGCATTTACTTGTACCTTTTTATCAACACTATTCATTATATGTCCGAGAAACTCATATATTGCCAAGTTAATGGATTTATGTTTACGAAACCCTTTTTGCGCGTCGGTAAAGATTTTGTTATCTTCAAAATATGAACTCAGACTGTTACCAATAACTTTCTCGAAAATTTTCGAAAATATTGGTAAGAGGGCTACCGGTCTGTAGAAATTGAGATCTTCTCTGTCTTTCTTTTTAAATAAAGGTCTTATAATAGAAATTTTCAATTGATCAGGAAATATACCATCTTCCATACATAAATTAAATATATGACTCAATATCGAAGAAATACCACTAGCTACATATTTTAAAACTCGCGTGTTGATGTCATCGTACCCAGTGCTATTAGTTGATTTTAATGATCTAATTATATTATAGATATCAACAGCACTTGTAGGTTTCAAGAATAGTGAACCACACTGTGCATTTTTCAATGAGTGTGTATATGCATAATTAATCCATTTACTGGTCAGATTAATTTGGTCAATAAAGTGATTATTGAATGTATCAGCTATTTCCTGCGGGTCACTAATAATACCATTATGTGTTTTTTTTTTATTTATATATTGTTTGTAGAATATGCTTCTATTATTTATTATTTTCCAGCTAGCTTTACATTTGTTCGAAGCATTATTAATGTGATAGCTATTCTGTGCCTTTTGTGTTAGTTTAATTATTTTTGCCAGACGTTTTGAGTATAATTTAAACAATCTTTTATTTTCTGCTGTCGGTGTCTGTCTATGTTGCCACAATAATTTTCTTTTTTGTTTACAACATGTTCTTATACCTTTAGTAATCCACTTTTGTTTTTTATTAGTATATATTCTTTTCCTTTCCATTGGGAAGCAGAGATCGTAAAATAGCTTAAAATTATCGTAGAAAACATCAAATGCATCACTAGCCAACTTTGCTTCATACACATCAGTAAAATGTAAACTATTTATGCAATTATTAAATGTTTCCATATTTTCCTGACAGTAATTACGTTTGAATACGTAGTAATCATTAATTTTAGAAGATACCTTTACAGGACATTTCAGAAGTTGAGCACTATGATCAGATAGTGCTAGTTCTACGATTTCATGACTACATTCTTTGATATTGTGAATGATATTGTCAATACATGATCCACTGACCATTCGAGTAGGTTTATTAAATTCAAGTTTTAAATTATGACCAAACACCAACTCTTTAAACCTAGAAGTGAGATTGTTATTTTTAAATATGTTAATGTTATAGTCGCCGCATATGATGATCTTAAATTTATTTGTGAAACAAATTTCATTTAGCATTGCCTCTAAATTAACAAAAAACTTTTCTACCGATATTTTATCATTTTTAGGCGGTCTGTACAAGCACACGATAACAATCTTGTATACTGTAAGTTCAATTGCACAGCATTCAAAAACATTAACTAGACAATACTTTTTTATTTCATTTTTAGTTTTATACGAATGTTGAGACCTTACCAATATACAGGAACCACCATGTCTATTCTCCCTAGTATACCAAGCTGCTAATATATAGTCTGGAATATTTACTTGTGAGGTGTCTGTTTCAGTCATGTTGTGTTCTGTGACGCTAATGACATCCATAAGTTTATCAACTAATTTCAGTTCTTCTAAATTTACAGAAAGTAAGTCCGATTTATTTATGAGTCCGTTAATATTTTGATGGATTACATATATATAGTTATTCACGAAATAAATTATCATTTTTATTTATATCAAATAGGTGTCTGAACATTAGGGGTCACAGAACTAAGAAAATCATCATTTAATGTTTGGGTGCTTGTATGAATCATTTTTGGCTTTTCATCATTGAATAACTTCAAGGAATATTCTTTGTATTTTATTTTATAATCTATATGCAAAATTTCCTTAAGTAGATTTCCAGATAAATTTCTGACAAAATACTTTCCCCTGGGTATGAACTCTCTATAGTTCATATCTATGTAATTTGCATGTCTATATTGACTACATAAAAACTTCAACTCATAATTCAATTTCTTCTCATTGAGATACTTGTTACGTGGAATTTCACTTATTATTATGTTAGTCTTATTCAAATCCTGAATCCAGGTATGTAGAAAATGTTGAAATTTATAAGGGTTACAGTCATTTGTTCCACCTAATACAATGACATAGTCTCTTTTGGTCAAAGAAAGAAGTTCTTCGTTAGGCTTGTCCAATATGTCATATATTTGTGCACCTGCTTTCCATTTACTGAAAATTGAATATTCGGACCCGATCAAAGATTGTAGGGCTTTTTGTAGGTCTCTGCCTTGTTGGTCTGCTAGAATTATGATTCTTCTTTGTTTGTTTCCAGTCCTATTATTGTGTTTTGTCTCATTTTTGTGACTAATCGCTTCATTTTGAACGTTCACTCTGTACTGGTCTGTGTCTTTGATTACGTCATGAATAGAGCAAGATGAGTCGACTGTGTTGTGTGTCTTACGTTCTATTGTCGAATCATCTGTTAGCTGAAGGGGTTTCTTCTCAGTATCAAAAATTTTTCTAGATTTTAATAATTTATTCTTTCGTGAAGATAATGGTGTACCATTCGTTGGGTTAAGACCAACTTTTTTATATAAGTCAATAATTTTTGTGTATTTTTCTAGTTGTTGTTTCAAGTCAGTGTTCTCTGTGTTAAGGTTTTCTATTTCGTTATTTGCTATATCTAGTTCCTCTCGCAACTTTGCTATTTCAATTTGTAATTCTTTTTCATGAGAAGGGCTACTGATAGATGTGTCGGGTAAACTTAACATTGTAGTATCGAATAGCGCAGTAGTTGTGTTTCTCACTGTGCTAATATCATCAAAAGAATTTGTTCGTCGTGGTTTTCTGCGTGTTATATTAGCTTCAGTGAAACTCTCCATGTTTCTTTAGAAATAAAATATTTTAACCAACTAAAATCTTGAAATTATTTTAAATTTTAATAATAATTTTATAACGTTAGTGCAGTTTGTGTTTCGTAGAATTCATCAAATTCAAAAAGTTTCTCCTTGACTCGGAATCGAACTCGATCACTTTCGAGTAACACGATGTCTAACCACTCCGTGTGTACATCCGACTATACCGACTGATACGAGTGAGTGTTAATTTTTAGTTTAGGTTCCTTCATGTCCTTAGAATTGTCAATCAGACGAACAGATATGAGTCCAAAGTTCAAATTGTTTGTTGTGATGCAAATTGTGGGTGTTTGTATTTTTATTTTATAGTTTTGCACTGTTAGACACTTATTTTTCTCAAATAGATATGCTTTTGCACAAATAATTTTTTGTTTTATAAACACTGGCTAATTTTAACACTTCAATAAAACACTAATTGCGTTTTTGCAGGCTATTAAATCAACATATTATTACGATAAGTTCACTTTCAGATTATGCTTTCAACATTTGATTTTTATTGTTTTTAAGTAATTTTTAATGTAGTCCACATTAACACTGATTCTTGTGATTTCACTTGTATTAGATGTTATTTATATTTTTTGTAAACAAATTATCACGGAGCCGATAAGCACTGTGCCGCGCCCTCTGGCGGAAAAATAATATGTTATGTATGTATATGTATCTCCATAAATAATATACTCCATATGTACAATACAAAATATATATTCATGTTATTGTACGGAGTACATATATATGTACTCCGTACAATAACACGAATCTAAAATCTACAGATCTATCTATAATTCGAATATTGAAAATGGCCGTTAAAAGCATTTCTCGGTGACACCACGGTTGCAAGTCAATGAGCAGGAGGGGTGCGGTGGGGTGAGACTTAGGTCGTCTAGCCCGATTTACATCTCGTCAAAGGAGATAGAGAAGGTTATAGAAACCATGACTAGGGGTAAGTCTCCTGGTTATGATAACCTCAGTATAGAACATTTCCAACATGCCGGTCCGCATCTTCCTAGGGTCTCATCTATACTATATAACTTGTGTATTAGGCACTCATACCTGCCTGCTGAGTTGATGAGGACGATTGTTGTACCTATCCTGAAAAATAAGACGACGTCTCAGACAAGGAGAACTATCGACCAATCTCATTGGCTACTATAACTGCAAAAGTTCTTGACAGTGTGCTTGAGCGTAGGATGGCTGGACAGCTCAATTTACATGACGCACAGTTCGGTTTTAGAGCTGGGCTGTCTACAGAAACAGCTATTTTGGCGATCAAGCACACGGTCAGTTACTACACCAGCAGGAACATACCTGTGTATGCTGTATTTTTAGACCTTTCGAAGGCATTTGACCTGGTTAATTATAACGTCCTATGGACTAAGTTACGTGACCGGGAACAACCTGAGGAGATAGTTGAGCTTCTCAGGTACTGGTATAATCACCAGGTTAACCAGGTCAGATGGTCGGGTGCTTTGTCGGAGACGTATGGTCTGGAATATGGGGTAAGGCAGGGTGGTCTGACCTCCCCAGCGCTGTTCAGCTTGTATGTCGACTAGTTGATCGAGGAACTCAGCAGCACAGGGGTTGGATGCTCGGTAGACGGTAAAATTATAAAAACCATATCTTACGCGGACGACATGGTGCTGCTGAGTCCCTCGATCGAGGCACTCAGGCGATTGCTTGAGGTTTGTGAGAGATACGCTTTGACTCACGGCCTCCTGTACAACGTGAAGAAGAGTGTGTTCATGGTGTTTGGGGTAACTGCAAAGGGTCACAGGGCAGTGCCACCGGTGTACCTATATGGTGTTATTCTAAATAGAAAGCCTTGTTTTAGATACCTTGGACACATACTAGCCAAGGATCTTAATGATGACCTGGACATAGAACGGGAACGGAGAGCGTTGTCGGTCCGATGCAATATGTTGACCCGTAGAGTACGAGACCGGTCAAAATCACCCTTTTCAAGGCTTATTGTCAGTCATTTTATACATGCAGCCTGTGGGTCAAGCATACGCATAGGGCCTACAACGCTCTTCGTGTCCAGTACAAAAACGCCTTCCGGGTGCTGTTGGGGCTACCGCGATTCTGTAACGCTTCAGCCATAATATTTTCTTGGGTTTACGCGAATGTTACACATTGAAATTAAACTACAGTTTACGGATTTTATCGCGTTATATTACTTTCACTGGTTATTTGTTATTACATTTAAACCGAAAGATCTAGAAACTATATTTTTATTACTAGCCGACGTTTCGAATTCTTTACAGGATTCATGTTCACGGCAGACTGACGTGATATTTGTCATTGTCTTGAATTTAAAAGTTATCTCAAAGTACCCGAACATTTTTCAACTATTGGTGTTACTATCTACGCAGAATGTGCTCACTGTGTCCTGATGTCTTCTGGTGACTTTGTCCTTTTTGGGTTTCATTAGCCTGATAACAGGGTCCCAAGCTGGAGGTACATTCCAACCATCTTCCCTATTGAAATTAGGATGTTTTTTGATTTCAATAGCTTCACGTATCATTCTTGGAATAAAGCGGTGTTCTTTTGCGAGTATCTGTGGTTTATCAAATCGCAGGTAATGGTTGGTTCCTTGTTCTACATGTTCACACACAGCAGACTTCGTCGAGCGTTTGTGTTTAATATCAGCTATATGTTCCTTTAGTCGAATGCCTATGCTTCTCTTGGTTTGTCCAATGTATGAGAGCCCACACTCACAGTCTATCTTGTAAACCCCGGCCTCTTGTAAGGGTAACTGACTCTTGACAGATGGTAATAATTGGCTTATCTTCGTTGGTGGCTTGTAGAAAGTTTTGATTGAAGCTCGCTTCAAGATGTAGCCAATCTGGTCGGTCTGTCAAAACACACGTTAGATCAAAACACCGAAAAATTATTAAGCAGAGGTTTAAATTATGCGATAACTCCATCCAGAATACCGTATGAGACCATTATTTGCAACGTTGAGGATTGTCTAGTCAAGAACAATGTGTGTAAGGAAGATTTCGAGGCCATACGTCAGGACGTTTCTGCTGTATTGCGTCAGTCGACAGTGCCGAGAAGGAATCTACCAAAACCAGAGTATTTCGCACTGAAGAACCTACGGGCTAGACCTGAACTAACAGTACTTCGAGCAGATAAAGGTAATGCAACGGTAGTGATGGACACGTCCGATTGTAAACAAAAAATGGAAAATCTTTTATCGGATGAAAGTACATATAAATTGGTTAAGACAGACCCTACCAACAAAATACTCAAGCAAACGAGTGACATTGTGAAGAAATACTCCAAACAACTGAATCTGGACGTGAAATACTTAATACCATCGTGTGCAAAACCTCCTCAATTCTATGGTCTACCGAAAATACACAAAGAAAATGCTCCACTGCGCCCTATAGTCAGTCAAATAGGGGCACCAACCTACAGATTGGCTCAACACATTGCAAAGATTCTCTCGCCACTCAGAGGCAAGACGAGAGCGCATGTAAAGGATTCCTACCATTTTGTCAGTGAAATAAAACACCTACATCTCTCTGACAAGGAAACTATGGTTAGTTTTGATGTACAGTCATTATTTACATGCTTACTAGCACATGACTGTATTGAAATAACTAGAAGGAATCTAATAGAGAACA
The DNA here is from genome assembly GCA_944739405.2 of Euclidia mi. Lineage (NCBI taxonomy): Eukaryota > Metazoa > Arthropoda > Insecta > Lepidoptera > Erebidae > Euclidia > Euclidia mi. Next base: position 30,419,834 of record OX123195.2, read on the forward strand.
ACATGCCCGAGGAATATGCAGAGATATTGAAACACTGCTTAACAACCGGCTATCTGATATGGGATGAGAAATACTACATACAAGTAGACGGTGTGGCAATGGGCTCTCCAGTATCACCTGTTGTTGCTGACATCTTCATGGAGGACTTCGAGACGCGAGCCCTGCAGACTGCCACCATCACACCGAGGTTCTACAAGCGGTATGTAGATGACACTTTTACAATTTTACCAACAGATAGTGTTAATGTATTCCTAGACCATCTTAATTCTATTCATAACAACATCAAATTTACAATGGAATTAGAGGCAAACAATTCTTTAGCTTTCCTAGATGTACTTGTTATCAGGAACAAAAACAACTCTTTGAGCCACACTGTGTATAGGAAAAAGACACATACAAATAGGTACTTAAACGGTGAATCTCACCACCATCCTAAACAGTTAGCTACCGTAGGAATGTCTTTGTTTCAGAGAGCCCGGGGGATCTGTGACAAGAAACACCTGGACGCCGAGCTTCAACATGTCAAGCAAGTTCTGCAATACTACAAGCTCCAACCACCGCGCCAACGTCACAGATCCCCGAAGAACAAGCCAGCCACAGTAGAGAGACAACCTGCTGTCCTCCCATACATCAAGGGCGTGACCGACAAGATTGGCTACATCTTGAAGCGAGCTTCAATCAAAACTTTCTACAAGCCGCCAACGAAGATAAGCCAATTATTACCATCTGTCAAGAGTCAGTTCCCCTAACAAGAGGCCGGGGTTTACAAGATAGACTGTGAGTGTGGGCTCTCATACATTGGACAAACCAAGAGAAGCATAGGCATTCGACTAAAGGAACATATAGCTGACATTAAATACAACATGTGAACATGTAGAACAAGGAACCAACCATTACCTGCGATTTGATAAACCACAGATACTCGCAAAAGAACACCGCTTTATTCCAAGAATGATACGTGAAGCTATTGAAATCAAAAAACATCCTAATTTCAATAGGGAAGATGGTTGGAATGTACCTCCAGCTTGGGATCCTGTGGGATCCTGTGGGACAGATAGTGGCTTGATTTTAACCTAGGCAAGTGCCCACTTCACCTGACCGTTGACTCCAACAGAGCCTTATTAGTGCTAGGTTCTGAATATCAGTAGTTTATTTCTGCTTTATCAGCTTAACCAGTCAATCAGCCTATCGCAATCTACTGCTGGTCATAGGCCCATTCTGAACACGCGCCACAGTACACGGTCTTCAGCCTTCCGCATACAGTCCGACCCAGCTAACTTTTTCAGGTCGTCTGCCTACCTAGCAGGGGCCGCTCTTCTTTACGCTCACTGAGTCGGGTTCTCCACTCTAGGACACGCTTGCTCCATCAGCCAGCAGTCTTTGTAATGTGCAGATTTGACCAGCTCACTGACACTTAAGCTTACCTGTAATCAACTATTGCGTAATTTGACATAGTTGAACACCTTACAATGGTCTCTAGGGTTCAAAAGTAAAGGAGTTTGAGGCCCTATAGGAGAAGGGATCTAAAGAGTTTGTAGGCAAAAACTCAGCGTATGCCATGTGACGTCTCACTACATGACAGCAAAATCATATGCTAAGAGAAATGCACACCGACTATGGTGGTGACAAATTGTCTCAGCTTTAAAAGCTTTCAAGGAATAGCAGTTAAATTCTGTTAGTCTGGATGGTAAAATTTTGACCATCAAGATAGTGAAGACAACTTTGACTAGTTGTGTCACTGATAGGGTTTTTAAATCTCACGAGTGGTACCCAGACTCAACCTCGGTCGTGAGACACCACTGAATGTTCTGTTGTCCCAAACTTAATACTGCACCATAACCTTCAAGCTATAACCATACTATGCTAAAACCATACCATGCTATAACCATACCATGCTATATGCATCGGCGTAGAGCACAACTCACCCTTCGCGGCTGTGCCTACGGTTGCCCAATGTAGACCAAAGCTAGGAATTGTCTTACTTGTCTCGCTGTAAAATGAAATCTCCTGGAGAACTTTTACTTACTAGTCGATGTGGATACCATACTATTTACTAGTTTCCCTTCACAAATGTTAACGTTTTTTTCAACTGTGTATTCTCAGATATCTTTTGAAACCTGAAAACAAGTGGCTGTCTTCTCTTCTAGACGCAGCTACAAAAGTAGCTGAAGCGCGCCGCAGCCACTTGTGACCGGTGGTCGCCACTCTATTACTATATCTATCACTTTTTGAATCCCAAATCGCAGGAAGATATTGAATCTCTGATATAAATAATTCTATATCCATATTTTCAACTGCAGACTACGTGCGTGCGTTGCCTCCAACTTTAACAGGTTTACTGAGGAAGGGAGAGAGACATTTCGTGTCAGCGTTTAGTGGCCGGTGCGGACCACAAGACGCGCGCAACGACGATTGTAGCGTGTGGCGGCCACGGGCTTCAACCGTGTGCGGCGAGGCCATAGAAAATGTATGAAAACTACAGGAAATATGCCGGTGGCGGCGTTTAGCGGTTGTGGCCGATGGCCCGTGTTCGGCGACACTTAAGCGATTCCATTAACGCCACTATGATGTTGGTGGTTCTCCACCAACCTTCAATATCAGCTTCAGCATCGTCTCGCCTCAGTATTGGTAACTACACACTAGCTGTTGCTCGTGTTTTCAGAGTGCTTTCTCCGAAATCAGCGGACTTTCAAACAAAATTACAACCTGTTTTGTACGGCCCTTATGGACGAAATAATAAAAAGTATTTTTCTTCAGTAGTCCGTGTGGTGACGTATTAAGATATGTATTGTCACCACCCCATATCATCCCATGGGTGTCGTAAGAGCCGACAAAGGGAGCATATTATGCAGAGAACAGCACTGTAAGAGAAGGAAAACTTGATACAAACCCTATACCAACCCGTTTGGCCAGCGTGGTATAGTAGACCCTTTCCTCCTTTCAAAGGAGAGGCCTAGTCCAGCAGTGGACTGTTAAGGGCTGATGATGAGGATTTTTCTTCAGTGGGTGCTTTATGAAAATAATTCATAAGAAAAATCCGCTGTAAATCCAATAGGTACCACATACACACATCACCATCTAGTCCCAAACTAAACAGAGCTTTTACTATGGGTATTAGATACTGGATATACATACATATATACTTTTTTTGTAAATACATACATATTATACATAGAAACACCCAGACCAAGACAAACATCCATGTTCATACACACAAATGTTTGACTTGAGCGGGAATCGAACCCGCGACCTTCAGTAGTCGCTTACACTACCGCTGCACCAACCGTTCGGCGTTTTGGTCAAATTGTTGTTATAGTCCTACAATCTATCGGAATAAGGCCTATTTATTTTGATGTTTGTGAGTATAACATTAATTTTATTGTAAACAAATACCTTTGAATCAATAACTATGAGAGTAATATTATATTATTTTTGAGTAATTTACTCTCATTATATTTGGCACCAGCTATAATAATTATCTTCTAATAACCAGGACGACAAAGCTCCGCAATAGATCAAACCAAGAAACGAAGAATGTGAGGGAAACATTGATAAATAATAAATATATACGGAACGTTTTAAAAAACTCAAATAGATTGTTCTAAAAGTCCCATACAAATCATAAGTTTGCAGCTTTGTCACCCAGGTGAAAGTGTTTAGTTTCTAAAAGTATACAATTCATAAGCTTAACTTTGTGTTATAAATGAAAAAAAGAAACTTTTATTCATAATCTACAAGAAATAATCCTTGAAATCGATTAGTATTACCTGACCGAAATAGTATACAATACATTTTCTAATGAACAGGATGACATAGCTCCGCAAAAGATCAAATCAAGAAACCAATAACATAAGAAATTCATTGTTAATCAACGTACGAACGTTGCGTCCTGTATCGTTCTTATATCAGCTGCCATATAAATATTTGAAGAAAATCTTTTTGTTTCTTTTCTTATTGCTACCATTGTTCGTATATTGGTATACTCTGTTATACGAGTTATAAATAATAATCGTATTTTGTCTATGATATTTTTTATGATACGATTCGGATGTTTTGTATTGGTCTGGTTTATGTAAGCAGAAATACTATTACGACGGTCTTATTGTTATTGAAATTGATATTTATACATGTTTGGTTGGATTCTTTCAATTAAGTATCATTTAAATGTCTATATATTTTAGTCATTAAAATCATATTTAATTAAACAATTCCTTAGCGAGTTTTTTTTTATTAATTTGGAAAGCCGATGAAAATATAATTAATTTTCCATGGTTTGTTCCATGAAGAAAACTAACACAGATTTACTCATAATACACAATGTTTTTTTTTAGATTTAAAGCACTGTTAAAATGAGCTTCGGCACGATTGCGTTATTGTAATGACTTAGTAATATTAATCTGCATCAGGTGATATAGAAAATACGACAGCTGCAGACAATGAATAAAAAAGATGTAATTTATATCATGAGCCCGATGAACTTTGTGCATATCTATATCGCTAACCGAATTACAACGCGCTTAAGCATAAAATATTAACAAACTTACTTCTCAATATCTGGTCTGAAACTTCACCGTCTAAAATAAAAAATAAATCACCAGCAAAAATAAATCAAAAACAAACTTCTCAATAATTAATTACAAAAGCTGGTGCTAACGGGAAAACTTTTCTCATAGAAAACATAGAAGATTGAGCGTTATAATAAAAGCGTACGTGGCTTCAATAATATCGCATTAATCATAGTGATATGCTTTCAGAGAGACAATGTCGGGCCTTGAGTCATCATAGTTAATTGTCGCGTCTGCCCACATAGCGGAACATGTGGTTATGCGGACTGAACGAAAAATAATCGTACTTTTGCTCTCTTTCCTTCTTATTATCAGCACGATTCGACTGACTGTTCGGTTATTTGTAACTAAAACCTCACTATTCCACGCCTAGGGTTGACTAACATTTTTCGCATCCGCTGATATTTGTTCCGAGAAAGGGCATTCTTTATTTTCATCGTTGCTGTCTGTCACGTTCCCTTGGGCATAGGGATTATTCTTAATGCACCACCTATAAGCCATTCAAGAAGAGTAGAAGCTTTTTGATCTGTGTCTGTCAATACTCATAGTAAACGTCGACCATATTTGCATCCAGCACACGACAAACTGCAAGTTTTGATACCTCCGCTGGCTCGGCACAATCGATCGAGTATTTGGCCTAATAGGCCGATATTTTGTCGAAATTCTCAAACATATCATCGATTTATTTGACACTGATGCCCCATTTTACGATATGTTCATGATATTTCCATTTGACGGCTTTAACTTAAAGCAGTGACTAAGGATCATAGAACACAGACCTCGCATAGAATTAACCGTTTAGACATTTAGCCTCATTTTGGCCTCTGAAACTCGCATCTGAACGTTCCATGAACGACCAATTAAACTGGCCTAAATGCCTATGAAAATCTGCCCATTTCCCAAATTGTCAGTCATTGGCCTTAATTGCTAATATTAGTAATTAGTCAGTTCGGCTACGCCTTTGACCTGGATTTTTAACTTAATATAAAGCTCGGTAGTAGCAGGTCATCTAGAATATTTTGTCGATAGTATGATGACTACTATTTGGCAATTACATCATAATTAAAAAGCTGTGTTTTCACACGAGCACGAGCATTAAAAGGCGCCCATCTTAGCATTAATTTGTCATCTTAATACATGAAAATTAAACATCACCATCAAAATTCGACTATAACACAACTCTATAATTCACCTACCCATTTTCCAAGGACTAACCTACGCCTTCATTATAACTTACAACAAAAACATTCAATACAAAGCACTAGTCCTAACCATTGTACCCCTTGACGTGTTATTTATGATGTACATTATTATTTGTACATTAAACTATCTAGGCAATTACCCCGAAATACCAATTCATTACTTACTTGTAAGCCAGCCATGTACGGGGATTTATATAACAAGGGAACTAAGGTACCGAATAATAACGATAAAAAGATGTTATCGGTTTAATATCGTTTTTATTATCGCTTGTCGGTCGTTAAACGTAATTATAGCTAACTAACTTACTAACGTGGTTCCGCTTATATCGAATAAGGCTAAAAGGCGTTTTGAAGTGGCTTTTTGATAAGTTTGTCTGTAAGGATCAGTGTGATGTTTTTTATCATATTAGAGGAGTTAAAGAATAAAAAGGCAATAAATAAATATATGAAAATAAAATAGGGACAAGGTATTTACGGAATAGGCTGCACATTTGATTCAAAACTAACAGCCGTTGGAGAAGACGCATCCTAATGTAAAGACCGCGCTTGGCAATTGTAGCATTCCACGAGCTCCGGCTTAGGTGATGATGATATATGCAAGATGGCTAGCAGTGGCTGGGCATGAAGAATCAAAAACCGAGAATAGTGGTGAGCTATTGCAGAGCCCTATAACCAGCAGAGGACCACAGTAGGCTGATGATGATGACAAATAAGCCAGCTCATCCATCCGAAGTGCTGGATCCCCCAGATTAACGTTCTTAAAAAACCTAATGAGGGTGTATTAATCTACTTTACTGTTGGTGAAACCACAGGCAGAACTAGTTGAAAGCTAAAATTGTTCTGTAAGCTATCTGATAGTGTTATAAATAGCAGTAAGACCTACAAATGGTCCAAACTCCTTACTAGTTCAAACAAATATAATATATTCTGAAGCTGCTTGGTAGTTGGGCGGTGACTACTTAAATCACTTTATCCGTTCAATGTATTAAATTAAATGGTAGATATGATTTAAAAGCTTGTATAAAATAGTAATTAGTTATAAAAAGAAAATGGAGTAGGATAATAAAATGCTGAAGGGCTATTGGGTAAATTATTCGTCACTCACTTATTATTAAAAACTAACCTTATTCATTACCTTTAAACAGTCCTTCGGGATATATACCACGAACCTTCCGATATTCAACATTTATAATTTATATATTTATTTAGTCCTTTTCTCGGTTTCGATTGCATTTTATTGGTCTATTTTGTTTTTTTTTTTGCGTCTGAAGACGAAAAATTTACTCGCATGTGAGTGTTGATCTTTCAAAGAAGTTATAAAATAATAATTTCAAACCAAATCGAATAAGCGAACTACTTTTATTTTAGTAAACCTCTATTATATGGCCCATTTACTTCACATTTATTAACCTACCATTTTTCTTGCAGAAAAATATGAGTAGGTTAATCAATTCATTCATTTAAAAAATTACAAGCACTGGGTCACAAATTCTTCATTGCATAGAACAAAAGCCATGCTTCAGCGAAGATTACGACGCCCTTAATTGAGAAAGGGGAACGCTTAGAATCTGTCCAGTCATGTCTTGTAATACGGTGTAATAGGAAAACGCAAAGTAATGGGGGAAAATAATGTGTGTCATTAAATATTGTGGATACATCGTAATAAAGTTCTGTAGGGTAAAGATACGTTTTTGAACTACATTGTTGTTTGTAAGTGCTTGTAAAGGGATACATATATGTCATGCTTCATCATCATTAACGTGCCATAGTTCTCTGCTGGATATGTCATGGTTACTAAAGCTGATCTGGAAAATATAAGTGACAAAATATGGGACTTGTTATTTTGGTCTTAATTTTTGCCAATTTCTCTTGCCTGTTATTAAATGAATAGATGCCCGCTGCTACGCCTACACGTTTTATTTTACTTTTTTTGCTGCATCCTGTGGGAATTTCAGGAAATACTTTCTTTGTACTCACCTACGGTCTCAAAAACCAAATACCAGCCTTCTGCGCCCCATAGTTTTGGCTGGGCATTGTTTGTCAGTCAGTGAGTAACGCAATTTTATATCATCATCGTCCTAGCGTTAACCCGGTTTCATCCATGACTTTGGAGCCAAGCTTTGGAGCCCGGGGTCCGCTTACTAGCCTAACCAGACATGACAGAAGCTTTTCCACAGAGCGACTGCCGTCTGACCTCTGCATCCCAACGGGATAGCAATATACAATGGAGAACGTATTTTTTTCTATACAGATTAATACATCAAAATAACGCGATAACCGTCACCCACGTGAAAATAAAATTGAAATTCGCTTCGTGAAAATATTTGAAACTTTTAAATATTGCCACGAAGGCTATTGCTCATCATTGCAAGAATATATTAACTTAAACAACAAGTTTATTAAGGCTTCCATATTACAAAATAAGTACAAGATACAAGAGTGAGTCATGCTAGACATCCTCATAAAAAAGGAATAACTCTCGGCATTCATATAATTCCGTCACTTTATTTAAATTCTTCCTTTTTCCATTCGGGTTGAAAAGAGTTTTAGGGTGGTTTCAGATTAGCGTTTTGTACGCGCGTATAAGCTCGTTTTTGGAAGCGCATATAGGCGCGTATAGGCGCACCCTTTAGCACACGCGCAACTCGTACGAGCGTTGACGCGCTTCTGAGCTCGTATAAGCGCGGGCCGTCAGAATCCATGTGGACTGACAAGATGTCACTACCGTTTCGAGCGAATACGCCAAAATATACCCGTTTACGCGAGTCCGGTTTTTTGAATCGCGTAATATAGCGCGCGTGTAAGCGCGTATGCTGAAACGACCGTATACGCGCAGAAAAATACGCTAATCTGAAACCACCCTTAGTGCGGTTTCAGATTAGCGTTTTATACGCGCGTATAAGCTCGTTTTTGGAAGCGCATGTAGGTGCGTATAGGCTCACCTTTTGACACTCGCACAACTCGTACGAGCGTTGACGCGCTTCTAAGCTCGTATAAGCGCGAGCCGTCAGAATCTGTGTTGACACTGACACGATGTCACAATCGTTTCGATCCAACACGCCGAAATATGCCCGTTTATGCCATTGCGGTTTTTTGAAGCGCGTATTGTAGCGCGCGTGTAAGCGCGTATGCTGAAACGACCGTATACGCACAGAAAAATACGCTAATCTGAAACCGCCCTTAATGGCGTTGGCGTATTGAAACAAATATTTATTTTAAGTAATAGCTTAATGTGATTAACTCCGCAGAGTAAAAATCATTGCATTGAATCCTGCATTTCTATTTCTATGAAAGTAATTTTTCTAGTGTATAATTTATGAAAATAATGGAGTCTCAATATTACAAAGTGAACGTTGCAGTGTTCACAGATATTGTCACTTGAAGGAGTGACCCCTTGTGTGGCATTTACATCAGAACTCTAACATGCTTCGGACAGTACCTACGCAAACTACTAGTTCCTGACTTCAAGATAAGAATCATTAGGCCATGTAGAACCAAAAATCCTGACATGACTGTATCCATAATGTGCGACATATACCGTCCATCGTTCAGTACACAATTTACAATACCAATCACACCGTACACATGAAATTTTATCCGCGCCCATGTCGACTAGTATGAGATTATTATAGTAATGTTTGAGAAATAAATAATCTCTAAAGTTTGTATATCCATCATGGCAGATCAATATTTACTGTGTATTAAAACAGTTTTAACTTATGGTAGTTATAAGACGATCACACCATTATTGTGTTCGCTTGTGTCACCGTAATTCATCACCATTCCCAAAACCAACATTTAAAGACGAACACTATCGGCAAACAATCTTGAACTATAATTAAATACACACAGAATTTAGATTGCATTTAATCAATCTTTCACTACAAGTTCATCATGTTTATCATCTCAGTTGAGTGGTTCGATTAACACCCATTCCAACGACTTCAAACTCCAATCACTTCTGAGTGAATTCAAGTTTTCCTTCGTTTAATATTTGTGGCGACAAAGTCTGCAACTTGCCTCTTAGACGGGAATTCGAACAAACGGAACTGGAATGAGCGGATGAATGCAATTTGCAGTTTTATGGTAATTAGGTACTGGAACATAATTAATTGTAATGAAACAAGAACCCGCTGGTGCGCCGTAATGAACTTAAAGCATCTCGCTCGAAATTTTGTTACAACCTGACTTTACAAAACAACGAGTAGCTGTAATATTTCCTTTTGACAAAAATGCAAGCATACGAGAACGGACATGTAATTTCATTCATAGCAAGAAAAAATAACAAGTAATTACTTCAAACTCCTTGCAGTACATATATTATCTCTATTAGATACTTACTTTAGAAATAACATATTGAAAACTGTATCTAAAATAAGCGATCTAAAACTTTCGCGTATACAGTATACAAGTTCATTTTGCCGGTCTTCATCCCGATAGCTAAGTAGTGCAAATTCCTTGGTTTTTTAGACGTTTCGACTGTATCAGAATGCGTTTACAAAATACTCGTACATATAATAACATGACAATTAACATTTCTGACAACCTTTTAGAAAATTGCAGTTAAAATTGCTTGCCTTTGTTCTGAGCAGACACATTATATTTATTACCTGTTGGCTTAGCAATATATAAACCCCTTTTAGCAAGATACAAATGTAATGTAAAGTCACAATTAACTGCTCTTACCCTTGTCAACTCACTTGACCTTCACTGTGAAACAGTAAGCCCGTAATAATATTACAGCGTTTTCGTGTCAAATTCAAAAAGGTTTTTAAACAGCCGTAATTAGTAATGTTGCTGATCGATTTTTGAAGAAAATATCAGGTATTTTAGTTTAACATCTAATAAGAGAACGAATCGATCGCTAATTATTTACATTTTAGGACACAAGTCTATGGACGATCCCGATTTTCAGACACGGCTGTTCAAATAACAAAGGTCTTTCTCTTATACGTTTTATTGCAACTTTTAAGTTATATCAAAGGTTTGAGAAGACGATTTCTTTTCGGTTTGATCGCAAGTCGCTAGGATTTCGATTTGACTTATGGTTGGTTGGTATCTGGATACCTTCGCACTTTATTGAGGCTTCTTTCTGTATGAAAATACGAGGTATTTTAATATGTTCGACAAGTCAATATAAAATACTTAGAAGCAGTTCCATCAACCTTGAACAGGTAAAACCTGTTCAGACAAATTTTAATAGAATTTATGACGTCATTTAAATGGAACATTTCAGTGTGTAACCATCATGTAATGTTTACTTGGACTTTGCCTTAAGAAAATATGTTGTTTACTTAAATAATCTAGAATCACTGTTTCTCGCCCTGAATTTGTTATAATTCATCGATTATATGTGATGTCATGCAGAAATTGTAGACAAGAATGATTGCGTGTTTTATGACTTAACGAATTTCAAACTTTTGTCAACTTTTACGTTCATTATCATCAGGTCAATATTATAATATACTATATATATATATATATATATATATATATATATATATATATATATATATATATATATATATATATATATATATATATATATATATATATATATACTTATAACATACTACTGGGCACGGAACTTTTCTCACTATGAGCAGGGTAAGGCTATAGTCCACCACGCTGGCCAAGTACGGGTTGGCAAACATCACGTCTTTCGAAAACATTATGGAGATTAGACATGTACTCTTTTTCTCACGATGTTTTCGTTCACCGATAAGCAAGCGATATTTTTTTTTTAATTTTTATTTATAGACTCACGCCTGTATCCCCGAAGGGGTAGGCAGAGGTGTAATATAACACCCACATTTCGCCATGAATTTTTAGGTCCCACGTAATAGGGGGCGAGCCTATTGCCGTACCGGGCACATTACCAAACTCCGAGCTGCTACTGAGAATTTCCTAACGGAAAACCCCAATAACACTTTGCCCGACCCGGGAATCGAACCCGAGACCTCCCAATCCCACGCGCACATTTATGCCGCGAGACCAACGAGGCAGCGATAATTTACTTTCAAATATCTAAATCAAATAAGTAATTTTATTACTACTAGACCTCCACGTACGTAGAATAGCTTACTGTTTTTCTCCTTTTCCCATTATGGCAGGTAGCTGGTAGCCTGTATATTTGCAGAGTGCCACCTGTCAGTAGACCTTCCGTAAACCTGCACCCGTGCCTTTATGGGAACGTGTAAACACCACGTAGCGAGGCTCAATTTAATTCCTCATTAACTTGTAGCCTGCAAACCTTTAAGTGATTCTCCGATTCGAACTCTGATATATTGAGCCTGTGTATCTCTTATGAATAAGGTTAGGAGATGTGTATTAAGAGCATAATATGTCTAATGCTGCCTTTATCTTCAATATTTACTGACACCGTATTGCAAAAGTTTTCGGCACAGTATTGCGAATTTTGTGACAGAGAAACCTACTAAAGGAATATGTAGTACTTAGGAGCTAGAGACCATAAAGCTTTTTTCCTTTATTCACAAGTAAACAAGATATTATTTACCAATAACATTAATTGGCAAATACAAACGCTAACATTTACTACGACACCAGATAAGAAGTAGGCACACTGCTTAGTAACTAACCAAATTGAACTACCTAATTTGCCAACGGAACTCATAATTCCTCTATCTTGTAATTAATCGAAATAAAGGTTCATTATCTTTAAATCTGAAATGAAACTAAATAAATGTTCTCAAAATATGTACCGAGGTTAATTTAGCGGTATCACTTTATGAGTGGCCTTTGTTGAAATATTCTATTACTTGAGCAACCGTGAGTTGTTACAATAGATCTGAAAAGTTTTGTTTGTAGTGAACTGAGATGTGATGTGAATAGATACTAGATGTTTGATGAAAGTTTTGGCTTATCTATTTAGATACAACATTGAACTTTTATGTGACAAAATGTATGAAACAAAATATTTTCTTTTTCGGGCTGTTAAAAATGTCCCAGTACAAAATTTGTAAAAAACAAGAATTACAATAACCGAAAGAGTCAGAAATATTTTTCTTATTCTTACTTTGCCCGAAGTTTCAGTTGATTTGCAATTATAGTTTCAGTTGATTTCCAAGTATAAGGTACTAAAATCTTGCTTTATTAAGAAATATAAAATAAAATTCTATCGTGAAAATTCAGGAAACGCTAAGCATTGTCTTATACCTATGTTACATTAAAGTGCCTTGAAAACTCAACAAAAACGTCCTACTCAATAAAGGAAAATATTTACAATAAAAGGCTCATAAAAATCACAGCACAATTACTCCAAAGTTATTTGTACAATACGCAGTTTTACGAAACGTTGTCAGACATATTTCTTTTTCATATTTACAATAAAGGTTTTTTATCAAACATTAATTGCTTTGAATAAATTAAGTCAATATGAGTTGTCGCGAAATTCCGAGAAACGATCCATTTATCAATGAAAGAGAGAAAAATTACATTGTCATGTTCCACTACGGCTAAATGGCCTTATATTTTGATATGAATTATTTGTTTGTTACTTCAGTCAATAATATGACTTGTGCGGGTTAGCAGACTTCACATGTCTTTCAAGAACATTATGGATAACTCTCAGACATGCAAGTTTCCTCACGATGTTTTCCTTCACCGTATAGCAAGCGATAATTAAGGGTAGTTTTTAAATGAGTGACTGTAAATTAAAGTATTGAGTGACAAAAATAATTAATTTGTGTTATAGAATTACTAAGTGAGCGATTAACTGCGAGTGATGAGAAATCAACAGAACGGCAACTTGCAAACATTAATTTGAGTAACTTAAAATACAAAATGAGAAGCTTTATAATATTTGAGCGACCTAATATGCAATATGCATTTACTTAAATCAAATGAACAAAAAACAAAATAAAATAAGACGCTTCAGTCTTTTAAGCTAAGTTGATGGAGCCCTGCCTCGCAGGGCTCCTTCTTTGAGAACAGGGTCACAAGGAAACCTAACACAAGCTATTAAGTTTCCCGAGTGAACGAGATTTTTTTCATAAATAAATAAATCGTGATTTTCGGAATGAAGGCCGGCAAAATTGAAGTTGCTTGTATTACCAGTCGCTCACCTAGTAATTTAGTCGAACGGTCAGAATTTTAATTTCTGAAATGGATTAATCACAACCCGCTATTAGTACGCTCGTTCTAGATTTTATTATTAATCAATTTTTGTCTTTAGTTAAGTTATTTTTTCGCTTACTCAAATTCATGCCGCTCAAGTTATTAAAACAGTATCTCATCATGGGATGAGGGATGCATGGGAGCGCAACAACAACTTAGAGCTCCCAGCCAACCTCACCTGCCCGTGGTGCATCCTGCCGACCAGCGAACGAGGCTCTGGCGACCGACTAACGGCGGTATAACCGTTGCAAATAGGCGTAGCTAAATATAATAGATCGGTGACGGGCAGCAGCGTCACCGGTGCGAGAAGCTACGCCCTGCGATCACCAACACGCATGCCCAGCGGTGATTACGGGCAAAACCTCAATGGCACACACGCTTACGCAACGGCCCCCAGTTCCCGTTCGTCCCGCTATTCCTGGCCAAGGCGGCGGACATGGTAACGGCGGGGCAGGGGGTGCGAAGAATCCCCGGGTTACGGTAGGCCGCCAACACCGACTGACCATGGCTACGTATAACGGACGCACGCTACGGCTCGACGAACATCTGGCACAACTCGAAGAGGAACTGAAGTACATAAGGTGGCATGTTTTGGGATTATGCGACGTTCGGAGAGAGGGAGAGGATACCGTTACCCTAGATTCAGGCCATCTTATGTACTTCAGAGGTGGCGACCAGCCATCCCAAGGCGGGGTTGGGTTCCTGGTCCATAAGGTCCTCTGTGACAACATTTTAGAAATCTCGAGTGTGTCGACAAGGGTAGCATACCTTGTGATCAGACTCACCAAGAGATATACTCTCAAGGTTATCCAAGTGTATGCACCTACTTCGGCATACTCGGATGATGAAGTAGAAAAAATGTACGAAGACATTTCCAGGGCCTTACACAACACCCAGGCCCACTTTAATGTTGTCATGGGGGACTTCAACGCCAAAGTGGGAGTACATACTTGCGGCGAATCGGTAGTAGGACCACACGGATTTGGTACGAGAAATCATAGGGGGCAGATGCTCGTCAACTTCTTACAGAAGGAGGGGCTGTTCTTAATGAACTCATTCTTTAAGAAGCAGCCTCAAAGAAAGTGGACGTGGCGAAGCCTCGAGACAAAAAATGAGATTGACTTCATTATGGCGGACAAAAGGCGAATATTTAGGGATGTCTCCGTGATCACTAGGTTCAACACCGGAAGTGATCACCGACTTGTACGAGGCACTCTGAATATCGATTATAAGCTTGAACGCGTTCGCCTTATGAAGTCTACGCTCCGGCCAAATTTCCTCCAATCCGTGGTTGAATCTGAAACATTACAGCTAAAACTGGAAAACCGGTTCGCTGCCTTGGAAACCGCAATAGACGCAGATATGGACCAGGAACTCGATAAAGTGGTGGAAATCCTTCGGGATGAGGGGACGAAACTCTTTAAGACGCAGCACACCGGCAGGAGATCTCAACTTTCGCGAGAATCTCTGCAGCTCATAGAGATGCGACGAGAAAACCTGCAGGCACATCGTCAGATCTAAATAAAAAGATCTTCAAGCTGGTAAGACGCGACCTTCGTAGCTCCAATACACGCTCTATACAAGATGCGATCGAGCGAAATCGGGGGTCGAAAGTTTTTACTCAGCATTTAGGTCGAAGTCATCTGACAAAGCTGACCACGTCAGACGGGAAAGTTGCCACTTCAAGACCGGAGATTCTTGCGGAGGTTCAGAGCTTCTACGGCAACCTCTACACCTCGAAAGCGTCCCGTCCCCAACCCGACTCCGAGGATCCAAGAGCCACTTTAACCCGCCACTTCACGGAAGAGTTGCCAGACGTCAGCCAAGACGAAATCGTGGTGGCCCTGAGGCAGCTTAAAAATGGAAAAGCCCCCGGGGAAGATGGAATTACGACGGAGCTGCTAAAGGCAGGTGGAAAACCTATACTGGTGCAGCTCCAACGCATATTTAATTATGTCCTGTTCTCGGGGAGAACTCCAAGGGCGTGGAGCAAGAGCATAGTCGTTTTGTTCTTCAAAAAGGGAGACAAAACTCTGTTGAAGAACTATCGACCGATCTCGCTCTTGAGCCACGTCTATAAGCTGTTTTCCAGGGTCATCACAAACCGTCTCGCGCGTAGACTCAACGAGTTTCAGGCGCCCGAACAAGCCGGTTTGCGAGGAGGGTATGGCACCTTAGACCACATCCACACAGTGCGGCAGATTATACAGAAGACAGAGGAGTATAATCAGCCCCTGTGCTTAGCGTTTGTGGACTATGAGAAGGCCTTTGACTCCATCGAAACCTGGTCTGTTCTGGAGTCTTTGCAACGGTGCCAAATCGATTGGCGGTACGTCCAAGTTCTGAGAGGTCTGTATGACGCCGCGACTATGACCGTCCAAGTACAGAACCAGCAGTCTGAACCTATCCACCTGCAACGAGGTGTGAGACAAGGGGATGTTATCTCCCCCAAATTGTTCACAAATGCAATGGAGGATATGTTCAAGACGCTGCACTGGAAAGGACGCGGTATTAACATAAACGGCGAGTACCTCTCACACTTAAGATTTGCAGACGATATCGTTATCGTGGCTGAAACCGTGTAAGACTTGCAGTATATGCTGAGCAGCCTAGCTGATTCTTCTGCTCGCATCGGTCTCCGGATGAACTTGGATAAAATCAAAATAATGTTCAATGAACATGTCTCTCCGGAACCGATTATCCTAAACGGGGTCCCTCTCGAAGTTGTTCAGGAGTACGTCTACCTTGGGCAAACCTTGCAATTGGGTAGAAACAACTTCGAGAGGGAGGCTTGCAGAAGAATACAGCTTGGCTGGGCGGCATATAGGAAACTCTGTCGAGTCTTTTTGTCATCCCTACCGCAAAGCCTTAAGACAAAAGTCTTCAATGAGTGCGTCCTACCCGTTATGACTAACGGTGCCGAGACGTGGACACTGACGGTGCGACTAGTCCACCAATTTAAGGTCGCTCAGCGAGCTATGGAGAGGGCTATGCGCGGAGTTTCTCTGAAGGATCGAATACGTAAAGAAGTGATTCGACAGAGAACCAAGGTAATCGACATAACTCAGAGAATTAGCACGTTGAAGTGGCAGTGGGCTGGTCACATCTGTCGCAGAACCGATAACCGATGGAGTAGCCGTGTTCTAGAGTGGAGACCGCGCCTTGGCAAACGTAGTGTAGGACGCCCTCCGGCTAGGTGGAGTGACGATATACGCAAAGTGGCTGGCAGCGGCTGGACACGAAGAGCCGAAAATCGGGCTCAGTGGCGTGCCATTGGAGAGGCCTATATCCAGCAGTGGACTACGGCAGGCTGATGATGATGATCTCATTATCAGTCGCTTAGTTTTTTTTTATTGGCTCGTTCTGTAAGTCCCCGATCATTAACAATTAAAGACGCACATAACTTCGAAAAGTCATTGGTGCGCGCCGTGGATTCGAACCCGAGACCCTCTGCGTAGCAGTCTGTCGGTCTCACCACTAGTCTATCGCTTGGCCAGCGTGGTGGACTATGGCCTTACCCTTCTCATAGTGAGAAGAGGGCCGCGCTCAGCAGTGAGACAGAAAATATAAAGGGCTGTTGATGATTGATGAATATGACAAGACAAATACCGTGACTTTGACTGCCACACCTCGTCCATTGAATTATTTGTAATTTGAAATATGTAGTAAATTATGTGCATATTAATTTGTTATTTATCCCTGAATGTCTGTGAGTTCTTCGTAATTTTCTCGAAAGACGTGTGAAGTCTGTCAACTAAGGCCTTTCCTTTATCACAATGAGAAAGAGGCCCTTGTCCATCTCTATGCCCATGAATAAAAATAATTTATCTTGTCGTAATATTCTCCAAGAAGTTACAATTTCGCTGCCAAGCAAAGCTCTCATACACTTTGATACGTTGATTCATTAATATTATTATTTAAACGTGTCGTGGCCGAGGTTAGGCATACTACTCACAAGCTCAGTATTCTTTACCCACCATACCTTTATCACTCATTTTGTTACACAAATGGTACATCTGTCATCGGGCCTTTTCTCAAAGAGCCTCAGATAAGCGCCGTCAGTTTACTCCACGCCCTGAGCTAAAGTATCAACATTAGATACTGTGTCAACTGACACAGAAAAGTTAAAGATTCAGATAATTAATATAGATAATGAAAATGAATGTTGTCAAATTTCGGCCGCAATTGAGATAAAGTTACAATAGCGCTAATTTACGGGCAGGTATAATGATTTTGTATTGTAAGTTTGAATGGAAATTTTATTTCCCTACTATAGAGTATTTATCATCATCCTAGCGCTGTTCCGGTTGCGATCTAAAACTGGATCCGCTTTCCGGCTGTATCTCCTTCACTTCGCACGGTCTTCAGCATTCCTAGAGGTTAGTCGATTGAGAGGGAGTGTAATTGATAGAGTAGTACAGACGTTTTTGACGGTCTCTGTGGTCCTGCGGTAGTGTAAGCGACTGCGGATCATGAGGTATCGGGTTCGATTCCCGGGTTGAATAAAAAGTGATATTGGGTTTTTCTGTTAGGAATTATCCAATAGAAGTTCGGAGTCAGGGAGTTGGTGGTGTTACACCCCCGTGCTTCGGAAAGCACGTTAAGCCGTTGGTCCTGCGCCCAATCTCTCTCCGGTCGTGTCGCTTGTGGCGTCCCATCGGACTATGAGAGTGAGGAATAGAGAGTGCACTTGTGTATGCACACACACTTGTGCACTATCATAAGTCCCGCGCAGATGGCAAGCCTCGTATATAGACAAGCCGCCGAAATCGGTCGGGAGGACATCATAGACACGTAAAATTCTACAAATACGTATTTGAGCGCTGTTTCAGTTATTTGGTGTGCATAGAACTCCTAAACTCCGTTTCTGGGCAACTACGAGTATATGCGTTGGAAGTTAATTGCGAAGGAAAAATATCTGTAAGTACTCTAAATGTAGTTGTTAGATAAAACTTATTACTATTTTAATAACATTTTATTCATTTGAAAAAGACAGTAGAAATTATAAGTTTCAAAAACCTTTCCAAACTGGGCCTTTAATATTGTGTGTATAATTGAATACGAGGCTGAAGAGAGACATCAGTAACTTATTGCCGAGAGAATCCATTCCCATGCGGACAGAGACGCGGGAAGAATTTTGGAAAGTAGAAATATATAAATATCGCAGTGTGACAATTTAATGTATTACACCATACGTGCAGTCAAGACTAAAAGTGCTCTCAGCATTGCACAGCTGCCAGCCATACAACATTCTTACCTATTTGCTGCAATTTAATATGATGGATAAAAATATGTAGCAAAAGGAAACGCCAATTATTATGGCAATATAGACATAAACCAGATGAAATAAACAAAAGAATCTTTACTGATTATTCTAAAAGACTGAAACTTATAATTAAACTTACTAGAAAAGCACAAAATAATTATACAATAAAGACTTCTGCGTGTAAGCCTTAAGCAACGTGGAAAATAATAAATAGTTCAAAACTTAATTTACCAAAAGACACTATAGAAAAAATTAAAATTAATAATAGCATAATCACGAAACCTAAGGACATAGCAAATGCTTTTAATACATACTTTGTTGAAAAAATAACCCCCCTAAATAATTCTTATAAAAATGTTACATCTCTAATAGAGAACAGACTAAACTCCTTTTTTTTAGCCCCGTGTGTCCCTGCGGAAATATATAAAATAATAAATTCGTTAAAAAATACTAATAGTGTGGGTTATGACGGTTTTTCAACGAAAGTTATCAAAGCTGTTGCTGGCGAAATCTGTACGCATTTGAGTCATATTATAAATCTAAGCATAGATACAGGTATTTTTCCAGAGGCACTGAAAATATCAATTGTAAAACCGTTGTTTAAAAAAGAAGATAGGGAACATATGCAATACTACCGACCTATCTCCCTCATAAGCATTGTATCGAAAATATTTGAGAAACATATATATAAACAATTATACACCTATCTTGAGAAAAATAATATACTTACCCAAGAACAGAAGGGCTTTCGTAATAATAAAACAATAAATATGGCTATTTATGATTTCATGTATAAAGTAATAGTAAATGTAGACAAAAACATTCCTGTTAGCACCATATTTTGCGATATGACGCAGGCGTTTGACTACGTTTGCCACGATATTTTAATTAAGAAATTGGAAGCTTACGGCATCCGGGGTAACGTTTTGCGTCTTATAGAATCATACATTATTAACAGAAAACAATACGTAGAAATAAACTCAATGAACACACACACAAAACATGAAGAACTTTATCGATCATCTGGTAGAGTAGTCAAATACGGTGTGCCTCAAGGTAGTGTTTTGGGACCTTTATTGTTCATTATATATATCAATGACCTACCCAAAAATATTAACCAATACGTGACACTATTTGCAGATGATAGTACCATAACTATTCCATGTAAAAATAAAGATACCTATAATAATGATATTAATAATTCCCTAATATCGATGATACAATGGTTAGAAAACAATAATTTAAAAATCAATTTGGAAAAAACTAATATTATGCACTTCACACAAAGAGGATCTACTATGTCTAACCTGAATACACACTACAATAATAAAATTATTAATGAAGTAAGCAATGCGAAGTTTCTTGGTGTAATTATCGATAAAAAACTTAATTGGAAAATGCACACAGAGGCCTTAATAAGAAAAATAAGTAAATCTTCTTACGCAATTTGCAAATTAGTACCAATGCTCAACATAGACGCCCTTCTTACGGCATACCATGGTTTAGTTTCCTCCAATCTTAGATACGGCATTATCTTCTGGGGTAACTCTACAAATAAAGAACAAGTATTTAAAGCCCAGAAGCAATGCATAAGGACTATGTTCAAACTAAAGGTCACGGAGAGCTGTAAACCATTTTTTATTAAATATAAACTATTGACACTACCTTCTCTTTACATTTTGGAAAGTGCAATGTTTGTTAAGAGCAATCCTAACTTATTTCCACGTATGTCTGAAGCGGTCGATCGTAATAGACGCGATAACAGTAAACTTCGCCTATATAAATCAAAAACTACTCTTATGAATAACAGCATATTTTGCATGGGTCCAAAAATATATAATAAAATTCCCAAGCTCTGGAAAGAACATAATAGTAATTTATTTAAAAACAAGCTAAAAAATTTCCTTGTAAATAAAGCCTACTATAATATTAAAGATTTTCTGCATGAAAAAATTTATCACTAATTGCTAACAAATTATTACACACTGAGTTACTGCTAATAAAACGTAATAAAATTGAATTTATAAAATACACAAAAATAATAATATATACGAAATTGATTAATGTATGTATCAATAAAAATATTGTATAATTACGTGGTAAATAAATGTAATGTTAGATTAGTAGTCATATATTTAGATTTTCTTTGGCTGTATGTTATTTAATACAATTCATTAATATAATTTATAAGGCGAAAGATAATTAACCTAGTATTGTTTAAATTTTTTAAATATAATTGTATATATTTGTACGCTGTAAAGGCTAAACATGACTGTCTATCATATTTCCTTTAACAACTTGCATGCATAACTATGTATGTATACTCATGTTAATACAAATAAAATGATCTTTATCTTTATCTTCATCTTTATCTTTATCTTTATCAATTCAATCTTTGCAGGTCTCATTTTCATTAAACTTTACACATTCACTTTGGATGTTGCTCTGAGTGGTGAAGCTCTTAGCTAATCTCACCTGTTTAATTGTTAAATTTCTTCTCTTATCTTCATCGACCTAAAAAAGGCGTTTGATACTGTTAGCCATAGATTGTTAATTAATAAACTTGCCTCGATCGGTATAACTGGAAATGCTCTGAAATTTTTTGAATCATATCTTCAGGGGCGCCGACAGGTTGTTAAGATAATCAACTGCGGCGTGCCGCAAGGCTCAATTTGTGGTCCCCTTTTATTCCTAATCTACATTAACAACATAGACAATATAGGTTTTAAGGGGCAAATTTCTTTATATGCTGATGACACTTGCCTTTATTATAATGGTCACTCAATTGACTCAATAATACACGATGCACAAGAAGATCTTATAATCTTGGAAAAATGGTTTCTAAATAACCTGTTAACTATAAATGCATGCAAGATCAACTATATAATATTTGCAGCTAAAAACAAAAAAATCCCAGATCACAAACCTCTAAGTATTAATGGAGTAAATTTAAAAAAAGTCAATGAAGAGAAATATCTCGGACTTATCCTAGATAATCAACTTACATAAAAACCACATATAGAAAAAACCCGTTCTAAAATACTGAGCCTAACGGGGGCATTACGTCGAATTGTGAGATGCTTTCCTCTAAAAGTCCGCCACACTATTTACAATTCGTTAGTGAAACCGCACATCGAATATCTTATAGAACTGTAGGGTTAGCTAAAACCAACCTAGAAAAGCTACAAAGAGCGCAAAACAGAATTATAAAAGTCCTGTTTCACTACCACTATTTGACCCCTACACACAAAATTTACAAAGAAACCAAGCTTTTCAACATCTCTGACATATATTTTTATAACACATGTATTTTGCTTCGTAAAATTCTTTCCAAAGACTTACACACACAAAAAACATTCACAAAAAATATACATGTGCGAAAACGTCTTCTGAGGCGAGCACAAGACTTACACATACCTAGTTCTAGAACTAACTATGGAAAAAGAACTGTAATACATGAGGGAGCAAAACTTTATAACTCACTACGTAAAGATATAAAAAATACACAATCGATATCACTATTCAAAAAACTTCACAATTTTGTTTAACGGGTCTTATTCGCGATATTTAATTAATTTAAGGTATAAATACCTATGTTTTACCGACGTTTCGGCCGTCTTACAACAGCCTTGGTCGCGGCAGGACTGATGTAATCTCAGCGTCGTCCTTGTGAAGCGCGGGTTTCGGCAGCTACCCTCACTTGTTTTTTATTATTATTGTTATCCGAACTGTCGGTACGTCGACACACAACACTTATGACGTCTACACACTGATGAGCTGTGTTACTGCGGCGGGGTTTACATTTGTTGATTACTGGATTCCAAGTTGTAGTCAGTCTGTATCCATCTTCCCGGTTGAAATTTTGATGCTTTTTGATTTCAACCGCTTCACGTACTATCCTGGAGTAATAGTGACGATCACGAGATAAGACCTTTGGTTGATGTAATTCGATCCAGTGGTTTGGTCCAGACTCCAACAAATGCTCAGCTATGGCAGACTTGTTTATTTGCCGGTTTTTTACAGCTGCGATATGTTCCTTGACCCTTTCAGCGATGGTTCGTTTGGTCTGTCCGATATAGGAACTACCACAACTGCAGTCGACCTTGTAGACGCCAGGTGTTTATAGAGGAATGACATCCTTCGGGGTGCGCAGATTGTGTGCTACCTTGGAGAGTGGACTATTATATACAGTCTTTATGGAGTATTTCTGTAGTACTGTTCCAACTTTGTCCGTCACTCCCTTTATGTAAGGCATGTAAGCCGGTACTCTGCTTACTTCTGGTTTACGGTCCTTCCTCTTCAGACGTTGTATCTTCTTGTTGAATCCGTTGCACCTAAGTACCTCCTGGACATGTGACAGCTCACTGTTCAAATGTTCAGGGTCACAGAGGTCATACGCTCTGTTTACTAGTGAAGTTACTACGGATTCCAAGTGTCGCGGGTGATGATGTGAGTATGCGTTGAGATACCTATCTGTGTGTGTCGGTTTTCTATAAACGGTGTGTCCCAAGGTACCGTTTTCCCTCACTGTCACTTTTACGTCGAGAAAGGCTAACGACCCGTCTGCCTCCATTTCAAATGTAAACCTAATATTAGGGTGTATGGAGTTTAAGCTATTTGCGAACTGTTCCTTGTTTGTCGCCCTTCATGATACAGAATACATCGTCGACATACCTCTTCCATAGCTTTATACAAGTCGCGAAAGTTTAAAATCGATTATTCAAAAAACTATTAAAATGCCACATCTTAAAAAGTCATAAAATAATTAATTAAATTAACCAATAATTCCTCCTAGTGTAAACGTGCCCTTAGATTTATAATTCAAAACGAAGTTACCGAGCCACCGCACAGCGAGCGCGTCATCGCGCCGCATGGTGGTAGGCAATACAAAACTCTTAATTACTACCTTCTTACTTTTAAAATACCAAAATGTTAACATTGTAAGTACTTGCTACTCAGGACAACAAAACTGTACCTAATAAAATATTGTTAAGTATTTATTTCTGTACCACTTGTACATTGTAATCTTTAGAAATATATGAATTCAAACCGTAAATGTGTTAATTATGGAACTCATTACCTTTGTATCATATTTTTGAATATTGTCACTGTATTTCATTCATAGAATGCATGCCTTCATAAACGAAGAATATTTATATTATCATATACTAAAGTAAATTCGAAAGGGTTTCTTCTCAGGATTCCTTTCTACCCAGTAAATTTTGATGTGGACCTTTGATGTGAACAACCATTGTTATGTCTCTTAAGCTAGTAGTACAACGACTCCATGATTGAAAAATTGGGAAAGCAAGTGAATCCGTTGGTTGGCGTAGCGCTGTAAGCATTAGAAGTTGACAATACAGATTTAACAAAGGATATGTGGTTGTTTATCTCACTAAGATACGAAGAAAAATTTTGTTCACATTAAAGTCAGCACAGTGTTGACTTTAGTTTACGAAAGCTAGAGTTTAGAGCTCTTCCTTCCTGGCAATGGTGAGAGTCAATATTACTTCCATTTATATGCGTCCTAATATTATTACGAAAGTAAAAGTTTGTGAGGATGGATGTGTGCATAGAAAAATGTTTGCTACCTTTGCAGGCAAGAACTACCGAACAGATTTTGATGAAATTTGTCAGTAATATAGCTACGAAATATACATCAGAATAGCCATCCTTTTGTTGCGATAGCCGACCACCACGCCGGCGAAGCCACAGGACTTTATCTACTATAAAATCAGTCTGGTCAACAAAAAAAAACTTTTGTAATAAAACATCTAAATCTCGATTGTTTTCGAAGCGGTTTGAAGGATAAGGATCAAATAAATTAAGATAGGAATAGTTTTGTTTACCACAAGTGTAATATAACTTACCAAGGTCGTTCTAACCCCGCGCTATTTGTTTAGGTTGAGTCTTAATAATAGGGAGAGCTTAGTTATATTACACTAATAGACTTTACCCGCGGCTCCGCCCGCTTGGATCAAAACCGGTTTTCGCGGTAAAAAGTAGTCTATTGCACTTTCCAACCTCACATACACACAATAATATTATAATAAAGCGTCGCTCGGTTGCAACGTGTAAGAAGGACTGACTATCAAGAAGTATGAATAGACACGCGTCTGTTTGTGATGATCTCAAAAACTATTTACCCCCGCTGTTTATCCGTGATGTTATTGTTATTGTTTTAAATATGTAGGCACGTTAAGTTTATATTTTTGTATGATTATATTTGTCCAGTGTACGCATTGTTTTGTTCCTGATCGTGAGTCACTAGGAGGGCCCCGTAGAATACCAGTGCCAGCCTGTCTGGTATTATCCTGAACGGGGTCCTATTGCCGCCACGACCTAACCCTGGCATGCGGGGTAACTGTAAGCGATGTTTTACTTTTTTTTTTGTTTCTGTGTATTAGTAACTATATATTATGTTTACCTATCACTTTATATGTTTTGGTTGTGTCAGAAATGAAATATTTTTCATTTCATTCATACTTGTTGGAATCCCAACACTAAGAATAATAATCGATTATACGCGCACATCACCAGCGCTTCTGCGCTCTATATAATCTGTGGGCATTCGCGCCCTCAAACAGTAGCGAGTCATACACCATACAAGCAGCAGTTACGTTATAGTGCTCTGTCAACTAGCCAACACATTACACAGAGGCTAATGAGGGGATCTATAGCACCACAGTGTAATTGGCCCTAATTTGTAGTCCTGTGTCTAAGTTTAAGTACCTATAAGTAAACGCGATTAAAGTGTTTGTGTGAAACATATCGTTTACTTTTGATGGCTTCTGCTCTACCCCACAATACTGAACGGATATTCATGCAGTTTACACCAGTGTACAGAGTGATTCATGAAGAAGGTTTAGTGTGTTTAATTTATTGCCATCGTTGGCTTGGTGACATACCATGCGGCTGGCGAAGCCAACGGCGAAATTAGTGATAATAATATCCTTCTTTGCTACGGCCTTTTGAGCAATATACTATGACGACGTGATTCTATGTTAAAAATTGTTTCTAGGTAGTATTTTGAAGGTAATAGCGCACTTTACGACAGGCTCTCTTTATGACACATTCCATAAACTAGAATTGCTATTTATATATGATTAGTAAAATATTTGGTTTATGGTACGTTTAACGATGTATCTTGTTTGTATAGTCGTTTTAACATTTTTTTACGGTTCGTAATACGAACCTATAAGACTTATATTCTATTTTTAGTGTCTGATTGCTAAGAAATTAAGTTGTAATTTTTTGATGTTAGGGTATTTATTTTTTATGATATTTTATTCAATCGATTGACACGGCAACAAAGTGGGTCGACCATTTAAACGAGAATGAATATATATACTTTTATGTTACTATTTGTTGGAGGCTAAGAAGAACAAACCGACAAACAAATATGACTCATGAATTCACAGTTTTTAATCGCCCAAAGTCTGTACCTATTTACTTATGAGCGATTCATCAATTTAAGACATAGATACATGTTGCCCTATGTAATCATACTTCGTCGATATAACAACATTAATCAAAGCACGCATGCAAGACGAAAGTCAAGTTTTATTTTAATATAATAACAATACATGCATATGGTTTTTACTATTTTAATTTTTCACCTATAACTCCCCACTCGTCCACCCAAAATCGAAACAACAATTTGTACACTACACAATAAATATTGCCTCATATAGAGATCCATTGGAGAGCTATATATCCAGCAGTGGACTATGAAATGACTGACAATGATGACATCAGACATCATAGTGATGATAGAGATCGAAACCGGGCCAATAATTAGGCGCAGTATTAAACGGTAGCGACCTCTTACACTAAGACGCCATCTCGATCTGCAGTCAATTTTATACTGACACACAATTTTAACTTGTAATTTGATTAGATCAAATACAATGCGAAGGTACAAAATAAAATTGAACAGTTCAAAACAATCCAAGAAAATAATAACAACATTTAAAGATTTGAAATGTAAGAGAAATTGCAAAATAATGAACTACGGACCCATTTGCACCAAAACAACTTTTAAAAGGTTTGTTGGAATCCGATTGAATTTCTAATTTTGTTTGATGATTTCTTTCAATATTATTATTGACAATGGTTTAGAAGATGATTGTTTTCTTTAGTCCTGTTTCTTAAATCATTTATTTTGTCTTATGGCTCTACCAGTCTGACAGCAAGTGGTAATTTAGTACTATTTACTGTCAGATGGGTAGAGCCAGCTGGTGGCGAACCTGACCAATATTCTAAATATAGGTTATTCCCTAAAATTGATTTTCTTGCATTACATCAAAGTCAACGAAATAATAAGTCACCTGAGAATGACCCGTATGTAGGTATATATCTGGGTTATTCTTAATTAAGATAGTAATACTGGATTTAAGACATCTCTAGTATTAGTCAGGGATTGAGGTAAACTGCACCAAAGTCCTCGCTTTCAAAGGAGACAGGCTCTGGTAGTTACTCGTTTTATACAAGAGTAGATTCGATGCTGGATCGTGCAACAGTAGCCGATTTCTATGTTGATAAGTCTTGCGTGCTCCCTTAAACTGGGATGTTCTTTTATTCCAGTTACATTAGGGCACCTAATGTAACTGGAATATGCCATCAGCAAAAATATTTTAGATAACACTTGCACTTTATCAATATTCAATCAATGGATGCAAACGGGAACTAACTACATACGACGCAGGGGTGAAAAGTAAGGTACCCGTTAAAAAAAACCATCCTCGATGTAGTCAATATTGTATAATTAAATTACAAATATTGCCTACTTTGTTTTCAAAGGCCTAAATTAATATCCTTTTGTTCGCCGAGATCAAACACTTCAATAAATACTCGCTATATCGCAGAATTATATAAAATTACAATTTTACAAATGAAGCTTTATTGTAGACTAAAATAAAATCTGCACTTCATTCGCTCTACTCAAAAAATACTCTTAATATTAATTTCTTTAGAGATTAACTTCATTTTAGACTCATTCAACCGGAAAAGGGGCGACGTGCTTTTAGTTAGGGGACACCCTATGTCATATTAGAAATTTTGACAGATTTCCTAGCGTGGCGCTTCGGAGATTATCGCAAAATAAGTTTCCTTACACGTAGTTAAAAAAAAAATACAATTTTTTTCACTTTCGCTTACTTGATCGTCGAAATAAATGGAAACCCGCGTGTTTGGAGCTTACACAGTTGAGTTTTTTTATGTAACAAAGAACAATAATTGCTTACATTGTGTAACAATCCTTATTATACTAAATACAAAGAACAGATTGAGACAGTGCAACGTAAATTTTACGATCCATGAACTACCTATGTTATCGCTCTAAGTCCTCCTATGATAATCTACTATTGAAGTTTACTTTGCCTACATTAGAATCAACAAGAACGCTTTTAGACTTTATGTTCTTATATGATATCCGCCACAAAAGATTTAACTGTAATCAGCTTGTAAATCAAATAAGTATTCGTATACCTCATCGTTCAACGGCACTTCGAAGTACACGAAAATGTTTTCTGTTTGCACCAAAAAAGTGTAAATCCAATACAGGAGGCCGCTGCCCCTTGCGTAGAATAATGAATGTGTATAACACTGGTTTTACTGGCTTTGATATATTTGGAAATATAATCGCTTCTGAATAGAGTTACTTTTTGCTATAAAGATGTCTATGATGCGAGTATTAGTTGTTTATATGTTAAGTATAATATGTAATTGATAGTGGAAAGTATTTTCTGTAAAGGTAGGTACAATTACTTATTAATTATTTGGGCACAATGTAGCTGGTTTCATTGTAAGTAAGTCATTTGTCGTTTATATGTATTAACTTAAGCGATCAGTGTTATTGTTTGTTGTCCTTAATAAATTGAAAAAAAAAGTCTAAAAAGACAAAAGTGTTTTATTCATTCTCTTGTAACAGAACATGAAGCTTTTGCCGTTTTGCAAATTTGTCGAATAGAATAACAAACAGAGTCATGCATAGAGCCAAACATCTACACGAACATTCTTATAATCTTTCTAGCGAACGCTCTACTCGGTCAAAAGCTCTAAACTTTATTGTTCTTTGGCTAGAATGCTCCCGTTGTTTTTTTATTTAATGAGACATTCATGAGAATGCTTATTACGAGTAAATGGCCAAGATTATCTGCACTTTTAAGAAGAGATGCTAGATGGCTGAGCCCATCGAACGTTACTATAGTGCTTGTGTGCTTAAATAAATAAAATGTAAAACACCCTAAAATATGTTCTATCGTAGTTTTAGTTAAGTAAATGTTATAAAACACTATACCGCTTAGTGTGAAATATTTATTTAGGATATGAAAGCTACGAATTTTCAGTTCAAACCCCTCAGGCGGTAAATTAAATAGCACTAGTGAATATAGAAATGTTGCCTGTTAAGCTTTAAAAGTCACATATTTTGTCAGTTCAGGTCTAGAAATAGATTTGACCGCACGTTTGGCTTAGTGGTTTAAGCGGCCGCCTCGCCGCTTGACACTGCGCCGAGTGTTGTGGGTTCGATTTCCACACGATACAACACTTTGTGTGATCCATAAATTGTTGTTTCAAGTCTGGGTGTTCGTTGTGACCTTTGGTTGTATGTTTGTAAAGTCCCCCGCGACACAGGATTTATTCCTAGTGCGGGAGTTGTCTTTTTTAAAGCAAATAAAAGATAAGCAGATGTTTGTACGTGACCCCAAATATTTAAGGCGCCCCTCATTCAAGCTATATGCACTATGAACACAATTCTCAGATTTATTGTTGCTTTCTCTATATGAATATCGGATTGAAATGCAATATTCTGATAATAGCTTCGTGGCAAACTAAACATTACAGTCATAGCATTATCCCAATTGAAGCCCGTGATTCTCTTTCTAAATGAGACAGAATATTTATATTATTTATTTTCTGATCAAGGAGACGGCGCAAGTGCCGAAGAGAGAGCTCGGATGATCTCTTCCCAACCACAGATCCGGGCGTCCTTCAGCCACTGTAATAAGTAAGCCTGCTGACGATGACCCCAAGTTCCGCTCATCGTCCGTCACTATGCCAAGAAGTCATCATTGTGGCCACGAGCCCCTCCCTAAGTAATGAATTAGTTAGTATGACAGAGCTATTCAGTATGAAACGGTGGGTCGGTTGCAGTAACGTAAACGTAAACTCAAATCACACCACTAAAAAAATACAATTCGTGACAAAGGGGACGCCTCGCGATGACATTTTGAGGGGTATAAAAATAACAAATTATAGAGTCCTAACTATAACTACTTGGGTATAACCGGGCACAACGTTTTGTTGAATATCAGTCACCTAAGGCATGTTACCCAGACCGATCTGGAGTCGCCCGCATGCAACCACTTGCCATGATACCAAAACGAATAACGGTCCATCGGAAGGGAAGTGCATCATAGGTATTCATTCAAAAAATTACAAACAGAGAAAGCACATTTATTTAGTTGTATAGGACGTGCGTATATATATATGAAAAAGTAATAGGTAAAGCCGATTGCCGTTCATAAAATCTGATTAAAGGATTTTCGTGTTTTTAAAAGTGCTTTTTTCTATAAAGAAAATTGTAATAACGTGACTGCCGAATACAATCGTTTCATATTCAAAAACTCTTTACTTATTATTTTTAGGGCTCATTCACACGGGTTGCGTAATTAAACGATACGTTACAAAACACGATAGGTACGACATAACGGATTTGCATACACAATCGTTTTGTCAAAAAAACCGAATATATGTTGACATTTGTTTCGTGATTCACTCTAGTCCTGGATCAACTATCAAACACAAAAACAGGATTTGAACTTTTTGACGAACGTGATTTTTAAAAGACGGATACATACATACATTCATAGACTCACGCCTGTTTCCCGGAGGGGTAGGCAGAGACTACGGAGCGCCATTTGCAACGATCTTGACATATCTCTCTTGCTTCATTCACTCCCATCAGGTTCCTCATGCATGCTCTTCTGTTCAGGGTGCTTCTAACCTGTCCTGTTTTTAGGATGTCTCCAATCTGGTCAGAGAACGTCCGCCTTGGTCTTCCCCTTCGTCCTGTCCCTTCCACACTTGCCTTATATATCTGCTTGGTCAGTCTTTCGTCATCCATCCTCTCCACGTGTCCAAACCATCTTAGCATACCTTTCTCGATGCTTGTCACTACATCTTCTTTTACCCCACAACACTCTCTCATCACACAATTCTTTACTCTGTCAGTCAAAGAAACACCACACATACTTCGCAGTGCTCTCATTTCTACAGCATTTATTCTACTTTCATGACCCTTCTGCCATACCCAACTATCACTACCATACATAAGAGTAGGTACTAACACCCCTCTATGGACAGCCAAACGTGCCTTTTTGGACGCGTTTTGGCTATTCATAAACGCCTTAAGAGCTCCATTCACTCTATTACCTGCATTAACTCTTCTTTCAATATCTTCTACATTCTTACCATCTCTTGTAAACAGCGTACCTAAATATACAAACTCATTCACTTGCTCCACTCGCTGTCCATCGATCATAACATTACAAGCCGTAACGCATTCCTCCTCTTCAAAAACCATAACTTTCGTTTTACTTACATTTACTTTCGTTCCTTTCCTCTCTAACGCACCATGCATGATTGTTACCATCTCCTGCAACTCCTCCGCTGAAGACGCAAGTATAACCTGATCATCAGCAAAAGACGGATAATACTTATGTAAGAAGGACTGATATTATGTACGGATTGTTCTATAAATATTTAGCCAAATGTAGTTGATTTTTAGGTTAAAAGTAGCCCAGGTCATTCTCCTAACTCCTATCTATTTTTATTTTAAATCAAATCAAATTTCTTTATTGTTCAAACTTTAGTACAATATTATTATACACATTACACCAGTAGATCTAGGCACTAAGAAAAAACAATATATCCGCTTGGATGAATGCGCCGTTATCTTACAATTGCCGCCCGGTGCACCCCGATAGCTTATAATCGCCGCCGCCGCGCGATAACATAAACAATTTTTTGTCGGCTCGTATATAACACGAATCTGCTCTGAAGTGATTTTTTTCTTAAAGATGATGATGATGATGATGATTTACTCTTTCAAGTGTTAGCAAGTGTTTGTTGATATTTGGTTTCTAATTTATTATACTTAGTGTCAAACATTGACGAGCGTTGAAAACACGTTTATATTAACTTTGAACGGGTTTATATCAAAAAGTAAATCGGTGACATATGTATTTTATGACTTTTATCGACGTAATGGTTATATGTGCATGCGATAAATTAAAAAAATCACCACTTTTTAATAATTAAAATAATTTTATCAATGTTCAATTGGCGCGAAATTTTTGCCGACTGCGGGACCGCACGGGAACAAAACTTTGAACAGGTTTATATTAAAAAGTAAATCGGTGACATATGTATTTTATGACTTTTATCGACGTAATGGTTATATCTGCATGCGATAAATTAAAAAAATCACCACTTTTTAATAATAAAAATAATTTTATCAATGTTCAATTGGCGTGAAATTTTTGCCGACGCCGGGACCGCACGGGAACAATTGACGTTTTGTGTAATGGTTTATTTAATCCAAATAAACCATTACATTACTGTTGCAATGTTTTTAACTAGGGAATGTATTTAAGTAAGAAGCTATACAAAGAACAAGGAAAGTCACCGTAGAGTGAATAGGTACAAAACTAAAAACACCGCAATTGCTCACTCTAAAAAGTTGCATACATTATTATATAGCAAAACCCAAGTGACAAAAGTCACTTGGGTTCACTCAACGGATATTGAATCAAAGTGACAAAAGTCACTGAGGTTCATTCGAGCGGATAATTACTATGTATCTCTGGGCCCCACACTAGGATTCCCTGTGTCGTGGGGTCCAGTTCCTTCCGTAAGTGCAGCGTAATAACAAAAAAAATGTATATATTTGTATTTTTGTGTATAATATACTACCTATTGACAATTTTGATTATTTAACAAAAATGATATTTGTAAGCAAAATATAGTAAAGGGAAAAAAATAAAGAAATTTAATTACAAATGTGTGTGTGTGTGTGTGTGTGTGTGTGTGTGTGTGTGTGTGTGTGTGTTTGTGTGTGTGTGTGTGTGTGTGTGTGTGTGTGTGTGTGTGTGTGCGCGCGCGCACGCGCGTTTGTGTTTGTGTATGATTGTTAGTATCCGCGTAATATTATATATTAGTAGTTAATAGGCTTTCAGTGTAGTCATAGTCTTTGGGCGTTAACCATTTCTGGATAGTGGTTTTCAGACAGAATGATGATAGGTTTATTATTGTATTATTAACCTTAAACAATTTACTGTAGAGATAAGGCCCCATGAAAGTAAAAGACTGACGAGCAAAAGCAGAATGGACTCTCGGTATGTCCCACTTTACAGTTCTATAAGAGGTACGTGCTTTAATCTTTGCAACTTTATGAAAGCGGAGAAGAACTGAAGCAATATAAAGCTGTCTTACGCAGGTTACAGTCTAAATACAGCGCATTTGTCGAATAACGCCATTACCTTTTAAACGCTATTTTCAAAATAGCTCGCTGAGCGCGTTCGAGTTTCAGAAGATAGGTTTTTTTTGGATACTCCCCAAGCAATGACACAGTAATCCAAAATGGATTAGCAGAGACAAAAGTATACGCTACGAATAAGTGACGGCTCTGCTACAGATCTAATCTTTTTAAATATATGAGCTAGCTTCCTCACTCGTTTCGTCACTGCATCAATATGTGATTTCCACGAGAGGTTTTCGTCGATCATTATGCCTAAGTATTTTATGCATGAGACTTGTTCTATGATCGGGCATTTGCATTGTAATGAGATATGAAGCTTGGCAGACTCACATAAGTGCAGTTTTATGTTTAAGGGTTGCTTAGGAGCCGACCTTTTGGTGATACTTAAGGCTATGAGCTTTGTTTTGCTAGCGTTGAGCGTCAATAGGTTGTGTTTGAGCTAGTTGGCAGCATCCTGAAGATTTTATTTATTTAAAACATTTTGCTCAATACAAAATAATTTGTACAAAGGACTTAATGTCCAAGGCATTATCTTCCTGTCAACCAAGGACTTAATGGTCCCAAGGTTTTATCTTCCACTCACCCTTTGGGTGGTGGGTGGTTATATTATTATTCTGAGCATCTCCACATATACCCAACAATATAATACTGAATCATCGCTCCGTTGCAACGTGTAAGAAGGACTGACTATCAAGAAGTACGAATAGACAGACGTCTGTACGAATGTTCATCAATCAATCAGCCTATCGCAGTCCACTGCTGGATATAGGCCTCTTCCAACACGCGCCAGTCTGTCCCAGCCACCTTTTTCAGGTCGTCGGTCCACCTAGGCGGGGAACGCCCTACCTTACGCTTGCCGAGGCGTGGTCTCCACTCTAGGACACGCTTGCTCCATCGGCCATCAGTAATTCTACAGATATGGCCAGCCCACTGCCACTTGAGCCTACTGATTCTGTGAGCTATGTTGGTAACTTTGGTTCTTTGTCGGATAACTTCGTTTCGGATTTTATCCTTCAAAGAGACGCCAAGCATAGCCCGTTCCACGAATGTTCATGCCGTTTTACATGTAGACAGAATGGTTAATAAGCAAGGTTTGGGTGTTTAATTTTTCTCGACCCTACATACCACGCGGTTGGCGACGCCGTCGGTGTAAGTTAGTGATATAATATTATACCTACTTCTTTTCTACGACCTTTTTTGTAATATACCATGTCGACGTGATTCAATATCCTAATTTCTTCTAGGTAGCATATTTGAAGGTAATAGCGCACTTTACGACAGGCTCTACTTTATGACACATTCCATAAACTATAATTGCTATTTATGATGAGTAAAATATTTGGTTTATGGTACGTTTTATGATATATCTTGTTGGCTTAGTCGTTTTAATACTTTTTACGGTTCGCAATACAAACCTTTTATTCTATTTATATTGTCTGATTGCTTGGAAATTAAGTTTTTAATGTTCTTGTATTTTATATGATGTTGTTTAAACAATTGGTTCTATCGCTTCCATATTTCCCGGCAATTTTGAATTTGGAACTGTTCTTTCGATTCGAATGAGTCTTTGAATTCGAATGTGTTTAAATTTTGAATCTCAAAACAGTTGAAAGTATTCGGATTAATGCTATTGTTTAGGCACAGCGTCGATTGGAATCTGTCAGGTTACGTACGAAAATGAATCTTTCTAAGGAAAATGTTCGTGCAATAATTTTCTACAACTTAAGAAGAGGCCTGGCACGGCTTCAGTGTTTTGAATATTTATTTATTTATTTTATTTATTTCTTATTACAGAAGGCTTACAGACTAATAAAAAATATAATAAATACATATTTTACAAATGTTGCTTATGACAAGCCTCAACATGGTGTAAGAGCTAACATCTGTGTTCAGTGATGAAGCCCCATGTCTGCGGACTATCAAACGCTGGTATTTAGAATTCCAGTTAGTGACAAATCTCGCGAAGGACGCCCAAAATCCGCCTTCACTGAAGATAACATCATTGCTGTGAGACAACTTATTCTTGAAGATCGTCATGTGACGTATCAAGAGATAGAGGCTCTATTAGGCATATCAAGGACAACCTTTCAGAAGATCTTGCATGAAGCACTTGGTGTCAGAAAGCTAGTTTGCCGTTGGATACCACATCTGCTTTGCGACGATCACAAGGTGGCCCGCGTCAGATGGTGTAAGAAAAACCTTTGCAGAGTTTTCTCCGAAGAGAGTCAAATCACGTTTACGACATCATTAGTGGTGACAAATCTTGGATCTATGGCTATGATTCTGATTCGAAACAACAATCTACAATAAGGGTCTTTCAAGACGAGCCAAAGCCGACTAAAATTGTTCGTTCTCGAAGCACTTCAAAGAAGATGTTGGCCACGTTCGTTGAAAAAACCGGCCATGTTGCGACTTGATACACTTGAAGGTCGTAGAACGGTTAACGCAGAGTGGTATACCCCAGTTTATTTACCACAAGTTATCGCCGAACTTCGAAAATCTAACACAAAGCGAGGCATCATCCTGCACCACGACAATGTAAGCTCACACAGCGTTCGTCAAACGATTGAGTATTTGACGCAGGAAAAAGTAGAAATTCTTGACCATCCTCCATACGGTCCTGACCTTTTCTGATGATTTCTCTACATTTCCTAAAATTTATACCATCTTTGCTTTGCAAATACCATCTTTGCGTAGAGACGGAAAACTCGACATCAAACCCTATACGACTGCCTCGTTGGTCTCGCGGCATAAATGTGCGCGTGGGATCGGGAGGTCCCGGGTTCGATTCCTGAGTCGGGCAGTGTTATTTGGTTTTTCTGTCACGAAATTCTCAGTAGCAGCACAGAGTCTGGAAATGTGCCCGGTACGGCAATAGGCTCGCCCCTTATTACGTGGGACTAAAGTTTATCTGGCGAAAAGTGGGTGTAGAAATACACCTCTGCCTACCCCTTCGGGGATAAAAGGCGTGACGATATGTGTAAAATTTATAACAGTCTTTGTGGTCAAAGATTCCAGTCCAGTGAAGAAGCAGTCGACGCTTTCAAGTCAGCCATGTTGAACACCCCCACTTTAGAGTGGAATAAATGATATAATAGCTGGATTGAGCCAATGGAAAGGTGTATTAAGCTTCGTGGTGATTACTTTGAAAAACAATAAAAAGTATTACAAGGTTCTACTTGTGTTTTTTTTCTTCAAACGACAAAACTCGTATACCACTACGCCTACTTTGCAGTCAATTATATGCTGACACACAATTTAAACTTGTAATTTGATTATATTTTAATTTGATATAAAACACAATACGCAAGTACAAAATAAAATTGAAAAGTTCAAAACAACCCAAGGAAACAATAACGTTTAAATATTTGAAATGAAAGACAAATTACAAAATAATGAACTACAGACCCATTTGCACCAAACCAACTTCCTAAAACGTTTGTTAAAACCCGTTTGAATATCTAATTTTGTTTGACGATTTTGATCAATATTATTATTGACAATGGTTTGGAACACGATTGTTTTGTTCAGTTTATTTGGTCCCATTTTTATTTTAAATTATTTATTTCGTCATATCGGCTCTACCAACCTGAGAGCAAGTGGTACAAAATGCTGGTTGTAGACTTCACCAATATCTGTCTAAATACAATCTAGAGTATTATTTTTAACCTTTATCCTGCGCAAGGCCCGGTTTGCCCAACGCAAAAAATGACAACTTCATTTCAAATAATTTTTAATTTTTACGTAGACTTGCAGAAAAACGAAATATTCGTCTATACAAATATAATAATATGGCATGAATTATACCTTCCTGGCTTTGTTACGAGTTTATCTATCTAGTTGTATCTCTGTCTAGGAGAAGGAAAACTCCGAAATTAAACCAAACGTTCAGGGAGATGGGCCTCGTTAGCCTTCGTTGGCAACCTGTCTAGGAGAAGGAAAACTCCGAAATTAAACCAAACGTTCGGTGAGATGGGCATCGTTAGCCTTGGTTGGCAACCTATTTAGGAGAAGGAAAACTCCGAAATTAAACCAACTTCTAGGGAGCATACCTGACACAAAACCCCGATCTAAGGTGTGAACCGACCCGTGCCGAGGGATTCGTGGCCAGAGGGCAAACTGGTCGTAAATGGAGGGTCCCTGTGTTGGCGGTCACAGGGCACAGCTGATATTCCGCCATACCCCCGAAAAGGGCTCTGCGGGGGTGGACAGTCTAGATCCCTACATCTCGTGGGAACGCTATGGGAACAAAAGCTACTTCTTCTCCATACGGCGGCGGCGCGGTTCGCAACCCGTCACGTCTCGTTCCCCGCGAGGGCGAAAAGCGGCCTACGGAAAGCCGGTTTGCAACGATGAACGTTGGAGGAGGGACGAACGGCAAATTGGATGAAGTATGTCAGATGATGGAAGATAGAAAGATTGATGTTCTTTGTGTGAATGAAACTAAAAGGACAGGGTGTGACACGACCCAGCATGGCGCATATACGGCGTATTGGTCTGGGGTAGATAGTACCACCAGAGCCTGCAAGGGAGTTGGTGTAATACTATCTGCGCGAATGCATGAGTGTGTAAAAGAGTTTGAATGTGTAAATGCTAGGCTACTATGGATGAGAATGAAAGTAGAACTTACTCGTGTCTTTATTATTGGGGTGTACGCCCCGGTCAATATAGTTACGGGTCTGTCACAGCAAGAGCAAGACGAAAGGCAGGAGTTTTGGGAGAGTTCAAGAGAGATTTTGAGGAAATGTAAGGATAACGAAAGATTGATCTTGTTAGGGGATTTCAATGGATGGGTGGGAGTAAAACGAGATGGATTTGAAAAGGTGTTAGATGCATTCGGTGATGAGAGTGTGAATGAAAATGGAAAAGCACTGCTTGAGGTTTGTTTGGAGTGGAGCCTTTGTGTGACAAACACCATGTTTGATCACAAAAGGTTACATATGTATACGAATGAGGCGAAAATGTTAGAAGAAGTATGATTGATTTTGTAATAGTAGATGAACGATTGAGAAAGAATGTGTTGGATACAAGGGTGTATTGAAGGATCGGCATCCACACAGACCACTTCTTGGTGTTGACCCGGATAAGTGGGCTCTTTAAAGGATGGCGACACCGAGAGCATAACGAAAATAGAGTCTTGGAAAGAATAAAAGTAGAAAATCTACAAGAGAAAGATGTGAAAGATGAGTATAAACAAAGATTGATAGCAAGATTTGAGAGGTTCGATGGCATAAATGATATGGATGAATTGTGGCAGTCTTTTAAAGAAATTGTAGTATGTGTAGCGTCTGAAGTATGTGGTGTGATCAAGAGAAAGAAAATACGAAAGGTTAAGAATACATGGTGAGAATCAGCAGGGTTAGATTGGTTGGCTGTCAGAGCAAATGAAAGAATCGGAAAAGCAACGAGCGGGGACATAGATAAAGCAAGAAAAGAGTTTATTAGGTCAAAAAGAATAGTGGAAGAAATGGTTAAAAGGAAAAAAAAAGGAAAAGAAAAATGAGTTTGATAGCAGATTATCTTTCCGGAGAAACATTAAGTTTTTCTGGAAATCCGTTCGAGCAGTTCGAGGAAGAACTTAATCCTCAGAATACCCATCGATCAGAGACAAGTATGGAAGGATAGTGAATGGTGAATCGTGCGTGCTGAAGAGATGGAAAGAGTATTTTAAGGTTTATTTGAAAGAACGGCGATAGAGACACCGATCGATGAAATGAATGGTAACGATAGCAATGATGAAAGAGTTATTGGCGTGGATGAGATCGTGAAAGCACTGGGAAGTATGACAGTAGGTAAGGCTGTAGGATATGATAGGAATGGAATGGAATGAAAGGAAGAATGCTGATGGCTGTGTATAATCCATATACAAGTAAACTATGAGATACTGTGCAAAGCGGACTGTATTTCGCGTAAATGTGGTATGGTTCGTTACAAAACTGTAAATTCCGACAAGCCTGGGCGCGCCCTTCAAAAAGTGTGTCTTGATGTTTCTGTCAACCAACTGTCAGTGCATCCGCTTGTGCGCCAGCGCTCGTGCGGCGCGGGGGGGAGGGGGCGCTTAGTGCTGTGCGCAGCGTGTGCAGCGGATTACAGTCAGCCAGTAATGGCTAGTACAGATAATGATCGACCGATTAAGAAGTGAAATGGAGTGAGAGCAGTGAGATCAGACGGGTCAGACGATAGAGGCGTTAAGGGCCTTGAATTTAAAATACCTTCAATTTGACATAAGACTGTGTACATTTCTTCATACGTGAGATGTGCCAAGCCTAAGACTCGCCTAAGGTGATGTTTTGTTGACTTCACTATGCCTTCCCATAACCCACCAAAGTGTGGGGAGTATGGAGGAATGAAATGAAAAGTGATGCCTTGTTCTGCCACATGGTTGCTTATCAAATTCTGATTCTTCGCTAAAAACCCCGTGATAACATTTGACGCCGCTACAAAGTTAGTGCCATTGTCTGAATATATGTGAGCAGGTTTTCCTCGGCGGCTGATGAATCTATTTAGTGACGCTAAGTAAGATTCCTTTGTCAAATCGGTAACCTATTCCAGGTGTATAGCTTTAACTGCAAGGCATACGAATATGCATATGTATGACTTTATCAACTGACTACCACGCCCCTTACGATTACTAATCATGATTGGCCCGGCGTAATTTACACCGACGTTATTAAATGCGAAATCAGAATGCATGCGTGGTTCAGGTAAATTACCCATGATTGGTGTAATTGTTTTTCCTTGAATGCGTCTACATGTGATGCATGATTGTACTGTCTTTCTGGCTAGATTGCGACCACTGATAGGCCAATATGTTTCACGTATGTGGGCGAGTAACAGCTGTGGACCAGCATGGAGAAGTTTTTAATGTTGAGTGGAAAAAATGAGTTTGCAAATGTGACGATTAGCGTGTAAATGCATTGGAAACTTTTTATCATATTGAAATCGCGAATTAGCGAGCCTGCCGCCCACGCGAATAACTGCGCCGGCCTGATCAAAAAATGGATGTAATGAAATTAATCTGTTTATTATTGGTAATGTTTTATTTGTTGAAAGTAACTCATATTCAATAGAAAATGAATTTAACTGTGATATTTTTACTAAATTTAATTTGGCCTGATATAGTTCTTTTGTTGTTAATGAAATAAAGGTGTTTGAAGCTGAATTACTTTTTTGTGTTTTTGTTCTACAATTATGTATAAATCGCAATATGTATGCAGTTATGCGTGTTAATTTTGTGAAGTTAGAGTAATTGTAAATGAATGAATTGTTGTCTGTCTGTGAGTAACATTGAATAGTGTTTTTGTGGCTCTGGGGTTTTGTTTCTGGAAGGTCAGAACAACTGCTGTGCCCAGGTGATGTTGGCCAGCTGCTATCATCATCCCTAAGAAAGTCTGGACCAGAGAACCACAAATCTGAATGTATGAGTGTTGATGCTGTGATACCCCTAGATATGAGATCTGCAGGGTTCTGTTTTGTAGGTACATATCGCCATGTTTGTTTATGTGTTATTGTTTGTATTTCAGTAATTCTGTAACTTACAAATGCATTTAGTTTGTGTGGTGGCAACTTTATCCAGGACAGCACAATCATGGAATCACTCCAAAAGAAACAGTCTGAAATGATGTGTGAATTGCGGAGAGAGTCAATGACCTTT
Source organism: Euclidia mi (assembly GCA_944739405.2). NCBI lineage: Eukaryota > Metazoa > Arthropoda > Insecta > Lepidoptera > Erebidae > Euclidia > Euclidia mi. Next base: position 30,461,199 of record OX123195.2, read on the forward strand.
TTGTAAAGGCGAACAGCTGTGAGGGCTGCACATAGTTCTAGTCGTGGAATTGTTAATGATTTTAGTGGTGCCACTCTGCACTTGGCTGTTAGTAGCCGTACGTACACTTCACCATTTGTGGTGTGTGTGCGCACATATAAACAGGCGCCATAGGCGTGCTGAGAGGTGTCACAGAAAGTGTGTAGCTGTATGTTTGGGTGAATCATAGAAAACTCGTCTCGGTATGACTAATTGTTTTAAAGCTGATAGTGATTGTATGAACTTTTTCCATAGTATTTCTATGTCATGAGGGACACTGCTGTCCCACTTTAAGTTTTGTGACCACAACTTTTGCATTATTATTTTGGCTTCTAAGACTGAAGGACTTAAAAGGCCCAAAGGGTCAAATATTTTGCCAATGATTGACAATATTTTCCTTTTTGTAATATTGTAATCAACCGAGTCTTCTATGTCTGTTAAGTATGTTATTGTATCTTGATTTTGGTTCCAGTATATCCCCAGTTTACGGTGGCGAGCCTATAAAAAACATGTTGCCACGTAGACAATCATAGAGAAAAACATTCGATAAAAGGCTAGTAACAAACTACAGTCAACAATATCAAACTTCCGGACTTTTTTCTATTCACCCCACGATTTCTATTCACCCCATTTTACGGTACCTAATGTTTTTGATGGGTCTTAATTACCTAAATTTGTGGTACTGTGAAGTGAACCCTGAACTTTGTTGTGGTGCTGGTGTTTTTTGATGCATCGGCACGCACATCTAACAAAATATCACTTAATGATATACATACAATAGGACCAGTAGAACAAGATGATTTGATTTCTATACTTATTAGGTTCAGACAACACAAATACATAATATCAGCTGATATTGAAAAAATGTTCAGGCAAATAGAAGTATATATAGTACATAGTATAAGTATATATAATAGTTCAAGAAAAAAAATATGAGCAGGAAACGTTATCACAGAATTTGTGTAAATAGTTGTGCAATACTTAAATTATAGCAGCAAGCGGCAGAAAGCAAGGCTGTACAAAGCTTGAGTGCACAGCTAACACGTGGTGGGCGAAGCCCTAGGCCGCATGCGCGTGGGATGACCACGTGGGGGCTCCTTATTGAGGCAGGCGGCTGGCAATTTAGGCTTGGCAAGCTATCCAGATGCTGGGGAATGTTATTTTGGTTTTAGTATTATGAAAAAAGGGCTAATCCGGCTTGAAGGACCAATGTATAATACATATACAAGTAAACTATGAGATACTGTGCAAAGCGGACTGTATTTCGCATAAATGTGGTATGGTTCGTTACAAAACTGTAAATTCCGACAAGCCTGGGCGCGCCCTTCAAAAAGTGTGTCAGTGCATCCGCTTGTGCGCCAGCGCTCGTGCAGCGCGGGGGGGGGGGGGGCTAGTGCTTTCGTCTTACATCCATGTGGACAGGGAATCATAGTTGGTCAGTTGCAGCGGTTATATAACTTGTGCTGGCGCACCGGCCGAGTACCTAATGACTGGGCTACAACTGTAATTGTGCCTCTTTATAAAGGAAAAGACTCGCAACAAGACTGCAAAAACTATAGAGGCATTAGCCTTCTCAGCACTGTTGGCAAATTGTATGCAAAGGTACTGATTGAAAGAGTTATAAAAGTAACCGACAAGAAAATATGGGATGTACAAGCGGGATACCGAAAGGGTATGGGATGTACGGATCAGGCTTTTTCCTTGCGAAGCATAGCCGAAAAGTTTTTGGCCAAAGGTCAAAAGGTCTATTGCGCATTCGTGGATTTGGAAAATGCTTACGATAAAGTGGTGAGGAATGAAATGTGGTCGGTGCCATCAAAGAATGGGGTGGACAGCAGCCTCATTCGAGCTCTGAAATCCCTTTATGAGGATTCTAGAGCTTGTGTGAGGATAAACGGGGCAAACACTGACTTACTTAGGTACGTTGTTTACAAGAGATGGTCAGAATGAAGAAGATATTGAAAGAGGGTTAATGCAGGTAATAGTGTGAATGGAGCTCTGAAGGCGTTTAAGAACAGTCAAAACGTGTCTAAAAAGGCACGTTTGGCTGTGCATAGAGGGGTATTAGTGCCTACCCTTATGTATGATAGTGAAAGTTGGGTATGGCAAAAGGGATTTGAAAGTAGATAAAATGCTGTAGAAATGAGAGCACTGAGAAGTATGTGTGGTGTGTCTTTGACCGACAGAGTAAAGAATTGTGTGATACGAGTATGGTGTGGGGTAAAAGAAGATGTAATGACAAGTATCGAGAAAGGCATGTTAAGATGGTTTGGGCACATGGAGAGGATGGATGACGAAAGACTGACAAAGAAGACATATAAGGCAAGTGTGAATGGAACAGGACGAAGGGGAAGACCTAGGCGGACGTTCTCTGACCAGATTGGAGACATCCTAAAAAAAGTACAGATCAGAAGTACCCTAAACAGAAGAGCATACATACATACACATGCTCACGCTTTTCTCCCGTCGGGGTAGGCAGAGACAACAGATCGCCACTTGCTTTTATCCTTGCAAACCTCACGTGTTTCCTCTACATTCATTATTCTTTTCATAGATGCTCGCCGGTTGCGGGTGCTTCGGACTTTTCCGTTTTTCAAGACGTCCCCAATTTGGTCCACGAACGTCTTACGAGGTCTGCCGCAACCGGCTTGCCCATACACCTCTGCCATATATATTTGATTCGTCAATCTTTCTTCACTCATTCTCTCCACGTGTCCTAACCATTTCAGCATTCCTTTCTCAATCCTTGTCACGACATCTTCTTTCAGGCCACATCGCTCTCGAATAACTGCATTCGGAATTCTATCAATCAGTCTCACCCCACACATACTACGCAGTGATCGCATCTCAACTGCGTTAATTCTGCTTTCATGCTTTTTTTGCCATACCCAACACTCACTTCCATACATCAAGGTGGGCACCAGCACTCCATTATGAACCGCCAGTCGCGCCTTTTTTGGCACGGTTTGGGCGTTCATAAAGGCATGCAGCGCTCCATTCACACTGTTCCCCGCTGTCACTCTCCTTTCAATATCACCTTCACATCTTCTATCTCTTGTAAACATTTCCAAATATACAAATCTTTCAACTTGTCCCACATTTTCTTCTTCAATCGTAATATTACACTAGGTCAAACTTTCATCCTTCTCAAACACCATCATTTCGTCTTGCTTGCATTAACTTTCATACCTTTCGCTTTAAAACTCTCGTTCATGCAGTCCATCATTTGTTGCAACTCATTCGCCGATGATGCAAGAATTACTTGATCATCGGCGTATAAGAGGCACTTAACACGCAATCCTACCATATCAATCCCGCAATCAATTTCCCTCAAATCTTTCATGCAGCTATCCATGAATAAGTTGAACAACCAGGGCGAGGCTGGACACCCCTGTCTGACACCTTTAGAGATGTCAAACCAGTCCGTATAGGCACTTTTATTCGGACACAGGCCCTCGAATCCCTATAAAGAGATTTTAGAACCCTTATTATAAAGTTGTCCACCCCATACATAGATAGCACCTTCCATAGTTCCTTTCTATTTACCCTATCATAAGCCTTTTCCAAGTCTATGAACGCGCAATATACTTTCTGGTTTTTTGCCAGACATTTATCGGTAACGCAGCGCAAGACTTGATCCGTACATCCCATTCCCTTCCGAAATCCCGCTTGCACATCCCATATCTTGTCATTAGTCACGTTTACTACTCTATCAATCAATATTCTGGCATACATTTTTCCAACAACACTAAGAAGGCTGATCCCGCGATAATTTTGACATTCCTGCTGTGAGCTTTTGCCTTTATAAATTGGAACAAGCACTGCCTTGGTCCAGTCATCTGGAACTTGGCCCTGTTTCAAGGACAGATTAAAAAGGCGATGCAGCAGGTTTACTGTAAGTCCCTCGCCAGCCTTCAACATTTCAGACGTCACTCTATCGCACCCAGCAGACTTTCCTGACCTCATACTTTTTAGAGCTTTCATAATTTCATCCTTTCTAATTTCGTCATCTGGGCCCACACACGCATCTTCTATTATCTCTTCTCGCTCTGTTTCACTCATGTCTTTCTCAAATAAACTCTCAAAATATTTTTTCCAGCAATCCAGTATCATTCTTTCTTCATTCATGACCTCACCTTTTTCATTTCTAATCACTTTCATCAATGTATTCATATTCTTCCCTCGCGCTTCTTTGACGAGTTTCCAAAACAGTTTTATATTGTCTTGGAAACTTGCGCCGAATTGCTTCTCATATTTCTCCTTTTTCTCATTCTTCTTCCTCTCTATACATTCTTTAACTTTAGTTTTCACACACCTATACTTGTCTTTCATTTCTTTAACACGATATTTATTCATACCACCACTAGCTCTATTCGTTGCCTCTATTGCTAGGATATCCAGCCATCCTTTTTTCTTTTCCTCAACCATACTTCGAATTTCAACATCCCACCAGTCAGCTTTTTCACTTTTCTTACTTCTTCTTTTACTCACTCCGCATACGTCTTCAGCACATCTCACTACGTTGCTTTTAAATACCGACCATACATTGCTCACATTTTCCTCATTTACATCACTCCATATTGTATCCAGCCGTTAACTCAATTGCTTTTTGTACATCTCTTTCATACGCTGCTCTTTCAATCTTTCCAATTTTATACGTACTAACTCAGTGGTACACGCTTTAATTCTGTGCCGCCAGCGTTTGAACAGACCACTAATTCTACTAATTACTAAATAGTGACCGGTCCAACATCAGGTCCACGATACGCTCTAGTATCCACTACTTTCATTCTCATTCTTTCATCAACTATCACAAAGTCTATCATGCTTCTTACCACAACATTTCCTACCTTCTTTTGCCACGTGTACATATGTATCCTTTTGTGCTGAAACCACGTATTCGTCAGTGACAAACCCATCTCCACACATACATCTAACAAGTATACTCCGTTCTCATTCACATTCTCATCTCCAAATGCCCCAAGTACATTTTCATACCCATCGCGCTTCACTCCAACCCTTGCATTAAAATCTCCAAGCATGACAATACGTTCATTCGCCTTACGCAATAACACTACCTCTCTCATTTGTTCCCAAAATTCCGCTCTTACCGCCTTGCTATAGGAGGAGTCCGGAGCATATACACCTACCAGAAATAGAGGTGTCAGGCCTACTTTCATCCGGACCCAGATAAGACGCGGACTTACGCACTCATACTCACGCATGCATTCTGCCATTCGCTCTGAAAGAATTATACCGACGCCTTTACTGCCATGTTCTTCATCGGTAACCCCCGACCATATCTCTGTGAACGGTCCGCGCGTCAGCATGTCTTTCCCCTTACGCTTTGTCTCATTCACACACAACACATCTAGTCACTGAATAAATGTAATTATCTTTGGTGTGCAATAAAGAATATATCTATCTATCTATCTAGTTTTCTTTCATTAATGACTTCGTAAACATTATCCATCTTCTCATTTATTCCTCCTCTAACATTTAAAGTCGCAAAACGCCATTCCGTTGCCCACTTTCCGCCCCGACGCGAACAATTCCGCATAGGATTTAGATGGTTTTGGCGTGACGTATGGCGAATATCGTCGCCGCCTACAGCTGTAAGGTTGCTCCCCCCAGAATACGAGGAGCAGCCTCGTCCTGTAACTACAGGACGAGGAGGGGATTCCCCGGCTCTGCCGGTACCCCCCTGGGGTAAACTTACAGAAATATTACCTACAGCCATGATCAAGTCGGTTAATTATTTGACTGTATGTTCTCTTTAGGGTTTAATAGTCAGTACCTAACGGCGGGGCAGACTGCCGGGTTTGTTTCAAGTTTTCCTTCTCTATGGTTAAAGACGTCAATATTATATTTGATGATAATGCGTCCATCGAAATACTTTAGTCGCCTTTTACGACACCTCGGTAGGAGAGAGGGAGGGCCATTCTACTCCGCCGGACACCACACGGCAAAAACAGAAGAGCATGCATGAGAAACTTGATGGGAGTGAATGAAGCAAGAGAGGTATGTCAGGATTGCAAATGGCGTTCCGTAGTCTCTGCCTACCCCTCCGGGAAACAGGCGTGAGTCTATGTATGTATGTATGTATGTATTATATCTCTAAATAATTAAATAAAACTGACCTGTTCTCGCAGGGATGTAATATAATTAATTTCGAGAAATTTCATTGGTATAATTTGTAAACTTTATCACAATTTATCGAATATCCACACATAATCACCAAACGAACACTTTATTGCGTTAAAACAATATACAATGTGCATAGATAACACAACACATTTTATTTTAGATTCATAATTTCACCATAAAACGTTTTTGTTTACGCGACGAAAAATAACGGCCGCCATTTTTTGGGAACGTAATAAGTGCATTACATTAGTTTCGTTACTTTTTCACTGCAATATTTATAACTTTTCGATAAACTATAACTTAATATAAAACCTACACTAATTTTCCAGTAGTTCTGTATATAATACTTACAAGATTACTCAATGTTTTCTCATTCCCATAGTTTTTCTTTTCTCGTGCACACTTATTTCAATATCAAAATGGCCAATATGGCGTCGTCGCAAAGTTCAATAGCATACGTATTTTGTTTAATTCATTTTCATTCATTCTTGCTCGTTTCCAGTTTTAAAAGGTATTAAAATTGGACAAGCGGAAATCGATAAATCGAATGATATAACCAGATCGTGTTACAAGTGCAAAAACCGTTAAATACAACGACCAATGATAGCCGTCCCATTATGCACATATGAGTTGCATAAAGCAATTGGAGCAGTTGAGGGTTTAAAGATAGTTATACTTACTTAGGTAATAAAGACATCTGATTAAAGTAAATTGCGGCAGAGTCCACGCTGTCTAAGGAGGCTCTGGTAATTGGTTGTTTGTTTGCTTAAAAGGGGATGTTTTTTTTACTTTTGCTGATTACTGCAATATACGAGAAACTTCAGCAATAAATATGTATTTTTAAAACAACTCTTGCACTGGTATTAATCTTTTTGCTTGGAGCACTTTGACAATATTCAATCAACGCATACGAGGTACAGACACACAGACTCACAATACCGATTTGGTAGAAGGCTCAGGGCTAAATAGGACGGCACCCGCTAGAAAATTTAGCCCCTCCTTCGTGTCGTCAATATTGTTAGCAATATAATTAAATTATAAATATTGCCTATTTGATTCAAAGGCCTTAAGTAATATTTTTACAACACCGTATTCTTTTGTTCTCCGAGATCAGACACTTCAATAAAAAATCGTGATATCGCAGAATTGTACAAAAATTCAATTTTACAAATGAAGCTTTTATAGACTTAAAACAAAATCTACCGTTCATTCGCTGTACGCAAAATGTACCCTTAATAGTTATTACTCTCGAAATGACTTCATTTTTGACTCGTTCGACCGAAAAAAGGTGTCGCATCTTTGGTGAGAGAGCAGCCTATGTCATTTTAAAACTTTTGACAGTTTTCCTAGCTTGGCAGTTCGGAGATTATTGGAAAATAAGTTTCCCCTTTGAAATCACCCCGAGATGTTGTTCATAAAAACATTTTTATTTGCTTTGGCTTACTCGCTCGTTGAAATAAATAGAAAAACTCATGTTTGGAGGCTTCCTGATTGAGTTTTTTATATAACAGCGATAGTTGCTTAAATTGTGTCCAGTGTTAGTAACAAAAGGATATGGCTTGGATAAGGGACTTGCTATATTTTACTTTATCAAAGAGCTAAAAGATTTTGAGCTAGAATTGCGAGAAACAAATCAAAACTAATTGTTTCGTGAAAGAAATTACGCACAAATTCTTGTCACAAAAATTCTGCTTTCATTGTGAAAACTCAACAAAGACAAAAGTGTTTTTTTTTTTCATTCTCTTGTAACAGAACATCAAACATTCGCCGTTCTTAAATTTTATTGTTGTAAACAAATAGAGTCATGCATAGAGCCAAATAGTTACGAACATTCGCATGATCGTTCTAGCGAACGCTACTCAGCAAAAAGCTCAAAGCTTTTTATCCTTCCGCTACAATGATCGCCAGAATGCTCCTTTTGATTTTTTTTGTAATGTATGTATGTGTTTTTTTTTGTTTTTGTATTGTATATATGTGCATTCGTGAGAATGCTCATTACAAGTAAATGCTCAAGTTTATCAGCACTTTTAAGAGGAACTGCTAGATGGCTGAGCCCATCTAACGTTATCACATATAGCGCTTGTGTGCTTAAATAAATAAAATGTAAAACACTCTAAAATACGCTCTATCGTAGTTTTAGTCAAATAAATATTACAAAACACGAAACCACTTAGTGTGAAATATTTATTTAGGATATAAAAGCTGCGAATTTTCATTTAAAAACCCTCAGGAAGTAAATAAAAAGCACTGAGTGAATCTAGAAATGTTGACCGTAAAGCCTAAAAGTCAGATATTTTGTTTCATTTCAGGTAAACATAGATAAGCAGATGTACATTACCCCACGTTTTAGGTCGTCCCTCATTCAAGCTACATTCACTATGAAGAGTATTCTGAGATTTTTTGTTGATTTCCCTTTGTGCATAGAGTGTTGAATTAAAATATTCTGATAATAGCCCCGTAGCAAAACAAACAACATACTCACAACATTATCCAGGTTGGGCCGAAGACCCTCAAATTTGAGATCATCCTTCTGCTAAATCCTCTTTCCAAACGAAATTATAGAATATTTTTATTTCCTGTGAGGCAGTCATGCTGATCAAGATAACAGAGCTCAAGGGTAGAGGAAGCTCGCGCTATCTCTTCTTAAAGTCTGCAACCACAGATCCTGGCATCGAAGGCGCCGCTTTCGCGACGACCATCAGTCACCGGTCAACGTAATAAGCCTGCTGACGATGAGTCCAGGGGATCGTTGCCCGCCATTATGCCAAAAACGTGGCGCTGTGTCCACGAGCGCCCCCCTAAGTGATGCATATGTGAGCATGTCGGGGCCATCCTGAATCAATCAGCGGGCTGAACCCTAGTGGGGTTGCGGTAAAGTATACTAACTGCGATTCATGTGACTCCACCATCATGTGACGTCAATTGTACCGCAGAAGTCACCAAAACAACACAATTCGTGACAAAGGGAATGACTTGTAATTAAGTTGACAAGGGTACAAACATTTTTATTATAGAATAATGACTGTGACTACTAGAGTGCATACACCCAGGCACAACGTTTTGCTTAACATCAGCAACCCAAGGCGTGTCACACAGACCGATCTAGAGCCAGCCTAGCATCAAACACTTCCCGCGATACCAAAACGATCGTCGGTCCATTGGGCGAGAAGTACATCATAAGTATTAGGTAATTCAAATAATTACAAACAGAGATAGGACATTAATTTAGTTTTATAGTACATGCGTTTGTTCGCAAAAATACGAATATGAAAAAGTAATAGATAAAGCCGATTGCCATTTACAAAATCTGATTAAAGGATTTTCATATTTTTCAAAGTGTTTTTTTCTATAAAGAAAATTGTAATAGCCTGAGTGCCGAATACATACAAACTTCAAAATGTTTGTCTTTCATATTCAAAAACTCTTTACTTATTATTTTTAGGGCTCATTCACATTGGCTCCGTAATTGAACGATCCGTTTGAAACAAGATAATAATAATAATAGTTTATTTATTGGAATGCTGTACAAGATGTTGACAATTATTTAAATCCATAGTATTCTGCCGTCACCGGCGTACAAATGTTTCTTTTACATTAAATTATCGTTATTATCTTACAAATTATTATGCTATTACATTAGTCTTATTGTTAATCATATTCACACGGTATGAATCTCAACATTAATAAAATTTGCATGTCACAAGAACCATTGAATAATAAATAGATACAGACAATAAATGGATTAATAAAATAGTCAGTCAATAAATAATCATTAATAATATAGAGTTAAATTGTTAATTAATAATCAAATGTCAATTAAAAAACCAAATGTCAAATAAAAAAAAAAGAATAACAATGTCAATCAGGCAAAAATTCAAACAATTACAATTTTGTCTTCCAGAAAATTTTGACTGTATAATAACTTTTCATTAGTAGAAATTCAAATAGTTTATTTCCAAATGGTCCAAAGTTTAGCGCTTTAGTATTTTCAGGTAATTTGTTAAATATGCGGATTGCCATACAATATATATTGCTTGAGTGTATTTGCAATTTTTGGTTAGGAGCGTAGAGTTTATGCGCTTTGCGGCTAGGTCTAGTTACCACGTCATTCCATTTATCAAACTCATTCATATTATTGAATACAAAAACACAAATTTCAAATATGTATAATGCAGGCAGTGGTCAAATTTTCTCAACCTTGATTGAGGGAGCCAGCCGATCTGTATCACTATGTCTCCACACCATCAGAAGGTGTATGCATAAGCATGTCAGCCTAAGCCATCAGACAGGTTGCCACAACTATTTGTTTATATGTTTAATAATGCCCACATCGTACTCACAACTTTAATGCTAATACATAGTAAAATACATGTTGTAAACAATATGTAAAATTATAAAAATTTAAACAATAAAATGTCATAATTATATTTTAATGTCAGAAAATATTATTGAATGTCAATTTAAGAATGTCTAAAAAATAAAATAATAATATATTACTTAAGTAATTTTAAATGTCAAAAGAAAATAACAATGTCAAATCAAACAATGTCAAAACAAAATAAATAAAATTACAAATGTCAAATCAAAAATGTCAGAATGTAAATATATAAGTACTACAAATGTAAATAAAAATATTATGTCACTAATTTCAAAATGTCAAAATTCATAATGTCAATTCATAATTTAATGTCAATTCATAATTTTTAAACTCAATTCCAGGCGTTTTTGTCTGCTTAATAATCTTTAACCGTGTAATAAGCTTTTGAACACAAGCTCTGTTTAATAAATACTTTGAATTTATTAATACTTAGTTCCTGAATATTGCCTGGAATTTTGTTATAAAAACGTATGCTTTGACACTTATATGAGTTACTTATTTTTTGTAGTCTAGTTGAAGGCAGAACAAGTTTGTTTTTGTTTCGTGTGTTTAATTTATGAATGTCGCTGAATTTAGAAAACATATTTATATTTTTCCTGACATATAACAAGTTCTCATAAATGTATTGAGTGTACAGTGAATGCCTTGAACCAAGACTGTAAATTGCACGAATAGCCCGCTTCTGCAGTACAAACATAGTTTGAATGTCAGCTGCGTTGCCCCATAATAAAATGCCATATGATATTAAGCTGTGGAAATAACTAAAATATACTAATCTGGCCGTATCTATATCAGTTAACTGACGAATTTTATAAACCGCGTACGCTGCAGAGCTAAGTCTATTCGACAACTGACCTATATGTGGGCCCCACTGTAGCTTAGAATCTAAGGTTATGCCTAAGAATACGGTGTTATCTATAAGATCCAACTCTTCTCCATTCAAACATATGTTAGGTTTAACTTGTTTTACATTCGGACTTGAAAATCGTATACATTTTGTTTTTTTTTTTCATTTAACAGTAAATTGTTAGCAGTAAGCCATTGAACTACTTTAGAGATAAATTGCTGTATTTCCATATTTTTTATACAAAGCTGATTTTTACATTTGTAGTCTCCAAGTGATCTCTTTCCACTCTGTATGGCTGTTCTAAAGGCCTGGACAAGTAGCATTCACTTCTCATTTCTAATTTCGCTAATGCTTGGTTGCCATGGTAACAAAACAATTCGTTATTCGTTGACCACGTGACATATCAAAAGCCTATGTCAGCTCCATACATTTTTTGCACTTAGCTAATAGCGATATCGCTAAGCGAATGCTACTGGGCTTTAGGACCAGTAGAGAGCCAAGATATAAGAACTGATCTACAAATTACAGGTGCTTGAGCTCATGAGAACAATTCAGAGTGCCTGATCTGTCTACTGCCAACACTTTAGTCTTCGATTTGTTGTTGCTGAGGCGAACTGAGATTCACTCGCCAATTCTTCTGTAAGACTATAATTATGTCTTAAGGAATAAGTACAATACTATTTCATCGAGGTCAATAAGATAATACGAATAAACATATGAATAAAGGAACAAAGATTTGTTTACAAGCTAAACAACGTCCTATAAAAGCAACAAACACCACCTTACATAAAGAATTGTTTCAACTCTAAGTTTAAAGTTACACAAAGTCATTCATATTTCATGAAATAAAAGTGAAAGAATTATTTACTTAGGAGTTGAGTTGTTGTGTGAGTTAAATATTTTAGTAACTTGTTTAAAGATAATATACAACGGTTGAAATGTATATTTGCTTTGTTATACAATTTTATTAATCCGGTCTTAATCACGGGTTTAGTCTTAAACCTCATCGTAATATGAAAAAGGTATTTATACCTTGAATTGGTAACGTAAAAATACAATTTTTTTTTCGATTGTCCGACCGGCTTACAATAGTCGTGGTCGCTGAGGGAATGCTATCAATAAACATAAACTTAGTAATAAATTACTTAGTGTACACATACTTAGTATTCTATGTACCTAGTCTCAAAATTTTACAAGTTTCTATTTGGTAATATCACTTAAAAAAAAAAAAAAACTAATTTGTAACTAACTACCGCACCAACGAACCATGCAATATGTGCCACAAAATAATTTAATCAATAAAGTGCCCTGAAACTGAATACGAAATGAAATGAAATTGAAATACAAATATAAGGAGCAGTGTTTCATAATGAAATGACACTGGCCTAACATTCAGATGCGAGGTTTTGGGAGAATACTGAATAATGAATTTGGGGTCCAACACTATGAAAATGAGAATAAGTATGGTTGGCATGAATGTCTGGAAAAATAAATACAAATGTGGTTTTGTTACGATTTGCTCCTTTACATTGATATGCCGGTTGGAATCCACTTGTGGGAATAAAAAATATTATTTAAACTATATTGGTATAGGAGGCAGGATTTAATGTATTATTTAGGAGCTCAAATTTACGTTTACAAATATTTTGGATCGTTCGATTATTTACCCGACTACGGCGAAGCCGGAAGGGAGGAAGGGTTATGTTTTTGGCAGTCTATGTATGTATGTCTGTATATATGTTCCACCGTAGTGCCTAAACAACTGAACCGATTTTAATAAATGGGGTGTCAATAGATTCGTAATAATGGCTCGGGTGATATAGGTTATATAAATTTTATCTAAATATCTATTACGGCATTGATACCTCAGATCGTAACCTCAAAAAAAATTAAACTGAGACAATCATTACGTGTTTGGTGTCAAAAGAAAGGTATTAGTATGCACATTACAAATATATACATATGTTTAAAACGAAGTTGTACCTACTTAAAACTCGCGCGGTTCAGACGCTTTGGTTACCCTTTTCCTTTCTTTCTTCCTTTAACCCTAGAATAGTAATCTGAGTCATTTTGACTCGCACCCCACATATCTTAATATATAAAATCCTTGTGTTACTGACTGACTGACAGACACGCTACAGCCGAAACTATTGGGCACAGGAAGCTGAAAATTGGCATGTATGTTCCTTGGGGACCGTAGGGGTGCACTAATGAGGGATTTCCCGAAATTCCCACGGGATCGGCCAAAACGGGTCAATTTAAAAAAATTGCAGGCGTAGCTGCTGGCGTCCTCTAGTTTCTTGATAGTTCTCTGTAACCAACGGATTGTCACGATGCTTTACGTTAAGTCAGTCGCCGGTCAGAAGTTCACGGGAGTGACAGGGTTGTGTAGGTAAGTGGCACCATTTTGTGAATACGACGTACTTCAGAGTCGAAATGACTCATGATTTAGTCTTTTGTGTAACTTTTTGTAGCGATGGAGAACTTGAGGCTAGTTAATCTGAGGACTATTCAGAGGTCGAGGAGATGAAACAAACTAAAATTGTTTGCCACGAGTTCGACTTCGCGCGCGTTAGATTGATGACAGCTCTGCTTTGAAAAACGTGTAGCGTCGAAATCTCGTAATTTCACTATAATTATGTATTATATGTCATTATACTCGGATATTAATCTTGTTTGTTATAAAATATAGTAAAGATATTATCATTGTTTAAATTATAACGAAAAACGATTTTCAAAATATCATTGTCAAGAATGGCGGCACGTTCTAAATACACCCGTTCGCATTTCAGTTTTGTAAGATTAGGTAGTTAAAAGTCGGTACAATTACTCATAATCTTTCTCATTTATCACAAACTAATGAGAAAACAATAATAAAATAATAAACTTATGATTTTGATATTTACGAAAGTGTATCTAAATCGGCACAGTTTCGCGCGCGATTATGGCGGCCGTTTCGTATTCCGATGATGTGTTTAAACTTTTGTTGATTTATAAAAATATAAGTGAAGTTGATATTAATTCAATAATAAATTAAGTAAGGTATATAACGTGCTGTGAATAATTGTAAAAATGCTAAATATTTGTGAGATAGTGTGTGTTAAATGTTTTATTGAAGAGGATTTTTTCGTGTTTTCAAGTTTTATTTCAACGAACTGCAGAGAAAATGTAATTATACATTATATACCTTATTATAATTCGCCGTGTGGTTGACGGCATAGAATACAAGTGTCACCACCCCCTATCTTCCCGTGGGTGTCGTAAGAGGCGACTAAGGGATAACACGATGCAAATACCATCTTTGCGTAGAGACGGAAAACTCGACATCAAACCCTATACGACTGCCTCGTTGGTCTCGCGGCATAAATGTGCGCGTGGGATCGGGAGGTCCCGGGTTCGATTCCTGGGTCGGGCAGTGTTATTGGGTTTTTCTGTCACGAAATTCTCAGTAGCAGCACGGAGTCTGGAAATTTGCCCGGTACGGCAATAGGCTCACCCCTTATTACGTGGGACTAAAGTATATCTGGCGAAAAGTGGGTGTAGAAATGCACCTCTGCCTACCCCTTCGGGGATAAAAGGCGTGACGATATGTATGTATGTATGTATGTATATCTATAATAAGTTTTCTAAGCATATTTCAAAGATGCAAAAACCGTCGTTAGTTTTGTAATACGTTTAAAACTAACTAAGATATAGGTAAAATAATTACGCCGGTCAGCTGTTGCTCAATCAAGAGCAAAGCAGCCGGCACTATCGGCCATTTTTTATTTTTTACGCCCGGCGCGGGAGGGTTTAAATATAATTTCATACATACATAATACATAACGTCACGCCTTTTATCCCCGAAGGGGTAGGCAGAGGTGTATTTCTACACCCACTTTTCGCCAGATATACTTTAGTCCCACGTTATAAGGGGCGAGCCTATTGCCGTACCGGGCACATTTCCAGACTCCGTGCTGCTACTGAGAATTTCGTGACAGATAATCCCAATAACACTGCCCGACCCAGGAATCGAACCCGGAACCTCCCGATCCCACGCGCACATTTATGCCGTACGACAACGAGGCAGTCGTATAGGGTTTGATGTCGAGTTTTCCGTCTCTACGCAAAGATGGTATTTGCATCATGTTATCCCTTAGTCGACTTTTTCGACACCCACGGGAAGATAGGGGGTGGTGACACTTGTATTCTATGCCGTCAACCACACGGCAATTTCAATAAAACCAGTATATCACAATAAAATCTGTAAACAGTAGTTTAATTTCAATGTGGAAAATTTGACTGCCTTTGTGGTCCAGTGGATAGCGTATGCGTCTGCTGATCAGGAGGTCCTGGGTTTGATTCCTATACGGGGCAAATGTGTTACTGGGTTTTTGCGAATGCTCAGTAGCAGCATCGATTCAAACAAAGTACCCGGTAACGGCAATAGGCTCGCCACCTATAACATGTATATTTTTTTCATAGACTCATGCCTGTATCCCCGAAGAGGTAGGCAGAGGTGTAGTATTACAACCACATTTCGCCATGAATTTTTAGGTCCCATGTAATAGGGGGCGAGCCTATTGCCGTAACCGGGCACATCAACAGACTCCGTGCTGCTATTGAGAATTTGGAAAACCCAGTAACACTTTTGGCCGACCCGGGAATCGAAACCGGGACCTCCGATCATCAGTCGCATACGCTACCCACTGAACCACGGAGGCAGTCCCTATTACATATGACCTAAAGATTCATAACATAGCGAAATGTGGGTCTAATATTATAACCTCTGCCTACCTCTTCGAGGATAAAGACGAGAGTCTATAAAAATAGGGTGTAACATACGGGTAAACCCAAGAAAATACTATCCAAAAGATTATAGAAAACTATATCAGTTACTACTAATAATGCTACTAATATTGACTTCAGAAGGCACATTTCAATGGCTAGTTTAAAAACCTTCCTCAGTAATACGTGGTTCTATATTTAGCGAGAAATTCTTCTACTTCGATAAGATGAAATTGTTTTCCAAAGAACACTTTAATAGCTTAAAGACAGGATACACGTGTAAAATTATATTGTTTATTTAAGTATAAAAATATAATTTGTTGGGAAACGGTAAATATAAAGAAAGGTACACGCGACAAATAAAATTGTTGATTACTTTTAAATATGTAATAGTAAGGTTTGGCATTTTCATTTACTTTTAAAAGAATCCGTTCCAATTATTTGACCTCTTTCTATTCAAAGAAGTTAAATTGTAGAAAAACTGCTAATAAAGAAGATATACCTATATTTTTTAGTTTTTCTTACTAACCATACCACCATACTACTCAGTTATAACGCGGTAAATGCATATACATAACGATAAGTCGAACCGTCGTCCGTTCAATTTGCTCAACACGAGGTCAAATTATGATTGTTTTTCGTTTACCTTGTTTTATCTGTATTGCTTCGATGCGGAATATAGAATACAGGTCAAGGGTGTCGTGCATTTGCCACGTGTAACATAACACCAATTCAGTGAAACATAAAAAATAATGATTGGCTTAAGCATAACCGTATTTAGTGTGAGGGGCGGATTCTAAATCCAGTGGTCACCTTATTCATGAGATCAGAATTTGGGAATCATTAAAACTTATAACAAAACATGGATTGAAGATCATATAAGAATTATACTTGAAAAAGTCCTTAGAGATATATTTCATAAATGAATGTTTAAGTATAAGCATTTTTTACTCAGAGAAGTTTTATAGCTATATCTAAAGTAATAGTTTCAATTCCTACCTAGCACAAATCTTCAGGTGATGAACACCTTGCCTCTGTATTGCTTTTTATGTAGACAGCCTGTTTGACTTTAGATCATATGGTCAAGTATGACTTATTGCAGCATAATTATTATTAGTTCCACTTTAAAATACTCCTATTAAAAGATTATCACTATCCTGTAGCGAAGGTCTATTTTTACGACAATTATTTATGAGCAAGCTTTGCAACCCTAAAAGTGGTAAAAATTGGGGCTTTACCCTACAAACATGTAACTATATTTTCGGGCGAAGTACATTAATTCACCAACTCTCCGGCGAACAACTTATTAACATGGTCAGTATCATTTTGATTTAGTTATAACTTTCCCACATGGCGGATATTTTGTTGACGTCAATTCTCTTCGGAATGAGGTCAGTGTTCTTCCTTAAGTAAAGGCTGTAACACACTTCTGCGGTCGCGAATGGCATGTTGGTGCTGTGTTAATTTTTAAATATATTAGAAGTTTAGAGGGCAAAATATATGATTAATGTCTATACTAAAATGCCAGAGATATAAACACAAGTGATATATAATAGACACTAGTAGTAGCGTTCATGGGATGGTATAACTCATCGCAACAAGTTACGCAACGTTTTAAGAGGTCACCACTTCGATCGACTGCTTTTGGCATCTTTTGTTACAGAAATAGCCTATTAATAGCCGTTTTACAGAAGTTTCTTAAAAGTGTACAGCTAAAATAATTGCGCCAGCCCTTTATAATATTTCACTCTTATTTATATGTACATTGTTTATAGATACTTGCATGCAACGTACGTATGATATTAATGTATAGCTTATCAGTCCAAAGAAGTAGGTATCACTGTGTTGTCAATACAAGCAGCAAACATTAAATTGTTTTTCTGACGAACACACAGCCATTAATTACTCGTTTATCCTAAGATATTTTCAGTACGTGGAGGGCTTTACGTTTCATATTGCTCCTCCCTTTTCCTGGAATGTAACTCGCACTATCTTTTATATAATATTTTATCTTCATTTGATAAAAGAACGGAAACAATATAGGTATAATATACCTAATTATGATTTATTTAACGTTTTCTTTTTAAATATAAGTGACTAAGTGGGGCCGTGTGTCAAATATTCAAGAAAATATAAACATAACAAAAATATAAAACACTTAAAACAAAACAAAATATTGATACCTACGTACGCTTAAATAAATTGTCATAAGACACTTAATATGCTTAAAATAGTCACAAAACATAGACAGTAAAACTAACTAAGCCCGCGGTTGCACGTAACTATTTATAGCTACTGTTCCGCACTTGTTACTCGTAAGCTTACTAATAAAAAGACTTTCCGACACAAATCGAACCAGTACTGCCTGAGATTACATTACACAATTCATCCACCTAATCCCATACTTCAACTTACTCACGACTCACCTCTGAGATAACCGAGCAGCATTATATTTATCTGTATATCTCTAAAGCACTTATGCGATACACATAAAGGGTTCTTGAAAGCCATCTGTAGTCAGAGGTCATACGTTCGACCCGACTTCCTTCGGGCAGACACAAGCCGCATACAAATGGATAACAAACTATATGTTGAGATACAAAATACAGCCTCACTTTTAGTCCGAGAGCTGGCATCAATTTTGGGTAGGTATTTGAAAATATTTGTGCATGCGAAAAAGGAAAACAAAATTCTCGGGACTTCAAAATTGCCAGGCGAATGCACAAATATTTTGCAAACCAAGCAATGTTAAGGCTCCGACTAAACCGTCTGGCTTATTTTTTTATTCTTTAAACATTAAACTCCATCATTTAAAAATTGCACGATTGCCTCAAATACATTTTTGGAAATAAAAGGATTTTTTGATACTCGCCAGCCAGGTCTGCATTTCCGTGTTGCAGTATAATAGGAGAGGTATTAGGCAAGTTTTCAGCTTGCCTCAAATATCTACCCAAAATTGATGCCAGCTCTCCTATTATTTTATTAAGTCTATTTAAAAAGAAGCTTAATGATTCACTCACAAGTGTGGTTTATAAGTTTCTAAAGAATTATGACTCGGTACAGCGTGCAAGTTATATAAAGTTTTAGAGGTCAAATTTTGTACGCCTGAATATTTTCTAATTTGATTATTTTGTGTGGTTGGAATTCCAAAAACGGGTGTGCTTAGTAAACCGGTCTATATACAGTTATAATTATTTGAAAATGAAGGGTAAATACTTCATATTAAATTGCCCTGACGATGCGACACTTCTGCATTAGGTACACCTGTCGTGGTCACGGGATGCGATCGGGGCTGCTGTCAATGAGCGATCTTTAGACAAAAATACAGAAACTACGACTCATCATCATCAGCCTTTAACAGTCCACTGCTGGACTAGGCCTCTCCTTTGAAAGGAGGAATTGGCCTACTATACCACGCTGGCCAAACGGGTTGGTATAGGGTTTGTAGCAAGTTTTCCTTCTCTTATAGTGCTGTTCTCTGCATAATATGCTCCCTGTGTCGGCTCTTACGACACCCACGGGATGATATGGGGTGGTGACAATCCATATTCTTAATCCGTCACCACACGAAACGAAAAAATCAAACTACGACTATGGTTTGACTTTTTTTATTAGCCTGTTTTTCTTGTCTATATATCAAATATGCAAAGGATGTAAAACCTACATTAACCTAGAAATACGCAAGTGCATATTAATAATTCAATATCGTTACAGATTATTACCAGTATAAACGTAAAAGAAGGTAAACGGCAAAGAATTCAATTAAGTCCCGTGTTGTGTTAAATTGAACATTTTAAAAGCCCGCTTTGCTTGTAGTTACCGCGTTATACGTCACAACAAGACCGTCGGCGTCGGCTTACAAAATAAACATTTTACAAACTGTATAAAAAATATATTTTCTTTATAATAAATATTATAATACAGATGCCTTGTAGTCTGGGCCAGATTTTATTATAGAGCCGTAATGTTTACACGATGTAATAAGAATTTAAATTGAAACTTACAGCAGATGTTAGATAAAGTCAAAGGGTTAATAGAAACGCTGAGCGTAAAGTGGTTCAGGAGTTGACCCACGATCGGGACAATATAGGTACAGTGTGTTGATATGCATTTGCAAAATATTTTAAGAAGTGAATATACTACTATAACTGAATAAAAATACATCAAAAAATGTCACTCAATCTTATGTTTTTTTCGTGATCATGCATTTTAAAAATCAGCTCGGTGTATCGACCGCCACCGTCGTTCAGCTGATCGCCGCGAGCTCGCATTGCAGGTACCTATCACATACAAGCACACGTACCTATCGTGCAGTCTTATCCTGCACCAGTAAACAGTTTATTCTGATTTACTATTTAAGTAACATTTAATGAAAATAGGGTCTGATATAATCCCACACTGTTGGAAATAATTCAAGGAACATAAGTACACTGTCTATATGGTATTACTAAAATATTTTGCAAATGCAGATCAACGTATTGTATACTTAGCTTTTTTATCTTGATTCGCGTGCCCCCGCTGTTACCGTGACGGTTTGGACACCGCAGTGGTTTTAGTGAGTAGGCCCAAACGCCTATAGGGTTGAGTGCAACACTCTCCCCTAACTCGGTGTAACATACGATCTGGGTGGTACAGTCGAAACGGATCGCAAAGAGTACTGTACTGTATGCCATTTGGTAGACTTTATAATTCATTTCTGTCATTCGTGGTGGGGCAGCGTCCCAAAGTGAGACTTGCTCTCCGCCACGATAATCTCCCCATCTTTTCCTGTCAAGGATAAATTCCTTCCAGTCCGTTTAACGAATCCTGCTAGTTCTTTTAGAACTTAGTAACACTAGGTAGGAACTAACTAGGTAGACTAGTTAGTCTCTGTTTATCAGCGGCAGACGAGGTCGTCTGCCACTTATGAAACCAATAACAACAAACGATGGCAATACTAAGAACTCGGAGTTATAAACCAAAGCCAAACACAGCTACTCTTCAACATAAAATCTTCAAAGAAAAATAAACCTGTACAAAATAGCGAAACATTGTTTACTTATTATTATATCAGCTTATAATAGAACATAGAGCCTACATCAAACAATAAACGCGGAAAGTTATAAGTGAGAAGCCACAGTTTCCTCCTACAAGCCGCTACTTTGACTGGTGAAGTGAATAAAATACAATTTACGTTCTTTGATCACACCACTGTGCATCCCTGAGCGAAACATAGTTAAAATTTTTAGAATAACATTTTACATACATATTATTGTTGACTAGCCGTGTTCTAACGCTCGTATAATAAACTAGCGAAAAATACTATAATAATATAATACTGCCGTGATAACGTAAAAGAGCACAACTAAAATTTTGTAAATCAGGAGAAAATCGAGTTTAAAATATTTCTTAGTTTTTGTCAAAAATAAATTACGGTATCGTAGTTATAGAAAATGTATGAATGGAAATCGTACCGTCTACATGAAATCTATAAGATGATTTACTTATTTTATTTTTATTTTCACTGTATTTATTCAATAATCTAAATTTTCCATTTCAACCTAACTTAAAAATGTTTGTAAAATCATTAATATTACGTATAAACATACATACATACATAGACTCACGCCTGTTTCCCCGAAGGGGTAGGCAGAGGCATATTAAACGCCCACTTTTCGCCAGTGTTTTGATCCCACGTAATAGGTGGCGAGCCTATTGCCGCTTATCAGGATATTTTGTTTGCCAGAGCCTCGTCCGTTGATCGGCAGGTGCACCACTTGCAGGTGAGGTTGGCTTGGGACCCTAAGTTCTTGGTGGGAACCCTATGCACCCTCTTGGTGGGAACCTATGCGTATAAAAGGCATAATTAACCAAATGTGACTTTCCATTCTAACATTTTGGGGAAAAAGTTAAATATTACTCTGCCACCATAACGTAAAAGGGCACAACTAACATTTTGTAAATCAGGAGAAACTCGAAATTAATATTTTTCTTAGTTTTTGTAAAACATAAAAACGGCAGAGTAATATTTAACTTTTCTGCCGTCGTAACGTAAATGTACAACTAACATTTCTAACATTTTGGGGAAAAAAAGTTAAATATTACTCTGCCGTCATAACGTAAAAGGGCACAACTAACATATTGTAAATCAGGAGAAAATCGAGTTTAAACTATTTCTTAGTTTTTGTTAAAAATAAATTACGGTATTGTAGTTATAGAAAATGTATGAATAGAAATAATTCTATAAGATGATGTACTTATTTTTTTTTAACTGTATTTATTCAATTATCTACATTTTCCATTTGTAAAATCATTAATATTACGTATAAAAGGCATAATTAACCATATGTGACTTTCCATTCTAATATTTTGGGGACAAAGGTTAAATATTAAAATGAAAAGCCATATTAATTATAACACATCTATCCACTTGTGACTTCTTCATGTAATCTAAACTAGATATGCCCTTTTCTAGTGCTAAAATAATTGCTCAGTTGTACCATTTTAGGTTATGGTACTTTTGTTTATTGTGGTTATAAAATTATTCATACCCCGGGCACACACCTCTGACTTTTCGAAGTGATGTGGGTATTAAAAACGTTAATTATCGCTCGCTTAATAACGTGCCCGGTAGATGGCAATAGGCTCGCCCCCTATTACATTGGGCCCGAAACATAACTAATGAAAAGTGGGTGTGTAATACATACACCTCTTCCTACCCCTTCGGGGATAAAAGGCGTGAAGTTATAAAAAAAATATACAAAAAATATTAGCAGATAGGCCTTTTTCTCCTGATTCCAAATATGTATATAACTCAATTTCGAAAAAATTATAGTTGTGCCCTTTTACCTTATGACGGCAGAATAATATTTGCACGTAATTTGGTTCATATATAATTTAAAATGGTGTCAAAGGTATGTACTTGGAAATATATTAATTATCAAGGCTGGTCCCAATTTAGATCGTATGTTTTTTTAGTCCATTAAGTAGCGGAGTTTTTTAATATCTGTACGAGCACGCTCGATCATTTATGCTGACGCCGATACATTTTATACCATATTATATTAATGCATTTAATGTAACAAGTTAGTACAATAAAGCTGTTCAGTGTAGACAGACGTCGGTGTTTTCTTCCACATTACACATTAGAATTCCCGATACACACACTCATCAGCTACAGAAACCTACATCTTTTTTGGTCCTTCTCGAGTACTAAGAGAAGTGTGAGCGATTTATCCTTCACCAATAGCGAATCGGCTTGGCTGGCCTCCCCAACGGGTCTCACCAGCTAGGTTGAGAAGGCGCACATATTGTGGAGGATCTTTCCTCACGCCGATCTAACAGCGACCATTGGATTTACAATCCTCTACAACACACATTTGGGCAGTGACAGTGAATGGTACAAGCAATTGGAATTCCTAATACATCACCACAATGGAAGGATTGCTACAACGTCAACAGATCATCGCTGAAGCTGTACAGAAAATTTCCACCAACATAAAAAAGGACCCAGCCGTTCGAAAAACAACTGATTACGCTAAAAAGCGGCTGGTATCGCTTGAAACATTATGGGATGAGTTCGAGGACAATCATTCCCAACTTACTTCAAAAATTGACAAGAAACATGACTATTTCCAGTCTGGTGCTTATCTTTCTGTAAAAGAACTTTACAACCACGTATGCGGCATTGATGGATATCATACATTCCGGAGCCAAGGTGCAACCAGGAACAAGTAGTCAAAGTGAAGAACAATATAACCCTAATACGGAAGAGAAAGGTATGATGTCGAAGACTGACGAGCTGATAAGCCAGCAAAGAACAAATTTTCGAGCCTTCTCAAGAGTCGTAAAAGGTATTGACCTTGAGCGCATCTCTGAAAAGTGGGAGTTACAAGACAAGCTTGACATGATCCAGGCACGCTGGAAAACTGTTGATGAGTTGCACTGGAAAATAGATAATCTATTGATTGGAACTGAAGTAGATTATGAACAAGAATACGCGGAGTACGAACGTGTTTACGAAGCTACAAAAAGGCAACTTAATCAAAAACTGAATCACTCATCTCACCAGCAACAAACAATGCCAAAAGTCGAAATTCCTGTGTTTAACGGCAATTACACGCAGTGGCCAACTTTCATGGACCTGTATTCAGAAGCTATACATAACAATCCTTTGATAAGTAAGACCCAAAAAATGCAGCACCTCAAGGGCAAACTTAAAGGCGAGGCAGAACGGCTAGTGCAGCACCTTAATATTTCATCTGAAAACTATGATACCTGTTGGGATATACTTACCCGCCGGTACAACAATATACAGTTATTATTTACCAAGCAAATCCAGATATTTCTAAATCAGCCAACGGTGCACAAATATGCTGCACATGAATTAAAACGTCTTCACGATACGACCTTGGAAACTATTCACGCCATACATAATCTTGGCATTGATACCACTACGTGGGATCCGATTTTGGTGCACATTCTAACCGAAAAAATGGATCCGGAAACATACAGCTCGTATATGGAATCAAGAAAAGCTCCGAGAGATTTGCCGTTTTTTGATGAAATTATTGCATTTTTGGAGTCAAAATTTACGGCACTAGAGCCAGTCAACAGAAAGGGCAAGATGGCTAACATGAAAACAGAAGTCAAAGAGAGCGCCGATTCAAAAGAATTTTCTTCGAAATTCCTGCCAAAACGGTTCAACAAACAATTCAGTCCGAAAACATATCATGCCAGTTCTGAAAGAAAATGCCCACTATGTAAATCGGACCATATTTTAATTTATTGCAAAGTGTTTCAAAATATGGCACCAGAAGCGAAAATAAATACAATCTCACAATTGAAAGTTTGTGAGAATTGCTTATATTGCCATAACGACAAGCAGTGCAATTCCGCGAAAACATGTAAGGTGTGCAACAGCAAGCATCATACGACACTACACGACGTTTTACAACAAAAGCCACATAACACGATGCCTGCTAATAACTCGACACCTAAAGGCAAGCCGATAAGTTCCCAGCACAAGGCAAATCACGTGTCCGGGGAATTCAAGGAAGTACTTCTTGCTACTGTGGAATTAAATGTTATGGCAATGGATGGCATGTTAATAAAATTTAGGGCTCTACTTGATCAAGGATCCCAAATTAACCTAATCACAGAGTCCGCTGCACAGCGGTTAGGACTTCACAGACGTAAACAAGATGCGATCGTCTCTGGTGTTGGTATCTCAAATAACAAGAGTCATGGAAGAGTGCAACTTAATTGTGAATCGATTTATGGCAACTACAATTTTACTACGGAAGCACTTGTGATGACAAAACTTTTGAACAACCTTCCAAACTATTCGTTTGAAAAGCTGCACTGGCCACATGTAGGGAATATAAACCTTGCTGATCCGAATTACAACATTTCAAGGCCAGTAGACATCTTACTAGATGCAGGAGTCTATGCTGAAATAATTATGGGGGGCATTCTGAGAGGACCCTTACATGCACCCATAGCTCAACAGACAAAGATGGGCTGGGTTCTCTTGGTAAATACAAAAACGTTTCAGTGCAACGCAGTAATTAACAACCTCGAAGACATTTCAAATTACTGGGAAACTGAAGAGATAACTGACGATACTACTACATTGACGTCAGCAGAAGAATATTGCGAATACCTGTATACTACAACAACATTAAGAAAAGCTCATGGAAGATATTCGGTCCGAATACCCATGAAACAGGGTTTCGAAAAACAATTAGGATCTTCAAGGTCACAGGCTATGGCACAGTTCAAACAATTAGAGACCAGACTGTCTAAAAACAAGACTATGGCAGAAAGTTACAATATGTTTATGGACGAATATTTACGCCTCAATCACATGAAACAAAGTTCGATTCCTGTTGAACCAAGTTGTTATCTACCGCATCACGGTGTCATCAAATTGGATTCGACCACAACAAAACTCAGAGTGGTTTTCAACGCCTCATGCAAAACCAGCTCGGGACACAGTTTGAACGAATTGATGGAATGTGGACCAAACCTCCAAAAGGATTTGCAAGCATTAATTTTACGCTGGAGAGGATTTCAACATGTTTATTCTGCAGACGTAGAAAAAATTTATAGACAGATTGAAATACAAGAACAAGATCAACATCTCCAAAAAATCTTGTGGAGACATTCCCGAGAAGATCCAATCAAAGAATATCAGCTTTGTACCGTTACATACGGTACCAAGGCCGCACCCTTTTTGGCGATGCGTACAATAAAACAGCTAATCGCGGATGACGGTGCACAATATCCTCTTGCCGTCCAGAACAGAGCGACTTCACCGCGTCATTTTAGAAATTAAGATTTAGTGTAGTGTCATATTTGTATTTTTGTTTCTTTTAATGTTTTTACTTATTTTTATTTCTTTTGTAATTTGGCAGCATGTACGAGCACGCTCGATCATTTATGCTGACGCCGATACATTTTATACCGTATTATATTAATGCATTTAATTTAACAAGTTAGTACAATAAAGCTGTTCACTGTAGACAGACGTGTCGGTGTTTTCTTCCACATTACACATTAGAATTCCCGATACACACACACACATCAGCTACAGAACCCTACAATATCATTTGAACTGCCTCCTCTATACTGAGCAATATGGTTTTACCAAGGGTACGGATGGGGAAAAGAAGTGTCGCCCATCCCTTAGCAAGATGGGCCGACGATATCGTTGCAATCGCAGGCCGAACCTGGACTAGATTACCACAAGATCGAGGGAAATAGCAAGAACAAAGAGAGGCCTATGTTCAGCGGTGGATACAGTCGGGCTGTGGATGATGATGATGATGAAGGGTCACTCGACGACGGATGCAGGAGTAGCTTTACTCAAACAGTAAGTAACAGTTTTCTTAGATAATTCAATCCATTAAGTAGCGGAGTTTGTAATATCACGTGTACAATGCTGGTAAACTCTAATATTAAGTTTTCCATGTACTAAACATAACTCTTACAAACACAAATCAAACGCTGGTCCCAGTGCAATATACCGTAACAGATAGCGCAATTCAATATAAAACGTATAATATATAAAAAGACGCCGACGATACGTTCATAAAGAAATAAATATTTCATACGAAACAACTTACACGGGAAAACCAACTCTAATGCGAGCTTATAAAGTCGAAAGTTGTTCGTAGGATGTTCTTGATAATTTAGATATGTGTTCACAAAAGGCTTGATTTTGACGTTTGATCGAGATATGTAATAAAGTGGTGTGTACACATGGGGTGGTTGTGGAAGGGAAATTATCACGGTTGCGGTATATCCGGGGAACATTAAACATATCGGTAAACAGCCTTATATTATTTGTTGCTATGAATTCAATATTAAATTTATGTATCTTTACTTGAATCGCGCTACCTACAACTTGTTCATGTATTATACACCTCGAAGTATTTCTTTGCGGTTGAAGATTATTATGTGATATGCGGATAGTAAATATTTTTTTATTATAGTTTCTGAGATTTGACAAAGAATTTTCTAAATGGCCTGATAACTTCGTGTAAAACTCTTCCAAATTAATATCTTTTTGGTACTATATTTAATTCCTCATTGTACTTTCTTTTACAGCGTTGTCTTATAATACTTGGGCTTTAATTTGGAACAGGATGGGTCCGGTGGTACGACATGTTAACATCCTTGTCTAGTTAGGTACCAATTTGTAACACATATATTGCTACTTTAGGTCGGTATTCTGTAAACGGGCAATATGTTCTCAATGTAGCCAGCCCTACAACATTGGTCTTAAAACCAGCAAGGTACATATAAATACGGATACAACTACCACTTAGGAAATATTCAAGCATAGTGTAAGGCTTTATACAAGCTCCCAAATTAGGGGCCTTAATCCGACAAAGTTTATGTTTGTATATAATCCAAGTCAAAGTGAAATCGTAGGCATATAAAATAAATGCAAATTCGGTTGAGTAATCCGTATTTTTGGTAAAATCATATCCTTTATATGAAGTTGAAACACACACAGGTTTTGATTTTAATAAAAATACGGGCTCTAGATAATTTTGTTTAAATATTCCTTGGAGCTTTGAGAATTTAAAGTTGTTGGATTCGTGTATCGCCAATTCATCATCGCAATCAGCTCAGTCTTTAGACGTCCCCAGTTAAACATAATTATGCCACCCAAGTATCGTCACATAGACCGATCCTGAGGCGCCCGCATCCAACCGCTTCCTGCAATACTACCTTGCGTAGGGGCCTACCTCTGCTGCGAGGCTTGAACATCCGTTGAGTAGCAGCACTCCAGAACATTCCTGCTCCAAGAGACATCGACACTTCGAGTTATGTGCCCAGCCCATTGCCATTGCAGCTTGACTTGTTGGAGAGCTTCCACCTAAAGGCATCAGAATAATAATAATATTTCAAACTTATGGGAAAACTAGGCGATGCCAGCAGCTACGCCTGCATTTTTTTTAATTTACCCGTTTTGGCTGATACCGTGGGAATTTCGGGAAATCCCTTCTTAGTGCACATTTACGGTCCCCAAGGAACATACGTGCCAAATTTCAGCTTCCTGCGCCCAATAGTTTCGGCTGTAGCGTGTCTGTCAGTCAGTCAGTAACGCAAGGATTTTATATATTAAGATTATTTATGGCTTAAAATCCGGGTTAAATATGTCTTGTCCTCATAAGAATCGTTCTAAATCTTTTAAATCATTCTCTTAACATCTATATTATATATATATATATATATATATATATATATATATATATATATATATATATATATATATATATATATAATTTAAACTCAGCACCTTTATAACAAAACCTTAAAATTGCCCAGATATATTAACAATAGGCTAAATCTTAGTTCTGTCTGCGCTCACCCATAGTCCGCGTTAAGTTGTCAATGCCATCTGCGGCCAACATTTAGTCCACACATACAAAAAAAATGGTCGACGAAAGTTAGTTTGGGTGACACGTAACTAAAAGTGATACATCAAAGTTGCTGCCCGGTTTTCAAAAATATTTTGAGCTCATTCTTCTAGATGAATTACTGACTAGTCTTACCTATATTACTATAAACATTGACAAAATAATTATAAAAACTTGCATGCAACGCTTCAGAGCTCGACGAAAGATAGTTTGGGTGACACGCGACAAAACATGATACTTCCCCACTGTTGCTTCCCGGTTGTTACCCATACTTTGAAACCGATCTATTGGATAGATAACTGACTTTTCTGACACAAATAGCTATAAACATTTTCAAAATAATGATAACAACTTGCGCAACAAAATCAGTCAGAAATAATATCCGTTAATGATATTTGGACAACAATGCCGTCTGAAATCCGACGATTTTATTGTAAAACAAAGCATCATTGACGGTTTAACCGAAATAAACAGATTATTTATCACTTTAAAACAGGCAGATTTAAAGCCTTTATTCACAGACTGGGTAAGTAATAAGTTGTGTATAATTCATTTGTAATATCGTGAATTTTAACATTATTCTAATACATTGCTTTGTTTGCTAAGCAAAGCTCTGCAAAGCTGATATTCTGTCATATCTGGTTGAACTAATAAGCGAATTCTGGACTCCAAGGCATGTAAGTCTTGGATGCAATCGTAAATAAACCGCTAGCACGATGTTGCAATTTATTTGTTAGCAGCTAATATTCTATAGACTTAAAGGGCTTAAAGGACCAGGCTCATAGACGAAGTTTTTGATGCAACCATGATAACGCTAGATAACGCTTGATTTGTATTTTATCAATATAGCAATATAATTACATAATTTGACAGTTTACAATATAATCAAGGTAATGAAAAAACTAAGTTACTAATTATTAGGTACCTATTAATAATTATTGATCATATATTACAATCAATATATTACGTGTTGTGCATGATAAACAAAACTGTAATCGACTTGTAAAACTGCGGGCCAGCAGAATCGCGAAAAATTTCAGTGTTAGACAATTTAGCATTTAATTATATCTTTATGTAATAGTTACGTGCACTTATAAACTAGATGAATTTACAATGTTATGTAAGTAGGTCAATATTCTAATGAGGTGTTAACTTTATAAAATAGTAAATGAAATATACGTAAGTATTGTCTTATTAAAATGGTGTATTCTATACAGTACTATTCTATACAGAGAACTTAGGTATCTCCATAATCAATGGTATTGATGTTATTATTACATGTATTTATTCATAATTATATAAGTATTATTATTATACAATTATTTATTCATAAATATACAGTATTTATTTACACTTATACCTAGTATTTATTAAAATACTAGCCGTTTCCCGCGGTTTCACCCGCGTCCTGAGGGAAATACTTCGCGTACCCGAAAAACCCATATATCTTACGGAACCCTATTTTTTCTAAAATAAAATATAGCCTATGTTACTCGCAGATAATGTAGCTTTCTAATGGTGAAAGAATTTTAAAAATTGGTTCAGTAGTTTTTGAGTTTATCCATTACAAACAAACAAACAAACAAAAATACAATTTTTTTCTCTTTATAATATTAGTTTCAATATTATTCTAATATCATTACTCATTTTGTAATATCGCACCTACTGTTATATTTATCTCTGCACCACCCTAGGTTGACTGGTAGAGAATGCCTAAGGCATTAAGGCCGCCTATGTACCACATTTTTGTAGTGCAAGAAGTTAAATAAATAAATAAATAAAAAATGAATCTTGCTAAAAAATAGCTAAAGCTTGCTAAAGTTCCATGCTACTTTATTAGGGTTTCGTACCTAAAAGGTAAACATCGGAACCCTATTACTAAGCCTCCGCTGTCTGTCCGTCTGTCTGTCTGTCACCAGGCTGTATCTCATAAACCGTGATAGCTAGAAAGCTGTAATTTTCACAAATTATGAATTTTGGTTGCCGCTAAAACAACAAATACTAAAAATAAAAAATATTAAGGGACCTATACAAAAAACGTGTTTTTTCGTATTTTTTGCTCAAAATTACTAACTGTAACAGGTAGACGCTTTTTATTTTCACAGAATATGTAGTTGTATATTACCTTTCAAAATAAATAATTAAGTTTAAAAAAAGTAAGTAATAAAGGGGGGCTCCCATACAACAAACGTAATTTTTAAGCAACTTGTTACTCGATCTTAATAAACAGGTAGAAACTTAAAAAGTATTTAAGTATACATACAACAAACGTGATTTTCTTTTATAGATGATGGTACGGAACCCTTCGTGCGCGAGTCCGACTCGCACTTGCCCAATTTTTTATATTATTCTTTTTTCCACGTAGAATAAGATTGACTGTCCTCTGTCAATTTGTACTAACGTGTCTGGGTTACAAGGCACGTGTATTACATGAGCTAAAACTTTCCTATTATTAAGGACTATTTTAATGTATATTTTATTTCATCACCACAAATTATATATTATTCTTTAAATGGTATGAACACGATATGAGACATGTAGTGATGGATTAATAATACAAAATTTCACTAACCCATTTCAATTTGTGGTTGTCGTAATTGGTGGCTAAGGAAATACAGGAAGCAAATAGTATCTTAGCAAAGAGACGACAAACTCGACATCAATCTTTGTATACATCTGTCCAGCGTAGGGTAAAAGGCCAAAATTTCTTACTCACAGTGCTACTGTGAAGCAAATTTTAAACAGTTAAACATTTGCTTGACAGGCGGTTTGACTAACATAGTTATAAGAGGATATCCTATGTAGAATCGAAGAGACCATTCAGAGCCTTGCATACTAGAATTTGATTTTAAATCCAAAACCGTCGACCATGAAATAATTATCACACATATTACCAACGTTTAAGTGTGCACAGATGTGTATGCGAAGTAACTGTTACACAGCAACTCCTGTAATCTTTACGTTATAAACTGCCACATCCCATATTAACTAAGTTACATATAAGTGACATTTCACTTTCCCGTGGCTTTCATTTAGTTTCCCCGTCACTGAGTATGACCCACATCACGTGTAATAGTAACGCCCCGGGCACGCGTTTGTGCGAACCTACGTAAGTACTTACATTATTCGAAGGGAGACATTGCAATAAACTTTGCATGTGGCTCAATTTTGGGGAGTTGCCGCTTGTTTTTACTTTATGCTACTAACACTAGGCTGCGTGTGTTTGATATTTTTCTATTGGAGGTAGATTTTTTATAAATTAATTAGCTGACCCGGCGAACTTAGTACCGCCATATATATTTTTTTTAATATTCGCAATTTTTTTCTGAATCTTAACCACATACAAAATTTGATTAAAATCGGTCCAGTCGTTTAGGAGGAGTTAAAACTGTATGTAAAAAGCAGTTGAGTCAACCAAACCAACTGAAACAAGATAAAAACAAATTTAAACAATTGTTATGAAGAAACTCGGAACAAAACGAAACACTAACGGCATTAACAGTGCATCTACTTAAAACATTCGATGGGTGTCATTTCTTCTTTTCGCTGTGGAAATGCATTTACGCACGTATGTGGGACTCGATGGCTAGAGTGCAAGGCCGTAATACCCACTAAAACCACAGCGCATCCTTCAACGCCATTTTGGGGGCGCCAGGGGATCGCGTTAGCATTCTATTTATTTATTCATTTTATAACTTTACGCACAAATTTTTTACAAAGGCGGACTTAATGCCGAAAGCATTATCTACCAGTCAACCTTTGGGTGATGCAGAGAAACGTGTAATAGGTGCATTTCTTAAATTAAAAAGAAAGAAGAATAAAAACAAAAACCTACTCATTAATATAAAATATAAAATGATATAAACGTAATATATGTGCATACCATAAGTATATTCTATATATAAATATATTAATAAACACATTAATATATATTTTATAATTCTATTAAATGTATACATATAATATAAAATAAATAAACTATAAAATACCTATGACGATTCAGTTAGCGCATCTAAATAATTCTGCCGGACTCTGGTTTTAAACGTGAAACGGTTAGTGGACATCCTGATATCAAGAGGGAGAGCATTCCAGAGAAGGATAGATTGTGTATTAAAGTATGAATGGACTAGGCTAGAACTGTGAGAAGGACAAAGCAGCAGAAGATTATTAGAGGAACGAAGATTTTGACGTGACAACGTCTTATAAATTGGTTTGCCGGGTGACACTTCAAGAAACTGCGTTACGCTCCGCTCACGTTATGCGCTCACAATGAGAGCGAGTGAGAGGCACGCGTCCCGCCTAAGAGCGAGAGAGACAGACATAAAAAGTGAAAGGCATGCGTCTTTCATCCTTCTTCCTACTATACGAATGAATATTCACATTAAAATTATTTTACCACTCAAAGTCGTTGTCACGTAAAACTTTCGCCCGTATACCGACTTTACAGGCAACCAATTTTTTTTTCTCATGAGTATTACAGAGAAATTAAAAATGGGAAGTTAAATAGACGGGCGCACAAGGAGTGTGTAGTAAAGAATGAAGAGTTCACAAAGTACGCAAGCTACGCCGTTGACGAATGGGTAACCACCGTAACTTTAATCGGTACTCAGAAATATGGTCAAATTTGCGGAGATTAAAAACGAATCTAATGCAATTATTGAGAAGGCGATCGAGCTTATTGAGAAGATCTGCATTAAGGTCGAGAAAGCACACGTCACCATAGTCGATGATAGGAAATATTAAAGTCTGTACTAGCATTGTTTTAGACCTGAATAGCAAAAAGTCCTTCAGGCGATAAAGCGAACGCAAGGCACCAGTGACTTTACGACTTACATTCACAACCTGGGTCCGCCAGTTAAGGTTGGCATCAATATATAAGCCAAGATCCTTAACGCTTGAACTGAACGGAATGATAGATCCATCAAAAATGACAGCAGGTAGAGATTGCTAGTCAACCCTGTCTAAGATATGGGAACTGCCAACGAGTATGGCCTGACATTTAGCTGGGTTGACTGCCAGTCCGAACCGTTCAGACCAGACCCTGATTGCGTTCAGATCTTGGTTTATCGCTGCTATGGCTGAATCTAGATTTTCTAAGTTGGACTGTGTATAAAGCTGTAGATCATCAGCATACAGATGATACGCACAATGAAGTTCGAGAGTAAGGAGATTAATAAATAATCCAAACAGAAGAGGAGAAAGTATTCCGCCTTGAGGAACACCAGAGTTCAAATTACGCCATATTGATGAAGATTCATCAACACGTACCGACTGCTGGCGTCCTCGAAGATTGTTACAGGCGTTTGAGAACTCCACCAAGACCAAAAGTGTAAGTGTGGTCCTCCACCCCCACCCTTACATCGCCAGTCACCTTGAGAAATGCGGTGACAGTACTATGTCCAGGTCTGAATCCAGATTGAAAAGGTAACAGGATGTTGTTTTGGTAAACAAACCTGGACACCTACCTCTGAGCGCATAACTCACTTTCCTTGGATAGAAAGGGAAGAATGGATATGGGACGGTAATGTGTTCCCTGAAACCTTGGCGGATAGCCCGAAGGCCACAACCGCGGGGGGAGGAGGGGAGTGGGGTCGATGGATGTCCTTCGACATTGAATGTAATGTGTCTAACTGCCTGTAATCATATTGCATATTATACGACTCTGGAGTTGTATTTATGACTTTTTTATAAGATTAATATTTATTAATCATTGGAATGTTTTCGCAATCTATCTGATATCATGATAAATCTATTGGTTAACGCTAACTCAATTAAACCACTGGGCTAACCACAAAAAAAGGCCTTTTAGCTCCGATATTCTTTCAACATACATACATAAAATACATAGACTCACGCCTGTTTCCCGGAGGGGTAGGCAGAGACTACGGAACGCCATTTGCAACGATCCTGACATACCTCACTTGCTTCACTCACTCCCATCAAGTTTCTCATGCATGCTCTTCTGTTAAGGGTACTTCTGACTTGACCTTTTTTCAGGATGTCTCCAATCTGGTCAGAGAACGTCCGCCTAGGTCTTCCCCTTTGTCCTGTTCCATTCACACTTGCCTTATATATCTTCTTTGTCAGTCTATCGTCATCCATCCTCTCCATGTGCCCAAACTATCTTAACATGCCTTTCTCAATGCTTGTCACTACATCTTCTTTTACCCCACACCACTCTCGTATCACACAATTATTTACTCTGTCGGTCAAAGACACACCACACATACTTCTCAGTGCTCTCATTTCTACAGCATTTATTTTACTTTCAAATCTCTTCTGCCATACCCAGCTTTCACTACCATACATAAGGGTAGGCACTAACACACCTCTATGTACAGCCAAACGTGCTTTTTTGGACACGTTTTGACTGTTCATAAACGCTTTCAGAGCTCCATTCACACTATTACCTGCATTAATTCTCCTTTCAATATCTTCTTCATTCTTACCATCTCTTGTAAACAACGTACCTAAGTAAACAAACTCATTCACTTGTTCCACTCGCTGTCCATCGATCAAAACATTACAAGCCGTAACGCATTCCTCCTTTTCAAAAACCATAACTTTCGTTTTTCTTACATTCACTTTCATTCCTTTCCTCTCTAACGCACCATGCATGATTGCTACCATCTCCTGCAACTCCTCCGCTGAAGATGCAAGTATTACCTGAATATTCTTTCAACATGATTTCGAAAATGATGCCTCCGTCAGAAAATATTGAGTTCCACGTCGCAAGTGTCTTTCAGTATGAAAGTAATATGTTATAGTATAAACCTTGCAGTCTGCTAAAAAACCTAGAGGTCTTATACCTTACAGTACGCATTTTACCAGTGCACTGTATTTTGCACAGCCACTTGCAACATCGTGGGTGGTTGAAAGAACGTAAGAAGCTTAGGAGTTTGTGTGAAGCAACGTGGGCAGTGTCTTTAAGACGTCACTATTGCAGTGACGTCTTCTTAACTCTCACGACTAAGACTTACTCCGAAATAAACTATTCATCTCAAGTAAAGGCTTGTAGGATAAAACGTAACGTGAGCTTAAAGTTTGTTGATAAAATGTGCGTCTTCTAGTTATTGAATTCTATAACGATGGAAAACGTAAGTTAATATATTATGTCTTCAAGAATGCAAAATATTGCAGACCCAACATTTATAATACAGTCAATATGAATAATTATATTGTATTACGACATGGAGGGGGGGGGGGTAGGAAAAACTTTGTTATTATCTGTTGAAAGAGTTCAGCGAGCAATCCTTAAAGTATCAAATTCATTATTTTAACACAATTAAAAATTATTAATTGTGTTAAAATATTTATCACAAACAAAATACATGTTTGTTTAAATTTATAAGTTGTAATTAATGATAAGATATTGTAGATCTAGTAAAACTGTTCTAAAACGTAGCGTACTAAAAATATTCTAGTAAGTAATTGGTTATATATTTTAATGTATCTAACTAGCCCTGATAGCCTGTGTTTCACACAGGTTTATCCTAGTTCAGCGATATAATTTTATATCAGGAACCTAAACTAAACTTTTGTTCATTAAATAAGTAAACTGTACTATTTTAATTAACAGAATAAATTGAATTTGATAAGTTGTTGCTTCCGTAAATGTCTTCTATGTATTAACTTTAATAAGCCAGTTATTTTAGTTGATTAGTATTTTGAATCCATATTAGCACCAGTTTTTTATGAGTAAGCGATAAGCCGTAGACAGCATAATAGATTGACGCACACAGTGTCACGTTTAAGCTCATAGCGCGTACGATTGATTTTTCAAAATTATATGCGTATTCAACTATTCATTTTCAAAAGAAAATGAATAGTTGAAGAGCAATAAATGTCGGTCCGAGCTGTACCCAAAAACTTTAACAGTTATTACAGACGGTCGGTATCTTCAAATATCCTGACACTGGTCTAACCTAGCATGAAAAGATGCTGTTGTAAGGATGGGTGTTTAACGAAAGGAAAGACGTTCGATACGTTTCATGACTCAATTGATTATATCTGAATAAATGTGATTACATGAGATTATATACTTACAAAGAATACAAGTGTCACCACCCCCTATCTTCTCGTGGGTGTCGTAAGAGGCGACTAAGGGATAACACGATGCAAATACCATCTTTGCGTAGAGACGGAAAACTCGACATCAAACCCTATACGACTGCCTCGTTGGTCTCGCGGCATAAATGTGCGCGTGGGATCGGGAGGTCCCGGGTTCGATTCCTAGGTCGGGCAGTGTTATTGGGTTTTTCTGTCACGAAATTCTCAGTAGCAGCACGAAGTCTGGAAATGTGCCCGGTACGGCAATAGGCTCGCACCTTATTACGTGGGACTAAAGTATATCTGGCGAAAAGTGGGTGTAGAAATACACCTCTGCCTACCCCTTCGGGGATAAAAGGCGTGACGTTATGTATGTATGTATGTATATACTTACAAACTAAGCATGAGTACATAGAAATATATCATGAGTACATAGGTTAATATTACTATACCACACTGTCGCTTCGTGGAAAAGCAAATATTGTGTCAAAACCAATTGATCTAGTAAGTAGAGACTCGGTAACAAGGCGGCCATTTTGCAATATAATCATAACAACTCTACGATGATTAAATTTGTAACAGTTCTGTAACTCAGCTTACGTGACTATTTTAGCAGAGTCTGTAATACCGCGTACCACTTTTTTTTCCAAAACATGACAATTTTAAAGTAAAAATTTTTTGGTATTCAAGCAATATTTTTATCTATATTCGAGTTAAATTTAAAAAATAATAAAGTGGGCGATATTTAAAAAAAAAAACAAGAATTCCTCCAACGAATTCCACTTCAAAAGGCTTTAAAATGTAAGAAGCTTATGACGTTTCAATACAAAAGGACCGAACACAATGACATAATACTGTGTTCCTAGACGGAAACTGTGTTGATATGTTCATAATGCCCTGATTAAATATCGCATTGGGTCACCATTGTAGGAAACGAAGCGTAGAGAAGCGGAAACAAGAGATAAGCTTATAACAGAAATTGAAATAAATGAAATATTGTGTTTCAAAAATAAGGGGATGTACTATTATACTATTAATGGCAAGCTGAGTGGAGAAACCGATAGATTGCTACGCAGGCGGTCTTGGGTTCGAACCCACGGCACGCACCAATGATTGTTCGGAGTTAAGTACGTATTAAATTGTTAGTTAATGCTTGCTAATCGGTGAAGGAAAACATCGTGAGGAAACCTGCATGTCTGAGAGTTCTCCACAATGTTCTCGAAAGACATGTGAAGTCTGCCAACCCGCACTAGGCCAGCGTTCTCATAGTGAGATGAGACCCGTGCCCAGCAGTGGGACAGTGTAAAGGACTGATAATGAATGACAGATCATTTTTCTTCTCGTTTGTAAGACTACTCGTATATGTCCCGTATTGCAGGATACTTTACAAACAGAACCAATGGGCACAAGGATACCCGGGCTCAAAAAGTTTTATTTATGTGTGATTTAAACCCCAATTCAGTAAAGCACAGTGTTACATCCTAGATGATCGTTTAAACTTATATAACTATAAACTAAACCATTCCTCAAGTTACTTCGCATAATAATCGTCCGAAAGGTTTTTTTATATCCACAACACATTCATACAAATTGTAACGGATGCCAGGAATCGAACCTTTGCTAGTCCGCTACAGTGCGCTGGTAGTGTGCTGCTGACGTGTGCCTACGACGATGCGTGTTCTTCTGTGTGTGGACTGTATGGCTTCGATGTGTAAGGGCTTCAGAAATGAAACATCTTCATACGTTGAGAGCGATGCTGTTCAGGTGTTCGGTGCTTGATGGTTACAAGATGCTGGTTGAGACGCCTACAACTGGCCGAATACATGGTCGCTTAAGTACCTCGAAACTTTACCTTATCGACGACCATCGCACCGAACACGTGCACAGAGAATCTTTCGTTTATTTTTATTTCAAAAACAGTACAAATGTTACGTATGATTCGATCCTATTATGCATACATACATGTTCTATACATCGTTAGATAGGTCTCATTAAGTTCTATCTATTAGTATACAATACCTAAACCTAACTATTAGCGTCACTAAGTTATTCCATAAAAACTCCCAAAAAATGCTGCCACACAAGGGCCCGCCCACTATATTTTCTATTGAAAAACTATCGTATACTAAATTTATATATATAATTTTAGGAGGCCGTTGTGTGCAACTATATGGGGCATCTATTAAAACAAACACCATGAAAATATCTTTATTCAATTCGAACATATTACATGATAACTTTGAAGCATAAAAAAATTACAGAATTTCTTAAGTAAATACTATCGTAAGTAAACAAATTTTATGATAAACATACGAATGTTTGTTATTATGCTTATTTTAACTATATAAGGTAATAACTAGCAATAAAAAGGTATCTAGACATGATTTCAAGTTTCAAAAAACACTTATAAAACTATAATACGAATATGTAAACAAACAGCTGTTTTATGAAGCATTAACTCTTATCTGTCACTACTGATAACGCTATTTATGATTCGATATCTAAGGTCCCTACAGTTAGCACAAGTTTAAGACTAATGTTCATGTATTACATAGTTGTTGTATATTAACAATCTAACCATTTACACTATTTTAGCTATTTTGTAACGTTTTGACACGTCCGGGAACCGAACCCGGTGTACCGCACGATTAGATAACACTGATTTTAACGATTTTCACTCGCGGTTTCGAATACACTATTCACTGTCATAGTTTTAATGTCTGTCGCGAACATCTCTCCCGCCGTGCAGCAACGCGCGTGACCCGTCGTGTGGCGGTGCTGCAGAGCACCCGGTGAGCGACACCTCGTCACTTGGGCAGGGGGACCAGCTTCTTAGCCGGCCGTTTGAGGACGCCTGCTGCTGTGCGCACCTCGACAGTGCGTATGGCGCCGTCGGCGCCCGGGTAGACAGCCACAACTCGACCGCGCGGCCAGGTGTTGCGCGGGAGTTGGCCGTCGGCGATCAGGACGGGGTCGCTGACCTCGAGGTTGAGCCCAGACCCATGGGGCTCCCGCCGGTGTTGCAGCTCGGGTAGGTACTCGCGCACCCAACGGCGCCAGAACATGTCGGCGAGGATTTGGGCGCGCCGCCAGTGCTTGCTGCTGTTGAGGTCAGCCTCGCTGAACTCGCCCAGCGGAGGGAGGCGAGCAGAACCACCGAACAGGATGTGGTTCGGGGTGATGGCCTCGCTGTCTGCTGCGTTGACGGAGACGTGTGTGAGGGGTCGACTGTTTACTGTGTACTCGACCTCACACAGTAGTGTAGCTAGGACTTCTTCGTGCGGATGGCGCTCGTGAAGGACCGTATAGAGGGCGGTCTTCACGCACCTGACGAGGCGCTCCCATGCGCCCCCCATGAATGGCGCTGAGGGGGTGATGAAGCGCCATATGATGCCACGGCGACTCGCTTCCTCGGCGACGGCGTCTCTCATCTCTCGGTCGGCACCGTGCATGTTGGTGCCGTTGTCCGAGTAGATCTCTGCGGGGCAACCTCGGCGCGCTGCGAACCTGCGCAGCGCCAAGATTGCGGAGTCGGCGCTCAGGCTGGCGGCGACCTCCAGATGTACTGCCCTGGAAGTGAGACATGTAAACAGTGCCACATAACGTTTGTGACGCTGTCTACCGACGGTTACGGAGAGCGGCCCGAAATAATCAAGACCCGTGTAGGTGAAGGGCCTCTGATGGTGAGCAAGGCGCGTCGGATGGTCCCCTGTGGCTGGCTCAGGCGGCTGCGTTTTTCTAATGCGGCATGGTAGACATCTATGTACTATTTTCTTTGTAGTCGGCCGCAGACGAAGAATCCAATAGTGTTGGCGTATTTCATTGATTACCAACTCTGTACCGCTGTGATGTTATTTTCTATGCGTCCAATCTACGTATAGCTGTGTAATACGATGATCGCCGTCTAAGATCGGCGGTCTCTTTGTTTGTTCGGAGATTTCTTCTGTAGCTGTTATACGACTGCGTAGAGTGATCATTCCGTTGTTCATCTCCACGGGTAACGAATACAGGCGGCTGTCTCTGGCGACACCTCCCCCGCGCCGCAGCTCCCGAAGGTCGGCGCCGAAGGAGTCCTCTTGTACCGCCTTCACAAGAAGGTCCTCGGCGCCGCGGGTGTGTTCTGCGGAGAGAAGCACGAAGTTTCGGGAGTCGGCGGCTGGACGAGGTGCCGCTCTGCCCGACTTGATGTTGTGCTTCGTCTTCGTCACGTGACGCCAATCTGGATCCTTCTGTCTATTTTTCTGCGTTCTTTTATATAGAACCTTCTCTGCGGTTTTCTTACATAATGCTATAAATTGTAGAACTCTTGCTGTCGCTCGTAAGAGCCTCTCCCATTTGGAAAATCTATACGGGTCCGGTACGGCTTCTATAATTCTATGTGTTTGACGTTTCTCTACAGCTGTCAGTGTGCGCTCTTCGCCTGTCGCGTCAGGGGCGATGTGCTTCTCTACGGGCCATAGTGACGGGTCTTCGTACAGGAACGACGGTCCGGTGTACCACTCGTGTTCGGAGTTAAAGCTGTTTGGCACGTCGCGTGTAGCCGCATCCACCGCGTTTAACTTCGTAGGTACCCAGCGCCAATCTTCAACTTTACTATGCTCTTCTATGGCGGCTAGGCGGTGCGCGACGAATGGTTTGTACGCCCGTGCTCCTTTTCTGATCCACGTTAGTACGGTCTTGCTGTCCGTCCAGTACACGACGGCCTCGGGTTTGACGCGATGTTCTTCTATTACCGCTTGAGCGACTCGCGTACCCATGACGGCGGCTTGCAGTTCGAGTCTCGGGATTGACACCACCTTAAGCGGTGCCACTCTCGCCTTCGCCATAACGAGCGTCACGTGCACACGCCCATCCGGTGTAGTCGCTCGCCAGTATACCGCTGTTGCGTAGGCCGCTTCACTGGCGTCCGTAAAGACATGTACTTGGAGTGTACAGCCGTCACTGTACCCGGGGTAACACCGCGGGATGCGTATCGACTTCAACTGTTCTAAATGCTGTATCCACGATGCCCATTGCACTCTGAGGCTTTCGTCAAACTTCTCGTCCCAATTTGTACCGAGTCGCCAGGCTTCCTGCAGTATCTGTTTGGCTCGAACAGTCACGGGCGATGCGAGGCCGAGTGGGTCGTATAGCGACATAACTATTTTCAACGCTTCCCGTTTCGTAGGCGCTTCGGTGCCGATGAATCCGTCTGGAAGCCGTGCGAGTGTAAGGTTGAAGCT
This sequence comes from Euclidia mi, assembly GCA_944739405.2. Lineage (NCBI taxonomy): Eukaryota > Metazoa > Arthropoda > Insecta > Lepidoptera > Erebidae > Euclidia > Euclidia mi. The sequence goes on from OX123195.2 coordinate 30,503,541, forward strand.
CAGCTCGTCCGCGCTCGTTTTCCACATCAAGCCGAGAATTTTCTTTTCTTGCCCCTTGCTGGCGAGGCCGACTGTCTCCTTGCGATGTTGACTTGGTTCTATTGTTTCGATGACGTTTCTAGAGTTCGACACCCATTTCGTGAGGTGAAAGTGCGCTTGTCTGTGTATGTCTCGCACCCGTGACGCTATACTCGTCGCTTCCTGTTCGTCCCTGAAGCTGTCCAGATAGTCATCCATGTAATGGTTATCTATGATGGCTTCTGCTGCTTCCGGGTACTCTTCTGCGTGCTTGCGAGCGTTCCAATTCTTCGCGAATATAGCTGTACACGGTGAGCTTGCCGCGCCAAAGATAATGGACTTCATACGGTATTCCTGGGGCGGTCCCTCCCGCCGGTCACCTCTCCACAGGTAGCGCAGCGCGTCTCGGTCTTTTGGGCGTACTCTCACCTGCATAAACATCTCCGTTATATCAGCTGAGACGGCAACGCGGTGTCGACGGAACCTCATCAACACCCCCGGCAACGATTGTAGCAAGTCCGGTCCCGTGAGCAGGTAATCGTTGAGTGACATACCTCTGGTCTTCGCGGCGGCGTCGTGAACTATACGAATCTTCTCAGGCTTCATGGGGTTGTGTACATCGAAGTGAGGCAAGTACCAAGTCTTCCCTGGCGTACTATTCGTGGGAGCTTCTTCTGCGTATCCCTTTTCTATCAGCGAGTTCATCTGTTCTGTATATCTTGTTTTCAAATCTATGTTTCTATCTAATTTTTTCTCTATGTGTGCGAGCCTCCTTGCCGCGTTCTCGTAACTATCTGGCATGACGATGTCTTCTTGTTTCCACAGAAGAGCCGTCTCTATATGTCTATCTTCTAATTGTTTCGTATGTTTTTCTAACATATCTGTAGCCCGCTTCTCGGGGTCCGAGTTCGGTCGACGTGGGTTCACTATGAGCGATTCCAGTGCGAAATATTCTTTCAGTTGCGCTTCTATGTTTTCATCTATAGCGGAGAGACCGTTGACGAAGTGTACGGTGTTTCCCAAGGTGCGTGAGCGCGCGCCGTGCAGCACCCATCCCAGCGACGTAAGCGACGCCACCGGTTGATCGTTGGGTCCTCTTCGTACTGCGTTCGCTATGAGCAGGTGCCAGTTGTCTTGTCCTATTAGCACCTTCGGCACGCCTATGTCGTACACCAGCTTCTTCTTGATGCCTTCGAGGTGTTTGCAGTCTATCAGGTCCTCTTCGGCGATCTTCTGCGGCGACAGGTGTAGGCTGGCTACGGTGCGCGCACACAAAGGCACTTGTTTGCTGTCGGCGCCGGCTCCTCGTATTTGTATGTCTACGCGTCGCGACGTTGGCATGTCGATCGACGTATCGCCTATGGCACGGATCGTAAACGGGTCCAGGTTCCCTTCCGCGCCGACTTCCTTGGCTATGTCTTCGTCTATGAGCGATACGGTGCTTCCGTCGTCGAGTAGGGCGAACGTAGACGCCTCTCCCGCCGGTCCGACTATCTGCACGGGCACTATCTTTAAGTATGCTTGAGCCTTTGCACGTATGCACGAACTGGCGACCGTTTCTTGCTTTTCTATGTTCACGTCTTCGGTTCTATGGGCTCCTCTATCGTAGTGAAGCAACTGGTTGTGTGTAGCGCGGCATCCCTCTACACCGCACTTCTTGGGCTTGCACGAGTGTTCTATTCGGCGTATGCGTAAGCAGCGAAAATACAATCCATGCTGCTTAGCTAGCTGCCATCTCTTCTCTGCGTTGGCGTTACGAAACGTGCTGCAGGCCGACGAGTAGTGTCCTTCGCGTTCACATATCCTGCACTTCGCGTTAGACGTGTCCGTATGCGTTCGCTTCTCCGTCGCCGTCGCCGGGTACGTCTTCTGCACGGTGCGTCTGCTTGGCGGCCCATCGGTGATGTTCTCAGCCGGCGCGAACGCGCTACAGTAACGCGCGTACTCTGTCACGAAGTCACTGAATCGGCTGAGGTCCGGCTTCGACTGGCACTTCTCGGTATACGTCTTGTACCACTGCACACGTAGCGAGTTCGGTAGCTTCTCGGTCAACACGCGCACTAGCTCCGCATTGATGAGGTAGTGTTCCTTTTTCAACGCACGAAGTGTGACGACGCCGCTTCTAATCTTGCTCGCGAACGCGCATATGTCCTTAGGTGCTTCGCTACAGCGTGGCAGGGTCCTCAGCTTGTCCGTCTCTGCCTGTGCGATCGAGTCTGGTCGTCCGAACTGCAGCTCCAACTCCTTCATAATCTCATCTGGTCGCGCATGCCCAATCAGTTCAGAGCTAACTGTTTCTAACGCTATTCCCTTGAGACTTCTTCTCAGTCTCGCTGTATTCTCCACGTCGTTGAAGAAATTCTTGGTGGTGTCGTATATCGCCTTAAACAACAGCCACTCGGTGTGCGCGCCGCCGAACGTCGGTAGCGTCATGATGACTTTCGAAACCGCCGGGTGTGGTGCAACTATCGATGTGTCCGGTGGCTTCCTATCGGCGAGCGCGGCGATCGCGGAGGTGAGATCCGTGATGCAAAGTAATACTGTGTGTTTTGAACTGTGTTTGAAACTATTGTGTGAATTAAATCAAGTGCTACAAACTGTGTTAAAATCACTGCATTACGGACACTGAGTGTAATAAAATTGTGAAAAACTAAATAAACTTACACCGAGAAATCAAGTGATGTGGGTATTTTGCATATGAACTAACATCTTATCAAATAACACACACGTTTAAGACCCAAGTTCACCGACAATGATATAACGGTCGATTGCAAAAACAACTGTTTAAAGTTAAACATCAAGATAAACAGAGATCGTTTTTTTACTGTTCATCAGTGCCGTTTGGGTGCCGGTTAAAAAACCGGACGTTTTTGAATGAAATGACCTTTGGAAATGAGTGAGAAATGTAACATTGCCAAATAAAAATGTACCATTACAACATCAAATGACGTTTACTTGTACAACTCTTTTAAACAATCGTATAATATTATAATGCAGTCAAGTTCAGACGTATCTTTCGTTATTTTTCTTTTTAGAAGTATCACGACATTTTTTGGCAGGATTAATTTTATGACATTTGTCATTGTTATTGTTTATGGTGTAGAAATGCCATAACCATTTCAAAAGAGGTTTTAAAACGTGAAAAGTTATCGTTGAGCACATCAAATGATTACTTTTTGATTTCATAAGGAACCTTAAGAAAAAAATGGCTGATAGGAACCGTACCAGCAATTTGAGCCTTAACGAAAGAAATATTTTGGGTGATTATATTCACCTTCCATAAAAAAATTAAATACGGACATCCTTTTGTCTTTTTAAGAAACAAAGAGGTATCATTACAGTAGTACTGTAATGATACCTCTATGATATGAAACTGTTCTGTTGACAAATAAATGTAACTAGTTTACAAAATGTCACATTGTCAGCGATAACCAACGTTTAAACGCGTTAAACATGTATGCGAGGCTCGTTAAAAATAACCGCCCGATTTAGCATTTTAACGTATAAGGTATGGTGAATATGAAAATTGAACTAAACAGTTGGTTACAAATTTAAATATCTGTTAAAGTGTGTGTGAACACCGGCCTAAATAAAATAAAATTCAAAACTCTTGCTCATTAACATAACAGTCGTTACCTTATAGTGAACCGATATTTCAACGCAGGTCTCTAAGTGTTCACGGCGCGTGACGTAGTGGACTGTGAATGTATTGGTCGGTTAAGGGTTGACGCAAGTTCGATTCCTTCCTGACCTAAGAACTTTTTGAACATATTTTTGGATCAAGAAACAAGCTGCCGAATTCTACACATGAAAGTCGTCAATATTTTCTAGGCCTGAACGGTTATCTTTTCTTTTTTTATCTATTTTTCTGCGAAATTTTGTACCTCATCATAATACCACATGAGTAAATTAAACCGAACAGAGAGACAGCCATAGATTATACACTTGAGACAGCTTCTTAAGAGCTTGTAAATTTGTTACCTATTTTGGTAGGGTTGTCACAATAGGTTAAGACAAATCGCTTGTTCGGTATACGGCAGATTCTGGATTGGACAGATTCGTGATTTGGCAGATTCCCAACTCAACAGATTCGTGGAATGAGCAGATTCTTGGACTCGACGGATTCGCTATACGGCAGAAGGACAGTTGTAAATAAAATAGTGAGTGGAACCAAAAAAGGCATGCACCTGAAACTTTTAAAAGCACGGAATAAAAATATACATTTGTTATCAAGGACACGACGTGACGACGTGATTTATTTGACATTCCCAACGATACCACTAATAGTGTTGAATATTTTCTGGTAATATGATCTATTTTGCTAATAAACATAGGAATCTCCTTTAGCTATTATGTGCCACTAGTTTTACCACGGGGATAGATATATAAAATAAGTTTAAAAAGTAATTGTGTAAGACAAATGAACGTCTACAAAACAAATGACTATAAAATGATCAACCATCGATTGGGCTTACAAAAAACAGGTGCATGCAATTTTCAACCTTATTGACAATTCATGACAGATTTTTTTTTGATATTTTCTTGCTTTCTGACATTGATACGTTAATAAAAATATAAATTCTGACTTATGTCAATAAGGTCGAAAATCGCATGCACCTATTTTTTGTAATCCCTATCAATGGCTGATCACTTTCTGATAGTCATTGGTTTTGTAAACATTAATTGCTTTTACACAATTTCACAACTGAGTTCATGAGGATCCTCTGTATCGGGCCAGGAGATCCTGGTGGACAACATGAAAACATGTTAAGTATTTCGTTGCCAACATTGACAATATTTATTTCAAGATCGAAATATTCGCGAAACTTTTGCTCGAGCAATTCAACAAATGGGACAAAATTATCAGGAGGCATACCTAATTAAAACACCCAATTGTACGTTACCATCGTTAAAATCTTTATAATGACTGAATTATTTCATCTAGTATTATTCATACACACAGTACAATAAACAAACATTATTAATAATAAAACACCACGTTTTTACATTAAAATATTAAAACTTGCAACGTACAAAACAAACAACGTGCGTCGTAATAACCCTAAGATTGTCAACTGCCTGTGCCTACGTAAACCGGGTTTTTCCAGTCTCGCCGCGTACATGACAAGCGGCCAGTGGTCACGCACACATAAGCCGCGTGCTTGTAGTAGTGCAACCGATTCGCGCTGTTGTATGAAGCTTTGTCTCTGTTCCGTTTATCTACTCATGTGATAATACTCCGCCTCAAGATGCGTTGTCAAGGGTGCACGAATGATATAAGCGACTCTAACTTTCTGAAGAGCAACGCTTGTTTGTCGAAATATTGCTACGAATGCCGAGGATTAACTGCTGAACATTGTAAAAATCTAGACTCTAAGCAAATAGCGTCGTTGAGCTGCTCGTATTGTCAGAATGTAACGACACGGAGAATTAACGATAACACACCGTGCCACCAGCCTCGCCACTCTCAATCGCTCAACGAAACGATGTGTATGTCGCCTTGTAAGGATAATATACCGTCGGGGCCGCATACAAGTATTGCTGATATATATTTATTTTTTTTTGTAAGAATATGAGTACAAAATACAGATGGTAATGTTACAAAATAATATTTCCGTCATATTCGACCAGAGTCTGGTGTACAAAATTTAAAAACATGTTATTATCAAAGAATACGTACAGGATTCAAAATAATTAAATAAATTCATGCATGTCAACGTATTGCTAGTAACATAATTAAATTTGGTCAGTCAAAATAAAATTAAATAATAAGTGTACATTAATAATAATAAAACTAAAATGTCAAATTGTTACAAAATTAAGGATAGATGTCAAAACATAAATTTCAATTTTAAATAGTGTCATTCAAAAAATCCTTTATACTATAGTATGCTTTATTATATAATATTTCCTTAAGTTTCAGTTTAAATTGGCTTGTATTTAACCTTTTTTTGAGAGTTTATTTGAGAAAGACATGAGTGAAACAGAGCGAGAAGAGATAATAGAAGATGCGTGTGTGGGCCCGGATGACGAAATTAGAAAGGATGAAATTATGAAAGCTCTAAAAAGTATGAGGTCAGGAAAGTCTGCTGGGTTCGATAGAGTGACGTCTGAAATGTTGAAGGCTGGCGAGGGACTTACAGTAAACCTGCTGCATCGCCTTTTTAATCTGTCCTTGAAACAGGGCCAAGTGCCAGATGACTGGACCAAGGCAGTGCTTGTTCCAATTTATAAAGGCAAAGGCTCGCAGCAAGAATGTCAAAATTATCGCGGGATCAGCCTTCTCAGTGTTGTTGGAAAAATGTATGCCAGAATATTGATTGATAGAGTAGTAAACGTGACTTATGACAAGATATGGGATGTGCAAGCAGGGTTTCGGAAGGGAATGGGATGTACGGATCAAGTCTTTTCCTTGCGCTGCGTTACCGAAAAATGTCTGGCAAAAAACCAGAAGGCATATTGCGCGTTCATAGACTTGGAAAAGGCTTATGATAGGGTAAATAGAAAAGAACTATGGAAGGTGCTATCTATGTATGGGGTGGACAACTTTATAATAAGGGCTCTAAAATCTCTTTATAGGGACTCGAGGGCCTGTGTCCGAATTAATGGTGCCTATACGGACTGGTTTGACATCTCCAAAGGTGTCAGACAGGGGTGTCCAGCTTCACCCTGGTTGTTCAACTTATTCATGGATAGCTGCATGAAAGATTTGAGGGAAACTGATTGCGGGATTGATATGGTAGGATTGCGTGTTAAGTGCCTCTTATACGCCGATGATCAAGTAATTCTTGCATCATCGGCGAATGAGTTGCAACAAATGATGGACTGCATGAACGAAAGTTTTAAAGCGAAAGGTATGAAAGTTAATGCAAGAAAGACGAAAGTGATGGTGTTTGAGAAGGATGAAAGTTTGACTGAGTGTAATATTACGATTGAAGATGAAAATGTGGGACAAGTTAAAAGATTTGTATATTTGGGAAGCATGTTTACAAGAGATGGAAGATGTGAAGGTGATATTGAAAGGAGAGTGATAGCGGGGAACAGTGTGAATGGAGCGCTGCATGCCTTTATGAACGGCCAAACCGTGCCTAAAAAGGCGCGACTGGCGGTTCATAATGGAGTGCTGGTGCCCACCTTGATGTATGGAAGTGAGTGTTGGGTATGGCAGAAAAAGCATGCAAGCAGAATTAACGCAGTTGAGATGCGATCACTGCGTAGTATGTGTGGGGTGAGACTGATTGATAGAATTCCGAATGCAGTAATACGAGAGCGATGTGGCCTGAAAGAAGATGTCGTGACAAGGATTGAGAAAGGAATGCTGAAATGGTTTGGACACGTGGAGAGAATGAGCGAAGAAAGATTGACGAATCAAATATATATGGCAGAGGTGTATGGACAAGCCGGTTGCGGCAGACCTCGTAAGACGTTCGTGGACCAAATTGGGGACGTCTTGAAAAACGGAAAAGTCCGAAGCACCCGCAACCGGCGAGCATGTATGAAAAGAATAATGAATGTAGAGGAAGCACGTGAGGTTTGCAAGGATAGATGCAAGTGGCGATCTGTTGTCTCTGCCTACCCCGACGGGAAAAAGGCGTGAGCATATGTATGTATGTATTTAACCTTTTACATTCTCTTGGAATTTTGGTGCCATACAAAATATGAAAAAATTGAGGATTCATTCTAACGAAATTACAAACTTCCATGATATATAAACATGGTAACGTTAAAATTTTATATTTGATGAAAAATGGCCGGCAACTATCTGTAACTTTCAGTCCAAACATAGCACGTATACAGCGTTTTTGCAATTTGAACACAATCTCTTTATCACTTGCATTGCCCCAGAAGATTATGCCGTATCTCAAGGTAATCTAATCCATGATACGCAGTTAGTAAAGTATGAGTATCGATCGTTGGTGCAAGCCTATAAAGAGCGTAGGAGTGTCTGCTAAGTTTTTTACAAACATAATCTATATGGCTTTTCCAATTAAGTTTTTTGTTTTTCATTTTCATCAGGCTCAAAGTTGCATAAAGAACCCGTTACCATGGAAAGTATAAGCAAGCCTTTTGACTTGAAACTCGCCCCTGCATGAAGTCCCTGAAAGCAGAAATGAAAACCTGATGGAACTTTTCAAGAAACTTTGTGAATGCTTGCAGGTTGTAATTCCTGATAGTGAGATAAGATCGTGTCGTCGTGTTGCCAAGATGGACTCAGCATCAAAATGTGCGCGTAACGTTTTAATTACTCTCTCTTCGCAAAGGTTGCGTGATCTCGTGTTGTCTTTTGTAACGCGTTTTAACAAGTACTATTTAATTTTGACGGGTAATGTATGGCCATGGTCATAAATGTCAATACCTCAATGATCAATAAACAATATCAATATACAAACACTAAGGAAAGCAAAGTTATTTTTGCTAGCGAAAAATTGATAGTGATATTTGGCTATGTGATGCATATGTTATGTGAATTCCTCTACTACGTTAACCTTGATGATGATGCGAGTTCGACTCGCACTTCATTTAATAATTACTCATAATATCATAGCTCATAAAAGTTTGAGATCCGCACGCTCCGCATTGTTTCCCGCTTGCCGCCCGCGCATTCACTACGGACACTTGTATGGAAGTCCTAAGGTTTGAGTTGCCCGCGTGCTCCCCGCGCTGCACGGCCCGCGCCGCTCGCCGCGCCTGCCTTCCCACTACGGACACCTCTATAGAGTTCCATATGTTTGAGTTTCCCGCGTCGCGCCCGCACCCGCGCCCGCCTTTCACTGTGGCCGAGCACACTGCACCATATAAACATGTCCTACACTCGTCCGTGAACAATACGGAGGCCCATTGCTCTTCTGTCCAATTTAGGTTATCACGCGCAAATCTTAAGCGAGCTTGTCTGTGAGCTACAGACAACTTTGGACCATTTGCTGGTCTAAAAGGGGTGATATCCGCTTCCTTTAACCTTATGAAAAATATATTTGTAAATTTAGAATTTTTTATCAAATATTATAATACGTCTTTCTTAGAAAGTGTGGATACTATAACTGACATTGAAATTTCTACAAAAAAAAGATTCTTTATTATGTTATTCTTTGAATATCTCTAGCTCTTGTAACACAAGTCATTGTAATCAAAATTCTTTTCGTGTATAACTATTTGTATATAATACATCAAAACATTAATAGTCTCTTGGGTAAAAGTGATACTATAACGGAATGTTTAGATACATTTGTACACAATAATAGGAGAGTACACATTTTGTGTTTTACTGAACACAATTTGAAATTGAGCGACGTCGATTTTCTTAAAATTCCTAATTTTACATTAGCTGCATTTTTCACTAGACCTAATCGAAATGGTGGATCATGTATTTTAGTCCATAACCATATAAAGTTCTCGGAGATAGAATCGGTAAAAAAAATTAATGTTGCCAACACGTTTGAATGTTGTGCAGTGGAATTAATCGACCATAAAATTATAATACTATGTTTTTATAGGGTACCAGCCACAAGTAAAATGGACATATTTTTTAATAATTTGACATCAATAATTAGTTTATTTTGTTATAAAAAACAACAGAGAATAATAATATGTGGTGGCGATTTCAATATTGACATGCTACAATCAAACAAAAATTCCTTGCTTTTGAAGAATATATTACATGAATTTAACCATAAAATAGAAATCGACAAACCTACTCGACCCAGCAGCGGTACGTGCTTAGATAACATATTTTACAATTTACACGGTTGTAAAACATAGTAAAACATAAATATTGGAATTAGGCGTTTTAGATCATACAGCGCAATTAATGAAATTTCCAGTGAAACGAACGTGTGTTCTGAAATTTTACTATAAAATGAGACGAGATTATTGCATAGAAAACATTAACTTATTTAAGAAATGTATCGGGAGCTTAAGCTTTAGTGAAGTTTATGAAATGAAGGATCTTAACGAAAGCTTTGATTCTTTTTACAACCTATTTAAATTATTTTATGATTTTTACTTTCCTGTAAGGAGAAGCAAAGTATCGACTGTTTTCAGGCCTAAATGGATCACTAGGAGGCATTAAACTGTGTAGCAAAAACAGACGTGCTCTGTTATGGAAATATAGGTTAACACCAAATAATAATACAAAATTAGCTTTCCAAACATTTTCTAGGAGGTACCACCACGTTGTAAAACAAACTCAGAAAGCACAAAACAGTCACTTTATTGAAACAAGCACTAATAAGTCTAAAGCAACTGGAAGGTGATTAATTCCATGAAATCAAATGTTCCTAAAACAAGTATAAGTAATATTAACATAAATGGTCTATACATATCAAACCCTAAATGTATAGCTCAATATTTTAACGATTATTTTGTAGACTCAATTCCAAGAAACGTTAGCCAGCGTTACCATCCTGATATAAATATAAAATGATACAAGTCTATGTTTATGGAACCAGTGGTACCAAAAGATGTTATCTCAATAATTAAGAATCTCAAAAACACGAACAGTACTGGACATGATAATATTCACACCAAAGTAATAAAATCAGTAGCGCCTATTATAGCAACTACACTTTGTGACATCATAAATAATTGTATAAAAAGAGGTACATTTCCGCGATCCTTAAAATTATCTATTATTAAGCCGTTATATAAGAAAGATGACAAATTAAAAATTTGTAACTATAGGCCGGTAGCATTACTACCAGTGCTTTCAAAAATCTTTGAAAAGTTATCTATATTAATCTTAACATTTTTTTGAAAAGCAAAACCTTTTCTGTGAAGAACAAATGGGCTTCAGGAAAAATAAATCCATTAATATGGCCATTAATAAATTTTTGGAACCAATACATCACAGTTTAGACAAAAGGAAACCAGTTGTAGCTATGTATATGGACATGACGAGAGCGTTTGATCATGTGGATCATAAATTACTTTTAAATAAGCTCTACAGATATGGTGTCAGAGGTAACGTGCTTGAATTTATAAAATCTTATCTCGAAGATAGAAAGCAATTGACCCAAATATATCAGATGAACTTTGAGAAAAAACAAGAAATAGTTTATACATCTAGCAAAAGAACGCTAACCTACGGCGTCCCTCAAGGTTCTGTATTAGGTCCGCTTCTGTTTATCTGTTACATTAATGACTTGCCTAAGGCTATCAAACACCAGATGTCCTTGTTTGCCGACGACAGTGCCGTTATCTATAACACCAGAGTAATACACAAATAGAAAGTGATATTAACTTAAGTATTGCTTCTATAATTGACTGGTTGAATGCTAATAACCTTAAAATTAATCTAAGTAAAACTAAAATAATTAATTTTAAATTAAGACAATCAATTCAAAATAATTTGCAAATTGACCACGATGGTGACTTGGTACTAGAAACAGATACCACAAAATTTCTTGGGCTCCATATCGATAATGATGTTTCCTGGAAAAATCAAATTGAAAAAATATGCAAAAAATTAAATCAATTTTCTTAAGCACTCTACATGCTCGGTAAAGTTGCTAATAAAGACGCCTTATTGGCGGCTTACCATGGGTATGTGGCCTCTACTTTGCGGTATGGCCTTATATTTTGGGGCAATGGTACTGATATTGAAATAGTATTAATTGCTCAGAAAAAATGTATACGAGCTATTTGTAAGCTTAAACCCACAGATTCCTGCAAACCTCAATTCATAAACCTTAAGATACTCACTGTAACATCACTTTATATCTTCGAAATCTGTGTTATCCTCAAAAATAATTCAAGTTTGTTTAAGCCCATAGAAACTCAACGTCGTTCAAACAAGTTACATTTGTTACCTACGAAAACTAAATTTTTCCATAAAAGCGTTTATGCTATGGCACCCAAAATATTTAATAAGCTGCCAAAAGAAATCATTTTAGGTAAGTGTATCAATGAATTTAAATATAAATTATTTGGCCTATTAGTTAACAAAGCATATTATTCTATAAATGAATTTTCAAATGACATTTTATTGCAGCATGACCTATCATTTACTTAGCTTTGTGACATTTTTGTTTGAGATACCTTTCTAATTATTGTGACATTTTAAAATTGACTTTTTTAATTCTCTTTATTTCGTATTGTTATGACATTTGAATATTGACATTTAAAATTAACTACTTTTGTAATTGCATGTAATATTAATTTGAAATTGAATATTATCTCTGTTACATAATAAGAATATTTTAATGATGCCATCTAATATTTTGTATGCCTATCGGTGGGACATGGAGCGCAATATATAAACTATTGTATCAACTTGTAAACCTGTGTTCACAAAATAAAATTATTTGAATTTGAATTAGAATTTGAATTTAAATTCTTTTTATTGTTCGTGCACTCACATTTACTCCACGCACTTCATTAAGCTCTGTTTTGGTGTTAACTGAGGTGAGGAAACGATTTCGCAGGAAAGTTGTAACAATAAATCGGTCATCACGACCGGCTGGTTGCTCGAGTCCTGCCTGTATCATGTCTCCTTCTGTAAGAACCTGTCTCCACAAACCCTGTATATTCTAGAAACCGTAGACTGGTTTAAATTTAAATTTCTACCAATCGTTCGTTGATCCAAGCCCTCCTGCACCAGTGCTACAATTTGAGCCGCTCTTTCGGACGAAGTATTATGGTTCAAAAACTCTCAATGAGTTAAAAAACTAACCCAGCAATTCTGCTGGTAACAATAATTCAATTGACAAAAGAATAAAAAATCTATGTGAATCAATTTAAAGCTTTGCTTTAAATAACACGCAAATCTGATACTACGAGTAAATTTTCTTTTCCCGGCTATATTCATTTGTTTTACTGCAGTTCCATTTTTAAATTTTGCTTTTTTTTTAGATTAAGAGCCAGTCTCTCCATATTTATAAAATTTAATCTAAGAAGTTTGCATACTTGTTAAAAAAAATAATTTCAAAGTAATCCTGAACTTTGATGCAGTTTATGAGTCCGTCAGTTTAGTTTTAATCGGCATTCTTGAATATTTTTTTTGCAGTCTTTTTTCTTTATTCTAGGTATTAGTAAAGAAGCTACGTAGGTTTTTTGTTACAACGTGAGAGCGCGGTGACATCCGAATCTTAGTTGCGCGTATCCGGATGTACAAGGGCTTAATAGTCGCTCGGGCTGCACGTTGGTGTGGTTAGAATAGGTTGCAAACTTAAACGCAAGGTAAACATGTTATCTCTCCCCGTGGGATCTCCACCTTGTCATGGTGGGGAAGCTCAGTAACCGTGGGTTTCAGGTACACCCACGGTAAAGCTAAGTGGGATCCCGGGAGGGGACGCTCTACGTGGGCTTGGGTGAGGCTTGCGTAGGATGCTTCCCAAACTGCAGGTGCGGGGGACAGTTCTGTCTGTCCCTCGCAGTTGGGTGCGGTCGCGGGAGGAGAGGCGTGTTGGTGTTGCGTTGCCGTGCGCCCTATCTCCCGCGACCAAATGGGGGCGCACCATTGGTTGCGTCGCGGTGGGGCCGCAGGGGAAGAGGAGTTGCGGTGTTGCGTTGCCGTATTCCGTATCCTCTGCAGCCGCTAGGTGTTTTGGCGGCGAAGCCCAACACCTTCATCCGCCGCCAAGGGGATTTTGTTCGGGGCTCGCCTGACCATCTGGCGGGCCAATACCTGTCGGGGGATAGCGACGAATGCTTCGGCGATACCCTACCCTCCGACACACGGGTACATGAGGAATACTGGTTGGTTTTTAGTCAGTAAGAGTTTGACAGTTCCCTTCGCCTCTCCCCCAGGGCGGAGGGACTCCATGAGGATTTGCCAACCCGACACCAAAAAAAAGAAAAAAAAGTTAAACATGTAATCCCCCCTGTGGAATTGTCGTGGTGGGGGAGCTCAGTAACCGTGAATTGGATACCCACGATGAAGCTCAGCGCGATCCCGGGAGTGGGCGCTCCATGTAGGCTTGGGTGAGGCCTACGTAGGATGCGTCCAAGGGTGCGGGAGACAGTTTTTTCTGTCCCTCGCAGTCGGGCGCGGTCGCGGGAGGAGAGGCGTGTAGGTGTTGTGTTGCCGCGCGCCCTTTCTCCCGCGACCAAATAGGGGCGCACCATTTGTTGCGTTGCGGTGGGGCCGCAGAGGAAGAGGAGATGCGGTGTTGTCGGGTTGCCGTCCTCCCCATCCTCTGCGGCCGCTGGGTTTTAGTGCCTGCGTACGGCGAGCGCTGAGGCTGCACCCCGTCCGCCAAAAGGCAAGGAGGACGTAGTGTCCGCCAACACTAACGGCGGGCCAATCCCGGGCGGGGTCGCGGCAAAGTATGCTATTCGCAAATTGCGTGACCCCGCCAATATACGGAACCCATAGGGACAGCGTGGTGGTTTTAGTGGGTATGCTCCGAACGTCTTTAGGGGAAAGCCTCCACACATCTCCTCCGCCAGTCCCAACCCCGGTCGATCACACTCTGACCGAGTTGCCGTCGAGTTGTGATGGCTCATTTCACAAATATTCACTGACTCGATTTTTTCCAAATGACTACATTCAATTGCTAATCATACGTACATCATTATGCATAGATATACCATAAAATGTTAATTATCGCTCGCTTTACAATGTGCCCGGTAGATGGCAATAGGCTCGCCTCCTATTGCATTGGGACCGAAACATAACTGGCGAAGTGTGGCTGTGTAAATAGGCGTGAAGTTATGTCATGTTACACCGTGTACCGATGCTATATTCAGATCTCTATTTATTATTGCTACCCAGACAAATATTTTCGTAATGAGTAGGATGATGTTTTGTCTGGATGTAATTTATTTACAACTAGCTCCTGCTCACGGCTTTGTCCAGGTAACGACGGGTCAAATATGACTGTTATTCTGATGTATATGTTAGGTTTACTACAAAATTTCACCAAAATCCAGATAAATATAAAATGAGCAACAACCATTCACGCAAACTTTATTATACAGTATATTTGTTTCAATGATGCAGATACCCACGCAAGCCGAGGAGCCGCGGATAAAATCTAGTCTAGCTTAAAATAAATCCTGTGCCTAACCAGCCTGTCTCCGATTTGTTGGCTCAGTCCAACTATTGCAATTAACAAGCAAATATTTCCAGATCATTCTTCTTGTCAAATAAATCAATCAAAACAACTCGTAAAGGTCTCTATGGACGAGGGTCTGGCGTAAAGACGGCTTTAATTAAAGTGAACATTTAATTTGATGGCTCCCTTGTCTGTTTTGTAGTATGGTTTAGTAGAGTAAGGGAGAAACTAAGGCTATCTTCCCGGCCATTACTCCGTATTGGAAAGTCTCGCGGTTAGTGTCTGAGAGTTTTCCATAATTATATTATATTTTCATAGATTTACGCCTGTATCCCGAAGAGGTAGGCAGAGGTATAACATTACACCGACAATTAGCCATTTTATGAATTTTAGGTCACACATAATAAGGGACGAGCCTGTTGCCGCTACCGGGCACATTGCCAGCCTCAGTGCTGCTACTAAGAATTCGGCAAAAACTTTTGCCCGACCCCGTAATTGAACCCGTAACCTCCCAATTAGCATACGCATACGCTATGCGCTGTACCACAGAGGCAGTCAGTTCTCCATAATGTTTTTGAAATATGTGTATATATATACATATGAAGTCTGCCAACCCATACTTGGCCAACGTGGTGGACCATGTGGCCTAACCCCTCTCATAATGAAAACAGGCATGTGCCCAGCTTTTGAATAGCTTATATACAAGGTTAATGACCGTACTGTTGCAGTTATACCATCGTACTTACAAGGTGTCAAGTTCTAAACAAGCAGGCAGAACCATAGCGCAATTACTGAGACAATAATAATTAATTAATCTGCACTATTAACATAACAATGTGTTGCATGATTAATTACAGGCATTGAACGTGGACAAATCAATTATTCAATAAATCGGATGCAATCATAATGTTAATAAGTCAAACCTAAGGATTAATCTCTCAGTATTAATGTCAGCCAGATTACGGATGTAGCAAATTGATTAGGTAATTTTAGAATAAGGGAAATACTTTTTACATCTAGCCCTAATTGGCGAAATATATAAGTTGTATGTCAAAAGGAAAAGTCTGTTATTCACCACCGAATCGATTGAGGCCTAAAAATAAAAAAATAGGTTCTTCAAGTAGCTGTATGTTGTACGTTGGTGGTACTTGGTGCTCGGCCTAATTTATGCGAGCATACTGTCGACACAGGCATATACAAGGTGTAAAAAGACCCTTAACGAAAACTGAAATCCCATATTGTACCAATCACTACGAACATTGTTTACTTCGGCACCATACCTGGGAAATTACTGGTTCAGGAGATATTGAGGCTCAAAGTTAGTATGGAATTTTTCTAATTAGGTACAAAATCGATGCATTTACCCCGCCAATATGTTCTTTTGATGCCCTATGACCCCATGGATAAGTAGGTATTACGAGCATTGCACGCGCGCCCTTTTAATTTCGTTTCCCAGGTATTATTTTTGGCATGATGTCCACAACGAGTAGACTTCGGCTTGGTGATGGGTCGTGTGACACCCTGTATATGATAGTAATGTAGTTTGTAGTCGTCTACCTAATACGGATGACTGAACTGAATTTTCTCTACTAGGTTTAAATAAAGACACCCATTTAAATTGGAAATCATACGTAAGAAAAATCCGTTAAAAATTATCAAGTGCAGCTTATGCTCTCCAAGAAATAAGAAAGACCACTGATATGCAAACCGCTCTTACAACCTACTATACCTACGCCTTTGCATGGTCAAACTATGTTGTCACCTTATGGGGTAATAGCACAGAAGCTCCTGCACTTTTTACTATGCAGAAAAAACTAATACGCATACTGACAAACATAGAAAACCAAGATAGCTGCAAACCACAATTCCAAAAACTACACATTTTAACCCTACCTAGTATATATATTCTGGAAACCTGCAAATTTGTAAGAAAATCTTATGACTTTTACACAAAGAGAGAAGATTTAAAGATAAATTTTTCATTAAGACACTAACATAGATTAAATCTGCCGACGTCGCGACTAAAAATGCATTCATCAAGCCCTTACGTAATGTCTATTAAAATTTACAATATCAAAATTAAAACGTGAAGAAAAAGACATCTTTGTAAAAAAACTAAAACATTACTTACTACATAAATACTACTCGTATTATCATATAAATGAATATTTAAATGATGGACTGAATTATCATACATTAGAAACAAATATACATACATTAGAGTCCGTGTGGTGACGGATTAAGAATACGGATTGTCACCACCCCATATCGTCCCATGGGTGTCGTAAGAGCCGACAGAGGGAGCATATTATGCAGAGAACAGCACTGTAAGAGAAGGAAAACTTGATACAAACCCTATACCAATCCGTTTGGCCAGCGTGGTATAGTTGGCCAATTCCTCCTTTCAAAGGAGAGGCCTAGTCCAGCGGTGGACTGATAAAGGCTGATGATGATGATGAGAAACAAATACCAAGTTTATTAATATTAAAAAATATTACTCCTCTCTTCTACAATTGCCGTGCCCAACAGGGTCCATGATTGTTACTTATCTTATGTTTTTATACTAACTTTATATTCAAATTCAAATTCAAATTCAAATTCAAATTCAAAATCCTTTATTCATTTGGGTCACAATGTGACGCTTATGAACGTCAAAATAATAAATTTATAAAATAATTACTTATACTCAAATTTAAAACATTATTACTGTATGCTTCTACATTTACATTTACTGCCACGTTCGCAAAGCAATAGGTAGAACCATGAGAAAGAACGGGCAATAAAACTCACGGTCACTCTTTTTCATCGCCAGGTTTTGCATAATACACAATTTACATTTTGTAAGGTGCTGCAACTGTTACACCTTCTATATTACTTGTATATATTTACTGTACATCATAATACTCAAGCATAATACTTTTGGTTAGCCTTCTAAGAATAGACATGGTGAAACAGGAGCATCCACTTACATTATATATACCTAATAATGCAGGCAATCCGCGAAAGTGATCAGAACCATGATGGAAATGATGCAGTTAATTATTAAAATCTAATACCAGCCCGCAAGACCGTCATCGACCAGTCATCGCAAGTAGCACCCGTTCACGAGTATGACGCATGTGCCAGCCATCATCCCTCTCGCCATATTAGAGGGAAAGGGATGACCCGACACACGACGCCACCACAAGAAATGACATTTTAGTGAGCATGACGACAACGGTATACGAACCAGCAGTAAGAAACAATCTATTGGTATACTGACCATGACCGCCAATTACCTCCATTTTCCAGATCGTTATTATTAACATAAGTTAGTGGAACACGTGAAGGAATGCAAATGTAGAAAGAATTTTGTGAAGGTGACAAGTGAACAATGATATGATCAGAGATAAATAATGTTAAACTACATTCAACAAATCATAAAAATATCCAAATCCTGCAAAAATCATGTGTTCACGAGGCACCTCCACTTAACATGTAAATAAAATAATCGTGAGTTAAACAAGCCTAAGCCTATCCCCACGGTGTCTTATCATTTAAAAATTCCTTAATAGTGTAATAACCCCTTTGTAAAAGAAAGTTCCTAATTGTCCGTTTGTATTTGTGCGTGGGTAAATTCATTATTTCAAGAGGCAATTTGTTGAAAAATCGTATACCAATCCCCGCAAATGAGTTCTGAACTTTATGTAGACGGTAGTTAGTTCCCACCAGTTTATGCTTATTCCTTGTGTTCACGTTGTGCAAATCACTATTTTTGCGGTATAGAATTAAGTTTTTCTTAATGTACATTAAGTTAGCATATATATATTGCGATGCAACTGTCAATATGTCTATTTCTTTAAATTTATTACGTAAAGAATCTCTAGCACCTAACTTATAAATTGCACGTATGGCCCTTTTTTGAATGACAAAAATAGTCTGTATATCAGCAGCTGTACCCCATAACATTATTCCGTAAGACATTACGCTGTGAAAATAACTAAAGTAAACTAGTCTAGCAGTATCTATATCTGTGAATTCCCTAACTTTTCTAACTGCAAACGCTGCAGAACTAAGTTTTACTGCGAGACAGGATATTTGGGCGCCCCACTGAAGCTTACAATCTAAAGTTACACCTAAGAATACGGTTGATTCGACTAGTTGAATTGTTTCCTTATTTAAAATTATATTAGTAGGAACACTTTTGACATTAGGCAAAGAGAATTTAACACATTTGGTTTTGCTTGAGTTGAGTACCAAATTATTTGTCGAAAACCAATCTAATACTTGTGCAAGAGTGTTATTGACGGTATCAAAGTTACTTAATTTACGATCAACTTTAAAAATTAGTGACGTATCGTCGGCAAACAAAACAATATCACATAAATTTTGTACAAAGAACGGCAAATCATTAATATATATTAAAAAAAGAAATGGACCGAGAATAGAGCCCTGTGGAACGCCCATTCCTACTGGCAAACCTAGAGACCTACTCCCATTAACATCTACATACTGAATTCTATCACTAAGGTAGCTGGCAACAAGATTGAGTGCGGTATCTCTAATACCATAAAGTTTCAATTTAAGTAAAAGCGTATTATGTTCCACACAGTCAAAGGCCTTTGATAGGTCACAAAAAACACCAATGGCATCCTTCGAGTTTTCCCAAGCATTAAAAATATGCTTTAACAAAGTTACACCGGCATCAACGGTGGAGCGACCCTTAGTAAAGCCATACTGTTCACTGTGAAATAAATTATTTGCGTGAAAGTGGCTCTCTAGTTGATGCAAAATAATCTTTTCAAAAATTTTACTAATAGCAGGCAAGATAGAAATTGGCCGAAAATTACTAGGGTCGCTCTTTGATCCCTTTTTGAATAATGGTATTACTTTACTGTGTTTCATTAGATCAGGAAATACTCCTGTATCTACGCATCTGTTGAATATTGCAGCTAAATATGGAGCTAAGCTAGAAATAATTTGTCGCACAAGTTTAACAGAAATGCCCCATAAGTCAACAGATTTTTTATTATTAAGCGTCTTGAATACCTTCAGTATGTCATTGGTGTCAATATATTTAAAATTAAAAAGCACATCACACTCATTCACATTGCCCCTAACCAACATTTCTGCTTTGTTTGGACATGAATCTAGACAGCTGGTTGTGTTCACTGGTATGTTTATGAAGAAATTGTTAAATGTCTGAGCAACATCAGTTTTCCTAGTAATAATTTCACCATTCAATTTTAATTCATAATTGTTATCTACCAATTTAGCTCGACCAGTCTCATTGTTAATAATGCTCCAAGTAGTTTTAATTTTGTTCTTGGATTCTTTGATTTTATTGCTTAAATATAAGGATTTGGCTAAAGCACATGTCCTCTTAAAAACCTTGGAATAATTTCTAACATATTGAATAAATTCAGGATTAAAATTGTATTTCTTCATACCATATAGATCATACAGCCTAGCTCTACTTTTGTATATACCTACTGTTGCCCAATCACAAAAATTTACTTTAATGCTCCTTGCAAACGTCTTCAGTTTAAAATTTTTATTGTACTCATCATTAACAATTTTAAATAAGCATTTATATAATTCATCAGGATCATCAACGGTTAAGTCAATACTGGCGATCTTGGCAGCAACATCATTACTAAAGTGTTTTAGGCGAGCAGAGGTCATTGGCCTACATGTAATTTCTTGTACTTTAGGGGTTGTATTAGTTGGAATTACAACCTTTTGCCCGCAGTGATCCGATGTCAAGTCAGCTAAAACAGCCTTACTTAAATAAAGACAATTGCAAAAAACATTATCTAAGCATGTAGACGAATGTGAGGTTATTCTAGTTGGTTCAGAGAACAAAACATTTAAATTAAATGACCTAAATAAGCTAACTAACCTAGTACAAATTGGTGATTTTTCTAACAAATTGACATTAAAATCGCCGCATACGATTATAGACTTCCTACTAGAAATTATGTGTTTTAAGACATCCTCAATAATGCTTTCAAACTGAGTAAAGTCGCTTTGTGGTGGTCGATACACACACACTATAATATGTTGTTCAAGCTCAACACAAGAAATCTCAGCAGTGCGCTCGATAGAAAGTTTAGCTATATCCTTACGTTCTTTACATTTCAAACTATTACATACATATATTAGAGAGCCACCACGAATAGCCTTCTTTCTTACGAATGCACTTATAACTGAGTAATGTTGATTGTTAAATATTAATTGGTCACCTCGCAACCAATGTTCTGTAATACATAAGATATCAATCTTATGTTTATTTAAAAATAAATCTATTTCTAATTCTTTGCCAGATAGGCCTTGTATGTTTTGATGAACTAAGTTTAAAACACATGAATGCCTATCTGTTGTCTCATCTAATAGTTTAAACTAATAGATGTGTCAATACTACTATTGGTATAACTATTATCTACCAAATTCCTAAGTACTCTAGTAGTACTCCTGTCAGTATATAAATTAAATGCTAATAATTTAGCAAGTTGTCGCCTATGTACATAAGAAAGATACATAGTATCTTTTGTTAAAAAGAAATTACTAATAAAAATATTAGTGTCAAAAAATAAAATACTGTCACTATGACATGTCCTATTGTACAATAATAGATTTAATTTGCCTATCTGCCTGTTTTGGTCATCTGTGAGAGCATATGAATAAGGCAATGCACAAATAATAAAGCTACATCCTATTTTTGTGCTAACATCTATCATTAAGTCTGTTAATTCTATGAGACTGTTTTTGGAGACTAATGAGCTGTCACCATACAATATGATGACAGTAGTTTGTGCATTCAAGTCGGCATTCTTAATCTTATCAACTAGGGTACAAGACTGAGCTCCAGGTGAACAAAAGTTCTGTACTGGTTGCTCAGTGTAATGATCAATTAAGCTCCCTAAACCCACTCCCAGTTGGTCTGAAAAAATTATTACATTCTTACTGTCAGTCTTTACTGGATGCAGTTTGTTTTGTGTATTATACTGACATCCATGTGCATTCAATTCTATTGATTCAGCAGGTGTAGTCGCACAATTAGTTGTACAACTGGAACAGTAATTATTAGAGTTGGATAATGAGATAAGTTGTTTTAAATTTTCTCGACCAACTCTTGAAATTTCTTCATATTTTAAAATGTATTCATGAGTCTCATTCTGGTGTTCCATTATAGTTCTAGTGAGTTGAGCTTGTAGATTTGATATTTGTGCTTGCAACTCACTTGTGTGTTGTTCATATAACAACCTACCAGAAACTAGTTCTTCATTTGTTTCCTCAAGCTTTAATAAAAGAGACTCACACTCTTTATTTAATTTACAGTTATCTTGTGCATACTGACTCAATTTGGTAGACCACTTAGGACCAGATCTAAGTTTCTTAATTAATTTATTTAACTTAAACAATTTTCTAAATTTATTCTTACTAAGGCATTTTTTGAAACAGTTACATTTAAGAGCTTTTAGCACATTAATTTTGTCACCCAGGAGCTCAGAGAATAAGTTGTGAGTAGCAGTACTGTTAAAGGCCGCAATTGTGTCTTCTAGAGTTGAAATTCTGCCATAAGCCTCATTGAGACTTGCTTCTAACTCCATATTGAGGCTAAGTTGTCTGGAGTAAATTTCGTCGCAGCTGCTGAAACACCTAACTTCTTCTCGTAGTCTGTCCCGTTGATCCAAGACATCCATATGCTCTATATGCAGCTCCGTGAGTTGTGTCTTCAGCTCAGATATACGGTCATTTACAATTTTAATTTCTTCTTCACAGTCAACGCGTTCCCTTAATAGTTGACTGTTGTCATCCTTGTATTTCTTTAACTCGAGCAGAGTTATTCTTAATTTATTTTCCACCTCCTTGGCCGTTGCCTTCCGAGTCATCATATGGGTAGACATTGCCAAGGATTACAAATTACCTAAAAAATAAGAAAACAGCTGAGCAAAGTCAAAGAAGAGAAGAGATGTGATGGGGCTTGAGTATTATTGTATAGACAGAATAAATAAGAAAAGTTACAAAAGAAAAGGGGGGTATATGAATAAAAAATATATTAAGTTAATTAATTGTAGAAACTAAGAAATTGAGAGCAATTTAGGTAATTTGAATACTTTAGAGTAATTATCTAATACTTTTATAAGGTTTTTATTGAAATATCTCAGCTGATGAACTTAATCAACTTATTAATAAAATGTAAGTAGGTATACAAGTTACAGGTTTAAACCAATAATAGCTAATACAGAAAAGTACACAAATATATGAAGTACAGACAAGAATAAACAGTGTAGTAATTGTGAAGTGTATCTGTAGATTGTGTTTGTCTGGGGCTGTTGTTTGGTCCTCGATTTTGCTTCCACATGTAGTCAAGCAAAAGGAGACAGAACTGAGCCAGATGTGTGTTGGACGTTGCTCACACGGGGGTGAGCCGAGTAATTCGGTGTTGTGGAGTGTTGAATAAGTTTGAATAAGTATTATACTCCCCGGGTTTAAGTCGTAGTCGTAGCAGATGTAAATTCAAATCCGTCCGTTGACACCAAGTCTCCGTTCTGTTCGCTCGAACTTTGGCCGTGTAGTTATTATACTTTTACAAACACAATTTTAACAATAACTTCTTGTCTCTATTTTATCAATATATACTAACTTATATGTTAAATAATCAATTAAAATTATATTAAAACTTTTTTAATTACGGAGCTAAAATTATTGACGTCTGGCGGTTACAGTTGCCAGAGCAAAAAAAAAAAAAAAAGGAGAGTTATATACATTAAGGAGTGCAATAAAATTTAAATTGAAATTGTTATTATCTGGTGTAACGCCACTTATGACATTTTCTGTCGAATATGGGTCTAGAACATACTTATTACCAATTTTTCGGGCCAATATTTGGCTAGATACATACATATATTCTTACACGTATAACTGGGCAAGATTTTCTATCTAGAACTATGACATAAAGACATATTTATTTCTGCATTTTGCTTGTTTACAACACTTATACATGTTAAAACCCTATTCTAGATGATGCCGGCTTTTCCTAGCTAAATGAGTTCTTGAGAAGAAAGGCCGAAACAAACTCAATGATAAAGGAAACAACATATACCATAAAAATAATCTAGCAATTGACATATTATACAAAGCTCAACCAAGCCAAAACCGAACTGACTTGCAATTTTTCTCCAAATTCTGACCTAAACGGCATATCATGCTTATCACTAACGTCTAATATCTGGGATGAAGATAATCGCATTACTCTCGTGTTAATCGTGCCGATACGTGACAATGCCCATAGCAGATCGTGTCGGGACTGACAATCGATGAGGACCCACTTCACACCTCGCTTCGTTCACACACGATAAGAATTTCTTATTAACCTGTGGAGTTCCTGCGGGACCTGCGAATTTTCAATTTCAGTCAACCTTCGGATACCGAGTATAAATTTATATAAATACTGTTATAGATATAGGGGGCTTTGGAGATATATGGAATGTTACTATCCTTTACGGTTGCGGCAGTCAGACGACAGTCGCTCTGTGAAACAGATAATGAGACGCAGAAATGATAATATCAAAAAGATAATCTTTATTAGGAAACAAAAGGGAAAATATACAGAAAGCGTTCACTGATTTCCAATTTCCACTAATGCTTGCTCTTGACACGTGGGGTCAAAATAAATCCTTAAATCTAATTTCAATATTATGTTCTTGCTACCCATGTAGTAAAGGGTTAAAAAAGTTACCCAACAAATTAACCATGTGATAATATATGCATACACTAGATTCCGCCCGTTGCAACTCTGCCCGCATGAGTTTCGGCTATCGCGGTAAAGTTTCACTGTGTTTTATTCCAGTATGAAACCCGATCTGTAGTTTTTGCGATCCTTACAAAAATTCTTGTTTACAATATGTAATGCATAAAACAAAATAAATTATTAGAAAAGAGGACCAAAAAAACTGAAGAAAACAAAAGTCTTCCAAACCATTGTCAATAATAATGTTGAACAGAACCATCAAACAAAATTAGAAATTCAATCGGATTTCAACAAACGTTTTAGGAAGTTGTTTCGGTGCAAATGGGTCTGTAGTTCATTATTTTGCAATTTGTCTTTCATTTCAAAACCTTTAAATGTTGTTATTGTTTTTTGGATTGTTTTGAACTGTTAAATTTTATTACATATAAATCTATGGTACCTTCGCATTTTATTTGATCGAATCAAATTACAAGTTTAAGTTGTGTGTCAGGATGAAATTGACTGCAGAGATGGCTCAATGGCGTTTGCGGTCGTTTCGTCGTTTGTGCCCCCTAGCCGCTGTTCCGATCTCTATACGAGGCAAGATTTGTGCAGTGCACAAATTTTTATTCGGAAACAAAAAATTATGCACAAAAGTAAGTAATGTCTGTCTGTTGTCTGTTGGTATTTATTGTATCCGCCGATGGAATGTTTCCAGAATCCCCTCGCAGGTTGTCTTCAATTTCGAGAGAGGTCCTATAAAAAAGTAAAAACCCAAATGCATGTATTGCTATTATAGTCCGAGATCCCAGGGCTGCCAAACCTTACTTATTCTCTCAGAAACGAAATGTATAGAATAATGTAGTGTTAGTATGTGTCATGAGTGTACATATCCTTGTTAGCTTGGATCGTGGACCAATTTTTAGGTACGAGGTGCTAAATTTAGGTAAGAATAGTACTCAATTTTCTTAAATTCTCAGTGCTGATTTTT
Source organism: Euclidia mi (assembly GCA_944739405.2). Classification (NCBI taxonomy): domain Eukaryota; kingdom Metazoa; phylum Arthropoda; class Insecta; order Lepidoptera; family Erebidae; genus Euclidia; species Euclidia mi. The sequence goes on from OX123195.2 coordinate 30,529,258, forward strand.
ATGTTTGTTTTAGTCGCAGTCGCACTCATTTCGGCGGCGGTAATTTTTACCAGACGCTTTAAAGTTTCTAAAATACCTAACTACCGGTAGAGAAAACCCTAGTGGTGGTTCGCCCCCTATGGCGCATTAAGAAAATGTATGGAAATTGTTCCCGTGGACCTTTAGCACCTCATAACTTAAAATTGGCCCACGATCCAAGCTAACAAGTATGCGTACACTCATAGCAGATACTAACACTACATTATTTTACACATTTCGTTTCTGAGAAAATAAGTAAGGTGTGGCGGCCCTGAGATCTCGGACTATTAAGGCTAGTGTCCACTAGGCTCGCCGAGCCGAGCCGAATCGAAACGCAGAAAGTCGCCTCCTATATATTTCTATGAACCTGCGTTCATTAGCGACGAGCCGCGGCGCGCCGAATCGAACCTACCGCGCGCATCGCTCGGCAGGCGAATTTCTGCGGCGACGCGTTTCGACGCGACTCGGCGCGCCTTAGTGGACGCGGGTCAGCGGATGAGTGTAGACGGGACTACATGGCGTAAATACCTACATAAAAAGTTATCGAAATGAATGAAGAGCTGTTAATTTCGCTAGTTCAGAAATATACTGAACTTAATTATTATGACTGCCTCATTAGTCTCGGGGCATAAATGTGCGCGCGGGATTGGGAGGTCTCGGGTTCGATTCCCGGTTCGGGCAAAGTGTTATTGGGTTTTTCCGTTAGGAAATTCTCAGTAGAAGCACGGAGTCTGGTAATGTGGACGGCCGGTTGGCGTAGCGGGAGTGTAAGCGACTGCTACGGCGAAGGTCGCGGGTTCGATTCCCGCTCAAGTCAAACATTTGAGTGCATGAACATGGATGTTTGTCTTGGTCTGGGTGTTTCTATGTAAATCTAATATTTATGTATTTACAAAAAAGAAAGTATATATGTATGTTTATCCATAATCTAGTACCGTAGTGTGAATGTGGTAAAAAAAAATAAAAAAAATGTACCCGGTACGGAAATAGGCTCGCCCGGCATTACGTGGGACCTGAAAATTCATGGCGAAATGTGGGTGTAATATTACACCTCTGCCTACCCCCTCGGGGATACAGGCGTGCGTCTAAAAACAAATTATGATCATGAAGATACTCATTATCATGACGAGCAGCGTAGACAAAATATATGGGAAGAAAGAATAATGAACGAATTTGAAACAAGAACATAATCTTCGTCCGAGCTATCTATCATTGACAACACGAGCACAACCTACAACAGCCAATCGCCGACTGCTGGCTTCGATTCGATTCGTCTGTAATGAACGCACACGGATAAAATGCGACTCGGCGCGATTCGACGCGGTTCGGATGTAGTCGACGCCAGGCTTTATACTTCAAATGACTTGACATTCGACTATCGGTTGAAATCTCAGGTAAGACTTTAAACAGCATTGCGCGATTAAAAACCGTGAATTCATAAGTCATATTTTTACTCATTTATTTATTCAAGTCTTCAGAAAAAATCATATTTAGAAATATATATTCATCATCGTTTGAATGGTAGAACCCGATTTTTATTGCGGGTTAATCGATTGAATAAACTAAATCACATAAAATACAATTACATTAAAATTCACAACATAATTTCTTAGCAATCAGACAACACAAATAGAATATAAGCCTTAAAGATTTTGTATTGCGAACCGTAAAAAAGTATTAAAACTAAACAAACAAGATATATCGTAAAACGTACCATAAACCAAATATTTTACTAATAATAAATAGCAATTCTAGTTTATGGAATGTGTCATAAAATAGAGCCTGTCGTAAAGTCCGCTATTACCTTCAAATATGCTACCTAGAAAAAATTAGGACAAAGAATCACGTCGACTCTTCGGTATATTACAAAAAGGTTGTAGAAAGGTAGTACAATATGAAATGATATGAAATAGTTCTTTATTTCGTATAATCTTTGCAAGTACTTACGAAACGTCATTAAAAAAATCATTTTATACAATTATTTTTGGGTGTCGAATTAGAACAGCTCAGTTCGAAGCATTTTGGTCGTCTTTATATTTAGATATTTTATAATATGGTTTTGAACACAATTTTGCTTTAACAATAATTTTGAACTTATTTATAGAGGGGTTTCTTATATTGGATTATAAGGGAGCTTGTTATAAAAGCGTATACATTGCCCCATAAAACAGCTATTTATTTAGTGGAGACGAGTGCTATGCACAACGAGATTATTCCTGTGTCTTGTATTTACAGAATGTATATCACATTTTTTTACAAAATTTGACAATGTTTTTATGTACATATAACAGATTTTCATAAATATATTGTGATACAACAGTTAGAATGTTTATTTCTTTGAACGTTTTTCCGAGCTTATAAATTCCCCTTAGAGTTCTTTTCTGCAGAACTAATATTGTATTTAGGTCTGCAGCATTCCCACAGAGAAGAATCCCATACGATATTAAGCTATGAAATTAACTTAAATAAACCATTCTAGCTGTTTCTAAATCTGTGAGGCGTCTATTTGTCTTAACTGCATAAGCTGCAGAACTGAGTTTGCCCGATAGCCTTTCTATATGTGGACCCCATTGTAGTTTGGTGTCCAGCATAATACCTAAAAACATGGTTGTCTCGACGGGCTCAATTCTAGATTCATTAAGTTGTACATAGGTTGTCATATGTTTAACATAGGGCATTAAAAATTTTAAAGGTTTAGTTTTCTTATTATTAAGTAATAGATTATTTACATTAAACCAATTAACAACTTTTGAGAGTGCATTGTTTACTTCGTTAAAGTTACTCTGTCGTTGTTAAATATTAAAAATCCAAGAGGTGTCCGCGTACAATACAATCTCATGATTATTTTTTACGTAATAAGGTAAATCGTTAATATATATCAAGAATAGAAGTGGTCCGAGAATTGAACCCTGCGGGACACCCATTTTTACAGCAGAACCTGGAGATGTCTTACCATTAACACAATATGTCACTTACTTTCGCCGGTGGCTTCGGTAGTCGCATAGTATGTTGGATCGCGATAAATGAACCACACTAAACCTTGCTCATGAATAATTCTGTCTACTTGTAAAACGGCATAAATATCCTTTTAGTCGTTTTTAAGTTTATCACGAACGACATCTGTCTGTATATATGCGCTGACTGTCAGACCTACTTCCACGTTGCAACGGAGCGATGGATTAGTATAATTTTGTTGTGTGTATGTCGATAGGCACAAAATATACACCGTGTGGGTATCATATGGCAGAGTTTTCTCGAAAAGCATGTAATAAGCTCATGGTGAAGAAGCTTGTTATAAAATTTATTTTCGAAAATATAACGAACAATTTTTTTTCATATTTAGATTTTTGTTGGCTCTCGGTGCGTAAGCTCGATGCACTAAAACAGCTTAACTGTCGTACACGAAAATTATTCTAATATATTTAGCAATTCCATAGGAAGTTTATTTGTCATGGGCTAAGTACATACTTTTTGGGAAAATACTGACAAATAATACACAATATAGGTAGGAGATAACCGTCATCCGCGCGAGCGGAGCCACGGTCAAAGTTTATTGTAATATTGCTAAACCCTCTCTATTATTAAGACTTAACCTAAACAAACAGCGCAGTTTTAAACGACCTTCGTAAGTTATATTACACTTGTGGTAAACAAAACTATTCCTATCTTAATTTATTTGATCCTCATCCTTCAAACCGTTTTGAAAACAATCCAGTTTAAGTTATATGATTACAAAATATTTTTTTTGTTGACCTGTCTTAAAAGTAATGGATACCGTCCCGTGGCTTTGCCTGCGTGGACGTCGGCTATCGTAATATACAAAATCCTTGCGTTACTGACTGACTGACAGACACGCTACAGCCGAAACTATTGGGCGCAGGAAGCTGAAATTTGGCATGTATGTTCATTGGGGACCGTAGGGGTGCACTAAGAAGGGATTTCCCGAAATTCCCACGGGATCGGCTAAAACAGGTAAATTAAAAAAAAAATGCAGGCGTAGCTGCTGGCGTCCTCTAGTCGCAACGTAAGGATGATTATTCAGAGGCCTAATTCTCGTATTTTTATATAACATAACATAACATATCTTCACGCCTTTTATCCCCGAAGGGGTAGGCAGAGGTGTATTACACACCCACACTTCGCCAGATATGTTTAGGTCCCAATGTAATAGGAGGCGAGCCTATTGCCATCTACCGGGCACATTATTAAGCGAGCGATAATTAACATTTTTAATACACACATAACTTCGAAAAGTCAGAGGTGTGTGCCCGAGGTACCTGGGGATCGAACCCGAGACCATCGTCTCGGCAGTCCGTTACGTACACCACTGGGCTACCGCCGCTCTTCTATATGACATTGAAATTATATTTTGAATGTACTCAGAAGCGGTATTCTGTATTCTGATAACCTAATGGCATTATAGTATAATTTGAAATAAGCAGTTCGTCGTTGACACATATTTTGACACTTCTTTCAATTAGGAGCTCGTTACTATTTCATTCAAATATCAGATAATTAAAAGAATACGCTTTTTGTGACATAAGTATGACACTGACATTATATCAAAGCTGTATTTATTTATAGTCTAAGATTCCGCGACAAATTAGTGCACTCATCGAGTTTTTGCTTAAAACCAAATTTTTTAGTATATTTATGATTAGGAAAATACAAATCTACTAGGTTGCCTATTAAAATTTGGCCGCAAGTAGTAGTATTTTTAATTAAATGATTGTTAATTGATTTTTGGAAGGTACTTTCGTTCACTCATTTTATAAGTAAAATATTGTTTACATCACGGCAATATATATAAATATTCTGAAAAATTACGGTTGCCTTTGTTCACCTGGTCGCACCTCCTTGCAGCCAGGTGTAACTAGGTATGATTTCGATACATTTTGGCTGTACTACGGAAAAACAAAGCAACTAACATATTTTCAAAATCAGTTTTTTTACATATTTGGAACATTTTGCCTATAACGGACACTGCTACATCCACAGAATCATCGAAAAGGCTTTATTTTTCGAGATAAAACTTTGTAAAATAAAGTAACTGCAGGCACTTGTCCAACATATCTACGGTAAAACAAAGCAAACCACAATGTCTAAGCAAAAACAAAGTAATTGCACGTCGATTACATTGTTTTTACGCTGTGAAATGATTTAATTGGCTTTTCATTTGGTATAAATTCCTTTTTTAAGCCCCTTTATCTAGCTATAAGAAAATAAAACAACTTTACTTTGTTTTTGGATTGTTAAAAATGGTCAAAATGGCAAATTTGTTAACGTAAAAATAGCAAGTAAAATGAAAAATGTAAAACAAAGCAACTGAATAACAGTTGCTTTCTTTCTTTATTGTTAATCAATTCAAGCTATTACTATATCCCATTTACTTGGTTTTTACTATGCTGTCGTTCGTTTGTAAATTTCAAGTGTCTAAATTATTTGACATTACCTACTCGGTTTTATCACCTTTCAAATGTCAATTTTCCTACAATTAAACTTGTCAGTTACAACTTCGAGTCTTAAGTTTCCCGAGGCTTGTGATTCTTGTGTGTTATGTTTACAAAATGTTTAAAATGCAAAATAGCCACAGTTTACGTTCGAGAACTATGGTACAGTTAGCACAGATGTAAGTGCAAAATGTCCAATTATTTGTACTGTGTGTTTACATTTCGTAAATACCTATTTACGAAATATATCGTAGGCATTCATGAAGTATTACCTATTTTTCTGTTTTGATTTGGTTGTCTATAAGAAATACTAATCAATTTGTTAATAAACTGTCCGTGTAGTAACGGATAAAGAATACAAGTGTCACTACCCCATTTCACACAGTAGGCAAAATACCACCCAATGAGCGCACCAACGAATAAAAGGCCCCCAGTTCCCGGTAGTCCTACTGTCCGCAACTACGGTAGCGGTCGCGGTAACAGCGGGGCAGGGGGTGCTAAGAATCTCCGGGCTACGGCAAACGGCTACCATAAGAAACTGACCCTGGCTATGTACAATGGTCGCTCTCTACGGGTGGACCAACACATCACCGAACTCGACGTAAAACTAGGTCGTATAAACTGGCATACATTGGCTTTGTCTGAAGTCCGAAGACAGGGAGAGGACACCCTTGATTCAGGCAATCTGTTCTACTTTCGAGAAGGTGATCAGCCCTCTCAGGGCGGTGTCGGTTTCCTCGTTAACAAATCTCTCACTAACAGCGTTGTAGAAATCAGCAGTGTGTCGACACGGGTAGCGTACCTCATATTCAGGGTGACAGACAGGACGGTACTCTCTAAAGGTGGTACAGGTATATATATATATATATATATTTTTTTTATGTTAATATATGCGCCGACCTCGACATACTGCGATGACATAGTTAAAGCCATGTATGAAGATATTATTACTAAGGCTCATGGACATTTTGCACTTACATTTGTGCTCATCATACCACCAAGACACACTATAGCGTTGTTATGGGGGATTTTAATGCCAAAGTGGGAGTACAAGAACGTGGCGAAACGAAAATCGGACCCTATGGCGTGGGGCACCGAAATCACAAGGGGCAAATGCTGGTCAACTTTCTGGAGTCACAGGAGCTCTTCTTAATGAACTCCTTCTCTAAGAAGAAACCTCATAGAAAGTGGACATGGCGAAGCCCCGATACTGTGACAAGGAACGAGATAGACTTCATCATGTCTGATCGGAAGTATATATTAATTTGATGCGATTGAACAGAATCGAGGCACCAAAGTCTTCGCTCGCCAGCTTGGTAGAATTCATCTGTCGTAACTCAATACTGCGGATGGCAAAACCGTAACCTCCAAGTTCGAGGGAGCTCTGCAGCGGTGTTGCATCGATTGGCGCTACATCGAGATGTTGAGATGTTTGAACGACACGGCCACAACCGTCCAGCTTCAGGACAGTAAAACCAGCCCCATTGAGTTGCAAGGGGTGAGGCAAGGGGATGTAATATGCTCTTCACCAACGCACTCGAAGACGTCTTTAAGATGCTGGACTGGCCTGAACGGGACATAAATATTAATGGCGAGTACATATTCCACCTTCGGTTTGCCGAGGATATCGACATCGTGGCGGAGAGCCTGGAAGAGCTGAGTGAGACGCTGCACAGTCTAAATGGAGCCTCTCGATGGGTGGGTCTCGGCATGAACTTGCATAAAACCAAGATTATGTTCAACGAACACATTGTGCCGGGACCGATTTATGTCGACGGATCGATGCTCAAAGTTGTTCAAGAGTATGTCTACCTTGGTCAAGTAGTCCAGCTTGGTTGAAACAACTTCGAGAAAGAAATCGACCACAGTATCCAACTGGATCCTATTGAGACGTAGCTTGCCAAACGCTGCCCAACCCAAGTGGGCAAGTGGGCCATTGGCAAGCTACGTCGAGTTTTCTCTTCGCCCCTACCGCAATGCCTGAAGACCAAAGTTTTCAACCAATGCTGCTTACCTGTTATGACGTACGGTGCCTAGACGTGGACACTCACAGTGGGACTAGTCCACAAACTAAAAGTCACGCAGCGAGCTATGGAACGGGCTATGCTTGGCGTCTCTTTGAAGGATAAAATCCGAAACGAAGTTATCCGACAAAGAACCAAAATTACCGACATAGCTCACAGAATCAGTAAGCTCAAGTGGCAGTGGGCTGGCCATATCAGTAGAAGGACTGATGGCCGATGGAGCAAGCGTGTCCTAGAGTGGAGACCACGCATCGGCAATAGAATAGAATAGAATAGAGTAGAGTGGAGTGGAGTGGAGTGGAGTGGAGTGGAGTGGAGTGGAGTGGAGTGGAGTGGAGTGGAGTGGAGTGGAGTGGAGTGGAGTGGAGTGGAGTGGAGTGGAGTGGAGTGGAGTGGAGTGGAGTGGAGTGGAGTGGAGTGGAGTGGAGTGGAGTGGAGTGGAGTGGAGTGGAGTGGAGTGGAGTGGAGTGGAGTGGAGTGGAGTGGAGTGGAGTGGAGTGGAGTGGAGTGGAGTGGAGTGGAGTGGAGTGGAGTGGAGTGGAGTGGAGTGGAGTGGAGTGGAGTGGAGTGGAGTGGAGTGGAGTGGAGTGGAGTGGAGTGGAGTGGAGTGGAGTGGAGTGGAGTGGAGTGGAGTGGAGTGGAGTGGAGTGGAGTGGAGTGGAGTGGAGTGGAGTGGAGTGGAGTGGAGTGGAGTAGAGTGGAGTAGAGTAGAGTAGAGTAGAGTAGAGTAGAGTAGAGTAGAGTAGAGTAGAGTAGAGTAGAATAGAATAGAATAGAATAGAATAGAATAGAATAGAATAGAATAGAATAGAATAGAATAGAATAGAATAGAATAGAATAGAATAGAATAGAATAGAATAGAATAGAATAGAATAGAATAGAATAGAATAGAATAGAATAGAATAGAATAGAATAGAATAGAATAGAATAGAATAGAATAGAATAGAATAGAATAGAATAGAATAGAATAGAATAGAATAGAATAGAATAGAATAGAATAGCATAGAATAGAATAGAATAGAATAGTTTATTTGCCAAAAATGTAGGTGATACATAGAAGGTCTTAAATATAGATAAATGAATCCTTGTACCTTTTGCAATTTAGGCATGCAAATATTCAAGTTACAGTACAATAATAAAATAGAGAAATCAGCATTATATTAGTAGTTTCTCAGAAGCAGCGGTTACTTAAATCTAATTAGTGAAACTATCAACTTCCTCAACAATGTAGTTTTATATGCCCCAGTCTAAACGTAGTCCAACCTCTCTGGCCCCAGTTGACAATAAGTTTTGATATTGAGTTCTCATGCTGGTAGTCCTTTTTCAAACATCATGTAACAATGGAAACAAGTGTTTATTCTTTTTTTACAAATAATTATATTTCTAATATATATAAACAAGGCAGAGTTAATAGCTTGTGAGTTATGAGTTATCATAATTAGAGTAACTATAAACGGTTGTACTCACATATTATTTTTGGTCGGAGTAGCCCTACTAGTTTCGGACCATACGGAGGTCCTTAATCATGAGCAGCGCGACCGTCCGCGTCGGCGTCGGGCGCTCCACTAGTATGCTGATCTGCATTTGCAAAATAGTAGAAGACAAAATTTGAAATTCTTTAAGTCATAAAACGCACAATCATTCTTGTCTACAATTTCTGCATGACATCGCTTATAATTGATGAATTATCATTGATTCAAGGCGAGAAAAAGTGATTCTGGGATATTAAAAAGAATAAACATATTAAGTATATTAACGAAAAGTCCAAGTAAACATTTCTGTGGTTACACACTGAAATGTTGCGTTTAAATGACTTGGCACTTAATTTCATAAAATACTGGCATTTGTCTGAACAGGCCTTATCTATACAGAGATGATGGAACTGCCTCTAAGTATTTTATAGTGATTTCTCGAACATGTTAAAATACTTTGTATTTTCATACAGAAAGAATCTTCAATAAAATGTGACGGTATCAAGATACCGATCAACCATAATTCAAATCGAAATCCTAGCAATTTGCGATCAAACCAAAACGAAAGCGTCTTCTCAAACCTTTGATATAACTTAAAAGTTGCAGTAAAACGTATAAGAAAAAACCCTTTTTTATTTGAACAGCTGTGTCTGGAAATCGGGATCGTCCATTATCATAGATTAAGGGTGTCTAGAATTACCGTAGCCAGGCAGGAAGGTGTATCAGAAGTGCGCAGTGGAAGATGTAATACATCTACCTGACCACGATAGACAATGATCCAGACACAATGCACTACGTTGCACAGTGATGAATTGAAATCAATCAATATCAATATTATGTTTCACTTACCCGCTATCCTTGCTGATATCAGGCTTGAGCTAAATTAGACACATTCATACAAGTATATTGGCCAAAATAAATGAATGAAGTATCTTATACTTAGCTATTAAGCTTCAAACGCGACGTTTTCAGGACACGTTGGCACGTGGTCGTAGAAGTCGATACCAGATTCACAATTTTCACAAATGTCAATCAATAGTTTACAATCAATTTACCGTTGCCAGCACTAGATCAGGCGGCGTTCAAAACGGTTTACTCAATTTAATTCAATTCGCGTTAATTCAAAAGGCGATATTTTACGTACGAGACGACACCCGGCGAGATAATTTTTTTCAAGCGGAAGACGGAAGTGACAGTTCAGTGTGACCATTGTCAGAAATTTTCAATAGACTAAACAAAATGTTACTCAATCGATCTAATCGATTTGACTTATAATAAAAACTAATTCTATTTCAAACATCCACTCGCCCCGGACCGGCCTACCGGTCCGCTAATCGGTTGGTAGACGTGACAATGTTGCAACCGCTCTCCTCAGAATCGAACCGTCCACCAAGACCTCAGCAAATCGGGGAACTCCATCAGCCCCAGTTACCAAATGAAGGATGCGCCCCCTGCGCCATCTGAGTGGCGGAAGGTTAGCCTCTTTGATCAAAACGAGGTCTCCAATCTTGGGTGGATCGGTCTTGTCGGTCCACTTAACGCGTTGCTGGAGTATGTGCAAATATTCCAAATTCCAGCGTTTCCAAAAGCTCTGAGTAATCTGGCGTACCAATTCAAAACGCGAGAGACGACCAGGTCTCGTATCAATATAGGGGTACTCAGGCAAGGCGACAAGTGGGCGACCAATCAAAAAATGGCCCGGCGTAAGGGCCTCCAAATCATTCGGATCTGAGGAGATCGGGCACAATGGCCGAGAGTTCAAAACGGCCTCAATCTTACAAAACACAGTTGCGAGTTCCTCAAATGTAAGGACAGATTCACCGATTGTCCTGCGCAAGTGTGTTTTGGCCGATTTTACAGCGGCCTCAAATATACCACCCCAGTGTGGACAATTTGGTGGGGAAAACAACCAATTTATCTCACGTCGGGCAAGCCTATCACCTATATCAGCTTTGTTGGTTTCAAGGAAATTAACAACATCATTCAAATAATTATAGGTGCCCTTGAAGTTAGTGCCGCAGTCAGAACGGATCAAGGAAGGCAGCCCTCTGCGGGATACAAATCTGTCAAATGTGGCTACAAACGCCTCGGTCGTAAGCGAGGAGACCAGTTCCAAATGAACGGCCTTTGTGGAAAGACAAACAAAAACACACAAGTAGGCCTTAACAGTCTTGCTGTTTCGAAGTGTCGACGTTTTCACCAAGAAGGGACCAGCGAAGTCCGTGCCAACACCGTCAAACGTCCTGCTCTCAGTTACGCGATCTACCGGTAAGTCTCCCATCAAGGGCTGCATGGTAGAAGCCTTGAGCTTATAGCAAGGGATGCAGCGAACGACTACACTCCGAATAATTCTTCGGGCAGACAAGATCCAAAATTCGCGTTGCAAAATAGCCAACAAAGCATTACAACCAGCATGCGAGTTCTTAAGGTGACGGTCAGTTACCAACAAGCGTACCAAATGACCGTCCTTAGGTAACAAAAGGGGGTGACGAGCCCCGTAAGGGGGGTTGGCGTTCTTGAGACGCCCTCCAACGCGCAAGAGACCCGTATCGTCCAAAAAGGGGTTCAATTTAGAGACAGCTCCCGACAATTTCGATCTCCCTGATTTAAGGATAGCAATCTCCTTTTCAAAATGCGCCAATTGCACAGAACGAACCCAAAAGGTGAGGGACTCCTGTCGTTCCTGTGGTGAGAGAAACGGTGTCAGTCGTTTCTGTTGTGGGTGCCTAAAATTAAAAACAAAACGCTTTATCCAAGCAGTGACACCTAACAAATTGTCGAGGGAGCTGTAACGATTCAACAAAAAATCGGGGTCGAAGGCGCATTCTACCTTCTCAAGAGCGAGTGTTCGTAGACCCGGCAAATTAGAAGTATTCAAAACTGGCGTTCGAGGCCAATCAATTTCTGGTCGACTCAACCATTCCGGACCCCACCACAGCGAATGACCTATCAAACTAGGCGTCAAGCATCCGCGCGAGGCACAATCAGCGGGGTTGAGCTCACCTGGCACGTGTCTCCAAACAAGTTTGACTTCGGATTTCTGGATTTGGGAAACGCGATTAGCGACAAATACCTCCAAGGTGTGGACAGAAGCCTTCAACCAACAAAGAACAATTTGGCTGTCTGTCCAGGCGTAGGTCCCATTAATACAAATGCTTTTACCCAAAGTGTTAGACACGTGGTTCAATAAGCGTACAAGTAGAGCTGCTCCCGAGAGCTCCAATTTTGGGATGGTCAGAGATGTCCGAAGGGGTGCTACCTTGCTCTTCGCCATGATCAGGGAAACTCTCACCTGACCTGAGGCACTGACTGTGCGCAAGTACACCACGGCCGCGTGACCACGTTCCGAGGTATCACAAAACCCGTGAAGGGTGGCCTTGTACTTCCCGGGAGGAAGGATGGGACGAGGCAAGGAGATCTCGTTGACGGCAGGAAGTGAGGATACAAAAGAGGTCCATTCCTCAACAAGAGTACCGTGTAGAGGTTCGTCCCAGGTCAATCCCGCTGTCCAAAGCTTCTGCAAGAAGCATTTTGCACAAAATATGATAGGACAAATCCAACCGTTCGGATCAAAGGTTCTGGCGACAGTAGACAACACGAGACGTTTAGTCCAAGAACAAGACAATTTCAAGTCTACGTTATACGTAAAGATGTCTTGGACTGGTCTGTACTGAACGCCGAGAACAGCCATCATGGCAGGGTTGTCAACAATCTCAAACAAATGTGGATCTTGCTGATGATCCTCTGGCAAGCCTTCCAAAAGCGCTGGTGAGTTGGAAATCCATTTGCGCAACTCATAACCAGCGGAGGCCAAAATACCTATCAATTCATCCCGCAGGAGCATCGCCTCGTCCGCTGTGGAGGCGCCCGAGCTAATGTCATCGACGTAAATATCGTCCTTCAAGATGGCGGAGGCTCGTGGGAAACTTAAGCCTTCGCGGTCTGCGAGCTCCCAAAGAGAACGTATTGCCAAATAGGGGCTTGACCTTAGCCCGTACGTATTGGTATTGAGCTCGTAGACGACCATGGGATCGCGAGGAGACTCTCTCCAAAGGATCAGCTGGAAGCGACGGTCATCAGGGTGGATAATAGTCTGCCTGAACATCATTTTTATGTCGGCCACAAAGACAACCTGATGTCGTCGGAAGCTGGTGATGACGTCACAAAGGTCCTTGACCAACTTGGGACCAGAATGCAAGCACTGGTTCAAGGATACGCCTGTTGAAGTCTGCGCAGAACCATCAAATACTGTGCGCAGCTTCCCAGTCAATGGCTTCAATACCGCATGATGCGGGAGAAAGTAGTGCTCCACCGAACGCCAATCCAAATTTGACACAGACATGTGTCCCAACTGTTCATATTCCCTCATGAACTCAATGTACTTCTGTCTGAGCTCCGGATCACGACCCATGCGGCGCTCCATGGCCAACAACCTCTTTTCAGCAAAAGGTCGTGACTCACCAAGCGGAGGCCGAACAGACAGAAAAGGTAGCCTCGTAATAATCCGACCAGAACGGAGTCGACCAGTGTTGTTCTGGAAGAACAGCTCGCACTCCTCATGTTCTGGATTCAAACGGGCAGCTTGAGGGGGCTCCTCTATCTCCCAAAACCTCTGAACCGCATCAGAGAGAGCGGAGCCTACAGCTAACAAATTGTCAAGTTCAGGTGGAGGGGGGTCCCTAGGTACAGGTCCCATCAAAGCAAATCCAAATATGGTCGGGATGGCAGTCAAACCATTTGGCACCAAGACCCTTTTCCCACCAATCAAAATTCCACCGAGGACATCAGAGCCAATCAACAAGTCGATTTGTCCCGGTGTGTCAAATTTGGGGTCTGCCAGTTCCAATCCCGATGTCAAATTCACCACAGCAGCAGGTAGCTGCTTCTGTGGATGCATACCCAAAATATTCTTCAGCACAATAGCCGAGGTTTTAATCCTCGGGTGTGAAGATTCAACAGGGCCAAACAAAACCTTAACTTGCCCTTCAACATTAGAGGCTACGTCACCTATGCCCCGTATACAATTTGGAAAAGAGCCCATATTTAATTTAACCTGCCCTACCAAATAAGTGGAAACAATGCAACCTTGTGAACCTGTGTCCAATATAGCACGGACAACAACAGAGGTCCCCGTGGGTCCCCAGACCCGAACAGCAACCGTTGGTAGGATAACGCACAGTGTTTTATGAAGACCATTTTTCGGACACCGTCTTTTTATTAAAGAAGCTAATAGATATATTCAATAAAAAGAAATATTTCGTATCCCCATTAAGCTAGCATCTCTAGTTTTTTAGAAAAACTTTTTTGAAAATCTTCATATTTTAAAGCGGATATTTAGAAAAAAAGATATTCCTCTCAAACTAAGCATGATACGCAATAATAATGTTACAAGCACCGATAGCGTCTCTTTCACTGCACATTTTACAGTTAAAATGAACCTCATAACTTGACTAGATTCAAATTTAAGCGAGATTTTGGATTTTTAGATTTTCTTACTTTTCCCGAAGATTCTACCAAATGTGGAAAAGTTATATATACAAAAATGATGCTCTTTACTTTCCTCATATACTCAATAAATTTCAGACCCCAAATCCATGGAATCTAGAAGTTATTCCAAATTAGGTGTTTTTGCTAGGGTTTTCACATTTGTATTCTGGATTTTAATGATAAAATTTTTATTCGATATTGATTTTATAACTAAAATATATGTTGTAAAGAAATCAATATCGAATAAAAATTTAATCATTAAAATCCAGAATATAAATATGAAAAAACTAGCAAAAACAGTTATATGGAATAACTTCTAGATTCCATGGATTTGGGGTCTGAAATTTATTGAGTAGATGAGGAAAGTAAAGAGCATCCTTTCTGTATATATAACTTTTCCACATTTGGTAGAATCTTCGGGAAAAGTAAGAAAATCTAAAAATCCAAAATCTTGCTTAAATTTGAATCTAGTCAAGTTATGAGGTTCATTTTAACTGTAAAATGTGCAGTGAAAGAGACGCTATCGGTGCTTGTAACATTATTATTGCGTATCATGCTTAGTTTGAGAGGAATATCTTTTTTTCTAAATATCCGCTTTAAAATATGAAGATTTTCAAAAAAGTTTTTCTAATAAACTAGAGATGCTAGCTTAATGGGGATACGAAATATTTCTTTTTATTGAATATATCTATTAGCTTCTTTAATAAAAAGACGGTGTCCGAAAAATGGTCTTCATAAAACACTGTGTAACGGTCTCAATGGGGGAGGTTGGCGTTATAGGGCAGGGATCAATGACCTATTGTTGCCTGGGCGGCGACCGTTGGCCAGGACCAGGCAAATCAAAATGAGGGTGCGGCTTGAAGTCCTCAAAAGCGCGATGACTCGATCCGCGCGCCATCTGTGGGGGGTCATAATGACGCACCCGCCCAAAACGAGGTGGGCGCGAGTCAAGGCGGGGACGCTCCGCCAAAGGAGGGGAATACCTGGGGCAGCAGTCATGGTGCTGGTGACGTTGCGCGGTCGCACATTCAGGTGCGCGAGAGAGAAGAGGCGTGCGCACGCTACGGTTCTCCAAGCGGGGTGAGCGGCGATCAATTAAGCGAGGCGACTCTCGGCTGCGTGCCGGTGAGCTTCGGCTACCACCTTCAAAACACCCGCCCGTGCGCGGCGTCGGCTGGTTGGACAAGCGGCCAACGTCTCTGGCATTCATGCAGAGAATATCCAAATGCTGTCCTCCACAGTGAGGACAGGGGCGAGAGTTTGGGCAGTCTCGCTGGTAGTGGGACCCCAAGCAAGAGAAGCAAAGGCGGCGGGCATTCGCGATGCGCCTACGAGAGGCGACATGTAGGTCCAAGAATGCCCTACAACTGGCCGTTCTGTGCCCCGTGACCTTGCAGTAGGAGCACTCCGCTGGGCTCTGCGTGACCGCAAAGCGAGGAGGGCGCCGGTCAACATTGGCTCGGGTGTGACCGCGAGCCTGCTCCTTGACCTTGGGCGGCTGCGAATAAGCCGGCGTGTCACCACCGGAGTTGTCCAAGACCCGGCACTCATCCTCCAGGAACTTCTCCAGGTCAGCAAAGGGGGGCAGATGGGTCGCGCTATCCCCACCAAAGCGCTGTTCAAAACGCGACCTTAGGTCGGCAGGCAGCTTTTTCAGCACAATGTGCACCAATAGATAGGACCATTGGTCTACGGGTAGGTCAAGGCACTTAAGTGCGTTGATGGCCACCAAGAGCGGGTTCAACAGTTGGGTGCGCAACCCAGAGACCCGGGTGAGCGTCGGCAAACCCAAAATCTGCTCGATGTGCGTGTCGGCGAGGCCACGCTTATTATGGTACCTACGGGTAATTAGGTCCCGAGCCGTCTGGTACGCCTCGTCAGACACGGGCAGATGCTGGATGAGGCCCTTAGCCTCCCCATCCAGAACCGACATTAGATAGGCCAACTTTTGTGCCGGCCGAAGGTCAGCCCTATCATTGACTAGGCTGTCGAACAAATTAACGAAGCCCAGGTAGCTTCCTAGGCAGCCATCAAAATGGGGGAGGTCCAAAGTAGGGAGCCTACTCACCAGCCCCGGTGCTGACCTAGGAAGCTCCTGCTTCAGGCCGGGTTGCCCTTCCCTATCGGCAACTAGTTGTCTCGCAGTATTGGAGACAGAATCATACAGGTCTAAGACCTGGGCATAGTCTTCGCTGACCTTATTTCGCTGGTCAGCGGTGAAATCATTGATTGACACTTCAAGACAGCAAGTGCTGAAAGTGCGGAATTGCTGTTCCACACTTGCCAGGCGATCGTCAATCCGCTCGTACCTTTGAAGTAAGGCCTGCTGGCGATCAGGCCGGTTCACTAAAGCACTGGCTGAGGCAAACCAGCGCAAATCTGATGCAATAGTGCAGCAGCCGCACGCAAGTCCTTGATAGCTGACATAATCAAAATTCAAAAGAGCCCGGACAAGCGCTAAATAAAATTAACAATCAAAACTTAATTTTTCTTAATTCTTTGAAACCAACAAAGTATTAGCCTGTTTACTGCAAGTGCAGGCAAGTGACAGGTATTTACTGCCCAACAAAATTAATAGTTTCAATATATATTGACACAAAACAAAGTCAAAGTTATCAAAGTTATAACTTATAACAAATTAAAAGTTGAAACTTCAAATTAATTAATTAATTATTTGCAACAGACAGACTGGCTGTGTTATTTGAGATATACAATAGTAATTAAGCACAGAATATGTGTTACCTAGCAATATTATCTATATTATAACAAAACAAAGTTTATTAATGTGACCCGCCCAAGTGGCAAGGTCAAGTTTGATTATTACAATGTTTATGAATATATGCAATGAACTAAATTTACTAAATTTATTGATACATACAGCTGTTATGTATCCAAACAAACTGACTTATTAATGCAACAACAAATTTAAGTTAGATTTTTCAACAATACAAATCAACAATTACTGATTGAGGTTATGTGACAATGTGTTTCAAATTATCTAGGTCAACTTATACAATTAAATATTATGTATTTTAGACAATAACTGACCTGACAAACACTACAATACTGTCTACAAGATGATAAGATACAAGCTCATACCAATCTGAGTTTATACTCAGTAATGCAACAGCGGCTAAATTTCAACTACAGCTCTGCACCAAAAATATGTCTAGAATTACCGTAGCCAGGCAGGAAGGTGTATCAGAAGTGCGCAGTGGAAGATGTAATACATCTACCTGACCACGATAGACAATGATCTAGACACAATGCACTGCGTTGCACAGTGATGAATTGAAATCAATCAATATCAATATTGTTTCACTTACCCGCTATCCTTGCTGATGTCAGGCTTGAGCTAAATTAGACACATTCATACAAGTATATTGGCCAAAATAAATGAATGAAGTATCTTATACTTAGCTATTAAGCTTCAAACGCGACGTTTTCAGGACACGTTGGCACGTGGTCGTGGAAGTCGATACCAGATTCACAATTTTCACAAATGTCAATCAATAGTTCACAATCAATTTACCGTTGCCAGCACTAGATCAGGCGGCGTTCAAAACGGTTTACTCAATTTAATTCAATTCGCGTTAATTCAAAAGGCGATATTTTACGTACGAGACGACACCCGGCGAGATATTTTTTTTCAAGCGGAAGACGGAAGTGACAGTTCAGTGTGACCATTGTCAGAAATTTTCAATAGACTAAACAAAATGTTACTCAATCGATCTAATCGATTTGACTTATAATAAAAACTAATTCTATTTCAAACAAAGGGCCAACCTACAGAATCTCTGAATCTCTTTTGAATGGTATACAAGTTAAGCGGTAATTTATTAGCCTGTAAGACGGAGGCGAATAATATTCTGTCGTTGAAAGGTTTTGAAGAAGTTCCTTTAGTGTTTTGTGCTCTTGTGGTTCCTTTCAAACTTCAGTAAATTCGGTTTTGACTGGTATTGGAAGGGTGCAATGTTGAGCGAAGCGTGCAACGGATACGATTACGGGCTTACTGTATCTCAGTGGAGGTCAAGTTAGTTGACAAGGGTAAGAGCAGTTAATTGTGACTTTACATTCCATTTGTATCTTGCCAGAAAGGGTTTACACAGGGTCTATTTACACAGGGTGTAAAAAGACCCTTAACGAAAACTGAAACCCGATATTGTACTAATTATTACAATAAGTTTTTACGTCGGCACCATACCTGGGAAATAACTGGTTCAGAAGATATAAGCGCGTATGCTGAAACGACCGTATAATCGCAGAAAAATACGCTAATCTGTAACCGCCCTTAGATCGACCGCTGCGCACGGTGTAGCCGGCGTAGGTACGATGCATTTCTCGCGCCAATTTTTTCTGCAAGCACGCTATACATTGACGCTAATAAAATGTGTCTATATTTTTAAGCTTAAAAAAAGTATTTTCATTCCCAGGTATTATTTTCGCGTAGTATGACTTGGCATGATGTGCAAAATGAGTAGACTTCGGCTTGGTAATGGGTCTTGTTACACCCTGTATATTGCTAAACCAACTGGTAATAAATATAATGTTCCTGCCCAGTAGAACAAAGGCAAGCAATTTTACCCGTATTTTGCTAAAGAGGTGTCAGAAGTATTTGTCATATATCTATATATATATTTTATGTAGTTCGGATATTTTTTCTGAGGTTCTATATCAATAATAGAACACATTTCCATAAATAACGTATTACTTTTTTATCCCACCAAATCCGAGTAAAAATATCCGAGAAACAAGAAAACCATAGACACAACGTTATTCATTGCAATAATACTATCAAACACGCGCGCGATGTGACAGGGGTAGGGGCGCGGGAGGCAGGACGCGGGGTGCGTGTCGTGGTGCCGTGGCGGTCGCCTCGGGCGCATCGAGAAAGTGGCACGTGTCGCACTTTCGCGCAAGCGCCGACGCACGCACCGGTCGTAAATCGTTAGAATGACGTCCCAACGATTTTCAAATCGCGAGTGCTTTGAAATGGTACTAATTTATTTACTCAGTGGTGAAAGCCTTCGTGAGCTAGAACAATGTACGAACAAGAAAGTGTACCTCGTATGCAAGCTCAAGGGGTTAGCAACCCAGTAGTTCCAAGTGAACGGATTATTTTAGCAGCCAACCAAAGGCTTTTGGATCATGGCCAGTTCACAACCCCTAGCCATGCACTAGGGTAGGGCAGACCTCGCCTGGCTACTGACGTCGAAGACTTGATCTTCGAATTCTTTGAAAGGGATCCACGAGCCAGCACATACGATGCAGCACGTCGCTTGGGTGTGAGCCAGCCCGCAGTGTTGAGACTGCTAAACGCAGCCGGTCTCCATCCGTATGATTACCAGCCGGTACAATATCTTCAGGAAGTAGACCAAGTACCTACCACGACAAGTCTTGTGTGAATGGCTTATTAATCATGCCGAAGCGAACATCCTATGGACTGATGAAGCACGGTAGGTACGTGAATAACGATAATTTTGAAGCTAGAACACAGTATCAGATCGGTGAAGGTAGCATAGATAGGTAGCGCGCCCGCGCGATTGTGTT
Source organism: Euclidia mi (assembly GCA_944739405.2). Lineage (NCBI taxonomy): Eukaryota > Metazoa > Arthropoda > Insecta > Lepidoptera > Erebidae > Euclidia > Euclidia mi. The sequence goes on from OX123195.2 coordinate 30,549,259, forward strand.
GCGTGCGTTGACCTCACAGCTGATAAGCCATCGGGTGAACATGAACATCTGTTTCAAGTAGATATTCTTTAATAAGCGATAACTTTGTTATTTTTTGGTAAAACAAAAACATAAAAAATACGTGTTTAATAATTTTCGTAAATGTATAACATACTAAAATATCCGAACTATATAAAAAATTAACCTGTATATATTATACGCAACCACGACCCTTGAAAGTAGGTTGAAACGTCGCTTTTTATAGATACTGTATGAAAAGGCTATTTTCGACTAAGTATGTTGTAGTGTTAATAATTATATTATAAGGCGTTTGATGGCATTCCTGCGTTTGATGGCATTCCTAATAACACATTTTTTCTATCTTGACTTAAATTTCAGCCAAATAAAGCATGTTTTTGCTCAAAAGAATATCTTACAGCCACTAGTTATTTTGTAAAGTCAGATTGTAACAAATTTCAATAATATCATTAAAATAATATATTCACTTAACAACAGATGTGTCAAATTAAAAATAAAAAATCTTTTGATAGTAAATATGTGCAAGTAAACTTAGAATCTGAAGAAAATTTAATAAATAGAATTAATGGAGACTGTATAAATGAAGTAAGTAACAAACAGGATGAATCGGAATGTACAAAAACCGAAAACACAAACTCGAATAATTTATTTCGTTTATAGATTTATTACTATTCTCCATCAAAACATTAATGGATTACTTAATAAAGCTGATATGTTATCCGTTTGCATTAACGAGTTAGCTGCACAGAACAATCCTCTTGATTTATTATGCATCACTGAACACAACATGATGGACGGTGATGAAGTATATCTCACAATTCCAAATTATAAACTTGCGTCTTATTATATGAGAGACAGCAGACACGGAGGCTCCTGTATATTAATTAAAAATGACATCAAATATATAATTCTTCATAACATCACAAAATTGTCAATCATCAACACACTAGAATGTTCTGCTATCGAGCTATTGGAACATCAAATAATAGTTTTATGCATATATAGGCCGCCAAACAACACCGCGGGCTCTATAAACAGCTTTTTCACAACTTTTAATAAAATATTAAAAAACTTATGCTCTAACGGGAAAAAGATCGTAATATGCGGTGATTTCAACATAGATACTTTGAAGAGTACAAAACTTTCCACTGAATTTGTAGAACTGTTAAGTAGGTACGATTTGAAACTAAAATTCAAGCAAGTAACACGATTAGCTAGTAAAACGTGCATAGACAATATAGCCCATAACATAGGAACTTGTAAAGGCACCATCCAGGAATTAGCGCTATCAGACCACAACGCACAAATAATAAAGCTTCCGGTTAAAAAGACCTGCACTATAAAATATTGGTATATATTAAAACGGAATTACTCTCCAGAAAATAGAACATTATTTATAAAATATTTAAAACAACTAACAAATAACGACATTTATAATTGCACGGATGCGAACACGGCTTATAACACATTCGATGAGAATTTCATTATGTTGTACGATCTTTGTTTTCCTTTACAGAAAGTCAGGATATATAACAGATCTAGGCCGAAGTGGATCTCACGTGGCTTAAAAATATGCAGTAAACGTAAATGCCAACTACTGTGGCAATACAGGAATAATCCCAATCAAGCCAACAAAACTGCTTTCAAAACATACGCAAAGAGATATAAAACTATAATCAGATTGACAAAAAAATCTCAAAACGACTACTTTATAAAATCTGCCACAAACAAGAATAAAGCTACTTGGAAAGTAATAAATGAGATCAAATCTAAATCAAAATATCCAAATGAAGGTGTAAATATATTAATTAAAAATGGCGAAATCATAAATAATCCCCAAGACATTGCCAATTCATTTAATAACTTTTTTCTTGACATTAATGATAATAATACTAATATGCCCGAAAAATCTTCTAATAATCTGACATATAATTCTAATTCTATTTTTATGACACCGACTATCCCCGATGACATTAATAAAATAATAATTTCTCTAAAAAATAAAACCAGTACCGGCTATGATAGCATTATGACAAAAATTGTTAAAGATGTAGCTCATATTATATCAGAACCATTAAGCTTCATTATAAATTTATGTATAGAGCAAGGTATTTTCCCAGACAAACTAAAAATATCTGTTATAAAGCCAGTATTTAAAAAAGGAGAAAAAACTAACATAAGCAACTACAGGCCAATAGCATTGATACCTATTTTTGCAAAAATTTTTGAAAAGGTTGTGTTCAACTGTCTCTATTCTTTCTTTGAAACACATAACATTCTAACGTCTAGTCAGTATGGTTTTAGAAAATGCAAATCCATAAATATGGCAATATACAACTTTTTACAAAAGGTAATGACTAACTTGGATAAAGGACTGCCGGCTGTCGCGTTATACATGGACATGTCGAAGGCTTTCGACCGTGTCGACCACAAAATCCTCTTGAGAAAGATATATGCATATGGTGTGAGGGGTAATGTGTACAACCTCATAGAATCATACCTTAGCAACAGACATCAATTCACAGAAGTAAGGAGATTAAATCCCATTACTAAAACGGAAGAAATATATACGTCTGAATCTGGAACTCCTAAATTCGGCGTTCCTCAAGGGACCATCGTGGGTCCTTTATTCTTCCTTGTTTATATAAATGACATGCCTTCGGTTACAAATCATGACATTACACTATTTGCTGATGATAGCACTGTTTTATTTGTTAATGATAACACAATTGACTTAGAATCTGACATTAACCAAACAATATTATCAATAATAGACTGGCTTGAAACCAATAATTTAATGATTAACATTGACAAAACTAAAATAATGAATTTCAAAATACGAACTCAACGCACGGGTAAATTAAAAATCAGTTACCTTGATAGCGACATTGAAGAAACTGAAGTTACAAAATTTCTAGGGTTACATATTGACAACAAACTTAATTGGAAATTTCATATTGACCATTTATGCAAAAAGCTGGGACAGTTTTCATACGCACTTTACAGATTAGGAAAAATAGCAAATCAGGCTACTTTACTAACAGCCTACCACGGTTACGTTAGCTCCATCCTCAGATATGGCGTAATATTCTGGGGCAACAGTACAGACAAAGAGCGCGCTTTCATTGCCCAAAAACGTTGCATTAGGGCCATATTTAATCTACGTGAAACTGACTCCTGTAAGCCATTTTTTAAAAAGGTAAACGTACTTACATTGCCATGTATCTATATATTTGAGGCCGCAGTGTTTGTAAGGAATAATATTGACATGTATAATTACTACACGCGTATACGACGTAAAGACAAATTGCGTACAGTAGCTAGTAAGACTCACCTTATACATGAAAGTATCTTTTGTATGGCTACACGTATCTACAATAATATTCCGGGACCTATCAGAAACATTACGGAAATTAAAAAATTTAAAAAGAGTCTCCATGATCTGTTTGTAGACAAATGCTACTACTCTATAAAAGACTTTTTATTGGACAAATCTCTGCTCCAATATAGTCCGTCTCGGTCATGATGTGTTCAGTAGCCTACTAATCTGTTTCTGCCTACCTTAATTTTATCGCTTTGTTTTGTTTATAGGATTTGTAAAAATAATGTACCTACCTATATTCCTTTATGACTATTGTATGCCCCAAGGGCGGGACGTAGCTGATCTATTTAATTATTTAAGACCTGTATTTTGTACAAACCTATGATCCACAATAAAGATATTGAAATTGAAATTGAAATTGAAATTGAAGTTTATTAAGGTTTCCATATTACAAAATAAGTACAAGATATAAGAGTGAGTCATCCTAGACGTCCTCATTAAAAATGATAACTCTCGGCATTCATATAATTCCGTCACTTTATTTGAATTCTTCTTAATAGTAGAGGAGACGTGGAACATCGACCTTCACCGATCTGATAACCAGATGAGACGTATTTTTATGTAATATACACATACACACAACGTCACGCCTTCTATCCCCGAAGGGGTAGGCAGAGGTGTATTTCTACACCCACTTTTCGCCAGATATACCTTAGTCCCACGTAATAAGGGGCGAGCCTATTGCCGTACCGGACACATTTCCAGACTCCGTGCTGCTGCTGGGAATTTCGTGACAGAAAAACCCAATAACACTGCCCGACCCAGGAATCGGACCCGGGAACTCCCGATCCCACGCGCACATTTATGCCGCGAGACCAACAAGGCAGTCGTATAGGGTTTGATGTCGAGTTTTCCGTCTCTACGCAAAGATGGTATTTGCATCGTGTTCTCTCTTAGTCTAAGATAGGGAAGATAGGGGGTGGTGACACTTGTATTCTATGCCGTCAACCACACGGCATTTTTATGTAATATAATTTTTAAACAAATATGCCTATAATAACCTGCCTATAAAAAAGTGCTCATAACTATTTTAAATTTAAGTAATTTTAATCAACCGCAAATATAACTTTGTCGTTCATACAAACACTATGAAAAACAAAGTTATTATTGGTGATGAAAAAGTGATCGTGATATTTGGTTAAGTGAAGATGGTCGTGGTTATATATATATATATATATATATATATTATTTATTTGTATAAAAATATGGTATTTCAGATGGTAAAGATATAGGCATCCGTACATGTTTATCTACATATATAGCTTGCAATTTTTTACACGAAATATTCCGTAATATGTAATTCGATCTACATGCTTAGCCCGTGCATTTTTCTCATATCATAAGATGACAATCAGGTAAAATATTAGCTTTGTCGCTGCTATTATTATTATATTATTAGATATGGGGGTTGGGGACATTCCGTATTCTTAATCCGTTACCACACGGACAATCCCATAGGTGTCGTAAGAGCCGACAGAGGGAGCATATCATGCAGAGAACACCACTGTCAGAGAAGGAAAACTTGATACAAACCCTATACCAACCCGCTTGAACAGCGTGGTATAGTAGGCCAATTCCTCCTTTCAAAGGAGAGGCCTAGTCCAGCAGTGGACTATTAAAGGCTGATGATGCTGATGCTATTAGATATATAACAAACATAAGCTGCGTGGCAGGGCTTTGAATAACGTTGAAAAATTGGTATCGTTACCTTTATCGTAAGAAGGTAACGAAATTAGAACAGGTAACGTTATGCTTGGTAACGATAGTTGGCCACTTACCGGTAAACACCTACCGGTGGCCTTTTACCGGTAAACTGACTTAACGTTACCAATCGTTTTGTCGGTAAATATTAACGTTACCAAATGGATACTATAAGTAGCGTTACTTATTTTTTGTCTATTTTTTTCGTTTTCTTACGACACATGCACATTGATTATTAGTGCCTCTACTATTCGTGTCGTGACGGACGATACCAAAGAACACGACTGGAGCTAAATATTTCACTAAACTGTGTAACGCGAAATAAGTATTGATACTTTTAACGTTAATTTTTAACATTATTATTGCATTCGATACCAAATTACCATTACCCGGTAGTACCATTAAAATGTCAACGTTATGAAACTATCGTTACTTAACGATACTTATAGTGTGAATTTGGTAACGTTAACAGGTAGTACCGGTAAAATGTTAACTTTATGAAAATATCGTTAATTAACCATACTTATAGTGTTAATTTGGTAACGTTAACAAGCCCTGCCGCGTGGTCCAAGCCGATCGGAATTTTAAACATTGCAGGCACTTTTTAGGATTCTTTATCCAAAAATAGCAAAAATCGGTACCCTGATAGATTCGCCATATCTGTATCTCTCCCTGTGCTTCCGTATGTTATTCCGAAATTATTAAGACTACACTTTTTAATATTTTTAGGTTTTATATATTTTTATAAAAACAAAAATGGAATGAAAATTAAGGGGTCCACTCCATACATGCAGCTGACGTGAAAAATATTTTTACCATGGCACGCTATTTTTCCTAAAATCAAAGTTTCTCAAACTCAATCGTTTGAAAGATAGAAGTGGTAAAATGAGTGTCGTTCTCCCGCCCCTCCGCCCTCAAGCTTTTGAAGTAACAGAGCGACAAATATAAAAAATATATGCTGTACATCGTAATAAATGACGGCCGGTTGGCGTAGCGGGAGTGTAAGCGACTGCTACGGCGAAGGTCGCGGGTTTGATTCCCGCTTTTGTTCGGGGCCCGCCTGACCATCTGGCGGGCCGATACCCGTCGGGGGGTTGCGACGTATGCTTGGGCGAAACCCGACCCTCCGACACACGGGTACATGAGGCACACGGGTTGGTTTTTAGTCAGTAAGAGTCTGACAGTCCCCTTCGCCCATCCCCCAGGGCGGAGGGACTCCATGAGGATTTTCCAACCCGAAACCAAAAAAAAAAAAAAAAAAAAAGGGTTTGATTCCCGCTCAAGTCAAACATTTGTGTGCATGAACATGAATGTTTGTCTTGGTCTGGGTGTTTCTGTGTATAATATGTATGTATTTACAAAAAAAAAGAACATATGTATGTTTATCCATTATCTAGTACCCATAGTACAAGCTCTGCTTAGTTTTGGACTAGATGGTGTTGTGTGAAAGTGGCAGAATATTATTATTATATTATTATCTCTTTATTATTCAGTATTCACATAATCGAATTTTACATAATTAAACCTTAAATATATCAATAAATTTAACTTTATAAAATGGGACCACGGCAACCCACCGGTGTCGGGTACAGGGACCAAGCCACCGGTGGTTAGGGCCTCAGAGAAAGGAACTTCCTCACAATGCGTGCCGTATCGAGAAGAACCGCCTTCTGAATCAAGGCCTTGATCCAGCTGCCCAGTGCGAGCCTCTTAAGATGTTGGTCGAGGCTCTGAGCGATCAATCCATTCACTGAAACGACAATCGGAACAATGATTGCTGAATCTACATCCCACATGTCGACAATCTCGTGAGCTAGATCTAAATATTTAATCTTTTTATCATTTTCCGCCTTCACGAGATTAGCGTCATGTGGTATGGTGATATCAACAATCATTGCGAGACGCTCTGCTCGGTCTATCACTACAATATCAGGCTTATTGGCTACAATAGTCCTGTCTGTAATGATAGACCGATCCCAATACAACAGTGCACGACCATTTTCGAGAACTGGGTCGGGCACATATCTGTAGTACGGTACCTCAGAACCAATGAGTTTATATTTAAGGGCTAGTTGCTGATGGACAATCCTAGCCACTTGGTTATGTCTGTGCAAATACTGACCATTGGCAAGACTCGAACAACCGGACACAATATGCCTGAGAGATTCCCCTGGATAGCGCAATACGGTCCTCCATTGCCCCATACATGACCTTAAGAAGGTGCATAGAGTTGTATCTACTTTATACAACTCCAGCACCCTCAAAAGCCAGGTATGTGGCACGGAGTCGTAAGCCTTTCTGTAATCTATCCAGCATGTCGATAGATTTTTTCGATTACGGCGTACCTGTTGGCTAATGGCCATGTCAATCAGAAGGAGTCTTTAGTACCACGTGCCCCACTCCTACATCCATTTTGAGAAACTGATAAAATTGAATTATCAAATATATGTTTTGATAATTTTATTCTCAAAATGGATGTAAGAAGTTTATAAATTGTTGGCAGACAAGTAATGGGTCTACAATTCTTGGGGTCCGTGGTACCACCAGATTTATAGAGCAGGTGAGTGTGGCCGGATGTTAAAAATTCTGGTAGCAAACCCGATTCCAATGATGATTGGAACTGAGACGCTAAGCAAGCATGTGAACTACGGAACCATTTAAGCCAAAAATTGTGCAGTCCGTCCGGTCCTGCTGCTTTCCAGTTTTGTAATGGACGGACTGCACTGGTTATATCGTCTTGTGTTATAAATATTGGTTCGATAGTTGGGATTCGTTCACATACTCGCTCAACATCCCGGATCCAATCACCCTCCGCATGGCTGACAGGCGTCGACCAAATGCTGCGCCAAAATAATTTTTAATAATAATATTATTATTATTATTAAAAACTTCCAAAGAAAATTAGTTTGAACGATATGTGGTCAGCAGTTTTTGAGATATACATACATAGCATTTATGCAAAAACCACAAAATAACTTGGTCGTTAATACAAACACTATGAAAAACATAGTTATTTGTACTGGTGAAAAAGTGATAGAGGTATATTGTTAGGTGAAGATAGTGGGTATGTTTAGTATATAACTCGACACGGAACCCTTCATGCGCAAGTCCGACTCGCTCTTGATTTGATTATTCATCCTGGCAACAATGTGGCTGTTTCTTGTCTGTATAAATTAAATTATTGCGTTATTGAATGACTGACAGACAACGCGCAGCCAAAACTATTGGCTGCAAGATGAAATTTAGCATTTATGTTGCTTAGGGACCGACTGGTTCTACTATGTAGGGATTTCTCAAAATTTCCATGGAATCGGGAATAAATTATAAAATTAATAAAAGTGTGCGGGTATAACTGCGGTCATCCTCAAATTCCCGATGAAGCGACAGCAAGCGTAATCTTACTTTAGCTTCGTTCCTTTGCCGAAATCACCTAGGTAGGAAAAATATTCCCGCTCCACCCGCAGGATCTACAAATTGTATTTATCCCAAAGCACTATCCACGCTACGACACACACGATCATAATAATTATATTAAACGTTGTTCTTCAGTAAATCTCGAGACATCATTTTGCAGGCTTTCGGCTAGTTCTAATGGGTAATTGTTTATTTCCATCGCGTAATCTTTATTCATACGTACGAGCAGGCCATATTGAGTAATACGATAGATATAACTATGTCTAAAATACTACTTACGATGATTCCTGGTTTAGCGGGACCAAGGAGCAGCAATCAACGCCGAAATTTTTAGCTTCGTAGTCCCACTGACTATTTAATACAAATAATTTTTAGAATCTATCAGTGCTCCTGGATAAATAATTTTTAGAATCTATCAGTGCTCCTGGATTGCCATCTCGAAAAACAAATTTAAAAGATGTCGCAACGTTTATAGTTCTTGGAAATCCCAAAAAAGCTTTGTAATAATGCCAGATTAAAAGTGACCAATTTACAACGAAACGTGATCGAAGCAGAGATTATAACAGGGTGCGGAGCATGTGACAGTGTTTATATACCTACCCCAGATTTGATTCTTTTCATTGCAAACAATTTTCCGTTTAGTTTCAAACGAGTCCAGTTTCCAGTAAGCCTAAGGCCAAACGCTAAAAGTGTAGTGTAGTGCACCTCTACCTCATTAATATTAGTAAATAGTTTTAAGTACTGTATTGTGGAACGCACTCATTAAACGACAGACGCACCATCAGATTTATCTGGCTCTGTCACGTGTTAGCGATCCTAGAAACCTTTATGTTTTAATCCGTCTAATATAGTGTACGAAGAAGCTTTACTGTAGGTTATTATGAGATAATAAATTGAAAAGTATTTTATTTCTCTCACCAATTACGTTACACTTAATACTTATTAGTCAGATGATATATTATGATTAGTTCTTGCACTTATTAATTGTTATTTGAGCTTTTTTCAAGATATCTACATCTACACTATTCAAAGAAAAATATTTTTTTATTATTTCGTCCATAAGGGCGTACAGTACAGGTTGTAATTTTGTTTGAAAGTCCGCTGATTTCAGCGAAAGCACTCAGAAAACATGACCAACAGCTAGTATTTCTTATGTTCGTACATTATACATTAACGATGAGATTGTAATTTCCTGTGTGGTGAAGATACTACGTACATAAAATTATCTCATTATGTTTTGATATGATCTATCTGTTGGTGTGGTTTTGTAGTTTGTAATGGCATCATTATTGTAGGTATTATATTGTGCTACTGAGATTTTGACTTACAATCTATGCCATTTATTATAATGCTAGACGACGTCTCGCTCAAAATTGGAGATTCGCTCACAAAAAAATTGGGTCTATGACTTTCAGAAGCTAAAGAGGTATAAAATTATTTTTAAATAAAAAAGAACCGACTTCAAAAACACTAAAGAACTAAAAAGCAAAAAATAATTGCTTACGGAGCAAAACTTTTTGGAGTCGGTGCCAAGCCAAGTATTTCTGATCTGACTATAAAACCTCTAGGTACACTTTTTTATATAACTTTCGTTGTTGATGGAATACGTAGTTTGTAATTTAGTAACTTTTTGCGTAAGGGCTTGGCACCGACTCCAAAAAGTTTAGCGATAGTCTTTTTGTATAGTATTTTTTACATTCAACATTTCTGTATACTTTTTATTTGAAGAATTTGATTACATTTGCTGAATATAGGTTTGCTTAATTACGTATTTCAAAACCTATGATGGTAAGGAATTCGATTTATCTTCGTTAATTTCCAGTTTGAATCCTAAAATTTTTATGTGTATGCGTATAGTAGGATATACATACATATTCTCCTCTAGAATCTATCACACAGGTCAAATGCGGTTTACTGAAGATCCCTTCACGAACGCCGAGTTGAACTCTCAGACATAATTATTTGCTTCACACGTACGAATCTCTTGAACCTGTGCCAATACTGACAAATGCACGGCAGATCTCGAGGTGGGAAGACGCGCAACGGTTTTGTAAAACGTGAAAATGTGAATACAAATTGTCTAGTATGTATTTTATTTAAAGAACTGAATACGAGAACTGAGGGTTGTCTTTAGTAATAAATTCGACTGTAGATTTTTTCTTCCTTGATTATGCTGCTGTAATATAATAAAACAAAGTCTATTTGCTGTCTCTCTGTGTTTGCTATAACTAAAAAACCTGCACGGATTTACATGCGGTTTTCAACAGGGAACGTTGTGATTCAAACTGGAAGTTTAAGAGTTTAATTTATCGTGACCATGCCGTGCAAGATAGGTACATTCAAATTTTAATTGGGCTTTATCATTTTTAAGGCGTTGTTGGTTGAAGTTTCTAGATCTTTCCACTGCTCGAAACGGATCGATTCTTACTATGAGAAGTCTAAGGCCATAGTCCGCTATAGTTGCTGGTCAAGTGCGGTGTCAACCTGTACTTCACATGTCAGAACTCTCAGATATGCAGGTTTACTTCACCGTTAAACAAGAGATAATTTACAATATAATACGCACTTCACATTAAAACAGATTTGCATTTTGGTCTGTAATGTTGGCATCTCGACTTGGCTATCGTGTCTTATTAAATATTGATTTTTGATCATTATCCGTAAAGCATATTATATAAAAACCAGACGTCTGGCGGCCCAGTGATCTTACTCTAAGACTGCCTGGTGTTACATTTTATCCTTATTTTATAACGATTAACAACAACAAAATGAGCACCCATAATATTACGAGCTGTCTGACAAATAGCGTGCTATTGAATGCGTGGCACGCGTTATAACGAGGCGATGAAATGACGCACGCCATGCATTCAGCACGCATGGCGTGAAAAGAGTCAAGAGGTTACAATCAACTTGAACTTTTTGTATGTAGGTACACTTTATAATTATATAACATACTCTTAGTGCAAACCTCTTAGGGGCTTGTTCCATAGATTTTGTCGAGTTTAAAGTAAAAATTTATATGCTTCAGCATATACATTTTTAATTTCAAATAGCAGTTTTTTTTTGTCGCGATTTCGCTGATGTGTCGTAACAATAGTTGTTCATAATTAGAGGCCCTAATCCCTATATAAATTTGTTCAAAATGCAGTTTCGATATAATGGAATTCACCTAAATTAACTGATATTTAAATTTTGTATTGTAACTAGATTATAAATTGAAACAAGTGTCAAAATATGTGTCAACTACGAACTATTTATTTCAAATTATACGATAATGACATTAGGAAGAGAATATTATGTTTACAGTGGCCCAATTCTCGTATTTTTATATGACATTGATATTATATATTGAATCTTAGACTATAAATTTTTAATGGACTCAAACGCGGTATTCTGATAACCCAATGTCATTGTCGTATAATTTGAAATAAACAGATCGTCGTTGACATATATTTTGACACTTGTTTCAATTTACGATCTCATTACGATTTCATTCAATTATAGAAGAATACGATTTTTGTGACGTAAGTATGACACTGACATTATATCGAAACTGTATCTATTTAGGAGAAGTGGGCCCCTGATTGATGTTGATGGATAAGCAAAATACATCATCTAGATATACTAATAATAAAATTAAGAGGAAAGATTTGTATTTTTGTATGTTTGTACTGAATAAACTAAAAACCGATTAAAAAAAATCTTTTACTATTGTAATGCGGCGTTATGCCTGAGTAACATTTATTTCTAGAAAATATTACAAAGTTATTTAAAAAGAAAATGTCCACCCGTGGGAAGCCGGGACGGACCGCTAGTACTATATAAAACAACAAACTTTCGAACAAATCAACAATTTTTTTATTCAGAATATTAAGACCAGATTTATTATTAATTCAGGTTATATTGCAACTTAGTAACAATCCTAGACGCTAATAACGAAATAGTTTTTACTTTCCTTTTTATTTGCGATTAAGAAAAACGCTTAGCTTAATCAATTTCTACCTAATAACTATTAGTCAAAGTCTTTCATTAGGCCTTACAATGCGAACTTATCATCAATTATCACCGGTTCAGAGGCTTCTAAAAATATCCACAGGCATTTTCGTTCAGGTCTTATTTCTTTCTTACTTATTTAATTCATATGTACTAACTGCTACATAGGCGAGCGCAAATTTTTATGAAAATCTATGGTTCATTTCACAGGGACCACGTTTTGTGGTCGACGTCGTATACGAGCTTAGAAGCTCGTCAACGGTCGTACGAGTTGCGCGTGTGACAAAAGGCGCGCCTATACGCGGTTACATGCGCTTATAAAAACGAGCTTATACGCGCGTATAAAACGCTAATCTGAAACCGCCCTATACGCACGGAAAAATAGACTACTCTAAAACCGCCCTTAGAAGCTAAGCGTTCAAATGTGGACTTGTGGAAAGACAAACTTTAATGCTTTAATTAACTTAGCGTATCGTACATAGTGTGCCTTCATTGCATGAGTCCCAAATGTTTGCCCATAAACTTATTGAACTGATAGAATAGCAACGGTAGTAGAGCCTTGCTGATTTCAGCATGAATGGGCCGGCTCGATCGGGGAAGTACTACCCTCTCACAGAAAATCGACGTAAAGTAACAGTATCTAAACTGCTGCGTTTCGTTCGGTGAGTGAGAGTGCCGGAGGCCTCATCCCCCATACCTTCTTCCTTATCCCACTCCTCATCCTATCCCTTTTCCCAACCCCAAGGGGCGGCAACGCACTTGTGACTCCTGTGGTGTTGCTTGTGTCCATGGGCGGTGGTAATTGCTTACCATCAGGCAATCCGTCTGCTCGTTTACCGCCTATTACTATAAAAAAAGCAACCTAAAATCCAACAAAAATACACAATTCCTAAATTATTCTGAATATATTAAATAATTGTTCATAATAGCTTCAGTTTTCGAAGCGTGAATGTGTCTGCCTCGCATAATGTAAACCATATGCAATTATGCATAGTAATTATATAAATACAAATGTGTCTGTCTAGTCTGTCTGTTATGCTTAAACGGCTAAACCTCAGAATCGATACCTACCAAGTAGTGTTTGAAATTCACAAATATTGAAATAATTTATCACAAAATATCCTATATACATTTAAGTAATTGTGTGGAGTAATTTGTCTGCCAACCCGCACATGTTCAGCATGTTGGACTATGGAAAGACAAAGATAAGGAACCTTCTCACAGTCAGAAGAAGCCCGTGGCCAATCACGGGACAGTTTATTTAAAGAGATGATGATGATAATGATGATGGGGTCATTTTGAACCGGTCAGGTGAGATTGATGATCTAATTAATATAACAAGAAGCCGCCAGCCACCTTCATCTACCCGCGTAGATGAAGGTGGCTGGCATCTCTATGGAAAACCACCAGTAGGCGTTTTGTGACTGACATGATGACGACTATATGTAGGTTATACCGAATAACAAATGGCCGAGAGTCAAATTTCTTGCAAACTTTTAGTTCCTATTCGGCCCCTTAAGCGTTCATTTCTTTTAATAAAACGTGACAAATTGTATGAGCTCAACTTTTCAACTATCTCCACGTACAATTTCATCAAAATTAGTTCAGCAGCTTAAACCTTGTAGACAGGTTGGCAAAGTGGGAGTGTAAGCGACTGCTACGCCGAAGGTCGCGGGTTCGATTCCCGCTCAAGTCTAACATTTGTGTGCATGAACATGGATGTTTATCTTGGTCTGGGTGTTTCTATGTATAATATGTATGTATTTACAAAATAAGTATATATGTGTTGTCGCCATGTTAGATGCTTCAATATTTTTGGCGACATAATAGTTTCAACTTACTTGTATTTATTCTTGTTATATTTTTATTAAATAAGCATTTAATTTGTATGATTTATAATAGTACATTCGTGTATTTGTAAGATGTAGGTAGATTGAGAACTTTGTCTCGCCACTCGCGCCATTCTCGTTTGCAATGCGGTAGGCGGGGCGATGCGACATTTGATGTTTTCGATTTGAATTTAAGAGCTCAGTTTATTTTGTTCTGCGGAGCGATCAACATCTCAATAAATACGCTGTTAAGCTGTCGGTTTATAAAGTGGAATTATAATTAAGTTTTAAAAAGCTCAAGTATATAAATAGTATTTGTAAAATTGAAATCTAAATATATGTATTGTGTTAAATAAACGGCTAAGTGTAACTAAATCAATGTGCGATTGTGCTAGTGTTTCTTTACCTTGATAAAATATACACAGTAATAACAAGTTACCTGTTTGATTCTAAAAGATATTTTAACATATGTATGTTTATCCATTATCTAGTATCCGTACAAGCTCTGCTTAGTTTGGGACTAGATGGTGTTGTGTGAATGTAGTTAGAATATAATTTATTTGTTTGGACAACTAACAAAGCGTGCACTAATACAAAGTTTACAAACATGTTTAACAATTATATGCTACGTGCTATTTTACTTACAAGTTGCCACGGCATTGTTTTGGACTGTTATATTGTTCAAGTTGACCTCTCGTACCTACTTTTACATCATACGAAAGGAAGCCAGTAATTTTCCACATGGGAGACCGGGTATGATTGTCACACGGGTTGGTTGTCATAGAGGTCATAATAGAATATCGAGTGGTCGAATAAGTCCATTAAACGGTATGTCGTTGTACGCTGATATGAGGTACAAATGTATGTGCTACTCCCTCGCTTCTACCACGCCGTTTAATTGTCTGTTATGGCCTCTGTGACAACCAACCAGTGTGACAACCATACCCGGTCTCACCTACACAATTTATTGTTCCACAACAGAAGACGTTACACTTAGTAATAACTTATCGACAGTGTACAATTTGTTATTGGGACGTAAACCGATGTTTTATCACCGCCGGTTTTGGCTCGTTAAACATAAGCCTCTGAAATATTGGCTTCAACGATATCAATTCGTTTTAGTTATCATTCTCTTAGCGTTTTCCAGTTATAACCCGAGGTGCGCTTTCTACTTTAACCAGATTTTACTGAATATTGGCTTTTCCACAGAGTGACTGCCTGTCTGACCTCCGCAACCCAAAGGGATAACTATTCTATGGCTTAGACTATTGCATGTTTTATTTATAGGTACTGACGCTCTATAACAACTGTCAAAGATCTTCATGATAGCCGGAACCGACGGTTGACGTGCTCTCCGAGGCGCGAAGCAAGCGAAAATTTATAATTCAATAAGCACATAACCCCGAAAAGTCATTAGTGCGCGCCTTGGATTGAAAAGTCTGTTGAAATCTCAACTAGGCTATCGCTGCCCTTATAGGTAGCCAATAATTTCCATTACAATTTATTGTTCCCCAACAGAAGACGTTACACTTAGTAATAACTTATCAACTGTGTACAATTTGTTATTGGGACGTAAACCGATGTTTTATCACCGCCGGGTTTGGTGTCCGTCAGAATGAACGGTCACTAGGCGTATTTAACGTTGAATTTATGCCTTACAATTGCTTCCCTATTGCTTCTATTTGCTTCCTATTCTCAAACAATTGCTTCCATCGTATTGTAGAAGAAAAACACATTTTAAGAGTGACCGTTCATTCTGATGTCAGGACGGCCGGTCACCGAGTCGTAGTGTCCTTGTTAAATAGGATTATTGAAATTCACGGTGGCCATTAATTACTTCCCGTTTGCTTCTCTCAATGTTTTACAACGATAATACTATAACTATCCTGGCAATAAAGATATCGACAAAAGTGTTGTTTATCAATATTTTCAGTGCCTGACAAAAAAATAAAGGCAAAACTCTTATTTAACATTGCAGTTACGCTTGATTAGGCAATAAATATATGGTATATATATTGTACCGGTGGCCTACAGCTAAGTATTATGTTATTAAAAATAAAAAGTGCCTATCGTATTAAGTGACAAAAATTTATACAAATGTAATAAACACCTATAAAGATAATATTTCAATTTTAACTTCCTATGGAGTGTTTTTATAGGCGCTAGCCACTGTTTGCTAACCCCCCAAGTTTTAAAATCTTACACTGCTATAACATTGAACTCGTTACGAATAATCGTAATAATAAAATTATTAAAGTTTTATTGAAAAACAACAACAACGAAAAACTTTCTAACATAAACTTATTTATTCACTAAAACAATACATTGTAATAAACTGTTTTTGCAAAATACAAAAACCAACTTTGGCTAATCCCGGATTTGAAGCTTTCTTGTCTGTCTTTTGGGGGATAAGGACTTAGTGGAGCCCTGTGTACCTTATTCATTTATTAATAACCGAGGGTAGATTTTGATTTTGCTGCAAGCATGCAATACCTATTACTTTGTCGTTATTACTCTATTTTATCATTGATAGTTTCTGTTTATTGGGGAGGGAGGGGGGGGTGGAATGTTTCGAACTTATTATGTTTTAAGTAAGAGAGTTGTTAGGAGTTATAAAAAGGTTTGCATTATGTACATTAAAATTTAATTAATAAACTGTAGTCACTGTTTTTTTGCTACTCTTTATTGTTGCATTATACACTCCACACACACTTAAATTGAAATATTTAAAGGTGTGTATTACATTTGTATGAATATTTGTCACTAAATACGATGTGAAATGAAATGAAATGAAATGAAATGAAATGAAAAATTGAAATGAAAAATTGTTTATTGCTTTCACAACCAAACAAACATAGTTATAGGCATACAGAAACACAAAAATACAAAAAAAAAGAATAGAACATCGATGTCATATTCACGATAAACATATCAGGGTTAGGTCGTGATGGCAATAGGATCCCGTTCAGCATGATACCAGACATGCTGGCACTGATTTTCTACGGGACCCTAATAGTGAACTCACGAAGGCGCAAAGCAGTGGCCAAATACGATGAAGATGTTACATAATTATAGATACATTATCAAAAACTTAACATGCCTAAGTCTTAAAATAATAACATCACGCATTAACGGTGCGGGCGCGGGGGCCATGAGGCAGGGTCGACGTCGCTTCAACTGGGGGAAGAAAGAGACAACCGACCCTTGCGACCGACAGACCGCTCACCGCACGCGTCGCGCATACGCGCGCTGCGCTGCAAATTTACAAGATCGTAGTACAATAACGAAAACATTAAATTATAAAATTAAATAGCTTTATCAGCTTTACTATTAATAGTGTAGCACATTTACTTTTTAAAATAAAAATCATCAAAGTCGTTACATCTCGTTGTTTAACACTAATAACACTTTGGATCGTCGAGGAACTAATTGTTTACCAACAGTTGACAGCGGAGCCCGATGGCCACACTCCATAGGTAAGTGAACATAAATAATTAACAATAGCTAAGTACCAAACTATAACATAAGAACAGTGAGAAATAAAGTGTCGTGTCAGTTACAAAGCCCTCATAAGAAAAAATACAATTGAATAAATTCATTTTAAAATAAGAATAGGTATTTAATAATTTCAGGTCACCCGCCCGCTTTGCAGTCGGGAAGTCAACCAGCCTTCTAAGTGAAGTGAAAAGCCACAGCCAGAAACGCCACTCCCGCCCAAGAAACAGCCACCTACATCAGCTAAATTTGTAATAGTTATTTTGTTTTTCTATTCATATATACTACATAACAGTGATATAGACATATTTGACATTCCCACATTCGCCACATACACACACACACACACACACACACACACACATAAACAGACCCAACCAGTACCTGCATCCACGCGCAGCTCCACTTCTAGCATAGCATTCCTCAGTATCATATAAATGACGTGTTCAAATTAACCATATTTAGCTTCCGTTGCGCATCAGTAAGATACCTACGCAAATGAATTTTAAAAGTACCAATTGTTCTTAGAGATCTTATAGGCGGGGGTAGGTTATTCCAAATTTTGGAGGCCGCATAACGGAAGCTACCTCTAAATGCAGCTGTTTTGTGAGGCAATATAGACAGTTGTTGCGAACACTGTCTGCTAGCACAGTCGCGTCTGTTAGTTACCCAACTGAGTTTGCTATATAAGTATACAGGCTGCTGACAATGAATGACGCCAAACATGAGGGATGCCAAGTGAAGCTTGCGCCGTGATTTCATTTTAAGGATTAATCTATCATTAAAAAAAGGTGTAACATGGCTTCTACGTCCTATAGTGAAACAAAAACGGGCAGTGGCGTTCTGGACTCTCTGGATCAACCTATCCGTGCGTGCTAGCAGGCGTGGTCCATATACAGTGTCCGCGTAGTTTAACTTGGACAGAACTAGCGATTCAACCAAACGTACTCGCAAATCTTCTGATAAATACGGTCTCATTTTGTATAGAATTCGTAACCTGTAAAAGCAGTTACGCACTACTTCCGCGACATGTTTCTCGTATCTTAGATTCGAGTCAATATTCAGACCTAGGTTACGAGCTTCACACACCCTCTCAACTACCTCCCCCATGAGCGAAATATTAAGGACAGGTAGTGATTGAAGTTGGTTCTGTGTACCGAACACCATATATTTTGTTTTTTTGGGATTCAGTACCAAAGAGTTATTTTCAGCCCATTCTACAATTTTATCGAGGTCCTGATTTAAACCCTCTATAGCCATCGCATACTCGTTAGGCTTAAATGACACATAAACCTGGATGTCATCAGCGTAGATGTGATACTGCGAATTATTTATACACTTGGTTATGTCAGCACAGTAAAGAATAAAGAGCAGAGGTCCCAGGATTGATCCCTGTGGGACTCCTCTAACGAGTGGACTGAATTCTGAGAGCATATTTTCACCATCGGACAGACGCACCTCCACCGCTTGCTTACGATGTGACAGATAACTGTGGAACCAGTTGATTGTTCTGTTGTCACAGCCATAGTAGTTTAATTTTGAAAGTAGCAGAGAAATATTTATACTTTCAAAAGCACGCGAAAAGTCCAGAAGTACAAGTAAGGTGCACATAACCCGGTCCTGGGCATAAAGAATATTATCTGTCACGTCAAGCAACGCGGTAGCGGTGCCCCGACCCTTCCTAAAGCCTGATTGGAGCGTCGGTAATATATTATTATCCTCCAGGTATTTAGAAAATTGTCCGCTCACCACTTTCTCTATTACCTTGGACAAGCAGGGGAGTATACTTATAGGCCTAAGGTCTTTAACATCGTTAGGGTTTTGATTTTTAGGTAGTGGCCTGACAGTAGCCAATTTCCAAGTATCCGGGAAAGTGGCCGTCTGTATAGATGTATTAATAATATGCGTTATGGCTAATAGCGAATAAGGCTGAGATAGCATCAACATCTCTAAGCTAATACCGTCGCAACCCTCCGCATTTGATTTGAGTAGCAACATATATTTAGAAATATCTTCCGAGTTAACGGGTAATATAGTAAAGACGGCATCACCATGTTTGTGAAATTCAAAAAATGTCATATCCGAAATTTTAACTACAGGGTTACCAGGCACGTTTAAAAAATGACTATTTATTATATTCGGGTCTGAAAGATGAGCCGGAAGGTCAATAACCTTTTTATTTGGCAATAAGGTGGTTTTAATATTTTTCCATAAGGTTTTCGGGTCCTTAATTTTATTATTAATATTAAATTTAAAATAAGCTACTTTTTCATTGTAAAGGGATGATGAAACAAGTGATTTCAGCTGCTTATAATATGCCTTTTTGCTGTCTGTTTTACAACTACGATATGCCTTTAACGCATCATCCCTCAATTTCATCATCAGTTTGATTGTATCTGTAACCCACGGATACGATCGTTCTCTGATAAGAGTCGTCTTAACTGGCGCGTAGGCATCAAACACTCCAATGAGGTAGGCATTAAAAGCGTCAACCATCTCGTTTACCGTTTCCAGATGTGAAATATTGCCCCAAGTAACGCGGGATAGACTGTCCCGTAAGCATTGTACATTAACATATTTTAGCGGTCTATATTGCACTTTATATGGTTTGAGCCGCTCCCTTCGTATAATAAATTCACACAAAACCAAAGAGTGTCCACATATATTAACGAAAGATTCAGTTGTAATTTTTTTGGTTCGAAGATTTGTGCAAACTAAGTCTATTAAGGATTCACTTGAGTTTGTAAAATGTGTTGGAGAGGTAACAATTTGTGTTAGACTAAGACTGCTCAAAAACTCATCAATCGCCTTAACTCTAGAGTCCGTTCTATTGAGCAAATTAACGTTGAAATCTCCTAATAACACACAATAGTCGGAGTCAGTAAGTGACGCTATTGTGTCAGTCATAGCATCTAAGAAAAGACTTAAATCGAGCCAAGGCGGCCGGTACGCAGTCCCAATAGAAACCCTTTGCCCGTTGATCGTGATAGTAAGCCACATCTGTTCTATTGACTCGAACCTAGGATCGAGCGTTGTAGTTAGTAAGCGCACGTTAAGACCACGCCTGATATAGAAGCCGACCCCACCACCTCGGCCCGAGCGAACGCTAGCTGGCCGTGGTATATGCCGCAGATAATAACCGGGCACCGCAGGAGCTCGCCCGTCCTCGCCCGGACGCAACCACGTTTCATTGATGGCTATAATGTCCAATTGGTTACGTTGCATCATAGCGATAAAGTCGTCATGGTTAGTACCCAATGAACCTATATTTATGAAACCGATTTTAAAATATTTCTCATCCATTACTTAACAATGTATATTTAAATAATTTCACATACGAATAAGTGTAACAGACCAAGTTGTATCTGTACAATATACAAACAAAGATATGACATTGTTCTAGTGGGACTAATGACGCTAGAGCAAAGTAAATATAAGGTACAATACGAAAATAACTAAAATTGCACTTTGACACTACAGTGAGATAATTTACAAACATAAAGATATTAAAACAATTACAAGTGGCCCTTGACAACGGAAACAGGTTATTATGTATTAATCGTGTCATGATGTTAGTTATATCATTACAGATTCGGACCAAAAACACACTCAAAGTCACTGTCTTCCCTAATACAATACGCCTTGTCTCCCTGACTCTTGCGCACATAAGTACGTCCCCGTCGGCACCAGACATACTTCCACCCGAGGTTGCGGGTGACATCCCGTGCCCTACGAAACAAATCCCGGTTCTTTTTCGTAAGACGCTCGTTGATGTAGAAGCGCCGTGCCGGGCCGGGTATGCCCAAATCGGCGGACGTCGCTCCTCGGCGCACTCGCGCGCTCGACAACAACTCGTCACGCAGATTGCGACAAGCCAGGCGCACAGTGAGGGGGCGGGGTCTTCGTTCCGGGCCTGATGCGTCCGTCGAAACAATGTGGCGAGGACCAACGCGCTCGGCGCAGGAAATATCCCGTTGTTCCAACCTAACGCCTAGTTTTGCGGCTATCTGCAAAGCTGTGTGAACCGCATTCTCACCGTTGACCTCGGGTAGGTTTGAGATCTCGACATCGTACGCCAATAATTCCTGGTCCCGGTCATTGATATCGCGTTTCAGTTGGGCAACAACGCTAAGCATATCAGATTGGTCTGCCAATGGTAACTGCTTTTCTAGGTTGACAACACGCTCATCTAATTTTATAACGTCTCTCTGACAAGCTGTTACGGATGCTCTTATCTCTGCCATCTCCTCACGAAACAGTAGCATTTCTTTATTAATACTACGCAGATTATCGCGAAAAATACGCATCTCTGACATAATGTCTTCATTCAGAGTCTGTGCAGTCTCTAAAGTCCCGGTCGTGAAAGCGCCGGCCGACAGACGTAGGTCACCGCCATCAGTTGCGGTAGACAACTCCGAAACATCGCCTTCTCGGTCTGGAGGGCTACGACTTGCCGCCTGGTATGCACTGCTGCCCCTTACCGGAGTTTCAGCTTTGTTGTCCGTTGGCCTGGTTTTTTTGCACTCAGGGCATTGCCATGGCTGAGCTATCACGCCGGTGGATGGTAAAGCTACGCAGCGACGATGATACATGCCGCTGCACTTGTGACATCTCGCGGCGTCCGCCGGAGATATAAATCGACCGCAACCGCCACACTTAGACATATTAGGTAATTACTGTAGCGGAGTTGAGCTGACTGCAAGCGCAGGTGATACAACGGCAACGCGCTAGATGGCGCTGTTACGGTTGATTTGATAATAGTGTGTTTTCAGTCGTAATTAATGACACTTAGCGCCGTGGATGAAAGCACTAGGCGGTCTAAAGGTGCACGCACACTAGGAATATGTCACTGACAGTTCGAAGTTTAATTTCTGTAAATTCACTTTATATTTACTAAAGTAAGGGTAGAAATCACTGCTTGAAAAGGTCAATGTATTTATCTTTATTGATTTTTGTCTTTACACTTCACTTAAACACTATCGCACAATTTATGTTGGAACTGTTTAGTTTATACGACTTTGTACAATAAAAAATCACAAATTTAAACTGTTTTTAATTTTATCTATGTAAACAATAACAAAGTTCAATCCACTGGTTTGACATTCGTGACGTCACTCTCTCGATGTGTAATATGTCTTTTTATTTTTAATAACATAATACTTAGCTGTAAGCCACCGATACAGTACCATATATTTATCGCCTAATCAAGCGTAACTGCAATGTTAAATAAGAGTTTTGCCTTTATTTTTTGTCAGGCACTGAAAATATTGATAAACAACACTTTTGTCGATATCTTTATTGCCAGGATAGTTATAGTATTATCGTTGTAAAACATTGAGAGAAGCAAACGTCAAGTAATTAATGGCCACCGTGAATTTCAATAATTCTATTTAACAAGGACACTACGACTCGGTGACCGGCCGTCCTGACATCAGAAGGAACGGTCACTCTTAAAATGTGTTTTTCTTCTACAATACGATGGAAGCAATTGTTTGAGAATAGGAAGCAAATAGAAGCAATAGGGAAACAATTGTTAGGCATAAATTCAACGTTAAATACGCCTAGTGACCGTTC
Source organism: Euclidia mi (assembly GCA_944739405.2). Classification (NCBI taxonomy): domain Eukaryota; kingdom Metazoa; phylum Arthropoda; class Insecta; order Lepidoptera; family Erebidae; genus Euclidia; species Euclidia mi. Next base: position 30,572,665 of record OX123195.2, read on the forward strand.
ATTCTGACGGACACCGGGTTTGGCTCGTTAAACAAAAGCCTCTGAAGTATTGGCTTCGATACAAACTCAAGTATACACCGTAACGATAAGTAGGGAAACATTGTTGTGTTTAGAACTTAGAAAAATAAATGTTATTTTTGGAATACAGAGGGTGCAGATTTTCTTTATTTGATTAGGTAAATAGGAACCTTTCGAAATCGAAGCCTTTCTATATCTCGGAAGACCGTAGGTAAGTAATCTAGTCCTGGAAGGCGAAATGAAATTGCGATACCAAGTCGCAATTGCAGTTCGCCTAGTTCGCTAAGGGCCGTCAAGGAATCCCAGGTGCCTTTTATTGAGTACGCCTAAGACAAAACTATGAAAGGGTATCACACTCTTCTCTCGCCAGCCTCCAACACGAACCATTAAGTGATGGATCGGGTGACCCGCATTAAGATCCACTGCGATAATAAAAGAAGAGCAATATAGTAAAGTAGCCTTGAAGTAACCAGTCTTTAGTTTCTTGCTATAAATGATAGATCATCAAATAACCGAGGCATAATTATACATTAAAGAAGATTTTGTCAAAAATATGAATGCTATTTTCATGAGGCCTGCATGTAGTATGAATCCCCTGATTTAAGCATATGTATATTAGGGATTTGATAATATAGATTTTGATATCATGTTCACAAGCTTGTTATATAATTAACGTAACGTAGAATTAATTATTATAGCCTTTAATTAATCACTGTCATACTTCTCAAATACCTACGACAAAGTCTGCACTGTACCATGTGTCAATGCGGTTCGATCATATCTTAGGCCTTTAATAATAATATATCGGCAAATCAAGTCAAGTGAGCCAGAAGATGAGAAACGTTATTTAAAAAGTTTTATTAGAGACATTGATCTATTACTTACAACTAGATAAACAAACAGCGCTGAGATGTGTTGCCGTTTATTATGGGTCTGGACCTAATACTGTTACAACAATGTTATTGTGTCAAAATTTCCGCACACGAAAATAATACGAACGTGAAGAAAATAATTTGAATAAGGGCGGCATATCATCCCACATGTATTCATCATTGTTTTTCACGATATTTGGTTGAAAATGACAAAGAAAATCGCACATAATCGTTTTTATTTACAATACCAAGTAATAAAATTTTGGATCTCCCACTTTTGTGGCAGTTTTACTATAGGATATTATGTGAAGCGGTAGAAATTAAGAAATATAACAATTTCAACCGGGAGGATGGATATAGATTATCGGCTACTTGAAAACCAGTCATCAGCAAATGTGAACACTGCCGCAGTGACAAAACATTAATTCATGTTTTGAACTAATTTTCAGCTGACTATTACCACGTTTCTTTAATACTACTACTATGCAGTATAAGTATTGTAATAATAAATACACTCGAGGTATTATGAAACTCAATAATTAGGTATATTTTGTTATCATGTAAAGTAATTGTAAGCATAGATCAATACTGGTCTTACTGAAACTGCTTATAAATATATAAGTAGCAAGGGAACAAATGAACATTCCCACATATTAATATACATACAATAAACTATACATAGGTTCCCATAAACACAATCTTCTCTTAAGTAATACTAATAATAAAAAAATGGGAAAATATATGATTAGAGAGCCCAGGCACAACATTTTGTACATTTTAAGACTACCACACTAACGCAATATACCGAACGAAATCAGACTGAAGTAGTTTAGTGCAGGTGGCTATTTGGCGACAAGTATTAAATATGACAACATATGTAGGATATATGATATGGCACAACTGAATACTTTTGATTTGGTATAATATTTTAATTTAAATTCACGGATGTCTTAGCGGGTGCAGCGGGTCGTCTCGCCGTTTAGCACTACGCTTAGTGACCATAGTTGCATCCCCACACGGAACAACGTGTGCGCCATAAATAAAATTGTTCTTTCGAGTTGAAACTAATGTTTGAAAAGTTCTCGTCACACGATATTCATATCTAAAGCGGTTGCTGCCTTTTATAACAAAAAAATAACATTGGAATTAGGCATCACCGGTTCATAAAAAAAAAGATTGTTTGTTAATAGCCATTGTTTACTTCGTATGTGTGGAGGTGGCTTAATTTTTTCTACCTTTTCTTCCAAAATATACCTACGACGGAACGTAAGGCTTTTCATCAAACTTCGACCAAGTTTTTGTCGACTTTGTAGTATGTTTACAAGCTGGTGGGTTAAAGATTATCCTTGAGAGTTTCTACCGCTAGAGTTTCGGTAATGTAGATTAATCTATAGTTATATGTATGTAAATGGAACCTACACATTACTATGTACGTGACTGGTGTTGGTAGCAGATGGGGTGAACCCAGGTTTACCTGGGTTATCTGGGGGCACGGCAGTGCCCCCACCAAGTCGAGCAAAAAAGCGGCACGGCAGTACCATCCTTTTCTCGAAGCAATTCAGGTCATTTTCGACCCCCTCATACTTCGTTGTGGATAAAACTAGAAACTTGATTGCTTAGTAACCATGCAGACATTGTATAAAGATGGTGTATTTCAAATTGCATTCAATTTGAACCAGTAGTTTAAGAATTATAACCAGTCAAAATTCTTAATTTTGTCACTCACTGACCGATCATCAAAAGTCTAAGGCACTTCTAGCAAACACAGAAGCTTCAAATTTAGGAAAAATTTAGTGTTTAGTGTATGAACCAAGGAAAAACTAAAATATATTTCAATTTCAGTCCAGTTTTCGAGATACATCAACTGTATAAATAACTTTGTAATCCCATATGAATATAAAGGATTACAAAATTACATTTCCAATTAGAGCTTTAATTAAGAAAATTCGTTGTTGGTGTACAAGAAGTAGAAGGTACCGGAAAAGACAAAAGTAAGACTATCTAAAAAAAGAAATGAGATCCCTTAAAAACAATACTTGTCAAAAATATCAAGTCTCGCTACCGTAAAAAGTTGTGAGATCCATGTAATACCAAGTCGGTTAATTAAAAATCTTTAATGTTTTAAATAATAATGCCGTGTGGTTGACGGTATAGAATACAAGTGTCACCACCCCCTATCTTCCCGTGGGTGTCGTAAGAGGCGACTAAGGGATAACACGATGCAAATACCATCTTTGCGTAGAGACGGAAAACTCGACATCAAACCCTATACGACTGCCTCGTTGCTCTCGCGGCATAAATGTGTGCGTGGGATTGGGAGGTCCCGGGTTCGATTCCTGGGTCGGGCAGTGTTATTGGGTTTTTCTGTCACGAAATTCTCAGTAGCCGCACGGAGTCTAGAAATGTGCCCGGTACGGCAATAGGCTCGCCCCTTATTACGTGGGACTAAAGTATATCTGGCGAAAAGTGGGTGTAGAAATACACCTCTGCCTACCCCTTCGGGGATAAAAGGCGTGACGTTATGTATGTATGTGTGTAAATATATTGACTTGGCAATCGCATTAAGTAATCTAATTTAATATATCTATTATTTATCAGATATATTGTTTTTCCATGCGATGGCCGAGTCAATCTATTTATTTAAAACATTAAAGATTTTTAATTAACCGACTTGGTATTACATGGATCTCACAACTTTTTACGGTCGCGAGACTTGGTATTTTTGACAAGTATTGTTTTTAAGGGATTTAGTTTGTCAATTAGTGAAATAATGTTTAATTCGGTATAAAATACGTAAATATCCATAACATATCCATTTAAATAAATAAAACCGAATAAGCTTTTACGTAGATTTAGTAATATTTATGTCTATTTGTCTGTCAAGCCCATGTTTTGGTACGTGTACTCGTGGTACGTTGTACTTATCACATAAATCAAATAAGCAGTGATCTAAAGACTTTTCTCTGCATACTGTAGAGTGCTGTGTTACACTGTCATGCACGGTTTCAACGTGAGTTATTTGCTGTAAAAATAATATAGTTATGCAAAAAATAACATTTCCAAAGAATTTCTTTTAGCACTTATCCAAATTATATACAATAAAGAGGTGTAGGTAATAGAAAATACATTAACTTACCACCGACCTCTAGCTACCTATCTGATATCTTGTCAGACACCTGGCTGATGCAACGATTTCCTCCAAACCAGATGACCTACATGATAAACATGATAAGCCAATAGATAGTGATGTAACAATCGTTGATATAATTAACGTTCATCAACACAATTTCCTGTATAATCCACACACGTTCAAAGGCTGTACAGAGACAGATACCGACGGGCATAATATCCGGCCGGTATAATATCCGGCCTTACCCCGGTTGAGTCGGTGTGATAGCTTACAAATCTAATTCCGGATATCTCGCGAGGTCGTCGCTGCACGCGGCATTTGTGGAGACACTAGCGATGTGCGTTTATCGATATTTTATAGAAAATAAATGATTAGTCTCGACTTTACGAATTATCACGTTATTGCATCATGTTTGTCATATTCTCTTTGAGAATATTTTAAGGTAAAACAAAAGGCATATAATTATTAGAATTTGCGTCACATTGTACAAGGGTTTTATTCAAATAAATATAACTTTTTTTTTATTATACGACGTAACTCGTTATATACGTTTCACTATAGGTACTATCACTACTGTCATAAGCAGTGAAAGCCTACTGCGAAGACCGATAGACTGCTACGCAGAGGGTCCGGGTTCGAATCCACGGCGCATACCAATGAATTTTCGGCGTTATGTGCGTATTAGTATGCGTTTCCCTCGGAGTTTCCCTGCGACATTGAATCAGAAATGAGGAGATCCGCAAGCAAAACAAAGTCACCGACATAGCTCTCCTAATAGTCAGGCTGAAGTGGTAGTGGGCAGGGCACATAGGCAGAAGAACCGATGGCCGTTGGAGCAGAAAGGTTCTGGAGGCCACTCGTCCAGTCTCGTCCTGTACGTGGCCGCCAGGCCACGCACAGGACGTCGTAGCAGAGGTAAGCCTCCCGTAAGATAGACGGACGACCTTGTTCGGGTTGCGGGTAGCGGGTAGAGCCTTGGGGAGGCCTATGTCCAGCAGTGGACGTCTTTCAGCTGATATGATAATGATGATGATGATGTGCGTATTAAATTGTTAATTATCGCTTGCTTAACGGTGAAGGGAAACATCGAGAGGAAGCCTGCATATCTTAGACTTCTCCATAATGTTCTCGAAAGACATATGAAGTCTGCCAACCCGCACTTGGCCGTTACTAGCATTTGTATTAATCAGACCATAGGTAGATACCGAATAATTAAACTTCTGCCAATGGATTATATTGCGGGTTGGTTCAATTCTACAGAAATATTCATAGATATCCTTAGACGTAGTATTTGCTCTATAGAAACTGAAGTAGCAATAAATACAATCTACACGTATGGTCGTGTAAGTATCTAGTCCATTCCAAACTTTTCTTTTTGTTGACTGCAGTGGAAACTCTCCTTATGAACCATCCATCTAAACTCAATGCTAACCCGGCCAGAGTGTGATCGAACGGGCTTGGGACTGGCGGAGGAGGTGTGTGGAGGTTCTCCCCAGTGGGGTCACGCGATTCGCGGATAGCATACTTTTCCGTGAGGCCGCCCGGGACTGGCCCGCCGTTGGTGTTGGCAGCCCCGCCTCGTTATGCTACTTGGGAGGCGGCACGCGCCCTATGTCCCGCACTTTGGTCGCGGGACATAGGGCGCGTAGCAACGCAACACCGACACGCCTCTCCTCTCGCGACCGCGGTCGACTGCAAGGGACAGACGGAACCCGCACCGTGGGACGCATCCTACGCAGGCCTCACCCAAATCCACGTGGAGCCTCCGCTCCCGGCATCCCGCTTAGCTTCCCCGTGGGTGTACAAACCACGGTTACTGAGCCCCCCCACCACCACAACAAGGTGGAGATCCCACGAAGGGGGGAGTTATGTATCTATGTTAATTGATTCCATTGTCATATTATTATAATATTGTCAATAAAACGGGTGTATGGTGTATATATGAACCGATACATGACATAGCTGAAAAATAAGGAGATCTTAGCCCATTCTTAGAGCACTATCTATATTGTGGTACTGTAAACTAATTATAACAGTAATATGTTGTTAGAACTTTACTAATTTAAACTTAAAAAGCCCATTATTTCTTAAAACAGTAAGTTTTTATTGAACTACAGTTTATTTACTTTGACCTTATACACTTTAATATCCATGAACCTGTTTGAATTTTTATCTCGCAATCGTTAGCTTGATACTTTATATTTAGACCCACCTTGGGTCTAAACAAATAAAAAAATTAAAGCTTTTACATTTTAGCTTCTACGATTGACTACAGTTTTCAAAATTACGGATATCAATCTGATCAATGTATCATCTATTTATTATACCAGTTAAACTATCGATAGTCGGTGTCATAAAGTAGACGGCCGTCCCTTTCCTAAAATGTCACGTGATCACGTCTCCCGACGCTGCAGTTAGCTGAAATGCACCTCGCCTAACTGCCATCTAGTGGGATTTGGTGTTTTTATTTTATTTTGCCATGGTATTGAGACCGTGCACGACAATAGCGCCACCTAGCATGCGCAACTATTCGGGATTATGCCAAATAATGACATATCAGTATTTTATTGCTTTCTAGTATGTAATTATAGTAAATTAAATATAAATAAAAAGACGAAGTGGTATTTTTACTATCAACGGTCATCCACTGCTGTCGGTATTTTAATACGGAATTCAGTACAGTAAATAATAACTCTTGTATTGATGGAATCTGGACTGAAACACTCGGTCATTGTTGCTTCTACGGTGGCTCTATTCGGCCAAAAGATTAAATTAGTAGTTGCACAAGCTAGATTTTGTAAGATCAAATGAAATATTCGTGAGATTGTGGTTCTGCTGTACACCAAATAATACACTCAATGCTGAAAATGTCAAGCCAGTTTTCATTTTTATAAAAAATAAGAAGTCGGTATTTAATGGAAACTGTACATTTTTACATAATAATATGTAGTTAATCTTGTTACTAAAAACTGCAAATTGCTAAATGACACACCAGCAAGATCTAGGAGTACTTGATCATTTTTATTGCTGAAATACCAACAAATTATTGGCTTTTTGTTTCGGTACATTGATTATTACATACATACATACATATCGTCACGCCTTTTATCCCCGAAGGGGTAGGCAGAGGTGTATTTCTACACCCACTTTTCGCCAGATATACTTTAGTTAGTCCCACGTAATAAGGGGCGAGCCTATTGCCGTACCGGGCACATTTCCAGACTCCGTGCTGCTACTGAGAATTTCGTGATAGAAAAACCCAATAACACTGCCCGACCCAGGAATCGAACCCGGGGCCTCCCGATCCCACGCGCACATTTATGCCGCGAGACCAACGAGGCAGTCGTATAGGGTTTGATGTCGAGTTTTCCGTCTCTTCGCAAAGATGGTATTTGCATCGTGTTATCCCTTAGTCGCCTCTTACGACACCCACGGGAAGATAGGGGGTGGTGACACTTGTATTCTATGCCGTCAACCACACGGCTTACATTGATTATTATACAATACTAATGGACGCCAGCAGCTACGCCCGCAATTTTTTTAAATTTACTCGTTTTGGCCGATCCCTTGGGAATTTCGGGAAATCCCTTCTTAGTGCACCCCTACGGTCCCCAAGGAACCTACATGCCAAATTTCAGCGTCCTGCGCTCAATAGTTTCGGCTGTAGCGTGTCTGTCAGTCAGTCAGTAACGCAAGGATTTTATATATTAAGATTTTGTCAGTGCAACAGCTTTTATCTTTCATTCTTGCATTATTAATTGCTACAATTTTTGAAGTTGTTGCTATATCCTCTTGGATTTCAGCATCAGAGTGATCACTAAATGAATCTATTACAAATAATGGTTGTTTCTTTTAAATTCGATTCAGAGAACAGATCGATTTGGCATCCTTGATCAGCCACACGAGGTTCAATTTGATTAAATTAATTTTCATCTTCAACTCTTACTCTTACTTGATTTGATGTGATATCTAAGACTTTTATGGTACTACGTTTTATAAAACGTGTATATCTAGCTAACACCTGTGACTCTCTAACTTTCTTCTGTCGATATATTTGAGGGAATATCGTAGGAACATAACTTGGACTTGTTTGCATGTCAGATTTTTTGCCTCCAATAAAACGTTCACTACAAATTGTGTCGTGACGTCTTGGAGTCCATGGCGAGCCATCAACACTGAAAAATAAAACATTATTTAATATTACATAAAATACAGAACAAATAAAAATAATTTATTTATTAAGTATCGTATCTAATCTTTCTTTGATCTAATTTCCACTCTACTGTTGGAAAAATATAGAATTTACAAAGACTATTTGTGCCGTTATTTTTGCAGTCCACAACACAGCAACAATTATGACCCATTTCAAAGATGATATTATTTAAGGTCAAGAATTAAATTATCAGATAATGTATTTGTTATGACAAAATTCAAATCAAAAATCAAATTGACTTCCCGAATAGTTACGGATTTCTGCCACGGCATGCGCTGCGGTCGTTTTAGATACCCCCTCCATGCACTTCGCACGTAGCGAATACCGGTAAATTGTATCCGACGTTGTTTTGATGTAATCTGGGATATAATACAACATTATTGTTGTACAACATTGTTTGTTGGTGTTGTAATACACATTATTTTGTTCTTAGATATACCTACTACATGTATGTGCGCCACTCGGATGCCAAATTGAAGGGGTATTTGGGAGCACCAAGTTTGATTTAGGCCAAGACACTTACGAGCTATATTAGCCACACGTTGGTTGCAAAATTTTAGCTATCAATGAGTCAGTCATAGGAGCAGATAACAGCTGAACGCTTTAGAAAGGGATCAATATAAATTAGAACGCCACCGTTCAACATCATCATCATCAGCCTGACATACTCCACTGGTAGACCTAGGCCTCTCCAAAAGCTAGATTTTATTTAAACTAACATTTACACTTTCGATAACATTATGGAGAACTCTCAGATATACAAGTCCATACCTTCACCGTTTAGCAAGCAATAAATTATTATTTCATATGCATTTGAATGGTCAGTGGTGTGGTCAGTTTGTTAGTTTCTCCCATTCCGTCTAAGTAATAGTAGAATATATTCTTTGTTGATCTCAGTACGAAACATCTGGTTTAGATTGCGCTTATGTAAAGTTTCAGTTTTTGACGTTGAACTTAAATCTTGAACATTATATTTTTCTGACGCAAATTGTTAGTGCAGTGCGGCGTTTTGCAAATGTGTTCGGTGGATAGCAAAGTCGCTACTATGTCTCTAGTTATAGCTTAAGTTGCATTTAAATTTACAGGGTAAAGAGATTAAGTTTGCTTTTACTTATAAAATAAATCATTGCGTTCCGTCCGCTTAAACATATATGCAGTCAACTTTATTAAACACTAGGAGACAGTCCTGTTTGCGCATGATTGGTTGATTGGTATTTAGATTTGTTGAGGAATTCTAATGGTGCAAGATTCTTTAGATCGGCCAAGTAGTTTCTGAATTTATTCGTTGCAAACAAATCAAAATAAATTTTTTTCTTCTGTAAATTCCTCCTTCCCGTTGTATTAATAACACAAAAAAATTACAAACCAAACATCAGGCAATAACTTATATCTTCCTTTAACACACTGTAGATTTGTTTGCATTGTCATTTTTGTTCGTTCCAAGAGTTTGTATACTCTCTCGCATAAAGCAATGTATGATGTTTGCGATGTATCGGTGTACACGTGAAATGTTTTAAACGTTGTGTTTGTGTTTCTACCGATCTTGTTTTCTGTTCTTTGTTCTGTTTGAAGAAAATTGCCACTTATACGCAGATTGCGACGGAGTTAAACTTTAATGGGATTGAACAAAGATGGAAGTACTTTTTTGAGTAGTGAAATTTTCTGAGCAGAAAGTTACGCAAACTGTCTTGTACATGACGCAAAAAGCAAATTAAGTTTGTACCCCATCTGCTTATGGTATATATAAATATATGTTATAGAAAATTTACGCACCTATGCCCGCACATTTTATTAAAATTTGACCGTTTCTGCTCGATCCCGCACTCCTCCTTAGTGCACTCTATGGTCCCCAAGGAACTCATATGCCTAACTTCAGATTCTTGCATCCGATAGTTTTGGCTGCGCGTTGTCTGTCAGTCTATCAATAACGCAAGAGTTTTATATATACAAATTATACTATAAGATAAATTTTCACGAGTCTTTATTACGTTAGTTAAGACGAATGAACGATTAAAGTTACAATACCAAGAGAATACAATTACAAACTACTCTCACATAAAGGGCAGCTTAAACCTTTCAAACCTCGATGAATAAAACAGCACACATATACACTTAATGTGAACAATTAGGAACAGGCACACAAGTGCGACAGTGGCATTAATCCCCATGCCGTATGCAGCCATGCTGCTTCTTTTATATCACATCATAACGACCGTATGTTCGTATCTTTAAGCCATCAAAGTCGACGCCTGTGACAGCGTGTGTACCCCACTTTAGCTGTGGCCTTACAAGCTGCGATTTTGTGTCCACAACTATAGAGGGAATATCACTGGGATAAGATTGCCTTGAAATTCTAGAAAGATTGAATTGGTGGTGCCATATTATAATAGATACTGGTGTTGCATTAAGGTTATAAGAAATATGCAAAGTGATAATAATATAGATCAGCCGAGATTTATAGCGTTATTCTATTTCCTTTTGTTAGTCATCTTGCAAAATCGTCTGCGATTGCCTCAAATCACCCAATTTAATTTATGGAACTTAATACTTAACTTGAACTATAGAAATTTTAAAGTCGCTTATTTTGTTTCCCCACAACAATCTGAGACATAGATGTACTAAAGGAATAATACAGGGAACATAAGTAAGAATAAATATGCCATTAGATCTATGTTAGAGCCATTGTTCTGCATATAAATACCATTAAGTCAAATGTCAAACAGTACCTACTAATAATAATTTCAATGGTACAGAACGAATGTTGTAAAGTCGCTACCTATCACTTAACCGGCGTGAAATTTCCACTAACGAATATCTTGGATCCAATTGGTTAAACTAACCGATTAATTGTAATAATGGCCGTTTCATTGAAAACTATCATAAAAACCAGTTGCCTGCAACATATAATAAGAGTAGGAGTAAGCAGTAACAAGTCCAAATCATTTCTTTTCGATTCCGTGAGAATATCAGGAAATTACGTCTTAGTGAACCCCAACGGTTGCCAAGGAACACACATGCTACATTTCAGCTTGCTAGATGCCCTTGATAGGTTGCAGCGGCGTGCTGTCCGTATCATAGGTGACCTTGAGGCTACTAAGACCCTTGAATCTCTGCAATTACGCAGGGATGTAGCCTCAATGGCTGTCTTTTACCGATTGTATCACGGTGAGTTCTTAGAAGAACTCTTTCAACTCATTCCACCCTCTCCTTTCTTATCCCGAACAACACGTGCCGGGTTAAGGTGCCACGCTTACACGGTGGAACAGATACCGTCACGTACGAAAAGGTTTGGTACATCTTATCTTTGCCGTACCATAAAGATGTGGAACTAACTGCCAGCTCACGTGTTTCCTTCCTCCATTGATCCTGGGTCCTTAAAGCGTGGCGTGAAAAAGCATCTCTCAAGGCCGTCAAAGTGAGGGCCGCCATGTCACATTGCTCAACCAGCAATTGGGGATGGTGGCCTTCACAATAGGACTTCACTGTCAGCTTACCATCAGGCAGCGTGAAGTCAATTTGACAGGTTTTTTTAATAATAAAAAAACTTTTTGCGTACTGTAGTTTTGGCGGTAACTTGTAAATGATTCTGTCAATAAGGCAAGAATTTTATATATACTAATATTCGCAAATAACTTATTATGTGCTCGATCAAGCAACAATATTAAATGATTATCTAATACAATATGCACATACTCCTATTGATCGCAGCTATAAAAATTCAGTATGTGCTTTGTACCCTGATAAAAAATTATAATATTTTCCGGTCACGTCGCAACGACAACATTAATCTTAAATCAAGCTTAAATCTGTTTAACACCCAGCTTAAAACGAATTTCGCTGTTATATATGATGGTATAAGACACAATTTATCATGGCATCAGTTCTGAAGGCTGGTTTTGATGGAAGCATTGTCTTTCGAAGATGGCTGTGGTACCTAGATGAATATGTAAAAAGAGTACCAAAGAATTATATTTTCAATTAAGTTCTTTAAGAAAATGTTTTCAAACATGTTCTTAAACTAAAGTTGCTTATAAATTGTTCTGGTGATTTAACGACTAGTGGAATGTAAAGTTAAGTATCGTTTGAAAACATATAGATGTAGGCTCCTGCCATAAAATATTCCGTATTTTAAAAATAATTATTATAAGGTATTTGATTATAAAACTGAATATTATTATTCCACTATAATTAGAATAAAAGACTATAAGAACTTAGAAGACTAAGTTTTAAGCTTCGAAGCAACCAAGACATTTATGTTTTGAGAAAAGATCACTAACAATATGAACTGTATTACAACTTGTACACGGCGACTTATATACGGCTAAATTCAACTTCCTGACTGACGATAACGTTGACGAGAAACAGAATTGCATGTATGAGACAGACGAACAAACTACAGAATTATATCACAATATGCTACAGACGAATAAAGATTAAAAATCATGCAGTCGTTAACAGCCAACAGACAAAACTTCTTACACACAACGAAACCTTGGTCCCGTAGGATAACCTTGATGAGCAGAACATACATTATTAACGACAAGAGAACAACAAAAGCACTTGTTTACATGAACGCTGCAGAAACTTGTAAACAGAGAATAAAGATTTTACATACAAAAATTCTTCTGAATTTGGAAAGTTTGTCGTATTTGCATACGTAAATTATGTTACATATGCTAGGTGTATTGGTGACTAACATTTTCTGGCAGCATGTAAAATATATTACTACTGCAGTAAAGAAGACTGTGTAAGTCCATATGGTATGTTAGGTTAGTTTATGTTGTATTTTTTGCAACGTGAATACACCAGAAGTCCAATGAGGGTGTTTGAATTTTTTTCTGCCACCGTTGGCGTTTCAAATGCGTCAGGTCCAAACGTGTACAGACGCGTACACACACATGAAACAAGCAAACACAGATGTGCAAAGTTATTGGCGCTTTGACACTTTTGACAGTTTTCTGGACCTGACGTCTCAGTGCTGCCGTCTAGTGGGCATCATTTCAGAAAACCCTCATTCCAAAGAGGTTGGACGTTTAGACTAGAGAGAACATGCCCTATAAATTTCCTTATACCGAACGTGCAACATGTAATGTCAGTTGGTCTTAGTTGGTTAATCATAACGTCAAATTACGCGTCTCATTTAAAGAGGCATAGACTCTTTACATACTCATATCTTTGACTACATTCTCTAAATAGCCGTGCTGTGATCTGTCATCAGTGTAAAATTTGGTAGACGTTTGTGTTTACATTTTTAATAACTTTTTTGCATTTAAATAGTAAGTAAGCTTATAATAATTAAATAATGTACGCATTAATTAATACACATCGAGTATGTGATATCGGGATGTGGATGCCGCTATTCTCGGAACGGAAATAGCAGGAGAAACTTTATCTTCGAGCAGTGAGTCGGCATTTTACAACAAATTTATTTACTTTTCTCGTATTAATGCAATAATGAGTGTTAAGTTTACACAATATCATTGTATTGCAAATCAAAGGAACATCTTGCATACGTATGTGTTATGAATTTAACTCACAAATTGTTATTTTGTACATTTATTGATTTAATAGCCTTAGTGATGGGATTTGACAGTGAAAGGAGATATCGATGTTTTTTCAATGAGGGAGAAATACGGAAACTAACTATCGGACATGAATGTAAAACTGTCGCTGGAAGCGACAGCGGGTAGCCGCGTTTGCTAAGTTGGCAATAAACAAAGACGTCCAGCTGTCTAATTTTCTATCGCGCGTTTGATAGTAAGCGCAGTTTAATGTACATAATTTACTTAGATGCCTACCTTAAAAGTAGCGTCTATTAACCTAAAGCCAAGTGTTCCAGTGAACGCGCGTGTGTGTAGGCTTACATTTTTGCATCTATAAAATAGTAGATGGATTAGGGATGTGAGTAGCATTTTTTATTATTAAGAAGGTGTTTTTTTTACAGGTTGCCTATTAATGACGTCACAAGAAAACTTTGGATAAATGCCGTTGGACGGCCTAGTTTGATTTAGCAGAAGTACCACCGTATTTGTTCACGTCATTTTGAGAAAGACTGTTTTTAAAGACAGAAAGCACCTGGCGTCGTTTAAAACCGAAAGCTCTGCCTACATTACATTTATGCCCGGACATTGCACACCCGGTAGAATTATTTATCCAAAGCTAAACTAAAAGTGTGTAATTTTAGTTTGAACATATTAATAAAATATAATAATTACAACGATTTTAATTAATGTACCTACTTCTATATTATTTATCATATTAGTGCTATCCTGACTGATCAAAGACGTCTTGCCTTGTAGTCCGCTGCATAATATTCTACCATAAAATATAATATTCTTTCACATTCACACAACATTATCTGGTCCCAAACTAAGCATATCTTGTACTGCGAGTACTAGACAATCGATAAACATGCATATATACTTTTCTGTAAATATATTACATATTATACATAGTACCATCCAGACCAAGACAAACATCCATATTCATGCACACAAATGTTTGACTTGAGCGGGAATCAAACCCGCAAGCTTCGGCGTGGCAGTCGGATTACCTACAACTCTATAAAAATCGAGCAGTGTCCAACGTTAGCGATAGCAAGCAACGTGATATGATGCGACGCAAACAAATTGCCAAAGCCTGCCGTGCCGCATTAGCCAATCTGGTATAATTCGTACAATACATAATCTAAGTGACAGTTTCTTAGCATCTCATCGCAACGCATCGCTCATTAGTTTATGAATACTTTTTGTCAATAGATTTTATGGCTAAAACGAACAATTAAACATGTGAATTATTTTTCTTATTGTCTGTCTGGCAAGTCTTTGCAAAGCACTGTCCTGCGTCGACAGCAAAAACTACAATTTCAATATTTTAGTTGTTTTCTTCTACGGCTTAAATATATCGACACATACTAAAGTTAGACATTTGACCAAAAATATTTATCGATAAATCATCACTGTTACGAACAACACTCGGTTTCCTCACTCTATGTTTTGTCTACTGTTTGCCTACCACGCGTCTGCTATAAGAGCGTGCTGCTAAACCTATCGACAGCTCTTTCTATCATACTGCATGTGCCATTAGAAAGAAGATATCAATCATAGCAACCGCTGTTGTTAATTAGTGTTACTTCTATGCCTTAGGTTATATTTCTTTGCCTCATTCTCTTAAATAAATTTGTTGAAAATACAGTTTCTATAATTATAATGTCAGTGTCATACTTACGTCACAAATGGTATTCTCCTAAATTAACTGATATTGGAATGATCAAGGGAATGATATTGTAACTAGATTATACATTGAAACAAGTGTCAAAATATGTGTCAACGACGAACTGTTTATTTCGAATTAAACGATAATGAAATTAGGTTAGCAGAATACCGATTCTGAGTCAGTTAAAAATATAATCTCATATCGTTCAAATATAATTTCAATGTCATATAAAATACGAGAATTAGCCCTCAGATTACAAGTGATTCAGATATATGTTTGAAGGTTATGTAATATTTATTATTAGTGTTATTTGTAGCAACTCGTAGATGGCCCACAAACACGGCTCTTTGCAATGTTAGCAATCTGAAACATATTAATACGGTTTCCTGTGTGAATAAGGATAAAGAAGCTGAAATGAAAGAGAAGGGAAAAAGATTATTAAGTAGGTCTTACTCACCGAATGGCGCACAGCAATACCTAAACTACAGTAAAGGTTAATATCATAAAGGTAGTATTTCCCCAGTCAAGGTAGTCCTCACGCCGAGAAAATACATAAATTCTGCTCCTCAAACATTTATTCAAAGACCGATCCATCTACCGCAAACTAAAGGACTAGAAAATTACAACCCACGCAAACCATAAGGTGGTCCACAAGAGACCCGAATAAAATGTATCGGGTTTGCCTCATAAATTCAACTAGGTCAGTACCAAACGAGCAGAGCTTCGAATGTAGCATTTGATTGAATTTCGATATTAATAAACTTCGATACAACTATTAAGATAGCGCTGCCGTTCGTATGCGAATCTAATCGAAATGGGAATCAATTTAAAACGAGAAGCCTTATCGGCGGAATTTAAAGTGAATAGGACATGAACGTTGGAGAGTATTTTGTACGGTGTTGATAACTATTTCATGCGTGAAATTAGGACGGTTCTCATGCTTAGGAAGAGTTAGTAGTAGAGTCTAGACTTTGAAAAAATACTAGCTTCTGTATGCTACCCTTCCTGAATGATTATGTTTTGGACAGACGATCCGATTAATAATGGCATAAATACATACAGTTATCTATATTAGTATCAATGGGCACAAACAAGCTGTCGGATCTACCGTATTACAGTATTACTGTATGACGTATCACTGTATTTCTAAGGCTTTAACTTCCATCCGTTGCAACAGTAAGCTGTCGTTTGTTCGTCACAATAAGACAACCCAGAATAAAAACACATATAATAGCCAGTTCATAACACAAATCAGTACAAACGAAACTACATAGAACACGAAAACAGTACTCATTGCTCAAACAACTGAGAAACAGGTCACAAATCTTAATATATAAAATCCTTGCGTTACTGACACGCTACAGCCGAAACTATTGGGCGCAGGAAGCTAAATTTGGCATGTATGTTCCTTGGGGACCGTAGGGGTGCACTAAGAAGGGATTTCTCGAAATACCCACGAGATCGGTCAAACCAGATAAATTTTATAAAATGTGCAGGCGTAGCAGAATGAAACCACAGATAACAGCCAGTTCATTACACAAATCAGTACAATCGTACCTAGAACACGAAAACAGTACTCATTGCTCAAACAACTGAGAAACAGCTCACAAATAATAAAATAAAAATTAGCCTTCGCTTCAACTTCGCCTTCTAACATTTAAAACTTCGTCTCACTTTCTCGGTTCATCTGAGTTAGGTGCGTCATACCATTAGTGGAGTATTGTTTGTTGTACTCCTCGAGTTTGGGCAACGAGTCATCACAAAGCAATTACTTCTTTAGTGTGGATCGCAAATGAGGGTTACGGTTAGGTCAAAGTCTTACTAAGAGCGGACTCTTAAATTACAATTTTTATTTGTTTTTAAGGGAAATGTTATGTGATTGGCGTATATCGGGATCGGTATTACCTTATTTCGAGAGAGCAGTTCGGAGTTCTTAATATGCAGTGTCCTTTTTAAGCGACTCTTAGTAGCACCACAATTTATTGTATTGCCTCGACTCCAATTTATCGTTAGGTTTATGGCGATGTCAATTCGTTTCCGATCTGATATTTTTACCTCAAGTAGCAGTAGATATAAATAATTTTATTTAACAAAAGGCCTCTACTGAACACATGATCCGCTTTCAATTTACGAACATGTTAGAACTATTTATATATATGGTATATTTTAAATTACTGTTGTCAAAATGAAGCTTTTGGTAGACGAGCTCATTACCGCTAATATTACTTTAAATGTATTTTTGATAAAATATATAACGTATAACTTGAAGATGATTGCCGTCTACAAAATACTAAAACGCCTGCGAAGAGACTGGTCCTTACCGATATGGAAAAAGAAACACGCTATGGAAAGACTTTTATTGTAGTCAAACTGCTGATATGGCGGCAAAAGTTTTTATATTGTGTGTTCTACCTGATAACTTGTAGCGAAAACATAGCAGCTATCGAGAAACTTTATATCCATACATCAGTTTTTATTGTTAGATGTATTTTCATGTATAATTGGTGAAGTTTCTATAAACTCGTTGACTAACTTGATTATTTTTTTTATAGACCCACGCCTGTATCCCCGAAGGAGTAGCCAGAGGTGACACCCACATTTCGCTGTTCATTTTTAGGTCCTACGTAATAGGAGGCGAGCCTATTGCCGTTACCGGACACATCTCCAGACTCCGTGCTGCTACTGAGTATTCGGAAAAACCCAGTAACACATGTGCCCGACCGCATACGCTATCCACTAGACCACGGAGGCAGTGTTACTTACTTGATCTTTATTTGATATCGAGGCTCTTACATCTTGTCTCTTAATATTAATCTTAGCTCTTACTCTTACAGCCATGTCCATGTACATACCTTCTAAATGTTGAGACACATTTCATAATAACTTACCTTATTAATTTAAAACCCACTTAGACCTATCAGTTGGTAGAATATAGATGCAAAAATGGCCCAAGATTTATGTCACAATATATCATGTTTTAATTATCTGCGTTAGTAATAGGCGCTAAATTGATAATTTTATCAATTAAAACTGACTTTGTCAATTAGGAGACAATTTAATATTTCTATTAACAAATTTGTGTCTGCTTTATGAGAAAATCAGTCAAGTGTTAAGTAGTAGCAGTAAAGTAAACTTTATATAGCTGGTATTGAGGGATAGTGAGAATAGTTGGGATTGTAAATTATTTATTTTTATTTATTTATTATTAGGATAAACTTCCAGTAATGTTTGGATTTATTTGCTTGTATCGTTTTTGCAACCGAATGCGAGATTCCAGGCAAGATTTTTACCTAGAAATTATTTGTTACATAATGCTTTGGTTCTCTCTTAGCACATAGAACTTTAACGGAAAATTCGAGATCTATATTGTGTACAAAAATTATCATACACCTTAATTTCTGAGACAAAAGAAACTTCGTCAAACATAACAGAGAAAATGTTCACTTCATTCAAATTCACTCGTTCATATTACAGTCCAGAATAACGTCAATCATTGTCCCATTCGTTCCCAGGGGCTCTTGTGTAATTGCCTCAGTTAGTCCGCAAACTGGATTATTTCGGCCCCAGTTACGCTCCGGGATTACACAGGATTTTAAAATATGTGCCATCCTTATTTTAGTGACTTTAATTTAATTCCACAGTTAAACTTTTTGTTTTTGTTAATGTAACCACAGGAGTTGATACTGGGATAATTTAAATATTTTCTTTATATTTTTCGAAGAACTATGACTTGGTGCTCCCACAAAAATCTAGGTCTCGATGATTGAGAGAAAATCTGACTGTTATAACATCATTACATTATTACAAATATCATTTCTTAGTTCAGTAGTGTGATTCTGTAAGCCTTCATTTTAAACTTTGAATCTGAATCCGCTGTGAGTTTCTTGATTGGCATTCTAAAACTCGGTTGATAATTCGAATCTACACTACTCTTGCGAGCGTGTTTGCGAGTTGAACTAAATTGATCTCGAAATTTTGACAGATAAAGTACGAGATGACGTAAAAAGTGGCATTCTATAAGGTAATTCCCCCGTTAGTTCGACGCTCACTTCGCACTCAAAATCAAGGTAATTTTGAACATAATGCGAGAGCGAATAGCGACGTGACATGCGAGTTGTTGGTTGAATTTTACAGAATCGACGTGCAGAGTATGAAAAAAGCAAGCCTAGACAAAAAATATATCCAATAGCAACACACTTATAAAAATATATAGCGATGTTTTCCGTTTAACTTGATAAAAACGTCTCAATATTCTTTCTTCCATTCCGTTCCTCTTACTTAACAAAACAAACAAGTCAGTACCAATAGAATTATAAACTCTATCAGCCTCACTGTAACAAGATCATGATACACATAAAATCTACGGAGCTTTCAAAGCTAAATTTGTTAACATGGGTTCTCGAGCCTCCGTAGTCTCTCAGCCAAGCTCTTAGCGTTGTTTACCATATTTATTCGACGCCGCGCATATTAAACTTCCCTTTATAATTAAATTTTTCGTACCCCAGGGAAGGCAGGTAGGTATTACGGCTTATTGATAAATTTAGTTCGGTATTATATTACATTTGGAAGTAGTAATGTGCTTTATTGTTTTGGGTTTTAGGTTACGCAATCCTAGTACTTTATTAAATATGATGAAATGTTAATGGATATTTGTTACTCTTTTATGCAAAAAACTGTTGAACGAATTTTGCTGTTATGTAGTTTATACACCAGAGTAGCACATGGGCTGGTACTCGGTCCCTCTCATCATTGATAATCTCATCATTATTACTGAAATTAAAGATAAGTGGTTACTTTTACTTGCAATGTCAAAACTTTTGTCGCAATACTTTACTTAAATGTGACACATATTCCTTTTCTTATGAGCGCATTTTCATGTGCGATGTCATCTAAAGTATCCGAGAGATATATGCACGCATGCATTATTTGATGGCACGTACGGCGTAACGGTAGCGGTTGAAGTGGTCACCTCGCTGTTAAGACTTGCGCCAAGTGTTGTATGTACATCACACGAGAGAACATTTTGTGTGATCATCAAACTGTTGTTTCGAGTCTGGATGTACTTTGTGCTCGTCGACTGAATGCTTAGAAAGTCCTTCGCGACACAGCATTCATCCATTTTATTATATGTATATTTATACGTAGTTAGTATATGTATGAGTGTTGTCTATTTGCTATTAACTGGTATCAAGATTATATTTATATATGTCCGTCGTCAAACCAAGCATTCTTTCTCTATGTTTACGGTAAACAACAATACGGCTTTAGTTTTTAAAATTGCTGGGCATTTCTTGTGTATACCAACAACAAATAAATCGTAGGTATTTAAATATTTTCATACTGCTGCTTCAACTACTATTTAAACTAAAATCACTACAGCTACTAAATATTGGTGCACATTAATTTAATAAACAGTAACTACGCTTAATGAACTTCACGAATATTTAGCGGTTCCTTCATTATTAACATACAACCAGACGACTAAGTTTAAATCCGATACCGTTACAGAAGCACCACACCAGTATTTTGAGGCAACGCGGCAAACGTGTCAAAGTTTATATTCAATGCATGAAACAACTTTGCAGTGAGTATTGAATGTGATACTGCTTTAGGTTTTGTGGTATTTCATTTAGAGTATTTACTATTTCACAGTGCGTATTAAATTGTTAACAATTTTACCAAAATTATCGCGAGGAAACATGTGCAGAGTTGTAAATATATATGTTACCGGGAAAAAATAAGAACCGCATGTTTATCAATTTCCTAGGAACTTTCGTAGGATTCTAAATGAGAGACACATTTTATTATTTTACACCCAGATTTTCAGAAATTGATAAACTTACCGAATCCACGCGTAAAAATAATAAGTAAGCAATTACCAATATATTTATGTAACGTATCTGTATTGTGTTATTGATTGAAAATGAAGGTAAGATACCTACCTATGTCAGAAAGTTCTCAATTTTTCACGTGACAAAACAACGTTAAGAAAAACAGTGATATTTGATCTCAATATGTACCCACGTTGGGCGCCACTAGCTCCATTTTGTTCGTTTTTTATTTTACTAACAGGCATTTTACGTTATTTTGTTCAAATGTAAACCTAACCTTACACAAACAAAAAATCTAATTCTTATCATCTCAGCAACGGTACTATAATCCGACCTAGTAAAACGTTATCACTCACAATGACGCACTTTCAGCGCTTGGTGACTACGAAACGTGGAGTTATCTGCCCCTGTGATAACAGTTTGTACGCTCATGATGTACTGGATGCAACGGATTATGATGTAAACGATACTGTAGTAAAACCGATGAAAAAATAACTAGCTTAAGTTGAGCACGTACTGAGATGTTTTTTTAATTTGTGTCTCATAAATTCCAAACGCATTGTAGGACGCCCGTTGACTTGTTGAAGTGATGATAAATGCAATGTGGCTGGCAGTGGCTGGACACGAAAAGCCATAATTCGAGAGCAGTGGCGTGCTTTTAGAGAGGCCTATATACAGCTGTGGACTATGGCTGGCTGATGATTATGATGATAAACTCTTTTGTACTTGTGTATATCAGTTAACTCTTGAATGGCTAGATGGATTTTCAGTCTGTAGGTACTGCTGTTAAGATACAAAAATAACATGAATTAAAACGACATGAGACACTCAGACACATATACAGACGTATACCAATTATTCACTCAGTGACTGATTACTGCGCATCATACTAATTAGACAATCGTAGCGTAATGCAAACATAATTATAATTGTTATATCAAACATGCGTAGAATCTTCGGAAATAATTCAGAATCGGATACAATCTGACTTTTGTGCATTGCAGGCTCCTTGTAGTTCAGAATCTGATTTAATTCTTTCAAAAATCCCAGTAAATAGAAATATTGCCTGGGCATTTATGCGACCACACAAATATTATTTTGATACAAACGCATGTCGCAGGCAATACCTTATAACAAATTGGCAAGCTGTAAGATCTTCGGAGCAATTTCATTAAGGACCAGGTTTATGGGCAGTTTTGCCATTTGCAATCACGACCCATTTCGAACGAAAATCTGTTTTGGTTTTATGTCTCGCTAATCACATTTTCTGGGTAATTCGCATTTTTCCTCTGATGTTGTCGTTTGTATTGGGGTTAGGTAAAGCTTTTTTTTTATTATTTATGGGAAATCATGGAAGAAGGCTTGCGTTAAGGTATTTGTACTGCTATGGTGGTTTAGTATTAATTTTTTTAAATTTATTCACATGAAGGTTTCTCACGACGTGAGAGCTAGAATAGTTTTCACATTTACCATTTATATAAAAATTTCATCTGCAGCATCCGAATCATTAGTCGTTCCAAGATCAAACATGAACCTGCTTTTGGTTAGACTAGTGTCAGGATATTTGAGGGCGCTGACTCTCCGTAACGACTGTCAAACATCTTCATGACAGTCGGGACCGACGGCTTAACGCGCCCTCCGAAGCACTATGCAAGCAATAATTTTCAGGTAAATACGCACATAACGTTAATAAGACTACAAGTTGTTCAAAGTTATTGGTGTGTGCCAGATTTCGAATCCGAGACCCTCTACATTGCAGTCTGTAGGTCTCACCCCTAGACTATCGCTGCCTGTAGTAGGTAATGTTTGCAAAATGTGCAATAACACTATCTGTGTTCAATTCAGTTGATAGCACATAAATACACATACATAGTCTCACGCCTGTAACCCCGAGGAGGTAGGCAGAGGTGTATTGCTACACCCACTTTTCGCCAGATTTAGTTTATTCCCACGTAATAATTGGCGAGCCTATTACCGTACCGGGCACATCCCAGACTCCATGATGTTACTGTGAATTTCCTAACCCAATAATACATTGCCCGACTCGGGAATCGAACTCGAGAGTTCCCGATCCTACGCGCACATTTTTGCCGCAAGACCAACGAGGTAGTCAGTAATAGTTCTGCTGATAGTAACACTAAATTATACATTTTAATAAACACAAACAACTACTATTTATTAAGGAAACATTTAAAAAACAATTATGTAAGTAAGTACTTACCTATAATATTTTTTTGTTTAAGCATCGAAATGTATATGGCAAATAATACTTGCAATTCAGTTTTACACTCTAAAATAGAACTATAATATTCAATGTGAATGCTGTCTGATCGAGTGTAAGAGACACGTGTAGATTGTTTATATTTCGAATACATTTTACAGTAAATTAATAATACAATTAATTATTCACCTTTTAAATGTATTGATAATTTCTTTATGAATTTCTTCAAATTATAATTAGACTAGCCGTTTCCCGCAGTTTCACCCGCGTCCTGAGGAAACTACTTCGCGTACCCGAAAAACCCAAATATCTTACGGACCCCTATTTTTTCTAATATAAAATATAGCCTATGTTACTCGCATATAATGTAGCTTTCTAATGGTGTACGAATTTTTAAAATCGTTCCAGTAGTTTTTGAGTTTATCCATTACAAACAAACAAACAAACAAAAATACAAAGAAGAATGGCCATTTTTGACCTAAACATGTATAGAGATAAAACTTATTTTAAAATTAAGGTTATTTTTAGAGTTATGATTTCACTAACAATTATATTTTATAGAAGAAGAAGTCTTGGTAAAAAGAAAAGTTTTGGGATGTAAAGATGTTCTAGAACTCGTGAACGCATCCTTATCAAAATATTTAAAAAAAAAAACGAGAAAAACTGTCTTTACAGTATAATTTCTTGATCATAGAGCTACTTGTTTTCGTACATTTTATCTATATACGCAATAATGAATTATCAGGCCATTCAATGTATAAGAAGTGGTCATTGTCCTTTTTCTCTTTTTAATATTAGTGTAGATGTAGATTATGCACTATTTTAGATTAGATTAGATTAGATAAATCTTTATTGTACATCACATAAGGAAAACATACATTGAAGGAGCACAAACAAGAAATGCACAATTGGCGGCCTTATCGCATACAGCAATTTCTTCCAGGCAACCATTAGGAATGGACTTTTGATTGAAGAAGGAGCCAAAAGTATTCGATGGTGTAGTTTAGAAATTTTGACAAATATATTTTTCGCATAGTATACATAAAAATACTTACTAAATAGGTACGTTGACATACATATTATATAATATATTACATATACACTACATATATAGGCAATATTTTACGCCATAACAACGCAATATTTCAATAACCAGGTGATGATTTTGTCCAAATAACACATAACATGTCCATACTCGTTCACGGTTTACGGCGACTGAAGCACCGCGGGGACACGCGCGTTACTCACAGTGACGTAAATCAAAGACTCTGGCGCCGAAACGATATGTCTTACCCGACAACGGATAAACGATTTATACAAAATTTTGACTATCTTAACGAATATAGATTTCCTAATTCCAGTAGAGTAAAAATGTTTTAACTTCCACCACTTCGAATACAATATTTCTGATGAGACGAGTCTGTATTAATTCAGTTCAAGAAGAAGGATTTAACCGCCGAGTATAAAGAATATTTATTAAATATGAAAATGATTTAAGCGCCTGTGTGTATTAATATCAGACGCATGGTAAATGATTTAAGCGACATAAGGAATGGATTTCAGCAGCAGGCTAAATGTTTTAAGCGACATCAAGTATGAATTTCGCGACGGTTTGTATATATTTTAGGCGCAGGCAAGACGATTCAAACACCTTATCTTACCAAACTTATGCCGGGGAAAATAGCTCAAGTCAAAAACACTAAATATTTCGCCTGTTTTCATAAATTGTAAAAAAAAATTGTCGCTTCAATCAAAGCTACTCCAAACTGCGCCTAAATTTACTATTGTTTTAAGCGCCAAAAAAGTGCTCAGATCAGCACGAAACCGAGTGCAAACGACGCAGAAAAAACCGGCGATTCCGACTATGTATATAACTCAATATCGGCCAGGATGTCGCTTAATACATTTTGCCCGTGAACCCTCGATTTATTCGAATCTGTAATTTTCCCAATACATCGAAAATACTTAGGAAATTAAACGATCTAAAACAAATTTAATTACGTCCGTGTATTGTTCGTTACAAGAAATAAATGCGATTATAAACACTCACTTCTCATTAATAAAGTTTGTTGATAGAAAGTTTTTTGATACACCTATGCTTTGTAGAAGTCTGTTTGTCTTTGGGTTTCATTTACAGAAATAAAAAACTTTAATACGCAATACTAGGCGTTCCCCGCGGTTATACCAACGTTACTTTCTGAAATGCAGCGTTTTTGGCCGATAAGATAGGGTATTCGCATGTTTTGCGCTGGCATTTTTATTTCATGGGGAAAAGTGTAGCTTATATCTGAAAATTATGTAGACATAAAAAAAATCTTTCTTCCAGAGAAAATTCCATTGAAATCGGCCGATTCCAAATTAATTCAAAACAATAAATTAAACATTACCTCAGACAAATAGATAAATACATAGGCAATTGCAGCCGGTTAAAAATCATCGAGTATGACTGTATGTCTTGGGATCATGTACCTAAATAACTTCAATGCGCTTGAGAAGGCATATTTATTTTGAAATCATAGACAGACTGTTGAATATAGTAAACATTTTACTTAACAGACTATGAGTTGCAACACTATTGTATTGTGTGTCACCTCACTATACATAGAATATAGATTGTGCACTCTGTGGAATCTTTTCAATAAAACCACGTTATTAAAATTTCGTTTGCTCTTTTAATTCATAATTACATCAGGTTATGGGCCCAGACCACCTGAATGTTTTCAAGTTATTAGTAAACACAATAAAAGTAATAAAAGAATCATCGGATCAGTAATAACAGTAGTTCCGTAAAGTCATAACCTAAAAGTCGACGTGTGCTCGGTGTGCTTTCTGTTTTTTTTGCAATCTCTTCATCAGCAAAGCAAAATGTCTTCTACAAACACGATGGCATTGATTGAAAAACTGACGGGAAGAGAGAACTATCCAACGTGGAGATTTGCCGTTCAAACATATCTTGAACACGAGGATTTGTGGCATTGTGTCACAGCAGAAGAAATAGTTGACACCAAACTTGACACTAAAGCTAAGTCTAAAATCATTTTATTAGTACATCCCATTAACTATGTACACATCCAAGAGGCTAAATCTGCCAAGGAAGTGTGGAATAATCTATCTAGAACTTTTGATGATAAAGGATTGACACGTAAGGTTGGCTTATTGAAAGATCTGATAACCACAACGTTAGAATCATGTCAGAGCATAGAAGACTATGTAAACAAGATTATTTCTACGGCACACAAATTAAGAAATATTGAATTTGACGTTAACGATGAATGGCTTGGTACATTATTACTAGCTGGCTTACCAGAAGTCTACCAACCAATGATTATGGCCATTGAAAGCTCCGGTGTGGCAATAACGGCTGATTCTGTAAAAACGAAGCTCTTACAAGATGTAAGAAGCTCTGAAAGTAATGCATTATATGTCAATAAAAGCAAAGGGAATTAGTCTGAGGCTGCCAAACAAGCCTCAGAGAAAACCATTAAAAGTAAAGGTCCAAGATGTTTTGTTTGTAACAAATATGGACACATCAGTAAATACTGTCGGAATAAGAAACAGTCAGATCAAAGCAGCAATTATGTAGCAGTGTTGTCTGCAACTGCAAACAATGACAATGGATGGTATATAGACTCTGGAGCATCGATGCACATGCGACCAGCGCGCAGCCCACGCTCAGTAGCGAGGGGTGCACGAAGGCCGGAGGCAGTACGGGGAAGCCGCCTGCCGCCAAGCGGCGGGCTGGCCACCCTGGACGGCATCCAGCCCCAGCACCACCGGGAAACGCGGCAGGTAAAACTGCCGAAAACAAGGAAAGAGGTGAGGCCAAAGGTGCTCTCAACGAGACCAGCTCGCCTCGAGGGGAGCACAAGAAGCCCCGCCTCGACTCCTCCAGGATACAAGGTAAGTCCTACGCACAGGCCTCCAAGGCGTCCCTGGGTGTTGCAGTAACATGCAAACGCACAGGGAACTTGCCGAAGGAGTTGGTGGACCAGGTACTCCGGGAGCTCCAAAAGAAGATCCTGAGTGATGCCTGGTCGACCAAAACCCCCAAACGCCCCGCTCCAGCGTTCACCGGGAAACCCGTGCACGTGGACGGGGTCCTCAAACTTTGGTGCGCCGACGAGGCAACGCGTACCTGGCTGACGGAGGCAGTCTCTCTCCTGGTCCCACCACCGGGCTTCGAACTGGAGGTCAGGGGCCAGGAAGAGACCCCGAAGAGAGTGCGATGCGGCATTGTCGTACCCGACGAACAGGGGGTCTTAGACGACGTGCGCGACGTGGGTCGCGCTCTGGAGTTTCAGAACCCCTGGTTGGAGGTTGACAAATGGTCGATGCTGCACTCTGAAAGGCAGTCAGGTGGGTGGTTCCTAGTAGTGGGCGTCCCAGTAGAACAGGTCCCGATCCTGATGAAGAACGAGCGCCGCCTCGCGTTGGGGGTAGGTGCCGTCTACGTCAGGTTCCGGGACCCCTCAGGTAAGTTTGTCGACCATCCTCCGGACGACAACTCCACACGAGTCAAGCAGGACTCAAACACCAAGCCAGGGTGCGACGCAGAACCCGGCCCGTCAGAGCCGGCCGCGTCTGGCTCGGGGGCTGGCCCGTCAGCCGAGGGTAACTCGGAAGATGAGAGCCTGCTCCTGGGCCCGGTGCGGCGGGACGACGGGGTGGAGGCCGGCCAGGATCGGTCAGTCGGGGAGGTGGGGACATCATCCAAAGATGAACCCTCTGCCTAGTGACGTCAGTTGCCTCCAAATCAACCTCCATCACAGCCAAACGGCCACTGCGCAACTGCGCAAATGGATGGAGGTCCAACAATCAGCCATCGTGCTCATCCAGGAACCTTGGATAAGGGGTGGCCTCATCAGAGGCCTCTCCAGCCTGGGAGGTAAGATTTATTCTTCAACTGACCACACACATTCAAGAACCTGCATACTGACAACTAAAAACATCAGAGCCCAAGTTCTAACGGAGTTCTGTTCCAGAGACATCACAGCGATACAAATTGAAATAACACAGCAGCCAAGGAGTATAGCGGTTGTTTTCGCATCGGTCTACATGCCCGAGGCCGAAGACCCGCCACCGTTCGACCTCACGCGTCTGGTTAACCAGTGCGAGAGAACCAAAACGGAGGTAGTAATAGGAACGGACTCCAATGCCCACCACCAAATGTGGGGCATGAACTGCAATAACAACAGAGGTAAATCACTGGTTGAATACCTATTCACCACTAATCTTACCCTATTAAACACAGGTACGGAGCCCACCTTCGTCACAAGACGTAGTCAGACAATTATCGACTTAACTCTCGCAACAGAAGGAGCGGCTGAACGCATCAAGGGATGGCACGTCTCGAAAGAGGCATCGTGCTCAGACCACAGATGGATCAGCTTCTCTATGGAAGTCGTTATACAACCTACACAGCCACGCAGGAAACCACACAACACTGACAAAGCAAAGTATGTCCAATTACTTAAAGAGAAACTTACCCTTACTGCTACGCCGACGGTACTGGGTGACAATGAACAGATCGACGAGCAGGTATGTACACTGACGCAGTCGATGCTAGACAGCTACCACGCAGCATGCCCAGAAACCACTCTACCCTCAACCCCAGGTAAACAACCCTGGTGGGGCGCTGAGCTTGAACGCAAGCGCAAGAAGGTAAGAAGGGCCCTTAACAGGGCAATGAACACAAGCGCGGACGCAGATTGGGACGCTTATAAAGCGGCCAAATCAAGCTATAAGAAATGCCTCAGATTCAGACGCACCATGGGATGGCGAAAATTCTGTGGGAGCATTGAATCTTGCCAACAAGCAAACCGGGTAAGGAAACTACTGGCTCAGCAACCGATGGTTGCACCAGGTACTCTCCGTAAACCGGATAACACATACACCACATCTGAGGGGGAGACAAGACGCGTCCTACTAGAAACACACTTCCCAGGCTGCGTCCTCACCCCGGTAATAACGTGGCACGATACACCAACAGTGGCGACCGAACACGAGTGAAGACACGCAAACACCGTGGTCACAGAAGAAAAACTCCGATGGGCCATCGATGGCTTCCATCCCTTCAAAGCAGCCGGACTGGACGGCATCTTCCCTGGGTGGGTGAACCGGTCCGCAAAAGACTTCTGGCAATCATGAGGGCTAGCCTGGCCCTTAGATATGTACCGAAGAATTGGAGGGAAGTTAAACTAATTTTCATACCAAAACCAGGCAAAACAGACTACACAAATGCAAAGTCCTTCAGACCAATAAGCCTGACCTCCTTCATGCTTAAAGCCTTGGAAAGGCTATGCGAGAGGGAATTAAGAAGTGGGGCACTTAAACACCTACCCCTACATGCCAATCAACATGCATACAGCTCAGGGAAATCGACGGAATCGGCCTTACATCAGGTCATGAACGAGATAGAAGCTGCTATACAACAAAAAAGCATCTGTCTGGGCACCTTCATTGACATAGAAGGAGCCTTTGACAAGACAAACTTCTCCAGTATAAGCAACGCCCTAGCCAGACATGATGTGGATCAGATGCTCATACAGTGGATCCAAAACATGCTCAGCAAAAGAGTAGTGCGCCTGCACGGCGACTCCCAGACAGCCTTGACAACTAAAGGTTGCCCGCAGGGCGGTGTACTCTCCCCGCTATTGTGGAACTTAGTCATCAATGAACTCATAGACAAACTCAACGCGAGATATTTTTACACAATAGGATATGCAGATGATCTGACCATTCTCACCTCAGGTAAGGTAACTAGTACAGTGTACGACCTTACTCAACAGGCTCTACGCATAGTAGAGTGGTGGTGTAATGAGTACGAATTATCAGTAAACCCGAACAAGACCGAACTAGTTATGTTCACACACAAACGCGCGCTGGGTACTTACCGACTGCCCAGGCTATTCAACACAGAGCTCAAGCTGTCCACCGAGGTAAAGTACCTGGGAGTCACTCTTGACAGCAAATTGACATGGAACAGCCACATGGAAAATAAGCTCAATAAAGCCAGCATCGTCTTCTGGCAGTGCAAAAAGATGATAGGTAAACGATGGGCCTATCCCCCAAAATTGTCTTATGGCTCTATAAGACAATAATACGTCCGATGATAAGCTACGGCGCAGTAGTGTGGTGGCCTCGGACCAACCTAACAACGGCCGCCAACAAGCTTCAAAAGCTTCAAAGACTTGCATGCCTAGCGGCCACGGGCTGCATGAAAACTACACCTACAGCGGCACTCGAAGTGTTGCTGGACTTGCCTCCATTGCACCTGTTCATACAACAGGAAGCAACGTTGATGTCGGCGATTCGGCTAAGAGCTCTGAAGCTCTGGAAAGACACTAACACACCGCACACTAGCAACTTAAACACACTCTTTAAAGAAGTTCCTCTCACACAAGCCATTGGCGACCGAATACCGAAACAATTTGTTTTCGATAAGAAATACAAAATCCAACTGTACGAGGATCTACACGAGGGAGCGGTTGGCCACAACGAGCTCACGATCTTCACAGATGGGTCTAAGACGGATACAGGTACGGGTTCAGGAGTATTCTCCGAGGACCTTAACATCAACATCGCAGCACCGCTGGGAGCCTACAACACGGTCTACCAGGCCGAATGTTTTGGCATAATCGTAGCTGCCACAGCAATCATGGCACGTGAGGTAAGGGAACGATCCATAAAGATCCTCTCAGATAGTAAGGCTGTCCTCTCAGCCCTCAAAAGCCATACTATCACCTCGGCACTCACGCTTGAATGCCACCAGAAACTAACAGAGGTAGGTAAACAAAACAAATTAACACTGCAATGGATCAAGGGCCACAGTGGCTCAAGAGGGAATGACGCAGCCGACGTACTTGCCAGAAGAGGGGCCACTTTAGAGGTGGTGGGACCCGAGCCCATTATTCCCCTCCCTTCTGGTTTTTATCGCAACCTGGTAAGGAATAGGACCAGCACCCAACACAAGCAGTCCTGGATTGGTATTGAAACATGTAGGCAGGCCAAGGAGGCTCTTCCCGCAGTAGACGGTAAGATAGCCAAACAAATCCTCCGGCTGTCCAAACAACAACTGCGGACAGTCACGGCCGCCTACACAGGACACGGATTCTTTAATAAACACCTATTTACTATAGGTATCACCGACTGCCCGCTGTGCAGGGCCTGTATGGCAGCAGACGAGACGGCAGCCCACCTGCTCCTCGACTGCCCTGAGGTCACACAGTACAGGCAGCAGTACCTGACGAGATACAGCACCCTGAGGGAGGCAGTGGGCCACATCAAGAAAACTGCTGGCCTTCCTCGAAGAGCTGGGGTGGCTCGAATGAAGACACCATTCCCACCTGCACGCAAAATACACGCCAAGACGTGGAGTTGCGGAAACAGCCCGTGCCATCAAGTATCAAGTATCAAGTATCGATGCACATGACTATGCACAGCGACTGGCTCTATGACAGAACCGCACCTCCAATAAGTACAATAAAAATGGCAGACGACAAGAAACTTCTTGTAGAATCTTGTGGTAAAGTAAATTTAAATGTGGTCAGTAGCAATGGCAAGGTGAATACAGTTCAAATTCAAAATGTGCTATATGTTCCTGGTTTGGCCACCAATCTGCTATCTGTCAGCCAAATGATTAAGAATGGATGTCAAGTACAATTTAATCCAAAAGGCTGTAAAATAATAAACAGAAATAATGAGGAAGTTGCTGCTGCTAAAATGATAAATAATATGTACAGACTAAATACCAAGAGTATGCCTGCATACATATCAACATCAAATGATAATGATTGGTACCTATAGCATCAGAGGATGGCGCATGTAAACTATGACAACTTAATCAAACTAGAAGAAAGTGCTGGCTTAAAGTTTAACAATAAAGAAAAGGTGATATGTATTTCTTGTCTTCAAGGAAAACAATCAAGAATTCCTTTCCCTACAGAAGGATCACGAGCACAAGAAGTACTGGAACTCATCCACTCGGATGTTTGTGGACCTATGGAGGTACCATCGCTTGGAGGAGCTCGCTACTTTGTCACATTCATTGATGACCACACTCGGAAGGTATTTATATACATATTAACTAAGAAATCAGAAGTGTTTGAAAAATTTAAGGAATTTAAAGCTCTAGTGGAGAACAAACTTGGTTCCAATATAAAAACTCTCCGTACAGATAATGGAAATGAATATTTAAGCAATGAATTTCGACATTTTCTAAGGAAGTCTGGAATCTCTCATCAAACTTCTACTCCCTACACTCCCCAACAAAATGGTTTGGCGGAGAGGATGAACCGAACTCTCTTAGAAAGAGCAAGATGTATGTTGCTAAATGCAAAACTGCAAAAACAATTTTGGGCTGAAGCAGTGTCAACAGCAGCATATATAACCAACAGATGTCCAACATGAGTGTTAGATTTTATAACACCAGAAGAGAAGTGTACGGGGAAAAGGCCAGACATTAGCCATTTAAAAATTTTTGGTTGTGAAGCCATGGTTCACATCCCAAAAGAAAAAGCCAAAAAGTGGGATTCAAAGGCAAATAAGATGATTTTTGTTGGTTATAGTGAACAAACAAAAGGGTACAGTTTCTTCGACCCAAAGATGAGAAAAACTTTAATCAGCAGAGATGCAATTTTTATTGAAAGTACAGTAAAAAAAGATTATGCAGTAATGCCATTATCAGAGTTGGACTCTAAATCAAAAACTAGTAATGAAAGCCTGACTAATAATGACAAAACATTGGAAAATGTATCAGAGGATAGTAATATTACAACATCTGAAACCACTGATGAATCTTTCCACTCAGATGAAGGATCTATATATGAACCAGATCAAACGATTGATCCAATGGAATTTACACAAAATATAACTACTAGATCAAAACTACGGCAAGCCAAAATGCAAGCTAATACATGTATGTGTGTAGATGAAGTTGTATTCAATCAAGATGATGTGCCAGAAACCTACACTGAAGCAATATCTGCAAAAAATGTGCACGCAGAAAAGTGGAAACAGTCAATCATAGAAGAGTTAAATGCACATAAAAGGAACAACACTTGGAGTCTAATTCAAAAACCAAAAGGAGTGAGATTAATCAACTGTAAATGGGTCTTCAGAATAAAGGGTGACGGGTCAGTCTTTAAATCAAGGCTATGTGCGAAAGGATGTGGACAAATAAAAGATATTGACTACACCGAAGTTTACTCACCAACAGTAAGATATGATTCAATAAGAGTCTTACTCTCAGAAGCTGTCCAACATGACTATGAAATTGTCTAGTTTGATATCAAGACTGCATTTTTGTATGGAGATGTGAATGAAGACATTTACATGAAACCACCTGAAGGTTTGGATGTCACACCAAATCAGGTATGTAAATTAAATCGTTCACTCTATGGTTTAAAACAAGCTCCAAGGTGCTGGAATCAAAAATTTAACAATCTACTCAAAAAATTTGGATTTATTAACAGTCATGCTGATAGATGTGTCTACCGTGGAAATGTTAAGAACAATAAAGTATACTTACTGCTGTATGTCGACGACGGGCTGCTCATGTCAAAGTCAAAGGAATCACTACAGAAAGTAATAGGAGAACTAAAGGATAATTTTGAAATCACACAGAGTGATCCAAAGAATTTTGTAGGATTGCAAATAAAAAGATTTGAAAAATGTATTTTTATTCACCAAACAAAATATATTGAGAGACTATTATGTAAATTTTATATGTAAAGTCTTTCGACTGAGGGTTAAGGGATTTCTACTGCAATTCTTCCATTTTGTTCTTCTACTATCATTTGTTCCTTCAACATATCTCATTTGGTAGGGGCGTGTGGGTTGTCGGGCTAGGAGATGTAAGTAAAATAACCGTTGTGTATAGATCACATTATAATATTACTCACAATACAATTATTACAATTTCTATCAAAAATTAGCGTCCACCGTCCACGTGGCTGCGAGTGCCTGTTCAGTTGTTTCCTCGTTGACTTCGATTCAAACAATGCTCACCTCGCCAGAGCCCGGTGTTCGCTATTGGAATGTCGTTCTTCTTGGCGGCCTGTAACATTGTAGCAAACCTCATTGTTAACCACTAATGAGGTTAGCCTACATATGAATGATGCTAACAGTAATAATATTCCAGTTGACCCCCATACAACACTAGATAAGGGAACAGAAACACCGGACAAGAATATTAAATACAGAGAGGCTGTAGGATCACTGATGCACCTGGCTGTGGTTAGCAGGCCGGATATCATGTATGGAGTCAGTCTGGTGAGTCGCTATTTAAATAGTTATAATCAAACACACTGGAATATTGTTAAGAAAATATTCAGGTATTTAAAAGGAACAAAAGACTATGGCTTATGGTACTCACCTTCAGAGAGTAATCTTGAAGGTTACAGCGATGCAGATTATGCAAAAGACACTTGCACTCGCAGGTCCCTAACAGGATATGTATTTATGAAAAATGGAGTCGCTGTGACATGGGCAACACAACGTCAGAACAGTGTGGCATTATCTACCACTGAAGCAGAGTTCATGGCCGCATGTTCAGCGACCAAAGAAGCTATATGGTTAAAAATATTGTTAATGGATATAAATGAATTTAATCAGAACTCTATATGTTTAAACATTGATAATCAAAGTACTATTTGCTTAATTAAGAATGTAGATTACCACAAACGATGCAAGCATATTAATATAAGATATAACTTTATTAAAGAAAAATATTAAGAGAAAGAAATTGATCTTAAGTATGTAAATAAAGAACAATATGCTGACATCTTTACTAAGGCTTTAACAAAAGATAGATTTCAATATCTCAGAGATAAAATTGGTGTTAAGCAATTATCATTCTTGTAATGCATTGCAAAGTGTCTTGTTATCTAAGAGTGTATTCATGTAAGTGTGTAATGGCTACAATTTAAATCTAATAGCATTTTTCTTTTGTTAAACATCTATGTATAAGTATGTAAAGTTAAAATTTGGTGAGAGTGTTGAATATAGTAAAAATTTTACTTAACAGACTATGAGTTGCAACACTATTGTATTGTGTGTCACCTCACTATACAAAGAATATAGATCGTGCACTCTGTGGAATATTTTCAATAAAACTACGTTATTAAAATTTCGTTTGCTCTTTTAATTAATAATTACATCATAGACAGACACTTTTAAATAATTTTATTTATCTGTCTTATACATATAAAGACTACGACGCGACTTTGGAAATAAGACTACGACATAACTATGGAACGATTTCTATATATCTTATGCTATTCTCAACATAATTCATACGTAGATTGTCTACATGAAGGGCGGCAATAGATTACATAACCGTGGCCATAGTTCAGTGCGGTTGTTTACGTCTGCCACGCAATATGCTGAAATTGATTTAAGTCATAAAATACAGCGATCATGTCAGACTGCGGACGATTTGTGTGACAGAAATATACTGTCAAATCTGAATAGATTAGAAATCAGAGCCAGGATTACAAGCTAAGAGATTAGAATGCAACCCTTGCTATCATAAATTATAACTTCGAGAAAGCGAAAGTGCGCGCCATGGTCTCCGCACTGCCTCATTCCTAATACACAACAGAAAAACAAGACAAAGGTACGTGACCTTCAGGACTATGATATAAATAAGGATATTCATCAATCTAGAACATTTAATCATCTTATTTATGACTTGTTTGTGTTGTTCTCTTTGAGTGTTGTTCGGTGTATGTTTGGATGATGTATAACTAGTCTAAGCACGTAAGCAGGGAGTCATGTAGGCATGTTTCCGTCGGACGAAATATTTGCTGTGGCTTACCTTGAACAGGGGAAAGGAGAAGAACGAAGAACTGGTAAGTATATTTTCATACTATTTATAATAATAATATCAGTAAGTAATAATCTACACTCAATATTAGAAAGCGTAAGAATTTGATTATTATGGCCTAGGAGGCAAACGAGCAGATTGATCGCCTGATGGTAAGCGATTACCATCTCACATGGATGCCTGCGACCATAGAGTTCAGAGATTTACATGCGCGTTGCCAACCTAGATAGTTAAAAGGTTGATTGAGCGCACTGATCTCAGGAAATGCTGGTTAGATATGAAAATAGTCTATTGGATAGCTGAACTTTTTCTTAGATGTCACTTGTCCAATGAACCTTTTTCTAAATCCCATCTTTCAATTCTTTTTCCAAGCATTCTTGAATCATTTTAACAGACACAATTCCACTTTAAATATTTAATAAATAATAATAATAATCATCATCATCTTTATTGTACACCAAAATAATTTTACAATAATAAACATGAATAAGGACATTTATAGGAACAGTACAAATGGCGGCCTTATCGCTATCTGCAACCTTGGGATGGACAAGAAAGACATGGATCTAGAAAGAAAGATAGAAGGGTAGTTTGGCGTTATTAATGATTTAGATACAATAATAAATAAATATAAAACATTTATAAAATACAAATACATGAACACTATCGTACATACATTAAATAAATGACTATACATAAATAATTAAAAATACATAAATACTAATAATATTAATACTAATACATAAATTAGTGCCTAAATAGAAGAAGGAAATTAAATAACAAGAGTAGG
This sequence comes from Euclidia mi, assembly GCA_944739405.2. Classification (NCBI taxonomy): domain Eukaryota; kingdom Metazoa; phylum Arthropoda; class Insecta; order Lepidoptera; family Erebidae; genus Euclidia; species Euclidia mi. Next base: position 30,609,781 of record OX123195.2, read on the forward strand.
TAATACTACAGTAGCAAAGTTAAATAGATAGATAGTAGTCTTTGACAAGTTTTTTAAAGGAAGTCAGTGTTTGAGCTTGTTTGATAGACAACGGCAATGCATTCCACAAGCGTGCAGCTTGAACAGTGAATGAGCGATCGTTAAAACTGCTAGAATGCACTGGAATTGCTAGTCCCAAATTTACCGATGACCTCAGAGACCTAGAATGAGTGTCAGTAAGAAACTCGGAGCGTTCTTTTAGATAAAAGGGAGTAGAAGGATTGAAGAGGATGTTATAAAGTAAAGAAAGTATGTGAGTATTCCGTCGAAGGCGAATTGGGAGCCACTTGAGCAAATTGCGGAAATTGGAAACGTGATCATATTTGCGCAGTCCAAATATAAATCTTATACATAAGTTCTGAAGACGCTCAAACTTATCAAGTTGCTCCTGCAATAAAAAACAGTAATATACTTTAAAATAAATGGAGTAAATGTTACGAATCACAGGAAGCTTCGAGAAAAGCTGGATATCTCGTTTATAAAACATTCTTATAACATTTTCAACCAGAATCTTAAATATACTTGAGAATAATCTTTTCAAAGATGCATTGCAGAGTGGCTTGGGAGGTATTCAGGGATCTTGCAAGTATTCAAACTGTATAAAGAGTTGTAAAGGATCTCGGATGCTTTAACAGTTTTCTTTAATCCACGGAATAAAACTACCTTATCGGATGTGGCACTAAAGACTGTATAAAATGTTAAAAGTTAGAGAGGGCAAAATATTTTTCTGTTTTATCTGCTAGTCAGAAAGTCCATGACGGAGTTACGATTTATAAGCTTCACCTTAACCAGTACAACTTCCGAAAAAAGGCATCGTTGTGAGAATATACAGAACATGACTCGTTTCTGGTCTATGATTCATAAACATATTAAAAAGTACATTTCGATAACCCTTGATCGTATAACGAAACAAGGAAAACTAAAGATTTACCTCCCAATGATAATTGCGTAATAATCTGCGTTTACAAAGCTGACCAACAGGGTTAGCTTATAACACACTTTTGATCTATATATGTGTAATAAATATTACTCAATATATGCCACTTCCATTTTCTAAGTCTTCGTGGTTTAGGCAACATTATAGAAGAAGGAACTTTCTTGTACATAGACTTTTAAAACGTTTCATTTTCGCGTTTAAGTGCTCCTATTCTTTTGCAGAAAAAGTAATTTTGTACTCCCTCATGTCAAATTTATGGATTACCTGACTTTGTATCCAAGTAAAATCGATCAGATAATTTAACAATAATTCATCGAATAGGTAATAGTCTCAGAGAGCGTCTAAATTGGTATAAGAATTACGTTATTCCTTTGATGAATTTAAACTAATCCTATAGCTTAGTAATTTAGGCGATTGCAAATATTACTGGGCGTCTTGGTGTATTTTGTGTTCGTTGATTGAATATTGAGACGCCGTAACAGAGGAAAATATATTCTTAGTGGAGGACAGTACTCAAATAAATGATTTTGCTGAATTTGTGTTACAACTTAATTATTCAGTGAATACACTGCATGGCACGGCATTATGTAGACTTATCGTTATATTTACCTAAGCACAATTATAATTTTGCTGGTCCAATATACTTGAAGGTTGTACACAATACACACAATTGTCACATCTATTTTTGTTTTGAATCGACAACGTCGTCCTCCTGGTTACAATCGATATCATGTTATCTCAAGTATTATCTACTAAAGTTGTGCAATCATGCATGCGGCAGTAAAAATATGCCCTCAGTCGTTTGCAAATCACTTCTCTTCTTCTTTTGTGAAAATCGGTCTCTAAACTGAAAAAGCTGGGTTTCCGCTTTGCCGTCCAAAAATTCTTCTTTATGGACTACTTTTGCTAGTTATTCGGTGAAGGCGGACTATGGACCGTTGGCGGCATGCCAATACATCGTGCATTTTACTTTCGTAGCACTATTAATGAAACTGTGCCGACCGAGCTTACATTCAGATTCGGGGAATATTTTGCTTAATGCTGTTTAATACGACTGTTTCGGCACAAGCAAAGACTCTCATACCGAGAGATGTAGAGTCCCTGTGCAAAATCTAAGTGTATGAGTTTGTCATACTTTCTCCATTATATTTCATATATATATAGGAGAAATCACTATCGCCGTAGATACTACATTTATTAATCATATCAGCCGAAAGATGCTGGGTGTCAGTGCTATTTATTTATTTGACTCTAAAGACACATTTTGGGTGGGAATTTCCAAACCACCTCTGTTAGTGCTCCTCTACAATCCCCAAGGGATACACAATGACATGCTTAATATCAACGTATGAAATTAGAGAATAATGTACAAATGAATCGACGTATGAATGGATACTTGTTACTATGTACTAGTAATATGCTTATAGACTTAAATAACACCTAGACATTTATCGAGATAGCCACACAGGTGGAGAAACGGAATCTAATGTCATAATATAATCTCAACAAAGCGCCGGTAATTATAACTTAAAAGCTGTTTATATTATGATCGATTCAGCCTCGAAAATCATCTTTCCTACCCGCAAATACACCTCTATATAACCAAAGTAAGTATGCATATAGCTGTATTAATCGAAATATCGCCTTAAGTACATCGAAAAAGATAGTTTGGGCTTCGCGAAATATCTTGATAAAATAAATTATAATATTCTACCACATTCTACCACATTCACACAACATCATCTAGTCCCAAACTAAGCAAAGCTTGTACTATGGGTACTAGATAATGGATAAACATACATATATACTTTTTTTTTTTGTAAATACATACATATTATACATAGAAACACCCAGACCAAGACAAACATCCATGTTCACGCACACAAATGTTTGACTTGAGCGGGAATCGAACCCGCGACCTTCGGCGTGGCAGTCGCTTACACTACCGCTGCGCCAACCGGTCGTCATTGAAATAATAGGTCGCGTAGTTCAGTATATGTAAAATACAATATTCATTTTATTTTTTTATAGACTCACGCCTGTATTTCCAAAGGGGAAGGCAGACATGTAATATTACACCCACATTCCGCCATGAATTTTTAGGTCCCACGTAATAGCGGGCGAGCCTATTGCCGTTACCGGGCACATCACCAGACTCCGTGCTGCTACTGAGAATTCGGAAAAACCCAGTAACACTTTTGCCCGACCCAGGAATCGAACCTGGGACCTGCGATCAGCAGTCACATACACTACCCATGGACCACGGAGGCAGTCCTAAAATACAATATTGCTTCTGATATTGGTTTAGTATTATCAAATACTAGAGGACGCCAGCAGCTACGCCTGCAATTATTTTAAATTTACCCTTTTTGGCCGATCCCGTGGGAATTTCGGGAAATCCCCTCTTAGTGCACCCCTACGGTCCCCAAGGAACATACATGCCAAATTTCAGCTTCCTACGCCCAATAGTTTCGGCTGTAGCGTGTCTGTCAGTCAGTCAGTAACGCAAGGATTTTATATATTAAGATTTCTATATCTTTCAAAGTCTGCCTGAGAGAAATGCCTTTTTATTTCTACTGTTTCAATATGGAAAGTATATGAAACTGAAGTAGTTTAGTTGTTTAAGTTTTATCTTCTACACCAGTAGTCTAGTTAGTTTAGTTTAATTTAAGATATTTTTTTGATTCTCGGGTAGTTTTATTTCTTTAAAAGCATTTTTTCTCTCACTAGCACTTTGGAGCCCAGAAATGTGGCCAGTAGCCAAAAGTTAGTACTTTATCATTTCGGTAATGAAAAGTCCTCTTTTCATTACCAACGTGTTAAAAAACCAAGTTTACTTTTTCATAAAATACCTACTGACTGTTTGAATTTATCACTTCAGTGTTAATTAAGCAGACTATAAATATGCAGTTGGTTGGTAGTCAAGTTTGGTTGATATGCATATTATACAAATTTAATCATCGGTCAATAAATTTTTGGTCGCCACTTTTGAATGCCAGGACTTAATTCTTGTAACTAGATTTTTCTAGTGGTCTACTTTGGACGCTGTATTTTTTATACTTCCAAATATCTTCGTACCGATAACGAAGCCTTCTAAGCAACATAAGTGAAGATATGGGACTATAAGAGTTTCCTTTTTTCTCAAAGCTAAGAAATGCAAGAGGCATGTTTACTAATTTAATACTAAAATAAACGTCATATTACCGATGTTTCTACGACAAATATTGGAGTAATGAAAATTTACTAAATCATCAAACAAACAGAAAAACATTAAATTTGTGTTTATTTGATAATCTTATTACTTATTGGTTCACTGATTGGATGGCTCTGGTTGGATGAAGTTAAGTAACTATACTTAAATTCAGCTCAATTAGAAAATATCTGCATTATGATCTTCATTACGTCTTTGAACGACTATTTCTTTCAATGAATTTACTAATGTATAAATGTCTCAATCGGGCAACATTAAGTGGGCAAAATAATCCAAGAACACTGGTTATGCAAAAACAGACATTCTGTTGAATATGTAGTTTTTCGATGTCTTCTACAAGATTTATGTACGGAATGGCCACGACACCATTAAACACATTTAGGTTAGTACCATAGAAAAGGTGCTATAGCTATACATCTCTAAAGTTATATATTTAACTAGAGAATGCCCGCGGCTAAGCTCTTAGATGTAATATTAATGTAACAGTTTCTTAACCATCCCGTAGGAATTCTGGGAAATCCCTTCATAATACAACCCAAGCCAGCTTTTTTATAAGACAACTCCCGCATTAGGATTAAATCCTGTGTCGCGGGGGACTTTACAAACATACAACTAACGGGCACAATGAACACCCAGACCCAAAATAATCATTTATGAATTACACAAGGTATTGTCTCGTGTTGGGATCGAATCCACAACACTTGGCGCAGTGTTAAGTGGCGAGGCGGCCAATTAAACCACTACGCCAACCGAGCAGTCCAAATTTCGCATAAAGGCATGCCAAATTTTAGCTCCTCGTGCATAGTAGTCAGTTACGTGTTTAAGTGTTTTGCATTTTAAAACATTGCTCTAGATAGACTGCAGTATGGAGAAGAGGTTAAGCGGTCGCTTCGCCGTTTAGTACGGCACAGTTTGGTAAGTTTGTCATCTTTAAGTTATTAAAATATTAATTTTGCCTTTACCACATATACCTTTGCGCCATCTCATCTTCCTAGCACAGTGGGTTGTGCGGGGCCTGCAGCTGCTGCCACAGCAGAGACTCTAAAACGGCGTAAATACGTAATTCTCGTAAGGGATTATGTATTTGAGCCGTTTGGAGTCGAAACGTTGGGGTCATGGGGTCCAAGTGCTAGAACTCTTTATAAAGAGCTTGCAAACAGACTTTTCGACGCCTCACGTGACCAGAAGGCTGGTATGTATCTAGCACAAAAAAATAGCATTGCCATACAGCGTGGCAATACTGCCAGTCTTCTGGGCACGTTCCCAATAGACGGCGATGTGTAGGACTTTCACGACGCCCTTTGAATATATATATACCAGCTTCTCCCTCTGGACCGCATCCAACGGAGAGCCGCTCGAATTGTCGACTGCCAAGATATTTGCAATTGGTTAGACCCCTCGGCGCTGCGTAGAGATGTAGACTCGCTATACATCTTTTATCGCTTCTACTATGGGGAGTGCTCCGAGGAATTGTTCAGATTAATCCCTGCCGCCTCTTTCCGCCATCGTTCTACGCGACAGCATTTCATTTGGCAATCCACAACGGTGCGTTTCTCTAGAAACTTTCTGCCTCGCACCTCTAAACTGTGGAATGATCTGTCACCTGCGGTTTTTCCGAACCAATACGACCTTCAAACCTTCAAGAAAATAGTGTATTCCTTTTTAAAAGGCCGGCAACGCACTTGTGACTCCTCTGGTGTTGCGGGTGTCCATGGGCGGCGGTAATCGCTTAACATCAGGCGATCCATCTGCTCGTTTGCCCCCTATTCCATATATTTTTTTTATTTGTTTTGTATTTTAATATTTTAATTTAATTTTAGTAGTAGTATTTAAGTAGTTATAATTTTTTTATTCCAAATTAATTTAATTTTGTTATATATAATAAATGAATATAGATTTTGCCTTTTACGGCCATTTTCAATATTCAAACTAAAGATAGATCTGTAGATTTTAGATTCGTGTTTGACATATTTTGTATGGAGCTTATATCAAAAACTGTCAAAAACGAATCTAAAATCTACAGATCTATCTAATCATCATCATCCTTTTAGCGTTATCCCAGTTTCAATCTGGGGTCCGCTTACTAGTCTAACCGGATTTGGCTGAATATTAGCTTTTCCACGGAGCGACTGCCTGTCTGACCTCCGCAACCCGAAGGGATTGCGATATTCCATGGAGCTTATATCAAAAACTGTCAAAAACGAATCTAAAATCTACAGATCTATCTAATCATCATCATCCTTTTAGCGTTATCCCAGTTTCAATCTGGGGTCCGCTTACTAGTCTAACCGGATTTGGCTGAATATTAGCTTTTCCACGGAGCGACTGCCTGTCTGACCTCCGCAACCCGAAGGGATTGCGATATTCCATGGTTAAGACTAGTTAAGTGTCAGTTTATAAGAAGGTAGTGACGCCCAGTAACGATTGTCGAAGATCTTCATGACAACCGGGACCGACGGCTTAACGTGCTCTCCAAGGCACGGGACAAGCAATAATTAACAATTCAATAAGTACGCAAATAACTCCGAAAAGTCATTGGTGCGCGCCGTGGATTCGAACCCGATACCTTCTGCATTGCAGTATGTTGGTATCTCCACTAGGCTATCACTGCCCTCTACAGATCTATCTATACTTCGAATATTAATTTCGTAGTTAATTGAATAATTAAATTATCTTGTCATTGTAACATATTGTCATTGGCGGTAACGTATTGTCTTAGCGTAAGCTACGCTTTCTCTATAACAGTACCCTTAGCTACATTTGATCAATTACCTATCTAGTCCAGTTCTTATTTATTCACGTACAACCAAATATCCAGGCCAACTGACAACCTCAAAAGGAGTTTTTCTACATAAGGACGATAAATCTTTGTTTAAGCTTTAGCTTGCCCTTTCAATCTACGTCAAGATAACGATTTTTAAAGTAATGGTGTATTACCATGGTTTATACTTATTTCCAATGGGCTTTCTGCAAATATATGTCTTTAATAATTTAACCAGGAGTAAATAATCCCATAAAAGTACATTATTACTCGTAAGAGAACGATAATACATAAAAACCTGCTATAAAAGGGTCCCTTGACAAGCATTAAAACCATTACAATAATAAAACAAAGCTACAAAACGGCCCCAGTATTTAACTGCCCAACTTTGAGTTTACCAAACAATTACATTTCCATTAATAGTAATGAAGAAGTAATTTTCCTTACCAATTGTACCGCAAACAAATTAATCTGTGTATTTAGTCCCAATTCGCCCAACGCTGGGGATTCAAAAGTGTCACTTCAAGGGAAACGCTGTTTAGAAGCGCGAGAAATACGAGAGCTTATTTACTTTGAACCATTATGATTAAGTTAGATCGTCTAAGGGGAGAATGTGACATTTAAAGAAAATATAAAATAATTTATTGGTGGCTGACTCATAACTTATGTTTTTCTTGAAATTATATGTCCTTTTATGTCGTAGTAACACATTATTTCTTTGGAAATTTTATTCAGAAATTTCGAGATTCCGTGTTTCTGTGAAACTTTTAAACAAACAGTTGACCGCAGCATCGCAATGCATACCTACCTAGTAACCTTGCTGTGATCATAAGAATATTAATGCAACCAATACTAGAGTTAAAATAATTTATCTTTGACTAAATATTATATATGATGTAACAATACAGTCCCTATAACTGAGAGAAGAGAAGTCAAGTAGTTATCACATAAAGACGCAAATAGTACTTTGGGAAGAGCCATAGAACTCGACATCAAACTGTATCATTGAAACGCAATCAGATATACTATTTAGTTCCTATAGTTACCAAATTCATTCTTCAATCAAATAGCTACGAAATCACAGAAAATCGACGTAAAGCAACAGTACCTAAACTGTTACGTTTCGATCGGTGAGTGAGAGTGCCGGAGGCCCTATCCCCCATTCCTTCTCCCTTCTCCCTCATCCCACTCCTCATCCTATCCCTCTTCCCAACCCCAAGGGGCGGCAACGCACTTGTGTCTCCTGTGGTGTTGCTTGTGTCCATGGGCGGCGGTAATTGCTTACCATCGGGCAATCCGTCTGCTCGTTTGCCGCCTATTACTATAAAAGAAAAACAATTAAACCATGGACTATCAGAAGATAGACAGTTTTAAAGATTTCATAATTCTCTAGTGTATCCTATAAATCATCTTCTCACAGTCAGAAATAAGACGATAATTTTAATTCGGAAACAATTATTCTCCAAATCCATTAGGCGATAAAATCTAAAAATCTGAAAAAAAATCTGCTAAGTAGGTTAGCCAACGGGTAACATTATTACCCAATTTGGCAATGTTGCCCCGGTCAGACCGGACCCGCTTAAGACACACATTTCTGCTGACACTGTTTTGAAATTATACGTTCACTTTGTCGTTTTGACTTATATTATTGGAAAATATATTTTTAAATTTTGATTTAGAAAATAGAAGTACATGAAGAAAGCAGAAGTAAAAATATTTAAGATTGCATATACTAATAAGACTAAAATTATGCAAGGCCGAGAGCAAGCTAGACGACTTCCAGCCTCCCGAACAAGCTGGTTGCCGTAAAGGCTATAGTACCATAGACCACATACATACGCTGGGGCAGGTTATACAGAAGTCCGAGGAGTATAACCAGCCCCTATGCTTGGCGTTTGTGGACTATGAGAAAGCCTTCGATTCGATCGAAACCTGGGCGGTGCTACAGCCTCTCCAACGGTGCCAGATTGACTACCGATATATCGAAGTGCTGAAGTGTTTGTATGAAAACGCCACTATGTCAGTCAGCCTCCAGGACCAGAGTTCGAAACCTATTCAACTCCAGCGAGGAGTGAGACAGGGGGATGTCATATCCCCGAAACTGTTTACCACTACGCTGGAGGATGTTTTCAAGCTTCTGGACTGGAATGGACTCGGCATCAACATCAACGGCGAGTACATCACTCACCTTCGATTCGCAGACGATATCGTAGTCATGGCTGAGACCATGGAAGACATAGGCACAATGCTCGATGGCCTCTGTAGAGTCTCCCAACAAGTAGGTCTTAAGATGAACATGGACAAGACGAAAATCATGTCGAACGTCCATGTTGTACCTGCTCCTATTCAGGTTGGGAACTCTACGCTCGAAGTTGTCGACAAGTATATCTACCTGGGACAAGTAGTCCAATTAGGTAGGTCCAACTTCGAGAAGGAGGTCAATCGTCGAATCCAACTCGGTTGGGCAGCGTTCGGGAAGCTACGACATATCTTCTCGTCCGATATCCCGCAATGTCTCAAGACGAAAGTCTTTGACCAGTGTGTGTTGCCAGTGATGACTTACGGATCAGAGATGTGGTCGCTCACTATGGGCCTTATCAGAAGGCTCAAGGTCACTCAGAGGGCGATGGAGAGAGCTATGCTTGGAGTTTCCCTGCGAGATCGAATCAGAAATGAGGAGATCCGCAGTAGAACCAATGTCGCCGACATAGCTCTCCGGATAGCCAAGCTGAAGTGGCAGTGGGCAGGGCACATAGCTCGAAGAACCGATGGCCGTTGGGGCAGAAAGGTTTTGGAGTGGCGGCCACGTACCGGACGACGCAGCAGAGGTAGGCCCCCCGCCAGGTGGACCGACGATCTCGTCAAGATCGCGGGAGGCGGTTGGATGCGGGCGGCTCAAGGCCGGTCTGTGTGGAGAACCTTGGGGGAGGCCTATGTCCAGCAGTGGACTTCGTTTGGCTGATATGATGATGATAATGCAAGGCCGAGGCTTAGTTCCAGAACTGATAGATAACACGATTCGAAAATTCTATTACCTAGTGATTTGTTTCAGTCATGGACTAAACTTGGAGCTGAATAATAGTCCATAATTTATAATGAAGACGAGTCAAAATCTCTTTAAGAAACTTCGAACTACATATATATTTTCGTCGCTTTGTAATAGATCTGTTTGAAATTATTGCAAGTCTTTCGATAGTTTTGTTGGAGCTAGTGTTGTAGCAACATGTTAATAGACGTAGTTATACAAATAGATTTATGGATTATATTCTTCGTCCTACCGTTACCCCGGCTGCTTTTGACATCTTTGCCTTGGAATCTGAAGTCCGCTTTCTGGACTAAACAAATATAGCTTTCTGCATTTTAAAGAGCAATATTCTACAGCTAAGACCAGTGTCACTATATTCAAGGTACTGACTCCCCATAACGACTGTAAAAGGTCTTTGGTGCTTTCTAAGGCACGAGGCAACCGTTTCTGGAGGTTATTATTTAAAATCAAATAATTTTGTAAAATGTTATAACAAACTCACATTGTTTGCAGCAATTTAAAAACTTTATATTTAGTCAATTTTTCACCGTCCAAATTGCGCACCTCAAAGTGCATTATTACAGCCATAAATTATAAAGATAAGTGAACTATAAAGAGGCAAGAGAAATGGGCGTTAAATCATTTAACTGCCAAAGTTACCCCATTACTTGGAAGGAGGTGCAACTAAAAATGTTTAACTGACCTATCTTAAATGTATCTTTCATTAACCACACATCGTAAGCGTAAGGGTGTTTCTAAATTTATGGGGTTATACGGACAGTAAGTAAATTTACTTTGGAAATGCATTGGCTAGGCGATGAAATGCTTTGAAAACTATGTTTGTAGAGTTTTTTATACTACGATATTTTGCGAAATTTGCTTCTTCTGAAAAGTAACAAAGACTCTTATTCTCTTATTAGATACTCACTAAATTAAAATTAATCTATCGCTGTCTCTGTCAAACACAAGGCGTGAAAACGTTAAACTAAATTTCAAAATCTAAATAAAATTAAACAACTGATGATATGTTTTTCTAGTGACAAGTAACAAAAAGAAATATTATATGCCCTAACTATAAAAACTACATCTTGACAGGAACACTGAATCTAGCAGTGTCCATTACTGTTTCCAGTCACATTAAATGTCATCCTTATGTACTTAAATTTTACATTTTCCTTTCTACTGTTTGCCATTTACGATGAACAAGTTTATCATAGCTATTAGTCTTCAATCGCTTTCTTTTCTAAAATAATTATATTTTGTACCAGTTTATCACTATGATCGAAATTTTATTATACAAAAACATTATTCAAATTTAAAGTTTCACCTTTTAAAGCTGGAAAGTAGGTTTCTATCTTTTGAAACAGATTTATTTTACATCTATCAGGCAAAATTCTGAACTACGTGATGCAATTATTAATGCATAACAGACTGATTTTGCTTAAAAATGATCAGATGACTGGCGACAGAAAATAATGGAAGCGAAGGACGTACTGCGCGGACCCCAAATAGATTGGGGCCAGGGCAAGAAGATGATGAGACCGATTTTGCGTAAATGCCTGATCGTAACATGCGTAGGTATGTATATCTATCGGTAGCTAAACGTATGAACATTGGACATCCATGTATGTGGGCACATCAAGGTATATTATCAAAACATATAGTTTAAAACGTAGGCGGTAATTTTCAACATATCTCGCCACAAATAACAGCCCACGGCACCAATGGAGACATTCCATAACGACTCTTGATGAGAGATGTTATAGATTCATCAATGTCACCTTGTGTACTTACATTACTACACCAATTTTTATTCAAAAATATACTTTATTATCAATAAGTAAGATGCTTGTGAAGTGTATCTATAAGTTTGTAAACCCCTAATGACGTTCTCAGGCGATGCGGTGACGTCATTTGATGCGTTCATATTTCATATTGAAGGAAATTTTCAAAGACACCCTTTGTTTATTTCTTAGTGAATTTCCTGTAAAATAAATAATTACCTAATGACGGTGTAAAACAATTTCAGTTGATAATTAATTGTCAATGTTAAAACCATGATAATAGGTATATAAAAAACTTTTAATTAAATCATTAGCGGATATTTTATCTTTTTATTTTCGCTGGTGAGCACGATGGTTTCCGACGCAAAAGAGAGTTGTTACAAATTTATTGTAATGTCTGTGCTTCTGTTTGGAGCATAGTAGTGCCAAAATGTACAAATTTGTATTTATGTGTTATTTTTGTTTGAAAATTTATCTCATCGATATGGTTCTCAAATGCAATAAGAAAGATCTCTAAATGTCAGGGGTGTATTTGGATTTTTTTAAAGAAATAATTAAATTTAGATGATATATTTACATATAAGTATACCAATGAAAACGTAGAAAAAACGAACATTCCATCCACACGCTTCCATTCACACCAAAACCCTTTCATTATCGATTTAAAGTCACATCTCTCCGTTTACTACCAACAAAAAAGCCTTAATTTCATGTCAGTTACAGTAAGATTCCTATGCTAATGGTTAAGGGGATGAATACAAAAAGCCTCCCATGAGTTATGTGGGCGATTACTTAACGGCATTAGGGCTTTTTACATTGCACGATGACGTAAAGAGCTCATCTATGTCTATCACACTTTAAAATACAAAAAATTACAAGTTTTGTTTTGAAATCAATCTACTGGCCAGTATTTTATGTTGTTATGTAACTATGCAAGTCAGCCGTATGCACAAGGGTCGTTAGGCAAAAATGTCTACACTGTGGGTATCAGAAGATAGAAGACGTCGGACCCGAAAGAGGTGGCGAGATGAGCTAAACGCCTACAACAATTATACAACAATTTGTTTGCCAGCGTGGTGGGCTTTAGCTAAACAAATAAAGGTGACAAAGCTATGTGTAGACTAAAAAGCGAACGCAATCTGACACCTTTTGAGTGCCAAAACATTAATTCCAAGCCTGCAAGATAAAATCACCTATAATAGGTACGCCAAAATTTTATTGGGCGATTAAATATTTCATTCAAAATGGTGAGCTTATTGTTTGTTATAATAATATGGATTATAAAAAGAATTTAAAATATATTGGAGCCGTTAAAAGGTTTTCAAATCCGGATGCAAATTTAGACAATTTGTTGCTTCCTGCGATTCGTTTGAAATTGGTGATTGCCGAATTAAGATATAATTACGTTATCGTTCCAGTCCACAAAACGATTAATTAATTATTACATATTTATACGTTTTGCTTTTATAAAAATTCTAATTCTTAGAACCGTTATGTTTTCAAGCAACGAATAAAATAAATCCTCAAGGAATAAGCGTATAATCACACATACTTATATCTACAGAACTTTAAGATTCCTTTATTTTGTTACACTGCTTTAACTGGATCCTCTGCTACACTAACTAATCCCAATTTGGCTTATGCATAATCAGTAACGGATCTACGTTTTTTTTACCCGGGGCAAATCTTAACAATGGCGCCGTCTCTCAACAGTTTGCCGATTTTTTCGTTCTATTTCGCGACGTGCTTTTGGCGCCCCCATGACGCTTCCGCCTGGGGCATGTGCCCCGGTTAGCCTTCCCGTAGATGCGCCTCTGTATATGATGTAGAAGTACAAAATAAATTGAGAACGTATGTAAATGCATAACACATCATTATACCACAATACTTTCTACTCGTCCATCCGTTTCAAAAGCACAAACGTGTCATTCAAAACACTCCCTTTACCTCTAAAATAATTCTGAAACACAGCTCAAATATAATAAGGCTAACAAAAGTACAATTCACCTGTTTCGCGTCACCGCCAGTAGTGTAATATTGGGGATTCTGTATCATTTGTTCTCGCTTCGCTGCGAACCGCATGATACAGAATCCCCAGTCGTTTTCACCGTATCGTATATACTTAACATTCACAAACAATAATATCAAGTTCGACTCGTTCGATCAACATTATTGATCTATACTTTATTACTTGACGAGTGTCATATTTATAAGTAGAACAATGCATTGTGTATCAATTAGTTGATCAAGAATTTATTTGCATTTTATGCTTTGGTCTAGAGATTGCGAGTTGGCGACAGCCGTGCATGGTTTGATTTCCGATGGCAAGTTTTAGGTAGGTATTTGGTATTAGGGATCGAACCTACGTCATTTAGTGCAGAAATTGATTCAACCACTGTACCAATAATACCACATTATCATTAAGTATGTAAATAAATTAATAAATACTAGGATATCGAGATCTAGCCTCATACTTGCTCAATTTTCAAAGTAGGTATCTATTATTATTTTATAATTAAGAATGGCTAAATAAAACAAAATCCAGACCGAAACAAATACTTATTTGTTCCGTGCGGGAATCGAACCCGCGACACTTGGCGTATTTACTAGCAGTACATTTACAAACTAATATTTACATTGTGATGCATAGAGCCGAGCTCTTATCCAATGCGCCAAACATGTCGTCGAAAATGTGACAAAATACTGAATCGCTTCATACGTTTTTCTCACTAGTTCGATTCCCACGTGGTTCAAATATTTATATAACCTAAAGAAAGGTGTTCAGGATCTGTGATATTGTATGTTTGTAAACATATAACACAGGAGAAAGTTTGGGATATTAATCATTTTCAATGAAATAATATCATACACCATAACACAACATTACACCTGTAGATATACCTCCGAAGGGGTAGGCAGAAGTGATTGCTGCATCTGCGGTTTATGCCCATGTTCTTAGTTAATGATGCTACTGAAGGAGACATTTAGTGCAGAAATTGATTCAACCACTGTACCAATAATACCACATTATCATTAAGTATGTAAATAAATTAACAAATACCAGGATATCGAGATCTAGCCTCATACTTGCTCAATTTTCAAAATTGTATTTCATTCACCGACATATCATTGTAGTAGCAATGCAATGGGACAACTTACTGTCGTTTCTAGTTTGAGATGCTAATGTAACAACATTCTCAAGTTAGACTGCTGTGTTCAGTCGACGCGATCAGTCCGATCGGTTGTTGTGTGTATCATAATCTGGTATGGTGTCGAACTGACATAGCCAAGCAAAAATTATCGCGCGCACTTAAATAAGTACAATAAACAACAATATCATGTTCGATCACGGCACATCGTTGCATCGAAACGATTTGGTGCACATCTTGTACTAATGAATGCATAGGCCTTCCGTATAATGAGAGGTTAGGTTTTACTAGCAACTATAACTCAATAATAGAGTTGTGGACACTACCACAATGCAACAATATAGCTGAGTGTGCACATCAAGTGCACATATTTGTCACAGACTAATCTTATGCCTTGCAATGTTTTCTTTTATATGTAATACTTTTTCTGAGTCTGTGACAAATAAATAGTTTTTCTCTTTCTTTTTTTCTTAGTAAGTAGCCAACAGTAGGTATTATGGAGATATAATAATTGATTGTAATACAAAAAAAATAAAGTAAAAAAAAACATAAAAACAAAATCCAAACCGGAAAAATACTCATTTGTTCCGTGCGGGAATCGAACCCGCAACACGTTGGTGCATTAGTTGCCGCGTCTATTAAACCTACTATTTACATTGTGATGCAAGTCATACTCTTAGCCAATGCGCCAAACGTGTCGTCAAAGATGTGATAAAATATTGGACCACTTTGTCTTAACATGACGTGTATAGAATTATCCAAGATAATCAATAACTCAGTACAAACGTTTTAATTTTTATAATTACGATACTAAAATCTTCTAATATATAATATATTTAAGTAGTAGACAATTAGGATTCTTGATGGATGATTTATATATCTTAGTCTTAAAACAAATAGCACTTTAAAATACAATAAATGTTAGACTAGGAATCACTTATTTCTTATAAGATTATTTAATTACTCTTTTAATAATAATAATTATGCATTTCATTTTCATCTACTACAGGCATTCAATCCAGCAAACCTGCCGTCTTTATGATTTAGTCAAATCGTAAAAAGGAAATGGTGGTTTGATTAAAAACACTTGTAGGTTTTTATTACACCATACAGCTATTTCTTTTAGTATAAATTCATTTGTTTACTGCATCACTCACCTCGCTTCGCTCCGTTCGCAATGCAGAGCGCCCCAAAAATCACACTACTAACATGATCTGCGATACGGACGGTTGGCATTAGAAGTATAATATTATTTCATTCATCGATGCATCGTAATACTGGTAGCATAGTAACAATGTTTTTACTTGGGATGACATAATATAAACAACATTCTCAAGTTCGTTCGACGCGCTCAGTGCGGCTCGGGCACAGCGATGCATTTATAATAATTTATATGTAGGTAGGTACATACTGTTATTTTTGCACAGCTCGTTGATAATTTTAATGAATGAATGCAAAATCTTAACAATGTTGAAAGTAGGATCGGGTGGCTCCCGGGTTCGATTCCCGGGTCGGCCAAAGTGTTATTGGGTTTTTCTGTTAGGAAATTCTCAGTAACAGCATGAAGTCTAGAAATATGCCCGGTACGGCAATAGGCTCGCCTCCCTATTACGTGGGACTTAAATATATCTGGCGAAAAGTGGGTGTAGTAATACACCTTTGCCTACCTCTTCAGGGTTACAGGCATAAGACTATGAATGTATGTACTTATGAATTATATAATTGTTTTATCCACAACTAGCTTTTGCCTCTGACTTCGTCTACATGGAACTTGAACCCACGGTCACTCGGATTCCAGGTGATGCGGACGTATCGAGATAAAGCAGATTGACTGCACGTGTAGTGTTCGATCGATTAATATAAATGTGTTCTGACTTCTGCGTCACTCAACTCGCTTCGCTCGTTTCGCGACGCAGACGCCTCCAATAATACCTACTTTTGTTATCTGCGATCCGTTTTATTCACGATATAGATTATTAACATTATGTTTTCAGCTTAGAATAATAACACCTATTCTAAGGTTTTCAGGTTAGGAATTTAACTCCTTGTCTTAGTGACCAATGTAACTGTTCTCTTTGCTGAGTTTTTTATTGTACTTATGAATGTGTATCAATTCATGTAATATTCCAATCATAGTATATATTAAAACTAAATGGGTATGTTAGTGAGTATAGGAAACGATTAAGTAAAATGAAACAATCCATATTGTATCTTTTTAAAAAAGTTTATTATCAAAGCACCATTTTTTTAAGCACATAACATTTTTTAATGCACATATTGAGTCATGATAGATACAATTGTACAAATCTCCGGAATATTTATAGCGATCATATAGGGTTAACAAATTAGGACAACCTTTATCTTCTAAATTAATTACATTAACACTATTTAAAATATTTTTCAACCATGACACTTTTTCAAGACCTTTAACGAAAACACATTTATTTTTTAAGGTATCTAAAACTAAATATTGATAATTTGAGTAAGGTATAAATCCTTCGCTCCAGTATATTTTTCTATTACGCTCAATCCAGCAACTTGTCGTCTTTCCGATTTAGTCAAATCTTAAAAAGGAAATGGCGGTTTGATTAAAAACACTTGCAGGCTTTGATTACACCATATAGCAATTTATTTTATTATAAATTCATTTGCTTCTGTTTTAAAGCCTTGGATGTCTACAATAGCAGTCATGATAATCTACGCACGATGTTGCTCAGAGGTTTGTATTCCACAAGTCGGTCGTTTATAATCAAACAGTATGCAGTTGTCTTATCTGGTATTTGTGTTGAACATTCAAATTCCAATCTTACACCCACTGGACCAGTTTTTAAACTATCGTTTTGCCTCGAGCAGTCTAAGATGAAGACTGGGGCCTTTTCTTTGAAATCCTGCAGATCAAGCAACGGTTCTACCGGAGAGTTGTAATACGACTGACGAAAGAACAATGCCCATTTCTGGCCCACTTTTGAAACTCATGAACAGCACAATAGAGTTTGACTATGGTGGTGAATAATCCTATTTTATTATAACTTAATTTATAGACATTACTAAAGGTGTGCCAAGAAACTCATTCAATAAATGGATTTTAAAAGATGTGTTAGCGTCTAAAAAGCCAAAACGTAATACATAAGAAGTTGCCAGTAAAGAAATACTACTATTCGGTTGATACTAATAATCGATTATCAATTTTTCTTACCCGATTTGATATTTTCTGAATTCAAAATGATTTAAGTGATCAGCAAATCCTTTTTTAGTCCCTAAACATTTTTGATGTGTGTATTTTTAAGGTATTTAAGTAGTTAACTACTAATAATTTGAACCAAATATATTAATTGAAAATCTATTTCCAATCTAATCGATTAATCAATATCATTTAAAAAGCCCAAAATGGCAACACTTTTTTTTACTCTTAGTAAATGTCATAGTCAATATATTTCGTTATTCGCTCTGTGACTCGTGCGCATTGTGAATGCTTATTTATGTTTTTGGATCTCCTTTACGACCTTTCGGCTTTTTCAAACGGACTTCTACCCTTACCAAACGATTACCCAGGCTTTCGAACACGGACAACTGTACTCTCACGATGGATGAACAACGGTGTATTAACTGTAGTTTAAACATATCCATGATGCAAAGGCATTCTGTGGAATCCGAGGAGATGCTCACTTTACTACAGCAATGGGTTGCACCGCAACAGGTAAGAAAATAACCGTACGAATAATAATTGTTTTCAATTACATTTGAAACGTTTACTAATCGATTGGTAATTATTGTTATAGGTTACTGAAGATAGCCTTCTATGTCACAATTGTTGGATGTTGGTCAATTTAACTCTTGTTGGTCAAAGACCAGAATCTAGAAGTGTTGGCCATGCAAATGTGTGCATTAATTGTGGCTGTTCAATAAGGCGCATTCGAAAGCATTTACTAAGGACTGATACTGAAAGAGAACGGCGTATTAGAACTGTTATAGTTCATTGGTGTACACCAAGAATTGCAAGTACATACTTATTTATTTAGATAAAACATAATTACTTTGTGTGCATCTTATTTTGAGTATTTCATAATATCATTACAGATGATTATTTATAACTATATACATTACTATCTTAAATAATCATAATTTCTAAGAAAACATTTGTACATAAATCTAGAAACAAAAAGTGAACATGTACACATTGTGTAGGACCTACTTATATGTATATTTTATTTATATGGAATGAGGCATTTCTAGTATGCTGATTTTTAATCATAAGTTAATATATATAGTTGACCTGGTGGCATAGCAGGAGTGTAACCGACTGCCATCCTGTAGGTCTTGGGATCAATTCCTATTCAAGTCAAACATTTGTGTGCATTAACATGGATTTTAGTCTCTGGGTCTGGGTTTCTATGTACAATATGAATATATTTACAAAAAAGGTATATAATACTTATGTATGTTTATCAATTGTCTTTAGTACAAGCTCTGTTTAGTTTGAAATGTTATGTGAATGTAGTAGAGTAAAAAATATTTCACCATAACTATTTTTGTCCCAAAAAAAATAAATATTTATTTATTTAGGGACACAAAATATTTAGTTCTGTTGTAGTTGTTATTTATATAGAAAACCTAACTCCATTTAAGTAACACTGATCCCCGTGATCAGTGTTACTTAAGTAAAATCAGTGTAAGTTTGGTTTTGAAATGTATTTATTACCCAGTCATATATTTACAGGTAAGGGAATCAAGTTGCATTTGCCATCCATGCTGGCAAAGAGCTGACCGAGCCCCTGCACCGATATCTGAGGCATCATCATCTGCTAACATTGCTGTTGACCAAGTTTTGGTGAATCCTCCGGAACCTTCGCCACCACATCCAAATATAGCTCAAGAAGCAAGTCAGACAATATATTTGCCTAATTATATAAAAGCTTCAAATACAGAGAGGCATTGCTTTTTTCCAAGATGTCATGAGACTGACAGACTAGTTGTGCAAACTTCAATCCGAGCAAGATTATTTTGTGATTACTCATATTATGTGCCACCTAATTGCCGTATTTGTAGTGCTCATTTAAGAGGCAATGTCTGGGATGAATTAAATGATATACAAGACGGTAATCACATGTTTACAGCTGATAACATTGAAGATTTTGCATCTCTGTTAAAAACTCAGACATCCCACAACATAGATTTTGAAAATATTCATTCCAGTGATGATCACTTGGTACACTATTGGCTTGGTATGACTAAGACTCAATTTACCCAAGTATTGCAAGAAGTACCACGATTGAATAGTCTCCATCGTGGACCTACTGCGCTTGCTGCTTACCTCACAAAACTGAGAACAGGTGAATCTGACCAACGGCTGGCATCATTATTTCAAATGCCTAGAAGTACAATAGAACGCCTTATGAATAGTGCCAGGGAGGTACTACATCAAGACTTTGTACCTGCAAACTTAGGGTTGCAACATTTCCCTAGAGATAACATACCCCAACGAAATCTGACCATTCCAAATGGATTGTTCGGGAACATGGGACAAAATGCCATTGTCATTATGGATGGGACATATATCTATGTACAAAAAAGCTCCAATTATAGGTATCAAAAAGATACATACTCTTTACATAAATATAAAAATCTAGTAAAGCCCTTTGTGATTGTATGTTGTGATGGATACATAATAGATGTTTTGGGGCCATATCCAGCCACTACATCTGATGCACGGATATTAATGAATTTGTTCTCAGAAGGACAACCAATGAGGCAGTATTTTAACTCAGGTGATGTGTTTTTATTGGATAGAGGGTTTAGAGATGCCATACCCCTTTTAGAAGCGTGTGGTTACTCACCGCAGACTCCCGTTTCTCTTGAAGAAGAAGAAACGCAACTTACAACATTAGCTGCCAATAAGACGAGGATGGTTACCATGTGTCGATGGGTTGTGGAGTATGTCAATGGCATATTTAAGAGATGCTTTAAACTATTCCGGCAGGACTATTTTAATAGGGCTTCACAGCATCTTATGACTGATTTTTCTATAGCCGCAGCATTAATTAACCGACTCCATACTCGGATAACCGACCGAGATGATGCTGATGAAATACTGTCGTTAGTTCATCAAAAGCTTTATGAACAAAATACATTAGCTGATTATGTAATTGCACATAATTTAAATCGAAGAAGAGCAAACTTCATTAATATAACAGTT
This sequence comes from Euclidia mi, assembly GCA_944739405.2. Taxonomy (NCBI): domain Eukaryota; kingdom Metazoa; phylum Arthropoda; class Insecta; order Lepidoptera; family Erebidae; genus Euclidia; species Euclidia mi. The sequence goes on from OX123195.2 coordinate 30,630,880, forward strand.
GGCTCTGACAATTTAAATGATTTTCCACACCTATCTATGAGTGAATTAATATTAATTGCTTGTGGAACCTACCAAATCAGACAAAGCAAGTCCTATTATGGCGAACACATAAGAGCCAGTGGAACATATATAGTTGAAGTTTGTAGGGAGACAAATAATTCTTTACCAGGAGACTTTTTACAAAATAATTGCTGGATTCTAAGGGCCAGAATTCAAAGCAGGCATATAGGCAAAAAAACATACTTTGTATATATTTTGATTAATAATAATAACTCTGGCAGAGAAGCGATAGAGCAGTTTTATTGTAACTGTATTGTAGGAAGGCGCACAGTTGGTTGCTGCGCACATATAATGACAATTATTTGGTACATTGGTTGGGCAAGATTTGAAAGTCATGTAATGCCCCCCGCTCAGTTTCTTGACGATGTTTTATGTCACTTTAATAACGAATATAATATTATTGAAGAAACCTAAAACCTGTGTATTATTGCTCTTATCCATCACCGAACTATGACCCGAATCCATTTCTCATTCCTTCTTACTCAAAACAACGAAATAGTCTAACTTAGATATGTACCTACTCTAATAAAAGTATGTACACACCTAATGATTTTGAGGTTATAAAAGTACTTCTTATAATAAAACTATGAATGTGGCGGACCTCTAATCAATATCAAAATTCAAGTTTCACTCTCCTTTATCTAATGCAACAAAAAGTACTACAATTTTTGACTGTCCACGTCTGGGCCGGCGTCTCTAAGAAAAATGGGCATTGTTCTTTCACATACATTTCATATCATATACTATATTTGTTCTCACAAAACTTTAAAGATAAAGGCTCATAAGGATAATATTACGAATTTAAAAAGAGCGTAACATTTGTCACCTCATAATGATCAAATACCGAACTGTCTTTAGTTCTATTATTTTTTCTATTAGTTTGCAAGCAAAAAATGACATACCGAGGCTTTTCTAATTGAGAAGCAGTCTTTACTGACCAAGAATGCTTTGTGGTTTTAGGTAGTAAAGGATACTCATATAAATCCCAATTTCTAAAGGCCATCTGAATAGGTTTATCTCTTTCTAAGTGCTTTAAAAGTATTAAACGTTCTCGATCGGAAACTTTTATATGTGGTACTCTCCATTGAATTCTCTGTATATCTATTTGAAGCTGAACGACTTCATCAGTAAGAATAATACTATTTAAGTTAGAATTACTCCTATTCAATATAAGTTCGTGTTTACAATTTATCACAATTTTATTGTAATCCTCTGCAAACCCTAAAATCTTATTTAAGGGCACCACAACGCTAAAACTTTACTTTCTGCTTCATTAAATGAGATGTATGACTTTATTGTTGATGTTATTCCAGATTTTTTTATACGATCTATTTCAATTCCATTCATTTCGTACCTGATGTCTTGGAACAAGTACATAACAGGGTTATTAGTAAACGTAACAGCTTTCTTGATCTGATGCCCATCCTTACCGAACAGCTTTGCTTGACCTTCGATGTAGATGGAACTGGCTGATGGTAGCACGTATATATCTTGCTGGTGTATGGGGATTCTGATTTCATCGTTTTCTCTAAAACTGTTATTGTGGGGATTGTATGAATGGATTTCATAACTTTCGATCGAACTATCGAAGTGTGGTAAATCGGTAATCTGTAGTATACTCATACTTTAAACCCTAAAGCTTTAAGAAAATCTTTATTTGATTTAGTCAATTTCTTCACGTTTTTCTTACGTCTGTGAACCTTTATGGTCGTTGACGGAATAGGACGTTTTATTTTCACTGAAGGGTTTTTATAATATACTATAATTTTGCTTTTCTTAAATGAAGACGTAATTGAATATTTTCTTCACCAAAGTCAATACGGTAACCAAACTGATCTACAATCCTAACAGATATGGATGAAATTATATTTTTGTTAACTAGAAAGTAAATAACGTTCTGAGGTATTTCTATGTAGCCGTGACTTGGAGCAGTATCAGATATAAATTCATGAATAAAATGAGTTGGTAATCCGTTGCAGTATGAACCGTGTACAAGATCACATTCAATTCTGATAACAGCTGTTAAACTGCCGTTATTAACGGGCACATTCGGTCTTGTTTTTAATACTGAAAAGTATATTTTTTTATTTATTTATTTATTTATTTATACACTGATCTGTGTACAGGTTGACTTAATGCCATGGGCATTTTCCGCCAGTCTACCTTTGAGCGGTGCTGAGAAACGTAGTAGGTGTATTAAATACTTATAATGCAGGTACAATAATATAATTCTTAAATAAATATACATGCATACACTATAAATACATACATACGTATATATAAGTATATCATATTACATATTATAATTATACTACCTATATAAGATATATATGCAATGAATGATACATACAATATGAGAAATAAAGGAAGAATACATAAAGCCATACAGTAGCTTCGTAATAATAAATAACGTGAATAGAAATTACGGTACAAATCCTAAGACACATCCGCTGGTCTTGCCAACAAGAGTTCCTTTACTTTCGCCTTAAATTTGAACTTGGTTTTGCACGTCCTGATTTCTAGAGGGAGGGCATTCCAGAGGAGAATAGACTGGACGAGAAAGGAAGAGTGAATAAGAGATGTGTTATGAGAAGGGACAGTAAGAAGGAGATTATTAGACGATCGCAAATTGCGGTCGTGGTTGGAACACAGATATTGATATTGACAAGTTAAATAATTTGGGGATGAAGGAGACATAAGAATAGAATAGAGGGTAGTGAGAGCACGCAAACTGCGACGAAGACGGATAGGAAGCCATTTCAATTGCGAACGGTAAGTAGACACATGGTCATACTTGCGAAGATTAAAAACGAATCGTATGCAGTTATTGAGAAGACGGTCGAGTTTGTTGAGAAGGTCTGCATTCAGGTCATAGTAGCATACATCCCCATAGTCGATGAACGGAAAAATCAAGGTCTGTACAAGCATTGTCTTGGTCCTGGATGGGAGCAAGTTCTTGAGGCGGTAAAGAGTCCGTAGGGTGCTGGTGACCTTTTGACTCACCTGTGTCACTTGAGTTCGCCAATTAAGTGCGGCATCCATATGCAACCCTAGATTTTTAACGACAGGATACCAATCTATGGCCGTGCCGTTGTATGTGATCGTTGGAAAATAGGTTGCGTCAAATTTTCTTAATAAGCCCTGGCTGCCCAAAACAATGGCCTGACTTTTATTAGGATTTACAGTCAGCCCGAACCTTGTAGTCCAATTATGTATCTCAGCCAGATCCCTGTTAATCATGTCGATTGCCGTAGACAGCGACTCTACATTTACCTGGGTATATATCTGCAAGTCGTCGGCATACAAATGGTGAGAACACTGAAGATTTTTAGTTATGAGATTTATAAAAATGGAAAATAACAAGGGAGAGAGAATACCGCCTTGAGGGACACCAGCTTCAATGTCAGCCCATCTTGAGTATGAGTCATCAAGGTGTACCGACTGCTGACGCCCTCGAAGATATGTTGAGAACCAATCCAAAGCCCCAGGTGAAACCTTAAGATAGGAGAGGACGGATAAAAGGAGGTCGTGACTGACGGTATTGAAGGCATTGGAGAAATCAATTAAAACCAAAACCGTAACTTTAGAGTTTTCAATGCCCTCTCAAATATCGCCAGTCACTTTGAGGAGAGTGGAAATAGTGCTATGGCCAGGTCTGAATCCAGATTGATATTGACTCAACAGGTTATGACGGTGTATAAACCGACTCAATTGTTTATGGACACAGGCTTCTAGCACTTTCGAAAGGAAAGGAAGAATGGATATGGGTCGAAAGTGGTTGGGAAGTGAAGGATTGGAGGTCTTGGCAAGAGGGATAACGTGGGCTTTGCCCCACAAGGACGGAAAGGAACCAGACTCAAGGGAAAAATTAATGACGTGGGAGATCGCCGGAAGGAGTTGGTCCAAGATGGTAATGACCATGCGGCGACTGATGTTGTCATACCCCACGGCATTAGATTTTATGGAAAGGATTATCTTTTTGATATCATCTGAGGACTCTGGAGAAAATTGGAAAGATTCAATATCAAGTTGGGGTAAGTTGTTTAAGTAGTTAACTGTCAGACACTTGGTCTGGTGATCCAATGGAGTGGAGGTGGTGAAATATTGGTTAATATCATCCAAACCAAGTGTCAGACGGAAGTCACACCGTTGCTGCTTGCCAATACCGAGAGTTCCAAGGAACTTCCAAATATTGGCAGGCGATGTAGAAGTAATATTGTTAAGAATGTGTCGGCGTTTGGCATTTCGCACCATTTGATTACACCGATTCCTTGCAGATTTGAAAAGCACCCAGTTTTCCTCGCACCGGTCCCGGTTATATCTCCTAAACGCTCGATCCCTACGGCGCATTGCCATTCGAACACCCTCCGTCAGCCAGGGTGCTGGCGGATGCTTTAGTTTCACCCGCCTCACCGGGGCATGGACATCGTATAGATGACAAATAGTGCTGTTGAAAACATTTACTTTTTCATCTACAGTGGAGGCTGAAAACATGTTGTCCCAATTTAGCGTAGAAGCATCCTGACCAAGTTTAGTAACATCCATACGACCAAAACAACGCATGTACCGGACTTTAGGAGGGGATTTAGGAGGTTTTAAGCGGTAAGTAAGGAATATAAGGTCATGACGGGAAAAACCAGGAGCAGGATGTTGGCCGTGAGATGACACTAGGGAAGGATTAGAAGTAAGGATCAAGTCAAGCCACGTGTCCACCCCATTGCTATTGTGATGGGTGGCCTGCAATGGCATAACGTGAAGGCTGGCTGACTCGATAATGTCCAGAAGTTTACTGGAACGACTAGAGTATAGTAAACCGCACTCGTACTGATCAGATAAATGAAGAGGTGGTTGAAAATACGAAATCAGTTCCGATTTATTTCCAGAGATGGTAACCGTAGTAGACATGCTTGCATACTGAACTCTTTTAGATGATCCTTTTTATTTTATTTCATGATTATACCAAAAATTCTTTAAGAAATTTAAACATAAATGTCCACAATTGAAGGGGTGATCACGTTGTATAGTTTCATAATTATATTGAATGTTAGAACCTACATATTTTATAAATTCCTTCGGAGGTTTAAGATTTCCATAACTGTCAAAATACTCAACATAATCATTATATTTTGCATAGGCTACCCAATGAGAACCAGGATTTTTTGAACTATCCAAATTAATAACTCCACATTCTTTTTTATAAGGACATTTAGGGAGCTCATCTCTCATAAAGACACCTCTAATTCTATTCCCGTACTTTAAAATGTCAAAGTTAGTTAAGGCCCGTTTGGGTAGCCGATATCTTAGTTTTTTTCTTTTGATACGAAAATTCCAAGGCCGCCTTTATGTGATTTAAGGTGTAGTCCTTTCCCAATACATAGAGCTTCCATTTTTAGGGTTCCGTACCTCGAAAGGAAAAAACGGAACCCTTATAGGATCACTTTGTTGTCCGTCCGTCTGTCAAGACTCTTTTTCTCAGGAATACGTGGAGATATCAAACTGAAATTTACACTAAATACTCGAATCTACGGTTCCATAGAGCTGTAACAAAATCAAACTTCTAATCCAACGCAATCAAAAGATACAGCCGTATATGCTGAAAATTGCAGCATATTTTCAAACTCGCATTGGAATCAAAACCTACAGGGTACTTCCCGTGAACTCAGAATCTTGAAATTTGGTAAGAAGCAACGTCTTATATCACTTATAAAGGAAAAATTGCGAAAACCGTAAATTTTTAGTAACAGCATATAAAAAAATATTTTTAATAAATTTAAAGTTACTACCCCTTTCTCTTGAACGCATGGAGGTATTAAATTGAAATTCATATCAAACACTCAAGTATATAACACCGTTAGGCTGCAACAAAATCAAGCTTCTATGTCAACGCAATCAAAAGAAAGAGCAATTAAAGCATATTTTCAAACTCGCGGCTACTCGCAAGTGAATCAAAACCTGCAGGGTACTTCTCGTGAACTCAAAACCTTGAAATTTGGTACGAAGCAATGTCTTATATCACTTACAAAGGAAAAATTGCGAAAACCGTAAATTTTAAGTTACAGCATATAAAAAAATATTTTTAATAAATTTAAACTTACTACCCCTTTCTCTTGAACGCGTGGTGATATTTAATTGAAATTCATATCAAATACTCAAGTATATAACACCGTTAGGCTGCAACAAAATCAAACTTCTATGTCAACGCAATCAAAAGAAAGAACAATAGGTATAAGCATATTTTCAAACTCGCGACTACTCGCAAGAGAATCAAAACCTACAGGGTACATCCCGTGAACTCAGAATCTTGAAATTTGGTAAGAAGCAACGTCTTATATCACTTATAAAGGAAAAATTGCGAAAACCGTAAATTTTTAGTTACAGCATATAAAAAAATATTTTTAATAAATTTAAACTTACTACCCCTTTCTCTTGAACGCGAGGAGATATTAAATTGAAATTCATATCAAATACTCAGGTATATAACACCGTTAGGCTGTAACAAAATCAAACTTCTATGTCTACGCAATCAAAAGAAAGAGCAATATAATCATTTTTAAGCTAGCGACTACTCGCAAGGGAATCAAAACCTACAGGTTACTTCCCGTGAACTCAGAATCTTGAAATTTGGTAAGAAGCAACGTCTTATATCACTTATAAAGGAAAAATTGCGAAAACCGTAAATTTTTAGTAACAGCATATAAAAAAATATTTTTAATAAATTTAAACTTACTACCCCTTTCTCTTGAACGCGAGGTGATATTTAATTGAAATTCATATCAAATACTCAGGTATATAACACCGTTAGGCTGTAACAAAATCAAACTTCTATGTCTACGCAATCAAAAAAAAGAGCAATATAATCATTTTTAAGCTCGCGACTACTCGCAAGGGAATCAAAACCTACAGGTTACTTCCCGTGAACTCAAAATCTTGAAATTTTGGTACGAAGCAACGTCTTATAGCACAGATAAAGGATGCGGAAGGCTGACGACCGTGTGCTGTGGTGCGTGTTGGGAGAGGCCTATGTCCAGCAGTGGACTGCGATAGGCTGATTGAGATTGAGATTTCAAATAATTACATAGTCTTCAAACCTTTTTGCTAATTATTCTGTACTTTATAAGTATTTTTGTAACAGATTTCTAATAGTCACTAAAAACTTTGTAAATCAATAACTTTGATAAAAAATCTTACCATCGTTCATCAGCAGACTTTTGCAAGGCTGCTGCAAGGCTGGTATAGGTATTTAAGTTATATTAAGTATAAAATAAGCGATATATGTTAATATAAAATAAAGGATGACTAATTACAAACGACAAAGACCCCATTTTCTTTAATTTATGCTCCGCCAGCTTTCCATACTGTAATGTTATGGATTTCATTTGGCAATAAAAATACCATAACTATGACTGGTGAACTTTTACTTATATACCTACAGGATTGTACGGAACCCTCGGTGCGCGAGTCCAACTCGCACTTGACCGTTTTTTTTTATTATGTCTTCTCGATTCTTCATACAGCTTTTTAGCCATTTTGAATTCATTTATGGTTTTAGCAATACCAGCTGCACCGCCTGCTAAAGCTCCCGCAGCTGATAATCCCGCAAAAATAGGAATCAAAGGTAATACTCCCCCAGTTTTTGGAATAGGAATAACGCGAGGGAGCTTAATCGATGAATCATTAGCCAATTCTCTAGTAGCGGCAATAGCTAATTCTATTGCCATTTTTTTGCTCTTAGGTTTTAATTTTTTGATATGCCTTTTTGCTTTTGTAATAACAGATTTTAATTTACTTTTTAACCCTTTTCCAGGTGTAATTTTTGGAGAATGCTTTTTGTCCAAACCAGAACCAGTTTTAATTTTTGCTGACATAGCCTTACTTACTAAGCGTGCCGCGAGTTTTTCAGCTATACTGGCATCGGAAGCAACCGCTCGCTCTTTCGCCATTTTTAACAAAATTAAATCAGCCTTATGTCGATCCTTTAAGTTTGATGACTTGTGATATGCAATATCGTGATCTTTGCAGTATTCGTCCAACTTATTTACGCCGTTATCTCCTTTTGTTAGTCTTTTTATTAATTTAGTACCTGGGCCACAGTAATTATATCCTGGTTAGTGTAATTCAAATGGTAAATTATTAATAAGCCAATTGAGAAGACTACTCTCTCCAAAACACATTATAAGACTGATGATTCCGGTTTGAATACTTTAATAAATAGTTATGTGATTCGAGTTTGTTAACGTTATTTTATTTATAATATTACATTCGATTTATCAATCCAACTGCTTTCAGCTGAAGACAAACCTAACCATTTTACTAAAACCCTGTTACCTTTTCTTCTAAGAACTTTCTCGACTAGATATATATTGGGATGTTTTGTTTTTTGAAGTTCTTGTGAATAAAATGCTCCTAAAATAGGCAGACCTCTGATAGTGTCTTCAATTAAGTAAGTTATAGGAGATGTTTGAAATAGAATTAGTTTTTATTATAAGTCAAATCGATTAGATCGATTGAGTAACATTTTGTTTAGTCTATTGAAAATTTCTGACAATGGTCACACTGAACTGTCACTTCCGTTCGCTTCCCGTTGAAAAATTACCACGTTGTCGACTCGTACGTAAAATAAAATATCGCCTTTTGAAAAGCACATCATTGTAGCTACGCGAATATTATTGTGAGCACACCTTTTTGCATTTCGTGTGAATTGATTAATTGAACTAAATAGAGTAAACCGCTTTGAACGCCGCCTGATCTAGTGCTGGCAACGGTAAATTGATTGTGAACTATTGATTGATATTTGTGAAAATTGTGAATCTGGTATCGACTTCCACGTGCCAACGTGTCCTGAAAACGTCGCGTTTGAAGCTTAATAGCTAAGTATAAGATACTTCATTCATTTATTTTGGCCAATATACTTGTATGAATGTGTCTAATTTAGCTCAAGCCTGACATCAGCAAGGATAGCGGGTAAGTGAAACACATTAATATTAAGATTACTTGTATTCGCTGTGCAACACAGTACAGTTGTGTCTGAGATTTGTTGTGGCTGACAAGGGCTGATGAATAGAGTCACGCTTCCACAAATCTGCTGCAATTGATCCCAGCTCCTTCTAGCCAAAATTCTAGACATAATTTTTTGGTAGCAGAGCGTGGTTAACTGCCTATATTGTAAATTTGTATCTTAGCCGTTGATTGTATCTGAACTCAGATTGGTATGAGCTTGTATCTTATCACCTTGTAGACAGTATTGTAGTGTTTGTCAGGTCAGTTATTGTCTAAAATACATAATATTTAATTGTATAAGTTGACCTAGATAATTTGAAACACATTGTCACATAACCTCAATCAGTAATTGTTGATTTGTATTGTTGAATAATCCAACTTAAATTTGTTGTTGCATTAATAAGCCAGTTTGTTTGGATACATAACAGCTGTATGTATCAATAAATTTAGTAAATTTAGTTCATTGCATATATTCATAAACATTGTAATAATCAAACTTGACCTTGCCACTTGGGCGGGTCACATTAATAAACTTTGTTTTGTTATAATATAGATAATATTGCTAGGTAACACATATTCTGTGCTTACTTACTATTGTATATCTCAAATAACACAGCCAGTCTGTCTGTTGCAAATAACTAATTAATTAATTTGAAGTTTCAACTTTTAATTTGTTATAAGTTATAACTTTGATAACTTTTGTGTTTGATTCTTCAATATATTGAAACTATTAATTTTGTTGGACAGTAGATACCTGTCACTTGCCTGCACTTGCAGTAAACAGGCTAATACTTTGTTGGTTTCAAAGAATTAAGAAAAATTAAGTTTTGATTGTTAATTTTATTTAGCGCTTGTCCGGGCTCTTTTGAATTTTGATTATGTCAGCTATCAAGGACTTGCGTGCGGCTGCTGGTGCTATTGCATCAGATTTGCGCTGGTTTGCCTCGGCCAATGCTTTAGTGAACCGGCCTGATCGCCAGCAGGCCTTACTTCAGAGGTACGAGCGGATTGACGATTGCCTGGCAAGTGTGGAACAGCAATTCCGCACTTTCAGCACTTGCTGTCTTGAAGTGTCAATCAATGATTTCACCGCTGACCAGCGAAATAAGGTCAGCGAAGACTATGCCCAGGTCTTAGACCTGTATGATGCTGTCTCCAATACTGCGAGACAACTAGTTGCCGATAGGGAAGGGCAACCCGGCCTGAAGCAGGAGCTTCCTAGGTCAGCACCGGGGCTGGTGAGTAGGCTCCCTACTTTGGACCTCCCCCATTTTGATGGCTGCCTAGGAAGCTACCTGGGCTTCATTAACTTGTTCGACAGCCTAGTCAATGATAGGGCTGACCTTCGGCCGGCACAAAAGTTGGCCTATCTAATGTCGGTTCTGGATGGGGAGGCTAAGGGCCTCATCCAGCATCTGCCCGTGTCTGACGAGGCGTACCAGACGGCTCGGGACCTAATTACCCGTAGGTACCATAATAAGCGTGGCCTCGCCGACACGCACATTGAGCAGATTTTGGGTTTGCCGACGCTCACCCGGGTCTCTGGGTTGCGCACCCAACTTTTGAACCCGCTCTTGGTGGCCATCAACGCACTTAAGTGCCTTGACCTGCCCGTGGACCAATGGTCCTATCTATTGGTGCACATTGTGCTGAAGAAGCTGCCTGCCGACCTGAGGTCGCGTTTTGAGCAGCGCTTTGGTGGGGATAGCGCGACCCAGGAACCTCTCCAGGTCAGCAAAGGGGGGCACCCTTTGCTGACCTGGAGAGGTTCCTGGAGGATGAGTGCCGGGTCTTGGACAACTCCGGTGGTGACACGCCGGCTAAGACGCAGCCGCCCAAGGTCAAGGAGCAGGCTCGCGGTCACACCCGAGCCAATGTTGACCGGCGCCCTCCTCGCTTTGCGGTCACGCAGAGCCCAGCGGAGTGCTCCTACTGCAAGGTCACGGGGCACAGAACGGCCAGTCGCAGGGCATTTTTGGACCTTCATGTCGCCTCTCGTAGGCGCATCGCGAATGCCCGCCGCCTTTGCTTTTCTTGCTTGGGGTCCCACTACCAGCGAGACTGCCCAAACTCTCGCCCCTGTCCTCACTGTGGAGGACAGCATTTGGACATTCTCTGCATGAATGCCAGAGAGGTTGGCCGCTTGTCCAACCAGCCGACGCCGCGCACGGGCGGGTGTTTTGAAGGTGGCAGCCGAGGCTCACCGGCGCGTAGCCGAGAGTCGCCTCGCTCAATTGATCGCCACTCACCCCGCTTGGAGAACCGTAGCGTGCGCACGCCTCCTCTCTCTCGCGCACCTGAATGTGCTGTTCAGCGTCACCAGCTCCATGACTGCTGCCCCAGGTATTCCCCTCCTTTGGCGGAGCGTCCCCGCCTTGACTCGCGCCCACCTCGTTTTGGGCGGGTGCGTCACTATGACCCCCCACAGATGGCGCGCGGATCGAGTCATCGCGCCTTTGAGGACTTCAAGCCGCACCCCCATTTTGATTTGCCTGGTCCTGGCCAACGGTCGCCGCCCAGGCAACAATAGGTCATTGACCCCTGCCCTATAACGCCAACCTCCCCCATTGAGACCGTTATCCTACCAACGGTTGCTGTTAGGGTCTGGGGACCCACGGGGACCTCTGTTGTTGTCCGTGCTATATTGGACACAGGTTCACAAGGTTGCATTGTTTCCACTTATTTGGTAGGGCAGGTTAATTTAAATATGGGCTCTTTTTCGAATTGTATACGGGGCATAGGTGACGTAGCCTCTAATGTTGAAGGGCAAGTTAAGGTTTTGTTTGGCCCTGTTGAATCTTCACACCCGAGGATTAGAACCTCGGCTATTGTGCTGAAGAATATTTTGGGTATGCATCCACAGAAACAGCTACCTGCTGCTGTGGTGAATTTGACATCGGGATTGGAACTGGCAGACCCCAAATTTGACACACCGGGACAAATCGACTTGTTGATTGGCTCTGATGTCCTCGGTGGAATTTTGATTGGTGGGAAACGAGTCTTGGTGCCAAATGGTTTGACTGCCATCCCGACCATATTTGGATTTGCTTTGATGGGACCTGTACCTAGGGACCCCCCTCCACCTGAACTTGACAATTTGTTAGCTGTAGGCTCCGCTCTCTCTGATGCGGTTCAGAGGTTTTGGGAGATAGAGGAGCCCCCTCAAGCTGCCCGTTTGAATCCAGAACATGAGGAGTGCGAGCTGTTCTTCCAGAACAACACTGGTCGACTCCGTTCTGGTCGGATTATTACGAGGCTACCCTTCCTGTCTGTTCGGCCTCCGCTTGGTGAGTCACGACCTTTAGCCGAAAAGAGGTTGTTGGCCATGGAGCGCCGCATGGGTCGTGATTCGGAGCTCAGACAGAAGTACATTGAGTTCATGAGGGAATATGAACAGTTGGGACACATGTCTGTGTCAAATTTGGATTGGCGTTCGGTGGAGCATTACTTTCTCCCGCATCATGCGGTATTGAAGCCATCGACTGGCAAGCTGCGCACAGTGTTTGATGGTTCTGCGCAGACTTCAACAGGCGTATCCTTGAACCAGTGCTTGCATTCTGGTCCCAAGTTGGTCAAGGACCTTTGTGACGTCATCACCAGCTTCCGACGACATCAGGTTGTCTTTGTGGCCGACATAAAAATGATGTTCAGGCAGACTATTATCCACCCTGATGACCGTCGCTTCCAGCTGATCCTTTGGAGAGAGTCTCCTCGCGATCCCATGGTCGTCTACGAGCTCAATACGAATACGTACGGGTTAAGATCAAGCCCCTACTTGGCAATACGTTCTCTTTGGGAGCTCGCAGACCGAGAAGGCTTACGTTTCCCACGAGCCTCCGCCATCTTGAAAGACGATATTTACGTCGATGACATTTGCTCGGGCGCCCCCACAGTGGACGAGGCGATCCTCCTGCGGGACGAATTGATAGGTATTTTGGCCTCCGCTGGTTATGAGTTGCGCAAATGGATTTCCAACTCACCAGCGCTTTTGGAAGGCTTGCCAGAGGATCATCAGCAAGATCCACATTTGTTTGAGATTGTTGACAACCCCGCCATGATGGCTGTTCTCGGCGTTCAGTACAGACCAGTCCAAGACATCTTTACATATAACGTAGACTTGAAATTGCCGTGTTCTTGGACTAAACGTCTCGTATTGTCTACTGTCGCCAGAACCTTTGATCCGAACGGTTGGATCTGTCCAATTATATTTTGGGCAAAATGCTTCTTGCAGAAGCTTTGGACAGCAGGATTGACCTGGGACGAACCTCTGCACGGCACTCTTGTTGAGGAATGGACCTCCTTTGTATCCTCACTTCCTGCCGTCAACGAGATCTCCTTGCCTCGTCCCATCCTTCCTCCCGGGAAGTACAAGGCCACCCTTCAAGGGTTTTGTGATGCCTCGGAACGTGGTCACGCGGCTGTGGTGTACTTGCGCACAGTCAGTGCCTCAGGTCAGGTGAGAGTTTCCCTGATCATGGCGAAGAGCAAGGTCGCACCCCTTCGGACATCTCTGACCATCCCAAAATTGGAGCTCTCGGGAGCAGCTCTACTTGTACGCTTATTGAACCACGTGTCCAGTACTTTGGGTAAAAGCATTTGCATTAATGGGACCTACGCCTGGACAGACAGCCAAATTGTTATTTGTTGGTTGAAGGCTTCTGTCCACACTTTGGAGGTATTTATCGCTAATCGCGTTTCCCAAATCCAGAAATCCGAAGTCAAACTTGTTTGGAGACACGTGCCAAGTGAGCTCAACCCCGCTGATTGTGCCTCGCGCGGATGCTTGACGCCTAGTCTGATAGGTCATTCGCTGTGGTGGGGTCCGGAATGGTTGAGTCGACCAGAAATTGATTGGCCTCGAACGCCAGTTTTGAATACTTCTAATTTGCCGGGTCTACGAACACTCGCTCTTGAGAAGGTGGAATGCGCCTTCGACCCCGATTTTTTGTTGAATCGCTACAGCTCCCTTGACAAGTTGTTAGGTGTCACTGCTTGGATAAAGCGTTTTGTTTTTAATTTTAGGCACCCACAACAGAAACGACTGACACCGTTTCTCTCACCACAGGAACGACAGGAGTCCTTCACCTTTTGGGTTCGTTCTGTGCAATTGGCGCACTTTGAGAAGGAGATTGCTATCCTCAAGTCAGGGAAATTGAAATTATCGGGCGCTGTATCTAAATTGAACCCCTTTTTGGACGATACGGGTCTCTTGCGCGTTGGAGGGCGTCTCAAGAACGCCAACCTCCCTTACGGAGCACGTCACCCCCTTTTGTTACCTAAGGACGGTCATTTGGTACGCTTGTTGGTAACTGACCGTCACCTTAAAAATTCGCATGCTGGTTGTAATGCGCTCTTGGCCATTTTGCAACGCGAATTTTGGATTTTGTCTGCCCGAAGAATTATTCGGAGTGTAGTCTTTCGCTGCATCCCTTGCTATAAGCTCAAGGCTTCTACCATGCAGCCCTTGATGGGAGACTTACCGGCAGATCGCGTAACTGAGAGCAGGACGTTTGACGGTGTTGGCACGGACTTCGCAGGTCCCTTTTTGGTGAAAACGTCGACACTTCGAAACAGCAAGACTGTTAAGGCCTACTTGTGTGTTTTTGTTTGTCTCTCCACAAAGGCCGTACACTTAGAACTGGTCTCCTCGCTTACGACCGAGGCGTTTGTAGCCACATTTGACAGATTTGTATCCCGCAGAGGGATGCCTTCCTTGATCCGTTCTGACTGCGGCACTAACTTCAAGGGCACCTATAATTATTTGAATGATGTTGTTAATTTCCTTGAAACCAACAAAGCTGATATAGGTGATAGGCTTGCCCGACGTGGGATAAATTGGTTGTTTTCCCCACCAAATTGTCCACACTGGGGTGGTATATTTGAGGCCGCCGTAAAATCGGCCAAAACACACTTGCGCAGGACAATCGGTGAGTCTGTTCTTACATTTGAGGAACTCGCAACTGTGTTTTGTAAGGTTGAGGCCGTTTTGAACTCTCGGCCATTGTGCCCGATCTCCTCAGATCCGAATGATTTGGAGGCCCTTACGCCGGGCCATTTTTTGATTGGTCGCCCACTTGTCGCCTTGCCTGAGTACCCCTATATTGATACGAGACCTGGTCGTTTCTCGCGTTTTGAATTGGTACGCCAGATTACTCAGAGCTTTTGGAAACGCTGGAACTTGGAATATTTGCACATACTCCAGCAACGCGTTAAGTGGACCGACAAGACCGATCCACCCAAGATTGGTGACCTCGTTTTGATCAAGGAGGCTAACCTTCCGCCACTCAGATGGCGCAGGGGGCGCATCCTTCATTTGGTAACTGGGGCTGATGGAGTTCCCCGATTTGCTGAGGTCTTGGTGGACGGTTCGATTCTGAGGAGAGCGGTTGCAACATTGTCACGTCTACCAACCGATTAGCGGACCGGTAGGCCGGTCCGGGGCGGGTGGATGTTTGAAATAGAATTAGTTTTTATTATAAGTCAAATCGATTAGATCGATTGAGTAACATTTTGTTTAGTCTATTGAAAATTTCTGACAATGGTCACACTGAACTGTCACTTCCGTTCGCTTCCCGTTGAAAAATTACCACGTTATCGACTCGTACGTAAAATAAAATATCGCCTTTTGAAAAGCACATCATTGTAGCTACGCGAATATTATTGTGAGCACACCTTTTTGCATTTCGTGTGAATTGATTAATTGAACTAAATAGAGTAAACCGCTTTGAACGCCGCCTGATCTAGTGCTGGCAACGGTAAATTGATTGTGAACTATTGATTGATATTTGTGAAAATTGTGAATCTGGTATCGACTTCCACGTGCCAACGTGTCCTGAAAACGTCGCGTTTGAAGCTTAATAGCTAAGTATAAGATACTTCATTCATTTATTTTGGCCAATATACTTGTATGAATGTGTCTAATTTAGCTCAAGCCTGACATCAGCAAGGATAGCGGGTAAGTGAAACACATTAATATTAAGATTACTTGTATTCGCTGTGCAACACAGTACAGTTGTGTCTGAGATTTGTTGTGGCTGACAAGGGCTGATGAATAGAGTCACGCTTCCACAAATCTGCTGCAATTGATCCCAGCTCCTTCTAGCCAAAATTCTAGACAGGAGTTGTATTTTGTATTTTACGAATTTTAAATATTTCTGTTGACCAGTTGGGAGTATAACCTTTTTCAAATGTACCTTTGTATTTACTGATACGCACATAATCACCTACTTTGTACTTGCTTTTTAAATTATCATTTTTTGGCAACTTTAAATACCTTTCTAATATCAGTTTTTTATTCATATTGTTCACATTAGCAGGGATTTCATTAATAGTGCGATGGTGAGTGTGATTGTATTTGTAAATAACATCATTGAGGGTATTATTTACCCAATTGTAATTGCCTTTTAAACTAAATTCCTTATAGATTTTAGATTTCAATGTTCTGATAAATCGTTCGACTATTGAAGCTTTTTTGTTGAGAAGGTTGAATAATGGTTTATATGAAACGATTTCATAAGCTTCTGAAATTTGTTATTATAAAATTCTGTTCCATTATCGGTTTGCAGATTTTTAGGAACACGCCCTTTATCCAACAAAGTTTTGAAAGAGTTATACACATCTTCTTTGCTTTTACTTCTCATAGGAAAGGCCCAAGCATATTTCGAAAATGAATCAATAACGGTAAGAATATATCTATAATTTTTATTTTCTTTTGAAATCGATTGCAAATCAATTAAGTCTGCTTGCCACAAGTCATCTATATCTCTCATTACAACATGTCTTCGCGGATAGTTCACTCTCGCATTTTTATGAATTTCGTTTACCACGTCAGCTTTGCTCATGTTCACAACTCAGTAGGTATGTTTGTCTCGAATTCTGCTATAATACTGAATAAAAAGCATATTATTAGGACTATTTATTATTTAATTATGTCAGCTTCTTTTAACTCTTCGATTATTGATAAAATTTCATTATCATGATTTGTATTACCAGCATCTCGGGAAGCAATTAATAGTTTCAATCTTTCAACCAGTTCGTTAGGATCGTCCCAATATACCAAGTCAGTGCTATTTTTGTATTTCTTTAACGTTGGTAAGCTTCCTCCAAATTTAGTGACAATATTATTGTTTGACGATTCAGAAAACAATGGTTTGATTATTTCACGATATTTTATACCTTTATCGCCTCTAATTTGCCCATTAGGATTGAAATCTCTCTTATGTGCATTTGTATAATGCAACATATCTTTATAGACAAGTTTATCTTTGCTCGATATTTGTTTCAAATCAGGTTTTCTTCGAAGTAAAAGTTCTTTTAAACCAGGGGTTAAATTGAAGCTTTTGTCACCAACTTAAATTAAAATGGTATTATCATTATTTGCACTATCTATTTTAGAAAACGAAACTATTGAATTATCCATTAATATTTTTTTGTTTTCACTCCTTATTCCAAATGGTATGTTTAGGTCATAAATATCATGGATATCACGACCCTCTAATGATATTTCTAAATCATCCGGTAATTCCGTCTGGGGAGGCTTTTTAACGTTCAGTACAGAATTCAGTTCTGGGTCATAGCATTCTTCAAACTTAGTAGATGAGCTAGTATTAATGTCACCTAATTCCACGTCTTCAAAATTAGAATGTGTATTCTCAAAATTTTGTATTTTTTCTAATGTTTTATTTGAATCTTAATAAGTAGAAAATTATAAGGTTTACTCCAAACAGTTTGACAAATATTTCTAAACTCTTTCCACTGTAAATCAGAAGTAACATGCTCTTCATAAATATGTTTAAATTCACATCATCTTGTTTGAATATAATAAGAAAATTCACATTGTCATGCAACAGTTGTTTTGGAATTTTGGAATAGGTTTGAGATAAATAGAAACAATCTATTTGTTTATGTCTACCCATACAAAAATAATTGCGAATATTAACTTGATTTTCACACGCAACATCATCAAAAATAAACACAGAATTTGTTAAAGCTTCACTCGGAGAAATTACCTCTTTATCATCGCTAAATTTGTAGAAGTTAATCTGCGAGACTCTTCCTAATACTTCACTCAAGAAACGATACTTTGGTTGAAATGAAGTTTTGGAATAAAGATAAAGATTTTTAAATTTTAGACCATTTTCATGTAACAACAAACTAATCATAACATTTGTTTTACCACAGTTCGATGGACCGCACATTATACATCGAATCGTATTCGGTAATAAAGGACTATGTCTGATCTGGTGAGAAGTTTCATTTAAATCTATATTATTAATTTTCAAAGATATGGGTTGCTTGATCAACAAAATGATTTGACAATTACTGTAATGAATGTCTAACACACATATTTATAGGTAGCTATAACTTTAACACTAAATTAGATATACATATCATAAAGTATAAATAACAGCATTTAACATGTTTGAACAGGTCTAGAAAGTTAGAAATTTTGTATTCTCGTATTACAATATTATATTTTTAATAATTGATTTCATTTGGTATTGAATATCATACAGATTTAAAATTGCATTCCTTATTTCATTATGCTGTCATAGTCAGCCGAAACAGGACCTGTTGCTAGCAGAGAAATCAAGTTTTATTGGTAAGTACGTTTTTAATGTTATTAGTAAATACAATATTATATTATATTATTATATGAATAATTAGATATCTTACTTTAGTTTTATTTTCAGAATCATGCCATACAGCCCGAGCATTCTCAATATTGGAGGACTTAACAGATTTGTATTTGATAATGTTGATTCTCAAATCCCAAGTCCTTTGGACGAAGTTGACCAGACAGAAATACAAGAGGTTAGTAAATATTATTTTATTCCTTATAGTTAAATTCTTATAGTTATGAACTTTTCATTTATATTTTTTATGTTATTATATTGCAGGACAATGCTTTGGCAGAGAATGGTAGACAGTTAAAAAACAAGCCATTTTTTTACCCTCAAGGAAATTATGAATGTTTTGAAAAGCATCGGAACAAATCCTCTGATCAGGTAAGCACTACATAAAATGTATTAAACATTTATTGTGCGCGTCCACATTATTATATATTTATGTGTGATTTATTTTTTTACAGGTTACTAGCCCATATTTCTCCACTCAAGACGATGGCATAACATACATTGAACCAAACTTTTCTACAAAGTCAAAAAAATTGTCACCGTCTAAAAAGCGTCAAAGTTTATTAACGTCATCGGCAAATTCGTACATTGTTCGAAGAAATCGTCCTAAGCAAGGACGTCTTCTAATTAAGATAGATATTCGTGAATTAGATTATGTAGACAAAAATAAAAAAAACGAGGCTTGCTTAAGTGCACAATATGTGGTTGAGGAGCCTTATGATGATGTAATGGATATCACAGAGACATTAATAAAAAAAATAAGTAAGAAATTGTGTGATACTGAGTAGTCTCAAGATAATGTTTTTATTTAAGTTTAGTTGTATTATATATATATATATATGTATTTCTAAAAATAAATAAATGTTATCTTTTTAAAAATGTGTAATTGTTATGAGTCAATGTTTGTATGCATGCTTTATATTTATGTAAAAATTAAATAAATGGTGTGGCTGAATTTAGTAGCTCAGTACCGAATTGTGGAATACAAACCTCTAAGCAACATCGTGCGTAGGCTATCATGACGGCCATTGTTGACGTTCAAGGCTTTAAAACAGAAGCAAATGAATTTATACTAAAAGAAATAGCTGTATGGTGTAATAAAAACCTACAAGTGTTTTTAATCAAACCACCATTTCCTTTTTACGATTTGACTAAATCAGAAAGACGGCAGCTTTGCTGGATTGAACGTAACGGAAAAATATACTGGGGTGAAGAATTTATACCGTACTCAAATTATCAATATTTAATTGCAGATGTTTTAAAAGATAAGTGTATTTACGTTAAAGGTCTTGAAAAAATGTTATGGTTGAAGGATATTTTAAATACTAATAATTTAATTAATTTAGAAGATAAATGTTGTCCTAGTTTGTTATGTTTATATGATCGCTATAAGTGTTCTAAAGATTTGTACAATTGTACTTCAAGGAAACTAGTAATAGTTTCCTTGATTCACTAACATATCCATTTATTTTTAAATAGTTGACATGATTACATTGATATTACATGAAGTGAGGTTCATTAGGTACACACATTCATAATAAAACTCACTAAAAGCTACTATTGATCACTAAGAGAAGGAATTAAATTGCTAAACATAATGTTAATTATAACAGTATGGTATTACTGGGCACTCTCGGTGATGCAGAACACATTATATTAATCGATCGGATATTGAAGTAGCAGCTAAAGCATATAATGATCGACAGCAAAAACCAGAAGAGCGAAAATTGAAAAAAATAAAATTGATCGAGTCGAACTTGATATTATTGTTTGTGAATGTTAAGTATATACGATACGGTGAAAACGATTGGGGATTCTGTATCATGCAGTTCGAGCGAAGCGAGAACAAATGATACAGAATCCCCAATATTACACTACTATCGCCTATGTAAATTGGGCACACTGTATGCACATATGTAAACAAAAGCGCGGGCTTATACCCACTGCGACCGCTATCTGAATTGGAAATTCGTATCCATGACGTTAATATGGGAAAGTTTACCAGAGTTAATGTTTTTTGCGGATTAAATGCGGATTGTGTGATACATTTTGTGCTCCAGAAGTTTTGCGAATGAGTTTTCTATGTCATTATCAGAATTTTTGGTGGAAATTTTGTTTACATTATGAAAAGACTTGAGTTTGATTCACGGGGTTCCGTAGTTGTTGATTTTGTAATTTGCATTGACAAACGCTCTTTTTCTTCTGTGCAGAGATCAGAGCTACTGCTGTCAAATCATAATTTCACTTCTTTTTCACAGTATCTAGTCTACTGAAACTAGAAAACATAAATTTGGAGAATCTGTGTCTTTTATTACGTGGGCACCAACTAAGGAAATATTTTTTAATACTTACCCCCCGATATGAAAGTTCGAAAAGTTGATTTTGAAGCTAGCATTATGAAAATATGGGTATCTATTAGTAGTTTCTATAAATTCATTAGCATTATAATAGAGAAACGCATGATAGGTATAAGCCAGCAACCAAAATCAGCTTAGTATTCCTAGTGAAACTCCTTTAGGATTGAAAACAATTTCTGAAGAAAATAACCGCAGTAATCGATTTTATAGCTTGTAGTGTCGATTCCACGGCAGCAGATGTGTTTGAGACACTGAACGTTGTTCAATAAAGGTTATACGGAACCGAAGACAATAACCATTGCAATTTCGTACCAGACGCAATGGCTATCAGGACCGTCTTTATTATGACTTAGACAGGGAGGCTACCGTAAGGAGGCTGTCATTGTGATCGTCATGATCAGATATTTGAATTCCAAATTACAACAGACAATAGAAAGAAAAGAAAAAATGTTTTATTCTTAGCACGCACACAAATAAAAAACAGGATAAAAAACAGTAAAAAAAAAAAAACAATAATAAAGAACATAAGTGTGTCGTGTCAGAACAGGGCATAGTTCAGCATTTGTCAGGCAGTTGCCTGACGCTGATTTTCAACTATGCCTTTGAGTGATTCACGTAAGCGTCAAACTAAACGCTAGGTACAAAATAATACAGTAAAATAAACATAACAGTTACGATAGTTAAATAAATTATATATAAATAAATATCATGCATATCATTTTGACTTTATCTCGTTCATACAGACAGAAATGAAGAAAAGGTGACTTCATTTTACAACATTTAAAGATTTTGTTACCATTTTTATTCTAGCATAGGGTGCATAGCGTTCCCACCAAGAACTAAGGGTCCCAAGCCAACCTCACCTGCAAGTGGTGCACCTGCCGATCAACGGACGAGGCTCTGGCAAACAAAATATCCCGATAAGCGGCAATAGGCTCGCCACCTATTACGTGGGATCAAAACACTGGCGAAAAGTGGGCGTTTAATATGCCTCTGCTTACCCCTTCGGGGAAACAGGCGTGAGTCTATGTATGTATGTATGTATGTATGTATGTATGTTTTATTCTAAAAACTAAAACAGATTTGAGGCAGTTTTATGATTGTATGTCATCCGGACAATCCATGAACTCTGGCACCAGAGGTGGCCACACATCATCATCATCATCATTAGCCCTTTATATAAACTGTCCCACTGTTGGGCACGGGCCTCTTCTCACTATGAGAAGGTTAAAGCCTTAGTCTACTACGCTGGCCTAGTGCGGGTTGGTAGACTTCACAAGTCTTTCGAGAACCATATTACCCACGTTCTCAAAAGTCTTCGAAAAAGCAATGTGCAACAGATTATATAGCTTTTTAGAAAAATATAATATTCTAGATGATTGCCAAAACGGATTTAGAAAGTCGAGATCTACCACCCTAGCGGTATATAAATATGTGCAAACGGCTCTCCAACATCTAAATGACAAAAAACATGTATTAGGTATTTTACTCGACATGACAAAAGCATATGATAAGGTTCTATATAATATTCTACTTAATAAATTATACGGTTCAGGCATTCGTGGCCCGTCCTACTCATGGTTTAAGTCTTATTTAGAAAACAGATCTCAAATAGTGCAAATAGAAAATTATGACATAGTGACAAAAGAAATAAAAACAGTACGATCTCAAACAAGAAAACTGTCGTGTTCAATACCACAAGGCAGCGTGCTGGGATGTGTATTATTTCTACTATATATAAACGATTTACCAAAGATTCTAAATAAAGAAGTTGCATTACCCGTTTTATTTGCTGATGATATATCGATATTAATTAAATATAATAAAATTAACAACTCCGAACCCATACTTCAGGAAACTCTTCAAAATGTAACACACTGGCTAAACGACCATAACTTAGAAATAAATTATAATAAAACAAAGACCATTCAATTCAGATCTTACAAAACCCCACCGTTAAATATAGACACAACTTTTCAAAATATAACCCTAGAATCAGTAGAAACATTTAATTTACTAGGCATAAATATAGATACCCATATAAACTGGAAGACTCATATAGGACACGTGAAATCAAAACTCTCAAAATTTTCATATGCCCTTTTCCAACTGAAATGCAGCACAAACGCTGAAGCAGCATTATCGGCATACTATGCTTATGCTTACTCATGGCTGAGATATGGTATCATGTTGTGGGGGAATAGTGTAAATATTAACGATGTATTTGTCCTTCAAAAAAAATGCGTCAGAATAATTGCACAAATAGACAACCAGGAAAGCTGCAGACCCTTTTTCATTAAATTTGATTTGTTGACACTACCATCAATATATATACATGACATAAGTTTATTTGTATTCAAGAATAGGTCACATTTTCCACAGGTGAAAGATACCCATAATATAAATACACGCCATAGAGATAGGTTATACTTACCACCATCTAGAATTAAAATGCTGAACCAGAGCCCGTATTACATGGCAGTCAAGATATTTAATCATTTACCTAAAAACATTAAAAAAGAGAGCAAACTGCCAGCATTCAATAAAAAATTAAAAGAATTCTTAGTCCAGAAATGCTTTTATTCAACTAAAGAATTTTTTGAAAATAAATTTTAGATATTAATGTATAATATAAGTAGTAGGTATTAATGTTATTAATAATCATTATTATAAAATATTAATAATTCCATTGTTTACTGCCTGCCTAACATTATGAAACAATACAATGTCAATCTTATTTATTTTTATGTTGTATATTTTATTTTTATGTCTTAGTGAAAGTGTAAGATGTCTAAAATGTTTGTTAATTATTTTTTTTGTATATTTAGAGATAAGTACCATGTGCAATGTCTGTAAAAGACAACTAAGTTGACACTAATGTAACATACCATAAGACCTATTTATACACTTGGTTTGCAATAAAGATTGATTTGATTTGATTTGATTTGATTTGATTTGATTTGAACATTATGGAGAACTCTCAGACATGCAGGTTTCCTCACGATGTTTTCGTTCACTGTTTAGCAAGCGATAATTCTCAATTTAATACGCACATAACTCCGAAAAGTCATTGCTGCGCGCCGTGGATTCGAACTCGGACCCTCTACGTAGCAGTCTGTCGGTCACTCGACGAGGCTATATCTGCTCATTGCCACCCACTTATAGGAAAAATAGAGACACAATAAGTGAATCAACCCTAGGCGCGCTCAGTAATGTTCTTAGAACTGCTTATCAAAGTACTAAGGAAAATGTTCTGTACCAGATTACACCGTCTATTGATGCAAAGGATATAAGGTAGACGTTGTTGTAAATAAATAAATTAATAAATAAAATAAAATACCTTTATTTCAGGCCACATAACCCATATAGGACACTTATAATTTCATATACACGATTACAAAAGCATATACACACACAAAAAAGAAAAAAAAAACATTAAGAAAGCACAAAAACAATATAACATTAAAAGCACAGAGTACACATAATACATAACAAAGCGCACACAAGACATTTAAAAGCACAGAGAACAAAGCAAACCTACATAATTGCGAAATATAAACTTGGCAGCCCGCATTTGTATTTAGCAACCATGCACGTAGACATGCCTACTACAACAATGCCGAATAAAAGGACAGTCAATTTTGTCGGCTATCATTGTCAGGACTGTATTGGAGCTGGCCCTCACCCTGCGCACAAACCCAACATACTCGTTTGCTTACAGGTACATACATTTTTATCGATTTGATTGAATTGCATATGATTTAAAAGTGTAAGAGGCTATTTTAAAAGTTGGTACCTATTCCAAATTAAAAAGTGATACTGCTTCCCATAGAACATGATCAGTTTAGTTTGTGATCTGTTCACTGTGTGTGAGTTGTTTTAACATAATATTAAGAGTTCTTTAAAATAAAGCTTATCGATAAAAGATTATGAAATTGAGCGAAGAGCTAAAGAAATGTATCGAATCGATAGAAAACAGAATAATAACACGAATAAATAGAAAGTATAATAAAACCATGCTTTAAGCAGGCTTAAAGTGCTTAAACACAGTTATTTGTTTTTAATCAGACCAGACGAATGTCAAGAAAGATAAACATTTTCATATATTTGAAAATATATTCAGCCAATTATGTCAAAATATTAAAAATGTATTATTGTAATCTTATCTATATAATTTTTAAACGGCAGTGCACCAGGAATAAATCTTGTATCGAATATTCAGTACAACAATAAACCTGTGGATCACACAACGTGTTGGCTCAAGTTGGAATCGAACTCACAACACTCGGCGTATTGCCATATCGCAATTACCATCGCGTGACGACCGCATAAACCACTACGCTATATTATTCATTTTAAAAGTTGACGAAAAGGGATACATTGTCGTATCTTTTCTATATATTACTCTTATACAATTTAATTTCACACATAACCTTCTCTGCTTAATGATATGTGTTGCGCTTGCCAACAAATTGAATTGACACACTTTGACAAAATGCATTGCTTGGTAAATATTTTATGAACCAAAATCTACGTTAATTAATACAACAATGTTTGTGTAGAGTGAACTGAAACAATCGCTGGTTAGGTTAGGTTAGAACTGCGACCACAACGCACGAGCCGAGCGAGCGAAGCGAATGTGCCGCGGCAGCGGCCGGCGAGTGCCAGAACCGAATTCTACTTATTTCGCTTAATTCAGGCAGTGTGTATTTTTTTAAAGACTTAAGTGTCTATGGAATTAGTATACATACAACATTATTACTTGTCTAATGAAAATTGCAACCATGCAATTTAATATTTTCAACATTTCGCGTAAGTATTGGTTAGAAATTAGTTATTTTTAAAAACTAATAATTTATCTTCTAATTTTTTCTACAATCACCCATTTGGCAAACGAAAATTTAGTCATGTGATTATTTTTAAAACATTTGCGAAACCTGTATTATGTCAAATGATGGCTTTTAAAGTAATATGTTTGTGAAATGAAAGTTTGTCAAATGATTAGTTTTTCAAACATTGTTTGTAAAATGATCTTTTGTTATACGTGTTTAACAATAGTAAACTGTTACAACTATACACATGAGAGCACTGAGATAGATAGATAACAAATTTATTGCCCAAATACAATTGTTACAAATTATGTAAAGATATCTTAAATTTACAAAAAAAAATAGTAAATGCACAAGGGCGGCCTTATCGCAAAATGCGATTTCTTACAGGCAACCTTAGGATGGACAGACTGAAAAGGATAGGTTTGATGGTGTAGTGATCAAATATATGTGGAAACTTATAGTTATTTGAATACAATGTACATACACACATATACAAAAACATAACATACTAACAATACGTAATTATAATACAATATATATAATTCTGTATATAATTCCATTATAAAAAATATATTTATTTATTTATTTAAAAACTTCCTGCAAAATACATTGCACGAGGCGGACTTAATGCCTATAGGCATTTTCTCTCAGTCAACCTTTAGGTGATGCAGAGATGATCATAGCAGGTATGTACTTCATACATAAAGAGAAAAATTAAAGAGAATACGCAATATAATACATACTTATAATTTAAATATAAATACATAACAAAATACATAGGTATATACATATAAATATATAAATACATATATAATATATCTATAATATAAAAATGAATCGCAAAATGTGTTGGTAAGCGCATAACTCAACAACGCCTGGACCAATTTGGACAATTCTTTTTTTAAATGTTCGTTGAAGTTCAAAGATGGTTTTTACGGCGAGAAAAATTCGAATAATTGCCGGAAAACTCTAAAAACAGCCCTTTTCTTTTTCCCATACAAACGTTTTCTAACTAAAACGTAGAGTCAATTTGTAATCTATTACCGCTGCAGAAAGTTTGAATTCGCGTGCGCGTTGATATACTTCTTTGTTTGGTGGCAGTTTTGACAAGTTTCCGGACCTGAAGTCTCAGTGCTGCCGCCCAGCGGGCTTCATGTCAAAAGAAACCCATTGATAATCCCTACTTAATATTATAAATTCGAAATTGTGTATGTATGTATTTTCCGTTTTCACGCTAAAACGGCTGAACCAATTTTGTTGAATTTTAATGTAGAGATACATATATTGGATCATGGAGACGGATATAGACTACCATAAGTTGTAAAAATTAAACTGGGAGGGATTGTAGAGAGGGTAGAAGTTTGTACGGCACAAA
Source organism: Euclidia mi (assembly GCA_944739405.2). Taxonomy (NCBI): domain Eukaryota; kingdom Metazoa; phylum Arthropoda; class Insecta; order Lepidoptera; family Erebidae; genus Euclidia; species Euclidia mi. The sequence continues at coordinate 30,658,136 of OX123195.2, forward strand.
TTTACCTCTTGGAACTAAGAACGCATGCGCTGATAATTGATTGCTGCGCATGTGCTATCGCATATCTGTCAGTACTATCACGTCAAACCTACATAATGTCATATTGCACACGTTGATTAAATTGTTCGCATATCTATACTAATATAATAAAGTGGAAGAGTTTGTTTTTTGAACGCGCTAATCTCAGGAACTACCGGTCGGATCTGAAAAAATATTTTTGTATTATACTAATATAATAAAGCGAAAGAGTTTGTTTGTTTGTTTGTTTGAACGCGCTAATCTTAGGAACTACCGGTCGGATCTGAAAAAATCTTTTTCTATACGATAGCCCAGTTATTCCGGAAGGCTATAGGCTATATAACATAACGCTTCGACCCTTTGGGGCCGGGCAAAAGGCTAAAAAGGCCAAAAGATAATGTCGGCTAATCTCAGGAACTAGCAGTCGGAAAGGCTATAGGCTATATAAAATTACGCCACAACTTTTAGGGGCCAGACAAAAATAATAAAATGGTCAAACGAGATGGGGGAGGGTTAGGTCAAAGGCAAAAAAAGGCTAAACGAACAGGACACAATCTATATGGGTATCGTTTTCGAGATTTTCGGGACGCTGATTAATAATATGAAATATATTTAGTGATCTAAGATGGCGGACGGGAAATCAAAGATGGCGGATGAGAAAATTTTAAAAATCAATATGGGTATCGCCTTCGATATTTTAAGGGGTGGAGAATCGAAATACAACATCTATTTCGTGATCAAAGATGGCGGATGGGAAAATAAAAAAAAATCAATATTGGTATCGTCTGCGATGTTAAAAGGGACGGGGAATCCAAATACAACATCTGTTTCGTGATTCAAGATGGTGGATGGGAAATCAAAGATAGCGGATGGAAAAAAAATTAAAAATCTTTATGGGTATGATTTAAGGGATGGAGAATCCAAATACAACATCTATTTCGTGATCAAAGATGGTGGATAGGAAATCAAAGATGGCGGACGGGATTTTTTTAAAGTCGATATGGGTATCGTCTCCGATAATTTAAGGAATGGGGAATTCAATATTATATAAAAATCTATGTTCGTTTGTTCATCATTTATAGACTCTGAAATGAAAAGAGATTAAGCGCTAAGTCAATGGTAACTTTGGAAAAGGGGCTTGGAAAAAAGGGAATTAAATAAAAACTCTTAAAGAGGCGATACGGAGTTCGCTGGGTCAGCTTGTATATACATAAAAATAAATATTTAAGACGATAGATTACTAACAGTTAATAATATACATACACATGAAAATAAATAGTTAAAATGATAGAATACTAACAAGTAGTGAATTGCTACTGAGAAGGTTCCGACAATTCGCTATACAACAGCTGGCGAACTCTAAATTTGAACGTGGTACGACTAGTGGACGTCCTAACTTCGGGAGGGAGAGCATTCCAAAGAAGGATAGATTGGATATTGAAAGAAGAATGTACTAAGCTAGAAGAGTGAGATGGACAGAGAAGGAGAAGGTTATTAGTAGATCGCAAGTTCATATCATGGTTGGAGCAGAGATATTGAAAATACGGTATTAGATATGACGGACCGTTAGGAGAGTGGAGAAAAGAGTATAAAGTCGTCAGAGTACGTAAATTTCGTCGCTGACGAATCGGCAACCATTTTAATTCTTTGCGAAATTTAGAAACGTGATCGAACTTACGCAGATTAAAAACGAACCAAATGCAAAAATTGAGAAGTCGGTCAAGTTTGTTGAGTAGATCTGCATTCAGGTCGAGATAACACACGTCACCATAGTCAATTATAGGGAATATTAAAGTTTGCACAAGCATTGCTTTAGTTTTGGATGGAAGAAAATTTTTGAGACGGTACAGTGAGCGCAAAGTCCCGAATACTTTTTGGCTGACAACTGAAATCTGGGTCCGCCAGTCAAGGTTGCCATCTATGTGTAGACCGAGATTTTTCACAGATGTTGAGAATGGTATAGCACACCCGTTAAAAGTTACAGGCGACAGGCTTGCGAAATCTATTCTGGTTATCATACGCGAGCTTCCTACTACGCTAGCTTGGCATTTTGTAGGATTGACGCAAAGCCCAAATCTGTCAGACCACTCTGTTATGGCATGTAAGTCTCGATTAACATCTGCAATGACATCGGACAGCCTGTCCACCCTTGCCTGAGCGATTGCTTGAGAGCTGCAAGTCATCAGCATACAGATGATACGCACACTGAAGTTCGTGAGTGATGAGGTTAATGAATAGTGAGAATAGAAGTGGAGAGAGAATTCCGCCTTGTGGAACCCGCGTCCAGATCACACCAATTCGACGATGTCACATCAATGCGAACCGATTGCTGGCGACCACGAAGATATGAAGAGAACCAATCCCGAGCCTTAGATGAAATATTAAGGTGGGAGAGGCAGGCCAAAAGTACAACATGGTTGACGGTATTAAAGGCGTTCGAGAAGTCCACCAAAACTAACACAGTTACCTCGGCTTTCTCCACGCCCGCCCTAATATCGCCAGTCACCTTAAGTAGAGCTGAAACTGTACTGTGACCAGGCCGGAATCCGGATTGGAATGGGCTAAGGATGTTATTGGATAGGATGAATCGGGATGACTGCTTGTGTATGCAAGCCTCTAGGACTTTGGACAGGAATGGGAGAATTGAAATGGGTCTAAAGTGGTTCGGCATAGTGGGATTGGAGATTTTAGGAAGAGGTCGGACGTAGTTTTTCGCCAGATGGCAGGATATTGACCCGAGGAAAGGGAAAAGTTGATTATGTGACAAATAACAGGAAGGAGTTGGTCAAGGACAGTGGTAATCATGCGACGACTGATATTATCGTACCCGACTGCCCTTGACTTAATGGAGAGGATCGACTTTTTAACTTCATCTAAGGTGACGGGAGAAAAATTAAAAGGATTTGTATCAAGTTTAGGCAGTCCCGCTAGGAAGTCAATCGTTTGACACATGGTTAGACGATCCAGAGTATTCGAAGTTATGAAATGAGTATTGATATCGTCTAACTCAATAGTCTCCGGCAGACTGCACTGCTTCGATCTGCCTATCCCCAAAGTCCCTAGAAATCGCAAGATATCACCTGGCGATCCACAATCGATATTGCTTATGATGTATCGGCGTTTGGCATTGCGTATCATCTGGTTGCAGCGATTTCTTGCAGTCTTATAATAAGCCCAGCTATCATCCGAGCGATTCCGTTTGAATGCTCTGAATGCCCGATCTCGTCTTCTCATTGCCATCAGAACTAACCTAGACATCCAAGGCGCTGGTGGACGTTTCAACCTAACCTTCCTAATAGGGGCGTGATCGTCATAAAGCTGTATCACAGCTGTATTGAAGAGGTCAAGCTTCTGATCGATATTGACTGCTACCATCAGAGGTTCCCAGTCGATCAAGGAGGCGTCTGAAGAGAGCATCTCCACATTCATCCTGGCAAAGCAACGCTTGTGCAATACTTTAGGTTGAGGTTTGGGAGGGTTAAGGGCGTAGGCAAGAAAAATGAGGTCATGGTGGGAAAAGCCGGGAGCAGGATACTGACCATGGGAAAATACTAAGGACGGACTAGAGGTTAACATCAAGTCAAGCCAGGTGTCGTTGCCATTATTGTTGTGATGAGTGGCTTGCAGTGGTAATACACTTAGACTGGCTGACTCGAGGCTGTGTAGGAGTTTTTGTGCACGAGGAGACTGGACAGAAAGGAGGTTGGTATTGAAATCTCCCATAATGACGTGATGTTCATACTCAGACCCTAAAGATTCTAATACCAGTTCTAAGTCGGTGAAATAATCAATTGCAGGGGGACAATATACTACTCCGAGGACAATTTTAGTCCTCCTAACCCAAACCTCTAGAAAAAGAAATTCAGCAGAAGAACTACAAGGGGAAGTGGCAAGAATTTTATAAGAAAATTCACTTCGCAAGTAAATTGCAACACCACCGCCTCTTTTCTCTATACGGTCGTTGCGAATGAGAACATATCCCGGTAAAGGATAAGTGGTTGAGAGAATTTGAGGTTTGAGCCAGCTCTCCGAAATTAGGACGGCATGAACATTTGCATCAGAAAATGCCTCAATAAGGTAGGGACCTTATTGAGGCATTTTCTAATTCTCAAATGCCCAAAGTGTGGCATCCCACTACAGTGGTAGTGGGATGCCACACTTTGGGCATTTATATGACACACATTCAGTAATCTATTTGAATTCCTGTTGAATGTCTCACGTACAAAATCACCAAGTGATATGTCAGCAATTGAAGAGAAACTTTCATCAGCAGACGAAACCAAAGAATTGTTAGCAGAAACAAATATATCATTATCAGTAATCATGTAGGTTAATAAATATATATAAGTTTAATAATATTACATAAATATATAAATAAATTAAAATTAAAATATATCAAGATATTAATTTGCCAAACAAAATATTATCATCACTGCACCACCCGCCAGCTAAATTCACACATTAAACACTAAAAAGGAAAAGAATATAAACATATACACGAAAATAAAATGGGTATAGAAACATTTCCGGATACATTAATTAAACAGAAACTTATCAGAATGCAGTGAAACAGGCAGTGAATGCTGCTTAATTGAAACTAAACACGTTATGATAAAAAACGAACGCACCCAAAACGTTTTGTTATTACACAATCTGACAAGATTGAAACATGTCAACTGTCAATATAATACGTATGCCAAATTACGAAAAATGTGAATTTGTAATAAATAAATTTGAAAATAAATTAGTGGATAAAAATAACTTAATAAACTATAAAGTAAACAAAATAGTTAAGCCTTACAGAACAAGAGAATCTGAATTTTGGAGCCAATAAAACAAGCTTAAAAAGTTAAAAATAATGAGAATACAACGCTGGTGTCACCTCAGTTTTTACGAGAGTTCTTGTTTGTTACACCTGACGAACCTGCACTTCCAGCACCGCCAGTGTTTCCAACAGCAGGAGAAGAGCCATCCAATCGTCCTGGGTACTTGGCTATCAATGAATTTAAGCCATCCAAGCACGTGATCTTTGAACGACTGCCATCCAGAGTTTTGATAACTATGGTGCCATCCTGCGTCCAACACGACCGCATACCAAAGTGCTGTCGAGCACGCCCGAATACCGTCTGTCGAGACTTGGTGAGGAATTCCTTGACTGAAATTGAGGACCCTTTGAATCCTTTCTTGGCCCTCCACACTGACAACTTATCATCCAAGCTGCTGAAACGTACCAGAATAGGACGGGGATGATCTTTATTCGGGCTATCAAGTCTATGGCAAGTTTTGATGGCCTCAGCAGATAGGTTTTTTAGACCCAAAGTGTTATGTAGGGTGCCTATGATGAGAGTAATACAATCCTCTTTTACGGACTCTGTAAAGCCGGTGAATACAAGTGCCTTTCTACGGTGTCTTATCTCCATAGTTTCATACATTTTGACACATTCGTTGATCTGCTTTCTCAGGATCCCAAGCATGCTGAAAGCAAGTTCTCGAAATGTCCGGAACTCTTCAGCCAACTTTGCAACAGTGTCCTTGGCAGGAGCGCTGCCCTGTATCTGGGCCTCCAACTCACCCATTCTTTTTGCAAAGGAGTCTTCTAGGCTTTTCTGTGCAGCTTGAATTTCCAACAGTTGTGACATGTTTATTTGAAGAAATAAAACTTGTTGAAAGTAGTGATGTATAGTTCAAGTATGTAGTGATCAGCGCAGGTGGTATTGTAACTCAAAACTGATTGTTACATGTAACAAACGTGAGTACAAGCTATTTTTAATCAGTTGCACTCAGAATTACTTAAAAAATTCAGTAAACTTTGCAAAATTTAATTAAATAACTTTTTAAAAAATTTTAGATATTGTAACTTATTTACACCTACCGCCCAAACAAAATACACACATATATATATATATATATATATATATATATATATATATATATATATATATATATATATATATATATATATATATATGTATACACTTCTCCATAAACTAAAAGCTCAGGCAGGTATCCACGGCGATCTGTTTCGGTGGATATCGTCATACATCGATCGCCGAACACAGGCAGTGGTATTGCGCGGTTACATTTCCTCCTGGATTACCGTCCCGTCTGGAGTCCCTCAGGGTTCCATCTTGGGACCATTGTTATTTTCATTATTCATCGAAGACGTAAAGACATGTTTTCAGCACGCTAAAATACTTTGTTACGCAGATGATTTAAAGATTCTGAAGCCTGTTAAAGCAGTGCCTGACACACAACAGCTCCAGGAGGACTTGGACAGATTTTTCAATTACTGTACGTTCAATAAACTAGATCTGAACACATCAAAATGCTATCAAATATGTTATTCGCGAAAAAAACACACAATACAAACAAACTATAAATTTGGCAATAGTATTATTAAGAAAGTTGACGAAATATGCGACCTAGGAGTTATCCATGATAGTAAACTTATGTTTGATAAACATGTTGAATGCATCGTTAACAAAGCATCGAAGGCACTTGGTTTTATAATGAGAGTATCAGCAGACTTTCAAACACTTAAGTCACTAAAAATATTATATTGTTCATACGTGCGCAGTCTGCTGGAATATGCCTCACAAGTATGGAATCCGCAGTACACAGTTTACAAAGAACGTATTGAGGCAGTCCAAAGAAAGTTCTTACGATACTTAGATTATACGGCAAAGCAGTTTTCAGCAAACTACGAGCACCGTTGTCGAAGATATCATTTTCTTCCATTAGAAGAAAGGCGACATATTAGCGACATATTATACCTAATGAAAATCGCTAATTGTAGTATTGATTGTCCGGATTTACTCGCTAAAATTGCACTGCGTACAAACCTGCTTGGCTTTAGGCGACGTCCACTATTGAACGTCCTACCACGAAGCATGACCTCTTTCAATAAATTACCACCTCAATTAGATTTTGATTTGTTTTGTACAAAGCCTGAAATAGCAAAGCACATCCTAGCTCAGCGGTTCTTTAGTCTTTAGTTTTTGTTAAATTTGTTATTTGCTACATTATAAATATGTCATTATTTTAAGCGCACTTATTATTAAGAAACAGCAAAGCGTATCCTTGCCCAGCGCTTCCTTAAATCTTCAGATCTTTAGTCTTTGTTGAATAAATTATTTCCATTGTTTTGTAACTTGCTTTGATATTGTGTGTTGTTGTTTTAAGCACACTATATTGCTATAAAACTGCGGGAAGCTTGTAATTGGCAACTTGTGTATACTAAATCACTGTTTAATAATGTTATTAGTCCGTAAGCTTTCCTAAAGGTAAATAAAAAAAAAAAAAAATATATATATATATATATATATATAAATGCAGAGAGCAGTGGTAAAGTTAAGATAACAGATTAAAGTGACAAATAGTGCTTATTTAATGCATTTTTAAATATATTGAGTGATTTAGCTTGCCTAACTTCAACCGGAAGCGCATTCCACAAACGTACAGCCTGAACAGCAAAGGATTTATCGTAGAAGTTTGTGGAATGGGTTGGCATCTGCAGTCTCAAATCCACCGACGACCTCAAGGTCCTTGAATGTGTGTCATGGTGGGACTTAAAACTTTCTTTGAGATGTGTGGGCGAATTTGGATTAAATAGCACATTATACAGTAACATAAGAATATGGGTATTCCGGCGAAGACGGATTGGGAGCCACTTGAGCTTAGATCGAAATTCAGATACATGATCATACTTGCGTAAACCAAAAATGAATCTAATACAGAAATTTTGGAGACGCTCAAGTTTATTAAGTTGGTCCTCATTAAGATCAAGATAGCTGACATCGGCATAATCGAGTATTGGGAGAAGCAAGGATTGTGCAAGCGCAATCTTGGTGGTTGTGGGAAGAAAGTTCCGCAGCCTAAGCAACGACCCTACTGAGGCAAACAGTTTGCGACTTGTTTCCTGTATTTGAATTCCCCATGATAAAGTTTTATCCAGATAAATACCCAAGTTTTTTACACTATCTGAGATTCTTAAGATTTTACCGTCGAACTCAATCTGAGGCAGCTGCGGCCAGTTAACCCTGGAAATCATCCTGGAACTGCCAATCAGAATAACTTGTGTTTTTGACGGGTTCACCTTTAGGCCATACTTTCTGCTCCACGTACAAATTTGCGCCAGATCCAAGTTTATGTTAGTAAACGCCTCTGATAGTGTCTCGAGTGGTGCCTGTGAATATATCTGTAAATCATCTGCATAAAGGTGGTAGGAAGAAAGTAAGTTTTTGGAGATAGAATTTATGAAAATTGCGAAAAGTAATGGTGATAGCACTCCACCCTGCGGTACACCGACATATGTATTACACCATGAGGAGTACGACTCATCAACGCGTATACGCTGTCGGCGTCCAAACAGAGAACTACGAAACCAGTCAATTACCGTTGCAGATATGTTAATAGAGCGGAGTATGGCAAGCAGGATATGGAAATCCACAGTGTTAAATGCGTTACTAAAATCAAGTAAGGAGAGAAGCGTGAATTTTCCACCATCCATGCCCAGCCTTATCTCATCAGTAATATGAACCAATGCTGTGGTGGTACTATGTCCAGGGCGAAAACCGGATTGAAAAGGATTCAAGAGAGCATTCTTGGAAAGAAAAGATGAGAGTTGTGCGTGTACAAGACGCTCAAGGACTTTGGAAAGGAAGGGTAGTATGGATATTGGACGGAAATCAGTAAAGGAACAGGGTTTGGATTTTTTAGGTATCGGAACTACTTGGGCATCTTTCCATGCTGACGGAAAGGCACCGCTAGTAACAGAGTAGTTCAGGATATGACAAAGGACAGACAGGATTTCATCAAGGATAGGTAGGATCATGTTTCGACTGATACAGTCATTGCCAACAGCATTAGATGAGATCGAAATTATGCCCTTTTTAACATCACAACCGGAAAATAGCTCGAAAACAAAAGGGGAATATTTGGGAGTTGGGATACGTGAAAGATCTTGTAAAGTGTTTGTTTTTGTTGTCCCATAAAAGTTGGACGAAGCAGTGAAATGTGCGTTAAGCGAATCTATATGTATATCTTTGGGGACTGTGTCATTGCGTGATTTGCCAACTCCCAAGGTTCTCAGAAATTTCCAGATTTTTACTGGATCTCCATTTTCAACCGAGTTGTGAATATGGTGGCGCTGTGTTTTCCTACACACCTCATTGCAGAGATTTCTAGCACTAATGTATTTCTCCAAATTCAGAGGTATTGGACGACATTTAAATTTCGCCTTGGCAGCAGCTTTCTTGGACATAAATATTTTGATTTCATCAGTGAGCCACGGTGCAGGTAGATGTTTTAATTTAATGGCACGGATTGGTGCATGCTTATCGTACAGCTGAGTTAATTGATCTGTAAGTATTATATGTATATATATGTATATATTTACACAGTCTGATGAGAATATAGGAGACCCGTCAATTTTACGGGCATCTGCGCAGAGCTTCAACCGATCCATGCCCCCGAAATTGCGCTGCATAACAGTTCTCGGTTTTGCCTTTGGTGGGCGTATTTTATAGGAGAGATATATTTAATCATGGTAGGTGAAAGCATCTGCAGAGGACTGACCATGCTTGGAAACAAAAGTAGGGGAAGAAGTGATAATGAGATCAAGAAGAGAAGGTACAGAGTTTGGCAAATTATGTGTAGCATTAAGGGGAAGAATAGATAAATTACTAAAATTTAAAATACGCTTAAATGTGGCCGAACGATTGTTTTATTTTAAGAGGCAAGTATTAAAATCACCCATTATGATAGTATTAGTTGGCCACACACTCACACGAAAAACAAACAAGTGTGACTGTAAGAGGGTACTAAAGTTTCTAGGATGTTTTCAAAAGAAGGGAAAAAATTTATACGTAACGAAGGCGAATAATAAACACCTAGAAGAACTTTAGAATGATTTAGGTCCACTTCTAAGAAGAGATGCTCGCCGGCATTAACGGGCGGTGGTTGTGATGAGCTGCTTACAATACGGTATGGAATTTGAGCAGGTAGGTATATAGAACACCGCCACCACCGCCAACCGCACGATCATTTCTAATTAGGTGGAACCCCGGAAGAGAATAGGAAGTAGATGGCAGACATGGTTTTAGCCATGACTCTGAAACGAGAATAGCATGTATGTTCTTATAGTCAAAGGTTGTCAGCATATCAGGGAAATGAGCTGGAATACTTTGGGCATTTATATGGACTACATTAAAGTTCCCTGCGACGTCAGAACACTGAGACTGCAGAACCTCTGCAAGTGAAGGCAAACTAGTTAAACTGTCATTGAGACTGCTAGCAGTTACAAAGCTATCATCGTCACTATTTGAATCTAGCATATATTATGGCTAATAAATATTAATTAATTAACTATATCTAATATATATAAAAGTATATTATATAAATACTTAAATACAAATATATTGTTAAGCTGTCTAAAATCAAAATGTCCATCCGCCAGTTGCGTGTTACATTATGAATTATATAAACGTCACGCAGCTTTAAAATAGAAAGAATAGCAAGGAACAAGAGTCAGAGAAAAAAATAGATAAAAACAAATGAAACAATATAAAGAGCATGTTTAAGACACAGTTAGACTAGATGAATTTGAAAAATGAATGCAAGCAGTCTAAGAAAAAAATCCTAAGATTCATATTGGCATTTGTGACAGATAGAAGTACAAGTGACATAACTAACAAATGTCTGTAATGTCAAATCAAAGTAATAAACATTGTGCTAAGTAAAATATAAATTAATGGAAAGAAAGAAGGTAGATAGTGTGAAATAGAAAGCAAATTCACCTAGTAAACAAGGAATAATAACCTGTTTCTTGGATGCCGCAGTCCGCTTGAATTTCGATGCCGTAACCTTCACTGCAGGTTTTTCTAAATCGGAGCCTTTGATTTTATTGAGATCATTCAAGCACAGAACCCGATGCCGATGACCATCTGCGTCAAGGACGAATACGGAACCTTCCCTGGTCCAGCACTTCGTCACGCCAAATTTCTCCCGCGCTGCCATGAACGTCATATGTCGCGTTCGGGTCAGAAACTCAGACAGCGTTACACCGGATGCTTTTAACTTTGTTTTGGCGAACCATATGCTGTCCCGCACTGATATTCTCTGAAACTTGACCAGGATGGGTCTGGGCTTGTTTGACTGCTGTCGGCCCATTCTATGGCAACGTTGGATGTCTGCTGTAGTGATTGTCTCAAACTTCAGCCGCTGCTTCACCACTTGGACAACCACCTGAGCTGTATCCTCACTCTTCTCCTCTTCAACGCCGTGCAGAAGAATCATTTTACAACGGCTGCGTGTCTCCATGCTGTCTCCAGTTGTTGAGAGAAGGACCGTAGTGTTTGCAGTATGAAGTCCTTGAACGTTCCAAATTCTTCTGCCAAGCTGCCTGTACTAGTAGAGCCCTTTTTGACTACATCTTCTTTGAAGCTGGCCATCCGTTCCTCAAAGTACTACTGGATATTTTGGATGGAGGATTCCATAGTGATGCTGCAACTCTAATGTGTGTGTTTGTGCTGATAATGTCACAGGGACAATGGGACAATGGGACAGGACGAAGGGGAAGACCTAGGCGGACGATTTCTGACCAGATTGGAGACATCCTAAAAAAAGGACAGGTCAGAATTACCCTAAACAGAAGAGCATGCGTGAGAAACTTGATGGGAGTGAATGAAGCAATAGAAGTATGTCAGGATCGTTGCAAATGGTGTTCCGTAGTCTCTGCCTACCCCTCCGGGAAACAGGCGTGAGTCTATGTATGTATGTATGTGTACACATTCTCGAACTATCTTAAAATGCGAATGAAATTTCATATTTCTAAATGATCATATTTTTAAATTTCGCAAGGAATTGAAATGGTGGCCGATTCGTCAGCGACGAAATTTGCTTACCTTGTCGAATTTATACTCCTTTCTCCACTCTCCTAATAGTCCGTCATATCTGGTCCCTTACTTTCAATATCTCTGTTCCAATCATGACAAGAACTTGCGATCTACCAATAACCTTCTTCTTCTCTGTCCATCTCACACTTCTAGTCTAGTACATTCTTCTTTTAATATCAAATCCATCCTCCTGTGGAATGCACTCCCTCCCGAAATTAGGATGTCAACTAATCGTGCCACGTTCAAATTTAGAGTCCGCCAGCTGTTTTATAGTGAATTGTTGGAAGCGTCTCAGTAGTACTTTATCAACCGTTAGTAGTCTATCTATTTAAATATTTATTTTTGTCTGTATACATTTATATATTTTTATGTGTATATACATATGTAGGTATGTATTTATATATGTATATATTTATGCGTATGTATGGATCTTGTATGTATTTATAGTATGTATTATACCGTGTATTCTATTTCATTTTACTCTCTTTGCGTAAGTCCACACCTGCCATGACCATCTCTACATCACCCAAAGGTTGACTGGGAGAAAATGCCTATAGGCATTAAGTCCGCCTTGTGCAATGTATTTTGCAGGAAGTTTTAAATAAAACATAAATAAATAAATAAATTTAACACGGCCATAATTTTAACATTTACCTGTCTACCTAACAGACGACCAAAACAAAACACACGGGACTGTCCAGACCTTGATAAACCTTTACCGTCGACAAGCGGACCGCTGGCATATGTCCAAGAGAACGCTACCCAAAATGTACATTGCTATTACATAATATGCAGATTTTTTGGCACAAGCCTCTACACAGTAAAATTGTTTTTGTTGTGCTCTTTAGACAAGTCTTTTGTAAAGGAACGTTATAGAACCGACAGCGCTTCAGTTCTCATGTTAAATTTTTATGAAACATTGTAAAGTATGTTTCGTTCTTGAAAGGTGGTTATTGTGAATTAAAATGTAAGAATTTAACAGCTATTGTTTCAAGATAATTTTATTGTTTAGATTGGCAAGCAGGCTATCTCACAAGATTTGAAATAAAAAATAAAAGTTGCTCACCGTTCAAATAATGCTCTTCTCATATAACAGCGCACCTTAGGTCACGCTTACAATGAAATATGATTGGCGAATAGCCAAGAATATTTTTCGCTTACTAAATTGTTAGTATATCATGTAATGTCCAAATACGTACAGTAAAGTTACATGTTGACTTCGTATATATACTATTACTCTTATCATACTATCAACTTAAGATATATTCGTATGTAGTTATTTTATAAATACCAATGGGGTATTACGTATACATAAATTCCTGGGTTGCGAGGAAAATGCAAACAACGGAAATTAGAAATACCCATTTACGTGACAATAAGTATTGTCCCGTGTGGAAATCGAACCCACAAAGCAGAATAGCAATAGAAATTTGGTAGTAGCAACCGTACAAACCTCTTCGCCATATTAAGTTCAGATAGTTTTCGACATAGACATTCTCTTCTTATCCCTTGTATGCACGAGAAAACACATACTAAGAAATAAGTTTTGAATACTAACCAACATTTTATACTGAATGCCTTCTAACACGTCTAACCTTTTCAAGTCATTTACAAGAAAAATAATTGCAACTTCGACCCAATGGCCATACATGTACATGTGCATTAATCACGTAGGGGTCACCAATTTGCCAGATGGTTATGGCAATAAAAATAACGAGACAAAGTGTTATAACGTCTGGTTTATTTTGGGTACAATATGGCTTATATACTATGATAATGCGTGCCGATTACAATCCTAACTTATCGGTGAACAGTGTGCTTAGTCTACCTACGTGAAAATATACAGTCGATACGTGCAGTTATGTAGTCGCTACACATATACTAGGTATCACATTGTTTTTCTTGCCAACAAAGGCACAAAGAACCTTGTCGTGTCAAAGGCGTGCAAACAGTCAAGTAATGATAGCTTAGTTAGGGTGGGTGTACAAGATAGTTATTATTATTCGCTAGGCGAAGAAATTTTTTGTTAATTATGTTGTATTGCGTTGGTAAATAAAATTATTATATTTATATATTTAAAGTAAAGATGCCCGCATCTCATTTTATTTAAATTTAACCGTTTCAGCCTGATCCCGTGGGCATTTAGGCAAAGCCCTGCCTAGTTCACCCAGTACGGGCCCAAGGAGTATAGGAACACACATGTCAGGTTCTTGCGCCCAGTAATTTTGTTTGTGCGTTTTTTATAAGTCAGTTATACAAATCTATACTAATATAATAAAGAGGAAAGATTTTTATTTTTGCATATTTGTTACGCATAAACTTAAAAAGTACTGGACGGATTTGAATTATTCTTTCACTGCGACATTATCCCTGAGTAACATAGGCTATATTTATTTCTAGAAAATAATAGGGTTCCCCACAAAATCATCAATAATGTAACCCAAGAAAGTAAGAAAATTTTCCAGAAAGTCTTTCATGGCGTACGCTGCTAAAACTATTAATTATACATAAAAATAATGTACTTCATTGTTAATGTACTCTTTATGACCTACAAAAAAGTCCGCGATAGCATAGGTCCATCTCCTAGGAAAACCCACAGTAACCATTTTTATCAATAAACAATTACAAAAATATAATGGGTTATTTTGGAAGCTATTTGCAATGCAGTATTACTTCTTATCGACTTAAATACGCTAGATATGTTGTGTATTTAATGCTGATAGAAATTGTCTATTACAGTTTATAATTATAATGGATATCTTAAAAGCTGTAGTAAAATAAAATAATGCTAGAGAAAATAAATACACCGCTCGCACACCGATATTCCGTCGGGACGAGACTTTCTTGATGCGATCAAAGTCAAAGTCAAAAATCATTTATTCATCTAGGTCACAACGTGACGCTTATGAACGTCAAATTTTTAAAGTAAATTAATAATGCTTGTACATTTACTGCCCATTCGCAAAGCAATAGGTAGAACCACGAGAAAGAACGGGCAATAAAACTCGTGACCATTCTTTTTAATCTCCAGTGTTATGGTACATATTTTGTTTTTGTAAGGAGCCGCAACTGTTTCACATTGTAATTAATTACTTGTAAATAGTAAATAAGAACATACATATATACAAAATATGTAGTTATTAAATTAAGTGCTGTAGTAGTCTTCAAATGTGAATCTTGTGTAACAGGAGCATCCACTTACGCTTTATAATGTAGGCAACTCGCGATCATGTTCAGAACTATGGTGGAAAAGTATGTTACAGAAAGTGACGGTATATGAATACACGAAAATTACAAAAACGTTAGTATCCAGCCCATGATAACGAGTTACCTTCATCTAACACTGTATCAAATTTTAATAAAATTTGTGGAACAACAATGAAAATGTAAATGTAGTAAGTTGAATGACCTAATAATGCATGAATATTAAATTAATAGAACTAGAGATATTATATAAAAAAAAAAACTGAAAAGTAAGGTATCTATATAAATTAAAAAAATCAAGAAGTTGGCTAGTGTAAGTGACCATCTATCCTTATCACTGAAATAATCATTAATGGTATAATAACCTTTCCTAATAAGGCAGTCTTTTATTTTACTTTTGAACGTACTAAATGGTAATTCTAAAAGACTAATTGGTATTTTATTGTATTTACGAATACCTAGCCCTACAAAAGAATTATTAACTTTATGTAAACGATGATAAGGGGCATATAACTTATGCCTGTTTCGAGTATTTATGTTATGTACATCACTTTTTGTAGTAAATAAACCTATATTTTGCCTAATATACAATATATTAGCAAATAAAAATTGCGAGGCTACTGTACGAATCCCTATAGACTTAAAGCGTTCCCTAAGAGTATCTTTTGCACCTAACATGTATATTGCTCGTACCGCTAGTTTCTGTAGAACGAAGATATTCTGAATATCCGCAGCTTTGCCCCATAACAAAATACCGTAGGACATGACACTATGAAAATAGCTAAAATAAACTAGACGAGCTGTGTCAACATCAGTAAGTTGTGTAACTTTTTTGACAGCATACGCAGCAGAGCTGAGCTTACCTGCAAGACATGCTATATGTGCACCCCATTGTAACTTATTATCTAGTGTAATGCCTAGAAACACTGTCGAGTCAACTGTGTCAAGTTCCTCCCTATCTAGCCTTATATTAGGTCCCAGTTGTTTAACGTTAGGTAAAGCAAATTTAACGCATTTATTCTTTTGAGAATTAAGCACTAGGTTGTTTGCTGTAAACCATTGTGTAACCTGTATAAGTGCATTATTTACATCATCAAATTGATTCCTATTCCTATCTACTTTAAAAATAAGTGACGTATCATCTGCAAAAAGTACGACATCACAGATATTTTTTAAATAAAAAGGTAAGTCATTAATATATACAAGGAATAGAAAAGGACCTAAAATAGAGCCTTGTGGAACGCCTAACTGTATAGGTAATTTAGAGTATGTAGTCCCATTTATATCGACGCACTGAAATCATTGCCGCAGGTACGACTCGACAACACAAAGTGCGGTTTCCTCTACGCCGTAGTGGCAGAGCTTACGCAATAGTGTGTCGTGATGAACGCAATCAAATGCTTTTGAGAGGTCACAGAATACTCCGATAGCATTTTTAGATGACTCCCAAGCATTATAAACGTGTTTTATGAGAGCAACACCCGCATCAGTAGTGGATCTACCTTTAGTAAATCCGTATTGATCTTTATGAAGCAGACTATTTAAATTAAAGTGTCTTAGTAGCTGCTTTAATAAAATCTTTTCAAATATTTTACTAAATGCCGGCAAGATAGAGATGGGCCTGAAGTTATTTACGTCATTTTTACTGCCAGATTTGAATAAAGGTATGATTTTACTTAATTTCATCAAATCCGGAAATACGCCTAAGTCAAAACATTGGTTAAAATTATAGAGAGGTAAGGCGCAACAGTTTCAACTATAGTACCTAAAATTTTAATTGAAATGCCCCAAAAGTCGCCGGTATTTTTAATAATAATTGAATTATATGCGATCAATATATCTCGCGGGGTAACGTGCTCGAATCTAAACACGCTCTTGCATTCAGGTACACTGCTAAGCAAAAAATTTCCAGCATCTAAAGATGATAATTGTAAAGAGCTAGTAGTTGTTAAAGGTATGCTCGCAAAGAAACTATTGAACAATTGCGCTACTTGAGTTTGATTGGTGACTAATAAATTGTTTTTTTTAGTTCAAATTGGTTTTCCCGTGGACGACCAGGGAAATAGGAAGAGAGAGAATAATGAAACAGGAAGAGCACGAGCTCTTCCTGTTTCATTATTTATAATTCTCCAAGTTTCTTTAATTACATTTGTTGAATGCTTAATTTTGCTACTAATAAATTTAGATTTTGCCATAACACAAACTTGTTTAAAAATTTTTGAGTATTTTTTTACATAATTTAGAAAAAGTGTGTCAAATCTATGTTGTTTCATACCATATAATTCAAACAATTTGGATCGATTATTTAAAATGTATAATAATGAAATAAATCATTTTATGTTTAAGAAGACTGTTTCAGTACCTGAAGATTGCATAATATAGAGGAAGCGAAAGAGGTATGTTCAAATCGAAGCATGTGGCGTTCCATAGTCTCTGCCTACACTAGTGGGAGACAGGCTTGACGATATAGATAGTTAGAAAGAATCATAACTTCACGACTTTTAACCCTGAAGTGGTAGGCAGAGGTGTATTACACACTCACAATATATATTTAATAATAATTAACATTTTAATACACACATAACTTCGAACAGACAGAGGTGTGTGCCCGGCGTACCTATGGCGGCGATAGATAGAAAGATATTTATAAATCAAATGTCCACCTGTACGAAGACGGGGCGGGCTGCTAGTTGAATATATACAGATATTAACAGCATAAAAACTTAATAAATTATTTGTACACATTCGTAAAGCTAAACTTATTAAAATGTTTACAGTCAATTTTTAACAAGATCTAACAATTAAATGTTAAATTGGTACAGGTATCCGATATCACGTGTAAATACCAAAATGAATCTTAATCATAAAATTCGGTGTAGACCTTTTCCTTGTCGACGTTTTTGTTGTAAATAAACTTCTATTCATACCATAAGTCATTATGTCAAGTAGACATCATCATCATCCTCCTACCGTTATCCCAGTTAGTTAGGTCCGCTTTCTAGTCCAACCGGATTTGACTCTATTAGCGTTTTCACATAGCAACTGCGTGTCTGACCTCCGCAACCCAAAGGGATAGTTATATTCCATGGTTTAGACTAGTGACACTTTTATCAAGGTACTGACACCTTGTTACGACTGCCAAAGTTTTTCATGACAGCCGGGACCGACGGATTAACGTACTCTCCGAGGCACGGGGCAAGCAATTATTTACAATTCAATACGCACATAACTCCGAAAAGGTTGTCAGTATGGATTTTATATGTTATTTTTGTGTTTTATATTCACTAGCCTAACCTAACCTCGCCCAAATCTTGCCATATTTTGTTATCGCCTGCAGTCTCCAGCCAATTCTTGTAGTAGGCGTCCAGGTCATCCCGCCACCTCTTTCAGGGCTGGCCCCGGCGACGTCGTTCATCTTCTGACACCCACAGTGTCGATATTTTCACCCAACGATTCTCGTGCATACGGCTGACGAGGCCCGCCCAGTTCCATTTCAGGCTGGCAGCGTTTTTTCCCACATCTAGAACTATAGTTTTTGAGCGCAGTTCAGTGTTTGGTATCCTATCTTTGAGTGAAATGCCAAGGATGCAGCACTCCAGAGCTCTTTGGCAGACCGCAAGACGCGACTTTTGCAACTCGGTACACGACCAGGTTTGAGCACCGTAGGTTACAATGGGTAGAATACACATATCAATGAGTTTTCGCTTCAAGGAAATCGGTAAATCCCCCTTCAGTAGCGTCTTCATGGGCCAGAAGCTTTTCCAAGCTTTTTCGATACGGCGATCGATTTCTCTTTCTAGCTTGTTTTCGAATGAAACTAGCTGGCCCAAGTAGAAGTACTCATCGGCATAGTGTATCTCCTGCCCATCCACTTCGACTCTATATTTGGTGTTGTTAGTCTTAACCTTACTTTTCGACCGGTTTATCGCGAGTCCCACCTTGCGGCCTGCTGTGCTCAGTTCTTGGCATTGTCTGACGTTCCAGAGCGGTGATAGCAAAAAGAACTATATCGTCCGCAAATCGGAGATTTGTAAGTCTCTTGTTGCTGACAAAAATCCCTTTTGTACTCCATGACGTTGCCAGTGTTTTATAAAACTCCTCAATTGTACTTGTGAAAAGCTTTGGGGAGAGCGGGTCACCCTGTTTAACACCCTTCTGTATTTTAAATGATGGCCGAATGCTGTCTAGTTTGACATTGGCGGAGCTATTGGTCTATATGGATTTAATAAGTTGAATGTACTGTTTCTCAATATCTTGGTTTTCTAAAGCATTAAATATTTC
Source organism: Euclidia mi (assembly GCA_944739405.2). Taxonomy (NCBI): domain Eukaryota; kingdom Metazoa; phylum Arthropoda; class Insecta; order Lepidoptera; family Erebidae; genus Euclidia; species Euclidia mi. Next base: position 30,677,533 of record OX123195.2, read on the forward strand.
TGAATGTTTGATACTGCCAAAAGCTTTACTGTAATCAACGAAGGCGAAATACAATGGTTTATTATGTTATCTGTGTTTTTGAAATAATTGGTTCAAAGTGTGATGGTCAGTTGCAGAGAAACTAGGGCGGAATCTAGCTTGTTCTTATGGTTGATGAATATCCAACTTTGCATCTAAACGATTATGCAGTACTTTGAGGAATGTTTTATAAATATGTGATGTTAAACCAATGGGACGGTAGTTACTGATATCGTTTTTGTTGCTTTTCTCATGCAAAAGGATTATGTTTGAATGACACATTACCTGTGGAACTTGACCTGAGTTTAGAATGGTGTTAAATAATTTTGTGAAGGGCAATATTAGTGATGTAGAGCCAATTATCAGTTTACTACTATTTCTAATGCCGGTCACTATATATGTTATATGAATTTTGAAGCTTTCCAGCTTATACATCAGAATAACACCGCAGGTCAGATGCTATGTTTACCACTTTTATGAAGACACCCGCCCTGTGCAAGCAAATACTAGTTAAATATTATTAATCTAGTTTTATTTTGTTTTTTTTTTTAAGTTATGTTTGATTAGTTATAGTTTGTATAGTTATAGTTATTTAGGCTCCATAGCCCCTAGTGTGGACTTAAATAAATATAGCTAAAGCCTTTTGAAAATACGTTTTCAGTTTAATTCATTCTTCACGAAATATTAGAGTCCACCTAAACAAACATAGCTAAAGCCTGTACACGAGATACTACTATGTAGTTAGAAACTGAATGGTGCTAAATATACTAAGCGAGCCAACACAAAAACAGCAACAACAGCAAAAGTGCTGTCAGCAAAAGTATTATCCCCGACCTAAACCTAAATAAAACCAACCCTTTTAGCATACAGTACTTACGTATAAAATGAATATACATTGTTCTTTACGCCGTAAGCGCTGAAATAAGCCGTCTATGACAATAAAAATGTGTCGAAAATACTTTTGAATATACGATGAGCTCTATGTTTTGCATAGAAAGGTGTTTCTTAATCAGAGGTACCATAAAAAGGCTTCGGCGACAACCGAGGTGTAATAAAGCTGAGATAATAGCTTCAACCTATTCCTATCAGGTGAAAGGCTTGAAATATACATGGCGGTTTGGAATATATGAAAGACGTGATGATTTATAGATAATTCATTTTTAATGTCTTTAATATCTATGTTGCAAAGAAATATTATGTCATTCATTTTTTTAAAACGCTCCGAGCGTGTAGTGTCAGTCAGTAGAGGTCTACTAGCGGTCGCTAGGGGTCACATTTGGATTATGTATGGAAATTGTTCTCTCTCGTCGAGAAAAGAAACGCAACTCGATCAAAACTCAGATTAGCCCGTCCCTATCCTCTTCATATGCCTCACTTCTAACTGCTAAGGCATGCGTTGAAAGTTAGAATGGGAAAGCCGCGCGCCATAACTGCGGCGTTGCTACCGTGATATCGGTTTTTGTCTCGGGATAAGAAACGTTAACCCATGTCAGTAACCTTGGGGAGGTTGGTGTGCTCCAACACTAGAGTTGACCACAGAGGATCACGGTCAAAATGGGCGTAAAACCAACAGCTTTAAAATATATTTTATGTGAAAGCTAATGACCATTACTTAATTTTATACTATGACGGCAATCACCCAAACAACCGGTGAGCAGAGATATTCAGTGATGTTCAAACATATTTTTTATAGAATCCAAAACAATCGCTAATACAACGGAGATAACACGACACGATGTTGTGCAGAGCTAGGCCAATGAAACCAATCTATTGGTTGGTAACCTAACGGAATTACTACATTCCATCCCTTTCTAACTTCTCTCTTACTCAGGCGGCGACCAAAAAACAAGCGTGCGGGCAAGCCGGGCAATGCGCGTCAGTCGTTATTCATATTTAATTGAATTATATAGAAAGGAGTCATTAGATGATTTAAGGCGAGAACATATGTGAATTGGGCATCATTAGGGGTAAATTAAAACCGTTTTTCTCCGTAATTGTTATAGAAAAAAAAACCAAAAAAATATGTCTTAATCTACATCATATAAAGCATTTTCTCTTCGGTACCAAATCCTAAAATAAATATCTGAATAAAATATGCAAAGTAACCTCTATTTTTGTAGTTATTACCTTTTTTCTCCTAATCTATCAAACAAAAGATTGTTTAAATTGAATCAGCCTCTTATATATTAGAACACCAAGGGAACCTTCAGCTTATTTTTGCAAATAACTTTACTTATTATTTTCTAAGGATTTTTTACGTCACCGATACTCGCAAATCGCGCGTGGACAACTAACCAGTAGTACGAGCAAGGTCAACGGCGTATATCCAGCTCTTAAACAGATGTAAGATCTGCAAACTAATGTGTGGTTTCCTCGAATTAAAAGTCAACAGTCGCGGCATGTCAGATCGCGCACATATAATAGTTACATTTTGATCGATAGGGACCAACTCGGTAGAAATGCGATAGTTGAGCATTACTGTACTTGCTTAACAGGCAGAAGAACAGTTTCCTACTGTTCTTCTGCCTGTTAACTAAAATTTAATGTTAAACTATATGGGCACAACTTCCGTTGTGCCCATATAGTTTCAGTTTTGTGGTTTTTAGGGTTAGGACGGCACGAGCCTTTCATTGCACCCGCAGAACATTTATTAGATGTTATAGTTGATGATAACCATTGATATTTAAATAAAAGGTATCAATATATAGTAGTTTTTAACAAATATGTGTGTTTTATTTAACCAATCTTTGGCATTTTTTTTCAGTGATACCCGGTCGATATTCGGGTTAACAAGTATATAGGGGGTATTTAGAAGTACAATAAAGTAAATTACAACACATTTTATTTCTGTTGGTTTTACGCCCAGCTCTCATACAAAAATGCCCATGATCCTTTACACGAAAAGAAAGAAAATTGCGTACAATTTCAAACATTGCCACAGTACAGGCACGATTGAACCGCTGGATACAATTCAAGCCTAAAGGGTGTGTACTTTAAATTAACAGTGTTTCTTTTGAACATGTGCCTGCATGACGGTGTCATTTTAGATGGCTACAGGCAATTTCGATTAGTGTGGACGAAATAGTCTTTTCTTATTTAGTTAATGCTGAAACACGCAAGAAGATTTTTTTCCTATACACGTGTACCTTGAATCTTTGTGGAGTTTTTAAGTACATTACAAAATTTGCAAATAAAATTGTTTAATAGTTAGACTGCACCAGTGGCGTAATGGTTTAAGCAGGTACCCCGTTGCTTAATATTACGTAATCATCAATACGAGAATCATCATCATCGTCTTATCGTTATCGCGGTTGCATCCAAGACGTACATGCCTTGGAGCACGAGGTCCGCTTACTGGTCTAACCAGATATGACAGAATATCTACTTTTACACAAAGCGACTGCCGTCTGACATCAGTAATCCAAAGAGATAGCGATATTCCATAGTTTAGACCAGTATCCGTTTATTTGAGGGTACTGACTCTCCGTAACGACGGTCAAAGATATTCATGGCAGCCGGGACCAACGGTTTAACGTGCTCTTCGAGGCACGAGTCAAGCGATAATTTAGAATTTAATACGCACATAACTTTGAAGAGTCAGTGGTGCGCGCCGTGAATTTGAACCTGATACCTTCTGCATAGCAGTCCGTTGGTATCTCCACCGGACTATCGTTGCCATTTATCCACAAATCTTTGTATCAGTTCGGCTGTTTTTTGTGTCAATTGTTTGAAATCTTAGTCTTCCGCGATACATGGTTAATATTTGTGCAAAAGTGATCTTATAAAGGCCAAAAATAACGTAAAATTGATTAACCCAACGTCTTTCTACGTAATGTCGACAAGAAAATACTTATTTGGGCTCTTCACGGGTGACGGAGTTTTCTTAAATCTCTTTAGTAGAGATTAAAATAAGGATTGTTTGAAATAACATTATTAAATGCCTTTTTTGTTTTCTAAGAGAAATAGCTTAGAAAGTACGTGTGCCGCTCTTTTATTCTACATGTGTATTTTTGACCTATTTTTCTAATTATGTATTAATATGTATACCTAATATGTAATTCTAGATACACACCCATAGAGAGGACGGCCAACGAAAAGATGGATGGACTGTGTGAGGATGGATATGAAAGCCTAGCCGTGGGATCTCCACCTTGTCGTGGTGGGGCGGGGCTTAGTAGACGTGGCTTGGACACTCGCAGTGAAGCTAAGAGAGATCACGGGAGTGGACGTTTCGCGTGAGCTTGTGGGGGGAGGGGGCTGCGCAGGATGCGTCCAAAGGTGCGGGTGCGCGGAACAGTTCTGTCTGTCTCTCACAGTCGGGCGCATTCGCGGGAGGAGAGGCGTGCCGGTGTTGCATTGCCGCGCGCCCTATCTCCCGTGACCAAATGGGGACGCACCATTGTTGCGTCGCGGTGGGCCGCAGAGGAAGAGGAGATGCGGTATTGCCAGATTGCCATCCTCCCTATCCTCTGCGGCCGTTGAGTGTTCTGGCGGCGGAGCCCAATACCTTCATCCGCCGCCAAGGAGGTTGTGGCCTGGCTATCTACCGGGGTGTCAAGGTAGAATGCTAACGTGACCCTTTGGCGCCACCAAAATGGCGTTGAAGTATGCGCTGTGGTTGTGTGGGTATTACGGCCTTGCACTCTAGCCGTCGACTCCCACATACGTGCATAAATGCATTTCCATAGGGAAGAAAAACACAGACTGAGAAGTATGGACGCGAAGGACATACTGCGCCGACCCCAAATAAATTCGGACCAGGGCAAGATACTGATGATCTAGAATTATTTATAAACTCTAGTTAATAGATTCACAAGAAATTGATTAGTGATAAACATAATTATCTCTTATTTATTTCTTTAGGGAAGTAAAAGTACAATCATTTTAATACTAATGTGTAGCTCACGACGTTATCCACGAATGAAAATGGCTAGCCTCGCATTGGGATTACATTGTAATTGAACTTTATAATCATTCAATCGACAGGCACAAAGAACAGCCAACCTCGATACAACAATTTGCAGATCACACAAAGTGGTTTCTGGCATCGCAAAACCACGGCATTGTTCTTAACGACGAGCCAAGCGCTAAAACCTCTACGCCATTCGTACAATCAGAATCAGTATCTACTGCACCTGCGAGCAGCAACAAATGGAGTAAAAAAATAGTGAACTTCCATCACAAAATCAACTCATGGCACTCTCCAATCTCGTATCAGGATTTAGAAAAGCTTAAACGAGATGAAAATTCCAAAAGGAACAAAAATACACTTCAATTTCATCGTGTCCATCATAGATTCTCTCAAAACAGTTAAAAAACCTTTGAAAATGTACTGAAAAAATGTCAGACGTCGTTTGCAATATATGCTGAAGCAACTGGCGATTTCGTAACAATGTTTGCGCACTGCAGATTTAGATGAAACTTTGATAAGAAGCGTATAAAGGTGCAGAAAATGTTTAAATATAGGAAATATTTTTTTATAGACTTACTTACGCCTGTTTCCTCGAAGGAGCAGGCAGAGGCGTAAGATCATTAATTGTAGTTAACAATAATTAGTATCTATTTTTTTAACTCATTCAGTATAATAAAATAATTATTGATTAATCGTGCTCCATTTTGCTGTTACGGTTTTTGGTTGAGTAACTTATTCAACTATCTGAATCATCAGTTCCACTTGTCTCGATAAAGAAGTAAGTTTTAATACATAAATTAACGCAACCCAAGATAAAATGCGTATGAAGCTAGTATGTAAAATTTACAATAATATTAAGAAAATAAATTCTACATTTCGAATACAAGTTCTGACTGCATAATTATACTCGTATTTATTAAATTTAGCTTGTTTTGAAAGAAAAATGGAATTTGTCAGGCACTGGCTACTTTCGCATTCATTCTTTTCATATTATTCTGAACTGCAGTGTAGAAAAGTCTATACAAACAACCATTTAAGATGAAACCTGTGTGAAAGTGCTTTTGAATTCTTAAGTATGAGAGCGACCCGTATCGAAAGATTGTACGAGGGATGCAATATTTGGCAATTTTAAAGTGGTATGCGTTGTTTATCACTTACTTACCATAGAGTCACAACCAATATAATAAAACTGAGTGTAAATTTGTATTGGACGTGCACAAGTGTAGCTGAGTGATCTAAATGAAAAGCAATAATTTGTTTGCCTTAAATCATTCTGTAGGCACATGACTTTATAGACCCGATGCAAACGCTGTTGTTTGAATAATAATACAAAAATAAGTTTTTTTTTGGTGTCGGGTTGGGAAATCCTCATAGAGTCCCTACGCCCTGGAGGTGAAGGGCGAAGGGGACTGTCGTCTGACAGTACTTACTGACTAAAAACCAACCCGTGTTCCTCATGTACCCGTGTGTCGGAGGGTCGGTGTAACGGGTTCTAGAATTAAAAAAACGCAGCAGAGGTTCTATGCGTTTATTGCCGAGTATTACCTCGCTTCCTATGCCGAGTATGACCGACCAACAACACCACACTGGCCTGAATACTAAGGGCTACAGTCTCCCACGGTGTTCCCTCCGGTAGTGTGCAGGGCAGGTTGCTCGAAGGGCTGCGCGTAGCGGGCAGATCCTCGCAGACTGTTGGTTCAGCTGGCAGGCGCCGGGGGTGTGTGTGTGCGATGAGCAGGGCAGGACCAGACTCATCGGCAGAGGTGTCGTCGAGGACGGTGCTTGGGAGTGTAGATAGCTAGGGTAGCGTAACATTAGGGTTGTTCACGTTATTCAAATCAAATCAAATAGTTTATTTGTGAAACATAGGTATACAATAGGTCTTACACATAAAATAGGACGCTATGTTTTGTCTTCAGACGTACAAATACACATGCAGATGAATATGCTAAAAAAAATAAGTACATGAATCAATTTTATTATACATTCTAATAAACAAAACATTATAATATTCATTAAACATAAAAATAAAAGTTAAAAAAATAATAATAAAAATATAAAAATTACAGATGTCAAAATTTTAAATGCAACATAAATAAAATTATAACTCTTTATCGTTTAAAAACTCGTCTATTGCATAATAACATTTGTCAAGAAGAATTTTCTCCAGCGATTTTTTGAATTTAGACAATGGCATTATTTTTATGAAATTAGGAATTTTATTATATATTCTAGGAGCGATTCCGAAAAAGCTTTTGTACATCAGGGCAGTCTTACATTTTGTGTTACATAATTGATTTTTGTACTGAGCACGTAATTGAGTTTTCTTGACTGCTGATAGTTTAATAAATAAATGTAGGTTTCTTTTTACAAAAAGTGCAGTTTCTAATATTTATAGTGCCGGAAATGTTAAAAGTTTTAATGATTTGAAGTAAGGCATACAACTGTCTGTGGTTTGTAGACCGCACATAGACCTAATGCAACGCTTTTGCATTCCGAACACAATCTCTCTTTCAGTTGATTGTCCCCAAAAAACAATACCATATCTAAGAGTTGAACCTACTAAACCATGATACGCTGTCAGCAAGGTTTCAATATTTAATTTTTTCGAAAGTTGGAAAAGTACATATGCGGATTTACTTATGCGCTTACATATATCTTCTACATGGAGTTTCCAAGTGAGTTTATTGTCGATAGTTATACCCAGAAACTTAATACTAGTGACCTCTTCTATCAAACAGTTGTTATATGTAACGGAAATAGTTGGGTTTGCACGACGTTGATGGAAATGCATTACTTTTGTCTTGCTTAAATTTATTCTTAAATTATTCTTATCAAGCCACTTTATAATTGCACTTACAGCGCTATTGATTTCATTTTGGTAGTCATGAGGATTAGTACACTCAATAATTACTGTGCTGTCATCAGCAAAGAGAACCATTTTGTGTGTTATCGCTTTTGGGAGATCGTTAATGTATATTAGGAACAATAACGGTCCCAATACACTGCCTTGAGGCACACCATATTTTACATGTCTAGATTCAGATGTGTATACTGATTCTATCTTACTAATTGGGCATATTCTAGAGATTTCTGTATACTGTGATCTATCACTAAGGTATGATTGTAAAAGTTTAAGGATATTTCCTCTTATACCATAGCCGTGCAATTTTTGAAGGAGGATGTTATGATCGACAAAATCGAAGGCTTTTGTCATGTCAGTGAATATAGCACATATTGGATTCCTTTTATCTACGGAAGTCAAAATATTAGATATTAGGTCAAAAAATGCCATATTGACTGTAGTATTTTTTCGAAACCCTTTTTGTTCAATGCAGAATAGTTTATATTTTTCAAAGTAAGTATACACAGCATTATATATTACTTTCTCTATTATTTTTGAAAGTATCGGAATTTTCGCAATTGGTCTGTAATTTTTTACATCTGTTTTGTCATTGCGTTTGAAAAGGGGTTTTATAACAACCTTTTTTAATTCATTTGGAAATATTCCCTCGGTAATGCAGTTATTAATAATGTGGCGCTAGTGGCGGTGCAATTATTTCTTTGACATATTTAATGGCTTTTGTAGATACGCCGTCGTAGCCGACAGTGTTAGTGTTTTTTAAGTCATTAATTATTTTTATTATGTCAATGTATGTCACTGGTAGCATAAATAATGAATGAGATGTCAAATTTTTAAAATTATTGCTGCTGGCAATGTCTGTATGAATATTATTTTCAATTGAGTCAATAAAGTATTTGTTAAATTCATTAGCTATGTCAATCGGATGCGTAAATGTCAAATTATCTCTTTTTAATAATGATACTGATTCATGGGGAAAGTTGAATTTTGTTTTGTTAATTATTTGCCAAGCAGCTTTAGATTTGTTTTGGGAAGTCTTCACAAAATGATTATTTTGGGCTTTTTGGGTTAATCTTATTATTTTCCTATATTGTGCTGAGTATTTCTTAAAAGCCAGTTTATTTTTTAAATTAGGATTATGTCTGTACTCCCAAAGTAGTAGTCTTTGTTTTTTACTGCATATTTTAATTCCGTTAGAGATCCATTTTGTCGATTTGCTAGTTTTAATAGTTATGCATTTTTTTGGAAAGCATAATCTATAAAAGAGTAAAAAATCATCTATAAAATTTCGAAAAGATTCATTTGCATCACTGCTGCACTGGTATCATAAACTTGCTTAAACACTAAACTTTTCAAACATGATTTAAATTTAATTAAGTTTTCCTTCGAAATGTCCAGCTTGCTTGTTTTCCAAAATTTAAGTTTACACGTTCTGTTAATAGGTACTTTTAATAATTGAGAAGTGTGATCAGAAAGAATTAAATCTATTATTTCAGCTCTGCAGCCTGCGCGATAGTTATGTGCAAAGTTATCGATGCATGTGTTGCTACTCAGTCTAGTAGGGGCATTCAAGGCTAATTTTAAATTATATTGTTGGAGAAAATATTCAAGATCTAATGTAATTTTATTTCTTTTAAGGACGTCAATGTTAATATCTCCACATATAACAATATTTTTGTTTGATTGAGAGCAAATTTTTTTCAATATACTATCCAACCTTTCGTAAAATATTGTATAATTGTTTTTAGGTATTCTATACACGCATATAATAATAATGTGATGTGAAACAATTTCTATAGCACTGCATTCAAAAACGTTTGGTACTGACTGCTTTGCTACGTCTGATATTTCCCTATACTGTAAGCCTTTTCTCACAAGAATACAGGTGCCTCCTCGTTTGGCATTTCTTGAGAAGCAAGCTGCTAGACAGAAATTTGGTATTTGTAAGAAATCTTCAAATCCTCTTTCTATAAAATGTTCTGTTATACAGATTACATCTATTGGATTTCCTGTATTATAAAGTTCTTCTAATTTAACAATAAAAATATCCAATTTGTTGAGTAGCCCTGCTATGTTTTGATGAAGAATATTTAAAGAGTTATAGAAAAAACTGAGAATTGTTCTGTTCCTTTGTGTCTATCCAGGCTTGTTGTTTTTTCTGGAAACTATCAACCTCTAGATTAACAGTATTCAGTAAGCTTATGCTTTGAATGAGATCTTGTAAGTCAGATAAAATAATTTTTTGACCTTTGTTATTCAAAGTCCCGAAACGTTGGTTGTATGTATCGTTAGTGTAAGGCAAATTTAGATTTGAATCCAAGACTAGCGCGTAGTTGTAAGTCTCGATATCCATGTACAGTAAATTATTGAAAATTTCTATTCGGCTATTAAACATAATATTAGAATTGTTCATGTATTTAAATGTTGGTAAACAGATTATAAAGTTAGTATGACACAAATGTATTAATTTTTCATGGATAAATTTGACAAGATGCCCATAGTTATGAGTCTTCCGGAAGTCTTCCTCTCCTATATAGATAACACAGTAATCCGACTTAGTAAAATTACGTACTTTACAATCAATATTGTTAAAGATACATTCTATTCCACATTTAGGTTGACGGTAGTGACAGATTTCATAATTAGATAGTAATGTATCTTCCATTAAATTGTATAGCCTGTTGGAAATTTCACTGCTTACGAGACATATTTTGTGCTTCCTGCTTAATGCTGAAAATGGTAATGGGGAATATGCGGTTAAAGGGCGACCCTGATTTTCAGTGTTGCCTGGTATGTTTGTATTATTTTTATTTTCACTTCCTTTTTGTATATCTGCAAGAATCATTTCGCTATTTGCAATCAGTTCGTGCATTTTTCTTTTTACTGCAGCAATTCTTTTTCGTATTTCTCTTTGGTGTTAAAGTTTTGTGTTTGATTGGACTGCTTGCAATTGCTTTAAACATCTCATTTTTTCTCATTAAATCCTCATTATTTTTCTTCAATGTATTATTTTCTAAAGATAATATTTCGATTTCCTTGTGAGCGCTTTCAAGTTCGCATGTTAGTTGTTCGACTCTATCCTTCAATATCTTTATTTGTTGATTACTATCGTCGGTTTCTGACATCTCTGGCATACTGTTTATTGTATGATTCAATGTTTGTGAAGCTATGTCACTATCGCTTGGTTCTGAATGTTCTGAATATTCCGATTGTGTGCGCGTGCGACGAAAGGTAATGTTCTCTAGGAAATTCATTATAATAAGTTCTTAATATTTATTATCTTGAATACAAAAACTCCCAAAACAAGATTTCCGTCGGTGAGGCTCGAACTCGAATCTCCAGAATGTGAAGCGGTGACAAGCCGCGAGGACAACTTAACTAGTAAGGATTGTATTGAAATTAGCCACTATATTGCGATCGGTTTGTTGATAGTTACTTATTATTATTATTATTCGCGTTAATTATATTTACAGGTAGGGATCGTGATAACGCATCTGCTATAATATTATCTGCGCCGCGCCGATGCTTTATTTCGAAGTTAAAGGCTGACAGACGAACCGAACACCGAGCTAATCTACCAGTCGGGTTGCTCAAGTTTAGGAACCATTTCAGTGCGGAATGGTCAGTATACACAACAAACTTTAACCCGTTATCTAAATAGCAGCGCCAATATTCGAGGGCTGTTAGAACTGCTAATGTCTCCCATTCTGTTATACTATAGTTTTGTTCCTGTGCATTTAGTGACCTACTCATGTAAGCGATAGGTAGTTCCACACCATCTATTTCTTGTGTAAGCAACCCACTGATGCCACACGCGTTTACATCCGTGTGAAATTGAAACGGTTTCTCGTAATCGGGGCACGATAATATTGGTGCAGAGCTTAACAATTATTTTAGTTTACAAAACGAGTCATCAGCTTCCAACGACCACTGAAATGGTGCAGCTTTCATACCGGTAGAGGTAAGTTTGTTCAAAGGTCCGGCAATAGTATCTACTAAAATTAGGGATGAATTGCCGATACTATGATGCACTGCCTATGAAACTTTTGACTTCTTTTTTATTCTTAGGCGTAGCATATTGAAGAATAGCTTCCACCTTACATGAGTCTTGATGTAATCCTTTAGAGTTTACTACGTAGCCCAAGTACTTCAATTCGTCACGGAAGAATTTAGATTTTTCTAAGTTAATTGTAACGTTGGCCGATTTTAATTTTTCGTAAACTTTATTTAATACTGACACATGAGCATTAAAAGATAGCGATATAAGCACGATATCATCTAAGAAAACGAATACCGAGTTTTCGAACTCAGGACTATTCGTAAACAAGTTATTCACCAAACGCTGTTGTGTCGCAGGCGCATTCGTTAAACCAAATCTAAATGTTTCTCTAGTAGGCACATAGAACGCAGTCTTATCACGGTCACATTCGCGAAGAGGCGTCTGCCAAAATGACTTAGATAAGTCTATACTACTTAGATACCTAGCATTTAAGATTGTCTAAAATTTCGGATACGTACGGCAGTTTGTACGCGTCTTTTTTAGTAATAGAAATAAGTTTCCGACTATCTAAACAAAACCTTAGTTTACCGTCTTTCTTAGGCGTTAGTAAAATAGGTGACGGCCAAGAACTTTCGCATTTTTCTACCACTCCCAATGCAAGCATTTTGTCTAATTCGTCGATAATTATTTTTAATTTCGATGGTGATAGCCTATAATATCTTTGGCGTATCGGCGCAGAATCGCCAGTGTCTATAGCATGTTCTATTAAGTGAGTTCGTCCTAACCCGATTTTTTCAGTAGAAATCGACTCGTATTTCTTTATAATTAACTTAGCCGTTCTTTGTTGTGACTCACTCAACTCACTAAAAGATTGCAATACGTTCGTGTTACTTGGTTTATTTTCACTTATCATACTACACGGCAATGTTTTAGACATGCATACGGATGCGATATGGTTAGGCAGTAATTTAAACAGTTTCCAGAAATAGATGCCTAAAATTAAATAACTTGTAACTTCTGGAATAATATAAGCTTTCAATAAGTGGGTTTGATTATTAAAAGTAGTGGGTAAGTCGATAAAACCGCGCGGCACCAATTTATTTCCACCCGCGAACCGAATAGAATTAGTGTTGTGACACTGCTGTATTTCTAGCCCGGTTTTAGTAATTACCTCCAGATGGGAGTTGTTACCTAAAATTGTAATGGCTGAACCGGAATCGAGCAATCCACAAATAGGTAAACAGTTAACCGTTACGATAACATAGGGCCATAGGTCATTTTTAGGTTTATTATCCAGGATCGAGGCGACGGAATAACTAGAGAAATACACTTTTAGAGTGTTTAGCCAATTTCTCCAATCATCTTTGTCAAAATTAGTTGAATAGGTTGTAGAACCTAATTTAGGTTTTGACACGCCCCGACCCTGACTAACTCGTTTTTTGGTTTCGTCGATTTACAGTTCGGGCAGTTAGGGAATGTCACATCCGTACGGCCGCACTTGAAGTGAATTGCAAATCGATCGCGTTTGCACTCCTTCAAACTGTGATCAGTGACACGGCAGCGCGGACAATACTTGGACGTGACTAGAGCGACAGAGCTAGGTTTAGACTTAGGATTGCTAGGTTCTTTGTTCTCAGTGCATTCGGGGTTATCGGGCGTGCCCTCTATAGTGGCAGCGGCATAATTATTGTATGAATTATTACGCGCTCGGTTATTAGGTTTGTGACTGTAAGCTAGGTCTGGTGCCAACGTGTCGTTACTATAATACGGTTCACGGAATTGAGAGTTCAAACATTTCATCCGTTCGTAATTTAAACATAACGTCTGCAGTGTTGCTATACTGTCTATTGAAGATATTGACGGAGCTAGCACTAGCGAATAGCATGGACGTATGTTATGCAATAGGATATCTAATTTTTGCGTTCGGACAGTCTCTTTGACGGTGACAGCCTAGCGAACAGCTGATTCATTATAGAGAGATAAATAATTATATTTTCAGTAGCACCTTGAGTACGTCGTCGGCGGATTTCATTTAATAAACGGTAGTCATAATCATAATCGTACGGTGTGAAATCGTCTATTAAATTAGTGGTGAACTTTTCCCATGTGGTAAAATATTCTTTTACGCCGTGGTACCAGTGGAGTGCGTTGCCGGTGGATATTTCGGAGGCATATGAAAAAATTTTAGTGGAAGTTAAATTATGCGCGGTTTGGAATTCGATTGCGCATTGTAGGAACGCTCGGATGCATCCCGTACCGTCGTATTTTAGCTAAGACAGTTCGCTAACTCTCAAATCCTCGCAATGCAATACTGGGGCTAACCCTGCCTGCGTCGAGGTAGACGGCGCAGGTTGGACTTCTGCCACAGCATCAGCTGAGCGAATACCTGATGGATGGACGATGGACGTTTGGAATACGCCCTAGGACGTTGCATCCTACGGAGTCTGTGGAATAAGTGGTTGTGCAGTGCGGTAGACCTCCTAGCTAGGTTCGCGTCATAAGCAGAAGATAACGAATCCACTCGTCTGGCCAGCTCAGAAACGGCCTCAGTAGCGCCCTCGAAGTTCACCGTGATGGCTTCCAGTAATTTAGGGAGCTGCTTCCGCAGACCTAGGACAGAGGTAGCCGGCTCCTCACCTCTGATCGCAACCTCGTATGCTAACTCATTCTTATTATTTTAGCAGGAAGTATTTTATGGGGTGTGAGCCCATTGTGTATGAATAAACCGCGTAAGTATAAACTACACACTACACTTAGTGCGCAAGCGTTCCGCCCTTACAAATGGCCTACTTTACGATTAGGCGTAAAAGTGCGACCATTAGGATTAATTAGCAAAACGTTACGGTTCAAATTTGCGAACTAGTACGTAGTAGGTAGTTACACTAAAAGGTAGACAATTAGTACAACAATACGGACTGGTTCGCTGTAGCCGCACCTCCTCGCTTACAATGATGGAGACCTGCTAGATGAGAACTCGAGCACGGAAAGCGAGACAATAACCCACGTAGTAAAGGGTTCTAGAATAAAAAAACTCAGCAGAGGTTCTATGCGTTTATTGCCGAGTATTGCCTCGCTTCCTATGTCGAGTATGACCGTTCAACAACACGACACTGGCCTGAACACTAAGGGCTGCAGTTTCCTACGCTGTTCCGGTAGTGTGCAGGGCAAGTTGCTCGAAGGGTGGCGCGTAGCGGGCAGATCCTCGCAGACTGTTGGATCAGCTGGCAGGCGCCGGCGGTGTGTGTGCGATGAGCAGGGCAGGACCAGACTCGTTGGCAGAAGTGTCGTCGAGGACGGTGCTTGGGAGTGTAGATAGCCAGGGTATCGTAGCCCGGAGCTTCAAGGTGGACCTGGAACCTGAAGGAAAGCAGCATTGGGAGAGCCACAACCAATAGAGTCACGCAGTCGGCGCCAACCGGTCTCAGCTAGCAGGTAGAGAGATGGGCAGTACGCTAACGCAGTAAATGTAGTAACTCACCCACAGCTGGGACGATACACGTACGACGTAGGGTCAGTACGTAATCGTAGGTATGTAGTAGGAGCAACGTTAGAGTAGCGGTGCCGGCCTCTCTGTCGGCCTCCTTATATACTGGGCCCTCAATCAGAGTTGGAGTCGTTACATGACCATATATGATCAGACTTCGCGAGCACGGACGATGGCCTTCTCTGGCCAAGCGTATGGACGGTATTATGACGCACACTCGGTAGGTACCAGACATACGTCACATCGGGTATCGCCGAACCATTCCTTGCTACCCACCGACGGGTATTAGCCCGCCAGATGGTCAGGCGGGCCCCGAACAAAGCCTCCCTTGGAGGTGGATGAAGGTGTTGGGCTCCGCCGCCAAAACACCCAGCGGCCGCAGAGGATAGGGAGGACGGCAACGCAACACCGCATCTCCTCTTCCTCTGCGGCCCCACCGCGACGCAACGATGGTGCGCCCCCATTTGGTCGCGGAAGATAGGGCGCGCAGCAACGCAACACCGACACGCCTCTCCTCCCGCGACCGCGCCCGAATGCGTGGGGCAGAAGAACTGTCCCCCGCACCCACACCATTGGACACATCCTGCGCAGGCCTCCGTCAAGCCCACGCGGAGCGTCTACTCCTGGGATCTCGCTTAGCTTCACCGTGGGTGACCTAACCACAGTTACTAAGCCCCCCCCACCACGACAAGGTGGAGATCCAACGGGGGGGATAAAAAAATTAGTCGAACAAGCTCTTATCAGATTATTCAACCCAATTACTGAATTAATTCTAAGACAAGGCATATTTTGTGCTTAAAAAATGTAGGTAGTTAAATAATTTTTCTACGGCAAACTATGTATGTAGGTTAATTACTGTGTATGGGCAGGCCGGGCGCACTTCGCATTTTAGGTACAAACTTACAAGTACCTCGGCCGACCACGTCGACGTGGTTGGATTTAGTAGGTTGCCGCGCGCCGCTCACATTAGACGTCACGCAACGAGTGCGACCGCTCCGTATTCTCACGCGCCGTGTTCATACACTATCATCACAAGTCTAATGCAAAGTATTGCTTAATTAACTGTGTGTCGAAAGCGACTTGAAAATTTGATTTTATTTATATTACGAGAGCAACTTCAAAATTTGATTTTTTGTTTGTTGAGATATCTCAACGATTATGGTGTCAAATTAAAGATTTAGTTCAAAAACCATTTTATCTGTTTGAATCATGTAAATCGGTCCATGCGTTTAGGAAATAACTAAGAATTTGTATAGTAAAAATGTAAACGACCAGAATTTTTGTGCTTTTGTTCTACTAGCTCCAATAGTGGGATAGGATAATTATTTATTATTAGGTACGTGGTCAAGTAGGTAGATAGACGATGAATAAATATAGTAGCAGCGCCAAGTCGACAACCCTAGCGCGCCACTACGCGCCAGACAGCGACAGCGTTATGTGTTACAAAAGAACGGGAACTGTTAGGTTAATATCGCATTAGGCACTGAGTGCTTATGCGAGCTGAATTGAACTTTATTGCTTAGTACCAAGAGTCGTAATTTCATTAAATTGGTTTGAAAAGTGAAGCTTCTGTACGTTAGTACTATTAATTATTCTGTGGTATGGGCTTAAGTGAAAATGCATTTTGAATACATTTGCTATTGAAACATATGTACATGCTGAATCTATTTATTGGAATCAACCACTCCACACCACGTGTCCAAAAAGGCACGTTTGGCTGTGCATAGAGGGGTGTTAGTACCTACTCTTATGTATGGTAGTCATAGTTGGGTATGGCAGAAGAGTCATGAAAGTAGAATAAATGCTGTAGAAATGAGAGCACTGAGTAAGTATGTGTGGTGTTTCTTTGACTGACAGAGTAAAGAATTGTGTGATAAGAGAGTGTTGTGGGGTAAAAGAAGATGTAGTGACAAGCATCGAGAAAGGTATGCTAAGATGGTTTGGGCACCTGGAGAGGATGGATGACGAAAGACTGACCAAGCAGATATATAAGGCAAGTGTGGAAGGGACAGGACGAAGGGGAAGACATAGGCGGATGTTCTTTGACCAGATTGGAGACATCCTGAAAAAAGGACAGGTCAGAAGTACCTTTAATAGAAGAGCATGCATGAGAAACTTGATGGAAGTGAATGAGGCAAGAGAGGTGTGTCTGGATCGTTGCAAATGGCGTTCCGTAGTCTCTGCCTACCCCTCCGGGAAACAGGCGTTAGTCTATGTATGTATGTATGTATGTAACCACTCCATTTTTTTGGCAACTTACTGAATGTTAACTGGTATTCAGGTTATTCTGCCAAAATAAATACATGCCAAAAATGTTCAAAACATATTGTTTGACCTTTAAAACTATTAGGCTTCCTGTATACGACGCCGGACCCGCACCGGTGCCGCTCCGCAATACGGTGTATTCACATCAAAACCGCATCGCCACCGCGTCGACGCCGTTCCGACGCCGCACCGACGCCGCATAAATACCGCATTGTCAAACGCTAAGGCAGCGATCACAGTTCAGTATAGTATTGTCGGAGTAAAATCTTTTACATTTATTATAATTCATTGCCGCCGCTGCTTGTAGATTAAAATAACTAAGTTCTACTGAATACTTTCTTTTTTATGCTTAATGTTAATATTACGAATATATGCGAATATAACTAAAACAGTGAAGTCTGTACAGTTACACAGACAATCGTATACTTGACTGTGATCACTGCTTTATAATTTAGCGTTGTGACAATGCGGTATTTATGCGGCGTCGGTGCGGCGTCGGTGCGGCGTCGGTGCGGCGTCGGTGCGGCGTCGGTGCGGCGTCGGTGTGGCGTCGGTGCGGTGGCGATGCGGTTTTGATGTGAATACACAGTATTGCGGTGCGGCACCGGTGCGGGTCCGGCGTCGTATACAGGAAGCCTTACCAGTATGCATAAACCCAAACAATTTACGTGCCTGTGTTTTGGCAAATCTGCGATATAATGTGATATGTTTATTGAATGTTTGGTCTGGTAACATTTGTTTATGTAAAATTTTTTGATTTAACTTTGTTTCACTCTGATTAATGTGATAAATTGATAATACTGAATGTGTTTTTGTACTTAGCTAGTGGCCAATTTTTCGAGTGATTGGCAGTCGCCAAGCTCTAGGTTTTGGGTTTGTTTCCTATCTTAGGCAAATCTTTGTATGATTGTATGATGATTTGATTTTCTCTAGTTGTAATGTAAGCTTTGATACTTAACTTGATAGGCCACGTAGTAAATTTAATCAATGTGTTTATTTGCAGAATAGGGTTAGTTATATAAATCTTACATCTACTAAGTCATTCTTAGAAGCTTCTGTCTTTCTTAGTAGAATAGTAAATATATCTTAACTACCTATACATCCTTTAACTACGTCTGAACAAAGGATTTAGCAGCATCGGACAAAGGTACAATATGACTATTATTTCATAGTGCATATACTTTAAGAGATTCCATTTGATATTGGTGGATTGCATGTCTCATTGATATCTCAAATGAGGATTTACTACATGCTAGAATTTTAGGGCTACTCAGGGTGCTGCGATTATTATTTACAATTTTCTTGTGAGATCTTTTATGCAGTACAATATTGTGGGCGATAAACAAGGCGATACCTATTTTAAATAAAGCACACAGTCCTATATAAATTTATATGTTACTTACAGAAAAATAGTCTTTTATTTAATTTTTGTAAAAGGCAACTCCCGCATTAGGACTTAATCCTGTGTCGCGGGGGACTTTACAAACATACAAATAATGGACACAATGTACACATAGACTCGAAACAACAATTTATAAATCACACAAAGTGTTGTGTCGTGTGGGGATCGAACTCACAACACTGCGCGCAGTGTCAAGCGGCGAAGCGGCCGCTTAAACCACTACGTCAACCGTGCTGTCTAATCGAATGACGGAATATTCGATCTATCCATGGGTTTGACTACTATATAATAGAACCATTGCTTTTTCTACCTAGGTAAAGAAAAAGCAAGGTGATGTTTTACAGACGTGAAACGAATTTCTTTTCCTGGTTGGCGGTGATTGTGGACCGCCTTAATCGACATTACTAAACATTTTTCCTAAAATTATGCAAAAGTTGTGAAACAAAAATAAAACCGTCTTATATATTTTCAAGCTTTTCCAGTATTGTGAAAGAATGCGGAAAGCCTATTTGCCAAAATTAGTATACTCAGTCTTTTTAACTTTGGGGCTAGTTTCCAAACTTTGCATGCAAATACTTATAAAATATAACTATGCTGATAATTGTTTTTGATATATAAAGCATAAATAAGACGTACTTTCACACCTCTTTGTGTAACAAATAATAATAATAACCACGGCCATTGAGCAAAGCATAATTAATCATAACATATTGCGAACTACATAGAAACTTACCCCAAATCCAGACCCTAACGAGTTCATAATGAACTTAACTTTACAAACTTCATGATCGTCGTTAGGTGACTATAGAGTCATAAATTTCTATTATCACTAATATTATACACCCAGTTCTGCACTACAATGTGTGCCAATCATGACCTGCGAACTATGCGGGTGTTAGGAATACGGTTGTTTAGAATCTCCGACATTTACTGCTGATTTGGATAATCTTTATAGTAGAGCTATGTGTTAACTTGCCGTTAGTATTAGTTAATTTCCTTATTATACAAGGTGTAAAACGAAAACTGAAATCCCATATTGTACTAATCATTATGGACATTTTTTACTTCGGCACCATACCTGGGAAGTTACTAGTCCAGCAGATATTGAGGCTCAAAGTCACTATACAATTTTTCTAATTAGTTATAAAATCGATGAACCTACCCTGCCAATGTATTTCTATAGATGTTCTATGCATCCATGGATAAGTAGGTATTTCGAGCATTGCACGTGCGCACTTTTGATTGGTGCTTAAAACATGTGTCTTCTTAAAAAAATCATTTTCCAGGTATTATTTTTCTTAGCATGACTTCGCATTTTTGATGGATCTTGTGACATGCATGTGATGATGTGAAGCATAAATGCAACGTTGGCAGAGATCACTACCTGGATGGGTTACCGGCATGGCATATTGTTTTGGTGACTCGTTGCCCAAAATCACGCTTCCCCTTGACTAAGAAAGCTGGTAAAGCCATCATTCCTGGCTCTATTTTCAGGCTACACTTTCGCCATGGAAACCAGGGCGAGATTTGCAGTTCAACTACATTTGACAGAATATAATCTTATCAGCTGGCAGAGGAACTGCCTTCTTATTGCCTATCCAAGGGGTTCGGCGCAGGCATCCATGATTTAGTATTATTAATAAAAAATGGAATTGAGATCGATATTTAACTACGAAAATATCGATGGGTCGATTTAATTCCACATCGTATCAGCATCGTCTGTCCTCAGTTATTATCCATAACGACAACATACATAAAGCAGGGTGTAGGTAGGATTTAATTAGGTCCGTTCAATCAGTGTTTACTGAAGCCAGAGACAATAGCCACTGTAATGTAAGTAACTAAACTAATAAACAATGGTTTATGATGATGATGATGGATGGAAAAATGATGGTTTGGTTGTGCGCGCATCTCAAGCGCAAGCGCAAATATTGTGTTGAATAGCTTATTTATCGATGCAGGCTATATACATAATTATACTAATATTATAAAGCTGAAGAGTTTTGCTGTTTGTTTGAACGCACCAATCTTAGTACCTATGGGTTCTCTTTGGCAAATTATGAAGATAGCCTATTTATTGGGACAGGCTATGTCTATACTTATATTTATTTGCTTGTTTGGTTCAACGCGCGAATCGCAGGAACTTTTTCTTCACTTTGTTTAATTTTTTTTTTGTTGAAAAGCAAATTTATCGAGAAAGGTTATATGACATCACTCTCTGAATCACGGGTGCGTAGCAGTAGCCCTTAAATGATGTGGATGTAGCCGCGGGCTCAGCTATTTGTTCATAATATATTGTATTCATGGTGTTAGTAATCATATCTAGCCGTGAATGTTGAATGAAGGAGGTGTAATTCGGTGTGGGGACCGATCTAAGGGTTTGGGTGGTAACAAATTAGAACACATTACAGCGTTGAGTTTATGTATAGGATGTATGTAGGTATTTATTGCTTTATTTGAGTGATTAGTGATATGGAAGCCAGGTAATTTGACGTAATTTGTTGATGATTTAGCGTTAAAGGCTATCAGTGCGTTGAATATTATTGCAAAAAAGCGCAGTTATTGCAGAAGTCATCTAGATTTCATCTTTACGCCAAGTTTGTAGGTTCAATCTCCACATGGCACAATTTAAAAATAAACTTTTCAACCTTTTCTCTTCTCTGTTAAGAAAAAAACGTAAAGGTTTCCCTTCTCTGTTAATAAAAATATGGCAGCTGTCTTTGGATTTATAAAACTTAAGCATCACTTCATATTCCACACTCAACTTGGTACTTTACACGGTAAGAATGTTACTTTTAACTTTGTAACATGTAACCTAAATACTACAATCTTCAATCGTTCTATTTATAGCTGAACTCCATTTAACACGCCGGTGACATTCTTGTACAAACATAATTGTATTACAAAGTTTGTTCATTCAATTCAGAGATAAGTGGAAGCAAATCCGTAACTAAGTTGGAACCATGTTGATCCATTATAACATTCAAAGACACGCATTTGGCTTGAGGGCAAACAGAATTCGTATTTAAATGGTTACATCCTGGTGAATTTTCAGTTCTCAATTCAATGAAGCTGCATTTGTACAAGCGGGTTCGCTGTGTGTGAATTCTAGGGAAATTTTCAGAATCTTTATACCTGATGGGTCAAAGGTTGTTGTTAACCTAGATCTCCTTTTTATTTTTAAATGATGCTCGCATTAGAAATGAACGCGGATCGCAAGGGAGATTACAGAAATAAACCGACGTGACGGACAAAAGGAACACCTCGTATAGGGATTACACAAAGTGCTCTCTTGTGTAATTAACTGCCTATTAGGTCATTTGGAGGTCGTCCGTCATTTCGTAATGACTAGTGTCAAAATAATGTTCATTTTTATTAAACTAGCTCTCTCTCTCTCTGTTCCTAGCTATAAATCCCACATGGTGGTGGGTCAGCTTTCTTCGCGTAACGCTTCTACTTCGCTCTATCCATGACATCATCGTCAGTGACCTTGCATTCCCTCTTGTCCTTTAGCATTACATCTCACCACCTCGTTTTGGGTCGTCCTATAGGTCTGCAACCAAGGAGGTGGAGCTATAGTGCCAAATTTCTGACGTAGTCTGGTGGTCTCCTTTTCACAGGACCATACCATTTCAGCCTACTTTCCTGCACTTTTTCGGCGATCTCGCGTACACCAAGGCTTCCTCGCACGTACTCGTTGCGTATTTTATCGAGCCTGGTTACGCCGCACATCCATCTTAGTATCTTCATATCAGCAACTTGGATGGTATGTACGCTCTTTTGTGTTACAGCCCATGTTTTGCTGCCATACAAAAGAACTGGCCTTATTATGGTCTTATAGATAGATCAAACCACTGAGTTTGACAGGCATCCTCTTGCCGCAGGTAACACCAGTTACTTCTCACCACTTAAGCCACACTGCGACTATTCTGTGCTGGATGCTGCATTCTAAATGCCCAGATCTGTGCATCATACAACCAAGATACTTGTATTCATCACACATGGTTACAAGTTGGCCGTCGATAGGAATCGGACTGTTGTTATCTGGATCTGGGTCATCAAAATACATGTACTAGGTCTTTGCAACACTCAACACTAGGCCACGGGCCTGTAACTGATGTTTCCACGACTGAAACGCCTATTGCAATTCTGCGCGGCTCTCGGTGCAGATAGCAACGTCGTCTGCGTAGATGAAAGTCCACGAGGCTGAAGACTGTGCTGCTTCAGTGAGTGGGAAGGAAGGGCCTCAGTACTGAGCCTTGATGCACACCTTCTGCAACCGCTATTGGTTTTTTCTGCCCCACTACTGTTCGTACCCTTGATCTCGCACCCCTGTACATGTCGACTATGATATTAATATAATGTTCGGGGACGTTCTTCATGCGAAGACTCCACCAAATCGTAACTCTTGGTACACGATCAAATACCTTTTGCATGTCCAAGAATGCGACATACAATGCTCGAAGTTTTGCTCGATACTCTTCAGCGATCGTGTTTAGAGCAAACATAGGATCGGTAGTAGATAAGCCCGATTCAAAGCCATAGTGATTGTTGGACAGCGAACATTCTGGGCTTAACCGACTGTCAATCACTCTTTCATATAGCTTCATAGTATGACTTAACAGCTTGATTTTTTGACATTCGTATTTACTGCCCTTTCCCTTATAAATTGGACCTATGGTGCTCGATCTCCAATGCCTCTGGCATTTCTTGACGGCCGGTTGGCGCAGCGGGAGTGTAAGCGACTGCTACGTTGAAGGTCGCGGGTTCGATTCCCGCTCAAGTCAAACATTTGTCTGCATGAACATGGATGTTTGTCTTGGTCTGGGTGTTTCTATGTATAATATGTATGTATTTACAAAAAAAAAGTATATATGTATGTTTATCTATTATCTAGTACCCATAGTACCTACAAGCTCTGCTTAGTTTGGGACTAGATGGTGTTGTGTAAATGTGGTAGAATATTATTATTATTATTATTTTGGAGGAGAGCAACACACAGTTGAAGTGGTCGGTAAGTAATACGACTCCTTGTTCGCGAAGGCACTTCCAAGCTTCCACTGGAATACCGTCAAGCCCCATGGCTTTGCTGTTGGCCATCTTTTTAGCGCCATTTTGACCTCACTGAGATGTAGTGGAGGTATAATTCCCATGTTCCTACCGGTGTTTTCGAGCTGTGGAGCAGTTTGAGTAGGGTTGAGTAGCTGTCGATAATACTGATGCCAGGCTGATAGGACATGTTTATCTCTGTACAGCAGGTCACCATTTGGGCCTTTAACGGTTTTACATCTAGCGGGATCCTTTGCGCTTTGACAACGTTACTTTGCGAGCTTATATATACATTTTTGACCTTCTTTGGTCTCTAATTGCTCGTACATATTCTTTAGGTAATCTGCGCGTCCTACTGCTATAATTTTTTTGGTCTCCTTTTTCACTCTTTCATATTCTTCCTGGTCTTCAGAAGTTTGGGTAGACTGCCAGGTTTTAAAGGCATCTTTCTTGCTTTGAATTGCATTTTTCACTGCTTCTGTCCACCACCAAGACTCTCTGTAATTTATTGTACCATCCTTTGTACGACCAAGAGTAATATAAGCAGCTTTTAGAATGGATTTGCTAAGATAATTCCATACAGTGTCAACGTCCGAATCAGTATCAACTTTTAAGTTGTGTAGGTGATTGCAGAATTCAAAGTCGGGAATGTTGTCTCCTTTTAGGTTCCACCATTTGGTTATTTCTGTGGTTGGAGATGTTTTCTTAAAAAGCATATCCATTACAACGATACGATGTTGAGTAACAGCGCATTCACCCGGGATGACCTTGCAATTTGTTACCCGGCCAATGTAAGCTCGATTTACTAATAAATATTCTATCTGCGATGATGTTCGTCCGCTTTTGTATGTAATTATGTGTTCTGACTTTTTGGCAAAGAAAGAGTTATAGCAAGATCGAATGCTGCAGCTGTAGAAATAATAACTTTCCCTGTTTGGTTTTTAGTGCCATATCTGTGACCTCCGTGCACTCTTTTAAAGCATTGTTTTTCTACCCTATCTATGTGACCATTTATTTTTTTAAACTAGCATTGTTCAATAAAGATTGTAGCGGGTTCTGGTAGTAAAACGCAGAAGAGGTCCTAGATGCGTTTATTGCCGAGTATTGTCTCACTTCCTTTGCACGAGTATGACCGACCAACAACACGACACTGGCCTGAACACTAAGGGCTACGGTCTCCCACGCTGTTCCCTCTGGTAGTGTGTAGGCAGGCTGCTCGAAGGGCTGCGCGTAGCGGCAGATCCTCGCAGGCCGTTGGCTCAGCTGGCAGGTGCCGGCGGTGTGTGTGCGATGAGCGGGGCAGGCCAGACTTTTCGGCAGAGGTGACGCCGAAGGCGGTGCAGCAGGTGTAGCGGTCTAGGTAGCGTAGCCCAGAGCTTAAGGTAAACCTGGAACCTGAAGGAAAGCAGCATTAGGAGAGCCACAACCAATAGAGTCAGGCAGGCGGCGTCAGCTGGCCTCAGCTAGCAGGTAGAGAGATGGGCAGTACGCTAACGCAGTAAATGTAGTGCTTACCCGTAGCTGGGACCAGGATACACGTAGATACGACGTAGGGTCAGTAGGTACGCTTAGTTATAGTAGGTAGATCGTAAAAGCAACGTAAGAGTAGCGGTACCGGCCTCTCTGTCGGCCCCTTTATATACCGGACCCTCCATCAGGGTGAGAGTCCGTTTATGACCATATTTGGTCAGGCTTTGCGAGCGCGGACGATGGCTTTCTCTGATTGGCCGAGCGTATGGGCGGTACTGTGACGCAACGCGGTAAGTACCGGACATACGTTACAAGATATAATAACTTAAATATGGAAAGCCACTTATGTCTTAAAATTAAAACAAGCATAGTGATATTTACAAGAACCTAAAATTCAAAACTATTATAATTTTATGTCAATCATCGTATCTATTCAGAAGTTGCCCTAGGCAGGTGCGAATAGATTGAGAAGGCATTGGAAACTAGTTTACATACTTCCACTTAACCAGGGCAACGCAAGGAGTGTCTGACATATATGGGCTGAATTTCTCAGCGCTAACAATCAAATACAATATGCAGTTACCTGGATATTCACTGGTATCAGGCCTGGAACTAGCTAGATAACCACACACAGACCTAATGTGGTCACAAATGATTGAGTGAGATATCTTTACTAGACTCCAACGTGACGTCTCCGTAGGGACGCTGCACGAGGTGCAATTTTCACAAAATGTTAAAGTTCAATATAATATCACAGGGTTATCAGGGGCTGACTGAACCGTGCCAGACAAATCAACTAGCGGCAATTTACAAGGGTCTTATAAAATTTACTTCAATGTACACACCTAGCGTGATTAATCAACTTTTTTCCGGAAACAATGACGTGCCAATCCTACAATGTGACCAGTGTTCAAAAATAATTAACAAACTAATATTCTCGTTCTAATAATAGAATATATCTATTTCAAACACTATAAAATTATCAACTTAAACTTAAAAACTATTTTTCAATGCACATAACATAGATCGAGATATGAACTAAATCGTCCAACAACACAGTCTGTTACAAACGTATGTTCAGCTGGTTATTCTGCAATAACACGTACGCGACACATCTACTGCACTTTACTACAAAACTATATGAGATTCGAGCACAGAATTTAGAGACAGTTTAGAGTTGAAGCTAGGTTCTAGCTTTATGATTTATGATGTGTGGTAGCGCCATCTACCTTCCTATCCATAACTGATCGCATCAAGATTAATCGTTCCACGCTTGTCTAGTGCGAGCGATACCATATTTCCGTCCCTGTCTCCCACTCCCTGGAAGAGGCACTGCCTTGCGCCTGATTCGTCGCCGCGATCGTGGACGCGAGTGACAGTCGAGAACATTCCGCTCGCTGAGAACGTGTCCGCGATACCGTACCGCGCCGCACCGTTGTATATGATTTATTACCGCTTCCACCAAGGAAAACCCGCTCGCGAATGGTGAATTGAAGTGAAAACAAGCAGCTGCATCACGAAACCACCAGGAGACTGCCCTACGGAAACGAAGAAGGTTGTATAAGGTAGGTGCCCTCCATCCTTGAAATATCCTATACCCACTCAATCACCCCTTAGCGTATCCATCTCCTAGGCGGCGAAGAACCGCTATCCTCTCTATACAGTCCATTTCCTTCTCCAAGTCGCCTAGAACCCTACGGTTTCGGTGTAACGCCGAACCATTTTTTTGATCCATACGAGTCGGATTCATTTACGTTTTATACGTTATACCGCTATACCTAGGCAGTTATAGCACCTAGCTATACTCCTAATATATTCACATAACCGTCACATGGTTATTTCCGCCCGCATCAGTAGGTAAACTTTTATGTAGCTACCTACTTATTAAATTATTAATTCTGGAACTATCATAGTTGTCTTATAAATCTCATATTTCAAGCAACTTTTAGTTCCTCAGCTCTAAAGTGTTGCCTATTTAGCCTACTTAGGTAAAATAATAGATACATTAGATATTCTTATTTTGTTTCGTTCTCATTAGCTTATACTTACGTAAGCATGTCACAACAAAAGAAGTCACGCGTGTCGGAAGTCAAAGAGATGACAATCTTAGAAGCAAAATGCAATATTTTATTTGAGCGCATTCAAAACATATATGAATGCTCAAAAACCGCGTCTATGTCTGACAGTAATAGCGAAGCATTTCTCAGTTATTGTATAACAGTAGATAGTATTCGAACAGATTTTCATAAGTTGTTAGACGATTATAACGCAAGATTACTTTCTATCAATCCTGATGAAAAACCGAACTATCAGGCGTATACCTCATTCGAAGATCTTTATTGTATTATTAAGCGTATACAATCGCAATTGGAGGGTAAATGTTCAGCAGAGCCCGTTGCCCGCAAACCGAGATTACCGCCAATCGAGATTATGTCGTTTGACGGAGATATACGAAATTGGCCGTTATTCTATGCGAGTTTTAAGTCTACAGTGCACGATAATGGTTCTCTGACAGATACTTACAGGTTGTACTATTTAATAGGTAAACTGTCACCGAAGGCCCAGTCCGTATTTGCAGGTGACACACCCAGTGCTGAGAATTATCAGGTCATATTTCAGTCACTACTTGACAGATATCAGGACACGCGCGTTCTAGCGTCTACATACTTTGACCAAGCTTTAAATCTTAAATTGTCCGGTGCCGCGTCTGTTTCGAATTTCCAGCTGTTTATTGATAACTTCGTAACCGCGGTTAATTCTCTTAGGAATTTAAAATTAGAAGATCTTTCCGACTTTATGTTGCTTCAACTCGCTTTAAAAAAGTTTGACACTGATACAATTCGCGCATTCGAGATGACGGAACGCAATAATAAAATACCTACACTAGATAGTTTTATTTCGTTCATAAAAGATCAGTGTCGAATATTTCATAACACGCAGTCTGGTTCACCTGGCCCGTCTAACACTTACAGCAACAAACAAAGGTTGAATAAATCGCGAAATAGTAGTAATAACTCGGTCCCTAATCCACAATCTTACGTAACATGTTCGGAATCAAATAGTAATAATTCACAGAAGTGTCTGTGCAGTAATATAGTGCACGACCATTACTATAAGTGTCCTACCTTTAATGATTTAAATCCAATTGCTCGTTTTTAAAGATGTTGTAAGATCTAGTTTAAGCTGTGTAAGTGGCCCAAAGTCACAATATAACTCTACTATGTTAAAATACAACGTGCTTAGCGAATTGTATGAGCGATATATGAACTGGCATTCAATATATACGGATGGTTCCAAATTGAAAGGTGCAGTCGGTGCAGCTTATTATGATCCAATCAATAAATGTTACGAAATGTTTAAGCTAAACAAAAATCTTTCTATCATGACAGCTGAGCTACTTGCTATCTTTAAAGCACTACAATATGCATCACAATTGAGTGTCAATAAAATACTAATCTGCACCGACAGCAAAAGTGCTGTACAACACATATCTGGATGCAGTTTTGGCTCAAAAGGGTTAGCCGTTGCTTATAAAATTCTAAATCAAATTCATTCACTTAGCAAAGGCAGTAAAACTGTAATAATCCAATGGATACCATCACACGTAGGACTTTTGGGTAACGAGGAGGCTGACCGACTAGCCAGGCATGCTTTATTATCAGGCGCTCAATTGAATTTTCTTCCATCATACTCTGAAATCTTAACCAAATACAGGTCTCATTGCTATAAACTCTGGAAAACGTATTATGATGAAAGATCGAAACTTAAAGGAATTTGGTACAAGAGTTTACAAAGTGAGCCTCCTCGTATACCCTGGTTTGCTAATGCTGGACTGAGTCGACGTCAAATTGTTATAGCACATCGGTTGCGGTCGGGACATATTCCTCTAAACAAGTTTGCGCACTTAATGCGTAAATCAGATACCCCTAATTGTGAGGTCTGTGGCACAGTAGAGGATGTACTACATATTTTGGAGGAATGTGTTCGGTACCGTGATAAGAGGCAAGCACTCATGCAAACATTGAATGTGTCGCGATTGGATGTAGGAACTTTCCATGGTGTTTTGGCGAGTCCTCTGTCAGATCCAGCAAAGATGTTGTATGCTTTTGTTTTAGAAAGATAATCTTGTTAAGTTCGTATGAGTTTTTAGGTGGGCACGATGGGACTGACATAGTCGCGCAAGCGCACTTAAGTCCCACAAAACAATAAAGAAAAAAAAAAAAAATTGCTCGTTTTAAATGCGTAAAAGATAACAAAGCTTGCATTAACTGCTTAAGCATAAAGCATAAAACAAGTAATTGTTCTAGTAAGACAAAGTGTCGATCATTTAATCAAAAACATCATACACTGTTACTTTTCGATAAAAATAACCGGTTGTCAAGTCAAGCCGCTAACCTTGACACACTCACGCAAGTGCAGAACACGGTAGCTGCGCCTTCCACGCCTCGCAATGAGATATCGTTGTGTACGACATCCATTGCGCGGGCGGCACGCACGCGCGGACGGCTTTCGCGCGCTTGTAGTGATCAGAGCAGTGCTAGGCCGCCATGTATGGCGTCTAAGACTGTTCTGTTAGCGACAGCGCAAGTTATCATATATGATGTCAATGGGTCGCCGCACATGGTACGTTGTCTGCTAGATAGCGCATCTCAGACCAATTTAATAACGTTAGAATTGTTCAAACGCCTCGGATTATGGAATAACTTTAAAAATACGAACTCAATAATCCGAGGGATAGGCGGATCAGAAAAACATTGCAAAGGTTCCGTAGATATTAAAATACATTCGCGTTTTAATAGGGACATTAATTTTAACATTTCTTCGTTTATCGTGGAACGTATTACGGACACGTTGCCAAACGCTAATGTGGACGTGTCGCTCCTCACACATCTCGAGTCATTACCACTAGCGGATTCGGAGTTTGCGAATCCGGCAGACATTGATGTTTTGATCGGAGCCGCAATATTCCCGCACTTGCTACTTACTAAAGTGGTACGTAGTGAGCAAAATAACTTACCGCCCGCTATTGAGACGGTATTCGGGTATGTGATTATGGGTACCGTACCTACATTACATACTTCTCAATACGTTACGTCTTGCTGTTGTTTTGTTCTTCAAGAAAACAATATTGGCTCTCTTCTCAAGCGATTTTGGGAGCTTGAAGAGGTTACCGCACCGCCCTCGATGAGCCCTAAAGATCTCGAGTGTGAAGAACATTTCCGCGCTACCACTGTTCGTGACGACAGTGGCAGATACGTTGTGGCGTTGCCATTCTGTGGTGACCCTTATTCGTTAGGCGACTCGTACGCTTCTGCGCTCAGACGTTTCCATTGTTTGGAACGTAAACTTGATGCATCACCTAAGTTACGCAGCGCCTATAATGACGTCATTCGTGACTCCATAGATAAAGGTTTTTTGAGTGTAGTTGTGAACAACGAGGGCAACTCTCTGCCCTCATATTATATCCCGCATCACGGCGTAGTTCGCGAAGATAAAACCTCTACTAAGCTTCGTGTGGTTTTAGACGCCAGTTGTAAGACTACATCGGGTCAGTCGATTAATGACAATTTGCATGCCGGCCCCAATCTACAGGGTGATTTATTTAACATCATAATAAAGTTTCGTCTTTTCCAAATCGCTCTGTCAGCTGATTGCCGCCAAATGTTCCTCAATATCGGCGTTCGCGAATCTGACCGTAGATTTCAACGGGTCTTTTATCGTTTTGACAAGAAAGAACCTTTATCTGTGTATCAGTTCAATCGTGTTTGTTTTGGACTCAAGTCTAGCCCATATCACGCGTTACGAGTTGTTCGCCAGTTGATCGCTGATGAAGGCGATCACTTTCCCGCCGCAGCGGCTGTTGCCACTTCCGCTTTGTACATGGATGACATTGCCTGTAGTGTCATATCCGCTCCGCTAGCAATTTCGCTTTGTGAAGAGCTTATTCAGCTTTTCAAGCGAGGCCAGTTTGAT
This sequence comes from Euclidia mi, assembly GCA_944739405.2. Lineage (NCBI taxonomy): Eukaryota > Metazoa > Arthropoda > Insecta > Lepidoptera > Erebidae > Euclidia > Euclidia mi. The sequence goes on from OX123195.2 coordinate 30,708,969, forward strand.
CTTGTCAAATGGACAAGCAACTCTAAGGAGGTTCTCGCACGCATACCAGATTCTCATAAGGCTTCTCCAGACATTGAGTTTGAGAAGTCTGTACCGCGTAAGGTTCTCGGTTTACGCTGGGACAAATCCTGCGATAGTTTTCGGTTTGACGTCTCACCACCAGATGATAAGTGCACCAAACGCACTATGCTGTCCACAGTGGCTTGACTATGGGACATAATGGGTTTTGTGGCTCCCACAATTTTGTACGCCAAGCTCTTGATCAAAGAGCTTTGGCTATCAAAGTGTGAGTGGGATGAAACACCCCCTGACCACATTGTCGCCGCTTGGGGCCAGTTTTGTATTGAGCTTACCGCGCTCAATCAAGTTACTATTCCGCGTCATCTTGGGTTGGTAGATGGATGTACCATCAACTTGATAGGTTTCGCTGACGCCAGCGAGCGTGCTTACGGCGGAGTCGTATATCTGCAAGTCCGCATTGGTTCTAACTACTCGGTGCAGTTAGTTTGTGCCAAGTCTAAGGTCTCGCCTGTTAAAACCGTTTCATTTGCGAGACTGGAGTTGTGCGCGGCCCTTCTGCTGTCTCAGTTGCTCCGCAAGGTTCAAGACACAGTTTTGCCCCACTACCCCATTAATAAATTATACGCATTTTCCGACTCCAAAGTAGTGCTCGCTTGGATTCATTCTTCTCCTCATCGCTGGCAGACTTTTGTCGCCAACCGCGTTAGCAAATTGATTGAACTGGTTCCTGCTACTTGTTTCAATCACGTCGCGGGTATTGAGAACCCCGCAGATTGCTTGTCTCGTGGTGTCACTCCACTTAATCTTCTGCATCATCCATTGTGGCGTCGTGGACCTTCTTGGATCTCCCATGATCCGTCAGAATGGCCCATGCAACCCTTTGACCACAGTGCAGAAGACGAAGATGTACCCGAACGGAAGTCTGTTTCTTATCCCGTGATTGCTGAGGTTGCGGAGTCTCCCATCTATGCACTCGCACTACGCATGTCATCGTGGTCTAAGTTACTCCGCGCCATCGTTTATGTCTATAGGTTTCTTAGGCACCTATCTAATGAGACTTTTGTATCAAGTACTGATCTCAAATTCGCAGAATGTAAGTTACTACGAGCTGTACAAGCTGTTGATTTTAGTAACGACATTCAAAATTTAAAGGACAATGTACCTTGTTCTCCCGCTATCCTTAGACTCAAGCCGTTTCTCGATGAACACGGCGTCATACGCGTTGGGGGTTGTCTGTCAAATTCGGATGAACCTTATAACTACAAACATCCTTGTATTCTTCCGCGACATGATCATGTTGTCGACCTTCTTGTTGATTTTTATCACAAGAAGCACCTCCATGCCGGTCCGGAGTTGCTTATGTCCTTACTTAGGCATAAGTATTGGATTTTAGCCGCTCGACGAATAATTCGTCACAGAATACATAAATGTAACGTCTGTTTCAAATTTCGTCCGCGTCCGACTTTCCCTCCCATGGCCGATCTCCCTAGCCAGCGCGTCAACCAGGTTGCTAAAGCGTTTACACACACCGGTTGTGATTACGCAGGACCACTGCAGTATACGCCAGTGCGTGGTCGAGGTGTTAAAAGCCGTAAAGCCTGGCTATGTATTTTTACATGCTTAACGACGCGCGCTACGCATATTGAAGTTGCGACAGACTTAAGCACGGTGTCATTCCTGGCAGCCCTTAAACGATTTCTCTCACGGCGCGGCCCTATACAGTGTTTGTACACGGATAACGGCACTTGTTTTGTGGGCGCAAGCTCTTATTTACGCGCCCTTTATAAGTTTCTCAGGAAAGAATATCGTACTCGTCTTCAGGAAGAACTTTCCATAAATCATATTGACTGGAAGTTTATTCCACCAGCATCACCGCATTTCGGTGGATGTTGGGAAAGCATGGTCAAAGTAATTAAAACGCATCTCTTCAAGGTTATAGGTCAACAGATCCTCTCTTACGAAGAGCTTTTAACTGTCCTTGCACAAGTCGAGGCACTGATCAACTCGCGTCCGCTCACGGCATTGAGTAGTGACCCTGCAGAACCATCCGCGTTAAGCCCTGCACATTTTCTGAACACAGTGCCATTATCGTCATTTCCGGCTCCTGAAGCAGACTCTTCAAGCTTGCTCCAGAGACATACTCTGCTGGATAAACTCGTGCAGTCGTTCTGGCGGCGCTGGCGTGCGGAATATCTACACCAGCTTCAGGCTAGATCCAAGTGGAATAGTCCTGCATCCCCTATACAGGAGGGTACGTTGGTCTTCATAATACATGATAATGCTCCGCCGCTTTCATGGCCGTTAGCCATCGTAGAGAAATTGCATACTTCCAAGGACGGTACAACTCGCGTTGTTACCGTGAAAACCGCCAAAGGGAGTTACGTGCGCCCTGTTGTACGTCTCTGTCCGCTTCCAACTCAGTGAGATCTAGCCTGAAGTTGGACTTACCTCTTAGTTTAAGTATTTAGTTAGTAGTTTTCGCTATTATTGCGTTTGTAGCTTTCGCTAAAGTTAATTTAGATTAATTTTATTGTCATATCGCTGTCTTAGCCTATTGATGGGTTATGCGGTAGTACACCCAACATAGCTAAGTTCAATTCTATTTTTTTTTAAAGGCAACCCTTTAGGGCCGGGGGGATATGGTAGCGCCATCTACCTTCCTATCCATAACTAATCGCATCAAGATTAATCGTTCCACGCTTGTCTAGTGCGAGCGATACCATATTTCCGTCCCTGTCTCCCACTCCCTGGAAGAGGCACTGCCTTGCGCCTGATTCGTCGCCGCGATCGTGGACGCGAGTGACAGTCGAGAACATTCCGCTCGCTGAGAACGTGTCCGCGATACCGTACCGCGCCGCACCGTTGTATATGATTTATTACCGCTTCCACCAAGGAAAACCCGCTCGCGAATGGTGAATTGAAGTGAAAACAAGCAGCTGCATCACGAAACCACCAGGAGACTGCCCTACGGAAACGAAGAAGGTTGTATAAGGTAGGTGCCCTCCATCCTTGAAATATCCTATACCCACTCAATCACCCCTTAGCGTATCCATCTCCTAGGCGGCGAAGAACCGCTATCCTCTCTATACAGTCCGTTTCCTTCTCCAAGTCGCCTAGAACCCTACGGTTTCGGTGTAACGCCGAACCAATGTGTACGAATGAAGTGAGTTTAGTGAGCGATATGAGTTGTGAGTGAGATTTTGAATGTAGTAGTTGAAAAGGTCATTAGTCATCGCGAACGGTGTATGAATAAAAGAACTTGGACTATTATGGGGTAAATAGGGGTAAATTATGTTGTCTTGATATAGTTTATTTTTGCATAAAAGCGTTTCATTGTGATTGGCTTCATAGTGAGGTATTTGCGATGAGTGATGGTCATTTACCAGGTTTCGGAAAACAAGTAAAGCCCTTGAATCCTGCTGTCAGGGAGTTACCTCTCACGCTTCATGACACTTGTCATACAGCAGTAACCATAAAATATTCCTTTGGATTGCAAAAACCAGTCATATCGTAGAAAACCCCATATTCGTTCAGATCAGGTTAATCCAGTTTTGTTTCATCATCTCAACCCGTAGACAAACATTACAGTGCATAGATATCCCCCTAGGCTCTCCACATGGACCGATCTTGAGCCGCCCGCATCCATCCACTCCCCGCGATACAGTGTTTTGCTTATAACTAATAGTATAGTGTAAATTTTGCTGATTGTGTTCTTCCATTTGCTTCGAGAGAGCATGTGACCAATCCTGGTGTCAAAGTTTATAGACTGTCTCAATCTCTCCGACGTGGCCTAACAATTTTTGCCTCAAGACAAAACTTGAGGCTCTTCATGCCCATCGATGCGTTTCGATCTCAATGCCACGACAAGTGGTGAACCACCCAATAGAAAACCTCAGCAAGTATTATTTTACTGTGCCTATCTATTACAAACAACAAGTCAATCCACGCTTTGGGCTTATACTGTCGTATTGAAAATAAAATTGTTTTAATAATTAACTACAGTGGATAGCCAGTTAATCCTAATGGCATTCGCAAATTCACGATACTTTTAGTGACACATCACAACGATATGCTTTAAAATATTTCAGTTATCCATGAGTCCCACATGTCCATTAGTAGGCCATAATCCTAATTACATTGAAAACCAATTTATATAAATCCGTGCGACTGATTATCGGAGACACTTAGGGTTGTCATGAATATAGCCGGACATTAGTAAACTTATTTTTTTATTCAATTTGATATCTTGTCTTTCTTCATATGCCATTTGTTACTATACGGTGAGAAATGGATTATTGATCGCGATTGATAGATGAAGTTAATCGTCATGGGCAACCTAAAAAGCATTGTGTTTTTGCAAGTAGGTATTTCATGGATACATGGATCGTGGCTACACCATCCTTGTATCCATGAAATATAAAACTGCTAAATTTAAGTGGTCGGCTTATTTAGAACTGCGTCGAATGTTGTGGATCCGAACTATTCACGTTACAGCACTTTGCCTTCACTTTAAATTACTTTTGTTATTTGAAAATCAAAAATGATCGCTTGTAAAGCCCTCTATAAGGCGACATGATTACTAAAAAAAAAAAGATAAAAAAGTAGCCCCGCGGTACACAGGATGTACAATTTTCATTTTTAAGAGACATCGGGCGTTAAGAAGGACAAATTTGGATTTTATAAATTAATACAGAATTAAATATAATTATGTGTTTTTGAACAATCTTTTTACTATTCGGGGAAAAACATAAGGTCGTTTGCACGTTTAGCTCCATGAACTAGCCTGCACTCATAACTTAACCTGATCTGCCGTAGAGAAGAATTATGATGAAAAACTTGATCAGAATTGAGCAACAGTCTCAGTAGGATCATAGTCTATTTGAACAGAGACAGAGAGATAAAAATGGTCTTTCTCCCTTTTACACAACTTTGCATGTTAGAAAACTACCTATTTGTATGTAAATACAAAGTAGTAAAAATGTTTAGGTTTGACTCTGTAAAGTCTACAAATGTGGTGATTGACCGACCCGACGACAACAATTTCAAACTTTTGTATATAATAGGTTAGGTTAGGTATATAGGTAAATTTCCATAATTGCTTACATAACTTTGATTTTAGGGAGTTATTGACAACCCTGGGGATATATTGGGACATGAAATTAGACGAGTGTCAGTGCTATTAGTTGGACTCATGGACTACTAGCATCGTTTTGAATTACACTAGGTGAATATATATTTTAACACATGACGGTTTAAAGCTGCGTATCCAATAGAGATAAGCGAGGTAACTGAGCGGAATGCGAAGAAGATACCTACTAAAGAGCGTGCCACGAGAACAGAACTTAGCGACAGTTCTATCAAAAACAAATAATGTCAAATCGAGTGAGCGCAACGGTACATAGATATGTGTCATTGGAAAGTAATATGTCAATTGATCGTGTTTTTAACCGACTTCAAAAAAAAGGAGGTTCTCAATTTGACCTGTATGTATGTATGTATGTATTTGTTACACTTAGGAGAAGGTTTTAGGCCCTTAACCGACTTCAAAAAAAGAAGGTTCTGAGTTTGACCCCTATATTTGTAAGTTTGCCCACGATTAACTCGAGTTTGGCTGAACCGATTTTATGCGGTTTACAGAAAAAAGAAGTATTTGTTAAACTTAGGAGAAAGTTTTAGTATTTTAACCGACTTCAAAAAAGAGGGTTCTCAGTTTGACCCGTATACATAATTGAATCGGTCATTTCAAAAACCACTTAAGTCACATTTTTTCCAACATGCTTTTTTTTGCTGAAAATGGTTCCTCAAAGGTAGATGCGTATTCTGGGTGAAAACAACTTAAGTCAATACATTCCTTCCTCTTTTAATAATACCGCGTGAAAGACTTTCATTGCGTAAACAACATTAGTCAGTGACTTAAGAGGTTTTGGCATGCACCGTGATGTTGGAGTCATAAAAAAAAAGTTCGAAAGTATAATCGTATCTACGTCCCAGGGGAACACATTGATTTGGTTTCGAACTCCAGCTCAACATTTACAGTCATAGAGCTAAAAACTGAAGATGTTTTAGAATTTACGGAATGGTGGCCAAATTTGTACAAAAAAACATGTTTGTCAACTGAATCTTATGGGAAAAAGTCCCAAAATACCAGAAAAAGTCATTTTCACTTTCGTCATACATGAGTTTTCAGTATGATTCAGTCGAAAAGGAACTATCATAGCCGAGGAATATATTGATGGATTGATTAAACATTCATTCTCAATAATAAAGAAAATAACAACTTCTGTTTCACTTCCATCAACCAAAGCCTATGATTTGAAAGTGCCCATCAGTAAAAAAAAATAGACGATTTAAAACAAGTTCTGGAAGAGCATAATATGCCATTTTAAAACAACATTTTAGCTAGCCAACTGCAAATGTTGAAGATAATCCAGATGAGAATGATGGAGAATATGACTATGTACCATAAAGATATTAAAACATGACAAATTAATACATGTAAAATGTTAATAAGATTATTTTTAAGTATAATTCTTAATTATAAGCAATAAAAAATATGATTACTACGATTGTTTTGGTTAAATTATAAACCACTAACCCTATTTCTCGCTAAAAAAACATAAGTCAAGAACTGTTTTTCAGGTTTTTTCATTATTTCTATTAATAAACTGTAAAGGTTATACGCTATTTTAATTTTTTACCACTCAAATACTAAATCAAACATTAAAAAATCCTATAAAACTCATTTGTTTGTGTATGAAACAGTTTTTATAATTTTGTGACTTATGAGGTTTTCGAAATGACCGATTCAATTATATTGGTTCTTAGTATGTTTGTATGTATTATGTGTGCGCGTTTGTACGTGTGTATGTGTGTGTGTGTGTGTGTGGTGTGTGTGTGTGTGTGTGTGTGTGTGTGTGTGTGTGTGTGTGTGTGTGTGTGTACGTAAGTGTGTGTGTGTGTGTGTGTGTGTGTGAGTGTGTGTGTACGTATGTGTGTGTGTGCGTAAAGCATTGGCCTTTAGCAAAGATTTTATGCCCTAGGTCAATTACCGCGGAACTAAGTGTACATCCTTGCAACTTGTGTACCGTCACAGCCCAACTCAATATGACTGGCAACATCCGCCTCTCGATATCACCATAACCCCGATTGCCTTGATAGGTTGCTGTCACTTGAGCTATGGAAATGTATCCATCATCATCTTTAAGACGCTATGCTATTGATGGATCATCAAATAATATCAAAATGGCATCAGGCAGTTCACCTGGCTCAAGTTGATATCTTCTTAGTGCCGGCCATTTGAATCCTTTAGGAACACCCATTGCTCCGCTCCGGAGCATAATACGAGAGCTCACAGCTAATCCAATAGTATGTACAAGTCCGCCGCATTTGTTTGGATCAGCTTGATCAGTATTTGCGGAGGGCGTCCTTCCGTATGTGGCTGATTCCCAAGACTCATCTGTCTCTAGCAGCATCAAACTTAGGCTTGATGCTGCTAGAGACACTTTTAGACTTTTATTCTGTGTGCCTATGGGGTTAGGCCCATAGGCACACAGAATAAAAGTAGGTACCTACCTATGTCAAAATCATGGTTACAGACTGACACTAGCAGAAAACTTATCACTAAAATAATTGAAGAATCTAACTATAAACAAACTATTAATAAGCCCAAAACTTAAAGTAAATGGAGTACCTATCACTAAAAAGTATGAAATAAATAAAAGAGTAGTTAACACAAAACCTAAAGTAAACGAACGAAGTACCTAACACTAAAAAGTATGAAATAAAAATAATAAGAAAAAAGAAACAAAACGAAAATGAAAACTTAAAAATCGCAACAAAAATGTTAACCAGGTATTAAGTTTCTTTTTAAAAAAAAGAGAACCGCCTTCAAAATATCGACCCACTGAAAAGTACGAAATAATTTTTACATACGCTACCCTAATCCTCTCAAATTTCCTTTCGAATTTCTCCCAAAAACTAATTACTAAATTAAACTAAATACTTAGTTTTTGAAGTCGGTGCCAAACCAACAAAAACAAAAAAGAATACTGGCAAGCAGAGAAAATAATACGACGAATGTATCAAATCAATAAAGCCTCAAAAAATATCTGAATGAATAAAATTTAAAATAAGTTTGGCACCGACTTCAAAAACTAAGTATTTAGTTTAATTTAGTAATTAGTTTTTGGGAGAAATTCGAAAGGAAATTTGAGAGGATTAGGGTAGCGTATGTAAAAATTATTTCGTACTTTTCAGTGGGTCGATTTTTTGAAGGCGGTTCTTTTTTTTTTTAAAAGAAACTAAATACCTGGTTAACATTTTTGTTGCGATTTTTAAGTTTTCATTTTCGTTTTGTTTTTTTTTTCTTAGTCATTGATATATGTGCTGTCAACAGTATTTAGTGGCACTGGAATACTTTAGAAGCCTGGAACGTCAACATTTTGCGTAAGTCCATTGAAATGTTTCATTCTTGGGCTTAGCGGGCATTTATTAACGGATAAAAATTTAGTTTTTAGATATCGAGAAGAGGTTAGTTTAAAATTCAAGTGACAAATTCATGAAATTTTTCCGAAAAATTCGACCACTCTAACCTAAATCAAATATGATTGATCTCGTAAAAAATAGAACATTTTTGTATACGTCAGGCAATCATCGGATACGTCAGGCCACCTTGTCGTGGTGGGGGGCCTCAGTAACCGTGGTTAGGGCACCTACGGTGAAGCTAAGTGAGATCCCGGGAGTGAACGCTCCGCTGCGGGTGCGGGGGACAGTTCTTTCCGTCCCTCGCATTTGGGCGCGGCCGCGGGAGGAGAGGCGTGTCGGTGTTGCGTTGCCGCGCGCCCTATCTCGTGCGACCAAATGGGGGCGCACCATTTGTTGTGTCGCAGTGGAGCCGCAGAGGAAGAGGAGATGCGGTCTTGTCAGGTTGCCGTCCTCCCTATCCTCTGTGGCCGTTTAGTGTTTGTGGACAGTGAGCGTGCGGGCGAGCGGGCTGCTCACCGTCCACCAAAAGGCAAGGAGGTGGCGTATTGTACGCGCCGCATCTCAAGTCATAACGAGACGGGGCACGGCAACACCAACGGCGGGCCAATCCCGGGCGGGATCACGGAAAAGTATGCTATCCGCGAATCGCATGACCCCGTCACTACACGGGACCTGTAGGGGCACCGTAATGGTTTTAGTGGGTATGCCCTGCCTTTAGGGGAGAGCCTCCACACACGTCCTCCGCCAGTCCCAAGCCCGGTCGGTGACACTCTGGCCGGATGAGCATCGAGTTGAGATGGCTCGTAAGGAGAGTTTCCACCGTAATCAACAAAACAAAAGGCAGTCATAGATATATTAAAACATAGAAATAAATTCGAATACATAGTATAATTGAGAATTGAAAAAAAATGATTGTTCAAAAATTATGAAAGTTCACTCAAGTAAAAAATCTAAAATACAACAGTTTGAAACAAAGGTTGTGAAGCCCTGAATGTGTGTTTACAAATATCTATAAATTACATTTATAATTCTAGCTATATTATATTTCCCTTGACTAATTCAGCATAAATGAACTGAACATGAAACTATTGATGGTATTTTTTTCACGCTCCGTTCATTTTCCTTACACATCTTTGTTAAGTACGCTACCTTACATATGTGTGTATTTATAAAGTGAGCTTTTTATATTTAGATATACTTTGAGCTAATTGAGTTCACGCAACGTGCTCATGGAAGAACAAAATATAGTGATTACGTCATTATTTCATTAACTTTCTTTATATTCTAAATATTGCTAAGCTTTTAACTAATAAGCAAATAGCTACAATTGACCTTATACCTCATCGATATATAATACTACTAGGACAAGATGACGGGTCACGTACAAAATCTTAGCTAAAATCTGTCCGCGACCGTATTCCTACCAAACGGAAACAAATGTTTTAAAACAGTTTTAAGTTCAACCAAATTACAACCATGACACCGAGTAATAAAGTCATAAATCATAAAATTTTTATCTAATACTTACGAGCAGCCGTGACAAAATACGTCATTGTCGTTTATTTTCTTATTTTTGTGAATTTTGAATTCGAATTTTACTACATGGTATGGGCTAAGACATATATGGACTCGCGCAGAACACTAAAATAATTTATAATATGAATGAACTTAAAAGTTTACTAGTTAGTTTAGTCAACCGCTTGGCGCCGCGGGAGCGTAAGCCACTGCTACGCCGCAGGTCGCGGGTTCGATTCTCGCTCAAGTCAAATAATTCTGTGCTTGAACATGAATGTTTGTCTTGGTCTGGGTGTCTCTATGCATAATATGCAGGTATTTAAAAATAGAAGTAGCTATATATGTCTATCCAATGTCTAGTATCCACAGTACCAGCTTATGCTTAGTTTGGGCCTAGATGGTGTCGTAAGTGGTAAAAAAAACAAATAATTCAAATAGCCTTAACCAATTTTAAACAACCAATTGATTTCGATTCGATTCGATGTTCTGGTAACAAATTATTAAAAAAATATTACAAAAAAGATCGACTCCATACATCTACTGTTCTGGTTTGTGTATCAGTTATCACTGTTATCTGTGCCTTGTCAAGATTTTTTGACGTGCGTCAAACATTTTTTATGGCGGATTAAATCATTAATTTCTTTCAAAATATGATATAATTTGGTAATTCTAAGCTTAAAATATAACTTATTTTTTATTTACTTACCGAAATTAAGATACTCCATCTGTTAAATTGCATTTTTGGGCATTATTTTTGCAACCTTTTACTAGGCACTGCGGCATTGTGAAACGTATTGACGTTGGCTGTGTTTCAAACCAACTAAACACAATATACGTTCGCGCTGTCAAGCGAGGCGTTATTTGCCGAGACGGTTTTGTATTATATATCGATGTAATACCTGAAAGATTACCTGCACTGTGTCCGGGGTCTACTAAAGGACCATGAGTCAAATTGGGCTCAGTGTCCAACAGAGTTATGGCATTTGCCATCATAAAGGATTTTGTTCGTACTACAATTGTTACTACCAGCACCACCTTCAATTCCATTGCAGAAAAAAGATATGCACTTAAATAGATTTTGTAGAAAAATACAATTGTTTGTCATAAAACTATTCTAGTAACAATAAATTCATACTTTAAAATCAGTGGCGTAGCTGGCTTGGGTGGCACCCGGGGTGGAAGTTGGCAGTCGACCTTTTTCTTTTTTTTTTTAGTCGATACCTAACAATTACGGGCTAACTGCCCCCGTTCGTAATCGAACAGAATCGTAGTGCTGAGCTAGTGCCTATGTTTTTTATATGTTTGTACATTGTTCTTAAAGTCGAGTTTGGGGTGGCACCCCAAAAAGGGTGACATCCGGGGCGGATCGCCTCCACCGCCCCGTCACTTCCTACGCCACTGTTAAAAATAATGGTAAACAATAGATGCGTTTGCGCCCGTGTGATTTACAACACTCTCCTTCCCTCTTACACCTCTCGGACGCCTGTCCGGGCGCCCGCCTGCTCTAAGTCAGTCGACTCGTGATTCTCACAGTATTACCTGTGTGTCCTTAAAACAGGACAGGTTAGAAGTACCCTGAACCGAAGAGCATGCATGAGGAATCTGATGGAAGTGAATGAAGCAAGAAAGATATGTTAGGTTCGTCGCAAATGGCGTTCCGTAGTCTCTGCCTACCCCTCCGGGAAACAGGCGTGAGTCTATGTATGTACATATGTATGTTATCTGTGTGTTTTCGTGTATTCTCTCGGCACATACAATTTAACCCACCGGCAGGTCACCTAAACGATATTATTATTGATATTGATTGAAATGTTAATAAAAACATTTTTAACTGTTAGCAGCTGTTTTATTTTTTATATAATTATGCTTTGCACATGGAATTAAAACTAGTTAAAGATGTGAAACAACAAAAACTACAATGCCATAACAGCATTACTTTTCAGGATTTTAGTAACCCCATGGATTCTTCGCAAAAATGAGTTTATATATTTATATTTAGTGCTTTACAAGTATATTCAAAATGGTCTCATCTCTGTTGGTGGGTGAGCCCAGGCTTCAGAAATGTTTGCCCATGGTCCTTTATTTGTAGTAATAGGTATGTCGTAGGTTATTAACATAAGCATTATTAAGACCACGGATGCTTATAATCATTATTACCGATTAATGATTGACAAATACCTAATAGTTTTATATTTTAAGGCAGAAAACCCATAAAACTAAACATAAATGTAAGCGTTTCCAGTGCAAACAAGGTTTGACAACAAATACGCGTCCCACCAAGAAAAGTTGCATGTCAACAACAAAGAAATACCAAAATCTCTTGAAAAAATTAACCGGTACGACCGCGCGCAATTTCTGCTTTAAGCTCTGTTTGATAAACGACGCAGTCAATTCATTGACATCCCAACATTCAACGTAACAAGGTCTAAATTCGTTTGTCAGCTGTGAAAGATTTCCGTTCGATGTGACAATACAAATTGTAACTAGCAAAACGTTACGTTACGTTGTTGCAACAGTCTAACAAGACACCTGCCGTAAGGGAATTTGAAATCTAAGGTATAGAACATGTTGTAGCGTTTTCTATAACTCATTTGCTGGAAACGTTTTCATTTTTCCTGAAGGGTAGTCAATTGCATCACTTGATGCAGAAATATGAGAAAATGTTCTTGAATTCACTAGTTTATATAGTTGACGTTGTTATTGGCTGGCTTATATTAAATTAACTGTAAATACTTTTTGATTAAATCAGAGGTCAATAAAATATATTAGTTCAATGACTTGTAAAATTCCTGGCATTGATTTAAAATCAATCTAGAGTGCATACAGTTCCAAGAATGTGTATTTTAGTTCCTAAATGAGTTGATCTTTACCCTGGAAAGCTTTTTTTGTTTTCGTTTACCAGTGATTTTTCTATAGAATAATAATCTTAATATATATATTTCTTGTGTGCGTATGTCACTGAACTCCTCCTAAACGACTGGAGCGATCTTGATGAAATTTTTTGTGTGTGTTCAAGGGGACTTGAGAATGGTTTAGATTCACAATTTAGTCCACTGGAAAATGTTTTTTTACTTAATTTTAAATTTGTAAGTAGTTGTGGATTTTGGGATGTTTCACATTGGAACCGACGGACTGCGCTGCTATCGCAGTGTCAAATCGTATATTAATAATTTCGTCAAGGAGTACATCGAAACCTTACCTGAATAATAAAACATTAAAAAATAAATAATAATATGTATGGTAGTGATAGTTGGGTATGGCAGAAAAGTCATGAAAGTAGAATAAATGCTGTAGAAATGAGAGCACTGAGAAGTATGTGTGGTGTCTCTCTGACTGACAGAGTAAAGAATTGTGTGATAAGAGAGTGTTGTGGGGTAAAAGAAGATGTAGTGACAAGCATCGAGAAAGGTATGCTAAGATGGTTTGGGCACGTGGAGAGGATGGATGACGAAAGACTGACCAAGCAGATATATAAGGCAAGTGTGGAAGGGACAGGACGAAGGGGAAGACCTAGGCGGACGTTCTCTGATCAGATTGGAGACATCCTAAAAACAGGACAGGTGAGAAGTACCCTGAACAGAAGAGCATGCATGAGGAATCTGATGGGAGTGAATGAAGCAAGAGAGATATGCCTGGATCGTTGCAAATGGCGTTCCGTAGTCTCTGCCTACCCCTCCGGGAAACAGGCGTGAGTCTATGTATGTATGTATGTAAAAAATAAAGATTTCAAGTCGACAACAGATATCCGCAAAATTCAGATTGCCGAGTATTTTGTTAAATTCTAATGGTTCTGACAGACAAATCGCAGTCACCATATTGGCTCTATGATATTGGCCACTCTCGCGAAACGTCATAGATACCGGATAACATTTTGCTTTGTAAGTTTGTACTAAGTAGTTTGTACGTGTAAATACTTTTTACAGTTACCTATATAGTATCCGCCCAATAAAGGAGATTTGTGTTACCCCGAATATCTATACTAATATAATAAAGCGGACGAGTTTGTTTGTTTGTTTGAACGCGCTAATCTCAGAAACTAGCCGTCGGATCTGAAAAATTCTTTTTGTATACGATAGCCCAGTTATTCCGGCAGGCTATAGGCTATATAACATAATGCATCGACCCTTTGGGGCCTGGCAAAAGGCTAAAAATGCTAAAAGATAATTTTGGCTAATCGAACTAGTAGTCGGATTTAAAAATTGTTATTGCTTATGATAGCCCAATTATTCCGAAAGGCAGGCTATAAAATTACGCCACAACTTTTAGGGGCCAGACAAAAATAATAAAATGGTCAAACGAGATGGGGGAGAGTCGGGTCCAAGGCAAAAAAAGGCTAAACGAATAGGATACAATTTATATGGGAGTCCTTTTCGAGATTTTCGGGACGCTGATTAATAATATGAAATTTATTTAGTGATCCAAGATGGTGGACGGGAAATCAAAGATGGCGGATGAGAAAATTTTGATTTGTTTTAAAAATCATTATGATACCCATAATATTATAAGATATTTTAAGGGGTGGGGAATCGAAATACAACATCTATTTCGTGATCAAAAATGGCGGATGGGAAATCAGAGATGGCGGATGGGAAATCAAAGATGGCGGATGGAAAATTAAAAAAAAAGTCAATATTGATTATCGTCTGCGATGTTAAAAGGGATAGGGAATCCAAATACAACATCTGTTTCGTGATTCAAGATGGTGGATGGGAAATCAAAGATGGCGGATGGAAAAAAATTTAAAAATCAATATGGGTATCGTCTCTGATGATTTAAGGGTTGGAGAATCCAAATACAACATCTATTTCGTGATCAAAGATGGCGGATAGGAAATCAAAGATGGCGGACGGGATTTTTTTAAAGTCGATATGGGTATCGTATCCGATATTTTAAGGAATGGGCAATTCAAAACCACCATCTATTTCGTGATCAAAGATGGCGGATGAGAAATTAAAATAAAAAATCAATATCGGTATTGTCTCCGATGTTTAAAGGGATGGGGAATCCAAATACAACATCTGTTTCGTGATTCAGGATGGTGGATGGAAAATCAAAGATGGCGGATGGGAAAAATTTTAAAAATCAATATGGATATCGTCTCTGATGATTTAAGGGATGGAGAATCCAAATACAACATCTATTTCGTGATCAAAGATGGCGGATAGGTAATCAAAGATGGCGGACGGGAAAATTTTTAAAAATCAATATGGGTATCATCTTTGGTGATTTAAGGGATGGTGAATCCAAATACAACATCTATTTCTTGATGAAAAATGGCGGATAAGAAATAAAAGATGGCGGACGGGATTTTTTTTAAAGTCGATATGGGTATCGTCTCCGATATCTTAAGGAACGGGGAATTCAATATTATATAAAAATCTAGGAGACGAGGCTCTGGCTAACAAAATATCCCGATAAGCGGCAATAGGCTCGCCACCTATTACATGGGATCAAAACACTGGCGAAAAGTGGGCGTTTAATATGCCTCTGCCTACCCCTTCGGGGAAACAGGCGTGAGTCTATGTATGTATGTATGTATAAAAATCTATGTTTGTTTGTTCATCACTTATAGACTCTGAAATGATAAGAGATTAAGCGCTAAGTCAATGGTAACTTTGGAAAAGGGTCTTGGAAAAAAGGGAATTAAATATAAACTCTTAAAAAGGCGATATGCAGTTAGCTGGGTCAGCTAGTAATGATATAGATATATATCATTACTAGCTGACCCAGCTATACATACGGGAATTATAGCTATAGCATACGGGAATTAACGCGAACATGCATTAGATATTTACATACCTTCCCCCCCCCGTGGGATCTCCACCTTGTCGTGGTGAGGGAGCTCAGTAACCGTGGATTGCGTGTGTGGTGGAAGCTAAGAGGGATCCAGGAGTGGCCTGCGCAGGATGCGTCCAACGGTGCGGGTGTGGGGGACAGTTCTGTCTGTCCCTCGCAGTCGGGCGTGGTCGCGGGAGGAGAGGCGTGTCGGTGTTGCGTTGCCGCGCGCCCTATCTCCCACGACCAAATGGGGGCGCACCATCGTTGCGTCGCGGCGGGGCCGCAGAGGAAGAGGAGCTATCCTCTGCGGCCGCTGGGTGTTTTGGCGGCGGAGCCCAACATCTTCATCCGCCGCCATGGGGGTTTCGTTCGGGGCCCGCCTGACCATCTGGCGGGCCAATACCCGTCGGGGGGTAGCGAGGAATGCTTCGGTGAAACCCTACCCTCCAACTCATGGGTACATGAGGAGCACGGGTTGGTTTTTAGTCAGTAAGAGTCTGACAGTCCTCTTCGTCTTTCACCCCCAGGGCGGAGGGACTCCATGAGGACTTTCCAACCCGACACCAAAAAAAAAAAAAACAAAAAAAAAGGTATTTACATACCTTATTAAATTTATGCTTGACGTTTCGAGACGGTTGCACGTCCCGTGGTCGCAAGCTGACTGGTGTAGCGATGTCACGTCTCCGAGTGCGAGGTAGAAGATTCTATTTCTACCCCCGCGTTGTTGATTTTCGAAGTGCCGGCAAAACACACTAACCGTATCTGTATATTCAACATTCGCCGACTGCGCATTAAAGTAGGGTGTTGTTAAGCGGATCACTGGATTCCACGCCGATGACAATTTGAATTCCCGTATAGTTATATATTCTTAAACATGCAACGCGAGTGTTTAAAAGTTTCTAATAATAATGATCATTATCAGTCGGCCCTAGTCCACTGCTGGATATAGGTCTCTCCAATGGCACATTGCCATGTGGTTTGGAGGTACTCTTATATGAATAACGTAAATTGTTACCAGATGAAACCGAGATTTACGAAACATTTCGTACGTAACAGTATTTCCATTACTCTACAGTAATGACAATACTCAGATGAAACCGAGATTTACTAAACATTTCGTATAGAACAGTATTTCCATTACTCTACAGTAATGACAATACTATGCCATAAGAAAAGATACTCTTTTCATCTCAGAAAAAAGCTTTCCTATTATCTACGATGAAAATCTCGTGTACCATAAAAATAAGCCGTAAAAATAGATAGGAAGGTGTCAGCTCATATTTGGTTGACACGGCAAATTGTATCAACGAGATTGATAGACCGTGAGGACAATGAAGCAGAGATTGGATGGGCTAGTTGATCAGTAGATGGTGATAGCGATCTTGGTACTTTAAACTGCCACTGAGTACACAACGATGAGTGAGGGCGAAGTATCGCTTGGATTCGTTCTTCTCTTCACCGCTAGCAGACTTTTGTCGCCAACCGCGTTAGTAAATTGATTGAACTTGTTCCCGCTACTTGTTTCAATCACGTCGCGGGTTATCGTACTCGTCTTTAGGAAGAACTTTCCATAGATCATATTGACTGGAAGTTTATTCCACCAGCATCACCACATTTCGGTGGATGTTGGGCAAGCATGGTCAAAGTAATTAAAACGCATCTCTTCAAAGTTATAAGTCAACAGATCCTCTCTTACGAAGAGCCTTTAACTGTCCTTGCACAAGTCGAGGCACTGATCAACTTGCGTCCGCTTCCAACTCAGTGAGATCTAGCCTGAAGTTGGACCTACCTCTTAGTTTAAGTATTTAGTTAGTAGTTTTCGCTATTATTGCGTTTGTAGTTTTCGCTAAAGTTAATTTAGATTAATTTTATTGTCATATCGCTGTCTTTGCCTATTGAAGGGTTATGCGGTAGTACACCCAACATAGCTAAGTTTAATTCTATTTTTTTAAAGGCAACCCTTTAGGGCCGGGGGGATATGGTAGCGCCATCTACCTTCCTATCTATAACTAATCGCATCAACATCAATCGTTCTACGTACAAGTGTGAGCGATACCATATTTCCGTCTCCCTCTATCCCACTCCCTGGAAGAGGCACTGCCTTTCACCTGATTGGTCGCCGCGATCGTCGACGCGAGTGACAGGCCAGAACCTTCAAGAACATTCGATTCGCGATACGCGTCCGCTAGACCGGATCACCCGCGCCGCTCCCGCTATAGTTATTACCTCTTAAGAAACCCGCTCGCAAGTGGAAGTGACTGTGAAGTGAAGTGAAAACAAGCAGCTGCATCACGAAACCACCAGGAGACTGCCCTTCGGAAACGAAGAAGATTGCCGTATAAGGTAAGTGCCCTCCATCCTTGAAATATCCTATACTCACTCACAATCACCTCTTCCCGTATCCAATCCTACATCCTCTTCCTTTAAATACAGTCCATTTTTTCCAAATCGCCTAGAACCTACCTACGGTTTCGGTGTATCGCCGAACCAATGGGGAATCCAAATACAACATCTGTTTCGTGATTCAAGATGGTGGATGGGAAATCAAAGATGGCGGATGGGAAAAATTTTAAAAATCAATATGGATATCGTCTCTGATGATTTAAGGGATGGAGAATCCAAATACAACATCTATTTCGTGATCAAAGATGGCGGATAGGTAATCAACGATGTCGGACGGGAAAATTTTTAAAAATCGATATGAACAGTATTTCCATTACTCTACAGTAATGACAATAATATGCCATAAGAAAAGATACTCTTTTCATCTCAGAAAAAAACTTTCCTATTATCTACGATGAAAATCTCGTGTACCATAAAAATAGGTCGTAAAAATAGATGGGAAGGTGTCAGCTCATATTTGGCTGACACGGCAAATTGTATCAACGAGATTGATAGACCGTGAGGACAATGAAGCAGAGATTGGATGGGCTAGTTGATCAGTAGATGGTGATAGCGATCTTGGTACTTTAAACTGCCACTGATAATGATAGATGTAGTAATTTTCATACTTTAGATGGTAACGTAAACTGCTTTCAAAATATCAAAATTGTAAAAATCTCGTTTTGGTTGTAATCCACTGAAACGTCTCGACAATTTTTAGATTTTTTTTTGTGTATTTTTAGATTGGTATGAAAATGGGTCTTAGAGGATATTTCATACCGGTGGGTGATCAAGGTGTCTCTATTCAGATAATGTTAAGCTAAACACGCCGAATGACAATGTTAAGTTTATTCTAAGCTCTTTCTCCTGTGGTGAACTTCATGCACTTCCTGCTCAAAACTTTAACGTAAGCAGAGTCTGAGTAAAGTAAAGTAGGCTGTGTATATTTCAGCGTGTAATTTCTTCACTGCTAGGTTTTTACACAAACAATTGAGACCTTATTCTTAGAAATTAATTAACCAATTCGAAAAATGTGAACTTATTTTTGTTGAACAAATTAAAAATATACCGCCTAATTGATTTTATAGATATTTTTTTTATAGTAATAGATGGCAAACAAACAGACGGATCGCCTGATGGTAAGCAATTACCGCCGCCCATGGACACAAGCTACACCACAGGAGTCACAAGTGCGTTGAAACCCCTTGGGGTTGGGAAAAAGGATGGGATGAGGAGTGGGATGAGAGAGAAGGAATAGGGGATAGAGCTTCCGGCACTCTCACTCCACGAACGAAACGCAACAGTTTAGGTACTGTTACTTTATGTCGATTTTCTCTGAGAGGGTAGTACTTCCCCGGTCGAGCCGGCCCATTCATGCTGAAATCAGCAAGGCTCTACTACCGCAAAACATAGTACAGTTTTCATTCAATCACCTAACGTTGGATGGCATTTTGAGTAAAGTCTAAAGGAAAATCCTTATCTAAAGCCACCGATTCTGAGTCTGCAAGTATGTCTAGATGTAATCTTTATTATACCTATCATAGAAATACTTGCAAACTCTAAGCTACTAACATAACTATCAAAACAAGTGGATTAAAAGCTCGTTTTAAATCGTATTTGATATCTATTAAAACACGCTGTTGTCATAGATTTGTCTCATTGAAAGGCTCTTGTGGTTGTAAGGAGGGTCCGGAGCAAAGGTTAGTACCGTGTAATTTAATTAACTGTTGTTGGCATGTACCCGTAGTTAATAGTTGTTCAAAGACCTCTGTCTACGGCAGTCTTACAGAGACGGGCTTGACAATTATTTCCGACATAACCATATACTTAATACACGCTTTATGTCACTATATTCACTATAGTCACTATATTTACACTATTTGTATTCACATTTTTGCTTGGCAATGTATGTAAGACATATTGAAAACAATATGTCTTACATACATACATAGAAAAGTATAAATTATTTTATTCAATACTAGCTGACCCGGCGAACTTCGTACCGCCTAACAGTCGATTCTTTTATTATTTTTTTAAATTTTTCTCTCTATAAGAACCATCCTCGTACTTCTAGGAATATTATAAAAAAATAATTAGCAAAATCGGTTCAGCTGCTCTCGAGATTTGCGCTTAGCAACACATTCAGCGATTAATTTTTATATTATAGACTAGAGGATGCCCGCGGTTACATCCGCGTTATTTAAGGCTACTGCTCCGCTCCCGTCGCTCATAGCGTGGTGTTATATAGCCTATAGCCTTCCTTGATAAATGGACTATCTAACACTGAGATAATTTTTCAAATCAGCCAGTAATTTCTGAGATTAGCGCGTTCAACCAAACAAACAAACAAACTCTTCAGCTTTATATATTAGTATAAGATAAAGAATTGAATGAATTGTAGATGCATCAGTACTGGAAATGAGAATTGAATTTGTAAATGCATAGTCTCTGAAATTTAGATCACTATAATGCAAGGATTGACTGACAGAGGATTGACAGAAAAGATGTCCTGATGATTTAAAACAATTTAAAGCTGTGTGTGACGGATTGAGAATACGAAATCAGAAATTTCATTCCGTGGTGAGGCGACATCTTCTTCTAGCGTGGTATATAAACTGTTTGAATGCCAGAGTGCAGATTCACGACAGACACAATAGTTTTTTTAATTGTGTCTGGTAATTGGACATAGGAGAGATCAAAGAATATACCTACTTTGCAGAGTAAAACATACTATAAATCAAACAATAGAGATTGGAGAGTAAAATTCTGTATCGTGGTTGACTTTCTTAACATTTAGGCCTTGCCTAATAAGCCTTGAACGGGTAACATTACTTCTCAATGTCATGATAAGCCTCCCTTCAGCTGACGCAGCGTTTCGATGTGCGAGGTCCCTTCTAAAGCGTTTGACGTGTACAATGTGTGGATATTTAATTTATCAAACTTTGGGAGTGAATTCTCGCTCACTGGGTTATCTTCGCAACCTATTTCCTTTATAGAATAGGTGGGTCCACACAGAGCGAGCAGCCTCGCGAGGCATTTGCCGCGCGAGGAAATGGTCCCCGAACGAGCGAGGCCATAGAATAAAGCTGCGTTCACATTTACCTCACGTGATCTCTCGTGACGGTCTCCGTCGTAATTACTTACCGTTCACATTTGTCTGTCGCCGTCTGTCGCGATCTGACGCATTTTAAATCAGTTCTGTCTTGACTCTCGTGGAGTTTACACTTTCACAATGTTTTTGATGATTTATCCGATTCAGATTAAGTAGATATCCAATCATATCCATAAATTATTTACATAGGATTATATTATTTCGTATTCAATTAGCTCATCTATAGGTACTGTATAAGAATAATATTATAAAAAGGAAGTCAATTAGTTCGTCGTCCATTGCGCACAATTGCATACGCGCGTCTGACGCTTTACGACAGACAGTGGCGCGTCCACATTAGTCTGATGAGTTGTGTCGCGCGGGTTAACTGTACGGAACCCAACAATGTTAGCTTCGTCAGCACATCTCTCCCCACCAAATTATCTAGATAATCTTATTGTCATCTTAGCATTAATTTATTATAAATACCTTTGTAGATCTAACATTAGCGATTACTATTTTATATTTTAAATATACTGTTAAGCTGTTATAATTAAATAAAGTATTTTTTTTTACAATTAATCTGAGTCCAATCTCTTAATTCGCGCTGTACCGTAATCCCTCCCCCCCTCTCTGTCGCAAACCGAGATATTGTCTGTCGCGACACGACAGACGCCGTCACGACAGATTACATCAGATAAATGTGAAGGCCTAGAGCGCGGCAGCCTCGGCACCGTAGGAAAAAAACAAAATTGTAGTTGTCATAAAGTTTGAATTCAGAACATGAAAATATAGTTGAAAATCTATTATGTATTAATGCGCTTGTATCAAATTGTCGACTTATGAGTTAGAGTGAAATAGTACATTTGCCATCTATCGGTCTACGTATCAATGTGAGATTGTTGGTCTCTCCTCTCTCTTATTTTAAAATTTTGTTTATAAATATAGTACTTGAAAATGGTCATACTGCAATGTGGTTGTGGCATGTGTTTTTACTAGCCGGCTGCCTGACTGACGCCAATTGCTGTACCTACTTTGGGTACTAGACAATGGTAATAATGGGCCATAATATACATATTTACTTATACTTACTTTTTTTGTAAATATATACATAGGAACACCCAGACCAAGACAAACATTCATGTTCATGCACACAAATGTTTGACATGAGCGGGAATCGAACCCGCGACCTTCGGCGTTGTAGTCGCTTACACTCCCGCTTTGCCAACCGGTCGTCGATTATTGTTATACCTAAAGGATGGAATAGGTAGACATGGAAAAAAATATAGAATGAATTATAGGAAATGAATGTCTGTAGGCAAGGATACTGTAACCGAAGCACAGACTAAAGGATTATTATTGGTACAATAAATAGCGTCAAAGATGAGAATAATATCCACCGTCATTCAGTGACCAGTGGATAGGGTATGCGACTGCTGATCGGAGGTCCCGGGTTCGATTCCCGGGTCGGGCAAAAGTGTTACTGGTTTTTCCCAAATTCTCAGAAGCAGCACGGAGTCTGCTGATGTGCCCGTTAACGGCAATAGGCTCGTCCCCTATTACGTGGGGCCTAAACATTTCATGGTGAAATGTGGATGTAATAATATTACAGCTCTGCCTATCCTTACGCGGATACAGACGTGAGTCTATAAAAAAATGTCCAACATACAAACACACTTGCGAATTTATATTATTAGTAGGGATTACTATGTTCGAGCGAGGCACGAAACAGCATCCAGACCGCGGCATAACAGAAAAACCGAACTCGATGGCTCGGCCGCTCGGTCGCTCGCCCGCGGCGGCACACGCGCTTGCTTCGGCCGGGGCACGTCCACACAGAGCGCGCAGCCTCGCGCGCCAATTCCTCGCGAGGCTGCGCGCTCTGTGTGGACGTGTCTAATTCGGTAGCTCGGGCGCACGGTAAGCTCAGCCGCGGCGGCACATGCGTTTTCCTCGACCGAGCCACGTTCACACAGACCGAGCAGCCTCGCGAAGCATTTTCCTCGCGAGGCTGCTCGGTCTGTGTGGACCCGCCTAATGGTTACTGAAACAGCTGCCTTACAAGGGCGGTACTACATACGCATAAAAGCAGGATTACTTAACTGAACTGTTAAAAGGTTTATCGAAACATAATATATGGAGTCTAGATTGGTGACTGGTGAATATTTATTGGTGAATATTTATACGCTGCCAGCACTTTATGACGAAACAAAAAATATTTTGACTATCGTTGCTTTTTTGTTATAAAAGGTTTTCGGATTCAAAAGAAAAGAAAAGAAAAGAAAAGAAAAGAAAAGAAAAGAAAAGAAAAGAAAAGAAAAGAAAAGAAAAGAAAAGAAAAGAAAAGAAAAGAAAAGAAAAGAAAAGAAAAGAAAAGAAAATAAAATAAAATAAAAGAAAAGAAAAGAAAAGAAAAGAAAAGAAAAGAAAAGAAAAAGAAAAGAATACATTTAGTATAGGTAGGTACTTCGTCCAATAAACAATTGTATATGTAAAATCATACCAAAACAATACAACAAGACAACAAGACAGGTCACGGCTTCGGACTGCGACGCGTGGGGGACAAGGGAGCGGTGTAAGAGGCAGCGGGAAGTGTTGCCTCCCACTTAATGAACTGAATCGTCAGTAGACCCACGCCCCACAGTGCGCATCCGCGACCTATACTTGCAACACGATAAAATATTTTACTTACATAACATACCTTAATAATAGGTATATCACGTGCTTGCAACTTACAATGAGTTAAATCACTACAGAAAAACACGAGTATATTAATAACAAATAACATAAAAACAGCCGCCAGCCGACAACAAGAAAGCGTTCGTTACTAAATAGTTACTACGTGAAACGGATAAATGTATTTAATAATTATTCTTTCTCAAGTAGGATACAAAACAAAGGTACAAAATTCAACCCCACGACAATACTCGCATACACCGCACATACACGCACACACACATACACACACAGATACACAAACAGACACACAAGCGCATGCATTCTCTGCGCATCGTTCCATTTTTAAATATGAAACTCATTACTATTTACCATGTCTAGCCTCCGCTGTGCGTCAACAAGATGACTTCGTAATCGATTTTTGAATGCACCTATCGTACGGACAGACTTAATCGGAGGTGGAAGATTATACCATATTTTTGACGCCGCATAGCGGAAGCTACCCGTAAACGCAGCAGTTTTATGCGGTAGTATTGAGAGTTGTTGCGAACATTGTCGGCGGGTACAGTCTCGCTCACACTGGTGAGCGACAACCGCCATATCTACACCGTAAACTCAGTTAGGTGACTGCACCCAACTGAGTTTACGGTGTAGATATGGCGGTTGTTGTAATTTAATAACACCGAACATCACCGAAGCTTAGTGCAATTTTCGTCGCAATTTCATTTTTAAAATCGATTTATGGTTTAAAAACGGTGTCACATGGTGTCTGGGCGGTATACAAAAGCAGAATCGAGCGCAAGCGTTTTGTACCCTTTGGATCAGCCTATCCGTGTGGGATAGCAGCCTCGGCCCATATACCTTGTCAGCATAATTTAATTTTGAGAGAACTAAAGATTCCACAAATCTCACCCGTAAATATTCTGACAAGAATGGTCGTATTTTGTAGAGAGTACGCAATCTATAAAAGCAGTTTTAACCATCTCCGCGACATGCTTCTCAAATCTCAGGTTCGAGTCAATAAGCAGACCTAGGTTTCAGGCCTCATCGACTTTTTCGATGACTTCGCCCATCAACCTAAGATTAAAGCTAGGCATATGTTTTAATTGGTTTTTGGTACCGAATATGACATATTTTGTTTTAGTAGGATTAAGGACCAGAGAGTTCACTTCTGCCCACTCCACCACTCTGATAAGGTCTGCGTTGAGGTCAGAGATAGCTGATCCGTAATCTCTAGGTTTAAAAGAAATGTAAACTTGAATGTCGTCAGCATAAATATGATAATTCAAGCATTTTAAGCAACTGGTTATATCGGCACAGTACAATATAAACAGAAGGCGTCCCAGTATTGATCCCTGGGGAACACCTCTGCTAAGAGGGGTATTCTCCGAGGTCGCCAGATCTCCATTGCTCATGCGCAGTTCTACACTTTGAGTGCGGCCATTCAGGTAACTATGGAACCAGTGCAAAGTTTTGTGATCGAACCCATAGTAACTCAATTTTGACAACAATAAAAAAATATTTATACTGTCAAACGCGCGAGAAAAAGCGAGCAATACCAATATAGTACACATACCTTGATCTTGTGCGTGCAAGATATTGTCGGTCAAATCAAGTAGGGCTGTAGCAGTACCGCGAACCCTTCTAAAACCCGACTGTAGCATAGGAAGGATATTATTATTCTCCAAAATTTCTGACATCTGCCCACACACTACTTTTTCCATAATTTTGGATAAACATGGAGGAATTCTTATGGGTCGTAGGTCTTTCATACCTACAGGGGTAGCATTTTTCGGCAATGGCTTGACGATTGCTGTCTTCCATACATCCGGGAATGTTGAGGTTTGTATAGAAGTATTTATAATATGCGTAATAGATGTTAGAAAGTAGGGGAGTGATAACATCAACATCTGCAGGTTAATGCCATCACAGCCCCCAGCATTTCATTTAAGAGACATTAAATACTTGTGTACGACCTCCTGGGTCACAGTCGAAATACTAAAGACAGCATCACTGTACCGATGGAATTCAAAAAACGTCAATGTTGATAAGTGGATTACCGGGTTACCAGGGATATTAAGAAAATGACGGTTAATCATATTAGGGTCTGAAAGATGCATTGGCAGATCATGAGAATATTTATTTGGAAATACAGTGTTTTTTAAGTTTTCCATAAAGACTTAGGGTCATTTATTTTATTATTAATATTAAATATAAAATAAGCAACGTTTTCGCTATATAGCGCGGTTGACACTAGTGACTTTAGCTGTTTATAGTTAATTTTTAACTATCAGTCCTATGCCTACGGAACGAATTCAGCGCCACATCTCTCAACCTCATCATTTCTTTAACCGTTACATATCCGTGGGTAACGGACACTCCGTTACCCACGGATATGACGGTTCCTTTATAAGACAAGTTTTGATGGGCGCGTGAGCATTGAACACTGCAGTCATGTATGAGTTGAATACCCGAACAGACTCGTTTACAGTACTGAGGGACAGAATATAACGCCAGTCTAATCTAGACAGGTCTTTAGACAAACTTTCAGTATTAATATGTTTATATTAATACTGAAAGTTTGTCTAAAGACCGACCTGACCTATACTTTACTACATACGGTTTAAATATCGCTCGCCGTATCTGAAATTCGCAAACAAGAACTGAGTGTCCTTTTTTTATTTTTATAAGGTTCAATTTTAATGTGTTTTATTTTAAGGTTTGTACAAACCAATTCAATCAGGGATTCACTAACATCCGTGAAATGAGTTGGTTCAGTTACTAACTGGGACAGACCAAGACAAGTCAGAGATTCCATCACGGCCCAAGCCATACGGTCGCCACTGTGCAGAAGGTTAACATTAAAATCACCTAATAAAATGCAATCGTCACTTTTATCTAATCCACATTTGCTCTATTGAGTCGAACCTAGGATCACCGGTTAATGGAACAATGCGCACGCTATTGCCGCGCCTCACATAAAACCCGAAAAAAGAGGGAGTAAAACTACCAACAGTATTTCAAAGATTCCGTTCTTTCAGACTAATTCAACGTCCGCACTTCGTAAATTTTAAGCAATTATCAAATTCATTAACAACTTCACAACTGTACAGAACGTAACTCCCGTCCGTACTCTCAATGAGCTATGTCGAAACTGGATTTGACCACTGACAAAAACTAAATCCAAATGCGAACATGGCGAGAACTAATAAGCTATTTTCGAACAAACTGATTTTCTTTGGCTACATAGAGGCAACGACTACAGTTCTGAGAAAACCAATCGACAGTCTATGAGTACTTTCAGTTTCTTGCAACATGCTCTTGTCATAGGACACAGAAACCAGAGGTAGATCATTTTCGCGATCAAAAATCAAATGAGAGCTACTTAAGTAGCAAGGTATCCATGATTGCGATCAACAACCACACTTAAATGTACTTCGCTCTAGGATTAAAAGAAAATTCTCGAACAGCAATTTGGCCATTCCGGGCACAAGTCGGTGAGCAATAAAAGGTGCTCTGATCAAAATCATCACAGGATTTAATGAAAATCATAACTAACACTTTCTCTCGAAGCGGACATGTTGAACAACACGCATACTCGTTAAAATAATAGGAAACTCATTAAAATATTACATTGCTCATACTCTGACATCCATCGGGTCCTCAACATCACGTTATGCAACCTAAATCCGGTTACGAAACACCACCCGGATAATCATTACGAGCGTTTAACAAAGTAATCTTAAACTAGGTTTGTTCAGCATGTTGCTTTGGTTTTTCTTATCACATAGCAAACTATAAGAAAAACCTACTAGGCTGAAACTCAAGATGTTAAGTATACTGCCAAGTATCCAACCAGTCTCTTCAGCGTTATAATTTTGTCATGGATAAGTAGTCTAAATACGAAGCTTATCCTAACAAAATCATTAGCAATACAGCAACGGACCTTTCGCGTTCAAGACGATGGGCAACGTTTGTGATACTATGACAAATACACTAACGGCTGTCTTGTTTGCTCACCAACGGAGACTATGACTAACAAAAAGCGCCAGGGTAAACCAGGCTAACCAGAAAGGCCCTTTGCCGGTTCAACCAACGGCAACGCATGGCTAAACATGCAGCCTCACAAACGGCATATCCAGTTTATGCAAATCTACACCAACGGAAACGTGGGTACCACAAAATTATCACAACAACGACTAACAAAGTACCCATTTAATGAGAATAAGGTTAAGCATACAATCATCACTTACGATCACTAACCTAGTTCTACCTACAATGAAAATTAAAATCTCTGAAACTGATTATCGTAACGCACTTCTGCGTCTGATAATCGAGTTTAACAGCTTCTACTAGAAAAACTATCACTCCTAAACGGCCTAAGTATAACTTGGAATTGGCCAAAGAACTCGGGGCACTTGATAAAAATTCCCAGCGTATCACATTAATTTAAAAAACACGCAGTAGGTAATTTTCACGCGTAAAACCTTAAAATTGAATTAAATTTTACTAGTGGTGCCATCTTATAATCATGAGTAAGAAACATTTTAATGTGCCATGTTAAAAATTTATGCACACAAAGAAACAGGTGTAATTGCAACACTGAGATCTTCTGTACAATTTAGAACTACAACGAGTAAAAGTGCCGCTTTTTACTTGCTCTGATCACGTTTAAATGAAAACCATTAGGGACACAAGATTACGAACACAAGTCGGTAAAATAATGGCGCTAGTAATATCCTTAAACTATCATAACCAACCAACTGCACACGTCTAAAACAGCACAGCAGTTCACACGTTTATTTAAGAAAAAAGCTACAAGCTGTCCTACACAAAATCAGCACGGTCAGCCGCAATCACAGCACAGTCTTACACTGTGAACTTAGTACGTACTTTAGCGCCGCTGCCTTGTGAAGGACAGTCTAGACCGGAGTTATTGTTCTAGATTTAGCAGAAAACCAACCGAAGCTGGGTATTGGTTCTAAAACCAATATTACAACTACACTAGAACAATAACTAGCACGTTTCACTCAAACGCACTTGCTGGGAATCATTGCTCACTCTCGTTACTATTACAGTCCATAAAGTAAGACCGAGACAAGATAATCTATTTTCAAGCAAGCATAATTGTGATCACAAGGTTCGTGAGTGCGAGCCACCCTCGGATGAAGAATTATTTCTTCATCCGAGGGTGTAAATAATCGCTTTCTTTTTAACCGGCGTATCAAACTCAAAACCTCCGTTCGATATCTACGCTATAGCTAGGTCACAGTGGTAGTCAGACAACCATACGCTAATATAAAATACAGCAAAGGTCGCAATTAAATCATGCAGTACTACCGACATCTTTTTTGTCTTTTCTTCTTTAAGCTATTAAAAAGAAGATTGTTTATGAGATCATGCTATAGGAAACACGACATCGTAAAAGTCAAACGGTTCCACAACTCAGTATCTCGTGCAAGAATCGAAACCACAACACTCGGTATAATGTGATGGTGACATCGCCACAATGATTATGAAATTTCCAAGGCTAAACACGTAGCAGTATTCTGCTAACCAAGAACGTTTTACAACTACCGTAACTAAATAAAATTTGCAGTACCAAAAAAAAAAATAGACAAAATACGCTCACCACGGTTGAAGTTAAAAGCTCAGCTGATTCACCAACATAGCGGTGTTAGCAGTCGCCTTTACTCGCTCCTTGTGTACGTTAGATAGCCAGGTCGAAGCTCCTCCCTTCAAGGCCCGGCTTGATTCGACCATAAGCGGGGCGCAATGCGGGTCTTGATCGTTCAATCACATGTCTGCAGTCGTCACACAAGCACGTGCATCCACTTCTTGTTGCTCAGGATTGAAGTTCGGTAAACAAAGGCCATGTGAAGATATAGTAGGTATTTTCATGGCTTGCATCAGCGTCAGAAAATTGCGATTTTGTAGTTCCAACAGGCGCAGCTATTTTTCGTTACTAGCGTCTTCATTTTGAACACGTGGGTCATTATGGTCTTATTCCACTTCTGATAACGATGGGTATCTTTATTTTTGGCCGGTATCAAGGCTTCACAGTTTTATGTGAGCACAGTTAGGTCTCTTTGCAATGAATACGCACTGAGTACAATACACTGTTTATTCGAGGACACAAAATACAGTATCTTCACGATCTGAATATGAACACGTGGCTCGGATGGACAACTTTTGGAAACGCGGTGAAGTCGGACGTAGGTGGGTCACACTTGTTCCCTCCGCTGTGTCTGTCACCAAAGTGTACGTTGACAGCTCCACGTTCGCTTATAAAAACTTCAAATGATATTGCTAGCTGTCAACTGCCAACCTCAGTGTTGCCAACCATCGTATCCGAATAAGCCCAAATCTATTAAGATTTGACGTTCCGTTTTCCAATCTCCGACATATAAAATACTAGAATTGGTCTTCTGATTTCTTAACTGATTAATATAAAATATAAGAGTATTAAGAATAAAAAAAATCTTTTAAACCCGGATAAATTTTGCATACACGGCTAACGTAATTTACTTACAGAAATTATTTCCCATTAGGTGGTTTACCGTAACAAACAATTTGCGGCGAATTGTTGAAATCTTGTTATGTCCAGCTTCCCTTAATTTTAAGTAGGATCATCACTAAGGCTAAATAACGCTATATCATACTCAGGTTAAGAGCTAATAATGAAAACTTCTAATTAAATATGATCTTTATGCTGAACACTATAAGATTAATAATTTATAAATGTTGCCATATTTTAAGATTCATAATAATGCCATTTGCAGTGTTATTTTATTTTGTAAATTAGCGAATGCTAATTTCCGTCAAAAACTACTTAATTACAGGAACAAGGCGCCAGACTAGATATACAAGAAATGGACCGACGCGCGACGGTCTGAGTATTGCATGAAGCAGTTCGATGCGGACAGCTCAAAATGTATCAACGCTGACCGAATGGCGGTACCCAAGTGAAGAATCGAAATACGGAAATAGAAGTCATTCTTTTATTTATTTAGGTTGTTGCAGTATGTGTGCCATGTGCAGCTGTAGCCTAAATTAAGTAACATCAACTGGTCGTGTTCGTCTGTTTATTAAGGAAAATATGTGCTGTAATCACTTTACAAACTAACACTAACACCCTACTCTCACTTTAACCTTACAACTTCACCTCCTACTTCCCAAGTAGCACTATAGTGCTTTGCATCTTTTATGTTTATAATTATAGAAGGATGCAAGCAAAAATAATCCTTAATATTTATACAGATAATATTAAGATTGGAAATTAATTGATTGGGTTGACTGGCAGTTTGAAAGTAATGATTGATGAATATGTGAGCAAGTTTAATGTTCTAGCCCATGTTATGGAGAAATATTAATAATGGTTTTGTTGGAAACAAAAATATGTAGAGGACTTCGGATTAATTTCATGGTGATAAAGCAACTTTGGTTATCGTTATAGTGTGTTTATAAAGTAGAAAAGCGATGATGGAATGGAATATTTGTATGAATGTGTTGTGGATATAAAAAAAATTAAAATTAGACGATTATTATGCAAAGTAATGAGGAATTGTTTAGTTTATAAGTGTATTAGTTTAAACGATCATTTAGCAACGGAGAAACGTAGGTAGTGAGAAAAAAAAGAAATGTGTACGTTTATGCATATTTACATATCTATCTATGGCGATGTAATGTTTGCCGTTATATAAATTTCTACATATATGCACATAACTTGCAATACGTACCTGATCTCCTTTGAATATTAGGATTTTTTATAGCAATAAACATATTCTCTAGTTTTATGTCTTATAATAATAATAATAAGGCTTGGTCCCTGTGCCCGATGCCGGTGGGTCTCCGTGGTCCTGTTTTATATTGTGACGTCGCTGTGACGTCGAGATGACACCACCTCTCGGCCGCTTGCATCTCCGCCCCCCACCGCACCGCGAGCTTCTTTAAAAGCGGACGCGTTGGCTGCGCGCTTTCCTTTTTGGCGGCTGCAGCTCCGAGTTAAGTAACCAACTCTCCTGGACGAACCGGCAGCAGGAATCTCAACAGAAACCTCACCCATCGCCGAATCACGCGACCCTGTGTATATCTTTTTAATTACACATTACTAGTCATTTTTGTCGCTTGCTAAATGATGTGTAGATTTTCTTGGCAATTAAATCAATTTGATTGTAACATTCAACTCATGTTTCTCATTTAAACACACCCTAGTAGGGATAACGTAACAGTGGACACCTGGAAGGTCTCATTAACGTTACAGTGGCGCCCACGGGAATATTATAGGTAGGGTTTTGTTGAGAATCCACTGCCGGTGAGTCCTTTTTTTTATTTTTTGTGCATGTGTGAAATCGTTCCAAAGCAGTGTGTAATTATTTTAGTGGCATATATTGTTTCTTTTTGCTTATTTTACTGTGGACGGGAAGTCGGTGGTGTTATGCCGGCCACAATAGACATCTTCTCTTTTTGTTCTGTTGTGCTCGGAAGGTCGGTTTTGTGTTGCGCCGGTCACAACAGACAAATTTTGTCTTACTACGCTTGGTAAGCATTTTTATATTATAACTATTTCTGTTGCCGCGTGTGATAATTAATTTTGTATCAACCGCATAAGTAACAAGTTATAATCGTTTTGCTTGCGACCACGTGTCAACTAAATGACGCGCTGTGGTCACATTCTTTGATCGCATTCTTTGTATTGCGATTAGGCCTCACGTCCTCTAACGACGTGCTAAGGTCACCTTCGTTGATCGTATGCTTGGCGATTAGCTTTTTTAAATGCCACTACGCTAATTAATTGCTGCTGGTAATTATTGCTAATAATTGCTGCTTTGGCTGACTTATAGAACGAATTCACACCCTTCTCTTTTTCATTTCTTTTCATTTTTCTGCCATAACCTTCTGCTAATGATTTTGTACGGCGATATATTTCTATATAGTAGCTATTACTAAATACTTTTACCGCCTACTACGGCGATTATCTTTCAAAATTAACTATTCTTTCTTACTAAGAAAGTTGCATCTTTGTTATGCCACGTTTACTAATTATAGTTGGACTGAGAATGAACGTACCTAAAGATGCTATCGTATTATATACTAGGTATTTAGCTGGGATTCCGCGTTCATTTATTAATAAATGTACACGTGTCACATGCAGGTTGCTCACTAACAATAGTGAACGAATGTAATCTTTGTCTATTTTGCATAAAATACGAATATCATCGTAGAATTATTGGTTGTTCGTTTTGTCAAATGTTTATTTTGCTACAATCGTTGTTTTTGGTCTTCGATCTTATGTTCTTGTTACTGCCTATCGGTATGTTATTTGAGAATGCATCTATTTATGCATTTACTGTTCATTGTGAACTCAACATAAAATTCCTGCGTCGCAATTATTGAATTATATTTTGTTTTGGATTTTTTTGTGTCGCTAGGATTGTTTTTTTTTCAATGTCTGGTTTGTATTGAAATATATAAAACATATAATGTTGAAAAATGATAAAATCAAACCGTTGACAGCCGGTAAAATACTTAATTATCAATATGTAACTTGTTTCCTTTATACAAAATGCTGTGCATCTGGTTTTACTAAACCATCTTAAATAGTGCTGGTTATAATGTGTTCTTGTGTTTACGCAAATGTTATTATATCAAACTGAAATTATCAAACTTAATTGAATTGAAACTAACTTTAACTAAAGAGGGTATTTGCACATAAATTAAATCAATAACTTCTTTTCTTGAATAACTAAGTGACCATTTACATATGAATCAAATAAATAATATTTATACCTCATTAAATAACTAAAGTGGCTGTTTACATACAAATTAATTAAATAATTTAAATACTTAAATATCAAATGTGGGTATTTCTACATAAATCAATAATTTATATACTTTAATAACTAAAGCAAATTAATTGATTTACAAGTTAAAGATTTACCATTTCGTATTTCACCGTCGTTTAATTTAAATCTAAAAGCTGAATAAAATAATTGAATCTTATTCTATTATAGCATAAATGTGTTTATAAACGATTGGGTACAGTGTCATTAACAACAATGTAAGACGCATATGTATGCGAACTTATAATTACCTACATAATTATTTGTGAAGGCCAACAATAGTGCTATTGTTTTCGAGTTGGAGCTCACAAGTCACAAGATAACGCATTGTTGTGTTAACGATTTATATAAACATGCTAACATAAAACATGAATAAATATTACTGTTATAAATTGTCGAAGAGGTTTTCCAAACTTAATATTGTTGCACAATCTGTTATTTATCTAACTAATTATCCAACTATCTGATAACTATCAAATTTCACATAACTATATAAATATCAGATACGTTTCTCTTGGTGATTGCCATATAAAAGATCTTAAATTAACTCACTACAAAGTTTAAAAATGTAATGATTAATGCTCATCACTAATGAACTAATCACTACAATAACTTAACACTTCATTACAAATAATATAAAAATCTTTAACTCCTAATTTCAGCTAAATCATGTACCCAAATATGTTGTTACATATAGCTTTGGTAATGACTGATCGAAATATAATAAAATATATTTTTTTCCCTTATGACTCAGTGGCTGAAAGGTTGTTGTCGGATCGGTCTGTGGTTCGATTCTCAATTGTGTTTTTTTTTTGTGTTTTTGTCTATGGCAGTGTGTACTATGCCATCGACGTTCTCCTTCGATCGTGTGTTGTTCGTTGCATTTTACTAAGAATTGTGCAATTGTCTTTAATTAATTGTATCGTGTACAGAAACTAGATAATGACTCGCGTCAATGGAATGCGGCCGGCGCCAAGCGCGCAGTGATGACTCACTTGTTTACGTCAGCCGATCTCTCGGCTCAAAACATTGTATTATACTTTATACTTAATTATAATTAACACTTTTTTATGCTTTTACAATTCGCATCGAGCGCGTTAATAAGCAATTTGTTTGTGATACTGCCAACTAATCGTATGATTGTTGCTATCGTAATATAGTAAGATCGTAATATTGGTTTACGACTTATACTCTTTCAATTAATTTCACTTATCGAATATGGGTGGTCAGGTGGTGCCTACCAACATAGACTGGGTGACTATTTGCTATAAAACTCACGTATAATACCTCTTCGCGCGTCGTGTATTATAATGAATGCGACTCGCATCGTGAATGAATGCTGGCTTGTTCATACGTATGATTGTGTGTGGGCCTTTTGAATGTGATGTATGTCAGGTAATAGGAACGTTCAATGCTTGGTGACGTATGAATGGCCGAGGGTTATACTTGTTTTTTTCCTCTTTCAGGGTTAATAGTTGCCTTGTATTTAACCTACTGACACCACTACCACTCATCTGTTTCAGGGTCCAGGAGTGCAGTGGCCGCCTACCAGCCACAGAATTTTCCCTCTGGGAAAATTCTGGCCTAATGGGGGGAGTGTGTGACGTCGAGATGACACCACCTCTCGGCCGCTTGCATCTCCACCCCCCACCGCACCGCGAGCTTCTTTAAAAGCGGACGCGTTGCTTGCGCGCTTTCCTTTTTGGCGGCTGCAGCTCCAAATTAAGTAACCAACTCTCCTGGACGAACCGGCAGCAGGAATCTCAACAGAAACCTCACTCATCGCCGAATCACGCGACCCTGTGTATATCTTTTTAATTACACATTACTAGTAATTTTTTTCGCTTGCTAATGATGTGTAGATTTTCTTGGCAATTAAATCAATTTTTATTGTAACATTCAACTCATGTTTCTCATTTAAACACACCCTAGTAGGGATAACGTAACAGTGGACACCTGGAAGGTCTCATTAACGTTACAATATGAATGAAATTAAATAAAGAATAATAATAATAGGTAATATCATTTATTTGCGTAACATGTGGTTAATAGAAAAGTTGGTACAATATTATTATATTTAGAGCAGCAACACATACATACATAAATCCAAAACTGCGCCTCGAAACATAATTATCACACAGTTTGCCAACGCTTTAATGTGCGTATATATTCATATGTGTGTACAATGTAACTATAACATAGCAACTCCTGTAATATTTACGTTATAAACTACTACATCCCAAATTAACTACGTTACATACATATAAGTGACATTTCACTTTCCCATGGCTTTCATCTAGTTTTCCCGTCACTGGGTACGACCCACATCTTCTACCACCTACGTAAGTACATAGCCTGGTTTCAGGGTCACGCGTTTGACCGGCCACATGCGCGCGCTTACAATTACACTAGATTAGTCGTAGCGTTTCATAGTCACGCAGTTCAAACGCGCCGCGTGTGAGACGCGCGCCGTCGGCCGGCGCTGCCGAAGCTTCATACATTGCAAAGAGAAACGCGAACTCGTTTCACAGTGGTCCGCGTGCCAAACGCGCTGTTTGACCGGCGCTGGCCGACAGCGCGTACCGCGGGCGTCACTCTGAAACCAGCCTTAGATTATTTGAAGTGAGACATTGCAATAAACTTTGCATGTGGCTCTATTTGTTTTATTCTCAGGAGGATTCCTCTTTCTTTGACGTTGTGCTATCAAATACTAGAATGACGGTTGCGTGATATTGATACTTTTCTAACGAAGGCTGAATTTTAAATAAATAACTTAATTTACAAAAAATATGTTAGTCGACTGCATAAATGAGAGTGCCGGAGGCCCTATCCCCTATTCCTTCTCCCTCATCCTATCCCTTTTCCCAACCTCAAGGGGCGGCAATGCACTTTTGACTCCAGTGGTGTTGCTTGTGTCCATGGGCGGCGGCGATCTTACTTACCATAAAATATCAAAGCACCACAAAGCAGCATTATACAAACACATCAACAGATTTCCTCGCTATCATCGTCAATCTAACGCTATCTCAGTTGCATCAAGGACTTTTCACCTTTGAATCTGGGGTCCGCTTTTTAATCTACAGAAATGCAAACATCGTTATAGCCGTTTTTTTGGTTCCATCTCAGACTTACACACCTTGGAGGCCGGGGTTCACTTACTGGTCCAAACAGATATGACAGAATATCAGCTTTGCAGAGTTTTGTTTAGCAAACAAAGAAATGTATTCCATTAATAATACTACAATTCACGATATTACAAATGAATGATACAAACTTACTTATCCAGTCCGTTGTTGCGAAAGGCTTTAAATCTGCCTGTTTCAAAGTAATAACACATCTGTTTATTTCAATTAAACCGCCAATGATACTTAGTTTTACAATAAATTCGTCGGATTTCAGACGCCATTGTTGTCAAATATCATTAACGGATATTATTTCTGTCTGATTTTGTTTCGAAAATTGTTAATTGTTTTGAAAATGTTTATAGATATTTATGTCAGACAAGTCAGTTATTCATCTAGAAGAATGAGCTCGAAGTATTGGTGAAATCCAGGCAGCAACATTGGTATATCACTTTTAGTTACGTGTCAACCAAACTAACTTTCGTCGAGCTTTTTTTTCGTATCTGTGGACTAGTTGTTGGCCGCAGATGGCATTGACAACTTTACGCGGACTATGGGTGAGCGCAGAATGCTCCCAACCCGTCATTTCGTCGAGAGCTGAAGCGTGGTCTTATAAAGTACCCCGAACTATCACCACTACAAATAGCTGGAGCTTACCACCTTTCAAAGGCAATTAGAGAAAATTTTAATATACCGTTATAATTCAATGATCAAGTATTGAAGATACGCCGATAATCCTAAATCATTACAGTGCCCGAATTCTAAGAAAGATTTAGCCTATAAGCCTCTATCGCCAGAATTGGTATTCAATGCCTTTGTTGGAAGAAAATTGTTAATATATCTGAGCAATTTTAAGGTTTTGTGATAAACGTGCCGAGTTTAAATTAGATGATAATATATAGAAAGAATATAGATATTAAGAGAATGATTTAAAAGATTTAGAACGATTCGTTTGTAGAAAAGGCATTTTTAACACGAATTTTAAGCCATAAATAATTTTCCCAAAAGTTTGAAATATTATTATTATTCTGATACCTTTAGATGGAAGCTCTCCAATAATTCAAGCTGCAATGGGCTGAGCACATAACTTGAAGTGTCGATGTCTCTTGGGCAGGAGTTTTCGGGAGTGTTGGCTACTCATCGGTCGTTTAAGCCTCGCAGCAGAGGTAGGCCCCTGAGCAAGGTGGGATTGCAGGAAGCGGTTGGATGCGGGCGCCTCAGGATCGGTCTATGTGACGATGCTTGGGTGGCATAGTTATGTTTAACTGGGGACGTCTAAAGACTGAGCTGATTGTGTTAAATTCTCAAAGCTTCAAGGAATATTTAAACAGAATTATCCCGTATTTTTATTAAAATCAAACCTGTCTGTATTTCAAATTCATATAAAGGATTTGATTTTACCAGAAATACGGATTACTCAATCGAATTTGCCTACGATTTCACTTTCACTTGGATTATTTATAAACATAAACTTTGTCGGATTAAGGCTCACAATTTGGGAGCTTGTATAAAGCCTTACACTATCCTTCAATATTTCCTAAGTGGTAGTTGTATCCGTGTTTCTATGTACCTGGTTTTAAGACCAATGCCTTGGGCTGGCTACATTGAGAACATATTGCCCGTTTACAGAATACTGACCTAAAGTAGCAATATATGTGTGACAAATTGGTATCTAATTAGACAAGGATGTTAACATGTCGGACCACTGACCCATCCTGTTCTAAATTAAATCCCAAGTATAAGACAACGCGGTAAGAAAAAGTACATTGAGGAACTAATTTTGGGATTGTGTATACTTTATATACATAATTATATATGAAGTATACACAATCCCAAAAAATACGTAAGTAGATAGACAAGCAAAACAGCCTGTTTCTGTATTTTTTCCAAAGATCGCTCATTGACAACAGCCCCGATCACATCCCGTGACCACGACAGGTGTAACTAATACAAAAATGTCGCGTCGTCATGGCAAAAATAGGAAAATATTGCTTTTTACTTTCTAATAATTATAACGTTATATAGACCGGTTTACTAAATACGCCCAATTTTGTAATTCCAACCACGCAAATTATCCATAATTATGCAATATTCAGCGGTCCAAAACTTGACCTCTAAAACTTTATATAACTTGCACGCTGTACCAAATCATAACTCTTCAGAAGCACATAAAACACACTTGTGTCTGAATCATTAAGCTTCTTTAAATTATAACCATAGACTAAATAAAATAGTAGGAGAGCTGGCCTCAATTTTGGGTAAGTATTTGAGGCAAGCTGGAAACTTGCCTTATATATCTCCTATTATACCCCAACACGGAACTGCAGCTGGCGAGTAGCGGGGCTATAGAAAATTTGGAAAAATAAACCTTTTATTTCCAAAAATGTATTTGAGACAACGTGCAATTTTAAATACATACA
The DNA here is from genome assembly GCA_944739405.2 of Euclidia mi. NCBI lineage: Eukaryota > Metazoa > Arthropoda > Insecta > Lepidoptera > Erebidae > Euclidia > Euclidia mi. The sequence goes on from OX123195.2 coordinate 30,748,300, forward strand.
TACATATCGTTACGCCTTTTATCCCCGAAGGGGTAGGCAGAGGTGTATTTCTACACCCACTTTTCGCCAGATATACTTTAGTCCCACCTAATAAGGGGCGAGCCTATTGCCGCACCGGGCACATTTCCAGACTCCGTGCTGCTACTGAGAATTTCGTGACAGAAAAACCCAATAACACTGCCCGACCCAGGAATCGAACCCGGGACCTCCCGATCCCACGCGCACATTTATGCCGCGAGACCAACGAGGCACATCCAATTTTAAATGTTGTAGTTTAATGTTTAAAGAATAAAAAAATTAAGGCAGACGATTTAGTCGGAGCTTTAACATTGCCAGGCGTTTTTGATATTGGTTTGCAAAATATTTGTGTATGCGCCTGGCAATGTTAAAGCCCCGACAATTTTGCTTTCCTTTTGCGCAAAAATATTTTCAAATACCTACCCAAAATTGATGCCAGCTCTCGGACCAAAAGTGAGGCTTTATTTTGTACCTATCTCTACATATTGTTGAGTATCCCTTTGTATGCGGCCTGTGTCTATCCGAAGGAAGTCGGGTCGAACGTATGACCTCTGACTACTGATGGCTTTCAAGAACCCTTTATGTGTATAGCATAAGTGCTTTATAGATGTACCAGATAAATAGTGTTGCTCGGTTATCTAAGAGGTGAGTAATGAGTAAATAGATGCGGTATCAGGTGGATGAATTGTGTATTGTATTCTCAGGAGCTAAAGGTTCGATATGTGTGGGCAAGTCTATTTATTAAGAAAAGCTTACGAGTTACGAGGGCGAAGCTGTAGCTATAAATAGTTATAAATACGTATAACCGCGGGCTTAGCTGGTTTTATTGTCTGTTTTAAGCCTATTTTCAAGGATATTGAGGTTTCTTTTAGGCGTTCGCAGTGCCTTAGGCCTAATTGTTTGAAAGTAACTAGGTATCTATTTTTTCTGATATTTTATTTTCCTTATATTTGCTTGAAATTTGTCAAACGGCTCCACTTAGTCACTTTTATTTAAAACAAAGAAGTCAAATAAATCGTTATTTTATTTATATTGTTTCCATTTCGTTATCAAATGGAGATAAAATATTATATAAATAAGTTATATTAAAGATAGTGCGAGTTACATTCCAGGAAAAGGGAAGAGAGATATGAAACGTAAGGGCATCGACGCACTGAAGATATCTTAGGATATACGAGTAATTAACAGAAAAGTGACTTGGTACCGCTGTCTAACACTTTATGGCTTGTGTGTTTGTCAGAAGAAAAATTTAAAGCTTGCTGCTTGTATTGGCAACACAGTAATACCTACTCCTTTTGACTGATAATATACACATGTTTATATCATACACAAGTTGCATGCAAGTGCCTCTAAATAATGGACAAATAAATTGGAGTGATCTAAAGACCTTGCCCAGTTTCTTTGTAGCTGGACAATATTATAATTGTTTACATTTGTTTTTCATTTTAGTCACCTTACGGATAATAAAATCATACTATTTAACAAACTACTGTAAAATTGCTCATTATAATTTTCCATTAACTGCCGTAATTTCTATAAAGTTTTTGTTGCAAAAGATGCCAAAAGCACACACCCAACTAAGTGCTGACACTGAACACGTTGCTAAACTTAGTCGTGGCGAGCAATAAGCTACGCCATGCCATGACCGCTACTACTACTACTGTCCGTTAGATGTCTCTAGTATTAATGTCCTTGCCATTGTACCATAGATAACATTTTATATGTAGTTCCCTCTACCCTACTAATTCATAACAAAACGAACACGGTAGCGGCATGTAACATTCGCGACCATGACAGTGTGTTCCAGCTTTTATAGAAGGAAGAATATTGACATCATTCCGAAGAGAATTGACGTTAACAGAATATCCGCTATGTGGGCAAGATATAACTAAATCAAAAACATACTGACCACGTTAATAAGTTGTTCGGCGGAGAGTTTGTGAATTAATGTACTTTGGCCGAAAATATAGTTATATGTTTGTAGGGTAAAGCCCGAATTTTGATCACTTATAGGGTAGCAAGGCTTGTTCATATATGATTGTCGTAAAAATATACTATCGGTACAGGATAGTGATAACCTCTGTAACTTATTTTTAATAGGAGTATTTTAAAGTGGAACTAATAATAGGTAATTATGCTGCAATAACTCATACTTGACCATAATATGATCTAAAATCAAGCAGGCTGTCGACATTAAAAAGCAATACACAGGCAAGACAAATAATGGTGTTCATCACCTGAAGATTTGTGCTAGATAGGAATTGAAACTATTACTTTATATATAGCTATAAGTTTACTTCTCTGAGTAAAAAATACATATACTTAAACATTATTTTGTGAAATATATCTCTAAGGACTTTTTCAAGTAGGTATAATTCTTATATGATCTTCAATCCATGTTTTGTTATACGTGTTAGCGTGTTAGTTATTCCCAAATTCTGATCTCATGAATAAGGTGACCACTGGATTTAGAATCCGCCCCTCACACTAAATACGGTTATGCTTAAGCCATTCATTATTTTTTATGTTTCACTGAAATGGTGTTATGTTACACGTGCCAAATGCACGACACCCTTGACATGTATTCTATATACCGTATCGAAGCAATACAGATAAAACAATGTAAATGACTAACAATCATAATTTGACACCGTGTTGAGCAAATTGAACGGATTGTTCGACTTATCGTTATGTCTATGCATTTACCGCGTTATAATTGAGAAGTACCGTGTATATATATGTGGTTAGTAAGAAAAACTAAAAAATAAAGGTATATCTTCTTTATTAGCAGTTTTTCTACAATTTAACTTCTTTGAATAGAAATAATTGGAACGGTTTCCTTTTTTAAAGTTAAACAAAATGCCTAACGATTACTTACTATTACTTATTTAAAAGTAATCAACAATTTCATTTGTCGCGTGTACCTATTATATTTACCATTTCCCGACAAATTATATTTTTATACTTAAATAAATAATATAATTTTACACGTGTGTCCTGTCTTTAAGATATTAAAGTGTTCTTTGAAAAACAATTTCATCTTATCGAAGTAGTAAGAATTTTTTGCTAAATATACGTGTTACTGAGGTAGGTTTTTAAACTAGCCTTTGAAATGTGCTTTCTGAATTATTATTTTTCCGACGTTCCTATTAAATTTAAGGTCTACTATTTTTAGATAGCTCAGTTGGCTTCGCGGAGGGCTAATCTAGGAGTTCACACATATTAATCTACATGCATGTAGGAGTCTCTCTGAAGGTTTACTGAAGAGTTGATATTTTTTAAATTTGTAACAATACCTATAAATACATAGCTTTAGCATAGGTGTACCTAAGAGTTAAAGTTATTTTTGTCTCGCTATTAATGTCCCCCAAAATTGAGACATCTTATTATATTTCTTAATTTCACTAATATATAAAAACTATAACCCGACTACGAAATAAGGAAGTCTAAAAAGGACGAAACAAGAAAATATCTCACTCAATCCAGAAAAGTATAAATACAGAAATGCTCAAGCTAGAGACGTGGTCGCACCTATTGCACTCCAATGGGGTTGCCAGGAATACTTACCTGCATTAAACAAACACGGCAAGTAACTAAATGTACACTTGTATACATGTGCAACTAACCGTGCAATATTTACATTGACATATTTATTCGAAAAAAGAAAGGAAAAGGATAACGCAAAGCGTCTGAACCGCGTGAATTTTTAGAAGGTAATCATTATTGCCTTGCCCTGGTCCCAATTTATTTGGGGTCGGCGCAGTATGTCCTTCGCTTCCATACTTCTCTGTCACAAGTCATTCGATTGTTTATCCCTTTCTCTTTCATATCCATCCTCACACAGTCCATCCATCTTTTCCTTGGCCGCCCTCTTCCTTTTCGTCCTTCTACGTGCATATTCATCACTTTCTTTCCTACGTACATCTCATCTCTTCACATAACATCCAATCGTCCATACCAGGCCAATCGACTCCCTTTTACCTTTTCATCAATGGGCGCCACTTTCATACTACCTCTAATGTAATCATTCCTAATTCTGTCCATTCTTGTCATTCCACACATCTATCGTAACATTCTCATCTCAGCAACATGCAATCGTTTCTCATTCATCTTCTTTGTAGCCCAACACTCAGCTCCATACAGTACGACAGGCCTTATAACCGCCTTATACATGCGGCCTTTTAACCTCACAGGCATTTTGTGATCGCATATTGTGCCTGAGACCTGTCGCCATTTCATCCATCCTGCGTTAATTCGTTGCCTAACATCCCGATCAATTTCGCCGTCATCTTGCAGGAGTGAACCTAGGTAGCGAAAATCGGAGCATACTGGTAGAGGTGTACCGCTGAGTGTAACCGGTATAGGACTGGATAGACCGCCAGGGTCACAGGACATATACTCTGTCTTGGTTCTGCTTATTCTCAGGCCTACATTCTCCAATCCCTGCCACCACTCCTCCAGCTTGCTCTGCACCTTTTGTCCACTATCTGCTACCAGAACGATGTCATTGGCAAACAGCATGCACCAGGGTGCCTCTTCCTGTATGTCCGATGATATAGCATCCATAATTAACAATAAGAGGTAGGGCCTAAGGGCCGACCCCTGGTGCCGAAGCCTACGGTCACATCGAATCTGGCTGTGAATTTTAAGTAGGTACAACTGCGTTTTAAACATATGTATATATTTGTAATGTGCTTACTAATACCTTTCTTTGGATACTAAACACGCGTGATTATCTCAGTTATTTTTTTTTGAGGTTACAATCTGAGGTATTAATGCCGTAATCGATATTTAGATAAAATTTATATCCTATGTCAACCGGGCCATTATTACGAATCTATTGACACCCCATTTATTAAAATCGCTTCAGTAGTTTAGGCGCTACGATGGAACATACAAACATACATATACACCGACATACATAGACTGCCAAAAACATAACTCTTCCTTTTGGCTTCGCCGTAGTCGGATAAAAAATCTAACGATACAAAATATTTGTCAATGTATATAGGAGTTCCTAAATAATACATCAAATCCTGCTTCCTATACCAATATAGTTTAAATAATATTTTGTATACCCACAAGTGGCTTCCAACCTGCATATCAATGTAAAGGAGCAAATCGTAACAAAACTATATTTGTTGTATATATTTTTCCAAACCTTCGTGCCGACCATACTTATTCTCATTTTCATAGTGTTGGACCCCAAATTCATTATTCAGTTTTCTCGCAAAACCTTGCATCTGAATGTTAGGCCAGTGCAATTTCATTATGAAACACTGCTCCCTATCTTTGTATTTCAATTTCATTTCATTTCGTATTCAGTTTCAGGGCACTTTATTGATTAAATTATTTTGTGGCACTTATTGCATGGTTCGTTGGTACGGTAATTAGTTAGAAATTAGTTTTTTTTAAGTGATATTACTAGAAACTAGTAAAATTTAGAGACTAGGTACCTAGAAGACTTAGCATGTGTACACTAAGTAATATATTACTAAGTATGTTTATTGATAACAGTCCCTCTGCGCCCACGACGACGAAATTGTATTTTTACGTTACCAATTTAATGTATAAATACTTTTTTCATACCTTAAATTACGATAAAGTTTACTGTTCGTGATTAAGACCCGATTAATAAAATTGTGTACAAAGCAAATATACATTTGAACCATTGTATATCTTTAAACAAGTTTCTAAAATATTTTACTAACACAACAACTCATTATATCAGCCAAACGACGTCCACTGCTGGATATAGGCCTCCCCCAAGGTTCTCCACACAGACCAGTCTTGAGCCGCCCGCATCCAACCGCCTCCCGCGATCTTGACGAGATCGTCGGTCCACCTTGCGGGGGGCCTACCTCTGCTGCGTCGTCCGGTACGTGGTCGCCACTCCAGAACCTTTCTGCCCCAACGGCCATCGGTACTTCGAGCTATGTGCCCTGCCCACTGCCACTTCAGCTTGGCTATCCGGAGAGCTATGTCGGTGACTTTGGTTCTACTGCGGATCTCCTCATTTATGATTCGATCTCGCAGGGAAACTCCAAGCATAGCTCTCTCCATCGCCCTCTGAGTGACCTTGAGCCTTCTGATAAGGCCTATAGTGAATGTCACCGTACCGTTCCAGTAGACATCTTTGTAACTGTGCTCCGCAAATTAATTTACTTTATCGTGAAATTACGAAGTGTTAAGATTTGATTTCGTGAGATTATTTAAACTAAGTGTTTTTACTAACTGATTAAGCAGTGTTTTACTCGTATTATTGTGTCTCTGAACTGAAAGAAGCATAATAAGATTATAACAAGAACTAGCAAAAATCTAATCACCGTCAATAAGTGATAAGTGCGAGTATGTTAAACGAACGCGTAAGCGACGCCGATTTCACGGCGCTTAAAACCTTCTTGTCGGGACGTTGCTATTTGAACTGCGGCCTGCGTTTCGTTCGCACTTTAACTTGCAACAACAAACTGCTTGGTTTATTTATTTGTTTACAATGTTATCGCCGTCCAATAGTCGATGTCCTTCAAAGCAAGAGTCAACTGTCGAGGATCCTAATGCGAAAACGACGTCAAAACAGCGCCGGCAGCGGAAATTGCCGGATGCTGACCATACTGATGATTTTACCAAATTTGCTTCAGAAATAAGAGATTCAATCCGTAGACTAGAGGATAAGATTGATAACAAGTTTTCTGGTCTAGATTAGAAGATATCCTTACTGCAATCAGACCTATTGTCGTTAGCTAACTATGTAACAATTATGAAGGAGGAAATAAATGCTCTCAGCGCGGAATATCGCACCATAGTGGGACGCATCGGCGTTATCGAAGATGAGCACAAAGCTGCACTTGCTGGCCTGGAAAAGAAGCATAATGAGTTTACAAAAGATATATCTGAGCTTCAACCTGCGATCCAGTTCTATTCTAGCCAACGTACGGATATCCAGCAGCGCACATCCGCATTGGAGAATATTACGAAAAACTACAACACGTCTCTCGAACAGGTTGAGGCCCTTGAATTAAAGATCGACTCACTTGAGCAGCAGGCGCGGCATTGCAATATTGAGCTTACTAATGTACCAGAAAGAAGAAGCGAAAACCTAACGAAACTTGTGTTGACCATCTGTAACATAATTAACTGTCCTATAGCGCAAAACGATATTATCGCTGTTCATCGGGTCCCTCATGCACAACAGACCAATGGTAGACCAAAATATATTATTATCAAGCTGGCCTCGCGTATCTTACGTGATAACGTTCTGAGCTCATTTCGAACAGTGAAGGTGTTAAACTCGGACCAGGTAGAGATTTCAGGCTCACCACAGCCCATATATCTTAATGAACACCTTACACTAAAAAATAAAATTCTTTTTCGCGAATGTCGCGAGGCTGCTAAACAAAAGGGTTTTAAGTATGTGTGGGTTCGACACGCCACGGTTCTCGTTGGTGAATCGGATAGTTCTCCAATATTTGCTATTAGAAATACAAAGGACATTGCTAAAATTAGACAACGCGGTACATTGGGCGCTGTCGTGCCCACCCATACAAAAGTTAATATGTGTTCCTTTCAATCATTTCGCGTGCACCCGCTACTTTTTAATAAGTTGTCTATCATATTCTGGTATATTTTGTTTCAAAATCAGGTTTGATGTTACTAATAAATTAAGCCTTATGTCAGTTGTTACCCCAGAAACACAGTCTGAAATTGTTATAATAAACAACCTCATTTCCACTTGAAGGATGTATTTAATAATTTTCTTTTATATTTAGATGAAATATTTTAGCACTCTTTCTATTTATTGCAATTCATTTTGGATACCAATCAGTTATGGATAATTATATCACACTATACTTCCAAAATTGTAGAGGTCTTAGGACTAAACTACATTCACTTTACATGAATATTCTTGCTAATTGCTACGATGTAATAGTGTTCACTGAAACATGGCTCATACCAGAAATATCCAATAGCGAATTCATTGACCAAAGGTACTCAGTAATTCGTAAAGATCGGGATCGCTAAAGTGTGGGCAAAAAAGATGGAGGGGGAGTAATGATCGCTGTACGTCGAGATTTGAAAGCTTCTCTTTTGGATCCACCTACTTGCACTTTGTCTGTTCCAGATGTTGAGTTTTTATTTGTCGAGATTATGGGAAGGAATAACAAACGATCTGTTAGCAATTTAATTAATGTGACATACATCCCACCTAAAACTAGTCAGGTTATTTATACTCAGTACTTGAATTTATTATTTATTTATTTATTTATTTATTAACTTTATATACACACATAGCGTATAAAGGTGGACTTAATGCCTTAGGCATTTTCTGCCAGTCTACCTTAGAGTGGTGCAGAGATTAATGGTAGGTGTATTTAAAAGTGGAGTTTGACTTTATTATATTATATTTAATAGATATGATGGATGCGCATACATTACATAACATTAAATAATAATAATATTACATACATACATCGAATATAGAAATGCATACATATACTTACATACACATACATATTATATATACATATATAAATAAATACATATAAATGTTACGATACTTCTGCTAACTTAGCCAATAAAAGCTGCTTTACCTTTGTCTTAAAGCAATACCTAGTAGTGGACGTCCTGATTTCGAGAGGAAGGTCATTCCAAAGAAGAATAGCTTGAGTAGGAAAAGAAGAGTGGATGAAAGAAGATCTATGTGAAGGACAAAGAAGGAGAAGGTTATTAGTTGAACGAAGGTTACGATCGTGGTTGCTGCATAAGTACTGGAAGTAAGAACTTAAATAGTTGGGAGTATTGGGAGACATAAGGATAGAATAGAGAGTAGTGAGAGCACGCAGACTGCGTCTTTGACGAATAGGAAGCCACTTCAACTGGGAACGATAAGTAGACACGTGGTCATACTTGCGAAGATTGAAAATAAATCGAATGCAGTTATTGAGAAGACGGTCAAGTTTATTAAGAAGATCTGCATTCAGGTCATAGTAGCATACATCACCATAGTCGATCAAGGGAAATACCAAAGTTTGCACAAGCATTGTCTTAGTTTTGGGTGGTAGGAAGTTCCTTAGGCGATAGATAGCACGTAGAGTACCGGTAATCTTTTTGCTAGTTTGAGTGACGTGGTTTCGCCAGCTTAACGTACAGTCCATGTGTAGGCCAAGGTTTTTGACTACTGGGCACATATTTATGATATTACCATCATAAACTATTGGTGGCAAAGTTGAGACGTCCAGTCTTTTAATTAAGCATTGGCTACCAATTACAATTGCTTGGCATTTGCTAGGGTTCACATACAATCCAAACTTGTTTGACCAGCTCTGTATGGCGCTTAGATCTCGGTTAACTTTGAGAATTGCGGATGACACGTCTTCAACAGATGCCTGAGAGTATATCTGCAAGTCATCGGCATACAGGTGATAAGCGCATTGAAGATTTTGAGTTAGGAGATTAATAAAAATTGAAAATAATAAAGGAGAAAGAATACCGCCTTGAGGAACACCAGAGTTATTGTCACGCCACTTCGACGAGGACTCGTCGAGGCGGGCAGACTGCTGGCGTCCTCGAAGATAACTTGAGAACCAATCCAGAGCCTCGGATGAGATCTTAAGATGGGTAAGGAGGGATAGTAGGACATCGTGACTGACGGTATTAAAGGCATTCGAAAAATCAACCAAAGCCAACACAGTGACTTTGGTGTTCTCCATGCCCTCCCTAATATCGCCAGTCACTTTGAGAAGGGCCGTTGTAGTACTGTGTCCAGGCCTGAACCCAGATTGGTAGGGGCTTAATAAGTTATTTGTGTAGACAAATCTAGACAATTGCCTTTGGACACAGGACTCAAGGACTTTGGACAAGAAAGGAAGAATAGAGATAGGACGAAAGTGATTCGGGTGAGAAGGGTTTTGGACTTTAGGCAGAGGAATAATATAAGCTTTACGCCACAGGGCTGGAAAGGTGCCAGAAGTAAGAGAAAAGTTTATAACGTGGGAGATGGCTAGAAGGAGTTGGTCTAAGATGGCAGTGATCATGCGCCGGCTGATGCCGTCGCATCCTACCGCATTAGACTTTATAGAAAGGATTATCTTCTTGATCTCATCCGGGGCTAGTGGAGAAAAGTGGAAGGATTCTATGTTGGGTCGGGTTAGACAAGCTAAGTAGTTTACTGTGAGACACTCAGTCTGTTGATCTAATGTAGTGGTGGTTGTGAAATGTGTATTGATGTCATCCAGACTGAGTGTCCCAAGACAGCTATCACGTCGCTGTTTGCCGATACCTAAAGTTCCGAGGAACTTCCAGATATCGGCAGGGGAAGAGGAAGAAATATTATGCAGAATGTATTGGCGTTTAGCATTGCGTACCATCTGATTGCACCGATTCCTTGCAGACTTGAACAGGTTCCAGTTATCATCGCAGCGATCCTTTTTGTAGATCCGGAAGGCCCGGTCCCTACGCCTCATTGCCATGCGTACACCCCTGGTAATCCAGGGTGCCGGTGGTCGTTTTAATTTAACTTTCCGTATAGGGGCATGGACATCGTATAGTTCACAAACTGTATCATTAAAAATGCGAACTTTTTCGTTTATTGTCGAGGAACCTTCCATAGTTGCCCAGTTAAGATTCGCCGCGTCTTCACGGAGTTTGCCTAAATCCATACGACCAAAACAACGCCTGTGCAAAACCTTAGGCAAGGATTTGGGGGGTTTTAGGCGGTATGAGAGGAATACAAGGTCGTGACGGGAAAAACCAGGAGCTGGAAATTGTCCATGGAGGGAAACTAGGGCAGGAGTAGACGTGATTATCAAGTCGAGCCACGTATCCTCCCCATCAGTGTTGTGGTGAGTGGGTTGTAGTGGCAGAATGTGGAGGTTGGCTGACTCAATTATATCAAGGAGTTTACGGGAACGGCTGGATTCGGGAAAATGGAGATTGGTGTTGAAATCGCCCATGATGATGTGATGTTCATACTCTGACCCTAAAGATTCCAGTATCGGTTCGATACTGGAGAAATAATCAAGAGCCGGTGGACAATACACAACGCCAAGAACGGCTTTAGCCCCTTTGACGTCGATTTCCAGAAATAAGTATTCTGCAGGTGAAAAAGCCGGTGAGGACGCAATAATTTTAAATGAAATGGCACTGCAGAGATAAATGGCGACACCACCCCCTCTCCGGCCAGTACGGTCATTCCGTATTAAAACGAAGCCGGGTAGAGAGTAAGACGTAGAGAGTAGTTCAGGTTTTAGCCAACTCTCCGAAATCAGGACGGCGTGTACATTTGTACCAGTAAATGTCTCCAGTAAGTCATTGTGATGACTAGGTATGCTTTGCGCATTTATATGACAAACATTTAGCAATGGCTGGGATTGCTGGGTAACAAAGCATTGTCGCAGGCAGTCACCTAAAGTGCCTTCAGTGGAACAAAAACTGTCGTTAATACTTATGTCAGCTGATTCGTTGGCAGACAGATATGCATCGTCATCCGAATAATAATCCATAATAGTATATAATAATTAATATAAAATATATAAAATTATACTAATATACTTAATAATATATACCTAATTATCAAGAATATAACAATAAAAAAGTAATACTAATTAACAAGTGAGCTACACATCTCTGCACCACCCGCCAGCTCACACAAACTAAACAAAACAAAAGCAACAATAAAACAGGTAAAGTATTAATAAAAACCAAGTGAAATGAAAAAAAAACAAAACGTTTCTGAACGCAGAATGCCTTCATACCTTTCGCGAATTGACATTATTGACAGCTGTTGTCACACTTGTCATAGTTGTCATGTCACTCTTGTCTGTATAGCAAAGTAAACAAAATTAAATTTACAAATTATAATTGTGGGTAACGGCGGCTAATGAGTAAACAAACTAAAGAAATCTTAAATTGTTGGAAGGAAACACGAGTCAATAAATGTAATTAATATTAACACATTAAATAAATAAGGACGTAACAAGACAAGACAGATTTACTATTTACGCGGTTTTGTGCTTGTGTTGGACGTACCAGCACTCGCAGAGTCGCTCCTGCTCGCCGATGATGAACCGCTTGCAGCCCCGGAGTGCTTCAGCATCGCGGAGTCTAGCTGTTCCATGGTGGTTATTTTAAGGCGGCTACCATCGGATGCTTTGGCCACGATAACGCCGTCCTGTGTCCAACACGCCCGCATCCCGAAGTGTTGACGGGCCTTTGTGAAGATTGCCTGCCGTGGTTTCGTCAGGAACTCCTTGACTGATACAGCTGATCCCTTCAGTTTGGTCTTGGCCTTCCACACAGCTGTTCTGACATCCCCATTGGTAAACCAGGCTAATATCGGTCGCCGTTGATCTTTCTTGAGCGAACCAATTCTATGGCAAACATTGATGTCCGGTGCCGCCACAGTGGGAAGTGCCAGACTGTGGACAATTTTCAGAACCGAAGCCCTGCAGTCCTCTTTCTCATCCTCTGGCACCCCGAGAAATACAAGAGCCTTGCGCCTGTGCCTAGTCTCAATGGCATCAATGCTATGGCAGCATTCATTAATTTGTTTGCGCAGGAGGCTGAGCATTGAAAACATAAGTTCTCTAAAGGTGCGGAATTCCTCCGCTACCTTCGCAACTGTTTCCTTTGCCGGACCAGCGACTTGAAGTTGTGCCTCCAGCTCTGCCATCCTCCTTGAGAAGGACTCCTCCAGACTGTTCTGAGCCATTTTGATGTTATCAAGCTGTGACATTGTTGCTTCTTCAATATGTTTTTTTTTTGAGAAATGAAGTGTGTATGTGAAGTGCTGGCAGGTGGTGTAGTTTATTGGATGATGATTATTACATAAACAATACTGTCCATGTAAGTACTGTATTTTGTGAAACAATACAATAATAAAAACTCACTTTTATGGTTTAAATTAATTAAATAAAAACTTGGTGTTTCTTAACAGCTGTTAACTTTTTGACACCTACCGCCAAAAAAAAATTATTACAAACTGTTCTGAGTAATTCAAATGTAGAGAACTTCCTTATAACAGGAGACTTCAATTTGCCTTAATTAAAATGGATTGAGAACCCCAATCACACACAATCTCTTGTCTGTTCTGCTTCTACTTCCTTTGACTTAGCTCAGGAGCTTACAAATTTTACAGCTATGAGTAACTCAGCTCAATATAACAATATTTTTAACTCATTGGGAAGGTTATTGGACTTGCTTATATCCAATGTTGACTGCTCAGTTTCAGATCCCAAGGGATACCTCACCAAAGTTGATCCTTACCATCCTCCGTTTGTTGCAGTCGTATCGTTTAACATCAACACCACATTTATGACACGATGTTCTGTGGCACAGTATAACTTTTATAAAGCTGATTACGCGATACTTAACGACGAGATTCGGGAAATTAATTGGAATAACTTACTAGGCCAATCCTCTGCTGAAAATGCGGTTGCTATCTTCTATGACAGAATTTATGAATTGATAAAGGAATATGTTCCTATGACAAATAAAAATTCTTCCAGATTCCCCATACGGTTTACTCCGTCTTTAATACGTATATTCAAAAATAAATCCAAAGCTTGGGTAAAATGGAAAACATACGCCAATATTTCCGACTATACAACTTTGGCTCATTCAGAAGTGTGTTTAAGCGAGAGTGTAGCAACTGCTATGCCAAATACATAGAGTCGGTTCAAGATAACATTCGCACTAACGTAAAACACTTTTGGAAATTTATTGCTAATCTTAAAAATGAACCAACAATACCATCCAAAGTTACGTTTAATAGTCGTTCAGCCAATTTACCAAAAGACAAATTTAACTCCTTTGCAAATTTCTTTCACTCTGGTCACCACCCGTAAAAAGGCAGCGATAGCCAAGTGGATATACCAACAGACTGCCATGCAGAGGGTATCGGGTTCGAATCCACGGCGCGCACCAATGACTTTTCGGAGTTATGTGCGTATTGAATTGTTAATTATCGCTTGTCCCGTGCCTCGGAGAGCACGTTAAGCCGTCGGTCCCGGTTGTCATGAAGATCTTTGACATTCATTACAGGGCGTCAGTACCTTCTAAATAAACTGACACTAGTCTAAACCATGGTATATCGCTATCCCTTCGGGTTGCGGAGGTCAGACAGGCAGTCGCTCCGTGGAAAAGCTAATATTCGGCCAAATCCGGTTAGACTAGAAAGCGGACCCCAGATTGAAACTGGGATAACGCTAAGAGGAAGAAGAAGAAGAGTTGGTCACCACCCGTAGTGTATGCAGAAAACAGTTCAATGGTGAGTAATTTAATTATACAACTCGATCAAGTCAGGACAGAACTCAACAAACTTGATCCGAGAAAGGGCAAGGGACCAGACGGTATACCACCCATATTTTTAAAGAACACCGCATCCAGCATCTGCACGCCCTTACATATTATATACAATAAGTGTAATGAAAAAGGTGTGTTTCCCAAAATATGGAAGCAATTACACGTTACACCTATATTCAAAAATGGGTCTAGGCATGACGTGTCTAACTATCGTCCTATTTCTTTACTATCCACTTTGTCGAAACTTTTCGAAAGGCTTGTCCATAATGAACTGTATCCGGTTTTTCATCACCATATTATTAAACAACAACATGGATTTGTGAAAACCAGGTCAACATGCACGAATTTAATGGTATTTACCAACTTTTTATTCGAAAATATGGATCGAAAAGTTCAGGTGGACGCTATATATACGGACTTTCGAAAGGCCTTCGACAAAGTGGATCATGAGCTTCTTCTCAACAAAATTGCCTTTAATGGTATCCGAGGAAACCTATTACGTTGGTTTGCTTCAAATATTTCAAACCAAAGTTTAAAAGTTGTTATCAATGGATTTATATCAGACATAGTGACGACGTTGTCTGGTGTCCCGCAGGGATCTATCTTAGGCCCTTTATTATTCATTCTCTATAACGACATTGATAGATGCATCAAAAATTCTAACTACTTGTTATATGCTGATGACCTTAAGGTCTACACAAAGATTTGTAATGAAAATGACTGTTACCTACTGCAAGAAGACCTTGATCGTCTAACTGAATACTGTCAATTAAATAAACTTCACTTAAGCCTTTCAAAATGCAATGTTATTACTTTCACAAAAAATCACAACGTTGTCAAATTCCGCTACAAGTTATGTAACACGACGTTAAATAGAACTGAATCTCTGCGGGACCTGGGCTTAGAGTTGGATTCCAAACTACATTTGGATCTGCATGTACAAACAGTTATTAATAAAGCATTCCAAATGTACGGCTTTGTTATGCGATCAAGTAAGAGCCTTAAACGACCTAGCACCTATATTTATCTCTTTAATACACTTATTAGACCTCACCTAGAATACGCAACCTGTATTTGGAACCCTCTCTATATTAAGTATAAAGACTCCATAGAAAGAGTGCAGAAGAAGTTTTATAAAGCAATGCATTTTAGATGCTACCACAGATATCCTTCATACACGCAACTTATAAATAAATATAAAATTTTAACTCTTCAACAGAGACGCTTACTTTTGGGAGCAATGATACTGTACTGTGTAAATCGTGAACAGTATACTGAAATCTCAAAAATTGATGTGAGGTCGAAAAGAGAACGAATGTTTCTATCTAATAAACGTACAGTAAGATATGGTGTGCCGCAGGGCAGCGTGCTGGGTCCCCTACTCTTTATCTTATATATTAATGATCTTCCAACCGTCACAAATTTCCCAATGTGCCTTTTTGCTGATGACAGCACAGTCGCTATACCTTGTAGAGACAAGAATACTTACGAGGAAGACATCAATAACACAATAGAGTCGGTGGTCGGTTGGATGAACAAAAATAATTTAAAAATGAACCTAATTAAAACTAACATAATGTTTTTTAGTCAGCGCCTTACACCACCTAAATTTAATGTCAACTATAAGGGAACAAACATTGCTAATGTAGAATCAACAAAATTCTTGGGATTAATCGTAGATCAAAACCTTAACTGGAAAGAGCACACTGAACATCTTAGTAAAAGGTTGAGTTCATCGGCGTATGCCCTGTACAAACTTGCACCCGTTATCAACAAAGACGCACTTATAACCGCGTACCATGGTACTGTAAGCTCCATTTTGAGATTCGGCATCATATTCTGGGGAAACTCAACGAACAAGGAATTTGTCTTTAAAGCCCAGAAAAGATGCATGAGAGCTATGTTTAGTCTAGGACCGAGAGATAGCTGCAAGCCCTATTTTATACAGCACAAATTACTTACTGTACCCTCGCTATACATATATGAGGCAGCACTATTTGTAAAAACAAATCCTCAATCATTCCAGAAATGGTCCGAAGTCAATAATCGCAATCGGCGCGATACAGAGCGACTATGTATAGTACAGTCTAGGACTGCGTTAATGCATAAAAGCATATTTTGTATGGCACCTATAATCTTTAATAAAATACCCAAGCAAATTCAAAACCTAAATACTACACTCTTTAAAAAACATTTAAAATCATATCTTGTTGATAAATGTTATTATAACATAGGTGATTATTTAACTGATAATAAGTAATTAACTATTGCTGGTTCTTTGTTAGATCTACAATCATGACATTCCTTTTTCATTCCTATGTAATAAATTCACGACATCAGATTATAATATTATTTGTTGAATATTTGCTATAAGTTGACATCACATTCTCAGTTATAATATTATTATGTTGTTATTATGTACTTATTAATGCTAATTTCTGTATTTTTATGTTATTTAAAATTATTGCTATGACATTTTTAATTTATATAATTATTTTGACTATTATTACTAATATTTTATTGTTACTATTATTTCTATATGATGATTACTCTCGTTATATCTAAGAATGTTAACCATTGATGAATCTGAATCAATACAAACATAGCAAGGCTGTATATAGCTTTAAATATTTGTACACCACTATGGTTAAACATGCAGCTACTTCTCAATACTGTTAACAACTGAAATGTACCTTACTCATGTTTTTACAAAATAAATATCTTTATCTTTATCTTTATCTTTATCTGTATAAACTGTGTCATAACAAGTATGACTGTATTGATCTCACTAACAAATTATGCTACAGTGTACCACACACAGTGCCAAGACGTGCAGTAAGAGTAGGTCGTCTATTTGCTACTACTTCATGTCGAACCAACCCCGGCCAGCGCGCCCCCATTTATCAATTAGTAAATGCTTATAATAAACTCTTTGAACAGATTGACGTCTTTGCATTGTCCGCGGTTAAATTCAAACATATAATAATCGATGTTATACGTAGTTTACCATCCTAGTGAAGACAAAATTATATATTTTAAGATGATTAAATTCGGTGTTGAAAGTCTTATATTGTAAATCGTGGATAATATAGTTGGCTGTACATTAACATATATTTGTTTTATATTCATACTACTTTAAGGTATACGTAATGTACATCTATTTTTTGTCCCAAATAAATAAAATAAAATAGTGAGCGACCACGTCTCTGATCCGTAAGTCATCACTGGCAACATACACTGGTCAAAGACTTTCGCCTTGAGACACTGCGGGATATCGGACGAGAAGATATGTCGTAGCTTCCCGAACGCTGCCCAACCGAGTTGGATTCGACGATTGACCTCCTTCTCGAAGTTGGACCTACCTAATTGGACTACTTATCCCAGGTAGATATACTTGTCGACAACTTCGAGCGTAGGGTTCCCAACCTGAATAGGAGCAGGTACAACATGGACGTTCGACATGATTTTCGTCTTTTCCATGTTCATCTTAAGACCTACTTGTTGGGAGACTCTACAGAGGCCATCGAGCATTGTGCCTAGGTCTTCCATGGTCTCAGCCATGACTACGATATCGTCTGCGAATCGAAGGTGAGTGATGTACTCGCCGTTGATGTTGATGCCGAGTCCATTCCAGTTCAAAAGCTTGAAAACATCCTCCAGCGCAGTGATAAACAGTTTCGGGGATATGACATCCCCCTGTCTCACCCCTCGCTGGAGTTGAATAGGTTTCGAACTCTGGTCCTGGAGGCGGACTGACATAGTGGCGTTCTCATACAAACACTTCAGCACTTCGATATATCGGTAGTCAATCCGGCACCGTTGGAGAGACTGTAGTACCGCCCAGGTTTCGATCGAATCGAAGGCTTTCTCATAGTCCACAAACGCCAAGCATAGAGGCTGGTTATACTCCTCGGACTTCTGTATAACCTGCCGCAGCGTATGTATGTGGTCTATGGTACTATAGCCTTTACGGAAACCGGCTTGTTCGGGAGGCTGGAAGTCGTCTAGCTTGCTCTCGACACGATTTGTGATGACCCTCGAAAACAGCTTGTAGACATGGCTCAGAAGTGTGTTGGGTCTGTAGTTCTTTAAGAGGGTTTTATCCCCTTTCTTAAAGAAAAGCACCATCACACCTTTGTGCCACGCCTGTGGCGTTTTACCCTCGAGAATGACGGAATTAAATAGCTTCCGAAGGGCTTCTCTAGCGGGTGTACCGCCAGCCTTTAGAAGCTCGCTCGTAATTCCGTCATCACCCGGCGCCTTGTTGTTTTTAAGCTGTTTGAGAGCCACACTAATCTCGTGCATGCTGACGTGCGGGATATCTTCGGTATAGTGTCGGGTCAATCCAGCTCTAGGGTCTGACGCTGGAGTACTTGCGGGTTGTTGCGTTGTCGTGTATAGCTGTCCATAGAACCTTTCGATCTCCTCCAAGAGCTCAGGCTTGGACGATACAATTCTGCCATCTTCCGTCTTCAGCTTCGTCAGCTGACTCTGCCCAACAGACAGATCTCTCTGGAACACTTTGGAGCCCTTATTTTGCTCGATCGCCTCACGAACACATTTTATGTTGTATTGGCGGAGATCGCGAGTCAGAGACTTAGAGATCTGTCTGTTGAGGTGCTGATATTTCGGCATGTCGTCGGAGGATAGCAGAACCATCTTGCGCCTTTCCTCTAACAGCTCGAGGGTCGGACCCGAGATCTTGCTGGTTCTCTTGCTTTTCTGGGGCTTAAAGAATTTAGCCCCTTTTGTATGGACAGCATCTACGAACCCGTTACTGCACTCTTCCACATCTGCGCATTCGCCCAGGCATTCGAAACGGTTCTTGAGTTCGAGCTGATAGCTCTCGGGGTTTTGGGTATGAACCGGTGCCGGTCGGAGCGTGGACTTTATCAACCTTGACCGTTCGAGGCTTGTACAGATATTTAATGTGCCCTTACCATTCGGTGATCGCTCCCCACTTTAAGTGAATTGATCACAGGGACATCATTGAATATCTGCGTCTTTTTCATGATGAAGTCGATAAAGTCGATATGATAAAGTCGATCTCATTTTTGGTGGCACCGCAAGTGGACCTGGGTAAGTCCAGAGACTTACCCAGGTCCACTTGCGGCATTCTCGCTTCTTGAAGAAGGAATTCATCATGTAGAGTCCTTCCTTCTCCATAAAGCTAGCCAGCAAGTGACCCCGGGAATTCCGATGCCCATAACCAATTTGCCCCACTCTCAGCTCATCACCGTCGCGTTTGCCCAGTTTGGCGTTAAAATCTCCCATGACTAGAGTGTAATGGGTTTTGAAGCCATGTATAGCCCAAGATATGTCCTCGTACATGGCCTCCACTTCCTCATTGGGGTGCGTCGAGGTCGGAGCGTATACCTGTATGACATTTAGCGAATATCGCTTGGATATTCTGAGTATAAGGTACGCTACCCTGCTCGACACACTCCCGATATTTACCACGTTGGTCACGAGAGATTTGTGGACGAGGAACCCGACACCACCTTGGGACTGTTGGTCGCCCTCCCGGTAGAAGATCAAGTTACCGGAATTGAGAACTATCGAGTCCTCCCCCTGTCTTCGGACTTCAGATAGGCCTATGATATCCCATCGCAACTTGGTCAATTCTTCTTCCAGCTCGGCGATCTTCTCGTCGGTCCGAAGTGTGCGTTTTTAGTGTTGCCAGGGCCAATAGTCGTTGGTGGTGGTAGCCCGATCTCTTCCGGAGGTTCTTCGCACCTCTTGCCCCGCCATTACCATGGCCGCTACCATAACCAGGACTAGCGGGGCCGCCGCGGACTAGGGGCCGGTTTTTGTTGATGTGGTTCATGATGGGGGGATTTGCCATAATCGCCACGCTTGGCAGGCGTATTGGCGATCGCAGTGGCGGAAGTTTTAAGTGCTGGACGCTGCTGCCCATCTAGCATCTTGGGATTTACTTCCGCCAGGTTCGAATGGTTTGACCGTCGTCTTTCGGTTGACTGCTTGCGCTGGGGGAGATACTATGACGAGTATCTACTCGTCAGAGTAACTCCCCCTGTAGGCGGTGGGGTCGTCACCTCCCGACGCCAACAACTCAACTCTAAAGTAAATAATACTTTCGCTTGTATTTCATGAAATATTAATGACTTTGTGTAACTTAAAGTTAAAACAATTCTTTATGTAAGGTGGTGTTTGTTGCTTTTACGGGATTTTTTAGCTTGTAAACAAATCTTTGTTCTTTTATTTATATGTTTATTCGTATTATCTTATTGACCTCGATGAAATATTATTGTACTTATTCCTTAAGGCATAATTATAGTTTTACAGAAGAAATGGCGAGTGAATCTGTTCGCCTCAGCAACAACAAATTGAAGACTAAAGTGTTGGCAGTAGACAGATCAGTCACTCTGATTTGTTCCCATGAGCTCAAGCACCTGCAATTTGTAGATCAGTTCCTTTATCTTGGCTCCCTACTGGTCCTAAAGCCCAGTAGCATTCGCTTAGTGATATCGCTATTAGCTAAGTGCAAAAATGTATGGAACTGACATAGGCTTTTGATATGTCACGTGGTCAACGAATAATGAATTGTTTTGTTACCATGGCAACCAAGCATTAGCGTAAGTAGAAATGAGAAGCATATAAACATATGCACATAGCATTTGTCCTGGCCTTCAGAACAGCCAGTACAGAGCGGAAAGAGATCACTTGGAGAATACAAA
This sequence comes from Euclidia mi, assembly GCA_944739405.2. NCBI lineage: Eukaryota > Metazoa > Arthropoda > Insecta > Lepidoptera > Erebidae > Euclidia > Euclidia mi. The sequence goes on from OX123195.2 coordinate 30,769,314, forward strand.
TGTAAAAATCAACTTTGTCAAAAACATTACGGAAATACAGCAATTTATCACGTAACACGAAATTAATGCTGGTAGGCAGACTGGTGTTCCAACGGGTCCGCGAACCGCCAAAGTATGGAGAGCTCTGGAGGCCAATTAGGAGTTGAACTCTCATTACGAATTAGCTCCTAAGCTTTTAGGAAAAATCTAGGGCCAGTTAGGGCAGGAGAGAGCTTGTACTTTTCTCTGGAATTGGGTTGGCTTCGACTGTGCGCAACGGGAGGTAGACCGAACGGTTCCTGAACACTGTCTTGTCCCCGTAAGGCTTTGGCCAGCAATTAGGGTGGAAAAAGAAAGACCAATTGGTGTTCCATGTCCAGACATTGGAGCCCTATTTGACACCAATGTCTGGACTTCTAGGAAAACAAAGAGTGCGAGCACCGGTTCTTTTATTTCTTTATGAAAAAAATGTCGTAGAAAGAACGTGGTCACAGGTTCAAATGGACTTTTGGACTACTTTTTTTAAGTTACCTTCAAATGCCTCAAATAATTTCTTTCACGCCTTTTTTAACCGCTTAACCACTAGCGCCAATTCGCCGAATTCGGTCGACCGCTCACGTTCTAAACAAAATGTAGCGCCGCCGCTCGCCAGATAGGCGCGCTAACATAAACATTTATTGTTGATAAGTCGGTAATATGAGTAAGTTGATGTGATGTTTTTCTTCAACCTTATGAGTGACTCCTTCAAGTCGTATAAATTCTTTGTTGATATTTAGTTTCTAATTTATTATACTTAGCAGCGAACATTGACTACCGTTGAAATAACACTTTGTGTATTTTAAACAGGGTTATTTTAAAAAGTAAATCGATGACATACATATTTTATAAGTTTTCACTGTAGAGGGATTCTATCTACACCGAATTAAATAAAAAAATAAAAAAGTAACATAGTATAAAAATATTTAATTACACGCATACGATTAGCACGTAATCACGGAGCGCGCGAAACAAAGAGTGGCATTTGACATTATTTATTCGTTCCGGATTAACGATTTTAAGACTCGCTTCGTATTTTTAGCATGAAGAAATGTTCAATAATTTGAATAGAACAGAGAAAAAGGATTTAAAACATTACGTAATAGAAAGAAACAGTAAATTCAGACCGAGTATAGCGCTGTAACCAAAAAGGGAATAGAGACACTTCTGCGCGGTCTACGGAATTTCGAAAAAGGGAGAATAGTCACTTGTGCGCGGTCAAGCGGCTAACTACCTAAAAATAAATTGGCTTTATTCACACCCACCTAAATAGAAATGCGAGAGAGTGAATAAGTGAGGCCACGTGTAGGCGATATTCGAGCGGCTACGAGCGTAGTCATCGTGGCGCTTACGTCACTTGTAGCCATTGTGTAGCTTTTTTGTTGCTACGATGTAGGATGATGAATGAATGCTGCTGACGTCATACGTTGAATATTATAATAAAGAACCGTATTGGATATTTTTGTTCGTCATGTTAGAAGTATATGGCGACTGAACAAGAATAGCACGTCGCTTTCAGTGATTTAAATACAAAGACTATGAGTTTGATTTCTGTGCCATCTAGACTAAAATACATAAGATTTTAAAATAATTTCGTCGCCAGTGTGGAGATGAAATATGTGGGTCAGTTGTCATAAAAGCGAGACACCGTTATAAGGAAAGGATTCTGCGGATATCGTAAAGTACCTAACCTCTTAATGCAAAGTAGGTATATAAATTATAATATGAAGTTGAATTAAACAGTTCAGTTTTAATCTCTAACGTGCATTTATAAAATGTCTAAATGTACTGTTTGATGTGTAAAATATTTTTAGGCTAATTGATTTAATTAAACGATTAATGCAAGAGAGAGAAGGATCTCTACAGAATCAATAGCGTATGAGGTATGCAGTATCCCGCCTGAGCTTTCCTAAGAGATTAAAAAGTTAAATAAAATGTCGTGAATTATGTAGGTCATCATCATCTTTCTAGCGTTACCCCGGTTGCATCCAAGACTTACGTGTTAGAGCCCGAGGTCCGCTTATTAGTCTAACTAGATTTTAAACTTCCACACAATACGCAATTTCTATACATCATAATATTTAGCTGGTCTAACTCACGATAATGTACTTATTCCTTACGTCTGTTGTAAGCTTCATGCTCCTACTCCTCGAATTCTTCGAGGATTCAACCGGCTAACAACAAGTCCTCATCATAAAATGACTTTATAATCACGGGTAAGTCCCGTCACGTAAAACTCCACGATAGTTTAACTGAATATGACAGAATATCAGTTTTTCTTAAATAACGCAGGTCTCGTCATTTAAAATCACATTCGTCAAAAAACACGAATGTTGATTTGCTTGTTATGCATCGTGTTTGATAGTTGATTCAGGCTAAACTCTGAATCACGAAACGAGTGTCATCATCAATTCAGATAATTATTTTGACAAAACGATTGCGTATGCAAATGCGTTATGACGTATCGTGTTTTTAAACGGATCGTTCAATTAAGGAGCCCGTGTGAATGAGCCCTAAAAATAATAAGTAAAGGGTTTTTGAATATGAAAGACTAAACATTTAGGAGTTTGTGTGTATTCGGCACTCACGTTAATACAATTTTCTTTATAGAAAAAAGCACTTTGAGAAACATGAAAATCCTTTAATCAGACTTTGTAAATGGCAATCGGCTTTATCTATATTACTTTTTTATATTCGTATTTTTGCAAACAAACGCACGTACTATAAAACTAAATAAATGTCCTTTCTCCGTTTGTTATTATTTGAATTAATACTTATTATGTACTTCTCGCCCGATGGGCCGACGATGGATTTGGTAACGCGGGTAGTGTTTGATGCGGATGGCTTTAGATTGGTCTGTGTGACACGGCTTGGGTTGCTGATGTTAAGCAAAACGTTGTGCTGGGTATATGCACCCTAGTAGTCATTGTCAGTATTCTATAATATAATTTATGTACCCTTGTAAACTCAATTGCGAGTCGTTCCCTTTGTCACGAATTGTGTTGTTTTGGTGACTACTCCGGTATAATTGACGTCCCTTGATGGTGGAGTCACATGAATTGCAGTAAGTATACTTTACCGCAACCCCACTAGGGTTCAGCCCGCTGATTGATTCAGAATGGCCCCGACATGCTCACATATGAATTACTTAGGGGGGCGCTCGTGGACACAGCGCCTTGTTTTTTGGCTCATCGTCAGCAGGCTTATTACGTTGACCGGTGACTGATGGTCGTCGCGAAAGCGGTGCCTTCGATGCCAGGATCTGTGGTTGGGGATTTGAGAAGAGATAGCGCGAGTTTCCTCTACCCCTGAGCTCTGTTATCTTGATCAGCATGAATGCCTCACAGGAAATAAAAATATTCTATCATTTCGTTTGGAAAGAGGATCTAGCAGAAGGATCTCTTATTTGAGAGTCTTCGGCCCAACCTGGATAATGTTATGAGTATGTTGTTTGTTATAGTTGATTGAATCAGGCGTTACTTGGCGGAACTCCATTGTAACCTAATGGAAGGAAAGAGGAACCCACCACGCACCCTTGGATTGACTATCCCAACTATTGCAACAGAAAAAGGTTGACAATACCGAACTCCTCTAAAAGGATAAGGGATATAGGAATGGTATGGGTTCCAGGAAGATACCTGACTTGCAGTATCCCGCTGTATGCGCCGACTATTATTTTATATATTAGGCTCAGTCGTTGCCCATCGCTCCTGAGGATGCCTCGTGCAGAGGCGAAATACGTGTCGAAGAATAGTCGGCGCATACAGCGGGATACTGCAAGTCAGGTATCTTCCTGGAACCCATACCATTCCTACATCCCTTATCCTTTTAGAGGAGTTCGGTATTGTCAACCTTTTTCTGTTGCAATAGTTGGGGTAGTCAATCCGAGGGTGCGTTGTGGGTTCCTCTTTCCTTCCATTAGGTTATGTTGTTTGTTTTGCTACGGGGCTATTATCAGAATATTTTTATTCAAAGCTCTATGCACAAAAAGAAAGCAACAATAAAACTCAGAATAGTCTTCATAGTGCATATAGCTTGAATGAGGGTCGACCTAAAATGTTGGGTCACGTACATCTGCTTATATATGTCTAGACCTGAAATGACACAAAATATTTGACTTTTAGGCTTTACGGTCAACATTTATAGATTCACTCAGTGCTTTTAATTTACTGCCTGAGGGTTTAGAAATGAAAATTCGCAGCTTTTATATCCTAAATAAATATTTCACACTAAGCAGATTAGTGTTTCATAACATTTACTTAACTAAAACTACGATAGAACGTATTTTAGAGTGTTTTACATTTTATTTATTTAAGCACACAAGCGCTATATTAACGTTTGATGGGCTCAGCCATCTAGAAGCTCTTCTTCAAAGTGCAGATGAACTTGAGCATTTACCTGTAATGAGCATTCTCACGAATGTTACATGACTTGTCAAATCATGTGACATGACAAATCAACGGGAGCATTCTGGCGAGCATTCTAGCCAAAGGACGATAAAGCTTCGAGATTTTGGCCGAGTAGAGCGTTTCCTAGGAAGATTATAAGAATGTTCGTATGGATGTTTGGCTCTATGACTCTGTTTGTCATTCTATTCAACAAATTACAAAACGGCAAAAGGTCAATGTTCTGTTACATGAGAATGAAAAAAACACTTTTGTCTTTGTTGACTTTTCACGAGACACGCAGACTTTTTTTGACAGGAGGGCGTGCGTAATTTATTTCAAGAAACAATTAGTTTTGATTTGTTTCTAGCAATTCTAGCTCAAAATCGTTTAGTTCTCCGATAAAGTGAAAAATAGAAAGCACAATGTAAGCAACTACTTTTCTTTGTTACATAAAAAACTTAATCATGTAAGCTCCAAACAGGCGGGCTTCTATTTATTTCGACGATCAAGTAGGCGAAAGCGAAATAAATTGTTTTTTTGAAATACGTGTAAGGAAACTTATTTTCCGATAATCCATGAAGCGCCAAGCTAGGAAAACTGTCAACATTTCTAATATGACATAGGGTGTTCCCTAACTAAAGGTACGACGCCCCTTTTCTGGTTGAATGAGTCTAAAATGAAGTTAATCTCGAAAGAAATAAATATTAAGAGTATTTTTAGAGTAGAGCGAATGAAGTGCAGATTTTGTTTTTAATCTACAATAAAGCTTCATTTGTAAAATTGTAATTTTATATAATTCTGCGATATAACGAGTGTTTATTGAAGTGTTTGATCTCGGTAAACAAAAGAATATTAAGTTAGGCCTTTGAAAACAAAGTAGGCAATATTTGTAATTTAATTATACAATATTGACTACACCGAGGACGTTTTTTTTTAAACGGGTACCTTACTTTTCACCTCTGCGCCGTATGTAGTACGTTCACATATTATTATGGCACATGGGCACGTGCAACAGTGCGCAGATTTGTATTATCAACAAATAGGTGTTGTTAGTCTGGGCATTTTTTGTATCCATTGATTGAATATTGGTAAAGTGCAAGTGTTATCTAATTTTTTTTATTGCTGAAGGCCAGTCCCAGTTTAAGAGAGCACGCAAGACTTATCAACATAGAAATCGGCTACTGTCAAACGATCCAGCATCGAATCTACTCCTGTATAAAACGAGTAACTACCAGAGCCTGTCTCCTTTGAAAGCGAGGACTTTGGCGCAGTTTACCTTAATCCCTGAATAATACTAGAGATGTCTTAAATCCAGTATTACTATCTTATGAATAACCCAGATCTACATAGGGGTCATTCTCAGGCGACTCATTATTTGGTTGACTTGAATGTAATGCAAGAAAATAAATTTTAGGGAATAACCCATATTTAGAATATTGGTCAGGTTCACCACCAGCTGGCTCTACCAATCTGACAGTAAATAGTACTAAACTACCACTTAATGTCAGATTGGTAGAGCCATAAGACAAAATAAATTATTTAAGAAACGGGACTAAATAAACTAAAGAAAACAATCGTCTTCTAAACCACTGTTAATAATAATATTGAACGAAATCATAAAAAAAAATTGAAATTCAACCGGATTCCAACAAAACTTTTAGGAAGTTATTTTGGTGCAAATGGGTCTGCAGTTCATTATGTTGCAATTTCTCTTTCATTTCAAATCTTTAAATGGTGCTATTGTTTTCTTGGATTGTTTTGAACTGTTCAATTTTGTACCCTCGTATTGAATTTGATCTAATGAAATTACAAAGTTAAAATTGTGTGTCTGGATAAAATTGACTGCAGAGATGGCGTATTCATTGCGTTTAACACTGCGCCCAATGATTGGCCCGGTTTTTTTTTATTTATGTTAATAGGCGGCAAACGAGCAGACAGATTGCCTGATGGCAAGCAATTACTGCCGCCCATGGACACAAGAAACACCACAGGAGTCACAAGTGCGTTGCCGCTCCTTGGGGTTGGGAATGCGGATAGGATGAGGAGTGGGATGAGGGAGAAGGAATAGGGGATAGGGCCTCCGGCACTCTCACTCATCGAACGAAACGCAACAGTTTAGGTACCGTTACTTTACGTCGATTTTCTGTGAGAGGGTAGTACTTCCCCGGTCGAGCCAGCCCATTCATGCTGAAATCAGCAAGGCTCTACTACGTGTAAAAAAAATCGGTTAAAAAAAATTGGTTTCGATCTCTATCATCACTATGGTCATCATTGTCAGTCTGTCACAGTCCACTGCTGGATAAATGGCTCTTTGTGTAGTGTACAAATTGTTGTTTCGAGTTTGAGTGGACGAGTGGGGAGTTACAAGTGAAAAACGAAAATAGTAAAAACCAGATACATGTATTGCTATTTTATTAAAATAAAACTTGAGTTTCGTCTTGCCTGCACACAGCATGCTTTTTTTGTTGTTATATCGACGTAGTATGATTACATAGCGCTCATTGGGCAACGTGTATCTGTCTTAAATTGATGACTCGCTGTTGAAATCATAAGTAAATAGGTTTAGTATTAGGTTTTAGACTTAGCGCGATTAAAATCTGTGAATTCGTAAGTCATAATTGTTTGTCAGTTTATTCTTCCAAGCATCCAACAAATGGTAACATAAAATATATATATTCATACTCGATTGAATGGTCGACCCACTTTATTGCGAGTCAATCGATTGAATAAAGTAACATAAAAAATACACTAACATCAAAAATTTACAACTTAATTTCTTAGCAATCAGACTCTAAAAATAGAATATAAGTCTTAAAGGTTAGGTAGGGTATTGCGAACCGTAAAAAAATATTAAAATGACTATACAAACAAGATACATCGTAAAACGTACCATAAACCAAATATTTTACTAATCATAAATAGCAATTCTAGTTTATGGAATGTGTCATTAAGAGAGCCTGTCGTAAAGTGTGTTATTACCTTCAAATAGGCTACCTAAAATAAATTAGAACATAGAATCACGTCGACATAGTATATTACACAAAAGGCCGTAGAAAAGAAGGACATTATATCACTAATTTCGCCGTTGGCTTCGCCAGCCGCATGGTATGTCGAATCGCGATAAATTAAACACACTAAACCTTCCCCATGAACCACTCTGTGCACTGGTGTAAACTGCATGAATATCAGTTCAGTCGTTTTTGAGATCATCACAAACAGACGCGTGTCTATTCGTACTTCTTGATAGTCAGTCCTCTTTACATGTTGCAACCGAGCGATGCTTTATTATAATTTTATTGTTTGTATGTATAGGCAGGTGGTTGGAAAGTGTAATAAACTACTTTTTACCGCGAAAACCAATTCCGATCCAAGCGGGCGGAGCCGCGGGTAAAGTCTATTAGTGTAATATTACTAAGCTCTCCCTATTATTAAGACTCAACCTAAATAAATAGCGCAGGGTTAGAACGACCTTGGTAAGTTATATTACACTTGTAGTAAACAAAACTATTCCTATCTTAATTTATTTGATCCTTATCCTTCAAACCGCTTCGAAAACAATCGAGATTAAGTTGTGTTATTAGTTATTACAAAAGTTTTTTTTTGTTGACCAGACTGATTTTATAGTAGATAAAGTCCCGTGGCTTCGCCAGCGTGGTGGTTGGCTATCGCAACAAAAGTATGATTATTCTGATGTATATTTCGTAGCTATATTGCTGATAAATTTCATCAAAATCGGTTCGGTGGTTCTTGCCTGCAAAGGTAGCAAACATTCTTCCATGCAAACAAAACTCACGAACTTTTACCTTCGTAATAATATTAGGACGCATATAAGTGGAAATTATATTGACTCTCACCATTGCCATAAAATAAGAACTACTACTGCCATAAAATAAGAGTACTCTAGTTTTCGTAAGTTAAAATCAACACTGTGGTGACTTTTACGTGAAAAAAATTTTTCTTCGTATATTAGTGAGACAAACAACCACTAATTCTCTGGATAATCTGTATTATCAACTTCTAATGCTTACAGCGCTACACAAACCAACGGATTCAATTGAGCTTTTCCAATTTTTCAATCATGGAGTCGTTGTACTACTAGCTTAAGAGACATAAAAATGATCCAATGCGTATAGTTGCCCAGAAACGGAGCCCCCTATTACGTGGGACCTAAAAATTCATGGCGAAATGTGGGTGTAATATTACACCTTTGCCTACCCATCTGAGGCTACAGGCGTGAGTCTATAAATAAAATAAGTAAATAAAATATACGGAGCTTAGGAGTTCTATGTACACCAAATAACTAAAACAGCGCCCAAATACGTATTGTAGAATTTTACGTGTCTATAATACTTTTACGAGCTGGGGTTCGAAGATAAATAAAATTATAACTCACTATGCCACTTAAACTGAACTTTATTTATACACAAACACTATACACACTTATTTACACAACTAGTAAAAACACACTTATTTCACACTTAATTCTCAACACTAATAAAAACACCACTAAACACTTCCGAATTACTTCCCTTCGCTTCTTGTTTATCGCTTCGATATTCAATTGTTACTGTCCGAACTCGCTCGCGCGCCGTATATTTATACCGGCCGGACAGGCAACGAGATCTTTCTAGCATATTCCCGAACATTCCCGCTGCAGATGAAACATTCTAGTAAGTCGGGAACTGTCGACATAGTCCAACGCCATCTAGTACAGAATAGTTGAATTACCTTTAAACCACCGATACATTCAATCTCATCTATTTCTCCCATTCACTGATAGATGGCGTTATTTTCAATTCGTAACACGGCCTCCCTATTAAACGTGTTCGTCTCGAACATCGTTGGACCCATAGTAACGAGCCAACCGGTCCACATGAACTATCTTCGGTGCACCTCGCGACCCCTTCTGGATTCGATAGGTGACGTCGTTAATCCTGGTAATTATGCGATATGGCCCGTCCCAACTGGCTTGTAACTTAGGCGATTTACCTTTGCTTCGTACTGAGTTATGCAGCCACACCAATGATCCCTCATCGAAGCCTTTGTTGTTCGCCTTCCGGTCATAGCGAGTCTTCATCTTTTCAGACATCTGTTGTCCTGACTCCCATGGAGCATTGTACACCTTGAATGCACCTCTGCTACGAGTATGTGGCCCCTTCACAGCCGCACAACTTGTGCATTTGCGGCACTATTCCTCGACGTCATTCCGATAGTGGAGCCAATAAAACCGCTCTCGGACCTTAGTAAGCGTCTTCTTAACACCCATGTGACTTCCCGAAGCACCATTGTGATAGAGCCGCAGTACTTCCGGCACCTTAGTCTTGGGCACCACCATTTGCAAATGGCACTGGTTACCGCGAGCGTTTTCCCATTTGCGACACAGAACTCCATCCCGGACCACCAAGCTTTCCCACTGTGCCCAATAACTCTTGGTGACAGGGCTCATTGCTGCGATATCACTCCATTTGGGCCTAGGAGCGCCTGATTTCTTCCATTCGAGAATCGGCTGTACGTCCTTGTCTTCTTGCTGAGCACTCTGCAAAGCTTCTTTCCATCCGTCGCTCAGATCCGTCTTCAACATTCTCACTAGCGCTGCCGGCTTCGCTTCCTGTCTTGCACAGTGTTTGCGTTGGTCGGGGTAAGCCCTACCTATCAGAGCATCTACGCTACGTTGCTCTTGCCGCCAGATAGGTACGTCAGGTGACCCCTTTGGTGGAGACAGGGTACCAACGTGCCGCTTACGCTTTGGGCAGCTCAAGCGGATATGGCCTCTTTCCCCGCAGTTGTAGCACCGTGGTGAAGTTCGAAGTTCGATCCTCGTGACGCGCTGCTTCCACCTCCAGAGCGTAGGATAAGGCTGCCTTCAGGGACTTGAAGTGCCCAAGTCTTACCGCTGCTCTAACTTCCAGGTCACGGATCCCATCGGTAAATGTTTGTACGAGGTTCTCGTCAATCAGTGCAGGCGACGACTGGTATGCCTTCCTGACCAGTCTTTCCACCTCTAGAGCCCACTGCTGCAGAGTTTCTCCAGTGCGTTGTGTCCTGTCCTTCAGCTGAGCACGATACACATGTTCGAGGTGCGCGTCTCCGTACCTCACCTCCAACGCCTCCAGAAGCTTCTCGTAGGTGACGTCTTGCCCGAGTGCCTCCAACACCGTCAAGGCCTGATCACGAAGGCCCAAGGTTAGGGCGGTGAAGGCCTATTCTTTGTCCCACCCATTCGCTCGCATAACGGCCTCGAACTGGATCTTGTATGCAGACCATGATGACGAGCCATCAAATGGTGGAACCTTAAACAAACGAGGCAAGGGCGCCACAGTCGCTGGTGTTACTTCAAGCCCACGCAATTTCTTCTCCACTTCAGCAACACAGGTCTCGTGGTGGTCATGTACACGCTTCTCTATAGAGGCGACGCGAGTCTCAAGCTTGTCGTGCACGAGCATCTCTACGTCGCTGATACGTAACAATACTTTATCAATTACTCTCCCTCTCAATCGACTAACCACCAGGGATGCTGAAGACTGTGCGAAGTAGAGGAGATACAGCCGGAAAGCCTAACCCAGTTTTGGATCGCTATCGGAACAGCGCTAGGATGATGATGAATACTCTATAGTAGGGATATGAGATTTCCATTCAGACTTACAATACAAAATCATAATACCTGTCCGTAAATTAGCGCTGTTGTAACTTTATCTCGATTGCCGCCGATTTTTGACAACATTCATTTTCAGTATCTATATTAATTATCTTAACCTTTAACTTTTCTGTGTCAGTTAACTCAGTATCTAATGTTTTTACTCTAGCTCAGGCCTGGAGTAAACTGACGGGGCTTATCTGAGGCTCATTGAGAAAAGGCCCGATGATAGATGTACCGTGGAACAAAATGAGTGATAAAGGTATTGTGGGTAAAGAATACTGATTTTGCGAGTATTATACCTAAGCTCGGCCAGGACACGTTTAATTAATTAGATTAATGAATCAACGTATCAAGGTGTATGAAAGTTTTGCTTGGCCACGAAATTGTAACCCCTTAGAAAATATTTCGTTGTCTTCTTCTCACCTCCCCTGAAGGGGTGGTGGGGAAACCTATTGGAATTGACTTCCTTCTGATGGTCATCATCACGGCCCATTCCTATGGCCCGGTGACTGGCTGGGTGAGTCCCCGTTGGGGGAGGCCCAGTTAGTCGCCTTCGAGAGGACAGCGGTTGGTCATCGGTCTGCTGATGATTTGATGGATAGGCGCCACTCGAGGGAACTGGGATCAGTTCCCGAGCGGGGCGCTTCAGGCTCCTCCGGATTATCGTCGTGGTGTCTGGATGGGGGAGGGGAGCGATTTTGCGAGATGGGTATGCTCGGAGCGATCTGCTCGCTCGAACATACCCCGGGCCAGACCGCTCACGAATCTCTCGATCGGCTCATATGAGATCCCAATGGATGGTCACGTTTCTCAGGTACCTGGGCGCGTCGACCGCCAGGTGAAGGCACACGTTCTCCACCCGCTGCAGTCGCTGCTGAGTGGTCCTCGCTGTCATGTTGTACCAGGCCGGCCCCGCATAGATGAGGCACGCCCTGATGTAAGCTTTGTAGAGAGCTAGCTTGGCTCTCAGCGGCAATCTCAAGGACAACAGCGGGCGCAGTTTCACCCTGGCTACTTAGGCCTTTGTGACGATGGTCCTGACATGGTGTGACATCGTCAGGTTTCGGTCGATTGTGACGCCCAGGTACTTGACCGTCGGCGAACATGGGATTTCCTCCCCCACCAGCTTCAGGCACGGTGGGTACTGTACCCGTCCAGTCAACAAAGCGAAAATATTTCGGTAAGTAAAATAATTTTTATTTATGGGTATAGGGATGGGCACGGGCCTCTTTCTCATTGGGATAAAGGTAAGGCCTTAGTTGGCAGACTTTACACATCTTTCGAGAACTTTACGAATAAGGCCGCGCGCACTTTAGACACGTTTTTGTACGAATTTCACTCGTGCGTGCACGTACGAATACATACGAACGATCCCGATATTCCAAGTACTATGGGAGCGCGCAGACTGGGTGCGAGTTAGTCGTGCGTATACGTACGTGTAGTTCAGACGTCCGAAAACAATCCGAACTTGTTGGGATTTCAAAGCACGTTCGTACGTTTTAACGCAATAAATGGATGTAGAAAAGTTAATTAAACGAGATTCACGAACATAAATGTTTGTGGGAGCAAAGTGATTGTAAAAGTGATGTTATAAGTCTGCCATGATGTGATGAAATTCCCCAAAATCGTCTCTTTTTAAATATATTTCGACGACGCCACCGCAGTCTTCGAGCGATAAGAGAATTGTGGTGAAGATACAGATTATTCATCGCGCTCCAACCAAAGCAGACTTCACAAATCCGATATCACTAGAACACTGCTCATTTGACCAATAAAAACGTATACAGTGTGCGCACTCAATTCGTACGACCACGATTGTACGTATACTGTACGATACGAATTCGTGTCCAAAGTGCGCGCGGCCTAACTCACAGACATGCAGGTTTTATCAGGATGCTTTCCTTTACTGTTAAGCAAGCGATACATAGTAATTTAATATGCAAATATCTAACTACATATTTCAAATTACAAACAACTCAATGGACGAGGTGTGGCGGCCAAAGTCACGGTATTTTTTCTTGTGATATTCATCAATCATCAACAACCCTGTATATTTTCTGTCTCACTGCTGGGCACGGCCCTCTTCTCACTATGAGAAGGTTAAGGCCGTAGTCCACCGCGCTGGTCAAGCGATAGTATATAAGACTGCTACACAGAGGGTCTCAGGTTCGAATCCACGGCGCGCACTGACTTTTCGAAGTTATGTGCGTATTTAATTGTTAATTATCAGGGAATTATAAAACGAGCGAATAAAAAAAAATAAGCGACTGATGATGAGATTCTGTTTTGATAACTTGAGCGGCATAAATTTGAGTAAGCGAAAAAATAATTTAACTAACGACAAAAATTGATAAATAATAAAATCTAGAACGAGCGTACTAATAGCGGGTTGTGATTAATCCATTTCAGAAATTAAAATTCTAACCGTGCGACTAAATTACTAGGTGAGCGACTGGCAATACCGAAAAGGCGACTTGAATATTACCGGCCTTCATTTCGAAAATCACGATCTTTTTATTTATAAAAATAATCTCGGGAAACATAATAGGTTATGTTAGGTTTCCTTGTGACCCTATACTCAAAAGAAGGAGCCCTGCAAGACAGGGCTCCGTCAATTTAGCTTAAAAGGCTGAAGCGTCTTATTTTATTTTGTTTTTTGTTCATTTGATTTAAGTAAAATTCATATTGCATATAAGGTCGCTCAAATATTGCGAAGCTTCTCATTTTGTATTTTACGTAACTCAAATTAATGTTTGCAAGTTGCTGTTCTGTTGGTTTCTCATCACTCGCAGTCAGTCGCTCACTTAGTAATTCTATAACACAAATTTATTATTTTTGTCACTCAAACTTTAATTAACAGTCACTCGTTTAAATACTAGCCTTAATTATCGCTTGATAAACAGTGAAGGAAAACATCATGAGGAAACCTGCATGTCTGAGAGGTATCCGTAATGCTCTTAAAAGACATGTGAAGTCTGCCAACCCGCACTTGTCATATTATTGGTTAAAATAAGAAACAAATAATTCATATCAAAATATAAGGTCATTTAGCCGTGTTGGAACTTGACAATGTAATTTTTCTCTCTTTCAGTGATAAATGGATCGTTTCTCGAAATTTTCGCGACAACTCATATAGACTTAATTTACTCAGAGCAATTCATGTTTGATAAAAAATCTTTATTGTAAAGATGAAAAAGAAATATCTGACAACGCTTTGTAAAACTGCGTACTGTACAAATAACTTTGGAGTAACTAATTATTGTGCTGTGATTTTTATGAGCCTTTTATTGTAAATATTTTCCTTTATTGAGTAGGGTGTTTTTGTCGAGTTTTCAAGGCACTTTGTTTTAACATAGGTATAAGACAATGCTTAGCGTTTCCTAAATTTTTCACGACTGTTTGAAATAGAATTAGTTTTATTATAAGTCAAATCGATTAGATCGATTGAGTAACATTTTGTTTAGTCTATTGAAAATTTCTGACAATGGTTACACTGAACTGTCAATTTTTTCGTTCTTGGTCGTTTCCCGCGGTCAGCGAAAAAACCTAGCTTTTTGTTCGCTCTGGAAGATTTCGTTTTGTGAGCGCGTTTCTGATCTTGTATTTGGTTGTAAACCTAAAAATCCGGGTGAATGCCGCTTCTTTGATCTATAACCGGCACCGGTAAATTGTGATAAAGAACATTTGTGATATATTGAACATTGAACTTTGTAAAACACGTGTGTGAATTCTTGGTTGGTGCCTGGAGTATGACTACGCTGAACTGGATACTGGTATCTATTCGATTCTTTTGTTATTTTGGCCAAAATTGTGAGTTAATCCTATAGGTCCACTTCAAGAATATCACCAGTGAAGATAACAGGTGAGTTGAAACATTTTATTGGTTGTGACTCGCTGTGCAACGCAGTGAAAGTGTTTAGATATATTGTCTATCGTGGTCAGGTAGATGTATTACACCTTCCACTGCAACTCTGTTCTGAAAATCCCTACCTGGCTACGATAATTCTAGACATAATTTTTGGTGCAGAGCGCTGTTGTATTTAGCCGCTGTTGCACTACTGAGTATAAGCCTCAGATTGGTATAAGCTTGTATCTTATCACCTTGTAGACAGTATTGTGGTTTTTGTCAGGTCAGTTATTGTCTAAAATACATAATATTTAATTGTATAAGTTCACCTACATAACTTGAAACACATTGTCATACATAACCTCAATCAGTAATTGTTGGATTTGAATTGTTGAAAGCTAGCATAGATTTGTTGCTGTTACTATTAATAAGTCAGTTTGTTTGGATACATAACAGCTGTATGTATCAATAAATTTAGTAAATTTAGTTTATCTCATAATTATATTAAGTTTGAATCATTACTTATAACAACCAAAGTTTTGATAAACCTTTGTTTGTTATAATATATAGATAATATTGATAGGTAACACATATTCTGTGCTTACGTACTATTGTATATCTCAAATAACACAGCCAGTCTGTCTGTTGCAAATAATTCATTAATTAATTTGAAGTTTCAACTTTTAATTTGTTATAAGTTACAACTTTGATAACTTTTGTGTTTGTTTCAATATATTGAAACTATTAATTTTGTTGGACAGTAGATACCTGTCACTTGCTTGTACCAACAGTAAACAGGCTAATACTTTGTTGGTTTCAAAGAATTAAGAAAAATTAAGTTTTGATTGTTAATATTATTTAACGCTTGTCCGGCCTCTTTTGAATTTTGATTATGTCAGCTATCAAGGACTTGCGTGCGGCTGCTGGTGCTATTGCATCAGATTTGCGCTGGTTTGCCTCGGCCAGTGCCTTAGTGAACCGGCCTGATCGCCAGCAGGCCTTACTACAAAGGTACGAGCGGATTGACGATCGCCTGGCAAGTGTGGAACAGCAATTCCGCACTTTCAGCGCTTGCTGTCTCGAAGTGTCAGTCAACGATTTCACCGCTGACCAGCGAAATAAGGTCAGCGAAGACTATGCCCAGGTCTTAGACCTGTATGATGCTGTCTCCAATAGTGCGAGACAACTAGTTGCCGATAGGGAAGGGCAACCCGGCCTGAAGCAGGAGCTTCCTAGTTCAGCACCGGGGCTGGTGAGTAGGCTCCCTACTTTGGACCTCCCCCATTTTGATGGCTGCCTAGGAAGCTACCTGGGCTTCGTTAATTTGTTCGACAGCCTGGTCAATGACAGGGCTGACCTTCGGCCAGCACAAAAATTGGCATATTTAATGTCGGTTATGGATGGGGAGGCCAAGGGCCTCATCCAGCATCTGCCCGTTCTGACGAGGCGTACCAGACGGCTCGGGATCTAATTACCCGTAGGTACCATAATAAGCGTGGCCTCGCCGACACGTACATCGAGCAGATTTTGGGTTTGCCGACGCTCACCCGGGTCTCTGGGTTGCGCACCCAACTTTTGAACCCGCTTTTGGTGGCCATCAACGCACTTAAGTGCCTTGACCTGACCTTGACCGAAGACCAATGGTCCTATCTATTGGTGCACATTGTGTTAAAGAAGCTGCCTGCCGACCTGAGGTCGCGTTTTGAGCAGCGCTTTGGTGGGGATAGCGCGACCCATCTGCCCCCCTTTGCTGAACTGGAGAGGTTCCTGGAGGATGAGTGCCGGGTATTGGACAACTCCGGTCGTGACACGCTGGCTAAGACGCAGCCGCCCAAGGTCAAGGAGCAGGCTCGCGTTCACACCCGAGCCAATGTTGACCGGCGCCCTCCTCGCTTTGCAGTCACGCAGAGCCAAGTGGAGTGCTCTTACTGCAAGGTCACGGGGCACAGAACGGCCAGTTGTAGGGCATTCTTGGACCTACATGTCGCCTCTCGTAGGCGCATCGCGAATGCCCGCCGCCTTTGCTTCTCTTGCTTGGGGTCCCACTACCAGCGAGACTGCCCAAACTCTCGCCCCTGTCCTCACTGTGGAGGACCACATTTGGACATTCTCTGCATGAATGCCAGAGAGGTTGGCCGCTTGTCCAACCAGCCGACGCCGCGCACGGGCGAGTGTTTTGAAGGTGGCAGCCGAGGCTCACCGGCGCGTAGCCGACAGTCGCCTCCCTCAATTGATCGCCACTCGCGCCGCTTGGAGAACCGTAGCGTGCGCACGCCACCTCTTTCTCGCGCACCTGAATGTGCTGTTCAGCGTCACCAGCACCATGACTGCTGCCCCAGGTATTCCCCTCCTTTGGCGGAGCATCCCCGCCTTGACTCGCGCCCACCTCGTTTTGGGCGGGTGCGTCATTATGACCCCCCACAGATGGCGCACGGATCGAATCATCGCGCTTTTGAGGACTTCAAGCCGCACCCTCATTTTGACTTGCCAGGTCCTGGCCAACGGTCGCCGCCATGGCAACAATAGGTCATTGACCCCTGCCCTATAACGCCAACCTCCCCCATTGAGACCGTTATCCTACCAACGGTTGCTGTTAGGGTCTGGGGACTTACGGGGACCTCTGTTGTTGTCCATGCAATATTGGACACAGGTTCACAAGGTTGCATTGTTTCCACTTATTAGGTAGGGCAGGTTAAATTAAATATGGGTTCTTTTCCAAATTGTATACGGGGCATAGGGGACGTAGCCTCTAATGTTGAAGGGCAAGTTAAGGTTTTGTTTGGCCCTGTTGAATCTTCACACCCGAGGATTAAAACCTCGGCTATTGTGTTGAAGAATATTTTGGGTATGCACCCACAGAAACAGCTACCCGCTGCTGTGGTGAATTTGACATCGGGATTGGAACTGGCAGACCCCAAATTTGACACACTGGGACTAATCGACTTGTTGATTGGCTCTGATGTCCTCGGTGGAATTTTGATTGGTGGGAAACGGGTCTTGGTGCCAAATGGTTTGACTGCCATCCCGACCATATTTGGATTTGCTTTGATGGGACCTGTACCTAGGGACCCCCCTCCACCTGAACTTGACAATTTGTTGGCTGTAGGCTCCGCTCTCTCTGATGCGTTTCAGAGGTTTTGGGAGGTAGAGGAGCCCCCTCAAGCTGCCCGTTTGAATCCAGAACATGAGGAGTGCGAGCTGTTCTTCCAGAACAACACTGGTCGACTCCGTTTTGGTCGGATCATTACGAGGCTACCCTTCCTGTCTGGTCGGCCACCGCTTGGTGAGTCACGACCTTTAGCTGAAAAGAGATTGTTGGCCATGGAGCGCCACATGGGTCGTGATCCGGAGCTCAGGCAGAAGTACATTGAGTTCATGAGAGAATATGAACAATTGGGACACATGTCTGTGTCAAATTTGGATTGGCGTTCGGTGGAGCATTACTTTCTCCCGCATCATGCGATATTGAAGCCATCAACTGGCAAGCTGCGCACAGTTTTTGATGGTTCTGCGCAGACGTCAACAGGCGTATCCTTGAACCAGTGCTTGCATTCTGGTCCCAAGTTGGTCAAGGACCTTTGTGACGTCATCACCAGCTTCCGACGACATCAGGTTGTCTTTGTGGCCGACATAAAAATGATGTTCAGGCAGACTATTATCCACCCTGATGACCGTCGCTTCCAGCTGATCCTTTGGAGAGAGTCTCCTCGCGATCTCATGGTCGTCTACGAGCTCAATACTAATACGTACGGGTTAAGGTCAAGCCCCTACTTGGCAATAAGTTCTCTTTGGTAGCTCGCAGACCGCGAAGGCTTACGTTTCCCAAGAGCCTCCGCCATCTTGAAAGACGATATTTACGTCGATGACATTTGCTCGGGCGCCTCCACAGTGGACGAGGCGATCCTCCTGCGGGACGAATTGATAGGTATTTTGGCCTCCGCTGGTTATGAGTTGTGCAAATGGATTTCCAACTCACCAGCGCTCTTGGAAGGCTTGCCAGAGGATCATCAGCAAGATCCACATCTATTTGAGATTGTTGACAACCCCGCCATGATGGCTGTTCTCGGCGTTCAGTACAGACCAGTCCAAGACATCTTTACGTATAACGTAGACTTGAAATTGCCTTGTTCTTGGACTAAACGTCTCGTATTGTCTACTGTCGCCAGAACCTTTGATCCGAACGGTTGGATTTGTCCTATCATATTTTGGGCAAAATGCTTCTTGCAGAAGCTTTGGACAGCAGGATTGACCTGGGACGAACCTCTACACGGCACTCTTGTTGAGGAATGGACCTCTTTTGTATCCTCACTTCCTGCCGTCAACGAGATCTCCTTGCCTCGTCCCATCCTTCCTCCCGGGAAGTACAAGGCCACTCTTCACGGGTTTTGTGATGCCTCGGAACGTGGTCACGCGGCCGTGGTTTACTTGCGCACAGTTAGTGCCTCAGGTCAGGTGAGAGTTTCCCTGATCATGGCGAAGAGCAGGGTTGCACCCCTTCGGACATCTGTGACCATCCCAAAATTGGAGCTCTCGGGAGCAGCCCTACTTGTACGCTTATTGATCCACGTGTCCAGTACTTTGGGTAAAAGCATTTGTATTAATGGGACCTACGCCTGGACAGACAGCCAAATTGTTCTTTGTTGGTTGAAGGCTTCTGTCCACACCTTGTGGAGGTATTTGTCGCTAATCGCGTTTCCCAAATACAGAAATCTGAAGTCAAGCTTGTTTGGAGACATGTGCCAGGTGAGCTCAACCCCGCTGATTGTGCCTCGCGCGGATGCTTGACGCCTAGTTTAATAGGCCATTCGCTGTGGTGGGGTCCGGAATGGTTGAGTCGACCAGAAACCGATTGGCCTCGAACGCCAGTTTTGAATACTTCTAATTTGCCGGGTCTACGAACACTCGCTCTTGAGAAGGTAGAATGCGCCTTCGACCCCGATTTTTTGTTGAATCGTTACAGCTCCCTCGAAAAGTTGTTAGGTGTCATTGCTTGGATAAAGCGTTTTATTTTTAACTTTAGGCACCCACAACAGAAACGACTGACACCGTTTATCTCACCACAGGAACGACAGGAGTCTCTCACCTTTTGGGTTCGTTCTGTGCAATTGGCGCATTTTGAAAAGGAGATCGCTATCCTTAAATCAGGGAGATCGAAATTGTCGGGAGCTGTCTCTAAATTGAACCCCTTTTTGGACGATACGAGTCTCTTGCGCGTTGGAGGGCGTCTCAAGAACGCCAACCTCCCTTACGGAGCACGTCACCCCCTTTTGTTAGCTAAGGACGGTCATTTGGTACGCTTGTTGGTAACTGACCGTCACCTTAAAAATTCGCATGCTGGTTGTAATGCGCTCTTGGCCATTTTGCAACGCGAGTTTTGGATCTTGTCTGCCCGAAGAATTATTCGGAGTGTAGTCTTTCGCTGCATCCCTTGCTATAAGCTCAAGGCTTCTACCATGCAGCCGTTGATGGGAGACTTACCGGCAGATCGCGTAACGGAGAGCAGGACATTTGACGGTGTTGGCACGGACTTCGCTGGTCCCTTTTTGGTGAAAACGTCGACACTTCGAAACAGCAAGACTGTTAAGGCCTACTTGTGTGTTTTTGTTTGTCCCTCCACAAAGGCCGTACACTTAGAACTGGTCTCCTCGCTTACGACCGAGGCGTTTGTAGCCACATTTGACAGATTTGTATCCCGCAGAGGGCTGCCTTCCTTGATCCGCTCTGACTGCGGCACTAACTTCAAGGGCACGTATAATTATTTGAATGATGTTGTTAATTTTCTTGAAACCAACAAGGCTGATATAGGTGATAGGCTTGCCCGACGTGGGATAAATTGGTTGTTTTCCCCACCAA
Source organism: Euclidia mi (assembly GCA_944739405.2). Classification (NCBI taxonomy): domain Eukaryota; kingdom Metazoa; phylum Arthropoda; class Insecta; order Lepidoptera; family Erebidae; genus Euclidia; species Euclidia mi. Next base: position 30,790,054 of record OX123195.2, read on the forward strand.
ATTGTCCACACTGGGGTGGTATATTTGAGGCCGCCGTAAAATCGGCCAAAACACACTTGCGCAGGACAATCGGTGAGTCTGTCCTTACATTTGAGGAACTCGCAACTGTGTTTTGTAAGATTGAGGCCGTTTTGAACTCTCGGCCATTGTGCACGATCTCCTCAGATCCGAATGATTTGGAGGCCCCTACGCCGGGCCATTTTTTGATTGGTTGCCCACTTGTCGCCTTGCCTGAGTACCCCTATATTGATACGAGACCTGGTCGTCTCTCGCGTTTTGAATTGGTACGCCAGATTACTCAGAGCTTTTGGAAACGCTGGAATTTGGAATATTTGCACATACTCCAGCAACGCGTTAAGTGGACCGACAAGACCGATCCACCCAAGATTAGTGACCTCGTTTTGATCAAGGAGGCTAACCTTCCGCCACTCAGATGGCCCAGGGGGCGCATCCTTCGTTTGGTAACTGGGGCTGATAGAGTTCCCCGATTTGCTGAGGTCTTGGTGGACGGTTCGATTCTGAGGAGAGCGGTTGCAACGTTGTCACGTCTACCAACTAATTAGCGGACCGGTAGGCCGGTCCGGGGCGGGTGGATGTTTGAAATAGAATTAGTTTTATTATAAGTCAAATCAATTAGATCGATTGAGTAACATTTTGTTTAGTTTATTGAAAATTTCTGACAATGGTCACACTGAACTGTCAATTTTTTTGTTCTTGGTCGTTTCCCGCGGTCAGCGAAAAAACCTAGCTTTTTGTTCGCTCTGGAAGATTTCGTTTTGTGAGCGCGTTTCTGATCTTGTATTTGGTTGTAAACCTAAAAATCCGGGTGAATGCCGCTTCTTTGATCTATAACCGGCACCGGTAAATTGAGATAAAGAACATTTGTGATATATTGAACATTGAACTTTGTAAAACACGTGTGTGAATTCCTGGTTGGTGCCTGGAGTATGACTACGCTGAACTGGATACTGGTATCTATTCGATTCTTTTGTTATTTTGGCCAAAATTGTGAGTTAATCCTATAGGTCCACTTCAAGAATATCACCAGTGAAGATAACAGGTGAGTTGAAACATTTTATTGGTTGTGACTCGCTGTGCAACGCAGTGAAAGTGTTTAGATATATTGTCTATCGTGGTCAGGTAGATGTATTACACCTTTCACTGCAACTCTGTTCTGAAAATCCCTACCTGGCTACGGTAATTCTAGACAACGACACAATTTTATAATAATGAGCCGTGACGTTTTAATAAAGCAAGATTTTAGTACCTTCTCCTTGCAAATGAACTGAAATATATAGATGCCTGACTCTTTCGGTTATTGTTATTGTTGTTTTGTACAAATTTTGTACTGGGACATTTTTAGCAGCCCGAAAAAGAAAATCTTCTGTACATTTTGTCACATAAAAGTTCAATGTTGTATATAAATAGATAAGCCAAAACTTGCAGCAATCATCTGGTATCTATTCACATCGGATCAAGTATAAACCATCTCAGTTCACTACAAACAAATATTTTCAGACCTATTGTAACAAGTCACGGTTGGCTCAAGTAATAGAACATTTCAACAAACCCCACGCTTAACTCCCCGGCCACGGCGTACAGCGACGGCGGCAGCGGCGAGCGATTTCGATGTACATGACGTGTTTACTCTGACGCGCCATCGGTCGCGGCGCGCGGCCGCGATGGAGTAAAGCGCGCCATGTACATCGAAATCGCTCGCCGCTGCCACCGTCGCTGTACGCCGTGGCCTGGCCGTAAGGCGATGCCGCTAAATGAACCTCGGAACATATTTTGAAAACATTTATTTAGTTTCATTTCGATTAATTACAAGATAGAGGATTTATGAGTTGACAAATTAGGTAATCCAATTTCGTTAGTTACTAAGCAGTGTACCAACTTCTTATCTGGTGTCGTAGTAAATGTTAGCGTTTGTATTTGCCAATTAATATTATTTGTAAATAATATCCTGTTTACTTGTAAATAAAGGAAAAATTGCTGTATGGTCTCGAGCTCCTAAGTACTACATATTCCTACGGTAGGTTTCTCTGTCACAAAATTCGTAATACTGTGCCGGCAATATTTGCAATACGGTATCAGTAAATATTGAAGATAAAGATAGCAATAGACATATTATGCTCTTAATATACATCTCCTAACCTTTTTCATGAGAGATACACAGGCTCATTATATAAGAGTTCCAGTCGGTGAATGGCTGCAAGTTATTGAGGTGTTAACACGTTCCTACAAAGGCACGGGTTTACGGACGGTCTACTGACAGGTGGCACTCTGCAAACATGCAGACTTGCTACCTGCGATAATGGGAAAAGAAGAAAAACAGTAAGCAATTATACGTACGTGGAGGGTTAGTAGTAATAAAATTACTTATTTGATTTGGATATTTGAAAGTTAACTATCGCTTGCTTATCGATGAACGAAAACATCGTGACAAAAAGAGTGCATGTCTAATCTCCATAATGTTATCGAAAGGCATGTCGATGTCGATCGATGTTTGCCAACCCGTACTTGGAAACCGAAAAAAGGCCCGTGCCCAGTAGTATGACAGTATATAATATTGGCCTGATGATAATGAATGTAAAAGTTAACAAACGTTTGAAATTCGTCAAGTCATAAACCACGCAATCATTCTTGTCTACAATTTCTGAATTATCATTAATTCATGGCGAGAAAAAGTGATTCTAGATTATTAAAGTAAACAACATATTTTCTTAAGGCAAAGTCCAAGTAAATTAAACATTTCATTATGGTTCCACACTGAAATGTTCCATTTAAATGACTTGGCACAAAACGTCATATAAATTCTATTAAAATTTGTCTGAACAGGTTTAATCTGTTCAGGGGCGATGGAACTGCTTCTAAGTATTTTATGTGGATTTGTCTAACATGTTAAAATACCTTGTATTTTCTATACAGAAAGAAGCCTCAATAAATTGCGACGGTATCAAGATACCAACCAACCGTAAGTCAAATCAAAATCCTAGCGATTTGCGATCTAACCGAAAAGAAATCGTCTTCTCAAACCTTTGATATAACTTAAAAGTTGCAATAAAACGTATAAGAGAAAGCCCTTTTTTATTTGAACAGCCGTGTCTGAATATCGGGATCGTCCATTATCATGGATTAAGGGCCGACCCCCAGAATCTCTTTTGAATGGTATACAAGATAAGCGGTAATTTATTAGCCTGTAAGCCGGAGGCGAATAATATTCTGTCGTTGAAAGGTTTTGAAGAAGTACCTTAGGGTTTTGTGATCCTGTGGTTCCTTTCAAACTTCAGTAAATTCGGTTTAGACTGGTTTGGAAGGGTGCAATGTTGAGCGAAGCGGTTCAACGGATATTATTATTACGGGCTTACTGTATCACAGTGAAGGTCAAGTGAGTTGACAAGGGTAAGAGCAGTTAATTGTGACTTGACATTACATTTGTATCTTGCTAAAAGGGGTTTATATATTGCTAAGCCAACAGGTAATAAATATAATGTGTCTGCTCAGTAAAACAAAGGCAAGCAATTTTAGCTGCAATTTTCTAAAAGGTTGTCAGAAATGTTAATTGTCATATTATTACATGTACAAGTATATTGTAAAAGCATTCTGATACAGTCAAAACGTCTAAAAAATGAAGGAATTTGCACTACTTAGCTATCGCGATGAAGACCGGCAAAATGAGCTTGTATTCTGTATACGCGAAATTTTTAGATCGCTTATTATAGATACAGTTTTCAATATGCTATTTTCAAGTAAGTATCTAATAGAGATAATATACTTCAAGGAGTTTGAAGTAATTATTTGTTTGTTTTTTTGCTATGACTGAAATTACATGTCCGTTCTCGTATGCTTTAATTTTTGTCAAAAGGAATTATTACAGCTACTCGTTGTTTTGAAAAGTCAGGTTGTAACAAAATTTCGAGCGAGATGCTTTAAGTTCGGTACGGCCCTAGTGGCTCCTTGTTTCATTACAACTAATTATGTTCCAGTATCTAATTACCATAAAACTGGAAATTACATTCATCCGCTCATTCCAGTTCCGTTTGTTCGAATTCCCGTCTAAGAGGCAAGTTACAGACTATGTCGCCACAAATATTAAACGAAGAAAAACTTGAATTCACTCAAAAGTGATTGGAGTTTGAAGTCGTAGGAACGGGTCTTAATGAAACCACTCAACTGAGATGATAAACAGCATGAACTTGTAGTGAAATATTGATTAAATGCAATCTAAATTCTGTGTGTATATAATTATAGTTCAAGATTGTTTGCCGATAGTGTTCGTCTTTAAATGTTGGTTTTGAGAATGGTGATAAATTACGGCGACACAAGCGTATACAATTATGGTGTGATCGTCTTATAACTACCATAAGTTAAAACTGTTTTAATACACAGTAAATATTGACCTGCCATGATGGATAAACAAACTTTAGAGATGATTTATTTCTTAAACATTACTATAATAATCTCATACTAGTCGACATGGGCGCGGATAAAATTTCATGTGTACGATGTGATTGGTATTGTAAATTGTGTACTGAACGATGGACGGTATGTCGCACATTATGGATACAGTCATGTTAGGATTTTTGATTTTTTGATTCTACATGACCTAATGATTCTGATCTTGAAGTCAGGAACTAGTAGTTTGCGTACTGTCCGAAGCATGGTAGCGTTCTGATGTAAATGCCACACAATTGGTCACTCGTTCAAGCGACAATATCTGAGAACGCTGCAACTTTCACTTTGTAATATTGAGACTCCATTGAAGTTCTTTTCATAAATAATACGCTAGAAAAATTACTTTCAAGGAAATAGAAACCCACAAATGCAGGATTCAATGCCATGATTTTTACTCTGCGGCGTTAATCGCATTAAGCTATTACTAAAAAGAAATATTCGTGTCAATACACCAACGACATTAAAACTCTTTTCAACTCGAATGGAAAAAGGAAAATTCTTATAAATAAAGCAGAATTCAAATAAAGTGACGGAATTATATGAATGCCGAGAGTTATCCTTTTTTTAATGAGGATGTGTAGAATGACTCACTCTTATATCTTGTACTTATTTTGTAATATGGAAGCCTTAATAAACTTGTTGTTTAAGTGAATATATTCTTGCAATGATGAGCAATAGGCTTCGTGGCAATATTTAAAAGTTTCAAATATTTTCACGAAGCGAATTTCAATTTTATTTTCGCATGGGTGACGGTTATCGCGTTATTTTGATATATTAATTTGTACAGATAAAATTGGGTTCTCCATTGAATATCGCTATAATAATAATAATAATAATAATAATAAATCATTTTATTTCGCGTGGCATAGACGCATAGATAAATACCTTACAGTCTAACATACATACAGTGGTTGTTAGTATAAATATACTTATAAACTATGTTAGTATTGCTTCACTTGCACGTTGTTGTTGTGCGTTCGTGTGGCACTTGTCCGCGGAAGCGACGGAACACCACTCCAGTCGGCCAAAAGTCCTCCTTCATCGCTATCCCGGTGGGTTGTGGATGTCAGAAGGCAGTCTGTCTCTGTGAAAATGCTTCTGTCATATCTGATTAGGCTAGTAAGCGGACACCAGGCTCCAAGGCGTGTAAGTCATGGATGCAACCGGGTTAACGCTAGGACGATGATGATATGAAATTGCGTTACTGTCGCACGCACAGTCAAAACTGGTGGGCGAAGAAAGCTGATATTTGGCTTTGGAGACCCTAGGTGTGCATTAAGAAAGGATTTCCTGAAATGCCCATGACATCGGGAGGCAAAGTTAAATTAAAATAAAGTGAGCGGGCGTAGCATCCTCTAGTCATTAAATAATTGCAATTACCTTCCACATTTTGCCGTATATATTTATGATACTTTTTGTAGACTAAAGATATTATACACTATCTCACCACTCGTCTTTATAGATTAACTTTAGTAATCTTGACATTTTAATAGGTCTCCTTTTAAAAGCATTTACAAACAACAATGTCGGCAGAAAAAAGCCACTTCACCCTACAGAACTTTATAACAAACAAGAGGCCATGCCGTATACACAATATTTAATGACACACATTGTTTTCTCCCATTACTTTGCGTTTTCCTATCACACCATATTACAAGATACGACTAGTAAGATTCTTAAGCGTTCCCCTTTCTCAATTAAGGGCGAAAGTTTCAGAAAATCCCTACTAATATTGTAAATTCGAAAGTGTGCATGTATGTATGTATGTTCCGTTTTCACGCTAAAACGGCTGAACCGATTTTGTTGAAATTTAATATAGAGATATATTCTTTGAACGTATTACAAGTGAGTTATTTTTCGTCTTCATAAGCAAAACAACAATGTAGATGGAATTAAAAGCGAAATTAATCACTTCTTAAATAATTATTATAACAAATGTTAAATACTGGACACTCCAATCAAACGTACGTGCACGGTAACACAATCTAACAGTATTGTAACTCCGCCGTCTCCTCGAGCTATATGCCTACAGACGCGCCGGACGCAAACAAGTGGTAGGGCTGTCCGCCTCAACTATTTTAATTACATCTACCTACTTGACATTTTTTCTGGTTTTGTGCTTGTACATTAGTTATATTTTTGGTGTGTAAGTACCCTAAGAAATTACCTTTTGGTTATACATACATTATGCAGATCCCATCATCATCCCATCAGCTTCCATTTTGAAAATTTCCCGGGAGGTACTACCGTAAAATGGGGATACTTTGATTAATTTTAAAATTAAATTGATCATAACTTTGCCAGTTTATGCTAGAAAAATACAAAATAATACTGTATTGCCAACTTGGGACCTGCTATTATAATAGGACAATAAAAAAATTAGTGTTTATAGTTTTGGCGTAAACATTCACTAAGTGTCGATTCAACTTTATACTTGCAATGGGGTTATTTTGATAGGCCACGACTTTATGACGCAATATCATAATATTCCACAGGAGTAAAAAGCTAAAACAAAAAGAAATATTGATTACTTAGATTTCAAATTAGAGCAATTTGAAAGTCAGTGGGGTTTCTTTGATTACAGGGGTTACATTGATAACCAATTTTAAACAGTTTACAAGATTGTATGTATGTTTATCCATTATCTAGTACCCATAGTACAAGCTCTGCTTAGTTTGGGACTAGATGGTGTTGTTTGAATGGGGTAGAATATTATTATTATTATTCTCTTTATTTTAACATTCTCTCATAAATTATATTTTACATTTTTATGTGATTTAGAAAAAAAAACAATATAAAAATATAAAATAAAATTACGGGGCTCACCGGTATCGGGTTCAGGGACCAAGTTACCGGTGGTTAGGGCTCCAGAGAGAGGAACCTCCTGACGATACGAGCCGTGGCCAGCAATACTGCCTTCTGTATAGAGGACTTAATCCAACCGTCTAACGCGAGCCTCTTGAGGTGGTGATCGAGGCTCTTGGCAATGAGACCATTAACTGACACGACTATCGGTACAATGATCGCCGAGTCCACATCCCACATGTCGACAATCTCGTGAGCCAAATCCAAATATTTTATTTGTTTATCTTTCTCGGCTTTCACGAGATTCTCGTCATGGGGAATGGTGACATCGATGATCATTGCAAGGCGCTTAGATCGATCTATCACTACTATATCTGGCTTGTTAGCCACAATAGTTCTATCAGTAATGATAGATCGATCCCAATACATGGTGGCACGACCATTTTCAAGAACTGGGTCGGGCACATACCTGTAGTACGGTATCTCAGAGTCTACAAGATTGTACTTTAAGGCAAGTTGCTGATGGACGATCCTAGCTACTTGGTTGTGCCTGTGCAAATATTCGCCGTTGGCAAGACGAGAACAACCAGATACTATATGTCTGAGAGATTCACCAGGCTGGTGACATGCCCGACATATGTCAACCGTCCCATCCCTCAGGATATACTTCCGGTAGTTATTCGTCATGACAACCTCGTCCATAATCGCAAAGACAAAACCTTATGTTTCGGCGAACAGATCGCCAAAACGTAGCCAGGACACAGAAGCTGGTAAGTCTACATCGGGTCCATGCAGGGCCCGATAAAAACGTCCATGCAGCTCTTTACCTTTCCATACCTCCTTGCGCTCCTCAACACCAAGTACGGCAGGTTTGCGCCAGTTCTCCTTAGCCAGACCCAACGGGGTAAGCCCGTTGTCCACAGTGACCACATCACGGTGGCTTATTATTATTATTATTATTATTATTATTATTATTATTATTATTTGTTTCTCTTTCTCGGATATTATTTTAATTTGTTAGAACAATACCCGGCCCTTTGGCAGGCGTACACGGAGACAAAGGTCCAACGCGCAGAGGCCCTTTGAGAGTTTTAATCTAGAATGTAATGGAACACCTACTGAGGCGCCTCCATCACCGCACTATTAAGTACAGTCACGGGTTAGCCGCAGCAGGTGAGGGACTATTGCTACTTATATGGAAACTAATTACTCTGGGCTATTGGGATGGGTGTTAAATGGATAGGTTTAGATGAAAACTATGGATGAATGCCGGCGTCTGCCCTAAGTACTCTTATAGTACGTCGAAAAGGGGCAGACGGTGACTCGCCAGCTCACTAGATGGACCCTCTCTAAATAGCCGCCAAGGCAAACAAACTCTACCATAAAGGCAACAATAGGGCAACACCGGTGTGAGCGACTAGGGGTATTATTATTATTATTATTATTATTATTCTCTTTATTTCAACCTTTTCTCATAATAATATTTTACATTTCTATGTTATTTAGAAAAAACAAATATAAAAATATAAAATAAAATTACGGGGCTCACCGGCATCGGGTGCAGGGACCAAGCTACCGGTGGTAAGGGGTCCAGAGAGAGGAACCTCCTGACGATACGAGCCGTGGCCAGCAATACTGCCTTCTGTATAGAGGACTTAATCCAGCCGTCTAACGCGAGCCTCTTGAGGTGGTGATCGAGGCTCTTGGCAATGAGACCATTAACTGACACGACTATCGGTACAATGATCGCCGAGTCCACATCCCACATGTCGACAATCTCGTGAGCCAAGTCCAGATATTTAATCTGTTTTTCCTTTTCGGTTTTCATGAGATTCTTGTCATGAGGAATAGTGACATCAACAATTATTGCGAGGCGCTCTGATCGATCTATCAACACGATATCAGGCTTGTTGGCTACAACAGTCCTGTCCGTGATGATAGATCGATCCCAGTACAATGTGACATGGCCATTTTCGAGAACTGGCTCTGCTACATACCTGTAGTACGGTACCTCGATGTCTACAAGTTTGTACTTCAGAGCAAGTTGCTGGTGAATAATTCTGGCTACTTGGTTATGTCTGTGCAAGTACTCGCCGTTAGCAAGACGTGAACAACCGGAAACAATATGCCTGAGGGATTTACCAGGTTGGTGACAGGCACGGCAAATATCAGTAGTGCCATCCCTCAGGATATATTTCCGGTAGTTATTCGTCTTGATAACTTCGTCAGCAATTGCACAAACAAACCCTTCGGTTTCCCCAAAGAGGTCACCGAAGCGTAGCCAGTTCACCGAGGCTAATAGGTCTACATCGGGTCCATACAGGGCCCGATGGAACCTGCCATGAAGCTCCTTGCTCTGCCATACACGCTTGCGATCATCAGTACTAAGTACTACAGGCATGCGCCAGTTCTCCTTAGCCAACCTGAGCGGGGTGAGCCCATTGTCTACCGCGACAACATCTCTATGCATATCCACGTTCGCCCGGAGAAAATATTCTCTGAGATTGCACACCTCGCGATTGTGTAGGGTCTTGACATTCAGAAAGCCGCGACCCCCGCACTTTCGCGGGATGTACAACCTCATCACGGATGAACGTGGATGATGCATACGATATGCCGTCAACAAAGTGCGAACTCTTCTGTCCAGGGCGTCCAATTCAGACTGAGTCCACTTGAGTATGCCAAAGGAGTATACAAGAAGTGGCATGACCCAACCGTTGCAAGCACGAACCTTGTTGCCACCTGATAAAAGACTTTTTAGTACTTTTTTCAGGCGGCCAAAGAAACGCTCTTGCAACGATTGCTTCATGACGGCTTCATTGATACATAAAGCCTGTGACATACCCAAGTACTTATAGGTATCAGTTAAGAGAAGCGTTCTTAGGTTAATGGAATCTGAGAGTTGGATCCCCTCAGATTCCACCATCTTTCCCTGCTTCACATGAATGACAGCACATTTATCCACACCGAACTCCATATTGATAAATTTACTAAAGTTTTGGGTTACGTTTAGTAAGTCTATCAATTGGGCCTCAGAGTGGGCAAATAACTTCAAGTCATCCATGAACAGCAGGTGAGATATGACCTGACCACTTCTCTGTAACTTGCAGCCTAACCTTGAACCCTCCAGTAAAGTACTGAGAGGGTTCATGGCTAAGCAAAACCAAACCCCTTTGGTTTTGCTTAGCCATGAACCTTGAGTCCCCACTCAGACTGTCGCCCTGAAAAATTCCCCGCTCAATTTTAATACGTTCGCCGTCCTCCTGGATCCGTCGGCATCCTGGATAGCAAAGAGTCGTATTCCACTGCCCCATACATGACTTTAAGAAGGTGCGTAGAGTTGTATTTACTTTATACAACTCTAACACCCTCAAAAGCCATGTATGCGGCACGGAGTCATACGCTTTCTTATAATCTATCCAACATGCCGCCAGATCCTTTCGGTTACGGCGAACTTGTTGGCTAATGGCCATGTCAATGAGGAGGAGCTCCTTAGTACCACGAGCCCCCTTCCTACATCCATTCTGAGAGGCTGACATAATTGCATGGTCTTCAATATGTTTAGCTATTTTAGCTCTCAGAATAGATGTAAGAAGTTTATAGACCGATGGTAAACATGTTATCGGTCTATAATTGCCGGGCTCGCTAGTACTGCCTGTCTTATGGAGCAGGTGGGTAATTCCAGTCGTCATGAATGTTGGTAACGACCCAGATTCCACAGCTGATTGGAATTGAGATGCCAAGCGTTCATGCGAGCTACGTAGCCATTTCAGCCAGATATTGTGCAGCCCGTCCAACCCTGGAGATTTCCAATTCGCTAATGGACGGACTGCTTGTGAAACGTCCTGGCTAGAAATGGCCACGCATTCCATTTCGGGAATATGTTCGCATGCACGCTCGACGTCTCGCATCCAATCGCCTTCAGTATGACTAATGGGCATCGACCAGATGCTACGCCAAAACATGGCTGTGGCGTCCGCATCCGGCCGCTGTACATTAGTCACACATTGGTCTGGTCGTTCCCAGCTTCTGTATACCCACCTCTGGTCCCTCTGGAATGTACGATTAATGAGATACCGGTCCACACGTTTTTTGAATCTACGAATACGGTTTGCCCATGCATAGACTTTCTGTTTTAGGAAGTCAATGCGCTCTGTGACACGGGATGTATAATCTTGAGGACTAATATTAGTCCCCACAAAGGCCCGTTTCACAAAGCGCATTACCCTGGGGCGTGTATTCCCCGCCCTAAAACAGATCAGCTTGCCAATAAGTGCCCTTGCCTCAGCAATACGCCTCTCAATCCTGCACTGCCACGCCGGTACAGCAGATCTTTGTCGTATAACAGTGTCAGTTTCAGGGAACTTAACACCTGCTATACGACATGCCGCCACGGCAGCACAGTACAAGATTGAGTGAGTATCACCGAGATCCTCACTATTATCTAAATAATTAGATAATAACGAGTCAAGAGCACTTACCAGCGCTATATTTCGCCTATGCATAGGCAACCGCGGTAGACGAGGTCTAATCGTGGGTGGCGTGTGCCGGTAGTCCCTAATCGCACATTCCAAAGCGTCCTTTACCTCCTCATTGCACTGGGTACTTACATTATCAGCCATGTCATCCTCCTCCACGACGGCGCTGCCACCTATTGATGGTGCGTTTGGTGTCGGCGTTAGCGTAGGCCGGACGGCATTGACATGACTCGAGGGTAAGTAGTCTGAGCGAATCCTATCAAGTACGGTATTATCCAACTTGCCACTGCGCTGGATTACTCGTACCTGATCCGATAATCGTTGAGCCGTGACGTTGATGCTTGGTTCCAAGGCCTGAAACATAGACAGCATGCGACTACGGTACGCAGTGAGGTTAGTGCCCCCCTCTGTCGCCCCAAAATATGCGCGCATGACATGTTCGTTCATTGATGTCGTCCACTTCATGCGCTGCACATTACCACCGGCAGCGGGGACCCTGTTTGGGGCCGGTGGGCCCCGAGGTCCTAAGCACGCTGGTGGCCGGCCTCTTCCACGCCGCCGCGCAGGTGACGGTGTCGACGGCGGAGAGAAATACTCGTCGCTGGAGCTCGACGCAACTGCAGCTGTCGGCGTTGTCGGCACAGGTTCCGACTGCTGCGAGGCGGAGCTCAGCGATGAGCCCGGAGGTGTTAGATGTGCTGTCTTGCTCCTGGCTCGAGTCAACATGCTTATTGTGCTTTATTTTTCATTTTTACTGTATTTATTTGTGATTGTTTTGACAATTTTGTCTTGACGGATGTCATTTTGTATAGATTTTATTTTCGTTTCGTAGTGAGGATTTATGGTATTTCTTTGATAAACTTATTATGGAATATTATACTGGATACGGTTACGGTCTCGTTTGTGATATATATTTACGGGAAGAACTAGATATATTTTATTAAATATTTTCTGAACAAAATTATGTATGCACGTTGACAGCCAGTGTTGCCAGTTGATTATTATTATTATTATTATGTTCAGAATTTTCTTTGATCTCGACTAAAAGTCGGTTAATTATTTAAACCAGGTACGGGCTTAAGCCAAGTATTCTGGTTCGGTCGTGTATTTGTGTTTAGTGATTTTGTGTGTTTGGTATAGAATAATTTGTTTCTGTCTCGTTTGAAGCTTGCGGTATGTTTTGCGTATTTGCGGGTATGGCAGTGTTAATGTTATTGGAGACATTCTGAAGTGTGAGTGAGGTCGGGTTTAAGAAGCGGCGAACTATAGAGCAGGTGTCTAATACAACGGATTTTTGCAGTTGTGTGTATGTTTTTGGGTGTAAATCTATAATTTTTAAAGCGTTATGCAGTGATTTTGGTATCATACCAGTTGAGGAGATAATTATGGGCACTATTTTGACCGTTTCTTGGTGCCACATCTTTTTTATTTCGTCTGCTAAAGGTATGTATTTTTGAATCTTTTCGGTGTGTTTCTGTTTTAAATTGTTTGTATTGGGCACAGCTATATCGATTAGGTAGGTGGTTTTAGTAGATTTTACGGTTAGTGTGATGTCAGGTCTGTTGCTGAGGATAGTGCGGTCTGTGATGATGTCTCGGTCCCAGTAGAGTTTAACTTTATTGTTTTCTAGCACACTTCTAGGTTTATATTTGTAGTATGGTGTGTGTGTCTCTGTTAGGTTATGTTTGAGTGCAAGTTTTTGGTGGATGTGTTTAGCGACGTTGTCATGGCGGTGTGTGTAGTCTTTGTTGGCGAGTGCACTGCAACCCCCTGTGATGTGATCTATGTGTTCGGTGTATTGGTGGCATAGTCGGCATTTATCTGTTTCTATTGACTCTTTCAAAATATATTTTGAGTAATTGCGTGTTTTAATAACTTGATCCTGTATAGCTACAAAGAATCCTTCTGTCTCACTAAAAATGTTTCCTTTAGTGAGCCAGGTAGTTGATGCAGTTCGGTCTATATGATCTTGTTCTAATTGGTGGGGATATTTACCATGGAGTGCTTTACTTTTCTAGCTTTCTAACTTATGGTCCTCTTTTAAGATTTTAGTTTTGGGATCAAATTGATTGTTGTTTAGCTGTAAGGGTGTTCCAGAGTGGGATGAGTTAACTATTGCTTTGTGTAGTGTACTGTCGTTAGCTTTTCTGATAAAATATGAGCGTAAGTTGTCTATTTGAGTGTAGTGTAAGTTTTTTATGTCTATAAAACCGCGGCCTCCCAGTTTTCTGCTTAGTGTGAATCTTTGTACAGCTGAATGTATGTGATGAATATTATGTTTATTGCATGTTGTTCTAGTTGTGGTGTTAAGTTGATTAAGTTCGGTATCTGACCACTTAATTATTCCAAAGGAATACGTTAATATGGGGATGGCATATGTGTTTATAGCTTTTACTGTGTTTCTGGCGGATAGCTGAGTGTGAAGTATTTTATTGAGTCTTTGTTTATATTTTGCCTTTAAAGTGTTTTTTATTTCAGTGTGGTTGACTGATGTAATTTGTTGGTATCCTAAATATTTATATGTGTCCCTAGCTTCCATACTGTCAATAGTCCCTGTTTGTAGTTCAAGATCGAATGAATTTGTTTTACTGTGCTGGCCTTTAATTATACTATTAATTTTACATTTATCTGTACCGAATGTCATTTTTATGTCTGTGCTAAATTTTTCTGTTAGAGTTAAAAGGTGGTTTAATTCTTGTCTATTACTTGCATATATTTTTATGTCGTCCATGTATAGTAGGTGTGTGAGTTTGATTTTATTGTCTCTGTCAATTGTGTATCCGTATGAAGTGTTATTCAGTATTCTGGAAAGGGGGTTTATGGCCAGACAGAACCACAAAGGACTAAGGGAGTCGCCTTGAAAAATACCACGTGAGATTTTGATAGGTGATGTAGTAAGTGTAGTGGTGTTGGTTCTTAAACTAAGTTTTGTGGTCCATGTGGTCATTGCATGTTTTAAGAACTGTAGTAGACTTTCATCGATTTTGTATATTTTCAGAATATGAAGTAGCCATGAGTGTGGTACGCTGTCAAAAGCTTTTTGATAATCAATGTATGAATAATATAGATTTCGGTGATTTTGTTTAACTTGGTTGTGAATTTCGGCATCTATGATCAGTTGTTCTTTGCAACCCATCGAACCTTTGCTGCAGCCCTTCTGTTCCTCTGGAATAATTTTGTTTGCTGAGATGTGTGAGTTGATTTTATGTGTGATGATGGATGTTAGTAATTTGTAAATGGTGGGAAGGCAAGTGATGGGTCTGTATTTGGCTGGGTTTGTAGTGTCTCTGTCTTTGGGTTTTAAGTAGGTTACTCCTTGTGTTAGAAAAGTAGGTATGTCTTGCGGATTTTTAACCAATTTATTTAATGAGTTTGCTATGTGTTGGTGTGTTGATGTAAAATATTTGATCCAGTAGTTTTGTATTTTATCAGGCCCCGGTGCCTTCCAGTTTAAAGTTCTTTTTATTGCGAAAGTTACATCGTCTTTATCAATTACTATTAATGGCATTGGTTCAATTTTCTCCATCTCTTGCTCTTCTATTTTAGCCCATGATGAGTGTGTGTTATGATGAACGGGTTTAGACCATATATTTTCCCAGTATTTTTTTATGTCTGCTATGTCTGGATGTTGTGTAACTGTAATGTTCTCAGTGTTAAGTTTTTGATAAAATATTTTTTGGTTATTGTTAAACAAGATATTATCTGACTTTCTTTGGTTGCTTTTCTTGTATCGGTTCAGTCGTTTAGCCTGTGCTTGTAGTTTCTGTTTACTTGTATCGAGTCGGTCTTCAAATTCGTGTCGAGGTTTGTTTTTAGGATTTAATTTCTGTTGTTTTTTAAGTGTAAGGTTTCCCTTTAAGTATTGTGTAAGCTGTCCTATTTCTTTTCTTAGTGCTATGATCTTGTTTTCTATACGTTTTTCCCATTGAGGTTTCTTTTGAACGTTGTGCGTATTGGTTGTGTTTTTGTTGGGTGAACGGGGGGTGTTGTCTTTTGTCATTTTAGTTTGCCTGTCGTGTAGTGTTGTTACTGTTTTTGCAGCACAATAAATGACAGTGTGAATTTCTTCTAATGTTACGGTATTTCTGTTTTGTAAGTGATTGTCAACTATTTCGTTCAGGGTATTTACAGTTTTTATCATCTGTCGTGAAGTTTGCAATTTAGGAATTATGGGTCTGCATGATGGGTCTGTACCTGTATATTTTATTAACATTTCAGTAAAGATATTTTTCACGTGGTTAAAATCTATTGGCGTTACTGTTGTATTTGTAGGTTCATTTTCTTGAGTTTGGATGTGTTCGCTAGTTCCTAAGGATTGAATACTTTCTGTCTGTGATATAGTTTGTGTGTGTTGTGTATTCGGTACTGTTTGAGATACGTTTGCGATAGGTGGCTGGCTGATATTTATCTGTAGTGAAGTAGTGAAGTACAACATACATCTAGCACGTACCAACGTACGTGCTAGATGTATGTTGTACTTCGATAGTGTTGACAGTGTTGTTAAGTGTATGTGTAATGGTTTCCTTTATGCGTTCGCGTTCTGCTGCTGATATTCTATTGTTTCTATGGATAACTCTTATTTGATCTGATAGACGCTGTTCAGAGATATGATTTAGCTCTGGAAATTTTTCTGTGAAGACTTGATGTAATAATTGTCTCCAGGCGGTCATGTCGGTTTCGCAGATAGTTACTGTGTTGTAGCAACGGAGGAGTTCTATGTTTATAGCATTAGTCCATTTCATCCGTTGTCTAATCTTTCCAGCAAGAGTGGTTGGGGGAAGTATATCTCGCAAAACACTTCTTGCTGGTGTGTTAGTGTCGATGTGTGAAACTTCTGTGTTGTGATCTACGTTATTTGTATTATTTTGTAATAGTCGCGTAGAGTTAGTGATGTCAGACGTGAGCACAGAAGAATTAGCAAACGCTTCTTGTGCAGCATCGCATGACATTGGGGATGTAGTAGTGGATCGGGATGATTGATGATATTGTAATGTATAAGGTGACGATGATCTGGGTGATTGAAATAAACTATGTGTGGATGATATTGGTGATGACGAGTTTGTATAGTGTAGGGGTGATGAGATTTCATCATTAGTTGCAACAGTACTGGACTGGGCAGACCTTAGCGATACGTTGCCCCCCCCCCAGAATACGAGGGGCAGCCCGAGCCTGACGGCCCGGGGCGGGATTCTCCCGTGTGGGTACCCGCCTGGGGTAGTTCTCTGTTTCTAAATTATTATTACTATTATTATTATTATTTGGTGAACATTGACTGTTTCTTAGCTCTTGAGCTAGTTTAAACTACATAAACGGGCCAAAGCCAAGTTAATGTAGTGTGTGGTGAATTTTATATAGGGGGAATTGAGTTTTGTGATATGTTTTCATGTTCTTCGCATTGCATGAATTTTCTGACTATCCTACAGGTATTCAGGATTGCGGCTTTTTGAAGTGTGATAAATATTGAGTCCCTCAAGTTAATCAGTTTTAGGCTATGGTGTAGATGGTTCGGTATTACGCCTGTAGTGGAAACAACTATGGGTACAACATAAACTTTATCTTGTCTCCAAATTCTCGTAACTTCTTCTTTTAATTCGGCATATTTACTTATTTTCTCAGCTATAGTTTTTTGCAAATTATGTGTGTTAGGGATTGCGATATCTATAAGGTATGTGACTTTGTTTAGTTTATCCTGTAGAGTTATGTCTGGTCTATTATAGTGAATGGTCTTATCAGTGAGTATGGCGCGATCGTAGTAAAGTTTGTGTGTGGAATTTTCTAAAACGGTTTGTGGTGTGTATTTGTAATAAGGAGTATTTGTGTCTTGTATGAGTTTATGTTTGAGTGCTAATTGTTGATGAATGATGTTTGCCACCTGGTTATGTCTGTGAGTGTAGTCTGTCTGTGTGAGTGCGGTGCATGCTCCGGTTATATGCTGAATGGTCTCTGATTGGTTACGGCATTTACGGCATTTGTCATCAGTAACAGTGGTATCTTTGATGATATACTTTCTATAATTTCGCGTGTTTATAATTTGGTCTTGGATTGCAATAATAAATCCTTCGGTTTCCGGGAATAAATTGCCTATCTTGAGCCATTTATTGGATGCTGTTGTATCGATATGAGGTTGCTATATATGATAGATCGTGAGGGTGTCGGCCATGTAGTACTTTCTTTTTCCATTCTTCAAATTTTTGCTTATGTGGATCATGAATGTTAGTGTTTTGTGTATCTGTTTGATTATTCAAGTTGAGTGGTGTGTAGTTGTAATCATTTGTTACTATGGCCTTGTGGATTTTACTGGTATGAGATTTTGCGTGGAAAAACGTTTTTAAGTTGTTAATTTGTTTTTGCCAAAGGTGGTAAATGTCTATTAGGCCTCGCCCTCCATCTTGGCGTTTGATGGTTAGCCTCTCTATTGCTGATTTAGGGTGTAGATTATTGTGTTTAGTGAGTGTAGTGCGTGTAACTCTCTCTATTTGTAGTATATCTGTCTTTGTCCATTTAATTACCCCAAATGAGTACGTTAAGATAGGGATTGCGTAGGTATTCACTGCTTTTATTAAGTTCTTGCCTAAAAGTTGCGTCTTGCAAAGTGCATTTACTCTTGTCTTATATTCTACGGTTAGTGCTTGTTTAATGATTGTGTGATCAAGTCCTTTGAGTTGCCTGTATCCTAAATATTTATATAAATCTGTAGATTCTAGTGCTGTGATTGATTCCGTTGTATTAATGTCATAGTTGCCAGGTTTTATCTTGCCTCGTATTATGTGAACTGTTTTGCATTTATCTAGACCAAATTGCATATTTATGTCTTTACTAAACTCTGTCGTGGTTTGTATTAACTTTTTCATTTATTATTATTATTATTATATAATTTTCCTATTTTTTACATTTTTAAATATAACATTCCAAACAAAAAATGACATTTAAAAATATAAAAATAGATTCCCACCGACGACGGGAATAGGATCCAAGTCACCGGCGGTTAGGGCTCCAGAGATAGGAATTTCCTCACAATGCGAGCCGTTTGCAGAATTACTGCCTTATTATTATTATTATTATTATTATTATTATTATTATTATTATTATTATTATTATTATTATTATTATTATCTTTATTTTAACATTCTCTCATAAATTATATTTTACATTTTTATGTGATTTAGAAAAAAAAACAATATAAAAATATAAAATAAAATTACGGGGCTCACCGGTATCGGGTTCAGGGACCAAGTTACCGGTGGTTAGGGCTCCAGAGAGAGGAACCTCCTGACGATACGAGCCGTGGCCAGCAATACTGCCTTCTGTATAGAGGACCTAATCCAACCGTCTAACGCGAGCCTCTTGAGGTGGTGATCGAGGCTCTTGGCAATGAGACCATTAACTGACACGACTATCGGTACAATGATCGCCGAGTCCACATCCCACATGTCGACAATCTCGTGAGCCAAATCCAAATATTTTATTTGTTTATCTTTCTCGGCTTTCACGAGATTCTCGTCATGGGGAATGGTGACATCGATGATCATTGCAAGGCGCTTAGATCGATCTATCACTACTATATCTGGCTTGTTAGCCACAATAGTTCTATCAGTAATGATAGATCGATCCCAATACATGGTGGCACGACCATTTTCAAGAACTGGGTCGGGCACATACCTGTAGTACGGTATCTCAGAGTCTACAAGATTGTACTTTAAGGCAAGTTGCTGATGGATGATCCTAGCTACTTGGTTGTGCCTGTGCAAATATTCGCCGTTGGCAAGACGAGAACAACCAGATACTATATGTCTGAGAGATTCACCAGGCTGGTGACATGCCCGACATATGTCAACCGTCCCATCCCTCAGGATATACTTCCGGTAGTTATTCGTCATGACAACCTCGTCCATAATCGCAAAGACAAAACCTTCTGTTTCGGCGAACAGATCGCCAAAACGTAGCCAGGACACAGAAGCTGGTAAGTCTACATCGGGTCCATGCAGGGCCCGATAAAAACGTCCATGCAGCTTTTTACCTTTCCATACCTCCTTGCGCTCCTCAACACCAAGTACGGCAGGTTTGCGCCAGTTCTCCTTAGCCAGACCCAACGGGGTAAGCCCGTTGTCCACAGTGACCACATCACGGTGGACACCCGCGTCAGTGCTGAGAAAATATTCCCTGAGATTGCACACCTCGCGGTTATGGAGGGTCTTGGCACTTAAGAAGCCGCGACCCCCGCACTTCCGCGGGATGTACAATCTCATTACTGATGACCGCGGGTGATGCATCCGGTATGTAGTCAATAGACAACGGACTTTTCTATCCAAGGCATCAAGTTCTGTTTGAGTCCATCTAAGTATGCCGAAGGAGTACATTAAGACTGGCATGGCCCAACCGTTACAGGCACGCACCCTGTTACCGCCTGATAAAAAACTATTTAAGATTTTTCTCAGACGGCCAAAGAAGCGCTCCTGCAACGCCTGTTTCATGCCAGCCTCAGCAATACCTAGTGCCTGCGACATACCTAGATATTTGTAGGTTTCGATTGCAGATAGAGATCTAAGTTGTGTGAAATCTGATAGTTCTATACCATCAGATTCCACAACCCTGCCCTTCTTTACATGCAAGACCGCACATTTATCTACACCGAACTCCATTTTGATAGACTTACTTATTATTATTATTATTATTATTATTATTATTATTATTATTATTATTCCTTTATTTATTTTTGTTCAGATTTCATTTACATTTTTAAATATACAATAAAAAATAACATACATTTAAAAATATCAAATAAAACCGTGGGATCCCACCAGCAACGGGCACAGGGTCCAAGCTGTCGGTGGTTAGGGCTCCAGAGACAGGAACTTCCTCACAATACGTGCCGTGTCGAGAAGTACTGCCTTTTGCATCAGGCCCTTGACCCAAGCACCCAACGCGAGCCTCTTAAGGTGACGATCGAGGCTCTTGGCTATTAGGCCATTAACCGTTACAACTATCGGCACAATAATTGCCGAGTCCACATCCCACATGTCGACAATCTCGTGAGCCAAGTCCAGATATTTAATCTGTTTGTCTTTCTCGGCTTTCACGAGATTCTCGTCATGAGGAATGGTGACATCAACAATTATTGCGAGGCGCTCTGATCGATCTATCACCACAATATCAGGTTTGTTGGCTACAACAGTCCTGTCTGTGACGATAGATCGATCCCAGTACAATGTGGCATGGCCATTTTCGAGAACTGGCTCTGCCACATACCTGTAGTACGGTACCTCGATGTCTACAAGTTTGTATTTCAGAGCAAGTTGCTGGTGAATGATTCTGGCTACTTGGTTATGTCTGTGCAAGTACTCGCCGTTAGCAAGACGTGAACAACCGGAAACAATATGCCTGAGGGATTCACCGGGCTGGTGACAGGCACGGCAAATATCACTAGTGCCATCCCTCAGGATATATTTCCGGTAGTTATTCGTCTTGATAACTTCGTCAGCAATTGCACAAACAAACCCTTCGGTTTCCCCAAAGAGGTCACCGAAGCGTAGCCAGTTCACCGAGGCCAATAGGTCTACATCGGGTCCATACAGGGCCCGATGGAACCTGCCATGAAGCTCCTTGCTCTGCCATACACGCTTGCGCTCATCAGTACTGAGTACTACAGGTATGCGCCAGTTCTCCTTAGCCAACTTGAGCGGGGTGAGTCCATTGTCCACTGCGACAACATCTCGATGCATGTCCCCGTTCGCCCGGAGAAAATATTCTCTGAGATTGCACACCTCGCGGTTGTGTAGGGTCTTGATATTTAGAAAGCCACGACCCCCACACTTCCGCGGGATGTACAACCTCATCACGGATGAACGAGGATGATGCATACGATATGCCGTCAACAATGTGCGGACTCTTCTGTCCAGGGCGTCCAATTCAGACTGAGTCCACTTGAGTATGCCAAAGGAGTATACAAGAAGTGGCATGACCCAACCGTTGCAAGCACGAACCTTGTTGCCACCTGATAAAAGGCTTTTTAATACTTTTTTCAGGCGGCCAAAGAAACGCTCTTGCAACGATTGCTTCATGTCAGCTTCATTGATACTTAAAGCCTGTGACATACCCAAGTACTTATAGGTATCGGTTAAGAGAAGCGATCTTAGGTTAATGGAATCTGAGAGTTGGATCCCCTCAGATTCCACCATCCTGCCCTGCTTCACATGAATGACAGCACATTTATCCACACCGAACTCCATATTGATAGACTTACTAAAGTTTTGGGTTACGTTTAGTAAATCTAGCAATTGGACATCAGATTGGGCAAATAACTTCAGGTCATCCATGAATAACAGGTGGGACACTACCTGACCGCCTCTCTGTAACCTGTAGCCTAACCTTGAACCCTCCAGTAATGTACTGAGAGGGTTCATGGCTAGGCAAAACCAAAGGGGACTCAGACTGTCGCCCTGAAAAATTCCCCGCTCAATTTTAATACGTTCGCCGTCCTCCTGGATCCTTCGGCATCCTGGATAGCAAAGAATCGTATTCCATTGCCCCATACATGACTTTAAGAAGGTGCGTAGAGTAGTATTTACTTTATACAACTCTAGCACCCTCAAAAGCCATGTATGCGGCACGGAGTCATACGCCTTCTTATAATCTATCCAACATGCCGCCAGATCCTTTCGGTTACGGCGAACTTGTTGGCTAATGGCCATGTCAATGAGGAGGAGCTCCTTAGTACCGTGAGCATCCTTCCTACATCCATTCTGAGAGGCTGACATAATAGAATTGTCTTCAACATGTTTAGCTATTTTAGCTCTCAGAATAGATGTAAGAAGTTTATAGACCGATGGTAGACATGTTATCGGTCTATAATTGCCGGGCTCGCTAGTACTGCCTGTCTTGTGGAGCAGGTGGGTAATTCCAGTCATCATAAATGATGGCAACGACCCAGATTCTACAGCTGATTGGAATTGAGATGCCAAGCGATCATGCGAACTACGTAGCCACTTCAGCCAGAAATTGTGCAGCCCGTCCAAGCCTGGAGATTTCCAATTAGATAATGGACGGACTGCTTGTGCAACATCCTGGCTAGAAATGGCCACGCATTCCATTTCAGGAATATGTTCGCATGATCGTTCGACATCTTGCATCCAATCACCTTCAGTATGGCCAATGGGCGTCGACCAGATGCTACGCCAAAACATGGCTGTGGCGTTCGCATCCGGCCGCTGCACATTAGTCACACTTTGATCTGGTCGTTCCCAGCTTCTGTATACCCACCTCTGATCCCTCTGGAATGCACGATTAATGACGTACCGGTCCACACGTTTTTTAAATCTACGTATTCGGTTTGCCCATGCATAGACTTTCTGTTTTAGGTAGTCAATGCGCTCTGTGACCCGGGCTATATAATCTTGAGGACTAATATTAGTCCCCGAAAAAGCCCGTTTCACAAAGCGCATTACCCTAGGGCGTGTATTCCCCTCCCTAAAACAGATCAGCTTGCCAATAAGTGCCCTTGCCTCGGCAATACGTCGCTCAATCCTGCACTGCCACGCCGGTACAGCAGACCTTTGTCGTACAACGGTATCAGTTTCAAGAAACTTGACACCAGCTATACGACAAGCTGCCACGGCGGTACAGTACAAGATTGAGTGTGTATCACCGAGATCCTCACTATTATCTAAATAATTTGATAATAACGAGTCAAGAGCACTTACCAGCGCTATATTTCGCCTATGCATAGGCAACCGCGGTAGGCGAGGCCTAATAGATGATGGCGTGTACCGGTAGTCCCTAATCGCACATTCCAAAGCGTCCTTGACCTCCTCATTGCACTGGGTACTTACATCATCAGCCATGTCATGCTCCTCCCTGACGGCGCTGCCGCCCATTGGCGGTGCGCTCGGTGTCGGTGTTAGTGTGGGCCGCACGGGATTGGCATGGCTCGAAGGTAAGTACTCTGAGCGAATCCTATCAAGCACGGCGTTATCCACCTTGCCACTGCGCTGGATAACCCGTACCTGATCCGATAGTCGTTGAGCCGTGACGTTGATGCTTGGTTCCAAGGCCTGAAACATAGACAGCATGCGACTACGGTACGCAGTGAGGTTAGTGCCCCCCTCTGTCGCCCCAAAATATGCGCGCATGACTTGTTCGTTTATGGATGACGTCCACTTCATGCGCTGCACATTACCACCGGCAGCGGGGACCCTGTTTGGGGCCGGTGGGCCCCGAGGTCCTAAGCACGCTGGTGGCCGGCCTCTCCCACGCCGCCGCGCAGGTGACGGTGTCGACGGCGGAGAGAAATACTCGTCGCTGGAGCTCGACGCAACTACAGCTGTCGACGTCACTGGTGCAGGTTCCGACGGCTGCGAGGCGGAGCTGAGCGACGAGTCCGGAGGTGTTGGGTGTGCTCTTCGTTTCCTGGCTCTCGTCAACATGCTAATGTGTTTTTATCTTCATTTTTGTAAATATATTTATTGTTTGATCTGTCATAATGTTAAGCGTGACGGCTGTCATTGTATAAAATGTTCACTATTTCTGTATTTATGTTGTTTTTACCAGGTATTTTCTTGCTTTACTTGTGTTTTCTATTATAATTTAGATTATATATACTATTGCACTATGGATGAGAGGATATATTATTATTATTATATATTAAACAACATAAATTAGTATTATTATTACATTATAAATTAGTATTATATATTATTATTATTATTATTATTATTATTATTATTGGTTTTCTTTTCTTTTTCTCAGCTTTTAGCTGGTTTTAACTACATCTACGGGTAAACACCAAGTAAATGTAGTGTGTAGTGAGTAGGGATTATGGTGTAGTGATTTGTGGTGTGTCATTTTCGTCATGTGACATGAATTTGCGAACAATCCTACAAGTATTTAATATGGCAGCTTTCTGTATATGTAAGTAAAGGCTGTCTTTGAGGTCTATTAACTTTAAGCTATGGTGAAGATGTTTAGGAACGACGCCAGTGGTAGAAATCACTACTGGTACTATGTAAACTTTGCTCTGGTTCCATATCCTTGCTACCTCTTCTTTCAATTCTGAATATTTGCTAATTTTCTCAGTAATAGTCTTTTGTATGTTGTGTGTATTAGGAACGGCTATGTCTATGAGATATGTAGTTTTCTTGTGTTTATCGATTAATGTTATGTCCGGTCTATTATGGTGTATTATTATTATTATTATTATTATTATTATTATTCTCTTTATTTTCATATTTATCCTATATTTTACATTTTTAAATATAACACTCTAAAAAGTAAAAATGATATTTAAAAATATAAAAATAGATTCCCACCGACGACGGGAATAGGATCCAAGTCACC
Source organism: Euclidia mi (assembly GCA_944739405.2). Taxonomy (NCBI): domain Eukaryota; kingdom Metazoa; phylum Arthropoda; class Insecta; order Lepidoptera; family Erebidae; genus Euclidia; species Euclidia mi. Next base: position 30,815,124 of record OX123195.2, read on the forward strand.
GGTGGTTAGGGCTCCAGAGCCAGAAATTTCCTCACAATGCGTGCCGTTTGCAGAAGAACTGCCTTTTGCATCAAACTCTTGACCCAGCTGCCTAGTTTCAACCTCTCTAGATGGCGTTCGAGGGTTTTGGCTATAAGTCCATTAACGGACACAACTATCGGAACAATGATTGCTGAATCAATATCCCACATATCGACAATCTCGTGAGCCAAGTCCAAATATTTCTCTTGTTTGTCTTTTTCTGCTTTCACGAGATTCTCGTCATGTGGGACAGTAATGTCAACAATCATTGCGCGGCGCTCTGATCGATCTATTATCACAATATCAGGCCTGTTGCAAACAACAGTCCTATCTGTGACAATAGATCGATCCCAGTACAATGTTGCATGACCATTCTCGAGAACTGGCTCAGGGCTGTACCTGTAATATGGCAACTCGACGTCTACAAGCCCGTATCACAGAGCCAGTTGCTGATGTATGATCCTGGCTACTTGGTTGTGTCTGTGCAAGTACTCGCTATTAGCAAGACGAGAACAACCGGAGACTATATGCCTGAGGGACTCACCAGGTCGGTTGCAAGCTCGACACATATCTACTGTGCCGTCCCTCATGATATACCTCCGGTAATTTCTCGTCTTGATAACTTCATCTGCAATTGCACAGACAAAACCTTCGGTTTCTCCGAAGAGATTACCAAAACGTAGCCAGGCCACAGAAGCTAGTTGATCTACATCAGGTCCGTGAAGGGCCCGGTAGAATCTACCATGCAGCTCCTTGCTCTGCCACACAAGCCTGCGGTCGTCGACGCCTAAAGCTACAGGCCTGCGCCAGTTCTCTTTCGCCAAAGAGAGCGGGGTTAGGCCACCGTCAACTGCGACCACATCCCGATGCACATCCACACTGCCCTTAAGAAAATATTCCCTAAGGTTGTACACCTCACGGTTGTGTAGGGTCTTAGCGTTTAGAAACCCTCGGCCCCCGCACTTCCGCGGGATGTACAACCTCATTACAGACGAACGTGGGTGATGCATTCGATATGTGGTCAACAGTGAACGGACTCGCCTATCAATCTCGTCCAGTTCAGTCTGAGTCCACTTGAGTATGCCGAAAGAGTACATCAAGAGTGGCATGACCCAACCGTTACAGGCTCGCACCTTGTTGCCGCCTGAAAGAAGACTCTTCAGGACTTTTTTCAGGCGACCAAAGAAGCGCTCCCGCAACGCTTGTTTCATGTCTGTCTCGTTGATGCCCAAAGCTTGCGACATACCCAAGTATTTATAGGTATCAGTTGCGAGGATTGATCTAAACTGAGTGAAATCTGATAGATGTACACCATCAGATTGCACTACCCTACCTTGTTTTACATGCATAACTGCACATTTATCTACACCAAATTCCATTCTGATAGAGCTACTGAAGTTTTCAGTGACCCTCAGTAGCGCTGTCAGTTGGGATTCTCTGCAGGCAAATAATTTCAGATCATCCATGAATAACAAGTGGGATATAGCTTGACCATTCCTGCGCAACTTGTAACCTAACCTTGAATCTCCCAGCAATGTGCTAAGGGGATTCAAGGCTAGGCAAAACCACAAGGGACTCAGGCTGTCACCTTGAAAGATACCCCGCTCTATCTTAATAAGTTCGCCGTTACCAAGACCCTGTCGACACCCTGGATAGTGAAGGACCGTCCTCCACTGCCCCATACATGACCTCAGGAAGGCGCATAGATTTGCATCTACTCTATACAATTCCAGCACCCTCAGAAGCCATGAATGAGGCACAGAGTCGTAGGCCTTCTTGTAGTCTATCCAGCATGTGGACAGACTCTTTCGGTTACGGCGAGCCTGTTGGCTAATGGCCATGTCTATGAGGAGTAGCTCCTTAGTACCGCGGGCCCCACTCTTACATCCATTCTGACATACCGACATGATGTTATTGTCTGATATATGTAAATTAATTTTCTTTGTTAGAATGGATGTAAGTAATTTATATATTGTTGGTAGGCACGTGATTGGCCTATAATTGGTGGGATCCGCGGTGCTACCCGACTTGTGGAGCAAGTGGGTAATGCCTTTAGTCATAAAACTTGGTAACAAACCAGACTCTAAGGATGATTGAAACTGTGAAGCCAAGCAAGCATGTGAACTACGTAGCCATTTGAACCAAACGTTATGTATGCCGTCCGGTCCCGGTGACTTCCAGTTCGATGCTGTACGGATGGCATTGGCTACGTCTGCAGTTTCAATATTTACATCTGGCATCCTCTCAATAGGTTCACATGCTCGCTCTACTTGACATATCCAATCATCCTCAGTATGAGTGACAGGCGTTGACCAGATTTTACGCCAGAAGGCTATAACCTCGGCATCCTCTGGCTGATCACTATCACTCACACACTGGTCTGATTGTTCCCAAGTTCTATAAACAGACTTCTGATCACTTTGGAACATACGATTCTGGGTATACCTTTCCACACGCTTTTTGTATCTGCGAAGACGACTTGCCCACGCATAAACTTTCTGCTTCAGAAAGTCGATGCGCTCCGCGACACGTGTAATATATTCTTGAGGACTACTAATACCAGTCCCCAAAAACGCACGTCTCACGAAACGCATCACCCGCGGGCGTTGATTTCCCGATCTGAAGCAGACCAACTTGCCGATGAGCACCCTAGTCTCATTAATACGTCTTTCAATTCTGCACTGCCATGCTGGTTTATTCGGTTTTGGGCGCGCAACAGAATCATGTTTAAATTCGACCCCTGCTACGCGACACACCGCAATAGCACCGCAGTACAGAATTGAATGCGTATCTGTTAAGTCCCGGCTGTTACTAAAATAAGTAGTTAGCATTGAGTCTAGGGCGCACACCAGCGCCAGGTTCTTTTTATGCGTAGGCAGTCGTGGCAGACGTGGCCGATGGTCTGGCGGTGTGGAACGATAATCCCGTAACGCATCCTCCAAAGCGCTCCTCAAATTATCATTGTACTGGGTACTCACATTTATACCTACATTATCCATTTCCTCTTCAACATGGTGTATTGGTTCTGGGGCCGCCATGGGTACTGTGTCGGAAGAGGTAGGGACAACGTAGCTACACTGTGCGTCCAAGCGTAGCCGCTCAAGTGCTTCGTCATCCAACAAGTGACATCGCTGGATAGCGCGCACTTGATCTGATAGTCGTTGCACAGAAACATTAACATCTGGTTCAAGGGCCTGAAACAAAGGCAGTATTCTGTTACGGTACGCTGTGAGGTTAATTCCTCCCTCTGTAGCCGCAAAATATGCGCGCATGACGTTTTCGTTCATTTGACGAGTCCAACGCATACGCTGCACATTACCACCGGTAGCGAGGACCCTATTCGTGGCCGGTGGGCCACGCGATCCCAAGCATGCTGGTGGCCGGCCTCTCCCCCGCCGCCGTGCAGGTGTTGGCGACGTCGGTGGGGAAAAATACTCGCCGCTCGACGAGCTCGACGCCTCCTCACTAGCCGGCGCCGCTGATGCGGCTGCCGGCGTCTGCGAGGCGGAGCGGAGCAGCGAGTCCGGAGGTGGTGAGCGTGCTCTTGCTGCCTTAGCCCGGGTTAACATTGTACAATCTTGGAATTGTTATTGTTTTGTATTGAATAAATACAGCTTGTGTGACGGATGTCATCTGTCATCAAATTTTTCATGGTGTATATTATTATATTTTCTTTGCGTATTTATAAAAAGGTTTCTATTTATCTGTTGATTCTCTGGACTTATTTGTGTTAAATATTTTATCTGAATTATGATCACTGCTAGTAAATATAAATAAAATAGATTTTTTTTCCCAAGACTGTACTGTCAACTTTAGTGTTGCCAGGTTTATTATTATTATTTTGGTCAAGATTTTGTATTTCTCAGCATTTAAAGAATGCCGGTAATTTTTATTATTATTATTATTTTTGTTCTTTAAATTTGTTTATTCTCGAAAAAATCGGTATTTAATGAAAACCACGGGCCTAGGCCAAGTGGAGTTCATTTGGGACATTATATGTTAGAAGGGGTTCGTCCTGCAAAAACTTACGTACTATACGACAGGTGTTTAGTATGGCTGCTTTCTGCATAGTAATGTAAAGGTTTGTGGGTAATTCTATTTGTCGCAAATAATGTAGTAGGTGTTTCGGTATGACACCAGTGCTCGAGAGTACCAGTGGCACAATATATACTTTGTTCATCTGCCAGATTCTAGTTACTTCTTCTTTCAACTCTGTGTATTTATGGATTTTTTCGGTGATTGTTTTCTGTAGATTATGGGTATTAGGAACTGCTATGTCTATAAAATGTACGACTTTGTTAGGTTTATCTATTACAGTTATGTCCGGTCTATTGTAATGTATAGTTTTGTCAGTAAGAATTGCTCTATCAAAGTATATTTTGTGGTTGTGGTTCTCCAGCACTGGTTTAGGGGTGTATTGGTAGTACGGGATGGGCTTTGTGATAAATTTAAATTTGATGGCTAGTTTTTGGTGAACAATATTAGCGATTTGATTGTGCCTATGGGTGTAATCTGTTTGAGCCAGGGTTGGGCAGGCGCCAGTAATATGTTGAATTGTTTCAGATGCTCGATGGCATTTTCTGCATTTATCGTTTTGTGTATTTGGGTCTTTAAGAATAAATTTACTGTAGTTTTTAGTATTAATAACCTGATCTTGAATTGCTAACATAAACCCTTCCGTTTCAGGGAAGAGTGATCCTAATTTAAGCCACTTATTAGAACTGTCTGAATCTATATGCTGCTGTTCCAAATCGTGTAGATGTCTGCCATGTAATTCCTTTGTTCGCCATCTACAGATTTTTTCTTGCCTGTGCTCATCTAAACTTTTAAAAGTAATGTCTCGATTGGTTAGGTTTAAAGGTGTAAAGTTAATGTCTATTTCTATTATTGATGAGTGAATTTGACTACTGTCGGCTTTATGATAAAAAAAATCTCTAAGTTTTCGTATTTGCCCTTCCCACAACATAGTGAGGTCGATTAGACCTCTACCACCCTTTTGCCTACTTACAGTAATTCTCTCTATTGCAGCTTTAGGGTGAGCATAGTTATGTTTCGTCAGTGTTGTTCTTGTCTTAATTTCTAATCTGTTTATGTCAGTTCGTGTCCATTTTATTAATCCAAATGAGTATGTTAATACGGGTATGGCAAATGTGTTTATAGCTTTAAATAAATTTTTTGAGTGTAGCTGCTTTTTACATACTAAATTTAATCTCTTGGTGTATTCTGATACTAGTTGTTCCTTAATCTGTGTGTGGTTTATGATGTTGGATTGGTGTATTCCTAAGTATTTATATGTATCTGATGGTTGCATTGTATTAAACAAGTTGGTATCGATAGTGTGATTTTGAGTGTTAGTTATTTTTCCTTTTCGTATATGTAGTGTACGGCACTTGTCTAAACCAAATGACATGTTTATATCGCTGCTAAATTGGGTTGTAGTATTTATAAGATGATCAAGGCATTTTTCAGTTTTAGAAAATAATTTAATATCATCCATATACATTAAGTGTGTAATGGATGTCACAGAATTTAATTTATACCCATCAGTAGTACTGTTGAGGAGATTAGACAAAGGATTCAAAGCGAGGCAGAACCACAGTGGACTAAGTGAGTCTCCCTGGAAAATGCCATTTCCGATACTTATTTCGTCAGTGGTGATCGTATCTATGCCGTTGGATAAGTGCAAAGAAGTTCTCCAGTCAGACATAGCATTTTTCAGAAAGTTGATTATGACGGGATTGATTTTGTATATCTGAAGGACTCGGATTAACCATGAGTGAGGCACACTGTCAAAGGCCTTTTTATAATCAATGTATGAAATATGTAGGTTTCTTTTATTGTTATGCGCATGTTTTAAAATTGTAGAGTCAATAACTAATTGTTCTTTACATCCTCGATGTCCCTGCCTACAGCCTTTTTGTTCTTCGGATATAATGTTGTTGTGTTCTAAATGTTTGTTGATTTTGTGTGTAATTAATGATGTGATAAGCTTATAAATAGTTGGAAGACACGTAATCGGACGATATTGTGAAGGGTTCAGAGTGTCGCTGCTTTTGGGTAACATGTAGGTTATGCCTTTTGTAATGAATTTAGGTATTTCTTGTTGACCATTGATTATATCTGAAATATTCCTAGCTAAAACAATATGTAGGGCATGGAACTTTTTATACCAAAAATTATGTAATTTATCTGTACCTGCTGCTTTCCAGTTTTTTATTCGTCTCGTTGCTCTCTCTATATCATCTCCTGTAATATCACCTAATTCCATACTCTCCACATTCATCATTCTACATTCTTCATCTTGTATCCATCTAGCGGTATCATTATGATCATGTTGCTTTTTCCAGAGATCGGCCCAGTAGCTTTTAAGGTCTCCTGAATTAGGCATTTCTCGTGAGACTTGGGTATTATCTTGCCTGAACATCCTGTAGAAACCCTTTTCATTTGACATAAATAATTTATTGTTTTCTTTTCTTTGCAGTGCTTTCATATATCTAGCTAACCTTTGTGATTTTACTGTAAGTTTTTGTTTTAAAGTATCTAAGTATTCCTCTGGTCTATTATTATTGTGTTCGTGAACTGTGTGTATCTTTGTTTTTCTAAAAATTACTTCAACTGCTGCAACTACTTTCCTACTTCTGTTGTTATTAATATATTGAGTTAATCTGCCTATGTCCGCTCTCAGATTTTTTATGTCAGTTTCAATCCTTAATTGCCATGCGGGTTTTAGAGATTTGTTGTTTTTATGAGGTGTGTTAGTATTAGGGCTTCGAATTTTATATCCCAGTTTCTCGGAAATGACAAGTGCGCTACAGTATATCAACGTGTGGATATCGATTAGATCTGAATCGATTGAAAAAAACCTGCTTAGTATTTGACTGTTGAAAATATCTATATAAGTGTAAAGATTTCTGCATTCTCTGAGTTTTGGTAGTTTAGGTCGGGCTATCGGGTCTGTACCAGTGTATTGTGTAAGTGTGGTCTGCAGCTGGTTAGCTAATTCAAGTGTCATTGTATCTTGTTGGGTTATTTCAGGGGTCATTGTGTCATCTGTTATTTGTGTAACCAAATCTTGAGAAATACTCGGTAGTGTGCCTGTCTGAGTAGAAACGTTTGTTTGAGTACGTGATATCGTGTTTGTATTATTCATCGAGCTCGTCGATTCTTGTGAAAGGGCGATGTTGGTTGATGTAACTGGTGTAAACTGTAAACTATGTTCTTGAAGAGTAGATACAGGTGCAAATATTGAGTCTGGTAGAATGATGGGTTGTGTGTCTTCTAATTCATCAACCCTGAGTTGTTCTGAGACTTCTTGTTTTAATTTACTGATAATATCGTCTGACAACATTTTGTTTCTAACAATGACCCTTCTCTGGTCGGCTATGCGTTGTGCTGAAACTTTCAAATGTGGGAATTTTGAAACGAATTGATCGTGAAGTTTTTTGCAGTACATAGTCCTATCTGTCTCTAGTTTAGTGACATAAAAGTATGTGCGCATGATAAAAGTATTGATTTCGTCATTCCATTGCATGCGCACTCTTGGTTTGCCAGCTTTAGTGGTCGCAGGACAGGTGGCTGGTGCCCCCTGCGAAACATCTTCAGCTGGGGATTCGACTCTATTGTTATCTGTGTTATGTGGTTCTATAGTAATCATTTCGTTATAAATACTAGTTATTGAAGGAGATGTTGGATTTGATGGTGTATAAGACACGGTACTTGGGCTATAAGGCTCTATGGGGGAATTTGTTCTGTCTGTCAGTCTGTCATTGTCTGAGGTTTCGGCTGTAGCATATTGAGTGGTGGAAGCCCGCCTGTTCAGCTCCACACCGCTGACGGTTCGCATGCTGAAACACCCAGCGTCAGCTCCAGGTGTGCCCCGGCGATCACCCCCGGGCAGCGATCCTCTCAGTTTCTTTTTTAAGCGGGTCTCCATATTGAATGGGTTACCTTTGCCATGTTAGCCACGCCAGTAAAATGTTCGTGTGTCCGCCCCCTACGTGAGTCAGATGTTCGACTCGGACGTATGGTTGGGTTTTAGGGGGCTTATTTTTATATTATTATTATTATTATTATTATTATTATTATTATCTTTATTTTAACATTCTCTCATAAATTATATTTTACATTTTTATGTGATTTAGAAAAAAAACAATATAAAAATATTAAATAAAATTACGGGGCTCACCGGTATCGGGTTCAGGGACCAAGTTACCGGTGGTTAGGGCTCCAGAGAGAGGAACCTCCTGACGATACGAGCCGTGGCCAGCAATACTGCCTTCTGTATAGAGGACTTAATCCAACCGTCTAACGCAAGCCTATTATTATTATTATTATTATGTATAGACGATTATCTTTGAACTCAACTCTGGGTTGGATATTTTGAACCAGGTACGGGTATACACCAAGTATTCTGGTTCAGTCGTGTAGTGTGTCTAGTGAATCTGTGTGTTTGTTACAAAATGGTCTGTTTGTGTCTCGTTTGGACTTTGTTGTATGTTTTGCGTGTTTGTGGTGTTTGGGATGTTCTGAAGTGTGAGTGAGGTTGGGTTTAAGAAACGGCGGACTATGGAGCAGGTGTCTAATACAATTGATTTTTGTAATTGAATGTATGTTTTTGGGTGTAGATCAATTATTTTTAAAGCATTATGCAGTGTTTTTGGTATGATACCAGTTGAGGATATAATTATGGGGACTATCTTGACAACTTCTTGGTGCCACATCTGTTTTATTTCATCTGCTAGTGGTATGTACTTTTAAACTTTTTCCGTGTGTTTTTGCTTTAAGTTGTTTGTGTTGGGAACGGCAATATCTATTAAATAGGTGGTCTTAGTGGATTTTATCGTTAACGTGATATCAGGCCTGTTGCTAAGGATAGTGCGGTCAGTGATGATGTCTCGATCCCAATACAGTTTAACTTTATTGTTTTCTAGCACATTTATCGGTTTGTATTTGTAGTAGGGTGTGTTTGTTTCTGTTAGCTTATGTTTAAGTGCAAGTTGTTGGTGAATGTATTTGGCGACGTTATCATGGCGATGAGTGTAATCTTTGTTGGCGAGTGCGCTGCAACCTCCTGTGATGTGATCGATGTGTTCGGTGTATTGGTGGCATAATCGGCATTTATCCGTCTCTATTGTCTCTTTCAGAATATATTTTGAGTAGTTGCGTGTTTTAATTACTTGATCTTGTATTGCTATAAAGAATCCTTCTGTCTCACTAAATATGTTGCCTTTAGTGAGCCAAGTAGTTGATGCCGTTCGGTCTATATGCTCTTGTTCTAGTTGGTGGGGATATTTACCATGAAGCGCCTTGCTTTTCCAGTTTTCTAACTTTACGTCCTCTTTTAGGATTTTGGTTTTTGGATCAAATTGAGTGTTGTTTAATTGTAGAGGTGTTCCTGGGTGTGGTAGGTTGACTATTGCTTTGTGTAGTGTGCTGTTGTTGGCTTTTCCGATAAAGTATGATCGTAAGTTTTGTATTTGAGTGTAGTGTAGGTTTTTTATGTCGATAAATCCCCGACCACCTAGTTTTCGATTTAGTGTGAAACGTTGTACAGCTGTATGTATGTGATGGATGTTGTGTTTATTGCATGTTGTTCTGGTTGTGGTGTTTAGAGAGTTAAGTTCGGTATCTGACCATTTAATAATTCCGAAAGAATATGTTAATATGGGGATGGCATATGTGTTAATTGCTTTTACTGTATTTCTGGCGGATAGCTGGGTGTGAAGGATTTTATTAAGTCTTTGTTTGTATTTTGCTTTCAGAGTGTTTTTTATATCAGTGTGATTAATTGATGTGCTTTGATGATATCCTAAGTATTTATATGTTTCTCTTGGTTCCATGCTATCTATTGTCCCTTCTTGTAGCTCAAGATCGAATGAATTTGTTCTACTATGCTGACCTTTAATAATGCTGTTGATTTTACACTTATTTGTACCGAACGTCATTTTAATGTCTGTGCTAAATTTTTCTGTTAGTCTTAAAAGGTGATCTAATTCTTGTCTGTTACTTGCATATAATTTTATGTCGTCCATGTATAGTAGATGTGTGAGTTTGATTTTATTATCTCTGTCAATTGTGTATCCGTATTTACTATTATTAAGTATTCTGGAGAGGGGATTTATGGCTAGGCAGAACCACAGAGGACTAAAAGAATCGCCTTGGAAAATACCGCGAGAAATTTTGATAGGTGATGTAATGAGTGTTGTAGTGTTAGTTCTTAGACTGAGTTTTGTTGTCCATGTCGTCATTGCATGTTGTAGAAATTGTAGTAAACTATTGTCAATTTTGTATATTTTCAAGATGTGTAGTAACCATGAATGTGGTACGCTATCAAAGGCTTTTTGGTAGTCAATATATGAGTAATACAGATTTCGGTGTTTCTGTCTGACTTGGTTGTGGATCTCAGCATCTATTATTAGTTGTTCTTTACAACCCATTGAACCTTTAGTGCAGCCTTTCTGTTCCTCAGGTATGATATTGTTTTCTGTAATGTGTGAATAAATTTTTTGTGTGATGATGGATGTTAGTAATTTGTAAAGGGTGGGGAGGCATGTGATGGGTCTGTATTTGGCTGGGTTTATAGTTTCTTTATCTTTGGGTTTTAAATGGGTTACTCCTTGAGTAAGAAAAGCGGGCATGTCCTGTGGGTTTTTAATGAGGTCATTTAGTGAGTTTGCTATGTGTGAGTGTGTTGAGGTTAAGTATTTGATCCAGTAGTTGTGTATTTTATCAGGCCCCGGTGCCTTCCAGTTTAAAGTCCTTTTTATTGCAAATGTAACATCGTCTGTGTCTATAACGACTAGTGGCATAGGTTCTACTTTCTCCATCTCTTGTTCTTCTATTTTTGCCCACGATGAGTGTGTGTTATGTTGCACGGGCTTCGACCAGATATTTTCCCAATAATTTTTAATATCTGTTATGTCTGGATGTTGTGTAACTGTTATGTTTTCTGAATTAAGTTTAATTATTATTATTATTATTATTAAAATATGTTGAAAATGAAACAATCGTTTTAGGATAATCAAATTATATATGACACAAAAAGCAATCAACCTGTAACATCATATACAAAATAAAGGTTTAAAATCTTTGAAAAATTAAAATCTTCAGAAAACTCAAAACTTCTAGGAAAAAGAAAAATCAAAAATGTTTCATTGCTAAATTATTAGTATTATTACTCAGAATAATCAGCCTTTTTAATTTTAATTAGAGAAAATATCAACTTTTCTTATATATTTAGTTACGATATCAGGAACTACACAATCAACAGTCTTGTGGAATAAATATTGAGATCAGTACACGATTATTTTCATCAAAGTCATTTGCTTGCTTATAGCTCTTTAACATCACTTAACTCCATCGGTAACTTTTTGCAACGCTTCTGCAAGTGTTTTTCGTATAGTTCCTGTAATTGGGATACCAGGCGTTTTTAATAGTTCCGCACCGTTTTATCTGTAAAAGTGGGTATCTTTGATAAACTGTACTTATTACATTGAGATTTGTTTAAATTAATCTTGGGGTTACTTTGATTATTATCAATGTTGCCCTGTACCACCTATCAAAATAAACCCAGGAACTAATACTCATAATAAAACAAAATATGGCCATTATCTATCCAAGTCAATCAATTAATTTTACTCGGAAGATACCATTTCATCATTTGAAATAACTAAAAAAACGACAACAATAATACCAACCTTTGTAGCATTGAAGTTATCCCCCACACTATTTCTTGGGTTAGCACTTACACGAAATAATTATTATTTTAAACGAGTAACGTTAGCAACACCAACGCTCACGCATTGAAGAAAGATAACTGAACAGTCAAAGATGCCAACAAAAAAAAACAAATGCCTGTGTTCCATAGAAAATGATATTTTAAGAAAAAAGCATCCATAAAAACTAATCATCAAATTTACCCCGCTATTTGAAAGTTACCCCATTTTACGGTACTAATCATAAACTCTAGTTAAATAATACATTGTCCATAACGTAGATAAAAGTGTTCTGCTAGTATACATTATTACCACACAATCATACAAATATGATTTTTAGCATACCAACATAATAATAGATTAAGCTAATCAAATTTGGACTTTATCACGCATAAGTTAAGGATAACACACCGCAACGTAGTAGGTACATTTTTAACGCAGCGTGCGAACGCCAATGTCAACTACCCTTATTACTGAATTCACACCTACTAAATGTAGTAAGCCTGTCACTTTATTTATTTGTAACATTAAGACAATGTATAATAATATAATAATATAGTCTTTACTTTTGGAGCTTCCAGATGATTAAAAACATCTTGTCTTTAGATGAGTTATCGAAGAATTCGAACAACCAAAAACAAGACAATAAAGTCATCTCAATCAGTCGTCATCGCCATAATATTTAAATAAATAACACTGCTACAAATCCCGTCAGCGTCCGTTCGTGATTGCAGCACGATCGGGGCTGTTGTGTACTATTAGGTGTACTGCGCTCGAGGCGCGTAGGTATATCTCGAGTTTCGTGCGTTTGTATGGAGTAGAATACTGTTAGATTATATTAACGTGGTACGTGTTATGTATCCAGAAAGACAATTAAAAGTAATTAATAAAGTTAGTACTGAAAGTAGCGAATAATTTATCCAATATTCCATGACAATAAGTATTTCATCGAACTCCGATTTATTTTCGTATCTAATAACCATTTTGTACCAGATTTAATATCATACCATTATATATATTATAAATGATAAAGTAATTTAAGTAGTCACCGCCCTGTTGTCAGGATTTATAATATTTGTTTGAACTACTAAGGAGTTAGGTCCATTTCTAGGTTTTAATTGTATTTACAACGCTTTCATATAGCTTACAGGGTAATTTTACCTTGCAACTAGCTTTGCCTGCGGTTTCACCAACGGTAAATGAGATTTATACGTTCTGTTTTCTACACTATTTGCATTAGTTACGTTTTCTTAGAAACGGCATTCTAAAAAGAAGAATAGCTGATATTTTGTCCAATTTTGTTAGACTAGTGCGGCAATCCGGTGATTTCGATGTACATGTCGCGCTCTGCTCCGCCACAGCCGATGTCGCGACAGCGTGGATAATGACCAGCAGCGTGGTTGTAAACGAGCCTTGGATGCATCCGGGATAACACTAGGACGACGATGAGTTTCTAAGAAACGGTACTCTGCGCAGTCCTAGTACTTTGTTTGGATGGACTAGCTGCTTAGTCATCATCATCATTCAGCCTGCTGTAGTCAACTACTGGATATGATATGATAGACCTGTGTAATAGCACTCCACTGAGCTCGGTTTCATATATAGGTCAATATTGTCACATGTGACAATGTTGTCATATGTCCTAGCCGGAGCGCTTAGCACGCTTTATTTGCCGAGGCGCGGTCTCCGTCGTCGGTTCTAAAACAAAATGTGACCACCCGCTTGTCACTTCAGATTGCTATTTTCCAAGCTCATTGGTACTGTAATCATGAAACCAGTAGGTACTACATATATTTTTCATATATTTATTTATTGTTTTTTTTTCTTAAATTTTACTTCTCTTGTAAAATGAGAAACATCACATCAATGCTTACAGGCTTTTCTTATAAAAGACCACTTCAAAATTATAAAACCTTTTAGCGATATTCGATATAAGCGGAACCATGATAGTGAGTTAATTAGCTATAATTACGCCGATGAGCGATAATGAAAACGATATTAAACCGATAATATATTTTGAATCGTTATTATTAGGTACTTTAGTTCCCTTGTTACGTAAATCCCCGTGCATGGTAGGTATTATTCCACTTGTGCGTTGTGGACACTAGTCTTCTTCTTCTTATTCTGCCTGCCTAGTTCTCAAATTACTTGGGGTCAGCGCAGAATAACTTTCTCTTCCAATCTCTCCAATCAGATTGAACGTTGTGAACACTGGTGCACGGTGGCAAATATTAACTGCCAAAAATTATCAACAAATTGTAGAATAGAAAGTAGATGACCGGCTCCCTACTTTTTCTTATTTGCGAATTCCAGCAGACTCACATTTTACCACATACTCCATCAATTTAGCCCAGCCGTTGGCGAAGACAAAACGTTGTACGGTTGTCGTATGCCAGATATATAGTAGGCTGACATAACAACACTGCAAATCGAATGCTAAATATCGGACAACGGCAACGGGAAAAGCCCAAAAGGAAAAGGCGAAATGAGCTGGACGTCTTTATAAGATATTGGCAATTTATGGAAAGAATTTGTGAACAACGGAAGTTCGAAGATAAGGCGTCACTCTAGCAATAGGACATCAATTAGACTCGATATAGTTTTCAATATTCAGGATATGAATTTCTAGTCGCATTTTAGTAGCAGTTATGTTCCAGGTGGTCGATGTTTACTCTGAAGTATTGAAATATGATAATCTAATAATCCTGACAAAAAACACTGCAACTCTGCAGGCCTTACAACGATCAGATCAAAAAGCTTCTACGTTTTAGTAATAGTAGTTAGAGCTTTTAGAATAATTGCTATATCATATTACCGTGGGAGAGCCATGCTTCGGCATGAATGGGTCAGGCTTGACCGACCACGGCCTCACAGAAAACCAGCGTGAAACAACGCTTGCGTTGTGTTTCGCCGACTGAGTGAGGATACCGGAGGCTCAATCCCCCAACCTCCCAATGATGGTGCAGTTGAAAGACTTTTTGCTATCCCAGGAGGGTACCAACTGCGCTAGCGTTGGAGAATCCCTCTCCAGACGTCCGCGTTCAGGACACAACGCATCTGAGCGTGAACAGACAGGCCGCCCCTCGTACTCTGGGGAGGGGAGGCTTGGGCAAAACTGCACTCAAATATTCCCGTAGCTGACCCTTTCCCTAGCTGACACTTCCTACTTCACTTACCCTGGGTATGGACTTGAACACTCCTTTCTGTCCAAGGCTGGAGGTTGCGTGTATGTCAGAGACGATATCAGTTCTCGTCGCCTTAGGAATCTTGAAGGTAGGGACCTCTCCACCTTATGGCTACTTATAGATAGCGACGACCACCCCCGCGTCTATGCTTGCCTTTATAGGTCCCATAGCGGTCATGCTGAAACTGACCAATCGGTCAGCTCAATGAGTCCATTGAGCACATCCAAACGGCTTCAGACTTTGTGCAGCAGCAGATCTCGTCAGCAGAGATCATCTCGCTTGGCGATTTTAACGCCCTTCACGCCGACTGGCTCAGTTTCAGTAAAACTAATCATGCGGGGAGATCTGTTCATGACTTCGCCCTGGCTTATGGCCTGACACAACTGGTTACCACGCCCACGCGAATCCCAAACGTTGAAAGCCAGAATCCTTCACTGCTGGACCTTCTGCTGACTTCTCATCCGGACGGCTACAAGGTATCCGTAGGCGCCCCACTTGGCTCGTCAGACCATTGCCTTGTACGGAGTATAGTGCCTCTCACGTGCTCGCTGCGATCGCGGGTTGCACGCAGTCGCCGTGTGTGGCACTACAAGTCAGCAGATTGGGACGGGATGCGGAACTTCTTTGCGGCCTATCCTTGGGGACAAGTATGCTTCTCGTCGGATGATCCCAACGCCGCTGCTGATTCTGTTGCTGATGTGTTGCTGCAGGGTATGGAACTTTTCATTCCATCCTTTGTGGTACCCATTGGTGGCAAATTTCGGCCTTGGTTTGGTTCATCTTCTAAAAAGGCTTCTCACAGGAAGCAGGAAGCTTACCAAGCCTTGGCTGTTGCGGTGGCAGCACGGGATGAAAATACCAGCGCATTAAAAAAGGAGTATAACTTTGTCTCCAGGTCCTTCAAAAGAGACATTGCTAGTGCGAAGTCGAAGCACATCGGTAGAATTGGAGTGCACTCCAGAGTTGGCACCAGTTTTAACACGGCTTTTTCGGCTCTTTCACTCCTTTGGCGTAGTCCCAACATCGTGGAAGACAGCATTGGTCCACCCGATTTCTAAAAAAGGCGATCGCTTTAACCCATCCAACTACTGACCAATAGTCATAACCTCCCTCTTCTCGAAGATAATGGAGTTCATATTAACTGCCAGCTACTTCGGTTTTTAGAGGATAATCAGCTGCTCAGTGACCAGCAATACGGCTTTCGTATATTCGTATATCATCGAAGATCACCAGCCGACCGACCCTTAGGTCGGTCGGCTGGTGATCTTCGATGGTTTATAAACCGGCCGCGCCAACATTTCTCGGGAAAAAGTCATCGAGAGCCGAAATAAACTTGTGTCTGATATTGAGACCTCCTTGGAGATGGTCTCAGATTGGGGAAGACTTAATTTGGTCCAATTTAACCCCACAAAGACACAAGTTTGCGTGTTCACCGCAAAAAAACTGCCGTTGGTCGTATGACCTCGTTTTGAGAGCACCCCTTAACTGCCTCCTCCAGTATTGGAATACTTGGTGTCGACATATCGAGCGAAGTCCAGTTCCGCGGTCACTTAGAGGGTAAGGCTAAGTAAGCCTCAAAGAAGCTTGGCTTGCTCAATAGGTCGAGACGGTATTTCACTCCGGCCCACGGCTTGCTCCTTTATAAGGCGCAGGTCCGGCCGCATATGGAATACTGTTCTCATCTTTGGGCAGGGGCACCCCAGTACCAGCTTCTCCCTCTGGACCGCATTCAACGGAGAGCCACTTGAATTGTCGACTGCCAAGATATTTGCAACCGGTTAGAGCCCTTGGCGCTGCGTAGATATGTAGCCTCGCTATGCATCTTTTATCGCTACTACTATGGGGAGTGCTCCGATGAATTGTTCAGATTAATCCCTGCCGCCTCTTTCCACCATCGTTCTAAGCGACAGCATTTCCATCCCCATCATTTAAATGGTTGGCAATCCACAACGGTGCGTTTCTCAAGAAACTTTCTGCCTCGCACATCTAAACTGTGGAATGATCTGACGCCTGCGGTTTTTCCGAACCAATACAACCTTCAAACCTTCAAGAAAGGAGCGTATTCCTTTTTAAAAGGCCGGCAACGCACTTATAACTCCTCTGGTGTTGCGAGTGTCCATGGGTGGCGGTAATCGCTTAACATCAGGCGATTCGTCTGCTCGTTTGCCCCCTATCTCATAAAAAAATCATAAAATAAACTACATACATTGACTCACGCCTGTTTCCCGGAGGGGTAGGCAGAGACTACGGAACGCCATTTGCAACGATCCTGACATATCTCTCTTGCTTCATTCACTCCCATCAGATTCCTCATGCATGCTCTTCTATTCAGGGTGCTTCTAACTTGTCCTGTAAATAAACTACGAACACAAAAAAGGCCCGTTCTTGGCAAAATATATACTAGCAGCTGTGTTTTTTATTTCCACGTAGGCGTGAGATATGGAGAAGGTTGTAATTACACGCAGCCGAATTAAATAGTCGGTCAAATAGTAATAATAAGAAAAGAGTACAAAACTACGATATATATCCGTTGAATCCGAATAACTGCATGTTCCGCTATGTGGGTAGACGCGACCATTAACTATGATGACACAAGTCCCGACATTGTCTCTCTGAAAGCATATTACTATGATTAATGTGATATTATTGAAGCCACGTACGCTTTTATTATAACGCTCAATCTTCTACTAAATATATTTTCTATGAGAAAAGTTTTCCCCTTAGCACCAGCTTTTGTAATTAATTATTGAGAAGTTTGCTTTTGATTTATTTTTGCTCGTGATTTGTAACCTTTTGTGTATTTTAGACGGTGAAGTTTGAGATATTGAGAAGTAAGTATGTTAATATTTTATGCTTAAGCGCGTTGTTATTCGATCAGCGATATAGATATTTATAAAGTTCATCGTGCTCATGATATAAATTATTATAATAACGCAATCATACTGAAGCTTATTTTAACAGTGCTTTAAATCTAAAAAAAAACATTTCGTATTATAAATAAAATCGATGTTAGTTTTCTTCATAATTTTGGTAAACCATTGTAATAAATTATATTTTCAACGGATTTCTAAATTAATAAAGAAAAACTCGCTAAGTAATTGTTTAATTTAAGTATTATTTTAATGAGTACTTAAAATGCATAGACATTTAAATGAAACAATCTTACCAAACATTTATACATATCAATTTCAATAACAATAAGACCGTCTTAATAATATTTCCGCCTACATCGACCAGACCAATATAAAAACATCGGAATGGTATCATAACAGATATCATAGAGAAAAAACGATTATTATTTATAACTCTTATTACAGAGTATAAACCAATATACTGTTACGAGCTGGGGTTCGGCGATAAATTATATACACTATGTCAGAAAAAATAACTGTACTTTATTTACTAACACAATAACACACACTTAATTTTTTAACACTAATAAAATCATACTTATTTCAAACACTTCCACTCCACTAAACACTTCCGACTTACTTCCTTCGCTTGATGATTATCGCTCCGATATTCAATTGTAACTATATCCGGTCCGTTCACTCGCGCTCTATTTATACTGGCCGGATAACATCACTAGCGCATTTTGGATGCTTCCACAAAACTGTCGAAATAATCGCGAACAGTCGATACTCGATACAGCAACGCCATCTAGTACAGAGTAGATGAATTACCTTTAAACCACCGATACATTCAATCTCTTCTAGTACCCCCATTCACCGATAGATAGCGTATCAATACGAACAATGGCAGCGATAAGAAAGGAAACAAAAATATTATCTCTAGATATTTATGGCAGCTGATATAAGAGCGATACAGGACGAAACGATCGTATACGTTGATTAACAATGAATTCCTTATGTTATTGGTTTCTTGATTTGATCTCTTGCGGAGTTATGTCATCCTGCTCATTAGAAGATGTAGGTATTGTATACTATTTAGGACTGGTAATACTAATTGATTTCAAGGTTTGTTTCTTGTGAATCTATACTATAATAAAACTGTAGAGGTGAAAAAGTCTGTACATTAAAGATATTTTGACGAAAATTAGCTAAAAAATCTAGGAAAATGCTAAAAAGCAATACTTGATAATTTTTAGAATTTATGTCTGTCTGTCTGTCCGACGTCTTTCCCTATGTTGATTAAGATCTCTAAAATTGCGAAATTGATTTCTATAAAACTTACACTCATGTACAAAGGATACTAAAACCTATAAAATAGTATATGTTACATCACAATCGGTTGAGTGGTTTTCGGTGTACAGCTTGACCTCTCCTTTGTACGTAGTTCCAAACAAAACAGGGATCATCCAAAACTGGTAATCTATGTGGTGGCATCTATGATCATTATAAATTTGTTAGTAAAAGTATAGTTAGTCTAAATAGGTACCTTCAAAGTGTTTTATGGCTATTTACCCGAGTATAAAAAAGGAGGCGATTCTTAATTTCGTCAGTATATTTTTATGTATTTTCGATGAATAAGTAAATTACTGGAACCGAGCATATTTATAGTTATCCTTCCGACCGATAGATGTCACTATTTTCAAATAATTTTCTAGCAAAATAAATGTTTCTTGCAATAAAGACAATAATTATATGTCGGGTATCTTTCTGTTATTAAAAAATAATAGAGTACAATATTCGGCACTTTCATAAACAAAAAGTCTCTGTGTCAAAATTTATTACAATGTCCACTTCATTTAAACGGTCAATCTCATTTATTTCAAATTATTATGTTTTTATAATAGTTATATAATTATTTTATTTTATTTTAAATGATAAAAACAAAGACTCTAGATCCTTTTTTCAATAAATCGTCGATTAGTCCATATTATTTTCTATCTCGGTCGGTTTGTATATGTAAACATAGATGGCGTTTTCTGAAGTGTTAAGATTCTCCGTGGATTGATGAGGTTGTCGTAATTTTCTTTCGTTTTCGTCGGATTGGTGTCTTAGTCGTTTCTTTTGAATAATGAATGTGTTTCTTTAATTTCTTTCGTTCGTTCGTCTTCTGTACTTATACAGGTGTCTCATTATACCCAAATTCCCACACCTCACGTACGTGGGAATCCGTGTGTGGGAGACTGAGGCCTGAATTTAGATACCTCTTGAGTAACTCAACGGTGCTATCTTACTTTCGGCAGGGCTGGATATTCGTAGCCCTGTGTGTATTTTCAAAATAAATCGCAGGGACAGACTTGAAACAGCTGGAATCGACCCCCGAACATGTTTTTTTCACATGGTCAGTTATATGTGGCATGTTCACGACTAAGCGGTAAAAATAATTTACCTACATGTTCTATATGAAGGTGGTAAAACAGTTAGATAATGTTGTGTATTAAGAAAGTCTCTAATGATATCCCTACTATCCCTACTTCCCTACTAATATTATAAATGCAAAAGTTTGTGAAGAAGTATGTATGGATGTTTGTTACTCTTTTACGCAAAAACTACTGAACGGATTTGGATGAAACGGACTTAATAGATTTTACAGTTATATAGTTTATACATCAGAATAACACATAGGCTACAATTTATAAAGATTTTGTGTAATGTTGCCATAATATAAGGAAAATTATCAATTAAGTCAGTAAAAATCCTGAGCTCTGAAACCTATCTTCGCGTGCGTTGCCTAAACCGTTGAAGTTACATGAATATAATGTACGGTGATATTGTTTATCTTAAAAAGTTCTAAATAGAAGTCCTTTTATCTAGAAGCCAATATACACTAAAAAAGTGTCCGTAAAAATAATTAAATTTGATACTTTTTTACAATGTTTAAATTTATTGTCTTCTGTATTTAATGTAGATGAACTTTGTCCTTTACAGTAAGTAGTTTGGGTGAATAGTTTAAAAGTTATCACGATATAATTGACCTATGCGCAGCGTTATTAAAAGTGCTAACCATGAGTTGGCGCGCTTAAGCGCAGCGGGGCGGAGGGGGCGGTCTGATTATGTATTTTGTGGTAATGTTTTCAGTTTTTATTTTTGTTGCTATTCTCTTCAGTAGGTATATAAGCTCTTCAATAACTTTAATAATATACTTACATACTAATCTTTACCTGAAGTTTGACGACTCATCATTGTCTTGCCCTGGTCCCAATTTATTTGGGGTCGGCGCAGTATGTCCTTCGCTTCCATACTTTTCTGTCACCAGTCATCCGATCGTTTACCCTTTTCTCTTTCATATCCATCCTTACACAGTCCATCTATCTTTTCCTTGGCCTTCCTCTCCCTTTTCGTCCTTCTACATGCATATTCATCACTGTTTTAACTACATACATATCATCTCTCCGCATAACATGGTCAGGGTCAACTAACAAGGTCAGTCACTTTCATACTACCTCTAACGTAATCATTCCTTAATTTGAAGTATTATCTGGTTATATGTATGCTACACGGCTAATGTGCAGATCCGTTTGTGATGAAATTTGATATGGATACTCTGAATCCTGGGGAAGTACAAAAGCCACTCTTTATTAAAATTTCATGCGGGCAGGCCGGGCGCACTTCGCATTTTAGGTACAAACTTACAAGTACCTCGGCCGACCACGTCGACGTGGTTGGATTTAGTAGGTTGCCGCGCGCCGCTCACATTAGACGTCACGCAACGAGTGCGACCGCTCCGTATTCTCACGCGCCGTGTTCATACACTATCATCACAAGTCTAATGCAAAGTATTGCTTAATTAACTGTGTGTCGAAAGCGACTTGAAAATTTGATTTTATTTATATTACGAGAGCAACTTCAAAATTTGATTTTTTGTTTGTTGAGATATCTCAACGATTATGGTGTCAAATTAAAGATTTAGTTCAAAAACCATTTTATCTGTTTGAATCATGTAAATCGGTCCACGCGTTTAGGAAATAACTAAGAATTTGTATAGTAAAAATGTAAACGACCAGAATTTTTGTGCTTTTGTTCTACTAGCTCCAATAGTGGGATAGGATAATTATTTATTATTAGGTACGTGGTCAAGTAGGTAGATAGACGATGAATAAATATAGTAGCAGCGCCAAGTCGACAACCCTAGCGCGCCACTACGCGCCAGACAGCGACAGCGTTATGTGTTAGAAAAGAACGGGAACTGTTAGGTTAATATCGCATTAGGCACTGAGTGCTTATGCGAGCTGAATTGAACTTTATTGCTTAGTACCAAGAGTCGTAATTTCAATAAATTGGTTTGAAAAGTGAAGCTTCTGTACGTTAGTACTATTAATTATTCTGTGATGCGGGCGAAAGCTAGTCTATAATATAAAAATGAATCGTTGAATGCGTTGCTAAGCGCAAATCTCGAGAGCAGTTGAACCGATTTTGCTAATACTTTTTTACGATATTCATTGAAGTACGAGGATGGTTCTTATGGAGAGAAAACAAAATTAAATAGAGAATCGGCTGTTAGGCGGTACAAAATTTGCCGGGTCAGCTAGTTATGAATAAAAGTTTCATGTTTTTTAAATTAATAACACAAAGTTAAGCTTATGAATTATATGCGGGACAAATCGATTTGTTGATTGGCTCTGATGTCCTCGGTGAAACTTTTTCAATCCAGATTTCTTGTTGAATCGCTACAGCTCCCTTGACAAGCTGTTAGGTGTTACTGCTTGGATAAAGCGTTTTGTTTTTAATTTTAGGCACCCACAACAGAAACGACTGACACCGTTTTTCTCACCACAGGAACGACAGGAGTCCCTCACCTTTGGGGTTCGTTCTGTGCAATTGGCGCATTTTGAGAAGGAGATTACTATCTTTAAGTCAGGGAAATTGAAATTGTCGGGAGCCGTATCTAAACTAAACCCCTTTTTGGACAATAGGGGTCTTTTGCGCGTTGGAGGGCGTCTCAAGAACGCCAACCTCCCTTACGGGGCACGTCACCCTCTTTTGTTATCCAAGGACGGTCATTTGGTGCGTTTGTTGGTAACTGACCGTCACCTTAAGAATTCGCATGCTGGTTGTAATGCTCTGTTGGCCATTTTGCAACACGAGTTCTGGATTTTGTCTGCCCGAAGAATTATTCGGAGTGTAATCTTTCGCTGCATCCCTTGTTATAAGCTCAAGGCTTCTACCATGCAGCCTTTGATGGGAGACTTACCGGTAGATCGCGTAACAGAGAGCAGGACGTTTGACGGTGTTGGAACGGACTTCGCCGGTCCCTTTTTGGTGAAAACTTCAACACTTCGAAACAGCAAGACTGTTAAGGCCTACTTGTGTGTCTTCGTTTGTCTCTTCACAAAGGCCGTACACTTAGAACCGGTCTCCTCGCTTACGACCGAGGCGTTTGTAACCACATTTGACAGACTTGTATCCCGCAGAGGGCTGCCTTCCTTGATCCGTTCTGATTGCGGCACTAACTTCAAGGGCACTTATAATTATTTGAACGACTTATGCCCGTTTTCACCAACAGTCCCTAATCAGAATCTTAACTAAGAACGCCTTAGCCTATGGGACACCTAAAATCATCCCCTTTCTAAAATTTCGTTTCACAATCGTAAGAGCTACTTAGTTAGTTGTCCCTTAATTAGGTGACGGATAGTGCGAGTCTAGCATGTGAACATAAGTCGATAAAATACTTTTGTTTACTTTTCTATTAAAATGCAGCTAAAATAAACGTAATACATATTGTTTTGATTAAATTATAAAAAGAGACCTTGATCTAAGCCTAGTGGATGCAAAAAAGTTATTTTAAAAATAAAATATTTCACATTAGGCTGTATGGCAAAATTCCTTTGCTCTAAATAGGGGACAGTTTTTTATCGCTTGACGTCATTGCACGGAACTAAACTTTGTGGTGGTTCATCTTCATTAGCTTATATATATCGCATAGCGTGGTGTATAGTAAAACAAAAAAAATGGATCAATAATGGCAAAAAAAAATGTTTTTGTTTTTTCACTTTAAGACACATTGATTCATACAATTACTTCTACCACATAGAGATACAGTGCTGATCAAAAAGACAAATGGGACAACAAATGAAGCTAAATGTTTCGCTTGGAATGCAATAACAAATTCGTACATTGAAATAACCCAAAAACTAGTTGATTAAAATTGTCACTTAACATTAAGGGGTCGAATATTTAGCCCCTAAATATAAGGTAATAATGCCTTAGGCGTGTCTTAACAGTTGGTGAAAACAAACCTTGCGTTAGGTGTCCCTTAAACTACGTTATGGGTTACTTAAATTTTAGGGGCCGTTGGTGAAAACGGGCAGTAGTTAATTTCCTTGAAAACAACAAGGCTGATATAGGTAATAGGCTCGCCCGACGTGGGATAAATTGGTTGTTTTCCCCACCAAATTGTCCACACTGGGGTGGTATATTTGAGGTTGCGGTAAAATCGGCCAAGACACACTTGCGCAGGACAATTGGTGAATCAGTCCTTACATTTGAGGAACTCGCAACTGTGTTTTGTAAGTTTGAGGCCGTTTTGAACTCTGGGCCATTGTGCCCGATCTCCTCAGATCCGAATGATTTGGAAGCCCTTACGCCGGGCCATTTTTTTATTGGTCGCCCACTTGTCGCCTTGCTTGAGTACCCTTATATTAATACGAGACCTAATCGTCTCTCGCGTTTTGAATTGGTACGGCAGATTACTCAGAGCTTTTGGTAACACTGGACTCTATACATATAATAAAATGGTAGGAAAGTCAATACTGTACATTGGATATTTTTTTTAAAGAATACTTGGTGTGTGATCTACAATCGATACCGAAGCCAAAAATATAGTTTTTTGTCTGTTTGTCTGTATATCCGGGATAAACTCTAAAAGTACTGCATGGATTAACTTCAAATTTGGCACAAATATTATTCAGAAGTCGGGTTAACATATAGGCTACATATTAACACGCTATCACCTACGGGGAACGAGCAGTGAACCTTTATTTCTTCAACGCATTCTGTAACAACGTGTAATCTAACGACGTATATTTGAATGTTGTTATTATGTTAACCATGCTATAAGCTAGCTTCACACTATAAAAATTACGCTATATAAGTAACTTAGGCCGATAAACATAATTAAATGAATATAAGTAGTATCAAGACAATTTTAAAGCAGCGCCATCTATGAGAGTTCAAAAACATCAAGTCGAATTACATGTGTAAGCCCTTTTTGGATATAAATAATTTAAATTTGATCATGTTGGCTAGGTTAAAAGTTGTTTTCAAAAATCATAGATGGAGTTAGGCATTTTCTTCTTAAAAATTGTATCGTTAATTCGTTTCAGAGATGAGCAAGACAATAAAAAAAATGTGTTTATATAAGTTTAAGCTGCTCCATCTATGTCTTATCAAATTCATCGAGTTTGTCTGTATTTAAATATAAACAGAACTCAAAAAGAACTGCATAGATTTATAACAAAATTTAAACTCGAAAACGGCACGCTATTCCTGTAAGCAATTTGAGCTAAATAACGAAGTAAGAGGAAAATTAAGCATGCCATATATATCTTAAAGATAAGACATGCTTATTTTTTACAGTACAGAATAAATAGTAATAGAGTTAGAACAAAATAAACATTTTGGTCACATTGGTGTAATTATTGCTTCTTAATTAATATATTTCATGTCGCATATAAACTTTAGTGAGATGTGGAACTAGCTAGATTTTTTTTACTCACACACAGCCATTTTTTATTGTTACGTCTGAAACGGTTTGGCGAATACTGGTGTTCTCTATACATGACAGGCATCCTACTGTAATGCATTTACACGTCCACCTAGTGAACGGCCAGCGCATATATTTTGATCCCGACAGCGTTGCTGAGCGCTTGGAAAATCCGCGCCAAACAACTCTCTTGGCATTTTTCAGGCTCTGTGAAGTCGATCAGTTTGGGAGGTCCCTTAGGTATGATATACCGTACACAGGAATAATGGCGAATGATATTTTCTGCGGTTGTTACTTCACACCGCATCAAGACCGTGGAAATTGGGAGTATAACGCTGAGACAATTTACAATCCGGGTGTAATGACCACCATACGAAATTTATGACACCGACTTTGAAAGCGTTGGGCAAAGCCAATAATGGTAAAATGTTTTTCTTTGATGCTTCTGGTGGAATAGGAAAAACATTTGTTACCACTGGCCTACTTGCAGAGGTCAGGAGGCAAGGCAAAATTGCCATTGCTGTAGCGTCGTCAGAAATCACTGCCACACTGCTTCCGGGTGGCAAGACAGCACATGCCATGTTTAAAATTCCCATCGATTTAGAGAGCGCCAAAACGCCCGTTTGTGGTGTGTCACGTAACATGGACAAGGGACACGTGCTCAAGGATTGCTCTCTGATTGAATGGGATGAGCATACGATGGTCATTAGGAAGGCAGTTGAAGCCGTGGACAGAACCCTGCAGGACATCCGCAGGAACGAGCATTTGATGGGTGTTCTGTTCAGTGGTGATTTCAAGCAAACGCTTCCCGTGGTGACGCGGGGATCGATTGACCATTAATATGAGAGCTCGGCTCGGCGTCAATGCACGTGCTCAACAATTCTCCGATGTCCTTCTAAGTCTTAGCGAAGGCACTCTACCAGAAGAGAGAGAAGGACAGGTGATGCTTCCAGAGTCTCTCAGTAGAGTTGTATAATAATAATATTCTACCAAATACACACATCACCATCTAGTCCCAAACTAAGCAGAGCTTGTACTATGGGTACTAGACAATTGATAAACATACATATATACTTTTTTTGTAAATACATACATATTATACATAGAAACACCCAGCATCCAGCTTAGAAGAACTTATTCGCTGTGTGTACGAGAACATCAGTTGTATACCGTAATAGCAGAATTCTTGGGTGTGTGAGCGGGCTATTTTGATGCCCAAAAATGATCAGGCTGTAGCAATTAACGAATGCATTCTCTCGGAAATTGACGGAAATGAAGTTTTCTACACCTCTATAAACACTGTCGTCGAGCAAGATGACGCCACACATTATCCCGTGAAATTCCTGAACTCCCTGTCAGCAAGTGAACTTCTAGCGTATACCATCAAGCTGAAGGTCGGTGTCGGTGATTATGCTTCTTCGGAACCTATCTCCTTCGAAGTTGTGTAACGTGACCGCCGTATTGTAAATTGTGATATTGAATCGAACATTGACATATGCAAAAGTAGTGTAAATCCGCACCTCGTGCAGCGGGCCTTGAAGACGTCGCGTATGAAACCGGCACTAGGTAGAAGTATCACTCGCTACTATTGGCTAATTTTAGTCTTGTGTATTCTCTAGCTGAGTCACAAGACCGACACCAGATGATCTCAGGTAACTGTACATTGTATTTTAATTCTTAGCGCCAAGAAACTTGGTCATATATGTCAGACACTCTTTGCCTTGCTTAGAACAACTGGATGAATATAATCAAGCTTCCATTGCCTGCAAGCAATTCCCAGTCTGTCTAGGCAGGAACTCTGAACATAGTTTTTTTGTTATTTTTTTGTCTTGAGTGATGTCACGAAGTGCATAACAAAACAAACCGTGAATGACGTCTGGTCTGGTGTACCTACTTTTATTTTGTTAAATTCAATTTAACAGGTACAAAGTCTGACGTTTTAGTTTTATTTACTAACAAAACCTCAATAACAACAATGGCGGACGCACTGTGTGACGTAATACTCTCTGATTGGTGTTCACTGTCACAAAAATAAATATATTTTATTTTTAGTTTTACAGTCCTAAAGATTACTTTAATCTTACCTTTTTATAATAAATAATAAACTTTATTGACATCTACAAATTATTTGTATGAATCTATAGACACTAAAATCAAACCAATTTATTCTTAGTGGACACAATTCTATTTTACTTTCATAGTAATTGATTCAAAGGTTATTTACATTAAGATTAATGTTACACTTACAAATTTGAAAATAAATAGTCCTTATTCCGATAGATTGTAGGACTATGACAACAGTTTGACCAAAATGGACAGTGGATTTCTCTTATGAATTATTTTCCTCAGGCACTGAAGAAAAATATTTTTATTATTTCGTCCATAAGGGCATACAAAACAGATTGTAATTTTGTTTGAAAGCCCGCTGATTTCGGAGAAAGCACTCTGAAAACACGAGCGTCTTTCATATGTTCGTACATTATACATTATCGATGAGATTGTAATTTCCTGTGTGGTGAAGATACTACTTACTTACTTATCGTGTCGATGGCAACACATTATATAGATTTGGCCCAAACTCGGCCACTTGAATGGCATTTAAGACAAGATACTACTTGTCCGTGTGGTGACGGATTAAGAATACGGAATGTCACCACCCCATATCATCCCATGGGTGTCGTAAGAGCCGGCAGAGGGAGCATATTAGGCAGAGAACAGCACTGTAAGAGAAGGAAAACTTGATACAAACCCTATACCTACCCGTTTGGCCAGCGTGGTATAGTAGGCCAATTCCTCCTTTCAAAGGAGAGGCCTAGTCCAGCAGTGGACTGTTAAAGGTTGATGATGATGATGATGATGATGACTACTTACACAATATTATCTCATTATGTTTTGATATGATCGATCTGTTCACGCGGCTTTTTAGTTTGTAATGGCATCGTTATTTAAGGTAGGAGAGACCTACGGGATTTGAAACAAAGGTGATTTGAAACAGTGCCCATTTCTCAAAACTCTTAACCGTTAGCTAGTTGCCAACGTGGCTTTTCAATCATTTTCCTGCGCCTGCTGACGTGTCAATTAGCATTGGTGGTTTAAGTCGCGCGGTTATGGAGTTCTGGCTGCCATGTGAAAAAAATCGTAAAAAGTAAGTATTTAACGTTTTTTTACGATGCCTATTTTCTGATAAAGGTTTTGTATTTTGGTTTAAGTTATACATGTTTCAAAAGCTCAGATTTAGTATACATATTTTGTATTGATTTCTGTGTATTTTAATTTGAATTGTGGATTAAATAAAAATTGAGAGGTGTTTCCTGCTCGAGGAACCTAGAAACAGGTTATTTCAACTCTACTCGTTTTTCAATGATTAACACTAGAAAGACCAACGCCGTCAATTTGACGGTACGGCGATTTAATTCTTAAATATTTTACAAACTATGTTTTTGTTTCTTTTCATATTTTATTACTTTTCCTAATTTGTTATTGTTAGCTTAAATCCTTATAGAAAACTATTACTATATATATGGTATGTGAGATTCCTCTACAAATACCTATTAAGACCGCACACCGTCAATGTGACGGCAGCGATAAGAATAGTAAACCAAGTTTTCTATGAACTAATGAGGGTACTTTTGTTTTATTTCGAATTTGAATTCTGAGTGACTTGTTATTGCCTGGCTTGTTTACATTACACTTAGTAGACGTTGGTTTCGTTTAGTGCGCAGTCGTGATTTGTTATAAAAATGCATCGCAGTCTCAATACTTCCCAAATAGAACAAGAACTGTCGCAATATCGTGATATACAACAAGATGTGTCAGGTGATGAAAGTGGTGATGATTTATCAGACAATCTTTGTGGAAACCGTGATGCAGAATTTCAGCCGGAGCAGGTCACTTCTTCATCTGACGACTCCGAAGCAGATTCCCCTTCTACAGATAACAATATTATTGTAAATTCGCGCAGAGGACGCGGGGTATCTCGTAGATCAATTAGCGGCAGAAGAACAGGGCGCGGTGGACGTTCAACTAGGACATCTTCGGGGCCGGAAATCGGTATATTACAGGTAGCAAGTGACGGCACAGAATGGACTTGTATTTCTGCAGATGCTAGTGATGTAGGACGTCGCAGTCAGGAAAATATACTTCGAGAAATCTCAGGGCCTACTCCATACGCCAAACGATACGTTGAAAATAACAAGCCAATTTCTGCGTGGAGGCTATTTATACATGAGTACATTCTTCGACGTATAAAAGAATGTACTGAAAAGGAAGCACATGACAAGATTTAGATGACACTTGGAACTTATCTCTAAACGAGCTAGATGCATTTATCGCTTTGATTTATGCTCGTGGAGCCTATAACATGAGCCACCTAGATTTGGACATCTTGTGGTCGCAAGATTGGGGACCACCCGTTTTCAATAAGACTATGAGTAAAAATAGATACAAGGAAATCATGAAATCTTACGATTTGATATGAGAAGCACGCGTTCTGTTCGTTTAGCTAATGATAAATTTGCGATGATTTCTGACATATGGAACAAATTTATAGATAATTGTCAAATGTGTTACATTCCTGGAGAAAATTTGACAGTCGATGAGCAGTTGTTTCCATCAAAAACTCGCTGTCCGTTTTTACAATACATTGGAAACAAACCCGATAAATTTGGCATAAAGTTTTGGCTGCTAGTGGATGTCGAGAGTAAGTACCTATGTGGAGGATTTCCGTATCTAGGAAAATACGAGAACCGTTCTAACGATATTTCACTACCCGAACATGTGGTTTTGAAATTAGTACAACCCTATTTCAAAAAAGGCCGAAACGTTACAACTGATAACTTTTTCACGTCGATAAATTTGGCTAAAAAACTAATGGTCGAAAAGACTAGTATTGTTGGAACAATGCGGCGTGCAAGACGAGAAGTACCGCCAATTTGTAGAACTATTCGTACTACACGATATGAAACGTTTATAATGAAAACAGAGACCAATACAACCCTTACCGGCTATCAAGGAAAACCAGGAAAAAATGTTATTATTTTGAGTACTTTGCACCCAAACGTGAGCATAGGAACTGATCAAAAAAAGCTGCCCGAAACAGTGAAATTTTATAATGAAACGAAATTTGGTGTGGACATTATCGATCAAATGGCACGAAAGTACACTGTAAGAGCTGGAAGTCCAAGATGGCCTGTTCATGTTTTCTACAATATACTTGATTTAGCAGCTATAAACTCATGGATTCTGTACCGAAAAGTTACAGGAATAAATATTTCTCGGCATGATTTTATCCTTCAACTAGTAAACGACCTACGTGCAGAGTATGTGACAAAAAGAACTACTTCAGCTGCGACTCAAAGACAAGAAAGTAATTTTGAAACAAGTGAACAATCTACTACAAACAATAAGAGGCGGCAATGTCAAGTCAATCGTAATTGTAAAAAAAATAGAACGTGTGAAAACTGCACAATGTGTAAAAAAGCTGTTTGTGGAAAATGTATAAAAGATTTAAAAAAAAACTATTATTTGTTAAAAAAAAAATGATTAATATTTTTGTTTCATTTTAAAGCGAAATACACAATAATTTTGTGAGTATCCTGATTGAATCTCTAGTAGCGTCAAATTGACGGCTGCGGTCTTTAAAGGTATAGTATGAAACACGACCCTTCTAGTGTTAACGGGCATAAAAAATATGATTCTTTTTTGTTAATTTAATGTTTATTTTGTTTCAGCATGCTTACTGATAATAAAGGATAGACTGACAGAGGAATGGCGAGCCGCGAAATATATGACGTTTGTATGAGACCTGTAGTTATCTATTTAACTGATAAAAGTACAAAATATTAATAAAACATGTTGTTTAGTAGTTGAAAAGTTTTATTTTTATAAATAATTTTAAATTATATTGTTTTTTTATTTTTCAGCACTGAATACTTATCAAAAGTCATATGTATCATCTCTCCTCGACCCTTATTTCATCTTACCTCGTTAAGAGGGGAGTTGAAACAAGTTGAGTTGTTGCGGTTAAGTCCATTTTTCACCACGATATTTAACGTTTACAAATTCTATATGATAGTTATTCGCAAGTATAAAGAAGGATCTATTTATTGGTACTAATGTCAAACGATTTCTGTGTATAGTATTTGGTGTAGGGAACAAAATGTTAAAATTGTTTCAACTCCCCTTGGTCTCCCCTATCATACTGTGCTAGCAAGGTTTTGAATTACTATTTAGGACATCATTATGATGCTAGATGACTTTATTCCTATAGCCGCAGCTTCACTCAGATAAAATTGGGTTTAAGACTTTCAGAAGTTAAAGGGTTACCCCCTTTAATAAATTTAAAACGAAGCGCATAAAATTCTTTGGGGTTCAAAATGGGTCCTTCATCATTATAATCATCCGCTTTGTATATATACTAACCCATGGCATAAGCTTCTCCTAACTATGAAAAAGATAAGGCCATAGTCCACCACGCTGGCCAAGTGCGGGTTGGCAGACAAATAACTCCATACAATGACTTAAATGTATAAAAGAGATTCTGTGATACATTATTTCAATATGTGTAAATTGCACACATACTACTTGGTACGTATCGATTCTGTGGTTTAGCCGTTTAAGCATAACAGACAGACTAGACAGACACATTCGTATTTAATGATAACGATGCATAATTGCATATGGTTTATTATTATTATGCGTGCCAGACACATTGACGCTTCAACTGAAGCCGATATTATGATTAATTTAATACATTCAGTCTAATTTAGGTATAGAATGTTATTCTCTTTATGGACAAATTATCACTTTATGGACAAACATTAATTGGGAATTTTGCAATGGAGACCCACTTTTTACGATACGCTAAGTTTATTTAAAGAACCAAAGTTATTATGTTCGAAAGTCCACTTCTGATCTTTTATCTTCTAATTTCACTTTTCCTTTACTTTACTAAAAAACCGAACCGATTTGTTGACATTGAATTCTACGTTCGCCCGCAATGATAAAAAATTGGGCAAGTGCGAGTCGGACTCGCGCACTAAGGGTTCCGTACCATCATCTATAAAAGAAAATCACGTTTGTTTTATGTATACTTAAATGTTTTTTAAGTTCCTACCTGTTTATTAAGATCGAGTAACAAATTGCTTAGAAATTACGTTTGTTGTATAGGAGACCTCCCCCTTAATATTTACTTTCTTTTTAATTTTATTATATTTATTTTGAAAGGTAATATACAACGTAGTACATATTCTGTGAAAATTTTAAGCGGCTACCTGTAACCGTTAGTAATATTGAGAAAAAATACGAAAATTAATACGTTTATTGTATGGGAGCCCCCCTTAATATTTTCATTTTTTTATTTGTTGTTATAGCGGCAACATAAATACAGAATTTGTGAAAATTTCAGCTTTCTAGCTATCACGGTTGATGAGATACAGCCTGGTGACAGACAGACAGACAGACAGACAGCGGAGGCTTAGTAATAGGGTCCCGTTTTTACCTTTTAGGTACGGAACCCTAAAACGACCACACTGTGTTTAGTGCACCGAGCTACCGCAGCGTTGTTTATGCGACAGATGGCGCCCTTTCGTTCCTCACCCCCATACTAATGTGAGGCCCAAAGAGATTGGATATATACATAGAGGTAGTCCTAGTACTTACAAATTGAACACAGTCAACTGACGTGTAAGATACAATTTAGACAATATTATGCCATCAAATTATATAACCTTAGTGATTTTTTCTTTTATAACAGTTCTATCATGATTTTGAATTTAGCCGTATAATATTTATATCGACTTTTCGAGTGTTGTAAAAAATCTTCTCGATATGTCTATCTACAGTATTTTATCTCGTTATTTTTTAGATTTCCACGTGATAAAGATTTATAAAATAAGTGGATTGCTGCAGTATGTCGTGGCGAAAATTGGGTGCCTAGATAGCACCATAGAGTTTGTTCCAAGCTTTTTACTGCGGAATGTTTTTATCCGCTTGCTTGCTCCGCGCCGCAACCCACGCCGGCCCCTCTGCCCGGCCACTTGAAAGCGATAACGATCAAATGCCCGCGCGTTTTTATCGCCTCGGCGCGCGGGTCGGGTTCCACACAATCGGTCCTTGTGACTTAATTTGTTTTGAAAGATTGTCAAGTGTTATATTATTTATGTTTGTTATGAAACTAACTATACAATGTTATCTTTGTTTATTTAGATTACGATTCTGGTGTCGAGTGATGCTCGTTTGAAATTGAGATAGCGCGTTTTAGAGTTCGCTTTGTATTTATAAGTTCATACCTCAAAACTTAAAGCGGTGACATATCGTTTTTAATATTTAATTACGTTACTTATATATTAGATAATAAGATAAAAATAAAAAAGTACACTTGTTTATACATATTTATGAATTACAGGCCTCTGATTCCAAACCATTATCTGGCGCCGCACGGCGTAATTTATGTTAAATTTGATAAGGCCATATAATGCACAAATAACAGTTTTAAACATACAAATAAATAAACACTAAATAAGTAGTCTCAAATTCTTTTAAAACAAAAAGAAATCATACGGATAGCATTCACCACTTCTGAGTAATATGAACATTTCTGAAACAGTTCCCATGCTCTCAGTAAAATCACTGTTGCGCGCCAAAATCTACATAAGGTCTCGAAAAAAGTCAAATCTTATATTTGATGCTGGAATTATTATATATACGTGTTAGTTATTTACATACCTTGATAAACACAATAAATCTTACAGAATAAAACTAAATTTAACAGAAAAAACAGCACAAATACACTCACACATTCCGCACATTCCGCACCGACTCAACACTCAATGACAACATTGACAACGAACGTTTTTTTTTAATTTCTCTATGGAGTCGAAAGTCGACTGGGATTAGTATGTCGGGAAATTTAACGTAGAAACGAGATACATAATACAAACTAAGCCCTAGAGCGACTGAGACGAGTATATTTCACTCTTTCGACCGCGGGAGCCATGTCATATACAGTATGACACGGGCAAAGTAGACTGAGATGCGATGTTATATGCCATATAACACGGGCAATTTAGTGTTTGAATTTTGTTATATGCCATATAACACGGGCAAGCAAGCGGTTATAGTATTGACAGATGGCGCAGTCTAAAAGAAAATTCTGTGCCAACATTACTCCTCCATTCTAAACGTATCAGTGTGAGTGTTTAAATAATTACTTGCTTTTACTTTTATTAGGGTAGCAGCGCCAACCAGGAGTCGGATCTTGGGCTCCATTCCATGTCTCAACCAAAGGAATAATTTAACTGTAATATTTAGTTCAATTTTATTATCAGTGCGTAGGGTTCCCACCAAGAACGTAGGGTCCCAAGCCAACCTCACCTGCAAGTGGTGTACCTGCTTATCAACGGACGAGGCTCTGGCAAACAAAACATCCCGATTAGCGGCATTAGGCTCGCCACCTATTACGTGGGATCAAAAGTCTGGCAAAAAGTGGGCGTTTAATATGCCTCTGTCTACCCCTTCGGGGAAACAGGCGTGAACCTATGTATGTATGTAATAAACAGTATTCAGCCAGCTACCTGCAGTTACACTGTTGCCACGAAAAGCCACGATACGGTAAGCGACAAGCGATTTCGATGTTTATTTCTGCAATTTAGTTCTGCACTGAGGTGACAGCGCCGGTGGCAGAAAAGAGAGCGGCATGAACATTGAAATCGCTTGTCGCTCAGCGTGTCGCGGCCGTTCGTGGCCAGGCTGTTAGGCGACATCCACTCATTTCATATTTTACCATATCCTTACTAATACCTATTATAAATGTAAGTGAATTTATTTATTTGTAAAACTTTCACATTTTGACTACTCAATCGATCATAAAAAGTTTAATGCACGTTGCTGGGAGTAATGGGAGTACAGGAAAAGGTGTAAGGTACTTTTTATCAATCGGCTTTGGCCTATAAATCAAGCTTCAGGTATCATCAGTGATTGCTAGGGTGGCAAACACAAAGGGTATGCTTGTTTATTTTAATATACTGCTTTGCATTAAAACGTGGCTTTTTCTTTCTTTAGTGTACGCGTGCGCCTTCCATAAATGAGACATCTTCTGTTTCTCCGACAACCAGCACTAAAGCGCCTACGTTAGTTAAAATTTCTCCGCCAGAAGGTACAGAAGCGATGGAAATCGTGTGCGCTAAACACTTACGTACAATAGAAAAACTACAAAAAGAAGTTTTTCACCTTGAGCAGCTAGTTAAAAGACGTTTGTTAAAAATAAATTATTTAAGACAACGGTCTAAACGTCTGATGAAAAAGAACATTGCTATGAATTCACGTTTACTTGATAGTTTGCAAAACGAAAATATCGTGAAGGAGGATTTGATAATTTTAGATCACGTGAAAAATATCAGTGTTATTGAAAAATACCTTTCACGCGCGGCTGGTGATAAAACACGTGAGATTAGCTTGAAGTTAAAAAAAATTACTGTGACGCTTCATTATTATGTGCTACTGAGTACCCATTTGAAACAAAAAAATATAGATTCAGTTTAAAAATACAAGTTTGTGTAATAATTATATAAATACTATCCATTAACTAGCGTTCGGACTGCTGTGGACACAAACTTACTATACTTTACAAGTCTGTTTGATTTGAACATATATTGAAACTTTGATCGATATCGATAGCGGACTTGCACAATCACTAAAAAATTAAAAAGTTACGAAATTTGTGTTCAAATGGTCTTTAGCTCTAACTGACAAACATAGTGCCATCTTCTTCTGGCAACTCTAATTTGTCATATGACTGAAGAGTGTAGCTATATTCAATTTGTACATAAAAATATCGTTCATTCCATGCTTTAGTTATTCTTCTGTGGTGAGGCCTAATGTAAATATAACATTGTACCTCACATATTATAGAAAAAAAATCTAATGTAACTTTTATAAATATACACGCGGCCAAAGAACTAAGAACGCAAATTGTAACCACCTTTCTAGCCATTTTCTATGCAAATAAATATTTATTATTATCGTCGATCTACACAAGTAAGATACATTAACTTTTTCATCCCACACGCACGAACAGCACTATCCCAAAATAGACATTGGTGAAAGCTCGCGAAAAACAAAGATCCTCTATTTCTTTCCGTCCAAGACACTAATTTATTGCTCCAGTCCCCTCCTCTTCCTTATAACTTGTCCCCCTTTTTGCAGCGAGGCCTGTAATACAGCGGTATGGGAATTTGCGTTAATCATGTTTATTTTGGTAGATAAAAGGCTTGAGGAGATATGGATATATCGGATTTCTGTGATTTGATTATATCGGATTTCTGTGATTTGATTTTGATGTGTTTATGTTCATAACTATATAAGTTTGAGTGGTTTTCCTTTCAGCTGAGTTTGAGGATATAGTATATAGGTACTGTTACAGTATGCAGCATGCTACATAAAGGGAATAATAAAAACTGTGCAGAATAATAAACAGGGTGACTGGCGACTGCACAATAACTTTGAATTTCAAGTATTTTCGTTGATATTTATTTTTGTTTCACAATAATTGTTCCCTTTTATTTTTCTTTACTGACATCAAAATACTTGAACGTAAGTTTACACTTGAAGACCTTTGGGATTTCAACACTTGAGCCTCATGAGATAACGTGCGAAAATCCAAAACAAGTGGTGGTTTAAAAAGTTTTCGACTCAAACGTTCTCATGAGGCGTGTTTGTGGTTACAATGGTTCCAAATGTTTTGTTTGTTTATAATTTGAAGGTATAAACCCTTGCAGTGACTGAAAGCCAAAAAAAATTTAAAGTATAAGCCGTCCAAGTTTGAAATGGACTCGTATACTGTCCTAAAAAGCAGTGGTTGCATTCAAGAATTTAGCCTTGGAACCCTAATTTTAAGCCAGATATGACAGAATATTAGCTTTTCCACGAACGCCTGCCATCAGACATCTGAACCATAATTACGGTTATGTTGGGTGTAAAGCCTATCTTCATGCCTTTACTAACATTGGCAAAACGTATAGGCACAAGAATATAATAGTCCACTTTAACTTCACGCTTTTCTTGAATTGCGCAATGGCCCCTTTAAAAACCAATGGATCAAAAAATTGTCTGCGAAATTAGGGCTGGATGAAAATGCCTTCGGGTATTTTTAAAAGCTCTAAGGATTTTTGATGATGATTTGATTCACCTAACACAACCGAACCACACCGTCGCGTCAAGCTGTGGTTATGTTTATGTGAATGTATGTAACGTAGGAGCGACGTTTTCGATATCATATACGCGTTTGACACTGACCACAAAACGTGGTCCCTGTGAAATGAAGCATAAATTTTCAAACACATTAGCACTTGCCTATGTAGTAGTTAGTACATATGAATTAAATAAGTAAGAAAGAAATAAGATCTGAACGAAAATGCCTGTGGATATTTTTAGAAGCCCTAATGCTCTGAACCGGTGATAATTGATGATAAGTGCGCATTGTAAGTCCTAATGAAAGACTTTGACTAATGGTTCTTAGGTAGAAATTGATTAAGTTAAGCGTTTTTCTTAATCGCAAATAAAAAGGAAAGTAGAAACTATTTAGTTATCAGGGTCTAGGATTGTTATTAAGTTGCAATATAACCTGAATTAATAATAAATCTGTTCTTAACACATTGAACGCCGATTTAAATTCATTAGTTGTTCTGTTCGAGCCATGGGGCCCACCGGTGAGCGACAGCAATACTACCCGTTCAGGCCGCGGGGGTCACGGGTGACCGCATGAAGGGCAGGAGCCCTTCATGCGGTCACCCGTCACTAGGAAGTTGAACTACATTTTCTCGCTGGAGGACACAGTGCCGGTACAAAACTATATTGCGGGTGCCCGGCGCGGCCCTGGAGAACAGCTTGCGCGTGCCGAGCTAGCGTTTCGACACTTAGTATAAAAAAAATCATGGATGTTTTTCGTCTAACCATACAAAATGTCGTTTTAAAATGAAAGAAGATTTACAAAGAATAAGTTTTATTGAAAAATATTTTAAAATGTTTTATTGTACGTTAGGCAATCACATTGTTTTGAACTTATAAATAAAGAAACTTCGAAAAATTTTTAAAAGGATTCGAAAAATTAACATTTTACGTAACGAGTCTAAATAAAACAATACAAATAAGCAGACTTTCCTTCTTTGTCTGCGTCGAGTTCGAGTAGTCCAGTAAAAAATATCAATGATGAAACACATTGAAGCAAGATATGCAAAGAAAATGCTTAACAGGGCATTTTCGACAAAACGTTATCACCTTTTTAGTCTGGTTTTTACCCAACTTTTTGCCGTAAGTAGCTCAAATATGTAATAATTAACACATGTTCGCCTGCTTCCTCGGACTTGTCCGTCTTTTTGTTACAGTTTGTGTGCCATTCTTTTGGGTCTTGCAACTGAAACATCTAGTTGGCTGCATCGACGACTTCAGCAATTCCAGCCGGAGTCTGCCATTTGTATTTTCTTTCCAGTGACCCTTTGATACAATACCAACGCATTGACCACTGCTGTATTCAGGAGAAGGTTGATCGCATACTTTTTATACCATTTTATCGATTGCCTCAGTGGATTTAAGTAAGCGGTCATTTGATTGGACACATACCGTATTTAGGCCTCTTTAGTTAGTTGTACGGACGAAAAACGATTTGTCCACAAAAAGGCACTACGCTTTCATCTATGCAGATCTCTGCGGAAGGAGTCTACACTCCTTTTCTTGGAAGTTCCTGTTCACAACCTCGAGTAATTTCTCAATCCTGTGTAATCTATTAGATAATTATTTTTGTCTTGCTGAGAAAAGTGCAACATTTGCAGTAGTACCTCAAATCGATTTCGACTCATTATTGTTCGAGGAAAATTCTGTCCAACAGGATCTTTTAACCAGTAGTCGGATATTTAAGGTAATTTTACAGTACCCAAGAAAATAATCTATCCAAAAATTGTTTCGTCTCTGCTGCGGAGGCGCGTGTCAAGCGCATCGCTTCGGGGAATCCAAAAGGGCGCGGGGTGTGACTGACGCTGTGACCCCGCGGCGCCGCACGAAAGAAATGCTTATTTCTATCGGCGTGCGCCGCGGTGGTCACCGGTGAGTGACAGTAATTATTTTGTTAATTCTTTGGGTATTAACACGAAATAATTATTTAGAGTAAGGTTTTTACCTATTTTGAATCGTATTAGCCAATAAAATATAATATGAAAAATTTGTCGAAATCGTAAATCGGCGTCAGCCCATATGGAAAGTATACCGGTGACCACCACGGCGTTCAATATTCAGTATAAAAAAAATTGATTTGTTCAAAAGTTTGTTGTTTTATAATTATTATAGTACTAGCGGTTCGTCCCGGCTTCGCACGGGTGAACATTTACTTTTCAAATAACTTTGTAATATTTTCTAGAAATAATTAATATAGTCTATTTTACTCAGGCATTACGCCGTATTACAATGGCAAAAAAAAATTAAAATCGGTTCAGTACTTTTTTAGTTTATTCGTTACGTTACAAACATATAAAAATACAAATCTTTCCCCTTCATTATATTATTAGTACTAGCTGTTTCCCGCGGTTTCTCCCGCGTCCTGAGGGTTAATTTACCCGGTCCCGTCAAAATCGGTCCAGCCGTACCAGAGATTAGCGAGAACAAACAAACAGACAGACAGACAAAAATTGAAAAAAATGTCATTTCAGTACATGTACCGGATATACACGGCGATAGCCGAGTAGATATACCAACAGACTGCCATGCAGAGGGTATCGGGTTCGAATCCACGGCGCGCACCAATTACTTTTCGGAGTTATGCGTATTGAATTGTTAATTATCTCTTGTCCCGTGCCTCGGAGAGCACGTGAAGCCATCGGTCCCGGTTGTCATGAAGATCTTTGACAGTCGTTACAGGGCGTCAGTACCTTCTAAAAAAACTGACACTAGTCTTTAACCATGGTATATCGCTATCCCTTCGGGTTGCGGAGGTCAGACAGGCAGTCGCTCTGTGAAAAAGCTAATATTCAGCCAAATCCGGTTAGACTATAAAGCGGACCCCAGACTGAAACTGGGATAACGCTAAGAGGATGAGGATGATGATGTACCGGATATACATCCATATCATCATCAGCCTTTAACAGTCCACTGCTGGACTAGGCCTCTCCTTTGAAAGGAGGAATCTTTGAAAGGTGGAATTGACCTACCACGCTGGACAAACGGGTTGGTGTAGTGTTTGTATCAAGTTTTCCCTCTCCTACAGTGCTGTTCTCTGCATAATACGCTCCATCTGTCGGCTCTTACGACACCCATGGGATGATATGGGGTGGTGACATTCTGTATTCTTAATCCGTCACCACACGGGCGTATGCATTTAGTAAAAAGCGGTTATTTTAATATTACAAACAGACACTCCAATTTTATTTATATGTATAGATAGATGATATATTTTGCTCATCAATCATCATAAATCTGTAAACATAAAATTCTCTTCCTTTACTGATTGGCTGATAGACAACGCACGATGAAACTTCTTGGTGCAAGAATCTGATATTTGCCATGTATGTCCCTTAGAGATTGTAGCGGTGCACTCAGAAGGGATTTACCGAAATTTCCTAGAGGTCGAGAAGAAACGTTAAACAAATAAAATACTTACGGTCGTAGCTGCGCGCATCCCCTAGCATACTAATGAAATATAATTGAATACTAAATCACTATAATGTATCGCGTTCCTGCTATAAATTGTCGCTGTAACACAATATGCGAATACTGCATGATTATTATTTTATGTGTCTCGGACAATAAATGGTACATAGGGGAGATCATCAGCCATAGCCGGTATATTGTCTGCTGAAAATTATATAAAAAGCGTTAGGTACTCTTAACACACTGCATTCCTCTGAGGGCATTGTTGTACTCCTGAGGGCCAATTCTCGTATTTTATATGACATTGAAATTATATTTTGAACGAAATGAGATTATATTTTGAATTAACTCAGAATCGGTATTCTGAGTCAAATCAAAATATATTAACCTAATGTCATCATCGTATAATTTGAAATAAAGAGTTCGTATTTGAGACAAATTTCGACACTTGTTTAAATTTATAATCTAATTACAATATCATTCAAATATCAGTTAGGTAATTTAGGAAAATACCATTTGTGACGTAAGTATGACACTGACATTATATCGAAACTGTATTTTGAACGAAACTGTATAAGATAATTGGGCCTCTGATTATAAACAATTATTGTAACTACACATCAGCGAAATCGTGCAAAAAAACAGCTGAACCATATAAAATTTTACTCGATAAAATCTATGGAACAAACCCCTAAGAGGTTAGCACTAAAAATAAGTTGTTGATTGTAACCTTTTGACCCTTTTCACGCCATGCGTGCTGAATGCACGGTGTGCGTCATTTTATGGCCTCGCTATAACGCGTGCCACGCATCCAATAGCACACTAAGTTATTTGTCAGGCAGCTCGTAATATTATGTGTGCTCATTTTGTTGTTAACTGTTATAAAATAAGGATAAAATGTAACACCAGACAGTTTTAGAGTACGATCACTAGGCCGCCAGACGTCTGGTTTTTATATAATATGCTTTAAGAATAATGATCAAAAATCAATATTAAATTTAATAATACAGCGATAGCCTAGTCGAGATGCCAACATTACAGATCAAAATGCAAATATATTTTAATGTGAAGTGCGTATTATATTGTAAATTATCTCTTGCTTAACGGTGAAGGAAACCTGCGTATCTGACAGTTATGACATGTGGAGTACAGGTTGGCATCGCTCTTGTCCAGGGGGCTTATTCACTTTGACCACTGAAATACCATGTTCAAGACGGGTGTCGTCGTAACATGCACTAAACGTAAACGTGATTTAGTGACGTGACGTACCACAACAATCAAAATATTGTATTCAGTATGCCATAATATATGATAGCTTGTCTATGCCTAGTTATCAATTTCACAACATTCGTTCATAAATCTTAATACCGGTTTTGTCGGCTCAATTTCGATTTTATAAATATTATTTAGCACAGCACTGTAAGAGAAGGAATACCTGATACAAACCCTATACCAACCCGTTTGGCCAGCGTGGTATAGTAGGCCAATTCCTCCTTTCAAAGGAGAGGCCTAGTCCAGCAGTGGACTGTTAAAGGCTGATGATGATGATGATGATGAAATATTATTTCACTAACTTGTAATTTTCACTTTAAGCTCCAGTACAAAGAAAAAAGGTTAATACAACTTAAATTATATTATTTTAGTTCAATTTCGTCAGGAACAAGCTCAAAATAAAAAATGATCTTAAAAGTTTATTTTGTTAAGTTGTTTAAGTAAATTTTTGAACGAAAACATATATGATGATATTGATGACAGTTGCAGTCGCGCGCGCTACAAAATAAAAAAATATAAGTGCGATTAGTACGGCAAATAGCCCAATATAAACAGAATCTTATAAATCATAATGGATTTATTATTTATCCGAAGACGACAGGCGTCAATTGGCGCCAGCGACAGGCGTCAATTTTCATTATATACATATATAATATTTAATTAACCCGGCGAGAATGTGGTGAAAAAAAGTTACACGAAGTATGTGGCAGGGTAAATTTTACCCTTATGTATTAATGCATACTGTGAAGTAATTATAGCCATATTATTTAAAAATGCACTCTTTTATTAATATTTATTTTATTCTTTATAATATAAAATAAAAAAGCACTGCATATTCTATTGTATATTTATTAATTTTACAGCAAACAGAAACGAAGGTATTAACAATCAACAAAAATTAGGAACCTCAGAAACCATAACAAATCTTAAAATTTCTTCTTATTTTTTAAATAATTGTACGTTTATCGTTTAACTTATGTAATTTTCTTATAAACAAATTAAATCAACAATATTTAAATCAGTCGTAACAGTTTTTTTCCGCCTTGAACATTGGCGCAATAATTGCTAAAGTAAATCGCATGTTCCTTACAAATTACCTTTTGCACAGCGCTTACAACCATGTTTAGTCTTCCGGTCTTTCTTATAAGGACAGTCACGATATCTGACAGCTCGTCCAGAAATATTTTTTAGATGCTGACGTTAAGGATTCACCAAGTAGAAAAGAGATACGCTCACGAATCTGTATCGGAATATTCATTTTAACTTTTCGCTGGCGTAAATATTTGTTCACCAGCGACAAGCTTAAATTGGAATTTCATCATCAGGCTCATCCCTATTTTCCTCGTCATAACTATTTGTCACGCTACTGGTAGCCTGCTCCATTCCAGAACTAATTTCGTGGTTGCTACAACCAACTTCAGAATTTAATTCGTTGAAAAATTCGTTTAGCACTTCCTCTAACATAAATCTGAATCGTTCGTTATTCATATTGAAGAAAAACTGAAAAAAAACATAAATGTTATTAGCATTTAAAATACAAATAAATAAATAAAAACAAATTTCAAAACACATACACCAGCTATGTGGCAGGGTAAAACTTACCCGAGACAGGTTGTCAGGCGTATAACTTCCACGCAGACGCACGCAACACTGAGATCATCCTATTGCCTACCCCGACAATCCCTTACCTGCAGCTACTGAGCGACGCGTTGTTGCTAAACGCGAAATAAAAAATATATGGTAGTTTAGATAATGGGCAGGGTGTTAAATACCCTGCCACATTCTTGCCGGGTTAAACAACTTTGACACGGACACTGGTAAATAAAAAAGCAAACAAACTTAGTATTTAACCTACACTAACGGACACTGAAAA
The DNA here is from genome assembly GCA_944739405.2 of Euclidia mi. Taxonomy (NCBI): domain Eukaryota; kingdom Metazoa; phylum Arthropoda; class Insecta; order Lepidoptera; family Erebidae; genus Euclidia; species Euclidia mi. The sequence goes on from OX123195.2 coordinate 30,859,430, forward strand.
TATTATAAAACAAATAAACTTAGTACTTATTCAACCACTATCGTTTGACAATAAACGCGTTACGCTCACGATATTTTGACAACTAAAACCGCGTCCGAAACGTGCGCCACCTTGCTTGTCAAATTTGAAATTGGCATAGTGAATACCTTTTAAGCCAATACCGTGCCGACGTGGTTAACTAGCACGTTAAAACACGTTAAGACTTCAAAATTGTCATAGTGAATAAGCCCCCTGCAACTATAGCGGACTATGGCCTTAGACTTCTCATAGTAAGAATTGATTTAATTCAACCAAAGGCTTCAAAAATAATAAAGCCCAATTAAAATTTGCATGTACCTATATTGCACGGCATGTCCACGATAAATTAAACTCTGAAACTTTCAGTTTAAATACCAACGTTGCCTGTTAAAAACCAAAGGACTTTGATGTATTATATTACAGCAACATAATCAAGGAAAAAAATCTACAGTCGAATTTATTACTAAAGACAACCCTCAGTTTTTGTATTCAGATATGTATTTTTTCTTTAAATAAAATACATACTAGATAGACATTTGTATTCAAATCACGTTTTTCATAACTGTGCTCGCGCGTCTTTGCACCTCGAGATCTACCGCGCATTTGTCAGTATTTCACGGGTTCAAGAGATTCACACGTATGAAGCAAATATGTCTGAGAGTTCAACTCGGCGTTCGTGAAGAGATCTTCAGTAAACCGCATTTGGCCTGTGTGATAGATTCTAGAGGACAATACGTGTATCCTACTATACGCATAGAATGTTTAAAAAATGTTGTATTTGCGGTGCGTGAGGAGAAATTTACAGGTTCTCAATGTTTGAGAGATAGGTTTTGTGGTATCCAACAACAAACATTTACACTTTACATTGGGATTCAAACTGGAAATCAACGAAAATAAATCGAATTCCTTAACATCATAGGTTTTGAAATACGTAAAAATCAGGTTAAACTAGTTTGCAGACTGAAGCAAACATATATTCAGCAAATGTAATCTAATTCTTTATATAAATTTATACAGAAATGTTGAATGTAAAAAATACTCTGTACAAAAAAGACTATCGCGACCCTACCAGGATTCGAACCTAGAATCTTCTGATCCGTAGTCAGACGCGTTATCCATTGCGCCACAGGGCCTTCATATCCGTGCCGACATATTTTCAGATGTGTATCGAAGTGAGTTCTTTCCACTTCGTCTATTTTATTGTTTTATTGTGTTGATGTAGTTGTGGCTTAACATCAGACAGTTCTAAAAATCATACACAATGAATACAAGCGTTTGAGAGTAATCTATAATGTTCCTAAGAGACATTTGAAAGAGAAGATGCCAGTGCTCAGTAGTCAGTAGTGTGGATCCTTAAAATATGAAAAGACATCGCATTTTATAGGACTTTAAACTTTCCCGATCATTAACGCTTATTTTAAATTGTCTTTCGGAATATATACCACGTACCTTTGTTCCAAGAAAACAACATTTCGGTACTTTTGCAAGCGCACTATTCAAGGATTTGTTCTAATATTGCATACCATCGCCCCAATATAATATCACCTAAAATTAGCTACACTACGACCTCGAGAACAATGTAATGTTCCGCTCAGGCACTCCGCTCCGCACTTTCCTAGACATTATTATATGGGAAAGCTAGTTATACTGTGCCGTGACCTCATAATACTAACGGTGATAGTTAATGTAACGCAGCGCTGCGGTATAAGTAATGCATACTCGCTTTATAGTGTAACTAGTGTCTGCCGATGGCTTCACCTGCATAGTCATACTATATTTCGTAAGGCCGCAAAATCGCAGTGAGGGTAGGTTTCTCTCTCTCTCTCTGAAGGTTAGATTAACTATCTAATTAATATTACAAGAAACCGCCAGCCACCTTCATCTACTCGCGTAGATGAAAGCGGCTAAAAATTGATCACTATGGAAAACCACCAGTAGGCGTTTTGTGACTGACATGATGACGACTATATGTAGGTAATACCGAATAACAAATGGGCGAGAGTCAAATTTCTTACAAAATTTTACCCGGCCCCTTAAGCGTTCATTTTAAAATAAAACGTGACAAACTGTATGAGCTCGGCTTTTCAACTATCGCCACAAACAATTTCATCAAAATTAGTTCAGCAGTTTAAACGATGTAGTTAATTATTTGTTTGGATAACTAATAAAACGTGCACTAATACAAAGTTTACAAACATGTTCAACAATTATATGCTAAGTAGCCACGGCGCGGCATGGTTTTGGACTGTTAGACGTACTTATATTGTTCAAATGGACCTCTTGCACCTACTTTTACATCGTACGAAAGGAAGCCAATCATTTTCCGTACGCAATTTATTGTTCCCCAACAGAAGACGTTACACTTAGTAATAACTTATCGACAGTCTACAATTTGTTATTGGGACGTGAACCGATGTTTTATCACCGCCGGTTTTGGCTCGTTAAACAAATGGCTCTGAAGTATTGGCTTCAACGATATCAACTCGTTTTAGTCCTCTTTCTCTTAGCGTTTTCCAGTTATAACCCGAGGTGCGCTTTCTCCTCTAACCAGATTTTACTAAATATTGGCTTTACCACAGAGTGACTGCCTGTCTGACCTCCGCAACCCAAAGAGATAGCCATTCTACGGTTAAGACTAGTGACTATCAAGGATCTTCATGATAGCCGGAACCGACGGTTGACGTGCTCTTCGAGGCGCGGAGCAAGCGAAAATGCATAATTCAATAAGCACATAACGCCGAAAAGTCATTAGTGCGCGCCATGGATTGAAAAGTCTGTTGAAATCTCCACTAGGCTATCGCTGCCCTTAAAGGTAGCCTATAATTTCCAATACAATTTATTGTTCCCCAACAGAAGACTTTACACTTAGTAATAACTTATCAACAGTGTACAATTTGTTATTGGGACGTAAACCGACGTTTTATCACCGCTGGTTTTGGCTCGTTAAACAAAAGCCTCTGAAGTATTGGTTTCGATATAAACTCGTTTTAGTATACACCGTAACGGTAAGTAGAGAAACATTGTTGTGTTTAGAACTTAGGAAAAAGAAATATTTTTGGAACACAGTGGGTGCAGATTTTCTTTATTTGATTGAATAGGAACCTTTCGAAGTCGAAGCCTTTCTATATCTCAGTAGACCGTAGGTAAGTAATCTAGTCCGGATGGCGAACTGAAATTGCGATACCAAGTCGCAATAATAATTGCAGTTCGCCTAGTCCGCTAAGGGCCGTCGATAATCCCAGGTGCCTTTTATTGAGTAGGCCTAAGACAAAATTATGAAAGAGTATCACACTCTTCTCTCGCTAGCCTCCAACACAAACCATTAAGTGATGGATCGGGTGACCCGCATTAAGATCCACCGCGATAATAAAAGAAGCAAGCAATATAGTAAAGTAGCCTTGTTGTAACCAGTCTTTAGTTTCTTGCTATAAATGATAGATCATCAAATAAACGAGGCATAATTATACATTAAAGAAGATTTTGTCAAATATATGAATGCTATTTTCATGAGGCCTACATGTAGTACGGATCCCCTGATTTCATCATATGTATATTACGGATTTGATAATGAAGATTTTGATGATCATGTACACAAGCTTGTTATATCATTTACGTAACGAAGAATTAATTATTATAGCCTTTAATTAATCACTGTCATATTTCTCAAATACCTACTACAAAATCTGCTCCGCACCAAGTGTCAACGCGGTTCGATCTCATTTTAGGCCTTTAATAATAATATATCAGCAAATCAAGTCAAGAGAGCTAGAAGATGAGAATCGTTATTAAAAAAGTTTTATTAGAGAGCCAAGGGAGTACTGAACATTAATTATAAGGAGGCACACAATTTTGTACATTTTAAGACTCTTTCACACATCTGCTATATACCTATCGAACGGAATTACCCTGGAGTAGCTTTTAGTGCAAGTGGCTTTTTGGCGACAAGTATAAAATATTACAACATACGAATATATATTTATTTAACATAGCACAACCAATGACGTATTATGCTACTGCTACACCTGCGTTAGCGTTTACGTTAATGGCAATGGCCAATAACGCGTTACTTAACGCGTTATAAAATTAGTATTTTAACGCGTTAAAACGTTGGCCACATCTACATAACGCCTAAATTAACGCCCTAATTAACGCGTTAAGACGCAGGTGTAGCAGGAGCATTATAATATAGACGCGCCATACTCCCACAAAACGGCTCTGAAAAACGGCTACAAATACCAAATAATATCTTGTATGAATAAAGAAAAAGAAAGTAAATAAATACTACTTTATGGGCACCTGTTGTTAGACAGAAATAATATACATCTCTAGTTTCGTTCCGATGAAATGCTGCATGCTTATTGGTCAAGCGCATAGGTGACGTAGATTTAGAGGCATGTGGGGAGAAAAGGACACCTGTCTTTCGTACAAAATATTATTTTCATTAAATATGAATGCAGTAATTAACACCAATAGTAAATTTACAAAACAATACTATAAAACCAACGTAACAACGACTTTATTAAAAAAATTGTTAAATTGAAAAAGTTCGGCACGCACCTACAACTATCATCTCTGCATCACCTTAGGTTGACTGTTAGAGAATGCCTCTGGCATTAAGTCCACCTATGTACGTATTTTAATTGTACAAAAAGTAAATAAAAAAAATCGTTTTGGTAGGTAGTCGGGTAATCGGGTTATACAATATTTTATATTTTTTCATGTCACTAAGTTCTAATTACAAAATCAAATGTAATAACAAGCGATCGCATATTAGGAGGCTAAATTAACTTTAAAATTCGCTGGTGTCCCTACTGATAGTTTTTAATACCACCATTTATTGGCAGGTATTTAATCATCATCTTATATTATTATTTTAGTAATGTCTATGTATGTATTTGTATGTATTCTATAATCAATACACCTCGAAACTATTCTTGTGAATTTTGTGATTGGATTCATAATTTCAAGGAAACGAAGGAAAAAGTGAATTCAATGTAATGAAAAGATATACAAATTGAAAGAGTAGATAAGTCAAAATAGTTAAAAATCAAGGGTTTTTTATAGACTCACGCCTGTATCCCCAAAGGGGTAGGCAGAGGTGTAATATTACACCCACATTTCGCCATGAATTGTTCGGTCCCACGTAATAGGGGTCTAGCCTATTGCCGTTACCGGGCACTTCACCAGACTCCGTGCTGCTACTGAGAATTCTTTATATAAATAATATATTGTGTATTCTTTTTCAGTATATTAGAATGAAAGAAGAAGAAGAAGAAAGAAAAACTATTTATTTGTCACAGACACAGAACAATTACAACATTTAACAAATCGCAAAGCATACTTAACACTAGTCTGTGACAGAAAGGTACACACTCAGCTATTGTTGCATTGTGGTAGTGACCACAATACAACGCTGGTATTCTGTGTGTACCTTAAATGCCGCACGGACGTTAATCAGTACAATATACTTAAAATAAGAAGAAAAAAACAAAAAACTTAAACAAATTTTAACATAGGGACATGAATGAAATTATATCTAGCACATACAATATAGAGATGAATAAAATTATAAAAGAATGTTATAAAATAAAGTAACAAAATCGACTTCGTTACTAGTACCTATTCAAGTCGGCGGCGCATGCATCATTCATTTACAATGCAAAATAATTATGCAACGGCGAGGCGCAGGCGTGCGCGCGAGCGAGCGGGCCGGCCGCGGGATCGACGCGTCGCGTCACAATACTCGCAATGTCGCAATACAGCCGACACTCTCGCCCGCGCGCGATGTAATCATTGTTTACATTTGGTTTACATAATTTATCAAGTATAAAATTGACAGATTATTAATTAAAAAAGTAAAAGTTTAAAACAATTTTTACCAGTGTATCGTTTAACAGTCACAAAACATAGCATCAACAAGGTTCGTCACACTTTTAACCATCAGGCCTGAGTGAAACAATGGTGATAGATAATAATAATTGATCAATTAGCCACCTCGTGTGGCCCGAACGTCGTCATACATACCTGCCTCGTCTGCAGATCACAACCATAACGTAAGTAACACTTTGTTTTTTTTTACGCTTAGGTACCCATAAGGTAAGTACCTATTATAACTTTTGTTTTGTTAAAATATATTTTTTTAAGTGACATTTAAAACTTGCTTTCATTTTCAGTGATCTCAATGGAGGAGGTAAATCGTTCCAGCAGCGAGTGGCGGCATATTTGAAACAGCCCCGAAATGCTGTTGTTTTATATTTTGGCATTGTGAGCGGGTTGGAAGTGGAACGAGTGGAGTATGTATAGTGATCCTGTCTCCAACTTAAGAATCATATTTTAATTTCTATCTTCGAAATTATGAGTTTATATATTATATGCACATAGCATATAAATAATAATTTGAGGATCATTTAATCGCCACCTTATTTAAATCCCTTTAAACAAACTTAATATAATTCTTTTTTGTCTTTTATAATTTGAAGCGGAATTTTTGTGTGCGAAATGTAGGTGAACATTTATAAATTTGTCTATGACTGCACGAATAAGGTGCACCCTATGATCAAAAGTTGGATGTTGCTCAAAAGAATGTTGATGTACAGATGTAAATACATTATCACAACTTATAAACGATTTTAAAATACGGTTTTTTAAAATCTCTGTGTCTTTTGGATCACGAATGATAATGTGACCCTCTTCTTTTATATGATTTTTAATTATGGTTTCTGATTTTAAACAAATTTGGAAGACATCCTCACTTGAGAAACATAGGCCCCATATTTTTCAAAATTATCAGTTTGTGAAACCATAATTTGTTCTTGCTGTATCTAGACTATCGGTGCAAATGGAACATTTTAATTCTGAACCAAGTTTTCTGGACACCCAACCCGAAATATAGCCGACAATTTGGTCGGTAGTGTTTTTTAAGTTTCTTTTATTCAACATTGTTGAAAACAATTCGACATTTCAGTTGATTGTGACATCATTTTCTATAGCGTTTTCATTTATTTGCTCAGTTTTTATCGATGGAGTATTGACTCCATGATCGTCGATACATCTTCTACTAACTGTAGCATTAACGTTTTCAACTGCAGACGAACACGTGAGTACAGTCAAGTCTTCTAAGGGAATGCAATTTCCTATAAAATGAAGACTTCATTTCTAAATGGCTACGTTTTTTTTAAATTCCTTTAAATTGCGCAACATTAGGATTGTTATTATAACCTCCATGTCACCTGGTTGCACCGAATAACATTTCTATATGATCTTGGGACAATCTGTAAGTTGCGATATATTATAAACGTTGTCCTTCGACCAAAGTAGTATAGAGATGTTTTAAACTTTCTATACAAACAAGGAAGCCCAAAAATCCTGTTTTGCTTTTGGATTCGACCATTTTCTTTTTAATTACTTTTATAGTGATTCGCTTACGAATCTCTCGTCTTTACTTAATATAAATATAGGGACCCAATATGTACAGTTTTGCTTTTTCTAGAAAAGCCATAATTTCACTGGCATTTTTTATACATATTGGTTTTTCAAGCCGTAGTAGTTGGATTATTTTGAGTTTAAAATATCAAAAAGGTGATTAAAAATTTCAATAAAATCAACAGTTTCTTTAGTGTCTACAAAAAGAAAATACAATCAACGACAAGAAGACGAAGAAAATTTCATCACAGAGTTTGAGGGCATTTGTAACACTCAAACTCATAATTTGTGTTGCTAATCTTACTTTTATAACTTCATTTCTAAATTGAATATGATGTGGGGTAATGTTTTTAGCAAAATTAAGCCCTACATTCTTTTGAAGTTTAACTAAATTTTCAAACTGCCAGCGAATTTTCCTTCCATTCTCATCAAAAATAAGTCGTTTAGACTCGAACGAGTTTCTTACCAACTTGATCATGTGACAAGGATCAAGCATGATTGCAACATCTAAATCACATTCCGGATGTCTAAAGGTTGTTTTTAGATGTGCCAGTGGTTTTAAATCACAACCTAATAAATTTGCTGCATTTAAATTGGAAGCACAACCATCAAAAGTTATTGCAACAACGTCTACTCCTACCCTGCAACATTCACTTAAACATATTTTTAATAAATTTGCGCGCGTTTCAGCCGATAACCCGTTTATAAGAAAACATGCAACTGGTATCTTCCAACTTTCGTTTAAGCATACTAAAATAAATACATATGCCTGAGTAGCTATTTCACACGATTTTATCGAACCAGCACCAAAGTCTACAACGCCCGCAGTCTTCTTTCCAGTCCACGTAGTGTGGTGACGAAGAGCCATCTCGTCCGCAATTAATGTGCATAATATATGTACGTTGACCACTATGTTTATACTTTTTTATTTAAACATCTAGCGCTTCTTTATTAAGGCCAGGATCTCCGGAGGCATTTTCGTACCACTTCCCTATAACACGAGGATGTGATACTTGATACTTGATGACACGGGCTGTTTCCGCAACTCCACGTCTTGGCGTGTATTTTGCGTGCGGGTGGGAATGGTGTCATCATTCGAGCCACCCCAGCTCTTCGAGGAAGGCCAGCAGACTCTTGATGTGGCCCACTGCTTCCCTCAGGGTGCTGTATCTGGTCAGGTACTGCTGCCTGTACTGTGCGAACTTAGGGCAGTCGAGGAGCAGGTGGGCTGCCGTCTCGTCTGCTGGCATACAGGCCCTGCACAGCGGGCTGTCGGTGATACCTATAGTAAATAGGTGCTTATTAAAGAATCCGTGTCCTGTGTAGGCGGCAGTGACTGTCCGCAGTTGTTGTTTCGACAGCCGGAGGATTTGTTTGGCTATCTTACCGTCTACTGCGGGAAGAGCCTCCTTGGCCTGCCTACACGTTTCAATACCAATTCAAGACTGGTTGTGTTGGGTCCTAGTCCTATTTTTTACCAGGTTGCGATAAAAACCAGAAGGGAGGGGAATAATGGGCTCGGGTCCCACCACCTCTAAAGTGGTCCCTCTTCTGGCAAGTACGTCGTCTGCGTCATTCCCTCTTGAGCCACTGTGACCCTTGATCCACTGCAGTGTTAATTTGTTTTGTTTACCTAACTCTGTTAGTTTCTGGTGGCATTGAAGCGTGAGTGCCGAGGTGATAGTAAGGCTTTTGAGGGCTGAGAGGACAGCCTTACTATCTGAGAGAATCGTAATGGATCGTTCCCTTACCTCACGTGCCATGATTGCTGTGGCAGCTAGGATTATGCCAAAACATTCGGCCTGGTAGACCGTGTTGTAGACTCCCAGCGATGCTGCGATGTTGATGTTTGAACGAGGATGTGGCAACGATCCATTAAACAGCTGCCTTACATATTTGTAACCAGCTGCTGAATAATAGTGCAGAGTGACCGCAAATTTTCTTAATGCAGGAGTATATTTTTGGCGATAACCCTTAATCTTGCTTTTCCTAACTAATCTGTTAATAAATTCTACTGCTTCGGCTTTAACATTCAATATATTGAACTGGTCAACAGTAAAAAAAATCTTTTTTCCAGCTGGCACACTAATTGTTTTAAATTATTACATTTTTCTTTCAACCTTTTATTTTTTCTAGTTAAATTATAATTTTTTAACTGTATAACAATGTATAGTATAAATACCATAATAACAGGAACTACTGTTTTTTTTTATTTTTCGAAAAAAAAATCTGTTATATATATATATATATATATATATATATATATATATATATATATATATATATATATATATATATATATATATATATATATATATATATATGTGTGTGTGTGTGTGTCTTTGGCAAGATAATGATCTGAGCAGACCCTACAATAAAGCGTTGGTAGCCAATCGTCTTCACGCCTTTGTGCCCTTATTACGCTAACCCACTTTTCTTTGACGAGTCCATCTTTAGGCAACCTAAAATATAATAAACACCATAATAAGAATTCATGGCATGTAAGACAATATTAATATATTATGGATACACTGTATATTCAATAATATAATAACTATCAACAAATAAAAATGGTACAAAGTACCCCAATCTACCCTATTGTGACGTAGCCATCTTCATTCATCGCTTGTCGCCTTTAGTCGTGTCGAAGAAAATAAAATAAAATACATTTCTGTTGATACTTACCTGTAAGATGATACATTTATGCCTTTCACGGAAGAAGTGTAATTTGTACATCGCAGGCATGGTTTTCCGTAGTTGTTTTTTAAATTTTTACACACAAATTATTACAATACAACAATACAAATCATCTTTATTGTACACCAAAGTAATACAATTTGCTATACTTATTTGTAAAAGTTAATGTACAAATGGCGGCCTTATCACTTATAAGCAGTATCTTCCAGGCAACCTTTGGATGGACTCAAAAAGCAAGGAGCCTGGAAAAGGGCAGTTTGGCGATACTGATGATTTATTCAAATTTTTTTTTTAGGTACAGTAAACACGATAAAAAAAACAAATTAAGAAATAAAACTAATATTTACATACATAGTGCTAAAAATACACACATAAAATACTGAAAAATATACTACATACACATACATAAATTATTATAAAATATATAATACATACATAAAAGTGTAGGAAATGGAAGAAAGAACAAAGTATGAGTTTGACAATAGATAAAAAATATTAAATAGATAAATAGTAGTCTTTTAATAACTTTTTAAAGGAAGTTATCGTTTGAGCCTGCTTTATGGATATACGCAAAGCATTCCACAAGCGAACGGTTTGTACCGTGAATGACTTGTCATAGAAAGAAGTGCAATGCATTGGACTTGCTAATATTAAATTCACAGATGACCTCAGCGATCTTGAATGTGTGTCACATTATTGTTACGGAGCATACTATCACAACGTTCGCGCGTAACTAAACGGAATGGCGGCAATTGCCTCCATTTCAGTTTGCCATTTCAGTGTGCGGACAACGCATCTATAGTTTTTATATATCTCTGAGCACAACTGAATACTTTTGATTTGGTATTAGATTTTAATTTTACATCACGGATGGCTTAGTGGGTGCAGCTGTCGCCTCGCCGTTTAGCACTACGCTTAGTGACCATAGTTGCATCCCCACACGGGACAACGTGTGCGCCATAAATAACATTGTCCTTTCGAGTTGAAACGAATTTTTGAAAAGTTCTTGGTCACACGATATTCAGAATCAGAATTAGGCACCACCGGTTCATAGAAAAAAATATTGTTTGTTAATAGCCATTGTTTACTTCGCATATGTGTGGAAGAGGCTTAATTTTTCTACCTTTTCTTACAAAATATACGACGGAACGTAAGATAAGGTTTTTCATCAAACTTCGACCAAGTTTTTGTCGACTTTGACTACAAAGTCGACAAAAACTTGGTCATAACATACTAATGTTTACAAGCTGTTGTGTTAAAGATTATCCTTGAGAGTTTCTAACGCATAAGTTTCGGTAAAGTAGATTAATCTATAGCTATAATTATGTATGTACATGGAACCTACACATTATTATATATGTAACTGGTGTTGGTAGCACATGGGGTGAACCCAGGTTTACCCGGGTTATTTAGTTTGTCAATTAGTGAAATCATTTTTGATTAGGTATAATATACGTAAATATCCATAACATATCCATTTAAATAAATAAAACTGAATAAGCTTTTAAGTAGATTTAGTAATCTTTCTGTCTATTTGTCTGTCAAGCCCATGTTAGTACGTGTGCTCGTGATACTACTTATCACATAAATCAAATAAGTAGTGGTCTAAAGAAAATCTAAAAAAAAAGTCTTCGTTTGGAGAAAGTCTTTTGGGACTAGCCGAGCGGCAATATGTTTCATACCCAAATGATTAGTTAAAATGATACGGATCGAATCGTGAAATACAGAAAGTTCGGGGGCTGTCTCTCTCAAAGTTGAATGAGAATTTTCAGTCACTGTTACCTTCACTTTTGCGATATTAACTTCAGTTGTAACATTCACATTGACTACGAACACGAAATTCCATTGGTAATGCAAAATTTAAGACAAATTAACTAAAAACAGCACTGTATTTAATACAACTAACAGATGCAACTTTAACTCCGCGCCAAAATGGAAAATAGTTATGCCAATCTAACAACAACAAAAATAAACAAAAAAATGACTTTGGAACCATAAACAAATAATCCATTCCCGATATTTTTTTGACTGAATGTATAGTGATTAAGTTGCTTTTAAGTTGTTTATATTTTTTGTACAAAATATTTTACTCCCCTCGTACCCTCTGGTGCTAGTTATAATCGCAATAAATGGTGAATTTATTGCAATTGATATCGCGTAGGTAAACTGTATTCATTTAATCTTCCTAGAAATAAATGCTATATATATCTACTTAGTAAATCAAGTTTAGTATTCTTCCCATAATTATTAATAAGGCCCCTTAAGATAACTGCAATAACTCAAGCTTATTGTACTTATAACTAGTAAATGAGAATCACAAGCAACGAAGTATGGTAATTATAAATGCAGTAACTCTACTTAACTAGTACTATAATTAGTACATTATTTAATACCGTAAATAAGGATCCTTATCATATCTGCAATAACTCAAACATATTGCACTTATAACTAGTAAATGAATATTACAAATTACGATCTATGCTAATTATAAGTATCGTAACTATACTTATTGCAGATATAGTTAGTAAAATTTCTTAATAGCGTAAGTAAGTTATCGTAGTAAGTCATCCTATCTATAGTTATTTCGGTCTTGATATGTAAATCATAAAGCATCGACCTAGATATTGCAGTTAGGCTTAGTATTAAAACTGGCTAAGAATATAAAGATCTCGTTCTGCTGATTCCGAATATGTACTTATCTCAATTCGGTGCAAAACTCGAGTTATTGCACTTTTCGTAAGGAGGGCTAGGGATATGTACGGTTTCGACGGGAGTTGTTTGCTGTAAAAATAATATCGTTATGCAAATATAACATTTCCAAGGATTTCTTTTAGCAGCGACTTATCCAAATTATATAATTTCTATTACCTACACCTCTTTATTGTATATATAATAAAGAGGTGTAGGTAATAGAAAATACATTAACTTACTACCACCGACCTCTAGCTACCTATCTGATATCTTGTCAGATACCTAGCTGATGCAACGATTTCCTCCAAACCAGATGACCTACATGATAATCATGATAAGCCAAGAGATAGTGATGTAACAGTCGTCGATATAATTACGGTCATCATCACAATTTCCTGTATAATCCCCACACGTTCAAAGGCTGTACAGAGACAGAAAACGACGGGCATTCTTTTAAACCGGTATAATATTTTTATTTTTTTATTTATAATCTTTATATACACATAAAGGTATAAAGGTGGACTTAATGCCTTAGGCATTTTCTGCCAGTCTACCTTTAATATAATATCCAGCCTGACCCCGGTTGAGTCGGTGTGATAGCTTACAAATCTAATTCCGTATATCTCGCGAGGTCACCGCTGCACGCGGCATTTGTGGAGACACTAGTGATGGGAGTTTGTCGATATTTTAAGGAAAATAAATTGTTAAAGTCCCGACTCGAAGATTTTAAGCTTAAACAAAAGGCATAAATTTGTATTTACATCACATTGTGCGCAAGGAGTTTATCCAAATAAATAAACCTTTTTTATTATACAACGTAACGCGTAATTACGTTTCACCTTATGGCGCTGATACACCTGAGCATTCACTTGTAACAGAACAGCAAGCTTTCGCCATTTTCTGTTCTGTCGAACCGAATATTTTCATGATCATGCTAGCGAACACTCTAAATTCAAATAAGTAGTCCGTAGAATATAGAAAAAATATAGAAATCGCACTACAACACCAGTTTTACCCAATATGTTTATTTCAGTTTCACTAATGAATTATTTCTAGAGTAAAAGTATGATACATAAATAAATGACGTTTCTAAATAACACACTACAGATTTTAATTTGAACAGGTTTAATAAATCACACAAGTGTCTGTTCCTACGTTTAAAGAAGAATGGGCAAAATGGTACCCGGCTCCAATAAATATGATTGTAGTGTCGTTTAAAAGGTCTTACCAAGAGAAACAATATTTACTATAGCTGCCAGTCTCAAATCATATTCCGTTTGGAGATAAACGATAGTCTTACTAACTAATAAAAATCCTGTTCCTTCGGTTTCCCTTTTCGTTCCAGGGCCACGGTAACCTGTTTAGACAGACCTGTGGCCCCGGCGATAAACAGACATATACGAGTATATTAGCTACCACTTATCTATGTAAGGAAATGAGTACCAAGATAATATTTTCTGCATTTCCGTTCATGTTTTCTATTAATAACGCGTTTACGTAAGACTTTGCTATGCACCCCTCCTTCGTAGACAAATTCGTCAATATCATAAGGCAGAAAATAGATACCCCGAATCTTCTGCATATGTATGTAGAGAGAAAACTGCTTAATCACAGAAGAGTAGATTTTCAGAGGCCAAAACTGGCAAGATCTTACTGTGCCGAGCATTCATCAAATAGTCTGTATATTATATTTGAAACATACAGAGAGGGAGCACTTGAAGGGCTGCCTGACTATGGCATACACGAAGATGCCTGGCTTTTGCGTGGACGAATCCAGTCGCGATATGTCCATATAAAAACATATTTTTGTTATATATTGATCAACAGTGCAAATAATATTGTCCAGCAGTATTGCACATGTTTAACCGGGTGACGTACGATGGGCACTTGTGCACATATAGTGTCCATCGTATGGTATCTAGGCTATGCGAGGCATACAGGATTTACTGCTGCGGCATTTTTTCTCAATGCTGTTATAGTTGATACCGATATGTAATGTTTTAAATCTACTCACTTATTACTAAAATATGTCGGAGATGCGAGAACGGAACGTCAAATCTTAATAGATTTGGGCGTATTCGGATACGATGTTTGGCAACACTGAGGTCGGCAGTTGACAGCTGTCAATGTCATAAAATGTTTTATAAGCGAATGTGCAGCTGTCAACGGGCACTTTTGGCTACAGACACAGCGGAGGAAACAAGTGTGGCCTACCTACGTCCGACTTCGCCGCGTTTGTAAAAGTAATCCATTTTCATCCAAGCTACGTGTGCATATTTAGTTTGTGAAATAAACTAATTAGTTTGAGTAAAACCTATTGAGTATATACCAAGTCTTATTTACCTGAAATGTACGATGGAGGAAGACCTGAGGAACGAAGAACGCCCATATTCTCCTACGTTACCTACGTTATACGTTATCAGAAGTTGGATACGAGCACAACGACCCACGTGTTCAAAATCAAGACGCTAGTAACGAAAAATAGTTGGAACTACAAAATCGCAATTTCCTGACGCTGATCAAAGCCATGAAAATACCTACTACATCGTCGCATGGCCTTTGTTTACCGGACTTCGATACTGAGCAACAAGATGTAGATGCACGTGCTTTGGTGACGACTGCAGACATGTGATTGGATGATCGAGATCCGCATTGCGCCCCGCTAATGGTCGCACTAAGCCGGGCCTTGAAGGGAGGAGCTTCGACCTGGCTATCTACCGTGCCGTATGCCGTTTCCTGGGATGGACCTGTTCAATGAAGTGTGTCAACAAGGCGCGAGCGAAGGCGGCTGCTAACGCTGCTATGTTGGGTTCTCAACTGCAAACCGTGGTGAGCGTATTTTATCTTTTTTTGGTTACGGTAGTTGTAAAACATTCTTGGTGTCAATACTGCTACGCGTTTAACCTTGGAAATGTCATAATTGTTGTGGTGATGTCGCCACCACATTGTACCGAGTGTTGTGGGTTCGATTCCTGCACGTAACACTGAGTTGTGGAACCGTTTGACTTTTACGGTGTCGTGTTTCTCATGGCATGATCTCATGAATAACCTTCGTTTGAATAGCTTAAAGAAGAAAAAGACAAAAAAAAAATGTGGGTAGAACTGAACGATTTCATTGCTACCTTTGCTGTGTTAGCGTATGTTTGTCTGAGTACCACTGTGACCTAGCTATAGCGTAGATATCGAACGGAGGTTTTGAGTTTGATACGCCGGTTAAAAAGAAAGCGATTATTTTTATTTCTTCATGCGAGGGTGGCTCACACTCGCGAACCTTGTGATCATATTATGCTTGCTTGCAAATAGATTATCTTGTCTCGGTCTTACTTTATGGACTGTAATAGTAACGAGAGTGAGCGTACAGGCCAACTTGCATTGTTTGACAAGCAAGTGCGTTTGAGTGAAACGTGCTAGTTATTGTTCTAGTGCAGTTGTAATATTGGTTTTAGAATCAACATGCGTGTTGATTGTTGCTTTGGTTGGTTTTCTGCTAAATCTAGAACAATAACTCCGGTCTAGACTGTCCTTCGCAGGGCAGCGGCGCTCGGGTTGTTGGTTTAATCGAATCGTACGTACTGGGATCATAGTGTAAGACTGTGCTGTGATTGCGGCTGACCGTGCTGATTTTGTGTAGAAACAGCTTGTAGCTTTCTCTTAAATAGACGTGTGAACTGCAGTGCTGTTTATACATGTGCAGTTGGTTGGTCAGTGTAACCTGACCATAGTCAAAAGATATTACTAGCGCCATTATTTTACCGACTCGTGGTGTTGGTAATCCCTAATAGTTTTCGTTTAAACGTCATCAGAGCCTAAGTAAAAATGGTTTTTGTTTAAACGTCATCAGAGCCTAAGTAAAAAGCGACTCTTTTACTCGTTGTAGTTCTGAGTTGTACAGACGATCTTGGTGTTGCAATTACACCTGCTTCTTTGTGTGCATAAATTTTTAACATAGCACATTAAAATGTTTCTTACTCTGATTATTAGATGGCACCACTAGTAAAATTAAATTCAATTTTAAGATTTTATGCGTGAAAATTACCTACTGTGTATTTTTAAAATTCATGTGATACGCTGGGAGTTTTTATCAAGTGCCCCGAGTTCTCTGGCCAATTTCAAGTAACGCTTAGGACGTTAAGGAGTGATAGTGTTTGTAGTAGAAGTTGTTAAACTCGATTATCAGACGTAGAAGAAAATTATTGAGTTATCATCGTAGTGCGTTATGATAATCAGTTTCAGAGATTGTAATTTTCGTTGAAGGTAGAACTAGGTTAGTGATCGTTAGTGATGATTGTATGTTTAACCTTTTTCTCATTAAATGGGTACTTTTTTAGTCGTTTTTGTGATAATTTTGTGGTTCCCGAGTTTCCGTTGGTGTAGATTTGCATAAACTGGATAAGCCGTTTCTGCGGCTGTATGTTTAGCCATGTGTTGCCGTTGGTTGGACTGGCAAAGTGCCTTTCTAGATAGCCTAGTTTACCCTTAAGCTTTTGTGTTAGTCATAGTCTCGTAGTATCACAAACGTTGTCCATCGTCTTGAAAGCGAAATGTTTGTTGCTGTATCGCTAGTGATTAGTTTAGGATAAGCTTCGTATTTAGACTATCCATAACGAAGTTATAACGCTGAAAAGACTGGTTGGATACTTGATAGTAACTTTAATGTACTCTAATTCTCGAACAGTAATCCTAGTCGTTCAGCCATTCATGGCACCAGTCGGTGGGCATTAAAAGATACTCTGAGCAAACTCATCACAGCTTTTCATGATAATCATAACTAACTCTTTCTCTCGAAGCGGACACGTTGAACAACACGCATACCCGTTCAAATAATAAGAAACTCATTAAAATATTGCATTGCTCATACACTGACATCCATCGGGTCTTCAACATCACGCTATGCAACCTCCATCCGGTTACACAACACCACCCGGATAATCATTTCGAGCGTAACAAAGTAATCTTAAACTAGGTTTGTTCAACATGTTGGTTTGGTTTTACTTATCACAAGACTATAAGAAAATCTTTCTAGGTTGATGCACTAGATGTTAACTTATCAGTTCTCGCTATGTTCGCATTTGGTTTTAGATTTGTCAGTGGTGAAATCCAGTTTTAACATAGCTCATTGAGTCTGTACGGGAGTTACGTTCTGTACAGTTGTGAAGTTGTTAATGAATTTCATGATCTCTTAAAGTTGACGAAGTGCGGACGTTGAATTAGTCTGAAGGAACGGATACTCTATTCAGTGGGTATACGATGAGAGGAATCTTTGAAATACTGTTGGTAGATTTATTTCCTCTTTGGGTAATCCTGGTGGCCGGCGCCGCCTGGAGGCCGGCGCCGCCTGGAGGCCGGCGCCGCCTGGAGGCCGGCGCCGCCTGGAGGCCGGCGCCGCCTGGAGGCCGGCGCCGCCTGAAGGCCGGCGCCGCCTGGATGCCGGCGCCGCCTGGAGGCCGGCGCCGCCTGGAGGCAGGCGCCGCCTGGTGACCGGCTGATAGTTGGTGCGGCTTGGTGGCCAGCGTATCCTGTGTGGCGCGCGGCCCGTGTGTGGCGTGCGGCCTGTGTGTGGTGCGCGGGCCTGTCCTGTGTGTGGCTTTGAGGAGCCTGGTAAAGCTAAAGCCTATCTGGCCGAAACTGGCAATGAAAATGAAGGTAGTTTAGAGTCCAAAGACCTTAGCTGAACTGAATGATGAATTAAATTTAGTGGTGCTTCTTTCTGATTAGTGAACAGCAGTTAGTATCATTACTAAGTTGGTAATCGGACATATCGCTCGATTTAGGTGATGTGTTCGTTGTATTGCTCGTTGGAGGCAATAAGTAATCTTAAAGTCACTCGAGGGAGGTGACATGGTTTACGTTACTCGATGGAGGTGGCGTGAGTTGCTATTGCTCGATTTAGGTGATAGCAACGACACTGGTAAGGTTATTGTCACTCGATGGAGGTGGCAATGAATCGCTATCGCTCGATATAGGTGATAGCGACGACAATGGGTACGTCACTCGATGGAGGTGATATGAGTTGCTACGCTCGTGTAGGTGATAGCAACGACGGTGAAGGAAAACATCGTGAGGAAACCTGCATGTCTGAGAGTACTTCGGAGTGTGCTCAAAAGACATGTGAAGTCTGCCAACCCACATTGGGCCAGCGTGGTGGACTATGGCCTTATTGTCACTCGATGTAGGTGGCAATGAGTCGCTATCGCTCGATATAGGTGATAGCGACGACAATGGGTACGTCACTCGATGGAGGTGATATGAGTTGCTTCGCTCGTGTAGGTGATAGCAACGACGGTGAAGGGAAACATCGTGAGGAAACCTGCATGTCTGAGAGTACTTCGGAGTGTGCTCGAAAGACATGTGAAGTCTGCCAACCCGCATTTGGCCAGCGTGGTGGACTATGGTCTTATTGTCACTCGATGTAGGTGGCAATGAGTCGCTATCGCTCGATATAGGTGATAGCGACGACAATGTGTACGTCACTAGATGGAGGTGATCTGAGTTGCTACGCTCGTGTAGGTGATAGCAACGACGGTGAAGGAAAACATCGTGAGGAAATCTGCATGTCTGAGAGTTCTTCGGAGTGTGCTCGAAAGACATGTGAAGTCTGCCAACCCGCACTTGGCCAGCGTGGTGGACTATGGCCTTACCCTTCTCATAGCGAGAAGGGGCCCGTGAACCGTGACATTTTTCGCTGATTAATGTTTGTGATATAATTCTTTGATACTGTTCACTAATGAGAGAGTTGCTTTCATAATATTGTGATGTGATAGTATGATGCAGTTGAAAAAAAAAACTTGATGTTGACCCTTAGTGTGGTGGTTTATTACGTAACGAGCCCTATTCTTTAACTAAACGATGATCAGAATGGGCCGAGCTAAGACCTTGAGATATTGCAGAACGTTTTCCTTTTGCAGGAGCATCACCCAGGGCACCTACAAGATGGTCTGACACGATCAAGAAGGCGGTGGGCGGCAGCATGAAACGAGCCTTACACATATGTACAGCCTGGAGACACATATGTGCTCGCGATCTTTAGCAGTGAGGGACCGAGGACGAAGAAGGAGGAGCATCACACAGGGACGTGTGACGTGTCAAGATGGCCGTGTCGCAGATTCGAGAACGGAACGTCAAATCTTAATAGATTTAAGCGTAATCGGATACGATGGTTGGCAACACTTAGGTCGGCAGTTGACAGCTGTCAATGTCATAAAATGTTTTATAAGCGAACGTGCAGCTGTCAACGGGCACTTTTGGCTACAGACACAGCGGAGGAAACAAGTGTGGCCTACCTACGTCCGACTTCGCCGCGTTTCTAAAAGTAATCCATTTTCATCCGAGCTACGTGTGCATATTTAGTTTGTGAAGTGAACTAATTAGTTTGAGGAAAACCTATTGAGTGTATACCGAGTCTTATTTACCTGAAATGTACGATGGAGGAAGACCTGAGGAACGAAGAACACCCATATTCTCCTACGTTACCTACGTTATACGTTAAATATACGTTTTTTATTTGAAGAACGCTTGTTTTCTTACTTCTTTTAATAATTGCATCCTAAGTGTGTTATATCATGATCTAATTCTATCTTATTCCAGCTTTATTTTACTAATATAAGCAGTTTGTAGTAAATTGTCATTTATAAAACTTAGTGAGATTACTGCTACCCAAACATGAATAGGGACAGGCGCCATGGTAGACGGTTTTCTACACCAAAATGTCTTTTCAATGATATATTAATGATGACTATTGGAGCGGGTACCACGTTCCATACATTTTTGCTCATTCCCCTTTATTTATTGATATCGAGAGTTTATCTACATTCTATTGTAATTAATTCTGAGTAAACCAAATCTGAGGATCTACTGTAAACTTTATCGATATTTCATCGATATTTATTCTGATTAAGCTCATCACTAGTCAAGTTAAAATTAGTGCCAAACTACGAACATTCTTCCCTAGATTAAAATGATAAGTCAAAGTGAAGTAAATATATTGGGTTTAACCGCCATTGTAGCGCGAATTCTCTGTATTATCTATATTCTTAGGCTCGCCCGAATGTGCGTGAGAATGCTCGCTAAAACACACTCATTTGTTTTGTAACATTCGGGAGAATGCTCATGACAGGTGAATGCTTAAGTGTATCAGCGCCATTAGGTACTGTCAGTAGTGGTCATGGGATGGTTGGCATCATAGGACCAAGGCGGGTGTAATTGTTAAATGGATGTTTGAGATTTATTTTCGAATAAATTTTCCACACAAAGCATATACTTTAATATAAGTATGAGTATGTACAAATGGCAGAGTTTAAATGTACTCAAATGTACAACTTGAAACATACGTCCCAATCAGCCTATATCCTTACATTAAATGTTTGAACTTATAGGTTTTATTGAGTTCAATACAGTTTTACAGAAACATTAATAGAATTTAATTTTTACTAGAACCTAGTTCTAGTTGCTCTATAGAAACTAAAGCAGTAATAAGTACAATCTACACGTCCGCATCTAGTCCATTCCAACCTACAAAATAAGTTTTGAGGACTGGAATACCACGGCGGCTCGAAAACACGCAGCTGTCTAAATGACAGCATTTGAATATAGATTGTCATCATTATCTGGACCCCAGCCCCCAGATACCCTTTCTAAACTCGGGAGTTTTATTACAGTGATTAAATAGAAACTTGATAAATGCATTTAACTTTGGTTGTGTCACAGATTTGACTAATCTTGGCATCTAATAGGGCAATGAGGATAATTGGAACTGATCAAAGATTCTACCAAGAAATTATTTAGATGGTTGAATAAAGCTATTGTATAGTTAAAGTTGTTACTGACACGAGTGACTCTAGGATCTCGGAGGCTTATGGTTTTACATTCGTATGTGTCAACGTTTATTTATCTTAATTCCCCAATTTTATCAATGAGACAAGCTTCATCGGTGTGTAATATACTGTTTAACAAAGGTAATGTCACTTTGAGCTATTCTATAATATAGTGCCCTACAGATTATTTAACTTAACCTTTAACACATAAGTAACCACCAATCTAAAATATGCATCCAAGCAAATAAAAAATGCTTATATTTTAGCTTATGTGGTTTACTCATTTGATTACAGTTTTCAAAATAACGGATATCAATAAAGAAACTAACCAATGTATCCACTTAAACCTGCTCAAACTTTACGTACTAAAATTTTACCGGTTAATATTATCGATAGTCGATTTCACAAAGTAGACGCCCGTCCTAAACCTAAATGTCACGTGATCACTTCTCCCGACGCTGCAATTGGCTGAAATGCACCTCGCCCAAGCGCCATCTAGTGGGATTTGGTTTTTTTATTTTGCCATTGTATACCGGTAAATTGTATCCGGCGTTGTTTTGATATAATCTGGGATATAATTCTTATAAAATCCTTGTTGTAAAACATAGTTTGTTGGCGTCTGAAATACATATTATTTTACAAATGTATGTTCGCCAATCAGATGCCAAATTGAAGGGAAATTTGGACAGGCTACGTTTGGCCTAAGCCCAGATAGTTACGAGAGGCAATGGCCACAAGGAAGATGCCAAATACTAGCTAACGGCAATACGGCATAAGATGACCTAGACGGCTTAAGGGATTGAAAGCAAATTATTAAAATCAAAAATATAGAAGTTGGATGGCACCCACCCAGAAGCTAGCCTGGGCTTCTTCATAGTCGTATTCCTCATATCTGAGGGTCATGACCACCTTCTCTCATAACTTTACTTCGAATGATGTTACGCCATCTTCTTCTATTACCGGCAACCTGCACTGCATCATAAACGAACGTGTCAAGAGTGGTGCAGACCTGATCGGACCAACGCATTGATAGATTTTTTACCGTCTACTTTATCAGTGACCCTGAGCTTCTCAATATTGTCTCCATCCTTTCTCGCTATGTGACCAAAATACTCAAGTATCCTTTTGAGGTAGATGGAAGAGAGCCTAGTGGTTATTTTGAGTTTGTTGAGAATTTATACATTGGTCCGATGAGCTGTGCATGGTATTCGCAGCATCCTTCTCCAACACCACATCTCGAAGGCATCAATGCGTTTCCAGTCGGCAGTTCTGGGAGTCGATGTTTCGGCCCCATAAAGAAAATTGAGAAGACTAAGGTGCGAACTAGTTTAACTTTCGTATTGAGTGACATTTTTCTGTCTCTCCATGTTTTATTGAGCCGAGACATAGCGCTCTGGCCATTCCTATTCGTCTTAGTACCTCAGTTGTACAGGAGCCATTGTTGGTGATGTTAGAGCCGAGGTAGATAAAGTTGTCAACTGTTTGTATATTAGGTACGCAAGTCGGCTCTAACATTTTTGCACGATCTATCACCATAACTTTCGTCTTCGACTTGTTTATCGACAACCCAAAGTTGTTGCTGACTTCCTCCATTCTCTTCAGTAGCAAAGTCATCTCGGCTACGTTTGAGGCTAGTAAAGTCGTGTCATCAGCATATCGAAGATTGGTGATGTTGACGCCACCGATGCGAACACCTCCCTTCCAGCCATCCAAGGTTTGCCTTATAATGTATTCCCCATAGGCATTAAACAATATAGGCGAGAGAATACAGCCCTGGCGTACACCTTTTTCAAAACAGAAAGGGAGTGATGTCATTTCGTCTATCTTACTCCTTGGCTTCTTCGGTACAACGAATTCAGCAACATAGTTAGATGTTCAGATACCCCTAGCTCAGACAGCACTTCCCACAGGACATCCCAGTTTACGCTGTCAAACGCCTTGCTGTAATCCACAAAACACATAATGACTGGTTCATTGTGTTCGTAGGCCTTCTCAATTATTTGCCTCACGTTTAGTATTTGTTCACGCGTACCCTTGGCCTTGACACAACCCGCCTGCTCTTGAGGTATTATTTTGCTAATCAAGATAATGTCGTATACGGCTGTTAAGGATGTATAGCAGGATTTTACTTGCGTGCGATATGAGGGCTAGAGTACGGTAATTGTCACATTGTTTCGTGGATCCCTTTTTGTGCGGTGGGAGGATAATGGATTTTGTCCAGTCGCTTGGCCATTCGCCACTAATCCACACTTTGTTGCAAATAGAATTCAAAGCATCGATGCTGGCTTCTCCTAACGCCTTAAGTACTTCCACTGTTATCATGTCGGGACCAGAAGCTTTCTTATTTTTGAGGGAATTTAAAGCTGCTAAGACCTCGGAGCGGAGAATGTCTGGTTCCAAACTGATGTTATTCAGTGCGGGTTCGTCAGTGCGACTGCTCCGACTTAAGGGATTCTTAGGGCCTGTTCACGAGATCGGTCTAAGCGGCGCGCGTCGCGGCGGGCGGCGCGGCAGAGCGTCGTGCACGCCACGACCCTACAGCAGCGGTAAACGCAGTGGCAAATGTGGACGTATTTGGGCCGACGGAGTTACCCATAAATATGGCGATAACCAAAATAACTTTGTGTAACTATACGGTATACCTACAAAATTGTCGACATTGGATCTTCATTTCTTACAAGTATTTTATATCAAAGGAATAATACATATTCGCAATTAATGAGGCGTTTAATAGGTACCTACACAACGTAGATTACGTTAAGTAGGTAGGTAAATCACCTTTTAACTTTCATAGTAGCTGTGTCTGTACCTAAATAGGTACATATGTACATTACACAATGTTTTAATGTTTGCGATTTATATTAAAACCTACCATTACATTCTGTAAAACATTTTTTCATTACATCTCGCAACGTTTTATTAACATTTTTGTATTTATACAGCGGATGTGTTGCTATCCACACACGCGACCGTTTAAAAATTTCGACTTTAAATGTCTCCGTATTCATTACCGCCACAAACTATTTAACAAATAGTTTAACCGCCTAGTTCGTCCCTCGCGTAACGCTGTCTGTGCCGCTCGGAGTCGTGGCGTCGGACTCGGTCGCAGTACATTTGTTCCCGCCGCTCGCCGCACCGCACGCCGCGCCGCTCGCCGCGCAGCCAATCGCGCCAAAAAAAACGCGCGCGTTATCGCTGTGCGCGGCGACTCGTGGCGTGCTTCGAACGTCTTCATACATTTGATCTTGCCGCTAGCCGCCCCGCGCTAAGCCGCCGCTCAGAGCGGCAAGGTCGTGACAGGGCCGTTAAAGAGTTATTCACAGTAGCTACGCCATCTTTGCACGATCTCATCTAGCTGGTGCAGTAGCTGTCCATTGAAATTTTCAATGACCCCTGACCTGAGCTTGAATCGTTTTGAAAGCAAGTTGACTTTTTTGAAGAGATCTGCCGTCTGGTATTTCAAGGCATGGCGTTCTATGTCACTACATATTCCATTAATGAACTTATCTTTATCTCATACAATTTTATTGAAACGGGTCTTATTCGCGATATTTAATTAATTTAAGGTATACCTTAAATTAATTAAATATCGCGAATAAGACCCGTTTCAATAAAATTGTATGATGTATACAAATCGCGAAAGTTTAAAATCGATTATCTTTATCTGCTCTACAACATGCGTATATGGTCTTACAGTGATGTTCATAGTCCTTGCGTACCTTAAGGTTTTGCAATCCCTTAACCTTCAAATCCTTCCTGCTTTGGATGAGGGTCCATGTGTGGTCGGAGATCCATGCAGATTTTTTAGGTTCAGGTTTTGCGGTCTTACGTAATTCACTTAAAGTATCATTGACAAGGGTTTTGAGATGTTCCCAATGTAAGTCTGCCGAAAGAAAATGTCTCGGCCTGCCTGTATTGTTGAAATATTGTACTGTTAAATAGGCTACTACAGATAAGCTGTGATGTGGCGAAACAGTTTACGTTATTTTAAAAGACAACTCCCGTACTAGTACGCGACACAGGATTTAGTCCTAAGACTAAATCCTGTGTCGCGGGGGACTTTACAAACATACAACTAACGGACACAATGAACACCCAGACTCGAAACAACAATTTATGAATCACACAAAGTGTTGTCTCGTGTGGGGATCGAACCCACAACACTCGGCGCAATGTCAAGCGGCGAGGCGGCCGCTTAAACCACTAAGCCAACTGTGCAGTCAAAAAGAAAAGTCATCATCATCAACCTGCCAAAGTCTACTGCTGGATATAGGCCTCTCCAATGGCACGCCAGAAGAAACAGTGCCGGTCTAGAATTTGCAAACTAAAAATTCAAAATTAATAGAAAAATATGGACATTGTTCATCTCAGAACGTTGCATCTGGTTTTATTGCGCTTAAATAGGTATGAAGTTTCAGATTTTGCTGGTGAACTTAAATCCTTTGCATTATATTTTTATGACGCTAATTGTCAGTAGCGAGCGGTGCGGCTGACTCTAGTTAAAGCTTTAGCTGCATTTAAATTTAATGGGTAAAGAGGTTAAGCTTTCTGTTACTTATACTACGAATATACTATATATTGGTGGTATTTTAAAATTATGTTTGTGGACGCCAATTGTGACGTTGATAACTTAATAATTAGTAAACACGAATACATTCTATCTCGGCATAACTTATTTGTGGGTATGCTTAGTGCATTTACGTTAAATCTTAAGAACGATCATTTTTTTTTCTCACAGTGATACTTACTTTTCTTTTCTTTTCTTATTAAATCAGCTAAGTTATACAATGCTGCTATGATAAGTGTAGTAGTAATGTGTCCGTGGCGGCATTAAAGTGTCAAATTATATCTTGGGCTGAAGACAAGAAGGCCCTAGGATTTAATTACATACTAACAAAGAAGAATGTTATCGACCATCGTGACCGGTGACGTCCCCAAAAAAGTACGCAGTGTGGACATCACCAGTGACCCGAACTAATGCCCGAACGCGACGAAGATTACGACCATACTAAGAAAATTTCTTTCAATGCAATATTATTTTAATGAAATACAGCTCCCGCTCTATGAGTGAATCCAGGGAAATCCATAGAACCTTAAAAGCATAAAATCAATGGGCATAAAGTACACCCAGACTCAAAACAAAAATTTATGGTTCAACACAAAGTGATGTCTCGTGTGGCTATCGAACCCACGACACTCAGCGCAGTAATAAACGGCGAGAAGACCGCCAAAATATCGCCATGCAGTCAACTTTATTAAACAGGCCCAGTAGTTTTTGAGTTTATTTGTAACATAGAAATGAGTATGTTTGTAACATAAAAAGAAACAGTTTTTCTCTCTTTAAATATTTCCTTCCTCTTGTACCTACTAATATAATTATACTGCCTCGTTGGTCTCGTGGCATAAATGTGCACGTGGGATTGGGAGGTCTTGGGTTCGATTCCCGGGTCGGGCAAAGTGTTATTGAGTTTGTGTATAATAAAAGCAACAACTCAGTAGCACGGAGTCTGGTAATGTGCCCGCGGTACGGCAATAGGCTCGCCCCCTATTACGTGGGACCTAAAAATTCATAGCGAAATGTGGGTGTAATATTACACCTCTGCCTACCCTTTCGGGGATACAGGCGTGGATCTATAAAAAAAATATAAGTATCGAAAAATGTCAAACCAAACATCACGCAACAACTTATATGTTCCTAAAACACGTTATCCTGTTACACTCTGTAGATTTGTTTGCATTGTCATTTATGTTCGTTCCAAGAGATTGTTTACTCGCGCATAAAGCAATGTATGATGTTTACGATGTATCGGTGTACACGTGAAACGTTTTAAACGTTGTGTTTGTGTTTCTACCGATCTTGTTCTCCGTTGTTCTTTGTTCTGTTTGAAGAATATTGCCACTTATACGCAGATTGCGACGGAGTTAAACTTTAATAGGATAGAACGAAGACTGAAGTACTTTTTGTTGAAATTTTCTGAGGAGAAAGTTACGCAAACTGTTTTGTACATGACGCAGTTTAAGTTTCTACTCATCTGCTTACGGTATATACAGGCTGTTGATTTGCATTTGCAAAATAATTTTAATAACACAATGTAGAGGGTATACTTATTCGCCTAAAATTATTGTTAACAGTGTGCGATGATATAAGACCATACTTTTATTAAATAATGTTACTTAGATAGTAAATTATAATAAACTGCTGAAACGCGCAAAATAAGACTGTACAGCGCAGTCACTGAAGGTACGTATGATTGGGTATGTTAGGCATCTGTAATGGCGATCAGCTGAGCGGCGACGGCGTTCAATACACCGAGTTAATTTTCAAAGAGTATGATGACGAAAACTTTTTGTTAACTTTTAGTGACAAATTTTTTCATGTATTTGTTTTCAGTTATAATAGTATATTAACCCCTTAAAATATTTTGCAAATGCAAATCAACATCCTGTATATTATAGAAGAGCTGCGTATAGCAGCTACGCCCGCACATTTTATTTTATTTGTTTCTGCCTGACCCCGTGGGAATTTTTCTTTCTCTTAGTGTGCCTCTGCAGTCCCCAATAAACATTCAAGCCAAATTTCAGCTTCCAACAGCACCGACAGATTGTATGCCAGAAAAGTGAATAACAGTACGCAATTTAAAGGTTAATTTAGCAATTTCTCAAGCTTAATTGCGTCAGGCAACCTATTTTAGGTACAATCATTATATAAAGAATGTTCGCTGTTAACTGTGATACAGCTTTTTGTGCAGCAAATTTTATTGCGTAAACATGTTTCTATCCCCTATAAACCAATAGACAAACGTAGAAAGGACCGTATCTGTGACATAGAGCGCCATAGATCTGCCCTCGCTAGTCGTAGTTCTCTAGTCGTAGTTCGCTAGTCGCCTATACAATTTCGTCAACAAGAATGTCTACATTTATCCACTAACTAAAAAGAAATGCAAATCGGCTATGCAAAGCTGGCTGTTGGGTATGGATTATCAGCGGACGGAGGATCTCTTGAAACCAAATTTATAGTTGACGTTATACACACTCATATACACAAACATTTACATGCATACTCATACACACCAGTACAACCATACACTCCCACGCTTATACTCACACATTTACATGCACACTCATACACACCAGTACAACCATACACTCCCACGCTCATACTCACACATTTACATTAAGAAAAATATTATACTCTAGCATGCTTTCATTTTACAATTTTAATATTTTTAATTATTTTATGGTGTTATTTTTAAATCTATCGTTCCTAAAAACACTATCAATATTTGTTCACATCAATGGAAGGCGCTGGCATCTGTGATACAATGATTCTCATTAGTACAGATGTCAACGTTTCTTTATACTAGCTATGAACCCTAAAATTTTTTATATCTGTATGTGTCATAATTGTAAACCAAAAAGTGAAATAAATAAATAATAATAATTATTATTATTATTAATCTTTAGTGCTGTAACTAACAATATACAGGCAGCCTAAACCCTTTAAACAGACATTCACAGCTCACATATAAACTTAATGTGAACGATTAGCATCAGGCACACAAGTGCGACAGTGGCATTAATCCCCATGCCGTATGCAGCCATGCTGCTTCTATTATATCACATCATAACGACCGTATGTTCGTATCTTTAATCCATCAAAGTCGACGCGTGAATCCCACTTTAGCTGTGGCCTTAAAAACGGCGATTTCATGAGAAAAGCTTGCCTTGAAGTTTTTCTTTTTTTAGTAAATGTAGGTTCGCGTTTGACCACTATCTTGCCTGATGCGATTGCAATGATGCGATCTAGGATGTAGCACGCTTACCTAGAAGATGCCTATTCACTCGCGTCTTGATGACACTCAAATTGTACTGATCGGGAAACACAGATTCTGGCAGGGAGTTCCACTGTTTTGCAGCGCGCATGATGCACGAGGAAGCAAAACGTTTTGTACATATGGTTGGAATATTGACCATGTACCGATGGCGCTGGGCAGTGCGTCCGGTTGTCCGATAGTGGAAAGGGGATGAGGGGATTAAATCGTGCAGTTCCGCTTCACACTCTCCGAAATGTATACGGTAAAATACCGATAAAGCAGCAACTCGTCGTCGGTGTTCGAGGCTTTGAAGTTTTGAGGTAACTTCTTCATCACCAATGAGCCTTCTGGCTTTTCTCTCTATTGATTCAAGTGACTCAAGCTGGTATTTGGCCGAGCCATCCCAGAGATGAGAACAATACTCCATACAGGATCGGACTTGTGTTTGGTATAGACTTAGCAGTTGTCCCGGCGGCGTGAAGTATCGTCTCACTTTAGCTTCTTCCGGGCTTTTTTGACGCAGTTGCAGCTTTCGACTCAATAAATGAGCCAAAATTGAGAGTCGGGGTGAGTGTAATACTAAGAAACTCAAGGTGGTCAGCTATCGGCACAGATACATTCCGGAAAGTTGGGGACATTTTGAACGCACTACGTTTAGAAGAAAACAGACACGCCTGGGTTTTTGTTGCATTAAACTTGACCATGTTTGCATCGCCCCATTGGGAAACTGCCGTCAAGGCCATGTTCAAGCGCTTAATCATATCTTCCCTAAGCTCTTCTGTTTGTGCGCCACTAGCTCGAGCATTGGACGTGTAACTCTCTATGATCGTGGTATCGTCTGCATATCCTAGAGTCCCCGGTATAAGCATATCGTTGATATGCATCAGGAACAGCGTTGCAGAGAGTACAGACCCTTGAGGAACTCCAGCATTAATTGTCATGTGGTTGGACGTGTCAATGACTACTTGAATCGATCGGTCCTTCAAAAAGTCTGATATCCAAGCACAGAGTCTGGTGGGTAGACCAAAAGATGGAAGCTTGCTGATTAGGCTGTCGTGCCAGACCATATCGAATGCCTTCGAGATATCAAGAGAAACTGTAAGAGACTCTCCGTGATTCTCGATAGCTTTGCTCTAGATATGCGTAGCATATGCTAGAAGATCCCCAGTGGATCGGTTTCGGTGAAACCCGTATTGTCGATCACTGAGGAGATCATTTGCTTCTAGATATGTAAGGAGCCGGTTGTTTAGTACACGTTCCATACTCTTGCAGAGTATGGATATGACTGAGATGGGCCTGTAATTGGATGGGTCGGCTTGACTACCTTTTTTGGGCACAGGTTGCACGTTAGCTAGCTTCCACAACCATATCTTGGAATAGTACCAAGCTATTCCAGTGCTTAGGGAAAGGCGGAATAGGCGTGTCAGTACTGGTGCAATTTCAGGTGCACAAGTTTTAAGCACTATGGCTGGAATACCATCGGGACCACTTGCTTTATACACATCTAGCTGTTGTAGTGTTTTCCGAACCTCCGTCAGACGAATGCATATGTCCGACATTCAAGTCCCGCAGAATTGTAGACTTGGAGGTATTTCACCTGCTGGGTTTAGATGTGAAGATGCCGCGAAGATTTCAGCAAAAAGATTCACTTTATCTTCAGCAGTATGGGCTAGTATCCCATCAGGTTTCAGCAGTGGTGGAAGTGAGGAGCGGCTGAAGTTTGATTCGACCGCCTTAGCCAAGGCCCAGAAAGCCTTGCTTACCGCTGGGTACGAAGCTAGTCTATTCCCTATTCTGCAAATGTGGTCATATTGGGCCTTCTTGAGAACTTTTTTGCATGTCTTGGCAGCTCTGTAAAGGCTCTATTTTTCTCCAGCAAGTCCTTAGATCTGCGCTTTCGAGCATCAACCCATGCTAGGTAGGCCTCTTGTTTCAGCATTACAGTGCGTCCACATTCGGCACCAAACCACTTTTGGGCTTTGCTTGTTACCGGTGCGTCTGAAAATGGGATAAAATATTCCATTCCTTGACGCAACACATCCGTAACAGCATTTGCGCAGGCTGAAGGATCGCCTGAAGAGAAGCATACAGGCAGCCAAGGATATGATGCAAAAAATTATTCGCATCTCATCCCAATCTGCCGACTTGTATCTCCAAATCCGCCTAGAGCCTTTTGGGCTTTGGTAGGGCGGGGAGTAGACAGAGACAGATTTGATATGACAATGGTCGGCATTACCCAAAGGTGAAGATATCGACACCGAGTTGTTCCTTGTACCAGCTGGGTGAGATTTAGAGTAACAGCGAGTTTTCGCATTTCTCTCCCAGCATGATCTGTGCTTTTTTTAGAGAATAGCCACTCTTGGTGGTGGGCATTAAAGTCTCCTAGGAGCACAAGTTGGGCAGAGGGGTACCTCTGTTGTGCGGTATCTGCCACCCCACTAAGGCACTCTGTGAGCCTGGATGTCTCATTATCTCCACTGAGCGAGCGGTAAACGCAGCCGTAAAGAATTTTTCAAGGCCTGTATCCAGCAGCACCCAAAGGATTGAAAAGCTGGGGACTTCGAAGCAGCGGAGATGCCTATAGCAAATGTCGTTCCAGGCGTACATGGAAACGCCGGCTCGCGGTTTAAAATTGTGCTCCAGATTATATCCTGGGTAGGATAAGTACGCCGCGTCTGACGGACTACGTATTTGCGTCTCCTTGAGGAACAGAACAGCTGATTTTTCAGTCTCAAGATGATGGTGGACTGCTACGAGATTAGAGTGCAGACCTCGAATGTTTGTGAAGTGCACTTTAAGAGAGGGGGAGTGCAGCCGCTGTTTAACGTTCCTCTTTTTTTGTGCTGGCATTATGATGGGGAAAGAATAGGCATGGAAGGTCGGCAGTTGAATCAGGCTCTTCACTGCTAACCCAGAGTTACTGTAGCAAGCCGCACCATTGGGGTACTAGTCTCTCATCCGGTCGCCAACCGGCACCATGGCGCAACCCGGAATTTTTCGCAAGTTGGCGGGGCAGCCTTTCACAAGTGGCTAACGTGCTACTTGGGCCCCCT
Source organism: Euclidia mi (assembly GCA_944739405.2). Taxonomy (NCBI): domain Eukaryota; kingdom Metazoa; phylum Arthropoda; class Insecta; order Lepidoptera; family Erebidae; genus Euclidia; species Euclidia mi. Next base: position 30,891,935 of record OX123195.2, read on the forward strand.
ACTAACTGCGCTCGGCGAGCGGTGAACCGTGCCTCGGATCCCGCTACCCTCTTCGACTAGTATCCCGATGTTACCTTACCAGAGCATGTTTTATCGCTCAGCAAGCTGCGAGCAACAATTCCGACCCAACCTCCCAGATGGCTACACCGGCCATCGTACCGAAACACGGCTAGCCGCTTGACGGTACGGCTTAAGCCAGTGGGTGGTTACAAGCCACGGCCGAAGCCTACCACCGTTTTATTTGTCACCTGATTAACACCACCCAGTCTACGTGCAGGGTTTCTAGGGTCAGGGTATCCTCCTGCGGACGTAGGTGACTCGGACTCCACAAGTTCTAAAATATTGAAATGGCGAAGCAAAAATATCCAATGTTAAACAGTCATAGTCAGTTAGTTGACTCATACATTAAACAATTATTAATACAATATGCTCATATTCCTGTTGATCGCAGCTATAAAACTTCAGTATGTGCTTTGTACCCTGATAAAAATTTATAGTATTTTCTTGTCACGTCGCAGCGACAACATTAATCTTAAATCAAGCTTAAATCTGTTTAATGCCCAGCTTATAAGGAATTTCGCTGTTATAAATGTTAGTATAAGACACAATTTATCATGGCATCAGTTCTAAACACTTGTATGGATCGGAGCATTAACTCTCGAAGAAGCCTGAGGTAGATGAATGTGCGCCAAAGAGTACATTTTCAATGAAGTACTTTAACAAAATGTTCGAGAACATTTGTAAACTATAGTTCCTTGTCATCATCAGCCCTTTATACCGGCCCACTGTTGGGCACGGGCCTCTTCTCACTATGAGAAGGGTAGGGCCATAGTCCACCACGCTGGCCAAGTGCGGGTTGGCGGACTTCACATATCTTTCGAGAACATTATGGAGAACTTTCAGACATGCAGGTTTCCTCACGATGGTTTTACTTCACCGATAAGCAAGCGATAATTAACAATTTAATACGCACTTAACTTTGAAAAGTCATTGGTGCGTGCCGTGGATTCGAACCTGAGACCCTCTGCGTACCAGTCTGTCGGTCTCTCCACTAGGCTATCGCTGCTTACTAGAAATGATAGATGATTATTGAGGAATAATCGTTTGTCGCTTTGTTTCAAGTAGACTGACTGGATTAAGGTAGATATTATAGCCGACTATAGTTATTGTATTGCGGCCCTATTTCAACACCTCTAGGTATGCGTAATTTTGCAGACAAATTCGAAATTAGAGATAAAGTATGAATTTATCTGCCAAGTAATTTAACCGGAACTTACTTGACAGTGGTGAAACTGGCCCTTCGTGTAGTAAAACACGTGGTATTTTCAGTAAACTAGTATATACTGCCTCCGTGGTCCAGTGGATTACGTATGCGACTGCTGAGCGGAGGTCCCGGGTTCGAACCCGGGTCGGGCAAAAGTGTTACTGGGTTTTTCCGAATACTCAGAAGCAGCCCGGAGAGTCTACCCCTTCGGAGATACAGGCGTGAGACTATAAATAAAATAAAATAAAAACTAGTACATTTTACGGCTACAGATATTTGGTATATAGGTGAAGAAAGTTTAGTAGATATTTCACGTGCTTTAAACATTATGGTAACAGTGTAGAATTATTATAAATGTTACCGGTTATTAAATTCAGATTCAAGCTAAATGATTTGTGGTTATGTTTAACTGTCAACTATTTTCAATAAATCTCAATCAGCTCAGAATTGTAAAGTACATTCACAAATATATTTCATGCAAATTAAATCAAAAAACTACCTATGGATTCACGGATAAAACAAATTTGGAAGCAATTAAAAAGCCTCAAAAGCGAAACAGTTTAATGGAATGAAAATACAAGCAGAATTAGCAAAAATTTTCTTCTTCTTTTGCCTGCCCTGTTCCCATATTACTTGGGGTCGGCGCAGAATGTCTTTCGCGTCCATTCTCTCCTATCAGCCGTCATCTGATTATTCACTCCCTTATCATTCATGTCATCCTTCACACAATCCATTCATCTTTTCTTTGGTCTTCCTCTTGCCTTATATCCCTCAACTCTTATATTCATCACCTTTCTAGTCACATGCTTTTCATCCTTCCTCATTAAATGCCTTTACCACGCTAGACCTTTCTTTTCAGCTTTTCTTGCACCAGTGCAACTTTCAAACTTCCCCTGATTAGCAAAAATAATGTTTTCAAATACTTATAAGATCTATTTCTTTCTTGAAATTAGGAAATAATTTTCATCTGACACAACTTATCAAACTAGGACAGCAATCTTTCCAAGAAGATGTCATTAGTTGATACTCGAACACCCCAAGTTTATCGATAGTTGTCTTTTGATGGCTTCCGATGGAAACAGGACTAAATGGCCCTCATTCTAACAGATCATTGTAATCTCTTGGAAATGACAGCAAGTTTAGCTACCTTCAATGTTAAGGTCTCAAATTGAAGGCAAGTGAGCTACATTATATAAATGGGTTTTATATAAAAAAATAACAATATAACGACTGATTGGCGCAGTGGGAGTGTAAGCGACAGCTACGCTGAAGGTCGCGGGTTCGATTCCCGCTCAAGTGAAATATTTATGTGCATGGACATGGATGTTTGTGTTGGTCTGGGTGTTACTACAATATGTAGGTATGTACACTACAATATGTACTATAATATGTAATATATACTATGTATACATATACAAATGTATACATACATACATAAATGTCACGCCTGTTTCCCGGAGGGGTAGGCAGAGACTACGGAACGCCATTTGCAACGATCCTGACATATCTATCTTGCTTCACTCACTCCCAGTAGTAGTTATAGTTATAGTTGGTCGTGGGTTTTCCGCACTTAGCCACTTATTTGGGCCATTGTGCGTAAGTGGCGACTTGATTGACGCCGACTACTCATACCATCTTACCTCCTTCCAGAAAGCCATTACTTGGCTGGTGTCGTTCAAAGCCTCACACATGGTTCTGGGGTTGTTCAGCAGCTTTGCCCGTTGATCGCTCACACTTGTGCAGTGCAGAATGACGCGAGCGGGTGTTTCTTCAGTTTCCATGCAGCCCCTGCACAGTGGGCTGTCCGTAACGCCTATGTTTAAAAGGTGCTTGTTGAGTGGACAGTGGCCGGTTATTATGCCTGTCAAATGCTTTAGTGTTTTTCTATTTGAATGCAGCAGCTTGTGCGCTTGTTCATGCAGGGGATAGCATCTTTTGTTTGTCTGCATTGTTTTATGTCTGTCTACTGTTTTTCGTGTTCATGTGCGGTTCTCTCGCGTAGCCACGTTTTGAGTTGGCTTGCCGGTATCGGTACAATCGGCTCGGGTCCCATTATCATTGTGTCGTATCCTTGCCGTGCCAGTTGGTCTACGGCGTCATTGCCTGTGGAGTTACTGTGGCCTTTAATCCCTTCGTCTTTTCTTCTCTGCAATCTTTTGCTGCTCTAGGTGGCATTCCATGATGACGCCGCTGTTAAAGCAGTTGCTGCCGAGAGCTTGTAGTACAGAGACACTGCCTGTGATAATGCGTATAGACAGGTCGCTTATGTTCCTAGACACGATGGCTGTTGCGGCTTTTGTGATCCCAACACACTCGGCTTGGAATATGGTGTTAAGAGTGCCAAGGGATGTTGAGATATTGATATTTAAGTCATGGGAGAATACGCCCGCACCCATCCCATGCTTCGTTTTTGAGCCGTTTGTGTATAATGTGACTTCGTGTATACCAGAGCTGTTTTTGTGTTCCTCCTGTAATTGGATGCATTCTTTTATGTCTGCCTACTGTGTGATGCGATATTTTTTGTCAAAGACAAAAGTTTTAGTGATAAGATCGTAAGCGGCCTCTAGCATCGGGATCTCTTTGGTTAAGGTTCCTTTTAGGCGTGCGTGGGTAATTCGATCATCCTTTCTCCACAGCCCGAGCTTGTCTAGACGGATTGCTCCAGCGCCAGTTTCCTGCTGGATCATTAGGTGCAGCGGTATTAGGTCCAGTAGTATCTCCAAAGCAGCTGTTGGGGTGGTCTTCATGCAGCCTGTTATGGCCAAGCAGGCCAGGCGTTGAAGGCTCTGTAGCTTTTTTATGATTGTGCTTAGTTGCGTGCGTGGCCACCACACTACTGCACCATATATAAGCATGGGGCGTATAATGGCAGTGTAGATCCACAGGGTGATAGATGGTTTGAGACCCCATTTCTTGCCTATAATTCTCCGACATTGTCAGAAGATTTTGCATGCTTTTGTTGTTTTAGTGCTGATGTGCTTACCCCAGTTTAGCTTATGGTCAAGTATTACGCCCAAATATTTGACTTCATTCGATAGGGTAAGCTCCGTTCCAAAGAGTTTTGGTGTTTTGCACATATGGGTTTTCCTTTTGTTGGTGAAAAGTACTAGCTTCGTTTTGTTGGGGTTAACCGTCAGTTCATGTTGGTTGCACCATTCCTCCATGATCCTGATGGCTGGTGACCTTTGATCAGGATGGTAATGTCGTCTGCATAGCCGACCGTGTAGAATCGTCTGTCGTTTAAGTTCCGTAACAGATCGTCCACCACAATGTTCCACAACAGGGGTGAGAGTACACCTCCCTGAGGGCAGGCTTTTGCAGCTATGCCCCTCGTAGTGGAGTTTAATGTGAATTGTATTGCCCTCTGTTTCAGGAGTTGATCAATCCAGCCACTAAGGGTTTGCTCAACTCCGAACTTTTCGAGGGTTCGGCTGATACTGTTGAACTTAGTTTTGTCGAAGGCACCTTCTATGTCGATGAAGGCCCCCAGTGTCATTAACTTGTTGGTAAGCGCTGTTTCAATGGTTCCCACAACGGAATGCAGCGCCGATTCAGTTGACCTGCCATTTCTATAGGCGTGTTGATGTGGGTGTAGTGGCTTGCGCAATAATGCGCCCTCACGGAGGTATCGTTCCGTAAGTCTCTCCAGCGTTTTCAGTAAGAAGGAGGTCAAGCTGATAGGTCTATATGCTTTCGCTTGTAAGTAGTCAGTTTTGCCAGGTTTTGGGAGGAATATGTCTTTAACTTCCCTCCACCTGCAAGGTATGTATCTATGTGCTATTGAGGCCCTGTAGATGTCGAGCAGGTGCGGCACAATCGTTGTGCATCCCCATTTTAAGAATGCTGGTATAATTTCATCCAGACCTGCGGATTTGAATGCCTGGAAGCTGTCGATTGCCCGTTTCAGCCGGTCTGTGGTGACGACATATTCGGCTACCAGCCAGTCTATTTGGGTCGGTGATCTGTAGTCTGAATCGTCCCACAGACAGTCATTGGTTACTTCACAACCTGGGAAGTGAGTTTCAATTAGCACTTGGCTAATTTCAGCGTCCGTAGTTGTGTAGGTTCCATCTTGATTTTTAATGGCGCCAACGGTTTTGTTTCTGTCCTGAGACAAGATCTTTTTCACCCTGGCTGCTTCATTTGTGGTGTTTATACTGCTGCAGAAACGCCGCTAGGACTCGCCTCTGCGGAATCTTATGCATTTCTTGTAGTGTGACTAGGATTTTCTGTATTTGAGCCAGTCTGCTTCCATTCTCGTTTTTTTTAGCCCTGTTAAAGAGTTTCCTCAGGTTTTGCCTGAGTCCCTCTAGTTCTCTTCCCCACCACTGGGTTTTGCTAGACGACTTTGGGAGTGTGGGTGTACAGGCTTGCTGGTAACTTGTTACAGCTATATAACTATAACACTCACTCCCATCAAATTTCTCATGCATGCTCTTCGGTTAAGGGTACTTCTAACCTGTCCTTTTTTTAGGATGTCTCCAATCTGGTCAGAGAACGTCCGTCTAGGTCTTCCCCTTCCTCCTGTCCTATTCACACTGTATTCACAACATATGTAAGTATGTTTTTACAAAAAGAAGTATATAATAATATGTATGTTTATCTATTATCTAGTACGCATAGTACAAGCCCTGCTTAGTTTGGGACTAGATGGTGATGTGTCTAAGTGGTAGAATATTACATTATATTTATAATCATAATGATGTCAATGCCAGAACCATTGAAATTTATATTTACAGAATCATCTAAAAATCCAAGAAATTATTTCTATTACCAAGAAAAGATTTCGAATTTTGCCTCCATAAATTCTTTCTTTACGTAGGCGTTAACACATAGAATAATTATAATTTAAATCCTCACAGAAATCTAAGACACGAGTTGTCGAATTTTCGCACGTTACCAAACACTTGTAATTCTAGAAACCCAACGACGCTATTCATTATAACTTTGCCAGTAAAATACGAATTTAATGAGTATCTAATGCGTACACAGTTTAGGGGTCAAATTTGACTTGCAAAGTACTCGTGAAATGTTTTCATACATAAATTAGATTTTTATGACTGCCAATTCAAGGGGCTGAATACAGGCGTTCTTGAGGTAAAATGGGTCGGATATTTTTGTGTAATGAGTCATTTGTGTGGTAATCAAAATGATAAAAGGCGTTGTAAATTTGAAGTTATGCATAAGCTTGCTCTGAATTATGTCAAAGATTTTCAAAGGAAAATCATTTTCTGGTGTTTTACGCAGTGAAAGTCCTTCCTTTGTATATTTAATACTGACTGTCCCCGTTTTATACTCACTGGTTATAATAATTTGTAATTTACACAAAACCTTTACGAAATATCAACTTTAATCTGTGTCACTGTATGGTCTATGCTCACTTATGTCGCCTTGATACAAAACATTAACTAAATATTTATATTTTTATTTATTTTATTTTATTATTTAAAGGAAAGCTCAAAAATATGGTAATCAAGCTTATAACATACACTGAGGCGAATTACAAGTTCTCACTGATATCGAACAAATAAAATACTTTAAAAAACCAACCCACATGCAAAGTAAACAATAACAAACAAGCAGAAGAGAAAAAAAAGTATTGTGTGTAATTAAGTAAGTATACCTATGAGTATATATATATTTATATATTATAGTCTGTAGTTTTAATTTACACCAGATACAATACAAATGCTAGGTACTTATTACATGATACAATTTTTAAATGTACAATAGGCGGCATACATACATACATAGACTCACGCCTGTTTCCCCGAAGGGGTAGGCAGAGGCATATTAAACACCCACTTTTCGCCAGTGTTCTGATCCCACGTAATATGGTGGCGAGCCTATTGCCGCTTATCAGGATATTTTGTTTGCCAGAGCCTCGTCCGTTGATCGGCAGGTGCACCACTTGCAGGTGAGGTTGGCGTGGGACACTAAGTTCTTGGTGGGAACCCTATGCACCCTACCCTATGCACAATAGGCGGCCTTATCGCTAAAAGCAATTTCTTTTAGTTTATAATAGAATATAATATGTTATACAATTACAGTTAGATATATTTATCACTGCGGCGGTGTTTACATTTGCTGATGACTATAAAGCACCGCCGCAGTGATAAATCTCAACAGTGCGTAGACGTCATTAGTGAAGTGTGTCGGAGTACCTACAGTGCGAACTTAAATAAAGACCAAGTGAGGGTAGGTGCCGAAACCCGCACTTCCACAAGACGGCGCTGAGCTCTCATCAGTCTCTCCGCGACCACGCTCGGTGCAAAACGAGCGAAACGTCGGAAACAAATAGGTATTTATACCTTAAATAAATTAATTGTACGCGATTAAGACCCGCTAATTTATTTTGTATGATGTATACAAATCGCGAAAGTTTAAAATCGATTATTCGCACGAATGCTCATTACAGGTGAATGCTCAAGTGTATCAGCGCCATAATGCTAAACGAGTTCTCAGAAATATTATTATTCGAAGGATAACTCTATAACTTTAGCATAATGATCAAGGCGTCAAACATTTTGTAAGATAATATTTTAGGAGGGCAGCAAAAATGCTTCAAGGAAACCTCAATTTCGTATTTTGTCTAGTGAATCTAGGTTTTATTGAGATTCAAGAAAAATGGAACGAATATCTGAGAATCAGCTTTCTATAACCTTTAGTGAACCCACAAAGGTTGCTGAAAATGTATTACTACGTTCAGTACATATTCGGCTCTTGGGCATTCTGTGCCTTTGGGAGACTCAGCTGTCGATCCAATAAGCAACCCCTTTGGAGAGCTTTGGTCGTTCGAAGAGACACTTTCTTGTGGCAAACTATCGATTTACTGGTATTAATTTTGGAGACACATCAAAGTGTAAGGCGGCTGTGAAAATCAATTCATAATTGTTCAATCGGTAGTTTAGTAATTCAGACAATATACGAGTTGTCTATACAGTATAATTATGTTTGGTTCAAGATGGTGGTGTGTGCATGTGGGAGAATATCATATTAATTATATTATTTAAGTACCGCCAACAATTTATGTAAGCAAAAATACCTAAGCCTAAGTTTTACGTAAACAGTATATTTTTCCAATATTTTTTCTTATCAAATAAAAATTTAAATTCTAGTGTAGTATATACTAGTCCAACAAGTCAAGGAAATATTATTAAAGTACTTTAAAACTATGACAACCGCACTTACTTAACTATAAAAAGTATTCTGCACTTTGTAATATACTGACATTAAAACGGAATATGAAATGTGCAAGCCGTGTAAAGTTAGTTGAAATTTTTTATGTTTGCTTTACAAGGAGTTGCTCTGTCGACGTCGAAATATATAATACCAATGCAGACAACTTGCACTGCGATAAAAGCTTCAAGACTAGAACTTAAAAAGGAACTTATAAAAGAATTTTGCTTGAAAGAAAACTGTTTTCAAATAAATTTTGTCTTAGTAAATCTTCAAGAATTCTTAACTTTTTTCTGGTCTGGTAACTCTGAATTTTAAGTTGTTTTTATTAGGAAACTGCCACCTTGAATAAAATTTGTCAATGATGAAATAATATAAAAAAATTACACGAGAAAGTATTTTATATTCGTAATGCGATGCGATTGCCGGCCGACCGTTCCGGCTGTTCTGAGCGCTGCGGCCAGCCTGACTGTTGCCATACACACCATGCGGATAGTGCTTGTTTGCGGTTGCCCGCCATTGACGGTGAACGTTTTACTGATAATAAGCACCTTAGCAATATACGGTTAGCCGGAATGCGGTCAGCCGTCCGGCTAACCAGTATACCACCACTGGATTAGGGACTTAAAGTGTCCTCTTAAGAAGCACTTAAAATAAACTTGTATCTCAATCACATTCCTTAACAAAGCTTTTTCTACAATCTCACTAGAATAGTAATAGTGTTTCCTTAAAAGCTATTTTATTTACAAAACAAGTGAGAAGTTAAACTGAAGAAGTGAAGCTACACTCATTTTAATCTGAATTAGGAAGGCAGACATTTGACACTTGCAAAGAGTTTTTAAACTAGAATAAGCTTAATGTAAAAATGTGTTTCTTTTGTTGAAATAATATTTTTTACTTTGATCTCGAAGTCGTTATTTAGGTACGGTTTAAAAAGCGAAAAGAAGTTGTCGAAGAACTTTCTTGTATTAAGCTTTTTAGAACAAACTTTGGAAGCCTTATTTATAGCATACTGTTTGATTTGGACTTTTTAAGTAACCTGTATGTCCTGAATAATCTGTCGAACTTGTAGAATGTAAAGTTAATCCCACCAAAAACATTCTGTAAAAAATTTGCCAAGTCTCGATTTTTTTTATTATAACAAATCTTTCTTTAATTTTTTCCGGTTCTGACTCTTGTACACTAGCAACAGTTTTTTGTATTGCCCATTCACCAGATTTGGAAATAAACCCTGCCATCCTACAAATAAGATTTATTTTGCTTTAGCGGCAGAACGTATTTATTTATTTATTGCTAATTAGAACGGCGGTTAGCCAATAACACTAACTACAAATATATACAAAATTACAGAATTACAATTAAAATATTAGTGTAAAGTAGGAAATTAAAAAAGAAAACAAAAAGTTGAAGGATACAAGCAAATTAAAAAGAAAAGACAAAAGTAAGTTGACATAATTAAAACATTCAGTCAATCTCACAAAATTTGAGACATACTAACACAATCTTCGACCATCCATCCACAAACAGATCAATAGATGAGTCTGAATCCAGGAGACCATTAAGTGCAGTCATTATGCGTGGAACTGGTGATTGAGCTCTAGCAACCGTGCGGCATGTAGGAACTGCAAACAACTTATGTTTTCTATTGCGGTGGTAATTGTCGGGTGAATAGAGCCGAGAAAACTGAAATAAAAGATCGGGTGAGTCTATTTTGCCCCGGAACAGTTTACACGCCGTTATCATTTGATCGTACGCTCTTCTTGTTTCCAGGGAGTCGTAACCAAGGGATCCTAGCAAAAACTTGGTGGGGTATAAATAGGGATAATATCCATTAACGCGTTTATACAGAAATCGGAGAAAGGCTTTTTGAACTTTTTCAAGCATTAGCGTGTATTTTTCCTCATGTGGATTCCAGACTGCAGCGCTAGTTTCTAACTTACTTCGGACTAAAGCATTGTAAATAAGTTTTATGCAGTTAACATTTTGGAATTCACGAGCGTTTCTAAGTACGAATCCCAATCTTTGAAAAGATTTCTTAGCCACAGCGTCAATATGGTCATGAAATGTTAACTTTTGGTCGAATGTGACACCAAGATCTTTGATAGTTACTAATTTGGTAATTTTTTGGGTATTCAACTTATAGTCAAAACTTATGTGGCGCCTCTTCCGACCAAAAGTCATCGCCTGACACTTGTTCAAGTTAAATTCCATTTTGTTTTCAACGCTCCAATTATAAATAGCGTCAATGTCGCGTTGTAGTGCTAAACAATCATCTTCGGTGTTAATTTGGGTATATATCTTTAGGTCGTCTGCATAAAGTAAACATTTGGCAAAATTAAAAACTTTAGGAAGGTCATTAACCATAAGAAGAAATAGTAAAGGACCTAAGATAGATCCCTGACTCACACCAGAACGCGTATGATAGGGGTTCGATCCATAAATACCTAGTCTAACGAACTGCTGACGATCACGTAGATAATCGGCGAGAAGGGTGAGAAGTCCTGGAGCAAAACCTATGGAACAAAGTTTTGCCAGTAATATATCATTATTTACCCTATCAAAAGCCTTCCGGAAATCGAAGTACAGTACATCCACCTGCTGTCCACTATCAAGACTAGAAGAGATATAGTCAACGAGAGTCAGCAAATTGCTATTCACTGATCTCTTGCTCCGGAAACCATGTTGCTCGTCGCATAAGAATGATTCGACCTGAGCATAGATGTATTTGTGAAGTATGCTCTCAAAGATTTTAGCAGGGGAAGACAAGATGGCAATTGGCCGGTATTCTTCGACTGCTAGCTTATTAGTATTTTTTGGAATGGGAGTGACTCTAGACATCTTCCACTGCGACGGAAATACACCAGTCTTTAAAGCTAAATTAAGGATATGACAAAGAGGCTTAGTCAAATACTTTTTTGCATATTTAAATATATAAGGAGAAATATTATCAGGCCCGACAGAGCTATTCAGTTTTAAATTATCAATGCCATAACCATTATCAGTTGGAGAAAAATTTACAACATTTTTAATATTGCCGTTGTGCAAATTAGTATCGCTAGCATTAATAAAAGGTACATTAAGGATAGATATGTCGTTCAGGAAAACACTTGAGAAAAAGTCCGCAAAGGCCTCGGCAGCTTGTATTCCGGAATGAGAGGTGCCATCGTACGTCACCTTGGGTTCAAATCCACCCTTAGAGCGCATGTCAGAAATGTGTTTCCAAAATTCACGTGGATTAATGCCTATATTATTCTCAACCCGTCTAATATATGCAGTATATGCATTTTTTGTTTTTGTTTTTAAGTCAGCACTGAATTCTGAGTATTTTTTGTAATCAGATTCACGACGTGTTCGTTTCCACGCAGAGTGTAATTTTGATTTATGTCGGATGGCACGTATAATATCGCTCGAGAACCAAGTTGGATATCGTCTCCCTGCTATTTGCAGCCGACGTTTTTTGGGGACGCAAGAATTGAAAATATTATACATTATAATATAAAAGGATTTGACTGCTGTATGAACGTCCATTGACTGACATACCGTATCCCATGAATTTTCAGATAGTAACAAGATCAATAATTCTATATCACATTTTGAGAAGTTGCAATCCTTCGCCCGATCAGTGTTACCCGGCTCAATAGAATCGGCACAATGTTTAGATACGACTTTTACCTCAATATCCAATGTAGGATGATACGCATCAGGAGGCACCAATCCATCAGTGTCAGATACCAGCGTTTCATGCAAATAAACTGTCTCCTGGATTAACACTACATCTAACATACTTTACACTATTCTAGTGTGACTATAGATAGATTGACGAGTCATTTCCGCTACTTGACCATAGATTTCGGAATTCTCAGTGGTAGCAATTACTATGTTAATTGCGTTAGAGATATGGTTGACATTTGCGTGATCGGTCGATTTCTGGTCTTACTCGGTCAAAGTCATTTTCGACTTGACCACATCTCTACTTGACTAGCGAAGAAGTTTCGAGAATGTTCTATTAAATAGAATCAATGCAAAATAAACTTTATATTAATTGTATAAGGTTGAATTTTAACAAAATAAGTATTTTATTAGAAAACAATGATAATCGTACTTGGCGATGGTACGACACACCTCCATTTTTAAGATTTTTCTCCTTCTATCATGTATACACTCCAAAACGGAAACGTACGGCATAGCTTGGGAAATGTGAATTTGTCCGGAGACGAGCAACTTGGGATCAGTTAAGACTTAAGTTAAGCGTAACAACTCTTAACAATTGTAGCACGCATGCCACGCCTACTTAGCACTTCCAGTGTTTTTGTGTTAAAATACAGTCAGCGCAATCTAATGATGTGTGCTGATACCACTCCAAGTCCAGTTTCCTATTACAGTTTTCCTAGTTTTGATAGTTTTCCTTCTATGTGGGCTTTAAACTCTACCTATGTACGCAATTTCAGCGTTCTAAGTCAATGGAAAGTACCAGTCCTATTTTGATGATCCATGAGTCAGTGTGTCAGTGTCGAAAATGCGAAACTTTGCTTTCGCTTAGCTTCGGAAGTAACTGTTCTACCGACTTGAAATTTTGAATTTCAAGTGTGTGATTTTAGCCTAATAGATGACGAAAATTTAGGTTACGGTACGAAAACTAGGTTCTCAAATAGGGGCCTAAAAATGCGGCGAAATGGTTCCAGTTGGTACGGCAGTGTTGCTTCGCGCTCGACTTGGCGGGGACACTGCCGTGCCCCCAGATATGTTTGCAAAAATGTGGATGTAGACTACCATGCCCTTAAATATTTTGTATGTAAAAAATATTAATAATGAGGTATTTAATTATAAAACTGAAGAATATCATTCCACTATACGGGGCGTAAAAAGACCCGCAACGAAAACTGAAATCCCGTATTGTACCAATTACTACGATATATTTTTACTTGGGCACCTAGAAAAATACTAGTTCAGGTGATTTTGAGGCTCAGATACACCATATAATTTTTCTTAATATGTAGGTATAAAATCGATGGGTGTATCAATTCAAGGGGTAAATCCTCACCAATTTTTTCTATAGATGACCAATGCACCCATATTTAACCATAAATAGGAATTTCGAGCATTGCACACGCGCACTTTTAATAATTGCATCTTGAAAATTATCTACTTAAAAAAAATCCCATGTACTATTTTTGTTTAGTATGACTTGGCATGATGTCCAAAACGAGTAGACTTCGGCTTGGTGATGGGTCTTGTAACACGCTGTACAATTGAAGACTATTATAACTTAGAAGACTAAGTTTTAAGCGTCTTCGAAGCCACTAAGATATGTTTGTTGTAAGAAAAGATCACTAGCAATATTTATTGCAGTTTTATAATAGCTGTTAAGATTTACGTCTAAATCCAAATTCAAAATTTAAAACATGAAACAGTCATCGATCCAAATAGAGACTAACGAAAACGTTGCTTAACCTGGCCAAAAATGGGATCATGACACCAAATTTCACAAGGAGACTTGAAAAATTACATATCAGAATATGCTACAGACGAACAAAGACAGAAATTCATGCAATTGCCAGCAGACAAAACTTCTTATACATACAACGAAAACTCAGTCTCGTAGGATAACCTTGATGAGCAGAACATACATTATTTACGACAAGTGCACAACAAAAGCACTTGTTTACATGAACGCTGCAAAAACTTGTGCACAGAGAATAAAGATTTTATACACAAAAGTTCTTCTGAATTTGGAAAGTTTTTCGTATTTATACGTAATTTATGTTACATGTGCTTGTTGAGAATGTGAATGAGTTTGTATATTTAGGTACGCTGTTTACAATAGTTGGTAAGAATGTAGAAGATATTGAAAGAAGAGTTAATGCAGGTAATAGAGAGAATGGACCTCTGAAGGCGTATACGAATAGCCAAAACGTGTCCAAAAAGGCACGTTTGGCTGTGCATAGAGGGGTATTAGTACCTACTCTTATGTATGGTAGTGATAGTTGGGTATGGCAGAAGAGTCATGAAAGTAGAATAAATGCTGTAGAAATGAGAGCACTGAGAAGTATGTGTGGTGTTTCTTTGACTGACAGAGTAAAGAATTGTGTGATAAGAAAGTGTTGTGGGGTAAAAGAAGATGTAGTGACAAGCATAGAGAAAGGTATGCTAAGATGGTTTGGGCACGTGGAGAGGATGGATGACGAAAGATTGACCAATTAGATATACAAGGCAAGTGTGAATGGGACAGGACGAAGGGGAAGACCTAGGCGGACGTTCTCTGACCAGATTGGAGACATCCTAAAAACAGGACAGGTTAGAAGTACCCTGAACAGAAGAGCATGCATTAGGAATCTGATGGGAGTAAATGAAGCAAGAGAGATATGTCAGGATCGATCGTTGCAAATGGCGTTTCGTTGTCTCTGCTTACCCCTCCGGGAAACAGGCGTGAGTCTGTGTATGTATGTATGTATGCTTGTTGTGTTTGTGACATTTGCTGGTAGACTGTAAAATATATTACTACTGCAGTAAACAAGACTATGTAAGTCCGTATGGTATGAAAGTTTGTTAGTTAATGTGACACTACTACTAATGTGGACTTCAATAGACAGGTTAGTATTCTAATTTTTTTATTAAATAAATAAATAAATAATTTTTATTCACAGTAATACAGAGAGCATAAAATACAAACAAAAATGTTCTAATATAATAATAGTATAAATGCTGTGGATTTTCAATTGATTGGAAAGAACACCATACCCCTGTACTAGTAAGAAACTGTATCACAGGCGGTTGGGTCTCTCTTTACAAATTTGAGATTTGTATTTTACAATACAACAATAATATTACGTATTTAACAAAAGACAGTGGTCAATATAAAACTTAGTTAATAATTAATAGCTACATGAATATAATTAAGATGATCATGTAATATACGATATAATTGCCTGACGAGCATTTTAGAGAATTAACGAACGTAACTTATAAAGCTGTGGGTCAGCATAATCGTAAATGTTGTCAATGTTAATTAAACCTTTATTATTTAGTGTGACGTAAATAACTCATGTGTGCATTTTATTAAACTAGATGTTTGATGTTAGTAGGTCAATATTCTAATGAGGTGTGTTAGGTGAATCACAAAATGAAATATCAAGTCTTAAAATTAAATAATAAATATGAAAAAAATAGTAGATAAAAGGTCGAAAATACGATATTACGTCGCTCCTAGGCGCCTTCATAATCCACGGAGTTTATGTACCTCTTTTCCGCCATTGTTCTTGCTGGGCAGTCATTAGAACCGGTGTTGTGGTTGCTGGGCTTCTTGAAGTGTAAGCAGGTCGCGCATTTTGGGTCTTCGGATTTCCTAGTGCAGTCCTTTATCGTGTGTCCTTGGTTGCCGCAATGACCGCATGTATATTGAGACTCTCTGCAAGACTTAGCCGCATGACCATACTGCTGACACTTATAACAGCGAGTAACTAGGGTGAAATCCTTCACCGGGCAAGATGACCAATTTATAAAGATCCTGTCTTGGATTATCAGTGCTCTACGAATGGCTGCAGATACTTCTATTACGTAGTTACAGGTCTCAGCATCTTTACGGCCCGATTTATGACTCAGCTTGATTTCATTGAGAAAGGTCTCTAGGTTGCAGCTTTGAAGTTTCTCCGCTAAGTTCTGGTGGTACAGGCACGTGAAAACTTCCGTCTCTTTCATATTTGAAGGCACTCCAACGATCACGATTTTAGGCTTCCGTTTGTGGGGTTCATTGACTATAAGGCCTGAGTTTGTATGTTGTACCGATTGTTTTACTTTCTCAATATCATCTTTGGTCTCGGTGCTGATGATCACGCCGCCGTTCTTAATCTTGCGTAGTGCTCTCACGTGGAGGTTCATTTGTTCAGGCCTGATGATTTTTTGCACTAATGATTTTGTGTCGTCACTCGATTTTAGCTTGTCATTTGGATAGATTGCCACCGAACTTACGCTAATGGGCTGAATAAAATTATGTGCAGATTTTTTAACCATCTCAGCGAAAGACGGTGCAGAGGTGGTAGGTTTCGAGGACTCCTGTATGGATTGCTTTAGATCTTGAAGGCTCTGAGACAAATCAAGTTGTTCTTGCTGGGATTTGATGGTAGAATGGGCCTGGATAGCATGTGACTTAAGGGACTGGTACTGAACTGCCAACTGCGAAACTTTAGTGCCCACATGGCGACAGAGATTGCTGACTCTCATCTTCTGCTCAGAGTTTAGTTTTCCTTCTTGTGCTATAGAACACACTTCGTTGAGGTACTGCTCAATAGATGACATCCAGTTCTGGATTTCAGGCGTAGGGTATTAAACATGAATACACCATTTTTGTAGGTAGTAGATCCTTGCTGATTTCAGCATGAATGGGCCGGCTCGATCGGGGAAGTACTACCCTCTTACAGAAAATAGACGTAAAGTAACAGTACCTAAACTGTTGCGTTTCGTTCGGTGAGTGAGAGTGCCGGAGGCCCTATCCCCTATTCCTTCTCCCTCATCCCACTCCTCATCCTATCCCCTTTCCCAACCCTAAGGGGCGGCAACACACTTGTGACTCCTGTGGTGTTGCTTGTGTCCATGGGCGGCGGTAATTGCTTACCATCAGGCGATCCGTCTGCTCATTTGCCGCCTATTAATATAACAAAATAAAAAATAAAAAACTTTCAAGTGATTTACGTGTATGTTTGAAGGTTATGTAATATTTATTATTAGTGTTATTTGTAGCAACTCGTAAATGACAATCTTGCCCATAAATACGGCTCTATGCAATCCAAGCAATGTGAAACATATTAATACGGCTGCCTTCTGTGATTAAGGAGGAAGAACCTGGAATGAAAAAAAGGGAAAAAGAAAGTAAATTCGTATACGCTAAATATCACAAACATGGTTGTACTTCCCTAGTCAAGGCAATCCTTGCATCCAGAAAATACATACATTCTGTTTCTCAAACATTCATTCAAAGTACGATCCATCTACAGCAAACTAACCATAAGGTAGTCCATCCACTAAAGACCCAAATAAACGTATCGGGTTTGCCTCATAAATTCAACTAGGTCAGTACCAAACGAGCAGAGCTTCGAATATATAGCATTTGATTGAATTTCGATATTAATAAATTTCGATAGAACTATTAAGATAGCGCCGCCGTTAAGATAAGATAAGATAAGATGATTTATTTGTTTAAACATGTGTAGTATACATACAGAAATCTGATAAAATGCATGCGAGATGTTACATAGTATTTGTCCCAACATGTTTGTCATATAGCTTGACGTACAAATATTTGTGAAGTTAATAATACATAATATGGCAGAATAAGTGTACTAAATAATAATTAATAAACAAGAAAAAAAATCGCCAAATACATTAAAAATAGTCAAATACATTTAAAACATTGTCAAATGGTTATAAAAATAATAATAATAATTATATAGATTTGCATAACATTAATAATCAATAAACAATTGCATTATTATAGTAGGTATGTATTCTTGTCTTGATATCTACTTAAATTTATTCAGTACTAGCTGACCCGGCGAACTTCGTACCGCCTAACAGTCAATTATATATTTTTTTTAATTTTTCTCTCCGTAAGAGCCATCCTCGTACTTCACGGAATATTATAAAAAAAAAATAGCGAAATCGGTTCAGCTGCTCTCGAGATTTGCGCTTAGCAACCCATTCAGCGATTCATTTTTATATTATAGATAGTGTATCAGTTAAAAAGACATTAATATTATGGTAAGCCTTTAGCACAAGGTATGTCTTAAGCTTATTTTTGAAGGCTTCGTTTTTAAGTTCTTTCCATTCTTTTGGAAGTTAGTTATAGATGACGGGTGCCATGCAAAATACACTTTTGCGCATAAGTGCAGTCCTAGAAGTATGTAAACAGAGCCTGCTGTTGTCTTGTCTATTTCTAAGAACTCTGTCATTCAGACGTGGGAATAAATTAGAATTTGTTTTGACGACCATTGCTATCTCTAATATATATATATGGATGGTAATGTCAGTATTCCGTATTTAATAAAGTAAGGCTTGCAACTGTCTGTCATTTTGAGGTTAAACATCGATCTGATACATCCGTTCGTATGCGAATCAAAATCGGAATCGATTTAAACGAGAAGCCTTGTCGGGAGAATTTAAAGTGAATAGGAAATGTACGTTAGAGAGTATTTTGTATGGTTTTGGTCACTATTTTTTATGCGTGGAATTTGGACGGTTCTTATATGAAGATTTGTCTAAACTTTGAGAAAATACTAGCTTCTATACGCTATTCTGCATGAATAATTATGTTTTGGACAGGTGATCCGGTTAAGTATGGTATGTATATACGGTTACCAAAATTAGATTCAATGGACCTTAAAACAAGCTGTAGAATCTACCGTATTTCGGCATTATCGTATATGGCAATACTGGAAATACTGTACCGTATAAGTACGCTACTGAGCCGGAAATCGGACTCAGTGGCCTTTCATTGGAGAGGCCTACATAGAGCAGTGGACTATGGCAGGCTGATGATAATGATGTATGTCGTATTACCGTATTTCTAAGGTACAATTTCTATCAGTTTTGATACTATTTGTTGTTTGTCACGATCAGACAATGTGAAATCACAGACAACAGCCAGTTCATAACACAAATCAGTAGGAACGAAACTAGAACACGAAAACATTACGCATTGTTCAAACAACTGAGAAACAGGTCACAAATAATAAGATAAAACTTCGCCTTCTAACATTTAAAACTTCGTCTCACTTTCTCGGTTCATCTTAGTTAGGTGCGTCATAAAATTGGTGGAGCCCTCAAATCGTTTCCAGGGCATTCTATTTGTTTGTAGTACTCCTCGAGTTTGGGCAACGAGTCATCACAAAGCAATTACTTCTTTAGCGTGGATCGCAAATGAGGGTTACGGTTAGGCCTAAGTCCTACTGATAGCGAGTTTTTGTACTTCTGTTAATTTGTTCTTGAAGAAAATGTTATATGATTTGTGCTCATAACCATAATTATCTTTAGAGACTCTAGAGATTGTCATTGCTTTAAGTCGAGCAGTTCGATCCTTTACATGAGATGTCCTTTAAAACGTCCACTTAATAGCATAATAATTGTATTGTGTCTTCAATTTATCGCGAGAGTTGAGGTGATGCTGATTAATTTCCGATGCGATATGATTGCCCCAAGCATGATTATATATCATTTCAGTCATCAAAAAGCTACTAAAAGACTGAATGCATAATCCTTTTCCAATCCTAACACTGAATTCATTCAAAGAAAATACGTTGGGACTATTTAGTTGTAAATTACATTGAAAAAAACTGTTAACACACTAAACCTTATGGTAGGCGAGCTAAGTACTTCCGATTTGACTTTAAATTTCTGAGAAAAGATATTCCATAGAACTTGACGATGATTTTCGTCAAAATATTAAAACGCCTGCAAAGAGACCGGTCCTTACCGTCAGTGATATGGAAAAAAACACGCTGGAAAGGCTTTTATTCAAGGAGAACTGCTGATATGGCGGCAAAAGTTCTTATATTGTCTGTTCTACCTTATAACTTGTAGCGAAAACATAGCATAGCACATCGAGAAACTTTTTATATTCGTACTTCAGTTTTATTGTTAGATATATTGCCATGTCGAAGTGGTGAAGTTTCTATAAATTCTATGTCTTAGTTGGTCCAGTTCAAGGTTCTTACATCACGCGTTTAATTAATGTAGAGTAAGTTTCTAGATTTTTGAAGTGAATGACCATTTTGTCGGCGCTATGTATAAAACAACTTAGTTCGTAAACCTATAAAATACGATAGCTTTTCCATAAAACTTTCTGGTTCACTTAGGTCTCCCTCCGGTGGAGTTCATCTATTCATCCTAATACATGTTTTTGTGATGCTATGAGGCACTTGATACGCAGATGAACGAACTTTTTCAAACCATGTGAAATGGTCCCATGATTCCACGGACATCTTAATTCAAATCAGGTGCAGCCTGTACTTTTGCAATCAGACAACTGATAGACATAATTATGTTTAATACTTAATAATACTAATACACATTATAGACAAATTACACTGTGAAACAAACGGAACAAATCATTGTTCTTGTAGGGTAGTCTAGTAGGTATGTTAGGATGAAGTTTGTGTGATAAAAGAAAGAATCCATAATGCGAAAATATAATTATACTTTACTTGTACCAGTTAATAGATATAAATATAAAACTACAACCTAACTGTATGAAGGCAACCAGAGGACTGCTGAGTGCTGTGCCGCGTTTATACAGTAGTGCGCTTTGTATATAATTTGTAGCGTCAGCAACTGCTAGAGTCTTCTCACCCAAAGGTATATTCTCTATAACCAAAGGTATAAATCGAGTCTATAGCATTGAGCCCCAGGTTTAAATCGATGTAGCGGTTTGCTCCAGGTAGTAGAGCCTTGCTGATTACAGCATGAATGGGCCGGCTCGACCGGGGAAGTACTACCCTCTCACAGAAAATCGACGTAAAGTAACAGTACCTAAACTGTTGCGTTTCGTTCGGTGAGTGAGTGCCGGAGGCTCATCTCCTATTCCTTCTGCCTTATACTATTCTTCCTCCTATCCCTTTTCCCAACCCTAAGGGCGGCAACGCACTTGTGTGGGACTTCTGTGGTATTGCTCGTGTCCGTAGGCGGCGGGGCGGTAATTGCTTTCCATCGGGTGATCCATTTGCTCGTTTGCCGCCTATTATTATAAAAAAATTAATATTTTCTTTTAACCCTCATCATCATCATCGCGTTGTCCCTGTTGCAATCCAAGACCCTCAATATTAGAGCCCGGGGTCCGCTAAAGGCTTTACTCTCTTGTCTTTGTACCTTCTAAATGCTAAGACATGTTTCATAATTACTTACCTTATTATTTTAAAACCCACTTAGAACTATTCCGTTTTTTTTGTACGACGTGGAACAGCCCTTCAGATCTTCGGCTTTTCCGGGGAAATGAGAGGCGGAGTATCTGGTTTTACCACTAAAAACCACCTCAACTGCCGACCAAAGACGCCCTACGGGAAGAAGACCTGGGTACAGGAGCTGTCCAGTCTTCCTACCATAGCGCCATAACCAACCTAACCCATTCCTAGGGAAGGCTACAGGCCCTCACCTGCCCTTACTAGCAGCTTCCCGGAGCGATTCCGATATTCCTAATCGGTGACCAGAGCTCCCCGCGGTGCTGACGGACCGCGGCCCCAAACACACTTAGACCCACCAGCAAGTAGAATAAAGATACAAAATGGCCCAAGATTTATGTCACAATATTTCATGTCTTAATTATCCGCGTTAATAATAGGCGCTAAATTGATAATTTTGTCAATTAAAACTTACTTTGTCAATTATGAGACATTTCAATATTCCTATTAAGAAAATTTGTGTCAGCTTTATGAGAAAGTCAGTCAAGTGTTAAAAACTGAGCAGTGAAGTAAACTTTATATGGCTGGTATTTGGGATAGTGAGAATAGTTGGGCTTGGAAATTATTGAATGTCCTATTAACAAATTGAGTTATAGTTTTCACAATTGAATGCGAGATTGCAGAAAAAAAAATATTTATGTCCTAAACGTGTAATAACACGAAAATAAACAAAGCACATAAGCATTAAGTAGCAAATATTTCTAAGTAATAACTTAGAGATTACTTATTAGTAACTTAATGCTAATGTTCTTTTACTAGCACATAGGACTTTAACGGAAAATTCGCGATCTACATATATGTACAAAAATTATCATATACCTTAATTTCTGAGACCACTAAACTTTGACCCACATAACAGAGAAATGTTCACTTCATTTAAATTAATTCATTCATACAGTCCAGAATAACGTCAATCATTGTTCCATTCGTTCCCAGGGGCTCTTGTGTAATTGCCTCAGTTAGTCCGCAAACTGGCTTATTTCGGGCCCAGTTGCGCTCCGAGATTACACGGGATTTTAAAATATGTGCCATCCTTATTTTAGTGACTTTAATTTAATTCTCCAGTAAAACTTTTTGTTTTTGTTAATGTACCCATAGGGATTGGGATGATAGATACTTAGGATATTTATTTTCTTTATATTTTTCGAAGAACTCGGCTCTCACAAAAATCTAGGTATCGATGATTGTCAAAATATCTACTTGAAAGTGCTGCTGATTTCATTAGGTACGTAGTTTACAGGACGCGTATGAATACAGTAAGCTTAGACAAAGATTATATCAAATAGTACCATACTAACAAAACGTAGCGATGTTTTCCGTTTAACTTTATAAAAATGTCTCAATATTCCTTTCATTCTTCCATTCCTTTTACTTAACAAACCAAACAAGTCAGTACCAATAGTATTGTAAACTCTATCAGCCTCACCGTAACAAGATCATGACACACATAAAATCTACAAAGCTTTCAAAGCTAAATTTGTTAACAAGGGTTCTCGAGCCTCCGTAGTCTCTCAGCTAAGCTCGTAGCGTTGTTTACCAGATTTATTAGACGCTACGCATATTAAATTTCCCTTTATAACGTAATTTTTCGTGTCCCAGGGAAGGTAAGTATTACGGCTTATTGATTAATTTATTTCGGTATTTATATTACATTGGAAAGTGGTAATGTGCTTCGTTGGTGGATTTTAGGTTATACAATCTTATAACGATATTAAATGTGATGGAACGCGAATGGATTTTTGTTACTTTTTCACTCAAAAACTATAGAAAGCAATTTGATGAAATTTTCTAGTTTCAGTTAATATGCAGTTAATACATCAGAACATGGGCTACCTTTGGTTCCAATAATCTAATAAAATGTACTTTTTTTCTCTCTTGTCACCTAAGTTATTTGAATGATATATGCACGTATGCAGTATTTGAATGCACGTACGGCGTAGTGGTTTAAGCTGACGTCTCACAGTTTAGATCTGCGTCTAATGTTATGAAATGGTATACCACACCAAAGATTTACTTTGTGTGATCAACATACTGTTGTTTCAATCCCGGCTGTATTTTATTCACGCTGATTAAGGTGCTTATTAAGTCCGTTGTGTCACAGGATTGACTACTATTGCGGTTGTTGTCTTTTATAGAGTATATTTTTTTTTTATTATATTTATGCGAAGTAAGAATATGCATATGATTCTGCTTTCCAACATAATACTTGGTATATGCTAAAACTAAAATAAAAACATTGCGTTTAAACCAAGCAGCCTCAAGCTCATTTCCAATACGGTTTCTCATGTTTAGACAACAACGTGGCTCTAGTTTTCAAAATTCCAAGGAACTTCTTGTGTGTTCCAAAAGCGAATCCAGACTGTACAAAACTCCGACCTGCATACTGCAGTTTCAACTACTAATATAACCTAAATCATTATAACTACCACAGTACCTGTGCACATTATTTCAATAAGAACTTCACGAGTATTTAATGGTTCCAACATTAGATACTAGCAACCAGTCGACTAAGTTTAAATCCGATGCCCCAGAGAAGCACCGCACCGGTATCTTTGAAGCAACGCGACGAACGTGTCAAAGTTTATATTCAATCCATGGAATAACTTTGCAGTGAGTATTGAATGAGATACTGCTTTGGGTTTTTGTGGTATTTCGTTCAGTGTATTAGTAAATACTCCAACCGTACCATAATTGCTAGTTAAACAGTGAACAAAACATCGTCAGGAATATGTCGAGTTACAAATATGTTTAAACTTTCACGATTTGTGCAGATCCTACCTAATATTGTATACGTTGTCGGGCGTCTAGTCGAGGGTCGGGTCTATATTGTGTAATTGATTGAAAATAAGATACATATGTCGCAGACTTCTTCGTATTTTCAGGTGACAAATCAATATGAAAAATAACAGTGACATTTGATCTCAATATGTTCACCCCACGCTGGGCGCCAAAAGCTACGTTCTGTTCGTTATTTATTTTGTTAACAGGCCTTTTTCTTGTAGGTATTTTGAACCAATGTAACTTTAACCTTACACAAACAAAAACTCAAACTCTTATCATCGGTACTATAATCCGACCTAGTAAAACATTATCTCTCACAATGACGCAGGTCGGGTTATCTTAAAATTGGCACATTGCAGTAGGGATAATCTGGTTGCATATTAGAAAATCAAAACTTTTCTGAGCAAATTTCAAAAGAACAACGTACAAAGCAACAAAGTTTAAAATAACGATGGTCATTTGATCAAAATTCCAGCTGACCAAAGTCTGGAATATCAATGTTTATATATTTATTACACTATTGACCAAATCGATTTAGTACAAAATCCCTAGTGCTAGTTCCTAGGGTTAGGTGCGACGAACTAAATAAATAGGTTATGTTAGGTTCTCTTTTGACCCTTAACCCAAAAATAGGAGCCCTGCTAAGCAGGGCTCCGTCAACTTAGTCCACATTCTTCACACTAGTTTAATAAACTGTCGTTGACGGAGCCCTGCTTCGTAGGGCTCCTATTCTCGGACAACGGATTATGATGTGAACGATACTGTAGGTAACAATGATATTAGAAAAAGGTAGATACGTTACCTGCGTAGTAATCAATCCGTAGAAACGGTACACTAACGCACACATCGATAACTCTTTATTTTATTTTAATTTCGGTTGACAAGATGTGTGTTTCACTTTGACGCCGGCTCGCGACGTCACACACACATATGTCAGACTTGCCAACTGGCTTATGTTTAGCGTACTGCTTTTGGTACGCCTATAACGTGTTTACTTCTTTTTATGTAACATCATTGGGTAAACCAGTGAATAAATAAAGAGCTTAAGTTGAGTACACACTGAGATGATACTATTTTGTTGAGTCACATAAATCAAGAGGACTATGGCAGGCTAATTATGATAATTATGAAATACATAAAACAGAATTGTACGTGCACATATCAGTAAACTCCTAAACGGCTGGATGGATTTTCGGTCGAATCATTGGATAGTTCGT
This sequence comes from Euclidia mi, assembly GCA_944739405.2. Classification (NCBI taxonomy): domain Eukaryota; kingdom Metazoa; phylum Arthropoda; class Insecta; order Lepidoptera; family Erebidae; genus Euclidia; species Euclidia mi. Next base: position 30,917,317 of record OX123195.2, read on the forward strand.
GCTTGCAATTGAGCCTCACTAAAGGCACTGCTGTCAAGATATAGAAAATAACATGAGTTAACATATGTGCGACTGAAAGACAGACGGACAGACATATACCAATCATTCACTCAGTGACTGATTACTAGGCATCATAGTAACTATGTTTCGCCCGCAGCTTCACCCTCGTGGTACTATTTTGCTCCTTTAGAGTATTTGCTGAAATTGCTGAAAGCCCACCCCTACGCTCGCCAAGAAACATAGATGGCTAAATTTTAGCTTCTTGCGCCCAGCAGTTTCGGCTGTGTTAGTTGTCAGTGATTCAGTAACTACATATAAACTATATATGTATAATTATTTTGCTCCTTTAGGGTAGAAATTGCTGAAAACCCTCCCCTACGCTCCCCAAGAAATATAGATGGCTAAATTTCAGCTTTTTGCGCCCAGCAGTTTCGGCTGTGTAAGTTGTCAGTGAGTCAGTAGCTACATATAAACTATATATGTATAAACTATATGTGTAGCTATCCGTACGGTAATGTAATGTAAACATAATTATTATTATGGTGTAAAGTTTTCGATTTCTTTGCATTGCAGGCTCCTTGCTGTTGTAGCAAAATAGAATGTATTTTACATCACTCCTTCATAAGCAAGGCAAAAACAGATTTCCGTCACTTGAACACGAGATTACTTATTTTTTCTTTTTGATCCTGTGTAATTATTTTATAAATACCATATAACCGGAAATCGCCTAAGAGTTTATATCACACAAACATTAAGGCATGTCACAGGCAATACCTTATAACAAATTGGCGAGCTTTAAGATCTTCGGAGCAATTTCATTAGGGGCCAGTTTTAGAGGCAGTTTTGCTGTTGCCGCATGCCGGCCGGATGCCCAATCACGACCCCTTTCGAAAGAAAATCTGGTTTAGTTATACGTCTAGCAAATCACATTTTCTGGGTAATTCGTATTTTTCCTCTGACGTTGACGTTTATATTGGGGTTGGATAAATCTTTTTTTATTATTTATAAGGAAATAATGGAAGAAAGCTTGTTTTAAGGTATTTGTACTACCATGGAGGTTTTAAGGAGAAAATCTATAATTTCTTTTGTTATTTAATAAGTACACAGTTCACACTTAGATTTTTTCATCATCATGTCAGTGTAGAGACGTTCGCTGCTGGAGGCCGTCAGAGACCGTGGTCCTCAGTAAGTGTCTATCATTTCTTTTGTTATTTAATAAGTACACAGTTCACACTTAGATTTTTTCATCATCATGTCAGTGTAGAGACGTTCACTGCTGGAGGCCGTCAGAGACCGTGGTCCTCAGTAAGTGAGCCTACCTTCATACTGAGTCAGTATGAGGAATCAGTACATCTGAATGAACTGACGCTCTGGTCTAAACCAGAGAATATTGCTGATCTCTATGTTTAACCTAATATTAGGCAAATCTGGTCCGACTAGTAAACGGACCCCAGGCTGCAACTGGGATAACGCTAGGAGGATGATGAGCTTGTATTTGTTTTTATGGATGGGCAATACTTTTTACTGCAATTGGTTGCAATTGAGCTGCGCTGAGCAACTCATAACTTACATTGGTCTTGGTAGCACGGGCTGTTTCCGCAACTCCACGTCCTGGCGTGTATTTTGCGTGTTATATAACTTACTTATGACTTACTAAAAATAAATTTACCTACTGGTTAATGTCTTAGCAATAATTATTTATGTATTCAAAGACGTTTTGGTTCTACAGTTTCAATTTAGCTTAACTTTGTAAGTACTTAATAACTAGAAGGGATTTACTAGGCCTATTTTATCCAAGCCCACACAGAAGGGCTATCTATTTAGAATGCTGCCAGTATTAGGTTATTGGCAAGATATAAATTTAAGTATTGTTCGAGAATATCGGCGCTTTAAGATTGTCAAAATAATTGTAAATTGAAACACAATATACACGCTGATTTTTTATTGGTTTAGGAAAAAAATACCTCACGTTGGAAAAAATATCTGCTATTCATATTCAAAATCAAAATTTACCTAACACGTAAAATAAAAAAGTTATAAAAGTCAATAACTCTAGAAAATACGTAGTACGCGCGACTCGATCGTCGATAAACTCGTCCGCGTCGGCGCGCTGTAGGTACCTAAAACAGCTGTTGACGTCGCGCGGCGAGGTTAACAGCCGTTTTAGGTACAGTACAGCGCGTGTAACAGTAGGTAACTACCTACACATAAAACACGTATCAGTCAGCAAAGCACTTCTGCTGGGGCCATACTAACGAGAAATGCCATTAATTATTGCGATAATGTACGTTAACCGTAGGTGTAGCCACGACTTAACGCGATAATTTGACAACGGCATGTGAACGGTATTAACATAAGCGTTTGGCGTTTTTATCGCCAATGATGGGCATTCACGTTGACGTTTCAAGTGTAGCCACCTACTTTAGCGCGTTAAAAATTATCGCAATAATTATCGCGCTAGCAGACATTGACGTTAGCCGGTAGTGAGGCCCCAGCATAAGAAGTACGGATGGATAGTGATACCTAATTTACGTACATAACAACTTCAATAATTTTAAGCACATAATAATGATTAAAATAATAAACACATGTAACTAAATAGCTGTACCTACCTATTCCTTCGTAAGTCGACAGAAATAAGCTGTGGGTTCACGCAATCATAATAAACTAGTAGACGAAAAGAAGAACTTATTATTATTTACGTATTAATCGTCGGTACATAATCACTTTCAATAACTAGTAAAAGCCGAATTTAGGTATTTACTTATTTCTGGCGTGTTTAAAACATGTTATCAACGTAGGTATTCACAACAATAATTTACCTTTACAGTCTTCTGCTTACATCACAATCAATTTACACATTTGCACACACGTATCTCGCGTTCTCGCGACTCCGTTTCTTCCTTGTACACAAATCTTTTAACCTCGATCCACTAATAAAACCCTAGGAGTCAGGTCAGGTTGCGGCCTATCAATCCACTAGCGAACACATCAGTATTATAAGGATCCACGATTGTAGTTTAATTACGTAACACGGACACTGAGTGATGGGAGCGTGATAAACGACTGTCCCATTGACCTAATTTCTTAGGACTGAAGGTCAATTTGCGCCCGCGCCGCACGGGCCGCACCCCGCCGCGCCGCCGCCCCGCCCCCGCCCCCTGCTGGCGCCCTGCAGCGGAGGGTGGCGCGCGCGCATGGCGGGGAGCGGGAGGGCGGGATATAACAGTGCATAATGCCAGTGTGTGTGTGACACGATCGCTCGTACTTCGCCAGTGTGCGGCAAATACTTCGTGTTCTCGTACTGTTCAATTAATTAATTTCTCAAGATTTTTTTAGCTTATATTTCAAATATTATTAGCTGGTTCTATTAACGATAAGTAATAAGATGGCTTTCGCTCCAAAACCAATAAAAAATCAGCGTGTATAAGTATTACATATATAAATTAGATTGTTGAGTGCGATTGCCAAGTCAATATATTTATTTAAAACATTAAAGATTTTTAATTAAACGACTTGGTATTACATGGATCTCACAACATTTTACGGTCGCGAGACTTGGTATTTTTTGACAAGTATTGTTTTTATGGGATCTCATTTCTTTTTGTAGATAGTCTTACTTTTGTCCTTTCCGGTAGCTTCTACTTCTTGTACACCAACAACGAATTTTCTTAATTAAAACTCTAACTGCAAATGTAATTTTGTAATCCCTTATATTTATATGAGATTACAAAGTTATTTATGCAGTTGATGTATCTCGAAAACTGGACCGAAATTAAAATATATTTTAAATTTTCCTTGGTTCATACACTAAACACAATTTTTTTCCTAAATTTGAAGCTTCTATGTTTGCTAGAAGTGCCTTAGACTTTTGATGATCGGTCAGTGAGTGACAAAATTAAGAATTTTGACTCGTTATAATTCTTAAACTACTAGTTTAAATTGAATTAAATTTGAAATACACCATCTTTATACAACGCCTGCATGGTTACTAAACAATCAGGCTTCTAGTTTTATCCACAACGAAATTAAAGGGGGTCGAAAATGGCCTGAATTGCTTCGAGAAAAGGATGGTACGGCCGTGGCGCTTTTTTGCTCGACTTGGTGGGGGCACTGCCGTGCCCCCAGATTCTTGAGTTACTGACTGACAGACAGACATTATACAATCAAAACTATTGGGCGCAATAAGCTGAAATTTGGCATAGGTATATGTTCCTAGGAGCCCTATGCGTGCACTAAGATGGCGACGAATTTTCCGAATTTCCCACGGTATCGACAAAAACTGTACAATTAAAATAAAATGAGCGAGGGCAGCTGCAGGCGTTCTCTACTACCGGTAAAAGTAAAGATCGTCTCACAACTAGTGATGAAAGACTGTGCAAGTGAATAACACGGCAAGTGCACCTCGGACCAAGTTGTTAGTATTGGCATGAACCCGGTACGGCACTAGAACCTTATAATAATGATCGATTAAGCAAAGAAATCAAGTTGGAAGCAGATTTCAACATTCGACATCACTGTGTAGAGGAATAGATTATAAATTTCATAGCATTAAACAAGGGCGTCACCTGTGTGGTATGTTGTTAAAGTATAACCTATATTATGTGTTAATTCAGGCATTGACGATATGTGTTATAAACTACTCGCTACTTTTTCCTCATTAAAAGTTACTGTCTTTTGATGTTTGGTATTTTATACTCGATATAATTGCATGTGGTAGAGCCATTGCACTTTAATGCATTAAACCGCACAAAATAAAACAAATCCTGCGGGGATTATAAATAACTGTGCTGTTAATCAGCTTGCCTGTGAAATTAAGGCCATAATGCCGTCAATGAACTTTACATATTTTATAAATATTGGTTGCAGGTGAAAATATTCCCTGAGGTTTTTATAATAAAATAGGACAATAAATCAATTGAAAGCTGTCCATACGGTTGACTTATCACTTCTTTGTATGGAAATTTGTTAGTTTTCAGTATTTTATGATGACTTCTAGGTCGGGATTTAATATTCCAATCTCTGCGAAACTGCCTCCGCAGTCCAGTGGATAGCGTATGCGACTGCTGACCGGAAGTCCCAGGTACGATTCGCGGATTAGGCAAAAGTGTTACTGTTTTTTTTTTAATTCTCATTAGCAGCACGGAGTCTGGTAATGTGCTCGGTAACGGCAATAGGCTCGCCCCCTATTACATGGGACCTAAAAATTCATGGCGAGATGTGGGTGTAATATTACACCTCTGGCTACCCCTTCGGGGAACCAGTTCTATAAATAAAAAAACAAAAAATATTTATCATCTCATCTCAATATTAAAATTAATCAAGTATATTTTATGTCCAGATTACTCCTGCTCATTACGGAGTGGTCGTATTTTCATGATGATGTATTGTCGCAGGATAATGCAATGCTCGCGACCCACTTCCATTTTTTTAATAGTTAAACGTTATGGCAACATTATACCTCAATCATATGTTCTGTCCATTTCTACTTTCATCAGTAAATTTTCGTCACAAAGTTTTTGAATTCTGTCCCAAAATTCTATTATTTACCCAACATTTACATGAACAGGCATTTATTACACCAAGCAACAAATCATTTGGGTAAACATTGTTCGCAAAATACTCATACCAACATCGAAAATTCTTAGGAAATCAAACGATCTAAAACAAATTTAATTACATCCGTGTATTGTTTGTTACAAGAAATGAATTTATCCGATTATAAACACTCACTTCACAATAATTAAACAAGTTTGTTGATAGATAGTTATTTGATACATCTGTGCATTGTAGAAGTCTGTTTGCTATTTTGTATCTTATTCACAGAAATAATCATTGACCAGATTTGAGACATCTAAGACATCTAAAAAGGAAAGGTTAGAAGTACCCTAAACCGAAGAGCTTGTATGAGACATTTTATGAGAGTGAATGAAGCAAGAAAGATATGTCAGGATCGTTACAAATGGCGTCCCATAGTATGTAGTTGCTAAATCCATGGCAAATTCGCATATTGTAACCGGCCGACGTAACTTGTTCCGTGAACCTTCTTCAAGATTCTATCTTTGAATAATTTTATCAGACATCATTTAACGTAAATATTTTATCAACAACAGTAATAAACTAAAAAATAAATTGAATACATGTTAAGAATGACAGGGAGCTGTGAGAAAAGCAGGATATCCCGTTTATAGAAAATTCTCTTAACATTTTCAACAAGAATGTTAAATATACTTGGGAATAATCTTTCCAAATGTGCACTGCAGAGTGCCTTGGGAGGTATTCAGCTATCTTACAAATATTCTAACTATATAAAGAGTTGTAGAGGGATTCGGATGCTTTAACAGTTTTCTTTAAGCCACTGAATAAAACAATCTTATCAGATCAGTTACCTAGCGACCGCTGTTCGGTTCACGCGTCTGATCGCATTACTCCGATAAATGCGCCGGCTCGCCGAGAGTAATATACCTACTTATTAAACATTGTTTTGAGTGTTATAGCATACGTATTACAAATATAGTTACAAGTATAGGGGTGCTCCTGGTTTCAGGGACCCCTAAATCGCCATGGAAGTTTTAACAAGTACCCCCACTGTAAGTTACGCCAACGTTACCTCTAAAACAGTTCACCCAAAGAAAGACTAAGCGATCGTATTGGATTCTATCGACGGAATAATGCTACGAGATTACCTATTATCACTTTCCACTGTCATTAAACCATCGTCCATACGTTTTATTTCACGAATAGCCAACTCAAGAATATGTGTATATTTGGACTCCAAACAATCCGCTGACGAAATGGTAGATGTTGTAAAAAAACTCAAAGTTAAAGACAATTTGTTGGAAATTAGACCGTTAGTAACTAGAAACAAGAGAATAGTTCTATCAAATGTTTGCCCTGTCATTCCGCACGATATAATAGAAGAAAACCTCAAACAGATAAATATAAAAATATTATCCCCCATTACGTACATGAGGGTAGGCATACAGGACCCAGGCTTTTCAAATATTTTGAGTTGCCGACGTCAATTATATATGTTTCCCCGGAGGACGAAAAAATACTACCAGAATCAATGCAGATTAATTATGAAGATACTAACTACTGGATATACCTATCTAATGAATCCATGAAATGTTTTGTGTGCAATGGTAATGGTCATGTGGCAAAATATTGTCCCCAAACTAAGCAACAACAACAGGAGTCTACACAGTCCCAAAATAACACGCCTCAAGAAAATATAGAAATATCCAACTACCCTCCCATTTAGTTCATAAAACCCCAGATAAGTAATTCAATATTACTTAGAGACGGACACTCGACATCCACTCCATAATAAGGAAACAGTGTCAACCCGCCTAAGGAGCCGTAAAAGTTTTCTAAGCCACACGAAACCTCTTACAGACAGTCCAGCTGAGGCACGCCGTAACTTGTGGCATGAAATACACGCTCCTCCTGAGTCCTACATTGTGCCTACAGAGGAGCTTCCCCCAGGGCAGGACCTGCCCTGGTCCACCTGGAAGTCCCTAAACCGACTCCGAACACAAGTGGGTCGCTGCAGATATAATCTGTGTAGATGGGGCTATGTGGCTGAGGACTCTGTCCGGTGCGACTGTGGAGCGACAAGGCAGGACATGCCACACTTGCCCTGCTGAGCTGTATAAGGCCACAAACAACGCTATAGCTGTAGCAGAATACTGGTCGTCTGTCATCTAAAAACGCCATTGATACACAAGAAGAAGAAGAAGAAGAAGAATTCAATATTAAAAGATAAAAATCAAGAGTATAACAAAAATATCAAACGGAACCATTCCATTACTACATCAGAACCATCGCAGCCAGAACCCAATCAAATAAACCCTATCGATGAGTACCTACAACTAAGTGACTCCACAGATGATACTGACAGCAGCCATTCCCTCGAAGAAGTATTACCAGTTAGTAAATTTACTACCAAGAAAAAGAAAACTCTTGACAATAGGACAGCAGAACAAGTTTGGAATGACATTAAAATAGAACTAAAAGAATCCCAACCTCATCTGCCCCTAACATTAGATCAATTCATAAGCCTTTTGGACTCATCACGAAATAAGCAAAATATTCAAGAAATCGTTGAGGACTACACAGAAAATATTCCTGGATTAATCAACATGTGCTTATTACTACACCCAAAAATTAATAAGAATTTAAAAAACAGATGTTCGCGGTTTTCTAGGAAACTTCAAGATATTCAGTCAAAGGAAAATTCAACAAGTAACAAAACCTAATTTATATCCTTTTTTTATCTTATTTTTCTCTTTGGTTAATTAGTGTTTGTTTCTATGAACTGCTTAGATTTGCAATGAACATTTTGCAGTGGAATGTTAATGGTTTCAAGCCAGATTTGAAAGCATAAAACTAATACAAAATGACGTAGATCCATTGTGTTTCTGTGTACAAGAAACGAACTTTAAAAATGGCTATTGTGCTAAGTTAAAAAATTATGATAGTTTTCATAAAAACCGCACACACAGCAGTATAGCGAGTGGTGGTGTAGCTACCTATGTAAAGCCTCATACACTCCCGGAACGTATTAATATCAATAGCTCTTTAGAAGCAATAGCTGTAAAAATTAAATTTCCACTTGCTTTAACTATTTGCAATTTTTATTTACCCAATAGCTATTCCTTTAGTGAAAATGACTTGAATGATCTAGTTAACCAGCTTTCCACACCCTTAGTGTTACTGGGAGATTTTAATAGTCATCACTTTTATTGGGGTTGAAATCATTGTGATCAGAGAGGTAAAATCATAGCGGGCTGGTTAGATTTAAGTCACACTTTAATGCTTCTTAATTCTCATCAACCTACTCATTTCAATAGTAGTAATGGCCATACCAGTTCTATTGATTTAGCTTTTGCTTCACGAAGTATATCAACTAATTTCGACTGGAATGCATTGGACGATCTTTATGACAGTGACCATTTCCTAATCATCATTTCATCAACAATAGATTTAGCCCCTAACATTCAAAATACTACCCAATATTGGAAGTATCAAAGTGCAGATTGGCCCAAGTTTCGTTCAGAAATCGGTCATAAAATTAAACAGCTAGATAAACTAAACCTGTTCACTCATACTTGTATAAATAAATTAGTTGATGAATACAATCAAATAATAATCAGCTCAGCTGAAAACCTAAAACTAAAGGAAAATTAAAAAAGGAACAATTTCCATGATGGAACGAAGAATGCTTAAAATCACTGAAGGAAACAAAAAAAAGCCTACAGAATATACACTAGGGAAAAAAGAAAAAATCCAGACAGCCAACACAAGGAAAATCTACATAATCTTGACCGTCTAAAAATAGAATATCGCAAAAATAGAGCAAAATCCCGAAGAATATTTAAGGAAAGCAGAAAGGCAAGCTGGGAAAAGTTCATATCCTCGATAAATAGTTATACTCCGATAGGAATGATATGGCAAAAAATTAATTAAATAAATGGACAAAGAAGGAAAAAGCAAAAGATAATCTTAAAAAATAATCAAGCAGAATTAAGTAGTGACCCAATAATAAACTCTGATCTACTAGTAAGAGCTTTTGCCGCAAACTCCGGTTCCAGCAACTATGATCAAGACTTTTTACAACATAAGAATCGACTTGAAGGGGCCAACTCTGTATTCAGCTTACAGGATAACAGTAATCCAATGAATGAAATATTAACAATAGATGAACTCCACCTAATCATACATCAGCTGGGCAATTCTAGTCCGGGCCCTGATAATATATCTAATACCTTAATAATAAATCTCTCTAGCTTAGCTCTTGAACAGCTTCTTGACATTTATAACTACATATGGACTAATCAAGTTTTCCCTGACCAGTGGAGGGAGGCCATTGTCATACCTATACCAAAACCAGGGAAAACAACTACGTTGACCACAAGCTATAGACCTATATCTCTTACTTGTAATTTATTTAAATTGTTTGAGAAAGTCGTAAGTAACAGATTAAGATGGTATTTGGAACATAATCAATTAATTCCCCATGTACAATTTGGATTCAGACTGTAGGCACCAAGTGCTGACACAACATTTAGCAAAATGTACGGCGTCAACCCCGCGCCGCCGATAGACAGTCGCTTACCAACTGGGTAGAAGGGAACACGCGTTATAATTATTGTATAATAGGTTAACATTGTGAACCGGTGAATATATCTAACTGTGAGTTCAAGTAAAAGTGACTTTCAATTATTCTCCCGAGAAACCCTACACACAGCTGAGTACATACATACTAGACATATAATAAAACCTAAATTGGTGACCCCGAGTTCCTACTGCCCACGCGTCTCACATTGCGTCACATAGACTTTGCCCGATCGCCACGCGAGTGCCACGTTTTACGAAACCGATATTGTACATCGTGCAACGCAATGGCTAACCCACCTACGTTACAGTCAGTTCCTCCGCAGCAAGTCAGCAGCGATCTGGCAGCTATCAGTTTGACGACGAGGATTCCAGGGTTTTGGACCGACATGCCGCGCATGTGGTTCGCCCAGTTTGAGGCTATACTAGGGCCGCAGCATCAAAGCGAGACGGTGAAGTACGACCTGGTTTTGGCGAAACTGGGCAAAGAAGAGCTAAGCCAAGTAGCAGACCTCATCGACGACCCGCCAGCGCAGCAGCGATATACAACCTTGAAAGCCAGGTTGCTCAAAGTTTTCCAAGAGAGTGCAGAAGCGCAATTCCACAAACTCGTGAAGGAGATGGACTTGGGACAACAACGCCCATCGCAGTTGCTTGCCAGGATGAGAGAACTAGCAAAGAATACAGGTACGGCAGGCGATACACTGAAGAACCTGTGGATGTCACGATTACCAGGTTGGGTGCGTGCCATTCTCGCCAGTTGCAACGGAGAGGCAAAGTTGGACGAACTTGCTAGCATGGCAGACAAGATTATGGACAACCTACGTAGTGGAGAGTTGGCGGAGATACACAGACCAGCCACTGCAACATCAACGAAGGTGAACACGGAGCTACTCGCAGAGATACGGAACTTATCCCTAGAACTCAAGACCCTACGAGGCGAGGTGAACGACATCAGGGATAGAGCACAGCAGCAGCGGCGGCGGCAAAGCTTTCGTTGGCAAGGCAATAGGAGCAGGTCCCGTTCAAGGTTGCAGGGCCCAAGACGTACACCTCAGAGTCCAGGCTGGTTGTGCAAATATCACTTCCGGTACCGAGAAGCAGCGAGGAAGTGCTAGTCACCGTGCAACTGGAACACCGCTAAGGAAAACTGAATCCGGTACATTCAGGTGCGATGGGAGAGTGTATCGAGTTAAGTGAAAGCCATCGCCTATGCGTGACAGACTACAAGAACGGTATGACTTTTTTAATAGACACGGGCGCAAACGTCTCAGTAGTCCCCATATCTATGTTTAGCCCTAAGTATTATAGTAATAAGTGTACGCATACATTGTTCGCAGCGAACGGTACCGAGATAAAAACATACGGTGTTGTTACGTTAGATCTTACATTAGGATTAAGACGCAGTTACAAGTGGTCTTTTATAATATGTGATGTCAGTAAACCGATTATAGGTGCTGATTTTTTAAAGACACATAGGTTGATAGTAGATTTATATAATAAGAAATTAATAAATCAAGTGACTTCGTTATGCGTGATAGGGACCATCAAAAGTTATAAGGGACCATCAGTCACGACTATTCACATAGATAATCCATACCGTGACCTATTGGAACAGTTTTCAGAAATTACCAGACCCACATCTTTTAAGGACAGCCCGAAACATGCAGTGCACCACCACATAGAGACGACGGGCCCACCCGTGCACGCGCGAGCGAGACCCCTGCCGCCAGACAAGTACACAAAGGTAAGAAATGAATTTCGTTTGATGCAAGAAATGGGTATATGTAGGCCGTCCAGTAGTCAATGGGCCAGCCCCTTGCATGTAGTACCCAAAAAAGATGGACAGATTCGACCGTGCGGTGACTATCGCCGTTTGAATGCCATAACAAAACCCGACCGGTATCCAGTGCCCAGATTGCATGATTTCACTTTCGGTTTAGAAGGAAAGACAGTGTTTACAAAATTAGATATCCAACGTGCATATCATTGTATCGAGATAGCGCCCAGTGACGTAGATAAAACCGCCATTATTACACCTTTCGGTCTTTTTGAATTTACTCGCATGACATTCGGATTACGGAATGCCGTTCAGACCTTCTAGAGTTTCATGGATAACACAGTGTTGAAAGGAATAGAAAACATTTCAATATTAGACCCTAATACGCAGGAGAAACGGTATTTACATAGCTCATTGTTCTGTTACATTGATGACATCATAATCGCGTCAGAAAATGACGTCATAAACAGAGGACACGTAAGACAAGTGTTTAAACGGTTCAGTGAAATCGGGATAACAATAAACACCTCTAAATGTCCATTTGCTGCAAATGAAATAGAATTTCTAGGGTATAAAGTTTCAAAAGAAGGTATTAGCCCGCTGTCAGACAGAGTAAAAGCTATTTGTGACTATCCTAAACCGGAAACTGTGGAAAGTCTGAGAAGGTTCTTAGGCACGGTGAATTTTTATAGGGCACATCTACCGAACGCAGCCGAATGTCATGCTCATCTGAATAAATTTTTGCATAACGCAAAGAAAAAGGACAAGACTAAAATCGATTGGGATAAAGAATCAGAGTTAGCATTCGAGCAGAGTAAGGTTAGCCTGCAAAGTGCCGCTACACTCGCTCATCCGAAACCTAATGTTCCGTTATCTTTGATGACAGACGCGTCCAATACATGTATAGGTGCAGTTTTACAGCAACGGATTGACGGTGTGTGGCAACCCTTAGGTTATTTTTCCAAAAGGCTGTCATCCACTCAGCAGAATTACAGCACATACGATCGCGAACTGCTTGCTATATATTCATCTATTATGCATTTCAGAAACATGATTGAAGGACGAGAGTTAATAGTATTCACCGACCACAAGCCCCTTATTCATGCGTTAACAAAGGTTAATTCAGAGAAAGAAACGCCAAGACGTATCCGGCAGTTACTATACATAAGCGAGTACACTAACAATATTCAACGCGTAAGCGGTAGCGAAAACTCAGTAGCGGACGCCTTATCGCGTGTTGAGACTATTGTGTGTCCGACTGCCATAGATTACGAAGAACTCGCCTCGCAGCAGGAAGGCGACGATCAGATTACCGAATTTCTTACCGATAACAGTCTTTCACAGGTTAAATTAAAAAAGTTTAAGTTGCCTAACATTAGAAATAGTATATACTGTGACACATCGACAGGTAACATAAGGCCGTATATACCAGAGAATTTCAGAAAAAATATTTTTACTATGGTACATAATATTAGTCATCCCGGCATTAGAACAACGTTGAAAATGGTAACTTCGCGATATTTTTGGCCCGGTATGAATAAAGATATAAGAACATGGACAAAAAGCTGTATTCAATGTCAAAAAACTAAAGTCAATCGCCATGTGTTTTCAGGTTTGGGGACATTCGCACCAAGTGAGAGGTTCGAGCACATACACGTAGATATCGTCGGACCGTGGCAAACCACGCAGAGAGGTAACAAATACTGTATATCTATAATAGATAGGTTCACAAACTGGCCGGAATTAGTGCCCACCGCCGACATAACTGCAGAAACGGTGGCAGAGGCTATATACGAAAATTGGGTTTGCCGTTTCGGATGCCCAAATAGGTTAACTAGCGATCAAGGAAGACAGTTTGAAAGCGAATTGTTCAATAGTTTGTTAAAGTTACTAGGGGTAAAGAGGATAAGAACCACGCCATACCACCCTCAAAGCAATGGCAAAATAGAAAGGTGGCATCGTTCTCTGAAAGTAGCCCTCACGTGTAGATTGTCAGACAAAACGTCATGGGATGATGAGTTGCCCACAGTATTGTTTGGACTCCGCGCTGCTAGTCGGTGTGAAACAGGCTTTAGCGCGGCAGAGTTAGTTCTAGGGCAACCTTTACGCTTGCCAGGAGATTTTTACAATGACGTAAGTAGATCACGTAGCTTAGATCAATATACATACGTAGAGAAATTACGAGAAATGATTAACAATATAAAGCCCAAGCCACGAGCGGATAGCGATTCGCGAAAATTATTTGTGTACAAAGATTTGAAATCTTGTTCGCATGTTTTAATAAGAAACGATACTGTTAAGAAACCATTAACCCCTACTTATGATGGCCCTTATCGCGTTATAAGTAGATCAAATAAGGTATATAAGGTAGAGTTGACCAATAGAAACATAGACATATCAATAGATAGGTTAAAGCCAGCGTACATCTTAAGAGAACCAGAAAACATAGACAGCAACGTATATCATAGAGATATATCAAATAGTAGCGATATTACAAACGACAAACAGACTGACACGGACTTAAGCAATAGCGATAAGCTAGTAACTCGTACCACACGCAGCGGTAGAAATGTTAAGTTACCAGTTCGCTTTAGATTGTGAAATGCGTACATAGCAAATTATCTAGGTCATAAGAATTCTTCATTATTAGTATTTAGTATAAATGTGTTAGTATTTAAGATATATCTGTACGAAGTACATGGCTATTTTTGTCAATATGGGCAGTTACCAGGCTAAGAACGACCAAGTTGTCATCGCGCAGACAGGCTCAGACAATACAGCTAGAGCCGAACTAGAAAGAAAGCTAGAAGTGTACGGCATACTTACGTTAATAGTTGTTGTAATAGTTTTCAGTGTTTGTCTATACATAATAACGAAAAAGTGCGGTAGACACGTAAGAGGACGAATTGTGAATGACTTGGTATCCAGTGTCGAGCAAGGGCGTGCGCCTGTGACCAATCAAGTCACTGCGCAGCCCCCAACGGTAGCCTCATCCTCTATATATTGAACCTTGTAATAAAATGTGTGTTTGAACTTCAGTGGATAATTATGGAACAATATTTCGAGTAAATACATTCAGCGTCAAAAGTATCGGTATATCCTTTTTGCATTATATACTTACTATAAAGCTTCACGTTCATAGCAATCATAAATGGAAACAGTGTAACAGTACAGTAGTCTAAGTTAGTTTATAAGTTTATAAATGATGTCATCGCGACCTACTGCCTATTATACGATGTCAGCACATTCTTTATAAGCACACAGGTACTATAGTAGCCAAGAGTGAATAAATGATAGGGTAACAATAAATAATGTATAATATTTGTATGTTTGTTGATATATATTTTTGTTTTAATAAAGTCTCATTTTGTTTTAAAAAAAAGGGGGGGAATATTGTAGGCACCAAGTGCTGACACAACATTTAGCAAAATGCACGGCGTCACCCCCGCGCCGCCGATAGACAGTCGCTTACCAACTGGGCAGTAGGGAACACGCGTTATAATTATTGTATAATAGGTTAACATTGTGAACCGGTGAATATATCTAACTGTGAGTTCAAGTAAAAGTGACTTTCAATTATTCTCCCGAGAAACCCTACACACAGCTGAGTGCATACATACTAGACATAATAAAACCTAAAAGACAATTTAGATCAAATTTAGATCATTTAGCTTGCTACACGATATACTCACATCTTTTGCTAATAAAAATAAAGTAGTACTGGTTGCCCTGGATTTGGAGAAGGCCTATGAAATGGTGTGGAAACATAGGGTTATTTTAATCTTGGAGCAGTTAAATGTAAAAGGTAACATTCTTGCGTTTATTATAAACTTTTTGACTAACAGAACCATAAGAGTTAAGATAGATAACTTTCTTTCAGATCCATTCCTAACAGAGAATGGATTGCCTCAGGGATCTGTTTTGAGTGTAATCCTGTTTCTGATAGCGATTTATGATGTTTTAGATGTGATAGAGAGACCTGTGAAAGGTTATTTATTTGCAGATGATTTGACATTATTGTGTAACGGCTCAAATCTTAAACCAACAGAGAGACTCTTACAAAACACCTTAGATAAACTACATAAATGGTGCAAACATACTGGTTTTAAGTTCCCTGAAGTAAAAACTGAGTTCATAATTATTTCCAACAGGAAAAGCAAAGATGCATTATGTTTAAAAATAAAAAATCATGAAATTAGAGAGGTACAAAATCTTAAAATATTAGGTTTAACATTTGACAAAAAGCTGAACTTGGTTACTCATATTAAAAAACCAAAATCAGAGTGTTATAGTAAAATGAATGTTATAAAACTTTTATCGTCTATTATATGGGACAGTAAATGTATCAAAAACACGTATAAAGCATTGATAAGACAAAAAGTTGATTATGGTTCTATTATATACGTCTCGGCTTCGCCCAATATCTTACAACTTTTAGAAAACACACATAACACCTGTCTAAGATTAAGCTTAGGAGCTTTTAGAACTAGCCCAGTTAACAGCATCCTAGTTGAAGCAGACGAAATGCCACTAATGTCCAGAAGAAAGGAATTATGTCTTACTTATGCAGTCAACCATACAACTAATTATAACGATTCGTTCCTTTCAAAAACCACCTTATAATCTGATATCGAACACAACCTTCGTCCATCTCTTCCTCTCCCATTAAGATTAAGAGTTAATAAATATGCTAAGGAAATTGATTTTGAACTTCCTCCTGCTTATCCTCGCAAGCTACCACATAATCCGCCATGAAAAAAAATTGACATTTCAGTTAACTTCGATTTAGCCGACAAATACCCCCGAAATAACACCCCTAATTATTTTTATAAAAATCTGTTTAACCAAATTAAGGATAACTACCCTGACTATGTTCATTACTATACCGACGGATCGGTTTTTGATGGAAGATCGGGTTGTGCGATAGTTTCTGGTAATGATAGTTACAAATACAAATTGCCAGACTACTCATCTGTTTTTACTTGTGAAGCAGTTGCAATCTTGAAATGTCTAGAAATAATTAAGAGCAAAACTACCATCATTAAAAGTATCATATTATCTGATTCAATGTCGTCACTCAAAGCCTTAACAAATATTAGAAATAAAGGACACTTAATAAACCTAATAAGAGATAATCTAGTTAACCTAATCAATAATGATTTTATTATAGAATTAATAAAATAATTATAATTATTTTATTAATTCTTTAAGTATAATTAAACCAAGGTTAATAATTAAGTATAATTAAACCAAGGTATTCCCGGCAACGAAATGGTAGATATAGCGGCTAAAGAAGCCACAAAGTTCAATCATTGTAATAATATTACCTCTAATATCCAACACCTAAAAAAGTACCTTAAGCTGAAGGTTAAAATGTTGTGGAATAGCTATTGGGTAAAAGATAACAATAGTGCTTTATATGAGATAAGGAAATCAGTTTTTGAAAAACGCAACTTGATGACAAATAATAGAAGAGATCAAGTATTTTTAAATAGACTAAGAATAGGACATTGTAATGTAACTCATATACATCTTATTACTAAGGAACCTAAGAAGAAATGTTCACGATGTGATAGTGACCTAACTATTAAACACTTACTAATTGAATGTCACATGTATAATACAGAAAGATTATAAGTTAATCTACCTGAGAATCTAAAAGATTGTTTAAACAATGTAAAAAAACACTGTTAAATTCCTAAAGCTAATCTATCTATCTATCTATATCGTCACGCCTGTCTCCCATTGGGGTAGGCAGAGACTATAGAACGCCAACTAATTACTATAGCTATCCTAAAGCTAACTAATTACTATAATTTAATTTAATATTGTAACCCTATAGAGGTCGCTAATGACCTTTGATGTTTGAGCGACATTAAATAAATAAATAAAAAAAAAAAGCTTATCAGATGTGGCATGAAATACAGTGTATAAAATGGAATGTTAGAGAGAACAAAATATGTACTATGTTATTTGCAATTCAGAAAGTCCGTGACGGAGTTACGATTTATAAGTTCACTATTTACGTAAGTATTTTAGAAACCATGTTACACCTCAGCCTCACAGGACTGTCTCTGTGGTCCTGCAGTAGTGTAAGAGACTTTCGGGTTTGATTCCCGGGTCGAACAATAAGTGATATTGGTCATACAATTTTATTTAAACGGGTCTTATTCGCGATATTTAATTAATTTAAGGTATAAATACCTATGTTTTACCGACGTTTCGGCCGTCTTACAACAGCCTTGGTCGCGGCAGGACTGATGTCATCTCAGCGTCGTCCTTGTGAAGCGCGGGTTTCGGCAGCTACCCTCACTTGTTTTTTATTTTTATCCTAACTGTCGGTACGTCGACACACAACACTTATGACGTCTACACACTGATGAGCTGTGTTACTGCCGCGGGGTTTACATTTGTTGATTACTGGATTCCAAGTTGTAGACAGTCTGTATCCATCTTCCCGGTTGAAATTTTTATGTTTTTTGATTTCAGCCGCTTCACGTACTATCCTGGAGTAATAGTGACGATCGGTAGATAAGACCTTTGGTTGATGTAATTCGATCCAGTGGTTTGTTCCAGACTCCAACAAATGCTCAGCTATGGCAGACTGACCAAGGGTGTTGTAAGACGGCCGAAACGTCGGTAAAACATAGGTATTTATACCTTAAATTAATTAAATATCGCGAATAAGACCCGTTTAAATATAATTGTATGATGTATACAAATCGCGAAAGTTTAAAATCGATTAAGTGATATTGGGTTTTTCTGTAGGGAATTATCCAATAGAAATTCGGAGTCAGGGAGTTGGCGGTGTCACACCCCCGTGCCTCGGAAAGCATGTTAAGCCGTTGGTCCTGCGCCCAATCTCTCTCTGGTCGTGTCGCATGTGACGTCCCATCGGACTATGGGAGTGAGCGAATGGAGAGGGCACTTGTGTTTGCGCACACATTTGTGCACTATAATATGTCCCGCAATTGGCTAGTATATGAGTCACTGGTCACCGTGACCGAAATTCGGTCTAGAGGACATTATTATTACACATAATATGTCTGTCGCTTTCTAAAGGAGTAGAGCAATCATTTACCAACTCTTAAATTAGTTACCAGTTCCAAGACTGTTTCCATTTCCTCGTGTGACAAAACTCGTTCTCTTTCACGGTCACCACTGCTGAAACTGCGTGAACCTTGCCTGAAAGTTTACCAAAATATTATACTTCAGTAACAATGGAGAGAAATCAAGCAATCGATTACAAAAATTAAAAAAAAATACTCCTTCCAAGGAATACATTTCTTAAGTAGGAGTTGAGAAAAATAAACCTATTAGGTTTATTTTTCTCAACTCCTACTTAAGAAATTATATTAAATGCCGCAAAAAGCCTTTTGCCGCATTTAAGTGTTTTATTTCAAAATATTTATTTTACAATGTACAATTAGAGTTCTTATATAACGGCAATTATTTAATAATCTTAAAAATATTTTTAATTTTGTTCAAGACTAAATTGCTGCTATCCAACATAACTTATCTAAAATACCGCTAAGTATTCTCGCGTGCGTAGAAGTTCAGCTGATTCAGCGCACGCGGTGACGGGACGTGGTTGCGGGTGATTAGTTATTTCGTAACCATGGCTAATAACATTACCAAATATGTACCAACTTTTCTAAGAAGCGCGCTGTTTTGTTTTGTTTCACCAAACTGTGGTCTTTAAGTCTACAGTCTTTTCACCAAACAGGCATTTATGTGTGTGTCTTCGCTTTGCTTTTTACTAAAGCAATGTTACTGAAGCATTACTCTCATGAACGATTTTCATCTAACGTGCACAGTCATGTATAAGTTTCAGTATAAATTAACATTACTACACAGTGTAAAGTCACAATTTCTTCACCAGTGACTGCGCGCTCCCCCTTGCGTGTTTCCTTGCGTCATTTTGCAAAACCCGTGAACGGCCCGAGACCGTAGTCGACAATGAAGAATAAATGTAATCATCGAAGCAAATTCAATGCAAACCACGTCAGAGTTAACGGTTAGCTTCGGTATCAGTTACGATTTATGAAACAATTTTAATTAAGCTTCTTTTCTAATTTATTTTAAAATAAATTAGAAAGGAAGCAGCTGGAGAAATGATTCAGCGAACTACACTAACAAACACGCATAGACTGCTGTTTAGGTTTACTCAAACGTCACAATAAAGAGAAAATTTTGAATCGTATCGTTTCTTGTGATGAAAAATGGGCCCGGTACCACGAGGGAAACACTCGTCAACGTGTTGAACCAAGAAAAACTGACCAAATCCTACAAAAGTGCAAGTTTACTCAGAAAAAGTACTGCTTGTTGTCTAGGAGACCAGTGCTGGTATCATGCACTTCAGCTTTTTAAGATCTGGACAACATATTACGGTAGATCTGTATTGTCAACAATTGCAAACTATGATGGGAATATTCCTGTGAAATAACCGCCACCGGTCAATCGTTATAATCATAATCATATCTTTATGCGTTATAGTCCACTGCCGCATCAGAACAACTGACATTTAGATCACAAAGGTATTTCGCTAAAGACGGCTGCTAAATAAGAGGGAGCTGAGGTTAGAAAGTCTTGGACACTCTCCGTATTCGCTAGGGCCTCTCACTTGCTCGAACAGATTATCACTTTAATTTCATGAGGACAATTTCAAAGAATTAATTTATTCTCGCACCCACGATTTCTTCAACAATTTAATCAATCAACTACCCATAAACTAAGGGCAAGTGCATAAACTCTTACTTTATTCGCAAACTTAAGTTATATTTGTTTTTTATTTATTTATTCCTATAGTTAGGCAAAGGTCGTCCCACACTCTTCCATAAATTCCGATCTTTGGCTTTATTTTGCCAGTCTACCTAAAAACTATTAAGTTCATCCTAATCATCATGGCATCATTTTTTCGGCCTGCCCTAGTGTCGCCTTCAGGGTTTCATTGTGTGGCGATATGTATCCAGTTTTCGAGATACATTCTAGAGACATTTTCACCCAGTCCCATTTTAACTTCGCCGCTTTGACGCCTACATCGATAATGCTTAGTCAAAACCAGGCAAAATCGATGTGGGCTCAAAAGTGTATAACGGTGTTTTGAAGTTTTCGTCAGTCTTATAAACACGCTACTTTTCATAGCACGATGGCAAACCATGAGCTAAGACTTTTGAAAATGGGTCTATTTTGATGTTAAATTTTAGACTGCTTTTATAACATAAATTATTATACTATTTTTATTCTTACCTTCTGAATACTTTGGCTTGAATATCCATGGCATGTTAATTAATAAAAAACTAAAGCATGTTGAGTTGCAAAAATTCAGTGGTAAAAATTTTTTCTATTCAACTTGTAACGAATTATAGACTGATTAAAAGTATATTACTTGTTTAATTCTGACATTATACTCGTTGTTTTTATATTAGACATAAAAAAATTTAAAGACCATACAAGTTCCAGAACTAGAGAGAAGTTGGAATTCTCGATAAATTATCCAAACTATCCAATTAACAATAAAAAGGTCAATTAATAATACCGAGTAATTTTAAGTAACTAAAGACTGCTTTGTTAATTATTTTAAGCCTAAATTCAGCAAAGTTAGTATTAAAAAAATGTTGTGATTGAGGTGAATTTAAGAAAAAGAACACATTTTATGGATCTTTTTAAATGCTACCATATTGTTTTCCCTTATTTGTGCACTATGTGAAAGGATTTGATAAGATATTTTTAAAATAATGATTGATTAATGAGGAATAAGTCCGTGTGGTGACGGATTTAGAATACGAATTGTCACCACCCCATATCATTCCATGGGTGTCGTAAGAGCCGACAGAGGGAGCATATTATGTAGAGAACAGCAATGTAAGAGAAGGAAAACTTGATACAAACCCTATACCAACCCGCTTGGCCAGCGTGGTATAGTAGGCCAATTCCTTCTTTCAAAGGAGAGGCCTAGTCCAGCAGTGGACTATTAAAGGCTGATTATGATGAGTGAGGAATAAACAAAGAATTTAATTGAATTGTTTGTTTTTATTTGACTCTCTTTTAATTTTATGACGTGTATTGCATAGCTAAAATGTCGTTATCGTCAAAGGTTTTGTACTTTGCGGCATTATAGCAATTTTATCAATAAAAAAATGTCTATAACAAAAATATACAGGTATTATTGAAATTTACTTGTCTTGATTGCCGTTAAGTGACTTAGCAGCATTATAGCGTAGTTTGAGTCTACTTGTTTAAGCAATAATGCTAACCTATATTATCTCTAGCGCTTTTAACGACTTTTAAGGTGTGTATTATACCGAAATAATTAAGAGTTGTACTATAACTGCAATATTAGGACATAACCATTAGCAAAAATGCCGTTAAGGTATGCATAACGGCATTATAGTCATGTTTTTCGGACTAGATATTTTAAAGATTACTTTGCGAAAATATGAAATATTTATTTTCTTTAATTTACGGAAACGTTTTTGAACGGCGCCAGCATTAACTAAAAGAGCTTTTAATTACATATTTTTTGATATTTTAAAGGTTCACATGTGACTTCAAGTTGAAATTATTTCACCGTTTTCGCGCGTATCTCGAAATGTGGTTTTGGTACTTAACGGCATTATAGTTAAAGGACGGCAGATATACGCTATCCACTGAACCACAAAGGCAGTCTAGAATAACAAATACAGATATATTACACTGAGACGCAGCAAAAATAGTAGTGCTCGTCACAGAAGAAGAAGAAACTGCCTCCGTGGTCCAGTGGATAGCGTAATGCTGATTGGAGGTCCCGGGTTCGATTTCCGGGTCAGGCAAAAGTGTTACTGGGGTTGTCGAATTCTCAGTAGCAGCACGGAGTCTGGTGGTGTGCCCGGTAACGGCAATAGGTTCGCCCCTTTTTACGTGAGACCTAAAAACTCATGGCGAAATGAGGGTGTAATACCTATTACGCCTGTTCCTACCCCTTCGAGGATACAGGCGTGAGTCTATAAATAAAAAAATAAAAAATCACAGAATGCTTTTACCTGGATGAGTATTAAACCTACTACCGTTGATAGCAGTCATGGTGACTTACCACTAGACCAGCAGGTGGGCTTGTTGGTCTAGTGGAATGGAATCCTTCCTTTATTCAGGTTCTGTATCGTAAACTCAATATTGTTCAAATGCTTTTATTTCAGACTTACCACTTTACTTTTTTACGGATTTCGTGTTCTAGTTTTTGAACCTAAGTAAAAGTAAAATGTTTGACATACCTTCGGAAATCCATTTTTAACGAACACTTCCCTTTTTTATTGAAAGGGTTAATTACAAAAACATTCTAGAGTCATTCAATTTTGGACACCGTCGCCTTTCAGATTTTCTTTTTGATTGGTTATTTTATTACCTTTGAAATTACTCGATTTCATTCGATACAATATTAGCAAAAGAAGAGTGTATGTGTAATATGGTAGTTCTTAACAGAATACTTGGCATGAATTGAGTGAAGTTGTGAATAACCACTTCAAAATGCTGGATAAGCTGAAGGTATAAGTCCCGATTAAGTTGAGCAATGCAAGCAGAGTGTGCATGCCTCGAAGATAAATATAGGATTCGGAGAGATTATGGCTTACCACAACCGGTATGTTACGTGACAAGGAACTGTTACCACGTGCCAGACATGCCGGCTAGGATTGCAAGTTGACACTAATATGTTTCATCGACGGTTTTAGCACCTTTTTTGTATCCTCTTCTATGTTTCATCTTATTCTATGTTTTGTATGGTTTATAGATTTCACAGTATGTTCATTGCTATTACAAAGTTAGTACCCATTTTTATAGTTTCTATTCCAGTTTTAGGGCCATAATCACTATTCATAGGTGTATATTATTATGGCAATATCAATTTAAAATCTGAGACAGACGCGGACGGGAGAAGGCAAGCAATAAAGCGGCGTGGTAACCCTACAGCCTTACTAAGGCTGTAGGGGAGAAAATGCCGAGAAAATCTTCGTGCACTAGCACGAAGATTTTCTCGGCATTTTCTACAATATCTTACTACAAGTTTTATTATTCAAGCATTTATTTTCATTGAGATATTTTTATGACATGTTAACTGCTATAATATAAGGCATGTATTTAATGCGGCGGCTAAGTAAAGCGAATACAAGTTTCAAAAATAATTAGAGTGGGTACCATATAAAATGGGTTGTCAGCTATTAAGGAGTATCTTTATATGTAAAATGTAGCATATTAGTATGTTCAGTAATAAGCTTCGTTTTAATTTAAACTAGCAGCATTTTTTTTTGGGGAACTGAATTAATATCTAAGCGGAAACTTGATGATGAATAAAAAATAGAAAATGGACATTCATAAATACTACAAATTTCAATATTCGGCAAATGATTTTGTCTTAAATTAAGTGTTTTTTATAAGTAAATAAGACACTTCAGTTTTTTAAGCCATGTTGACGGAGCACTGCTTCGCAGGCCTCCTATTTTTGGGTACAGGGTCACAAGAAAACCTAACATAACCTACCTACTAACATTATTAGTCGCCAAGTCATTATTTATAGCTCCTCGGCTATTATTTAAATTGACTTGTATAGTTTATTTGCTACATAAACGCAGCTGCTAGTTTTAAGTTTTTATAACATCCTTAGTTTTGAATCTTATTTAATATAATAGTCGCGAAAATATTTAATCACTAGCAACTTATTTTATTAGTTACAAACATTTAGTCATCTTTTAAGTTATTAGTCACTTGGTAAATAATAAGCTATAATATAACAGGTAATATCTAATATTATGCTTTTGCACAAGATTTAATAGTCTACGTTCGACTATTTGTTTGCTTTTGTGATTTTTTAAATAAATATCATATTATTATATCAATTACAAAAATTATTAGAATTTTCCAAAACATAATTACATGCGAGGCGTCAATAATTCTCTATAATCTCCTACACCACTATAACAACCTTGTTAAGAGCTCTCCTCACTACAATCACCCTCTATAGTAAGCCCAATCACTCACCATTGCTAAAATAACTTTATATTAATCCCTCTCTCTCAACGTAAATTCTAAACCCAAACAAAGATCGTACTTCAAACGGATATGCCCTTAATATCCACTCCAGTATACAAATTTTGTTTCACAAATGTTTATACCTGTACTCAAATTGATTCTAAAATATCCTCGGGGCTCCCTAATGGGTGGCGGTGTTGACGCCGGCAGCGAAACTCAATATTGTATCGCCGAAGCTTTGCTGAACCATTTTCGTAATGGGAAGTTTCATACTGGCACAGTTGTGTCGCGCGGTGTAGGTGTCAGGCGATTCGCGTTTGTGTACGGATGTTTGTATTGGATTCCATTATTCATATTTGTATGAAAGCGGAATGTGTGGGTGCGCTTTCTGCCGCCGCAAACCGGCATACCTATTGTTAGTAATTTATGGGTTAAAGAAGTGGATATGCTTGTCTAAGAAGCAGATTACAAGTTAGTTTTTACCCGACTACGGCGAAGCCAAAAGGAAGGGTAATGTTTTAGGCAGTCTATGTATGTATGTTTGTATGTTCCACTATAATAGCGCCGAAACCACTGAGCCAATTTTAATAATTGGGTATCAATAGATTTGTAATAATAGCCCGGGTGACATAGGCTATATAAATTTTATCTAAATTTTCTATTAAGGAATGAATACTTTAGATTCCAACATCAAAAAAAATTAAACAAACAAAATAAATGTACATATATTTTACTGCTTTAGTCAAAATATAAGTTTAAAACGCGGTTGTACTTAATATTCGCGCGGTTCAGACGCTTTGTGTTATGTTAGGTACCTATTTTTCTTTCTTTCTTCCTTTACATATGACAATGTAAATATTGCACGGTTGGTTTACATGCCCCATCAGGCTACGGAAAAGGATTAAATAAAAAAAATAAGTTTTAAAATTTACAACCCGGCTACGTAAAAACGGGGGTCTGAAAAGAACGAAATAACAAAATAGCTCATTCAGATAGAAATCCAGAAAAGTTTAAGTTGAGAAATGCTCAAGCTAGAACCGTGGTCACACCTATTGTTTCGTTCTTTTTAGATCCCTTTTTTAAGTAGTCGGGTTATAGTTTTTAAACTTATTTTTCTATTGAAATAGCAGACTGGTCACTTTTGAGTTATAGGCACCTACATAATTTTTTGTTAACGTGTTTCGAAACCTTGTAGTTGTAGGGCTTGTGATTGCTATTGCAGATAGTTTATTTGATATCCAAAACGTTTTACAAATCGCAAAAGATCACTTAAAGGTGCCAACAATAGAATGAGAACTATATTATCTGTAGCTTTCATGTGAATGTCTGAAAGCGCTCTAACATACGATGAATTTTTATTCCATCAGCTAAGTTAAATCTGCATATTTTTTGTTTCAACTACTTTTTAGCTAAAAGTTTTATGAAAAAGCTATTAAATTGTGTGCTCTCGATTGCCTCAGAGAGCCGGTATGTTTTTTAAACAAATATTGTTTGTGATCACGATTCACGCGCAACGGATTAAACAAGATACAAACATTTGTATAAAAATCAGAATGGTGTTTTATGTGGTTTTATTTATTGGTCGATGGTCATAGGTCTGGAGGCTTTTGTAAGTACACACAAGATGAGCTAGGCCCCTTGTATACTGCACGTTTTCTTAACCGTACGGCATGTTGAAAAACACGGTTATTAAAACGGCGCTGTCGACACGTTCGTATAGACGGCGATACAGCACTGACGGATATTATAAATACGGATCTAATTCATCCCCCTTTAACGTAGGTTTGTAGACTAGTAATCAAACTCGTCACTCAAAATTTGCTTTTAATAAGGTTGAAGAAGGAGATGCAGAGGAGACGCTTTTATTTTACACTAAATGATTGTCACCTATTACGTGATACCTGCATGATTTCGTCTGAATTTGTGGCCTTTGGTGTTCAAGTTTATGGGCTGCCTAAGGGTCTCCAACGAGGCCTAACGAGTCATGTCTGAGTTGAACAGGGACCAAAAGCTTTACATACGCTCTCGAACAAGTTTTGATAGTATAACCTGGTTAGTGTCATAAATAACTTCGTTTACGTTACGATCTTTTAATTTTAATAAACCTATTTAATCTAGTGCATAGGAGTGCATAGGGTTCCCACCAAGAACTTAGGGTCCAAAGCCAACCTCACCTGCAAGTGGTGCACCTGCCGATCAACGGACGAGGCTCTGGCAAACAAAATATCCCGATAAGCGGAAATAGGCTCACCACGTATTACGTGGGATCAAAACACTGGCGAAAAGTGGGCGTTAAATATGCCTCTGCCTACCCTTTCGGGGAAACAGGCGTGAGTCTATGAATGTATGTATTTAATCTATTGATTGGATTGGATTGAATATTAATGCCGCCGATAGACAGATAAGTAAATAATAGTACGAACCAGCACGTAGTATTACACAGTAGTAGTATTGCGCTCAGAGGTCCTACTGCCTGTTATGTGTCCCGTAACAGCAACAGTGGACACGGGTACGCAACCCCGAGCTGCTCAGCTACTGTCTGTCTACTTCACTCCCTACTCCTAAAGGCAGCAGTATCCTATAACCTTATTCCTATCAAACCTCCTAATTTCCCTTCCCTCTATCCTTTAGTAATCCTGGGACAGCGGAACTTTCCCGCTTGTTTTCAAAGTCTGGCCCGGTGGAGAAAGCAACCCAACGCAGATATGCAAAAGGGCTTGGTGTATCCGGCGGGCCAGCAAGGCAAGGTGGATGGCCAAGGGCAGCAGTAGAAGGCGTAGTTACTGCTGGCCAGACACATCATCTGACCCTCTTTCTGGCTGTAGTGGTCTTCCACTCCGCTGGACTAAAGGAGGTGAAGACGAGTGAGTGCACTTGTATTAGCGCGTATGCTTGTGCACCTTAATATATCCTGCGCATTTGACCGCTTCCGTATATATGGACTCCGACTTACTCAAAGGCCCGTGGCGATAGGTTAAGGTAGAGAGGTCCAGCTTGATGCAGGCTGGGCTTTGTCTGAAATCTGCACATGGGCGGCTCTGGGGGTGTTACACACCGTGGTCGTTATTGCTTTGCACGGGGGGGACAAAGTGATCTCGGCAGCACCCGGAGTGACAAAGCAGCCCTATTTAGGGAGGCACTGCTTTCCCTGCTCAGCCTGGGAGGGGGCTAGAAAAGGTGCCCTAAACAAATGCTCACCCCAACACTTAAGGAGAGTAGTAACCGCGGCTGCCTCCGCATCTCTAACTCGCGGTCGACGCTACAGGAATAATAATAAAATATCAAAACTGATGACATTCGGCGCGTGGAACGTTAGAACACTTATTGACCGTGAGGCAAATATCTGTCCTGAGCGAAAGACTGCTATTGTGGCCCGGGAACTTCTTCGCTATAAGGTGGATGTGGCTGCTCTCAGCGAAACACATCTAGCAGAAGAAGGGGAGCTGGTGGAACACGGTGGTGGGTACACTTTCTACTGGAAAGGGCTCGCTGCCTCCGATTCGCGAAGGTCAGGTGTGGGCTTTGCTGTTAAGAACCAGTTTGTGAAACAACTAAAGGAGTATCCCGTACATATCTCCGATCGCGTTACCACCCTGCGCTTCCACTTGGAACATGACAACTACCTCAATATCATCAGTGTCTATGCTCCTACGCTAGACAATTCTGATGAAGTGAAAGAGAAATTCTATGACGAATTGACACGGTGCTTAGACTGTATACCTCCCAGAGAGCAGATCCTTCTACTGGGGGACTTTAATGCTAGAGTAGGTCGGGATTACGATGCTTGGCCACGAGTTCTGGGCAGACACGGTGTCGGCAATATGAATAGTAACGGCCATCTGTTGTTTAGTCTCTGTGCTCAATTCAACCTGGCAATCACAAACACTATGTTTAGACTAGCCGCCAAGCACAAGACGACGTGGATGCACCCCCGGTCTAAGCACTGGCATCTCATTGATTATGCTATCGTGCGGCAAGAACACTTATCTCAGGTCCAGATTACCCGTGTAATACGCGGTGCTCACTGCTGGACTGACCATCGCCTTGTACTCATAAAGCTAAATATTCGTTTTCGTTGATTGCGTAGATCAGATAGACCAAAACTTCAGCGTCTGAATGTTGAATCACTTGAAGACAGCGAGATGAGGACGAAGTTTGCTGAAACCCTGAGCACTGTCCTAATGCCTTTGCAAATAAAAACGGGTGATGTTAATACTGACTGGGAGTTATTGTCTTCTTGTATTTTAGACACCGCCGCTGTAACTTTGGGTCAAAAGTTGCGGAAACATCAGGACTGGTTTGACGAAAACAATAAGATCTTGACAGAGGCAATCAATAAACACCGTCGTCTCCTGCGACAACCAGGCCGAACACGTCGATGTGATATATCTGCGGCAATACGCCAAAGTGACCAAGAACTAAGAAAATTTGCACGTCAAGTTAAAGACAAGTGGTGGCAGGAGAAATCTCGTCACATGCAGTGGCTTGCTGACACAAACCAGCTTGGTGAATTTTACACGGAAGTACGAAACCTTCTCGGTAAATCCTACAATGCTAAAGTCCCACTTAAGCCAGCGAGTGGTGATGGACTTCTTAAAAGCAAAGAGGAAATACTTAAGCGGTGGACGGAGCATTTTAACAACCTGCTGAACATAGATCGTTCAGTCGACCTACAGCATATTCGCTCCCTTCCTCAAGCCCCTAGCGCTACCAAGCTGGACGAGCCATTGTCATTGAGAGAAGTTGTGTTAGCAATTAAGCAACAACAAAATAAGCGTGCGGTGGGTGTTGACGATTTACCAGGAGAATTGTTGAAATATCGCAGTGAGGAGTTGTTCTCGGCTATGTGGGCACTCCTCGCTGACATGTGGGAAAAAGAGCAAGTCCCAAAGACTTTTAAAGTATCCCTCATTCGGGCGCTATATAAGGGCAAGGGTGACCGGGCCGATTGCAGCTCTTATCGTGGCATTTCCCTCTTGTCAGTCCCTGGGAAAGTCTTCGCCAGAGTTCTGTTAAACCGCCTAATGGAACTATCGGAAAAGATTCTGCCGGAATCTCAGTTTGGCTTCCGACCCGACCGTGGTACCTGTGAGGCAATCTTCTCAGTCCGTCAACTACACGAAAAAAGTAGAGAACAAGGTCGTAACATGTATATCTGCTTTGTTGACCTTGAGAAAGCTTTGGACAGCATACCGCGAGAAGCCCTCTGGATAATACTGGAGAAATTAGGATGCACGGCGAAGTTTGTGAGACTCGTGAGACTACTGCACGACGACATGCAGAGCTGCGTCGCTATGGACGATGAACGGTCGGATTTCTTCCCTGTCACCTGTGGAGTGAAGCAAGGCTGTGTTCTTGCACCCACATTGTTCGCGTTGTATTTTGCAGTCGTTGTCCGCGAAGTCTTAGAAGCGACTCCCGAAGGAATACGCATCCGTTTCCGAAATGAAGGCAGT
Organism: Euclidia mi; assembly: GCA_944739405.2. NCBI lineage: Eukaryota > Metazoa > Arthropoda > Insecta > Lepidoptera > Erebidae > Euclidia > Euclidia mi. The sequence goes on from OX123195.2 coordinate 30,947,671, forward strand.
CTGTTTAACCTAGCCAGACTTAAAGCCCGCACAAAAGTGTCCCACGCACTAATTAGTGACATTATCTATGCGGATGACCTGTGCTTTGTGGCTGAATCCCCAGACGGCTTACAGCAGTTCATATCTGCCCTTTGCGAGTCCTGCCGAAGATATGGCTTGAAGATCAGCGTCAAAAAGACGGAGGTGATGTCTGTAGATATTCACGGTCGTGAGACGCTGGCCATCAATCTCGGAGATATTCAGTTGAGACAAGTCGATAAATTTCGATATCTGGGAAGCACATTGACATCTAAGTGCAGCCTTGATGCTGAAGTCAACAATCGTGTTGGGGCCGCGGTGGCGGTCTTTGGAAGGTTGAATCGCAAGGTTTTCAGCTCACACGATTTAAGACTGAACACGAAATTAAACATCTACCTTGCTGTTGTACTCCCGACTCTTCTATACTCTGCTGAGACATCGACCGTTTACCGCCACCATATCCGTACGTTGGACCGCCTTCACCTAAAATGTCTACGCAAAATTTTAAACATCCGGTGGTCTGATTATGTTCGGAATACGGAAGTGTTACGAAGAGCTAGTGTGGAGGGAATTGAAGCCTATATTATCCGGCGACAGCTTCGTTGGTGCGGCCATATCTCCAGAATATCGAATGACCGTGTGGCAAAAAGCATATTCTTCTCAGAACTTGAGGAAGGCAAGCGAAAGCATGGCGGACAACTCCTCAGGTATAAGGATGTGCTAAAGCGTCATATGAAAAAGTGCAGTATAGAGCCTTCTGATTGGGAGAAAATGGCCTCATCACGAGCTGAATGGAGATCCTTAATAAAGGCAAAGGTCAAGGAATTTGAAAGAAGCCGCTGCAGAGAGCTCGATGCTAAGCGCGACGAGCTAAAGGCACACCCACCTAGTGCCGTAGTATACAACTACATTAACGGTGTATTAACCTGCCCGCATTGCGCACGGGTTTTCATCAATAAGATCGGCTATGTAAGCCACAAACGAGCACACGAACGACTACTGCCAAGAAGTTGAAGAGGTCGCCGTGGCTGAAATCGGTCAAGGAAGAAGAAGAAGAAAAGAAGAGAAGTATTACACAAACACAATTACCTACAGAACTATTATCGTGCATCAGCTGTTTTCTATTTAAGAATTAAATCGACATCCATTTGTGATAGTGCGCGTCAATTACGAAATACTTGCAGGGAAATTAGTACATGATATGTCTGTTCTGTTTACTTCAAAATTACACATATAATAAAACGAAATTATATCATTATAACAGTCTTTCGCAGTCCATTGCTAAACGTGGACCTCTACCTATTGCATCACAATAGCATTGTGACTATTGGAATCCAAGAGGATTGTTCTTACTATACTACGCTGCCCAGACGGGTTGGAATATTATTTGACGTCGAGTTTAACCTTCTCTTCACAGTATAATCTTTTGCTTTGTGTATTTTTTACGACGCCCACGAACTGAAATAGGATAGTGACACTTTGTATTCGTAATCCATCACCACACAGGAACAGGAAGTAGAGCCTTGGTGATTTCAGCATGAATGGGCTGGCTCGACCGGGAAAGTACTACTTACCCTCTCACAGAAAATCGATGAAAAGTAACAGTACTTAAACTGTTGCGTTTCGCTCGGTGAGTGAGAGTGCCGGAGGTCCTATCCCCTATTCCATCTCCCTCATCCCCCTCCTCATCCTATCTCTTTTCCCCACCCCAAGGGGTGGTAACGCACTTGTGACTTCTGTCGTGTTGCTGGTGTCTATGGGCGGCGGTAATTGCTTTCCATCAGGCGATCCGTTTGCCGCCTATTACTATTAAAAAAAAACACAGATCGGACACGACACATTACCTATTTACTGAAAATAATTTTACGGATTAGAGAATACAGACGTGTGCGTATGGAAATGAAACATAACTGAAAGACTCTTTTAGGCTGATAATAGGAGACATTAATATCACATTAAACAGCCTGACCAATTTTAGAACCCGTACTTACTTTCTATAGATATCTAGTCTACATATTTTGCGTGCGTTAATTGCCCATAATAGAAATGTTAATGATCTATATTATCCGTGCTTCCTCCTTTCATTGCGTTTCTTGCGATTTCATATTATGTTTTTACAATGGGCTGTTAATTCGGCGAAAGGACAATCTACATTTAGATAATTAAGGACCACTAATGGTTAAGGGCCAGGCAATTTGAAACATGCAAGAAATGCGCACAGCTTTGTACATTCAGGTCTATCTAATAAAATGCTTACTTCTAGTAAGAATTTTATGTTGAAAATTACTTGACGCTGTATAAAATATCCTTACAACACGTGTAATATTTTTGAACCGCTTAAGGCAGTTTCAGAGCGATTTAGAGATGAATCTCATATTATGTCTCTCAGAGAAACTCCGAGTGTTTAATCGAGTGAATGCGAGCGTACAATTAGCGTGCTCATTAAAACAGTAACTTTGACAACGATTCGGAGAGGCATTCTCACGAAATCTTGCGCAGCCCTATTATGAAAGTCGGTGATATTCATATCTTGCTGCATTTTTTTTATACACAAGAAAATTAACAAAATGTTACCATAGGCTATAAAAGTAACTAGGAGGATCACATTACTAAGCAAACAGAAGAATTGATGAGGTACTAGAAGATTGGGTTGACGGTATTTACACATGCCATAGAGTGTTCAGTTCTACATACATACATACATAACGTCACGCCTTTTATCCCCGAAGGGGTATGCAGAGGTGTATTTCTACACCCACTTTTCGCCAGATATACTTTAGTCCCACGTAATAAGGGGCGAGCCTATTGCCGTACCGGGCACATTTCCAGACTCCGTGCTGCCACTGAGAATTTCGAGAAAGAAAAACCCAATAACACCGCCCGACCCAGGAATCGAACCCGGGACCTCCCGATCCCACGCGCACATTTATGCCGCGAGACCAACGAGGCAGTCGTATAGGGTTTGATGTCGAGTTTTCCGTCTCTACGCAAAGATGGTATTTGCATCGTGTTATCCCTTAGTCGCCTCTTACGACACCCACGGGAAGATAGGGGGTGGTGACACTTGTATTCTATGCCGTCAACCACACGGCCTATTTTCAGTTCTATGGTTAAGTATATAATTTACTACACACAATATTACAACTCCGACCGCGCACACACACGAATTAATTTGTACGACACCCGCGGACCATACCAGAAAGGGAAGAATGAGATTTGGTGTTCCTTCAGAGAGAGGGGAAACTATTTCTAACTCACTATCACTAACGGCCTGTTTCAATATCCATCGATCTATTTTCTATATGGAGTAGGGAGCTTACATAAAATAAGTATCTCTAGTAGCCAAATCTATGGGTAGATAGAATATTGAAACCGTTCGTTTGACTTTACCGAAAGTAGTCCCTATAAAAGGCATCTCTATCGTGGATCTTAAACAAGACAACATAATACATCCCAGAATAGGACGACACATAACATTATGTAGATTAGCAGCGCAACTTGATATACCTTGATAATACGACGCTAATTTCAGAGCGGTATCACATTGTCCCTTTGATTAATCCTCAAATGAGCGATTAGAGTACGCTCTGAAATAATACACTTTTTACAATTCGAGTACGCTCTGAAATAATTCACTTTTAGTTGTTTCCAAGGATTTTCGGATTAAATAGATAGCTTTATACGAGTACTTTAGAATTATTATTGCGTGATTCCGACTTTGTTGCTTTATGAGTGAATCGGTTTTTGTAAGCTCTTGTCTTTTGTTTTGTCAGTCTATTGTATATATCTACGTCTTTTGGACTGTAATATAATTTTGTGTCTGTTTGCTGATCTGATGCATGCAGTAAATGTAAATGTAGAATCATTACTCATTTAACTTGAACTTGCAACTTTGAAGTTCATAAGCGCCACAGTCCCTTAAATGCAATAAGTATTGTATTTATTTGTTCCTGTTATTTAGTGTTACAGTTATTTGTAATATTTATAGATAAACATGAATTGGCGCAGTGTAGGTATGTAAGAGCATTACTTTGGCACGAGTAAAACTAATTAGATACTTCTTTTGTGCGACGTTCCTAATGGTTTGCACAAAATAAAAATAAAATTGTTTGCTTGGTCATATCAAAAGACATCGTCTCATTTTTCATTCGATATACGACCAAATCAAAGCAGAGTCAAACTGCCATTATAGGTACATTTATATACAATATAATATGTACATATTAATATATCAGGTCGTTAATGTCTACAGAATATGAGCCTTGCCCTTAAGGGCGCGTTTACGCTTGTATCAAAAAACCACATATTTCCGGTACATTTTACGACAATTTTAGATAATAACTAATAAAACTAATGATTACGATAAATTGATTACTTTTTTATCTATAAATCAATCTGAAAATAAATAAAAAATATTTAATTAATATTAATGTAAAATCGATTCGAAACGGCCTCTTAAATCAAAAATAGGCATATACTGCTATTTTTGGGTACAATTTTCTCTCTATTTTTACATTTATTTAGATTTTCAAAGATAGAATAGGGTAGTAAATATAGTCAACTCAAAAACAGTTAGATTTTTTTTTCAAAATATTGTAAATTGACTCAAAAAAAGCAAAAAATCATCTTACATTTTTCTTCTATTTTGCTCACATACGTGTGTCTTAATGTGTGGCAATAAGGTTCGTTTTATTTAGCCACTTTCTTGATTTATATATCCAAATTCTGCAACGAGATCTCAGTCTGCGCTTGAGCGCCGTCGGGAGTGGACTCTATGTCGCTTGTCGCTGCAGCCCAAAGACGAAAAAAGCAATATACGAATGCAAAATATTCGCTAAAATCAATTTGATACTTCTCGTATTCTGTGCGAATTACGTACAAGTAAATTTCTTTTGTATAAATGGACATTATTACTTTATTTTCTCCGTTTTTTGAGTCAGGATATATTTCGGTATTTAGATATTATTTTGTTTCTTGCGTTGAAATCTGGTAAGATTATCTGGACTGATGGTATACCATGCCTTTCAAGTGTTGCGACTGGAACTCATAAAAGAGTAGACCTAGTTATGCCAGGTTGGGGCTCATTTTATTTGTTTTGGTGAGACCCTACCACTGGTACTAGTGAAGTAACCTTCCAAGGTTATTCGATGAGTCTTGCTGGTACTCATATGTGAGTAAAGCTAGGCATGCCGAGTTTGGGCTCATTTTGTTTGTACATAAGAGACCCTACCACTGGAACTTATGAAGTAACCTTCCAGGGTTATTCAATGACTCTTGCTGGTACTCATGTGTGAGTAGAGCTAGGCATGCCGAGTTTGGGCTCATTTTGTTTGTACATAAGAGACCCTACCACTGCAACTTATGAAGTAACCTTCCAGGGTTATTCGATGACTCTTACTGGTACTCATATGTGAATAGAACTAGGCATGCCGAGTTTGGGCTCATTTTGTTTGTACATAAGAGACCCTACCACTGGAACTTATGAAGAAACCTTCCAGGTTTATTCAATGACTCTTGCTGGTACTCATGTGTGAGTAGAGCTAGGCATGCCGAGTTTGGGCTCGTTTTGTTTGTACATAAGAGACCCTACCACTGGAACTTATGAAGTAACCTTCCAGGGTTATTCAATGACTCTTGCTGGTACTCATGTGTGAGTAGAGCTAGGCATGCCGAGTTTGGGCTCATTTTGTTTGTGCATAAGTGACCCTACCACTGCATTTTATGAAGTAACCTTCCAGGGTTATTGAATGACTCTTACTGGTACTCATGTGTGAGTAGAGCTAGGCATGCCGAGTTTGGGCTCATTTTGTTTGTACATAAGAGACCCTACCACTGGAACTTATGAAGTAACCTTCCATGGTTATTCAGTGACTCTTGCTGGTACTCATGTGTGAGTAGAGCTAGGCATGCCGAGTTTGGGCTCATTTTGTTTGTACATAAGTGACCCTACCACTGGAACTTATGAAGTAACCTTCCAGGGTTATTCAATGACTCTTGCTGGTACTCATGTGTGAGTAGAGCTAGGCATGCCGAGTTTGGGCTGGATCCCCAACTGGATCCTGCGGTCGATTTCTTTCTCGAAGTTGTTTCTACCAAGCTGGACTACTTACCCAAGGTAGACATACTCTTGAACAACTTCGAGCATCGATCCGTCGACATAAACCGGTCCCGGCACAATGTGTTCGTTGAACATAATCTTGGTTTTATCCAAGTTCATGCCGAGACCGACCCGTCGAGAGGCTCCATTTAGGCTGTGCAGCATCTCACTCAGCTCTTCCAGGATCTCTGCCACGATGACGATATCGTCGGCAAACCGAAAGTGGGATATGTACTCGCCATTAATGTTTATGCCCCGTCCATTCCAGTCCAGCATTTTAAAGACGTCTTCGAGTGCGTTGGTGAAGAGCTTAGGGGATATTACATCCCCCTGCCTCACCCCTCTACGCAACTCAATGGGGCTGGTTTTACTGTCCTGGTACTGCTGCTGGTAGCTGGACGGTCATAGTGGCCGTGTCGTACAAACATCTCAACACCTCGATGTAGCGCCAATCGATGCGACACCGCTGCAGAGCATCCAGAACCGCCCAGGTTTCGATGGAGTCGAAGGCTTTCTCGTACTCCACGAAAGCCATACACAGCGGCTGATTGTATTCGTTGGTCTTCTGTACAATCTGCCGAACAGTATGGATGTAGTCTACGGTGCTGTAGCATTTTCGAAACCCGGCTTGCTCCGGTGGCTGGAAATCGTCGAGATTTCTGGCGAGGCGTTTTTGTTAGGACTCTCGAGAACAACTTGTAGACGTGACTCAGGAGTGAGATGGGTCTGTAGTTTTTCAGCAGGGTTTTGTCACCTTTTTTGAAAAACAGAACCACCGCACTCCCACTCCACGCCTGAGGTGTTAGACCTTGGTTGATAACGGAATTAAACAGGCTCGCCAGCTCTTTCAGAACTGCTGTCCCACCTGCTTTTAAGAGCTCTGTGGTGATTCCGTCATCCCCTGGAGACTTGTTGTTCTTGAGCTGCTCGAGAGCCACTCTTACCTCGCCGTGGTGGACATCAGGGATGTCCTCCGTGTAATGGCGCGTGATTTGGGCTCTATGGTCATCATCGCTGGGTCTCGTGGGTTTAGGCATCCGTGATGCGTACAAGTCCTTGTAGAAACTCTCAATTTCAGCGAGAATCTCGGACTTGGAGGTTACGGTTTTGCCATCCGCAGTATTGAGTTTCGACAGATGAATTCTACCAAGCTGGCGAGCGAAGACTTTGGTGCCTCGATTCTGTTCAATTGCAGCCGTAATGGCGCGGGTATTGGAACATCGGAGGTCACGTCGCACCAGCTTCCGGATCTTCCGGTTTAGGTTTCTTCCATCTGTCGAAGACGTCTGCACATATGACATTCCCCTTCTTTGCCTCATAAGTTCGAGAGTCTCGAGCGAGAGTTTACTTTGCTTGTTAACGCTTTTTCCGGGAAACACTCTTCGAGACACATCCTGTAGCGTTTTGACCACAGCGTCGGTTTTCTCGTCAACAGTGCCATGGGTTTCCAGCAGTCCGAAACGGTTTTGAAGTTCTCGGTATTAAACCTGTTGATCACTGAGACGTCTCTAAATACATACCTCCGATCAGACATGATGAAGTCTATCTCGTTCCTTGTCACAGTATCGGGGCTTCGCCATGTCCTTTTCTATGAGGCTTCTTCTTAAAGAATGAGTTCATTAAGAAGAGCCCCTGTGACTCCAGAAAGTTAACCAGCATTTGCCCCCTGTGATTTCAGCACCCCACGCCATAGGATCCGATTCTCGTTTCGCCGCGTTCTTGTGCGCCCACTTTGGCATTAAAATCCCCCATAACAACGCTGTAGTGTGTCTTGGTGGTATGATGTAGAGCCTTAGTAATGTCCTCATACATGGCTTCGACTATGTCATCGCAGTATGTCGAGGTCGGCGCATATACCTGTACCACCTTCAGGGAGTACCTGTCGGTGATCCTTAATATCAGGTACGCTACCCGTGTCAACACACTGCTGATTTCTACAACGTTGTTAGCGAGAGATTTGTTAACGAGGAAACCGACACCGCCCTGAGAGGGCTGATCGCCTTCTCGAAAGTAGAACAAGTTGCCTGACTCAAGGGTTATCGTGTCCTCCCCCTGTCTTCGGACTTCAGACAACCCCAATATATGCCAGTTTATATGACCTAGTTCTACTTCGAGGTCGGTGATGTGTTGGTCCAGCCGTAGAGAGCGTCCATTGTACGTAGCCAGGGTCAGTTTCTTGTGGTAGCCGTTTGCCGTAGCCCGGAGATTCTTAGCACCCCGAAATGCCCCGCTGTTACCGCGACCGCTACCGTAGTTGCGGACAGCGGGACTACCGGGAACTAGGGGCCTATTCGTTGGTGCGCTCATTGGGTGGTATTTGGCCTACTATACCGCGCTGGCCAGACGAGTTGGTATAGGGTTTGGTTTCAAGTTTTCCATCTCTTCGCAAAGATATTATTCGCTTTTTTGCAACTTCCTTAGTCGCCTTTTACGACACCCACGGAATTAAATGGGCTAGTCACACTTGTATTCTTTATCCGTCACTACACGGACAATTAAAGTCAAATAAACGTATTTTCAACATACCCCAAAGAAAACTTAACTCGGGATATTAAGTTACAAACGTTTAACAGTCTGTCTTATCCGATTAGACTAAAAAGCGGATTCGAGTTGCTGAAACGAGGTTAGAATACCTATGACTGTACTCATACGAAGGCGCTGATCCCTGACATAGTTTTTATTTTCCAAGTCAGCTGCCACACTGACCAACATCCCAAATGCAGAAAATAATTAGTAGATATCACAAAAAGTTGTATCGTGTGGGATTAGAAACCACGTCACTCGGCAAAGTGTATTGTTAATTTTGTATTTTATCCATATGGTTACATTAAATGACCCGATAAACACTTAAGCTTTGATTATGCAAAAATAACGATATAATTCACCAGTTCAAATAACGTTGAAATGACACCTAGCAAGCCACTGCCAGCCCGCTCCATCAAGTCTGAATCAACCACAATAGTCTAGTGTCTAGAGTGTCTGCCAAACTGTACAGTGCCGAAGTTTTAATATTGACTTGGAACACAACATAGCTCTCGTGCCACACATACCAAGTACTATATAACTCTATATAGTCCTACTAGTCCTACATTATTCAAGGCCTCTATTCCAATGTTATTTACTTTATTGTTGTTTTATTATTCGCTGCTCTATTGGCTAATGTATATTGTGGACTGGTTTATGGTGGGCTGTCGGCTGAATATCATTTTTCCTATGAATAACATAGGTATACATCTCATCTTCGATACGACCCAAAGGATTAACGATATATTTAAACACATATCTTTACTAATATATTAAGCTCAAGACTTTTAAATAAAGATATGATTATGATTATGATTATTTGTTTGTTTGGTAATCTCAGGAACTACTGGTTCGATTTGGATTTTTTTTTGTGCTGGAAAGCCAATTTCTTGAGCGAGCCCATATAACATTGCGCTCTGAGCGACGGCAGCCAAGCAACAGCCCCAAAATAAAGCGGGTGTAACCGCGAAGTGAAATTTTCGCAACTTTTTCTGAAACTTTTGCTAAGTGCTTGAAACGGTAAACAATTGCGGTTTTAATTAATATTTGAACCCAGGGTTGTCTGTATCTTTTTCCAATTTATTTTGGTATGCAATTTTTCAGCCGAATGTCCCATGAGCGTTGCGGTGACGAATAAAGTTTTACTTGTTCTAGCGTATACCAAAAACTATTTAAAATACAAAATTTAATAAATAAATATACTTAAATTATTAATTTAGATGAACAAGGTACGTATGGTTTTATAATAATCTGATGAGATTTTCAATGGGATTTCACCTATGTTATCATGTTATTACTTGTAGATGTATTGAAGACTTTGTCATGGCGTAAGGTAAAGCGAATATGAAATTGCCTGATTTGTTACTTAAATTGGAGCTGGCCGCAGAAGCAAACTCATGTCATGCTACTGTATGCGTGTTCAGTTTTTCATTGGTCATTAGATTATTAATTCATGCTAAAATTTTAATCTTGTGTAGGTAAGTGTATCAGTACACACATAGAACAAAATATTTGACTGATGATATGACCGTGTAAAATTAATATAACACGTGAAAATTGAACCAGTAAACTGAAGGTTAAGAACTCCTGTACCTGCGAGAGAATATCAAGATGACATACCAAGTTGCAATATGCCTACATTGGTAACGGGTCGATAGATTTCTAAAGCATCTCAATAAAATTACAAACTTCTAAACATATGCTACTTCATCCCTACGAATCGCTAGTCTGAGGAGCCCATTACATCGGTAATGACCAATTGAAATTCAAATTCGAAAGCACTGCTTGCAGTGAATGCAGTTCCAACGAATGTTCGTTCAGAAACTCCAATCACTGTGAATTTTGAAACTTCAAGTAACTACTAACGTTGGTTGCAAGTTATTCGTAGGCTTAGGAAATAAAATCAGTAAGGGCTCTTTCAATTTAGACGTTTCGGTGTCGGACCGCTGCAGTGCCGAATCGGTGCATTTGTCGTTTGTTGCACGGACGGTCATTTGTTTTCATACAAAGCGCGCGGTGGGGTAACAGTGCGGTATCGGTACCGAGAACGCACGTCAATAGTACGGTCACGTCGCAAGCTCCACGTGTTTATTTCGCTGTTGAATAAATAGTGCGGTGACTAGACGTGAAAGCTAATTTCATCGAATTTTCATGTTTTTTATTTGTTTAAAATGGTTGATATAAACGTGGAAGAATTTATAAATGAAATTGAATTACGCCCTGCTATATGGAACTACAAAAGCGACAAACACAGTAATTCGTAGAAACATTCTCTAGTCATTCGTAATAAAAAAAAAATGCTTGGATCTTGTTTAATCCTAGGATTATGGAAATCACCAAAATTACATGTTAATGAAAACATTTACGGGTGCGTCGTTTTTGTTTCTGTTTGATATTCTTTAACAAGAGCACTAACAGTAATGTTTCTTCGTCAGAGTCCATGGATTAACTGCTGTCAAATAAATTTAAAACATCACTAGCATACAAACGCACGGTAGTCAGATACGCTTTCAATTTAGGCGTTTGGTGTCGGACGGCTACCGTACTGCAGAGGCACGGCAGCCGGTTATAACCAGCGGTACGGTAAACGTGCGGCAGCCGTCCGACACGAAACGCCTAAATTGAAAGAGCCCTAATAGTGCATTTTATTTGCATAGAATTTTGGCCCTTGTGATATACGAATACTGATAAACATGTGGTCGTTTTGCTGTGTGTCTGTCATGGTTTCGTGAAATACGATTACAGATGAGTGTGCTCCAGGGTTTATATCTAGGTCTTGATGCCTTGATGTCGTGAAACACCGATTACTTATATGTTTGATCTTTTTTTTTGACTACGATGGAAACTCTCCTTAGGAGCCACCTCAACTCGACGCCAACCCGGCCAGAGTGTGATCAACCGGGCTTGGCACTGGCGGAGGAGGTGTGTGGAGGCTCTCCCCTAAAGGCGTTCGGGGCATACTAAAACCACTGCTTTGCGGATTGGCTCGCCGTTGGTGTTGGCGGTCCCGCTGTCATCTTTCAAATCTACTTGGGAGGCGGCGCGAACACTACGTCGACTCCTTGCCTTTTGGCGGAAGGGGAGCAGCCCCAGCGCTCACCGTCCGCAGGCACTTAATAGTTCGTAGTTAAAGCTCAGCCGACGCTGAGGATAGGGAGGACGACAACCTGACAACACCGCATTTCCTCTTCCTTTGCGGCCCACCGCAATGTAGCAAATGGTGCGCCCCCATTTCGTCGCGGGAGATAGGGCGCGCGGCAACGCAACACGCGGTCGCGGGAGGAGAGCCTCCCGCGACCGCGTCCGACTGCGAGGGACAGACGGAACTGTCCCCCGCACCCACACCCTTGAACGCATCCTACGCAGGCTTCACCCAAGCCCACGTGGAGCGTCCACTCCCGGGATTCTACTTAGCTTCACCGTGGGTGTCCAAGCCACGGTTACTGAGCCCGCCCACCACGACAGGTGGAGATCCCACAGAGGGGAACTTTGCCTATTAAAACTGGAAGTAAAATTGAAGGCTTTGAAGCAAAGAAGAAAATTAGTTACATTATGTGATTTTATATTTTTATATTAACGAAAAAGCATAGAAAATGTTTTATTGGAAATTTAAACGCTTGTAATACTCGTTTTTCCCAATTGCTCTCTGAAAATCGTTTCGCTAACTTTGATCTTTCGTTCTCATTTTATCCGAAAATGGTTTTATTTTGTGTTTCAACCCTATTGGAAAAAAGTATTGAAATATTGAGGTTTATAAATAGTGACGTAAAATAAGTACTTATTTCTTTGAAGTAGATATTATCTATAACAGTAAAATGAGGACTCCACTAGCTTAAACCCCGTCCCATATAGACATGAAAATCTAAAGTGACAACTATATGAAGAAAAACCCTTTTGGAATATAACAGCCCCTTTCATGAGGATGGCTGCAGGCTATGTAGCATCATGCTACGTTCTTTAGGAGCTAAACAAAAAGTAACGAACACGCTATTACAGCCTTCTACATGAATAGCACGGGTGAGCGATGTGATGCGACTATTGAATGGATGAAGTTTATTTAAATAAGTAGAAGTAAGTCAATTATCGCGAGTAAGGCCCGCTAATTAAAATTGTATCATGTATACAAATAGCGAAAGTTTATAATCAATAATTCAGCCTACTAATCTCTGTGAGGTACTTTACAAACATTCAATCAACGGACACAGAATTCTCTGTGTCCGTTGATTAATTTACATTTAGATAAACAATTTGTCTATCACACAATGTGTTGTCCTGTGAGGGCTTTGAAACCGTAACACTTTGTGCAGTGTCAAACGGCGAAGTGACCGCTCAAATCACTACGTCATCAGTACATCCAAACATCACGTTTTTTTAATCTGGGCCTATTCTCACTGAGATGGGTAAGGGCATGGACCACCACGCAATTTTACTGATCTCTAAAAAGTACAAAGACTAGGCTTACTATAATACTTAGGTAAAAGAACATTCTGTGTCAATAAATAGTACCTAAATCTATCTTTTTGTTCGTCTACAATCTAAAAACCGGTATAAGCTCCAATACCCAGTTTGAGCCAACATTTTAATCCGACTCTCGAGAGATGTAATACGTATGCAAGCAGCTGGCAATATGGCAATATGTCTACTGTAAGGCACAAGGCACACTGGTATGTGCAGGTGATTTACTATCATTTTCTTACTTCATACAAAATATGAAAAGCAAAGTGAATGCGCATATGGCGTAGTGGCTTAAGCAATCGCTTCATCCCGTTGTTGCTTCAAGTCTGGGTATACTTTATGTCCGTTGATTGAATGTTGTTAGTCTCCGAAACGATGCTACAATCCTTACAAAAGAGAAGAAAAAACACGCATTTTGCCAGCTTGAAGTCCATTTTATAGAGGCAATGAATAGCTCAAAACCACGCCATACTTAAGCCATGTCCGCGCCATGATCATGTGGTCACCACGACAGCATCAGACGCCGTAGCTGTTGTATAATTCAAGTGCGTTGCGCTATAACAATATTCCACCGCCGCAATGTATCCGCATACACAGGCGCCACGCTTTCGTCTGACGTTACGCTTTAGAATAGCTTATCTCACGCATGCAGGGCTCATTGTACGCCGTGTTTCATACATTTGTCAAGTAACTATGTCTTCAATCCGACAAATTCGTATGTAATTGGACTTAATATTTGCCGTGCGATTTAATTTCTGCTTGAGTTTGTAGCTTTCTCTTTGAATAGCTATACTTTGAAACGATTTGATTTCGTTGTGATTTGTCAATTCATTTCGTCTATTACGATTTTTTTGTTAAGAACCTGTCTTCAAGTAATGATGCCGCCTTAATTAGAAAGTAATAGGTTGGTAGCCATTTAAATCATATTATTATTTGGTATGCCAAACAGACGAGTTAAAAAAACGGGCACAATTAATGTTTTTAAATGCTTTTCCGACAAAAGGCTTAATTAAATACATGTTTTGTACAGATTTGACTTGTCGTTGAGCACATATATGATGTTTTGAGGATTTATTGAATTAAAATTTTCAGTCACACATACACCACGATTCCGTAAAATAAAAAAGACATAAAATAAATAGTAGCAAGTAAAGAAGAAAAAGCAATACCACTACGATTTTTAACATTCAGGTCACACCTTATTAAAATTTGATTTATTACTCGAAAACGGTTATACCTAACACTTATAAAAGGTAAAGTAATGTTCGAGACACGCCTTCAGAATTCACGCCGTAATATTACAGGCAGCATTACGTGACGTCATCAAATTAAAAAGGTAAAAAGACTTGTCAGTCCTCTGTCTCCCTGCCAAGATCACTGTGGTAATAAATTACCCTCTTGGCTTGTATAAATAAAACACATAAAGCGGCCATTTTACCGCGCCCAAGCCAAATAAATGGCGCCGAATGTAATTTGTAACGTCTCACTTATACGGTGGAGTACAGTTTTGCGTAAAGGTGTCAGCACATCAGCTTGATGGGCTCAGGAGGCTTTATATATCGTTAGAGGGGAACAAGAACATTTGCTAAACTGTTTTCCAATACCTATCCATTTTACATAGTACGTATATCTCAGTGTAACGATTTAACTTACAGCACATCCGCAGTTGTAGTCAAATCTAAGGTTTACCATATCTTGTAAAATCTTTGATTTGATTAGTTAGTTTTCTTCAAATCCCGACGAAATAATTTAGGCCAAGTGAAAATAATCATGCAGTCTTATATTGTTTATAAGTAAGAGTCGAGCATGCAGCAACAAAACACTTTACCTAAGTCCCAAAATCAAACTTAGTCAGTTTGATCCTAACCTGAGCTTTTTCATCGCTGAAAATATTACCACTTGTAACATATTCGCTGCGGGTTGACTTCTAGCTCCCACAACCTTAAAGTATGAAATTATCGCCTAATGTGGGGCGAATTAGAGCCTCTTCACACTGACGTAGCGCGGCGCATACGTTGCGTTGTTACGGCGTTTTGCCTGCAGTAAATTGTACGCTGGGTTAACGTCGAGTATTCGCAGCGTCTCGACCGTGATAAAATTGTAAGACATATATGTCAATGTGTATGACAAGATTGATTGTGTCGCGCTAGCGTAGCACTCTACAATACATTCGCTATGCAGACGCATATATACGTAGTTTACGTGGCATTCATAAAAATACCGCAATTTAAAACAATGAGATTAGCCATCCGACCCGCCCCGGTCAACGCGAGCCTTATCTAAATATAACATTGAGTTACGAGTCCCGTCGCTAATAATAATGTCCCCGTGGTACCACGTCTCGTCACGTCCTATACAATATTTATTCTAATACTTATAAACGGAGTTATGTGTCAGAGTAAATGGCTGCGTGATGCGTGGGAAGAATAACGTGTATATCCGATTTAGTTGACTTTGATAGAAGTATTTATGTTTTCACTAGCGTTTGACCGTGGCTTCGTCTGCGTGGACGTCGGTTTTCAGGGCCAAATGTAGTTCATGTATGTTAGTTTTAATTTGATTGCAAATAAATATTTGGTGTTCATGTATTATTCTGATGTATAAGCTATATTATTCTAAGTAACAACAAAGCCAGCCTCCGTGATCCAATGGATAGCGTGTGGGACTGCTGATCGGAGGTCCCGGGTTCGATTCCCGGGTCAACCAAAAGTGTTACTGGGTTTTTCCGAATACAGTGGCAGCCCGGAGTCTGGTGATGTGCCCGGTAACGGCAATAGGCTCGCGCGAGCCTATTACGTGGGACCTGAAATTCATGGCAAAATTTGGGTGTAATATTTTCACCTTTGTCTTCCCCTTCGGTGGTATCCCAGGCTTGAGACTATAAATAAAAAAAATAGAACAAAATCCTTTGAGTAGTTTTCGTATGCCCGAGTAAAAAACATTCATCCATCCCCACAAACGATCAAACTATCGCGTAGATCATTATTTCCCACAAAGCAGAAGGAAGATGAGGTATTTTATTTAATTCTCAAAGTAATCTGGTAACCAATGTCACCAAGACAGACTAATTTGTTCTCACCTCGGATGCAAATCATATTTATTATGGCCTGCATATTTATGTAGAGTACCGATAGTCTATTAAAGAAATTAATAGACTAATACACAGAGGGTTTCTGACTCAAATTTAATGGTGTCATGAAGTTCCACACGAACATTCAAATAAAATAAGACACAAGGAACACCGAGACTCAAAGCAACCATTTGTGGATCATACAAAGTATTGTCTCGTGTGGCGATCTAACCCACAACACTCGGCTATGTGCTAAGCAGCGAGGTGACTGCTTACAACACTACGCTCTACGTGAAAATAAATATTTGTATTTAAAAGTCCTACATGTAAGAAAACCAAATTTATCTTATTCCGTTCGAAAAAATTAAAGCTCTTTTCTTACGAATAATCCATAAATAACAAATTCAATGTATAATAAAATCATATTTTCAGATTTTAAAATCGAACATCCTACTGAGGGATAAACTTACAAAGTACAAAGTAGGTTAAGCTTAATGAGCTTACTCTGTTTCTGGGAAGCCCAAAAGGCCGAAACTTTTCGCTAGGACAGACAATAAGATAACGAAGATCCAATACTATAACAATCAATCATTCATAGCCCGTAGCCAACGACAAAAGAGCTTAAAAACTTTACACCACGCTAGAGGGACCATGGTTTATCAATGGTTTTTATGCGAAAGTATGAATATAAGGGACTATTTGCCCGTACATTCTCTTAAACTCTAGACTTTATTCAATAACGTAACCTATGACCAGTGGGGTACCCATTACTCAACTTCTGGCTTTCCATCCGGGGTCATGGATGTGTCATAATAATGCACGGTTGAGGTAGTAGTGTGCGGCCGCTTTGACGCCTGACACCGCGCCGAGTGTTTGGGTTCGATCCCCACACGTAACAACACTTTGTGTGATTCATAAACAATTGTTGTTTCGAGTCAGTGTGTTAATTGTGTCCGTTGATCGTAAGGTTGTTAAGTCCCCCGCGGCACAGAATACCGCGGTGGTTCTTGTGAGTAGGCTCAAACATCCGTATGGGAGTATTACCCTTCCGCCTCATCAGCTCCATACTCATATTTTGACTGCACTGTAAACTGCAACTGAGTTTGCATAGTAAGCAAAAATAGCTGTTGACTTTTGCTATTGACTACGAGAGAGATTGAGACTTACGCTTGGTTCCCGAAGGAGTAGGCCAACACTACGGACCGCTATTTACAACCATCCCGACATAAATATGTCTCTTGGGTTCAATCTTATTTCTTTTAAGGATGTTCTTTGGATTAGGGTACCTCTAACTTGTATGTAAGTTATTTTTCTAAAATACAGTTGTGTGGTCTTCCTAATAACATAAGGTATTTATGATATATGGGATACGCGTGGTATGGATAACCACAAAAAGCCAATATATTTCTGGAAATTTTCAGATATAGCGGAATGTTTTAAGAATTAGCTTATAACAAGATTGTCGAGTATAAAATTGTTTAGAGTCAATGGGCCTTGAAGGATAAACCGAACTATCACTTAACGAACTGTGTAGTGTTCAAGTATCTTGGGACGGTACTATAATAACCAGATGACATATAATCAGACTTACATATTGATATAGTATTGATATAGTAGGATACAGTCTATATTATAGCTTAGTAAATAACCGTGCCACAGAATAAAAAAAAATGGTCCGGGTGAGAATGTTTAACAAGAGCTCTGTTTTAGCAGTCAGGGTTACCCTTAACGAGGCAGTAAAACCTAATTATACGTTGACGTTTCTGGCCTAGACACAATACAGGTAATGTTACAAAAATAATTAACCAAACCAATTGTAAAATAAACCAATCGTTTGATGAATACAATTAAGAGGACCAAATGCCAAATATGCGGACCTCGTTATAATACCTTTTGAAATGTGAAATAGAGCAAGTATGATTTAGTGTGTCCTACACATTGACCTGTTTAGCTAGTCTGCCAAGTGCAATCTTGTTATGGTCTTGGCATTCTACCCATATACGAGTATATACTCGATGGTGATAAAGTTGAGGTTGGTCAATAGTAAAATAGTAATATTTTTTTGCCAGAATAAGCACCTAAATATGTCTGTATTTAGGTCCATCTTCAGGCTGGCGGTCTTGTCAGGTTTAAATTCATTTGATAGTATAGACCACATTTCGTTTTAAATGCTCACATACATTTTTTTAAGCAATTATAACAGTAGAAGGTATAGAGGAAATTGACATATGAAATTAAATTGCTTGTTATTTTTAATAAGTAATACCTATAAATTTTAGTAATATTATTCATTTTCTGCTAATTTTCAGAGCGTTAAAAGTAATTGAGTAAATACATATATCGATGCCTTCCGGCCAAAAGGGGGTAAGCGACATTTTTTGCGAAATCGACTTATATATATGGTTAGAATCGGCTTTTTTTTCTGCGTCTAATGGTCTAAGTTTTGTGGCTCTAGGACAAACTTTTTGTCGCTTAGGCGGTAAAGGAATTGAGGTTCTAACACTAAGTTTTTCGTCATAAGCGACAGTTATTTTTGGTGTATTTTGTATTATGGTGGTTGGATAAAAATTATATTTCAAAACTGTGAGATAAGCATTTTTGGCTTTGAATATTTTTTTCTTTACTTGAACGTTAAGTAGTTTGGGCTGTAAATACTTTTTTGTAAAAAATACATTAGTCAAATTTTACTTGAATCTTTGTGTACCAAACTTTCGGTTAGGGTTAATGCTTCATAAAACAGCTGTTTGTTTACATATTCGTTTTATAGTTTTATAAGTGTTTTTTAGCTTCATATAGACTTGAAATCATGTCTAGATACCTTTTTATTGCTAGTTATTACCTTATATAGTTAAAATAAGCATAATAACAAACATTCGTATGTTTATCATAAAATTTGTTTACTTACGATAGTATTTACTTAAGAAATTCTGTAATTTTTTTATGCTTCAAAGTTATCATGTAATATGTTCGAATTGAATAAAGATATTTTCATGGTGTTTGTTTTAATAGATGCCCCATATAGTTGCACACAACGGCCTACCAAAATTATATATATAAATTTAGTATACGATAGTTTTTCAATAGAAAATATAGTGGGCGGGTCCTTGTGTGGCAGCATTTTTTGGGAGTTTTTATGGAATAACTTAGTGACGCTAATAGTTAGGTTTAGGTATTGTATACCAATAGATAGAACTTAATGAGACCTATCTAACGATGTATAGAACATGTATGTATGTATAATAGGATCGAATCATACGTAACATTTGTACTGTTTTTGAAATAAAAATAAACGAAAGATTCTCTGTGCACGTGTTCGGTGCGATGGTCGTCGATAAGGTAAAGTTTCGAGGTACTTAAGCGACCATGTATTCGGCCAGTTGTTGGCGTCTCAACCACCATCTTGTAACCATCAAGCACCGCACACCTGAACAGCATCGCTCTCAACGTATGAAGATGTTTCATTTCTGAAGCCCTTACACATCGAAGCCATACAGTCCACACACATAGAAGAACACGCATCGTCGTAGGCACACGTCAGCAGCACACTACCAGCGCACTGTAGCGGACTAGCAAAGGTTCGATTCCTGGCATCCGTTACAAAATGTTTGACTTGAGCAGCAATCGAACACGCGACATTCGGCGTAGCAGTCGCTTACACTCCCACTGTGCCAACCGGTCGTCGAATTAACATTATACTTACCTTCACAAATACAAACAATTCGAGCAATCTTATTCATATACATTAGACTACAAAGGGCGGCCTTAATTATAGAGATTTCTTCCAAGCATCCCACCCAATTAAAAATTGATTCTTGCAGCTCCGAAGCTTAACCTCGTAAACCACTTACCTCTAATACCTCGGACACATACTTTCCGGCACAATGTCCAGTAAACGAAGAGCATATTAAAACGCTTCCCACCATTTGGTTGTCGTTCAATATGCGGCAATCTCATTAAGTCCTGTCACGCCCCTAGAGCTGGAATATACTGGTGTACTTGCTGTATGCTTAAAATGATTTTAGCGATAGTACATCAGTGGGAAGACTGGGACGCTCACTAATTAGGACATGATTTTCAAGCTCTGGCAAACTGCTTATAAATGAATGCGTTCAAATTAGGTTTGAAGTCATTTTCTATTTGATGTGCAATTTTTGGAAGATTTCTATCTTGAAATTGGAATGTCTCTGTTTTAGCCGACGCGACAGGAGGATTACTTATACTGCAATTTATGGTGTTTTGTACCAATCAGTTACTGAAGCCTACAAATAGGAAAGTCAAGACGTGTCAGTCATGTTTTGCTAAAAATGAAAAGCACAGAGGAAAATATTACTTGCGCCTCAAAAGATAAATACCAGCATTTTAATGGCTTACCATAGATACGCGTGGAGCATAGCTATCATTAATCATCATCAGGTGTAGCAGGAGCATTATGCTTCTGCTACACCTGCGTTATCGTTAGTGTTAATGGCAATGGCCAATTACGCGTTAGTTAACGCGTTATAAATGCGCGTTGAAAATTGGTAATTTAACACGTTAAAGCGTCGGTCACATCCACGTAGCGCCGTAGCAGGAGCATTAAAGCAACTGTCGTCAGAAAACAGTTGCTCCAAAATCATTTGGATTTTGGAGCAACTGTTTTGGAGCAATTGGCCATTGCCATTAACACTAACGATAACGCAGGTGTAGCAGAATCATAATGCTCCTGCTACACCTGATGATGATTAATTTAGTCGCTACGTAGATGTGGCCAACGTTTTAACGCGTTAAAGTACTAAAGTTAAATGTTAAGCGATAGCTCGGGTATCGGTTTTTTTAACCGACTTCAAAAAAAAAGGAGGTTCTCAGTTTGACCTGTATGTATGTATGTATGTAAGTATGTATATATGTTTGTCCGCGATTATCTCGCGTTTTGCTGAACCGATTTTGATGCGGTTTTCAGAAAAGTATTTGTTACACTTAGGAGAAGGTTTTAGGCCCTTAACCGACTTAAAAAAAGAAGATTCTGAGTTTGACCCGTATATAATTATGTAAGTTTGCCCAAGATTAACTCGAGTTTGGCTGAACCGATTTTTATGCGGTTTTCAGAAAAAAAGTACTTGTTACACTTAGGAGAAAGTTTTAGTATTTAAACCGACTTCAAAAAAAGAAGGTTCTCAGTTTGACCCGTATACATATATTGGTTCTTAGTATGTTTGTATGTATTATGTGTGTGTTTGTTTGTACGTGTGTACGTGTTTGCGCGTGCGCGCGCGCGCGCGTGTGTGTATTTGTATGTGTACGTGTGTGTGTGTACGAGTGTGTGTGTGTTTGTACATGTGTACATGTCTATGTCTCAGCGAATAACAAAAAACAAAGAAAGTCGGTGAAAGAATCTAATGCGAGAGCATATTTCTCATTCTTGTCATTTCGGATAAGGCTCTGTTGACGTGGGGATGGTTGAGTAATTTGTTCGAGTCAATATCACTTAAAGCCATGCCTTTTAGGGATTTGACCCGCCTCAAGGCAACATAGCATTGGCCTATAGCAAAGATTTTAGGGCCTAAGTCCGCGGAACTAAGTGTACATCCTTGCAACTTGTGTACCGTCACAGCCCAACTTAATATGACTGGCAACATCCGCCTCTCGATATCACCATAGCCGCGATTGCCTTGATAGGTCGCTGGCACTGGAGCTATGGAAATGTATCCATCATCATCTCTAAGACGCAATGCTATTGATGGATCATCAAATAATATCAAAATGGCATCAGGCAGTTCACCTAGCTCAAGTTGATCTCTTCTTAGTGCCGGCCTTTTAAATCCTTTAGGAACACCCATTGCCCCGTTCGCTAAGCCATCCGTTATTGGCATATTTCTCCGGAGCATAATACGAGAGCTCACAGCCAATTTAATAGTATGTACAAGTCCACCGAATTAGTTTGGATCGTACTTCCGAATGTGGCTGATTCCCTAGACTCATCTCTCTCTTCCAGCATGAAGCCTAAGGCCATAGGCACACAGAATAAAAGTAGGTACCTATGTCAAAGTCATGATAACAAACTGATACTAGCAGAAAACTTATCACTAAAATAATTGAATCTAAGTATAAACAAACTATTAATAAGCCCAAATCTTAAAGTAAATGGAGTGCCTATCACTAAAAAGTATGAAATAAATAAAAGAGTAGTTAACACAAAACCAAGTAAACGAACGAAGTACCTAACACTAAAAAGTATGAAATAAAAATAATTCGAAAAAAAAACAAAACGAAAAGGAAAACTTAAAAATCGCATCAAAAATGTTTACTAGGTATTTAGTTTCTTTTTTAAAAAAAGAGAGCCACCTTCAAAAAATCGACCCACTGAAAAGTACGAAATAATTTTTACATACGCTAATACATAGTATATAACTTATACAAAATACTTAGTTTTTGAAGTCGGTGCCAAACCATCAAAAACAAAAAAGAATACTGGCAAACAGAGAAAATAATATGACGAATATATCAAATCAATAAAGCCTCAAAAAATATCTGAATTAATAAAATTTAAAATAATCTTCCTATATACTCTAAAAAGCAACTTATTTATAAAATATATAAAAAATATAAAATAAATGCTTCATTATAAAATAATTATACTTCATTTTGGGCTGTAAGTACTATGTAGATTGAATGCGCTGGTTTGGAAAGGATGACGCCAAACAATAGGCTTTTAGAGGGATTTGGTTTGGCACCGACTTCAAAAACTAAGTATTTTGTATAAGTTATATACTATGTATTAGCGTATGTAAAAGTTATTTCGTACTTTTCAGTGGGTCGATTTTTTGAAGGCGGTTCTCTTTTTTTTAAAAAGAAACTAAATACCTAGTAAACATTTTTGATGCGATTTTTAAGTTTTCCTTTTCGTTTTGTTTTTTTTTCTTATTATTTTTATTAACACATCAAAGTGTTTTAGCGCGTAGTTTAACGCGCTTAGTGATCTTGGCCACATTAACGCCGTGTCATGTGGTGTCATTCGACGGGAGGCGCACGTACAGTAAGCACTTTTTAAGTTACAATACGAAGTTGGAACTTTTAAGAAGCGTGCATATTCTTTTTTTAAGGGTTCGTTTTTTGAAAAATCCTTCGGGCGTTAATTAACGTGTAGTTGGCCATTGCCGTAAACGCTAACGTTAACGCAGGTGTAGCAGTAGCATTAGGGATACGTAATGTTATGTCAAAAGGCTGTTTTCCACTGCATCGATTGCTATGGGTGCGATTTATTTCACATTAAAACAAACATAACTCTACTGTCTAAAATATTGCATTACTACCTTTTCACAGAATACAATTTCGTAACGCCTCGCATTTCACAGTGGTATGATTTCCTTTGATAAAATAAGGCTTCCAATAACCCAAAGGCTGCATATTGAATGCTCTCAGACGAAGATTTACATAGTAAAGACAGACAGCTGTGTCAATACTGTAATATCTGCCCGTAACGGGTTTCTGTGATACCATAACTTATAGATGTATGCGTTGCTCTAGTTCATGGATTTATAGATTTCTAGTAAGACAGTAAACTCTTGGTTGTCGTTTGGAATTACGTTTGTGATTGATTATGTAATCGAAGGAAAGAAAAGTTTTGCCGAGACCTGCGTTATATTCGGTTACAAGAAGCATTTTTTCTGTAAGGTAAAAGGTACGCCAGCACTGGCAATACAGCAATGTTGCGGAGGACTTTACAAATCATTCAATCGAGCAACACTCAAATCCCGAAGCAACATTATTTGGGGACCAAACTAATTTTGACCCACAGAACTCGGCGCAGTGTTTAGGCGAGGTG
This sequence comes from Euclidia mi, assembly GCA_944739405.2. Taxonomy (NCBI): domain Eukaryota; kingdom Metazoa; phylum Arthropoda; class Insecta; order Lepidoptera; family Erebidae; genus Euclidia; species Euclidia mi. The sequence continues at coordinate 30,971,635 of OX123195.2, forward strand.
GCTGCTTGAACTGCTACGCCACCCATGCCGTCAAAATTATTTAAATCTATGCAATCGAATCCAAAGTGCTCGCAACACAGAACTGAATACTGCTGAAGGGTTTATGTATGTCGCTAATCTAATTACTACACAATTTAAATGCCACCAGATATGTATTAGATATTAAATTGTATTCAATTAAATACGTATGATCTTTTTTTTTTTCGTGTACCCATGTGTCGGAGGGTAGGGTTTCACCGAAGCATTCCTCACTACCCCTCGACGGGTATTGGCCCGCCAGCTGGTCAGGCGCGCCCCGAACATAACCCCCTTGGCGGCGGATGAATGTGTTGGGGTCCGCCGCCAAAACACCCAGCGGCCGCAGAGGATAGGGAGGACGGCAACGCAACACTGCATCTCCTCTTCCTCTGTGGCCCCACCGCAACGCAACGATGGTGCGCCCCCATTTGGTCGCGGGAGATAGGGCGCGCGGCAACGCAACACCGACACGCCTTTCCTCCCGCGACCGCGCCCGACTGCTAGGTACAGAAGAACTGTCCCTCGCACCCGCACCATTGGACGCATCCTGCGCAGGCCTCCGTCAAGCCCACGCGGAGCGTCCACTCCTGGGATCTCGCTTAGCTTCATAGTGGGTGACCTAACCACGGTTACTGAGCCCCTCCACCACGACAAGGTGGAGATCCAACGCGGGGGAAAATGCGTATGATCTTGAACGAGCAGGTATTTATCAATAGATAGATAACTTATTGTACACCATATACACAGTTAAATACAATACTATGGTAGATAATTAAATAAATGTATCTAATATACAGGTTACATAAGGAATAATAAAAGTACAATTAAATAGATGATGTCCATCACGAAACTTACCACAGAGTTTCAAATTCATTCATTTATTGGTCCTTTGTTAATCTTATCCATTAAAAATATTATACCTTCAGGCCGTCTTCGTTCGTCCTTTATTTATAAACCTATTATCCAATTAATCCACTAATTATTTTGCTTAAACATAACATAAATTCAATGTTGAAAATTTGTTAATAAGCAGGTATCAAATTAAAAGTCAATAAACTTATTCCTTAGTATAAATAATGTACTAAAGGTTTTTGAACTTGATAATCATTTACCATTTACGACATTTTCGGCATAATTTATATTAGCGTCTATTTGTTACAAACGAAACAACATTGTAATAGTCATAATGTAAAATTATTATTATTGTTTTAAAGATGAATATTTATTTATTTACTGTTTCAAGCAAAAACAACTGAACCGATTTGTATGTAATGTTGCAGTAAAAAAAGCTTATTAGAATAACTTATAGACTAAATTTCGTTTCAATAGCCGATGCGGTATGCATGTGCAGTCAATCACGCAAATCTTCTGCATGCAAGCTGCAAATGGCGGGCTGGATCCCGACTTGGTCGCGGAGATGTTAGCTAGCCACAATTCGCGTAAGCCCGAAACCAAGAGATTTCGTGGACACCGCGGTGGTTTTAATGAGCAGCCCCCAAAGATATTTAGGCGGGTACGAGTTTCGCACACACCTCCGCAAACATCAACGACTTAATGGCGGAGGAAGCCAGCAGCAAAAATGTTTCACGTCACCTAGGTAAGAGTGCCCTTGCACTTTCGACTCCAGACAAAATAAGAAAGAAGAGCTAATTAAAACTTTTCGATAGTTTCCATGAAAGTTATAAAATTATGAAAAACGGTTCAGTGATTTTAAGCAATGAGTTGCCAATGTCCTGTTTATTATTAAATTGTTCGCGTGTATAGGATTGGAAATTTTTGATTTAAAGTAAGCGAGCGTTCACACTACGCTGGACCGGCTAATTAGCCGGTCCGGTTTAATGCGCGGACCGGTGAACCGATCGTTATAGCAACGATCATATGCTATATTAGGTATAGATAGTTATACGTCAATTGTTTTACTATCTAAATTTCATAACGAGTATAACCACCATGAAATGCCGCGCGCGGTCAGACTTTACCTATGTAGTTATATTTTAACGTAGCGTTTTTTGACAGCAGAATGGTTGGCCGGTGACCATTTAGATAGACATTTTGTAACATTCCAAGACTTATTTATTTCGTCTTATTGTATTTTTTTTAGGGTTCCGTAGTCCACAAGGAACCCTGTTTCGTCATGTCCGTCCGTCTGTCCGTCCGCAGCCTAGCTCAAAGACGCCAGGTGCTAGAAAGCTGATATTTGACATGAATATAGACATAAGATATTGCAACAAAACTGTAGAATAAAATTTAGGAAAATATTTTTTTTAAGGGTATCTCCCCTACTTATATAGTGGGGTTGAATTTTTTTTGGTTGAGTACCCCATCATGTGGGGTATCATTGGATAGGTTTTAAAAAAATATTATTAGTTTGCTCAAATCATTTTTCGATCAAGTGATTGGTTTGTCAAATATCAAGCTTTGAAGTGAAAAAAATTGTTGGACTCAAGTGTCCCCCCCCCTCTGCCGGCTAAACTATTAATTTAGAAGAGGTGAAAAAAATCACAAATGTAGTACATATAACGAATTTAAAAGGAAAACTATCAAGGCTAAGTAGATATCACTAGTTTACGAGTAATCGTCGATTAACTTATAAATACCTATTAATGTGAGTTTACATTGGGCGCGCTGGCTTAATCTTAAAGATATACGCACTTTGGTATGTAATGTACTACGGTACTACGTATGTATAGTAGTAGTATATCTTGGAAACCACATTTTATGTTTACAATACATAACTGGATACATACCTAGTATTTTTCTAAATAAAACTTAGGTTCTTATAATAGTGTTATTAAAATTATTTTTTCAGCAAAATAAACAGTCGGATTTGTTGTACATTAATACCCTTTGCAGCACGTCATTATGGGCAACTACGGAACCCTACATTGCGCGTGGCCCGACACGCACTTGGCCGGTTTTTTATATATTTATTGTTGAGTTTCCTTTACTCTTTGATAAATAATTTTACGTTTTGATATATTTTTTTGCCGTGTGGTTGACGGCATAGAATACAAGTGTCACCAACCCCTATCTTCCCGTGGGTGTCGTAAGAGGCGACTAAGGGATAACATGATGCAAATACCATCTTTGCGTAGAGACGGAAAACTCGACATCAAACCCTATACGACTGCCTCGTTGGTCTCGCGGCATAAATGTGCGCGTGGGATCGAGGAGGTCCCGGGTTCGATTCCTGGGTCGGGCAGTGTTATTGGCTTTTCCTGTCACGAAATTCTCAGTAGCAGCACGGCGTCTAGAAATGTGCCCGGTACGGCAATAGGCTCGCCCCTTATTACGTGGGACTAAAGTATATCTGGCGAAAAGTGGGTGTAGAAGTACACCTCTGCCTACCCCTTCGGGGATAAAAGGCGTGACGTTATGTATGTATGTATGTATATATTTTTAACATTTTTATACACCTTTTGGATTTATGTAATTTTTTAAACTTTTTATGTTACATAGTACAGATAAAAATATAATTATTTTATCTGTACGTAACGGTATTACTTTTTCTATATTTTTTTTCACTCTTGTGCTCAATTTTATTACATTTAGCTTTTTGTTATTATTAGCACCTTTTTTGTTTAATTTAACTTTATATTTTAATTTCATTTTGATATCTTTGTATACTTTTTGTACATGTATTTTTTTAATTTCATTTTGTTGCATTTTTTTCCTTGAACTTTTAACTCATTTTGGCGTATTTTTGGTGTCCTGTTACGGTTTATTTGTTCAATTTTAACGTTTTGTAATATTTGTGCTTTTTGTGATACTATTCGATTGTTTTCTTTTTGTTTTTTTTTTGGCGTATTCTTCACATATTGTTTAATTTTATTTTAAATTTGCATTATATTTAATTTTTTTTAATCTTGCCACATTTGTTTTTTGTTTAGATTTTTCTTTTTAACAATATTTTTTGTTGATTAACTTTTTGCTATTTTTGCCGTAGTTTTTGCCATCTCAATACATTTCATTATAGGTCTCGATAACAATATTAGCATTCTTAATAGTTTTTTAAAACGAGCCTTACCAAACCACTTGCTGTTATCATTCTAGTTATGCATTAGACATATCTAGGAGTAAATACCTCTTCAAATGATGTGACAAATTAGGGTGGTGAACGATATAGATAGTTATGAAATATAGATAGTTATGACAACGTGCACAGACCCATGCCTAGTGCCGGTGACATAGTGTTACCAACAGTTGAACTAAGCTCTCCACCAGAAACCACAAATAAAATTTCCCTAGACACATGACACCCACTTAAATTATCATTATAATACTTATTTCACTTCGGAAAACAATTGGTATACAAAAATAATAATTCGTTCTATTAGGCAATATGTAAAGAAAAATGCAAATTAAATGTTAAATCAACACATCAAGTAATATAATAATAACAGATTGAACAATGTACAAATTATTTTAAAACGAACGTTGTATTCAATTTTAGGCAAATGTTGAAACCCCCAGTTTTAGTGCTAATTCTACTAAGTTGGTAACACTGATCGGAGCTGGCCTTAGAATAAGGAAAATACTATAGAGACCGCATTACAATAGCAGTCTTGTCCAATATACATAGTTACTTCATTTTGACTTATGATTTTTCTAGCGTATAGTAAGATAAATGTCTATAAATGATTATATTATTTGATTTAGACGTGGCTTTAACATAGCCCGGCGCATGCAAAAATAATTTTCAAACCAATATAAAAAACGCCTGGCAATGTAATAAAGCCCCGATTAAATCATCTGACTTATGTTTGTTTGTATTCTATATACATTAAACTATTAAATTTAAAAATTGCATGTTACCTCCAATACATTTTTGTTCGTTTTTTCATAATTTTCTATAGCCTCGCTGCTCGCCAGCCAGGTCTGCAATCATGCCTCAAATACCTACCCAAAATTGATGCCAGTTCTCCTAGTAGTTATAAAGTAAATATCGATGAAACATAAATATAGATTAATAAATTTTAACGTAGGAACAGACACTTGTGATTTCATTTACGAAACCTGTTCAAATTAAAACCTGCATATTATTATTATATGTAACCAAGTCAGGAACAAATAAACAAATCGTGTTTTTACCTGATTTCATTGTCAAACGGACATTGAAGTTCAGTAACGTCAATGTTTGGTTGCCACCAGGCACCGTGTACTTAATTTAAATGGCAATAAAATTCAAAAACAAACCCATGTCTCTGAGTTTTGGAAGTTATGTGCATTTATTAGGTAAGTTTCGCTTGCTATGATCTAGGAAAAAATCGCGACTAAACATGCATAGCTTTCTAGTTGTTTGCCGAAAATGGTTTTATATGTATACTAGAGGACGCCAGCAGCTATGCCTGCAATTTTTGTAAATTTACCCGTTTTGGCCGATCCCGTGGGAATTTCTGGAAATCCCTTCTTAGTGCACCCCTACGGTCCCCAAGGAACATACATGCCAAATTTCAGCTTCCTGCGCCCAATAGTTTTGGCTGTAGCGTGTCTGTCAGTCAGTCAGTAACGCAAGGATTTTATACATATATTAAGATAAACTGTTATTATGAACGCGAAAGTTTTTAAGGATGTATTTGTTTCTCTTTCATACAAAAACAGTTTTAAATAAAAGTATCGATAAAATTTCAACGTCCCTAAAAATATCAGTACAATCTTTATACGCATAAGTCAAAATGTCTATGAATGAAGTTTCATATGAAGTTCTATTTAATTTTGACTAAAAGAATCTGACATTGGTGACCATGGCCACCCATGGTCACCAATGTCAGATTATTTTAGTGATGATCTTGTGATGCAATACTTCCATCTATAAAGTAAATTTAATCTAGGGAGCCGGCCGTCCTCCGGCTAATTAGCCGGTCGCGGCGTAGTGTGAACACTCGCTCCGTGCGTCGGCTTCCGGCTTACTAGCCGGTCCGGCGCAGTGTGAACGCACGCTTAACCTCTTGTATGCCGGAATACCAGACACAATTAAAAAGCTATTGTGTCTCGCGTAGATCTGCGTTCCGGCATACAAGGGGTTAAAGTTAAATTAATTTTCACAAAGAGTGATCAATGAACATTGGTAATTGATTGTGATACTATATTATTGAAGAGTGATCAAAAGTGTATTGTAATGGAAATGTTTTCAGTTTACGATTTGAATGCTTGCGTTCAATTTACAAAGGGATCAGCGTAGTTAATGCTTCTCTGATGTGGCTTGTTTCTTGAATTATATACCTACTCTTTCTATATAATTATGTGTGTTCAAAAAAATAGTTTTTGTATAACTTTTTTGTTTTTATTGTATGTACTGGAATTTGTCGTGATACAATAGCTTTAAAGCGTATGTTGATTGCAAGTTTTTTTTTTGTTGCATTGCTTTTGAGATAAGCATCTTTTCATTCATCATCAACAGTGATCTTTGCATGCACTTATCTACAACTTACATACATATCTAATGAAATAGTCTATCTTATACGATGAACCAATTGCACCTTTATTCCCAGATATTAATTCGTTTTCTAAAAAGGTAGGTATCACTTCCAATCATATATTAAGAGGATGACATAATTCAATTATGACATATTCACTTATATAGAATCTTATACTAATATATAAAGCTGAAGAGTTTGTTTGTTTGGTTGAACGCGCTAATCTCAGGAACTACTGGTCTGTTGTGAAAAATTATTTCAGTGTTAGATAGCCCATTTATCTAGGAAGGCTATAGGCTATATAACATCGCGCTATGAGCGACGGGAGCGGAGCAGTAGCCTTAAATAACGTGGGTGTTACCGCGGGTATCCTCTAGTGAGTACATAAATATTGGATTACAATATTGTTAATTTTTGAGGTCGGTGTTTGCCTGATACATGCGTGACGAAAAAGAAAGAAATTAAAATATGTGTGTTTGCGTGAAAATATGGTGCGGCTGGCACCGACTTTTCAGTCGAAGATGGCAAATTTTTTTAAAAATGTTTGTGCGGTGGAGTATCATTTTTTTTAAGTATTTTATTGGTCGTTTCTTTTACAATGGTCAATAAATAGTTAACTAAATAGTACAATAATTAAATGTGGAGTTCAAGTGGTTTCTCTTTCATTGAGCAAGTTTCTTTGTCCCCAAAAAGGAAAAGTATGGTTAGTAAAATCTGTAATAACCTGACAGACAAGTCATAAGCCAAATTATTGGGCGCAAGAAGTTGTGGAGCAGTTGAGTTGAGTTTGGCATGTATGTTTCTTTCCCCCGTGGGATCTCCACCTTGTCGTGGTGGGGGGGCTCAGTAACCGTGGTTAGGTCACCCACGGTGAAGCTAAGCGAGATCCCGAGAGTGTACGCTCCGCTTGGGCTTGACGGAGGCCTGCGCAGGATGCGTCCAAAGGTGCGGGTGCGAGGGATAGTTCTTCTGTCCCTCGCAGTCAGGCGCGGTCGCGAGAGGAGAGGCGTGTCGGTTGTGTTGCGTTGCCACGCGCCCTATTTCCCGCGACCAAATGGGGGCGCACCATCGTTGCGTCGCGGTGGGGCCGCAGAGGAAGAGGAGATGCGGTGTTGCGTTGCCATCCTGCCTATCCTCTGCGGCCGCTGGGTGTTTTGAGGGCGGAGCCCAACACCTTCATCCGCCGCCAAGGGGGTTTTGTTCGGGGCCCGCCTGACCATCTGGCGGGCCAATACCCGTCGGGGGGTAGCGAGGAATGCTTCGGTGATACCTGACCCTCCGACATATGGGTACATGAGGAACACGGGTTGGTTTTTAGTCAGTAAGAGTCTGACAGTCCTCTTCGCCCTTCCCCCAGGGCAGAGGGACTCCATGAGGATTATCCAAGCCGAAAAAACAAAAAAAAAACAAAAAATAATGTATGTTTCTTGGGGACCGAAGGGGTGCCCAAGGAAGAGATTGCCCACAATTGCCACGGGATCGGAAAGAAAAAGATAAATATAAAAAACTGTGTGGGCATAGCTGCTCTAGTGTTTATATATGGAAGCTTGTGATGGGCATGTATTTAATTCGTATCATTAGACATATCTGCTTTGTAAACTTACCGAAAGTAATCTCTATAACCACTGAAGCGACTTTGATGACGATTTTATCACTTTATGATAAAAAGCTCCTAGCCTATAAAATTTCACTGTCTTGAGGCTTGCAGAAACGTAAAATTTTAATGTTAATGTTGTGAGTAAACTAGAGTCTAAAAGGAATTTAGGTAAATTTTACTTTAGTTTAATTGCTTGTGAAAGTGTAGAGTAAATAACTTATGTCTGTACTTCACTGACTCATAAAATTGCTCCAAAAGAACTGAATATGAAAGCCCGTGGCTTGTCGCTAAGAGGCTACTATTACATATTATTTTTTTTGTAACCATGTTTGGGTTCTACGTAATACCTAGAATACAGAAGGCACATTCCCACATTTTGCTAACACTGAGAATTTTCACAAAAACAGATCGGGTTTTAGTTGGACTAAGAAAATACAATGGCACCAAACTATAGGTGCAGTGACTCACCACTACAACATTAAGCAAATAGATCCCCTTCAAAAACACAAGCACAACTTGCGCGTCCACATTATAATATTAACCAGTTTCGACATGTTGCATGATCATGTTACAATAATACATGCTCAACAACTTATAAACTAGATAAAATAAAACTATAAACTTTCGCCACTCTCGTACTCTCCAAACCTAGTTCCAAATGATTACCTTTTTGCAAAAGAAATTATGTCGAATACAATGTGCTAAAACCGCTTTACAATAATTCAGAAAAACCTATCTTAGTATAATTTTACACACCTTTTGAGGACTCAAAGCACTGTCACTAAAATTGAATATGCGTCAATAGGTGTAAAATAGCAATTTCATGTGTAAGGATCTAATATTTATTACCTTCATTACCATTTTTAAACGCATGTAGGTATGCTTTTATAACATCTTTCTTCAGAAATAATGGTGTTTCCCTTCGTGTTTCTTCAGTCTCTCTCGTTTCAACACAATAGTTTTAAACACAATTTACAATATATCAGAGGCGTCGAATCCATGACCGGATATCAGCCGGTTCCTCCATGTTCGACGGAAATTGCTCGTTAGCTTTACTGCCCCGTATGGACGCGCCCTTATTTGCCGTGTCACAAGGCTTTTAAAGCTTTAAAGCGAATGCGTGGGGAATTCTCCTGGTGCAGTAGCTAATATTTTGATAGGGACACGTTACTACTATTTAGTTAACTATTTATTGACCATTGTAAAAGAAACGACTAATAAAATACTTAAAAAAAATTATCCTCCACCGCACAAACATTTTAAAATTAACAATATTGTACAATATTTTGTAATTTTTGAGGTCGGTGCTTGCCGAAACAGAAAGAAAAAGAAAGAAATTAAAATATGTTTGTTTGCGTGAAAATATGGTGTGGCTGGCACCGACTTTTCAGTAGAAGATGGCAAATTTTTTTGAAAATGTTTGTGCGGTGGAGGATCATTTTTTTTAAGTATTTTATTGGTCGTTTCTTTTACAATGGTCAATAAATAGTTTTATATCGTATAGTTATATATGTCCATAATTATATAAACACTAGAGCAGCTATGCCCACACAGTTTTTTATATTTATCTTTTTCTTTCCGATCCCGTGGCAATTGTGGGCAATCTCTGCCTTGGGCACCCCTTCGGTCCCCATTCCTCGCTACCTCCCGACGAGTATTGGCCCGCCAGATGGTCAGGCGGGCCCCAAACTAAACCCCCTTGGTGGCGGATGAAGGTGTTGGGCTCCGCCGTCAAAACACCCAGCGGCCGCAGAGGATAGGCAGGATGGCAACGCAACACCGCATCTCCTCTTCCTCTGCGGCCCCACCGCGACGCAACGATGGTGCGCCCCCATTCAGTCGCGGGAGATAGGAAGCGCGGCAACGCAACACAACCGACACGCCTCTCCTCTCGCGACCGCGCCTGACTGCGAGGGACAGAAGAACTATCCCTCGCACCCGCACCTTTGGACGCATCCTGCGCAGGCCTCCGTCAAGCCCAAGCGGAGCGTACACTCTCGGGATCTCGCTTAGCTTCACCGTGGGTGACCTAACTACCGTTACTGAGCCCCCCACCACGACAAGGTGGAGATCCCACGGGGGAAAGAAACATACATGCCAAACTCAACTCAACTGCTCCACAACTTCTTGCGCCCAATAATTTGGCTTATGACTTGTCTGTCAGGTTATTACAGATTTTACTTACCATACTTTTCCTTTTTGGGGGCAAAGAAACTTGCTCAATGAAAGAGAAACCACTTGAACTCCACATTTAATTATTGTACCACAAAATCCACGTGCGTTTCGAAGTCAGTGTATTGTTTACCAAATAATGAATGACTCTCACGTACAAAAGATATGAGCTGTCAAAGTTTGGATTTTATTTCGTTTATTGTTTGTTCAGATCGCTAACGAACAAAGTTACTGTAGCACGTGGCTTGGATAACTGAACCTGTGGACTTTCTCATAATCTTTTGTTAAACAAAGCTCGTTAGGGGAACCAAGGATTAACGACGGTGCAATCAAGTTGTTGGTAGTATTGGTTTGAGATTTTGTTACTAACGAAAGACTTCATTTAAATTTAAACTACGTTCCAGCATGAATTACTGTGATGAATACGATAAACTACGATATTTTAAATGTTAATTAAAGAAAATATTTTTTTATCTGGTATACCGAATCCAAATCTAAGTTAGGCGGGTTTTAAAAAAGGGGGACGTGCTTCGAGAGACAGAAATCCCTGTTTAGTTGACGTCGTATGATCGCTGTGGCTAGCTAGGTATGCAATTGCTTAGTGAAAATTGTCCAAGAAAAGGCCATTATAAGCATAGTGTGTATTCCTTTCTTTTTTTTACATCTGTTGTATAGGTATTATTTTCTTATCACGCTTGACACGATTCATTCCTATTCAATTTACTGGAGACATTTTCTGTAACAGCGTAATAGTCGAGATAGTAAATCTTAAAATTTCAACTACTCCTTGTTGAATGATTTCAACCATAAGAATAGTCATGATGTAGTATGTTGGGTGCGACGGAAACTTTCTCTTGCCTAGTATTCTAGGTGAGCGCGAGAAAATGCGAGAAAGCGATGCGGTGCGATGCGTTAGACAGTTTACGAACATATGAAACTAAAATGTAGCTTTTCGTACATTTGTCTTACGTGATAGGTCATCGTGTACAACAGTTTAAAAGTTTATCTGAGTTGCGAAGCATAGTGTCGTTCTGGTTACTAGTTTTCAGTCACAGGGTTTTGATTCGTACTATAATTTAATATTATTGGAAAATTTAACTGTTTCGATTCCTAAGTACTTGTGTATTTTGTAAATTAAATAATATGCAGCTATAAAAAATAATTAATAAAAAAAATACTTACCAACGACACTTCGCCCTCAGCTCCACACCGTGGTTCCGTGGTTGTTAGTTACCGCAGTAAAAAAAACCTATGTCTCTCTCTTCAGACCCCCCGTGGGATCTCCACCTAGTCGTGGTGGGGGGGCTCAGTAACCGTGGATTGGTCACCCGCGGTGAAGCTAAGAGGGATCCAGGAGGGGACGCTCCGCGTGGGCTTGGAGGGGCCTGCGCAGGATGCCTCCAACGGTGCGGGTGCGGGGGACAGTTCTGTCTGTCCCTCGCAGTCGGGTGCGGTCGCGGGAGGAGAGGCGTGTTGGTATTGCGTTGCCGCGCGCCCTATCTCCCGCGACCAAATGGGGACGCACCATTCGATGCGTCGCGGTGGGGCCGCAGAGAGGCGATGGAAATGCGGTGTTGCGTTGCCGTCCTTCCTATCCTCTGCGGCCGCTGGGCGTTTTGGCGGCGGAGTCCAACACCTTAATCCGTCGCCAAGGGGGTTTAGTTCGGGGCCCGCCTGACCATCTGGCGGGCCGATACCCGTCGGAGGGTGGCGACGAGTGCTTTGGTGATGCCCCACCCTCCGACACACGGGTACAAGGCGGAAGTCGAGGTGGTTTTTAGTGGCATCACCACATACTCCGGCTCTTATTTCCCCCAAGAGTCGGAGATCCGAAGGGATTTTCCACCTCGTAAAACAAAAAAAAAAAAAATGTCTCTCTCTTCAGACCCCCAACTATATCCACAAAAATCATGCTATAACATCACGCCGTTACAACGTGAAAGAAGGATACCAATTCACTATACAATATTAGTAAGGCTTTTGGTGATTATAAGTCAAATCAATCAGGACTAGCAATGACGAATTTACTAATTAATCTGCTGCATTTTGTAAATTAATATTCGCAACACAATTACTACTTATTCAACGTATTAATATTTATTCCATCATCATACAGTTAAAATAAGCCTGCGCACATTTCAATTACGTCACATTTCAACTAAAATAAAGTAACATTTTCCTATTCAATTCACGCTGACAACACTATAAACCTTCTTTAAATCGTCCTCTATAAATATAAAACTAGTTTGTAAATAAAATTCACGGGAACGTACAATTTGATACGCATTTCACGGATCGGCAGACACCCGATTATATTTTAACTACCAATTGAATTCATATTCAGTAGCTTATTTAAACTGAAAGCAAATCAGGTAATTTATACAATGCATCTATATCATAGCTTCAACTTGAAAAGGGCAGTTATACCGTTCTTTACTAATAATTACATTAGTAGAACCACATAACAACAAAGTTATTTTCTCTTTCTTGTGTAGATAAGTAAGTTTTACAGAAAGTTTCCGACATGGCCTAACGATTAATAAACAGACAAGAGCCCCAGCCGACGGCATAACATGACTATAACCACAGTAGCACTGATATGTACTAAACGTGGATAAGCAACAGTTACCTATAAATTCTATTTGGCGTATAACTTTCGTAATTTTGACTGTATATTGTTTATCTGGTAATCCTTACGGGGACAGTAGGTAATCGTGTAAGCACCATAATTTATAAAATTAAGGATGTTACTCAAAAACTCAAATCAAATCAGCTCTAGATAAATACCTCTGGTCAGTGCATCAACAACCCGCATCTGCAACCTCTGGTAGTACTCAGAGCAGAACAGCGTTCACGCCACAGCACACCCCGGTGCGTGCACCCCGTCGTAGTCGCTCTTTCGTTCTCGTTCGCACGTGGCCTCACGTGAAGTGTAGACGTGCTCGCCATAACTCCGACACACCGTGTGGTCTCCGATCAGGGTTGACTAGGGATAAACACGGCTTCCAAGCGCTTGTCGCATCAGTCTTCAGGTCATCATTGGTAATGGCGGCCAAGCCAAGAGACCCATCACTCTCGCGCCAACCGTAGATCCCGAAGTCTCTTAGGGGGCGTTTATCCAACCGCTGCTGTCGGCGATACGCCAGGGTTATCGTGTCCAGTTTCCATTATAATAAAAACACTCACGTAATATTACTTGGTTTATTTTCAGACGATTTCTAGCACAGAATTGAATTAAAATGTGACTACAGTCCTTTTTGTACACTAATCGTCATTACACTTAATGTTTAACAACTGCCACTTCCTTTACAACATATAATTGGAAATACTATACAATTATTTATAAAATATAGTTCAAAAATCAACATTAATATTGTAATGAATTTTGCACTACACCAAATAATTTATTTTACACGAATAACAAATTTATTTTATTAACCATACGCTGCTTTACAATATTCACCAACAGATGGCGCTATCAACAGGATGTAAATATAATCGCATGTTATTTATTACCGTAAACATAAAAATAAGTGTCAGAATAATGTTATATAATACTAATTGATTTTACTTTGAAAGTTTCTGGAGTTATCTTAATAACTAAGCGATAAATTAAATACCCAATCTTTATAAAACAGTTATGCAGCCAATACAGTGTCTAATATTGTAAAGTAGTGTAGTTCTCAGTTCTGTGTTCACAAATAGTTATTTAAATATCAATCTTAAATATTATTAACATTTTCGTAACAATATAATCATTATATATTAATTTGCGCCCATATATACGTATTTAAATTGGATGACAATGAAAAGTTATTATGACATAGAGCTGTTCTGATTATGGAATCGAAATGTGGCCATAGGAATAATATAGGAACCTAGTAATTAATTGACAAAACTTGATCGAGTTTGGGCTCGTTCTCGTCCGATGAAGGAGTCAGAAGGTGGCCATACGAACTCAGTAATTACAAAAATCAATTTGAATTGCACAATGATGATAATGGTGACTTCAAAGACGTAAATCATGCGGTAATGCCATGATTTGTCGATTATTAATGAGACCAAGTCTATTAGCTCTCTGGTCTAAAGACTTATTCGCTAGACGCTCTTGAATCTTACCGAGCCTAGAATTATAGTTCAAGAGTTTCTTGACGTAAACGTGATTTCATATATGCATGCTTTCCTGGCCAACAAACGTTTTTCAGGATCTTTAATAGTCTCACAAGAACGTAATACTGTGTCCCGAAGAGCATTATTACAGAGACGACTACTTTTATCCATTCTTGAGATCTATATTTTAAGGCGCGCAGCACCTTTTGTAGGTCTACCTATAACTAGTTGGCAATATAACAATAGGTACGCTAAAACGTATTAAATAAAAATAACTACGTTAAAAACAACCGACTTCAAAAACGAAAAAGTGAAAAATAAAAAAAGATTTAACACTTATTAAATACTACCTATTATTTATATGTGCTATTTACTAATTGGTTTGAAGTCGGTGCCAATTCAAATTTCAAAAGCCTTTAAATTAAAGAAGGCATTTCATAATTCACATGAATTCACATTCTGTTCAATACATTTTCGTATTAAATTTTTTCATTATTCTTCGTATTAACTGAAGCTGCTTATATATAATATTAAGATCAAATTGCTCTTTATTAGGTTTATTTATGCATCTTTATCTTTATAGTAGTAATTTCATTGTATTAATTTGCTCGTATTCATTTAAGTGATTAAAATATTATTATTTGTTTAAGGCTTGGCACCTACTTCAAACCTATTAGTAAATAGCACATATAAATAATAGGTAGTATTTAATTAATGTTAAATCGTTATTATTTTTCACTTTTTCGTTTTTGAAGTCGGTTGTTTTTAACGTAGTTATTTTTATTTACATTGACTATTTTATATCTTCTGCCTATATACCTATAAAACTCTTGCGTTACTTACTGACGTACTGACAGACAAGGCACAGCCAAAACTACTGGGCGCATGAATCTTAAATTTGAAATGTATGATCGTAGGGTGCACCCCTATATCCTAAGCAGGGATTTCCCGAAATTCCCACGGGATTTGGTGAAACAGTTATATACAAAAAATATGTGCGGACATAGCTGCATGTCTCCTTTTGTAGCCTCGTATCTTTTAAAATATAGCTATCCAAAATAACGGTTTTAATTAAACGAATCCACATCATCTGGAACAGTGTTAAACGACAAGCCATCGCCACACATCACACGTGCAGTCGTATCCAAGAAAGATTAACTGCAGGTCTCCAGAACAAAGCATTGTACACTGATCAATTTGGTTTTACACTGATAAGGGTCACTTCAAAGAACACTCTGCAATAGAGAGTTTGGGAGATCGGCATTTTAGGTCTTTCGGACACTCGGTGGGACTGTCTGCCAGACTTTTATCAGGCAGCAAATCAATTCCTTTTTTACCAGACGAAAGTTCGAACTAACTCTTTCATGTTACAAGATAAGTACATATCTTTAGCCGTTTGCAGGCTTGTGCTTTTGCGGAACAAAATGTTTTGTTGGATGATGCGGGTCTTAAAAGCTCTACATTGCGACTCCACGAAAAAAATAAATAATTAATTCATTGCTTCCATGTGTCTATTTAAAACTTTAGTGACTTTAGTTTTCGTTGCAAAGACTATACCTACATTTTATAACCATTTACAGTGGAGTGATCCAAAATGCCTTCTATTTTGTACTGTTACAACGTAAAGATAAAACAATTACTATTCAGAAAACTCCAATAACATATTACGCGCTCTGGGAATAAAAATGAATTTCAATATTCATTTCAATTCCCAAGGAATATGAGACTTTGACCTTAATTTACGAAAGTGCTCGTCTTTCGCAAAAGTTATTATTTTACGTTTCCAATGTATTTATTTATTTAAATAACAAAATAAATTAATATTAGGATAACACAATTAATTATAAATACTTAAATACTACAACTAAAATTAAATTAAAATATTAAAGTACAATACAAATAAATAAGAAAATGCATATTCAAAGGGCGTCGTGAAAGTCCTCCACATCGCTGTCTATTGGGAATGTGCCCAGAAGACTGGCAGCATTGCCACGCTGTATGGCAATGCTAATTTTTTGTGCTAGATACATGCCAGCCTTCTGGTCACGCGAGGCGTCGACAAGTCTCTTCGCAAGCTCTCTAAAGAGAGATCTAGCACTTGGACCCCATGACCCCAACGTTTCGACTCCAAACGGCTCAAATACATAATAATACGTACGTACGTTTCCAATGTATTTTTTTTAAAGATACGCAACAAATAAAACACGGGAAATACAGCCAACCTCGCACCGGTCCATTGCTGATATTTATTAGACTGCAAATTATTACGTAACACCTAATGGTACGAGGTTGTCGAGAAAAGAAATATCTTCCCGATATTGTTCTATTGATTGGTAAGAGCACCATGAAATGGCTCCAACCTCAGCCAGTTCGTTGTAGAACATGTACAATCATTGACTAACACAATCTCGTTCCCAGGTGTACCAAGCAACTACTGCGTTGTCATGAAATAAAATACAAAATATTTAAAAACCAAGTTGACGCATAACAGAGCATTCACAGTGGAATAGTGCATATTTTTGGTTTATTTAAAATCTCATATTTTACTAGTATTGCAGCGGGTCCCTATGGTACGCCAGCTATCTTGTTTCTGTCAGACTCTCCTGAGGCAGCCTGTGTCGTGGATACAAAGTTTTAGATTACTATTTATGTTTACTATCTTTTTTGCCGTATATTTCCATTTATGGAATTGTTATGAGTTGATTTGCATAAAACATAAGTTAGTAAGCCTTGTGAATATTTTTACAATAGTTGATAGATATATGACGATTTTATCATGATGTGACGTTCCTACGGGGGTGGTATATTTTTCTCGTACTGTAGATGTAAAAGTTCTGGAGTTATATCTATGTAGTTGCATGTATTATATTGATTTCCTTTTGGACTTTAATTTTAAATTACTTAAACTACGCTAACTTTATAGTGTTCACAAAACTTCAAACATTTCGTTGTGCGCGACATTGCTCTGAAGTCAGAGAACCGTTGCGCAGCAATCTGACCCTCATATAACTGTCGCTCGCTAATATAGAATTTTATTCGACCACCAGTATTATAGGGACTTCACATAAGCCGTCCTTAATTTAATTTGTTGTAATAAAGGAATATTACTTGGTCTCTAATAATTTTGGCCATTTCACATATAAGTTTTGGGACTGTCTCAAGAGGCATATCGCAATTCGTCCTACTGTAGGCAATCGGGGTAAGGGTCTTAAATAATGCAACAGGGTCTACGTAAGATCTTGCTGCTATTATAATACTAAAATATATATAATACTGAACTCACACAAATTAGCAACACGAAACTCTGTGAAGATCGCCAAAACTACAGAACGGGCTTCACATATGGCGGTGATACACCTGAGCATTCACTTTTAACAGCATTCGCCATTTTCTGTTTTGTCGAACCGAACATTTTCACGATCATTCTAGCGAACAGTCTAAATTCAAATAGTCCGTAGAATAAAGAAAAATATAGAAATCGCACTATAACAACAATTTTACCCAATATGTTTACTTCAGTTTCACTTATGAATTATTTCTAGAGTAAGAGTTAGATATAAAAACAAATGACGTTTCTAAATAATAAAATGCAGATTTTAATTTGAACAGTTTTAATAAATCACACAAGTGTCTGTTCCTACGTTCCAATTTATTTATCGATATCGAGAGTTTATCAACATTCTATTGAAATTAATTCTGAGTAAACCAAATCTAAGGATCTATTCTAAACATTATCGACATTTTATTGATATTTATTCTGAGCAAGCCCATCACTAGTCAAGTTAAAATTAGTGACAAACTACGAATATTCTTTCCTAGATTAAAATCATAAAACAAAGTGAAGTAAATATATTGGGTTTAACCGCCATTGTAGCGCGAACCCTATGTATTATCTATATTCTAAAGCTCGCCCGAATGTTCGAGAGAATCACTCACTCATTTCTTTTGTAACATTCGCGAGAATGCTCATTACAGGTGAATGCTCAAGTGTTTCAGCGCCATAATGCGATAGAGTGGCTTTGATCTATGTACACTTATAACAAAACGTAAGAATTAAATTTTACATTAGAATACACACAATATTATGAATATAATAACAACGTGCATAATAAATATATTAAAAGAAAGAAACCAAATAAACAAAAACACAATCGTAACATAAAGTATAATTTTATTATAATAATACCTTTGTGAATTCACTCAAAGGAACTGTGAACACATCAAGCCTGTTGTGAAGCCTGTAAATATTTTTTACGGAATTTTTGGGCACTAGACAATGGATAAAGATACATATATACTTTTTTATTTGTAACATACATACATATTATACATAGAAACACCCAGACCAAGACAAACATCCATGTTCACGCACACAAATGTTTGACTTGAGCGGGAATCGAACCCGCGACCTTCGGCGTGGCAGTCGCTTACACTCCCGCTGCGCCAACCGGTCGTCGAATGTAATGTCTACAGAATATGGGTTCTGCCCTTAGCCGCGAAAATTTCTTTGGGTAATGTAATGTGGACCGAACACATGTTTCGCATAATTAGAACGTTAGAGACTGTTTGCTGTTGGCACTCCTATTTATTTTTGGGTGCAGTTCATCACTTTTTCCGAATACTCAGTAGCATCCCTGAGTCTGGTGATGTGCCCGGTAACGGCAATAGGCTCGCCCCCTATTACGTGGGACCTAAAAATTCATGGCGAAATGTGGGTGTAATACACCTCTGCCTACACCTTCGGGGATACAGGCCTGAGACTATAAATACATATTAAAAAATAAATAATAACGTCCACTGCTGAACATAGACCTCTATAAAAGTTTTCCAGACAAACTTACTGTAAAGCTGCACGAATCTATCCATTTTTAACTCTCAGTCCATCTTGTGAGATATCTTTTACGTTTTGTTTTACGCTCTATTTTTATCGATTTTGCTAGCCATATGCACACTCCCACACCAACAAAGGATTTTCTTTGGATCCCATTCATTCGTGATTCGATTGCATCATTCATTCATTTCACTATAGCCGTACTTTAAAAACAAAGCTTGGATAAAACTCAAATATCCTATCATTTATTTATTTATGAGGCCATTCCATAACAGGGGCTTACTAATGATTGGAATCACTAAATCTAAAAAAGGTGGTCCTGTATATAACGTGGACCCTAAAAATAAAGGTCCGAGGAGCGAATCTCCTCGGACCTTTATTTTTATTACTAAGGGCCTTGAGGTCAGCTGTGTAGACAATAGGGATGGCAAATAAAATAAATAACAGAATATTTTCGAGGTAAATACGAATTGATGTTGTCAGACAATATTTGGAGGTTTGGGTCCATAGGATTCCATGGAAAGGAAAACGTCTTCTTTAAGTAATTTAATCACATGGAATTGATAGGCTGTTTGTACTACACTGGGGCACGAGATTTTAGGGGGCTAGAAATTTTCTATAGTGAATACTGGATTTTGGATTTTAATAATTTAAATTGGTAGTATGACCGTGATCATGGCGCTTGCAACAGAGCCGAAATAATGGGTATTTTAAATAAAAGGGTTGCTCCTTGCTTGACGATAAAATATGGACGTGAAAAGTGTACACTATAAGCTATTTAAGATTTTGGGTTCGATTCCCAGATCGGGCAAACGTGTTACTCAGTTCTTATGAATTCTCAGTAGCAACACGGAGTCTGGGTATCGGGAACGGCAATAGGCTCACACCCTATTACGTGGGACCTACAAATTCATAACATGGCGAAATGTGGGTGTAATTTAACACCTCTGCCTACCTCTTCGGGGATACAGGCGTGAGACTATGAGAGTGAAACATTATTGAAGGTAACGTTCTTCTTTAGGCTCAAAATAAGAAACATCAAAACCAAATTAACAGTGTGACTGATTTTAGAACCGTACTTAGATGTTTGCATTTAATTGGCCGTAATAAAAATGTAAATGATCTATGTTTACTTTGCTTCAAAGAGCCTTTCATCGCGTTCGCAGGACTGATTTCAAATTTTGTTTCTTACGATGGGGTGTTAATTGGGCGAAAGAAGAATATAAAGATTATTATGAATCACTAATGATTTAGGGCCAGACAAATTGAGGGATGCAAGAAATGCGCACCTACAATGCGTTTGTACATTCAGGTTTGTCTTACAAGTATGTATTTTATATTGAAAATTAAATTTGTGGTCTTGACGTTGTATAAAATATATTTCAAACAAATGTATCAGAGTGATTTAGAGATGTATCGCATATTAGATATGTCTCTCCGAGAGTGCTTTGATTGAGTGAATGCAAGCATAGCGTACAACTAGCGTGCTCATTAAAACAGTAACTTTGACAACGATTCGGAGAGGCATTCTCACGAAATCTTGTGCATCCCTATTATGAAAGTCGGTTCAATTCATATCTTGCTGTTCTTTTTGGTTTTTATACAAGAATTTGGTAAACAATATTAAGATGTACCTAACCAAAGTTATGATAAAAAAATGTAATCGTAAGCTAGCTATAGTAGCTAGGAGGATCACATTACTAAGCTAAGAGAAGAATTGAGGAGGTACTAGACGATCGGGCTGACGGTATTTACACATGACGCAAAATGTTAAGTATATAATTTACTACACGAAACACTACTGAAGCACATACTGTACTACAACTCCGATCACGCACACCCACGAAATAATTTGTACGGCACCCGCGAATCATACCACAAATGGACGAACGAGATAATGTGTTCCTTTGGATATAGGGGGAATCACTGACGGCCGCTTTCAATATCCTTCCATCCATATTCTGTATGAAGAAGGTGCCTAGCTTATGTTAAATGAGTATTTCTAGTAGACGAATACTTAGATAGATGGAATATTGAAACCGTTCGTTTGACATAAAATCGAAAGTAGTCCCTATAAAATGCATCTCCTTCGTGGATTTAAAACAAAACAACAGAATACACCCTGAATAAGGCGTCACATAACATTATGTAGATTAGCTGCGCAACTTGATATACTTTGATAATACGACGCTAATTTCAGAGCGGTATCACATTGTCCCTTTGATTAATCCTCAAATGAGCGATTAGTAATTCGAGTACGCTCTGAAATAATTCACTTTTAGATGTTTCGAAGGATTTTCGGATTAAAGAGATAGCTTCAGGCTTTATACTTTAGAATAAAGCCTGAAGCTATCTCTATACTTTATTGCGTGATTTCGTCTTAGGAGTGAATCGGCTTTTGTAAGCTCTTGTCTATTGTTTTGTCAGTCTATTGGGTTATTAGTTTTATCTACGTCTCTTGGTTTGAGATATATCTTTCACTCTGTTTGCAGGCAGTCGCGAATTTTAGGTCTGATTCCATTGAATCCATAATATTAGTCAATCTCTCAATACTAGAGCAGTATATTGCTGGAGGAATTTCTGAAAATCCTCTCTTAATGCGCCCCTACAACCCTCAAGGAACATGCATGCCAAATTTCACCTACTTGCGCCAAGTCTTTTCGGCTGTAGCGTGTCTGTCAGTCAGTAACGCAAGGATTTTATATTATTTAGATATATTTTATTTATATATACAGATTAAAGTGATTCCATTGCAAAATAAAGGGTTTTACACAAACTCTGACTCCCTTTTCTACCCTCTTAGGGAAAGCATTTCCAAAATCAATGTGTTTGTGTTCGTTAACGTCATTTGAGGATCCAATATAGAAAGCATGAAGTTAAGCCCTTGAAGTATAAGAAAGGTTGCATTCTAATTCTGAGTCCCCTTTATATCCCCTTAGAGTATTGCCAAAAAGATTTCTTAAGTGTTCACTGACCTCATTTGAGGAACTAATATACAAGTTTGAAGTATATCCATTGAAGGAATAAAAAGTTTCATACAAACTCTGACAAGCTGTATTACCCCCTTAGGGGAGAAATTTCTAAAAATCCTCGTTTATTGCGCCCCTACAATCCTCAAGGAACATATGTACATGGCAAATTTCAACGACTTGCGCCCAGTAGTTAGGATTTTATACATACAGATAGTATAGTACCTATATGCATACCTATAACGGATCGTTTTAATATCTGCAGAATATGGTCCTTGCCCTTATCTGCGAAATTAATGTCTTTGGGAAAGGTAACATGGACCGAACACATGCTTCGCATAATTACAACGGGTTAAAGGATTTTCGTTTTTCGCACGTATATTTATCTCTTGGGAACAATTAATTTCTTTTCGGATTTGCTTTCATCATATTTTTGACATTGTTTTTGATTATATTATTTGTAGAGCTGTCGTATGTGAGCTGCATCTTTGTATCGAGTTTGCTTTCAGTTTAATCTTCAAAATGATGGGTATTTTTGATAATAATATGTTTTCAAGTTAAGAGTATCAAGCCACAGAATTACATGAAATCTTTGTCATTGCGAATTCTATCAAGCACACGTAAATAATAAGATCTAAACTTGTACACAAGTAAAACTTTTGTGTAATTTAAGGTACAATTCATACCTGACGAGGCATGCTGTAAATTGGTTGATACTCAGGCAACGATAGCCTAGTGGAGATACTAACAGACTGCCGTGCCATTGGCTTCCAATCCATTAAGCCGTTGGTACCGACTGTCTTGAAGATCTTTGACAGTCCTTATTGAGAGTCAGTATCCTTGAATATTCTAATTCCTATAAATGTAGCTATCCTTTTGAGTTGCGGTGGACAGACGGCTTTAGGTTTGCAAAAAATCTAATAGTCTGTCTAATCTGGTTAGACTAGAAAGCGTATCCGAGTTACCGAGATAAGGTTAAAGTGTCGACGACTGTACCTATACGAAGACACTGATGTCTGAAATACAGTGAACGCTAAACAACACTCATAACTCGTACCAAGAACTGTATCTATTATTTTCTAATTTCACATCCTATTTCACGAACTTAACGAACATTCAATCAACATAAAGAACATCCTATCTAACTGCAGAAAATAATTTGTAGATCTCACAAAATGTTGCATCGTGAGGGATTAGAACTCACGTCACTTAGCGAAGTGTTAAACAATGAGGTGACCGCTTTAACCACTGTACCAAATGTGCAATCAATATCTATTTATATATTATTATTTTTAGGGTTCCTTACCCAACAGGTAAAAATGGGAACCCTATTACTAAGCCTCCGCTGTCTGACTGTCTGTCCGTCTGTCTATCACCAGGCTGTATCTCATAAACTGTGATAGCCTAGAAAACTGTAAATTTCACAAATTATGTATTTCCGTTGCCGCTATAACAACAACTACTAAAATAAAAATTAAAATTAATAAAGGGAGTTCCCATACATTAAACGTGGTATTTATCGTATTTTTTGCTCAGTATTACTAACGGTAACAGGTAGACGCTTAAAATTTTCACAGAATATATAGTTGTACATTACCTTTCAAAATAAATAAAAATAAAGTTAATATTACAGAGGGGCTCCCATACAACAAACGTCATTTTTAAACAATTTTTACTCGTTCTTAATAAACAGGTAGAAACTTAAAAATATTTAATTATACATACAACAAAGGTAATTTTCTTTTATGGATGATGGTACGGAGCCCTTCGTGCGCGAGTCCGAGTCGCACTTGGCCAATTTTTTTATTAATATGTCTACTTTAAATTAAGAAATGAATACATAGGTTTGAAATTATGCGAAAATAACGGGATAATTCAAAAGTTTAAATAACGTTGCAATGACACTTAGTATGCCACTACCAGCTCGCTACATCAAGTCTGAATGAACCACAATACGAGTGTCTGCCAAACAGTACAGTGCCCAAGTTTTAATATTGACTTGGATCACAATATAGCTCTCGTGCCACACATACAAAGTACTATATAACTGTATATAGTCCAACAAGTCCTACATTATTCGAGACCAGTATTCCAATGTTATTTACTTCATTGTGTTTTTATTATTCGCTGCTCTATTGGCTAATTTATATTGTGGATTGGTTTATGGTGGGCTGTCGACTGAATATCAGTTTTCTTATGAATAACATATATCTCATCGTCGATACGACCCAAAGGATTAACGAGATATTTAAACACATATCTTTACCAAACGTATACCATATTATATTAAGCCGAAGACTTTGTAAATAAAGATATAATTATGATTGTTTCTTTGTTTGGTAATCTCAGGAACTACTGGTTTGATTTGGATAATTATTTTTGTGTTGGAAAGCTAATTTCTCGAGGAAGCCTATATAACATTGCGCTATGAGGGACGGGAGCCGAGTCGCATCCATAAAGAACGCGGGTGTAACCGCAGGCTCAGGTAGTTGGATATATAAGGATTTAGTTATTTTGTAAATCGTATCAGTTTAATGTATGTAGTTTAACAACTTATTGCACCAAGACTGCATAGGTGGCGTAGTGGGTTAACCGGTTGTACGATTTAGCACAGAACTATTTTTAACATGAAAAACTTCAAGATTAAATTCAACGAAGTGAAATTTTTGCAACTTTTTCTGAAACTTTTCCTAAGTGCTTGAAACGGTACACAAGTTAAATAGTTCGGAGCTCGCTTTAGTGTCTCATTCTATTGCGGCGTTAAATAATATTTGAACCCAGTGTTGTCTCTAGAGGTCGAAAAATAAATTATGCTTTTCCAATTTATTTAGGTATGCAATTTTTCAGCCGAATTCCCATGAGCGTTGCGGTGACGATTAAAGTTTTATTTGTTCTAGTGTATACCAAAAACTATTTGAGACAGAGAAATAATTTAGCTGAAAAATCTACGTGTGGTTTTATCAGTAAATGTTTTAGTAATCTGATGAGATTTTCCATGAGATTTCACCTATGTTATCTAGTTACTACTTGTAGATGTATTGGCCGATTTTATAATGGCGAAAGGTAAAGCGTATATGACATTGCCTGACTTATAACTTAAACTGGAGCTGGCTGCAGCAGCAAACTCATGTCATGCTAGTGTGTGCGTTTTCAGTATTGTTTTCTTTATTTAGTCGTTATATTATTAATTGTGGTACAATTTTAATCTTGTGTGTGTTGACTCTGATACATACATAGAAACAGAGATTTATATGACCGTGTAATAGTAATACCACAAGTTAATAATATATCAGGAAACTGAAAGTTATTGGGCTCTCGCAGCTATGTGAGAAAATCAAGATGACGAACATAGTAGCAGTATGCCTACAATGACAACGGGTCGATAGATTTCAACAGCATCTCAATAAAATTACAAATTTCTAAACATATTCAACTCCATCCCTACGATTCGCTCGTCCAGGGAGCCCATTACATCGGTAATGACCAATTGAAATTCAAATTCGAAAGCAGTGCTCACAGTGAATGCAGTTGCAAGGAATGTTCGTTCAGAAACTCCAATCACTGTGAATTTTGAAACTTCAAGTAACTAGTAATGTTTGTTGCAAGTTATTCGGAGGTTGAGGAAATAAGAATCAGTAATAGTGAATTTTATTTGCATAGAATTTGTCCCTTGTTAAGGCAGCGATAGCCGAGTGGAGATACCAACAGACTGCCATGCAGAGGGTTTCGGGTTCGATTCCACGGCGCGCACCAATGACTTTTCGGAGTGCGTATTGAATTATTAATTATCGCTTGTCCCGTGCCTCGGCGAACACGTTAAGCCGTCGGTCCTGGTTGTCATGAAGATCTTTGATAGTCGTTGCAGTGCGTCCGTACCTTCTTAATCAACTGACACTAGTTTAAACCATGGAATATCGCTATCCCTTCAGGATGCGGAGGTCAGATAGGCAGTCACTCTGTGTAAAAGCTAATATTCAGCCAAATCTGGTTAGGCTAGTAAGCAGACCCCAGATTGAAACTGGGATAACGCTAAGAGGATGATGAGAATTTGTCCCTTGTGAAATACGATCACTGATAAACATGTGGTAATGTTAGCTGTGTTTATCCCTGACTTGGTCTCGTGGAAAACGATTACAGACAAATATGATCCTGGATTTATTTCTAGGTGTTGCAAAGTTTCATTAAGTGTATTTGTCAAGACATTCTCAGCGGCAATCATCATCATCAGCCCTTTATATAAACTGTCCCACTGCTGGGCACGGGCCTCTTCTCACTATGAGAAGGCAAGGCCATACATAATCCACCACGCTGGCCAAGTGCGGGTTGGCAGACTTCACATGTCTTTCGAGAACATTATGGAGAACTCTCAGACATGCAGGTTTCCTCACGATGTTTGCCTTCACCGTTTAGCAAGCGATAATTAACAATTTTATACGCACATAACTCTGAAAAGTCATTGGTGCGCGCCTTGGATTCGAACCCGGACCTTCTGCGTAGCAGTCTGTCGGTCTCTCCACTAAGCTATCGCTGCCTGCTGCTCAGCGGCAAAATTAAAGTAAAATTTGATCCGCCCGTGTGATAAGTTAAAACTATACTAATTTTGATACTTGTTGAACTGTGCTAGTAATTCAATGTATACTGACCTCCAGAAACTCTGATTACTTATAGCAAACGCGGCAATCATGAGCCCATTAAGACTGAAAGGAAAATTTAAGGCTTTGAAGCATAAACAAGAATTAGTTATATTATGTGATTTTATATATTTTTGTTAACGGAAAGGAAAACATCGAAAATGTGTTATTGGAATTTGAAACGCTTCTAAATTTCGCTTTTCCCAATTGCTCTCCGATAGTCGTTTCGCTATCTTTGATCTTTCGTTCTCATTTTATCCGAGAACGAAAACGTTTTGTGTTTCAACCCTCTTGGTAAAAAGGTATTGAATTATTGAGGTTTATAAATAGCGACGTAAAAAACGTAACTACTTCATTTTTCCAAGTAAATATTTCCATAACAGTACGATAGGTACGGGTTTGACTAGCTTAGACGCTGTCCCATATATAGAAATGAAAATCTAAAGTGACAACTATTTAAAGAAAAATGCTTTTGGAATATGACAGCCGCATTCATGAGGATGGCTTTAGGCTATGTAACATCGCGCTACGTTCTTTAGGAGCTGAACAAAAGGTCACGAACGCGCTATTACAATCTTTTGCGTGAATAGCACGGTTGAGCGAATTGATGGGACGATTCAATGGATGAAGTGTGGTGGATGAAACTACGGGGCATGGCTAGTGCTAACCATATACAAACTCAAACTAATTCAGACTACTTATTTCTCTGGAGTTTTCTATAAACATTCAATCAATGGACACAAAAATACCCAAACTTGATATCAACAATTTGTCTATCACATAATGTGTTGCCCCTTGTGGATATCGATCCCGCAACACTCGTCAACCTTGACGCAGTGTCAAACGGCGAAGTGACCGCTCAAGTCACTACGTCATCAGTACATCCAAACACCACGTTTTTTAATCTGGCCTGTATTTTTACCGTCCCACTGCTGGGCATAGGCTTTTTCTTACTGAGAAGGGTAAGGCGTGGACCAACACGGATTTTCATTGAACTCTAAAATCACTTAAACTAGGCCTTACTAGGCTAATTATAATAGTTAGGTATTCACATCACAGTCTGTGGCAATATATAGTTATTTTACCTTTTCATTCGTCCACAATCTAAAAATCGGTATAAGCCTCCAATACTCCAACTGCGAGCCAACATTTTAATCCGGCTCTCGAGACACATGTAATACGTATGCAAGCAGCTGGCTATATGCCTACAGCTGTAAATGGCAAGGCACACTGGTATGTGCAGGTGATTTACTATCCTTACCTTACTTCGTAAAAAATATTAAAAAGCGAAACGAATGTGCATAATAATATGACGTAGTGGCTTAAGCAAGTCTGGGTATACTTTATGTGCGTTGATTGAATGTTTGTAGAGGCCTCCGTGGTACTGGACTTATAGCTAATGCGATTGCTACAGTCCATAAAAAAGAGAAGAAAAATTGCATGGCGCCAGTTCGAAGTCCATTTTGTAGAGGCGATGTTTAGCTGTAAACCACGCCATACTTAAGCCATGTCCGCACTATGATCATATCGTCACCTCGACAGTATCAGACACCGTTGCTTCATCCACGACTGCACTGCGTTATAACAAAATTCCACCGGCGTTATGTATCCGCCATACATGCACCACGCTTTCGTCTGACCGTCATAATATCCTCATGGCTTACACTTTAGAATGTAGCTTATCTCACGAATGCAGGGCCCATTGTACGCTATGTTTCATACATTTGTCAAGTAAGCACAGGCTTACTTGACAATTTTAATAATGTCTTAAGTCGGATTGAATACACCTTCAATCTGACAAATTTGTATGTAATTGGACTTAATATTTGTCGGGCGGTTTAATTTCAGCTTGAAATTGTAGCTTTTCGTTTGAATAGCTACACTTTCAAGCGATTTGATTTCGTTGTGATGTCTCTCTACATACATATTGGTAAATTTAGATGGCACAGCTTCTATTTAAAAATGATTTCGAACAAAAAGTTTAAATACACGTTTTCAACAGATATGACTTGCCATTGAGCACATGTAACGAGAAGGGCTTATGTTCTGAGGATTGAATAAATTCAATTTTTAGCCACACATACACCATGGGTCCGTTAAATACAAAAGATATAAAATTAATCATCATCATATCAGCCGAAAGACGTCCACTGCTGGACATAGGCACTGATAATATAATACTATACTAGACATAGGCCTCCCCCAAAGGCATAAAATTAATAGTAGTGAGTAAAAAAGAAAAAGCAATACAACTACCTTATTTAAACATTCAGGTCACACCTTATTAAATTTTGATTTAGTACTCGAAGACGGTTATAACACTTTTAAAAGGTAAAGTAATGTTCGAGACACGCCTTCAGAATTCACGCCGTAATATTACGGGCAGCATTACGTGACGTCATCAAATTAAAAACGTAAAAAGACTTGTCAGTCCTCTGTCTGCCATGATCTGTGTGGTAATAAATTACCCTCTTGGTTTATATAAATAAAACACATAAAACGGCCATTTTACCGCGCCCAAGCCAAATAAATGGCGCCGAATGTAATTTGTAACGTCTCACTTATACGCCGGACTAAAGTATTGCGTGAAGGTGTCAACACACAAGCTCGATGGGCTCAGGGGGCTATTTATATCTTTAGAGGGGAACACGAGAATTTGCTAAACTGTTATCGTGCACGACGGTTAGCTGTACCAGTATCTATTTTGTTTGATAATATTCTTACTGCAACACCTCTCAACCAAGGACACATCGAATTTCGGACGTTTTCTTGCAGATTTGGGGAATCTTTCAGAGTATTTGCAAGTAAAAGCCCGAAATTCGAACTTGATTCGTATGTTTGGTTAGATTAGTCAGTTCTCTTTAGATCCCAAAGACAAACAAATGGGAGCATCGGAGTTGTATTTGTAATATAACGAGGGCTAGGTTTGCTCTCTTTGTTGCGTTGTAAAGTAGCCACTGTGGATTTTGCATTGCACCACATGTTTCTGAGACGCTAGTCGATTTATGTGACGCTGTCACTTTGTCCAGTGATGAAGGTTGCGGTCCAGAAAAATGAACGATGACCAAATAATGGCTCGAAGAACATCGAGGAGGTAAAGTCTCCAAATCTTCTTTAAGTCCGTTGTTGGAACGCTTGTATAAAGCACCGCTACACAGCGACTACTACTCAAGCTTTTTTGTGGAATCAAGGGAAATTCAAGTGCATTCAAACAATGGTTATATTTAAAAGTCATTCGTGTACCAATAAAACACTTTACCTAGGACGCAATGTCAAATAACTATGCTCTGTATCGCTGAAAATATTACCTTACCACTTCTGACGTACTTTTTGAGGATCGGGGGCCCCAAAGTGGGGCCACTCCCTGCACACTAGCGTTTGTCGAGCGTAGGCGTTCGTATGCGCGGCACATAAGTCGCGTTGTTACGGCGTCTGTTCTGCAGTAAATTGAAAGCTGTGCTAACATCGAGTGTAGCGTTTGTGCTACGATGGAATTGTATGACGGAATTGTACGGCGTTTGAGCCACGTTAGCGCAGCGCTTTATTAAGCACTCGCTACGCAGATGCATACACGTAGTTCACGTGGCATAAATAAAAATACTGCTTTTAAAACAACGACATTTGCAAACCGACCCGCCCCGGTCAACGCGAGCCTTAGCTAAATATAACATTAAGTTACGAGTCCCGTCGTTGTTAATAATGTCCCCGTGGTACAGTCAGCGTCAAAAGTTGATGACCACATTTAGATTTTCAATATCGCTGTACACCATAATATACCTAAATTGCTCAACATGACAAGCGCCAGAAATGAATGATTATCTTAAAAGGGCATAAGTAGGTGACCATGACTTTTCAAAAGTAGCTAAACAAAGTTATGGTAAAAAAAGCATAACACCACGTCACCAGTCATTCGGCCAGTACGGCCAGTGACGTCCGAGAACTAAATAAAGGAGGTCGTTACATTTGATAAACTAATGTGATTAATTATATTATTATAAAAGTATTTTGAAGTAAATAATTTTATATAATACTATAGTCTTTTAAGCTGATACAATATTTTATAGATGATAAATAATTGCAACTGCAATGGTTTTCATTCGATACAAAGTGATAATTAAGTAGAAATATTATTTTACATTCAAGGGTAAACAGTTTTACAAATAATTGAATTAAAACAGAATTTGTGTGAATTTTAAAAATGAGTCTTATATGTATATAGGGGGTCTACCAAGAGTTTGTTTTTCAAACAAACCACGACTTTTGCACGCGATCGTTACGGAAGTTTCCTGCATGTGAAATAAATTATACAAGTATTTTTATCTAGTGAAACATGTCAAAATAATAGTAGTTTCATTCATCAATTAATGTTTAAACTTAATTTAACATTTTTTATCGTAAAATTATTGATAATAAGTATTCTACTTGACAGCAGAACACTGACGTCACTATATCATATTTCATACAAAACCCTTGACAAAGGTCGTTTTTGACATTTAATTAAAAGTGCTTGATTTGACTAGTTGGAAACAACCCTATTTCCATAGATTTTCTAAAAGCGCCTTTATCGGCCCTTATTATTATATTAGTAGCGATCGATAGAGGGTGCATTAAGGAAATGTATGAAAATTGTTCCCGTCGACTAGCCTATCATCACCGTGTAAATTTCGTACTAGACCCTCGGATTGGGTTCTAAATCAATCGTAAATATAAAAATCATAAACTAAGTCGACGGTATAAATTTGAACGGAATCTACGTGATTTTTGAAAATAAGTCTTATAACTTTACAAATAAGGTTACAATTCAATCGAACTAAAAAATCTATAATAACGTTGAGGGTATAAATTCAAACTGATGATTCTAAATGTTTTCGAATATTATAACGATCAGCAATTTTTGACAAAATGTTGTTCAGTGACCTTTGACAAGTAGTTTTCAGTTAGTTTTGAACTTTAATGATGTTCATTCAATACTGGCGCCCTTCTTGTTGAGCGATTTATGGGTGATAAAATGTTCATTGATTTTGAAAATCTGAATGTGGTCATCGACTTTTGATGCTGACTGTACCACGTCTCGTCACATACTATACAATATTTATTCTAATACTTATAAACGGAGTTATGTGTCAGAGTAAATGGCTGTGTGATGCGTGGTAAGAATGACGCGTATTTCCGCGCTACTTGACTTTGATAGTCGTATTTATGACTCCACTAGCTTTTGACTGCGATGTCGTCTGCGAGCGGCCGACTATTGCGACAAGAGTTAGAATACCTGTTATTCTGTTGTTGTAGGATGTGTTACTGCATAGTTTCAACATAATCTAGTTAGTAGTTTTTTCGTAACGAACAGCCATGCTTACAAACATTTTGTTTTATTTCCGCTCTAGGTCTAAGTCCTGTGTCGCGAGGGCTTTACAAACATACAAATAACGGACACAATGAACACCCAGACTCGAAACAACAATTTATTAAACACACAAAGTTTGTCTCGTGTGGGGATCGAACCCATAACACTCGGCGCAGTGTCAAGCGGCGAGGCGGCCGTTTAAACCACTTCGCCAACCGTGCATTTATAATTTATTTAGTAGAATAATAATCTTTATGGAAAGATGTCGGCGATGGCATAAACGTCACTTAGTCTTTCACTCCCTATGTTGAAAGTATATATATATATGGATGTCACAAGACCCATCACCAAGACGAAGTCTACTCGTAGTGGACATCATGCCAAGTCATACTAACCAAAAAGAATACCTGGGCAACTATTTTTTTTTTTGAGTTTTCACATTTTTTAAACTTTTGGATGGTAAATATACTGTTCCACTGCTGGCAGTGGAACAGTATATTTACCATCCAAAAGTAAGATAATGCTTGTGCACACCTTAATTTTCCCTGTAATCGACTAAAGTGATTTGTGTTATTTCGACCTGAATGCAGACCTTCTCAATAAACTTGACCGTCTTTTAAATAACTGCATTCGATTTATTTTTAACCTTCGCAAGTATGACCATGTGTCTGCTTATCGTTCTCGTTTGAATTGATTACCCATTCGTCAACGCCGTAGTATGCGCGCTCTCACTACACTCTACTCTATTCTCATGTCTCCTTACACACCTTCCTATCTAACTTCTAATTTTCAATATCTGTATTCCAGTCATAATAGAACTCTACGCTCCTCTAATAATCTACTCCTCCTATGTCCTTCACACAGCTCTGACTTCATTCATTCATCTTTTCCCGTGCAATCTGTCCTTCTGTGGAACCGCCCTCCCTCTAGAGATCAGGACGGCCACCAGCAGACACACATTCAAATCGAAAGTACGAGAGCTCTTACACTCCGAACTTTCAGGATCATCGCAGAATTGATATCTCTAGTTAATTTTATATATTATATATTTATTTATAAAATATTTAAAAAAAAATATATATATATATATTTACGTATATATAGGATGTCACAAGACCCATCACCAAGACGAAGTCTACTCGTTGTGGACATCATGCCAAGTCATACTAACCAAAAAAATACCTGGGAAACTAATTTTTTTTTGAGTTTTCACATTTTTTAAACCGCAATTAAAAGCGCGCGCGAGCAATGCTCGAAATACCTACTTATCCATGAGGTTATAGGGCATCTAAAGAATATATTGGCGGGGCAAATGCATCGATTTTGTACCTAATTAGAAAAATTCCATACTAACTTTGAGCCTCAATATCTCCTGAACCAGTAATTTCCCAGGAATGGTGCCTGTCTAGAATTACCGTAGCCAGGCAGGAAGGTGTATCAGAAGTGCGCAGTGGAAGATGTAATACATCTACCTAACCACGATAGACAATGATCCAGACACAATGCACTGCGTTGCACAGTGATGAATTGAAATCAATCAATATCAATATTATGTTTCACTTACCCGCTATCCTTGCTGATGTCAGGCTTGAGCTAAATTAGACACATTCATACAAGTATATTGGCCAAAATAAATGAATGAAGTATCTTATACTTAGCTATTAAGCTTCAAACGCGACGTTTTCAGGACACGTTGGCACGTGGAAGTCGATACCAGATTCACAATTTTCACAAATGTCAATCAATAGTTCACATTCAATTTACCGTTGCCAGCACTAGATCAGGCGGCGTTCAAAACGGTTTACTCAATTTAATTCAATTCGCGTTAATTCAAAAGGCGATATTTTACGTACGAGACGACGACCGGCGAGATCATTTTTTCAAGCGGAAGTACGGAAGTGACAGTTCAGTGTGACCATTGTCAGAAATTTTCAATAGACTAAACAAAATGTTACTCAATCGATCTAATCGATTTGACTTATAATAAAAACTAATTCTATTTCAAACATCCACCCGCCCCGGACCGGCCTACCGGTCCGATAATCGGTTGGTAGACGTGACAATGTTGCAACCGCTCTCCTCAGAATCGAACCGTCCACCAAGACCTCAGCAAATCGGGGAACTCCATCAGCCCCAGTTACCAAATGAAGGATGCGCCTCCTGCGCCATTTGAGTGGCGGAAGGTTAGCCTCCTTGATCAAAACGAGGTCTCCAATCTTGGGTGGATCGGTCTTGTCGGTCCACTTAACGCGTTGCTGGAGTATGTGCAAATATTCCAAATTCCAGCGTTTCCAAAAGCTCTGAGTAATCTGGCGTACCAATTCAAAACGCGAGAGACGACCAGGTCTCGTATCAATATAGGGGTACTCAGGCAAGGCGACAAGTGGGCGACCAATAAAAAAATGGCCCGGCGTAAGGGCCTCCAAATCATTCGGATCTGAGGAGATCGGGCACAATGGCCGAGAGTTCAAAACGGCTTAATCTTACAAAACACAGTTGCGAGTTCCTCAAATGTAAGGACAGATTCACCGATTGTCCTGCGCAAGTGTGTTTTGGCCGATTTTACGGCGGCCTCAAATATACCACCCCAGTGTGGACAATTTGGTGGGGAAAACAACCAATTTATCCCACGTCGGGCAAGCCTATCACCTATATCAGCTTTGTTGGTTTCAAGGAAATTAACAACATCATTCAAATAATTATAGGTGCCCTTGAAGTTAGTGCCGCAGTCAGAACGGATCAAGGAAGGCATCCCTCTGCGGGATACAAATCTGTCAAATGTGGCTACAAACGCCTCGGTCGTAAGCGAGGAGACCAGTTCTAAGTGTACGGCCTTTGTGGAGAGACAAACAAAAACACAAGTAGGCCTTAACAGTCTTGCTGTTTCGAAGTGTCGACGTTTTCACCAAAAAGGGACCTGCGAAGTCCGTGCCAACACCGTCAAACGTCCTGCTCTCAGTTACGCGATCTGCCGGTAAGTCTCCCATCAAGGGCCTTGAGCTTATAGCAAGGGATGCAGCGAAAGACTACACTCCGAATAATTCTTCGGGACGACAAAATCCAAAATTCGCGTTGCAAAATAGCCAACAAGGCATTACAACCAGCATGCGAATTTTTAAGGTGACGGTCAGTTACCAACAAGCGTACCAAATGACCGTCCTTAGGTAACAAAAGGGGGTGACGTGCTCCGTAAGGGAGGTTGGCGTTCTTGAGACGCCCTCCAACGCGCAAGAGACCCGTTTCGTCCAAAAAGGGGTTCAATTTAGAGACAGCTCCCGATAGTTTCGATCTCCCTGATTTAAGCATAGCAATCTCCTTTTCAAAATGCGCCAATTGCACAGAACGAACCCAAAAGGTGAGGGACTCCTGTCGTTCCTGTGGTGAGAGAAACGGTGTCGGACGTTTCTGTTGTGGGTGCCTAAAATTAAAAACAAAACGCTTTATCCAAGCAGTAACACCTAACAACTTGTCAAGGGAGCTGTAACGATTCAACAAAAATTCGGGGTCGAAGGCGCATTCCACCTTCTCAAGAGCGAGTGTTCCTAGACCCGGCAAATTAGAAGTATTCAAAACTGGCGTTCGAGGCCAGTCAGTTTCTGGTCGACTCAACCATTCCGGACCCCACCACAGCGAATGACCTATCAAACTAGGCGTCAAGCATCCGCGCGAGGCACAATCAGCGGGGTTAAGCTCACCTGGCACGTGTCTCCAAACAAGCTTGAGTTCAGATTTTTGGATTTGGGAGACGCGATTAGCAACAAATACCTCCAAGGTGTGGACAGAAGCCTTCAACCAACAAAGCACAATTTGGCTGTCTGTCCAGGCGTAGGTCCCATTAATGCAAATGCTTTTACCCAAAGTACTGGACACGTGGTTCAACAAGCGTACAAGTAGGGCTGCTCCCGAGAGCTCCAATTTTGGGATGGTCAGAGATGTCCGAATGGGTGCGACCTTGCTCTTCGCCATGATCAGGGAAACTCTCACCTGACCCGAGGCACTGACTGTGCGCAAGTACACCACAGCCGCGTGACCACGTTCCGAGGCATCACAAAACCCGTGAAGGGTGGCCTTGTACTTCCCGGGAGGAAGGACGGGACGAGGCAAGGAGATCTCGTTGACGGCAGGAAGTGAGGATACAAAGGAGGTCCATTCCTCAACAAGAGTGCCGTGCAGAGGTTCGTCCCAGGTCAATCCCGCTGTCCAAAGCTTCTGCAAGAAGCATTTTGCCCAAAATATAATTAGACAGATCCAACCGTTCGGATCAAAGGTTCTGGCGACAGTAGACAATACGAGACGTTTAGGCCAAGAACACGGCAATTTCAAGTCTACGTTATATGTAAAGATGTCTTGGACTGGTCTGTACTGAACGCCGAGAACAGCCATCATGGCGGAGTTGTCAACAATCTCAAATAGATGTGGATCCTGCTGATGATCCTCTGGCAAGCCTTCCAAAAGCGCTGGTGAGTTGGAAATCCATTCACGCCACTCATAACCAGCGGAGGCCAAAATACCTATCAATTCGTCCCGCAGGAGGATCGCCTCGTCCGCTGTGGAGGCGCCCGAGCAAATGTCATCGACGTAAATATCGTCCCTCAAGATGGCGGAGGCTCGTGAGAAACGTAAGCCTTCGCGGTCTGCGAGCTCCCAAAGAGAACGTATTGCCAAGTAGGGGCTTGACCTTAACCCGTACGTATAAGTATTGAGCTCGTAGACGACCATGGGATCGCGAGGAGACTCTCTCCAAAGGATCAGCTGGAAGCGACGGTCATCAGGGTGGATAATCGTCTGCCTGAACATCATTTTTATGTCGGCCACAAAGACAACCTGATGTCGTCGGAAGCTGGTGATGACGTCACAAAGGTCCTTGACCAACTTGGGACCAGAATGCAAGCACTGGTTCAAGGATACGCCTGTTGAAGTCTGCGCAGAACCATCAAACACTGTGCGCAGCTTGCCAGTCGATGGCTTCAATACCGCATGATGCGGGAGAAAGTAATGCTCCACCGAACGCCAATCCAAATTTGATACTGACATGCGTCCTAATTGTTCATATTCTCGCATGAACTCAATGTACTTCTGTCTGAGCTCCGGATCACGACCCATGCGGCGCTCCATGGCCAACAACCCCTTTTCGGCTAAAGGTCACGTGACTCACCAAGCGGATGCTGAACAGACAGGAAGGGTAGCCTCGTAATAATCCGACCGGAGTCGACCAGTGTTGTTCTGGAAGAACAGCTCGCACTCCTCATGTTCTGGATTCAAACGGGCAGCTTGAGGGGGCTCCTCTACCTCCCAAAACCTCTGAACCGCATCAGAGAGAGCGGAGCCTACAGCCAACAAATTATCAAGTTCAGGTGGAGGGGGGTCCCTAGGTACAGGGCCCATCAAAGCAAATCCAAGTATGGTCGGGATGGCAGTCAAACCATTTGGCACCAAGACCCGTTTCCCACCAATCGAAATTCCACCGAGGACATCAGAGCCAATCAACAAGTCGATTTGTCCCGGTGTGTCAAATTTGGGGTCTGCCAGTTCTAATCCCGATGTCAAATTCACCACAGCAGCGGGTAGCTGTTTCTGTGGGTGCATACCCAAAATATTCTTCAACACAATAGCCGAGGTTTTAATCCTCGGGTGTGAAGATTCAACAGGGCCAAACAAAACCTTAACTTGCCCTTCAACATTAGAGGCTACGTCACCTATGCCCCGTATACAATTTGGAAATAAACCCATATTTAATTTAACCTGCCCTACTAAACAAGTGGAAACAATGCAACCTTGTGAACCTGTGTCCAATATAGCACGGACAACAACAGAGGTCCCCGTGGGTCCCCAGACCCTAACAGCAACCGTTGGTAGGATAACGGTCTCAATGGGGGAGGTATGAGTTATAGGGCAGGGGTCAATGACCTATTGTTGCCTGGGTGGCGACCGTTGGCCAGGACCAGGCAAGTCAAAATGAGGGTGCGGCTTGAAGTCCTCAAAAGCGCGATGACTCGATCCGCGCGCCATCTGTGGGGGGTCATAGTGACGCACCCGCCCAAAACGAGGTGGGCGCGAGTCAAGGCGGGGACGCTCCGCCAAAGGAGGGGAATACCTGGGGCAGCAGTCATGGTGCTGGTGACGCTGAACAGCACATTCAGGTGCGCGAGAGAGAGGAGGCGTGCGCACGCTACGGTTCTCCAAATGGGGCGAGTGGCGATCAATTGAGCGAGGCGACTCTCGGCTACGCGCCGGTGAGCCTCGGCTGCCACCTTCAAAACACCCGCCCGTGCGCGGCGTCGGCTGGTTGGACAAGCGGCCAACCTCTCTGGTATTCATACAGAGAATGTCCAAATGCTGTCCTCCACAGTGAGGACAGGGGCGAGAGTTTGGGCAGTCTCGCTGGTAGTGGGACCCCAAGCAAGAGAAGCAAAGGGTGCGGGCATTCGCGATGCGCCTACGAGAGGCGACATGAAGGTCCAAGAATGCCCTATAACTGGCCGTTCTGTGCCCCGTGACCTTGCAGTAGGAGCACTCCGCTGGGCTCTGCGTGACCGCAAAGCGAGGAGGGCGCCGGTCAACATTGGCTCGGGTGTGACCGCGAGCCTGCTCCTTGACCTTGGGCGGCTGTGACTTAGCCGGCGTGTCACCACCGGAGTTGTCCAAGACCCGGCACTCATCCTCCAGGAACCTCTCCAGGTCAGCAAAGGGGGGCAGATGGGTCGCGCTATCCCCACCAAAGCGCTGCTCAAAACGCGACCTCAGGTCGGCAGGCAGCTTCTTCAGCACAATGTGCACCAATAGATAGGACCATTGGTCCACGGGCAGGTCAAGGCACTTAAGTGCGTTGATGGCCACCAAAAGCGGGTTCAAAAGTTGGGTGCGCAACCCAGAGACCCGGGTGAGCGTCGGCAAACCCAAAATCTGCTTGATGTGCGTATCGGCGAGGCCACGCTTATTATGGTACCTACGGGCAATTAGGTCCCGAGCCGTCTGGTACGCCTCTTCAGACACGGGCAGATGCTGGATGAGGCCCTTAGCCTCCCCATCCAGAACCGACATTAGATAGGCCAACTTTTGTGCCGGCCGAAGGTCAGCCCTATCATTGACTAGGCTGTCAAACAAATTAACGAAGCCCAGGTAGCTTCCTAGGCAGCCATCAAAATGGGGGAGGTCCAAAGTAGGGAGCCTACTCACCAGCCCCGGTGCAGACCTAGGAAGCTCCTGCTTCAGGCCGGGTTGCCCTTCCCTATCGGCAACTAGTTGTCTCGCAGTATTGGAGACAGCATCATACAGGTCTAAGACCTGGGCATAGTCTTCGCTGACCTTGTTTCGCTGGTCAGCGGTGAAATCATTGATTGACACTTCAAGACAGCAAGTGCTGAAAGTGCGGAATTACTGTTCCACACTTGCCAGGCGATCGTCAATCCGCTCGTACCTTTGAAGTAAGGCCTGCTGGCGATCAGGCCGGTTCACTAAAGCACTGGCTGAGGCAAACCAGCGCAAATCTGATGCAATAGCACCAGCAGCCGCACGCAAGTCCTTGATAGCTGACATAATCAAAATTCAAAAGAGCCCGGACAAGCGTTAAATAAAATTAACAATCAAAACTTAATTTTTCTTAATTCTTTGAAACCAACAAAGTATTAGCCTGTTTACTGCAAGTGCAGGCAAGTGACAGGTATCTACTGTCCAACAAAATTAATAATTTCAATATATATTGACACAAAACAAAGTCAAAGTTATCAAAGTTGAACCTTCGAATAAGTTAATTAAAGTTATATATTCAAATAAATTAACTAATTACTTGCAGCAGACAGACTGGCTGTGTTATTTAAGATATACAATAGTAAGTAAGCACAGAATAAGTGTTACCTAGCAATATTATCTATATTATAACAAAACAAAGTTTATTAATGTGTTGCACCCTGTATGTAGGTTTATATTTTATAGTATTTACTATTGTGTATATGTATTGTATGTAATTAGTATGTAGTTATTGATTTGTATATATAAATAATGCTTTGTTAGTCCCTAACACTTAAGCTTGCACCTACTTCATATATCTCTGCATCACCCCAAGGTAGACTGTTAGAGAATGCCTCAGGCATTAAGTCCGCCGATACATGTATATTATGTGTATGAAGTCCAATAAATAAAAAAAATATATATAGGGCTGATGATGATGATATTTAAAGAGCATTGTAAAGCACCGATAGGCTAAAGGAAAGACTAACAGATTGACATCGGCAAAAGAAAACATCGTTGAGAAACCTACATGTGTAAATAAGAGCTTCACATGCTTTTTAAAATATATGTGTTCAGTTTGCCAAACCGCTTTTGGCAAGCGTGGTGGTCTATAGCATAACAGCGGTGGCTTAACTACCGACAATGAGAAGTGGCTCATGGCAAGCGGGCAGGTTAATTTAACCCAAGGTTATTGTATACAGTGCTGATATAATTTATCCAGAGCTCCAGCAAGATGACTCGAAACAAAAATTAGTGGATCTTACAGTGCTCATGTGGGAATCAAACCCACGATTCTCGGCGCAGAGCTAATCAGCGAGTCCGCTTAA
The DNA here is from genome assembly GCA_944739405.2 of Euclidia mi. Lineage (NCBI taxonomy): Eukaryota > Metazoa > Arthropoda > Insecta > Lepidoptera > Erebidae > Euclidia > Euclidia mi. The sequence continues at coordinate 31,012,278 of OX123195.2, forward strand.
ACCACTTCGCCGCGCCGCACATGAAGTCAAATATTTGTATTTAAGAATACTTTATGTAACAAGACTAAACTAGTCGTATTTCGTTCAAGAAAATGGAAGCTCAATAGATGGAAACGAATAATCCATAAATAACAAATTCAACGTACAATAAAATTCAATTTTCAGATTTTAAAATCCAACATCCTACTGAGGGATAAACTTTCAAATTAGGTTAAGCTTAATGAGCTTACTACGTTTCTGGGAAGCCCAAAAGGCCGAAACTTGTCCCTAGGACAGACAATAAGATGATCCAATACTATAGCAATCAATCATTCATAGTCCGTAGTCAATGACAAAAGAGCTTAAAAACTTTACACCGCGCTAGAGGGACCATGGTTTATCAATGGTTTTTATACAAACGGATGGATTTATGGGACTATTTTCCCTAATATTTTCTTATACCCTAGGTAGAAATTCTTTTACCGATGGTATAAGAAAATATGGCCTAGGTAGAAAAAAAGCATAGTATATGTCCGTTGAGTTATCCAACAGTCAACTTCTGGCTTGCCATTCGGGGTCACGGATATGTCATAATAATGCACGGTTGACGTAGTGGTGTGCGGCCGCTTCGCCGCCTGACACCGCGCCGAGTGTTGTGGGTTCGATGCCCAACAAACAACACTTTGTGTGATTTATAAATAATTGTTGTTTAGGGTCTGGGTGTTCATTGTGTCCGTTGATCGTATGTTTGCAAAGTCCCTCGCGACACAGGTATTAAACAAGTGCGGGAGTCTCTTTGAAAATAAAAAACGGTAGTCCCAGTGACCGCATCATTCACATTTGAACTTTCGAGGAATTCCGCTGTGGTTCTTCTGAGTAGACTGGAACACCTGTCACTATGCGAGTCTTACCCTTCCGCTTCATCAGCCCCAAACTCATATTTTGACTGGACTGTAAACCGCAACTGAGTTCGCATCGTGAGCAAAAACAGCTGTTGACTTTTGCATTTGCTTGCCATTGATGTAACAACTGACCTGAAAATCAGTTTTTTATGTTGCATCTCATTTGATTCGATTAAAATAATTATATATATGTTAAGTTTTAGACTCACACCTTTTTCTTGAAGGAGAAAAATAACTTACATATAAGTCTTCTAACTTATATGTAAGTTATTTTTCTAAATAACAGTGGTCTGGTCTTCCTAATAACGAAGATTAAAATATTGGCGCTTTGGGCATAAGGTGTATGATATATGGGATACGCGTGGTAAGGATAAAGGATAACCATAAAAAGGCACATACATTTCTGGACATTTTCTGATATAATCTGAAAATGTCCAGAATGCGGAGTGTTTTGGGAATTAGCTTATAACAAAATTGTTGAGTATACAATTGCTCACATCCAGTGGAGGATTAACCGAGCTATTACTAAACGAACTATGTAGTGTTCGAGTATGTTGGGGACGGTACTATAACCACCAGACGATTTATAATCAGACTTACCTACATCTTATACTATAAAGCTGAAGAGTTTGTTTTTTTGGTTGAACGCGCTAATCTCAGGTACTAATGGTCCAATTTGAAAAATTATTTCTGTGTTAGATAGCCCATTTATCGAGGAAGGCTATAGGCTATATAACATCGCGCTATGAGCGACGAGAGCGGAGCAGTAGCCTTAAATAACGCGGGTGTAACCGCGGGCATCCTCTAGTATTGTATAATACACCTCGTATTTAAGTATTTAACACGCCCTCTGGTTTAGCAGTCAGGGTAATACTAAACAAGGCAGTAATATGAAATTCTAACATTGAACTGACATTTCTGGTCTAGACACAATACAGGTAATGTTAAAAAAATAAATAAACAAAATATGTGTAAAAGAGACCAATCGTTCGGTGCATACAGCTATGATATCCAAGGACTTGCCAATTATACGGGCCTCGTTATAATATCTTTTGAAATGTGAAATAGAGTACGTATGATTTAGTGTGCACTACACATTGACCTGTTTAACTAGTCTGCCAAGTGCAAATTTGTTATGTTTTTGGCATTCTACCCATAAACTCAACTGTTAAAGTTGATCGAGGTCGGTCAACAGGAAAATAGAAATATTTTTATTTTCAAGAAAATGCACATAAACTGTTAGGCTTAAATTAACTTTATAGTATATACTTCATTTTTGTGTTCATCTACATTAATTGTTTAAGCTATTGGTAATAGTAACAGGTATAGAGAAAATTGATTGCCACATTTTTTATTGCAAATGAATCACCACCGTACATGGCCAATTTTTATATTGTTGTAGTATTTTCACAACTTATTCATGTATTTCCTCTCTTATAACAATTGGACGCACATTCCTTGCTCTGAAAGCAATGATATAGAAGATTTGTACATTATATAACCGTTTGGTGCTAGATTATATTATAAATTACTATTTCGTTATTTCATTTTAACATACAGAGCTTCCAAATTATCTTCGTTTCTAAGTTTAACACTTATTATTAATTAAAACTTGATCAACTTTATCCTCTACAATTTGCTGTTGCAAAAGCCAATAACGAACCAAGCGGACAAGACATCCAATTTTCTTTGACGGGCAAGATTCACTGCGGCATTTATCGGAATCGAAGCAACAACACCAGACACCCATAAGACGCCATTAATTGTTACCGTACTCGTACAATAAATACAAGTAATGATCGCGTATTGAAACTTTCCCGATATTTTCTGATCAGTCTCGATTCGGAGCAAAACGATGGCCACATTACTTCGGCTCTACCGCTAAGTTTTGACTTTGGAACTTATTTATTAGTTACCTCGACGCCTTTTTCTAAGTTCTCAATTCCAAGGGAACCAATATACAAAGTGTTTTCAGATAGAAATACTTGGAAAATAGATCTCTCGTCCCAACTATTCTGATAATAGCAATTTTTTATAGTGAGAATTTAGTATTGGCACCACAGAAGAATAACTGAAGCATGGAAGGAACGATATTTTTAAGAACAAATTGAATATAGCTACACTCTTCACTCATATGATAAATAAGAGTTGCCAGAAGAAGATGACATTATGTTTGTCAGTTAGGGCTTAAGACAATTTGAACACAAATATCGTAACTTTTTAATTTAATAGTGACTGAGCAAATCCGCTATCGATATCGATTAAAGTTTCAATATAGGTTCAAAATCAAACGGACTTGTAAAGTATATTATTTATATGTTATACATTTTAAATTCCGTAACTTTGTGTCCACAACAGTCAGAACGCTAGTTGATGGACAGTCTTTAAATAATTATTACACAAACTTGCATTTTTAAACTGAACTTATATGTATATTTTTGTTTCAAATGGGTACTCAGTAGCACATAATCTTTCGAGGCATTATTTTCTAATTTTCATGGTATTTTTCTTTACGCATCAACAGCCTTTTCCAGTCCACTGCTGGTCTTAAACCTTCCGTGGTGGAGGTTTGGCCTACTATTATACCACACTAGCCAGAACTATTCGTATAGGGTTTTATTTCGAGATTTCCTTCTCTTGTGTTTCTCTTAGTCGCCTCATACGACACCCTCGGCAGAAATGTTTATTTATACTTATTTATAGTTAATTTTTCAGCTGTAATGATAGCTGTAAGTGGGATTAATAAATATTAAATAAATAAATCATCAACCCCAAATAACATATTTTAATTAGAGAAAGCAAATAATTAAGAAAAAAGCAAAGCTTAAGCATTATGATAACTGAGAATGGCATATATTATCCAACTCGACACATTATAAGAAAAGGCATGGTCGACATGGATTATTGTATCAAAACACATAAAATTAAAGTTAAAATAAACAATTTAGTGAAAATCTTCAATAGTCCCCAAAAGTTTGTTATTAACAATAATCACTTTTTATTGACATTTTCTCATTACATAGTGTAGGTAATACAAATCTATGTGTAAAAAATGTTCGTGCGGGATCGGACACTTTTCGATCATACATGTGACACACAGAATATTTAGAGAGAAAAAAATTGTGGCTAAAAGACTAGCCCTTCGATTTTATCTTGGGATCGGCACATTATTAGTCCACTAGTCCAACAAGAACAACCAAGTTTTGGTCTCTGGATTGATGACATTTAACAAAATTTATTTCAAATGAAGATTCCCTTATTTTGATGCATAACCACTCAGTAGGTCGTGACTATGAAAGCAGACAGTTCTTATCAAACCTTCAAATTACTGCCCTTTAAATATTACTGTCTTTGTAAAGAAAGATCAGATTTTTCTATAGGTGCATTATTTTTTTTTGTAATATGATGGATTCTAACAAGCTTCGGAATTCACTACTGTTGCTGATAGTTTAATTATTAGCAAGTAATTATTTAAACACTCACACTGATATGTTTAGAAGGGAGGAGCCATCTGTCATTACTATAAAAACATTCCGCAGTAAAATGCTTGGAACAAATTCTATGGTGCTTTCTAGGCAACCAATTTTCTCCACGACATAATGCAGCAATCCACTTATTTTATAAATCTTTATCACGTGCACATATAATCTAAAAAACAACGAGGTAAAAATATACGGTGGATAGACATATCGATAAGATTTTTTACAACACTAGAAAAATCGATATAAATATTATACGGCTAAATTCAAAATCATGATAGAACTGTTATAAAAGAAAAATCACTAGGGTTATATAATTTGATGGCATAAATTGTCTAAATTGTATCTTACACGTCAGTTGACTGTGTTCAATTTGGGAGTACTAGGACTACCTCTATGTATATTATCCAATCTCTTTGATTGGCACTTGGACGTAAGGGCTATTTTCTGGCACAGTTACTGTTTTGGCATAGAACAAAAAGATATAGAAAGTCCGTCAGCTATCAATCTTCATGACATATATAGGGCCTTTTTCCTGTCATGCGTATTTTCGTCCGCATTAGAGTTTTTTGATTAGCTTTGAACGCGTGCACTATACAGACTAGTTAATATCACAATGTTCAGAAGTCGCAACTTCTACGCATAGTCAAGTCACTTTATTTGCCAAATCTTATCTACTAGCAAAAAGAAATCAACTTAGAAAATGAATAAAATTCGGGATTCTGTCGCAAATAACCGAAAGCATTTTATCTTTTAATTTATTTTACCCACGGGATGTATAACTTCTATTCTTAGAAGTAATCCAAAGAGCAGTTAAATCACTCTCGGCTTGAAAAACCAATTATAGCTCTTTAAAATTCAGACGGGCCTAAAATAAAAAGATCTAAATGTTTAGTAAGAATTTTGTGCGTTGATTAAAAATCTCAAGGATAAGATCACACGAAAGACAGCACAAATTACATAGATGTATAAAGCTGGCATAATACCCAAAGACGGCTCACGCTACTTTTTTTACTTACTTATTTTCGGTAGTGGAACCTTGCTGATTTTGTATGAATGGGCCGGCTCGACCGGGGAAGCACTACCCTCTCACAGAAGAATATCGACGTAACGTAACAGTTTCTATACTGATGCGTTTCGTTCGGCGTTTGAGAGTACAGTGCACCTCCGTCCTCTATTTCTTCTCCAACTTCTCACTCCTTTTCCAATATTTCTACAATTCACGTATGACTCCTCTGGTCTACGAATCAATTAAACTATCAATCTTGTTGCCACAACTAAGGAGACCAAATTAAGCGCCACTGCCGGAGTTATAGTTTCATCTGAAAACTACCTAACTGATCTAAAATATTGGGTATATTGTAGCGTGTGTGGCTACCCTTAAACTGACACGTTCACATATAAAAGCGTGTCTCGATTTTGAAGCCAGTTTGTGAAATTCATTAATTCACATTCGAAGCAAAAAAAAATTAGGAGGCGGAGTCAATATCGTATAGTACCTAATGTGCTTTATGTAGATATACTATTTATATCCTGCTCGACCCAATTTTTTTGCCCTAAAACCAGAAAAGGTTCACTCAAATAGAATTTCTTTCAATGTATTGAAGTGGTCTTCTATATTTATATATTTTATGCTACCAAATTATACGCATGGCTGGTGAGGCAAAATAAATAGAAGCAGGTGAGAGAAAGAAAGCTTTAATCCGTTGGAGTCAAAAGTCAAGCCAAAAGTCAAAAGTCAAAAATCATTTATTCATCTAGGTCACAACGTGACGCTTATGAACGTCAAATTTTTAAAGTAAATTAATAATGCTTCTACATTTACATTTACTGCCCATTCGCAAAGCAATAGGTAGAACCACGAGAAAGAACGGGCAATAAAACTCGTGGCCACTCTTTTTAATCGCCAGTGTTATGGTACATATTTTGTTTTTGTAAGGAGCTGCAACTGTTTCACATTGTAATTAATTACTTGTAAATAGTAAATAAGAACATACATATTATATACAAAATATGTAGTTATTAAATTAAGTGCTGTAGTAGTCTTCAAATGTGAATCTTGTGTAACAGGAGCATCCACTTACGCTTTATAATGTAGGCAACTCGCGATCATGTTCAGAACTATGGTGGAAAAGTATGTTACAGAAAGTGACGGTATATGAATACACGAAAATTACAAAAACGTTAGTATCCAGCCCATGATAACGAGTTACCTTCATCTAACACTGTAGCAAATTTTAATAAAATTTGTGGAACAACAATGAAAATGTAAATGTAGTAAATTGAATGACCTAATAATGCATGAATATTAAATTAATAGAACTAGAGATTTTATATATAAAAAAAAACTGAAAAGTAAGGTATCTATATAAATTAAAAAAATCAAGAGTTGGCTAGTGTAAGTGACCACCTATCCTTATCACTGAAATAATCATTAATGGTATAGGGAGTGACAAAGAAAAATTACTATTCACAGTCACGACTGTTTCGAATTCTACAGACATGTTCAAGGTGTTACATTGGGGCTTATTCTGGTGGCCCTAACTAAAACATTTTAGAAACCTTGGTGCAAGTATAACTAATTTTAAATTCACATTAGCGGCAATACGTCACGTCTCGATGCATTTTGTATCAATACTAATATGAACGTCGAAATATAGAATTTAAATAAATTAATGTGCCAAGAAAAAAAAATGGTAGGTTAGTTCTCGTGCCAATGAATTGATTTAAAAATTAGGTAAATTAGTTTAGCACTACTTGTACAAAAGTTTTGTAGTAAAAACCGTACAGACGTTTATTACACCAGAATAAACCCCATTGGACTTGAAGTTACATGAATTTATATGTGGCATCTGTGAAATTAACATTGTTCTTTCATCTGGTTTCAAGGAACGAGAAACAGTGAATCAGGGATGTAAGCTCTAAGCATTGTAATGCCACCTTTTACATTGCTTTCACCAACAGAAACTCACTTCTCCGTTCAATCTCATAAAAATACGACTCGTCCATATTACGTTACTAAAAAAACACTGTGATAGAAATGTAAAAGCCAAGGATGGGTAAAATACTAGGCGCAGTTTTTCCTCAATCGAGACAATCGTTTTCAGCACTTTGCTTTTTATATACCTCTGGACATGTTATATGGCAGAAACTAGTGTGAGCAACAGGAGAAAAAGAAGGAAAAGAAAAGAAAGCATTTAAGAAGCCATTCGTCATCCGATTAATAAAAAAAACATTGCTTTTTAAAAGTGAATTGTAGAATATCTTTTTACCCGACTACGGCGAAGCAAAAAGGAAGGGTAATTCTTTTGACAGTCTATGTATGTAAGTATGTATGTTTGTATGTCACATATCACCGTAGCGCCTAAGCTACTAAACATATTTTAATAAATGGGGTATCAATAGATTCGTAATAATGGCCCGGGTGACATAGGCTATATAAGTTTTATTCAAATTTTCTATTACGGAATTAATTAACAACGTATTATTCTTTATTGATCCATAATTACGAAACTGGTGCATTAGAAGTTACTTATTCTCTTTGGGGAGGAATAGCTCGTAAAACGTTTAGTTCCACGTTGTAGTGTTATGCTCCTTTTGAGATTACTGCTTCGGTATACTTAGGAGCTGAAGTTACCATTTTGAATATTGCAGTGAAACTGCAGGTGAAGTACCTCCAAACAGCTTGAACTTACATGAAAATGTGCTATGAAAAAAGGCTCTATTGAAAACTACACTCTTCAACTACAAAGCAATAAATAATAGATAGAACATGGCATAATACTATCTAATAAACAATTATCGTGGAACACCTAATTGCCCAAATCGGCATAAAATATTTTGTACCTGAAAGGGAAACAGTACAAGTTCAGTTTTATACAATACATTCATTTTTATTCATGCAAAGCTTACGTTGTTTGGTAGTAATCAAATATGTATGTAATATTTTTAATGAAAGCAGCGATAGCCCAGTGGAGAGACCGACGGACTGCTACACAGAGGGTCCCGGGTTTGGATCCACGCGGCCAATGACTTTTCGAAGCTATGTGCGTATTTAATGCAATAAGCAGTTTTATAGTGTAGTTAATTACCGTATTTCTTGTTCTACTCTTTTTAAAAACCATCATACTGGCAGTTAAAAAGAGTGGCCACGAGTTTTATTGCCCGTTCTTTCTCGCGGTTCTACCTATTGCATTGCGAACGTGGCAGTAAATGTAAATGTAGAATCATCTAGTAATTGACTTTAATTTTTGACGTCCATAAGCGTCACTTTGTGGCCTAAATGAATAAATGATTTTGACTTTGACTTTAATTGTTTGCGGAAACTTGCTTGTCTGAGAGTTCTCCAGAATGTTCTCGAAAGACATGTGAAGTCTGCCAACTCGCACTTGGCCAGTGTGGTGAACTATATGACCTTGCCCTTCTCATAGTGATAAGAGGCCCATGCCCAGCCTTCAGAGCCCATGATGAATTCTTAAGGGTGTGCAATTGCTCGTCACGTCCCAAAATTTGGGAGATGTAGTCATTTATTGTGAGAAAAAGATAGTTTCAAATGTTGGTTGGCTTTCGTTCTTAATATTTTTTAAGTTAAAGATTTAAAAAAAGACAAAAAACTGCTAATTATTGCTTCACTCGCGTAAGTGACTAATCTTAATGCAAAATGTACACAAAAGAAATGTATTGTGAAATTATATTTGATAGCATTTAGGTATAACGCTTTTTCTTAAGGCAAGACGACCGGTTGGCGGCGCGGGAGTGTAAGCGACTGCTACGCCGAAGGTCGCGGCTTCGATTCCCGCTCAAGTCAAACATTTGTGTGCATGGATATGGATGTTTGTCTTGGTCTGGGTGTTTTTATGTATAATATGGATGAATTTACAAAAAAAGTATATATGTATGTTTATCCATTATCTAGTACCCATAGTACAAGCTTCTGCTAAGTTTGGGACTAGATGATGTTGTGTGAATGTGGTAGAATATTATAAAAAAATAAATAAATAATAATTAAATTATTTTCACAAGATAACTACACTAAGTAATTCATTTTTTTCCAAAACTTCACCTAAAGACAAAAATAAAAATAAATAAAATATTTTGTCTATATCAGTCTTATGAAACTCTCAATCATACTAAAGCCGTAAATATGTTATTACGGTTGGGCGCCTAAGCCTGTCTGCACAAAAATAATACAAATAAATTCTTCAGTTTGTAAAACTCTAATTTATGAAAGTCTGTCGGTACTACTTTTACTATCGTATATTATCTTCTATAATATAAAAGTGAATCGCCAAATGTGTTGGTAAGCGCATAACTCATCAACGCCTGGACCAATTCGGCCAATTCTTTTTTTTTAATGTTCGTTGAAGTTCAAATATGGTTTTTACGGTGAGAAAAAATTATAATAATTGCCGGAAAATCCCTAAAAACAGCCCTTTTCTTTTTCCCATGCAAACGTTTTCTAACTAAAACGTAGGGTCAATTTGTAGTTTATTACCGCTGCATAAAGTTCAAATTCGCGTGCACATTGATATACTTCTTTGTTTGATAGCAGTTTTGACAGGTTTCCGGACCTGAAGTCTCAGTGCTGCCGCCCAGCGGGCTTCACCGCAGAAGAAACCCATTGATAATCCCCACTTAATATTATAAATTCGAAAGTGTGTATGTATGTATGTTCCATTTTTACGCTAAAACCCAATAGTCCAAGGAACCAATGAACCAATTTTGTTGAATTTTAATATAGAGATACATATATTACACCATGGAGACGGATATAGGCTACCATAAGTTGTAAAAATTAAACTGGGAGGGATTGTAAGGAGGGTAGAAGTTTTGTACGGTACAAATTTACCTCTTGGAAGTAAGAACACAATACATGCGCTGATAATTTTATTGATTGCTGCGCATGTGCTATCGCATATCTGTCAGTACTGTCACGTCATACCTACATAATATCATATTGTGCACGTTATTAAATTGTTCGCATATCTGTACTAATCTTTGAGAAAAGAAAATTATACAGATCTGTGATACTAATAAAGCGGAAGAGTTAGTTTGTTTGTTTGAACGCGCTAATCTCAGGAACTACCAGTCGGATCAGAAAAAATATTTTGGTATACGATAGCCCAGTTATTCCGAAAGGCTATTGGCTATATAACATAACGCTTCGACCCTTTGGGGCCGGGCAAAAGGCTAAAAAGGCTAAAAGATAATGTCGGCTAATCTCGGGAACTAGCAGTCGGATTTTAAAAATTGTTATTGCCTATGATAGCCCAATTATTCCGAAAGGCTATAGGCTATATAAAATTACGCCACAACTTTTAGGGGCCAGACAAAAATAATAAAATGGTCAAACGAGAAGGGGGAGGGTTGGGTCAAAGGCAAAAAAAGGCTAAACGAACAGGATACAATCTATATGAGTATCGTTTTCGAGATTTTCGGGACGGTGATTAATAATATGACATTTATTTAGTGATCTAAGATGGCGGACGGGAAATCAAAGATGGCGGATGAGAAAATTTAAAAAATCAATATGGGTATCGGCTTCGATATTTTAAGGGGTGGGGAATCGAAATCCAACATCTATTTCGTGATCAAAGATGGCGGATAGGAAATCAAAGATGGCGAACGGGATTTTTTAAGTCGATATGGGTATCGTCTCCGATATTTTAAGGAATGAGGAATTCAAAAACACCATCTATGGTGCTACACCAGTGTGGGGGTGCAGATGTGATGAAATATGAAGGAGAGAGAGCTTGAGTTTTGAAAGCGTATAATTTCCAAAGCACAGGATATAGGCACAATAGATGGTATAAGCAGTAAGGTAAGGCGTACGTACAGTACAGCTGAGTCCCGACAAGCGAATGGCGTGATCGTAATGCGAATATAAAACAACCGAGCGTGCGTTCCGCGTCAAGCATAGGATGTGACTGGCGAGGAGGTCCAACGGCCGTCTGCACCTGCGCCGGCAGCGCGATCGGAATGTCTACGTCACGAGGCTCTTTATCAATGAACGGCAGACAGAGACAAAGCATAACATAAAATTTTATAACTACATAAATACGTATGATAGATAGATAGATATTGTGTAAGGTGACGCTGTATGTGTGTGGATATGCTTGAAATAGATAAATACTTTTATTTATTTAAATTTAATATGATTGGTGTCTAGGTCCGCCACATCACCCCCCCACCGGAGACCGTTCACGGGCGATAAAAATCTGGGAATCGAACCCGGCGGCCCGAACGCGTAGTTTTACCGACTGGAGTGGGAGGCGATTCTAATACTGGTTGTTGTGTACTTGTATTAGTGGGCGTGGTGTCGTTATCGCACAATATGTAGGCCGGTTTCAAACGGTCTACGGATACCGTGACGATCTTGCCTTTAACTTTTATTTTAAAAGTTTTAGCACCTCTGTCGATCACTTCGTAGGGACCAGTGTACGCGGGTTGAAGTGCACCCCTCACTACGTCGTCCCGAAGGAAGATGTGAGAACAAGACGAGAGGTCCTTATAAATAAATATTTTATTAGAACAGTGATGTGTAGTTGGGACCGGTTGTAAATTGTTAGCGAATGATCTAATGCGCGCTGTAAAATCTGTTATGTCCGTCGTACCATTATCACTTTTGTGACCGAAGAATTCGCCCGGCAGTCGTAGAGGCTCGCCGTATACTAGCTCCGCCGAAGAAGATTGTAAGTCTTCTTTATAAGAGCTACGAATACCGAGTAACACGAATGGCAAAATTTCCGTCCAATGCGTGTCAGCATGGCATTTGATAGCCGTTTTTAACTGCCTATGAAAACGTTCGACGAACCCGTCGCACTGCGGGTGGTAAGCAGTGGTCTTACGGTGTTTAAAACCGATGGACTGAGACAGGTGACGGAAAAGTGCTGACTCAAATTATCTACCGCGATCAGTTACGATATCAGTAGGACAACCGAATTGAGCAACCCATCCCGACAGGAACGCTTGTGCCACAGATTTCGCCGTAATATCGATAAGGGGGACAACTTCGACCCATCGCGTGAAGCGATCGATGAGTGTCAAGCAATACCGATATTCATTGGATGGAGGTAGTGGCCCGATGAGGTCTAGATGGACATATTTGAATCGCGCTGAAGGTAAGTCGAGGGTACCTAATGGTGATGAGACGTGTCGACTTATCTTCGTGCGCTGGCAAGCCAAACATGCCTTAGCCCACTCGCGGCAGTCTTTCCTCATCTGTGGCCAAACGTAGCGTTGTGCTATAAGCTTTGCGCTAGCGTTAGCACCGGGATGACTGAGCGAGTGCAACGTGTCGAAGATTCGTTTGCGTAGGGGTTTAGGTATGAACGGCCGGGCAGTCGCTGTGCTGACATCGCAGTACAAATCTATACGACTGCCGGGTATACTCATACGTTTGATGCACAAAGAAGAATCTTCGCTAAGATATTGGGCAAGCTCAGGATCTGATTCCTGGGCTTTGGCGATCTCATCTGGATCAACGGGTGTATGTACTTCATCGATACGGGAAAGTGTGTCCGCAACGACGTTATCTTTGCCCGCTATGTGTTGGATATCCGTTGAAAATTGTGATATATAATCTAAGTATCTATATTGACGCGGCGAGCAGTTATTTTTCCGTTGATGGAAACCATAACATAACGGCTTGTGGTCAGTAAAGATAGTAAAATTAGTAGCTATAAGCCAATGCTGAAAATATTTAATACATTGGTAGATAGCAAGAAGTTCCCTATCATAAGGTGAATATTTCTTTTGTGAGGGACTTAATTTCCTAGAAAAGAATGCTAATGGTTCCCAACCGCCATCCTTAAACTGTTGTAGAGCTCCTCCTATGGCCACATCAGACGCATCCGTGACTAAACCCAATTTAGCTTTAGAATCAGGGTGTGCAAGTAAAGCTGCGTTACAAAGGCTTTCTTTACACTCTTCGAAGGCTTTCAGTGAACTTCCGCTTATGTCAACCGGCTGCGAAGCTTTTACTGTGTCGGTCAGTAAAGTATGTAAAGGTCCTTGTATTTGGGCTGCGTGAGGTATGAACCTCCTATAAAAATTCACCATGCCCAGGAACCGTCTAAGTTGCCGAGCTGTTTTAGGTACTGGAAATTCTTTTATAGCCTGTACTTTGCTTTGAAACGGCTTAGTACCGTGTTCTGACACATGGTAGCCTAGAAAAGTTACTTCGCTAGCTCCAAATACAGATTTTGCTGTGTTTATGAGTACACCGTAGTCTCGCATTCTTGTGAAGAGTATGCGAAGGTGTTCCTCATGTTGAAGGTGGCTTGGTGAGGATATTAAATAATCGTCCAAGTACGCATAGCAAACATCCAGGCCACGGGTCATTTCATCGACAAATCTTTGAAATGTCTGGCCGGCGTTGCGCAGACCAAACGTCATAAACGGAAACTCAAGGAGTCCCAAGGGTGTAGTAATTGCAGTTTTCGGTATATCCGGCTCAAAAACGGCGATCTCATTATAGGCTTTTATAAGGTCTATTTTTGAGAAAACTTTACAACCAGATAAATTATGAGCAAAGTCATGGATGTGTCTGATGGGATATTTGTCAGGAATTGTCCTAGCGTTTAACAATCTATAGTCCCCACAAGGTTGCCAGCCTTCATCTTTCTTCGGGGCAAGGTGTAGGGGTGACGACCACGGGCTGTCAGAAGGACGTGCCGTCCCGTTCGATAACATGGCTTCGAACTCAGCCTTAGCTATTTTTTATTTATCGGGAGCTAGTCTCCGGGGCGCGCATGATACTGGCGGACCCGGTGTTGTACGTATGTGGTGTTTTGTGTTATGTTTTGGTGTGTGTGGTGTCCCTGCCGGCCGTGTAAGTTCTGGAAACTCAGAGAGTAATTTTACGTACCTGGAATTGCCATTATCACCAGTCACAACCTTTACACTAAGTACGTTGTTAACCGTTGAAGCTAAAGTAGCAGCACAAGAAAGACTCGTTACACCGTCTAACAACCGTTGATTACGAATGTCGACTATTAAATTGTAAAACGATAAAAAGTCTACACCGATAATTGCACGAGTCACGTCTGCAACTACAAACCGCCACGTAAATTGTCTACGTAGACCAAGGTCTAAGCACACGTTTAGGTAACCGTAAGTGTCGATCGGCGTTCCATTGGCTGCAGACAGCTGGTATTCTGTCTTCACATGACCTTGATGTGGGAGCGCACGACGAGGGAAAACGCATAAGTCGCTTCCTGTGTCCACCAAAAATTGGAGTCTCGTCCTGCGGTCTGTCACGAACAGGCGGCTAACGGTAGGAGAGCAATCTTCTGTCGCCGCTACAGATTGCTCTGGGCGTTTCCCGACTTGAAATCGCATGGGCGAATGCACTTCTTCGCGTGAGTGCTGAATTTGTAGTGGTACCAGCACACCGGGAATTTCCTGTAGTTGGACTGTGACCTTCGCGATGGCGTCCGGCTTCTAGAAGTCGCGTCTTGCCTGGTACGGGCACGTGAGCGTCCATGCAGTTCGGTGCTCAACGCGTCCACTTTCTTCGCAAGGTCCGTAATAAGCGCCAACATGTCATTGGGCGTGTCCATTCGCGCGGCGCATGTCGCGGCGTGTGTCGACGCAACTTGTGGGGTAGTAGGTACAACTTCGTGCACTCTATCCGCCAACTCTGCAAGCTCCGTTAGGGATAAGCTAATCTGCGATGCCACAATAGCTTGTAGATTTGACGGCAGCCGGCTCGTCCAGATGGTCCTGACAAAGTCTTCAGGGATGGTTGGACCCGCCAAGTGTAGCAAGTGTCGTAGGAATTGCGACGGCTTGCGATCTCCTAGCTCCTCGGCCTGGAGAAGCTGCTTCGTCTTTTTTTCCTTAGAGACGGAAAGCCGTTTGATGAGTTCGCGCTTCAAGGTGTCGTATTTTCCGGAAGCAGGAGGCGCAGTAATTATGTCTTCTACCTCTGTGGAGTACTGCCGGTCCAAGTGCGCGATGACGTGGTTAAATTTCGTTTCGTCGTCTGTTATCCTGGCCAATTTGAATTGCCCTTCAATCTGGCAAAACCATATGTTCGGTTTTTCAGGCCAACACGGGGGTATCCGCGCGCCGACTCGAAAAAATTCCATCGAATGTTCTCGATCGCTCGAAATTCGCTCACATTTACTCGGGCGACGCACACTGCGCTGGGAATTGTCGCTGTCGCTGCTCATCCTCGTATTCTGAAGGGGTCACCAATATGGTGCTACACCAGTGTGGGGGTGCAGATGTGATGAAATATGAAGGAGAGAGAGCTTGAGTTTTGAAAGCGTATAATTTCCAAAGCACAGGATACAGGCACAATAGATGGTATAAGCAGTAAGGTAAGGCGTAAGTACAGTACAGCTGAGTCCCGACAAGCGAATGGCGTGATCGTAATGCGAATATAAAACAACCGAGCGTGCGTTCCGCGTCAAGCATAGGATGTGACTGGCGAGGAGGTCCAACGGCCGTCTGCACCTGCGCCGGCAGCGCGATCGGAATGTCTACGTCACGAGGCTCTTTATCAATGAACGGCAGACAGAGACAAAGCATAACATAATATTTTATAACTACATAAATACGTATGATAGATAGATAGATATTGTGTAAGGTGACGCTGTATGTGTGTGGATATGCTTGAAATAGATAAATACTTTTATTTATTTAAATTTAATATGATTGGTGTCTAGGTCCGCCACACCATCTATTTCGTGATCAAAGATGGTGGATGGGATTTCTTTTTTTTATAATATGCGTATCGTCTCTGGTGTTTAAAGGGATGGGGAATCCAAATAAAACATCTATTTCGTGATTCAAGATGGCAGATGGGAAATCAAAAGTGGCGGATGGGAAAAATTTTAAAAATCAATATGGGTATCGTCATTGATGATTTAAGGGATGGTGAATCCAAATACAACATATATTTTGTGATCAAAGATGGTGGACGTCTCCGATATTTTAAGGGATGGGGTATTAAATATTAGCTACAAATCTATGTTTGTTTTTTCATCATTTATAGACTCTGAAATAATAAGAGATTAAGCGCTAAGTCAATGGTAACTTTGGAAAAGGGGCTTGGTAAAAAGGGAATTAAATAAAAACTCTTAAAAAGGCGATACGGAGTTAGCCGGGTCAGCTAGTAATATATAAAATCCTTGCGTTACTGACTGACTGACAGACACGCTACAGCTGAAACTGTTGGGCGCAGGAAGCTGATATTTGGCATGTATGTTCCTTGAGGACCGTAGAGGTGCACTAAGAAGGGATTTCCCGAAATTCCCACGGGATCGGCCAAAACGGGTAAATTTAAAAAAATGCAGGCGTAGCTGCTGGCGTCCTCTAGTTTTCTTCATAATAGTAACACCAAACATTTAAAAATGTTCTGGAGCTTTGAAATGACTTCAAAATAGATAAAGGATAGATGTCAGCTTAGTATTTCCTTGACTAGGGTCGGGTGCTTATGAAGAATGTAATTCAAATTTTTTGGCCTTAAGAAAAACTACGTACTGCGTTTAAAATATCTATTATTCTAGTTCATGGGTTATTAGGAAGCAAAGTATAAAAAAAGCTAACTGCAAACGATCGAGCTTAGGCCGAGTTGGAGCAAGAGCCTAAAATCGTAAATTAGTGCCCAAAATCGGCCTAAGCGTCCTGACCAATCCGACTCGATACCCTAATATTAAAACATTATTATATGTTGTACTTTTCTGTGTCTGTGACAAATAAATATGTATTACTTAGTTCTTTCTTTTCTTTTTTCTTTCATTATAAGCCTAAAACTTTCGAAGCAGTTATTTTAAAGAACATTTTTTTCTCAACAAAACATCCTTTAGAAATCTGTGCTTTTTGTTACCTTATTGAAAAGTCCGTAAGATATACTTATCCCTTGTCAAAACCCTCGATGAGTGACAATGAGGCCGGTCGACTGAGAAATGTGTTATTGTCAAATGTCTATCGAAGACGAAATTAGGTTTGAATAGTCAAGCCTCGGGCGGGCTTAAGGATTGAACACAGGTCGAAAGGGTTTTGTGAAGATTGAATTGTGTGAATATGTATGCCTGACACTGTTTTGGTGACGTGTGGGAAGTTTTATCCAATTGGAAAATGTAGGATGCTCAAACATCTATAGACCTTACGCCTTAGCCTATACTGGTATTAGTCCCTTTCAGTTTTACCTTTGATTAAATTTATCTTTCGTTTCTAACAGTATCCAGTCTCCATAGTGCAGCTATTTTCCAATGTCCTCAATATTTTCTTTATATCTGCAGAATATGAAGATCTATTGTATGCCTGACCTACTGATGTAACGTATTAATAACGTTTTAGAGGAACATGAAGAGTGGCTGTATGCAGAATGCAGATGCTTTGAAAGTGAAAATGCAGTGTTCAGGGTAAAATAAAAAGACTGTGTTGTAAGTAAGCCTGTAGCCGTCTGCATAAAATTGATTTTGTAATATTAAAAGAACAATTATTGTTGTGTAAACCGGGTTATTATCTACTGGCACATAGTCCGCTGAATCAGTGACCCAAGGATAGTAAAAAAACATGTTAATTACTTGTATGTATCAAGTTGCCATGAACGGCCGGTTCCATTATTTGATCTATCCATGAATTTGGCTACATGAGATACATATTTGACATAAGACCCATTCAAATTATGTCTAATAATATGTATCTAATAGCCAAATCCATGGAACGTTCAAATATTAGTATCAGTAAGTTATCTCTAATACGTGTCACACAAAACATTCTTTGCCTCTATCTATTTTTAATATCAAACCACCGCACATAACGTAATTTTTCATATTCCCAATTAATCTGCAAGATACTTGTGAAACATAGCTAAAATCCATGATTTAGCGCGGCGCCTCCGCAAAATAGAAACAAAACCTCCAATTACTGAGCTCACGAGACAATGGCTTTTGATGAATAGCCTTCAACGATATGCAATTTTAAAGAATGCGGTACTTAGCAGCGAATGGAAAGGAAACGGTAAGAAACGTTCTAAACAGTTTAATGATGAGTGAAGTTGGGCTGATATTGAGATACTAGACGTCGCCAGTGGCTTCGCCTTATTGTTTTTTTTTTTTTTTGGTTTCGGGTTGGAAAATCCTCATGGAGTCCCTCCGCCCTGGGGGGGAAGGGCGAAGGGGACTGTCAGACTCTTACTGACTAAAAACCAACCCGTGTTCCTCATGTACCCGTGTGTCGGGGGGTAGGGTATCGCATAAGCATTCCTCGCCACGCCCCGACGGGCATTGGCCCGCCAGATGGTCAGGCGGGCCCCGAACCAAACCTTCTTGGCGGCGGATGAAGATGTTGGGCTCCACCGCCAAAACACGCAGCGGCCGCAGAGGATAGGGAGGACGTCAACGTAACACCGCATCTCCTCTTCCTCTGCGGCCCCACCGCGACGCAACGATGGTGCGCCCTCATTTGGTCGCGGGAGATAGGGCCCGCGGCAAAGCAACACCGACACGCCTCTCCTCCCGCGACTGCGCCCGACTACGAGGGACAGAACAACTGTCCCTCGCACCCGCACCATTGGACGCATCCTGCGCAGGCCTCCGTCAAGCCCACGCGGAGCGTCCCCTCCTGGATCCCTCTTAGCTTCACTGCGGGTGACCCATCCACGGTTACTGAGCCCCCCACCACGACAAGGTGGAGATCCCACGGGGGGGGAGATCCCACGGGGGGGGGGGGGGTAGTGGCTTCGCCTGCATCAATTACACATATAAACCTTCTTCTTAAATCATTCTATATATTAAAAAAAAACCGCATTAAAATCCGTTGCGTAGTTTTTAAAATTTAAGCATACATAAGGACAGACAGACAGAAGACAGACTTTGTTTTATACTATGTAGTGATGATTAGATAGGCAATTGAGGATTATAGTTGAGGACGTTTTAGGTAGAGGTTTAAAAACGTTAAGAAGGTTTTAAGTATTTCAGTTCAAAGAAAAGTGATTATATAGTATAGTTGTTGTAAATTAGAGATCTTTTTAGTATAGAAAAAATATAGAAAGGAAGCGATAAAGCTGGACTTGCACCTGCATTCTCAGCAAACTGTGGATGCTTTTTGTTGCTGACAAGACTATCACTATACCATTGCGGCTTGAGCTAACTAATACTGAAATTAAGTTAATGATAACTTAAATGAAACTCTCACCAGTGTTGGCGAGACGTTCGTTATGTACTCGAATTCTTCATTTTTTTAGACACTGATATCTTTTCAATTTTATTTTCTTCTTCGTTCTTCTACCACTCGACTCAATTAATGGTTCAGTTCATTTTAGTTCAAACCAGTGTGTGCTTTAGTGATTAATTTTTTCATTGTAATTACCCCAGGAACTAGCAAATGTTACAGGTGGGAGAGTCGTCATATAACTAAAACAATCTTTAGTGTATAGACTAAGCTTTTAATAACTGTATATTAATGAACACTGTGGTAAATCATTAAAATACCTCAAGTACGCCATTTCAAAACAAAACAAACTGGCTTTAAAACGGGTCAAATATTCAAAGCAGCTTTCTCAATTACAGCATTATATCCTAATCGGTACATTTTACATTGAATAAATTATTCATTTGGAAGGTTTCGCAAGTTGATGAAATTAAAAGTACTGGAATACAGCGAATCTCGGGTTCTGGGTTCCAATATAACAGATTCAAATCGCTTTAAATACTTTGGGTATAATCAACGTAATTATACTTATATAAAAGAAGATTTATTTTGGCAACAAAATGTCGATTATCACGTTTACGTCACGCCAATAACAAATATCTATAAGCAATAGCCATCAAATTATGTTCATCCATTTTGACTAAATTTTTTTTATTAAGTTAGGTACTTATATAGCGTTTGATCGTGGCCACAATCGTGCTTTAACTCATAAAACGTTGACCTCTAATTCCCCAGACGCTAATAATGACAATATTTAATTACTAACATATTTATATTTTTTGCACCTTCACCAATACGAACTTTATGAGGAATCTTATTCATATACATTAAGAGTTCAAAGGGCGGCCTTAATTAAAGAGATTTATTCCAAGCATCCCACCCATCTAAAATTTGTTTCTTGCGACTCCGAAGCTTTACCTAATAAAACACTTAACTCGAATACCTCGGACGCATACTTCCCTGCACAATGTACAGTAAACGACGAGCATTTTAAAATGCTTCCCACCATTTGGTGGTCGTTCAATATGCGTCAATCTCATTAAGTCCTATCACGCCCCTAGAGCTCAAATATGCTGGTGCACTTGCTGAAGCTTTTAGCATAATGTACTATACATTAGTGGGAAGACTAGGACCCTCACTAATCTGGACATGATTTTCAGGCTACGGCAAACTGTTATAAATGAATGCGTTTAAGTTAGGTTTGAAGTAATTTTCTATTTGATGTGCAATTTTGTAAAGATTTATATCTTCAAATTGGAATGTCTCTGTTTTAACCCGACACGACAGTGGGGTGGTGGTTTATGCTGCAAAGGTATTTTATACCAAGCGATTAATGAAGCCTTTACATAGGAAAGGCAAGACGTAACAGTTGTGCCTTGCTGAATATGAAAAAAATGGAGGAGGGAATTACTGTTGCTTCAATAAATTAGTACGGATATTTTATTGGTTAAACCAGATACGTGTAGAGCATAGTGTCTCTTCGGATTCTGAGGTCAACTGTCGTCTGACGACAGTTACCTTAAGGAAAATGTAATGTTCCGTCATATCTTAAAAACTAAACACGCCATTTGGCGCTGCACCTATTGTTATCAATCCGAACACAAGACAAACCTTTATGTACGTTAATTGAATGCTTGTAAAAGTTATTTACGTCAGAAGAATTATTTCCGGTGCGGGAGTTAAAATAAATACAACTATATTTGGTTCGCCCTTCTGTCATCATCTTGTGTTACTGACAGACAACTCACAACCAAAATTATTGGATGCAAGAAGCTTTGATGTATGTTCTTTGGGGTCTCCACCTTGTCGTGGTGGGGGGGCTTAGTAACCGTGGATTTGATTATCTCCCACGGTGAAGCTAAGCGGGATCCCAGGAGGGGACGCTCCACGTGGGCTTGCGCGAGGCCTGCGTAGGATGCATCCATAGGTGCGGGTGCGGGGGACAGTTCTGTCTGTCCCTCGAAGTCGGGTGCGGTCGCGGAAGGAGAGTCGCGTCGGTGTTGCGTTGCCGCGCGCCCTATCTCCCGCGACCAAATGGGGGCGCACTATCGTTGCGTCACTGTGGGCCCGCAGAGGAAGAGGAGATGCGGTGTTGCGTTGCCGTCCTTCCTATCCTCTGCGGCCGCTGGGTGTTTTGGCGGCGGAGCCCAACACCTTCATCCGCCGCCAAGGGAGTTTCGTTCGGGGCCCGCCTGACCATCTGACGGGCCAATACCCGTCGGGGTAGCGAGGAATGCTTTGGTGAAACCCTACCCTCCGACACATGGGTACATAAGGAGCACGGGTTGGTTTTTAGTCAGTAAGAGTCTGACAGTCCCCTTCGTCTTTCCCCTACAGGGCGAAGGGACTCCATGAGGATGAGAAAAAAAAATGGAACGGTTAAATAAAAAAAATGTGCGGTAGTAGCTGCGGGCTTCCTTTAGTTTCATACAAAAGCAAACGGAACTCTACTGTCTAAAATATTGCATTACCACGGTCTATATACATCGAAAAACACATTCCACGATAAAAAGAGCAAACCTTTTCACAGAATACATTTTCATAACTCCTCGCATTTCACAGTGGTAGGATCTCCTTTGATAAAATAAGAATTCCAATACCCAAAGACTGCATATTGAATGCACTCAGACGAAGATTTACATAGTAAAGACAGCCAGCTGTGTCAATACTGTAATATCTGCCCTCAACGGGTTTCTGTGATACCATAAGATGTATGCGGTGATCTAGTTCATGGAGATATAGATTTATAGTAAGACAGTCATTTTTTAGTGGTCGTATGGAGTTATGTTTCTGATTGATTGATTATGTAATCGAAGGAAAGAAAAGTGCTGTCATGAAGTGTCTACAGAAAGCTCTTTTTTGTAAGGAAAAGGTATCCCCGCAGCTGCAATAAAGCAATGCTGCGAGGACTTTACAAACAAAAACACTCAGACCCGAAACAACAATTATCTGTGGATCAAACAAAAGTCATCCCGTTGGAGGATCGAACACACAACACTTGGTGTAGTGTTAAGTGGCGAAGGTGGCCTCATAAACTATTACACCATTCAAGCCGACAACATTATTGAAATCCGTGCAGCCGAATAAAAAAGGCTTGCAACTCAGAACTGGATTTTGCTGCACTATTTGTATGGCACTAATATAGTCTACGAGATGTTAGATTTTGAATAGTATTCAATTAAATTCGTTTGATCTAGAACAAACAGGTATTTATTCATAGACAGATAATACATTGTACACCATAATTATGCAGAGTTAAATACAAATCCAAGAAAGCTACAATTTATTGACTTTATGGTAGTTAGTAAAATATAGGTATGCAAAGGAATTATTGTAAAAAGGGTACAATTAAGTAGATCACGTTAATAGCGAGATGTATTGTATCAAAGAGATTAAAAGTAATTTATTCATCGGTCCTTTGATAATCTTATCCATTATAAATATCAGACCTTCAGGCCATCTTCGGACGTCCTTTAGTTATAAACCTATTATCCAAATAATCCACCAATTATTTTGCCTAAACCTAACATAAATTCAATGTAATTGAAAACCTGTAAAAAAGTAGGTATCAAATTAAGAGTCAACAAACTTATTTCTTGGTATAAATAATGTTTTATAATGGTTTTTGAACTTGATAAATATTTACCATTTACGAAATTTTCGGCAAGATTTATATTATTATTTAGTCATAATGTAAAATGATTTTTATTGTTTAATGATGGATATTTGTTAATATTTCAAACAAAAGCAAGTGATCTGATTTTAAATTTATTTTTATTAATTTATTTTCCATACAAAATCTAAGTAGTATTACACATAGGCTATCTTTTGATGCAAAAGCCGATACAGTATGCAGATGCAGTCACACGTGCATGCCTTCTGCTTATCGCTTCTGCCGAATGGGTCGCAGTAAAGTACGCTGGCCGCGACTCAGGATACTTCGCCACCAAAGGACTTCCGAGGACACCGCGGTGGTTTTAGTAAACAGGGCCCAAACGTCTGTTGAGGAGTATGAGTATTGTATACAGCTCCTCCGCAAGCAGTTACTCGGACGATCATTCATACGATCGAGACATCAAGTCTTTTCAGTGTCACCAAAAAAGAAGAGTGGCCTTGCAGTTTCGACCCCGGGATAAATAAGAAGACGAAGAAACCACGGGAAATGAGGATGTGGGTATTGGTGACGATCCTGTTAATAAAATACTGTAGGTATAAGTCGTATTCTTAATTTACGTCCCTGCTCTACGAAACAATCCTTTTCCTCTAGCAAAGTTTGTGGAGCAACAATTAATTCAGAGCTAAAACTTTTCGATAGTTTGCATGAAAGTTATAAAATTATGAAAAACGGTTCTGTGATTTTAAGTAATAAGTTGCTAATGACCTGTTTATTATTAGGTAAATTATTCACGTGTATAGGACTGGAAATTTTTGATTTAAAGTAAAAGTTAAATTAATTTCACAAAGAGTGATCAATGAACATTGGTAATTGATTGTGATATTATATTATTGAATAGTGATTAAAAGTGTATTGTAATGGAAATGTTTTTTAGTTTATTTTATTTTATTTATTTTATTTATTTATTTGGCACACAAAACAAAACATAGTGCAATAAATTCTTAAAAGCTATTTTTTACAGTTTCGTCTTAAACTATGTTTCTAACTATGTGTACACATCATGGTTAGAAGATACACGGTACAAGATGGCACATATATGCATATCAGTACAAGATGACGTTGTGTGATACAATACTAAATGTTACTTAAATACGCTAATAAATTGGAAGTAAATGACGACAAACATAATCATAAAAAGAGTAAAGAACAATGCCAAACATTCACATAATAACGTGTCAATAATGCTTATTGACACGCCATTACGCCAGTTTGCAATTTGAATGCTTGCGTTCAATTTACAAAGGGATCAGCTTAGTTGATGCCTCTCTGATGTGGTTTGTTTGTAGGGTTGTACATTTTGTGATATATGAGCGTAAAATACGAGCTTTCGTATATGAGTTTAATTTATGTGGATATACTATTTATATCCTGGTCGGACCGATATTTTAGACCTAAAACCAGAAAAAGTTTACTCAAATAGGATTCCTTACAATGTATTGAAGTGGTCTTCTATATTTATATATTTTGTGCTACCAGATTACACGGACGGCTGAAAAGACGCAATAAACAGAAGCAGCTGAGAGAAAGAAAGCTTTAATACATTTGAGTGGCAAAGACAAGATTACTATTCACTGTCAGGACTGTTTCGAATTCTACAGACATGTTTAAGTTGTTACATTGGGGCTTATTCTGGTGGCATTAGCTAAAACATTTTAGAAAATTTGACATTTAGAATCAGCCATTTCATCAGGATTTCAGGTTAGCGGTAATGCGTCACGCTTCGATGCATATTGTATCTATACTATGGGAATGAAAATATATCTTTATCTTTATATATCTTTATCTTGATAAATCTTTATGAATACAGATGTAAATATCTGAGCTACTACTAGGTACTAACTAACTACTAAGTCTTGGTTATAAGTGGTTTGTATGTGTAGCGAAGCCGCGAAGGTATTAAAGTTATGTCGATCAGAAAAATTTACATCTGTCAAAAAGATTAAGCTAACTTGTACAGACTATAGCTCGGAATCTTAAGGAGCTGAAGACACCACTTTGAATATTGCAGGGCAATTACAAGTAGAGTTACTACAAAAAATCGTGAATTTAGTTTTCAAGGAAATATGAGACACGGGTTTGACTGCAATGTGCTTTAAAAATGGCTCTATAAAAAACTACCCATCAACTACAAATCAATAAAAAATAGATGGGGCATGTCATAATGCTATCCAATAAACCACTATCGTGGATAACCTGATTTCCCAAATTAGAAAACAGTAACAAGGTCACTTTTATTCAACAATATAATTCATTCATTTCAGTTCATGCAAAGCAAGTGTTGTTTTGTTAGTAATCCAATAAGTATGTAGGTATGTAATATTCTTAATGGTGTGCAATTTCCCATGTATTCCCAAAATTTGCGAGTAGTAATGATTTATTGTGAGAAGAAAGATTGTTTTAAATGTTGGTTGACATTCGTTTACCACATCACAATGATAAAAAAATGTAGTACATAAAGTACCTGCGGTTACTCCTCTTAATGTAAATTGATATTCTCCTATTATTACTTCCCTTGCGTAACTGATTATTCGTTTTGCAAAAAATACATCGTCCCGAAATTATAGTTGATACCTAGCATTTGTAACTCTTTTGCCCTCAATGCACTGTTTTTTTACAAAGTAAATGTCTAACAAAACACATTTCTTTTGCGAAACTTCACCTTATAGCTAATACAAGAACAATTTTTGTCTATATCAGTCTTACGATACTTTCAATCATACTGAAGCCGCAAATATTTTTTTAAGGTTGGGCGCCTAAAACTGTCTGCACAAAAATAATACAAATAAATTGTTTATCCTTTAGTTTGTAAAACTATATTTTAAGAAAGAGTATTTTAGTAGTATGTATATATTGTTTTTGAGTAAAGAGTAACACCAAAAAAAGTATAATAATAATAATAATAATAATAATAATAAAGACGAAATAAAGCAAATGTGGCACCAAGACAATGTCAAAATAGTCCCCATCATTATTTCGTCAACTGGTTTAATACCAAAAACACTACACAATGCTTTAAAAATGATAGACCTACACCCAAAAACATACATACCACTGCAAAAATCAATTGTACTCGACACCTGTTCTATTGTACGCCGTTTCTTAAACCCGACCTCACTCGCACTTCAGAATACTACTCTAAATACAACAAACACTCCCATACCCACAAATACGCACAACATACTACGAACTTCAAACGAGACGGAAACAAATAATTCTATATCAAACCCACAAAATAACTTAATATAACTACACCATTGAACCAGAATACTTGGCATATGCCCGTACCTGGTTCTTAATATCCAACCGACTTTTGGTTGAGTCCAAAGAAAGATTCTAAACATAATAATAATAATAATAAATCATTTATTTTCTCAAGCTACATTGGCTCATGTGTTAGTAACAATTTACCTTAATACTATGTTAGTTTATAATAATAAATAAATAATAAAATAAATCAAGAAATCTGTGTGTATATGAGACGCTACAGGTTCACCACAGAAGTGGAAAGCCTGGAGCAACGTCTCATATACACACAGTCGAGCCTACTCGCTATACAAATAAGTAATTTATTGGGACTGGCCCGCACCCGGCGCACCAGGGACGCACATCTCTTCCGCATTGTGGCGTAGAAGCAGTCCACGCTTGCATCGGCGAACATCCCTGATGCGCTACAGTATCGGGGCAGTCCCAACAACACCCGGAACGCATTATTATATTGCACACGAAGGGCACTGTACGATTTTTGAGCATAGTTTGCCCACAGGCTGCACGTGTAAAAAGAAGTGCAATAGGCCCGAAACAAGGTAATTTTTACCTGTGCAGAACAACGAGCAAACCTGCGAGCCAACATATTTGCTCTAACCGACAGCGCCATTCGCTCTCGTTCAATATCTTCATTGTCCTTGAGGTCAGTAGTCAAAACGTGTCCGAGGTATTTAAATCTGTGCACCCTAGATAACTGCGTGTTACACAGTTTGACGGGCGGCACAGTATTAAGACATTGACCACTGGCCCCAAAGACCATGATTTCACTTTTGTTTGTGTTATAGATTAAGCCATGACGACTAGCATAATCCTCACAGACAGCTACCAGTCGCCTCAGACCACAGACCGAGGCGCTCAGCAGAGCCATATCGTCCGCGTAACTGATGTTGTTAACACATACACCGTCTATGTGACATCCGACTCTCTCTCTGCTGAGCGTCTCGATCAGTTCATTAACATAAAGGTTGAAAAGAGTGGGTGAGCTTATCCCTCCCTGTCTCACACCACACTGCAATCGATAAGGTTCCGACAAAGCCCCTGCCCAGCGTACCTGGTTGATCTGGTCCCCATACCAATATTTAAGAGTTTTTATGAGCTCATGTGGCACTCTCTCTTTGTAGCACTTACTCCATAGAATATCGTAGGAGACCAGATCGAACGCCCTGGAGAGGTCCAGGAAGCACGCGTATACAGGTGTCCTGCGTTCAACGTAGTACCCGACAGTCCACTTCAAAGACAGTACTGCACTCTCAGTAGATAAACCGTGTCGAAAGCCAAATTGATTATCGTGCAGTTGGATGTATCTATTAAGCTGTGTTTGAAATAGACTATCGAGAACCTTGGCGATCACCGTAGCTAAGGAAATGGGTCTGTAATTCTTTTGATCTGCCACGTCACCAGTCTTGTTCTTAACTATGGGAACAACAATAGTTTTAGTCATCTCATTTGGCACATAAGAGTGACTCACACACAGATTAAATAGTAATGCCAACACTCTAGGTAGGTGTGATCCAGCATATTTAAGATGCTCAATGCTTAAACCATCGTGACCTGGGGATTTCCCTCTAGACATTGTGCTAATAACACGATGAACTTCTTTTGCTGTAAATCTTATACTCAGGTCACGATGCTCCAGATCATTTGACATAGATACAGAAGGGCCCAGCGGTGAAGTTACTTTAAAATGCTCCTTAAATTCATTAGCAATACACACCGGGTCACTCACTCCGCTGACAGATACAGGAAGGCCAGGCTTAGCGTTCAGTTTATTTGTGTGCTTCCAAAAAGCACCAAACTTATTACTGGAGTGGTGCGAAGCCAGAATATCCATTTTTATCTGCTCCTGATTGGTTTGACACCATTTGAGCCTTGATTTAAAAATTCTTCTAGCTTCACACATCTCATTATATAAAGTACCCGAACAAGGCCTACCCATATCTATCCACGATAAGAACTTCTGCCTAGCGTCCCTGTACGCAGCACTAACATGCTTATTCCACCCTATGACGACTTTATTCTTTTTACGCTCAGTGCGCTGTCTATGTCGACTCACTACTGCCGACTCACTCAAAGCATTAACAATGTCCTTATATAACCTATCTATGTTATGCCAATGAGCTTGATCTGTACAAATTCAGTCACAGCATTTGCTGAAGATATGTGGAAAGTCAATTAGTCTGAGTCGCTCTTGACAAGACTTAGTATAGTATTGTATTTGAACATCACTTCTCTCTCCCCACATGACCTTATTTACAGTGGTCTCATTAACACTACAATACTTTTCACAGACAGAATCAAACACACATTCCAGTATTAAAGGGTAGTGGTCGGACCACAGCGTGTCATAATGAACATAGGCTCGCATTACTGAGTCACTAGCAGCCTTGGTAACCACGCAGTGGTCTAACCACCTCCTTGAGCCATGAGCGTCACTCACAAACGTGTAGGTGTCAGATCTTAAACCTAGCAGTTCGGTATCGACACAACTCCATTCAAATTCCGCACAAAAATTTAAAAGTTCGTTATAGAAAAATCCCGAAGGATGCGCATTAAAGTCTCCTAGTATATAACAATGTTCAATACCTGTACTGTCAATAATAGCACTCACCAGACTGAGACAATCCGTGAATTCCACTAAGTTCGCACTCACCTCCGTGGGCATATACACACTAACCACTAAGACCGACCGGTGCTCACACTTTATTTTGATAGCACACACTCTCGGGTTACTGCACTCAACTACAGACACATCGCCGAAGGCACTCTTTCGCCACAGTATCGCCAGGCCGCCGCACGGGCGACCATGTATACCCTTCGTTGTATCCACCGCCGACGTACCCGTGGCGCCGAAGTCACCGCTTTTGCTCTGCTTCTTTGAAATGACTTCAAAGTAGATAAAGGATAGATGTCAGCTCAGTATTTCATTTCAAAAATATAAAATCAAAATAAAACGTAATAAAGAAACAACTATTATTCTAGCTTATTAGTTAGGAAGGTATTAAAAAAGCTAACTGCAAAGAAGGAGCTTACTGTTAGGGCATCAGCAACCAGCTTTTGCGTCCCTTTTGAAAAATCGATGGTAAATTCGATTCGATACTTACCTCATTATAAACACCATCAAAAGCCAACACTCGACTCGCTCATAGCGCTCATAGCGAGACTTGGCTTGCCGTTTGTAACAGATCCGCAAAGTTATGCAACGCTTGCACAGGTCGCCACTTGGATTGGTGACCACGTGTGGCATTTACATCTGAGCAATACCGTGCTTCGGAGGACCCCCGGTTCTTGTCTCAGGATAAGAATCGTTAGACCATGTCGGTGGCCTTCGGACGGTCTGAAAACTCCGACTCTAGAGTTGGCCACACACTCACACGAAAAACAAAAACAAAAACAAAACACTCGATGACGAAGTTATTTCAAAGAAAATAAATTTATTTCCCAACAAAGCAACCTTTTAAAAAAACTGTGGATAAATTTGTTACCATACTGAAAAGTCCGTCACATATACTTATCCCTCGTCAAAATCTTCGATGAGTGACAATGAAGCCGGTCGCCTGTGAAATGTGTTATTGTCTAATGTCTATCGAAGACGAAATTAGGTTTGAATAGTCAAGCCCTAAGCGGGTTTAAGGATTGAACACACGTCGAAAGGGTTTTGTGAAGATGGAATTGGGTAAATATTTATGACTGACACTGTTTTGGTGACGTGTGGGAGGTTTTATTCAATTGGAAAATGGAGTTAGCTCTAATATCTGTTTATATAAAATTCTTCCGTTACTGACTGATTGACTGACAATGCACAGACTACTGGGCACATAAAGTTGAAATATGGCATGTATGTTCTTGGGAAGCATATCTCGTACCTGCACTAAGAAGGGATTGCGCGAATTGCCAAATAAACTTCTTTTATTCTAAAATAATTGACTGAATGACCATTCAATGATGGTTTTGAGATATTTGTTTCAGTATTACCATTGCTAAAATGAATCTTTCGTTTCTGCCAGTATCCAGCGTTCATAGTGCAGCTATTTTCCAATGGCCTCAATACTTTCTTTATACCTGCTGAATATAAACATCTATTGTATGCCTAACCTAATTATGTAACGTATTAATAACGTTTTAGAGGAACATGAATAGTCGATGTATGCAGGATGCAGGTGCTTTCAAAAGGAAAACGGTTCAGCAGGGTTATACAAAAAGATTGTGTTGTATTATAAAAGCCTGGATTCATCTGCATTACTTTGTTTTTGTAATATTTTAAGAACATTGTTTTGTAATCAGTGTTATGTACTAGCGAGTTTTACTAGCGAGTGTAGTCTGCTGGTTCGTTAACCCCTGGATATTTATGGAGTAAAAATAAACATTACAACGTACATTAGATTGTCACTAACGACCGGTTCCAATATTAAATCTATCTGTGGAATTGGCAACTAGAGATACATATTATCTTATCTTACTCAAATATTAGAATCATCGACAGCCATTAGGATACATAATTATCCCTGAAATATTGGGCGCCAGTCATCTCAAAAATATTTTTCATCTATTCATAATATCAAAACACCGCACATCTTTCTTTCTTCTTCCCAATTAATCCGCATTATATGAAACAAAGTTAAATCCAAGATTTAGCGCGGCGCCTCCACAAAATGGAAATAAAACCTCCAATTACTGAGCGCACGAGACAATGGCTTTTGATGAATAGCCTTCAAAGATATGCAATTTTAAGTAATGCGGTACTTAGCACTGAATGGAAAGAAAACGCAAAAAAAATTCTAAACGATTAAAGGATGAATGAACTAGGGCAGATAT
Source organism: Euclidia mi (assembly GCA_944739405.2). Taxonomy (NCBI): domain Eukaryota; kingdom Metazoa; phylum Arthropoda; class Insecta; order Lepidoptera; family Erebidae; genus Euclidia; species Euclidia mi. The sequence goes on from OX123195.2 coordinate 31,043,558, forward strand.
AAGCGATATTAAGATAGGTAATTGAAGATTAATATTTGTGGATATTTTAGGTGGAGGTTCCTAAAACGTTATGGTTTTGAAGGTATAGTGTAGTAGTATAGTATTTGAGATTTTTGAGTGCTAAAATGACAGAAGGGAAGCGATAAAATGAAAATTGCAGCTTTAAAGTCAGCAAACTCTTAGGATACTTTTTGTTGCTGGCGGGAATACCGCTCAAACCATTGCAGCATGAGCTAACCAATCATCCTCATCATTAGCCTACCTTAGTCCACTGCTGGGGATATAGGCCTCTCCAATGGCACGCCAATAAGCCCGATTTTTGGCTGACTAATACAAAAATAAAATTACTGATCACTTAAATAAAAATAAAAATGTAGAATTAGGTTAGAACCTAATTCTGCATTCTTTTTGACACTGATATCTTTTCAATGCTATTTTCTTCATCGTTCTTTTACCTGCGGTCAACTCGATTAATGGTACAATTCATTTTGGGTGCTTGGGTGTTGGAGATTTTTATTGTAGGTAGATACCTCCAGCAACTAACAAATGTTACCTAGTGAGACTGGAAGAGTTGTCATATTACTAAAATAATCTTTATTGTACAGAATAAGCTTTTAACAATTGTATATTAATTAATATTTTGCCACGTCATTAAAATACAAAAAGTAAGCATTACGAGATTTAAAATCAAAACAAACTGTCGTCAAAACGGGTCAAATATTCAAAGCTTTCTCAATTTCAGCATTATACCTGAATTCGGTATATTTTATTTTGAATTATTCATTTGGAAGGTCTCGCGAGTTGATGAATTAAAAAGTACTGAAATACAACGAATTTCGGGTTCTGGGTACCAATATAACAGATTGAAATCGCTTTAACTAATTTGTGTATAAGCAATGTAGTCATACTTATATAACATTGACTTTTGTGTCTCGCGAGCTGCGAAGTCCAGAAATTAATTAAGGATTTTATGATTCGCATAATTTTTCAAACAACAATGAATCATCATAAAGCTTATAAAGGCTGTATGATCAATAATTGCTTCATTTATTTTATGTGGATTTCACCCACCACGTCACAAGCATATGAAAGGTAACATTATATCAAAGATGCGAATATTAAAATATCTATATTTATATCCCTTACTTTAAATCCACTTTTTCAACCCTTTTAATATATATTTTGGCAACAAAAAGTCAATTATCACGTTCACGTTACGCCGGCAAGGGCTTATCATGTATCCGTAAGCAAATATCTGTAAAATTCTGTTCATCCATTTTGACCTGAAGAGGAACATACAGCTATACATAAGTATACTTATCACTTACTTTTTCTAAAGATAAATCAATAGACTGATATGATCGTCGAATATTCTTTGTTTTATATGTACAGTTCGATTAACCTCTCTTCCCGACGAGTAGATGTCTTCTCACTCGAATGATCTTATGTGTCATTTTACCGTATACTATTTGACGCTATTTTGCTTTCTGTGCCACGTTAAAGATTTTTTGCGAATTTTTTATCGAGGTAACAAATAATAATGTTCTTGTTACATTTCCAGGTAAGGTGTGTCACCATGAGGCAAATATATTTAACAAAGTTTTCAAGTTTATTTCATAATCACAGATATATTTATACAAAAGGACTTGTCCTGACTGATATATAATCGCAGAGTAAATTTGGACAGCGGGTTTCTATTATAACGTAGGATTAAAAACAGTTCAAGTCAATGAGTGGCCTTTTATAAATTAACTGGCACTTCTATAACACCCACATTAGGATTCTTATATCCCTTAACAAGATTATTTAATTATTACACCCGATATGTATAACAAATATTTAGCGTTTAATCGTGGCAGCGTTGCTTTACCTAATGAAACATTTACCTCTAATTATAATATTTGATTATTTACTCATTTTTATTTAATTATTTGCATAGTTAATGATAATATTTAATTATTTACACATTTGTTTTTTCTTGTACCTACCAATACAAACATTTCGAGGAATCTTATATAATTAGAGTACAAAGGGCGGCCGTAATTTACAGAGATTTCGACTAAGCATCCTACCCATTTAAAATTTGGTTATTGCAGCTCCGGTGCTTTCTACACTAATATTATAAAGAGGAAAAATTTGTATTTTTGTTTGTTTGTTTGTAATGGATAAACTCAAAAACTAATGGACCGATTTTAAAAATTATTGCACCATTAGAAAGCTACATTATCTGCAAGTAACATAGGCTATAATTTATTATAGAAAAAATAGAGGTCCGTAAGATATTTGGTTTTTTCGGACCCAAGGTGTAAAAAATCATCCAAAAAATTTCCTTATTTGGCGTACGCCGCCTAAACTATAAAATATATAACCATAAAATGTTCTAATTAATTAAAGACCTTAAAAATATCTACAAAAAAGTTTAGTTTAGGACTTCATTTAAATGCATTTATTTTACACATGTCATTACTCCTTATCAAAATAAAATTTTATTTTGTCACAAAGTACTGCTTAAGTAGATAATATTTAATTAATTAAAATTGGACGTTTGGTTTGAAAGTTATGGCGAAATCAATCTATACATCTATTCATATAAATAAAATTGGAGTTTCAGTTTGTAATATTAAAATAAACGCGTTTTACTAAATGCATATGGATGTAAACAAGGTGCATATACAGAAATGACATTTTTACCGTTTTTGTCTGTCTGTCTGTGTGTTCTCGCTAATGTCTGGAACGGCTGGACCGATTTGACGGGACGTTCACTGGCGGATAGGTGATGTACCAAAGAGTAACTTAGGCTATAAATTAACCGGGTACGCGAAGTAGTTCCCTCAGGACGCGGGTGAAACCGCGGGAAACAGCTAGTACTTCATATAACACTAAACTCTAATACCTCGGACGCATACTTTTCTGCACAATATCCAGTAAACGAAGAGAATTTTAAAGCGCTTCCCACCATTTGGTGGTCGTTCAATATGCGGCAATCTCATTAAGTCCTGTCACGCCCCAAGAGCTGAAATATACTGGTGCACTTGCTGAAGCTTTTAGCGATAGTATATTAGCGGGAAGACTAGGACGCTCACTAATTTGGACATTATTTTCAGGCTCTGAAAAACTGGTTATAAATACATGCGTTCAAATTTGGTTTCAAGCCATTTTCGATTTGATGTGCAATTTCGTAAAGATTTCTATCTTCAAATTGGAATGTCTCTGTCTTTACCCGACGCGACAGGGGGCTGACACTGAGCGTTTCTAAAACTTATACAAAGGAAAGCCAAGACGTGTCAGTTGTGCCTTGCTGAATGTTAAAATAATGGAGGAGAGATTTGTTTTTTTTTACTCTTGCTTCAAAAAAATTAATATGAAAATTTATTTTGTCTTTTATTTAAACAGAAAAGAACGGCTTGATCCATTGATAGGCGTAGAGTATAGCTAGTCCATCGGATTCTTGTGGGAAAAATAATCTTCTGTCAAATCTTGAAAAACTAGACATGTCGTTTCGTAGTGCACTGATTCGTTTATAGAACGCTTGTAAAATGTATCTGCAACACAGGATTTATTACCGATGCGGGAGTTATCTTTTTAAGAAAAAACAACCTGGAAAATCAAACTTGCCCATTTCACATAAAAACAAACAGAACTCTACTGTCTAAAATTTTGCATTACTACGGTCTCTATACACCGAAAAACACATTCCCCGACAAACAGAGCAAACCTTTTCACAGCATACAATTTCATAACTCCTCGCACTTCACAGTGGTATGATTTCCTTTGATAAAATAAGGCTTCCAATAGCCCAAAGGCTGCATATTGTATGCACTCAGACGAAGATTTACATGGTAAAGACAGCCAGCTGTGTCAATACTGTAATATCTGCCCTCAACGGGTTTCTGTGGTACCATAACTTATAGATGTGTGCGGTGACTCGTAGTTCATGGAGTTATAGATTTAAAGTAGGACGTGAACTCTTGATGGCCGTATGGAATTATGTTTGTGATTGATTATGTAACCGAGGGAAAGAAAAGTATTACCGAGACGTTATTAAATTCGGCTACAAGAAGCTTTTTTTTGTAAGGTGAACAGTACGCGCGCACTAGCAGTAAAGCAATGTTGTCAGGGACTTGAGAAACAATCAACTAACGGACACATAGAACATAATAATATATACACCCGAAACCATAATTATGTGTGGATCAATCAAGATTTTGTTCTTTCATACTGGGCGTAGTGTTAAGCGGCGAGGTGGCTGCTTAAACATCAACGCCATCCGGACTGTCAAAATTATTAAAATCTATGTTAAAATCCATGCAGTCGAATACAAAACGCTTACAACGCAGAACTACATTTTCCTGGAGATTTAATGTATGTCGCTAATCTAGTTGGTCGCCATTTAAGTGTCACGAGATATAATATAAATAATAATATTCAATGAAATACGTTTGATCTACAACAAGCGGGTATTTATTGATAGAGTGTAATTTATTGTTCACTACAAGAAAGCTACAACTTATTGATTTTATGGTAGTCAATTAAATATATGTAATTACGTATCCGATATACAAAACGACTAATTAAGGTACAATTAAGTAGATCGTGTCAATTGCGAGACGTATCACGGAGTTTCAAATTAGGTAATTTATTTATCGATCCTTGGATAATGTTATTCATTATATATATCAGACCTTCAGACCATCTTCGGGCGTTCTTATTTATAAACCTATTATCCAATTAATCTACCAATTATTTTGGCTAAACATAACATAAATTTAATGTTGAAAATCTGTAAACAAGCAGGTATCAAATTAAATGTCAACAAAGTTATTCCTTGGTATAATATCTTTTTTAAAGGTTTTTGAACTTAATAAATATTTGCCATTTACGAAATTTTCGCCATACTTTATATTAGCGTCTATTTATTTCAAACGACAAAACATTTTAAGTAGTAGTCATAATATAAAATGATTATTATTGCTTTAAAGATGCATATTTGTTAGTGGTGCGAGCAAATAAACTGAACGGATTTTTATGTAATGTTGCAGTAAGCAAAGCTTATTAGAATAACACATACCTAGGCTATATTTCGTTTCAATAGCCGATGCGGTATGCATGTGCAGTCACACACGTTTGCCTTCTACCTACCGCTTCTGCATGTGTGATTTGGTGGATTTTTGTAAAAACACATTACAAGGCTAGCCAGCTCCAAATAGCGGTCTGAAACTCAACGGGCTTGTCTATATATTATGCTGGTTGCGATTTGGTTACCTCCGCCACCAGGTGATCGCGTTGATCCCGAACGTGTTTAGGAGAGTGTCTCATTCACCTCCTTCGTAAAGGCCCAACTTGGTTGATAGTGTAGGAGGAGACGACTCGCAAAGTATCTTAGACGTCACCAAAAAAAAAGGGATCAAAGAGGTATTTGCACATTCACCCCGGGGGAAAATGAGAAGTCGAAGGAAAGATGAAAAGGAGGGCGAGAACGTATTATTATTTTGTTATTTTATAAGTTGTACTTATATTTTAAGTCTCTGCTCTAAAAAACAATCCTTTTCCTTTAGTAAACTTTTTAGAGCAACAATTAATTCAGAGCTAATCAAAACTTTTCGATAGTTTTCATGAAAGTTATAAAATTATGAAATACGGTTCAGTGATTTTAAGCAATAAGTTGCTAATGACCTGTTTATTATTAAATTGTTCGAGTGAATAGGATTGGATATTTTTGATTTAAAGTAAAAGTTAAATTAATTTTCACAAAGAGTGATCAATGAATATTGGTAATTGATTTTGATATTTTATAATTGAAGAGTGATTAAAAGTGTATTGTAATGGAAATGTTTTTCAGTTTACAATTTGAATGCTTGCGTTCAACTTACAAAGGGATCAGCGTAGTTGATGCGTCTCTGATGTGGTTTGTTTGTTGGGTTACACTTTGTGATATGTGAGCGAAAAAATTGCATTTGTAAACGTTTTTGATACATATCTATTGTAGGTACTGGAATTCGAATCTGGATCCGCTAGAAAATGCTAGGATGGTGATCGCTATAATTATGTTCAAAGCGTATATCTTATTACAGCGATTGCAAAATTTTAGATTCAGGTTGCATTGCATTGAGGTAGGCACGCTTAAGGCTATAACAGTGCATTTTGCGTGAATTTATCTGCAACTCCTATGTCATTTATGTAAAGTTGAATTAATCTATCTTATTCATCGAACAACTTGCGCCTACAGTTATAGCACTGTAGGTGCAAGTTGTTTATTAATATGTTACTTTCATATCACTTCTTATCCTATATTAGGAGGAACAGCCCCAACAACAAAATCTACTCCACAGATACATTTATAATACAGTAGACACGCCGTAAAACATTCAACCAGTACGTGAAATAATACAATACTAATATTTGTACAGAATTTGTACAAATGTATTGAATTGTCATTTGTCAATTTTTGAGATGGTGCCAGCCAGGTGCTTGCATGATGAGTAAGAAAGAAATTAAAATTTATGTGTGTGTGTGTGTGCGTGCTCCTGCTTGGCACCGACTTTTCAGTTGACAGATTTGAAGTTGGTTTAAGTTTTTAAATTATTTATAGCCGTAGTTTTTTATGTAATTAACTGAATAGTAGTAACGCGTCCCTATCAAAATATTAGCTCACTGCACCAGGAAAATTCTCCACGCATAAAAAATTTGCTATAAAGCTTTAAAAGCCTCACGACACGACAAATAAGGGCGCGTCCATACGGGGCAGTAAAGCTAACGAGCAATTTCCGTCCAACATGGCGGAACCAGCCGATATCCGGTCATGGATTCGACGCCTCTGATATATCGTAAATTGTGTTTAAAACTATTGTGTCGAAGTAAGAGAGCCTGTATGAAACACGATTACTTTAAAGAAATATAATATAAAAGCCATATGAAATGTACTGTTACCACATTTGTAATTATATTTATTTAAGATTGATAACTAAGCAATTTTATATGCAAAATATTTAAGATGTGAGAATTTAGAAATTATATTACTTACAAATGAATTCTTGAAAGGTAGTTTCAAATTAATTGGTTTCTGTATTGTAATAAAAACTGATAATCAATTCAAACTATATCGATAAACTATAGATAGTACGGAAGATGCCGGAGCGTTTCTAATTTACCATTCGTGTAATAACTTTTTAATTTTACTACTTCTCATGCAAGTCGTTAAGAATGGTGGCATTCACTGATATCCGCTTTTCAACGCGCCATTTGTGTTGATATAATAATATAGATTAAAATTGCACATTTTCTGTAAAAAAAATATGATCTGGAGAAGTACGTTACGTGGGTCCCAAAACATGGTAGAATATGAAAATGAATATATCATTTCTTAGTGACAAGCCAAGGGCGTTTGGGAGCACTGTTATGAGGTATTGAAGCACGTAAGTTTTTACTCTACATTATCAGCAGCAATTAAGACGAAAATCCGCCAAAATTCCTTCTACATTTTATTTTACTTACAACGTTAAAATTTTACGTTTCTGCAAGCCTTAAGATTGTAGTGAAGTGAAATTGTATAGCCCAAGACCTTATTATCATAAACTCCGGTATGATAAAATCGTCATCAAAGTCGCTTCAGTGGTTATAGAGATTACCCTCGATGCTCAAGGAAGGACTCAAGGGAATGAAGTTGTCAAAAGAAAACGATGTTGTAAAACTGTAGCTAATGAACTATGTTACATGAAATATTTTTATTTTTATTTATTTGGCGAGCTTACGGTTACGTTTGTAAAGCAGATATCAATAGGGGTTTAATAGATGCCAATAACAAGCTTCCATATAAAAGCACTAGAGGATGCCAGTAGCTGTGCCCACACTTTTTTTATAAATTTATCATTTTCTAGCCGGCCCCGCGGGAATTTTGTGAAATGCCTTCTTAGTGCACCCCTACGTTCCTCAAGAAGCTAACATGCCAAATTCAACTCAACTGCTCAATAACTTCTTGCACGCAATAATTTTGGTTGTTGCTTGTTTGTCAGGTTAGTACAGGTTTTTCTTACCATACTTTTCCTTCTTGGGTGCAAATAAACTTGCTCAATGAAGAGTAACCATTTGAACTCCACGCTTAATTATTGTACCACAAAATTCACGTGCGTTTCATAAAACTCAATATTATGTTCACCGAATAATAAATTACTCTCACGTACAAAAGATATGAGCTGTCGAAGTTTGGATTTTATTTCGTTTATTGTTTGTTCAGATCGCTAATGAACAAAGTTACTATAGCACGTGGCTTGGATAACTGAACTTGTGGATTTTCATATAATCTTTTGTTAAAACAAAGCTCGTTAGGCGAACCAAGGGTTTACGGTGCAATCAAGTTGTTGGGAGTATTGGTTTGAGATTTTGTTATTTACGAAATGCTTCAGTTAAAGTTCTTGCTAAACTACGTTCAAGGACGAATTCGTAGCATGAATACGTTTAAAATATCACAATTCATCAATTGTGATATTTTAAATGGTACTTCAATAAAGTATAAGTCCCGGAGATTTTTTTAGAAATCTAGTTTATGAAAGTTTAAAAAGCGATGAGCTGCTTCAAAACGCGGTGAGAAGTGTCCTGTTCAGTTACCGTCGCGTGATTGCTCTGAGTAGCTTGTGATGATTAGAAGATTGTTTTGTAAAAATTGTCATAGTGTGTCTTCTTCTTTTTTCTTACATCGTTTTTTGATTTTCTTATTACGCTGAAACCGTGACATTCATATTCACTCTACAGAACATCATGGAACTATGAAAAATTAATGGTAAAAACGTAACAGTTGTGGTAGTAAAATCTATTTTTAAATGTCAACAATGAGAGCTACCCTGTAACGTGGGCAGCAACGGAAACTTTCTTGTCTAGTATTCTAGATGAGCGCGAGCAAATCCCACAAAGCCATGCGATGCGATGCGTTTTGACAGTTTACGAACATATGAGACTAAAATATAGCTTTACGTTGTCTTACGTGATACATCGTCGTGTATAACAGTTTAAAACTTTGTTTGAAATGCGGAGCATAGCGTCGTTTCGGTCACTTGTTTTGAGTTACGGGGATTTGATCTACACTATAATTTAACTTGAGTGGAAAATTTTAACATTTTCGGTCCGTATGTAGGTAGGTACTTGTGTATTGGAGTTTTTAAACCAAATGTGGAGCCCTCATATTCTACAACGTGGTTGTTGCCTATGTCACTCTCCAAACCTAAAACTATATCCACAAAAATCATACTATATCACTCCGTTGTGACGTGAAAGGAGAAGAAACAAATAGGTACACTTTATAATATTAGTATGGCTTTTGGAGATTACAAATCATATCAATCAGGACTAGCAATACCCAATTCATAAATTAATCTACTGCATTTAGTAAATTAATATTAGCCACACAATGACTTTGTTAATATTTATTCCATTTTATCATACAGTCAAAAGAAGGCAGCGCACATTTAAATTCCATCACATATAGACTAGAATTAAGTAATATTTTCCTATTAAATCCACGCTGACAACACTATAAACCTTCATTTAAATCGTCCAGTATAAATATAAAACTAGTTTGTAACTAAAATTCACGGGAACGTACAATCCGATACGCATTTCACGGATTGGCAGACACCCGGACAGGACAGACTATTACTGCAAGAATATATCTTATCCGGCTTCAGTACTGGCTTAGCTGGGTGTTAAAAACATATCGATCTAGAAACGCTGAGAATGGATAAGCATATGTATTATGAATTGACAATTATTTGGAAAGTATGTGGTACGAACACTGTTTGGTGCTCTATTTTTATGGAATTCACATAAATTTATTTTGCTCAAGGTGTGTATTGTACCTTTAGTGATTGTGAGGTGCATGACATATCGACTTATCAATGGGAATGAGAGTGGCAGCGAATTCGAAAGTGCTTCAATCATCACTTATTGCTCTATTATTAGTGATGTGCCTCATGCCCGTCGTATTTCTTGATACTACCAGTGGTTTACGAAATTATTTATACCTATTACAGGTATAAAATGTTTTCCTTACCATACCTCAAACACTCTAGTTCTTGGTGTTTTTGAGAGTCTTTTAACAAAACTAACCTTCATACTAGCTTTATTTATCTGGCATCCAGGACTTACGCCTTAGACAGCGGCATTCGCTTTCCAGTCTAACGAGATTTGACACAATACTTTTCTACAGAGCGGACAGAGAAAAATAAAAATGTTCTATGGCAGTACACTCGGTTATAGTGTTTAGGATATTTTAGGGCCCTCTACTCCTTTTTACTGCTGTTAAAGATTTCATGTTAGCCGAAATCTATGGCTTAACGTGCGCGCCAAAGCATGGAGCAATAACTTCGAAAAGTCAATTGCGCTTACTATAGATTCAACTCCAAGATACTTTTCGACAGGTTATTAGTGTCCCCAACTGTGCTGTTGCTCTTTCCTTTTCCTTAAAGCAAACACCAATAACGCTCGTACCAAACTTTAGTTCGAAATATTAAATTTTTTGAAACATGATACCTGCCTATATGTACCTACATATTATTATGTATATTTCAAATTATCACTGCTATTTTCTCATTAGTTGACAACCAAGTCACATAGCGAGTTTAGTATTGGAACAAAGTGAATAAAAAAACAGAAGGTCTCCTATTTAGATATTATTTAGGGGTTTGTGGTGATTATAATATTTTATTCAAAAATATTATAATCAACACAAATCTCCGGGCGATAGGGATGTAACGATGAATAACAACTTTCTTAACAAATAAAGGTCTGTTGTGCCCAAAAGGGAATTCAAATCGATTTTGGTTGACTAATCACAAAAAGTTTAACGTTTCGTTTAGATGAGAAAGCTAATGGTGAAGCAAAATTATTATAATAAAAGAAACATTTTTTCACGGGAGCAGTAAAGAGAAACAAGTTCTTCCTGTTTAATTAGATTGATTTACTAATCTTTTAGTAACAAGTCGGCACATCATATTTTATAGAATTGTTGTCTTTAGTAACTTGAAAGATAAATATTATATGCTTGATAATTTGCGAGTCATTTTTCGTAACAAGTGTCAAAAATAAAAATACCTACTGTAGTGATCCTAGAAGGGTACTCATAAACTTTTTAGGTACGAAAATCCAAAAGCAAAAAGTTTTAGTGCTATCTGACATATTCTTTTGAAAATGTGTGATATTTGTGCAAGATAATATAGGTACAATGGCCTTACCAGGTTTTGCCTGCTGTTCCCTGGATGTTGGTGGATGTGAAAATGGGAGCCCATGTGCTATCCTGACGGATGACCTATATTCATAGTTAAAGCAAAATTCGTTCAGCAGTTTCTGTATCAAATAGTAACAAACATTCTAAAAGCGGTGGGTCGATTCAGAGTTTATACAGTATAACTTTACGTAGATATATATTATATAAATAGAAAAGCCTTTATCAGACACCTTCAGTATGTACATATCTACGCCGCCTCTTTTGCTAGCGTCAAGCCGTGAGCAAAATCCATTAGCCTACAAATGGAAACAGGGTGTTAGAGTCTAACAAAACACCTGAACGTTTGCACACCTGCTCTATCAGCGTCTTCTGCGTAAGATAAAGTAAATGTAGATTGTCTATCGTGCCAGTAGATTAACAGTTAATCCTAATAATTTCGTTAAGTATGCCGTGCTTATGCCTATCTGTGAACAGCGCTGTGGGCTGTTATATTAGCAATTATTTTTTTATTTATTTTACCATTATCTTTGTATTTTATATTGTAGCTGTTTGTGATAAAAAATTGAAAAATGATAATACCAATAACTACATTAATAATAGCTGTTGTATGCATTTTATGATAGCTTCAAAATCGTCTGATTATCGAATCAATGTTTACCCTCTAGTTAAGTCCCTTAGGGAAGGAATATTAAAAGTCCATCCAGTGTGTGCCTTTCTTGTTCACTTCGGTGGAAACTCTCCTTAGGAACCATCTCAACTCGACGCCAACACGGCTAGAGTGTGATCGACCGGGCTTGGGACTCGCGGAGGAGGTGTGTGGAGGCTCTCGACGGGGCCCGCCAACAACAAAGGCGGGGCATACCCACTAAAACCACCGCGGTGTCCCTACGGGTCCCGTGTAGTAGTGAGGTCACGCGATTTGCGGATATCATACTTTTCCGTGACCCCGCCCGGGATTGGCCCGCCGTTGTTGTTGGCGGGCCCCGTCTCGTTATGACTTCGAAGGTGGCGCGGACACTACGCCGCCTCGTTGCCTTTTGGCGGACGGCGAGCAGCCCCAGCGCTCACCGTCCGCAGGCACTAAAACGGCCGCAGAGGATAGGGAGGACGGCAACCTGACAACACCGCATCTCCTCTTCCTCTGCGGCCCCACCGCTACGCAACAAATGGTGCGCCCCCATTTGGACGCGGGAGCTAGGGCGCGTGGCAGCGCAACACCGACACGCCTCTCCTCCCGCGACCGCGCCCGACTGCAAGGGACAGAAAGAACTGTCCCCCGCACCCGCACCTTTGGACGCAGCGCAGGCCTCCATCAAGTCCAGGCAGAGCGTCCACTCCCGGGATCGCGCTAAGCTTCACCGTGGGTACCCTAACCACGATTACTGAGCCTCCCACCACGACAAGGTGGAAATTCAAAAGGGGGGTCCGAAGGGTGCTTACGTCAACGTAGAAGAACACGTTTGCTTGTATGTTTGAAAACGCTTATCCTAGAAAATAACAATCGGGGTTGAAAAATTATTTATGCTGGAAGCGCACACTAAGAATATCAGGAGCTAAGTAAAGTAAAAAATAACACTGTGGAAGTGTTACTTAACTGTGCTGACCCATTACCAATGGCAAGCCCAAGTCAATCTTCGATACTCATATATTATAATAAAGCTGAAAAGTTTGTTTGGTTTTGAACTTGCTAATCTTTGATTATTCGGTTGGCGTACTAGTTTAAGCGGCCGCCTCGCCGCCTGACACTTGTACCCACAATCGATTCCCACTTTGTGTGATTCATAAATTGTTGTTTCGAGTCTGGGTTTTCATTGTGTCCGTTAGTTGTATGTTTGTAAAGCCCCCCGCGATACAAGATTTAGTCCTAATGTTAGTTATCTTTTTTAAAAACATTTAAAATATCTTAGGAGCTAGGTATGCCGCACCAAATTGTCAAATTATTTTTGTATTGGCAAGCCCATTTGATGAGTAAGGCTATAAGCTGTACAAAATCACGCCATGAGTATGAAATAAATGGAAATTGTTTAATTTACTTGTATAATCATTACAGTTAAACAAAACATTCAAGTTCTACCTATCACATCATAGTATTTCGCAGCGGCCATGTTGCGATGTCGACATCACGCTTGACATCACCACTGCATACAAATGCGATCTCTCACATGACGGGACGTCTGATTGAAGTTTGTGTTCCATTTACGGCGGGTCGTGCGTTCGATGAAGTTTGAGACAAAGAACGGTCACTCGGCCAAGGATGTTTTTTTTTATTGAAGGTTTGATAGAGGTTGTATGCTTGTAGGTATTTTGTAAAGCGTGCAGTGGAATGAAGTTTATTCTTCAGCTATTCAATCACGAATTCTCGACCCAAGCCATGGAAAAGCGTCGCGAAATAGTGAGAAAGTTGATAGCAACATGGTTGTTGCCCTACGTACTAGTTTACATCGTCTATAAGTGATCGGTTATTTTTTTAAATCTGAATAACAGATTTTTCATATGGCACTTACTAAAAATAACATAAAGAGTTTCTACAAAAAAATAATGTGACAATATGTGAGAGTACCAACTGATATATTTGAAGAATGAATGTGAATGAAGTCTTTTTTAATTTTTCTCACGATTATTTTGCAACGCTTACCTAATGTGTTGCCTAATGGAAGCCTTTACAAACTTTAAAACAACACATATCAGACAAGGTAATGAGATCAGACTTTATAAATTTGCTCATTCCGATAGCACCCGGACATTTAACACTAGTTGAATTCCTTCTTCTTTTGAATGAATTAGAACGAGAATCCCCGTGTGGTAAGGAAATAAATTAAAAAAAATACTATCCTACTACCGTTTTTATTCGGCTAGTAATAATGGTGAATAAGAAAAATACAGAAAGCAAATAGCATCTTTACTTGTTTTTGAAAACTCAACATTAGTTGATCAAACCTTATACCGACTCATCTGGCCAGCCCTCGCTGACTATTCCTCAATAAGAAGCCAACGTGGCGCAAGAAATATAATGAAGTCTGCATTTATATAATTTTTTTTTCACTTATGATTTTCAAAGCATACAATGGCTACACGTTGACTTTTGTACCGTTCTTATGGCGTTGGAAATAAGTATTATAATCGTACTGCAACTTGATTACTTGTCGCTGTGTGTACCGAATAAAAGATTTTCCAAACTTTGAAACAATAATTCAAGCAATATAATGAGATTTTTCATGCAGTTATCACATTGAAGCAAAGATTTAACTTAGTAGACAAGGCCATCAGTTAATTTACTTCCTCTTATCATTTCTTAACATGACATTTCACCAAATAGGAATAGATATTTAGCGTCGTATTGAGCAAATCGACTGGTAGTTGCCGGCAAAAACAGCAACACTTCAGCTAAGCTGTGACTTATACACTAATGACTCACGAATAGCCGCAAACAATATAAACTTGTTTCACAAACATTCAATTTCCTTCCTTGCTTTTCTGTCTAAACTTGAAACGTCTTAAACAAATATTCCCTCTTTGATACAATTAAACTACTTTTGTAACGTCTCAACATATGTTAATTGCTAACCGAATCTGATCTTTGCCAAACAAACTGAGAAATCACTGAATTTGATTCACAAATTAATCATTTATATCAGACGATTGTCTGCTCCACCGCACTTTAAGCACCTTAGTGTTATTTACTCAGTTACGGATATGAAAAAACAATGAACCTACGTGTTTGTGCAAATATACAGAGGGTATACCACTTCGCTTAAGTAGAATCTAATATTGCGAGTGCGTGAGTAGCCACGCAAGAATAGAGAATTTCTTTTTAAAAGTCTTCTATGAATTTAGAAGCAGCAATAGCCTAGTGGACATTCCAGCAGACTGCTACGTAGAGAGTCTTAGGTTCATACAGATGGAACCCATGAATGAGATTTCTTTAAATTGTTAATTATCGCTACTGTTCCTAGTGAACAAAACATCTTTAGGAAATCTGTATGTCTAAGAGTTCAGCATCATGTTCTCGGCGGACGTGTGAAGTCTGCCAAATCGCATTTAGGCCAACGTAGCCAATGAAGGTTGCAAATATCATAAATAGCTCAAGCACATCTTCTGAAAATATCGATATCACCAAAAACAGTAGGTACAAGTAAAAATGAAATGGTATTTCAAAGAAAATAACTTTGACTGACACTCCACAAATAGATCAAGGCTGAATCGAAACATTAATAAAGTGCAATCAATGAATTACTTCACAAAAAATTACTTTATGAGTCCGTGAATATGAAAATCAAATGAAATGGAAAACCATAATATCCTGGCAAATCTGTTACTCTAGAAAGCGGACCCCAAGCTTCAAGACTTTCATGGATATCTACCATAGGGATAACACTAGGAGTTGTCCTAGCGTTATTCCATCAAATTCAACAAAGTCAACGTATAACTCTGTATTATAGGGTATTGGTGCATACGAGTACATAACTTTTCCGCTTCCCGCTTATCTTATGTCCAACTCACAGCCCAATGTCGCGGTATGTGCAGTGAACTTAATTTAACAGATTCTCCGCTCGTAACAGATTGGTGCCATTCATTCTAGATCCTTCCGTGGGTGGACGTACAATGTGGAACGTAAGAACTACTCTATGGAGTGGAAGAATTCATCCCCTTCAGTTGCGGCCATCTTGCCTTTTTGTGTTTATTACTTTTGTTAAAACTATTCAGGATGGATGCTTCGCTGGGTACAATAAAGGTTTCCATATATAAAAGGGGAGAGGCATGAGTTTGTTTTATTTTAGAATAAATTATACTTGTGGTAGTGAAGACTTTGTAGATGCAACTCAAAGATAGTAATTTTAAAGTTACGCATTGTATGGGCGTAAATCCATTTCAACATAATCACAACTGTGCACAGACTTATGTTTGACTTCAATGAAATAAGATCTGTTTGACTTAGAAAGAGTCAGTATCAGTGCAATTTGATAGTTGTGTATGCGATTTTTTTAATTCTGTCTTTCTCTATGGTGCGAAATACATATGTAACATAAAATCGTTCATATAATAATAAATACAACTATCTTTCTAAACCTGTAAACAGATATTTCCTAATAACTTATCTTCTACAAAACTTTCTTTTACGAAATAATATTTATCGAAATCTGTCATGATGTCAGTCGGACCTAACGAAATTCTCTGAAGTGGTGTATATATTCTTTTCGCCTGGCGACCTGCCCGTTGACTGTTCCTAATTTATAGTAGGATATATGTCTCCTGCGTCGGAACACTATTGACACCACTGAGGTATCGCATCACTTGGTGATGTCACCATCGTCGCCGGTACGGCGGGTGCGCTGACCGTATAATATGTGTGATACAATATCATCTTGTCAGTGACGTCACTAAGAAGAATATCATACGGTAACTGGGCATGTGCCACAGCTTTTGATAAAAAGTATTTTGCTGGCGATATGTGCTTATTAAATTGTTAATTATCGCTTGCTAAAACATCGTGAGGAAATCTGCATGTCTGAGAGTTCTCTATAATGTTCTCGAAAGATATGTGAAGTCTGCCAACCCGCACTTGGCCAGCGTGGTTGACTATGGTCTTACTCTTCTCATAGTAAGGAAAGGCCCATGCCCAGCAGTGAGACAGTATATATACAGGGCTGATAATGAAGGCGATTAACGTACTAATGGTGTCAGCAGCTAGTGGCGTGAGATCACGTCATGATTTGTGAATGAGTGTTCGAGTGTGTCCACTTTGAGAATAATCGTTGAAAATCGATGTGCAGTATTACATACGTTATTGAAACTTTTTAATACACCTGGGACGGTACTAAAAACCAAATAACATTGAAAAACGCCTATATTTTCGGACGATTTTTAGAAGATCATTGAATCTTAACTAAATCCTATCTTATCTGTAGTAAAATAAGATCTGTTGCACAGAATAACCAACAATGACTTCACAATACGGTATTAATGATACATATATGATATAGCTGTTGAAGGACTAATTACAAGGCTATTGTCCTCCAATTTAAAACATAGAGGGGGCGGTGTACGCTAATTGTGACGTCTATTAGATGCCAATTAACATAATCTACATTGACATAATATATTCTAACTACATATTATATATATATATATATATATATATCAGCTATATAGTTATAGCTTATATCGATGATAAACTAGGTGTTTATTGTTTCAAAGCCTCTTGTATTACATTAATTTTTTTGATTGAAGTGGGGACGTTTACCTTTTATTTATTTTTCTTGGGTATATTTTTTTATTTGAGACTTTATTCACGGTTACGCCTGGGTTACATTCTATATTTCAATAAAAGCGCCACCTGTTGGGGCAAGTAGTGAGTCTAAACCATTCATTGATCCTTTTAAAAACAAAACATTTTTTCTTGTCTATTCAATTAGATAGCGACGGTACGAGCGTGTTCAACCGAAAGTTTCGCGCAAGGTTACGCAAATGTGTCGCGATACTAAATGTCACGTCACATCTACGTTGAATATGTTCGAAGTGCTTTTCAAATCTCGAGTGAATACTACGACCGATAGTTTCGTCTTTGATGGCTCGGCTCGGGATTTTCAGCAGATGTTTCGCTACGCTTCACAAATTCGCGATTTAGTTACATAGGATGCTGATAATTTATTATTTTCAAACCTTGATACACGAAGAAGAGTGTGATAAGTTTGACGTATCTGTGTATTGCTCCTAAAGGAATGGAACGATTATTTAGCAGTTTGTCTTTGTAAGCTGATGGGATTGAGTTCGCTATAAGCAAGATACAATTTATGAATAAGTATATATTAAAAATGCCCGGCCTCTGGAAAGCTTTTATAAAATGTCAGACAGTCCACTCATTTTAAAATTTGTTGCCATTAATTGTGTGAGTAATGTACCGTAATAATGAAACCGATGCGAAATATGAGCATATCGGTCAACCGCGGCTGATTAATACTGACTTTTCATAGTTAAATCGATCACCAAACGCGCTAAAGTTGAATGGATCTTTGTTACTCATTCACGCAAAATTACTGAATGGACTTTGATGAAACTATACAGTAATATAGCTTATACATCAGAATAGGACCCATTCATGGTATTCCGATAAGCGACCCATACACAAGGCTAGTAGTCAATAAATTGTGTTGCTTAGTTTTACCGTCCGAACTTCTTTTATGCACCTTACTCACTGGGACTCAAAGACATGACAAGGAGCTGAGAACAATAAACTTGTCATTATCACAACCGAAAGATGTCTACAGCTAGACGGTCGGCAGTCCATTTTGTCCAGCCTTCTTTTATTCTGCATCTTACAATTACAATTTTCTTCTACATTAATCATCTCTCCCTTGACTTCTAACACGTGGCTTGTTGCAGCTCGTGGTAAAAACTAATGAAAAAAACATTACTTCTAGTTGATACCGTGTGATTTATATTCTAAATATGAGAAAACCCTAACAAATTGCAGCTTGGATATCTTGCCCTTTACATAAGAAAGAGGAAGTAATTTTGCATTAAAACATGAAACTTACGTAATCTACAGTAACATAAATTTTGTCAGACAGGACAGGTTAGAAGTACCCTGAACAGAAGAGCATGCATGAGGAATCTGATGGGAGTGAATGAAGCAAGGGAGATATGTCAAATGGCGTTCCGTAGTCTCTGCCTACCATTCCAGGAATCAGGCGTGAGTCTATGTATGTATGTATGTAAATTATATGAATATTTACAAATATTGTGTCAAAGGATACAAAGAATCTCCAATCCAGTCTCAGTCAGAAATGTTCAGGTGGGGACCGAGGATTGAGCTCGCAATACTTCAAGACGGCGGCAGCTCGAACCATTCCTCACCTATAGACCTATCCAGAAAAATATCCTTTGTTTGTGGTACATAATAAACTCATAAAGAGATGAAAAAAATCAGTTTTGTAATAATTTCAACATCATCAAGTAATAAAGGTTTCACTTTAATTGTGTCCGTTTGATTTTACAAAAGTTTAATTAATTATAATTCCACTTTGATGTAAACTCATCATCATCCTCCTAGCGTTATCCCAGTTTCAGCCAGGGGTCCGCTTACTAGTCTAACCGGATTTGGCTGAATATTAGCTTTTCCATGGAGCGACTGCCTGTCTGACCTCCGCAACCAGAAGGGATAGCGATATTCCATGGTTTAGACTAGTGTCCGTTTATTTAGAAGGTACTGACGCCCTATAACGACTGTCAAAGATCTTTATGACAGCTGGGACCGACGGCTTAACGTTCTCTCAGAGGCACGGGGCAAGCGACAATTAACAATTCAATACGCACCTAACTCCGAAAAGTCAGTGGTGCGCGCCGTGGAATCGAACCCGATACCCTCTGCATGGCAGTCTGTTGGTATGTCCGCTATTCTATCGCTGCCTTACTTTGATGTAAACTAAACCCGTTTTTACACGTGAAATAATTAATTTTGTTATCTAATTAAAGTTGTGAGATCGCTATCGAAATTAGAAAATTTGTTTGTTATTTGTAAGTTTCAGTGTGTTTCTGTTGAATGAAGGTTGTCTCAATTGTAAATATTTCAAGTTGATTACTGTTATTTATTTCTTATCTACTTAGTAGGCTTTGTTAATGTTATCACTTTTGACGTTTAAGCTATTTGTATTATTCAATTTAGCAATTTAGTCTAAATTTGACAGAAATATGTAGGTAGAAAGGCAGCGATAACCTAGTGCAGATATCAAGAGACTGCCATGCAGAGCATATTAGATTCAGATCCAGGCGCGCACCACTGACTTTTTGAAGTTATGTGCGTAGTTATTTTTAGTCGATACGAGAAGTCAGTTCTTCAAATTTACTGATACTTGTCTAAACCACTGCGGTCTTTCACTCCACCACTTTCGAAGCTTCTTTCTCCAAAGACCTTTGCTTTTTAGAGCTGTGCGCTTGACTATTGGGAGGACTACGGCGGCGCAGTTCTTCTACGAGTCCCCTCATTTTTTGTTCGATCTCGCAGGGAAATTCCTGGAAACTCTTTCAAGTAGCCTTGAGTCTTCAGATAATGTTTATTATGGAACGACCAGGTCTCTGATCCATGGATGATCAGTGATCACCACTGGTAACACACACTGGTCAAAGACTTAGTGGACGTGAAGATATGGCGTTCTTTCCCAAACGCTACCCAACCGAAATCTGGGCATATATGCAATAAATATATTGCCTTACATTTAGTTGTCTCTGTTTCATGTTAAAAGCTATGGATGATGCCAAATATAGCTATAGCCTAAGGTTATGTGCTCGCAACAATAAGACTTACAGCACACGCTCAAATAACCATATTCCACGTATCGCATAAGGCATCACCAAACCAAACAATATTAAATATTTATAACCAGTGAACTGTTATAATTTTTTCAGGCCTCAGTTGTGAAACTACATGCATTATCAAAATATCCACCGGAGTTTCGACAACTTACAATACAACTTAACCATTAACATTTATACACTTGACACTTTGTAAACAAACTTTACCCCATTGACATAAGATCCAAGGTGTTATAAAATAGGTGCAAATATAACTTGGTGCCACAGCCTAGTTTGGAATACCGCCAAACTGAATATGAAAAATTCAGACAAGTATTCTAGCAACCTAAATGTGTACACGGATAAATATTTCTGTGTCATGTCTCATTGAACTTGAATATTTACCTCACTTCGTTTTATTATTATTTTGTTACAGGGACGGCAAAGTTAGATTCTGCTAGTAGATCTTGTGTATTCTGAAACTCGAAACTTATGTTTACTCCCAAAGTAAATAAAAGTTTCGAGTTTCAAAGCAGTAGGACTCCTTCTAGATAGTTTTGATACCGTACTGTTGGTTGTTAATATTATCTTATACTAATATATAAAGCTGAAGAGTTTGTTTGGTTGAACGCGCTAATCTCAGGAACTACAGGTCTGATTGGAAAAAATTCTTTCAGTGTTAGATAGGTCATTTATCGAGGAGGGCTATAGGCTATATAACATCACGCTATGAGCCACGAGAGCAGAGCAGTAGCCTTAAATAACGCGGGTGTAACCGCGGGCATCATCTAGTTAATAATAAGAGTTTCACATTCAAAAACTTATTTTCAGAGATTCCTTTTGACTTAAGAGTTAAAAAAATATCTCGAATTAAACTACCGGTGAAAAGTTTTATACTGTCTGAACTTACTCTTTGAGCCACGGTTATAAATATTAAAATCCAAGAGTGTGCTATATTTCTACAAGTACATATTATTATGGGTTTAACTTGCGTCTTAGTAAAGGACCGAGAAAACGTTGGATACGGGGGCTCAAAAGGGGATGAGATATGCACAAGCAATCGGTAAAAGCTTTTCGCCAGAAACGATGACGAAATAATAAAACCATATACTTACAGCACCAATTTTTTTTTAAATATTGCAATGTCATTTGTTTATTGAATACAGTACATATAAGTCATTAACAATATAATTAAATTAAGTCTTAAAATAATAAAAAAACGAATTAATATATACAAGGAAAAATTCATCAGCACCAATTGGGTTTCGACGTCCATACAGCTATAAATTGAAAGTTATGGCTCAAAATGGCACTTGGCACGATTGAAAATTTTACTCCAATATTATTTTTAATCTAACCGATCTTAAAAACATCGAAGTTTAAAAAATACGAGAATGCTGACTGACTTTATAAGAATCGAATATGTAAGATGAAAGTCTAAGCAATTTATTACTTTATTCTAATAAAGTCTCGGCTTTTACTGCGCTCGCAAACAGGTTTAGTACCGTGAAAGTGAAAGTTTTAAATAATTTTACTGCTTTTATTGTTGACTTAGTAACATTGTAGTGATATACTATGTTATTTGACAAACATACATAAAAATATACTAACCAGCCGAATTCTGAAATTGCTTGCCGAAGCTTGCATCTGCCAATTTGGCTTTATTTGCAGTGTTGGTGGTCATTTTCAATCCAGATAGAGTTTAGGTAGCTGTTTACCCGTAGGTCACGAAAGGATTTGGGTTTTACAGCTGCAAAGAGCTTATTCTCTGGAGAGAGACTGCATTCAAAATAGCTGTGTTTTAGAAATCGCTTATAAAGATTCTAGTCTTCGTCATACCAGCCGATAAACGTTCACTGCTGGACATAGACATCACCCGAGGCTCTTCACATAGATTGAGGTTGAGCCACCCGCATCCATCCGCTTCCCGCGGTCCTATGATTGACCGAAGATCTAATCTTACTACTGACGAGATATCGCAGACAGAAGTGCACGACAATAAGGTTTTTCACAAAGTTAATTTAATTTACTTTCATATCCTCCATTTTGCTACAGCTTTATATAAAGTTTACCGCCGTAGAAAATAAGGGAAAATACTATTTCTGAAATTAACGATATTTCTTGTAGAGATTGTGGAGCAAGTGGTTGTTTGTTTTTTCTCGGGAAGGCTTTAGCGGTGCGTAATAAGCGGGCGAGGTCTAAGTAATGAAGTTACCTACTGCGCGGTCGCGTTATTTGAATACAAGCTATATTGTGTAACTGGGATACATCCTACTTATGTTGTATTCGCGACAGTTTGTGAAGATGGATGTAGTACCCCTCTCACACTGAAGGTACTGAACGATGTTTTATGAAACTTTGCAATAATATAGCTTAAACATCAGAAAAGTACGTACGCTATGTATTGTAGGCGGAGACGTGTGTAGAGCTTAGGGCGAAACCGCGGACAGGGCCGCATGCAGGAGTTAGCGTTAGAGAAAAACGTAGATAAATTATTTATTTGCTAGTAATCAAATAACAGATACAAAAAAGCAGATTCCTGTGATTCTACTATAGAAAATCGTCAAATTCGATACGCTTATATTCTCTATTCTGAAAAAGTATTTTTGCTTTAAGTATATAAAAGAAAAACGTAATAAAATTAATTCAAGCACTATTGGTGAACAACCCGAAGCTATTGCGAAGTTCAACTCTATAACTGTTTCATCGATGGCGCTGATTATATGTATATGCTTAAATCAGTAAACACAAAATTAAAAAAAAAACTCATCTACAAATTGGCTGCGCAATGATCTCCTTTCTAAAACATACTTTAATTAGTTCTCCCGTAAACTTTGTTCAAAAGCATAACTTATAATAACATCGAGTAATATTGTTCCAACGTAATATCACTTTGTTTACGTTCGCCATTTTAAAAGGCCAGCGTTTTTTTAATATCTCCTCTTTTGTAACAAGAGGTGAAAGTTTCAGAATTTGGCCGTTTTTATGATTTTAATATTTGATAATGCCGAGTTTTCATTGATTAGCCTAATTGTGCATCTACGCATAAGGCTGGTTTATATGCCACGATGCCAAACGTTGTATACTGTTGCAAAAAGTACCTACTATGTAATTTAATAAAAAATACTTTTGTCGTATTCCTACTAAAATACTTAGTAGATAAAACTTTTGTATAATATAAGTTGAATGTAATAACGAAATAATTTATTCTTAGAAACAGTACCAAGAGGCACGTCGTACGTAGGTTAAGGGCAATGCACACTTGCGTTAGCGTAGTCATGTGCCGCAGTGTGTCAGTGTAGCATACATTCACCGAACACCTACGCACGACAAACGCTAGAGTGAAGGAGCTCTATATTAAATTAAACGATGAATGTTCTAAACGCCATATTTAGTCTCTCTCTCTCTCTCACGCCTATAACCTCGAAGAAGTAGGCAGAGGTGTATTTCTACACCCACTTTTCGCCAGATATACTTTAGTCCCACGTAACAAGGGGCGAGCCTATTGCCGTACCGGGCACATTTCCAGACTGCGTGCTGCTACTGAGAATTTCGTGACAGAAAAACCCAATAACACTGCCCGACCCAGGAATCGAACCCGGGACCTCCCCGATCCCACGCGCACATTTATGCCGCGAAACCAACGATGCAGACCATATTAGATAGATCGATAATTGCTTTATTGTGCAAATGTTGGTACAAATTTGGTGTACATAACTTAATTAAATATACATATATATACAAATGCACAAGGGCGTCCTTATCGCAGAGAGCGATCTCTTACAGGCAACCTTAAAAAATTAAAAGTTCTTCAAGATTTTGATTTGTGTAAAGAATATATTATTTCATAATACCTACACATTTCGAGGACAGCTAGTACCTTTGGGAATGCGGTAAGATTTCGGGTGCCGGCGGCACATGATTACTTTTATTTTGGATGCGCTCACGTATTTAGCATGTTCTTCGACCTCTGAAATGCCTATAACTGAAGGATTTTTTGAACCTCATGTTCTGTGTTTTACTACGTTTTAGATCGGCAACGATGGGCACCAAAGAACTGAGGGCATTAATATAAATTTCCTTTCACGGCGCCTCCAAAGCGGTGAAATAAAAAAAAATAGATATTTATGCCTTCTATTCACCTAAATACTAAAGATATTCAATAAAATTTATCGGTTAACTATGTTGTGTAATATCGTTAGATAAGTTTTTAAAAAGCGAGAGGGCTTTGTCTTGTTTATTCTAGGGCGGGGGTTTGAAATATATTTTGTAATTTTTATCAATCGTAAACTCTTATGACCTCATAGAACTTCTTTAATGTATAAGTAATAGCCAACTAACTCAAACTTATATTCGCGGACCAAATAACTTTGAAACTAATTAAACGAAAAAATAGGGCAAGTGCGAATCGGACTCGCGCACGAAGGGTTCCGTACCATCATCTATAAAAGAAAATCACGTTTGTTGTATGTATACTCAAATATTTTCTAAGTTTTTACCTGTTTATTAAGATCTAGTAACAAATTGCTTAAAAATTACGTTTGTTGTATGGGAGCCCCCCTTTATTATTTACTTTTTTAAATTTAATTATTTATTTTAAAAGTTACCTAATATAGAACTACATATTCTGTGAAAATTTTAAGCGTCTAGCGGTTCCCGTTAGTATCTAATTTTGAGCAAAAAATACGAAATAAACACGTTTATTGTATGGCAATATTTTTTTTTTAATTTTTAGTATTTGTTGTTATAGCGGCAACTGAAATACATAATTTGTGAAATTTTAACTTTCTAGCTACAGACAGACAGACAGACAGAGGGACAGGAGGCTTAGCAATAGGGTCCCGTTTTTTAACTTTTAGGTACGGAACCCTAAAAAACGAGGCGACCACAAGCATCCTTGCACCTTTTATTTTGCGTGTCAGTGAAATTTTATTTTTTATTTTTAACAAAGCTTCACATTGCTTATTCCAGGTTCACTACATACAAACCGAGCTGATTGTCCGTAGTCACACTCCTTAAGAAGACCCACTTATCCCATACAAAAGAAACATAAAATTTTATTTATAATAGCATTAACCCGTTGAATAAATATGATAGCAAAACGTAGGGTACGGCAATCTTGGGCGTCATGGAGGTTTATTACAGAAGATTGATAGATGTTTGAGCGAGGATTGAATCCGCTGACGAGGGCTGACGATTGGGCACAATTTGTTTGTTGGGACACATCGCGATACCGACACTTTCCTTTGCTAAACGGGTACTTTATGGATTTAGATTTTATTTTTGGTAGGCGTTGAAGGTACCATAGTACGTAGAATATATTATTGACCTTAATTATAAAGAAAAAATTGGAATTTCTTTCAATTGTTGTATTGGCTTTTGCGTTACATTTTTGGACATTAGTTGATTTTCGGCTTTTTGAAGTTGCCGCTTCTCACGATGAGGGATTGCCGTTTAGTTTAGAGCTATTGTGTTCTTTGGGACAAAAAAACAAGTGGTTCAGTCGATGGTGACAGTACATCGCCTCTTCAGGGACTTTTTATTCATCACTATTGATATCTTTTGGAATATCTTGGGACAATTTACTCAAGGACATCAGATCACAAACTAGGCAAACTGTACTACGGTAACCAACTAACCAGATAGCCGAAAATATATATTTTATGTCAATTTTGTTTTATGTAGATATAATAGAGGAGCCCACGATGCTAAATTGGGATTGACTCGAGCGTCATAGAGACCCAAAAGGTTCCAAACATTAGATGATCAAAAGATAAAAATGTAAATAATTAACCGGTGGGGCTTCCCCCACCGATGAAAAGGTGTACATTTACGGATACAGTTTTTCAAAATTTACAAAAAAAACTATTGCATTAATCCCTCCAAGTAATCGTCAGATTATAAGAAAGCACGTCTAGAACGTTAGGATGAAGCATAAATATCTTAATCTGACGCGCTAGAGTATCTTAAAATGCCGAATTAATTTTGCACTTTCTATAATGACCACAAGTTTACGTCGCACCCAAATCGTCAGATTATTCAATGAGAGTCTTTTTTAGGTTCACTTAACATCACCATAGAAAATCTGACACGCTCGATTAATTTTCTTTTTCTTGCATTTTAAAATGTTACGTACGACTACCTCCATTATGCAAACGATCAGATAAACATTCCAACTTTATTTAAAACTAGACGTCGCCAGCGGCTTCGCCCGCGTCAATTATACACAAAAACCTTTCTCTTGAATAAAAACTTCCGCATAAAAAATTTGTTGCGTAGTTTTTAAGATTTAAGCATTCATAGGGACAGACAGACAGAAGACAGACTTTGTTTTATACTATGTAATGATACGTAGGACATCGATTCTATCAATATCTGACGCGGTCGAGTAAATCCCCATGGGCACATACAGTACACATAGACGCAGATCAGATGATCTTGCTCATCATACAAAGATGGCTGGGAACAGAACTCGCAACCTCGCATAACAGTCAAGGTCGCTTAATAAGAATATAATTTGTTCAGTGTACAAAAGGACAATTTCTCCTCTCCATGGAAATAATTTTAGAGAAAAAAAGTGCCCAGCGAAACAAAATTAAAGAAGTTCATAACAATCTCCTTTAAATTAATTAATTTACTTCAGTACAAATAAAATACATTTGAAACAGTGACTTGAAACATGAACTTCGCCATCAAAAGAAAGATACTCGACTCAGTAAAGAGCCTGGAGCGAAGCTTATAAGTCTTGATTACACAAACTACTCGTGATTGTAACACTAAATCGGTAATATTACTGGTTGAACATAGGTTCAAGTGTGATGCGTGTAACGAGAATGCATTGTACCTTTTGTGGAAACTAATGTATATGGTGAAAGAAACGGAGAAAAAAAGAATTTATGGATGTCCTCGAAGAAAAGTGTTATGTATATTTGGTAAATTAATAGAAACAAAATATTTTTGTGTTAAATATGTAAAGTGTACTCCTGTTTGCAAATTATCGTTAGGTCTGACTTATTAAAGCTCATTTAGTTTCATGCTCATTTATCATTAGAACGAGCTCGCTTTAACAGAAAAATAAGTTAGTAATCTTGTTTCTCAGAGGAGAAATACAATCGCAAAATTTACAAGCAGCACTTCAATCATTCCCAACATTTTGCCTAATTATAATTCTGTACATTCCTCAACAAAAACATCTTGGACAAAAAAATTTCCATTAAAATTCTTGGGCGTCTTCCAGAAGTATGAAAATATATAAAACCGCGGAAGCATCGTTGAGATAAAAATTTACTCGATTTATGAGACATTGGGCGGGTCAAGAACCTTCTGAGCAAAGGTTTAGGCAAGGAAATATGCGATAAAAGCAGCTGTTGTTGGTGTAGCGTGGGGTACAAGATAGAAGAGATGGCGGACTATTGATATATTTTTTAAGTGCGACAACATCCTTGTTTTCTCTATATTTATAGTACAAACTTAGTGCGTTGTGTGGCGTAGTGGGTTAAGTGGTGGCCTCGACGCCGACGTTTTGATCTGCACTGAGTTCAAGCCCCACATGAGAAAACTTGTCTTGTTGTGTGATCTATAAATTGTTGTTTTCAGTCTGGGTTTTCTTTTTGTTCATTGACGAAATATTTGTAAAGCTTTTTTCTTCTTCTACCGTTTGGTGATCAGGCGATCACCTAAACGCCTAGAGGTATTCAAAGCAATCAAGCAAGCAATGCGCTTACTTATGTTAAATACTTCGTACGTTACAAGTAGTTATGAGGTAGGTACTTTTAAATTTCCCAGAAAGTTAAAAAAAAGTAAATTTGCGAAGTAAAAATAAATCCTGTATTTAGGTTAACTTTTAATAAAATAAAGTAGCAGACATTGCGGCCACGTCACACAGACTTCCACACTATGTAATACAGGGTGTAAAAAGACCCTTAACGAAAACTGAAACCCCATGTTGTACCAATCATTACGATCATTTTTTGCTTAGGCATCATACCTGGGAAATTACTGGTTCAGGAGATATTGCTCAAAGTTACTATAGAATTTTTGTAATTAAGTACAAAATCGATATTTTTACCCCGCTAACCTGTTCTAAAGATGTCCTATGCACCCATAGATTATTAGGTATTTCGAAAATTGCACGCGCGCTTTTTTGAAAGCGGCTTGAAAAAAGTGAATACTTAAAAAAAAAGTAGTTTCCTAGGTTTTATTTTTGCTTAGTATGACTTGGCATGATGGCCAAAACGCGTAGGCTTCGGCTTGGTGATGGGTCTTGTGACACCCTGTATTGTGAAATTCCACACTAACATAGTGTGGAATTCGGTTTACGTCATCGAAGAGCAAAATATCCTTATCCGTAAAAGCGTTAAAGCTAGTACTACCTGGCTCTCGTTCTGATAACTAATTTCGTAAGGTATAATCAAATGATTTATATTTGCAATATTAAAATATTATTTAAGCTAATATTCAGTCAAATCTGGTTAGACTAGTAGCCATGCTACTAAACCCCAGGTTTCAAATGAACAATTAATAATGTTATTGAATCGCTTCCTCTCAATAAGTACGCCACCATATTTCACAAAACCGCCGAATAGCAAATGTTGTACATCTGTGCAAAAAATATATTTTCCGTTTCTTCTCGTATTTCTCGCCATCTCCTATGCACTAGAATATTTCTCGTATATCGCTTCACAATGCTGCCAGATATTGTGCTCAGCTTCCGGCTTCGATACAATCAGGATTCAATCCCGGGTCGAGCCTTTGAATATTGAGGATATTGCCAGGAATTTCATTGGCAGGCGTGGCGTGAATAGAAACATTTTTCTACGCTGGATGATTGAGAAAACGTTGAAAATTCTCCCAGCTTTTTGTTAATGCATACTGATATATGAATGGAATTTATTAGATAAAATTAAGTAGGTATGTATTACAAGGGAAGGTTCTCACAATTCTATAATTTAATAAGAATTGGAGAGTATGACAGGGTGGGCGTTTTCTGCATCATTATTATAAGCGTTAATTGTTTCTTGTTATAATTATGATACGAAGTTCGTTCCGTCGATTAACTTGTGTGTAGCTCTCATAGCGTGAATGTGGCGCAAATAGCGAGACATGGCTTGCTGTTCGTAGTAGGTCGGCAAAGTTAAGCAACACATCCACGGGCTACTACTTGGATGGGTGAGCACATGTGTCACTTGAATTGTCACATATCTATATTGTATTTAATTCAGTGATTTTTATACTTTCACTAAGTTAAAAATCTATAGTCGAATAAAATATATAACATGTATATAACCGAAAATTCGTAGTCCAAACTTAATTTAAGAGTCATAGAAAGAAAAGGAAATTAAATAAATATATTTCTACTTTCCTTTGAGTATTAAAATATCCAAAACTAGCTAACTCAACGATATTACCGCTATATTCTATCTTTTTTTAATTTTGATAATAACGAACATGTAAAAGAAAGATTTATCCAATTTGGTGTAGTAGTTTGCAAGTTATACGCGTACAAATATTTCGGTGATTAATTTTATGTAGGTATATAGATGAATAAACGTATTATTTATTATTTTGTATTTTTATGCATCTTACGCAACATCTTCTTGGACAATAAAATGATTTTTTTTTTGGATGCGACATTCGCCAAAAGTGTCCTCCATACATTTTAAATGGGGACATTTATCCTCATTTTATTCCCGGTGTCTGAACTCTACAGACACACTCACATACACCTATATAACATCTAGGTCTCGTATCTCGGACATGAAGGTCTTAAAACGTTGAATGTGTTTCGGCATCCTGGCAGCCGGTACGATTTATAGACACGTTTGTATTGTATATATTTTTCTAGAAGTTTAGTTGCTACGAAGTGAAATAAGTTGACTTGAAGATACTGTTTCATATCTTCTTCCTATGTATAAAATTCTTGCGTTACTTACGTACTGACAGACAACGTACAGCCAAAACTACAGGGCGCATGAATCTTAAATTTGAAATATATGTTCCTTGTGATAGTAGGGGTGCACTAAACAGGGATTTTCCGAAATTCCCACGGTATTGGGATAAACAGTTATATACAAATAATATGTGCGGACATAGCTGCGTGTGTCCTTTTGTAGCTGTTTCTTTTATAGCTATATCTTTTAAAATATAGCTATCCAAAGTAACGGTTTTAATTACTCGAATCCAAGTCATCTGGAACAGTGTTAAACGACAAGCCATCGCCACACATCACCCGTGCAGTTGTATCCAAAATAGATTAACTGCAGGTCTCCAGAACAAAGCACTGTACACTGATCAATTTGGTTTTACACTGATGAGGGTGACTTCAAAGAACACTCTGCAATCTTAATAGAGAGTTTGGGAGATCCGATTTTAGGTCCTTCGGACACTCGGTGAGACCGTCTGCCAGACTTTTATCCGGCAGGAAATCAATTCCTTTTTACCAGACGAAAGCTCCAACCAACTCTTTTATGTTACAAGTCAAGTATCTTTAGCCGTATGCAGGCTTGGGCTTTTGCGGAACAAAATGTTTTAGTAGCATGATGTGGGTGCTAAAAGCTGTTCGTTCGAAAGAAATAAATAATTAATTCGTTGCTTCCATGTGTCTATTTCAAACTTTAGTTTCACGCGTTGCACAGACTATACATTTTATAACCATTTACAGTGCAGTAGTCCAAAATGCCAAATATTTTCCATCGTAACAATATAAAGATAAAACAATTACTATTCAGAAAACTCCAATAACACTTTACGTGCTCCGGGAATAAAAATGAATTTCAATATTCATTTCAATTCCCAAGGAATATGAGACTTTGACCTTAATTTACAAAAGTGCTCGTCTTTCGCAAAAGTTATTATTTTACGTCTCCAACGTATTTTTTTAAAGATACGCAAAAAATAAAACACGGGAAATACAGCCAACCTCGCACCGGTCCATTGCTGATATTTATTTTAAGACTGCAAATAATTGCGTACAACACCAACAAAATCAGTGGCAGTGGTGTTGTACACAAAAAACGAGTAAGAAAGCGGGTAGACCGTTATACTTGCTCGTAACATTCATCCACCCGCAATACTCTCAGTACATCTGAGAACATGGCGCTTGCAACAGTGCCGAAATATCGGTTACTCCAAAAAAAGATCCGTGGTATATATCCCGAAAGACAATTTAAAAGTTTAAATGACCACGAAAGTTTAAATTCCTATAAATGGTACGAGGTTGTCAAGAAATATCTTCCCGATATTTTTCTATTGATTGGTAAGAGCACCATGAAATGGCACCAAGATCCAACCTCAGCCAGTTCATTGTAGAACTTGTACAATCATTGACTAACACAATCTCGATCCCAGGTGTACCAAGCAACTACTGCGTTGTCAAGAAATAAAATATAAAATATTTAAAAACCAATCTGACGCATAACAAAGCATTCACAGTGGAATAGTGCATATTTTTCGTTTATTTAAAATCTCATATTTTACTGGTATTGCAGCGGGTCCCTGTGGTACGCCAGCTATCTTGTTTCTGTCAGACTCTCTCCTGAGGCAGCCTGTGTCGTGGATGCAAAGATTTAGATTACTATTTATGTTTACTATCTACGGCCAAGACCGTATATTTCCATTTATGGAATTGTTATGAGTTGAATTGCATAAAACATAAGTTAAGTAAGCCTTATGAATATTTTTACAATAGTTGACAAATATATGACGATTTTATCATGTTGTGACGTTCTTATGGGGACAGTATATTTTTGTAATATGACCTACATAAGCTACGCTAACTTTATAGTGTTCACAAAACTTCAAAAATTTCGTTGTGTGTGACATTGCTCTGGAGTCAGAGAACCATCGCGCAGCAATCTGTCGCTCGCTAATATACAATATTATTCGACCACCAGTTTTATAGGGACTTCACATAAGTCATCCTTAATTTAATTTGTTGTAATAAAGAAATATTACGTGGTCTCTAATAATTTTGCCCATTTCACATAGAAGTTTTGGGACTATCTCAAGAGGCATATCGCAATTCGTCTTACTGTAGGTAATCGGGGTAAGGGTCTTTAATAATGCAACAGGGTCTACGTAAGATCCTGCTGCTATTATAATACTAAAATATACATAGACTCATGCCTGTTTCCACGAAGGGGTAGCCAGCGGTATTAAACGCCCACTTTTCGCCAGTGTTTTGATCCCACGTAATAGGTGGCGAGCCTATTGTCGCTTTTCGGGATATTTTGATTGCCAGAGCCTCGTCCATTGATCGGCAGGTGCACCACTTGCAGGTGAGGTTGGCTTGGGACCCTAAGTTCTTGGTGGGAACCATATGCATCCATATACTAAAATATATATAATACTAAACTCACACAAATTAGCAACACGAAACTGTGAGGTTCGCCAAAACTACAGAACGGGCTTCACATTAGAATAAAACTTATTCAAACTTTGCCTATCGCGGCAAAGTTTCCGACACTCACTCGGGCAGAGTTGCAACGGACGGAATCTAGTATATGCGTACATTATCACAAGGTTAAATCGTTGGGTGTAACTTTTTGAACGCTTTACAACATGGGCAGCAAGAACATATTGAAATTAGATTTAGGGATTTATTTTTGATGGTCTCTCGTGTCAAGAGCTAGCATTAGTGGAAATCGGAAATCAGTGATCGCTGTCTGCATATTTTACCCTTTGTTTTCCAATAATGATAAAATTTTCGATATTATGATTTAAGCGGCTTATCATAATATTTAGTTTCACAGGGCGACTGCCCTCTGACCGCCGCAACCGAAAGGGATAGCAACATTCCATATCTCGCCAAAGCTTCCTAAAATATATCTATGAGAATACTTATATACGTTTATATACCTGGTATCCGAAGGCTGAATTAAATTGAAAATTCGCAGTCCCCACAGGCACTCCACAGGTTAATAAGAAATTCTTATCGTGTGTGAACGAAGCGACGTGTGAAGTGGATCCTCATCGATTGTCAGTCCCGACACGATCTGCTATGGGCATTGTCACGTATCGGCACGAACACGATTAACACGAGAGTAATGCGATTATCTTCATCCCAGATATTAGACGTTGGTGATAGGCATGACAATATGCCGTTTAGGTCAGAATTTGGGGAAAAATTGCAAGTTAGTTCGGATTTGAGCTTTGTGTAATATGTCAAATGATTGATAAATTTGTAGATTGATCGTTTTCTTGTACGTACAAATTCAGTCACGGATTATCAGGAAAAACATGCGTGTCTTTTAGGAGCCATATTTGTCCGAAGATGGTGTCAGTGGTGCCAATTCTCGTATTTTATATGACATTGAAACTGCATTTTGAACGAAATGAGATAAGATTTTGAATTATAGATATATTTTATCAATTTATTTAAAAAAAAGATAAAATATATTTACTTATGCTACATTTCTCATTCATAATTTGAATGCTACATTCATCATTAGAAAAATCTATATGTGATGAGTAGGATGATCTTTTGTCTGGATATAATTTATTTACAACTTGAATCTGCTCATAGCTCTGCCTTCGTGAGTTCGCCTATTGACACGAAATGTAGCCCATGTTATTCTTATGTATTATTATATAATCCATTTAATAGGTTTGGCGTAAAGAATAAGTAACAACCATTCACACAAACTTTTATCGTTTGTCATGGCGGAACAGTATATTTGTTCTAATGATGCAGATAACCACGCAAGCCGAGGAGCCGCGGATAAAATCTAGTCTAGCTTTGAATAAATCCTGTGCCTAATCAGCCTGCCGCCGGTTTGTTGGCTCAGTCCAAACTATTGCAATTAACAAGCGAACACTTCCGCGTCATTCTTCTTGTCAAATAAATCAATCAAAACAACTCGTAACGGTCTCTATGGACGAGGGTCTGTCGTAAAGACGCCTTTAATTAAAGCAAACATTTCATTTGATGGCTCCCTTGTCTACTCTGTAGTATGGTTTAGTAAAGTAAGCGGAAAGCTAAGGTTATGTTCCCATTACTCCGTATTAGAAGGTCTGGCGGTTGATGTCTGAGAGTTCTTCATATTGTTTTTGAAATATATATGGAAGTCTGCCAACCCGCCCTTGGTCAGATCGGTGAACTATGGTCTAACTCCTCTCATAATGAAAGGAGGCTTGTGCCCAGCTTTTGGATCGCTTACATACAAGGCTGATGACAATATTGTTACAGTAATATCATCGAACCTACAAGTTGTAACAAGCAGGTGGAACCGCGTAGGACAATTAGTTTCCTGGGTAGAGGAATACGTCCTATTGCATATTAAAAAAAATATATGTATTGCTTAGTGACCCTGACTGTTACGCGAGGTTGTGAGTTCTGTTCTCAACCATGACATTTTTGTGTGATGAGCTGAGATGTTAAGTATCTAAATATACGTTCATCGGTTATCAGGTAACTTTAGTTTTGTGATCCGAAGACTTTGAGTGAGTTGTCGAAAGATATTACGATAGATATTAAATGTGATGAATGCAAAAATTGTATGTTTCAAAATAAATGTCAATAATATTTAGTACATACGTCCTTCATGATACGCATAACCGTTATTTAAGGTCATCAGAAAATTTAAAGCTGAAGATGCTGGCTCATTTCACGGATTTTTATGATAAATCGTTTTGTGTTACTGCTGTTCGCCTATGGAATGCACTCCCATTACATATAAAACAGGTTCAGACGGTAACAAAGTTCAAATCCTTAGTCAAGGATCACTACCTATCACTATGATATTGCCCGTTCTAATATTATTTTAAGTATTATTTATTACTTATTTAAGTGTGTGTATGTATGTATGTATAAGTATTTATATATGTGTAGTATTTTGTTATAGTATTAGGTTCATAAATGTATATATTTTAAGTACTATCATCTTATTACTAGTACACTTCCAACTACCGTTTCTTTCCTACCATTAATATCTCCATCCAAAGGTTGCCTGGTAGAAATCGCTGTTAGCGATAAGGCCGCTCTTTTTACTCTATTTAAGAGTCCCTATCAAATTCGCTGCAATTTCAGTTTAAGTTAACAATGTGCGTGTGAGTATTCTAAATTTAAAATATTGTCTTAGTGTGCGTATAAAATTCCTATATATGTTCTTAATAGTGTACAATAAAGTATTAAATAAATAAATAAAGGTGTGCATAGGGTTCCCACCAAGAACTTAGGGTCCCAAGACAACCTCACCTGCAAGTGATGCACCTGCCGATCTACGGACGAAGCTCTGGGAAACAAAATATCCCGATAAGCGGCAATAGGCTCGCCACCTATTACGTGGGATCAAAACTCTGGCGAAAAGTGTGCGTTTAATATGCCTCTGCCTACCCCTTCGGGGAAACAGGCGTGAGTCTATGTATGTATGTAGAAAAATAATAAAACACGTATTACTTTCAACGCCTACCAAAAATAAGCCCTAAATCCATAAACATCAGTACCCGTTTAGCATAAAGGAAAGTATCGGTATCTCGATGTGTCAAAACAAACAAATTGTGCCCAATCGTCAGCCCTCGTCAGCGGCTTCAATCCTCGCTCAAACATCTATCAATCTTCAGAAATAAACCGCCACAACGCCGAAGATTTCCGTACCCTACGTCTTGCTATCATATTTATTCAACGGGATTATGCTGTTATAAATAAAATTGTACCTTTCTTTGGTATGGGATAAGTGGGTCTTTCGGTTCCTAAATATGGTTGAGTGTGACTATGAGCAACTAACTCAGTTCAGTGTGAGGCTTAGTTGAAAATAAAACAAATTTTAATAATAAGCTAAATAAAAGGTACAAAGTTAGTTTTGGTGGCCTCTTTAACTTTTTGTTTTATTTTGTTTCAGTATTTATTTAATCGATTAGAATCTAAATCATTGTTTCTTACCTACAGAAGAAAAATATCGAAAATGCCTTCAGAGATAAGCTCTTTCAGATGCCCTGTGACCTCTCAGATGCCTACTGGGCATGTCAGATTTCAAAGATTATACAAAAAACCGTGAGAGCATCCAAAATAAAACTAATAAAACATTCCACCGACAGCCGACATTATAGCGTTCCCTAAGGTACTAGCTGTACACCAAATATGTGTTATGAAATAATACTGTTCACACAAATCAAAAACTTGAAGAATGTATATATTTTTCGAGGTACTTTTTATAGCATACAAAGTTTGGCATTATGGCATATAAACTAGGCTAATACTTAGATGCCCCTAGAAGGCTAATCATATTCAATACGATAATTATGGAAACCTGGCATTATCAAATATTAAAGCCATAAAAAGCTGTCGAATTCTAAAACTTTCACCTCGAGTTACAAAATTGAAGATATTATAAAAAGCTTGCCTTTTAAAATGGCGAACGTAAACAACGAATTATTACATTGCAACAACATAACTTGATGTTATTAAAGTTATGCTTTTGAACAAAGTTTACGGGAGAACTAATTAAAGTATGTTTTATAAGGAGATCGTTGCGCAGTCATTTCGTAGATGAGATTTTTAAAATTCTGTTTACTGATTCAAGCATATATAATCAGCGCTATCGATGATTGATATAAAGATGACAGATATAAAGCTACGCTGCGCAATATCTTGGGGTTGTTTAACAATAGTGTGAGAATTAATTTTATTAAGATTTTCATATTGAAGTTGTTTTCTAAAGTTTTATTTAGTAATTTATGTATTTTATTTTTTGGCAATGTGTATAACTGACGTTATACATACAGTTGCCAAGGAAGTTAAGGTCAAGTAAACTCAACTCATCATAAAGTAAATATCGAAACAGACTTAAATTGCTAAGCAACTAAATATCTGGAAATGGCTTATGCCATAAAACCAAAGACACAATAAGCTTGTGTCCACTAAGAATAAATCGGCTTGATTGTAGTTTATACAATATATTAGTTATTATAAAAAGGTGAGATTAATGTTATTTTTAGGATTCTAAAACTAAAAATAATGTATTTAGTCTTGTGACATTGAACACCAATCAGAGAGCATTACGTCAAACAGTACGTCTGCCATTCATAATGTTGACGTTTTA
Organism: Euclidia mi; assembly: GCA_944739405.2. Lineage (NCBI taxonomy): Eukaryota > Metazoa > Arthropoda > Insecta > Lepidoptera > Erebidae > Euclidia > Euclidia mi. The sequence continues at coordinate 31,081,094 of OX123195.2, forward strand.
GAAGTAAATACAACTAAAACGTCAAACTTTCTACCTGTCAAATCGAATATAACAAAATAAAAGTAAGTACATCAGACCAGACTTCATTCACGGTTTGTTTTGTTTAGGACTTTGTGATATCACTCAACTGCCAAGATGGTTTACAGCGTTTTCGTGTCAAATTAAAAAAAGGTTTTTAAAAAGCCGTGTTTAGTAATGTTATTAAACTGAAATACCTGAATTTTTCTTCAAAATCGATTTTTGTAGAAAAATTCCGGTATTTCAGTTTAACATCTAATAAAGAAACGAATCAATCGCTAATTACATTTTAGGACACAAGCCTGTTACAGTCAGAGGTCGTAATTTTACATATGTGTAGGAAGGGCTACTGTACCGCTTGATCCAAATTTGTAGGGCCTTATCTCTAGTCCCACAGCCGCCATTTTGGAAAGAGTGCAGGTGCAGGTGGTTTTTCTTGATCGCTAAACTAATGGTCGCACAAAGAATATGTCAAAATTTTTTTTGTTGCAAATTAAATTCTCTAAAGCTTTGGTCCCGTAGCCTTTAATCGAAAAATGAGCATAACATCCATCTTCACAAACTTTCTTACAACGTACCTACGTTGTAAGAAAGTTTGGATGTATCCCAGATACAAATTGTAGGTTGTATTCAAATACCGCGACCGCGCAGTAGATAACTTCATTACGTAGACCTCGCCCGCTTATTACGCACCGCTAAAGCCTTCCCGAGAAAAAAACAAACAACCACTTGCTCCATAAACTCTGCAAGAAATATCGTTAATTTCAGAAATAGTATTTTCCCTTATTTTCTACGCCGGTAAACTTTATATAAAGCTGTAGCAAAATTGAGGATATAAAAGTAAAATTAAATTAACTTTATGAAAAAGATGCTTTGAAAGAAACCTTACTGTCGTGCTTTTTTATCTTCGCGCTTCTGCTAAGCGATGAACACCTTATTGATTTTTAGAGTACCTTGTGGTTTGACGATATCTTGCTAGTAGTAATAATAGTTTGTCGGCCAATCATAGGACCGTGGGTAGCGGATGGATGCGGGCTCAAGATCGATCTGTGTGAAGAGCCTCGGGCGAGGCCTTTGTCGAGCAGAGAATGTCTATCGGATGATATGATGAAGATTAGAAACTTTTACGGGAATTCCTAAACATAGCTTCGTTGAATTCAGTCTTCTCAGTAGAAAATCAGATATTCACAGCTGCAAAACAATAAAAAATCATAAAATAAACATGTATTACACTCAACGAAAACGGCTTCCCGAACTCTATCTGGATTAAATATGACCACCACGCACTACATTGCAAATAAAGCCGAGTTGGCAAATGCAAGCTTCGGTAAGCAATTTAAGAGCAGTCAGTATATTTTTATGTCTGTTTGTCAACATAGTATATCGCTACAATGTTACTAACTACGGCATTGAATATTCGAACTATAGATAGATCTGTAGATTTTAGATTCGTTTTTGACATAAGCTCCATACAAAATATGTCAAACACGAATTTCGAATTCAAAATCCATGTACGGATCGAATATTGAAAATGGCCGTAAGTCAACAATAAAAGCTGTAAAATTATTTAAAACTATCACACGGTGGGGTACTAAACCAAAAAGTGTTTGCGAGCGCCTTAAAAGCCAAGATTTTATTAAAATAAAGTAATAAATTGCTTGGACTTTCAGCTTATTCGATTCTTCTATACTTAGTCAGCATTTTCTTATTTTAAACTTCGATGCTTTTAAGATCGGTTAGATTAAATATAATATTGTAGTAACATTTTCAATCGTGCCATTAACATTTTAAGTCATAACTTTCAATTTATAGCTCTATGGAAAACGGAACCTAATTGGGTTTGTAGTTGGTTTTATTATTTCGTCATCGTTTCTGTCCGAAAGCTTTGACCGATTGCTTGTGCATATCTCATACCTCATACCCCTTTGAGCGCCCGTGTAGCGATAGCTACTCACAACTGTGGCCATCTAGCGAGCGACGACGAAGTCTCAACAACAACAATCCGGCCACATCTATCGGAAACAATGCGTTTGCACGCCGAGTTGTATAATATATATACAACATCCCAAACACGTCCGTCGGACTGACAGTCCAACAGGCACGATCACTCAGCCTGGTTAGAGGATCCTCCCTCTAGTTGGAGCAACACCACCCCTTTCTTCCTCCACACCCGCATCCAATGTTTTCTCGGTTCTTTACTAAGGCGTAAGTTAACGCTATTATATGTGCTTGTAGAAATATAGCATAATCTTGGATTTCACTATTGTTAGCCGTGGCTGAAAGAGTAAGTTCAGACGGTAAATAACTCTTAAAGCTATATTATAAAAGTTTACACGGGTAGTTTAAATCGAGACATTTATTTTAATTATTACGTCAGAAGGAATCCCTTAAATGCAAGTTTTTCAATGTAAGCCTTTTATATATTTATAATAATTATAAACAACCAAAAGTACGGTATCAAAACTAGCTAGCAAGGAATCCTACTGCTTTGAAACTCGAAACTTTTATTTACTTTGGGAGTAAACGTAAGTTTCGAGTTTCAGTATACACAAGATCTAGTATCGGCATCTAACTTTGCCGTGCCATTAACGAAGTCATAATAATACGAAGTGAGGTAGATATTCAAGTTCAATGAGACATGACACAGAAATATTTATCCGTGTACACATGTAAGTTGCTAGAATACTAGTCTAAATTTTTCATATTCTGTTTGGCGGTATTCTAAACTAGGCTGTGGCACCAACTTATACTTGCACCTACTTTATAACACCTTGGATCTTATGTCAGTGGTTTAAAGCATTTTTCGTGTCAAGTTTATAAATGTTAATGGTAAAGTTGCATAAGTTGTCGAAACTCCGGTGGATATTTTGATAATTCAGGTTGTTTCGCAACTGAGGCCTGAAAAATGATAACAGCTCAGTGGTTATAAATATTTAATATTGTTTGGTCTGGTGGTGGCCTTATGCGATACGTGGGCTGTGTTTATTTTGGCTTGTTCTATTAGATATTGGTGCCGAGCACAGAGTCTGAGGCTTTAGTTATTTTTGCCATGTTCAATATCGTGTAACATGGAACAGGGACAAGTAAATGTAGGGTAATATATATCGAACATCAATCAATTTGAAGGCACTGAATTCCCATGTCAACTTACAATAACTATGCACATAACTTCGAAAAGTCAGTGCTGTGCGACGTGGGTCTGAATCTGCATGGTCTCTAAATATCTTCATTTTGCTATCGCCTCCTTTTGTATATCTGTAACATAATAACACTAAACTGCTAAGCTAACTTATACAAACAAATAACTTAAACGTCAACATTGAAGTGGTGAACAAAACTATACTGTCCCATTGTTGGGCAAAGGTCTCCCCTACACTTCTCCAAAGCTTCCCGTCGCCAGCCATTTCTGTCCATGTTTTTGAGAATGCATCCAGCTCATCTCGCCAACGCTTCCTGGGTTTAACCCGGCCACGACGTCCCTGCGGTGTCCCCCACGTGGTGATATGTGCCCATTTCTCGGGATGCATTCTGCAAACATGAACTGCCCAATCCCATTTTAATTTTGCATAAATAAATAACATTAATCAACTTAAAATATTTACAATTAAGACAACATTCACTCAACAGAAACACACTGAAACTTGTAAATAACTAAGGCAAACAAATTTTCTAATGTCGGTAGCGAACTCACAACTTTAATTAGATAACCAAATTATTTCACGTGTAAAACCGGGTTAAGTTTACATCAAAGAGTAATTATTATTAATTAAACTTTCGTAACATCAAACGGACACAGTTAAAGTGGAGCCTTTCTAATTATTTTTTTGTTCACTACCGTGGAAGCTCTCCTTATGAGCCATCTCAACTCGACGCCAACCCGGCCAGAGTGTGTTCGACCGGGCTTGGGACTGGCAGAGGAGGTGTGTGGAGGCTCTCCCCTATAACGGGGCCACTAAAACCACCGCGGTGTCCCTACGATCCAGTGTAGTGGCGGGGTCACGCGATTCATGGATAGCATACTTTTCCGTGACCCCGCCCGGGATTGGCCCGCTGTTGGTGTTGGTGGGCCCCGTCTCGTTATGACTTGGGAGGCGGCGCGGACACTACGCCGCCTCCTTGCCTTTTGGCGGACGGGGAGCAGCCCCAGCGCTCGCCGTCCACTGGCACTAAAACGACTGCAGAGGATATGGAGGACGGCAACCTTACAACACCGCATCTCCTCTTCCTCTGCGGCCCCACGGCGATGCAACAAATGGTACGACCCCCCTTGGTCGCGGGAGATAAGGCGCGCGGCAACGTAACACCGACACGCCTCTCCTCCCGCGACTGACTGAAAGAAAGACTGAGGGACGGAAAGAACTGTCCCCCGCACCCGCACCCTTGGACGCATCCTGCTCAGGCCTCCATCAAGCTCACGCGGAGCGTCCACTCCCGGTATCTCACTTAGCTTCACCGAGGGTGCCCTAACCACGGTTACTGAGCCTCCCACCACGACAAGGTGGATATCCCACAGGGCGGAACCTTTACAATACTTGACGATGTTGATATTATTACAAAACCGTTATTGTTAATATCTAAACGAGTTTATTAAGTACCACAAAAAATATTTTTTTATAGGTCTCTACGGGTGAGTTAGTGGTTCAAGCTGCAGTCTTGGGGTTTCATTGCACTGGTTTCTGAGGTTCTTTATATCCTTGAGCAGCGATCGACTAGTGGAGAGACCGACGGACTGCTATGCAGAGGGTCTTGGGTTTGAATATCGTGGGGAAACCTGCATGTCTGAGAGTTTACCATAATGTTCTCGAAAGACATGTGAAGTCTGCCAATCCGCACTTGGCCAGCGTGGTGGACTATAGTCTTACCCTTCTCATAGTGGGAAGAGGCCCGTGCCCAGCAGTTGGACAGTTTATATACAGGGCCGATGATGACAATAATTATATCCTTTGACATAATATTAGTAAATTTTAATGTAATTTTAAAATAACAGAAAATACTTTCTTCTTGTTATGTAAAGACTAAAGGCCAAAAGCCCCACCAAGTTTCAATTTGTTACAGATTTTTCTCATAATGAGGATATAAATCACAGGGTGTCAACTCGAAGTAAGGTTTTTAATTAGTTTTTAAGCACGTGCTGCAAGAAGCCACGTGCTAGTCATGGAAGAGATGATTAATGTAGCAGAATATTGTAATTGTAAGATGAGTAACAGAAGAAGGCCTTCCTCGAATTGGTCTGACGATCTTATTGGGATCGCAGGGAGCGGATGTATGCGGGCGGCTCAAGGTCTAGCTGTGGAAGTCTTATAAATTGTGATTAGTTTATTGCTATCGACTCCTCGTCTTTGAGTACCTGTGAGTAAAAGAAGTTCGGATGGAAAAACTAAGCAGCACAATTTATTATTGAGCCTTGTGTATGGGATATCGCGCATCAGAAGACAAGGTATCCTATTCCGACGTATAAGCTATATTATTGTAAAGTTTCATCAACATCCGTTTAGTAATTTTGCGTGAAAGAGTAACATAGATACATCCACCCTTAACTTGATTTTTGGTGATCTCTCTAGTTAACTATGAAAAGCGGGTATTTATCAGCCGCGGTCGACCGATATGCTGATATTCCGAATCGGTTTCATTTTTTCGGTACATTACCCCTACAATTAATGGCAACAAATTTTAAATGGTGGACTGTCTGGCATTTATAAAAGCTTCCAAAAGGCCGGAAGCTTTTACATACAAAATTCTAGCCTAATTGTATACTAACCCATAAAAATGCAATTAAAATTTTAAGTTTCTTTCAATATGGATCTTCATAAATTGTAGCTTGCTTATAGCTAATTTAATGTTACGACTTTCGAATAAAATTGCATCATAATCAGTGGATTTCCTTAGGTATGCCTTACCATGCCACAGACATAAAAATCTAATTCATAAATGTTAATACACAGACAAAAATGTAATTATTACAAGCGACTTTAATACAATAATTACAATAAACTCCTAGTTTATGGAAATTGGCAACTAATAGACGTCACAATTAGCGTTCGCCCTCCCCGCACCTCCTCTCTGTTTCAAATTGGAGGACAATAGCCTTGTAATTACTCCTTCAACAGCTCGCCTTAATGCATTTACAGTATCAGTAATACCGTATTGTGTAGTCCTTGTTGGTTGTTCTGTAAAACAGATCTTATTTTACCACAAATAAGATAGAAGGCACTTAGTTAAGATTCAATGTCTTGATTTTGTTGAGATCGCACGTAAAATATATGCTTTGTTCAGTATTATTCGGCTTTGAACACTAGTCCTGGACTATTAAAAAGTATCTAATGTTATCTTTGTATTACTCCACATCGAGTTTCGCCTACAGTGGTCATTCTCAACGGGGATACACTCTAAACACGAATTAACAAATCTTGACGTGATCTCGCGCTACTTTTGCCTCAGCCCGTTCGTACCAGTCGCCAGTTGCCATCATATATCGTCATCATCATATACTGCCCCACTGCTAGGCACGGGCCTCTTCTCACTATGAGAAGGATAAGGCCATAGTCCAACACGCTGGCCAAGTGCGGATTGGCCGACTTCGAATGTGTTTCGAGAATATTATAGAGAACTCTCAGACATGCAGGTTTCGTCACGATGTGTTTCCTTCAGCGATTAGCAAGTGATAATTAAAAATTTAATACGCACATATCGTCAGAAAAATACTTTTCATTAAAAGCTGTGGCACATGCCCAGTTTCCGTATGATAGTCTTCTTAGTGACGTATCTTAAAAGAAGATATTGCACGGTCAGCGCACCGGCCGTACCGACGATGGTGACATCACCAAGTGATGCGACACCTTAACAGTGCGAAAAGTGTCCCGACGCAGCAGACAAAACATGTATATCATATATATATATACATCCTACTATAAATTAGGTACAGCCAACGGGCAGGTTGCCAGGCGAATAGAATACCTATATACCACTTCAGAGAATTTCGTAATGTCCGACTGACATCTTGACAAGGTCGATAAATATGTCGTAAAGGAAAGTTTTAGGAAATAAGTTATTGGGAAATATTTGTTAATAGACAAAGAAAGATACGAATATTTATTATTATATGAACGATTTTATGTTACATAGTCCGCTCCATAGAGAAAATCAGAATTAATTAAGTCGCATACGCAACTTTCAACTTGCATTGATTCTGACTCTTTCTCAGTCAAGCAGATCTTATTTCAATGAAATCTAACATAAGTGTGAGTACAGCTGTGATTGTGTAAAATGGACTTACGTCCATACAATGCCTAGCTTCAAAACTACTACCTTTGAGTTGCGACTACAAAGACTTTACTGTCACTAGTGTAATTTATTGTAAAATAAACAAACCCCACCAGAACTTCTTTTATATACGGACACCTTAATTGCACCGAGCGAAGCAACCATCGTGAATAGCTTTAACAAAAGTAATAAACACGACAAAGGAAAGATGGCCGCAAATGAAGGGGATGAATTCTTCCACTCCATAGAGAAGTTCTTACAACCCATTTTGCACGTCCACCCACGGAAGGGTCTAGAATGAATGGCACCAATCTGTTACGAGCCGAGGATCTGTTATATTAAGTTCACTGCACATACCACGACATTGGGCTGTGAGATGGACCTAAGATGAGCGGGAAGCGGAAAAGTTACATATGAACCCAATAACTGATAATACCCAGTTATACGTTGACTTTTGTCAAATTTGAATGTCTTCATCGTCGTCCTAGCGCTATCCCGGCGGTATCCAAGAAAGTCTTAGAGCTTGGGGTCCGTTTTCTAGTGTAACAGATTTACGAGAATATTGTAGTTCTCCATTTCATTTGATTTTCATATTCACTGTCTCATAAAGTCAAATTTTGTAAAGTAAACCATTGATTGCCTTTTGTTAATGTTTAGATTCAAAATTGATCTATTTGTGGATGGACGGTCAAAGTTGTTTTCTTTGCAATGTCATTTCGTGTTTTCTTCTACTGTTTTTGGTGAACGCGATATATTCAGAAAATGAGCTTGAGCCATTTATGATATTTGCTCTCTCCATTGGCTACGAGCTAATGCGGTTTGGCAGACTTCACATGTCTTCAGAGATATTATGGTAAAATCTCAGTCATGCAGGTTTCCTAAATATGTTTTCCTTCACCGTCGCTAGGTAAAAACCTAGCGACAATTAACAATATAAAGAAAACTCATTCATACGTCTCGTCTGTATGAACCTAAGACTCTCTACGTAGCAGTCCGAAACTACCTCTACTTGGCTATCGCTGATTCTAAATTCATAGTAGACTTTTTAAAAGAAATTCTCTATCCTTGCTCGAGTACCGACTCGCAATACTGGATTTCACTTAAGCGAAGTGGTCTACCCTCCGTCTATTTGCACAAACATGTACGTTCATTGTTTATTTATATCGTTAATTGAGTAAATAACACTGAGGTGCTTAAAGTGCGGTGAAGCAGACAATCGTCTGGTATAAATGCTTCATTTGTGAATCAAATTCAGTGATTTGTCAGTTTGTTTGGCAGTGATCAGATTTGATTAGCAATTAACATCTGTTGAGACCCAATAATATTAGTTTAATTGTATCAAAGGAGAAGGAAACGGGAAGGGTATATTTGTTTAGGATGTTACAAGTACAGACGTAAGAGCAAGGAAGTGATTGTTGTATGACCATGTCCGGAGGCAATTGGCATTGATTACACACGAAACTAAGAAAAAGACTTTTGTTGGCAAACGAATCGAATAATATTCTGACTATTAAAAGGTGCCACTTTGTGTTACATTCTTAACCTGCAGGTCTGTGGACAAAACCAGTATTCTTCGGGGTAGGTAATAAACTGGAAAATAAGTCCGCAACAAAATATAATGTTTGGAAATTATTTTACATTCGCACGTTTTGTTTGTTATTAACTACTACCTACATTCATTAGTATATTACATATCATTAGATTTATATTAATATCTTAATATTTATTCCATCAAGATATTTAATTACCCAAACCCATTTTAATTTTAACATTATTCACCCTAAAAGCTCAAAGTACCAATCTGAACTGTTACTAATAGCGTCTAGACCAGAGCGAATCAAAACCAAAACGACCCAGTCCAATAGTGCCAATACTGTTGCTTTCCCACCACAATTACGTCTGGGACCGCCGGCAACTACCTGTCGATTTGCTTAATACACGTTAAGGGCAATATCTATTCCTATTAGCTGATATAACATTTTAAGAAATGAAAAAGAATAAGTAAATTAACTGGTGGCGTTGCCTACTATGTCAAATTCTTGCTTCAATGTAACTTACTGAATAAAAATCTATGATCTCACTATATTGCCTGAATTGACAACGTTTGTAAAGTCTTCCATTAGGTAAACAGCGACTATATAGTCAAGCTAAACGATTGCAGTACAATTATAATACTTACTTATTTCTTACGCCATAATTGAGTAAGATCTCAGGGTAGCCAGACCTTACTTATTTTCTCAGAATCGAAATGTATAAAATAATGTAGTGTTAGTATCTGCTATGAGTATACGCATACTTGCTAGCTTGGATCGTGGGCCAATTTTTTGTTATGAGGTGCTAAAGGTCCACGGAAACAATTACCGTACATTTTATAAATGCGCCCCCTAGTGATCTCTACCGATAGCTAGATATTTTATATTGGCATCCACTATTTTGTGCAGTAAACTACTTCACAGATACTGCAACTACTTACCGTTCCATGTAATGTACTACAATGATTTACTTTCCAATAAAAGTATTATTATTATTTTGTTTCTCTTTCTCGGGTGTTATTCTAATTTGTTAGAACAATACCCGGCCCTTTGGCAGGCGTACACGGAGACATAGGTCCAACGCGCAGAGGCCCTTTGAGAGTTTTAATCTAGAATGTAATGGAACACCTACTGAGGCGCCTCCGTCACCGCACTATAAAGTACAGTCACGGGTTAGCCGCAGCAGGTGAGGGCCTATTGCTACTTATATGGAAACTAATTACTCTGGGCTATTGGGATGGGTGTTTAATGGATAGGTTTAGATGAAAACTATGGATGAATGCCGGCGTCTGCCCTAAGTACTCTTATGGTATGTCTTATGGTACGTCGAAAAGGGGCAGACGGTAACTCGCCAGCTCACTAGATCCCTCTCTAAATAGCCGCCAAGGCAAACAAACTCTACCATAAAGGCAACAAGAGAGCAACACCGGTGTGAGCGGCTAGGGGTGTAGAGCGGTGCGGCACCGGTTTCGCCATCGCGGGTCTCGTGACCCGGAGCGGGTTTCCCCGTAATTACGCCCTTGACAATGACACTTCCACCCCCGAGCAAATAGCTCTTGCGACTTCCCTCTGGCCGGCCGACTAAGGCAAGCCAGAGTCGAGAGTCCTGCGGGCGCTCTTGGAAATCCACTCCGACCAGCCAGTAAAGGCAAGCCGGAGACGAGGCCCTGATCGACTCTCTGAAGCATTCGGGACCGCAGTGTCGCCACACACATTCAGCCCGCCACAAAGCTGCCCTGCGGTTGTAAGCTTTCTTTTCATCTTGTAACACATTTATTGTTTATATTACACGATGAAGGTGATGTTTGAAAGCTCTTACTCTGCCCTCTGAGATTGCGTTAGTCTCATGATGAGATAACGGCTGCCCCAGAGGGGTTATTATTATTATTTGTTTCTCTTTCACGGATATTATTCTAATTAATTTATTTATTATTATTATTATTTGTTTCTCTTTCACGGGCATTATTCTGATAAATTAGTTTATTATTATTATTATTTTGGAAACTTTAAAGCGTCTGGTAAAAATGATCACCGCCGAAATGAGTGCGACAGTATTATTTAGGTATACATTTTTTAATAATATTTTCTAAAAGAAACAGCACTGAGAATTTAAGAAAAGTTAGTACAATTTTTACCTAACTTTAGCATCTCGTGCCTAAAAATTGGCCCACAATCGAAACTAACAAGTATGTATACGCTCGTAACACATACTAACACCACATTATTCTATACATTTCGTTTCTGAGAAAATAATAAGGTCTGGCGGCCCTGGGATCTTGAACTATAAGAACGCACAGTGTTTTATGAAGACCATTTTTCGGACACCGTCTTTTTATTAAAGAAGCTAATAGATATATTCAATAAAAAGAAATATTTCGTATTCCCATTAAGCTAGCATCTCTAGTTTTTTAGAAAAACTTTTTTGAAAATCTTCATATTTTAAAGCGGATATTTAGAAAAAAAGATATTCCTCTTAAACTAAGCATGATACGCAATAATAATGTTACAAGCACCGATAGCGTCTCTTTCACTGCACATTTTATAGTTAAAATGAACCTCATAACTTGACTAGATTCAAATTTAAGCGACATTTTGGATTTTTAGATTTTCTTACTTTTCCCGAAGATTCTACCAAATGTTGAAAAGTTATATATACAGAAATGATGCTCTTTACTTTCCTCATATACTCAATAAATTTCAGACCCCAAATCCATGGAATCTAGAAGTTATTCTAAACTAACTGTTTTTGCTAGGGTTTTCACATTTGTATTCCGGATTTTAATGATTAAATTTTTATTCGATATTGATTTTATAACTAAATTATATGTTGTAAAGAAATCAATATCGAATAAAAATGTAATCATTAAAATCCAGAATATAAATATGAAAAACCTAGCAAAAACAGTTATATGGAATAACTTCTAGATTCCATGGATTTGGAGTCTGAAATTTATTGAGTATATGAGGAAAGTAAAGAGCATCCTTTCTGTATATATAACTTTTCCACATTTGGTAGAATCTTCGGGAAATGTAAGAAAATCTAAAAATCCAAAATCTCGCTTAAATTTGAATCTAGTCACGTTATGAGGTTCATTTTAACTGTAAAATGTGCAGTGAAAGAGACGCTATCGGTGCTTGTAACATTATTATTGCGTATCATGCTTAGTTTAAGAGGAATATCTTTTTTTCTAAATATCCGCTTTAAAATATGAAGATTTTCAAAAAAGTTTTTCTAAAAAACTAGAGATGCTAGCTTAATGGGAATACGAAATATTTCTTTTTATTGAATATATTTATTAGCTTCTTTAATAAAAAGACGGTGTCCGAAAAATGGTATTCATAAAACACTGTGGAACGGTACAAAGGTGTCTGCGTGTCTGCATGCATATATGCATTACTTATTAAAAATAAATAATCGATACAAAAAAATTACATCACATTATAAGCCAGCCTATATCAGTTGATACTCTCTCATGTTATGCTTACCACACCACGGTTGCCAGAAGAATTGATAACAAGTTTGATGTTGAGTTTTCGGTTTCAAAGATACTATTTGCTTCGTTTAGTTTCCTTAGTCACCTTTTACGCTCATGAAATAAAATAGGGTAGTGCCATTTTGTATTAATTCCTAACCACACGATGATAATATGTCATTCTTAGAAATTCAAGAAAAGATGGTATTTGACTAGTGCTACTAAGTAAGACGTGTCCTATTGGAACGAACAAATAAAGTGTGATCTCATTTGCCTGAACTGTGTTTTTCTTTCAAAGTTTAATTAGGTACGCATTGAAAAATAATTGCGAAAAAAGCAGCTGATATCAATTGGTACTCTCACACATGTCACATTAATTGTTTGTAGAAATTCTTCGTGCTATTCTTTTTAAGTGGCTAAGAAAATCTTTTAGTCCGATTTTTTGAAAAATAAGTAATCACAAAATAAGTTTAACAACGTAGTAATTACAGCTTGTACTAGTACGAGTATGGAGGGGAAAACAATGTTGATATTATATTTTGGTCCACATACATATAAAATGCCTAGTTTTCTATTCGCGACATTTTTCCATTACTAAGGGATGAATTCGTGATGCAATGGCTGTGAAATCATCTTAATTCCACCACGTCTCTATCAAAATACCTAAATATATACGAAAGTCTATCAAACCTTCAGTAAAATAAAAACATCCTTGGCCGACTGACGGTTCTTTGTCTCATACTGCATCGAACGCACGACCCACCGTAAATGGAACACAAACATCAATCAGACGTCCCCTTAATAGGAGAGGTCACATTTGTATGCAGTGGTGACGTCACGCTTGACGTCTACATCGCAACATGGCCAGTGCAAAATACTATGATGTTGTACTGTTTTGTTACCCGACTACGGCGAAGCCAAAAGGAAGGGTAATGTTTTTCGCAGTCTATGTATGTATATATGTTTGTATGTTCCACCGTAGCGCCTAAACTACTGAACCGATTTTACTAAATGGGGTGTCAAAAGATTCGTAATAATGGCGCGGGTGACATAGGCTATATACATTTTATCTAAATATTCTACTACGGAATTATTACCTCAGATACCAACCTCAAAAAAAAAACTTAGGTAATCATTACGTGTTTGATATCAAACGAAAGGTATTCATGAGTACATCACAAATATGTACATATATTATACTGTTTATGTCAAAATATAAGTTTTAAACGTGGTTGTACTTACAATTCGCGCAGTTTAGACGCATTGAGTTATCTATTTTTCTTTCTTTCTTCCTTTAAATGTGTTGTTGGTTAGTTTACATGCCCATGCCCGGAATACGGAAAATTATTAAATAAAAAAATCGTTTTTTATTTTGTAAATCCGTTTCTTATTAAAGGTGCGACCGCGGCTCTAGCTTGAGCATTACTGTGTTTATACTTTTCTAGTTTCATCCTTATAGACCCCCTTTTTTACGTAGTCGGGTTATAGTTTTTAAACTTATTTTTTTACTATAGTGATTATACAGTCAACTAATAAATCTATTTAATTTGTGTTAATTATTTATTAGCACAGTACACTGTGTTGTTGCGCTGATAAATAAACTAAATGAGCCCGCGGTTACCACATTTTTAGGGCTACTGCTGCGCACCCGTGGCTTATGGCGTGATGTTTATATAACATTGAACAGAGAAGTGCCAAGGGGGCGTGTCGGTGTCCGCGCGAAATGCACCAAGTGTGCATATCGCAAGCAAATGGCCGTTTCCGCGAAATAGTACACTATCGACCGTGATCGCCACAAAATACCGTCTTATTCAGTGGTTTGTTGTAGAAATAGAACTTCCAACCAAATTTTTGAGTAGAATGAAATCATTTACCATATGAAACTATAAATATTTTACTATATTTGTATTTAAAAACATGAAAAACAACAAATCGTAAAATATTCCTTGCTGTTATTATGTTATAATTGTTTTCAAATATCACAACGTCTATATTATACATATATACAATAAACACATTGCTCTTTAACCAATTGATTACTACGTAGGTAACGTATCTATGTCTATTCTAATATAATTGTTGGAACAGACTTTATTTAATGAAGTGACATATATACATCAAACGGAATACAGGAATTTGAATTCAAAATTTTGATTAGCCAGTGTTATACAACATACTCCCCCGTAATCAAAACAAGAATTATAAAGACAAACCTATTCCTTTTAAACAATTCTGATGCTTGATGCGAGTCAATGGCTTAGTAAGTACATCAGCCCACATCTCCAAAGTAGGAGTATATACAACATTAATGACACTGTCAGCTAATAAGTCGCGTATGTAATGAAATCTCGTGTCAATATGTTTGGTTCTATTGTGGTGAACTGGATTCATTGCCAACTTCTGGGCAGACTGTGAATCATTGTAAGTGGTAACAACAGTTGACTTAACAGTAAGTTCACACAACAATCGCTTCAGAAATTGAGCTTCTCTACCCGCACTCGACAAACTCATATATTCCGCTTCGCTAGATGACAAGGCAATGGTGATCTGCTTCTTACTCTCCCATGAAATGGCTCCACCGGCCATAGAAAAATAGAATCCGGTGTAAGATCGACGATACATAGGACAATTGGCCCAATCTGCATCCGCGTAGCCAATTAGATGCCCACCGCCTTTCCTATAAGTAATGCCCAAATTGATTGTGCCTTTTAAATATCGCAACACGCGTTTTGCCGCCTTCCAATGACTTTTATCATATTTAATGTTAAATTGACTTAAATATGAAGTCGCAAAAGCAATATCTGGACGAGTATTGACGGCCAGAAAATTGAGTAAGCCTATCAGTTGCTGATACGGATAGGACAATGAAGATTCACTTACATCACTCTTCTCACTCGGCAGCAAACGTTTCATTTCCTACGGTGTAGGAATGGCCTTACATTCCGACATGTTGAACTTTTGCAGCAAATCGCGTATGTAACTTTCTTGAGATATTTTAATCTCATTAGGTTTACAGTGTATATTTAAACCTAAATAATAACTTAGTTTGCCTATCACTTTCAGGCTAAAATAATTCCGTAAGTCAGTTATGACATTGTCAAGCGTTTTATTTTCTTTATACAGAATGACAATGTCATCGACATGGAAAGCGAGTATTATTAACTCACTACCAAACTTTTTAGTATAAATGCATGCTTCCGAAGGACTTTGGCTAAAACCAATGCATTGTAGAATTTCGGTAAATTTTTTGTACCATGCTCGCGAAGCCTGTTTGAGGCCATAAAGCGTTTTAGTAAACATACTTTATCTTCTTGACCAGGTTTAGAAAAACCTTCCGGCCGACTCATATATACCTCTTCCTCCAAAAATCCATTCAAAAATGCCGTATCAACGTCTAAATGGTGCATTTTCATTCCCTTTTCCGCAGCCAATGCAAACAACATGCGTAAAGAAGAATTCCGGACGACTGGAGAGAAAGTTTTTAAATAGTCAATGCCATAAACTTGGTTAAATCCTTTCGCGACAAGTCTCGCTTTATATTTGATTACGTCACCATGCGCATTTTTTTTCAATTTGTAGATCCATTTGCAAGGTATGACCTTCTTATCTGGTCTGTTAACGAGAACCCAAGTTTGTTTCTCAAGCAATGACTGATATTCATCTTGCATAGCTTGATACCATTTATCTCTATCATCTGCATTCATAGCCTGTGTATAAGTTGTAGGTTCATCCATCAGCTGAGGGGATGAAGTCTGCATACAGACACAATTGGCAGCAGAATTAGACTTTCTTGGTCTCAAATTGTACCTTGGTTCTACAAACTCAGTATCAGATTCCATATCCTCTGATGAAGATGCAATTATAGGTTGAACTGACGCATTCCGAGTATCATCATTATGCGATTGCTCTACTACATCAATAGCAGGCTGGAAATCTTCTGATACTTGCGCAATATCAGGTTGAATCTGTTCATCTTCAATGACAACTGGTGTTCGACTATCTGAATTATCCGACGAATTTACTTGTGAACTTAGCAATAGAGGTATAACTGCTGGTTTAGTTAAATCATTACTGGACTTACAGTTTTTCTTCCCTTTCAAATCTTGAAAATCATGTTCAAAGAAAGTAACATCTCTGCTTTTCATAAATCTTCTGGGATATCTAATGTCTCTAAAATAATAATTTCTGGGATCTTCTGAATATCCGACGAAAATGTGTTCGGATGCTTTCATGTCCAATTTCTTCCGACTATATTCGGGGACATGGATAAAAGCTCTACATCCAAAAACACACAGATGAGAAAGATTTGGTATTTTACCATACCATTTCTCGTACGCCGTCTTGCCTTCGAGAGCACGGTGAGGAGATCTATTTTTGAGATATACAGCCATCTCTGCAGCATCTTGCCAATTAGCCGGAGAAAGAGAACTGTCAGAAAACATTGATCTTACTTTCTCCATAATTGAACGATTCGTTCTTTCGGCAATAGAATTTTGCTGGGGACTGTAGGGAACTGTTGTTTGATGTTGAATCCCTTTATTTTGTAAATAGTTCGTCAATTCAGCATTAACATATTCTTTCCAGTTGTCACTCTTCAGTATCTTAATCTTAGCTCCTGTTTCCCGCTCTACGGACGACTGGAAAAACGAAACTTGTTCTTTACTTCCGCTTTTGAAGGAATAAAGAATACAAAAGTCATTCGAGAAAAATCATCTATAAAAATAAAATATACTTATTGCCTTGAAATGACGTTTCAGCCAAAGGTCCACAAATATCTGAATGAATAAGTTCCAGAACAGTAGTTGATTTCTTTTGTGAAACTTTCTTAAAAGGTTTCCTATTCTGCTTACCTTCAATGCAGGGGATACATGGTTCCTTATCGACTTCTGAATAGTCCACGCCCACTGCGTGTCCCTTCCTCAGTTGATCCATCCCGATGCGGCATAAATGACCTAAACGTCTATGCCAAAGCTTGAAGCTAGAAACATCAGAGTGTGTCTCAAAAGCGGATAGTTGAGTCAATGGGTTGACCGTACAATCTAAAGAATACAGTCCACCACATATAGAACCATGTAAAATAACATCGCCTGTACTGGAAAAATCGTCAGAATCATAAAAATTACAACCAGTTCTATCAAAAACAACGCTAAAACCTTTATCTACCGCCTTTTTCACTGAAGTAAGATTAGAGTTCAAGTTCGGTACGTGAACCACATCAGTAATCTTCTTTATATCAGTATTTTGACCGCAACTGGTGATTGAAACATCTCCGACGCCTTTACTAGGCAGTACATCTCCATTTGCTATAGTCACAGTCCCAAGAGATGAACTTCTCACATTTTCCATCCATTCAGCTCGTGACGTCATGTGCGCTGAAGCTCCAGAATCTATAAACCATTTATCACGCTCTAATCCGTCATTGACATTTAATGCACATAGAGAATTCTTGTGATTTACTAGTTTCTTCTTCTTGTCCTTCTTATGTGGACAGTTTGGACGCTTATGTCCTGGCTCCATACAGTCGTAACAAACAATAGCTTTCTTCGATTTGGATGTATGAGGTTTGTTCTGGTTCATTCGTGTACGAAGAGCAGTATCTGGGTTACCTACAGCTGGTTTATTCAATTCATTCAATAATTTGGTCTTAATCAAATCCACTGTAATGTCTATGTTGGAATTTTCCAAGGCCATTACTAAAGGCACATATTGAGGACTTAAACCTCCTAGAAGAATAGCAGCTATTGAAGCATCTTCTATAATTTTGCCAATATCGGCCAAATTGACATGGCACAGTTGACGAGACAGCATTTATGTACGTCTCTATATTGGAATCAAAATCATCAAGACAGTACCTGTATAGTTTCCGTTCGAGGCTTATACGTCGCCCTAAAGCTTTGTCCTCGTAAGTGGACGAAAGAGCATCCCAAGCTTCCTTGGCTGTTTTGCATGATCTTACATGAGTTACTGCCATACCATCTAAAGTGAGAAATATTTTCGATAACGCCTTTTGATCGTTACGTGATTTCTTCTCAGCAGAAATATCATTATCTTGAGAATATCCAACAATCGTCTCCCATAACTCTTCATGCATAAGGTACATACGCATTTTGAATTTCCATACGGAATAACCGTCTCTGTTTATGAGTGGTTTTATACCAGAAATGGAATAACTTGCCATATTTACACGTACAGCTGTTCAATGTCACAACAAAAATTTACTGAAAATATCTTCGTGAACTGTTAAAAATTTTCACAAATTTTCATAATTTATACATGCACGTACTGAAAAAAAACTTGCAGAATCACTTTTTACTAAATAATATGCAGTTTTTATAGGTATAACTCAGTTAAAATAGAGTTTTCGTGCTGATAACGTATGTTGGAACAGACTTTATTTAATGAAGTGACATATATACATCAAACGGAATACAGGAATATGAATTCAACATTTTGATTAGCCAGTGTTATACAACAATAATTGTCTTTAACTTCTACCTAAATTTGTCGCGAAGTGACTGGACAAGCAATTTAATCATGACTGAACGATACTTTATTAAGGGAATGCATTGCATAGTACGGCTGCTGCATCTTGCAACGAATCAGTGTACAGTTCTTTTGCATAGCACAGCGATAGTGACCGATGTTTTTGTGTGAGTAACTTGAACGTTGCTTGGTAAATACACGCTGTGTTCCATAGGTTAAGGTTTATTATTGATTTTTTTGTAAGTTTTGATTTAAAAATGCGAGTGTGTGCGCGAATGCGTTTTTATATTGCTATTACTGATCTGCATGTGTAGTAGTAGCCGCGTGATAGGGGCAAACTGGCGACACAGTTATCCAATACATTATCGTCTACACTGTAGACGATAAAGGGCCGACACAGGGCCGATACAGGGTCTACAGGGCCGACAGGGCATATGCCCTGTAGACTATACAGGGCATATGCCCTGTAGACGAAAATGTATCGGAAACCTGCCCTCCTTGTTTACCTATATCTGTGGGATTTAGTAATTCAGACCAGTGCTTCCTGAGATGTACTTCCGACGTTGATGTAGGCACTCATTAAAGAAAGACATTTTACTTGCCCTCCCTCGGAGCTTAGATCGAGGGATGGTATGTTTTTTTTAATAATCAGATGATTTTGAAGCTAGCAAATAAAAACAGCTAGTATTTTTATATACCTAAGTATAGATTCGTGTAAATCACTGTATAATCGACACTAAATCACTAGACTACCGGCACGACAGACTATGTTCCATCTACTTTATCTTACACAGAAGACGGTCATAGAACAGGTGTGCAAACGTTCAGGTGTTTTGTTAGACTCTAGAAAACCCTGTTTCCATTTGTAGGCTAATGGTTTTGGTAGCATTTGTAGGCTAATGGTATGGCATTTTGCTCACGGCTTGACGCTACTAAAGAGGCGGCGTCGATATGTACATAAACGCCTAAGGTGTCTGGTAAAGTAATTTCTATTTATATATACAGAATGTCACAAGACCCATCACCAAGCCGAAGTCTACTCGTTGTGGACATCATGCCAAGTCATACTAACCAAAAATAATACCTGGGAAACGTTTTTTATTAAATTTTCACATTTTTTAAACCGCAATTATAAGCGCGCGCGGGCAATGCTCGAAATACCTACTTATCCACAGGGGTCATAGGACATCGAAAGAACATATTGGCGGGGTAAATGCATCGATTTTGTATCTAATTATAAAACATTCCATGCTAACTTTGAGCCTCAATATATTCTAAACCAATAATTTCCCAGGTATAGTGCCGAATTAAACAATGTTCGTTGTGATTGGTACAACATGGGATTTCAGTTTTCGTTAAGGGTCTTTTTACACCCTGTATATTATATACCTACTTAAAGTTATACTGTATAAAATCTGACTCGACCCGCCGCTTTTAGAATAGACTTTGTGAAAACGGATGTTTGTTACTACAAAAGGACAGGTCAAAAGTACCCTAAACAGAAGAGCATGCATGATAAACTTGATGGGAGTGAATGAAGCAAGACAGGTATGTCAGGATCCTTGCAAATGGCGTTCCGTAGTCTCTGCCGAGATACAGGCGTGAGTCTATGTATGTATGTATGTTACTATTTCATACAGAAACTACTGAACGAAACTTGATTTAACTATGAATATAGGTCGTACGTCAGGATAGCACATGGGGTCCCTTTTTTGACAACAACCAATATCCAGGGAACCGCAGGCAAAGCCTGGTTAGGCCATTGTACCTATATCTTGCACAAATATAACACAGTTTCAAAAGAATATTGCAGATAGCACTAAAACTTTTGTGCTTTTGGGGTTTCGTACCTAAAACGTTAATGAGTACCCTTCTAGGATCACTACACTATTTTTATTTTTGACACTTGCTACGAGAAATGACTCGCAAATTATCAAGCAAATAATAATATGTAACATGTTACGTTCCAGTAACTAAAGACAACAATTCTATAAAATATGGTATGCCGACTTTTTGCCAAAAGATTAGTAAATCAATTTAATCAAACAGGAAGAACTTGATTCTCTTTTCTGCTCCCGTGAACAATTGTTTTATTTATTTTAATAATTTTGTTTCACCATTAGCTTTCTCATCTAAATGAAACATTAATCTTTTTGTGATTAGTCAACCAAAATCGATTAAAATTCCCTTTTGGGCACAACATACCATTATTTGTTAAGAAAGTTGTCATTCATCGTTACATCCCTATCGCCCGGGGGTTTGTGTTGATTATATCATTTTTGAATAAATAATATCTAAATAGGAGACCTTCTGTTTCTTATTCGCTTTGTTCCGATACTAAACTCGCTGTGTGACTTGATTGTCAATTAATGAGAAAGTAGCAGTGAGAATTTGAAACATACATAGGTACATGTAGGTAGGTATCATGTTTTTAAAATTTTAATATTTCGAACTAAAGTTTGGTACGAACGTTATTGGTCTTTGCTCTAAGAAAAAAAAGAAGAACTTTTCGACACTTTATTAGTGTCCCCCGCTGTGCTATACAGCAGGGGACACTAATAAAGTGTCGAAAAGTATCTTGGAGTTGAATCTACAGTAAGCACAATTGACTTTTCGAAGTTATTGCTCCATGCTTTGGCGAGCACGTTCAGCCGAAAGGCTAACATGAAATCTTTAACAACAGTAAAAAGGAGTACAGGGCTCTCAAATATCCTAAACACTATAACCGAGTGTACTGCCATAGAGCATTTTTTTTCTTCTCTGTCTGGTCTGTAGAAAAGTATTGTGTCTAATCTCGTTAGACTGGAAAGCGAATGCCGCAGTCTAAGGCGTAAGTCCTAGATGCCAGATAAATAAAGCTAGTATAAAGGTTATTTTGTAAGGAAGCCCTGAACCCTGAAAGCAGCAACAACTAGAAACGTGGTTGTCGAAATCATTATTTTATACCATTGTAGTATTATGAAATATGAACGGCATAAAGCAAATCATTAATAATAGTGCAATAAGTGATGATTGAAGCCCTTTCGAATGCGGTGCCAATCTCATTCCCATTGATAAATTAATATGTCATGCACCTCAAAATCACTAAAGATACAAGAAATACCTTGAGCAATATAAATTTATGATAATTTCTAATAAAAATCGAGCACCAAACACACATACAGTGTACGTACTTTCCAAATAATTGTTTATTCATATGCATTCTCAGCGTTTCTAGATCGATATGTTTTTAATACCCAGCTAAACCAGTAGTAGAGCCGGATAAGATATATTCTTGCAGTAACTTCCGGTCCACCGGGTCCGGATTATCCTGTTAAAATATAACCGGGTGTCTGCCCCGTGAATTTTATTTACAAACTAGTTTTAAATTTATAGTGGACGATTTAAGGAAGGTTTATAGTGTTGTCAGCATAGATTATGTAGGAAAATGTAACTTCATTTTAGTTGAATGTGGTGGAATTGAAATGTACGCTGGATTATATTATTTTCACTGTAATATATAACCATTAAACTATATATAACCACACAGATAATGGAATAAATATTGATAAAGTAACGAAATTGTGTTGCTAATATTAATTTTAAAAAATGGTTGATTAATTTGTGAATTCGGCATTAGTAGTACAGATTGCTTTCACGTCACAATGGATGCTATTATGGTAGGAGATATGTGTTTTTACAACATGAACGATTTTTTTTTCATATGCAATAAATGTTGTACTTCTTTTTTAGTTATTTAGGTATTCACTAACATTTTACTTTACGAACTAATTCACCAAACTGTGAGTCGTGTGACAAGATAGAAGATGTTCAGCATGTATTGATGGAATGTGTCAAGAACAAAAGACAAAGAGAAGCGCTGATGACGGCTTTAAATTTAAATTTTATGGATGTTGGTGTAATACAGACCATTTTGGCTAATCCGGCATCTGAAGAGGCAATTTTATTTTGCGAATTATATATTCAGCAGCGCTTGCCTTTGGTGTAATACTTAATAATAAGTAGATTATAAGTTTATATTTGTGTATATTAGTTTATGTTATGATGGGGCTGTCATGTATATTCTACACAAAGTCCCCAAAAAATAAAGAGAAAAAAAAAAACATTTTACTTTATAAGATTAATTAGATAATAATCTTAGCTCATAATATTGTTACTGGATATAATGTTAATCTTAATATATAAAATCCTTGCGTTACTGACTGACTGACAGACGCGCTACAGGCGAAACTATTGGGCGCAGGAAGCTGAAATTTGGCATGTATGTTCCTTGGGGACCCTTGGGGCGCACTAAGAAGGGATTTCCCGAAATTCCCACGGGATCGGCCAAAACGGGTAAATTTAAAAAATGCAGGCGTAGCTGCTGGCGTCCTCTAGTGTTAGTATAAGTTTTTAAAATTCGCATGCCATCTTAGGCGAATATTATATATAAGCCGGCCTTTCCTTTATTATGTAACATCTTTATGTACCATATTCTCAGCAAATAAAAAATATTCTTGTGGATATAGTTGGAGGTCTGGAGAGTGACAAAGGCTTTTTACCGTGGTAACCGACTACCACATTGTGAAGCCCGTGGCGAATATGAGGGCTACACATTTGTTGCAATTTACAAATTCAAATACATAATTAGGTACTTAGGGATCGAAACATTCTTTTTTCATTAAATTAAATTGAAAGTGTTAATCGAAACCCCGTGACTAAAAACAAGTAAACAAAACGACGGTATGCTTCGCACCTCAAACAAACTTTTAAACTGTCTTAGACGACGACGTATCACGTAAGCCAAGTGTACGAAAAGCTCCATTTTAGTTTCATAATATTATATGTTCGTAAACTGTCAAAACGCATCGCCTCACATAGCTTGTCACATTTTCTCGCGCTCGCCTAGAATACTAGGCAAGAGAAAGTTTGCGTTTCTCCGAACTGACTGCAACAGGACTACAATCATGGTTAAAAATTTAAGATAAAATCTATAGTACGGGAGCCCATGAGGGGATTTCGGGATTTACTCGAGCGCGTCAGATATTGATAGCATCCATGTCCTACGAATTTTTATTAAAGAATGAATGTTTATCTGATCGTTTGCAAAGTGGAGGTGTTCGTACGAAAGATTTTAAAATGCAAAAAAAGAAGAAAATTAATCGAGTGTGTCAGATTTTCTAACGGGATGTTAAGTGAATCCAAAAAAAGGCTCTTATTGAATAATCTGACGATTTGCGTGTGACGCAAACTCGTGGTCACTATTAGAACGTGCAAAAAAAATTCGCCATTTTGAGATACCAAGTGCGTCAAAATAAGATGTACATACCTATATGCTTCATCCTAACGTCCTAGACGTGCTCTCTTTGATTAGTGCAACAGCTGTTTTTTTAAGTTTTGAAAACCAATAGCCGCTCACCCCACCGATGAAAGGGTAAAAGGTATACATGATTTACATTTTATCATTTTATCATCTTAGCTTTGCAACTCAATAGGTCTTAATGACGCTCGAGTAAATCCCAATTTAGCATCGTGGCTATTTATTTTGTTCCTAGTGTAAAAAAGTTCTTCCATATATGAGTATGAGTGAGTATGCGTATGAATATGAATGCCATCGTTTCAGGTTTAAGGCAATAAAACAATATCGAAGAAAAAGAGAAGAAGACACGCTACGACAATATGCACAAAGCATTCTTAAACAAAGCTACCAATAAATCTTAAACCAGAGTAATCATACAACGGCAACCAAACAGGGTACTTTTTGCCGTTTCTCAAAGCGCTTCGTAATTTTTTGAACCCCCATAGATATAGATTAGACATAGATTTCGATAGATATTATCAGCTAAATAAACAACATTTTCGGAAACTTATGTTTTCTTTAATTACCTTTAAAAACAGAATTCACCACATGAATTCGACCTTGAACGTAGTTCAACAAGATCATGTACCGAACGTTACATGAAGCCTTTCGTTAGTAAAAAATCGCAAACCAATACTCTCTACAACTTGATTGCACCACCGTAAGCCCTTGGTTCGCCTAACGAGCTTTGTTTAACAAAAGATTATGAGAAAATCCACAGGTTCAGTTATCCAAGCCACGTGCTAGAGTAACTTTGTTCATTAGCGATCTGAACAAACAATAAACGAAATAAAATCCAAACTTCAACAGCTCATATCTTTTGTACGTGAAATTAATTTATCATTTGGGTGATATTTGGTTATAGGTGTGATAAAACAAAATACCTTTGATAGCTACGGAAATGAATTTCGGAAA
This sequence comes from Euclidia mi, assembly GCA_944739405.2. Lineage (NCBI taxonomy): Eukaryota > Metazoa > Arthropoda > Insecta > Lepidoptera > Erebidae > Euclidia > Euclidia mi. The sequence continues at coordinate 31,106,113 of OX123195.2, forward strand.
AATTTATTCCGTTAAAATAATTAATACATTTGTTTGAAATAGCAATAATCAACGCTAAATAAACTACGCAACACCTTGGGTTCGAAATCGGGTTGGATAAATTTATATAAGGTGGTTTCACCCTCTGCAGCTTTAGCTCGCTAAAGAAAGTAAAGCGAGCCTAACACCTACATTGAAGCCATTCCGATATAGAAAATATCTTGCTGGCTGGTGCGAGTAGCGTCGTGACAGCCTCCGAAGCGCTGGCGTACAGCGCTAGCCTCCATGCCGGCCTCCGCTAGCGCACTGGCCGACGGCAACGGTCCGCCGCCACGGACAGTAAAAATATTAATTGTCATATGTTAAAGTGTATATTTAGTGTTGTTTTAATATTATTTATTTAGATAAGTATATTTTTAGTGCATATAGTTAATTGTTCTACATATGTCGTGTAATGGTGGCAAGAGCGATGAAGAAATAGGTGCCAGTGAACCTTACACATCTTCTACCCTGGTGCGCTGCCCCATCTGTTCCCAGGCACGATTTTTCAAACTTTAAGGCCCCGCGCCTTAAAGTACATTTTGGCAAAATTCACAAAAACCAAAATGTACTTACCGGCCCCAATACGTCCAGTACTACACACAGTAATTCCACAGACGCCCCTAAAATTCCTTTTTGGCAATATTTGAGTCAGTTAAAAAATTCCATTCCGGTTCTGAAGAGAATTCCCCGTGGTGCGAGGCCTTCAGTGGCTCAAAATCTAGCACAATGCATAGGCCTTGTCATCCGGGAGAATTCTATTACGGCTTGGGAACAGTTACTCACCTTTCCGTATAGAATTCTACATGCTCAAGAAGACAGGCTTACAAAAAAAAGGTTGACAACAAAAATTAAAGAAAATTGTAATATTTCGACATCAAAATTAAATTACCATCCTGCCAAAGCACACCGCAATAGCACCATCTACCACCATGTAGAGTCTAAACTGAGGGAAGGTGATATCAGGGGAGCGTCCAGGCTTTTGTTCAGTACCGATGTGGTGGCGCCTTGCTCTGCCGACACACTCGCGAGTCTGCAGAGCAAGCATCCAGCGCCAGGGGATAACCTCTCCTTTCCTGATCCACCTAAGACTGACTCGGGTTTTCTCAGCATTACAGCCAAGGACGTGGTTGGTGCCGTTGGCTCCTTCCGGAGCGAGTCTGCTGGTGGTCTCGACGGTTTGACACTACAACATTTGAAAGATCTTGTGTGTTCAAGCGCTGGGGCGGCCGGCGACTCGCTTTTGGGTGAGCTAACGGCAATAACTAATCTCATGCTCTCCGGCAATGTGAACGATGCCATCGTGGACGTTTTGTATGGCGCTAATCTGTGCGCCTTACGAAAGCGGGATGGTGGCATTCGTCCCATTGCCGTTGGGTGCACGTACAGGTGTATGGCAGCCAAGATATGCTGTCGTCATGTAAATTTCAGCCACAACAGCTGGGCTATGGTTCCAGAGGAGGCTGCGAGGCTGCCGTACATGCCTTGTCATCGTACCTTGACTGTAATGGAGGTGAGGTTATCTTGAAGGTTGACTTAAAGAATGCCTTTAACTCAGTCAACAGGGACACTTTGTTGACACAAGTTAAATTGGAAACACCCCAAATTTACAATTTTCTTTGGCAATGTTATAGATTATAGACACCCTTCTAAATTAATATACAAAGAACATATTTTAGAATCTGCCGTCGGTTGTCAACAAGGTGACCCTCTTGGACCACTAATTTTTAGCTTGGCCATCCATCCAGTCATAACCCAACTAAATTCTAAATTAAACATCTGGTACCTAGATGATGGAACCCTGGGCGGTGACGTAGAGTCTGTGTATCAAGATCTAGCACTTCTGAAATCAAAATTTTTATCCATATGCTTAGAACTGAATACAAACAAATGCGAAATTTTCATTAATGACAATCTAGATAAATCCTCTATTCTTTCAAAATTTCAATATTTGGCTCCCACTATCACTCAAGTTGAAAAAGTTCAGATCGCCTCCTGGGGTCCCCAATTTTAGACGACGGTTTTGATTCTTTTATACGGGAAAAAATTCAAAATTTTAGTGTAATTTCTGACAGGCTACTCAAAATAAATATACATTCGGCTTTCACTATTATTCGATATTGTCTTTTTGTCCCTAAATTTACGCACGCATTACGGTGCTCACTTTTTTGGAAAAATCCAACTCCACTCATTCAAATTGACAAAATTATACAGAATACCCTGAGTAAAATTTTGAATGTGGCCCTGAACGACCGGGTGTGGCTACAGGCGTCCTTACCTTTGCGCTTGGGCGGCCTCGGCGTTCGCAAAATTACCGACGTAAGCCTGCCAGCTTTCTTGTCATCGGTTCACAGCACTGCAGAATTGACTAGGATAATTTTAGCTCCCACACTCGTTGATTCTGAAGTGCCGTGTAAGACCGATGCCTTGAACGCTTGGAGAAATGCTTGTCCAGGAACTGAGTTACCCCGAAACTTATCCTCCCAGAGGCAATGGGTTGGGCCGCTTTGCAGCGTGGTACGAGAAAACCTTCTCAATACATCGTCCAACGCTGCGGAGCGTGCTCGCCTGCTGGCTGTGGGAGAATGGGAATCGGGCCTCTGGCTTCAGGCACTGCCATCGTCCAATATAGGTACCATGTTGGACGATACGACCTTCCGCTTCGCTACTTGCCTCCGTTTAGGTGCGTCATGTGTCTCTCCGCATCGTTGTCACTGTGGAGAGGCTGTCGATAGCCTTGGTCACCATGGCCTGTCATGCAGCAGGAGCGCGGGTCGTATTTCTCGACACGCCAACCTCAATGACATACTGCGCCGTGCTCTTGCCACCGCTGGCGTTCCAGCCCAACTTGAACCTCAAGGCTTGGCACGCGACGATGGCAAAAGACCAGACGGGATGTCGTTACTGCCGTGGAAGCTGGGTAGGCCTTTGGTATGGGACGCAACATGTGTCGATACCCTTGCGCCATCTCATCTTCCCAGCACAGCAGGTTGTGCGGGTGCTGCTGCTGCTACAGTGGAGACACTCAAACGGCGCAAATATGTAAATCTAATAGGAGAATAAATTCAAATTCAAATTCAAAATCCTTTATTCATTTGGGTCACAATGTGACGCTTATGAACGTCAAAATAATAAATTTATAAAATAATTACTTATACTCAAATTTAAAATATTATTACTGTATGCTTCTACATTTACATTTACTGCCACGTTCGCAAAGAAATAGGTAGAACCATGAGAAAGAACGGGCAATAAAACTCACGGTCACTCTTTTTCATCGCCAGGTTTTGCATAATACACAATTTACATTTTGTAAGGTGCTGCAACTGTTACACCTTCTATATCACTTGTATATATTAACTGTACATCATAATACTCAAGCATAATACTTTTGGTTAGCCTCTTCAGAATAGACATGGTGAAACAGGAGCATCCACTTACATTATATATACCTAATAATGCAGGCAATCCGCGAAAGTGATCAGAACCATGACGGAAATTATGCAGTTAAATATTAAAATCTAATACCAGCCCGCAAGACCGTCATCGACCAGTCATCGCAAGTAGCACCCGTTCACGAGTATGACGCATGTGCCAGCCATCATCCCTCTCGCCATATTAGAGGGACAGGTATGACCCGACACACGACGCCACCACAAGAAATGACATTTTAGTGAGCATGACGACAACGGTATACGAACCAGCAGTAAGAAACAATCTATTGGTATACTGACCATGACCGCCAATTACCTCCATTTTCCAGATCGTTATTATTAACATAAGTTAGTGGAACGCGTGAAGGAATGCAAATGTAGAAAGAATTTTGTGAAGGTGACAAGTGAACAATGATATGATCAGAGATAAATAATGTTAAACTACATTCAACAAATCATAAAAGTATCCAAATCCTGCAAAAATCATGTGTTCACGAGGCACCTCCACTTAACATGTAAATAAAATAATCGTGAGTTAAATAAGCCTAAGCCTATCCCCACGGTGTCTTATCATTTAAAAATTCCTTAATAGTGTAATAACCCCTTTGTAAAAGAAAGTTCCTAGTTGTCCGTTTGTATTTGTGCATGGGTAAATTCATTATTTCAAGAGGCAATTTGTTGAAAAATCGTATACCAATCCCCGCAAATGAGTTCTGAACTTTATGTAGACGGTAGTTAGTTCCCACCAGTTTATGCTTATTCCTTGTGTTCACGTTGTGCAAATCACTATTTTTGCGGTATAGAATTAAGTTTTTCTTAATGTAAATTAAGTTAGCATATATATATTGCGATGCAACTGTCAATATGTCTACTTCTTTAAATTTATCACGTAAAGAATCTCTAGCACCTAACTTATAAATTGCACGTATGGCCCTTTTTTGAATGACAAAAATAGTCTGTATATCAGCAGCTGTACCCCATAACGTTATTCCGTAAGACATTACGCTGTGAAAATAACTAAAGTAAACTAGTCTAGCAGTATCTATATCTGTGAATTCCCTAACTTTTCTAACTGCAAACGCTGCAGAACTAAGTTTTACTGCGAGACAGGATATTATGTATTTGAGCCGTTTGGGGTCGAAACATTGGGGCCATGGGGTCCAAGTGCGCGATCACTTTTTAGAGATCTCGCAAAGAGATTTATAGACGCCTCGCGTGACCAGAGGGCTGGCATTGGCTCAAAAAATAAGTATAGCCATCCAACGAGGCAATGCTGCCAGTCTTCGGGGCACGCTTCCAATTGACTGCGATGCGGATGAGTTTCATGACGCCTTCTAAATTTTAATTTTTAATTTTTTGAATTTTCCTATGTATATATTAATTCGTTTTTTTTATTATTTTAAGACTTAATTTAACTATATTGTTAATCATTTAAATAAAGTTCCTAGGTAATGCATTTCATTAAAACCTATGATGCATAAGATTTATTATTCGGTTAACAATACACTGACTTCGAAACGCACTTGGATTTAAGATTAATAATTAAGTGTGGAGTTTAAGTGGTTTCTCTTCTCTTCAGACCGATCGCCTGATGGTAAGCAATTACTGCCGCCCATAGACACGAGCAACACCACAGGAGTCACAAGTGCGTTGCCTTGGTGTTAGGAAAAGGGATAGGATGAGGAATGGGATGAGGGAGAAATAAGAGGGGATAGGGCCTCCGGCACTCTCACTCACCGAACGAAACGTAACAGTTTAGCTACTGTTACTTTACGTCAATTTTCTGTGAGAGGGTAGTACTTCCCCGGTCGAGCCGGCCCATTCATGCTGATATCAGCAAGGCTCTACTACCGTGTACTTACTTGAAAGACAAGCCACAACCAAATTATTCGGTGCAAGAAGTTATTGACCAGTTGAGTTGTTGGCATGTATGTTTCATGGAGACCGAAAGGGTGCCCTAGGAAGAAATTGCACGCAATTGCCACGGGATCGGAACGAAAAAAATAAATATAAAAGACATGTGGGCACAGCTATTTGCATCCTCTAGTGTTTATATATGGAAGCTTGTTTTTGGCATCTATTAAACTCCTATTCATATTTGCTTTATAAACGTAGCCGTAAGCTCGCCAAATAAATAAAAATATTTAGTTCACTAGCTAAAGTTTTACAACATCGTATTCATCTGACAACTTCATTCCCTTGCGTCCTTCCTTGAGCACCGAGGGTAATGTCTATAACCACTGAAGCGACTTTGATGACGACTTTATCATACCAGAGTTTATGATAAGCTCCTGGGCTATAAAATTTCAACGAGAATGTTGTGAGTAAAATTAAGTGTAGAAGGAATTTTGGTAAGTTTTACTTTTGTTAATTGCTTGTGATAATGCAGAGTAAAACTGTGTGTGCTTCACTGACTCTTATGGCGCTGATACACATGAGCATTCACTTGTAACAGAACAGCGAGCATTCGCCGTTTCCTGTTTTGTCGAACCGAAAATTTTCACGATCATTCTTGCGAACACTCTAAATTCAAATAGTCCGTAGAATATAGAAATAATATAGAAATCACACTACAACATCAGTTTTACTCAATATGATTACTTCGGTTTCACTTATGAATTATTTCTAGAGTAAGACTAAGGTACATAAAAAAATGGCGTTTCTAAATAATAAAATGCACATTTTAATTTGAACAGGTTTAATAAATCACACAAGCGTCTGTTCCTACGTTCAAATTTATTTATCGATATCGAGAGTTTATCAACATTCTATTGAAATTAATTCTGAGTAAACCAAATCTAAGGATCTATTGTAAACATTATCGATATTCATTCTGAGTAAGCCCATCATTAGTCAAGTTAAAATTAGTGACAAACTACGAAGATTCTTTCCTAGTTTAAAATCATAAGTCAAAGTGAAGTAAATATATTGGGTTTAACCGCCATTCTAGCGCGAATTCTATGTGTTAGCTATATTCTAAGGCTCGCCCGAATGCTCGTGAGAATGCTCGCTAAAACACACACATTTGATTTATAACATTCGCGAGAATACTTACGCCATATCGTATGCGCCCATGCTCGTACTGTAGGTGAAAAAGCTCTGGAATTATATCTTTGTAGTTGCGTGTATTATCATGATTTCCTTTTAGACTCACCTTACTTAACCAACGCTACGCTAACTTTAGAATGTTCACAAAAATTAAAAAAGTTTGTTGCGCGCGACATTGCTTTGGAGTCAGAGAACTTTTGCGCAGCAATCTGTCCCTCATCTAACTGCTGCTCGCTAAAATAGAATAGTATTCGACCAACTGTACTATAGGGACTTTACATAAGCCGTTGTTAATTTGATTTGTTGTTATAAAAAAATATTACGTGGTCTCAAGGCAGCGATAGCCGAGTAGATATACCAACAGACTGCCATGCAGAGGGTATCGGGTTCGAATCCACGGCGTGCACCAATGACTTTTCGGAGTTAAGTGCGTATTGAATTGTTAATTATTGCTTGTCCCGTGCCTCGGAGAGCACGTTAAGCCGTCGGTCCCGGTTGTCATGAAGATCTTTGACAGTCGTTACAGGGCGTCAGTACCTTCTAAATAAACTGAAAATTGTCTAAACCATATCATATCGCTATCCCTTCGGGTTGCGGAGGTCAGACAGTCAGTCGCTCTGTGGAAAAGCTAATATTCAGCCAAATACGGATAGACTAGTAAGCGGACCCCAGATTTAAACTGGGATAACGCCAAGAGAAAGAAGAAGACGTGGTCTTTAATAATTTTGGCTATTTCACATAAGTATAAGTTTTGGGAATGTCTCAAGAGGCGTATCGCAATTCATCCTACTGTACGTAATCGGGGTAAGGGCATTAAATAATGCAACAGGGTCTACGTAAGATCCTACTATTGTTATGATAAACTCTTACATATTGTAAACAAGAAATTTTGTAAGGATCGCCAAAACTACAGAACGGGTTTCACACTACAATAAAACATAGTGAAACTTTGCCGCGATAGCCGACACTCACACGAGCAGAGTTACAACGGGCGGAATCTAGTGTATGCATAAATTATCACAAGGTTATATTGTTGGGTGTAACTTTTTTAACCCTTTACTACATGGGCAGCAAGAACATATTGAAATTAGATTTAGGGATTTATTTTTGACGGTCGCACGTGTCAAGAGCTAGCATTAGTGGAAATTGGAAATCAGTGAACGCTTTCTGTATATTTTCCCTTTTGTTTCCTAATAATAATAAAAAAATGATATTATCATTTCTGCGTCTCATTATCTATTTCACAGAGCGACTGTCGTCTGACCGCCACAACCGAAAGGGATAGCAACATTCCGTAAATCTCCAAAGCACCCTATATCTATGACAGTATTTATATAAGTTTATGTACCCGGTCACCGAAGGTTGAATTACATTGAAAATTCGCAAGTCCGGCAGGAACTCCACAGGTTAATAAGAAATTCTTATCGTGTGTGAACGAATCGAAGTGTGAAGTGGATCCTCATCGATTGTCAGTCCCGACACGACCTGCTATGAGCATTATCACGTATCACGAGAGTAATGCGATTATCGTCATCCCATATATTAGAAGTTGGTGATAAGCATGATATGCCGTTTAGGTCAGAATTTGGGTAAAAATTGCAAGTCTGTTCCGATTGGCTCGGTTGAGCTTTGTGTTATTACACAAAGCTCAACCGAGCCAATTTGTCAAATGATTGATAAATTTGTAGGTTGTTCGTTTTCTTGTACGTACGAATTCAGTCACGAATTATCAGAAAAAACGTGGGTGTCTTTTAGGAGCCACATTTGTCCAAAGATGGCGTCAGTGGTGCCAACTCTCGCATTTTATATGACACTAGCTTTTGCCCGCAGTTTCGCTCGCGTAAATTCGGGGTTCTCTTGTTATAGTATATCATCTATGATCGGGGTAACACAAATCTCCTTTATTGGGCGGATACTTCTATAAAATTGTCGTTTTAATTGTAATAAGTATAACTGTAAATAAATATTTACACATAAAACTACTTAGTACTAAGACTTAGTAGGACCTCTTTGGTAGTACTCAAAATGTTATCCGGTATCAGTGACGTTTCGCTAGAGTGGCCAATATGGCGACTGCGATTTGTCTGTCAGAGCCATTAGAATTTAACAAAATACTCGAAAATCCGAATTTTGCGGATATATGTTGTCGACTTGAAATCTTTATTTTTTAATGTTTTATTATTCAGGTAAGGTTTCGATGTACTCCTTGGCGAAATTATTAATATAAGATTTGACACTGCGATAGTAGCGCAGTCCGTCGGTTCCAATGTGAAATATTCCGAAATCCACAACTAATTACAAATTAAGTAAAATAACATTTTCCAGTGGACCAAATTGTGAATCTAAACCATTCTCAAGTCCCCTTGAACACACACAAAAATTTTCATCAAGATATGTGGTAGCGCCATATACCTTTCTATCGAGAATTAATTACATCAACGTCAATCGTTCCACGCTTGCTCGTCCAATGCGAGCGATCCTTTGTCTCCTTCGCTCCCCTCCCAAGGCACGCCTACAGAACAGTCTAGAATAATCCGTGTCGCGACGAACACACACAACACACGTTTATGTACCGCACCGCCTATTTTTTACCGATCCCGGGATATACAACGAGAACTAAACTACGCGCGAGTGTGGTGGAGTGATTTGGTGCAGCTTCAGGATTCCCGAAGACACCAGGAGGCTGCAATTTGAGAAGAAGAGGACGGATTTGCAAGGTAGGTGTGCCCTCATCCTTCCGCTTCCTACAATACCTCCAATTCAAACCCATCTCCTATCCTAGGCGATCAGAACCCATCCCTATACAGTCCACAATATTAATAACTTTTCCAAATCGCCTAGGAACATTCGGTTCGCCGAAACATTTTTTGATCCATACGAGTCGGATTCATTTACGTTTTATACGTAACCTCTCATTATATCTCTATACCTAGGCAGTTATAGCACCTAGCTATACTCCTAGTCCATTTACATAACCGTCACATGGTTATTTCCGCACGCATCAGTAGGTAATATACTTTTATGTAGCTACCTACTTACCCAATTATTATTTCTCGAACTATCATAGTTGTCTTGTAAATCTCATATTTCAAGCACCTTTTAATTCCACCACCTTAAAGTGTTGCCTACTTAGGTAAAATAATAGGTACCTTAGGTATTCTTATTTTGATTCGGTCTCATTAGCTCATACTTACGTAAGCATGGCACAACAAAAGAAGCCACGCGTGTCGGAAGACAGAGAGCTGACAATCTTAGAAGCCAAACGTAATATTTTATTTGAGCGTTTTCAAAACATTTACGAGCGCTCAAAAACCGCCGCCGCTTCTGATATTGATAGGGAGTCATTTCTCAGTTATTGTATGACAGTAGATAGTATTCGAACAGATTTTCATAAGTTGTTAGACGATTATAACGCAAGATTGCTTTCTACTAATCCTGATGAAAAACCGAATTATCAGGCGTACACCTCATTCGAAGATCTTTATTGTATCATTAAGCGTATACAATCAAAATTAGATGGTAAATATTCGGCACAGCCCGTTCAGCGGCTCGCACGCCGAGATTACCGCCAATCGAGATTATGTCGTTTGACGGAGATATACGAAATTGGCCGTTATTCTATGCGAGTTTTAAGTCCACAGTGCACGATAATGGTTCTCTGACAGATGCTGACAGGTTGTACTATTTAATAGGTAAACTGTCACCGAAGGCCCAGACGGATTTGCAGGTGTCACACCCAGTGCTGAGAATTATCAGGTCATATTTCAGTCACTACTTGATAGATATCAAGATACTCGTGTTCTGACGTCTACCTACTTTGATCAAGCTTTAAATCTTAAACTGGCCTAGTTGTAAGACTACATCGGGTCAGTCGATTAATGACATTTTGCATGCCGGACCTAATCTACAGGTTGATTTATTTAACATCATAATAAAGTTTCGTCTTTTCCAAATCGCTCTGTCAGCTGATTGCCGCCAAATGTTCCTCAATATCGGCGTTTGCGAATATGACCGTAGATTTCAACGGATTTTTTATCCTTTTAACAATAAGGAACCTTTATCTGTGTATCAGTTCAATCGTGTTTGTTTTGGACTCAAGTCTAGGCCATATCAAGCGTTACGAGTTGTTCGCCAGTTGATCGCTGATGAAGGCGATCACTTTCCTGCCGCAGCAGCTGTTGCTACTTCCGCTTTGTATATGGATGACATTGCCTGTAGTGTCATATCCGCTCCGCTAGCAATTTCGCTTTGTGAAGAGCTTATTCAGCTTTTCAAGCGAGGCCAGTTTGATCTTGTCAAATGGACACGCAACTCTAAGGAGGTTCTCGCACGCATACCAGATTCTCAAAATATTCTCTAAATATTGAGTTTGAGAAGTCTGTACCGCATAAAGTTCTCGGTTTACGCTGGGAAAAATCCTGTGACAGTTTTCGGTTTGACGTCTCACCGCCAGATGATAAGTGCACCAAACGCACTATCCTGTCCACAGTGGCTCGACTATGGGACATAATGGGTTTTGTGGCTCCCACAATTTTGTACGCCAAGCTCTTGATCAAGGAACTTTGGCTATCAAAGTGTGAGTGGGATGAAACACCCCCTGACCATATTGTCGCCGCTTGGAGCCAGTTTTGTATTGAGCTTACCGCGCTCAATCAAATTACTATTCCGCGTCATCTTGGGTTGGTAGATGGATGTACCATCAACTTAATAGGTTTCGCTGACGCCAGCGAGCGTGCTTACGGCGAAGTCGTATATCTGCAAGTCCGCATTGGTTCTAACTATTCGGTGCAGTTAGTTTGTGCCAAGTCTAAGGTCTCACCTGTTAAAACCATTTCAGTTGCAAGACTGGAGTTGTGCGCGGCCCTTCTGCTGTCTCAGTTGCTCCGCAAGGTTCAAGATACAGTTTTGCCCCACTACCCCATTAATAAATTATACGCATTTTCCGACTCCAAAGTAGTGCTCGCTTGGATTCATTCTTCTCCTCATCGCTGGCAGACTTTTGTCGCCAACCGCGTTAGCAAATTGATTGAACTGGTTCCTGCTACTTGTTTCAATCACGTCGCGGGTATTGAGAACCCCGCAGATTGCTTGTCTCGTGGTGTCACTTCACTTAATCTTCTGCATCATCCATTGTGGCGTCGTGGACCTTCTTGGATCTCCCATGATCCGTCAGAATGTCCCATGCAACCCTTTGACCACAGTGCAGAAGACGAAGATGTACCCGAACGGAAGTCTGTTTCTTATCCCGTGATTGCTGAGGTTGCGGAGTCTCCCATCTATGCACTCGCACTACGCATGTCATCGTGGTCTAAGTTACTCCGCGCCATCGTTTATGTCTATAGGTTTCTTAGGCACCTACCTAATGAGACTTTTGTATCAAGTACTGATATCAAATTCGCAGAATGTAAGTTACTACGAGCTGTACAAGCTGTTCATTTTAGTAACGACATTCAAAATTTAAAAGACAATGTACCTTGTTCTCCCGCTATCCTAAGACTCAAGCCGTTTCTCGATGAACACGGCGTCATACGCGTTGGGGGTCGTCTGTCAAATTCGGATGAACCTTATAACTACAAACATCCTTGTATTCTGCCGCGACATGATCATGTTGTCGACCTTCTTGTTGATTTTTATCACAAGAAGCACCTCCATGCCGGTCCGAAGTTGCTTATGTCCTTACTTAGGCATAAGTATTGGATTTTAGCCGCTCGACGAATAATTCGTCACAGAATACATAAATGTAACGTCTGTTTCAAATTTCGTCCGCGTCCGACTTTCCCTCCCATGGCCGATCTCCCTAGCCAGCGCGTCAATCAGGTTGCTAAAGCGTTTACACACACCGGTTGTGATTACGCAGGACCACTGCAGTATACGCCAGTACGTGGTCGAGGTGTTAAAAGCCGTAAAGCCTGGCTATGTATTTTTACATGCTTAACGACGCGCGCTACGCATATTGAAGTTGCGACTGATTTAAGCACGGGGTCATTCCTGGCAGTCCTTAAACGATTTCTCTCACGGCGCGGCCCTATACAGTGTTTGTACACGGATAACGGCACTTGTTTTGTGGGCGCAAGCTCTTATTTACGCGACCTTTATAAGTTTCTCAGGGAAGAATATCGTACTCGTCTTCAGGAAGAACTTTCCATAAATCATATTGACTGGAAGTTTATTCCACCAGCATCACCGCATTTCGGTGGATGTTGGGAAAGCATGGTCAAAGTAATTAAAACGCATCTCTTCAAGGTTATAGGTCAACAGATCCTCTCTTACGAAGAGCTTTTAACTGTCCTTGCACAAGTCGAGGCACTGATCAACTCGCGTCCGCTCACGGCATTGAGTAGTGACCCTGCAGAACCATCCGCGTTAAGCCCTGCACATTTTCTGAACACAGTGCCATTATCGTCATTTCCGGCTCCTGAAGCAGACTCTTCAAGCTTGCTCCAGAGACATACTCTGCTGGATAAACTCGTGCAGTCGTTCTGGCGGCGCTGGCGTGCGGAATATCTACACCAGCTTCAGGCTAGATCCAAGTGGAATAGTCCTGCATCCCCTATACAGGAGGGTACGTTGGTCGTCATAATACATGATAATGCTCCGCCGCTTTCATGGCCGTTATCCATCGTAAAGAAATTGCATACTTCCAAGGACGGTACAACTCGCGTTGTTACCGTGAAAACCGCCAAAGGGGGTTACGTGCGCCCTGTTGTACGTCTCTGTCCGCTTCCAACTCAGTGAGATCTAGCCTGAAGTTGGACCTACCTCTTAGTTTAAGTATTTAGTTAGTAGTTTTCGCTATTATTGCGTTTGTAGTTTTCGCTAAAGTTAATTTAGATTAATTTTATTATCATATCGCTGTCTTAGCCTATTGATGGGTTATGCGGTAGTACACCCAACATACCTAAGTTCAATTTTATTTATTTTTTAAAGGCAACCCTTTAGGGCCGGGGGGATATGGTAGCGCCATCTACCTTTCTATAGAGAATTAATTACATCAACGTCAATCGTTCCACGCTTGCTCGTCCAATGCGAGCGATCTTTTGTCTCCTTCACTCCCCTCCCAAGGCACGCCTACAGAACAGTCTAGAATAATCCGTGTCGCGGCGAACACATGTACCGCACCGCCTATTTTTTACCGCTCCCGGGATATACAACGAGAACTAAACTACGCGCGAGTGTGGTGGAGTGATATGGTGCAGCTTCAGGATTCCCGAAGACACCAGGAGGCTGCCATTTGAGAAGAAGAGGACGGATTTGCAAGGTAGGTGTGCCCTCATCCTTCCGCCTCCTACAATACCTCCAATTCCACCCCATCTCCTATCCTAGGTGATCAGAACCCATCCCTATACAGTTCACAATATTAATAACTTTTCCAAATCGCCTAGGAACATTCGGTCCGTCGAACCAATATGTCCAGTCGTTTAGGAGGAGTTCAGTGACATACACACGCACACAAGAAATATATACAGGGTGGCGCTTGCATAGGGGCACTTTTTAACCAGAGGCATAGTTTACAACATTCTTAATCCTTGTACCAAAAATCAGTTCAATCGGTGCAGTAGTTTAGCTACAATATCGATTTTAAGTTCCGCATTTTTTGCACATGCTTTGAATTCCACACAGCTGATACAAAACGGTCAACGACCCCACATTGCGCGCCGCGACTCGCTACGACGCGACGCCTTGACGTCATCCGAAGTTAGGCAGACAGAACGGAGCGCAGCGGAAAGGATTTTATTAACGCACTTGAAATTAAACTGTATTTTTTTACAATAAAGTGCATAAATGCTTGAACCTGACAAAAAATATTCTCGCGTCCTCGAAGATACGCGGGAATCCCCGTGCGGCATCGAGTAGGCACCCGCGTCGTACGCATACTTTCAGTCAGTGTTGTTACTGAGTTTAACGAACTTTCGCGAAAAAATATTTACTGTAGATTGGTAACCCAGAACGGTTTACTCACGCAGGCTCCCGAGGTCGCGCGCAAGCTTGAGCATACGCAATCCGTAAAGAAAATGCCCGAGACCGCGTGGGGATTATTCCTCTCTGTCTCTGTCTGAGTTGACCCTTAGACGTCGTCGTCGTGCAACGTCACTTCGCCTCGTAGGTACGACTCGTCGTTGTAGGTTTATGCGCCCGAGTAAATTTTTACAGAACAAGAGTTTTAAAACTTTCTTATTACCTTTTCAATAAAGTTACATAATAATAAAATGGATCGGTTCCGGCAAGCATGATAAAATCTAATTAGGTAGTGCATTCACTGTAAGAGTGAATAAAAACTCACTCTTACAGTAAATGCACTACGTGTGACAAGGACAAACATAGTGGAGCCAAATAGAATTGCCCAATTATGAACAAAATATTGTAAATAGTATCGATAAATAAAACATACCTAAGCACCGTAAAAGTTTGTTGTTTATTGTATCGACATTGATTGTATTTAACGTTAATGCAATCGTCTTATCAATGATAGTATCGATAAAAAATACCTACGCACCGTAAAAGTTTGTTGTTTATTGTATCGACATTGTTTGTATTTAACGTTAATGTAATCGTCTTATCAATGATAGTATCGATAAAAAATCCTACGCACCGTAAAAGTTTGTTATTTATTGTATCAACATTGTTTGTATTTAACGTTAACGGAAATCGTCTTATCAATGATAGTATCGATAAAAAATCCTACGCACCGTAAAAGTTTGTTGTTTATTGTATCGACATTGTTTGTATTTAACGTTAATGTAATCGTCTTATCAATGACTTTACGTCCGAAAATTTCAATGTGTGGTACAAAAAAAGACGACGTTTTTTAATAGGTAAACAATGATAAACATGTAAAGATATTCAATTATTTAATCATTTGAAATAAGTTAATAATTATTGACTATTTAAGCTCTTTCCGTATGGTATTTTTTAAATGGTCTAATGGGTTACACAATCTACTTAGGAATTATAATAACTATGTACTAAAACTACTGAACTAATTGAAGTATGTGCATAGTATTTCATAAACTTGTTTAACTGTGTCGTATTAGCAACACAATTAAGCAATAGCATTATTGTTACTACAAGTAAGAATGCATAGTTCGTTGTATAAAAACATATTGTGTTATTTTGTTGTTAACGTATTAACCTGTAAAAAATATCGACATTCATAGTACCTATTGCGCACCTCTATTTCCTATCCTAGACATGTCGGCGCCAGCAGCGCATCGGTGATCGGTGACTCATCAAAGGTTTGTTTAGTGCCGCAAAAACTATTGGATTAATAAGTCGATCAGATGGCGCGCGCGCTCTTAACTTTATGCGACAGTTGTTTTTGGTATTGAATTGTGTGATTGTATTTAGTTGTGTTATTTAATTGTGTTGTAGTTTAGTAAACTTTATCATTCGTCATTTTTGCATTATTTGTGTTAATAATGACAAACTTTATGTCGTCCGAATATGCGGATATGATTGTGTAACGTGGGTTCTTGTTGTGAAAAAGACACCATTGCTTTCCTAATTACTGAACTTTCATTAGAGTGATTTGTAGAATTACTGAAATAGGTAATTCGGGATAACAATGGCGGCCATTTTGAGAATTTGAAAATGTTGTGCTACCTTTTACGTGGGTTTGTGTTAAGTGGGTTTTTGTTGATATGAAAAAGACACCAGTGCTTGCCTAATGAGTGACTAAACATTGGAGTGATGTGTAGAATTACTGAAATAGGTAATTCGTCAATAAATGTGAACTACCTCCGTGGCATCGTCTGCCGCATAGCACACGTTACCGTTCTTACAAGCAGGTCAAAAACCGAAAAGGTCAGTAACCTAATGTCATATTGGTCTACAAATGGTGTTTCGTTTTGCTACTCATATTTTATAGTTTATTTTGTTTGAAAATTTTATTTTGGCCCCATGACCTTTTTTGTTGATATAAAACATTTCATAGGCATCAATGCTACATCCTTTTTAAATCAATGCCCCTATGCAAGTGCCACCCTGTATATTAAGAAGACTGAAACAGTATTTTGAATGAAATGAGATTATATTTTGAATTGACTCACAATCTGCTAATTTAATGTCATTATGATCTAATTTGACTTATATTATATACTTATAGTTCGATGTTGACACCTTGTTCAATTTAGCTATCTGGAGTGAAATGCAGCATAAGTAAATATATTTTATCAATTTCTTTTAAAAACAAAAAATCTGTCGAACTTTTGGTATTCGATATATTAAATTAATTTTATATTTTTGACGTAAAAAAGGCAATCTACAACTTTAATGACTGATATAACTGTCCTATTAATCGATATACCTATCGTTAGTACCTAAGTTCGCATTATTTCGGCCGAGCAGCAACGACGACCAACCTACCTTCGAATAACAGACTTTTACCTTTGACATAATTATGACCGCTCTAGGGTCAGATGTAAAAGTAATTTATCTTATTTTAAATTACCAAATCAGTTTCGTACGTCCATAATATGGCTGACATTAATACCTAGAGATTAGTCCTT
Source organism: Euclidia mi (assembly GCA_944739405.2). Classification (NCBI taxonomy): domain Eukaryota; kingdom Metazoa; phylum Arthropoda; class Insecta; order Lepidoptera; family Erebidae; genus Euclidia; species Euclidia mi. Next base: position 31,123,118 of record OX123195.2, read on the forward strand.
AGGTTTGGCTTATTACAATACGATTGCATCTGATTTATTGCATAAGTGATTTGTCCACGTTCAATGCCTGTAATTAATCATGCAACACATTGTCATGTTAATAGTGCGGATGAAATAATTATAATTAATTAGGACAATTAGTAAGACAATAATAATTATTATTGTCTTATTAATTGTCCTACGCGGTTCCACCTGCTTGTTACAACTTGTAGGTTCGATGGTATTACTGTAACAGTATTGTCATCAACCTTGTATGTAATCTATCCAGAAGCTGGGCATAAGCCTCTTTAAATTATAAGATGAGTTCACCGATCTGACCAAGGGCGGGTTGGCAGACATCCATATATATTTCAAAAACAATAAGAAGAACTCTCAGACATCAACCGCCAGACCTTCCAATACGGAGTAATGGGAACATAACCTTAGCTTACTCTACTAAACCATACTACAGAGTAGACAAGGGAGCCATCAAATGAAAGGTTTGCTTTAATTAAAGGCGTCTTTACGACAGACCCTCGTCCATAGAGACCGTTACGAGTTGTTTTGATTGATTTATTTGACAAGAAGAATGACGCGGAAGTGTTCGCTTGTTAATTGCAATAGTTTGGACTGAGCTGACAAATCGGCGGCAGGCTGATTAGACACGTGATTTATTCTAAGCTATAGCTAGATTTTATCCACGGCTCCTCGGCTTGCGTGGTTATCTGCATCATTGGAACAAATATACTGTTCCGCCATGACCAACGATAAAAGTTTGTGTGAATGGTTATAACTTATTCTTTACGCCAAAACTATTAAATGGATTATATAATAATACATTAGAATAACATTTCGTGTCAATAGGCAACCTCACGAAGGCAGAGCTATAAGCAGATTCAAGTTGTAAATAAATTACATCGAGACAAAAGATCATCCTACTCATCACACATAGATTTTTCTAATTATGAATGTAGCATTCAAATGATGAATGAGAAATATAGCATAAGTAAATATATTTTATCTTTTTTTTTTATAAATTGATAAAATATATCTATAATTCAAAATCTAATCTCATTTCGTTCAAAATGCAGTTTCAATGTCATATAAAATAAGAGAATTGCCACCACTGACGCCATCTTCGGACAAATATGGCTCCTAAAAGACACCCACGTTTTTCCTGATAATCCATGACTGAAATCGTACGTACAAGAAAACGATCAATCTACAAATTTATCAGTCATTTGACATATTACTCAAAGCTCAAATCCGAACTGACTTGCAATTTTTTCCCAAATTCTGACCTAAAAGGCATATCATGCTAAACACCAACGTCCAATATCTGGGATGAAGATAATCGCATTACTCTCATGTTATTCATGCCAATACGTGACAATGCCCATAGCAGATCGTGTCGGGACTGACAATCGATGAGGATCCACTTCACACCTCGCTTCGTTCACACACGATAAGAATTTCTTATTAACCTGTGGAGTGCCTGTGGGGACTGCAAATTTTCAATTTAATTCAGCCTTCGGATACCAGGTATATAAACGTATATAAGTATTCTCATAGATATATTTTGGGAAGCTTTGGCGAGATATGGAATGTTGCTATCCCTTTGGGTTGCGCCGGTCAGACGGCAGTCGCTCTGTGAAACAGATAATGAGCCGCTAAAATCATAATATCGAAAATTTAATCATTATTGGGAAACAAACGGTAAAATATGCAGAAAGCGTTCACTGATTTCCGATTTCCACTAATGCTAGCTCTTGACACGTGAGAAGTTCAAAAATAAATCCCTAAATCTAATTTCAATATGTTCTTGCTGCCCATGTAGTAAAGGGTTAAAGAAAATACACCCAACAATTTAACCTTGTGATAATTTATGCATACACAAGATTCCGCCTGTTGCAACTCTGTCCGAGGGAGTGTCGGCTATCGCGGCAAAATTTGAATAATTTTATTCTAATGTGAAGCCCGTTCTGTAGTTTTGGCGATCTAACAGAATTTCAAATCAAATCAAATCAAATACGTTTATTTGGTTGAATATGGTACATATGGTGGTCTTAGTATAAACAAGTAAAACATGTTACAGTATCGTCATATTCGGCCACAAGTGGCGTCCAAATTTTAAAAGAAATATAAATGAGCACAGAAATGAAATATACTATACAAACAATAACAACAATATTAGGAACTTTTAAAATAGTTATACAAATCAAACGCCTTTTTTACTAGTAATAAGGAGTCATCTAAGAATTCTTTAATAGAGTAATAACTTTTTTTATGTAACAGGTCCTTTACTTTACTCTTAAACTTATTCTTGTTTAAATGTTTATATGCATCTGGAAGTTTATTATATAATTTAGGTGCTAAACAAAATATACTGTTCCACATTAGAGTCGTATTAGCTCTGTGTATGCAGAGATTATTTTTGCGTCTATTTCTCACAAAGACATCCGAAAGGCTTGGAAATAATTGCGGGCTACCTTTCACAAATGATACAACCTCATAGATATATAAACATGGAAGTGTTAGTAACTTGTGTTTAAGAAAATATGGTTTGCAGCTATCGGTTACCTGAAGCCCAAACATAGCCCTAACACATCTCTTTTGAAATTTGAATACAATTTCTTTATCTGTCGAGTTTCCCCAGAAGATAATACCGTATCTAAGAACGGATTCAACTATTCCATGATATGCGGTAAGTAAAGAATCTATATTAACTACTGGGGCTAGTTTATTGAGGGCATAGGACGATCTACTTATTCGTTTACATAGAACATCTATGTGAGCCTTCCAGTTAAGCTGTCTATCAATATTTAAACCTAGAAATTTAGCAGTATTAGTTACACCTATTTTATTGTTTTGGAAGCCTATATTCATAAAGGATGAAGTCAATGGTCTTTGACTAAAGTGCATAATCTGAGTTTTATGGAGATTTATTATTAAATTATTGTTGTCTAACCAGGAGATTATGAATGCTAAGGTATTGTTAATTTCCGATTCATACGTATCTAAATTATGACACTTAATAGTAACTGTACTGTCGTCGGCGAAGAGTGTTAATGGATGATTAATGGCTTTAGGTAGGTCGTTAATATATATTATGAAGAGTAAAGGCCTTAAAACACTTCCTTGTGGTACCCCAAATGATATTTTACGTTCCTTAGATAGAAATGTGTCTTCGTTTTTAGCTTTAAAATTATATTTTTGTATGGCAGTATATTGAATTCTGTTAATTAAATATGAGTTTAACAAATCAAGGATGTTTCCTCTTATACCGTAAGCTTCAAGTTTGGACAGTAAAGTTTTATGGTCAACATAATCAAAAGCCAGCATCATATCACAGTACACAGAACAGATTGGTATCCTATTAACTACATTTGACATTACCATATTCAAAAAATCATAAATGGCCATATTAATTGTTTTATTTTTTCGGAAGCCTTTTTGTTCGTTACACAATATGTTTTCTTTTTCTAAATATGAATATATTTTAGTATAAATATACTTTTCAAATTTTTTTGAGAATACAGCCAAAAGTGAAATAGGCCTATAATTTTTTATGAGGTCTTTTTTATCTTTTTTGTATAAAGGTTTTATTACAGATATCTTTAATTTGTCTGGAAATACACCATGGCTTATGCATAAGTTTAAGATATGACTCAATTGTTCACTTATTAAGTCTCCCACAGATTTTATGATTTTGGTACATATATCATCTAAACCTACACTATACTTATTTATAGTTTCGTGTTGCTAATTTGTGTAAGTTTAGTATTAAGTATATATACTTTAGTATTATAATTAGCAGCAGGATCTTACGTAGACCCTGCTCCATTATTTAAGACCCTTACCCCGATTACCTAAAGTAGGACGAATTGCGATATGTCTCTAGAGACAGTCCTAAAACTTCTATGTGAAATGGCAAAAATTGTTAGAGACCACGTAATATTTCTTTATTACGACGGTTCTCTGACTCCAGAGCAATGTCGCACACAACGAAATTTTTGAAGTTTTGTGAACACTATAAAGTAAGCGTAGCTTAAATAGATCATGTTACAAAAATATACTGCCCCCATAGGAACGTCACATCATATGATAAAATCGCCATATATTTGTCAACTATTGTAAAAATATTCATAAGGCTTACCTAACTTATGTTTTATGCAATTCAACTCATAACAATTCCATAAATGGAAATACACGGCCAAGAAGATAGTAAACTTAAATAGTAATCTAAAACTTTGTATCCACGACACAGGCTGCCTCAGGAGATAGTCCGACAGAAACAAGAAAGCTGGCGTACCACTGGGACCCACTGCAATACCGGTAAAATGTGAGATTTTAAATTAACGAAAAATATGCACTATTCCACTGTGAATGCTTTGTTATGCGTCAGCTTGGTTTTTAAATATTTTTAGTTTATTTCTTGACAATGCAACATTTCCTCAGTACACCTGGGAACTAGGTTGTGTAAGACACTATGGTCAAGTAGGTATAAGGTCTACAAAGAACTGGCTGAGGTGGCGTGGTGTTTATATAGGCTCTTGCCAATCAATGAGACAATTTTTTTTTTTACTAAAGCATGTCCACTTTATACACATAAAAATTACAACAATGTCCATACAAGATACAAAAGCATATGCTTAGTCCAATAACAGTAAGCACGATATTAAAAAAATATGAAGTTATAAAATATATGTACCTACTATGGTAAAAATACAAATACATTTAAGAAGTAGTCACTACTTAAACATCTAATAGGGACATACTTAGTATAATATTTTCTTATTGTTGATCTAGACAATCTAGCAATAAGAAAATAATTATTATATCATAAGAAATTAGCCTGAATAATAACTATCTAGTTGCATAGTTATTATTGAGGCTAATAGGGTAGTTTCCAGGGTCAAAATAATTACATTTTATTTAGTCCGTATTTTTTCTTTTTTCGATTAAATAAAAATAACAAAGATATAGCCCATTAAAGTTACGTGTGACGTCACCTAGTGCGAAAAAATGCAGCACGGCGTGACTTTATACGTAACTTTAATGAGCTATATCTTGGTAATTTTTTGTTTTATTTACAAATAAAAAATACGTATCGCTTATTTTTTAATCATCTAAAGGACGGACTTATAAATTTTTTTTCGTCAACTAGCCTATTGGTACAATTTATGAACGCGAACCGCGAATAAGACCTACATGTTTTTTTTTATGTAAATACTGTTTTCAACATATTTCTTTACCCGACGACCATTTGGTTGACACGTAAATATTTGCAGTTTTAAAATAAACATCAGCATGTTTTATTCTTTAAAAAAATACGTTCGAGACGTAAAATAATAACTTTTGCGAAAGACGAGCACTTTTGTAAATTAAGGTCAATATCTCATATTCCCTGGGATTGAAATGAATATTGAAATTCATTTTTATTCCCGGAGCGCGTAAAGTGTTATTTGAGTTTTCTGAATAGTAATTGTTTTATCTTTACATTTTAACAGTAGAAAATAGGAGGCATTTTGGACTACTGCACTGTAAATGGTTATAAAATGTATATAGAGTCTGTGCAACGCGCGAAACTAAAGTTTGAAATAGACGCACGGGAGCAACGAATTAATTATTTATTTCTTTCGTGAAGTCGCAATGCAGAGCTTTTAAGACCCGCATCATGCTACTAAAACATTTTGTTCCGCAAAAGCACAAGCCTGCATACGGCTAAAGATACTTGACTTGTAACATGAAAGAGTTGGTTCGTGCTTTCGTCTGGTAAAAAAGGAATTGATTTGCTGCCGGATAAAAGTCTGACAGACGGCCTCCTCGAGTGTCCGAAGGACCTAAAAAGCCGATCTCCCAAACTCTCTATTAAGATTGCAGAGTGTTCTTTGAAGTCACCCTCATCAGTGTAAAACCAAATTGATCAGCGTACAGTGTTTTGTTCTGGAGATCTGCAGTTAATCTTTCTTGGATACTACTGCACGGGTGATGTGTGGTGATGGCTTGTCGTTTAACACTGTTCCAGATGATGTGGATTCGATTAACTAAAACCGTTATCTTGGATAGCTATATTTTAAAAGATACAGCTATAAAAGACACAGCGACAAAAGGACACACGCAGCTATGTCCGCACATATTTTTTGTATACATCTGTTTCTCCCGATCCCGTGGGAATTTCGCAAAATCCCTGCTTAGTGCACCCCTACGATCACAAGGAACATAGGTACATTTCAAATTTAAGATTCATGCATAAGAAGAAGATATAAAACAGTATCTTCAAGTCAACTTATTTCACTTCGTAGCAACTAAACTTTTAGAAAAATATATACAATACAAACGTGTCTATAAATCGTACCGGCTGGCAGGATGCCGAACCACATTCGACGTTTTAAGACCTTCACGTCCCTGATACGAGACCTAGATGTCATATAGGTGTATGTGAGTGCGTCTGTAACGACAGACACCGCGAATAAAATGAGGATAAATGTCCCCATCTAAAATGTATGGAGGACACTTTCGGCGATTGTCGCATGCAATAAAAGACATTTTATTGTCCAAGACGATGTTGCGTAAGATGCATAAAATACAGAATAATTCATAATATCTTTATTCATCTACATACATAAAATGAATCACCGAAATATTTGTACGCGTATAACTTGCAAACTACTACACCAAATTGGATAAATCTTTCTTTTACATGTTCGTTAGTATCAAAATTAAAAAAAAGATAAAATTTAGCGGTACGATCGTTGGGTCAGCTTGTTTTGGATATTTTAATAATTAAAGGAAAGTAAAAATATATAAATTATTTGATTTCCTTTTCTTTTTATGACATTAAATTAAGTTTCGACTATAAATTTTTGGTTCTACATTTTATTTGACTATTTTTAACTTAGTGATTTCAATACTTTGTAGCCTCGAAGTGTACGAAGTATAGAAATCACTGAGTTGAATATAATATAGATATGTGACCATTGGCGAGCGCATGTGTATGCGCTCACCCATCCAAGTGGTGGCTCGTGTATGTGCTGCTTAACTTTGCCGACCGAATATGAATGGCAAGCCAAGTCTCGCTATTTGCGCTGAGCGCTACACACAAGCTAATCGGCGGAACGAACCTCGTATCATAATTATAACGAGAAACAATTAACGCTTATAATAATGATGCAGAAAACGCCCGCCCTGTCATAATCTCAAATTCTTATTAGATTATAAAATTGCGAGAACCTTCCCTTAAAATACATACTGAATTCTATCTAATAAATTCCAGTCATATATCTGAATGTATAAATAAAAACCTGGCAGAATTTTCAACGTTTTCTCAATCATGCAGCGTAAGAAAATGTTTCTATTCCCGCCACGTAGTTGCCAATAAAATTCCTGGCAATATCCTCAATATTCCAAGGCTCGACCCGGGATTGAATCCTGATTGTATCGAAATCGGAAGCTGAGCACAATATCTGGCATCATTGTGAAGCGATATACGAGAAATATTCTAATGCATAGGAGATGGCGAGAAATACGAGAAGAAACGGAAAATATTCTGCACAGATGTACAACATTTGCTATTCGGCGGTTTTGTGAAATATGGTGGCGTAGTTATTGAGAGGAAGCAATTCAATAACATTAATAATTGTTCAGTTGAAACCTGGAATTTAGTAGCATGGCTACTAGTCTTACCAAAGGACCATGGGCAAAAATGTATGAAGGCTCACCCACCAACAGAGATGAGACCATTTTGAATATACTTGTAAAGCACTAAATATAAAGATATAAACTCATTTTTGCGAAGAATCCATGGGGTTATCTTAATACATAAAATCCTTGCGTTACTGACTGACTGACAGACACGCTACAGCCGAAATTATTGGGCGCAGGAAGCTGAAATTTGGCATGTATATTCCTTGGGGATCGTAAGGGTGCACTAAGAAGGGAATTCCCGAAATTCCCACGGGATCGGCAAAAACGGGTAAATTTTAAAAAAATGCAGGCTGGCGTCCTCTAGTTTTGCTAGAAAATATTTTTCTCCTACCATAAATACATTAAAATCCTGCAAAGTAATGCTGTTATGGCATTGCAGTTTTTGTCGTTTCACATCTTTAACTTGTTTTAATTCCATGTGCAAAGAATACATAAAAATAAAACAGCTGCTAACAGTTAAAAATATTTTTATTAACATTTCAATCAATGTCAATAATAATATCGTTTAGGTGACCTGCCGGTGGATTAAATTGTATGTGCTGAGAGGATACACGAAAACACACAGCTAACATACATACATACATACATAGACTAATCCTTGTTTCCCGGAGGGGTAGGCAGAGACACCGGAACGCCATTTGCAACTATCCTGATATATCTCTCATGCTTCATTCACTCCCATCAGTTTCCTCATGCATGGTCTTCGGTTCAGGGTACTTCTAACCTGTCCTGTTTTTAGGACACACAGATAAGAAGCACAAGTCGACTGACTGAGAGCAAACGGGTGCCCGGCCAGGCGTCCGAGAAGTGTGAGAGGGAAGGAGAGTGTTGTAAATCACACGGGCGCAAGCGCATCTATTGTTTACCATTATTTTAAACAGAGGCGTAGGAAGGGAGAGGGGGCGGCGGATGCGGTCCGCCCCGGATGTCACCCTTTTTGGGGTGCCACCCCAAACTCGACTTTAAGAACAATGTACAGACATATAAAAAAACATAGGCACTAGCTCAGCACTACGATTCGGGGGCAGTTAGCCCGTAATTGTTAGGTATCGTCTAAAAAAAAAAGAAAAAGGTCGACCGCCAACTTCCGCCCCAGGTGCCACCCAAGCTAGCTATGCCACTGATTTTAATGTATGAATATATTGTTACTATTACAGTTTTATGACTCATAATTGTATTTTTGTACAAAATCTATTTAAGTGCATATCTTTTTTCTGCAATGGAATTGAAGGTGCTGCAAATTGCTGGTAGTAACAATTTTAGTACGAACGAAATCCTTTACAATGGCATATGTCATAGCTCTGTTGGACACTGAGCCCAATTTGACGCATGGTCCTTTGACTGAATATTTGCTTAAATAATATTTTAATATTGCAAATATCAATCATTTGATTATACCTTACCGAAATTAGTTATCAGAATGAGAGCCAGGTAGTACTAGCTGTAACGCTTTTATGGATAAGGATGTTTTTGCTCTTCGATGACGTAAACCGAATTTCACACTATGTACCTACTGACATGGCCGCAATGTCTGCTACTTTAGTTTATTAAAAGTAAACCTAAATACAGGATTTATTTTTACTTCGCAAAATTACTTTTTTAACTTTCTGGGAAATAGTACCTACCTCATGGCTACTTGTTACGTACGAAGTATTTTGCATAAGTAAGCGCATTGCTTGCTTGATTGCTTTGAATACCTCTAGGCGTTTTGGTGATCACCTGATCACCAAACGGTAGAAGAAGAAAAAAATAATATTTCATATTAAAGAGCAAATACACAATTAAGTATAACATATAGAACACTTTTTTCTAAAAGCAATACATAGTGAATTAGTTCTTTTATATTTCGTTCATTGATCTATTGTGATAATGTTACCTCAATGATTTCGTTGTATAAAGAAACAACAATAATCATAAAAAGGTTCATTCAAGGCTGTACAGTTTATATCACAGCCATAAAATAGCGGATTCATAAAAATATGTACGTCAAAAACGTCGCAACAAATTTGACATAAATATGTTTAAAAACTTCTAAAATATAAATAAACATTTAGATGCACGTTAAATTAAAAAATTGGTTGCCTGTAAAGTCGGTATACGGGCGAAAGTTTTACGTGACAACGACTTTGAGTGGTAAAATAATTTTAATGTGAATATTCATTCGTATAGTAGGAAGAAGGATGAAAGACGCGTGCCTTTCACTTTTTATGTCTGTCTCTCTCGCTCTTAGGCGGGACGCGTGCCTCTCACTCGCTCTCATTGTGAGCGCATAGCGTGAGCGGAGCGTAACGCAGTTTCTTGAAGTGTCACCCGGCAAACCAATTTATAAGACGTTGTCACGTCAAAAGCTTTACAAATATTTCGTCAACGGATAAAAAGAAAACACAGACTGAAAACAACAATTTATAGATCACACAACAAGACAAGTTTTCTCATGTGGGGCTTGAACTCAGTGCAGATCAAAACGTTGAGGCCACCACTTAACCCACTACGCCACACAATGCACTAAGTTTGTACTACAAATATAGAGAAAACAATGATGTTGTCGCACTTAAAAAATATACCAATAGTCCGCCATCTCTTCTATCTTGCACCCCACGCTAAACCAACAACAGCTGCTTTTATCGCATCTTTCCTTGCCTAAACCTTTGCTCAGAAGGCTCTTGACCCACCCAATGTCTCATAAATCGAGTAAACTTTTTTCTCAACGACGACGCCGCCACGGTTTTATAAATTTTCATACTTCTGGAAGACGCTCAAGAATTTTAATGGAATTTTTTGTCCAAGAAGTTTTTGTTGAGGAATGTACAGCATTATAATTAGGCAAAGTGTTGGGAATGATTGAAGTGCTGCTCGTAAATTTTGCCATTATATTTCTCCTCTGAGAAACAAGGTTATTAACTTATTTTTTTAATATTTATTTTTCAGTTAAAGCAAGCTCGTTCTAATGATAATATAATTGTTCTGCAGAGAAACTAAATGAGCTTTAAGTCTCTCCTAACGATAATATGTAAACAGAAGAACAATGTACATATTTAACACAACAATATTTTATTTCTATTAATATACCAAATATATGTCATTAATCTTTTCTTCGAAGACAACCATAAATTCTTTTTCTCTCCCTTTCTTTCACCCTATACATTAGTTTCCATGCCCGACCTTACAAAAGGTACATTGCATTGTCATCACACGCATCACGTTTGAACCTTTGTGCGACCAGTAATATTACCGATTTGGTATTACAAGCACTAGTGGTTTGTGTAATCAAGACTTATAAGCATCGCTTCAGGCTCTTTACTTAGTTGAGTATCTTTCTTTCTTTTGAAGGCGAAGTTCATATTTCAAGTCACTATTTTAAAATGTATTTTATTTGTACTGAGGTAAATTAATTAATTGAAAGGAGATTGTTATGAACATCATTAATTTTGTTTCGCTTGGTACTTTTATTTCTCTATAAGTATTTCCATGGAGAGTAGAAATAGTCCTCTTGACACTGAACAAATTATATTCTTAACTAACTGTTTCCCGCGGTTTTACACGCGTCCTGAGGGAACTACCTCGCGTACCCGGTTAATTTATAGCCTAAGTTACTTTTTGGTACATCAGCTATACGCCAGTTCCGTCAAAATCGGTCCAGTCGTTCCAGAGATTAGCGAAAACAAAGACAGGCAGACAGACAGATAGACAAAAATGGTAAAAAATGTAATTTCGGTATAAGTACCGTGTATAGATCCATATGCATTTAGTAAATTGCGGTTATTTTAATATTACAAACAGACACTCCAATTTTATTTATATGCATAGATAAGCGACCCTGACTGTTACGCGAGGTTGCGAGTTCTGTTCCCAGCCATCTTTGCATGATGAGCAAAATCATTTGTTCTGCGTCTATGTGTACTGTATTAGAAGAGCACATGAAGGGATTTCGAGATTTACTCGAGCGCGTCAGATATTGATAGCATCCATGTCCTACGTATCAAACAAATAGTATAAAACAAGGTCTGTCTTCTGTCTGTCTGTCCCTATGTATGCTTAAATCTTAAAAACCACGCAACAGATTTTAATGCGGTTTTTTTTAATAGATAGAATGATTTAAGAGGAAGGTTTTTACATATGTATAATAGACGCGGGCGAGCCGCTGGCGATGACTAGTTTTTAATAAAGTAGGAATGTTTATCTGATCGTTTTCATAATGGAGGTGGTAGTACGTAAGATTTTAAAATGCAAGAAAAAGATTAATCGAGCGTGTCAGATTTTCTAAGGTGATGTTAAGTGAACCTAAAAAAAGCTCTCATTGAATAATCTGACTATTTGGGTGTGACGTAAACTTATGGTCACTATAAGAACGTGCTAAAATAATTCGCCATTTTGAGATACTCAAGCGCGTCAGAATAAGAAATCTATGCTTCATCCTAACGTCCTAGACGTGCTTCTTCATAATCTGACGATTACCTGGAGGGATTAATGCAACAGTTTTTTTTTATGTTTTGAAAATCTGTAGCTGTAAATGTTTACCTTTTGGGGGCTTCCCCTACCGATGAAAAGGTATACATTATTTACATTTTTATCTTTTGATCATCTAAGCTTTGTAACTTAATTGGTCTCTATGACGCTCGAGTCAATCCCAATTTAGCATCGTGGGCTCTCCTACTATATCTACATATAACAAAATTGACATACAAAATATATTTTCGATTATCTGGTTAGTTGGTTACCGTAGCTGTAGTACAATTTGCCTAGTTTTTGATCCGATAACCTTGAGTAAGTTGTCCCAAGATATTCCAAAAGATATCAACAGTGATGAATAAAACGTCCATGAAGAGGCGATGTACTGACACCATCGACAGAACCACTTGTTTTCTGGTCCCAAAGAACACAATAGCTCTAAACTAAACAGCAACCCAGTATCGTGAGAAGCTTTAGAAACTTCAAAAATCAACTAATGTCCAAAGATGTAACGCAAAAAAAAAAACAATACAACAATTGAAAGAATTCATCATTATTTCTTTATAACAAAGGTCAATAATATATTCTACGTATGGTAGGCGTTGAAGGTACCTTAGCTTCAACGCCTACCAAAAATAAAATCTAAATCCATAAAGTACCCGTTAAGCATAAATGAAAGTGGCGGTATCGCGATGTGTCCCAACAAACAAATTGTACCCAATAGTCAGCCCTCGTCAGCGGATTCAATCCTCGCTCAAACATCTATCAATCTTCTGAAATAAACCTCCATGACGCCCAAGATTTCCGTTTTGCTATCATATTTATTCAACGGGTTTATGCAGTTTAATTCAAACGGAACTGATTGTCCACAGTCACACTCAGAAGACCTTTCTGAACCTGGAATAAGCAATGTGAAGCTTTGTTAAAAAATAAAAAACAAAATTTCACTGATACGCAAAATAAAAGGTGCAAGGTTGTTTGTGATGGCCACTTTTTATCGTTTAATTAGTTCAAAATTTTGTGAAGATTTATTTATAATTATACATTAAATAAACATCATTTTATAATCTATCATTCATCATTCTTCTAGTTTCAGTCTGGGGTCCGCTTCCTAGTCTAACCGGATTTGGCTGAATATTAGCTTTTCCACAGAGCGACTGCCTGTCTGACCTCTGCAATCCGAAGGGATAGCGATATTACATGGTTTAGACTAGTGTCAGTTTATTTAGAAGGTACTGACGCCCTATAACGACTGTCAAAGATCTTCATGACAACCGGGACCAACGGCTTAACGTGCTCTCCGAGGCACGGGACAAGCGATGATTAACAATTCAATACGCACAAAACTCCGAAAAGTCATTGGTGCGCGCCGTGGATTCGAACCCGATACCCTCTGCATGGCAGTCTGTTGGTATCTCCACTAGGCTATCGCTACACGTCATTTTATAATCTATATGTAGCTTAATCTAATCCTAATGTCTAAGTAGTATATGTACAAAAACCGTAAAAAGAAATTAAAAATTGAAAATATTTACAAGGTTTAGTTTAGTTCAGAATAATTTATTTGGTCCGCGAATATATTATAAGTTTGAGTTAGTTGGCTATTACACATTAAAGAAGTTCTATGAGGTCATAAGAGTTTACGATTGATAAAAATTATAAAATATTTTTCAAACCCCCGCCCTAGAATAAACAAGACAAAACACTCTCGCTTTTAAAAAAACTTATCTAACGATATTACACAACATAGTTAACCAATAAATGAAATATCTTTAGCATTAATTTTATTTTCGTTGTTTGCGCTCAATAGATGCAGACGCGTTTATTGTTTCTGAAGAGCAGTAATTATTATAATTGATATACTTATGACATAGCAAAAATAAGTGTGTCACGAGACTTTCGTACGTTTTTATGTGCAATAGCTTAAAATAATATTTATCGGTACATTTATTTGAGTAAGAAGTGTAACTTAAAAATGTCGAGCGCCAGTCCTTTTGGGCGCAGTCAGATCACGTGTAGGAGCCCTACGCCGTCATCACCGTTGCCGTCACCTCGTCCTGAAGAGAAACCACCCGCTGCCACTGCCAAGCCGACACTTGAACTTATCACTACAGCAGAAGTAGAAAGATGGATGAAGATAATCAATACTTATCTGACTGAAGTTTGCTCAATTGCTACAGAAAGTAAGCTCAACACAGACTCAAAAGTACGAGTCACAAATATCTGCCGCCAAGTGAGCACTGTTGCATCTGAGATGGCTTAAACTATCAGTCAGTGAAACAAAAGGCGATGCAAGCACACTCCACCATCCAGCACCTTCAAGAGACAAACAATATCTCAAATACCCTTGAGGAGATTAAGAAAGTCGTGCAAATAAATCATACCCAGACCCAGAAGAATACTTTTGCTGATATGGTTAAAAGAGGTAGCAACAATTTTATTCGCCCCAATAATTCAGTGACTATATATCCAGCCGACAAAAGTAAAAGCAGTGATGACACTAAAGCCCTTATCCAGACCATAATCTCGCCCGAGGAAATGAAATTGCATGTACGCGGTGTCAGAAAGACAAAAAATGGCGGTGTAGTCATCAGCACCGAAAATAAGGATGACGTCGAGAAGCTCAAAAGCTCTACAAAGCTTTTAACATCAGGACTTACTGTCGAAGAGCAGACTAAGCGTCGTCCTAGGATAGTCGTTATTGGAGTTCCTACAGCACTCAGTGAAAAAGAGGTCTTCGAATGCATGTTTGAACAAAACTTAGCACAGACATTTCCAGACAAGACAAGAGAGTCCTTCATTGCCTCCATTAAATTGAGTCACAAATCTGGGAAAAAGAACACGTCGGTGTGCAATTATATAATTGAAGTACCACCGGGAATACGAAGAGCCCTTATTAACCAGGGGAGAGTCTTCATAAACTGGACATCATGTCCCGTAAGGGACTTTACCCTTGTTACAAGATGTTATAATTGCCAACAATACGGACATGCAGCAAAATTCTGCCGCGAAACAAGCCCTACCTGTGGTCATTGCGGAGAATCAGGACACGTCATCAAAGAGTGCAGTAAGAAGACTTCACCTTCCTGCGCCACCTGTATGAAATTCAAAAAGCCCAGTAATCACCAAACTGGGGAGACGAGAGCTGCCCAGCAAGAAAATATGCCGAGGATAGGTACCTGAATTTCATCGACTATGAAGGCGCCTGAGAGCGCCACCAAATACAAGTAAAAGCACCGCTTCTAAAGGTACTCGTTAATTATAGTTATGGCTAATAAGCTAATAGATGACTTGGACAACTTCTCTATCTCAAATTCAAAAGTGTGTAATATTGAGGATTGTAAAAGCCTACTTCCACCACAAGATAAGTGTCTAACTATTATCTCGCAAAATATTCGTAGTATCTATAAAAACTTTCAGGAACTAGAAATTTTGCTTCATACTATTGACATAACTTGCGACATAATAGTGCTGACAGAATGCTGGTTATCTAATAGATCTGACGCTCTACCAACGTTAGACGGTTATCGACAATTTTGCAGTGATAATCATTTCAATCAGAATGACGGCGTTGTAGTATACATTAGAAAACATCTAAATGTTGTCATAGAAAAACCTCATATTGATGAAAGCAACTGTCTGCTCATTAAAGTTAACCAAGAGACTGCCATAATCTCTTTGTATGGCCACCATCTCTTAGTACAGATAAATTTCTTAATTCCCTTGATTTAGTACTAAACAGTTTATCATCTTACAAGAATATAATTATAACAGGTGACTTAAATATAAATATTTTGTCTGGGAGAAATGACGTCCGAGGACATGATTATCTTAATGTCTGCTCTTTTCATGGTCTTTTGCCAGCTTATACTCTTCCTATTCATCAAAGTGGATCATGCTTAGACCACTTCATTATCAAAACAATGTATCCATCACGCACCTTGGTCATTAACTCTTTAGTCACAGATCACCGCACTATTCTATTATCTTTACAACTATCATTTCCTAAACATAAATGTACACCCAGCTATACTAAAATAAACATGGAGCACCTTGCAATTGATATACCTAACATAGATCTTGACCCCGTTTACTATTGTGCTGATCCTAATATTTCACTCGATTACCTCAAAAACAAATTACAAAGTGCAATTCACAAAAATACTACTACTATAAAATTTTCTAACAGACATAAAATAACAAAACCGTGGATTACACAAGGTCTTTTGCGCTGCATAAGACATAGAGATAAATTGCACTCGAAGGCTAAGAAAGCACCCGAAAATGAAATTATCTGTATGTCTTACAAGCGATATCGCAATTTTTGTAACAACCTCCTAAAAAAAATAAAGATTCAATACAACAAAGCTGAACTAGAAAAGGCGGGGCATAACAGCAAATTAGTATGGAAATTTATAAAAAAATGCACCTTCACCACCAAAAATCAAGAACCACCATTAGATTTACTTCAATCCGAATCAAATCTCACACTGGCACTTAACAAAATAAATATATTTTTCGCTAACGCTGGCAAATCACTTGGAGAAAGAATCTTGCACCAAAGAAACTTATCATTGCACGACACCTGTAACAAATCATGTAACTCCGCGCTTAAATCTTTTGTTTTATTAGATACTGACGTTGACGAAGTCGTTCAAATAATAACAGGACTAAGGGATACTTCAGCAATAGTGTGGGATGGCATCTCTACCTCTATAATCAAAAGATTTAAGCACTTCCTTGCACCTCCACTAACCCACATTTTTAATTTATGTTTGTCTGAAGGTACATTTCAGAAGTCTTTGAAAAAAGCTATAGTTATCCCAATATACAAAACGGGAGAAAGAAGTTGTGTAAATAACTATAGGCCGATTTCAATCTTGCCAGCATTATCTAAAGTCTTGGAAAAACTAATAAACAATCGATTAGTGAAATACCTGGAATCGAACAATATACTTTCAGACAGGCAGTTTGGTTTTAGAGCGCAAAAATCAACAAACCAGGCAGTTCACATGGTTACTGATCACATTGTGGCTAACCTGGATAAAGGGATGCATACTATTGGGATCTTCCTAGACCTTGTCAAAGCTTTTGACTCTGTTTCAGTTCCAGGTCTATTAAGAAAGCTTGAGCATGTGGGAATAAGAGGCACACAATTGCAACTACTTACTGACTATCTTAGCGACAGATGTCAGTGTTTAAAACTAGGTACAAACCTTAGCGTGGATATTCCTAATCCCCCCTTTGGGGTGCCTCAAGGGAGCATTTTAGAAGTAACTTTGTTCCTAATATATATTAATGACCTATGTAACCGAAGTCTTCATAATGGTGTCGTTGTGTCTTATGCAGATGATACGGTACTATTATTCACAGGAAATACTCGTACTGAGGTATATACACATGCTCAACTAGGTTTCAATACTGTAAATAACTGGCTTTTTGACAATATACTAACTTTAAAGACCCAGAAAACAAAATATATCTACTTCTCAATACGTAACAATAACATTAATGAATCACCTAACAACACAATATTCGCTCACGACAGTAAATGTCATTCATCTGCTGACGCTGCATGCTCCTGGCCTACTTTAGAATCTACACAATGTATCAAGTACCTTGGAATAACACTTGACAACAATCTTAATTTCCGCATTCACATAGACTTCTTATGTAAAAGGGTACGGAAATTAATATTTATTTTCAAAACAATGCGTAGCGCTGCAAATTTTAAATTAATAAAACAAATCTACCTGTCGTTGTGTCAGTCAATTATAGCCTACTGCATTACTTCATGGGGAGGGGCATCCAAAACCATCTTATTGCCACTAGAACGCGCTCAGAGAGCTATTCTAAAAGTGGCGACTTTTCGACGTTACATATTTCCTACCTATGAATTGTATCAGTCCACTAATGTTCTAACTGTACGTCAATTGTTCATACTGCACAACAATAATAAAACAACACGCACTTATTCCATTCAAATCACTGCCCCCAGACAAGAGACGGAAAGATCTAGTCTGTACTAAGTTTCATGGTAAACATGTCTTTATAAATAGACTAGAGGACGCCAGCAGCTACGCCTGCACTTTTTTTTTATTTACCTATTTTGGCCGATCCCGTGGGAATTTCGGGAAATCCCTTCTTAGTGCACCCCTACGGTCCCCAAGGAACATACATGCCGAATTTCAGCTTCCTGCGCTCAATAGTTTCGGCTGTAGCGTGTCTGTCAGTCAGTCAGTAACGCAAGGATTTAATATATTAAGATTTTTCTTATTCATAGGCCCTTTTTTATACAATAGATTAAATAAGTTACTAGATATATATAATTTTAGTTATAAACAATGTAAAATAATCATAACTAGACACTTACAAACAATGACCTACTCCGATACTGAGAATTTGCTTACTGTCATAAAATAATCACCTTCTATTCAATAGCCTCGATTTTAATTATTATTGCGTCAATGTTAATTTTAAGCGTATGCACATTTGTTTTATTTGCACAATTATATTACATAAGTACAAAATAGCCTGAAACACAGGTGAAAACCTAGTTCAGGCAATTAATTTTAAACCTAGATAGCAAAGTAAAAATATACCGACCTATACCGGCTTTAAACTACCTATATGTTAAGTATTTATTGTTTATTAGATTATAAAGTATTATATTATTTTAAGATTATCCAGACCTAATGTATCCATCCACTGTAAACATTATTTTTGAATAAAGATTATTATTATTATTATTATTCCTCTTTATTTAATTTAATTCTCATTAATCTTATTTTATATAATTAAATCACTTTATAAAAGAAATATTAACCATATAAAACAGGACCACGGAGACCCACCGGCATCGGGCACAGGGACCAAGTTACCGGTGGTTAGGGCTCCAGAGAGAGGAACCTCCGAACGATGCGTGTCGTGTCCAGCAATACTGCCTTCTGTATAGAGGACTTGATCCAGCCGTCTAACGAGAGCCTCTTGAGGTGGTGGTCGAGGCTCTTGGCAATAAGAACATTTACGGTCACGACTACACAACGGTACAATGATCGCCGAGTCAATATCCCACATGTCGACAATCTCGTGAGCCAGGTCCAAATACTTAATTTGTTTATCTTTTTCGGCTTTCACGAGATTCTCGTCATGGGGTATGGTGACGTCGATGATCATTGCAAGGCGCTCTAATCGGTCTATCACCACTATGTCCGGCTTGTTAGCCACAATAGTTCTGTCAGTAATGATAGACCGATCCCAGTACAGAGAAGCACGACCATTTTCAAGAACTGGGTCGGGCACATACCTGTAGTACGGTACTTCGGAGTCGACGAGTTGGTATTTTAAGGCAAGTTGCTGGTGGACAATCCTGGCCACTTGGTTGTGTCTATGCAAATATTCGCCGTTGGCAAGACGAGAACAACCGGATACTGTCTAAGCGATTATTATTATTATTATTAACGTGAATAGAAGGTATAAATATCTATTTTTATTTTATTTCACCGCTTTAGAGGCGCGGTTCAAATGTATAATAATGCCCTCAGTTCTTTGGTGCCCGTTGCCGATCTAAAACGTAGTAAAACACAGAACATGAGGTTCAAAAATTCCTTCAGTAATAGGCATTTCAGAGGTCGAAGATCATACTAAAAACGTGAGAGCATCCAAAATAAAAATAATAATGTGCCGCGGGCACCCGACATCTTACCGCATTCCCAAAGGTACTAGCTGTCCCCGAAATTGTGTAGGTATTATGAAATATTATATTCTTCACACAAATCAAAATCTTGAAGAATTCTTATATTTTTTAATAAGCCAGCTATGAACATTGTGCAATAAGTAACATGGTCGGTTCATACGCATTTACGAGTTTTTATTTAAATATGGCGTTTAGAACATTCATCGTTTATTTTAATATAGAGCTCCTTCACACTAGCGTTTGTCGTGCGTAGGCGTTCGGTGAATGTATGCTACACAGACACACTGCGGCACATGACAACGCTAACGCAAGTGTGCATTGCCCTTAACCTACGTACGACGTAATACCAGTTGGTACTGTTTCTAAGAATAAATTATTTCGTTATTTTTATTACATGTGGTTCGGCGTTACACCGAAACCGTAGGGTTCTAGGCGACTTGGAGAAGGAAATGGACTGTATACAGAGGATAGCGGTTCTTCGCCGCCTAGGAGATGGTTACGGGAAGGGGTGATTGAGTGGGTATAGGATATTTCAAGGATGGAGGGCACTTACCTTATACAACCTTCTTCGTTTCCGTAGGGCAGTCTCCTGGTGGTTTCGTGATGCAGCTGCTTGTTTTCACTTCAATTCACCGTCACTCCCGCTTGCGAGCGGTTTATATATGCGGTAATAAATCACATACAGCGATGCGGCGCGATACGAACGAGACGGCGTTCTCAGCGAGCGGAATGTTCTGGACTGTCACTCGCGTCCACGATCGCGGCGACGAATCAGGCGAAAGGCAGTGCCTCTTCCAGGGAGTGGGGTAGAGGGAGACGGAAATATGGTATCGCTCACACTTGTACGTGGAACGATTGATCTTGGTGCGATTAGTTATAGATAGGAAGGTAGATGGCGCTACCAACATTCAACTAATATTATACAAAAGTTTTATCTACTAAGTATTCTAGTAGGAATAAGACAAAAATAAGTTTTTATGAAATTACATAGTAAGTACATTTTACAACAGCATAAATGTAAACCAGCCTTATCCGTAGATGCACAATTAGGCTAATCAATGAAAACTCGGCATTATCAAATTTTAAAGTCATAAAAGCTGCCAAATTCTAATACGTTCAACTCTTGTTACAAAATAGACGATATTAAAAAAACGCTGGCCTTTTAAAATGGCGAACGTAAACAAAGCGATATTACGTTGCAACAATATTACATGATGTTATAAAAGTTATGCTTTTGAACAAAGTTTACGGGAGAACTAATTAAAGTATGTTTTAGTAAAGAGATCGTTGCGCAGCCATTTTATAAACATACATACATACATAGACTCACGCCTGCTTCCCGGAGGGGTAGGCAGAGACTACGGAACGCCATTTGCAACGATCCTGACATACCTCACTTGCTTCACTCACTCCCATCAAGTTTCTCATGCATGCTCTTCTGTTAAGGGTACGATTTTTTTTTATTTTGTTTACTGATTCAGGCATATATAATCAGCGCTATCGATGAAACAGATATAGAGTTGAACTTCACAATATCTTCGGGTTGTTTACCGATAGTGTTTGAATTAATTTTATTACGTTTTCTTTTATATACTTAGTGCAAAAATACTCTTTCAGAATAGAGAATATAAGCGTATCGAATTTGACGGTTTTCTATAGTAGAATCAAAGGAATCTGCTTTTTTGTATCTGTTATTTGATTACTAGCAAATAAATTATTTATCTACGTTTTTCTCTAACTCTATCTCTTGCGTGCGGCTTTGTCCGCGGTTTCGGCCAAAGCTACACACGTCTCCGCCTACAATACATAGCCTACGTACTTTTCTGATGTTTAAGCTATATTATTGCAAAGTTTCATAAAACATCGTTCAGTACTTTCAGTGTGAGAGAGGTACTACATCCATCTTCACAAACTTTCGCGAATACAACATAAGTAGAATGTATCCAAGTTACATAATGTAGGTTGTATTCAAATAACGCGACCGCGCAGTAGATAACTTCATTACGCAGACCTCGCCCGCTTATAACGCACCGCTTAAGCCTTTCCGAGAAAAACAAACAACCACTTGCTCCACAATCTCTACAAGAAATATCGTTAATTTCAGAAATAGTATTTTCCCTTATTTTCTACGATGGTAAACTTTATATAAAGCTGTAGCAAAATGAAGAATATGAACGTAAAATTTAATTAACTTTGTGAAAATTTTCTTTAAAAGAAACCTTATTGTCGTGTTTTTTTTATCTTCGCGCTTCTGTCTTAAGTGATATTTGAAAACCTTATTGATTTTCTGAGTATCTTGTGATTTGACGATATCTTGCTAGTCGTATGATTAGATCGTCGGCCAATCATGGGATCGTGGGAAGCGGATGGATGCGGGTGGCTCAACCTCAATCTATGTGAAGCCTCGGGTGATGTCTATGTCCAGCAGTGAACGTCTATCGGCTGATATGACGAAGCCTAGAATTTTTATAAGAGATTTCTAAAACACACCTACTTTGAATACAGTCTTTCTGCAGAGAATAAGCTCTTCGCAGCTGTAAAACCCAAAACCTTTTGCGACTCGTAACGCGCAATAAAAATTCCTAAAATAAACATGTAATACACTCTACGAAAACCCAAACTATATCTGGATTGAAAATGGCCACCAACACTGCAAATAAAGCCGAATTGGCAGATGCAAGCTTCAGCAAGCAATTTAAGAATTATTATGTATGTTTGTCAAATAACATACTACAAAGTTACTAAGTCAACAATAAAAGCAGTAAAATTATTCAAAACTATTAGAAGGTGGGGTACTAAACCTGTTTGCGAGCGCAGTAAAAGCCGAGACTTTATTAGAATAAAGTAATAAATTGCTTGGACTTCCAGCTTATTCGATTCTTCTATAGTCAGCATTCTCGTTTTTTAAACTTCGATGCTTTTAATATCGGTTAAATTAAAAATAATATTGGAGTAAAATTTTCAATCGTGCCAAGTGCCATTTTGAGTCATACCTTTCAATTTATGGACGACGAAACACAATTGGTGCTGTATTTGGTTTTATTATTTCGTCATCGTTTCTGGCGAAAAGCTTTTACCGATCGCTTGTGCGTATCTCATCCCCTTTTGAGCCACTGTATCCAACGTTTTCTTGGTTCTTTACTAAGGCGCAAGTTAACCCTATTATAATATGTACTTGTAGAAATATAGCACTCTTGGATTTTAATATTTTTAACCGTGGCTCTTTAAATCGAGACATTTCTTTTAACTCTTAAGTCAAAAGGAATCTCTTAAAAATGAGTTTTGAACGTGAAACTCTTATTATTAATAATATAAACTACCAAAAGTACGGTATCAAAACTATCTAGAAGGAATCCTACTGCTTTGAACCTCGAAACTTTTATTTTATTTATTTATTAGGGATAATAAACAACTACAACATATAATATAACGTAATGATAACAATAACTTAGTAGTAATGTTGCAGTCCACTACATTAATGTCAAACTTTTATTTACTTTGGGAGTAAACATAAGTTTCAGAAAACACAAGATCTACTAGCAAAGGCTAACTTTTACGTCCCAGTATCGAAATAATAATAAAACGAAGTGAGAATATTCAAGTTCAATGAGACATGACACAGCAATATTTATCCATGTACACATTTAGGTTGCTAGAATACTTGTCTGAATTTTTCATATTCAGTTTGGCGGTACTCCAAACTAGGCTGTGGCACCAACTTATATTTGCACCTACTTTATTACACCTTGGATGTTATGTCAATGAGGAAAAGTTTATTTTCGAAGTGTCAAGTGTATAAATGTTAATGGTAAGGTTGTATTGTAAATTGTCGAAACTCCGGTGGATATTTTGATAATGAATGTAGTTTCGCAACTGCAACGCAATGGATACAAATATTTAATATTGTTTGGTCTGGTGATGCCTTAAGCGATACGTAGAATATGTTTATTTAAGATTGTGCTGAAGTAATTGGTTTCGAGGACAAAGCCTTAATTAAGTCTTAAGGTATTCTCGTCATATTTAAAATCGTGTAATGTGCAACAGAGGAACTTAAATGTATGCCAATATATTTATAGGTTTGGACAGCGTTTCAGAAGGAACGCCATATCTTCACGTCAACTATCCCGCAGTGTCTCAAGACGAAAGTCTTTGACCAGTGTGTGTTGCCAGTGATGATCACTCATGGATCAGAGACCTTGCCGTTCCATTGTGAACCTTATTAGAAGGCTCAAAATCACTCAAAGGGCACTTGAAAGTGTTTATAGGATTTTCCCTGCAAGATCAAATAAAAGAAGAGGAGGCTCATAGGGGACCCATTAATTCAGCACGACTTAGCCCTCGGGATAGTCAACCTAAGATAGCACTAGGTAGAGCGGACAGCTCAAAGAAGCAAAGGCCTTTGGAGAAGGAAGTAAATTCGAAGCACCGACTCACCGTATCGACTAAAAATAACTACGCACATAACTTCAAAAAGTCAGTGCTGCACGCCGTGGGTCTGAACCTAATACCCTCTGTATGGCAGTCTGTTGATATGTCCATTAGATCATAGCTGCTTTTTATCTATAGGTATGTAACATTATAACATAATTTACTAAGTTTATTAATCTTTTTATTATTATTTAGAGTCTCACGCCTGTATCCCCGAAGGGGTAGGCAGAGGTGTAAAAATTACACCTGCATTTCGCCATGAATTCTTAGGTCCCACGCAATAGGGGGCGAGCCTATTGTCGTTATCGGGCACATCACCAGACTCCGGGCTACTCAGTGTTCGGAAAGAACCCAGTAAAACTTTTGCCCGACCCGGTAATCGAACCTGGGACCTCCGATCAGCAGTCGCATACGCCATCCACTGCACCACGGAAGCAGTCAGTTTAATAATACAACTTTTAAATAGCTTAAATATCAAAAGTGAAAACGTGAACAAAACCGTAATAAATAAATAATATTAATTAACTTCAAATATTTACAATTGAGACAACCTTCATTCAACAGAAACACACTGAAACTTTCAAATAACTAAGACCAACAAATTTTCTAATTTCGGTAGCGATCTCACAACTTTAATTAGATAACAAAATGAATTATTTCACGTGTAAAACCGGGTTTAGTTACCATCAAAGTGGAATTATAATTAATTAAACTTTTGTAACATCAAACGGACACAACTAAGTAGAACCTTTATAATTCTCGATAATGTTGAAATAATTACAAAACTGTTTTTGTTAATCTCTTTACGAGTTTATTACGAACCACGCGTGAGGTAGTGGTTAGCTGCCGTCTTGTGGTAATGTGGGATCGATCCCCACCTGAATATTTTATTGGTATCCAAAAATGATTCATTGAGATGGTTTTGGAGGTGCTTTATATCCTTTGACATAATATTTGTAAAGGATGTAATTGATGTAACTTTGAAGTAATAGTAACTTTCATCTTTTCATACAAAATTACTTACTCATTGTTAAGTTAAGGCCAAGACGTTCTCCAAGTTGTTAGGGTTGTCTCATATTTAGCATATAAATCACACGGTGTCAACTCGAAGTAATGCTTCTTTCATTGGTTCTTACCACGTGCTGCAACAAGCCACGTGTTAGAAGTCATGGGAGAGATGATTAATGTAGCAGAAAATTGTAATTGTAAGATGCGCAATAGAAGAAGGCCTTTCTCAAAGTAGACTGACGATCTTTCACCCTTAACTTTTTTGGTGATCGGGTTAGCTATGAAAAGCCGGTATTAATCAGCCGCGGTCGACTGATATGCTGGTATTCCGAACCGGTTTCATTATTTTGGTACATTACTCTCACAATTAATGGCAAATAGAATATAATAATATGTGGCTTGTCTAACATTTTATAAAAGCTTCCAAAAGGCCGGGAGATTCTACATACAAAATTCTAGCCCAATTATTTGTATACTAACCCATAATAAGGATATTAAAATCAATATGGATCTTCATAAATTGTAGCTGGCTTATAGTTAACTTGGCTAAGTTTATCCCATCGATTTTCAAAGAATACTGCATCATAATCAGTCCATTCCTAAAGGAGCTACGATGGTACAGACAGAAAATCAAGTTCATAGATTCGTCAAACTTTTTACAATATCCTATATACATAAATCGCGAATTTGTAAAGTTCGTGTCTAAGCGTAGCGTCACGCCTGCTGAAAGTCCCGTGCCGAACCCTCAGAGACTTAACTGTCGGTCGTAGTATTCGGTAGGCATTACACACCAAATGCGTCGAACAGTCAGCATTACGTGACGACGGCGGATAACATTCGCTCGCGTAACGATCCGCGTGAAGTAAGGTTTGATGGGAGGTTTCGGCGCCGCGCCAAACGCAACGTTATTTAAAATAAACACTACGAACGTATTCAACGTAGTATGTGTCTCTTAGTATCACGTCACTAATACGTCACCTATCGCGCAGAACAAGCGGTTGAATATTTTCGTAGTGTTCCTAGCTACTTGAAGAGACAAATATAAATATATTGTGTTATAGTAGGATCCCTGAATGGCTTAGACTCACCAACTTGCCCTAATAGGTGGCGTTTCTATTGAGAACATAACGCAGGCATGACCGCGAATCTCTGAATATAGTATATCATCTATGACCGAGAATGAACTTCACAATAACAAACCCAGAGAGGTTGGACGTTTAGACTAGAGAGAACATGCCCGCCATATTTCCTTATACCGAACGTGCAACATGTAATGTCAGTTGGTCTTAGTTGGTTAATCATAACGTCAAATTACGCGTCTAATTTAAAGAGGCATAGACTCCTTACAGACTCATATCTTTGACTGCATTCTCTAAATAGCCGTGCTGTCAAATCCCATCATTAAGGAGTGATGGGATTTGACAGTGAAAGGAGACATCGATGTTTTTTGAATGAGGTATAAATACGGAAACAAACTATCGGACATGAATGTAAAACTGAATCGTACCCGCAAGCTTCGGCGTGGCAGTCGGTTGCACTCACGCCAACTGGCTTGTCAAAGTAGTTCACTGCTTTACTAATATTTACATAAAGGCGAATCATTTGTGCTGGCGGATCACAAATCGGATTACCTACAACTCTAAAAAAATCAAGCAGTGTCCAACTTAAGCGATAGCAAGCAACGTGGTATGATGCGACGCACACAAATTGCCAAAGCCTGCCACATTAGCCAATCTGGTATAATTCGTACAATACATAATCTAAGTGACAGTTTCTTAGCATCTCATCGCAACGCATCGCTCATTAGTTTATGAATACTTTTTGTCAATAGATTTTATGGCTAAAACGAACAATTAAACACGTGATTTTTTTTAGTTCTGTCTGTCTGGCAAGTCTTTGCAAAGCACTGTCCGGCGTCAACAGCAAAAACTACAATTTCAATATTTTAGTTGTTTACTTCTACGGCTTAAATATATCGACACATACTAAAGTTAGACATTTGACCAAAAATATTTATCGATAAATCATCACTGTTACGAACAACACTCGGTTTCCTAACTCTATGTTTTGTCTACTGTTTGCCTACCACGAGGCTGCTATAAGAGCGTGCTGCTAAACCTATCGACAGCTCTTTCTATCATACTGCATGTGCCATTAGAAAGAAGATATCAATCATAGCAACCGCTGTTGTTATTTAGTGTTACTTCTATGCCTTAAGGTTATATTTCTTTGAACAAACCCAAGAAAATACACCAAAGGTAAACGTCACAACTTCAATTAAAAAAAGAAATTAATACAAGAGGCTTTGAAACAATAAACGTCTAGTTTATGTAAATTGGCATCTAATAGACGTCACAATTAGCGTACCCCCACTCCTCCTTCGCTACGGTCTCAAATTGGAGGACAATAGCCTTTTAATTAGTCCTTCAACAGCTCGCCTTAATGCATTTACAGTATCATTAATACCATATTGTGTAGTCCATTTTTGTTATTCTGTGCAACAGATATTATTTTACTACAGATAGATAGGATATTCAATGATCTTGTTGAAATCGTCTTAAAATATAGGCGTTTTTCAATGTTATTTAGTTTTTAGTATAGGTAAATTCACGAAAGTTGACCACAAATGGCGGCCGTCGCGCATATGTACATTCGTGCACCAATGGTGTTGCTCCATTCTTGACGCATTTAGGGAATGCGTCAAGAACGGAGCCACGCCATTGGCACTCCACCCGCGCCTCAACCCGCACCTCCACGGGGACCTTAAAAAGTGATTTCTGCGCAGTGGTCATCTTTCGTGAATTTACCTTTACTATCCCTGGTGTATTAAAAAGTTTCAATAACGTATCTTTGTAATACTGTACATTGATTTTCGACGATTATTCTCAAAGTAGACACACTCGAAACACTCATTCACAAATCATGACGTGATCTCATACCACTTTAGCCGCTGACACCATTAGTACGTTAATCGCCAGTTGCCATCATTATCAGCCCTGTATATATACTGGGTCACTGCTGGCCATGGGCCTTTCCTTACTCTGAGAAGGGTAAGACCATAGTCCACCACGCTGGCCAAGTGCGGGTTGGCAGACTTCACATATCTTTCGAGAACATTATAGAGAACTCTCAGATATGCAGATTTCCTCACGATGTTTTAGCAAGCGATAATTAACAATTTAATACGCACATATCGCCAGCAAGTCGTGATAGGCCAGTTGTGTACGTAACGGACTGCCGAGACGATGGTCTCGGGTTCGATCCCCAGTTACCCCGGGCACACACTTCTGACATTTCGAAGTTATGTGTGTATTAAAATCTTAATTCTCGCTTAACAATGTGCCCGGTAGATGGCAATGGGCCCGCCCCCTATTACATTGGGACCGATACATAATTGGCGAAGTGTGGGTGTGAAATACACCTCTGGCTACCCCTTCGGGAATAAAAGGCGTAAAGTTATGTTATGTTATATCACCAGCAAAATACTTTTTATCAAAAGCTGTGGCACATGCCCAGTTACCGTATGATATTCTTCTTAGTGACGTCACTGACAAGAAGATTCAGAGATCACACATATTATACGGTTAGCGCACCCGCCGTACCGGCGACGATGGTGACATCACCAAGTGATGCGATATCTCAGTGATGTCAATAGTGTCCCGACGCAGGAGACATGTCATGTATCCTACTATATATTAGGAACAGCCAAAGGGCAGGTTGCCAGGCGAATAGAATATACACCACTTTAGAGAATTTCGTAATGTCTGACTGATATCTTGACAAGCGTCGATATACTCATAGGTCTTCGTAAAGGAAAGTTTTAGGAGATAAGATATAAGAAAATATTTTTTATAGGCAATGAAAGATACAAGTATTTATTTCAAGAACACAATCAATAATACAATTTCTATGTTACTTATATGTTACAAAAATTACCGCCCCCGTAGGGGTAGTCCCTATAATAGCTGACAAATCGTCATTTGTCAACTATTCTAAAAATATTGACAACGCTTGTTAGCTTATATGTTTTATGCAATTCAACTCATAATACTAACATAAATGAAACTATACGACCAAGAAAAAGTAAACATAAAGAGTAATCTAAAACTTTGTATCCACAACACAGGGAGAGAGTCTGACAGAAACAAGATAGCTGGCGTACCACAAGGACCCGCTGCAATACCGGTAAAATATGAGATTTTAAATAAATGAAAAATATGCACTATTCTACTGTGAATGCTTTGTTATGCGTCAGCTTGGTTTTAAAATATTTATTTGATTTTATTCCTTGACAACGCTTCTGTTGCTTGGTACACTTGGGAATAGACCGTGTAAGACGCTGCGCTTAAATAGGCACAACTTGTAGAATTACTACTAATAGCTCTTGCTAATCAATAGGACAATTTATTTTATTTACTTAATTACTTAGCCATGCCAACCTTATAAACATAAATATTACAACGATGTATATACAAGATACAAAACCATATATTTATTTTACAGATATGTACGATATTTCAAAAAATATTTTATGTTATAAAATATACATATGTATAGTTCAGTAGCAATGCAAACTTATTTTAATTATTGGTATCGCCTTGTTATACCGAAGCGATACCAATCATTAATCTAAGAAAGCAAATATATTTAAGAAGTAGTCACGTTATAGGTACTTAAATTTCAAGAGGAACCCACTTCGTATTTTATTTTCAAATTGTTAATCTAGATGCATATTTATTATTGAGACTTATACCTTTATAGATACCCTTCAATCAGGATGCAAACTGTTTTCAAGATATTTTTTTCCGAAGATCACATACCGTTTGGTTGTTACGTACCTAAATATTTGCAGTTTTAAAATAAATATCAGCAATGGACCGGTGCGAGGTTGACTGTATTTCCCGTGTTTTATTTGTTGCGTATCTTTAAAAAAAATACGTTGGAGACGTAAAATAATAACTTTTGCGAAAGACGAGCACTTTTGTAAATTAAGGTTAAGGTCTCATATTCCTTGGGAATTGAAATGAATATTGAAATTCATTTTTATTCCCGGAGCACGTAAAGTGTTATTGGAGTTTTCTGAATAGTAATTGCATAGATGAGAGAAAGACTAATTCTCTCATCTGTGAGTAATTGTTTCATCTTTACGTTGTAACAGTAGAAAATTTGAGGTATTTTGGACCACTGCACTGAAATGGTTACAAAATTTATATAGAGTCTGTGCAACGTGCGAAACTAAAGTTCGAAAAAGACACATGGGAGCCACGTATTAATTATTTATTTCTTTGGTGGAGTCGCAATGCAGAGCTTCTAAGACCCGCTTCATGAAACATTTTTTCCGCAAAAGCCCAAACCTGTAGTACTGGTCTTAGGTGTACATAGTGCTTTGTTATGAGCAACTGTAGGTACTCTCTCTTGGAAAGAACTGCACCGGTGACGGGTGATGTTTGGCGATGCCTGTCGTTTAACACTGCGCTAGGTGGTGTGGTGTAATGGGGTGGTGTTATTATTATTTTTATTTATTTATAGTCTCGCGCCTGTATCCCCGAAGGGGTAGGCAGAGGTGTAATATTACACCCATATTTCGCCATGAATTTTTAGGTCCTACGTAATAGGGGGCGAGCCTATTGCCGTTACCGGGCACATCACCAAACTCCGGGCTGCTACTGAGAAATTCCTAACGGAAAAACCCAATAACACTTTGCCCGACCCGGGAATCGAACCCGAGACCTACCAATCCCACGCGCACATTTATGCCGCGAGACCAACGAGGCTGTGTGGTAATGGTGTTATTAATATAACCATTATTTAAGATTATTTATTATATTTATTATATAGTTTTATTTTAAAAGATAAAGCTATATAAAATAACAAGAGGACACACGCAGCTATGTCCGCACACATTTTTTTATTTAACTGCTTCTCCCAATCCCGTGGGAATTTCAGGAAATCCTGCTTAATGCACCCGTACGATCCCGAGTATCATACATTCCTAATTTCAGATGCATGCGCCCTGTAGTTTTGGCTGTGCATTGTCTGTCAGTCAGTCGGCCAGTAACGTTAGAATGTATACAGAAGAAGATATAAAACAGTATTTTCAAGTCAACTTATTTTACTCAGTAGCAACTAAACTTCCAGAAAAATATATACAATACAAACGTGTCTATAAATCGTACCGGCTGGCAGGATGCCGAAACACATTCGACGTTTTAAGACCTTCACGTCCGAGATACGAGACCTAGATGTTATATAGGTGTATGTGAGTGCGCCTGTAACGACAGACACCGCGAATAAAATGAGGATAAATGTCCCCATCCAAAAATGTATGGAGGACACTTTTGGCGAATGTCGCATCCAATATAAGACATTTTATTGTCCAAGACGATGTTGCGTAAGACGCATAAAAATACAGAATAATTTATAATATCTTTATTTATCTATATACATAAAATAAATCACCAAAATATTTGTACGCATATAACTTGAAACCTACTACACCAAATTGGATAAATCTTTCTTTTACATGTTCGTTATTATCAAAATTAAAAAAAGATAGAATTTGCGGTACAACGCGATCGTTGGGTCAACTAGTTTTGGATATTTTAATACTTAAAGGAAAGTAAAAATATATTTATTTCATTTCCTATTCTTTCTATGACACTTAAATTAAGTTTCGACTATAAATTTTCGGTTATATATTTTATTCGACTATAGGTTTTTATCTCAGTGCTTTCTATACTTTGTAGACTTCGAGGCTACAAAGTATAGAAATCACTGAGTTGAATACAATATAGATACGTGATAATTCAAATGACACATGCGCTCACCCATCCAAGTGGTGGCCCGTGCATGTGTTTCTTAACTTTGCCGACCTACTACGAACGGCAAGCCAAGTCTCGCTATTTGCGCTACGGTCACGATATGAGCGCTACCCACAAGTTAATCGACAGAACTAACCTCGTATCACGCTTATAATAATGATGCAGAAAACGTCCACCCTGTCATAATCTCAAATTCTTATTAGATTACAGAATTGCGAGAACCTTCCTTGAAATACATACTGAATTCTATATAATAAATTCCAGTCATATATCTGAATTTATTAATAAAACCTGGCAGAATTTTCAACGTTTTCTCAATCAAACAGCGTAAGAAAAATGTTTCTATTCCCGCCACGTAGTTGGCAATGAAATTCCTGGCAATATCCTCAATATTCCAAGGCTCGACCCGGGATTGAATCCTGATTGTATCGAAGCCGGAAGCTGAGCACAATATCTGGCATCATTGTGAAGCGATATACGAGAAATATTCTAATGCATAGGAGATGGCGAGAAATACGAGAAGAAACGGAAAATATTCAGCACAGACGTACAATATTTGCTATTCGGCGGTTTTGTGAAATACGGCGGCGTAGTTATTGAGAGGAAGCGATTCAATAACATTATTAATTGTTCAATTGAAACCTAGGGTTTAGTAGCATGGCTTAGTAGCCAGACATTCACACAGACAGCTAATATTCAGTCAAATCTGCTTAGACTAGTGTCTAAGCATATTTGACAGAATATTTCCTTAAATAAAATTTTAATATTGCATATATCAATCATTTAATTATAACTTACCGAAGTTAGATATCAGAACGAGGGCCAGGTAACTGTAACGCTTTTACGGATAAGGGTGTTTTTTCTCTTCGATGACGTAAACCGAATTCCACACTATGTACTGACATGGCCGCAATTTCTGCAACTTTAGTTTATTAAAAGTAAACCTAAATAATATACGATTTATTTTTACTTCGCAAAATAACTATTTTTAACTTTCTGGGAAATTTAAAAGTTCCTACCTCATGGCTACTTGTTACGTGCAAAGTATTTTGCATAAGTATTGCTTGCTTGATTGCTTTGAATACCTCTAAGCGTTTTGGTGATCACATGATCACCAAACGGTAGAATGAAAAAACAGCTTTACAAATATTGCGTCAATGGACAAAAGGAAAACCCAGACTGAAAACAACAATTTATAGATCACACAACAAGACAAGTTTTCTCATGTGGGGCTTGAACTCAGTGTAGATCAAAACGTCAAGGCCACCACTTAACCCACTACGCCACACAATGCACTAAGTTTGTACTACAAATATAGAGAAAACAAGGATGATGTCGCACTTAAAAAATATATCATTAGTCCGCCATCTCTTCTATCTTGCACCCCATGCGAAACCGACTACAGCTGCTTTTATCGCATCTTTCCTTGCCTAAACCTTTGCTCAGAAGGCTCTTGACCCACCTAATGTCTCATAAATCGAGTAAACTTTTATCTCAACGATGCTGCCGCGGTTTTATACATTTTCATACTTCTGGAAGACGCTCAAGAATTTTAATGGTTTTTTTTTGTCCAAGATGTTTTTGTGTTAGGGTGCATAGGGTTCCCACCAAAAACTTAGGGTCCCAAGCCAACCTCACCTGCAAGTGGTGCACCTGCCGATCAACGGACGAGGCTCTGGCAAACAAAATATCCCGATAAGCGGCAATAGGCTCGCCACCTATTACGTGGGATCAAAAAACTGGCGAAAAGTGGGCGTTTAATGTGCCTCTGCCTACCCCTTCGGGGAAACAGGCGTGAGTCTATGTATGTTTTTGTACGGAATTATAATTAGGCAAAATGTTGGGAATGATTGAAGTGCTGCTTGTAAATTTTGCCATTCTATTTCTCCTCTAAGAAACAAGATTATTAAGTTATTTTTTAAATATTTATCTTTCAATTTCAGTTATAGCGAGTTCGTTCTAATGATAATTGTTCTGCAGAGAAACTAAATGAGCCTTAAGTCTGACCTAACGATAATTTGCAAACAGGAGTAAAATTTACATATTTAACACAACAATGTTTTTTTTAATATTAATTTACCAATATACAAAAAATCTTTTCTTCGAGGACAACCATAAATTCTTTTTCTCTCCCTTTCTTTCACCCTATACATTAGTGATGTGCCCAATTACGGCAATAGGATCGCCCCCTATTACGTGGGACCTAAAAATTCATGGCGAAATGTGGGTGTAATATTTACACCTCTGCCTACCCTTCTAATGTATGTATATATATATATATATATATATATATATATATATATATATATATATATATATATATATATATATATATATATATATATATATATATATATATATATATATATATACATACATTAGTTAGTACAAAAGGTACATTGCATTCTCATCACACGCATCACGTTAGAACCTTTGTTTGACCAGTATTACAATTCAATATTCGATCTATAGATACTCGTAGATCTGTAGATTTCAGATTCGTTTTTGACATAAGCTCCATAGAAAATATGTCAAACACGAATCTCGAATCTCAAAATCCATGTGTGGTTCGAATATTGAAAATGGCCGGTATTACCTATATTCCATGGTGGTTCGGCTTTACACCGAAACCGTAGGGTTCTAGGCGACTTGGGAAGGATTAATGGAATGGACTGTATTAGGGCGAGTTCTGGGTCGCCTAGAAAGGATTAAGGGAAGAGGAGATGGATACGGGAGGAGGTGATTGAGTGGGTATAGGATATTTCAAGGATGTAAGGCACTTACCTTATACAACCTTCTTCGTTTCTTTTCCTCCTGGTGTTTCGTGATGCAGCTGATTGTTTACACTTCACTCACGAGCGGGTTTTCCTTGGTGGAAGCGGTAGATCACATACAGCGGTGCGGCGCGGTACGAACTGTTATATCCCTAAAGTGTATGGCTTTGTGCTTACCCTATGCAGACCAAAGGCTTGGTCAGCAATCCGCGTTCTAATCTGTAGTATGATGCCCACTTTCAGACAGTCGGTCCTTAATCCCCTAACGTTCAAGACGTCTACCGAACTCGTCTATTTTTATAAATAATCCTTAACATTAAACTAAACGAAATAAATCTTTTTTTAAAAAGTCTATCGTTTAAATCCGGATAACATTTGGTGGCAGCGGTGGGATTCCGAAGGAGTCCCCTATACGTCTCTGAAAAGTCCAAAATATACGCGAGTGTGTGTGTTGAGTGTACTTGCCGATTCCAACTACGTATATACTTACCGTGCTGTTGTTCCGGTGATTTTTTGTACGTCGCGACCGTGTTCTAGAAAGGCCCATTGCTGCGCACTGTTCGTGCTGCAGCCGGTCTCTAACCTTGAACCTGCAAAGTATACCCTCTGTCACGCGTAGCCTAACGCTGTGACCGGTGTACCATTCCCGACGAGAAAATACCAACCAGACGGCGATATTTTCGCGGCATCATCCTTACATCCGGTCCAGGAATCCAGGACTTACCAGGGAGTGACGAGAATGAGGCGTGGTGAACTATTGCTGTAAGTGAAACTATTCCTTAACTTTGATCCTGAGACTGCGGTGAAATCGTCGAAATATCCTGAAATCAAAGTGTTCATTTATCCGCTCCGTGTAACATTCGTGTTTTCAGTGTTCCAGTGTAGAATTTATACTACGTTAAATAACTTTTATTCATTATAACGTTCTTATAATTATAAAACCAAATAAGTTGCATCGAAGTGGCTCTTATCTAAGTCACAGTTCTACTCAGACCGTTCCCAGTAACGCCTACGCACATCATACCTTTGTTATCGGCTCTGTTCAGAATACTATACAAGCGTTTGCGTTCGGGTTTGGTTTCGATTTATTTTAATTTAGTTATATCATATTCTTTTCTTTTAAATTAAAATGGCAAAATCAGATTCTAAGAAAGATGTTAAAGAATTAAGATCTGAAGAGGAAATTTCCTTAAACGTTGTGTTGAAATTCATTAAACCTTTTAACGGTGACAGAGAGAAATTAACTGCTTTCCTGAGAAATTGCGACAGCGCAATTTCCTTAGCGTCTTCATCCCAGGAAGATGTAGTTTTTAAATATATTTTAAGCCAACTAGAAGGGAAAGCCGAAACAGCCTGTTCAATTAAAGATTTTGAGACGTGGTCATCACTTAAAGAATTCTTAAAAAATCAATTTGGAGAGCGCAAGCATTACGCTCATTTACTTACAGACTTGCAAAACTGTAGACAAAGCGCTCAGGAAACCGTCAGCCAATTTTCTCTACGTGTAGAGACCTGTTTACAGAAACTTTTAACAGAAGTAACCGTTTCAAATTCCAAAAAGAGCGAACTTGTTGGCAGATTAGCCGCTATGGAGGATCTAGCCCTCCATACTTTCACTTTAGGATTGCATCCTAGAATAGCGAACCTGGTCAGAAGTAGAGATCCTAAGAGCCTGAATGACGCAATAAACTGCGCCATATCAGAGGAGAAAATACAACAGTTTTCTTACCGTAACACCTCCCTAAACTTTAACAAAACAAAAACTACTGAACCTTTTAATAAAAGAAATGACTCTTATAACCGCGTCCCACAAACACATAAACCTAATAATAACTACCAAAACACATCTTCTTCTCGCGATTCAATGTTTTGCAGATACTGCAAGAAGCAGGGTCACCTTCTTGAAAACTGCAAATTACGTGAATATAATAATAAAAGATTCTCTAATGGCCCTCAACCGTTTACCCCAATGCAACCTTCTACCTCTAAACCTTATCCTCGTGTGAACTTTGCTGAAAATGATGAAGAAGATGGTAAAGATGAAGTGGATGAATGCGTTGATAATAATTTAAACTAATAAATGTCCCGTCTAGGTATCGCGCGGGGCAATTCCCTATTACCCAAGTCGATACTATTTCCAACGGATTGACCTATGGACCGGGTAACCAGCCCCAAACTCAAGGTCATCCAGTCAAATCGACCAATGGACAGGGTAACCAGCCCCAAGCTCAAGGTCATCCAACCAAATCGACCAATGGACAGGGTAACCAGCCCCAAACTCACGGTCATCAAATCAAATCGGCCAATGGACAGGGTAACCAGCCCCAAACTCAAGGTCATCCAACCAAATCGACCAATGGACAGGGTAACCAGCCCCAAACTCACGGTCATCCAATTAAATCGACCAATGGACAGGGTAACCAGCCCCAAATTCACGGTCATCCAATCAAATCGACCAATGGAGAGGGTAACCAGCCCCAAACTCAAGGTCACCCTAATCCATTGAAACCTGCACAGATCTATGAAATTGTTACTCACAACAGATACTTACCCTATGTCTAAATTCAAACACCTATAAATCAAAACCCACTTACCTTTCTCATTGACTCCGGTGCATCCATCTGTATCCTGAAAAATAAATGTATTAGTAACAAAATAACGCTAAATGAAAACGATATTAAAATTAAAGGAATAGATTCAAAAAATGATCCTTTGAAAAGTATAGGCAGCCTAATGTTACAATTACAATTTAACCCACAAGTAAAACTACTACATACCTTCCATGTTTTTGACAACATTAATTTACCGTATGATGGTATAATAGGTAACGACCTATTCATGCATCATGGATGCCGAATTAACTATAATTTAGAATCTCTTGAAATAAATGATACCAATATTAAATTATCATTTGATGAACCTTCCTATAAGATCGAACCTCGCACTGAAAAGGTAATTGAGTGCTCGGTTAAAAATCCCGAACTAAAGGAAGGAATAATATTTGATCAACACATATCAAATTCTATCTCAATATCCAACTGTCTGGTTAAAGTAAAAACTAACAACAGAGTTAACCTTACAGTACTTAACACCTCTGACGAACCAGTTCAAATAAATTCTAATTTGTTACTTACCTTACATCCTATTGATTATAATCAACAATTTAATGGTAATGCCAATCCAAATAACAACGACGTTAATAATAGTATCGAAAGAACACAAAAGTTATTTGACCTCTTACGTATGTCTCACCTCAATGAAGAAGAATCAGAACTTCTGAAAGATATATGTAGTCAGTATGCAGATGTATTTCATTTACCAGGAGATCAATTGACCTGCACAGATATTATCAAACACGAAATTAAAACAACAACTTCCCAACCTATAAGTGTAAAATCTTACAGATTCCCCGAAATTCATAAAAATGAGGTGAAGACCCAAATTTATAAAATGTTAAACGAAAATATTATTAAACCCTCCAAATCTCCATGGTCTTCACCAATTTGGATAGTTCCAAAGAAGACAGACTCATCCGGGCAGAGAAAGTGGCGAATTGTCATAGACTACCGGAAGTTAAATGACATTACAGTTGGAGAAACTTACCCAATTCCTCAAATAAGTGAGATATTAGATCAGCTAGGTCAAAGCAAATATTTCTCAACATTAGACCTGGCATCTGGATTCCATCAGGTGCGAATGGATCCCGCTGATAGCCCTAAAACCGCATTTAGCGTCCCAGACGGTCATTTTGAATTCAACAGAATGCCGTTTGGGTTGAAAAATGCCCCTGCAACGTTTCAAAGAACAATGAATGCTGTACTATCGGGATTACAAGGCACACACTGTTTTGTGTACCTTGACGATATCGTTATATACTCCCATTCCTTGATTTCAAGCATCGAAAAGATCGCTTTAGTTTTTGAAAAATTGAGAACCTATAAACTAAAATTGCAGCCAGAGAAATGCGAATTTCTCAGAAAAGAAGTGGCTTACCTAGGTCACATTATTAGCGACGAGGGAGTCAAACCTAACCCCGAAAAGATAAAAGCCGTAGTACAATTTCCTGTCCCTAAATGTCCGAAAGACATAAAGTCTTTTCTTGGACTAGCTTCATATTACCGACGCTTTATACCCGAATTTTCTAAATTTGCTAAATCCCTTACAGCTCTTCTAAAAAAGGATGTCCCATTTATCTGGACTAATAGTCAACAATTAGCTTTTGAACAGCTTAAAGATAAATTAGTTACAGCCCCAGTACTTATATATCCCGATTTCACAAAACCCTTCATTTTAACTTGTGATGCTTCTAATTATGCAATTTCTGCAATATTATCTCAAGGAGAAGTCGGAAAAGACAGACCTATTGCCTATGCCTCCAGGACACTAAATAAAGCGGAATGCAATTATAGTGTCACTGAGAAAGAGTGTCTAGCTATCGTCCACGGCACCAAGGTATTCCGCCCATATCTCTTTGGACGTCGATTTAAAATTATAACAGACCATAAACCTCTTAACTGGCTGTTCAATTGTAAAGACCCCGGATCTCGCCTAATACGATGGCGTTTAAAGTTAGAGGAGTATGATTATGAAATCCAATATAAGAAGGGTAAAATTAATACAAATGCCGATGCACTCTCGCGATATGTAGTAAACCCAGTCCAACAGAATGATAATACTATACCTGATAATGTTCCATCGCAGCCTAATCCTGAAAATCCTGATGACTTACCTGTCGAAGAACCCGTAGTTAGTAGAGAGCGTGAACGTCCTCCTCCTCCTTTAAGTCCTGAAATTATAATTAGGGAAAACCCCGACTTACCTGAAATACTCGAACTACCCGATGACTTTGAGATTCCAGAGGATGTAGAACTCCCAGACGATTTTGATATTCCTACTCCACCATCCAATGAAACCATTAATATTAATAATGATAATTATTCTAAATGCTTAAAGACTATAAATAACAAATCAATTACATTTAATACCAAGATCCAAGAATATAATGAAAAT
Source organism: Euclidia mi (assembly GCA_944739405.2). Classification (NCBI taxonomy): domain Eukaryota; kingdom Metazoa; phylum Arthropoda; class Insecta; order Lepidoptera; family Erebidae; genus Euclidia; species Euclidia mi. The sequence continues at coordinate 31,162,990 of OX123195.2, forward strand.
TTGCTTAAAACTAAATCTAAATGCATCGTCATACCGACTTCTATTGATTTAGATGAGTCAAACCATTACGTCATAGATGTTCTTAGTAAACTTTCTGATTCTAAAGAATTTCTATCGAGAGAAAGAACACTCTATTCATACATAAAATTTGAAAAAGATAATATCACCTATTACTTTCTTTTTGTTAAAGTATATCACTACGATTCCAATAGTTATGAAGATATTTTTAAAAGTTTGAATATGTTAAAAAATGAGTTAATATCACAAAATGTCAACGAATTTAGTATCTCAGACTTCCGAAATCCTTTTGACTCTCATACTTTTATGAAAATATATAATATAATTATGTACCTATTTCATGACACTAACATAACGATAAATATTTATAAAAATACCGTAATATATCCTTCTATGAGCGAAATTATGAAAATTCTAAGAGAAAATCATGATCTCCCAATTGCGGGCCACCTAGGGTCAAATAGAATGTTAGGCAGAATCCAAGAAAAGTATTATTGGCGAAATATGCGCAGCGATATTGAAAATTATGTCCGCAAGTGTGAATTGTGTCAGACTAACAAAGCTTTGCGCAAAACTAACCGCGCTCCCATGCAAATCACTACAACTTCGACACAACCTCTTGAGCGAGTGGCTTTAGATATTGTGGGCCCCCTACCCGAGGCTGGCAACGCCAAATTAAAGTTCATTTTAACATTGCAAGATGATCTCACAAAATATTCGGCAGCTTATCCAATTTCAAATGCAACCGCAGAAGAAACTGCTGAATGCCTCGTTCATTTTATTGCTCAATTCGGCATTCCAAAGACCATCTTAACCGATCAAGGAACTAATTTCACGGCCGAATTGTTCAAACAAACATGCACATTTTTGAAAGTAAAACAACTTTGGTCTACCCCTTATCATCCGCAAACTCAAGGGGCACTGGAAAGAAGCCACTCCACTTTAAAAGAGTACCTTAAATCTTTCATAAACGAAAACCAAACCAACTGGCCTAGATTTGTCTATACTGCAATGCTCACCTATAATACAACTATTCACTCAACTACTCATTTCACCCCTTACGAGCTATTATTTGGTCATAAAGCCTCTATCCCATCCTCAATATATGAAACCCCTTTGGAACCTAGTTATAATACTTACGTTAGAGTTTTGCAGCAACGATTGAAACTTTCCCGTGAGAAAGCTATAGAAAACATTTTGAAATCTAAAACTATATCAAAAACCTATTATGATAAACATACAAAACCAGTCCAATACAAAGCTGGAGATATGGTTTATGTAAAAAATCATTTACGTCTACGTAAAGCATTATCACCCATTTGGAAAGGCCCTTTTAAGGTTGTCCGTATAAATGGCAACAATACCCTTACTTTACTCATGAATCGTAGACACGTAAAGTATCATTACGATGAGATTAAGTTGGCAGAAGTCAACATAGAATGATAAAACTTTATTTTATTTTACTACCAGATTTACACTTTTACTTTACATTTTACTATCTAACTATACAATTAACATTTATATTATTTAATACAAGTTTTACATTACTAGATTAAGTGATAGAATATGTCGCCTTTCAGAATTGCCGCAACGAGCATCTGCGTTCTTGCTGCAGATGTTATACAACAGATAGACAAAAGCCCAGGCATCTATTTCGAAACGTCAGGCACCGTTAAAATTTCTAATGAATATCTACATGTTTTAGTTCCTATTGACATTGGGTATATTAAACCGCATATTGATAACATTAAAACTGTTTTAGGAACTGCTAGATTCATTTGCCAACAAAATGAATTGAATGTTTCTAAATGCCATAACTTTCTCCAACCCTTAGTGCCGCGTCTTGATAGTATTCTAAGAGATTACAGTGCCATCTCTCATCTCATTACTGAAAGAGATAAAAGGTCACCATGGTTTGCTGGAATTGGTACTATGTTCAAACAAATTATAGGAACGATGGATGAAGATGATGCGATGAAATACAATAACGCCATTCAAACTTTAAATGATAGCAATAAAAAATTGGCATCCTTAATAAAGGATAATGTTTTAATGACTAATACAGCATTACACCATTACAATGAAACATTAAAAATAATAAACATTAATGAAGCCCGTTTAAATGACGCTATTGATTCATTGGTCATAAGTTTTAAAAACGCATCTGAAATAAATTCAAAATTGTATTCCGAAATTAAACTAAATGAAATATATAATGAATTATCATCCTCTCTACTTACCTTGTCATTCAGAATCGAAAATGTTGTAAATGCTATAATGTTTACAAAAAGTCATTCTATACATCCATCTGTGTTAACACCTAAACAACTGTATGATGAACTAGTAGACAATATTAGACACTTAGATAAACATAAAGAACTACCTATCAGCTTAAGTCTTAATAATATACATACTATAATTGATGTAGCCAAACTGTCAAGTATCTTCGTAAACAATAAAATAGTATACATTATAAAAATACCCTTAGTTAATAGAATAGAATATAGTTTATTTAAACCGATTCCTATACCAATTCCACATGACAACCAGCAACCAAACTCTTATGCAATGGTGTTACCTAATTGTAAATATGTAGCTATAAGTAGTGATAAGAATACATATATATGTTTTAGTGATTTAAGAAAATGTATTATAGCGGGTAACCAAATATTCATATGCAACGACATTGATATACATTCAATTCAAAATTATCCGATTTGTGAAACAGAAATGCTATGTTAAATACCTATTAAATTACCACTTCAATGTAAAACCAAATTAATTTTCGGACAAATTGATATCTGGCAAGAATTGAAAGGTAATAGATGGCTATTCGTTGAAACTGAACCTCTTAAACTAATAGTCGAGTGTCAGACAACAACATCAGAGTACAAACTTTTGGGTACAGGAATATTGAACCTAAAATCAAATTGCAAAGCTTACAGTAATAATAAAGAATTTATAACTAAATCTAACGTTACGATAACAATAAAACCAATATTATCAGACTTTAATTTAATTGATGACCCTTGTTGTGATAAAGATAAATTTAATTTACTTAAACCAAAATTAGAGCCTGTAAAGCTTTTAAATGCAAACTTAGATAAAATCACAAGTATTACAAACAATCAGTTCATGACAGATATCAATGAAATTATAAATAAACCTAGCCCGCTAATAGAATATAAGTCTTACTATCCTATAATGACTATCTTTGTGACTACTATAATTATAATCATTGTATTGTATAAGTTCTTAAACGGATTCGGTAAATGTCCCAAACGTAAACAAATCAATATAACAGATTCCGGAATAGCAACAGACGATAATCAGGAATTGGAACAAATACCAATTCCGCGAATTAGAATAGATTCCTAAAACTTAGCACTAAAATGTGTAAGTTTCCTCTTGTTGGGGGGGTTGTTATATCCCTAAAGTGTATGGCTTTGTGCTTACCCTATGCAGACCAAAGGCTTGGTCAGCAATCCGCGTTCTAATCTGTAGTATGATGCCCACTTTCAGACAGTCGGTCCTTAATCCCCTAACGTTCAAGACGTCTACCGAACTCGTCTATTTTTATAAATAATCCTTAACATTAAACTAAACGAAATAAATCTTTTTTTAAAAAGTCTATCGTTTAAATCCGGATAACAGAACGAGACGGCGTTCTCAGCGGGAGGAATGTTCTCGACTGTCACTCGCGTCCACGATCGCGTCGACGAATCAGGCGAAGGCAGTGCCTCTTCCAGGGAGTGGGATAGAGCGGGACGGAAATATGGTATCGCTCGCACTAGACGTGGAACTGCGCACAACTCCAGTCTCGCAACTGAAACGGTTTTAACAGGCGAGACCTTAGACTTGGCACAAACTAACTGCACCGAGTAGTTAGAACCAATGCGGACTTGCAGATATACGACTCCGCCGTAAGCACGCTCGCTGGCGTCAGCGAAACCTATCAAGTTGATGGTACATCCATCTACCAACCCAAGATGACGCGGAATAGTAACTTGATTGAGCGCGGTAAGCTCAATACAAACTGGCCCCAAGCGGCGACAATATGGTCAGGGGGTGCTTCATCCCACTCACACTTTGATAGCCAAAGCTCTTTGATCAAGAGCTTGGCGTACAAAATTGTGGGAGCCACAAAACCCATTATGTCCCATAGTCGAGCCACTGTGGACAGCATAGTGCGCTTGGCGCACTTATCATCTGGCGGTGAGACGTCAAACCGAAAACTATCGCAGGATTTGTCCCAGCGTAAACCGAGAACCTTATGCGGTACAGACTTCTCAAACTCAATGTCTGGAGAAGCTTTATGAGAATCTGGTATGCATGCGAGAACCTCCTTAGAGTTGCTTGTCCATTTGACAAGATCAAACTGGCCTCGCTTGAATAGCTGAATAAGCTCTTCACAAAGCGAAATTGCTAGCGGAGCGGGTATGACATTACAGGCAATGTCATCTATATACAAAGCGGATGTGTAGTATAGTATAGTGTAGCGTAGCGTAGCTTAGCATAGCATAGCATAGCATAGCATAGCATAGCATAGCATAGCATAGCATAGCGTAGCATAGCATAGCATAGCTAATTAGTGCTTTATCTTACACACAGTTTTAGCACCCACCTTGATCTCTTGAAGAGCAGAACAACAACAAGACGTAATACAATGAGAAGTATGTAACGTAGGTACGGTACCCATAATCACATACCCAAGTACCGTCTCAATAGCGGGCGGTAAATCATATCGCTCACTACGTACTATTTTAGTTAGTAGCAAGTGCGGAAATATTGAAGCTCCGATCAAAAGATCAATGCCTGCCGGATTCGCAAACTCCGCGTCGGCTAGCGGCAATGATTCGAGATGAGTGAGTGATGCTACGTCTACATTAGCGTTCGGTAATGCGTCCGTGATACGCTCCACGATAAGCGAAGAAATGTTAAAATTAATATTCCTATCAAAACGCGAATGTATTTTAATATCTACGGAACCCCTGCAATGCTTTTCTGATCCGCCTATCCCTTTGACGGTTGAGTTAGTATTTTTAAAGTTATTCCATAATCCGAGGCGTTTGAAGCATTCCGATGTTATTAGATTGGTCTGAGATGCGCTATCTAGCAGACAACGTACCATGTGCGGCGACCCATTAACATCATATACGATAACTTGCGCTGTCGCTACCAGAACAGTCTTAGACGCCGTATACTGCGTTTTGGCCCTGCGCGGATCATTATAGATGCGCGAGTGCCGTCCTCGCGTGCGCGTCGCCCGCGCAATGGATGTCGTACACAACGATACTTCGCCCTCAGACGCGGAAGGCGCAGCTACCGTGTTCTGCACTTGCGTGAGTGTGTCAAGGTTAGCGGCTTGACTTAACAACCGGTTATTTTTATCGTAATGTAACAGTGTATGATGTTTTTGTTTACACAAGCGACATCTCGTTCTACTGGAACAATTACTCGTTTTATGTTTTATGCTTAAGCAATTAATGCAAGCTTTGTTATCTTTTACGCTTTTAAAACGAGCAATTGGATTTAAATCATTAAAGGTGGGACACTTATAGTAATGGTCGTGCACTACATTACTGCACAGACACTTCTGTGAATTATTACTATTGGATTCCGAACATGTTACGTAAGATTGTGGATTAGGGACCGAGTTATTATTACTATTTCGCGATTTATTCAACCTTTGTTTGTTGTTGTTAGTGTTAGACGGGCCAGGTGAACCAGACTGCGTATTATGAAATATTCGACACTGATCTTTGATGAACGAAATAAAACTATCTAGTGTAGGTATTTTATTATTGCGTTCCGTCATCTCGAATGCGCGAATTGTATCAGTGTCAAACTTTTTTAAAGCGAGTTGAAGCAACATAAAGTCGGAAAGATCTTCTAATTTTAAATTCCTAAGAGAATTAACCGCGGTTACGAAGTTATCAATAAACAGCTGGAAATTCGAGACAGACGCGGCACCGGACAATTTAAGATTTAAAGCTTGGTCAAAGTACGTAGACGCTAGGACGCACGTGTCTTGATATCTGTCAAGTAGTGACTGAAATATGACCTGATAATTCTCAGCACTGGGTGTGACACCTGCAAATACGGACTGGGCCTTCGGTGACCTATTAAATAGTACAACCTGTCAGCATCTGTCAGAGAACCATTATCGTGCACTGTAGACTTAAAACTCGCATAGAATAACGGCCAATTTCGTATATCTCCGTCAAACGACATAATCTCGATTGGCGGTAATCTCGGTTTGCGGGCAACGGGCTCTGCCGAACATTTACCCTCCAATTGCGATTGTATACGCTTAATAATACAATAAAGATCTTCGAATGAGGTATACGCCTGATAGTTCGGTTTTTCATCAGGATTGATAGAAAGTAATCTTGCGTTATAATCGTCTAACAACTTATGAAAATCTGTTCGAATACTATCTACTGTTATACAATAACTGAGAAATGCTTCGCTATTACTGTCAGACATAGATGCGGTTTTTGAGCATTCATAGATATTTTGAATGCGCTCAAATAAAATATTGCGTTTTGCTTCTAAGATTGTCATCTCTTTGTCTTCCGACACGCGTGACTTCTTTTGTTGTGACATGCTTACGTAAGTCTAAGCTAATGAGAACGAAACAAAATTAGAATATCTAATGTATCTATTATTTTACCTAAGTAGGCTAATTAGGCAACACCTTAGAGCCGAGGAATTAAAGTTGATTGAAATATGAGATTTATAAGACAACTATGATAGTTGCAGAAATAATAATTTAATAAGTAGGTAGCTACATAAAAGTTTACCTACTAATGCACGCGGAAATAACCATGTGACGGTTATGTGAATATATTAGGAGTATAGCTAGGTGCTATAACTGCCTAGGTATAGCGGTATAACGTATAAAACGTAAATGAATCCGGCTCGAAGGACCAAAAAAATGGTTCGGCTTTACACCGAAACCGTAGGGTTCTAGGTGACTTGGGAAGGATTAATGGAACAGACTGTATTAGGGCAAGTTCTGGGTCGCCTAGAAAGGATTAAGGGAAGAGGAGATGGATACGGGAGGAGGTGATTGAGTGGGTATAGGATATTTCAAGGATGTAAGGCACTTACCTTATACAACCTTCTTCGTTTCTTTTCCTCCTGGTGTTTCGTGATGCAGCTGATTGTTTACACTTCACTCACGAGCGGGTTTTCCTTGGTGGAAGCGGTAGATCACATACAGCGGTGCGGCGCGGTACGAACGAGACGGCGTTCTCAGCGGGAGGAATGTTCTCGACTGTCGCTCGCGTCCACGATCGCGTCGACGAATCAGGCGAAGGCAGTGCCTCTTCCAGGGAGTGGGATAGAGCGGGACGGAAATATGGTATCGCTCGCACTAGACGTGGAACGATTGATCTTGATGCGATTCGTTATAGATATGAAGGTAGATGGCGCTACCACATGGGTATTACAATCATGAGTGGTTTGTCCATCGCTTCAGGCTCTTTACTTACTACGGAATTCATACATACATACATACATAACGTCACGCCTTTTATCCCCGATAGGGTAGGCAGAGGTGTATTTCTCCACCCACTTTTCGCCAGATATACTTTAGTCCCACGTAATAAGGGGCGAGCCTATTGCCGTACCGGGCACATTTCCAGACTCCGTGCTGCTACTGAGAATTTCGTGACAGAAAAACCCAATAACACTTCCCGACCCAGGAATCGAACCCGGGACCTCCCGATCCCACGCGCACATTTATGCCGCGAGACCAACGAGGCAGTCGTGTAGGGTTTGATGTCGAGTTTTCCGTCTCTACGCAAAGATGGTATTTGCATCGTGTTATCCCTTAGTCGCCTCTTACGACACCCACGGGAAGATAGGGGGTGGTGACACTTGTATTCTATGCCGTCAACCACACGGCAAACGGAATTCAATATTCGAATTATAGATAGATCTGTAGATTTTAGATTCGTTTTTAACAGTTTTTGACATAAGCTCCATACAAAATAAGTCAAACACGAATCTAAAATCTACAGATCTATCTACAGTTCGAATATAGAAAATGGCCGTTAGTTTAGTATCCCTCTTTCTTTCTTTTGAAGGCGAATTTATGTTTCAAGTGACTGTTTTTAATATAATATATTTTATGTGTACTGAAGTAAATTAATTAATTTAACCCTAGAATACTAATCATCGCCTTAGAGGCCGCGTTCGGTTGATTTTTAAGAATATTTTTAAATTACGTCTATGTATTGCAGGGTGTGTTCGCGCCAATACAGTGCACCCCGAGACGAAGTGGAGAGTGGTCACGGGTTCAGTGGGCAATACTCAGGTATCGAGTTATTGACCTCATGTTCGCCTGGGAGGCGATCATTAGTATTTATAGGTAAGTTTTTTACCAATCCCGTTTTTTAGTTTTTTTGCAATTATCTCTTTATTTATTTGTTTGATTTAACTGAGAATTGTTTATTTTGGTTCATAGATGAATCTCAATGAGAACCAGATAAAAAAATATTTGGAAAACGAAGAATCTGACAGTGCAACTAAAGATTACGTTGAGGATTACGATTCAGATGACAGTGTGGCTGATCCTTCGTGCCAGCTTGAAGATGATCTTCAATATATTGGTCCGAACAATCTGGATTTACCTCCTCGAACATCTCAAATACAAGCAAGCACAAGCGCCGAGTTAGAAGCCCCTCTACAAACCCAAACTGCTGAAATTTTGATAGAAAAATATAGTCTGATTTTAACTTACTCTCAAGCCACTGACTGACTGACAGACACGCTACAGCCGAAACTATTGGGCGCAGGAAGCTGAAATTTGGCATGTATGTTCCTTGGGAACTGTAGGGGTGCACTAAGAAGGGATTTCCCGAAATTCCCATGGGATCGGCCAAAACGGGTAAATTAAAAAAAAATGCAGGCGTAGCTGCTGGCGTCCTCTAGTATCTTATAATAACAATGGTAATTTTACTTTTATGTGATATAACATTTTAAAAATACTTAAGTTAGATACTAAATTAGAGGGTATATGTGACTTTTTATTTTTATTATTATTATTCTAAAGACTGTTCATACAAGGGTTACGTTAGACTTAAGGTTGATTTTAAGACTGAAATTATAATTTTAAAGAAAATGTGCCATTGCATTTAAAGAAACAAGGTCTTTCTCTTTCTTTCTTCATTATTTTGTTAAATTTAAAATATTTTTTACTAGAAAAGTATTTCTAAAATCTTGTATCATTTATGAAGTAGCCTCTCGAGCGATCATTAGTATTAAGCAGTAAAAAAATAAGATTTGTACTCTAGGGTTAAAGGAGATTGTTATGAACTTCTTTAATTTTGTTTCGCTTGGGACTTTTATTTCTCTAAAAGATTTTTCCATGGGGAGAAGAATTAGTCCTTTTGTACACTGAACAAATTATATTCTTAATAAGCGACCCTGACTGTTATAAATAATAATAATAATATTCATTTATTTCAGGTAACAATAACCCATATAGATATATACCTTAAAGACTAACATACATATAAAATAATAATAATAAAATTAAAACAGGGTGTTGTTGTTTACATTGTCTTCAAGTTAGGCTGAGTATTATTTCGCAACCTTCCGTAAAAACGCCGATACACCACACCCTTCGGCCAAAACTCTTCCTTGAAGAAAGTGTCAAGATGATGAGTCGGCACCCGAACCACGTACGACTTGAAGTTCGTATTGTGGCGAGACTCCAATCTCTCGACTCTCAAGATCCAGTTGGTCTTCATGCGTAGATACTCCACGACCTTCTCGTCCTTCGTAGAGTGATGCAGCCGGGACACGTACATCAGTGTGGTTGGTATTGCGGGACGCAGCAGCATGTTAGGTCCTGCTAACCCAGTACCACAACGATTCCGACAACTAGGCTTCTTCTTCTTCCTCACCGCCTTGATGAAGGCGTTCTTGTCGCACGTATCCTTTTCTGGGACTCTCGATTCATCGGCCTTGCGTTGGGAGGGTTCACCTTGCTTTTGTGTACCCCCTTTTTTCTCCTGCCGATTTTGTTGCGTTTTGCATACGGCAGTAACATCGGCGTAGGCGCGTTTAGGTTTAGACGCATTCACACTCGTCACAACCTTGATAGGTGTCGATGACCCGAGGTCACCAACAGCACACGCCGTAACGCTTGCGTTAGGCGACGCAAGCAAATTTGCTGACTCAAAACTGCCGACAGATGCATTTTGAGCCCCGCGTCGAGTGTTGACGTTTGAGGGCGACTTACTTGCTGACATAGCGTTTCGTAGTGACACTATCTCTGCACGCAGCTCACTTATGGTGCTATCTGATGACTGCAATTTGGACTGCACCTCACCCAGGCTGGATTTTAGAGACGTAATGTCCTTTAGCAGCCTGGTTACGTCAACATGGTCGAACGTGACGGGTGGCAGCTAGAAAGCAGGCACGTCGTCAGGGTCGGTCACCTTCAATAAGGTGATGATGTCTTGGATAGATGATGTCTTCAGGATAGATGACGTCGTCAGGGTCGGTCACCTTCAATAAGGTGATGATGTCTTGGATGCTCTTCTCCGTGCCATCTCTTCGTCGAGACGGCATCTGGTCCAGTTTGTTCAGCGTCTGATATAGTACTATTTTTATGCGAGGTTGCGAGTTCTGTTCCCATCCATCTTTGTATGATGAGCAAAATCATCTGTTCTGCGTCTATGTGTACTGTATTAGGGGAGCCCATGAAGAGATTTCGGGATTTACTCGAGCGCGTCAGATATTGATAGCATCCATGTCCTACGTATCATTACATAGTAAAAAACAAAGTCTGTCTTCTGTCTGTCTATCCCTATCGCTTACATTTTAAAAACTACGCAACAGATTTTAATGCGGGTTTTTTAATAGATAGAATGATTCAAGAGGAAGGTTTATATGTGTAATTGACGCGGGCGAAGCCGGCATGTTTTTCTGATCGTTTGCATAACGGATGTGTGGGGTGGTGGTCGTACGTAAGATTTTAAAATGCAAGAAAAAGAAAATTAATCGAGTTAAAAACCGAACCTTAAAAAAGGCTCTCATTGAATAATCTGACGATTAGGGTGTGACGTAAACTTATGGTCACTATAAGAACGTGCAAAAATAATTCGCCATTTTGAGATACTCAAGCGCTTCCAAAAGATATCAATAGTGGTGAATAAAAAGTCCCTGAAGAGGCGATGTACTGTCACTATCGACTGAACCACTTGTTTTCTGGTCCCAAAGAACACAATAGCTCTAAACTAAACAGCAACCCCGCATCGTGAGAAGCGGAAACTTCAAAAAGCCGAAAATCAACTACAAAAATATAACGCAAAAGCCAATACAACAATTGAAAAAAATTCCAACACTGTCATTTTTTCTTTATAATAAAGGTCAATAATATATTCTACGTACTATGGTACCTTCAACGCCTACCAAAAATAAAATCTAAATCCATAAAGTACCCGTTTAGCATAAAGGAAAGTGTCGGTATCGCGATGTGTCCATCCAAACAAATTGTGCCCAATCGTCAGCCCTCGTCAGCGGGTTCAATCTTCGCACAAACCTCTATCAATCTTCAGAAATAAAACTCTATGACGCCCAAGATTTCCGTACCCTACGTTTTGCTATCATATTTATTCAACGGGTTTATGCTATTATAAATAAAATTTTATGTTTCTTATGTATGGGATAAGTGGGTCTTCTTAAGGAGTGTGACTACGGACAATCAGGTCGGTTTGTATGCAGTGAACCTGGAATAAGCAATGTGCAGCTTAAAGCAGTTAAAAAATAAAATAAAAAATTTCACTGATACGCAAAATAAAAGGTGCAAGGATGCTTGTGGTCGCCTCGTTTTTTAGGGTCCCGTACCTAAAAGGTAAAAAACGGGACCCTATTGCTAAGCCTCCTGTCCCTCTGCCTGTCTGTCTGTCTGTCTGTTTGTAGCTAGAAAGTTAAAATTTCACAAATTATGTATTTCAGTTGCCGCTATAACAACAAATACTAAAAATTAAAAAAAAAATATTGCCATACAATAAACGTGTTTTTTTCGTATTTTTTGCTCAAAATTAGATACTAACGGGAACCGCTAGACGCTTAAAATTTTCACAGAATATGTAGTTCTATATTAGGTAACTTTTAAAATAAATAATTAAATTTAAAAAAAGTAAATAATAAAGGGGGGCTCCCATACAACAAACGTAATTTTTAAGCAATTTGTTACTAGATCTTAATAAACAGGTAAAAACTTAGAAAATATTTGAGTATACATACAACAAATGTGTTTTTTTTTTATAGATGATGGTACGGAACCCTTCGTGCGCGAGTCCGATTAGCACTTGCCCTATTTTTTCGTTTAATAGTTTCAAATTTATTTGGTCCGCGAATATAAGTTTGAGTTAGTTGGCTATTACACATTAAAGAAGTTCTATGAGGTCATAAGAGTTTACGATTGATAAAAATTACAAAACATATTTCAAACCCCCACCCTAGAATAAACAAGACAAAGCCCTCTCGCATTTAAAAAAAATATCTAACGATGTTACACAACATAGTTAACCGATAAATTGAATATCTTTAGAATTTAGGTGAATAGAAGGCATAAATATCTAATTTTTTTTTATTTCACCGCTTTGGAGGCGCCCTGAAAGGAAATTTATATTAATGCCCTCAGTTCTTTGGTGCCCATCGTTGCCGATCTAAAACGTAGTAAAACACAGAACATGAGGTTCAAAAAATCCTTCAGTTATAGGCATTTCAGAGGTCGAAGACCATGCTAAATACGTGAGCGCATCCAAAATAAAACTAATCATGTGCCGCCGGCACCCGAAATCTTACCGCATTCCCAAAGGTACTAGCTGTCCTTAAAATGTGTAGGTATTATGAAATAATATTTTCTTTACACAAATCAAAATCTTGAATAACTTTTAATTTTTTAAGGTTGCCTGTAAGAGATCGCTCTCTGCGATAAGGGCGCCCTTGTGCATTTGATATGTATCTTTAATTAAGTTATGTACACCAAATTTGACCGTGTGGTGACGGATTAAGAATACGGCATGTCACCACCCCATATCATCCCATGGGTGTCGTAAGAGCCGACAGAGGGAGCATATTATGCATGAAACACCACTGTAAGAGAAGGAAAGCTTGATGCAAACCCTATACCAACCCGTTTGGCCAGCGTGGTATAGTAGGCCAAATTCCTCCTTTCAAAGGAGAGGCCTAGTCCAGCAGTGGACTGTTAAAGACTGATGATGACACCAAATTTGTACCAACATTTGCACAATAAAGCAATTATCTATCTATCTAAATATGGCCTGCATCGTTGGTTTCGCGGCATAAATGTGCGTGTGGGATCGGGGAGGTCCCGGGTTCGATTCCTGGGTCAGGCAGTGTTATTGGGTTTTTCTGTCACGAAATTCTCAGTAGCAGCACGGAGTCTGGAAATGTGCCCGGTACGGCAATAGGCTCGCCCCTTGTTACGTGGGACTAAAGTATATCTGGCGAAAAGTGGGTGTAGAAATACACCTCTGCCTACTTCTTCGGGGTTATAGGCGTGAGTTGGCAACATTGCTTTATTGCTGGTGCACGCGTACTGTCCACCTTACAAAAAAAGCTTCTTGTAGCCGAATTTAAAACTGTCTCGGTAATACTTTTCTTTCCCTCGGTCACATAATCAATCACAAACATAATTCCATACGGCCATCAAGAGCTCACGTCCTACTTTAAGTCTATAACTCCATGAACTACGACTCACCGCACAAATCTATAAGTTATGGTACCACAGAAACCCGTTGAGGGCAGATATTACAGTATTGACACAGCTGGCTGTCTTTACTATGTAAATCTTCGTCTGAGTGCATACAATATGCAGCCTTTGGGCTATTGGAAGCCTTATTGTATCAAAGGAAATCATAACACTGTGAAGTGCGAGGAGTTATGAAATTGTATGCTGTGAAAAGGTTTGCTCTGTTTGTCGGGGAATGTGTTTTTCGGTGTATAGATACCGTAGTAATGCAATGTTTTAGACAGTAGAGTTCTGTTTGTTTCTATGTGAAATGGGCGAGTTTGATTTTCCAGGTTGTTTTTTCTTAAGAAGATAACTCCCGCATCGGTAATAAATCTTGTGTTGCAGACACATTTTACAAGCGTTCTATAAACGAACCTGTGCACTACGAAACGACATGTCTAGTTTTTCAAGATTTGACAGAAGATTATTTTTCCCACAAGAATCCGATGGACTAGCTGTACTCTATGCCTATCAATAGACCAAGCCGTTCTTTTCTGTTTAAACAAAAGACAAATAAATTTTCATATTCATTTTTTTTAAGCAAGAGTAAAAAAAAAACAAATCTCTCCTCCATTATTTTAACATTCAGCAAAGCACAACTGACACGTCTTGGCTTTCCTTTGTATAAGTTTCAGAAACGCTCGGTGTCAGCCCCCTGTCGCGTCGGGTAAAGACAGAGACATTCCAATTTGAAGATAGAAATCTTTACGAAATTGCACATCAAATAGAAAACCAAATTTGAGAGCATGTATTTATAAGCAGTTTTTCAAAGCCTGAAAATAATATCCAAATATCCAAATAATAATAATAATAATAATAATATTTTTATTGCCAAGTAAATCATTGTAGTACATTACATGTTAAGTAGTTACAGTATCAAGTAGTTTACTTACTGTTTTCCTAGCTAGGCTATGAAATAGCCTGTATTAAGGAAAAACAGCTCCAAACCCGCATTAATACAAAATACATAATATTTAACGACACTAGTTGCAATATAAAAGAAGGTATGTAAACTACAGTTTTAACACTTTTTGTATAACATGCATTATTAAGACAATAGGTGGAGATATTATGCAAAAATTTATAAGTTGGTGTGTGTGTGTGTGTGTGTGTGTGTGTGTGTGTGTGTGTGTGATGTGTGTGTGTGTGTGTGTGTGTGTGTGTGTGTGTGTGTGTGTGTGTGTGTGTGTGTGTGTGTGTGTGTGTGGGTGTGTGGGTGTGTGTGCGCGCGTATGTATGTGAGTGTGTGTGAGTGTATGCAACCGTATCCAAAAAGGCAAATAGAAGCTATATATCAGGACAAAGCGATTAGCATATTTTCTGTCTCATCGTAATTTTTATGCAATAGGTAATTTAGGACGGCCGACTTACTAGGTATAATATGTCCAAATGTTCAGATGGGGACTCTCGGACGGTACTGATTTGGCTTGTCTGTGCGGTGCAAGACAAACGATGTCCCACCTAACATCGTGCCCTGCGTGTCAAAATACTTGCATGCAGGAAGAACTGATGACTGCCGCCGACCATGCAGTCAGTGTGGCTGCTTTCTGGGCCTCAAAAATTTAAGTGTTTGCCAGCGACACGCTAAGAAGAATATCCAAATTAGTGAGCGTCCTAGTCTTCCCGCTAATGTACTATCGCTAAAAGCTTCAGCAAGTGCACCAGTATATTTCAGCTCTTGGGGCGTGACAGGACTTAGTGAGATTGCCGCATATTGAACGACCACCAAATGGTGGGAAGCGCTTTAAAATTTTCTTCGTTTACTGAATATTGTGCAGAAAAGTATGCGTCCGAGGTATTAGAGTTTAGTGTTTTATGAAGTACTAGCTGTTTCCCGCGGTTTCACCCGCGTCCTGAGGGAACTACTTCGCGTACCCGGTTAATTTATAGCTTAGTTACTCCTTGGTACATCACCTATCCGCCAGTGAACGTCCCGTCAAAATCGGTCCAGCCGTTCCAGACATTAGCGAAAACACACAGACAGACAGACAAAAACGGTAAAAAATGTTATTTCTGTATATGCACCTTGTTTACATCCATATGCATTTAGTAAAACGCGTTTATTTTAATATTACAAACTGAAACTCCAATTTTATTTATATGAATAGATGTATAGATTGATTTCGCCATAACTTTCAAACCAAACGTCCAATTTTAATTAATTAAAGACTAAATATTATCTACTTAAGCAGTACTTTGTGACAAAATAATAGTTTATTTTGATAAGGAGTAATGACATGTGTAAAATAAATGCATTTAAATGAAGTCCTAATTAAAACTTTTTTGTAGATATTTTTAAGGTCTTTAATTAATTAGAACATTTTATGGTTATATATTTTATAGTTTAGGCGGCGTACGCCAAATGAGGAAATTTTTTGGATGATTTTTTACACCTTGGGTCCGAAAAAAACAAATATCTTACGGACCTCTATTTTTTCTAAAATAAAATATAGCCTATGTTACTCGCAGATAATGTAGCTTTCTAATGGTGCAATAATTTTTAAAATCGGTCCATTAGTTTTTGAGTTTATCCATTACAAACAAACAAACAAAAATACAAATTTTTCCTCTTTATAATATTAGTGTAGAAAGCACCGGAGCTGCAATAACCAAATTTTAAATGGGTAGGATGCTTAGTCGAAATCTCTGTAAATTACGGCCGCCCTTTGTACTCTAATTATATAAGATTCCTCGAAATGTTTGTATTGGTAGGTACAAGAAAAAAACAAATGTGTAAATAATTAAATATTATCATTAACTATGCAAATAATTAAATAAAAATGTGTAAATAATTAAATATTATAATTAGAGGTAAATGTTTCATTAGGTAAAGCAACGCTGCCACGATTAAACGCTAAATATTTGTTATACATATCGGGTGTAATAATTAAATAATCTTGTTAAGGGATATAAGAATCCTAATGCGGGTGTTACAGAAGTGCCAGTTAATTTATAAAAGGCCACTCATTGACTTGAACTGTTTTTAATCCTACGTTATAATAGAAACCCGCTGTCCAAATTTACTCTGCGATTATATATCAGTCAGGACAAGTCCTTTTGTATAAATATATCTGTGATTATGAAATAAACTTGAAAACTTTGTTAAATATATTTGCCTCATGGTGACACACCTTACCTGGAAATGTAACAAGAACATTATTATTTGTTACCTCGATAAAAAATTCGCAAAAAATCTTTAACGTGGCACAGAAAGCAAAATAGCGTCAAATAGTATACGGCAAGATGACACATAAGATCATTCGAGTGAGAAGACATCTACTCGTCGGGAAGAGAGGTTAATCGAACTGTACATATAAAAACAAAGAATATTCGACGATCATATCCGTCTATTGATTTATCTTTAGCAAAAGTAAGTGATAAGTATACTTATGTATAGCTGTATGTTCCTCTTCAGGTCAAAATGGATGAACAGAATTTTACAGATATTTGCTTACGGATACATGATAAGCCCTTGCCGGCGTAACGTGAACGTGATAATTGACTTTTTGTTGCCAAAATATATATTAAAAGGGTTGAAAAAGTGGATTTAAAGTAAGGGATATAAATATAGATCTTTTAATATTCGCATCTTTGATATAATGTTACCTTTCATATGTTTGTGACGTGGTGGGTGAAATCCACATAAAATAAATGAAGCAATTATTGATCATACAGCCTTTATAAGCTTTACGATGATTCATTGTTATTAGAAAAGTTATGCGAATCATAAAATCCTTAATTAATTTCTGGACTTCGCAGCTCGCGAGACACAAAAGTCAATGTTATATAAGTATGACTACATTGCTTATACACAAATTAGTTAAAGCGATTTCAGTCTGTTATATTGGTACCCAGAACTCGAAATTCGTTGTATTTCAGTACTTTTAATTTCATCAACTCGCGAGACCTTCCAAATGAATAATTCAAAATTAAATGTACCAAATTCAGGTATATTACTGAAATTGAGAAAGCTTCTTTGAATATTTGACCCGTTTTGACGACAGTTTGTCTTGATTTTAAATCTCGTAATGCTTACTTTTTTGATTTTAATGACGTGGCAAAATATTAATTAATATACATACACATACATAGACTCACGCCTTTTTCCCGTCGGGGTAGGCAGAGACAACAGAACGCCACTTGCTTCTATCCTTACAAACCTCACGCGCTTCCTCTACACTCATTACTCTTTTCATACATGCTCGCCGGTTTCGGGTACTTCGGACCTGGCCGTTTTTTAGGACGTCCCCAATTTGATCGAGGAATGTACGACGAGGTCTGCCGCGACCGACTTGCCCACACACATTTGCCTTATAAATCTTATTCGTCATTCTTTCTTCACTCATTCGCTCCACGTGTCCAAACCACTTTAGCATTCCTTTCTCAATCCTAGTCACGACATCTTCTTTCAGACCACTGCTCTCTCGTATAGTTACGTTCGGAATTCTATCGATCAGTCTCACCCCACACATACTACGCAGTGATCGCATCTCAACTGCGTTAATTCTACTTTCATGCCTTTTCTGCCATACCCAACTCTCACTTCCATACATCAACGTGGGGACAAGTACTCCATTATGAACCGCCAATTAATTAATATACAATTGTTAAAAGCTTATTCTGTACACTAAAGATGAAAACTCTTCCAGTCTCACTAGGTAACATTTGCTAGGTGCTGGAGGTATCTACCTACAATAAAAATCTCCAACACCCAAGCTCCCAAAATGAATTGTACCATTAATCGAGTTGACCGCAGGTAGATTTGGTGAGGTGTAATGCAGAAATGTATGAGTCTCTGACCAATAAGCTCTCGTGTTCTTGTACTCATACTCTTGTACCAGCAGAGCCATTGAGTACCGTACTACCTGAGAATTTTTCTAACAATCCACAAAACTCACACTCATTACAATCATATTTAAATACATCTAGGCTTCCAACATCTATTAATAAAACTTTTATTTTTTCTGATAGGCTAGGTCATAATTTTGGTAGTCTTCTCAGTGAATATACAAATCAGTGTGTTATAAATTATTGTAGGCCAGGGGATAGTTACTGTAGTTTAGTTAATCAGATTAAGTTACACCCCTTAGATGAGAGTAGTACTGCAATATTATTGTTTGGTAACAGTTTAACTGTAAAGAGACAAGATATCATAGAATGTGTTGAATTGTTGATAGAACTTAATTCTAAATTTAGTTGTAAATTTATTTTAGGTGCTTTACCTTACTCAAGCAACTTAACACATACACAAAATATGCACATACACTTATTAAACATGTTATTGTATAACATAACTTGCCGTCATAGTGACGCAATATTGTTTTTTGACGCTAATAAATTTATTAGTAAATTTATTTTAACTAAAGATACAATGTATCTGCCATTTTATATAAAGCGACAAATTGCTAAGTTATTAGCATACAATTTACAGCAAGGCAGTGAGCCTTGTGTTGACAATTTATGTGATAGGGTTAGTACATGTACTAACAACGTTGTTATTGACACATCTTGTGATTTAAACTCCAAGATAGGACAACAGTTAGGCTGCAGTATTTGAATATAGTACATCAAAACATGCAGGGCCTATCTGGCAAAGAGTTAGAGTTAAGTTTATTTCTAGAAAAATATGACGTTAAGGTTTTGTGCTTAACTGAACATTGGTTAAGCACCCATGAGGTTATTGTTATAAATGAATATTACACAGTGCAGAGTACATACATTAGAAAGCAGGCTATTAGAGGCGGTTCTCTCATAATGACTTCAAATTTATTAAAATGCAAAGAACGTAAGGATATTGTAAATTTATCTATTGAGCGCACTATTGAGTTGTCCTGTGTGGAACTAGACTTATATATTATAATTTGTGTATATCGACCCCCTTCTGGTGATTATAATCTATTTGAGACTGTTATGGAAGATGCTCTTAATAAAATTATAGGTAGTCATAAGAATATTATAGTATGTGGTGATTTTAATATTAATATTTTAGAGAATTCTTCACAGTGTACTTGATTTTTGAATCTTTTTAAGTCATTTAATTTAAGTAATTTATTCTGTGAACCTACTAGAGTCACTGAAACATCTTCTACTTGTTTGGATAACATATTTAGTTCTTGTGTTGCTAAAAACCCAGTAGTTATTAGTTCTCTGCCTTCTGATCACCGTGGACAGATAGCTAGTTTTTCATGTACAACATATGATAAATCACATACAGTAGAATGTAGGCCTCAAACTACCAATCGTCTTATACGTTTTAAAAACAATATTATCGCTAAACTCAATCCCTCAATTTTGAACTCAGAAAATCCAAATACAATTTATAATTCACTTTTTGGAATAGTAAATAATGAGTTTCAAGATACTTTCAAGAGCAAAACTGTCACATTAAAGGGTACTACTGGATCTTTTAACCAGTGGGCCACTATAGGTATATACAGAAGTAGAGCCAAATTGTTTGAATTATATGGTATGAAACAACATAGATTTGACACACCTTTTCTAAATTATGTAAAAAACTACTCAAAAATTTTTAAACAGGTTTGTGTTATGGCAAAATCTAAATTTATTAGTAGCAAAATTAAGCATTCAACAAATGTAATTAAAGAAACTTGGAGAATTATAAATAATGAAACAGGAAGAGCACGACCACGAGAAAACCAATTTGAACTAAAAGAAAACAATTTATTAGTCACCAATCAAACTCAAGTAGCGCATATGTTCAATAGTTTCTTTTCGAGCATACCTTTAACAACTACTAGCTCTTTACAATCATCATCTTTAGACGCTGGAAATTTGTTGCTTAGCAGTGTACCTGAATGCAAGAGCGTGTTTAGATTCGAGCACGTTACCCCGCGAGATATATTGATCGCATATAATTCAATTAATATTAAAAATACCGGCGACTTTTGGGGCATTTCAATTAAAAATTTAGGTACTATAGTTGAGACTGTTGCGCCTTACCTCTCTATAATTTTTAACCAATGTTTTGACTTAGGCGTATTTCCGGATTTGATGAAATTAAGTAAAATCATACCTTTATTCAAATCTGGCAGTAAAAATGACGTAAATAACTACAGGCCCATCTCTATCTTGCCGGCATTTAGTAAAATATTTGAAAAGATTTTATTAAAGCAGCTACTAAGACACTTTAATTTAAATAGTCTGTTTCATAAAGATCAATACGGATTTACTAAAGGTAGATCCACTACTGATGCGGGTGTTGCTCTCATAAAACACGTTTATAATGCTTGGGAGTCATCTAAAAATGCTATCGGAGTATTCTGTGACCTCTCAAAAGCATTTGATTGCGTTCATCACGACACACTATTGCGTAAGCTCCGCCACTACGGCGTAGAGGAAACCGCACTTTGTGTTGTCGAGTCGTACCTGCGGCAAAGATTTCAGTGCGTCGATGTAAATGGGACTACATCCTCTAAATTACCTATACAGTTAGGCGTTCCACAAGGCTCTATTTTAGGTCCTTTTCTATTCCTTGTATATATTAATGACTTACCTTTTTATTTAAAAAATATCTGTGATGTCGTACTTTTTGCAGATGATACGTCACTTATTTTTAAAGTAGATAGGAATAGGAATCAATTTAATGATGTAAATAATGCACTTATTCAGGTTACACAATAGTTTACAGCAAACAACCTAGTGCTTAATTCTAAAAAGACTAAATGCGTTAAATTTGCTTTACCTAACGTTAGACAACTGGGACCTAATATAAGGCTAGATAGGGAGGAACTTGACACAGTTGACTCGACAGTGTTTCTAGGCATTACACTAGATAATAAGTTACAATGGGGTGCACATATAGCATGTCTTGCAGGTAAGCTGAGCTCTGCTGCGTATGCTGTCAAAAAAGTTAGACAACTTACTGATGTTGACACAGCTCGTCTAGTTTATTTTAGCTATTTTCATAGTGTCATGTCCTACGGTATTTTGTTATGGGGCAAAGCTGCGGATATTCAGAATATCTTCGTTCTACAGAAACGAGCGGTACGAGCAATATACATGTTAGGTGCAAAAGATACTCTTAGGGAACGCTTTAAGTCTATAGGAATTCTTACAGTAGCCTCGCAATGTTTATTTGCTAATATATTGTATATTAGGCAAAATATAGGTTTATTTACTACAAAAAGTGATGTACATAACATAAATACTCGAAACAGGCATAAGTTATATGCCCCTTATCATCGTTTACATAAAGTTTATAATTCTTTTGTAGGGCTAGGTATTTCAATTAGTCTTTTAGAATTGCCATTTAGTACGTTCAAAAGTAAAATAAAAGACTGCCTTATTAGGAAAGGTTATTATACCATTAATGATTATTTCAGTGATAAGGATAGATGGTCACTTACACTAGCCAACTCTTGATTTTTTAAATTTATATAAATACCTTACTTTTCAGTTTTTTTATATATAATATCTAGTTTTATTAATTTAATATTCATGCATTATTAGGTCATTCAGGTTGTTCCACAAATTTTATTAAAATTTGCTACAGTGTTAGATGAAGGTAACTTGTTATCATGGGCTGGATACTAACGTTTTTGTAATTTACGTGTATTCATATACCGTCACTTTCTGTAACATACTTTTCAGCCATAGTTCTGAACATGATCGCGAGTTGCCTACATTATAAAGCGTAAGTGGATGCTCCTGTTACACAAGATTCACATTTGAAGACTACTACAGCACTTAATTTAGTAACTACATATTTTGTATATATGTATGTTCTTATTTACTATTTACAAGTAATTAATTACAATGTGAAACACTTGCAGCTCCTTACAAAAACAAAATATGTACCATAACACTGGCGATTAAAAAGAGTGGCCACGAGTTTTATTGCCCGTTCTTTCTCGTGGTTCTACCTATTGCTTTGCGAATGGGCAGTAAATGTAAATGTAGAAGCATTATTAATTTACTTTAAAAATTTGACGTTCATAAGCGTCACGTTGTGACCTAGATGAATAAATGATTTTTGACTTTTGACTTTAAAAGAACGATGAAGAAAATAGCATTGAAAAGATATCAGTGTCAAAAAGAATGCAGAATTAGGTTCTAACCTAATTCTACATTTTTATTTTTATTTAAGTTATCAGTAATTTTATTTTTGTATTAGTCAGCCGAAAATCGGGCTTTGTGCCATTGGAGAGGCCTATATCCCCAGCAGTGGACTAAGGTAGGCTAATGATGAGGATGATTGGTTAGCTCATGCTGCAATGGTTTGAGCGGTATTCCCGCCAGCAACAAAAAGTATCCTAAGAGTTTGCTGACTTTAAAAGTGCAATTTTAATTTTATCGCTTCCCTTCTGTCATTTTGGCACTCAAAAATCTCAAATACTATACTACTATACTATACAATAAATTTTCTCTGACTGAAATACTTCAAAACCATAACGTTTTAGGACCTCCACCTAAAACATCCACAAATATTAATCTTCAATTACCTATCTTAATATCGCTTATATCTGCCCTAGTTCATTCATCATTAAATCGTTTTGAATTTTTTTTGCGTTTTCTTTCCATTCACCGCTAAGTACCGCATTCTTTAAAATTGCATATCTTTGATTTTATATTCATGACATATTCATGTTTTATATTCATGTCTATTATATTCATATATTCATCAAAAGCCATTGTCTCGTGCGCTCAGTAATTGGAGGTTTTGTTTCCATTTTGCGGAGACGCCGCGCTAAATCTTAGATTTAACTTTGTTTCATAATTATCATGCGGATTAATTGGGAAGAAGAAAGAAAGATGTGCGGTGTTTTGATATTATGAATAGATGAAAAATATTTTTGAGATGAATGGCGCCCAATATTTCAGGGATAATTATGTATCCTAATGGCTGTCGGTTGATTCCAATATTTGAGTAAGATAATATGCATCTCTAGTTACCAATTCCACTGGAACCGGTTGTTAGTGGCAATCTGATGTACGTTGTAATGTTTATTTTTACTCCATATATATTCAGGGGTTAACGAACCAGCGGAATACACTCGCTAGTAAAAAGTAACATTGATTACAAAACTATGTTCTATAAATATTACGAAAACAAAGTAATGCCGATGAATCCAGGCTTTTATAATACATCACAGTCTTTTTGTATAACCCTGATGAACCGTTTTCCTTTTGAAAGCACCTGCATCCTGCATACATCGACTATTCATGTTCCTCTAAAACGTTATTAATACGTTACATTATTAGGTCAGGCATACAATAGCTGTTTATATTCCGCAGGTATAAAGAAAGTATTGAGCCCATTGGAAAATAGCTGCAATATGAAGACTGGATACTGGTGGAAATGAAAGATACATTTTATAAATGGTAATACTGAAAAGGAATATTACCGGTATTAAACGCTCTCCTTTAAAAATATAGGTGTTAGGTATGCGAGATTATGGATCGCTAATTCAATCATACAGAAATATTGACTGTATGTAAATTCCGAATGATATTAATAAGTAGGAAAGCTCGAGAATATTGACCAAATGTTAACAAAAAATCTTCCTGTCAATAACAATCTCGATTTATTTTTTTATTTAACTATACCGTATAATTATTTCTTGCTGACAATTGCATAGACAGAGCGCAAAAGCTTATTGCGTCATTGGTAAAAATAGATTGGAATAAATATAGATAGGAATAAAAATATTAATTGGGTACCATATGGGTAATAAATTAGCAAATATCTCAAAACAATTATTGAATGGTCATTCAGTGAATTATTTTAGAATTAAAGAAGTTTAATTGGCAATTCCCGAAAAGCCATCTTAGTGCAGACACGAGGTACGCTTCCCAAGAACATACATGCCAAATTTCAGCTTTACATGCCCAGTAGGCTGTGCATTGTCAGTCAATCAGTCAGTAACGCAAGAATTTTATATAAACAGATATTAAAGCTAACTCCATTTTCCTATTGAATAAAACCACACGTCACCAAAACAGTGCCAGTCATACATTCACACAATTCAATCTTCACAAAACCCTTTCGACGTGTGTTCAATCCTTAAGGCCGCCGAAGGCTTGCCTATTCAAACCTAATTTCGTCTTCGATAGACATTTGACAATAACACATTTCTCAGCGAACCGGCCCTATTGTGGCTTATCGAAGCTTTAGACGAGGGATAAGTATATGTGACGGACTTTTCAATATGGTTACAAATTTATTTGAAATAACTACGTCGTCGAGTGTTTTGTTTTTGTTTTTCGTGTGAGTGTGTGGCCAACTCTAGTGTCGGAGTTTTCGGACCGTCCGAAGGCCTCCGACATAGTTTAACGATTCGTATCCTGAGACAAGAACCGGGACTGACAGCTTTACGTGCCCTCCGAAGCACGGTAGCGCTCAGATGTAAATGCCACACGTGGTCACCCATCCCAATGGCGACCTGTTCAAGCATTGCTTAAGTTTGCGGATCTGTTACGAACGGCAAGCCAAGTCTCGCTATGAGCACTTAAACGTTTAAACAAGCTATTCCTTCCCAAAGAGAATATATAACTTCCAATGCACCAGTTTTACAAGTTTTCTAACACATTTTTGTATATTTTAAAACTACAGCGTTTTATTTAGTAACACTGCTAAAATTGTTGAGGTGAGAACTGCGGATAAATTCATTTACCATACATTTAAAAGGTGCGTTTTAGGTTTGAACATTTAACGGAAAGAGAAAATAAAACGATAAAACATTTTTTTTATATCTGTCTAGAGTGGTAAAATGGTATACGAAAGTTTAAGGGCTTATAATACTCATGAATCAATAAAGAATAATATGTTGTTAAAAAGATTACCTACAAGTCGCTTTTAAAAATCTTTTTTTTATTAATCTAGTTGTCGTGTTGCTTCTTAAATGCATCCTTTTTTTTTTCATTGATTACGCTGGTTTCTGCCATACAACATGTCCAGAGAAACATAAAAAGAAGTCTAGAAGTAAAAAGTCAATGAATAAAAGAAACGTATTTTTATGAGACCGAACGGTGAAGTATGTTTCTGTTGGTCAAAGTAATGTAAAAGGTGACATTACAATGCTTATAGCTTACATATTATGCATCCCTGATTCATTGTATCTCGTTCCTTGAAACAAGATGAAAAAGAAACACCCATTTTACCAATGCCACATAAAAATTCATGTAACTTCAAGTCCAATGGTAAAGGTGTTAATTCTGGTGTACGAACATAAATATCTAGTACTCTATTTCACGAAAATCAAATGCAAAATTGCAGGCTGAATTATCTCTAGATAAATTTATATGAATTACTAGCTTTTGCCCGCGGCTTCGCTCGCGTTAAATTTGGGTAGACTAAATTGTGAATCTAAACCATTCTCAAGTCCCCTTGAACACACACAATAAAAATCATTCAAATCGGTCCAGTCGTTTAGGAGGAGTTCAGTGACATACACACGCACACAAGAAATATATATATACTAGCTTTTGCCCGTGGCTTCGCTACACATACAAACCACTAATACCAAGACTTAGTAGGTAGGTAGTGCCAAAGAGCTCAGATATTTACATCTGTATTCATAAATATTTATAAAGATAAAGATATATAAAGATAAAGATATATTTCCATACTCATAGTATAGACACAGTATATAAAGACATATAGTAGTTTAACGCCTTTGATCTCGTAGAAAAAGCCGACAACGTCTAGACAACGGTAAGGAGGCTAGGGCTGTCACATGTAAAAAATACCTACTTATTCAAACACTGTTTATTTATTTTAGAAAAATATTACAATTGTAACGCTACATGAATATTATAGTGTAAATCACTGATCTATACAATACATCTATACACATTAATAAAATTGGAGTGTCTGTTTGTAATATTAAAATAACCGTTTTTTACTAAATGCATATGGATGTATACTCGGTACATATACCGAAATTATTTTCTTTGCCATTTTTTTCCGTCTGTCTGTTTGTTTTCACTAATCTCTGGAACGGCTGGACCGATTTTGACGAGACGTTGACTAGCGGATAGCGTATGATGTACCAAGGAGAGTAACTTAGGCTACAAATTAACCGGGTACGCAAATTAGTTCCCTCAGGACGCGGGTGAAACCGAGGGAAACAGCTAGTTTATTATATTAAAATAATTAACGATAAATAATTATTATAAAATATTTATCGTACGTTGATAGAGTTGCATACAAAGTGTTTTTTCGTGCAAACTACGTTAAGGTAAAGCAATAGACATCACGGTCATTATATGGATGGGTGACCGAGCTATGAGATTACGGAGAACATGTGTGGGGTTTATAAAAAGGGGCCAAAAATATGGTTATTTTCGAGCTAGGATGCGCCGTTACCAAGATCCATAATAATATGTGAATAATATGTGGTACTTAACTAATACGAAGGTACTAGGTACACATTGCATGAAATTAAAATCACACTTGAATCGAATATTACCTTACAATGCATATTTTCTTACGTCTGCCATGTCGTTGACGTACACTAATTACTACTTTATTCTGTGATTTGGCCAGACATGAGATACTTTAAAAAGTTAGTAGATTAGTAGGAACGTGCACATTATTTTATGTGGTTATAGGTACATAGTCTAGTGATGTGCCGGATTGTTAAATATGTATATCCGCGGATATGGATCGGATTAAGCATATTTGGTGTCAAGATCTGCGGATACGGATACGGACCTTTGTTTTCTTACTGAATCGTTGTCGGTGCGCGCGACGTTGAAACAATAGTTGACGTCACGCACGGCCGGCGGAACAATAGACAGATCATGTTTCGACTTGTATTGAAACTCTATTAAAAATACTCTGAATGGAATTTTATAGTTTTTAATTCACCTAAAAACCTATAGCATTCCATCCTATCAATCGAAAATTAAAAAGGTGAAAGATCCGTAAAAGATCCGCGCGTAAAGTAACGGATACGGATACATATACGGATCTTTCTTCTTTCTCGGATATCCGCGGATACGGATACGGATACGGATATCCGGAACATCACTAGTACATACATTTCCAAATAATATAAATAATTATACTTAATGAAATTTTCTTTTTTGGTATAAGTAAATTGATGAAATCGCAATTTTTTTTAATCCTTATTTATTTATATCTTTAAACAGCATAAAGAATTTCAATGTCTCACAACACAAGTCGTTTGCACCATCTCAATTAATATTCATATGAAAATAAATAAGTAACGAACAAAAAACAAGCACTTGCCAGCCCCTAAAAACTTGTACCTAGTTACGAACTAAGGCGGTGTACGCAACTAGGTACCGCTCTTCCCGCGTCTCACCTCTTGCCCCCCGCACGATTGACCCGTCTAGACGCGTTCGTCGAACGACTATATGGATTATTAGACTGTGGTATAGATACACATTGAACACACACAAAAATTTCATCAAAATCGGGCCAGTCGTTTAGAAGGAGTTCAGTGACAGACACACGCACACAAAAAAATATATATATATAAAGATAAAGCTATATTTCCATACTCATAGTATCGATTCAATATGCATCGAAGCGTAACGCATTGCCGCTAACTTGAAATCCCATTGAAATGACTGATTCTAAAAGTCAAAGTTTCTAAAATGTTTTAGCTAATGCCACCAGAATAAGCCCCAATGTAACACCTTAAGCATGTCTGTAGAATTCGAAACAGTCCTGCCAGTGAATAGTAATGTTGTCTTTGTTACTCAAATGTATTAAAGCTTTCTTTCTCTCACCTGCTTCTGTTTATTGCATCTATTCAGCCATCCTTGTAATCTGGTAGCACAAAATATATAAATATAGAAGACCACTTCAATACATTGTAAGGAATCCTATTTGAGTGAACCTTTTCTGGTTTTAGGACAAAAATATCGGTCCGACTAGGATATAAATTTTAATAGTATATCCACATAAATAAAACTCATATACGAAAGCCCTTATTTTACGCTCATATATCACAAAATGTACAACCCTACAAACAAACCACATCAGAGAGGCATCAACTACGCTGATCCCTTTGTAAATTGCACGCAAGCATTCAAATTGCAAACTGAAAAACATTTTGCATTACAATACACTTTTAAACACTCTTCAATAATATAATATTACAATCAATTACCAATGTTCATTGATCACTCTTTGTGAAATTAATTTAACTTTTACTTTAAATAAAAAATGTCCAGTCCTATACACGCGAAAAATTTACCAAATAATAAATATGTCATTAGCAACTTATTGCTTAAAATATGGCTTAAAATCACTGAACCGTATTTCATAATTTTATAACTTTCATCGAAACTATCGAAAAGTTTTAGCTATGAATTAATTGTTGCTCCACAAACTTTGCTAGAGGAAAAGGATTGTTTCGTAGAGCAGGGACGTAAATTAAGAATACGACTTATACCTACAGTATTTTATTAACAGGAGCGTCACCAATACCCCCATCCTCATTGCCCGTGTTTTCATCGCCTTCTTATTTTTCCCGGGGTCGAAAGTACAAGGTCACTCTTTTTTATTGGTGACACTGAAAAAACTTGATGTCTCGATCGTATGAATGATCGTCTGAGTTACTGCTTGCGGAGGAGCTGTATACAATACTCATACTGCCGGACAGACGTTCGGGGCCTGTTTTTTAAACCACCGCGGTGACCTCGGAAGTCCTTTGGTGGCGAAGTATCCGGGGTAGAGTCGCGGCCAGCGTACTTTACTGCGACCCATTCGGCAGAAGCGATAAGCAGAAGGCATGCACGTGTGACTACATCTGCATACCGTATCGGCTATCGTATCAAAAGACAGCCTATGTGTAATTCTACTTAAATTTTGTCTGGATTTTTTTTTTTAAAACCGTTCACTTGCTTTTGCTTAAAACAATAACAAATATCCATCTTTAAACAATTATAATCATTTTACATTATGACTAATATAAATTTTGCCGTAAATTTCGTAAATGGTAAATATTAATAATATTCTACCACATTCACACAACATCATCTAGTCCCAAACTAAGCAGAGCTTGTACTATGGGTACTAGGTTATGGATAAACATACTTATTTTTTTTTTGTAAATATATACATATTACACATAGAATCACCCAGAACAAGACAAACATCCATGTTCATGCACACAAATGTTTGACTTGTGCGGGAATCGAACCCGCGACCGTCGGCTTAGCAGTCGCTTACACTACCGCTGCGCCAACCGGTGGTCTAAATAACTTTTAATGTATGTGATACATCTCGCGATTAACATGATCTACTTAATTGTACATTATTCACATTAATCCTTTTGTATACATATATTTTATTAACTACCATAAAATCAACAATATGTAGCTTTCTTATATTTGTATTTAACAACAACTGCAATTTGTATTTAACTCTGTATCTTCTTCTTTCTCTTAGCGTTATCCCAGTTTCAGTCTGGGGTGCGCTTTCTAGTCTAACCGGATTTGGCTGAATATTACGGAGCCACGGAGCGACTGCCTGTCTGACCTCCGCAACCCGAAGGGATAGCGATATTCCATGGTTTAGACTAGTGTCAGATTATTTAGAAGGTACTGACGCCCTGTAACGACTGTCAAAGATCTTCATGACAACCGGGACCGACGGCTTAACGTGCTCTCCGAGGCACGGGACAAGCGATAATTAACAATTCAATACGCACATAACTCCGAAAAGTCATTGGTGCGCGCCGTGGATTCGAACCTGATACCCTCTGCATGGCAGTCTGTTGGTATATCCACTCGGCTATCCCCTGCGGTCCCCAAAGAATATACATGCCAAATTTAAGCTTCTTGCATCCAATAATTTTGGTTGAGAGTTGTCTGTCAGTCAGTCAATAACGCAAGATGATATACAGAAAGACGAACCAAATATGGTTGTATTTCTTAAAACACAACTCCCGCACCGGAAATTATTCTTCTGACGTAAATAACTTTTACAAGCATTCAAATAACGAACATAAAGGGTTGTCTTGTGTTCGGATTGATAACAATAGGTGCAGCGGCAAACGGCGTGTTTAGTTTTTAAGATATGACGGAACATTACATTTTCTTAAAAGCAAATGTCGTCAGACGACAGTTGACCTCAGAATCCGAAGGGACACCTATGCTCTACACGTATCTGGTTTAACCAATAAAATATCCGTACTAATATTTTGAACCAACAGTAATTCTCTCCTCCATTATTTTTATATTCAGCAAGGCACAACTGTTACGTCTTGCCTTTCCTATCTAAAGGCTTCAGTAACCGCTTGGTATAAAATACCATTGCAGCCATAAATCACCCCACTGTCGCGTCGGGTAAAAACAGGGACATTCCAATTTGAAGATATCTTTACAAAATTGCACATCAAATAGAAAATTACTTCAAACCTAACTTAAACGCACTCATTTATAAGCAGTTTGCCAGAGCTTGAAAATCATGTCTAAATTAGTGAGCGTCCTAGTCTTCCCACTAATATACTATCGCTAAAAGCTTCAGCAAGTGCACCAGCATATTTCAGCTTTTGGGGCGTGACAGGACTTCATGAGATTGCCGCATATTGAACGACCACCAAATGGTGGGAAGCGTTTTAAAATGCTCGTCGTTTACTGTACATTGTGCAGGGAAGTATGCGTCCGAGGTATTCGAGTTAAGTGTTTTATTAGATAAAGCTTCGGAGTCGCAAGAAACAAATTTTAGATGGGTGGGATGCTTGGAATAAATCTCTTTAATTAAGGCCGCCCTTTGATCTCTTAATGTATATGAATAAGATTCCTCGTAAAGTTCGTATTGGTGAAGGTGCAAAAATATAAATATGTTAGTAATTAAATATTATCATTATTAGCGTCTGGAGAATTAGAGGTAAATGTTTTATGAGTTAAAGCACCGGTGCCACGATCAAACGCTATATAAGTACCTAACTTAATAAATAATTTTTTGTCAAAATGGATGAACAGAATTTGATGGATATTGCTTACAGATATTTGTTATTGGCGTGACGTGAACGTGATAATCGACTTTTTGTTGCCAAAATAAATCTTCTTTTATATAAGTATAACTACGTTGATTATACCCCAAGTATTTAAAGCGATTTGAATCTGTTATATTGAAACCCAGAACCCGAGATTCGCTGTAGGTACTTTTAAATTTACCAACTTGCGAAACCTTCCGAATGAATAATTTATTCAATGTAAAACGTACCGATTCGGGTATAATGCTGTAATTGAGAAAGCTTCTTTGAATATTTGACCCGTTTTAAAGACTGTTTTGTTTTTAAATGGCGTACTTTAGGTATTTTAATGATTTACCACAATGTTCATTAATATACAGTTATTAAAAGCTTAGTCTGTACAGTAAAGATTGTTTTAGTTATATGACGACTCTCCCACTGGTAACATTTGCTACTTCCTCGGGTAATTACAATGAAAAAATAAATCACTAAAGCACACACTGATTTGAACTAAAATGAACTGAACCATTAATTGAGTCGATTGGTACAAGAACGAAGAAGAAAATAAAATTGAAAAGATATCAGTGTCTAAAAAAATGAAGAATTCGAGTACATAACGAACGACTCGCCAACACTGGTAAGAGTTTCATTTAAGTTATCATTAACTTAATTTCAGTATTAGTTAGCTCAAGCCGCAATGGTATAGTGATAGTCTTGTCAGCAACAAAAAGCATCCACAGTTTGCTGAGAATGCAGGTGCAAGTCCAGCTTTATCGCTTCCTTTCTATAATTTTTCTATACTAAAAAATCTCTAATTTGCAACAACTATAGTATAGAATCACTTTTCTTTGAACTGAAATACTTAAAACCTTCGTAACGTTTTTAAACCTCTACCTAAAACGTCCTCAACTATAATCCTCAATTGCCTATCTAATCATCACTACAAAGTATAAAACAAAGTCTGTCTTCTGTCTGTCTGTCCCTATGTATGCTTAAATCTTAAAAACTACGCAACGGTTTTTAATGCGGTTTTTTTTAATAGATAGAATGATTCAAGAGGAAGGTTTATATGTATAATTGATGCGGGCGAAGCCACTGGCGACGTCTAGTATCTCAATATCTGCCCAAGTTCACTCATCATTAAACCGTTTAGAATTTTCTTACCGTTTCCTTTACATTCGCTGCTAAGTACCGCATTCTTTAAAATTGCATATCTTTGAAGGCTTTTCATCAAAAGCTATTGTCTCGCTGTGAGCTCAGTAATTGGAGGTTTTATATCCATTTTGCGGAGGCGCCGCGCTAAATCTTGGATTTTAGCTTTGTTTCATAATTATCTTGCAGATTAATTGGGAAGATGAAAAAATTACGTTATGTGCGGTGGTTTGATATTAAAAATAGATAGAGGTAAAGAATACATTGTGTGACACGTATAAGAGATGACTTATTGATACTAATATTTGAACGTTCCATGGATTAGGCTATTAGATACATATTCTTAGACATATTTTGAACGGGTCTTATGTCAAACTAGAGAAAGCCAGCAGCTACGCCTGCATTTTTTTTAAATTTACCCGTTTTGGCCGATCCCGTGGGAATTTCGGAAAATCCCTACTTAGTGCACCCCTACGGTCCCCAAGGAACATACATGCCAAATTTCAGCTTCCTGCGCCTAATAGTTTCGGCTGTAGCGTGTCTGTCAGTCAGTCAGTAACGCAAGGATTTGATATATTAAGATATGTATCTCACGTAGCCAAATACATGGATAGATCAAAATAATGAAACCGGCCGTTCATGGCAACTTGATACATACAAGTAAGTAATTAACATGTTTTTCTTTATTTTTTCTTTTTACTATCCTTGGGCCAATGATTCAGCGGGCTATGTGCCAGTAGATAATAACCCGGTTTACCCAACAATAATTGTTCTTTAAATATTACAAAATCAATTTTATGCAGACGCGTACAGGCTTTCATAATACAACACAATCTTTTTATTTTACCCTGAACACTGCATTTTCATTTTGAAATCATCTGCATTCTGCATACAGCCACTATTCATGTTCCTCTAAAACCTTACTAATACGTTACATCAGGGTCAGGCATACAATAGATCTTCGTATTCTGCAGGTATAAAGAAAATATTGAGGACATTGGAAAAAACCTGCACTATGGAGACTGGATACTGGCAGAAACGAAAGATAAATTTAATCAAAGGTAAAACTGAAAGGGAGTAATACCAGTTTAGGCTAAGGCGTAAGGTCTACAGATGTTTGAGCATCCTACATTTTCCAATTGGATAAAACTTCCCACACGTCACCAAAACAGTGTCAGCCATACATATTCACACAATTCAATCTTCACAAAACCCTTTCGACGTGTGTTCAATCCTTAAGCCCGCCGCAGGCTTGACTATTCAAACCTAATTTCGTCTTCGATAGACATTTGACAATAACACATTTCTCAGTCGACCGGCCTCATTGTCACTCATCGAGGGGTTTTGACGAGGGATAAGTATATCTGACGGACTTTTCAATAAGGTAACAAATTTAAGCACAGTTTTTCTAAAGGATGTTTTGTTGAGCAAAAAAAAATGTTCTTTAATATAACTGCTTCGACAGTTTTAGGCTTATAGTGAAAGAAAAAAGAAAAGAAAGAACTAAATAATAAGTATTTATTTGTCACAGACACAGAAAAGTACAACATATAATAATGTTTCAATAATGGGGTATCGAGTCGGATTGGTCAGGCCGCTTAGGCCGATTTTGGGCACCAATTTACGATTTTAGGCTCTTGCTTCAACTCGGAGTAAGCTCGATCGTTTGCAGTTAGCTTTTTTTATACTTTGCTTACTAATAACCCATGAACTAGAGTAATAGATATTTTAAACGCAGTACGTAGTTTTTCTTAAGACCGAAAAAAAATTAATTACATTCTTCATTAGCACCCGGCCCTAGTCGCGGCAATACTAAGCTGACATCTATTCTTTATCTATTTTGAAATCATTTCAAAGCTCCAGAACATTTTTAAATGTTTGGTGTTACTATTATGAAGAAAATAATATACGACAGTAAAAGTAGTACGACAGACTTTCATAAATTAGAGTTTTACAAACTGAAGAATTTATTTGTATTATTTTTGTGCAGACAGGCTTAGGCGCCCAACCGTAATAACATATTTACGGCTTTAGTATGATTGAGAGTATCATAAGACTGATATAGACAAAATAATTTATTTATTTTTATTTATGTCTTTAGGTGAAGTTTCGGAAAAAAATGTACCTATTATACTTAGTGTAGCCATCTTGTGAAAATAATTTTTATTTTTTTTATTTTTATTCTTTTATAATATTCTACCACATTCACACAACACCATCAAGTCCCAAACTAAGCAGAAGCTTGTACTATGGGTACTAGATAATGGATAAACATACAAATACACTTTTTTTTTGTAAATACATACATATTTATACATAGAAACACCCAGACCAAGACAAACATCCATGTTCATGCACACAAATGTTTAACTTGAGCGGGAATCGAACCCGCGACCTTCGGCGTAGCAGTCGCTTACACTCCCGCGGCGCCAACCGGTCGTCTTGCCTTAAGAAAAAGCGTTATACCTTAATGTTATCAAATATAATTTCACAATACATTTATTTTATGTACATTTTGCATTAAGATTAGTCACTTATGCGAGTGAAGCAAATATAATATATAATATAATATAAAGCTGAATAATTAGCAGTTTTTTGTCCTTTTTTTAACCCCTTGTATGCCGGAACGCAGATCTACGCGAGACACAATAGCTTTTTAATTGTGTCTAGCATTCCGGCATACAAGAGGTTAATCTTTAACTTAAAAATATATGAACGAAAGCCAACCAACATTTGAAACTACCTTTATCTTACAATAAATTACTACTTCTCCCAAATATTGGGACGTGATGGGGAATTGCACACCCTTAAGAATTCATCATGGGCTCTGAGGGCTGGGCATGGGCCTCTTATCACTATGAGAAGGGCAAGGTCATAGTTCACCACACTAGCCAAGTGCGAACTGGCAGACTTCACATGTCTTTCGCGAACTTTATGGAGATCTCTCAGACAAGCAAGTTGCCGCAAACAATTAAATACGCACATAACTTCGAAAAGTCATTGGCCGCGTGGATCCAAACCGGGACCCTCTGTGTAGCAGTCCGTCGGTCTCTCCACTGGGCTATCGCTGCTTACATTAAAAATATTACACATATTTGATTACTACCAAACAACGTAAGCTTTGCATGAATAAAAATTAATGTATTGTATAAAACTGAACTTGTACTGTTTCCCTTTCGGGTACAAAATATTTTATGCCGATTTGGGAAATAAGGTGTTCCACGTAGTTATTTATTGGATAGCATAATGCCATGTTCTATCTTGCTTTGTAGTTGAAGGGTGTAGTTTTCAATAGAGCTTTTTTTCATAGCACATTGCAGTCAAACCTGTTTGTCATATTTCTTTGAAAACTAAGTTAATTCAATCTGTTTGGAGGTACTTCACCTGCAGTTACACTGCAATATTCAAAATTGTATCTTCAGCTCCTAAATATACCGAACCAGTAATCTCAAAAGGAGCATTACAATACAACGTCGAACTAAACGTTTTAAGAGCTATTCCTCCCCAAAGAGAATAATTTACTTCCAATGCACCAGTTTCACAAGTTTACTAACACATTTTTATTGTATATTTTTAAAACTACTTCGTTTTATTTAGTAACACTGCGGAAATTTTTGAGGTGAGAGCTACGGATAAATTCACTTACCATACTGTAACGGGTTCTGGTAGTAAAACGCAGTAGAGGACCTAGATGCGTTTATTGCCGAGTATTGTCTCACTTCCTTTGCACGAGTATGACCGACCAACAACACGACACTGGCCTGAACACTAAGGGCTGCAGTCTCCCACGCTGTTCCCTCCGGTAGTGTGCAGGGCAGGTTGCTCGAAGGGCTGCGCGTAGCGGCAGATCCTCGCAGGCCGTTGGCTCAGCTGGCAGGTGCCGGCGGTGTGTGTACGATGAGCGGGGCAGGCCAGACTCTTCGGCAGAGGTGACGCCGAAGGCGATGCAGCAGGTGTAGCGGTCTAGGTAGTGTAGCCGGAGTCTTAACGTGAACCTGGAACCCACAGCTGGGACCAGGATACACGTATGAAGTAGTATAATTATAGATATAGCGGTATAGAATTTAGTAGCGGTAGTAGGTTAGTGTAGAGTAGCGGTGCCGGCCTCTCTGTCGGCCCCTTTATATACCGGGCCCTCCATCAGGGTGAGAGTCCGTTTATGACCATATTTGGTCAGGCTTTGCGAGTGCAGACGATGGCCTTCTCTGATTGGCCGAGCGTATGGGCGGTACTGTGACGCAACGCGGTAAGTACCGGACATACGTCACAATACCGCCCGCCTTAGGAGAGGATTTTACGTGGCTAACAAGGAAAATCCGACTAGCTGCGTTAGGTCTATGAGTCCGCAACTGTCCAAGCTAAGACGGCATATAGAGAGAAGGAAGGGAAAGTCTTCTACGGTTTGTAACAAATAGTTAGGCACCATAGTGTATAAGTTTTAGGTCCTTAATGTGCCAAAACCCAATAGAATTTCCAGACGCGTCCGACAACTCGTAAACGAGAGGCGACTTTTTATTAATCACTGTGCACTTCACGAATTTAGGGGCTAGTTTCTTACAAAAGGACTTATCCTTGTCGCTCTGATAAAAAGTCCTTTTCCACACAGTGTCTCCCACATTAAACTCAGCTGGTTTACGGCGTAAATTATACGTTTGGGAATTCCTAGCATGAGCTTGAATGAGGAGTGCCTGAACTTTGTCAAATATGCCTGATAAGTGACCTATGTTTTCTGCGTAATCGTCCCTAGGTATGTATACTATATCATCAGCGTCTGTGTCGACATAGTGTGAGCCGCACGGAACTAGTTCACGTCCATAGACTAAAAAACTAGGTGTATAGCCCGTGACTTCATTAACTGCAGTATTTAATGCAAACTGCACCTTAGGTACGAGAGTGTCCCATAATCTCTGGTCATTTCCTACAAACGCCGCTAAGGTAGAACCAATAGTTTTATTATAGCGTTCGACCGTATTGACATGTGGGGAATATTTAGGAGTATAATGAAGATTAGGGATTTTGTACTTGCGCAACATAGCTTTTAAAGTAGCACTGACAAACTGTTTACCATTGTCCAATATAATTGTAGATGGTATACCATGAACTAAAAATATTTTTTCTTCCAAAATATTAGTTATTATTTCAGCAGTTGCGCGCCTGATAGGAAAAAGTAGACAGTATTTACTAAAACAACAAGTTACAACAAACATTTAGGCGTTTTGTTTTCTTGTGACGGGTAGTGGCCCCACCAAATCTACACTAATGGTTTGGAAGGGTCGTGAACACACTTTGGTTCGTCCCATGGTTCCCAATGGTGCATGGTTGTGATGTTTGTGCGCGATACAAGTGTCGCAAGAATTTATGAACTTAACTACGTCATCGTGCATTTTGGGCCAATAGTAACGCAGTGCTAAGCGCTTGTAAGTTTTAAATATACCGAAATGCCCCGAAGTGGGTTCGGCATGGTTCTCTAATATGGCATTATTTCGATCAGAAGAAGGTAGTACTTCTTTCCATTCGAACTCCTTACGTAGCATACACCTAGATTTAATCAAACGATACAATTTATTATTTTTAATAGAATAGTCTGGATAGTCATTAGGCGAAGATAAACAACCATTGTAGGTGGCTGAATACCATTGATCAGTGTCAACATTAGGGTCATTCACGTTATTATTATTCGCGTTAATTATATTTACAGGTAGGGATCGTGATAACGCATCGGCTATAATATTATCCGCACCGCGCCGATGTTTTATTTCGAAGTTGAAGGCTGACAGACGAACCGACCACCGAGCTAATCTACCAGTCGGGTTGCTCAAGTTTAGGAACCATTTCAGTGCGGAATGGTCAGTATACACAACAAACTTTAACCCGTTATCTAAATAACAGCGCCAATATTCGAGGGCTGTTAGAACTGCTAATGTCTCCCGTTCTGTTATACTGTAGTTTTGTTCCTGTGCATTTAGTGACCTACTCATGTAAGCGATAGGTAGTTCCACGCCATCTATTTCTTGTGTAAGTAACCCACCGATGCCGCTCGCACTCGCATCTGTGTGAACTTGAAAAGGTTTCTCGTAATCGGGACACGATAATATTGGTGCGGAGCTTAACAATTGTTTTAGTTTACAAAACGAGTCATCAGCTTCCACCGACCACTGAAATGGTGCGGCTTTCTTACCGGTAGAAGTAAGTTTGTTCAAAGGACCGGCAATAGTACTAAAATTAGGTATAAATCGCCGATACCATGATGCAATGCCTAAGAACCTTTTGACTTCTTTTTTATTCTTAGGCGTAGCATATTGAAGAATGGCTTCCACCTTACATGGGTCTACTTGTAATCCTTTAGAGTTTACTACGTAGCCCAAGTACTTCAATTCATCACGGAAGAATTTAGATTTTTCTAAATTTATTGTAAGGTTCGCCGATTTTAATTTTTCGTATACTTTATTTAATAGTGACACATGAGCATTAAAAGATGGCGATATAAGCACGATATCATCTAAAAAAACGAATACAGAGTTTTTGAACTCAGGACTGTTCGTAAACAAGTGATCCACCAAACGCTGTTGTGTCGCAGGCGCATTCGTTAAACCAAACGGCATAGTCACAAATCTAAATGTTCCTCTAGTAGGCACATAGAACGCAGTCTTATCACGATCACATTCGCGAAGAGGCGTCTGCCAAAAGGACTTAGATAAGTCTATACTACTTAGATATCTAGCGTTCCTAAGGTTGTCTAAAATTTCGGATACGTACGGTAGTTTGTACGCGTCTTTTTTAGTAATAGAATTAAGTTTCCGACTATCTAAAGAAAACCTTAGTTTTCCGTCCTTCTTAGGCGTTAGTAAAATCGGTGACGACCACGGACTTTCGCATTTTTCTACCACTCCCAATGCAAGCATTTCGTCTAATTCGTCAATAATTATTTTTAATTTCGCCGGCGGTAACCTATAATATCTTTGGCGTATCGGCGCAGAATCGCCAGTGTCTATTGCATGTTCTATTAAGTGAGTTCGTCCTTAACCGGTTTTTTCAGTAGAAATCGACTCGTATTGCTTTATAATTAACTTAGCCGTTCTTTGTTGTGACTCACTCAACTCACTAAAAGATTGCAATACGTTCGTGTTACTAAGCTTATTTTCACTTAACACACTACACGGCAATGTTTTAGACATGCATACGGATGCGATATGGTTAGGCAGTAATTTAAATAGTTTCCAGAAATCGATGCCTAAAATTAAATTACTTGTAACTTCTGGAATAATATAAGCTTTCAATAAGTGGGTTTGATTATTAAAAGTAGTGGGTAAGTTGATAAAACCGCGCGGCAACAAGATATTTCCACCCGCGGACCGAATGGAATTAGTGTTGTGACACTGCTGTATTTCTAACCCGGTTTTAGTAATTATCTCCAGATGTGAGTTGTTACCTAGAATTGTAATGGCTGAACCGGAATCGAGCAATCCACAAATAGGTAAACTGTTAATCGTTACGTTAACATAGGGCCGTAGGTCATTTTTAGGTTTATTATCCAGGATCGAGGCGACGGAATAACTAGAGAAATACACTTTTAGAGTGTATTTCTCTCCAATCATCTTTGTCAAAATTGGTTGAATAGGTTGTAGAACCTAATTTAGATTTTGACACGCCCCGACCCTGACCAACTAGTTTTTTGGTTTCGTCGATTTACAGTTCGGGCAGTCAGGGAATGTCACATCCCTACAGCCGCACTTGAAGCAAATTGCGAACCGTTCGCGTTTGCATTCATTCAAACTGTGATCATTGATACGGCAGCGCGGGCAGTACTTGGACGTGACTAGAGCGACAGAGCTAGGTTTAGACTTAGGTTTGCTAGGTTCGTTGTTCTCAGTGTATTCGGACGTACCCTTTATAGTAGCAACGGGATAATTATTGTAGGAATTATTACGCGCTCGGTTATTAGGTTTGTGACTGTAAGCTAGGTCTGGTGCCAACGTGTCGTTATTATAATACGGTTCGCGGAATTGAGAGTTCAAACATTTCATCCGTTCGTAGTTTAAACATAACGTCTGCAGTGTTGCTATACTGTCTATTGAAGATATTGACGGAGCTAGCACTAGTGAGTAGCATGGACGTATGTTATGCAATAGGATGTCTAACTTTTCGCGTTCGGACAATCGCTTTGACGGAGACAGCCTAGCGAACAGCTGATTCATTATCGAGAGATAAATAATTATAGTTTCGGTAGCACCTTGAGTACGTCGGCGGATTTCATTTAATAACCGGTAGTCATAATCGTACGGTGTGAAATCGTCTATTAATTTAGTGGTGAGTTCTTCCCATGTAGTGAAATATTCTTTTAGGCCGCGGTACCAGTGAAGTGCGTTACCGGTGAAAATTTCGGAGGCATATGATAAAATTTTAGTGGAAGGTAGATTACGCGCGGTTTGGAATTCGGTTACGCGTTGTAGGAACGCTCGGACGCATCCCGTACCGTCGTATTTTAGCTTAGACAGTTCGCTAACTCTCAAATGCTCGCAATGCAACACTGGGGCTAACCCTGCCTGCGTCGAGGTAGACGGCGCAGGTTGGGCCTCAGCCACAGCATCAGCTGAGCGAACACCTGATTGTTCAATGGCGGACAGCTCCGCCGAGAGCTTGTCGAACCGGCTGCACAATTCGGTTATTCGTTTTGAATACGCCGTAGGACGTTCCATCCTACGGAGTCTGTGGTATAAGTGGTTGTGCAGTGCGGTAGACCTCCTAGCTAGGTTCGCGTCGTAAGAAACAGATAACGAATTTAGTCGCTTGGCCAGCTCAGAGACGGCCTCGCTAGCGCCCTCGAAGTCCACCGCTATGGCTAGAC
Source organism: Euclidia mi (assembly GCA_944739405.2). Lineage (NCBI taxonomy): Eukaryota > Metazoa > Arthropoda > Insecta > Lepidoptera > Erebidae > Euclidia > Euclidia mi. The sequence goes on from OX123195.2 coordinate 31,204,709, forward strand.
CCGACTCCAAAATGTCATCATTTGGAATAGCTTCCAGTAATTTAGGGAGCTGCTTCCGCAGACCTAGGACAGAGGTAGCCGGCTCCTCACCTCTAATCGCGACCTCGTAAGCTAGCTCGTTCTTATTTAAAAGAAAGTATTTAATGGGGTGTGAGCCCATTGTGTATGAAGGAGTACTGCGTAAGTATAACACTACACACTACACTTAGTGCGCAAGCGTTCCGCCCTTACAAATGGCCTACTTTACGATTAGGCGTAAAAGTTCGACCGTTAGGACTAATTAGAAAGAAAAGATAGATTCAAATTTGCGAACTATTACGTAGTAGGTAGTTACACTAAAAGGTAGACAATTAGTACAACAATACGTACCGGTTCGCTGTAGCCGCACCTCCTCGCTTACAATGATGGAGACCTGCTAGAAGAGAACTCGAGCATGGAAAGCGAGACAATAACCCACGTAGGCGCCACTGTAACTGGTTCTGGTAGTAAAACGCAGTAGAGGACCTAGATGCGTTTATTGCCGAGTATTGTCTCACTTCCCTTGCACGAGTATGACCGACCAACAACACGACACTGGCCTGAACACTAAGGGCTGCAGTCTCCCACGCTGTTCCCTCCGGTAGTGTGCAGGGCAGGTTGCTCGAAGGGCTGCGCGTAGCGGCAGATCCTCGCAGGCCGTTGGCTCAGCTGGCAGGTGCCGGCGGTGTGTGTGCGATGAGCGGGGCAGGCCAGACTCTTCGACAGAGGTGACGCCGAAGGCGATGCAGCAGGTGTAGCGGTCTAGGTAGTGTAGCCGGAGTCTTAACGTGAACCGGGAACCCACAGCTGGGACCAGGATACACGTATGAAGTAGTATAATTATAGATATAGCGGTATAGAATTTAGTAGCGGTAGTAGGTTAGTGTAGAGTAGCGGTGCCGGCCTCTCTGTCGGCCCCTTTATATACCGGGCCCTCCATCAGGGTGAGAGTCCGTTTATGACCATATTTGATCAGGCTTTGCGAGTGCAGACGATGGCCTTCTCTGATTGGCCGAGCGTATGGGCGGTACTGTGACGCAACGCGGTAAGTACCGGACATAGGTCACAATACATTTAAAAGGTACGCGTTTTAGGTTTGAACGTTTATCGGAAAGAGAAAATAAAACGACAAAACATTTATTTTACATCTGTCTAGAGTGGTAAAATGTGGTATACGTAAGTTTGGGTTATTCTTTTAGGACCCCGATCTCCGAGGCACCCGTACCGGAGGGCCCTGATTTATTAATATCTTGGTAAACTCAATTAAAGTCAATTTAGCTTAAAAGTACCGTCAACAGCAACCTACTGTTTATAAAATATTATCTATACACATAAATGAAATTGAAGTGTCTGTATGTGATTTCAAAATAACTATGTTTTTCCAAGTGCATATAGTTAGTTACACGATTCTAAGTCCAAAACAACCCTTTTTAACATTTTTGTCTGTCTGTCTGTCTGTCCGTCTGTCTGTCTGTCTATCTTTCTGTTTGTCCGGGGTAATCTCTGGAACGGTTGAACCGATTCAAATGAGACTTTAATTGCAAGGTAGAGGACTTTATAGCGCTACTCATAGGCTACAATTTGACCCGGTAGTTGGCGCTGTTTTCGCGATAATAAGTCTTTACTTCTTCTACTCATCTATACATCTATACATATAAATAAAATTTAAGTGTCTGTCTATGGTTTCAAAATAACTATGTTTTTCCTAGTGCATATAGTTAGTTACACGATTCTAACTCCAAAACAACCCTTTTTAACATTTTTGTTTGTCTGTCTGCCTGTCCGTCTGTCTGTCTGTCTGACTTTCTGTCTTTCTGTTTGTTCGGGGTAATCTTTGGAACGGCTGAACCGATTCAAATGAGACTTTTACTGCAAGGTAGAGGACTTTATAGCGCTACACATAGGCTACAATTTTACCCGGTAGTTGGCGCTGTTGTCGCGATTACAAGTCTTTACTTCTTCTACTCATTTATACATATAAATAAAATTGAAGTGCCTGTCTGTGATTTCAAAATAACTATGTTTTTTCAAGTGCATATAGTTAGTTACACGATTCTAAGTCCAAAACAACCCTTTTTAACATTTTTGTCTGTCTTTCTGTTTGTCTGGGGTAATCTCTGGAACGGCTGAACTGATTCAAATGAGACTTTCACTGCAAGTTGGAGGATTTTATAGCGCTACATATAGCCTATTATTTGACCCAGTAAGTAGCGCTGTTGTCATGATACCGACTCTATGTAGTATATATACCTATATGTGTATATTATCAGTTATCATTAACTCTCGAAAATCATCAGGAGTATAAAAATTATATTTGGATGAGACGTAGTTTATTTATTATAGGCGTCCACTATGAACGAATTTTACGAAAGGTCTTGATATTATTACAATCCGCGTGCGAAGCCGCGGGTACCAGCTAGTACAAATAATAATAAGATGAGAGCTCAGCGCCGTCTTGTGGAAGTGCGGGTTTCGGCACCTACCCTCACTTGGTCTTTATTTAAGTTCGCAATGTCGGTACCTACTCCGTTCGGGAGGTACTTAGGCGCAACGGATACAAGAAAAACATACTCCGTCGGAAGAGGAACGATCGTAAACCTGAAGTAAGTAGAGTGCCCGCTTACAGGCCGTATCTAAAATGAGTGACGGACAAAGTTGGAACAGTACTCAAGAAATACTCCATCAAGACTGTATACAGTCCGCTCTCTAAGATAGCACACAATCTGCGTACCCCAATAGATATCATTCTTCTCCAAACACCTGGCGTCTACAAAGTCGATTGCAGCTGTGGTAGGTCATATATCGGCAGAATAAGCGTACAATCGCTGAAAGAGTAAAGGAAGATATCGTAGCTGTAAAAAAACACATACACATATTAATAACTTAACTTTGTTGTTACTTTATTTATTTATTGAAATTATTAAAATTAAACTACAGTTTACGGATTTTATCGCGTTATATTACTTTCACTGGTTATTTGTTATTACATTTAAACCGAAAGATCTAGAAACTACATTTTTATTACTAGCCGACGTTTCGAATTCTTTACAGGATTCATGTTCACGGCAGACTGAGGTGATATTTGTCTTTGTCTTGAATTTAAAAGTTATCTCAAAGTACCCGAACATTTTTCAACTATTGGTGTTACTATCTACGCACATGTGCGTAGATAGTAACACCAATAGTAAATTCAAGACAAAGACAAATATCACCTCAGTCTGCCGTGAACATAAATCCTGTAAAGAATTCGAAACGTCGCGTCGGCTAGTAATAAAAATGTAGTTTCTAGATCTTTTGGTTTAAATGTAATAAGAAATAACCAGTGAAAGTAATATAACGCGATAAAATCCGTAAACTGTAGTTTAATTTCAATGTGTAACATTCGCGTAAACCCAAGAAAATATTATTTATTTAGTTAAAAAATTCGCCTTGTTCATTTTAGCAACCTGAACCGCCATATTACCTGGGATTCCATTTTTGATCTTATATTTTAATGTATTGTGTATATATCTTTTTTTTGTTTAAACGTTTCTTTCATACGCCGAATATTGCGATTAATTGTTTATATTGTTATAAAACTGGCAGGTGGGCTTTATTGAATAGTGTTGTATAGTATTACTGATTAAACAAGATAAAGTATTATTTATATATTATTATTATTTATTTATATATTATACATACATATTAGTTATTAATTATTGCATGGATAGTGACAGTGACGTTTTCTTTTCTGCTAGCAGTGACAATGACAGTTACATTAGTGTTCCATCTTTGGTAGACTACTTGCAATCTTTGTTCTCTGGTGTTTCGAGAGACTTTAATATTGTCCATATTAATGCACAGAGTATTCCCGCCCATTTCCAAGATATGCTGGCTAGTTTTGACTGTAAGAACATTTATGCTATTCTAGTCTCTGAATCATGGTTTAAGCCTTGCATTCTTTCGACTTCGTATACTCTGCCTGGCTTCCAGCTCATTAGGAATGACCGGACTTGGAGTGGTGGCGGTGGTGTTGCCATTTACCTCCGTTCATATATTGCTTATTCAATATTAAACATGTCTCCACAGCCGCCCCTATCCAATGCCGGTGAACATCTCTTCTTGGAAGTCGAGCTGCACCATACAAAAATTCTCCTTGGTGTTTACTATTGTCCATCCTTGCGTGTTGATTTATTTTCGTCCTTTGAGAATCTCTTACTTAATCTATCTCCCTCTTACAGTCAAACCATAAATATGGGTGACTTTAACACCTGTCTTCTTAAAACGACTCACGTTCCTCTTCTATTGCTCTCTTCTATTCTCTCTTCTATCCTCTCTTCTATTGCTGTCTCCACTAATCTGCATGTACTTCCTTTGAATGCTACTCATTACTTCCCAAATTCTACACTTTCACTCTTAGACCTCATTCTTGTCTCATCTCTTGACCATGTTGCTACTTATGGCCAATGTAGTGCAGATGCTTTTTCCTATCACGACCTCATTTTCTTTCTTATAAAATTCGTTTCCCCAAGGCAAATTCTAGAACTCTCTTGCTTCGCAATTTTAGTGGTATGAATACCTGATGATCTCATTGCTGATGCTAAGGTAATTGATTGGAAACCATTAGTAGATGCTGATACTATTGACCGTAAAATTGAATTATTCGAGAGAAATCTTATTGACCTCTACGATGCCCATGCGCCTGTTCGTGCTATAAAATTAAAGCATGCACCATCACCCTGGCTTACTGAGGAAATAAGATTAATTATACAGAAAAAAACAGCGGCCAAATCTAAACTAAAATCCAAACCCACTGAGGTAAATAAATTAAATTAAATAACACTCAGAAATCACTGCAATAGGGTGTGTAGGGATGCACAACGCCAGCATATCCACAGTTCTGTAGAAAACGGAGATCCTGCGAAAGTATGGAAATTTCTCCAATCATTAGGGGTTGGAAAGAAAAGTCAGAATATTAATCCTTACAATTTTGACATTAATAAGCTTAACCAGCACTTCTCTGCTTCGTCCAATTATGACGGAACAACCAAATTGAATACAATAAATTATCTTTCATCGCTTTCAACTCCTGATTATACTCCTTTTGTCTTTAGTCAGTTTACAGAATGTGATGTTAAGAAGAGCATTTTATCTATTAGCGCCAACGCTGTTGGTTGTGATGGTATCACCCGTAATATGATCCTCCCCATCCTTGATGTAATCCTACCTATTATCACGCACATATTATCTCCTCAATTTCCAGTGGCGTGTTTCCTGCAGCTTCGAAGTATGCTCATGTGATTCCACTACCTAAAAAATCCAATCCTGTTTCCTTCTCTGAATTCCGTCCCATATCCATACTAACCTTCATTTCCAAAGTCCTTGAACGTCTCATCATTAACCAACTTAACTCATTCCTTATAAAAAATTACATCCTTAATCCTTTTCAATCAGGTTTCCGTTCTGGTCATAGCACCACTACAGCCCTTGTCAATATTACGGATGATATCAGGTCAGGTATGGAGGACGGCAAGCTCACAATTCTCTGTTTGCTGGATTTCAGCAATGCTTTCAACACCGTTGACTTTGATGTCGTCCTTGCCATTTTAAGCTCTCTTAGCATATCTCCATCCGTGATTGACTGGTTTCGTAGTTACCTGTTTGACCGCCGGCAGCGTGTCCATCTGGATGAAACTTATTCGTCCTGGTGCGATAATTCTGCAGGTGTACCTCAGGGCAGCGTTCGCTCTCCTCTGCTCTTTTCGATTTTTATCAATTCAAAATCTAATTCTATTTCAAGTTACTACCACCTTTGTGCAGATTATCTGCAAATCTACTCACAAGAGAAGCTTGAAAATTATCTTTAGGCATCGCCAGTATTAATCAGGATCTAGTTGCCATATCAGAATGGACTAAAACGTATGGTCTTAAGGTTAATCCTATTAAAACCCAGGCTATAATTATTGGCAGCTCTAGACTGATTTCAAGGATTAACTGGTCAATGCTTCCCCAGGTGTCTTTTGCAGGTGTTTCTATTCCATTTAGTAAAGATGTTAAGAATCTGGGGATATACATAGACACAACATTTTCGTAGGCCGTCCACTTGCAATACATCAGTCGACGTCCTTTTGCTGCCATAGCATCATTGAGAAGACTGCGTAATTTCCTTCCGACTGACACTAAAATTGCACTTGTGCAATCTATTCTTCTTCCCATTCTGGACTATGCCGATGCCAGCTATCACGATCTCAATAATACCAGCTTGATAAACTTGAGCGGCTCCAGAATTTCAGTATAAGATTCATATTTGGTTTACGCAAATATGATCATATCTCAGAATTTCGCACGAAGCTCAGGTGGCTGCCAATCCGCCTTCGCCGGAATACTCACATTCTCTGCCTTCTCTATAATATTCTATACAACCCTTCATTTCCCATGTATCTGAAAACTCGCTTTGAATACCTCCATGACACACATACGAAGTGCTTAGGATTATCGGAGAATCTTAGATTGAAAGTTCCTGCACACTCTACGGTTTTCTACGACAAATCTTTTTCTGTACAGGCTGTACGATTGTGGAATTTATTGCCTGAGACAATAAGACAGGCTCAATCGTTGACATTATTTAAGAAACTTGTCACCAAACAACAACACCAAACTTAGCAGATATTCCATGACTACTCTTTTAAACTTGCACTGATATTGTATATATTTATGGTATCTATTTATATATTTCTGTTGTATTTATTTACGGCTTCTATTTATATATTTTATAAAGTATATATTTATGTATGTTGTAATATTAGTATGTAAGTACATAGTATTATTATTAGTTTTGTTGAGCTCTTTAGGTTACACTATTCCATTAAGTATACACCATTTACCTACCCATTCTATCAGTAACTCAATTATGTATTCCATTTGGTTGTCTGGAAGAAATCGCATTTTGCGATAAGACCGCCCTTGTACCACTAGTTTTAAGTTGTTTATAATCTGATCACTGTATTCTTGTATCTTTTTGTTTTACAGAAGTTTTTTTAGAACAATAAAGAGTTTCAATCAATCAATCAATCAATTAATCAATCAATTCATAAGTCGGCGATAGCTGAGCATTTCTTGGAGTCTGGACCAAACCACTGGATAGAATTGCATCAACCACAAGTCTTATCCACCGATCGTCACTATTACTTTAGGATAGTACGTGAAGCGGTAGAAATCAAGAAATATAACAATAACAAGAAATATAACATAAACAAGATTATCGGCTACTTGGAATCCAGTCATCAGCAAGTGTAAACACCGCCGCAGTCATAAAGCTCAACAGTGTGTAGACGTCATTAGTGTAGTGTGTCGGAGTACCGACATTGCGAACTTTTACAAAGACCAAATGAGGGTAGGAGCCGAAACCCGCACCTCCACAAGCCGGCGCTGAGCTCTCATCAGTCTCTCCGCGACCACGCTCGGTGCAAGACGAGTGAAACGTCGGAAACAAATAGGTATTTATATCTTTAATAAGTGATAACGCGATTAAGACCCGCTAAATTATTTTGTATGATGTATACAAATCGCGAAAGTTTCAAATTGAAAAATATTGTTGTCATAAATTTAAGAATATAATATAATAATATAATATAATAATAATAGTAATATTCTACCACATTCACACAACACCATCTAGTCCCAAACTAAGCAGAGCTTGTACTATGGGTACTAGATAATGGATAAACATACATATATACTTTTTTTTTTGTAAATACATACATATTATACATAGAAACACCCAGACCAAGACAAACATCCATGTTCACGCACACAAATGTTTGACTTGAGCGGGAATCGAACCCGCGACCTTCGTCGTGGCAGTCGCTTACACTCCCGCTGCGCCAACCGGTCGTCAAATAGTTGATAATATTGTATATTTCATCATCATCATCATCATATCAGCTGAAAGACGTTCACTACTGGACACAGGCCTCCCCCAAGGCTCTCCACATAGACCGGTCCTGAGCCATTCGTAACTTCCCGAACGCCGCCCAACCCTAGTTGAATTCGCCGAATGACTTCTTTCTCGAAGTTGGACCTACCCAATTGGATCATTTGACCCAGGTAAACGTACCTACTTGTCGTATTGTAGGTATATTTACATATAATTATGTAATATTATTTCCGTTGTTCTAATATTCTATTCTATTTGAAACATTTTATTTAAACTGTACTAACCTGTAATAAATCTATGATTTGGTGTTGTATAAAATTTTATATTCAGTACTTTCGTCTTGTATATTTCAAATTCATACATTTATGCACTTTTTATGTCGACGGTACAAGTCGAAAATAATATAAAAAAAACAAGATAAATGTAATCAAATTTATCGTTTTCCCGCGGGGATCGGGGCTCTAAGGGAAAACCCGTAAGTTTAAGGGCTCATAATACTCATGGATCAATAAAGAATAATATGTTGTTAAAAAGATTACCCACAAGTCACTTATAAATATCAATTATATTTTTTATTAATCGGATGACGAATGGATTCTTAAATGCTTTCTTTTCTTTCTTATTTTCCTTGTTGCTTAAACTGGTTTCTGTCATATAACATGTCCAGAGGAACATAAAAAAGCAAAGTGCTGTGACGACCGGTAGGCGCAGCGGGAGTGTAAGCGACTGCTACGCCGAAGGTCGCGGGTTCGATTCCCGCTCAAGTCAAACATTTGTGTGCATAAACATGGGTGTTTGTCTTGGTCTGGGTGTTTCTATGTATAATATGTATGTATTTACAAAAAGAAAGTATATATGTATGTTTATCCATTATCTAGTACCCATAGTACAAGCTTCTGCTTAGTTTGGGACTAGATGGTGTTGTGTGAATGTGGTAGAATATTATTATTATTATTATTATTATTATAAGTGCTGAAAACGATTGTCTCGATTGAGGAAAAACTACGCCTAGTATTTTACCCATCCTTTGCTTTTACATTTCTATGACAGTTGTATGTTTTTTCAGTAACCTATGTCGCACGAGTGATTGATTTCCACGGGGTAGCCGGGATCGATCACTCGCCGAGCAATTAAAGAGAGATAATTAGGTTGACTTACGGGAAATAAATAAAAAATATCACCAGGAAAGTTTAAACTCGCGTTATAATTCCAGTTATTCGATACAAAACAAGAACTGACGACTAAGGTTAACAGAAGAGACAATTATCCAGGGCGTGGTCGACGTTGGCACTTCACAGGTCTTCAGATGGTCTTGTACTCAACTCGGTGGTGCTGGCCGGAGCAAAAGGGACGAAGCCTCGTGGGTCCCCGCGAGGGAGCGGCCCATTGCTGTGCGTCACTCGTAGCGAGGCTCGCGGCGTAGGAGCGCGATGTGACGTCACACCTAATATGGACGAGTCATATTCGGTGGAAGACTTATATCACTCCGTCTAAAACACTTCAGTATTCCTCCTCAAAATGAAAAAAGGAGAAAGTAAATAAATAAAAGAAACCAAAATAAAAGAAAAATCTGTTGGTCAAAGCAATCTAAAAGGTGACATTACAAAGCTTATAGCTTACATCCCTGATTCATTGTAGGTATCTCGTTTTTTGAAGCCAGATGAAAAAAACAACGCCCTTTTCACCGATGCTACATATAAATTCATGTAACTTGAAGTGGGGCTTATTCTGGTGTAATAAACGTCTGTACGCAATTTACTACAAAACTTTTGTTCAAGAAGTGCTTTTTTTTCTTTGGTATCGGGTTTAAAAATCCTCATGGAGTCCGTCCGCCCTGGGGGAAGGGCGAAAGGGACTGTCAGAATCTTACTGATTAAAAACCAACCAGTGTTCCTCATGTACACGTGTGTCGGATGGTCGGGTATTGCCGAAGCATTCCTCGCTATCCCCCCGACGGGTATTGACCCGCCAGATGGTCACGCGGGCCCCGAACAAAACCCCCTTGGCGGCGGATGAAGGTGTTAGGCTCCGCCGCCAAAACACCCAGCGGCCGCAGAGGATAAGGAGGACGGCAACGCGACACCGCATCTCCTCTTCCTCTGCGGCCCCACCGCGACGCAACGATGGTGCTCCCCCATTTGGTCGCGGGAGATTGGGCGCGCGGCAACGCAACACCGACACGCCTCTCCTCCCACGACCGCACCCGACTGCGAGACTGCGAGAGACAGAAGAACTGTCCCTCGCACCCGCCCCTTTGGACGCATCCTGCACAGGCCTACGTCAAGCCCACGCGGAGCGTCCACTCGCGGGATCTCGCTTAGCTTCACCGTGGCCGTGGGTGACCTAACCACGGTTACTGAGCCCCCCCCCCACCACCTTGTCGGTGGAGATCCCACGGAGGGGAAACTAATTTACCTAATCTTTAAATCAATTCATTGGCACGAGAACTAAATGAAAAAAGAACCTACCATTTTTTTTCTTGGCACATTAATTTATTTAAATTCTATATTTCGACGTTCATATCAGTTTTGATACAAAATGCATCGAGACGTGACGTATTGCCGCTAATGTGAATTTGAAATTAGTTATACTTACACCAAGGTTTTTAAAATGTTTAGTTAGGGCCACCAGAATAAGCCCCAATGTAACACCTTGAACATGTCTGTAGAATTCAAAACAGTAGTGACTGTGAATAGTATTTTTTTCTTTGTCACTCCAATGGATTAAAGCTTTTTTTCTCTCACCTGCTTGTGTTTATTTCTTCTCACCAGCCATGCGTATAATTTGGTAGTATAAAATATATAAATATAGAAGACCACTTCAATACATTGGAAGAAATTTTATTTGAGTGAACCTTTTCTGGTTTTAGGGCAAAAAAATTGGGTCGAGCAGGATATAAAAGGTTTATCTACATACAGCACATTAGGTACTATACGATATTGACTCCGCCTCCTCATTTTTTTTTGCTTCGAATGTGAATTAATGAATTTCACAGACTGGCTTCAAAATCGAGGCACGCTTTTATATGTGAACGTGTCAGTTTAAGGGTAGCACACGCTACAATATACCCAATATTTTAGATCAGTTAGGTAGCTTTCAGATGAAACTATAACTCCGGCAGTGGCGCTTAATTTCGTCTCCTCAGTTGTGGCAACAAGATTGATAGTTTAATAGATTCGTAGACCTGAGGAGTCATACGTGCATTGTAGAAAATTGGAAAAGGAGTGAGATGTTGAAGAAGAAATAGAGGACGGAGGTGCCTCCTGCACTCTCAATCGCCGAACGAAACGCATCAGTATAGAAACTGTTACTTTACGTCGATATTATTCTGTGAGAGGGTAGTGCTTCCCCGGTCGAGCTGGCCCATTTATGCAAAATCAGCAAGGTTCCATTACCGAAAATAAGTAAGTAAAAAAAGTAGCGTGAGCCGTCTTTGGGTATTATGCCAGCTTTATACATCTATGTAATTTGTGCTGTCTTTCGTGTGATCTTATCCTTGAGATTTTTAATCAACGCACAAAATTCTTACTAAACATTTTGATCTTTTTATTTTTGGCCCGTCTGAGTTTTAAAGAGCTATAATTGGTTTTTTAAGCCGAGAGTGATTAAACTGCTCTTTGGATTACTTCTAAGAATAGAAGTTATACATCCCGTGGGTAAAATAAATTAAAAGATAAAATGCCTTCGGTTATTTGCGCCAGAATCCCGAATTTTATTCATTTTCTAAGTTGATTTATTTTTGCTAGTAGATAAGATTTGGCAAATAAGGTGACTTGACTATGCGTAGAAGTTGCGACTTCTGAACATTGTGGTATTGACTAGTCTGTATGGTCAAAACTGATCAAGAAAACTCTAATGCGGACGAAAATACGCATGACAGGAAAAGGGCCCTTAATCTATATAAGTGATGAAGATAGATAGCTTAGACTTCCTATATCTTTTTGTTCTATGCCAAAACAGTAACTGTGCCAGAAAATAGACCTTACGTCCAAGTGCCAATACTAATAAATTCTCACTATAAAAAATTGCTCATATCAGAATAGTTGGGACGAGAGATCTATTTTCCAAGTATTTCTATCTGAAAACACTTCGTATATTGGTTCCTTTGGAATTGAGAACTTGGAAAAAAGGAGTCGAGGTAACTAATAAATAAGTTCCAACGTCAAAACTTTGCGGTAGAGCCGAAGTAATGTGGCCATCGTTTTCCCCCGAATCGAGACTGACCAGAAAATATCGGAAAAGTTTCAACAACCGATCGTTACTTGTATTTATTTTACGAGTACGGTAACAATTTACTGGCGTCTTATGGGTGCCTGGTGTTGTTGCTTTGGTTTCGATAGATGCCGCAGTAAATCTTGCCCGTCAAAGAAAATTGGATGGCTTGTCTGCTTGGTTCGTTATTGGCTTTTGCTACAGCAAATTGCAGGGGGTAAAGTTGATTTGATTCAAGTTATAATTAATAATAAGTGTTGAACTTAGAAACGAAGATAATTTGGAATCTCTGTGTATCAAAATTCAAAAAGTGGATAAACTGTGTATAATATAATATTGTAACAAGAGATTCCAATAGTAATATAATGATACTTGCTTTACTTTCAGGGCATATGGTTACAGGGGAGGAAATAGATGATTTAGTAGTAAAAATACCACGGAAATATAGAAACTGGCCTTGTGCAGTGGTGATTTGTAAGAAAAGAATTTGGGTTACGAACAAATATTCAAATTATTTATATATGTATTCGACAACATATTTGTACATTCTCAGAATTAGGAGATTAAAATATTATTACTAAAATATGTAGTTTTGTTAGTTTCAATTTAGATCTATTATTCACTAGCAATTTAATTTTATGTGACAATTTTCTCTATACATACTACGATTATAATTGTTTTTACAAATGTATATGAACATTTGAACAGGAAATGTGGTCTACACTATAAAATTAATTTATTAATTTAAGGCTAACAGTGTCTGTATTTATGTGCATATTCCTGCAAATAAAAATATGCTATTTTATTACTGATTGACCTCGGTAAACTTTATCATCGTTGAGTTTATACTCGTTTATGGGTAGATTGCCAAGACCATAACAAGATTGCACTTGGCAGACTAGCTAAACAGGTCAATGTGTACGACACACTAAATCATACTTGCTCTATTTCACATCTTAAAAGGTATTAAAACGAGGTCCGTACATTTGGTATTTCCTTAACAATCTTAGCTATGTGCACCAAACGATTTGTCTCTTTTACACATTGCTTGGTTATTTATTTTTATTACATTACCTGTATTGTGTCTAGGCCAGGAACGTCAACGTACAATTTCATATTAAGAAATAAAGAAGAAAGAAAGAAAACAAGTTTATTTGGATAAGGTGACACAATTAAAATGACATAGAATAGAGGAATACTTGACAGTTAGGTGATTTCCGTTAAGGAAAAGAAACGAAGTGGAAATTATAAATAACAATAACAATAAAAAATATCATTTCAAATAAAAAAGATCAAAATAAAATTCAATGAAATAAAATAATAATTGATGACAAATAAAAAATAAGCAATTTTGTAAATTCGATACATTTAGAATTAACCAATTTGAATTTATTATATTATCATGTCACATTATGCCAAATGGGAGTCTAGTTCAGCATATGCCAGACTTAAAAAGCCTGGCGCTGGTTTTCAACTAGCTCATATTAGTGATAGCACTGACGTTAGTATAATGCACACAACAATTTATACATACTAAAAATAATACCCATGTTAAAACAGTGTGCGTGCATGATGTGCATTATGTAGGCTTACGGCATAGTTATGCTTACGGGTTCCCGGCCCGTGCCCAGTGGATTAAGCGGATAGCGGGCGGAGAGGCCTCCAGACTCGCGTGAGTATATCAATACGCGCGTGCGCCGCGTGATGGTCGGACGCCGCGGTTTACATCGATGCACGCACGGTGTCGCAGCACTAATTAAACAACATAGGAACATTCATCATGAACAATATTATCAATAGTACCTACAAAAAAAACACAAACATATTTATTGTTCTGTAGGCATTTCAATTATTATAAATTAATTCGTAATTAAATAGAAATAAATTTAATTACGAATTATTTTATTCGTAATTCGTAATAAATTAATTCGTATGAATAATATTTAATGTCAATAGAGATAAATATTGTTAATTAAGGAATTAGGGATTGGATAAGTAATTAAATAGTAATATGAAATTTATTTTTTTATGTCAATAGGGATAAATATGGTTAATTAATGGATTAGAAAATAGTTATTAATTGTATAAGGAAACAATAGGGACAAATATTGCTAATTAGTGGATTAGGGATAAGAATCATGTAATGTTTAATGTCAGTAGAGATAAATATTGTTAATTAGTATATTAGAAAAATAGTTATAAATTTTATAAATCATAAGCAGCGGAGGCATGCTAGGGTCAAATAAAAGAAGCGTTCAAGTTCACATTGCCAAGCTTTCGTTGCGACTCCACAAGATACTGCCTCAAGCGTGTTCTAAAAGTGTTGATGGAGGTGACGTTGCGTATGGGTGGAGGTATATTGTTCCAGCACTTGGAAGCCGCATATCGAAAGCTTCCTCAAAATGCCTCAGACTTATGTGGTTTAATTGACAATTGCTTTGAGCATTGTCTGCTCGATCGCTCGCTACCACTGAAGACCCAGGTTAGTTTTTGAAATAAATACTTTGGCTCCTGTGACTTAATGACACCAAATAATAAGCGAGCTAAATGCAACTTTCTTATTGACTTCATTTTTAATATATGTTGATCATTTAAAAAGGGAGTTACGTGACCTCTAAATGGCACTGAGAAACAGAAGCGGGTGCAGGCGTTTTGCACACTCTGTACTAATCGATCTGATCAGGCCAGCAATCGAGGCCCATATACAGAGTCCGCATAATTTAACTTGCTTAGTATCAAGGATTTCACCAACTTAATGCGCATTTCTTCTGATAAAAAGAGACGTATTTTATATAAAACTCTTAGTTTATAGAAACAGTTCCGTACTGCGTTGGCAACATGCTTCTCATAACGCAGTTCGGCATCCATTATCAGTCCCAGGTTTCGGACTTCGTACACTCGTTCTAAGGGTTTCCTTTGAAGAGTTATATTCAACCCTACCTGCAGCGAACGCAAATTTCCTATGGATCCTAGAATCATATACTTCGTCTTTGATGGATTTAACAATAAGCAATTACGTTCCGACCATGCAGTTATCCTCTCAAGGTCCTTATTTATGTCCACTATTGCCTTTTGGTAATCCCTTACTGTAAAAGACAAGTAGATCTGGATGTCATCCGTAAAAATATGATACTTGCAATTTTGTAAACAATCTTTTATATCCAATAAAACAATAAAGGGCATACAGTTTTGGTCCCAGAATAGATCCCTGCGGCACGCCTCTTTTTAAAGAGGCAGGAGCCAAGGCTACTGTGTTTCCGTTTATAGAGCTAATTTCTACTAGTTGGTAACGGTTCATTAAATAACTATGGAACCAACGAACTGCGTTATTGTCAAATCCATAAAATCGAAGTTTGGATAACAATATATCCAAATTTAAAGCATCAAATGCCCGCGAATAGTCCAAAAGATCAAGAATCATCGTGCAGCAGCCTTGATCCTGGGCTGACAGGATATTGTCAGTGACATCCAGCAGAGCGGTAGTAGTGCTACGGAACCGTCTGAATCCTGACTGCAGGCTAGGTAATATATCATTACTCTCTAAAAAATCAGTGAGCTGTTGACAGACCACCTTCTCCAAGACCTTGGAAAGACACGGCAGGATACTAATTCAGGCGGATAACCGAAGGTCGCGTATATCAGAGGGGTGTGGAATTTTAGGTAGTGGTCGCACTACAGCAATTTTCCAAATCTCCGGTACTGTGCACGATAAAATCGTCTGGTTTATTATATCAGTAATACTCGTAGTTCCTAAGGAGTAAGGTAATGATAAATTTACCATTCTCAAATTAATACCATCAAACCCCTCTGCACTCGAAGTTAGGCTTGATATGATGCGAGAGACGACGTCCTGGTCCACAGTCTTTAAATTGAAAGTGCCTTCGCCAAACCGATGGTATTCGTAATACGTTAAATTAGACATACCAGAGTTAAGTTTACCGGGTACATTTAAAAAGCTTAAATTAATATAGTCTGCATCTTGAAGGTGACTAGGCAGTATTAAATTTTCTTTAGGTGGCAAAGCATAAGTTTTTAATTTTTTCCAAAGTACTTTAGGTTTAGCAATATTATTGTTTATATTGTATTTAAAAAATGCTACCTTTTCATTATACAAGGCAGCGCTGACCGTGGATTTTAGCTGTTTGTAGTATATTTTGCTAGATTCAGACTTAATTTTGCGATATTTAGCCAGGGCGTCGTCCCTTAGTTGCATCATAAGTTTAATTGTATCTGTAATCCACGGGTAGGAGCGGTCCCTCATCACACAGATCTTGGATGCTGCGTGGAAATCAAATACTAGAGAAAGAGACTTATTCAAGGCATCTACCATATCGTCCACGCATCCATGTGCCGATATTAGGTCCCATCGAATCCTTTCAAGGTTATTGTTCATACTTTCCGTACAGATGTTTGAAAATGAACGACGCTTAACAGTTTGTGCTGGCAATTTGTGGCGCTTAAAGTTAAATTCACAGATGACAAGCGAGTGGCTGTTTGTCGACTTAAAGGGCTCGACTCTTACATTTCTAGCAGCCAGTTCTGTGCAAACGAGGTCAATTAAACTCACTGTTGTCCGTGACGTGTGTGGGGCACATCACAAGTTGCTTAAGGTTGAAACAGTCCAAGAATTCAGTAATTTTCTTAGTTTTAGCACTATCAGAGAGCAAGTTGACATTAAAATCTCCTAACAGAATAAAGCGATCGTACTGCCCAAGGGTCGTTATTGTAACGCTGATGCAGTCCAAAAAGAGATCGAGGTTAAGCCATGGAGGACGATACGCCGTACCAATAGCTATTCTATTTCCCCGCACCGTGAGTGAAAACCACATCTGTTCAACGGAATCGAACCTGGGATCATTTACGACCGTCAATGCACGCGCGTTAATCCCGTGTTTTAAGTAAAACCCAACGCCATCGCCGCGGCCGCCGCGTACAGCGACGAATGACGAAATCGGTACCCGGGTAAAACTGGTCCTCGGTCTCCTCTCCCTGTCTCAGCCAAGTCTCGTTAATTGCTAAAATGTCAACGGGGTTACGATCGAGTAACGCCGCGAAATCATCATGGCTCGTACCTAATGATCCCGCGTTTAGTAAGCCAACTTTAAGATACTCGTATTTGTCATTAACCATTTTTAAATATACGTTTATACGTCTTAAGAGAGCAATGAAAAATATCAAATATAAATGAGTAAATCGGTATAAGTCGACTGGCCATATTATCAGTAATAATTAAAATAATAATTATTGTAAGTATATAAAGCTGCATATTATGTAAAAGTGATATAAATAAAAGTAATATAATATTTGTGTGTAATACATGTAGGTATAATTTATAATAATGTTCATAATTATAGAAATAGAAATAAAGTCATAAAATTGTAAATAATAGCTTTGTTAAGTATAGGATGTCCGAAATTATTCATTTATATTACTGTCGTGTTTAGTATTACCCTGACGGCTAAACGAGAGGACGTGTTAAATACTTATCTATAATATAGGCTGTATTATACAATGCATAAGTCTAATTATTATAAATCGTCTGATTGTTATAGTACCGTCCCCAACATACTCGCACACTACATAGTTCGTTAGTGATAGCTCGGTTAATCCTCCATTGGATTTGAAAAAATTTAAACTCGAAAAGTTTGTTATAAGATAATTCTCAAAACACTTCACTATGATCCCAAAATGTCCAGAAAAAAATTGCTTTTTTTGGCTATCCTTCTCCCGCGTATCCCATGTATCATAATAATAATACACCTTATGCTCAAAGCGCCAATATTTTTATCTTCTTTTTCAGGAAGACCACACTGTATTTTAGAAAAATAATAATAATAATAATATTCTACCACATACACACATCACCATCTAGTCCCAAGCTAAGGAGAGCTTGTGTTATGGGTACTAGATAATGGATAAACATACATACATACTTTTTTTTTTGTAAATACATACATATCATACAGAGAAACACCCAGACCAAGACAAACGTCCATGTTCATGCGCACAAATGTTTGACTTGAGCGGGAATCGAACCCGCGACCTTCGGCGTAGCAGTCGCTTACACTCCCGCTGCGCCAACCGCTCGTCTTACTTATGTATAAGTTAGAAGTACCCTAAACCAAAGAACATCCTTAAAAAAATGAGGTTGAATGAAGCAAGAGGCATATACATATATTTTGTCAGAATAGCGGTCCAAAGTCTCGGCTTACTCCTTCGCGCAACAGGCGTGACTCTATTATTTAACATATACATTCATCGAATCAAATAAGATGCAACATAAAAATCTGATTTTCAGGTCAGTTGCTACATCAATGGCAAGCAACTGTTCGCGATGTAAACTCAGGTGTGGTTTACAGTCCAGTCAAAATATGAGTTTGGGAGCTTATATAGCGGTAGAGTGAAACTCGCATACAGATGTTCGAGCCTATTAACAAGAACCACCGCGGTATTCCTCCAAAGGTCAAGCGGCGAAGCAGCCGCACACCACTACGTCAACCGTGCACTATTATGACATATCCGTGAACCCGAATGGAAAGCCAGAAGTTGAGTAATGGGTACCCCACTGGACATAGACTACGTTATTGCATACGAATGTATGCTTTTTTTCTACCTAGGCCATATTTTCTTATACCCTAGGTAAAAGAATTTCTACCTAGGGTATAAGAAAATATACGGGCAAATAGTCTCATAAATCCATACGTTTGTATAAAAACCATTGATAAGCCATGGTCCCTCTAGCGCGGTGTAAAGTTTTTAAGCTTTAGCGGACTATGAATGATTGATTGCAATAGTATTGGATCATCTTATTGACTGTCCTAGGGAAAATTTTTGGCCTTTTGCACTTCCCAGGAACGTAGTAAGTTCATTAAGCTTTACCTACTTTGAAAGTTTATCCCTCAGTAGGATGTTTGATTTTAAAATCTGAATATTGGATTTTATTGTACGTTGAATTTGTTATTAATGGATTATTCGTAAGAAAGTACCTTCCATTTTCTTGAACGAAATACGATTAGTTTAGTCTTGTTACATGCAGGATTCTTAAATACAAACATTTGACTTCATGTGCGGCGCGGCGAAGTGGTGGACTCGCTGATTAGCTAGCTCTGCGCCGAGAATCGTGGGTTTGATCCCAACATGAGCACCGCGAGATCCAAAAATTGTTGTTTCGCGTCATCTTGCTGGGGCTCCAAATGATATCACCTCTGTATACCTTGGGTTAAATTAACCTGCCCGCTGCTTGCCATGGGCCTCATCTCAGTATGGGTAGTTAAGCCACCGCTGTTATGCTATAGACCAGCCATTCTCAAAGTGTGCTCCACGGAGCCCCAGGGCTCCACGAAGCTTCTCTAGGGGCTTCACGATGATGTATGTCAGTACAATAAATGGTTTCAAAGTGCACATAGGACTTTGTTTTACTTTAGGGCTCCGTGAAATATTTGGTTATCAAAAAGGGTGCCATCCCTAAAAAAGCTTGAGAACCACTGCTATAGACCACCACGCTTGCCAAAAGCCGTTTGGCAGACAAAACACATATTTTAAAAAAAGCATGTGAAGCTCTTATTTATACATGTAGGTTTCTCTACGATGATTTCCTTTGCCATTTAGCATGCGATAATTTTATGGATGAAGTTCGCACGTTATTCAAGCTCTGCATATCAATCTGTTAGTCTTTCCTTTAGCCTATCGCTGCCTTATAATTCTCTTTAAATATCATCATCATCAGCCCTATATACTGTTCCACTGCTGGGCAAGGGCCTCTTCTCACTATGAGAAGGGTAAGGCCATAGTCCAAGTGCGGGTTGGCAGACTTCACATGTCTTTCGAGAACATTATGTGGAACTCTCGGACATGCAGGTTTCCTCACGATGTTTTCCTTCACCGATAAGCAAGCGATAATTTACTATTTAATATAACTTCGAAAAGTCATTAGTGCGTGCCGTGGATTCGAACCCGAGCCCCTATGCGTAGCAGTCTGTCGGTCTCTCCACTCAGCTATCGCTGCTTCTCTTTCAATATATTAGGTGTCATAAATTTAATATACCTAGTCTATTCAGTAGCATCTAATAGCGATTTTGGTTCTGGTAAATCTTTGTAGAAAAAAGAATCAAGAAAACTTTCAACATAGGGAGTGAAAGACTAACTGACGTTTATGCCATCGCCGAACTCTCCATAAAGATTATTTTTCCACTAAATAAATTATAAATGCACGGTTGGCGTAGTGGTTTAAACGGCCGCCTCGCCGCTTGACACTGCGCCGAGTGTTTGGGTTCGATCCGAGACAAAACTTTGTGTTTTTAATAAATTGTTGTTTCGAGTCTGCGTGTTCATTGTGTCCATTATTTGTATGTTTGTAAAGTCCCCGCGACACAGGATTTAGACCTAGAGCGGAAATAAAACAAAATGTTTGTAAGCATCGATATTCGTTAAGAAAAAACGACTAAACAGATTATGTTGAAACTATGCAGTAACACATCCTACAACAACAGAATAACAGGTATTCTAACCCTTGTCGCAATAGTCGGCGCAGGCGATATCGCAGTCAAAAGCTAGTGGAATCATAAATACGACTATCAAAGTCAAGTAGAGCGGAAATACACGTCATTCTTCCCACACATCACATAGCCATTTACTCCGACACATAACTCCATTTATAAGTATTTGAATAAATCTTGTATAGAACGTGACGAGACGTGGTACCACGGGGACATTATTAACAGCGACGGGACTCGTAACTCAATGTAATATTTAGTTAAGGCTCGCGTTGACCGGGGCAGGTCGGATTGCAAATGTCGTTGTCTTAAAAGCAACAGTATTTTTATTTATGCCACGTGGACTACGTGTATATGCCTCTGCGTAGCAAGTGCTTAATAGAGCGCTGCGCTGCTAACGTGGCTCAAACACCGTACAATTTCGTCATACAGTTCCATCGTAGCACAAACGCTGCGCATACTCGATGTAAGCACAGCTTTCAATTTACTGCAGAACAGACGCCGTCACAACGCCACGTGTGTGCCGCGCATACGAACGCCTACGCTCGACAAACGCTAGTGTGCACTCTAAGTGGCCCCACTTTGGGGCCCCCGATCTCAAAAAGTACGTCACAAGTGGTAAGGTAATATTTTCAGCGATACAGAGCATAGCTATTTGACATTGCGTCTAAGGTAAAGTGTTTTATTGGTACACGAATGACTTTTAAATATAACCATTGTTTGAAATACACTTGAATTTTGATTGATTCCTCAAATAAGCGTGAGCAGTAGTCGCTGTGTAGCGAGGCTTTATACAAGCGTTCCAACAACGGACTTAAAGAAGATTTGGAGACTTTACCTCCTCGATGTACTTGGAGCCATTATTTGGTCATCGTTCATTTTTCTGGGCCGCAACCTTCATCACTGGACAAGGTGACAGCGTCACATAAATCGATGAGCGTCTCAGAAACATGTGGTGCAATGCAAAATCCACAGTGGCTACTTTACAACGCAACACACAGAGCAAACCTAGCCCTCGTTATATTACAAATATAACTCCGATACTCCTATTTGTTTGTCTTTGGGATCTAAAAAGAACAAACTTATCTAACCAAACATACGAATCAAGTTTGAATTTCAGGCTTTGACCTGCAAATTCTCTGAAAGATTCCCCAAATCTGCAAGAAAACGTCCGAAATTCGATGTGTCCTTGGTTGAGAGGTGTTGCAGTAAGAATATTATACATACCAAACAAAATAGATACTGATACAGCTAACCGTCGTACACGATAACAGTTTAGCAAATTCTCGTGTTCCCCTCTAACGATATAAAAAGCCTTCTGAGCCCATCAAGCTTGTGTGCTGACACCTTTACGCAATACTTTAGTCCGGCGTATAAGTGAGACGTTACAAATTACATTCGGCGCCATTTATTTGGCTTGGGCGCGGTAAAATGGCCGTTTTATGTGTTTTATTTATATAAACCAAGAGGGTAATTTATTACCACACTGATCATTGCAGACAGAGGGCTGACAAGTCTTTTTACGTTTTTAATTTGATGACGTCACGTAATGCTGCCCGTAATATTACGGCATGAATTCTGAAGGCGTGTCTCGAACATTACTTTACCTTTTAAAAGTGTTATAACCGTCTTCGAGTACTAAATCAAATTTTAATAAGGTGTGACCTGAATGTTTAAATAACGTAGTGGTATTGCTTTTTCTTTTTTATTCGCTTCTATTAATTTTATGCCTTTGCGGGAGACCTATGTATAGTATAGTATGATATTATCTGTGCCTATGTCCAGCAGTGGACGTCTTTCGGCTAATATGATGATGATTAATATTATATCTTTTGTATTTAACGGACCCAGGTGTATGTGTGGCTAAAAATTGAATTTATTCAATCCTCAGAACATTAGCCCTTCTCGTTAGATGTGCTCAACGGCAAGTCATATCTGTTCAAAACATGTATTTAAACGTTTTGTTCGAAATCATTTTGAAATAGAAGCTGTGCCATCTAAATTTAACATTATATATGTAAAGAGAAATCACAACGAAATCAAATCGCTTAAAAGTGTAGCTATTCACACGAAAAGCTACAATTTCAAGCTGAAATTAAACCGCCCGACAAATATTAAGTCCAATTACGTACGAATTTGTCATATATTAAGACATTAATTGTCAAGTAAGCCTGTGCTTACTTGACAAATGTATGAAACATAGCGTACAATGGGCCCTGCATTCGTGAGATAAGCTACATTCTAAAGCGTAAGCCATGAAGATATTATGACGTCAGACGAAAGCGTGGTGCATGTATGTAGGATACATGACGCCGGTGGAATATTGTTAAAACGCAGTGCAGTCGTGGATGAAGCAACGGTGTCTGATGCTGTCGAGGTGACGATATGATCATAGTGCGGACATGGCTTAAGTATGGCGTGCTTTACATCTAAACATCGCCTCTACTAAATGGACTTCGAACTGGCGCCATGCAAGTTTTCTTCTCTTTTTTATGGATTGTAGCAATCGCATTAGTTATAAGTCCAGTATCACGGAGGCTTCTACATACATTAAATCAACGCACATAAAGTATACCCAGACTTGAAGCAGCAACGGGTTTGCTTAAGCCACTACGCCATATGCGCATTCGTTTCGCTTATTTATATTTTTTACGAAGTAAGGAAAGGATAGTAAATCACCTGCACATACAGTGTGCCTTGTGCCTTATAGTAGGCATATTGCCAGCTGCAAGCATACGTATTACATGTCTCGAGAGCCGGATTAAAATGTAGGCTTGCAGTTGGAGTATTGGAGGCTTATACCGATTTTAAGATTGTGGACGAACGAAAAGGTAAAATTACTATATATTGACACAGACTGTGATGTGAATACCTAACTATTATAATTAGCCTAGTAAGGCCTAGTTTAAGTACTTTTAGAGGTCAATGAAAATCCGTGGTAGTCCACGCCTTACCCTTCTCAATAAGAAAAGGCCCATGCCCAGCCGTGGCACGGTAAATATACAGGCCAGATAAAAAAAATCGGGCAAGTGCGAGTCTGACCCGCGCACCGAGGGTTCCGTACGCATTTTACCTTATTTGAGGTTGGTGCTAATTACGCTAGTCCTCTAAATCTGTATGAGCGCCCATACAACTTAGAGGACTATATTAAATGGAGTCTACTATGTATGTATGAGGACACCCTTAAATTTTCCACTTTTTTTATTTTTTTGTAATTTTTCCTTTATTTATGCTGTAAGACCCTGCTTTTGGCCAAATTTCGTGATTCTAGTTCAACGGGAACTACCATATAGGTTTTCGACCCAAAACCTATAGGGTACTTCCGGTTGACCTAGAATTGTCAATTTTGGTTCAAACCAAGGTCTTACAGCACAAGTAAAGGAAAAATTTCAAAAATTAAAAAAAGTTGAAAATTAAGGTTAATTTTGGTACTTACAAGTTTTCGCAAAAATTTAATTTTTACCATATCTTTTTATCGGATTGACCTAGGACCCTGATTTTTATACACCTAATAGGAACCGTAGACCTCAGTATCTGGTATAAATTTCAATTTGCTAGGTCCACCCGTTTCTGAGAAAATCGGTGGTGACACACGGACAGACAGACAGACAGACAGACAGACAGACAGACAGACAGACAGACAGACGGACAAGAAAGTGATCTTATAAGGGTTCCTTTTTTACCTTGTGAGGTACGAAACCCTAAAAACGTGGTGTTTGGTTGTACTGATGACGTAATGAATTGAGCGGTCACTTCGCTGTTTGACACTGCGTCAAGGTTGCCGAGTGTTGAGGGATCCGATATACACAAGGGGCAAATTGTTGATATCAAGTTTGAGTACTTTTTTGTCCATTGATTGAATGTTTATAGAGAACTCCAGAGAAATAAGTAGTCTGAATGAGTTTGAGTTTGTATATGGGCAGCACTAGCCATGCTCTGTAGTTTCATCCACCACACTTCGTCCATTGAATCGTCGCATCACTTCGCTCAACCATGCTATTCACGCAAAAGACTGTAATAGCGCGTTCGTGACCTTTTCTACAGCTCCTAAAGAACGTAGCGTGATGTTACATAGCCTACAGCCATCCTCATGAATGTGGCTGTCATATTACAAAAGCATGCTTTAA
Organism: Euclidia mi; assembly: GCA_944739405.2. Classification (NCBI taxonomy): domain Eukaryota; kingdom Metazoa; phylum Arthropoda; class Insecta; order Lepidoptera; family Erebidae; genus Euclidia; species Euclidia mi. Next base: position 31,229,473 of record OX123195.2, read on the forward strand.
AAAGTTGTCACTTTAGATTTTCATGTCTATATATGGGACAGCGTCTAAGCTAGTCTATCTAACCCGCATCTTACTGTTATGGAAACATTTACTAGGAAAAGTTAAGTATTTTACGTCGCTATTTATAAACCTCAATAATTCAGTACCTTTTTACCAAGAGGGTTGAAACACTAAATAAAACCGTTTTCGGAGAAAATGAGAACGAATGATCGAAGATAGCGAAACGACTATCGGAGAGCAATTGGGAAAAGCGAATATGACAAGCGTTTCAAATTCCAATAAAACATTTTGGATGTTTTTTTTCCGTTAAATATATAAAATCACATAATATAACTAATTCTTGTTTATGCTTCAAAGCCTTAAATTTTCCTTTCAGTCTTAATGGACTCATGATTGCCAAGTTTGCTATAAGTAATCAGAGTTTCTGGACATCAGTATATATTGCATTACTAGCACAGTTCAATAAGAATCAAAATTAGTATAGTTTTTAACTTATCACACGGGCAGATCAAATTTATTTTAATATTGACGCTGAGCAGCAGGCAGCGATAGCCTAGTGGAGAGACCGACAGACTGCTACACAGAAGGTCCGGGTTCGAGCCCACGGCGCGCACTTGGCGCATGACTTTTCGGAGTTATGTGCGCATTAAATTGTTAATTATCGCTTGCTAAACGGTAAGGAAACCATCGTGAAGAAACCTGCATATCTGAGAGTACTCTATAATATTCTCGAAAGACATGTGAAGTCTGCCAACCCGCACCTGGCCAGCGTGGTGGACTATGGCCTTACCTTCTCATAGTGAGAAGAGGCCCGTGCCCAGCAGTGGGACAGTTAATATAAAGGGCTGATGATGATCACTGCCGCTGAGAATGTCTTGACAAATACACTTTATGAAACTTTGCAACACCTAGAAATAAATCCAGGATCATATTTGTCTGTAATCGTATTCCGATTGAATTCCGGAGTTACTCCGGAATTCAATTATAGATAGATCTGTAGATTTTAGATTCGTTTTTGACAGTTTTTGACATAAGCTCCATACAAAATATGTCAAACACGAATCTAAAATCTACAGACATAGAGCATAGATATTTAATAATAGAGGCACATTTCTCATGGGCGCTCTGTAGACAAACTTTTTGTGACCAGTGTGTCCCATATTGCCGCTTGGCGGCGTGGCAGTCGCGCTGTGACAGCTGACTCTACGAGTGCAAAAGAGACGAAAGTTTCTCCTGTGTCACTTAACTACGACAGCAAGAAAGACGAAGAACGACGCCAGCGCCGCCAACGGCGCCAACTACGTACTACACTGACAACCGTCAATACGCCAACTTTAATCGGCACACGACATCCTTAAGAAATACGCTTCTATTATGTAAAATTTGTATTCATTGCTACAGATCTATCTATAGTTCGAATATTGAATATGGCCATAAGTCAGGAAAAAACACAGCTAACATTACCACATGTTTATCAGTTATCGTATTTCTCAAAGGACAAATTCTATGCAACAAAAATTCACTATTACTGATTCTTATTTCCTCAACCTCCGAATAACTTGCAACGAACGTTAGTAGTAACTTGAAGTTTCAAAATTCACAGTGATTGGAGTTTCTGAACGAACTTTCGTTGAAACTGCATTCACTGTAAGCACTGCTTTCGAATCTGAATTTCAATTGGTCATTACCGATGTAATGGGCTCCCCGGACGAGCGAATCGCAGGGATGGAGTTGAATATGTTTAGAAGTTTGTAATTTTATTGAGATGCTGTCGAAATTTATTGAACCGTTGCCAATGTTGGTAGGCATATTGCAACTATATATGTCATATTGATATTCTCACATAGTCACGAGAGCTCTATCATCTTTAGTTGCCTGATTAATTATTAACTTGTAGTATTACTATTACACGGTCTTATAACTCACTGTTTCTATGTATGTATCAGTGTCAATACACACAATATTAAAATTGTACCATAAATACTATAACGACTAAATAAAGAAAACAATACTGAACACGCACACACTAGCATGGCATGAGTTTACTTCTGCGGCCAGTTCTAGCTTAGGTTACGTGTCAGGTAATATCGTTTTGGGTTTACTTTACGCCATTATAAAATCGGTTGATACATCTACAAGTAGCAACTAGATAACATAGGTGAAATGCCATGGAAAATCGCATCAGATTACTATAAAACCATACCTTGTTCATCTAAATTATTTTTGTATTTCGAATAGTTTTTGGTATACGCTAGAACAAATAAAACATTATTCGTCACCGCAACGCTCATGGGATATTCGGCTGAAAAATTGCATCCTGAAATAAATTGGAAAAGCATAATTTATTTTTCGACCTCTAGAGACAACCCTGGGTTCAAATATTAATTAAAACCTCAATAGAACTAGACACTAAAGCGAGCTCCGAACTATTTAACTTGTTTACCGTTTCAAGCACTTAGGAAAAGTTTCAGAAAAGTTGCAAAAACTTAACTTCGTTGAATTTAATCTTGAAGTTTTTCATGTTAAAAATAGTTCTATGCTGAATGGTACAAGGGGTAACCCACTACGCCACCTATGCAGTCTTGGTGCAATAAGTTGCTAAACTACATATATTAAAGTCATACGATTTACAAAATAACTAAATCCTTATATATCCAACTAGCTGAGCCTGCGGTTATACCCGCGTTCTTTATGGATACCCAACCAGCAAAAACTAGGCTTACAACAATCTCAAGACTACTGTTTTTTTGCTCTTACATCACTCCAATATAATGATATAAGCGTGGTTTTGGGCACTAATTATAAGCGTATTTAGTTTAATATCGTTCTAATATCAGTCTAATTGAATGCTGTTTGCACTTACTGAAATCTAGCCAAATTTAATTTAAGCCGACTTAGGCTAATATTGCTTTTACGTAAGTATCTTGTAAACCTGCATAGGCTTATATTGCTCTAAGATTAGAATATTTTGAGAATTTTACGTCAGATCCAACTTATAAGTTCGTGTGAGTGTTAGTTTACAATTAAATTGGTTTGAAATTATATGTAAACAAATTAAAGTTGCGTAAAGTTAATGTTTATACTAAAGTGCCGTTATTATAAAGTGCGTGTATTTAAGTTTAACGGTAAGTAATCGTATTGGAATTAATTATTTACTGTTAATTAGACCTCGTTTTACGCTTCAAAATTCATGCACCTTGTTAAATAAGGTATTACATGCTCTCGTTTAATTATTTGATTTGTTAATTTGTATTGATAGTGTCGCCATTAGTATAGCTGCATTTTACAAGCGCACTATTTGACTAATGAAAGATCGTTTACTCTAATTATAGCATTCGGTATACAAAAATTCTGGAATTGATTTGATTTGAATGGAATTGAAAATTCCATATTGGAATAAATTAGGGTTCCTCGCAATTTTACATAAAACCTTAAATCGGCAGAGAGAAAAATGAGAACTTAATCTTAAAGCTATAGGGACACGAAGTCGGCGCGCGCGGCCATTATTACCATTAAATTTAAAAATTTAAATATAATATGGCCAGCAAAATTACTCTACTTTGGGAATAACTATTAAAATTAGTTATTCCCAAAATCGATCTAAAATCAAACGCTCTTATATGGGACTTGTCTTTTGTATTGTAAGTATGTTAATCCAAAATTACTCTAATATCATACTTATCCAGTGCTATTGGTCTTATATTAGTTTCAAATAAGATCAGAAATGCACGTACTCACAGTGCTCTTATGCTATGCTGATATTAGTCTGACATCTTACAATAGCATTTAACAAGACTAATATAAAATCAAACGAGCTCAGAAAACACCCATATAAGATCAAGGTTTTCTCAAGTGCAACTCGTCTTAGTAAATGCTCTTATATACATATATGAGACTTGGTTATAAGACTGAGCGTTCTTGAGGCCATACCGGCTTATCTTAAAGTAATATAGGATCGATGGTGTGTTCTAAAACAAATATAAGAGCGCTTTAAGCCTACCACTCTTAGAAAGTGCGAGTTCTGAGACTGTTTTGCTGGTTGGGTACGACTCTGCTCCCGTCGCTCATAGCGCAATGTTATATAGGCTTCCTCGAGAAATTTGCTTTCCAACACAAAAATAATTATCCAAATCGAAGCAGTAGTTCCTGAGATTACCAAACAAAGAAATTATCATAATTATATCTTCATTTACAAATTCTTCAGCTTAATATATTGTTAAAGATATGTGTTTAATAATCTCGTTAATCCTTTGGGTCTTATCGACGATGAGATGTATATGTTATTCAAAGGAAAACTGATATTCAGCCGACAGCCCACCATAAACCAATCCACAATATATATTAGCTAATAGAGCAGCGAATAATAAAACAACAACGAAGTAGAAGATCGGAATAGAGGTCTTGAATAATGTAGGCGTATTTGGACTATATAGAGTTATATAGTACTTTATATGTGTGGCACGAGAGCTATGTTGTGTTCCAAGTCAATATTAAAACTTCGGCACTGTACAGTTTGGCAGACACTCGTATTGTGGTTCATTCAGACTTGATGTAGCGGGCTGGTAGTCGAGTACTTTACAATGCGATACTGACTGCATATTTAGCGTAGCGATTTAAGCAGTCACCTCATTGTTTAGAACTTCGAAGAGAAACGAGAGTTCGGATCCCACACGAATAATTTTTTTGTTGATGTGATTTACAAATTATTTGCAGCTGTTAGAATGTGCTTGTGACCGTTGATTTAATGTTTGTTAAGAATTTATGTTTTCCATTAGTCGAAGGATTTAGTATCAGTACGGCAGCTTACGTTAGAACAAAAAATAATAGGTATAGTTCGTGGTGCGAGCTATGAGTGTTATTTGGCTGTACTATATTTCTGGTTTCAGGGTCTTCGCCGTATAGGTATAGTCGTTAACACCCTAAGTTTATCTCGGCACTCGGCACGACTCGGGTCCGCTTTAGACTAATGTCAGTATCTTCAAGGGTACTCTCAATAATGACTGTCAAAGATCTTCATGACGGCACGATGCAAGCGATAACCAAAAAGTGCGTGTAATGAATTTGAACGCGTGTTGATAAATTCACTTGACTATTACTTTTGAGTATCAACGATTTAGTTAGTTAGTTAGTTAGTTGGACAGGTGTTTTCCGCACTTAGCCACTTAATTGGGCCATTGTGCGTTAGCAGTGACACGGTTGTCGCCTGCTACTCATACCATGCAAGCTCCTTCCAGAAGGCCATGAGTTGACCAGTATTGCGTATGGCTTCGCTCATGGTTCTGGGGTTGTTCAGGAACTTCGTCCGTTGGTCGCTCACGCTGGTACAATGTAGGATTATATGAGCGGGTGTTTCTTCGGTCCCCATGCAGCCCCTACATAGTGGGCTGTCCGTGACGCCGATGTTGTAGAGATGCTTGTTTAGTGGACAGTGGCCGGTTATTATGCCAGTCAGATGCTTGAGTGTTTTCCTGTTGGAGTGCAACAGTTTTTGCGAGAGTCGTTTATCTAATTGGGGAAAGGCATCTTTAGATTGCCTACACTCTTTTAACTCTGCCCACTCTTTTTCGTGTTGTTGTAGGGTTCTCTCGCGTAACCATGTTCTTAGTTGGTTGAACGGTATCGCAACAATTGGTTCGGGTCCCAGAGTTGTCGTGTCCGATCCTTTCCTTGCCAGTTGGTCTGCTGCGTCATTGCCCGTGGAGTCACTGTGTCCTCGTATCCACTGGAGCGTGACCCGATTCCTCGCTGCAGTTTTCTGCAGCTCTTGGTGGCACTCCATAATTAGGCCGCTATTAAAGCAGTTGCCATCGAGAGCTTGTAGTACTGAGGCGCTGTCTGTGATGATGCGTATTGACAGGTTGCTCACATTTCTGGCCGCGATCGCCGTCGCCGCCCTTGTTATCCCAACGCATTCAGCTTGGAAGATGGTGTTGAGTTTACCAAGCGATGTTGAGAAATTGATATTCAAGTCATGGGAGAACACTCCGGCACCCGTCCCATACTTTGTTTTTGAGCCGTCTGTGTATACTCTAACTTCGTGTATACCAGAACTATCCTTGTGCTCTTCTTGCAGTTGTATGCGGTATTTTTTGTCAAAGACAAAGGTTTTAGGTATGAGATCACACGTTGCATCTAGCATCGGGATCTCGTTAGTTAACGTCCTTTTCAGGCGTGCGTGGGTTATACGGTCATCTCTCCTCCAGAGCCCGAACTTATCGAGCCGGATCGCAGCGGCACCTGCTTCTTGCTGGATGATGAGGTGCAGTGGTCGCAAGTCGAGAAGCACCTCCAGTGCCGCCGTTGGAGTTGTTTTCATGCAGCCTGTTGTGGCCAGACAGGCGAGGCGTTGTATGCTCTGCAGTTTGCTCTTGACTGTGCTTAGTCGAGTGCGTGGCCACCACACTACTGCACCGTATGTGAGCATGGGGCGTATTATGGCAGTGTAGATCCATAGGGTGATGAATGGTTTTAGACCCCATTTCTTGCCTATTATTCTCCTGCACTGCCAGAAGGTTGTACATGCTTTTGTGGTTTTAGTGGTGATGTGTTTATTCCAGTTGAGCTTGTGGTCGAGTGTTACGCCCAGGTACTTGACTTCACTCGATAAGTTAAGCTCCGTGCCAAAAAGTTTTGGTTTTCTGGTCATACGGGTGTTCCTTTTGTTGGTGAAAAGTACTAGCTCCGTTTTATTTGGGTTGACCGTCAGTTCATGGTGGTTGCACCATTGTTCCATGATCCTGATGGCTGCTTGCATCCGATAATGGATCATGTCTTCTGAGTTTCCTTTGATTAGGATGGTAATATCATCTGCGTAGCAGACTGTGAAGAAGCATTTGTCATTCAGATTTCTCAACAGATCGTCTACCACTATGTTCCAAAGCAGGGGTGATAGGACACCTCCCTGTGGGCAGCCTTTTGCTACTATCCCCCTTGTGGTGGTATTAACCGTGAACTGAATAGCCCTTTGTTTCAGGAGTTGATCAATCCATCCACTGACGGTTTGTTCAACTCCGAACTTGTTAAGGGCCCGGCTAATGCTGGTGAATTTAGTCTTGTCGAAGGCGCCCTCTATGTCAATGAAGGCGCCTAAGATCATTAGTTTGTCAGATAGCGCTGTCTCTATGGTCCCCACTACGGAGTGAAGCGCTGATTCCGTTGATCTACCACTTCTGTAGGCGTGTTGATGCGGGTGTAGTGGTCTGCGTAGCAGTGCGCCTTCCCGCAGGTATCTGTCAGCGAGCCTTTCCAGCGTTTTTAGCAAGAAGGAGGTCAAACTGATAGGTCTAAACGATTTTGCTTGCGTAGAATCCGTTTTGCCCGGTTTTGGAAGAAATATGACTTTTACTTCCCTCCACCTTCGTGGTATGTAATTGTGCGCTATAGATGCTCTATATATGCTAAGTAGCTGTGGCACAATCGTTGTGCAGCCCCATTGTAGAAGTGCTGGTGTTATTTCGTCCAGGCCTGCAGATTTGTACGGCTGGAAGTTGTTAATTGCCCATTTCAGCCGGTCCCCGGTAACCATGTTGTTGGCTATCGTCCAGTCTGTCTGGGTCGGTGGTCTGTGTTCTGATTCTTCCCAATCACAGTCTTCGGTCACTGTGCAACCTGGGAAGTGCGTTTCGATTAGTATTTGGCTTATTTCCATGTCTGTGGTTGCGTAGGTGCCACCAGGCTTTCTTATGGAGCCTAGGGTCTTGTTGCTGTCCTGGGATAGGATCTTTTTTACCCTGGCTGCCTCGCATGTGGAATTAATGTTGGTGCAGAAATTTCGCCAGGATTCTCCCCTGCGGAATCGTATGCGTTTCTTGTAGTGCGACTGGGCTTCTTTGTATTTGTCCCAGTCCGTGTCTTTCCTTGTGTTTTTGGCCCGGTTGAAGAGTTGTCTCAGATTGCGCCTGAGTTTCTCCAGTTCCGATCCCCACCATAGGGTTTTACTACTCGTTTTCGGTAGTGTGGTGGGGCAGGCTTGTTGGTAGCTGCGTTGTATGCATTTTGTTAGTAAATTAGTGTTGTGTTCTATGTGTGTAGTGCTTGTGTTCACGTCGTTGAAATTTGACATGGCTATTTCTTGTTCGAGCAGGGTCTTGTATCTCGCAATGTCGGTATTACGTGGGTTGCGTTTTGGTTGTATGACCCTCTCTTGCACTCGTATGTCATAGCAGATACGTCTGTGGTCGGCAAAGGATGGTTCGGCGGACACATGCCAGTTCGTGACAAGCTCCGCGGCCCCATCCGATGCCAGTGTAATGTCTACTATGGTTTGATATCTGGAGCTAACAAATGTGGGCTCTGAGCCTTTGTTGATTACCGTTAGTGTTGTTGTGTAGATGTATTCAGTTAGGATCTCACCTCGTCTATTTGCCTCGGGGCTCCCCCACAGTGGATGGTGGGCGTTAGCATCTGCCGAGAGTATTATTGGCCAGCCGTGGTCCTCACAGTGCTGCACCAGCTCGGCCAGCTCCTTCGATGGGATCTCCTCATCACCGGGCATGTAGACCGAAGCTAGTACAAGCATCTGATCATTGGGCCCTGTTCGTATTCCCACGGCTGTGAGATCTCTAGAACAAAAGTTAGTCAGCAGCAATGCTGGTATTGTTCGGGGAATGTATATGCATGTTCTCGGCTTAGGAGCCGAGTTCCAGTGCAATATCTTACCTCCGATGTTGTTGAGTCCACATATGGTGTCGCCTCTAATCCACGGCTCCTGGATTAGGGCTATTGTGTGGTGGTTAACCTCCAGCAGCCTGCGTAGGGTAGCCGTTGCAATTTGCTTGTGCTGGAGGTTGGTCTGTACGACTCTAGTCTGACGAAGATCCGAGAACTTTGCTGTCCACGGACTCCCCGTCGTCAACTGCCGTCACAGTGCTCTTTGACGCTGCGGGCGTTGTGTGTGCGCGGGCTGTGCCCGACGTGCTGGGAACGGCCGATGTTGTCTCTCATCCCTGTGTATGCCCGCTGGCGGGCGGCATTTCCCTGGGCGCGGCAACCGTCCTGCCAGCCCCTGCCCCGGCAGCGTGGAACAGTACGTACACGCTGCCGGTGAAGAAGGAGACTCGGCGGTCGCGCGCCTCGATTCTCGGGACCTCCGATTCGGGGATGCCCAAGGACAAGTATAGGCCGTGCTCTTGCATGGTAGCGCTGTAGAGTTGCCACGTCTGGACAGCGTACCATGGGTTTTGGGCAGCTAAGAGTTGGTGGATCTTCGGGAGTTCCAGGTTGGTCGACCTCGGCAGCCAGAGCGATGCGCGTACGCGCTTCGCGAGGTCCGTCTGCCCGATGACAGCCAGCCTGGTTCCTTCGATCGGTGACTGCAGTCCCGCTACCGTTCGTTTGAGCTACGCCAGTGATTTCTCGTCCTCGCACCATAGCTTTAGGACTCCTCCTGCTGCAAGCGGTTTGCCTCTAAAGGATGGCGCGAGTGCGGGCTCGTTATTTGACGGTGGTGCAAAGGCTGCTTCCATGATGCGCTCCTCTATGGAGAGCTCGAGCTGCCGTGCTTGCTCCACCGTCAGGTCTGTGGGTGGAGTGGCAACGACGGCCACCATCAGATGCGAGTTAGTCGCATCGGCGTAGCTCATCGTTGCCCTCTTCGGCGTCCACTCTCGCACGCTTCGTCGTGGCGCTTGGTGGTGTGTCGTCGTGACGGTTCCTCTTCGACGGTGTCGCCGAAGTGGGCCGTCCCGAGAGCGCCGGATTGGTCGGTGCGTGCCTGGGTCCACCTTTTCTGGGGCCGCGTTTGCGGCGTGGCCAGGTTGTGCCCCATGGGGCTGTTGGTTCCGCATCTCTGACTGCCGTCGAGGGGGCGCGACGGGGGGTGCCCGGCGCTGCACCGGCCGGAGCGGCGCGTGCAGCCGGCGGGAGCGAGCCCGAAGGCTCACTCTTCGCCGTCCGCGTGGTTTCCGCTTGCAAGCCTGAGCTGCTGCGTCCACTAATCGCGCCGCGTCCTGCCGATTGCTTCGTCCTGGGCGGTTCCCTCATCGCGCTGGCTGAGGGCGGATGTCCGCGCTGGTGCGTTGCACCAGCTGTTTGTTGTCTCGCGGGGAGTGCGTTCGCCGATGTAGTCGGTTCGCTACCTACCGCGGGGGGTGCGTTCGCCGACGTTGTCGGTTCGCTACCTCCCGCGTGCGCTGCGTACTCACGCTGACGTCTATGATGACGGGAGCGCTTTCCGCGGTGTTTACCTCTACCGGTTACGGTTGCAGCGGAGCTAACGTTTGCCTTGCGGCGTTCGTCTGCTCGACGCGGTACAACCGTCCAGGAGGTGTTGGTTATGTGTTCTGCACGAGGCATGGCATTTGCCAGGTCATGCAGGTCTAGACTACTTTCGCGTGAAACATTGCCCCCCCCCAGAATACGTGGGGCAGCCTGGACCCGAGGGTGCAGGGAGGGATTCTCCAGCGTCACGGACGCTGGTACCCTCCTGGGGTAGTTTATTCTTTTGTTTCACATCCATGATTTATTTGTTTTTTGGCTCCGTATGAGCGTGTGCGTGGGCGTATGTGTATGTGTTTCTATGTAGGTGTGGTGTGTGTATGTGTGTGTGTGCGCGTCCGTATGACATAAAGACATATTTATTTCTGCATTTTGGTTGTTTACAACACTTATACATGTCAAAACCCTATTCTAGATGATGCCGGCTTTTCCTAGCTAAATGACTTCTTGAGAAGAAAGGCCGAAACAAACTCAGAGTCATTGTTTTTTTTTGTCACTTCATTTTTTTTAGTCTTTTCTTCATTTTTTAAAGTCCAGACAAAAAAAAGGGTTTAGTGTGCAAGTACAATGCAGGAAATTATCTGACGCTTTTGACTGACTCGGCCCACTGATGGTCCGCATTCAACAGCAATCGTACGGCTCAACCTTGATTGAGGGAGCCAGCACGATCTGCATCACTATGCCTCCACGCCATCAGAAGGTGTATGCATAAGCATGTCAGCCTAAGCCATCAGACAGGTTGCCACAACTACTTGTTTATATGTTTAATAATACCCACATCGTACTCACAACTTTACATGCTAATACACAGTAAAATACATGTTGCAAACAATAAGTAAAAATAATTAAATTTAAATAATAAAATATCATATATTTAAAATGCCACAAAATATTATTGAATGTCAATTTAGGAATAATAATATATTACTTAAGTAATTTTAAAAAATTATAAAAATTTAAACCATAAAATGTCATATATTTAAATTGTCAGAAAATATTATTGAATGTCAATTTAGGAATAATAGTATATTACTTAAGTAATTTTAAATGTCAAAAGAAAATAAATAAAATAACAATGTCAAATCAAACTATGTCAAAACAAAATAAATAAAATTACAAATGTAAATAAAAATATAATGTCACTAATTTCAAAATGTCAAAATTCATAATTTTTAAACTCAATTCCAGGCATTTTTGTCTGCTAAATAATCCTTCACTGTGTAATAAGCTTTTGAACACAAGCTCTGTTTAATAAATACTTTGAATTTATTAATACTTAGTTCCTGAATATTGCCTGGAATTTTGTTGTAAAAACGTATGCTTGGACACTTGTATGAGTTACTTATTTTTTGTAGTCTAGTTGAAGGTAGAATAAGTTTGTTTTTATTTCGTGTATTTAATTTATGAATGTCGCTGAATTTAGAAAACATATTTATATTTTTCCTGACATATAACAAGTTCTCATAAATGTATTGAGATGCGACAGTCATTATCTTAATTTCTTTAAATTTTTCCCTCAGTGAATGCCTTGCACCAAGACTGTAGATTGCACGAATAGCCCGCTTCTGCAGTACAAACACAGTTTGAATGTCAGCTGCGTTGCCCCATAGTAAAATGCCATATGACATTATGCTGTGGAAATAACTAAAATATACTAATCTGGCCGTATCTATATCAGTTAACTGACGAATTTTGTAAACCGCGTATGCTGCAGAGCTAAGTCTATTCGACAACTGACCTATATGTGGGCCCACTGTAGCTTAGAATCTAAGGTTATGCCTAAGAATACGGTGTTATCTATAAGATCCAACTCTTCTCCATTCAAACATATGTTAGGTTTAACTTGTTTTACATTCGGTCTTGAAAATCGTATACATTTTGTTTTTCTTTCATTTAACAGTAAATTGTTAGCTGTAAATCATTTACCTACTTTAGAGAGAGCGTTATTTACATCGTCATTATTTGATTGTTGTCGTCTTAGTTTAAAAATAAGTGATGTATCATCATCAAATAACACTATCTCTTCATTATTTTGCATAATGTATGGCAAATCATTAATATATACAAGGAAAAGGAATGGACCAAGAATTGAACCTTGCGGCACTCCCATTGTGACCACTGAACCCATAGAAACTTTTCCATTTACCTCAACTCTCTGTATCCTATTACTCAAATATGATGTTAGGAGATCCAAAGCAGTGTTCTTAACTCCATAGTAATGTAATTCCCTGATCAATGTTTCATGAAACAAGCAATCAAAAGCCTTAGATAAGTCACAAAAGACTCCCAGAGCATCATGCGACTCCTCCCAGGCATCAAAAATACTATCTAAAAGCTCAACTCCAGCATCGGTAGTTGAGCGACCCCTAGTAAAACCAAATTGTTTTTCATGTAACAGCTTATTGTTATTAAAATGAATTTGAAGCTGACCTAGAATTAATTTTTCAAAAATTTTTGTAAACGTGGGTAGTACAGATATTGGCCTAAAATTTGTGGGGTCAGATGTGCTACCTGATTTAAATAACGGAATTACTTTACTACTTTTCATTTGATCAGGAAACACACCACAGTCAATGCATCTATTGAAAATCATTGCCAGTTCAGGTGCTACTGTGTTGATTATGGATTTCGTAATCACAACAGAATTGCCCCAAAGATCACTAGTCTTCTTCAAATTAAGGGTATTAAAACTTTTTACAATATCTCTGTCAGTGACATAACTAAAACTAAATTCAATGTTACACCTATTGACATTTTGCTTCAATAGAGATTCGGCTCCATTAGGGGACGAGTTGAGGGATTTAGTGGTTGAGCCTGGAATGTCTGTGAAGAAATTTTCAAATGCTGTGGCAACCTCAAAATCTGACTTTAATATCTTTTTATTTAATTGAAGAGTGTAATCGTAACTTTTAATCTTGACCCTTATGAATGATTGGGTTAGTGTAGTGAATGTATGTGTGTACGTGCTTGTGCATGTGTGTGGGTGAGGGCGGCTGGAGGTTTTCGTTACGTCTGTTTCATAGGGAACCAGACCAAGAACGGGCGGCAACCTCGGGAAGGATAGTCAACCAGCCTTGCCTTAGGGATCTACACGACTTGCGCTCTCCCCTAAGGCCATTCGCCAAACTCTGCAACGGACGCGAATGCAGAGAGTGGAAGTCAGTGCAGTTCAATGGAGTTGAAATGAAATGAGGTGCACGGGCTTCCGCCCTTGAGTATTGTTACGAGCTGGGGTTCGTGATAAATTATATACACTATGCCAGAAAAACTGCACTTTATTCACTAACACAATAACACTAGATACACACACTTATTTTCACAACACTAATAAAACACACTATTCACACCACTAGAACAACACTAAACACTTCCGACTTATTTCTCTTCGCTTCTTGTTGATCGCTTCGCTATTCAATTGTTACTGTCCCGGTCCGTTCGCTCCCGCTCTATTTATACTGGCCGGATAACATCACTAGCGTATTCTAGATATTTCCACAAAACTGTCGAATAATCGCGAACAGTCCGATGCTCGATACAGAAATCGCCATCTAGTACAGAGTAGCTGAATTACCTTTAAACCACCGATACATTCAATCTCTTCTAGTACCCCCGTTCATCATTCACCGATAGATGGCGTAACACTGCCCCCCTCTTAAACGTGTTCGTCTCGAACATCGTTGGACCCATGGTAACGAGCCAACCGGTCCACATGAACTATCTTCGGTGCACCTCGCGACCCCTTCTGGATTCGATAGGTGACGTCGTTCATCCTGGTAATTATGCGATATGGCCCGTCCCATCTGGCTTGTAACTTAGGCGATTTGCCTTTGCTTCGTACTGGGTTATTTGCGCCAGAATCCCGAATTTAATTCATTTTCTAAGTTGATTTCTTTTTGCTAGTAGATAAGATTTGGCAAATAAGGTGAATTGACTATGCGTAGAACTTGAGACTTCTAAACATTGTGGTATTGACCAGTCTGTATAGTGCACGCGTTCAAAACTTATCAAGAAAACTCTAATGCAAACGAAAATACGCATGACAGGAAAAGGGCCCTTAATCTATATATGTGATGAAGAGTGATAGCTCGCCGGACTTTCTATATCTTTTTGTTCTATGCCGAAACAGTAACTGTGCAAGAAAATAGACCTTACGTCCAAGTGCCAATATTAATAAATTCTCACTATAAAAAATTGCTCGTATCAGAATAGTTGGGACGAGAGATCTATTTTCCAAGTATTTCTATCTGGAAACACTTCGTATATTGGTTCCCTTGGAATTGAGAACTTGAAAAAAGGCGTCGAGGTAACTAATAAATAAGTTCCAACGTCAAAACTTTGCGGTAGAGCCGAAGTAATGTGGCCATCGTTTTGCCCCGAATCGAGACTGACCAGAAAATATCGGGAAAATTTCAACACGCGATCATTTCAAGACGTTTTTTTAATAGATAGAATTATTCAAAAGCAAGGTTTATATTTATAATACATGCATAACATTGCACCCGTGCGAAGCCGCGGCGGGTCGCTAGTTATAAATAAAATAAATAAATATAGCTAACCAAAGTTTTACATCATCGTATTCATCTGACAACTTGATTCCCTTGCGTCCTTCCTTGAGCATCGGGTAATCTTTATAACCACTGCAGCTTCGATGACGATTTTATCATAGGTACCGGAGTTTATGATAATAAGGTCTTGGGCTATAAAATTTCACTGTCTTGAGATTTGCAGAAACGTAAAATTTTAACGTTAATTTTGTGAGTAAAATAGAGTCTAAAAGGCATTTTGGTAAATTTACTCTTATTAATTGCCGTAGATACTTAATCGTCTCATACCAGTGAAGCCGAAGGCCTGCATGAGGACGATTTTGACTTACTGCCAAGATATTATATTTTCATAATAATTAACGATGTTTTGAGTCTTACTACATAATTCCTGGGACACTACATTTCTTTATTTTTTTGTTTTTTATAGTAATAGACGGCAAACGAGCAGACGGATCGCCTGATGGTAAGCAATTACCGCCGCCCATGGACACAAGAAACACCACAGGAGTCAAAAGTGCTTTGCCGCCCCTTGGGGTTGGGAAAAGGGATAGGATGAGGAGTGGGGTGAGGGAGAAGGAATGTAGGAATAGGGCCTCCGGCACACTCACTCACCGAACGAAAGTTACTTTACGTCGATTTTCTGTGAGAGGGTAGTACTTCACCGGTCGAGCCGGCCCATTCATGCAGAAATCAGCAAGGCTCTATTACCTGTAGATCTAGATTTTAATAACACTGAAGTTTTTATTTTGAGTCACGATGGTATATTGCCATAAATGGTTAGGTATAGTAATATTTTACTATAAGGCTGATAGATAAAGTGAAAATCAGTGTGATACGAGAGAAGTGTGGTCTGAAAGAAGATGTAGTGATAAAGATTGAAAAAGGAATGTTGCGATGGTTTGGCCATTTGGAACGGATGGATGAAAGAAGAAATACGAAAGAAGTGTATCGTGTAAGAATGAATGGAGATGTCGGTAGGGGGCGCCCAAGACGGACGTACGCCGACCAAATAGGTGACGTACTAAAAAAGGGCCAAATTAAAAGTACCCATAACCGGCGAGCATGTATGATGAGGTTACTGAATGTCGAGGAAGCGAAAGAGGTGTGTTTGAACCGGAGCATTTGGCGTTCCATAGTCTCTGCCTACCCCAATGGGAGACAGGCGTGACGATAGATATGGTTAGGTATATTTAGTTACCACAAAAACAACAAGCTAGTTATGCATCTTAGAACACAATGTTTACTTTGATGTCGGCCAGTTCCGCCATGTTGTACGACCATGGTGCACTAATCCATGCAGTCAAAATTAAACAAGAAACCCTCCGGCATCCTCCTTAATCTTGAGACATGTTTCCAACTGAGAAGAAAAAATAAAACTTCTTTTCAGAAATTCAAAGTGCGATGTTCACGGTAAAAAAAAATTCACGCACCTTGATTTTTCTACAAAGTGACTCAAAGAACTGCTAATAAAATTAGAATTCCATCAAAATGATATGATGATTTTATGTATAATGACCTAATATTTATTACATTACAATTTTTACACGCTTTTATCATTTATATTTCTTCAAAAATAATCGATTTTCTATCCAGTCTCTCATGTTTCAACACAATAGTTTTAAACACAATTTACGATATATCAGAGGCGTCGAATCCATGATCCGGATATCGGCTGGTTCCGCCATGTTGGACGTAAATTGCTCGTTAGCTTTACTGCCCCGTATGGACGCGCCCTTATTTGTCGTTTCATGAGGCTTTTAAAGCTTTATAGCGAGAATTCGTGGAGAATTTTCCTTGTGCAGTGAGCTAATATTTTGATAGGGACACGTTACTACTATTCAGTTAATTACATAAAAAACTACGGCTAAAAATCATTTAAAATCTTAAACCAACTTCAAATCTGTCAACTGAAAAGTCGGTGCCAAGCAGGAGCACGCACACACACACACACACATAAATTTTAATTTCTTTCTTACTCATCATGCAAGCCCCGGCTGGCACCATCTCAAAAATTGACAAATGACAATTCAATACATTTGTACAATTTCTGTACAAATATTAATATTGTATTATTTCACGTACTGGTTGAATGTCTTACGGCAACGGCGAGTTACTGTATTATAAATGTATCTGTGGAGTAGTTTTTGCTGTTGGGGCTGTTCCTCCTATTTATATAGGATAAGAAATGATACGAAAGTAACATAATAATAAACAACTTGCGCCTACAGTGCTATAACTGTAGGCGCAAGTTGTTCGATGAATAAGATAGACTAATCCAATTTTACATATGACATAGGAGTTGCAGATAAATTCACGCAAAATGCACTGTTGTAGCATTAAGCGTGCCTATCTCAATACAATGCAACCTGAATCTAAAATCTTGCAATCGCTGTAATAAGATATACGCTTTGAACATATAGCAATCACCATCCTAACATTTTCTAGCGGATCCACATTCGAATTTCAGTACCTACAAAAGATATGTACCAAAAACGTTTACAAATGCTATTTTTTCGCTCACATATCACAAAGTGTAACCCAACAAACCACATCAGAGAGGCATCAACTACGCTGATCCTTTTGTAAGTTGAACACAAGCATTCAAATTGTAAACTGAAAAACATTTCCATTACAATACACTTTTGAGCACTCTTCAATTATAAAATATCACAATCAATTACCAATGTTTATTGATCACTCTATGTTAAAATTAATTTAACTTTTACTTTAAATCAAAAATTTCCAATCCTTTACACGCGAACAATTTAATAATAAACAGGTCATTAACAACTTATTGCTTAAAATCACTGAACCGTTTTTCATAATTTTATAACTTTCATGGAAACTATCGAAAAGTTTTGATTAGCTCTGAATTAATTGTTGCTCCACGAACTTTGCTAAAGTAAAAGGATTGTTTTATAAAGCAGAGACGTAAAATATAAGTACAACTTATAAAATAAGAAAACAATAATATGTTCTCGCCCTCCTTTTCATCTTTCCTTCGACTTCTCATTTTCCCCCGGGGTGAATGTGCAAATACCTCTTTGATCTCTTTTTTTTGGTGACGTCTAAGATACTTTGCGAGTCGTCCCCACCTACACTATCAACCAAGTTGGGCCTTGACGAAGGAGATGAATGAGACACTCCCCTAAAGACGTTCGCGGTCGCCTGGTGGCGGAGGTCACCAAATCGCAACCAGCATATATGCAAGCCCGTTGAGTTTCAAACCGCTGTTTGGAGCTAGCTAGCCTTGTAATGTGTTTTTACAAAAAATCCACCAAATCACACATACAGAAGCGGTAGGTAGAAAGCATACGTGTGTGACTGCACATGCATAACGCATCGGCTATTGAAACGAAATATAGCCTATGTCTTATTCTAATAAGCTTTTTTTACTACAACATTACATAAATAAAAAATAAGCATGTTTTTAGAAAACCCAAATCTCTCAATATTGTACATATGAACATACGTAGCTTGAATAAGAATTTTGATGAGTTTACTATTCTCCTGGAAACTATGGATATAACTTGTGACATTGTTGCCCTCTCAGAGTGTTTGCTTGGCAGCGTTGGCGAAATGCCGTCATTGGAAGGGTTTACTAGCTATCGCTCCACCTATTCCAACTAGAGTGAGGGTGTATGTGTCTATGTAAGAGCTAATTTGAAGCGTAATGTATATCAGCCTTCTTTTGAGGAAGCCAACTGCCTGGTTTTTACATCTGGTGATGTTGCTATCATAGCTATATATCGCTCCCCGTCTTAGAAAAACATTGACATTATTTTGACAAGTTTAAATGATACTTTGTACTCGCTACGCGCTTAAAAGACCATTGCTATAGTCGGGGACATTAACATCAACATAAAATCTGACCAGTTAGACCTCCATTCCGAGGAATACCTCAATGTGTGCTCCTCGCATGGCCTTTTGCCTGCTCATCTTATACCAACGCGCGGTGAAAATTGCTTGGATCATGTTATGT
Source organism: Euclidia mi (assembly GCA_944739405.2). Lineage (NCBI taxonomy): Eukaryota > Metazoa > Arthropoda > Insecta > Lepidoptera > Erebidae > Euclidia > Euclidia mi. The sequence goes on from OX123195.2 coordinate 31,248,214, forward strand.
TGAAAACACAAAGACGGGCTATTACTTTGGTACTAAATACATACATTACGGATCACCTTCCAACTCTGCTAAGCCGGGACTCGAGTAGTGTAACGAATAAACTTAAAAGTTATTTTCGGCGTACGGATCATCTTGCTGTTGTCAGTGAAATACACGGGTACGATTTCTCATTTTTGTATAATATACATGACGCCAATGATCCTGCTAAATTACTCATATCTTCTATCTCGGGCATCATCCAACAACACACTAAGGTGGTTAATGTACTCACCGAAAAAGAATTATACGTCCTTGGATTACACCTTGTCGTCTGAAATGTATAAAAAATCGGGACTCATTACATCAAAAAGTAAACGTACTACGGTAAAAGCAGACACTGGCAACATAATACTCCAAAAAACATACAGAAGATATCGTAACTTCTGTAACAACTTGCTGCATAAGTTGAAGTCTGCATATGAACGCACGCAATTTCAGTATGCTAGGGGTAATTCAAAGGCGACTTGGCAAGTAATTAAGACCATTAGTAACATTACACGGGACAATAAACCACCAAATGAACTTCTTAACGTCCTTCCAACACCTAAAGAATCAGTAAATTCAATTAATAAATATTTCGCTAATATTGGGGAGTCTCTTGCGTCTAAAATTCAAAGTACACACACGAACAACAGTGTAAACTTGAGCAGCTATGTTGTTTGGGATAGAATATCTATGGTTCTACCAGAAATCACTGCTTTGGAGCTCGAAACAATCATCCTAGGCCTCAAAACTAACTGTGCGGTGCGTGGGATGGTATTTCTGCTGATGTGCTTAAATCTACACGTCATGTTCTGATACCACCGTTGATGTATATTTTCAACTAGTGTATATCTACAGGCATTTTTCCTGAGGTGTTTAAAAGAGCTATAATACGTCCGGTCTATAAGAGTGGGCACAGAAATCTAGTAACAAACTATCGACCTATTTCAGTTTTGACCACAATTGCCAAAGTCTTCTAAAAGTACATAAACGAAAAATTAAAAGAGTACCTCAAACATTTTTATATAATTTCTTCAAATCAATATGGCTTTATTGAAGGTAAGTCCACGGAAGATGCTATGATTGACTTCACAGAGACGGTTACAAAAATTATAGATAGCAAACGTAAAGCAATGGCCATATTCTTAGATTTATCAAAGGCGTTTGACACGGTTTCTGTTCCCATTCTTCTAGAAAATATGGAAGCTATAGATATAAGAGGGACTGTTCTTGACATCTTCAGGAGTTATATAAGTGGACGGACGCATTGTGTGAAAATTGACAGCTGGGTGAGTGATGAGATTCCAGTGAATTGTGACGTACCGCAGGGAAGCGTGTTGGGGCCTACTCTCTTCCTGATATACGTAAATGACCTGCGTCACCTCTCAATACCGAACTGTAAAATTAAAACATACGCTGATGACACCCCTCCCGTTATTCAGGGAGAGAGTTGGCACCTTACCTATAAGCATGCTGAACCGGCACTCTCTGTGATTATGTCGTGGCTTAAAGTCAATCTTCTAACATTAAACCAGAGTTCGAGGATATATATCAATGGATATATATCCGATATATATCCGATATATATCAACCTCGATTCGACGATATATATCAAATGTTTTTTGTGATATATTGCAATACAAAAATGGTTTAGAAAGAATATTATTTTTGCGTTTGTTACTGTATTTCTTCTTCCCAAATGTAGATGGCGTGGGAGTAGAGTTAAAACATACTCCCTAATGGTAAGTTCTAATCTAAAAATGGCAACACTTCTGCCGGTATTAATGGCGTCAGTCCGTCAGTGGTGTCAGAAAATTGATTTGTCTGATTTTAAGTACTCAAATGAATAAAGCATTAAAAACATTTCAGTATTTTATTTTTTGATCATTTTAGTATGTTTATGAAACACATATCAAATAGTATTCATAAATAATACAATGAAATAATAATATGACTTTCATACAAAATTGATATATATCAAACTTGATATATATCCGATATATATCGTAAATATCCGATATTTTGATATTAATAATAAATACCGGATATTTTCGAACCCTGCATTAAACATTGATAAGACCAAATATATAACGTTCTCTTCAGCTCTATGTTCGCAACCAGGAAATGAGCTCACGATCAAAGCTCACACCTGTCTTCAAACTTACAAAAATTGCGACTGCCTTGCACTTCAGAAAACCATTTCTGTGAAATACCTAGGTGTCCACATAGATGCCCTTTTCCGCTGGGATAAGCAAATAGAGACCGTAGCGTCACGTACTAGGAAATTAATATTTGTAGCAAAAAAGCTTAGATCTTCTGCTGACATAAGTACGCTGAAATTAGTTTATAGTGCCTTAGTTCAATTGGTACTATCCTATTGTATTCCGGTATGGGGTGGAGCATGTGCAGCCCACTTGTTGAGAGTTGAAAGGGCGCAAAGAGCTGTATTGAAAGTACTCACTGGTAAACCTCACAGATATCCAACTAAAATGCTCTATGATGAATTTTCAGTACCCTCCGTAAGGCAGCTTTTTGTGCTTCTAACTAAGTTGCGTAGACATGCGATGCTCCCATATAAACGGAGTGCAAGACGACGTAAAGATCATGTTTGTATTATCGAGCCGCACAGAACACAAATTGCAAGCAGATGTTTCTATATAAGCAGCTGCCGCATATACAATCGCATCAATAAATTGATACATTTATCCACTCACTATCAAGGAATGCCAACGGTCCGTAGAACGCTGGTTGCAGACTCTTGATTACCAGAAAACTGAAAGTCTTCTAAAAATCTTATGCTAGCTTGTAACGTTGTGATACACACACGCAAACACACACGCATACACACACACCCACACCCACACACACACACACACACACACACACACACACACACACACACACACACACACACACACACACACACACACACACACACACACACACACACACACACACACACACACACACACACACACACACACGCACACAAAATTAGATTTAATTATCCAGTTATTATTATATGAAATGAAAATTGCAATCATGATTGTTTATGGTGGATTTTAATTGATAAAAATATAAAATTTTTATCTCACAGACAGAATATATTGTCTAGAAAAGTGGAAGGCGCTGGCAACCGGGATACAATGTATGCCTACATTAGTACGGGGGCTAACGTTTCACATTTTTATTTATTGCAAACTATTTCTTATCTCACATAACATAACATAACATAACTTCACGCCTGTTATCCCCGAAGGGGTAGGCAGAAGTGTATTACACACCCACTATTCGCCAGTTATGTTTCGGTCCCAATGTAAAAGGGGGCAAGCCTATTGCCATTCTTATCTCACCTATGTTGTAAATGTGATTATATTATAAACCTTTGTTTTAAATTAAATAAATTATTATTATTATAGTTTAAAACTATAACCCGACTACGTCAAAAAGGGGTCTAAAAAGAACGAAACAAGAAAATAGCGCATTACAAACAGATACTAACATAAATTAAGTAGAATGAAAATGTTGTAAATGGTAAATCATAGCAAAGTTCAAAAACATTGAAACCATTATTTATACCAAGTGCTTGTTTACAGATTTTCAACATTGAATTTATGTTATGTTTAGCCAAAATAATTGGTAGATTAATTGGATAATAGGTTTATAAATAAAGAACGCCCGAAGGAGGTCCGAAGGTCTGATATATATAATGAATAACATTATCCAAGGACCGATAAATTAATTAATTTGAAACTCTGTGATACGTCTCGCAATTGACACGATATACTTAATTGTACCTTTATTAGTCATTTTGTATATCAGATACATAATTACATATATTTAATTGACTACCATAAAATCAATAAGTCGTAGCTTTCTTGTAGTGAACAATAAATTACACTATAAATCAATCAATAAATACCCGCTTGTCGTAGATCAAACGTAATTCATTGAATATTATTATGTATATTATATCTCGTGACACTTAAATGGCGACCAACTAGATTAGCGACATACATTAAATCTCCAGCAAAATGTAGTTCTGCGTTGTAAGCGTTTTGTATTGAACTGCATGGATTTTAACGTAGATTTTAATAATTTTGACAGTCCGGATGGCGTTGATGTTTAAGCAGCCACCTTGCCGCTTAACACTACGCCCAGTATTAAAGAACAAAATCTTGATTGATCCACACATAACTATGGTTTCGGGTGTATATGCTCTTTGTGTCCGTTAGTTGATTGTTTCTCAAGTCCTTGGCAACATTGCTTTATTGCTGGTGCGCGCGTACTGTTCACCTTACAAAAAAAAGCTTCTTGTAGCCGAAGTTAAAAAACGTCTCGATAATACTTTTCTTTCCCTCGGTTACATAATCAATAACTAACATAATTCCATACGGCCATCAAGAGTTCACGTCCTACTTTAAATCTATAACTCCATGAACTAGATCACCACACACATCTATAAGTTATGGTACCACAGAAATCTGTAGTTTTCCCAACTCCAAGGGGCGGCAACGCACTTGTGACTCCTGTGGTGTTGCTTGTGTCCATGGGCGGCGGTGATCGCTTACCATCAGGCGATCCGTCTGCTCGTTTGCCGCCTAATGTGATAAAAAAAAAAAACACCGCTGCTACGATCAAACGCTAGATGACTGAATAAATAATTTTAATTAACTTAAACTTAAATTGTAACGGGTTCTATTATGAAACGCAGAAGAGGTTCCTATGCACGAGTATGACCGACAAACAACACGACACTGGCCTGAACACTAGGGCTTGCAGTCTCCCACGCTGTTCCCTCTGGTAGTATGCAGGGAAGGCTGCTCGAAGGGCTGCGCGTAGAGAGGCAGAACCTCGCAGACCGTTGGCTTCAGCAATTAGGCGCCGGCGGTGTGTGCGCGATGAGCGGGACAGGGCCCGACTTGTCCGACAGCAGTGTCGTCGAAGACGGTGCAGGGAAGTGTAGAGAAGAATAGGGTGGCGTAGGCTGGAGCTTCAAGGTGGACCTGGAACCCACAGCTGGGACCAGGATACACGTACAACGTAGAAGTAGCGCGTAGATTAGGCAGCGTAGTTGACAATCAGTAGCGGTGCCGGCCTCTGTCGGCCCCTTTATATACCAGAGCTCTCCATCAGAGTTGGTGTCGGTGCATTACCATATAAGGGCAAAACTCCACGAGTGCGGACGATGGCCTTCTCTAATTGGCCGATCGTATAGACGGTATTATGACGCATATTCCGTAGGTACCGGACATACGTTACAATCGGGTGTTATAATCAAATAATCTTGTTAAGGGAAGATCTGAAAGCTTTATAAGAATCCTAATGCGAGTGTTTTAGAAGTGTTAGTTTAATTTCATTGACTTAGGCGTGGCATATAAAAATCCCTTATTTAATTCTACGTTATAATAAAAACCCGTTGTCCAAATTAACTCTGCGATAATATATCAGTTAGGACGAGTCCTTTTGTATAAATATATCTGTGATTATAAAATAAACTTGAAAACTTTGTTAAATATATTGGCCTCATGGTGACACATCTTACCTAGAACGAATGAATGTAACAAGAACATTTAACGATACCTTAATTGGCAAACCAGCTAACTCTACTTTCCGTATGGCCGCGTGTTTTTCAAAAACGATAACTCCGATATAATCATAATTTTATCTATAAATTGAAATCTCAATCAGCCAACTCCCGTGTGTCACGGAATGTTACGATTTTGACAGCCAACTCGGTCAGCCATTTTCTATGGCGCCAGAGTCCTGTACGGTGACCGCTCCACGTTTCGTAGTCAACAAAATTATAAAACCCTAAAAAAGGAGAGCTATTATTGAAAAGTAGATGTACATAATACGAGGTATGGATACTTATTTACTTTAAGACGAAACAGACATATTTAATCACGTAATCTTTAGATTTAATACAATGGTTCACAAATGCAATGGAGGATATGTTCAAGACGCTGCATTTCAAAGGACGCGCTATTAACATTAACCTTACTTATCTTTAACATTCTATGATTATTATTATTAAGTGTACTTAACTTTTAATAAAAAGTTAAACAGAAGAATAAACCTTTTATTTTAATAAATCTGTTGAGAAAACCAGCTAACTCAAAAATCACATATTTTCACAAGAAAGGAAAAAAGGATAAGGCTTTTTTTATTGTATGAAACTAACAAGTATTGTACCATTTTAGAATTCTGATTTAATGCGCCAACTTTTAACTTTTGTCAAAGTCGACGAATCTTGAAATTTTAAATTCGTAGTTTAACAAATAGTCTCAATTCTCGGCAACTTGAGGCAATTGGGTCATTATTTTTTATTGGGATTCTAGAAATGTTATTTAGGATTACGTTTCCAAAGTTCAAATGAACAAAAATAAAAAAGAATAACCACAATAACCGAAAAATTGTACAGTTTGATCAAATTTCTAGGTTTTTCTTAAAATGCCCACAATTTTCAAACTGCATGGGATAGATTTTTTTCAGATTTTTCTCGTGATGGTTATGATCAATCCTGACACCCCGTTTCGGCTTGACGTTGAGTTCTGGGACACCCTGTATATATATATATATATATATATATATATATATATATATATATATATATATATATATATATATATACAGGGTGTCCTTAGTTTTACAATGTTGTACATAAACATCTGTGTCTGAACTAGATGGAAAAACATCTGTATTTCAGACATCAGCGTTCTGTCCTGGGATAAGTCACAAAATATAATTTAAGAAGGTTTACTTAATAAATAAAATTGAACTTCAGAATATTTCGCAGTTTACATAAATTAAACTTAATGAATTTCATTAATAACAATTAAACTTAATGAATAATAGTTTCAACAATTAGTTTAATTAGTTTATATATATATATATAGATTTAATACTGGAACCGGACGTTAGTGACAATCTGATGTACGTTGTAATGTCTATTTTTACTCCATATATATATCCAGGGGTTAACGACCCAGCGGAATACACTCGCTAGTAAAAAGTAACACTGATTACAAAACCATGTTCTTAAAATATTACAAAAACAAAGTAATGCAGGTGAATTCAGGCTTTTATAATACAACACAGTATTTTTGTATTATCCTGATGAACCGTTTTTCTTTTGAAAGCACCTGCATCCTGCATACATCGACTATTCATGTTTCTCTAAAACGTTATTAATACGTTACATTATTAGGTCAGGCATACAATAAATGTTTATATTCAGCAGGTAGAAAGAAAGCATTGAGGCCATTGGAAAATAGCTGTACTATGAAGGCTGGATACTGGCAGAAACGAAAGATACATTTTAGCAATGGTAATACTGAAAAGGAATATTACCGGTATTAAAAGCTCTCTTTTAAAAATATACATACATACATAGACTCACGCCTGTTTCCCGGAGGGGTAGGCAGAGACTACGGAACGCCATTTGCAACGATCCTGACATACCTGACTTGCTTCACTCACTCCCATCAAGTTACTCATGCACGCTCTTCTGTTAAGGGTACTTCTGACTTGTCCTTTTTTCAGGATGTCTCCAATCTGGTCAGAGAACGTCCGCCTAGGTCGTATGAAAGTAGGTAAGGCTGCAGGATATGATAGGATTACAGTCGAAATGCTGAAGGCTGGACAGGGCATCATAGTTGGTCAGTTGCAGCGGTTATATAACTTGTGCTGGAGCACCGGCCGAGTACCTAATGACTGGGCCACAGCTGTAGTTGTGCCTCTTTATAAAGGAAAAGGCTCGCAACAAGATTGCAAAAACTATAGATGCATTAGCCTTCTCAGCATTGTTGGCAAATTGTATGCTAAGGTACTTATTGAAAGAGTTATGGAAGTAACCGACAAGAAAATATGGGATGTACAAGCGGGATTCCGAAAGGGTATGGGATGCACGGATCAGGTTTTTTCCTTGCGAAGCATAGCCGAAAAGTTTTTGGCCAAAGGTCAAAAGGTCTTTTGCGCATTCGTGGATTTGGAAAAGACTTACGATAAAGTGGCGAGGAATGAAATGTGGTCGGTACTGTCGATGTATGGGGTGAACAGCAGCCTCATTCGAGCTCTGAAATCCCTTTATGAGGATTCTAAAGCTTGTGTGAGGATAAACGGGGCATACTCTGACTGGTTTACCATCGAGAAAGGTGTTAGACAGGGATGTGTGGCGTCGCCGTGGCTGTTTAACCTCTTCATGGACAGTTGTTTGCAAGATTTAAAACATAGTGACTGCGGATTAAGGATGAATGGGTTACTCATCAAATGCCTCCTTTATGCTGATGATCAGGTAATACTTGCATCTTCAGCGGAGGAGTTGCAGGAGATGGTAGCAATCATGCATGGTGCGTTAGAGAGGAAAGGAATGAAAGTGAATGTAAGAAAAACGAAAGTTATGGTTTTTGAAAAGGAGGTATGCGTTACGGCTTGTAATGTTTTGATCGATGGACAGCGAGTGGAACAAGTGAATGAGTTTGTTTACTTTTCGGTTATGCTTCGCAAGGAAAAAACCTGATCCGTGCATCCCATACCCTTTCGGAATCCCGCTTGTACATCCCATATTTTCTTGTCGGTTACTTCCATAACTCTTTCAATAAGTACCTTAGCATACAATTTGCCAACAGTGCTGAGAAGGCTAATGCATCTATAGTTTTTGCAATCTTGTTGCGAGCCTTTTCCTTTATAAAGAGGCACAACTACAGCTGTGGCCCAGTCATTAGGTACTCGGCCGGTGCTCCAGCACAAGTTATATAACCGCTGCAACTGACCAACTATGATGCCCTGTCCAGCCTTCAGCATTTCGACTGTAATCCTATCATATCCTGCAGCCTTACCTACTTTCATACGACCTAGGCGGACGTTCTCTGACCAGATTGGAGACATCCTGAAAAAAGGACAAGTCAGAAGTACCCTTAACAGAAGAGCATGCATGAGAAACTTGATGGGAGTGAGTGAAGCAAGTGAGGTATGTCAGGATCGTTGCAAATGGCATTCCGTAGTCTCTGCCTACCCCTCCGGAAAACAGGCGTGAGTCTATGTATGTATGGTTATTTTTAAAAGAGAGCTTTTAAAACCGGTAATATTCCTTTTCAGTATTACCATTGCTAAAATGTATCTTTCGTTTCTGCCAGTATCCAGCCTTCATAGTACAGCTATTTTCCAATGGCCTCAATACTTTCTTTATACCTGCTGAATATAAACATCTATTGTATGCCTGACCTAATAATGTAACGTATTAATAACGTTTTAGAGAAACATGAATAGTCGATGTATGCAGGATGCAGGTGCTTTCAAAAGAAAAACGGTTCATCAGGGTAATACAAAAATACTGTGTTGTATTATAAAAGCCTGAATTCATCTGCATTACTTTGTTTTTGTAATATTTTAAGAACATGGTTTTGTAATCAGTGTTACTTTTTACTAGCGAGTGTATTCCGCTGGGTCGTTAACCCCTGGATATATATATATATATATGGAGTAAAAATAGACATTACAACGTACATCAGATTGTCACTAACGTCCGGTTCCAATATTAAATCTATAGCAGCCTTACCTAATTTCATACTGGCTAGTGCCTTCAAAATCTCATCCACGCCAATATCGCTTTCATCATTGCTATCATTACCATTCATTTCACCTGTTGATGTCTCTGTCGTCGTTCTTTTAAATAATCCTTCAAAATACTCTTTCCATCTCTTCAGCACACACGAGTCACCATTCAGTATCTTTCCATTCTTGTCTCTTATTGCTGTGTATTCTGAGGATTGAGTTTTTCCTCGAACTGCACGAACGGACTTCCAGAAAAACTTAATGTTTCTCCGAAAGTCGTCAGATAATCTATACTATAAAACTCATCTTTCTTTTCCTCTTTTTCCTTATAACCATTTCTTTCACTATTCTTTTAGACCTAACAAATTCTTTTCTTGCTTCATCTATGTCATCACTCGTTGCCTTTCCCATTCTTTCATTTGCTCTGGCAGCCAACCAATCTAACCACGCTTTCTTCTTCTCTGTTACTGCTGATTGTACATCCTTGTCCCACCATGTATTCTTGACCTTTCTTATTTTCCTTCTCTTGATCACACCACATACTTCAGATGCTACACATACTACCTCTTTTTTAATGGAATGCCATAATTCTTCCATATCATTTATGTCATCGAACCTCTCAGATCTTGCTATCAATCTTCGTTTATACTCATCTTTCATATCTTTCTCTTGCAGATTTTCTAGTTTTATTCTTTCCAAGACCCTCTCTTCATTATTTTTTCGGTGTCGCCATCTTCTAAAGAGCCCACTTATCCGGCTTAACACCAAAAAGTGGTCGGCATCCATACAGATGGATGCCGATCCCTCGAAAAACTCTCGTATCCAACACATTCTTTCTCAGTCGTTCATCTACTATTACAAAATGAATCATACTTCTTCTAACATTTTTCGCCTCACGTGTATACAAATGTATCCTTTTGTGATCAAACATGGTGTTTGTCACACAAAGGCTCCACTCCAAACAAATCTCAAGTAGTTCTTTTCCATTTTCGTTCACACTCTTATCACCGAATCCACCTAAAACCCTTTCAAATCCATCTCGCTTTACTCCACCCATCCATTTAAATCATTTAACAAAATCAATCTTTCATTATCCTTACAGGTCCTCAGAATCTCTCTTAAACTCTCCCAAAACTCCAGCCTTTCGTCTTTTTCTTGTTGTGACATACTCGTTACTATATTGACCGGGGCGTATACCCCTACAATAAGAAGACGAGTAAGTCCTACTTTCATTCTCATCCATAGTAGCCTTGCATTTACACATTCAAACTCTTTTACGCACTCATTCATTCGCGCAGACAGTATTAAACCTACTCCCTTGCAGGCTCTGGTGGTTCTATCTACTCCGGACCAATACGCCGTGTAGCTGCCATGCTTGGTAGTGTCACATCCTTTATTTTTCGTTTCATTCACACACAGAACATCAATCTTTCTATCATCCATCATCTGGCATACTTCATCCAATTTTGCGTGCATTCCATCGCCAACATTCAATGTTGCAAATCGGCTTTCCGTAGGCCGCTTTTTGCCCTCGCGGGAAACGAGACGTAACGGGTTGCGAACCCCGTCGCCGCCATTTGAAGTATAATTAATTACTGTCCTCATAGCGTTCCCACGAGTTATAGGGATTTAAAATGTCCATCCCCGCAGAGCCCTGTACGGGGGTAAGATGGAATCCTAGCTGTGCCCTGTGACCACCAACACAGGCACCCTCCGTTTGAGACCAGCTTGCCTTCTGGCCACGAATCCCTCGGCACGGGTCGGTTTACACCTTAGATCGGGGTTTTGTGTCGGGTATGCTCCCTGAAAGTTGGTTTAATTTCGGAGTTTTCCTTCTCCTAGACAGGTTGCCAACCAAGGCTAACGAGGCCCATCTCCCCGAAGGCCCATCACTTGTTAGTGCTTACGTTTCAGCGCACAAAGTTTCGTCAAAAACTTAAAAAGCAGACAGTGTGACTTTAGAATTTATAATATACAATTACTTACTTATATTCATGCAAAAATTATGAATTTACCCTATTTTTAAGGGTAAGACATTGTTACTAGCAACTCTATAATGGGGTGTCTGTGTGCGTGATGCAGCAAGTAGGACACATCACATTTCCGCACACATAGCGAATATTCGGCTTAGCTTCTGAGCTCGCGTTGTTTGAATACTGACTTTCTGTAGGTAATAATTCAATGGGTATTAATTACTCCACCAAGATAACTTTGCGTTTAGAATTCGGAATTCAGTTTAATGTTCCTACTAGATTCAAATATTTTTGGCTATCTAGAAGTACTCGTAGGGTAGTATCAGGGTAGGGACTGGGGACAGATAGGGAACGAGTAGGGACCCGGCAGGCACCGGGAAGGGACCGGCGAGGAGTACGGGTGAAGGTGCATAAGTCGGGCCCGGGGAGGAGGGTTCACGGGACGTGGGTGCGAGTTCATGGGGGTTCACGGATGAGGGCACAGGTGGGGGTTCACGGGTGAGGACACGGTTGGGGGTTCACGGGAGGGGGTCACGGTGGGGTGCAGGGTAGAATAAACCCCCATGAGGAGAGATGTTTGCTATAGACCATCACTAGCAAAAAGAAGTGAGATCGTACGCGAACGACGAACGCTCGTATTTATTCAGGGTGCACGGCATTGAACACAAACAAGTCGGGCAAAAAAGCACAGTCGTAAGTTTTACTTTTCCCGAAGCCATTCAGGCCATTTTCAACTCTCTGTAACTTCGTTCTGGATAAAGCTAGACATCTGAACATTTCATTGACAAGAAAACGTCTTTATAATAAAACTAGCCGTTTCCCGCGGTTTCACCCGCGTCCTGAGGGAACTACTTCGTGTACCCGAAAAACCCAAATATCTTACAGACCCCTATTTATTCTAAAATAAAATATAGCTTATGTTACTCGCAGATAATATAGCTTTCTAATGGTGAAAGAATTTTAAAATCGGTCCAGTAGTTTTTGAGTTTATCCATTACAAACAAAAATACAAAGTTTTCCTTTTTATAATATTATAAGTGTAGATAGTTTAGATATGTTACAGAGTTTCATCCAAATCAAACTAGTACCTACTTTAAAAATTATTGATTGTCACTCTCACTCAACGGTCTTAATAAAAGACATAGGTACAAGCTTGTAATTTTGATGATCATTATCATTTAGCCTAAGAAAATAAAAATAAATCCTTAAAATCCTTTAGCAAAAATTCAAAAAAATGTATCTTTTTAAGTTTGGTCTAGTTTTCATATTTTAGAATCTATACAAATAAGTTTGTGAACCTTTTATGTGAATTAGGTATTAATTACTCAACCAAGATAACTTTGCGGTTTAGAATTCGGAATTCAGTTTCTACTAGATTCAAATATTTTTGGCTCTCTAGAAGTACTCAGGAGGCAGCGATAGCCTAGTTGAGATACCAACAGACTGCCATGCAGAGGGTATCGGGTTCGAATCCACGGCGCGCACCAGTGACTTTTCGGAGTTTTGTGCGTATTGAATTGTTAATTATCGCTTGTCCCGTGCCTCGGAGAGCACGTTAAGCCGTCGGTCCCGGTTGTCATGAAGAAAAGGTCCCGGTTGAAATGGCACGGGTGGGGGCACGGATGGGGTAGAGATGGAGGTTCACGGGTGGGGGTCACGGTGGGGAGCAGGGTAGAATAAGCCCCCATGAGGAGAGATGTTTGTTATAGACCATCATTAGCAAAAAGAAGTGAGATCTCAATAAAAACATTGCATGTAAAAAGAACAACAACTCGAGCAACAGTTCTTGAGTATATAGTTGTGAGATCAAATATAGTAACTAATGGTACCTACCTGAAACGGTCATGACAGCTGGAACACGAGAGTGTACGGTATCGATAAATATATTAGTTTAGGAGGAAGCAGCATTCTCAACACAATATATGGACTACATACAGAAAAAATATTCGGTATCAATATAACCTCTAATGTAGGAATAGTAGGAAGTCATTTAATTAATGGAATGCTTATATTAAATACAGGAAAATATGTGGAACCGATATAAACTTAAATTTAGATGGATGCAGGAAAATCTGTAATACACATAGAGCATATTCAGAAGTATACAGTGCTTCACATTATTTCCATTATGAACGGACGCCAGAAACCAGCGAGAATTATTTGAAATTGGATATCTTCATTTCGTGTTTAATCAAAATTTCTTGTTTATAATGGAATTCACATGACAAAAGTGTAACTATATTCGCACAATTAACAATTGAAATCTCATTAACAGTGGTAGACGCCACAAGGTTGGACTTTGAAAAGACGCAAGAAGTCTTTCGCGATTTAAATATATATATAATAAAATAAATACAGGGTGTAAAAAGACCCTTAACGAAAACTGAAATCCCATGTTGTACCAATCACTACGAACATTTTTTACTTCGGCACTATACCTGGGAACTTACTGGTTCAGGAGATATTGAGGTTCAAAGTTAGTATGGAATTTTTCTAATTAGGTACAACATCGATGAATTTACTCTGCCAATATGTTCTTTATATGCCTTACGATCCCATGGATAAGTAGGTATTTCGAACATTGCACGCGCGCGCTTTTAATTGCGGTTTGAAAAATGTGTAAACTTGAAAAAAGAAATCGTTTCCCAGGTGTTATTTTTGGTTAGTATGACTTGCCATGATGTTCCCAACGAGTAGATTTCGCTTGGTGATGGATATATATATATATATATATATATATTTCTTGTGTGCATGAGTATGTCACTCACTGAACTCCTCCTGAACGACTGGACCGATTTGAATGATTTTTTTGTGTGTGTGTGTTCAAGGGGACTTGAGAATGATTTAGATTCACAATTTAGTCCACCCGAATTTAACGCGAGCGAAGCTGCGGGAAAAACCTAGTAATTCATATAAATTTATCTAGAGATAATTCAGCCTCCAATTTTTACATTTGATTTTCGTGAAATAGAGTACTATGTTTGTATTCGTACACCAGAATTAGCACCTTTACCATTGGACTTGAAGTTACATGAATTTATATGTGGCATTGGTAAAAAGGGTGTTTCTTTTTCATCTCGTTTCAAGGAACGAGATACAATGAATCAGGGATGCATAATATGTAAGCTATGAGCATTGTAATGTCACCTTTTACATTGCTTTGACCAACAGAAACTTACTTCACCGTTCGGTCTCATAAAAATACGTTTCTTTTATTAATTGAGTTTCTCTGGACATGTTGTATGGCAGAAACCAGCGTCATCAACGAGAAAAAAGGATGCATTTAAGAATCAACTCGACATCTAGATTAATAAAAAAAAAGATTTTTAAAAGCGACTTGTAGGTAATCTTTTTAACAACATATTATTCTTTAGTGATCCATGAGTATTATAAGCCCTTAAACTTACGTATACCATTTTACCACTCTAGACAGATATAAAATAAATGTTTTATCCTTTTATTTTCTCTTTCCGTTAAATGTTCAAATTCCAACCTAAAACGCGCACCTTCTAAATGTATGGTAAGTGAATTTATCCGCAGTTCTCACCTCAACAATTTTAGCAGTGTTACTAAATAAAACGCTGTAGTTTTAAAATATACAAAAATGTGTTAGGAAACTTGTGACACTGGTGCATTGGAAGTTATTTATTCTCTTTGGGAAGGAATAGCTCGTTAAACGTTTAGGTACTCATAGCGAGACTCGGCTTGCCGTTCGTAACAAAACCGCAAAGTTAAGCAACGCTTGCACAGGTCGCCACTTGGATGGGTGACCACGTGTGGCATTTGACTGCACGGTTGGCGTAGTGGTCTAAGTGGTCGCCTCGCCGCTTGACACTGCGCCGAGTGTTGTGGGTTCGATCCCCACACGAGACAACACTTTGTGTGATCCATAAATTGTTGTTTCGAGTCTGGGTGTTCATGGTGTCCATTAGTTATATGTTTGTAAAGTCCCCCGCGACACAGGATTTATTCCTAGTGCGGGAGTTGTCTTCTCTAATTAAAAAAAAAAAAGTACTTCTGAGCGCTACCGTGCTTCGGTGGGCACGTAAAGCTGTCGGTCCTGATTCTTGTCTCAGGATAAGAATCGTTAGACCATGTCGGAGGCCTTCGGACGGTCCGAAAACTCCGATACTAGAGTTGGCCACACACTCATACGAAAAACAAAAACAAAACACTCGACGACGTAGTTATATCAAATAAATTTGTAACCATATTGAAAAGTCCGTCACATATACTTATCCCTCGTCAAAAGGTTCGATAAGTGACAATGAGGCCGGTCGACTGAGAAATGTGTTATTGTCAAATGTCTATCGAAGACGAAATTGGGTTTGAATAGGCAAGCCTCAGGCGGGCTTAAGGATTGAACACAAGTCGAAAGGGTTTTGTGAAGATTGAATTGTGTGAATGTATGACTGACACTGTTTTAGTGACGTGTGGTTTTATTCGATTGGAAAATGGTGTTAGCTCTAATATCTGTTTATATAAAATTCTTCCGTTACTGACTGATTGACTGACAATGCACAGCCTACTGGGCACATAAAGCTGAAATTTGACATGTATGTTCTTGGGAAGCGTATGTCGTACCTGCTCTAAGAAGGAATTTCGCGAATTGTTAATTAAACTTCTTTTATTCTAAAATAATTGACCGAATGACCATTCAGTGATTGTTTTGGAAATTTTGTTAATTTATTCGGTACCCAAATAATATTTCTATTCTTATCTATTTTTATCACTCTGTCTATGCAATTGTCAGCAAGAAATAATTATACGGTATAACTAAATGAAAAAGTATATTGAGATTGTTGTTGACAGGAAGATTTTTTATTATCATTTGGTCAATTTCCTCGAGATTTCCTACTTATAAATATAGTTTGGAATTAACATTCAATCAATATTTCTTTATGATTGAATTAGCGATCCATAATCTCGCATATCTTACACCTAAAACCTTTTTAAAAGGAATTCATTCGGTCAATTATCCTGAGACAAGAACCGGGACCGACAGCTTTACGTGCCCACCGAAGCACGGTAGCGCTCAGATGTACTTTTTTTTTTTTAATTAGAGAAGACAACTCCCGCACTAGGAATAAATCCTGTGTCGCGGGGGACTTTACAAACATATAACTAATGGACACCATGAACACCCAGACTCGAAACAACAATTTATGGATCACACAAAGTGTTGTCTCGTGTGGGGATCGAACCCACAACACTCGGCGCAGTGTCAAGCGGCGAGGCGACCACTTAGACCACTACGCCAACCGTGCAGTCAAATGCCACACGTGGTCACCCATCCAAGTGGCGACCTGTGCAAGCGTTGCTTAACTTTGCGGATTTGTTACGAACGGCAAGCCGAGTCTCGCTATGAGCACCTAAACGTTTAACGAGCTATTCCTTCCCAAAGAGAATAAATAACTTCCAATGCACCAGTGTCACAAGTTTCCTAACACATTTTTGTATATTTTAAAACTACAGCGTTTTATTTAGTAACACTGCTAAAATTGTTGAGGTGAGAACTGCGGATAAATTCACTTACCATACATTTAAAAGGTGCGCGTTTTAGGTTGGAATTTGAACATTTAACGGAAAGAGAAAATAAAAGGATAAAACATTTATTTTATATCTGTCTAGAGTGGTAAAATGGTATACGTAAGTTTAAGGGCTTATAATACTCATGGATCAATAAAGAATAATATGTTGTTAAAAAGATTACCTACAAGTCGCTTTTAAAAATCTTTTTTTTATTAAGGACGCGTTTACAAAATTAGTAGGTACAAAATCGCGTCACTACAGCGACACGGCGGCAACAGTACGTACTACGTACGGTAATTTGCGGAAATGTAGTTCAAGTAAATAACTTTGAGACTTAGAATTTTTTGTGATATGTATCTATGTGTTATAGGCCTGGCTGTGCAAATTACGTACAAATAAGTTTCTTATTTTTATATACCTAAATGGACATTATTACTTTATTTTTTCCATTATGTTGATTCAGGATATATTTCGGTATTTAGATATTTTGTTTCTTGTGTTGAAATCTGGTAAGATTATGTGGACTGATGGTATACCATCCCATTCAAGTGTTGCGACTGGAACTCATAAAAGAGTAGACCTAGTTATGCCAGGTTGGGGCTCATTTTATTTGTTTTAGTGAGACCCTACCACTGGTACTAGTGAAGTAACCTTCCAAGGTTATTCGATGAGTCTTACTGGTACTCTTATGTGAGTAGAGCTAGGCATGCCGAGTTTGGGCTCATTTTGTTTGTACATAAAAGACCCTACCACTGGAACTTATGAAGTAACCTTCCAGGGTTATTCGATGACTCTTGCTGGTTCTTATATGTGAGTAGAGCTAGGCATGCCGTGTTTGGGCTCATTTTGTTTGTACATAAGAGACCCAACCACTGCAACTTATGAAGTAACCTTCCAGGGTTATTCAATGACTCTTGCTGGTACTCATATGTGAGTAGAGCTAGGCATGCCGAGTTTGGGCTAATTTTGTTTATACATAAGAGACCCTACCACTGAAACTTATGAAGTAACCTTCCAGGGTTATTAGATGACACTTGCTGGTACTCATATGTGAGTAGAGCTCGGCATGCCGAGTTTGGGCTCATTTTGTTTGTACATGAGATACCCTACCACTGAAACTTATGAAGTAACCTTCCAGGGTTATTCGATGACTTTTGCTGGTTCTTATATATGAGTAGAGGTAGGCATGCCGAGTTTGGGTTCATTTTGTTTGTACATAAGAGACCCTACCACTGGAACTTATGAGGTAACCTTCCAGGGTTATTCAATGACTCACCACACATGAGTACCAGCAAGAGTCATTGAATAACCCTGGAAGGTTACTTCATAAAATGCAGTGGTAGGGTCTCTTATGTACAAACAAAATGAGCCCAAACTCGGCATGAGTAGCTTTACTCACACATGAGTACCAGCAAGAGTCATTGAATAACCCTGGAAGGTTACTTCATAAGTTCCAGTGGTAGGGTCTCTTATGTACAAACAAAATGAGCCCAAACTCGGCATGCCTAACTCTACTCACATATGAGTACCAGCAAGAGTCATCGAATAATCCTGGAAGGTTACTTCATAAGTTCCAGTGGTAGGGTCACTTATGTACAAACAAAATGAACCCAAACTCGGCATGCCTAGCTGTACTGACATATGAGTACCAAAAAGAGTCATTGAATAACCCTGGAAGGTTACTTCATAAAATGCAGTGGTAGGGTCTCTTATGTACAAACAAAATGAGCCCAAACTCGGCATGAGTAGCTTTACTCACACATGAGTACCAGCAAGAGTCATTGAATAACCCTGGAAGGTTACTTCATAAGTTCCAGTGGTAGGGTCTCTTATGTACAAACAAAATGAGCCCAAACTCGGCATGCCTAACTCTACTCACATATGAGTACCAGCAAGAGTCATCGAATAATCCTGGAAGGTTACTTCATAAGTTCCAGTGGTAGGGTCACTTATGTACAAACAAAATGAACCCAAACTCGGCATGCCTAGCTGTACTGACATATGAGTACCAGTAAGAGTCATTGAATAACCCTGGAAGGTTACTTCATAAAATGCAGTGGTAGGGTCTCTTATGTACAAACAAAATGAGCCCAAACTCGGCATGCCTAGCTCTACTCACACATGAGTACCAGCAAGAGTCATTGAATAACCCTGGAAGGTTACCTCATAAGTTCAAGTGGTAGGGTCTCTTATGTACAAACAAAATGAGCCCAAACTCGGCATGCCTAGCTCTACTCACACATGAGTACCAGCAAGAGTCATTGAATAACCCTGGAAGGTTACTTCATAAGTTCCAGTGGTAGGGTCTCTTATGTACAAACAAAATGAGCCCAAACTCGGCATGCCTAGCTCTACTCACATATGAGTACCAGCAAGAGTCATCGAATAACCCTGGAAGGTTACTTCATAAGTTCCAGTGGTAGGGTCACTTATGTACAAACAAAATGAACCCAAACTCGGCATGCCTATTTCTACTGACATATGAGTACCAGTAAGAGTCATTGAATAACCCTGGAAGGTTACTTCATAAAATGCAGTGGTAGGGTCTCTTATGTACAAACAAAATGAGCCCAAACTCGGCATGAGTAGCTTTACTCACACATGAGTACCAGCAAGAGTCATTGAATAACCCTGGAAGGTTACTTCATAAGTTCCAGTGGTAGGGTCTCTTATGTACAAACAAAATGAGCCCAAACTCGGCATGCCTAACTCTACTCACATATGAGTACCAACCAGCAAGAGTCATCGAATAACCCTGGAAGGTTACTTCATAAGTTCCAGTGGTAGGGTCACTTATGTACAAACAAAATGAACCCAAACTCGGCATGCCTAGCTGTACTGACATATGAGTACCAGTAAGAGTCATTGAATAACCCTGGAAGGTTACTTCATAAAATGCAGTGGTAGGGTCTCTTATGTACAAACAAAATGAGCCCAAACTCGGCATGCCTAGCTCTACTCACACATGAGTACCAGCAAGAGTCATTGAATAACCCTGGAAGGTTACTTCATAAGTTCCAGTGGTAGGGTCTCTTATGTACAAACAAAATAAGCCCAAACTCGGCATGCCTAGCCCTACTCACATATGAGTACCAGCACGACTCATCGAATAACCTTGGAAGGTTACTTCACTAGTACCAGTGATAGGGTCTCACCAAAACAAATAAAATGAGCCCCAACCTGGCATAACTAGGTCTACTCTTTTATGAGTTCCAGTCGCAACACTTGAACGGGATGGTATACCATTTATACAAAAGAAATTTACTTGTACGTAATTCGCACAGAATACGAGAAGTATCAAATTGATTTTAGCGAATATTTTGTATTCGTATATTGCTTTTTTCGTCTTCGGGCTGCAGCGACAAGCGACATAGAGTCCACTCCCGACGGCGCTCAAGCGCAGACTGAGATCTCATTGCAGAATTTGGATATATAAATCAAGAAAGTGGCTAAATAAAACGAACCTTAATTGCCACATATTAAGACACACGTATGCGAGCAAAATAGAAGAAAAATGTAAGATGATTTTTTGCTTTTTTTGAGTCAATTTACAATATTTTGAAAAAAAATAATCAAATTGTTTTTGAGTTGACTATATTAACTACCCTATTCTATCTTTGAAAATCTAAATAAATGTAAAAATAGAGAGAAAATTGTACCCAAAAATAGCAGTATATGCCTATTTTTGATTTAAGAGGCCGTTTCGAATCGATTTTACATTAATATTAATTAAATATTTTTTATTTATTTTCAAATTGATTTATAGATAAAAAAGTAATCAATTTATCGTAATCATTAGTTTTATTAGTTATTATCTAAAATTGTCGTAAAATGTACCGGAAATATGTGGTTTTTTGATACAAGCGTAAACGCGTCCTTAATCTAGATGTCGAGTTGCTTCTTAAATGCATCCTTTTTTCTCGTTGATGACGCTGGTTTCTGCCATACAACATGTCCAGAGAAACATAAAAAGAAGTCTAGAAGTAAAAACTCAATTAATAAAAGAAACGTATTTTTATGAGACCGAACGGTGAAGTAAGTTTCTGTTGGTCAAAGCAATGTAAAAGGTGACATTACAATGCTCATAGCTTACATATTATGCATCCCTGATTCATTGTATCTCGTTCCTTGAAACGAGATGAAAAAGAAACACCCTTTTTACCAATGCCACATATAAATTCATGTAACTTCAAGTCCAATGGTAAAGGTGCTAATTCTGGTGTACGAATATAAACATCTAGTACTCTATTTCACGAAAATCAAATGCAAAATTGCAGGCTGAATTATCTCAAGATAAATTTATAAGAATTACTAGCTTTTGCCCGCGGCTTCGCTCGCGGTAAATTCGGGTGGACTAGATTGTGAATTTAAACCATTCTCAAGTCCCCTTGAACACACACAAAAAAAAATCATTTAAATTGGTCCAGTCGTTCAGGAGTTCAGTGACATACACACGCACATAAGAAATATATATATATATATATATATATATATTAATAATAATAAAAAATAAATAGTAAATATATATATTAATATAAGGGTAATTTTTTATGTAGTTCGGATATTTTTTCTGTGGTTCTATATCAATAATAGAACACATTTCCATAAATAACTTTTTACTTTTTTATGCCACCAAATCCGAGTAAAAATATCCGAGAAACAAGGAAACCATAGACACAACACGGGACGTGCATGGACGCGGGGTGCGGGGCGTGGTGCCGTGCCGGCCGCGCGGCGCCCGGCAGTCAACTCGGGCGCATCGAGAAAGTGACACGTGTCGCACTTTAGCGCAATCGCCGACGCACTCGCCGCGCGCCGGTCGTAACTCGTTAGAATTACGTCCCAACTATTTTCAAATCGCGAGTGCTACGAAATGGTACTAATTTATTTACTCAGTGGTGAAAGCTTTCGTGCAGCTAGAACAATGTACGAACAAGAAAGTGTACCTCGTATGCAAGCTCAAGGAGTTAATAACCCAGTAGTTCCAAGTGAACGGAATATTTTAGCGGCCAACCAAAGGCTTTTGGATCATGGCCAGTTCACAACCCCTAGCCATGCACTAGGGTAGGGCAGACCTCGCCTGGCTACTGATGTCGAAGACTTATCTTCGGATTCTTCGAAAGGGATCCACGAGCCAGCACATACGATGCAGCACGTCGCTTCGGTGTGAGCCAGCCCGTAGTGTGGAGACTGCTAAACGCAGCCGGTCTCCATCCGTACGATTACCAGCCGGTACAACATCTTCAGGAAATAGACCAAGTACCTACCACGACGAGTCTTGTGTGAATGGTTTATTAATCATGCCGAAGCGAACATCCTATGGACTGCTGAAGCACGGTAGGTACGTGAATAACAATAATTTTGAAGCTAGAACACAGTATCAGATCGGAGTAGGTAGCATAGTAGGTAGGTAGCGCGGCCGCGCGCTTTATTGTGTCGCGTGCGTTGACCTCACAGCTGATAGATAAGCCATCGGGTGACCATGAACATGTGTTTCAAGTAGATATTCTTTAATAAGCGATAACTTTGTTATTTTTTGGTAAAACAAAAAAATAAAAAATACGTGTTTATTAATTTTCGTAAATGTATAACATACTAACATATCTGAACAACATAAAAAATTACCCTGTATATATACTAGCTTTTGCCCGCGGCTTCGCTACACATACAAACCACTTATAACCAAGACTTAGTAGGTAGGTATAGTAACCAAAGAGCTCAGATATTTACATCTGTATTCATAAAGATTTATAAAAATATAGATATATTGCCATACTCATAGCATAGATACAATATGCATCGAACCGTGACGCGTTGCCGCCAACTTGAAATCCCATTGAAATGACTGATTCTAAAAGTCAAAGTTTCTAAAATGTTTTAGCTAATGCCACCAGAATAAGCCCCAATGTAACACCTTAAAACATGTCTGTAGAATTCGAAACAGTCCTGACAGTGAATCGTAATGTTGTCTTTGTCACTCAAATGTTTTAAAGCTTTCTTTCTTTCACCTGCTTCTGTTTATTGCGTCTTTTCAGCCATCCGTGTAATCTGGTAACACAAAATATATAAATATTCTATATTTTCACCACTTCAATACATTGTAAGGTTACATTACACAATACTATTTGAGTGAACCTTTTCTGGTTTTAGGACAAAAATATCGGTCCGACCAGAATATAAATAGTATATCCACATAAATAAAACATATATACGAAAGCTCGTATTTTACGCTCATATATCACAAAATGTACAACCCTACTAACAAACCACATCAGAGAGGCATCAACTACGCTCATCCCTTTGTAAATTGAACGCAAGTATTCAAATTGCAAACTGAAAAACATTTCCATTACAATAGATACACTTTTAAGCACTCTTCAATAATATAATATCACAATCAATTACCAACGTTCATTGATCACTCTTTGTGAAATTAATTTAACTTTTACTTTAAATCAAAAATTTCCAGTCCTATACACGCGAACAATTTAATAACCGCTCAAAGCAACTGCTTTATTTGACATTTATCGCTAAAGCATCACGCGGTCGTTATCTGACTACCCGCGAAGCAAGGCCACTTGCCGTGCTACCTTAAACCTAAACTTACGACTCGTCACTCGAGTTTTGATATTTGAAATCATGTTTTTATGAAAGTAGATTAAATAAGCTTTGTAGTAATGTTTGAATGATGACTAAATGACGGAATGTTTAGTTTATGCGACCCGCCGAACTTGATGCTATTGTAAACAATGTCGTCTATCGACGACCTACGCGCCACCTACTGCTTACTTTTGGTATTTTGTATACCTGGTGGTATAAGCTTTATAATAATATAAAATTATAGCAATGTTTGCTAAGAAAATTATTTATATGACAGCATTTAAAATATTGTATATTTTGCTGTTTTTGCATGTTGCGTGCGGGGCGTAATTATGGATTCAAAACATCATTGTAAGCAAATAATATAATTATATTTGATATTTTTATGTTTTAATTGTGAATGAACTAATGAGTTATAAAATAACAGCAAAAATATAAACAAATATTGTGTAATAATTTAATCCAAGAGGCTATATTCATTCAATTACCGAAGACCGGCATTTATTTTTTATTGAATGAAAATATGTAGATAAAGGTTACATTTATGGTATGAATTATTGTTTTATTATGAGTATATAAATAAACCTATCATATGATATATAATACTACTATAATTCATGAGATATTGGCTTTCGAAAATTTTGGCGGGTATGGCGGTTATTTTTGGCGGGAAAAAGTAAACAATTGTGCAAAGTCCAATAAGAATAATTCTTATCGGATTCTTATCATATGGTTTTTTAATTGGAAATCTAGTTGAAAAAAAAAACTTATCTAGGTTTGAATCTGATATATAACAAAAAAATATGTTTGAAAAATAAAATACGAAAATTGGCGGCAATTAACAATCATTTATATTTTATATTTTTTTAAGTTTAAAATTAAAATGTTTCTTTCCATTATATTTATTTTCTCTGAAAGTAAATTAAATTACCTTTATAACCGTGTACTATACTTATATACCTCCCATAATAAAAAACGACGAGAACTATGAATATGTTAGATATATAATAGCGCGCTCGAAAATGGCGGGAAAATATTATACCGCGTGCGCTTTATACCGCTCTTGCATGGGCTTCAAGTATATAATTTGGTGTTAATTAATATAATTCGAACGCGTCTTTTGATATAAATAGATATATATATATATATATTTAAAGAACTCGATCGTATGAATGATCGTCCGTGTTACTGCTTGCGGGGGAGGTGTATACAATACTCATACTCCCCAACAGAAGTTTGGGCCCTGTTTACTAAAACCATCGCGGTGTCCTCGGTAGTCCTTTGATGGCGAAGTATCCCGAGTCGCGGCCAGCGTACTTTACTGCGACCCATTCGGCCGAAACGATAAGCAGAAAGCATGCACGTATGACTTTTTTTTATGTGTTTTATGTGCTTGTTTATTTAATTGGAATACCGCGAAAGCGATTCTTAGTGCAATGTAAGGGGCTGTAAGGCTCTCTGACGAACATATATGTAAAATTTCAGCTTCATGCACCCAGTAGGCTATACGTTGTCAGTCAATCAGTCAGTAACGGAAGAATTTAAAAAAAAACAGATAGTAGAGCAACCTCCATTTTCCATTGAATAAAAGGTCACACACGTCACCAAAAAAGTGTCAGTCATACATATTCACACAATTCAATCTTCACAAAACCCTTTCGACGCGTGTTCAATCCTTAAGCCCGCCCGAGGCTTGACTATTCAATTGATTCAAACCTAATTTCGTCTTCGATTGGCATTTGACAATAACACATATCACAGTCGACCTCATTGTCACTCATCGAGGGTTTTGACGAGGGATAAGTATATCTGACCGACTTTTCAGTTTGGTTACTTTATCCACAGTTTTTCCATAAGGTTGTTTTCTTTGAAATAACGACTTCGTCAATTCAAGCTTTTGGTAATGTTTATAATGAGGTTTAAATCGGTTTGTTCAGGGCGCATAGGCCGATTTTAGGCAAATTTACCATAGAATTTTTGCGACGCGAATGCTATTTGCTGATGTCCTAACACTGACTAAGCTCCTTGTTTGCAGTTTTAATTTAGCTTTTTAGCAAACTAATAACCTAGAAGCTGGAATAATACTTGTTTCTTTACCACGGTTTACTTTGTTTTTATATTTTTCATAACGTCCGAGAAACCCAGAATTACATTCTTCATTAGCACCCACCTCCGGTCGCGGCAATACTGATTCTATCCTTTATCTATTTTGAAGCCATTTCATAGCACCAGAACAACTTAAACATTTTGGTGTAAGTACATATTTACTCCAAAAAAAATAATATAATAGTCGACAGTAAAATACTCTTTCATAAAATAGAGTTTTATAAACTGAAGAATAAACAATTTATTTGCATTCTTTTTGTTCAGACTTCAGACAAGCTTAGGCGCCCACCCGAAAAAGAATATTTACGGCTTCATTATCATTGAGAGTATCGAAAGACTGATGTAGCCAAAATATTTTATGTATTAAAACAATTTCAAATTTTCGGAAAAAAAACAAGTGTTCATACTAGGTAGTCATTTTCCTTGTAAAAAAATTATGTACATTGAGGGCAAAATGGTTATTTATGGTACCTAAGGTACGTTATGTACCACATTACTTTATTATTTAATTTGATAATATGTTATTGTGAACGAATACTAACCAACATTAAAAACTATTTTCTCACAATAATTCAGTAGGTACTACTCCCAAATTTTGAGACGTTATGATAATTTGCTCAATTACTAACAATACATCGCTAGCTTTGCATGAACTGAAATAAATGTATTATAGTGTTTGATAAAAGTGAACTTGATACTGTTTACCTTTCATGCGGAAAATATTTTATGCCGATTTGGGAAATCAGGATTAGTTAAAAAACACGATAGTTGTTTATTGGATAGCATTATTCCTTGCTCGATCTATTATTTATTGTTGTGTAGTTAAAGGGTTTCGTTTTTCAAAAGAGCCATTTTCATAGCACATTTCAGTCAAACCCATGTGTTGTTGTCGTGTTTAGTTCCTTCAAAACTATGTAAATTCACGCTTTTTGTAGGTACTTCACCTGCAATAATCAAAGTGGTATCTTCAACTCCTAAATATACCGAACCTGTAATCTCAAAAGGAAAATTACACTACAACGTCGATCAAAACGTTTTACGAGCTATTCCTCCTCAAAGAGAATAAATAACTTCCAATGCACCAGTTTCGCAAGTTTACTAACACATTTTTGTATATTTTTAAAGCAACAGCGTTTTATTTAGTAACGCTGCTGAAAATTTTAAGGTGAGAGCTGCGGATAAAATCACTTACCATACATATAAATGGTGTGAGTTTTAGGTTTGAACATTTAACGGAAAGAGAAAATAAAACGACCAAACCTTTATTTGATATCTGTCTAGTGCGGTAAAATGTGGTATAGGTGTGTTAACGGGCAAATACTTAGGTTCACCCTTGTTTGTTATGACGATCTGTCGAACATCGCTCCTGCTAATTTTACTTACAATAAGGTCATTTCGTATCATTATTCTCTTGACCGAATATTTAATTGCTAGATTTTTATTTAGCATATTTATTTCTTTGAAATAAGGTAATTTGACCGTATTTTCAAATGCACTAATTTTATTTAACCTAATGTTTCACTAGACTAATAATGATTTCGTCGAAAGATCTGCCTGAATTAAGCAAAATAAGTAGAAGTCGGTTCGGTCGTGGTCGCAGTTCTAACCTAACCTAACCAGCCATTATTTCAGTTGACCCTACACATATTATATGATTTCGTGCACATGTTATGCCACCTGAACATTACATCAAATGAACATTATACCTTTTGATAAATAGCGCAAATGTTGTTATCGCAAATAAATATTCGATGAAATGAAAATTATGTTAATCGATATTACACAAATTGATTATTTTCTTAAATGTTCTTTGAATTAGTAGCATTACATCAAAAGTTGTTATACTAAACAAGGGTGAACCAATAGTTATGGATCAATAAAGAATAATAGGTTGTTAAAAAGATTACCTATAAGTCATTTATAAAAATCAATGATATTTTTTATTAATCGGATGGCGAATGGCTTCTTAAATGCTTTCATTTCTTTTCCTTCTTTTTTCCTTGTTGTTTACACTGGTTTCTGCCATATAATATGTCCAGAGGAATATAAAAAAGCAAAGTGCTGAAAACGATTGTCTCGATTGAGGAAAAACTACGCCTAGTATGAGTATTTTACCCATCCTTGGCTTTTACATTTCTATGACAGTGTTTTTTCAGTAACCTAATATGGACGAGTCATATTCGGTGAATGGTTTATAACACTCCGTCGAAAAAAAAACACTTCACTTCATTCCTCCTGAAATTGAAAAAAGTTGAAAGTTCATAAATAAAACAAACGTATTTTTAAGAGATTGAACGGTGAAGTAAGTTTCTGTTGGTCAAAGCAATGTAGAAGGTGACGTTACAATGCTTATAGCTTACATCCCTGATTCATTGTTTCTCGTTCCTTGAAACCAGATGAAAAAACAACGTCCTTTTCACCGATGCCACATATAAATTCATGTAACTCCAAGGCCAACTGGGTTTATTCTGGTGTAACAAACGTTTATACGATTTTTACTACAAAACGTTTATACAAGTAGTGCTATAAACTAATTTAGCTAATCTTTAAATCAATTCATTGGTAACAGAACTAAATTAAAAAAGAACCTACCAATTTCTTTTCTTGGCACATTCATTTATTTAAATTCTATATTTGGATGTTCAAAAAAGTTTTGATACAAAATGCATCGAGACGTGACGTATTGCCGCTAATTTGAATTTGAAATGATTTGTACTTACACCAAGGTTTCTAAAATGTTTTAGGTTGTGCCACCAGAATAAGCCCCAATGTACCTTACCTTGTGTACCTTAAACATGTCTGTAGAATTCGAAACAGTCGTGACTGTGAATAGTAAGTTTTCTTTGTCACTCCAACGGATTAAAGATTTCTTTCTCTCACCTGCTTCTGTTCATTTCGTCTCACCAGCCATGCGTATAATTTGGTAGCACAAAATATATAAATATAGAAGACCATTTCAATACATTGAAATAAATTCTATTTGAGTGACCCTTTTCTGGTTCTAGGGCAAAAAGATTGGCCTGAGCAGGATATAAATAGTATATTTACATAAAGCACATTAGGTACTATACGATATTGACACCGCCTCCTCATCTTTTTTGCTTCGAATGTGAATTACTGAATTTCACAGACTGGCTTCAAAATCGAGGCACGCTTTTATATGTGAACGTGCCAGTTTAAGGGTAGCCACACACGCTACATTATACCCAATATTTTAGATCAGTTAGGTAGCTTTTATATGAAACTATAACTCCGGCAGAGGCGCTTATGTCGTCTTATCAGTTGTGGCAACATGACTGATAGTTTAATTGATTCGTAGACCTGAGTAGTCATACGTGCATTGTAGAAAAATAGGAAAAGGCGTGAGATGTTGGAGAAGAAATAGAGGACGGAGGTGCCTCCTGCACTCTCAAACGCCGAACGAAACGCATCAGTATAGAAACTGTTACTACTTTACGTCGATATTCTGAGAAAGGACAATGCTTCCGCGGCCGGCTTCGAGCCGGCCCATTCAAGCTGAAATCAGCAAGGTAAACCCTTAAAAAAGTTATATAGGTACAGCTGCGAAAACATGCACAGATGTTCCACACACGCTCCTGTTAGCCTGTACTGATAAACATATCAGAGCTAAAGTAGCGTGGGCCGTCTTTGGACATTATGCCAGCTTCATACATCTATGTAAATTGCTGTCTTCCGTGTGATCTTATCCTTGACATTTTTAATCAACGCACAAAATTTTACTAAACATTCTGATCTTTTTATTTTTGGCCCGTCTGAATTTAAAAGAGCTGTAATTGGTTTTTAAGCCAAGAGTGATTTAACTGCTCTTTGGATTACTTCTAATAATAGAAGTTATACATCCCGTGGGTAAAATAAGTTAAAAGATAAAATGCCTTCGGTTATTTGCGCCACAATCCCGAATTTTATTCATTTTCTAAGTTGATTTATTTTTGTTAGTAGATAAGATTTGGCAAATAAGTTGACAGAGGTGACTTAACTATGCGTAGAAGTTGCGACTTCTGAACATTGTGATATTGACTAGTCTGTATAGTGCACGCGTTCAAAACTAATCAAGAAAACTCTAATGCGGACGAAAATACGCATGACAGGAAAAGGGCCCTATATATGTCATGAAGATTGATAGCTGCCGGACTTTCTATATCTTTTTGTTCTATGCCAAAACAGTAACTGTGCCAGAAAATAGACCTTACGTCCAAGTGCCAATACTAATAAATTCTCACTATAAAAAATTGCTCATATCAGAATAGTTCGGACGAGAGATCTATTTTCTAAGTATTTCTATCTGGAAACACTTCGTATATTGGTTCCCTTGGAATTGAGAACTTGAAAAAAGGCGTCGAGGTAACTAATAAATAAGTTCCAACGTCAAAACTTTGCGGTAAAGCCGAAGTAATGTGGCCATCGTTTTGCCCCGAATCGAGACTGACCAGAAAATATCGGGAAAGTTTCAACACGCGATCATTACTTGTCTTGTATATATTTTACGAGTACGGTAACAATTTACTAGCGTCTAATGGGTGCCTGGTGTTGTTGCTTCGATTCCGATAAATGCCGCAGTAAATCTTGCCCGTCAAAGACAATTGGATGTCTTGTCTGCTTGGTTCGTTATTGGCTTTTGCAACAGCAAATTGTAGAGGGTATAGTTGATCAAGTTTTCATTAATAATATAATAAGTGTTGAACTTAGAAACGAAGTTAATTTGGAAGCTCTGTATCTTATATCTTATACTAATATATAAAGCTGAAGAGTTTGTTTGTTTGGTTGAACGCGCTAATCTCAGGAACTACTGCTTCGATTTGAAAAATCCTTTCAGTTTAAATAGCCCATTTATCGAGGAAGGCTATAGGTTATATAACATCACGCTATGAGCGACGGGAGCAGAGCAGCAGCCTTAAATAACGCGGGTGTAACCGTGGGCATCCTCTAGTGTTAAAATTGAATAACGAAATAGTAATTTATAATATAATCTAGCACCAAACGGTTATATAATGTACAAATCTTCTATATCATTGCTTTTAGAGCAAGGAATGTGCGTCCAATTGTTATAAGTGAGGAAATACATGAATAAGTTGTGAAAATACTACAACAATATAGAAATTGGTCATGTACGGTGGTGATTCATTTGCAATAAAAAATGTGGCAATCAATTTTCTCTATACCTGTTACTATTTACAATAGCTTAAACAATTAATGTAGATGAACACAAAAATGAAGTCTATACTATAAAGTTAATTTAACCCGAACAGTTTATGTGCATTTTCTTGAAAATAAAAGTATTTCTATTTTCCTGTTGACCGAGCTCGATCAACTTTATCACCGTTGAGTTTATGGGTAGAATGCCAAAACGATAACAAATTTGCAATTGGCAGACTAGTTAAACAGGTCAATGGGAGTCCGTGGCTACGGCGGGAACCGGTCGTGGCGAGGGGCCGGCTTAAGCCCTTGCCAATGCATTTAATAATATGTTCGCACAGGAATATGTTGATCATAATTAATTAATGGAATGTGTAGTGCACACTAAATCATACGTACTCTATTTCACATTTCAATAGATATTATAACGAGGCCCGTATAATTGGCAAGTCCTTGGCAATCTTAGCTATATGCACCAAACGATTGGTCTCTTTTACACATTTTTTTATTAATTATTTTTTTAACATTACCTGTATTGTGTATAGGCCAGAAATGTCAACGAAAAATTTCATATTACTGTCTTGTTTAGTATTACCCTGACTGCTTAATCAGAGGGCGTGTGAAATAATTACGAGGTGTATTATACAATACTAGAGGATGCCCGCGGTTACACACGCGTTATTTAAGGCTACTGCTCCGCTCTCGTCGCTCATAGCGCGATATTATATAGCCTATAGCCTTCCTCGATAAATGGGCTATCTAACACTGAAAGAATCTTTCAAATCGGACCAGTAGTACCTGATATTAGCGCGTTCAACCAAAAAAACAAACTTTTCAGCTTTATAGTATAAGATGTAAGTCTGATTCTAAATCGTCTGGTGGTTATAGTACCGTCCCCAACATACTCGAACACTACATAGTTCGTTTAGTAATAGCTCGGTTAATCCTCCGCTGGATGTGAGCAATTGTATACTCGACAATTTTGTTATAAGCTAATTCCCAAAACACTCCGCAGATTATATCTAAAAATGTCCAGAAATGTATTTGCCTTTTTATGGTTATCCTTACCACTCGTATCCCATGTTTCATACACCTTATGCCCAAAGCGCTAATATTTTAATCTTCGTTATTAGGAAGACCAGACTACTGTATTTTAGAAAAATAACTTACATATAAGTTAGAAGGCTTATATGTAAGTCTTTTCTCCTTCACGAAACAGGCGTGAGTCTAAAACTTATATTTTGATCGAATCAAATGAGATGCAACATAAAAAACTGATTTTCAGGTCAGTTGTTACATCAATGGCAAGCAAATGCAAAAGTCAACAACAGCTGTTTTTGCTCACGATGCGAACTCAGTTGCGGTTTACAGTCCAGTCAGAATATGAGTTTGGGTCTGATGAAGCGGAAGGTTGTACATAGTGACAGGTGTTCCAGTCTACTCAGAAGAACCACCGCAGAATTCCTCGAAAGTTCAAATGTGAATGCTGCGGTCACTGGGACTACGATTTTTATTTTCAAAGAGACTCACTTGTTTAATACCTGTGTCGCGAGGGACTTCGCAAACATACGATCAACGGACACAATGAACACCTGGGTGTTATTGTTGTTTAGGGTCTGGACCCTAAACAACAATTATTTATAAATCACACAAAGTGTTGTTTATTGGGGATCGAACCCACAACACTCGGCGCGGTTTCAGGCGGCGAAGCGGCCGCACACCACTACGTCAACCGTGCATTATTACGAGTATGACATATCCTTGACTCCGAATGGCAAGCCAGAAGTTGACTATTGGATACCTCAACGGACATATACTATGTTTTTTTTTCTAACTAGGCCATATTTTCTTATACCCTAGGTAAAAGAATTTCTACCTAGAGTATAAGAAAATATAAGGGAAAATAGACCCATAAATCCATCCATTTGTATAAAAACCATTGATAAACCATGGTCCCTCTAGCGCGGTGTAAAGTTTTTAAGCTTTAGCGGCCTATAAATGATTGATTGCAATAGTATTGGATCATCTTATTGTCTGTCCTAGGGAAAAGTTTCGGCCTTTTGGGTTTCCCAGGAACGTAGTAAGCTCATTAAGTTTAACCTACTTTGGAAGTTTATCCCTCAGTAGGATGTTGGATTTTAAAATCTGAATATTGGATTTTTTTGTACGTTGAATTTGTTATTTATGGATTATTCGTAAGAAAAGAGCTTCCATTTTTTTGAACGGAATACGACTAGTTTAGTCTTGTTACATGCAGTATTCTTTAATACAAATATTTGACTTCATGTGCGGCGCGGCGAAGTGGTTTAAGCGGACTCGCTGATTAGCTATGCGCCGAGAATCGTGGGTTTGATCGCCACATGAGCACTGTAAGATCCACAAATTGTTGTTTCAAGTCTTCTTGCTGGAGCTCTGGATAAATGATATCAGCACTGTATACAAAAACATACTTAACACATAACATAACTTCACGCCTTTTTATCCCCGAAGGGGTAGGCACACTGTATGCACACCCACATTTCGCCAGTTATGTTTAGGTCCCAATGTAGGTAATAGGGGGCGAGCCTATTGTCATCTACCAGGCACATTATTAAGCGAGCGATAATTAAATTTTTAATACACACATAACTTCAAAAAGTCAGCGGTGTGTGCCCGGGGTACCTGGGGATCGCACCCAAGACCATCGTCTCGGCTGTCCGTTACGTACACCACTAGGCTATCGCCGCTTTTCATACAATAACCATGGGTTAAATTAACCTGCCCGCCGCTTGCCATGGGCCTCTTCTCAGTGTCGGTAGTTAAGCCACCGCTGCTGTTATGCCATAGAGCACCACGCTTGCCAAAAGCGGTTTGGCAGACAAAACACATATTTTAAAAAATGCATGTGAAGCTCTTATTTATACATGTAAGTTTCTCTACGATGTTATCCTTTACCGTTTAGCATGCGCTAATTTAATGGATGAAGTTCGCACGTAATTCAAGCTCTGCGTATCGATCTGCTAGTATTTCCTTTAGCCTATTGCTGCCTTACATTAAATATATTAGGTCTCATAAAGTTGATAAACGTTAAGTCTATTCAGTAGCATATAATGGTTATTTTGGTTCTGGTAAATCTTTGTAGAAATAAAACATCAAGAAAACACTTTCAACATGGGGAGTGACTGACTAAGACCATTATGCCATCGCCGAAGTCTCTCCATAAAGACGATCTTACTACTAAATAAACTATAAATACACGGTTGGCGTAGTGGTTTAAATGGCCGCCTCGCCGCTTGACACTGTGCCGAGTGTTGTGGGTTCGATCCCCACACGAGACAAAACTTTGTGTGTTTAATAAATTGTTGTTTCGGGCTTGGGTGTTCATTTTGTCCGTTATTTGTATGTTTGTAAAGTCCCCGCAACACAGGACTTAGTCCTAGTGCGGGAATAAAAAGAACTGTTTGTGAGCATGGATGTTCGTTACGAAAAAACTACTAAACAGATTATGTCGAAACAATGCAGTAACACATCCTATAACATCAGGATAACAGGTGTTCTAACTCTTGTCGCAATAGTCGGCCGCTCGCAGGCGGCATCGCAGTCAAAAGCTAGTGGAATCATAAATACGACTATCAAAGTCAAGTAGATCGGAAATACACGTCATTCTTCCCACACATCACATAGCCATTTACTCTGCCACATAACTCCGTTTATAAGTATTAGAATAAATATTGTATAGGACGTGACGAGACGTGGTACCACGGGGACATTATTAACAGCGACGGGACTCGTAAGTCAATGTTATATTTACCTAAGGCTCGCATTGACCGGGGCGGGTCGAATGGCAAATATCGTTGTTTTAAAAGCAACAGTATTTTTATTCCTGCCACGTGGACTACGTGTATATGCGTCTGCGTAGGGAGTGCTTAATAGAGCGCTGCGCTAACGTGGCTCAAACGCCGTACAATTTCGTACTACAGTTCCATCGTAGCACAAACGCTGCGCATACTCGATGTTAGCACAGCTTTCAATTTACTGCAGAACAGACGCCGTAACAACGCGACTTATGTGCCGCGCATACGAACGCCTACGCTCGACAAACGCTAGTGTGCAGGGACTCTAATTGGCCCCACTTTGGGGCCCCCGATCCACAAAAAGTACGTCACAAGTGGTAAGGTAATATTTTCAGCGATACAGAGCATAGTTTTTTGATATTGCGTCTAAGGTAAAGTGTTTTATTGGTACACGAATAACTTTTAAATAAACCCATTGTTTGAAATGCACTTGAATTTTGATTGATTCCTCAAACAAGCGTGAGCAGTAGTCGCTGGGCTTTATACAAGCGTTCCAACAACGGACTTAAAGAAGATTTGGAGACTTTACCTCCTCGATGTACTTGGAGCCATTATTTGGTCATCGTTCATTTTTCTGGGCCGCAACCTTCATCAGTGGACAAAGTGACAGCGTCACATAAATCGATTGGCGTCTCAGAAACCTGTGGTGCAATGCAAAATCCACAGTGGCTACTTTACAACGTAACAAAGAGAGCAAACCTAGCCCTCGTTATATTACAAAAATAACTCTGATGCTCCTATTTGTTTGTCTTTGGGATCTAAAGAGAACAACTAATCTAACCAAACATACGAATCAAGTTCGTATTTCGGGATTTACTAGCAAATTCTCTGAAAGATTCCCAAAATCTGCAAGAAAACGTCCGAAATTCGATGTGTCCTTGGTTGAGAGGTGTTGCAGTAAGAATATATATACCAAACAAAATAGATACTGGTACAGCTAACCGTCGTGCACGATAACAGTTTAGCAAATTCTCGTGTTCTCCTCTAACGATCTAAAATGCCTCCTGAGCCCATCAAGCTTGTGTGTTGACACCTTTACGCAATACTTTAGTCCGGCGTATAAGTGAGACGTAACAAATTACATTCGGCGCCATGTATTTGGCTTGGGCGCGGTAAAATGGCCGTTTTATGTGTTTTATTTATATAAACCAAGAGAGTAATTTGTTACCACACTGATCATGGCAGACAGAGGACTGACAAGTCTTTTTACCTTTTTAATTTGATGACGTCACGTAATGCTGCCCGTAATATTACGGCGTGAATTCTGAAGGTGTGTCTAGAACATTACTTTACCTTTTAAAAGTGTTATAACCGTCTTCGAGTACTAAATCAAATTTTAATAAGGTGTGACCTGAATGTTTAAATAACGTAGTGGTATTGCTTTATCTTTTTTACTTAATTTTATGCCTTTGGGGGAGGCCTATGTCTAATATGGTATTATATTATCTGTGCCTATATCCAGCAGTGGACGTCTTTCGGCTGGTATGATGATGATTAATTTTATATATTTTGTATTTAACGGACCCATGATGTATGGCTAAAAATTGAATTTATTCAATCCTCAGAACATAAGCCCTTCTCGTTTGTGCTCAATGGCAAGTCTGTCAAAGTATCTGTTCAAAACATGTATTTAAACGTTTTGTTCGAAATCATTTTAAAATAGAAGCTGTGCCATCTAAATTTACCAATATGTAGGTATGTAAAGAGAAATCGCAACGAAATCAAATCGCTTGAAAGTGTAGCTATTCAAACAAAAAGCTACAATTTCAAGCTGAAATTAAACCGCCTGACAAATATTAAGTCCAATTACATACAAATTTATCGGATTGAAGCTGTCTTCAATCCGACAAATTTGGTATATATTAAGACATTAATTGTCAAGTAAGCCTGTGCTTACTTGACAAATGTATGAAACATAGCGTACAATGGGCCCTGCATTCGTGAGATAAGCTACATTCTAAAGCGTAAGCCATGAAGATATTATGACGTCAGACGAAAGCGTGGCGCGTGTATGGCGGATACATAACGCCGGTGGAATATTGTTATAACGCACTGCAGTCGTGGATGAAGCAACGGTGTCTGATGCTGTCGAGGTGACGATATGATCATAGTGCGGACATGGCTTAAGTATGGCGTGGTTTACAGCTAAACATCGCCTCTACAAAATGGACTTCGAACTGGCACCATGTAATTTTTCTTCTCTTTTTTATGGATTGTAGCAATCGCATTAGCTATAAGTCCAGTATCACGGAGGCCTCTACAAACATTCAATCAACGTACATAAAGTATACCCAGACTTGCTTAAGCCACTACGCCATATTATTATGCACATTCGTTTCGCTTTTTAATATATTTTACGAAGTAAGGTAAGGATAGTAAATCACCTGCACATACCAGTGTGTCTTGCGCCTTACAGTAGGCATATTGCCAGCTGCTTGCATACGTATTACATGTCTCGAGAGCCGGATTAAAATGTTGGCTCGCAGTTGGAGTGTTGGAGGCTTATACCGATTTTTAGATTGTGGGCGAATGAAAAGGTAAAATTACTATATATTGACGCAGACTGTGATGCCAATACCTAACTATTATAATTAGCCTAGTAAGGCCTAGTTGAAGTACTTTTAGAGGTCAATGAAAATCCGTGGTGGTCCACGCCTTACCATTCTCAGTAAGAAGAGGCCCATGCCCAGCAGAGGGACGGTAAATATACAGGCCAAATTTAAAAAACGTGATGTTTGGATGTACTGATGACCGTGACCTTTTGTTCAGCGCCTAAAGAACGTAGCGTGATGTTACATAGCCTACAGCCATCCTCATGAATGTGGCTGTCATATTACAAAAGCATTTTGCTTTAAAAAGTTGTTACTTTAGATTTTCATGTCTATATATGAGATAGCGTCTAAGCTAGTCTATCTAATCCGCATCTTACTGTTATGGCAACATTTACTTGGAAAAGTTAAGTATTTTACGTCGCTATTTATAAACCTTAATAATTCAATACCTTTTTACCAAGAGGGTTGAAATAAAACCGTTTTCGGATAAAATGAGAACGAAAGATCAAAGATAGCGAAACGACTATCGGAGAGCAATTGGGAAAAGCGAATATTACAAGCGTTTCAAATTCCAATAAAACATTTTTGATGTTTTCTTTTCCGTTAATAAAAAATTATAAAAAATTACATAATATAACTAATTCTTGTTTATGCTTCAAAGCCTTCAATATTCCTTTCAGTCTTAATGGGCTCATGATTGCCAAGTTTGCTATAAGTAATCAGATTTTCTGGAGATCAGTATATATTGCATTACTAGCACAGTTCAATAAGTATCAAAATTAGTATAGTTTTTAACTTATCACAAGGGCAGATCAAATTTATTTTAATATTGCCGCTGAGCAGCAGGCAGCGATAGCCTAGTGAAGAGACCGACAGACTGCTACGCAGAAGGTCCGGGTTCGAATCCACGGCGCGCACTTGGCGCATGACTTTTCGAAGCTATGTGCGCATTAAATTGTTAATTATCGCTTGCTAAACGGTGAAGGAAAACGTCGTGAAGAAACCTGCATGTCTGAGAGTTCTCTATAATGTTCTCGAAAGACATGTGAAGTCTGCCAACCCGCACCTGGCCAGCGTGGTGGACTATGGCCTTACCTTCTCATAGTGAGGCCCGTCCCCAGCAGTGGGACAGTTAATATAAAGGGCTGATGACGATCACTGCCGCTGAGAATGTCTTGACAAATACACTTTAAGAAACTTTGCAACACCTAGAAATAAATCCAGGATCATAATTGTCTGTAATCGTATTCCGCGAGACTAAGTCAGGAAAAAACACAGCTAACATTACCACATGTTTATCAGTCATCGTATTTGTCAAGGGACAAATTCTATGCAAATAAAATTCACTATTACTGATTCTTATTGCCTCAACCTCCGAATAACTTGCAACGAACGTTAGTAGTAACTTGAAGTTTCAAAATTCACAGTGATTGGAGTTT
This sequence comes from Euclidia mi, assembly GCA_944739405.2. Lineage (NCBI taxonomy): Eukaryota > Metazoa > Arthropoda > Insecta > Lepidoptera > Erebidae > Euclidia > Euclidia mi. Next base: position 31,286,979 of record OX123195.2, read on the forward strand.
CTGAACCAACATTCGTTGGAGCTGAATTCACTGTAAGCACTGCTTTCGAATTTGAATTTCAATTGGTCATTACCGATGTAATGGGCTCCCCGGTCGAGCGAATCGTAGGGATGGAGTTGAATATGTTAAGAAGTTTGTAATTTTATTGAGATGCTGTCGAAATTTATTGAACCGTTGCCAATGTTGGTAGGCATATTGCAACTATGTATGTCATATTGTCATATTGTCTCACATAGTCACGAGAGCTTTATCATCTTTAGTTGCCTGATTAATTATTGACTTGTAGTATTACTATTACACGGTCTTATAACTCTCTGTTTCTATGTATGTATCAGTGTCAACACACACAATATTAAAATTGTACCACAAATACTATAACGACTAAATAAAGAAAACAATACTGAACACGCACATACTAGCATGGCATGAGTTTGCTTCTGCGGCCAGTTCTAGCTTAGGTTACGAGTCAGGTAATATCATTTTGCGTTTACTTTACGCCATTATAAAATCGGTTAATACATCTACAAGTAGTAACTAGATAACATAGGTAAAATCCAATGGAAAATCGCATCAGATTACTATAAAACCATACCTTGTTCATCTTAATTATTTTTGTATTTCGAATAGTTTTTGGTATACGCTAGAACAAATAAAACATTATTCGTCACCGCAACGCTCATGGGACATTCGGCTGAAAAATTGCATCCTGAAATAAATTGGAAAAGCATAATTTATTTTTCGACCTCTAGAGACAACCCTGGGTTCAAATATTAATTAAAACCGCAATAGAACGAGACACTAAAGCGAGCTCCGAACTACTTAACTTGTTTAACGTTTCAAGCATTTGAAAAAGTTTCAGAAAAAGTTGCAAAAATTTCACTTCGTTGAATTCAATCTTGAAGTTTTTCATGTTAAAAATAGTTCTATGCTAAATGGTACAAGCGGTTAACCCACTACGCCACCTATGCAGTCTTGGTGCAATAAGTTGTTAAACTACATACATTAAAGTCATACGATTTACAAAATAACTAAATCCTTGTATATCCAACTACCTGAGCCTGCGGTTATTACCCGCTTTCTTTATTGACGCGACTCGGCTCCCGTCGCTCATAGCGCAATGTTATATAGGCTTCCTCGAGAAATTAGCTTTCCAACACAAAAATAATTAATCAAATCGAAGCAGTAGTTCCTGAGATTACTAAACAAAGAAATAATCATAATTATATCTTTATTTACAAAGTTTTCGGCTTAATATATTGGTAAAGATATGTGTTTAAATATCTCGTTAATCCTTTGGGTCGTGGTATCGACGATGAGACGTATATGTTATTCATAAGAAATCTGATATTCAGCCGACAGCCCACCATAAACCAATCCACAATATACATTAGCCATTAGAGCAGCGAATAATAAAACAACAATGAAGTAAATAACATTGGAATAGAGGTCTTGAATAATGTAGGACTTGTTGGACTATATACAGTTATATAGTACTTTGTATGTGTGGCACGAGAGCTATATTGTGTTCCAAGTCAATATTAAAACTTCAGCACTGTACTGTTTGGCAGACACTCGTATTGTGGTTCATTCATTGCTGGTTGTGGCATACTAAGCGTCATTGCAACGTTATTTAAACTTTTGAATTATCCTGGTATTTTCGCATAATCTCAAATCTATGCATATATTAATAAAAAAATTGGCCAAGTGCGACTCGGACACGAAGGGCTCCGTACCATCATCCATAAAAGAAAATTACGTTTGTTGTATGTATAATTAAATATTTTTAAGTTTCTACCTGTTTATTAAGATCGAGTAAAAATTGCTTAAAAATGACGTTTGTTGTATGGGAGAACCTCTGTAATATTAACTTTATTTTTATTTATTTTGAAAGGTAATGTACAACTATATATTCTGTGAAAATTTTAAGCGTCTACCTGGTACCGTTAGTAATACTGAGCAAAATATATGAAAAAAAAACACGTTTATTGTATGGGACCTGCCCTTAATATATTTTTTTATTTTAGTTTTAGTATTTGTTGTTATAGCGGCAACGGAAATACATAATTTGTGAAATTTACAGTTTTCTAGCTATCACAGTTTATGAGATACAGCCTGGTGACAGACAGACGGACAGACAGCGGAGGCTTAGTAATAGGGTCTCGTTTTTACCTTTTGGGTAAGGAACCCTAAAAATCAACAATACGATATTGATTGCACATTTGGTACAGTGGTTAAAGCGGTCACCTTATTGTTTACCACTTCGCTAAGTGACGTGGGTTCTAATCCCTCACGATGCAACATTTTGTGAGATCTACAAATTATTCTCTGCAGTTAGATAGGATGTTCTTTATGTTGATTGAATGTTCGTTGAGTTCGTGAATTGGATGTGAAATTAAAAAGGAATATATATAGTTCTTGGTACGAGTTATGAGTGTTGTTTAGCGTTCACTGTATTTCAGACATCAGTGTCTTCGTATAGGTACAGTAGTCGACACTTTAACCTTATCTCGGTAACTCGGATCCGCTTTCTAGTCTAACCAGATTAGACAGACTATAAGATTTTCTACAAACCTAAAGCCGTCTGTCCTCCGCAACCCAAAAGCATAGCTACATTTCTAGGAATTAGAATATTCAAGGATACTGACTCTCAATAAGGACTGTCAAAGATCTTCATGACAGTCGGTACCAACGGCTTAATGGATTGGAAGCCAATGGCACGGCAGTCTGATAGTATCTCCACTAGGCTATCGTTGCCTGAGTATCAACTTATTTACAGCACGCCTCGTCAGGTATGAATTGTACCTAAAATTACACAAAAGTTTTACTTGTGTACAAGTTTAGATCTTATTATTTACGTGTGCTTGATAGCATTCGCAATGACACAGATTCAAAGATTTCATGTAATTCTGTGGCTTGAGACTCTTAACTTGAAAACATATTACTTAGTGGGGTTATCAAAAATACCCGTCATTTTGAAGGTCAAATTGAAAGTAAACTCGATACAAAGATGCAGCTCACATACGACAGCTCTATAAATAATATTATCAAAAACAACGTCAAAAATATGATGAAAGCAAATCCGAAAAGAAATTAACTGTTCCCACATGTGTTCGGTCCATGTTAAGCCGTATACAGACTTTGCGAGGCATGCGCTGCGCACGGCGCACAGCGCATGCCTCGCAAGGGTGTACCTTTATATTCGTGGCGAGGCATGTGCTACGCACGTGCGAGGGCGAGCCAACGAGTGTCGGAAAATGCTACAAGATCAAAGTGCCTCAGTGCGAGCATTACATTAGTTGTGGACCTAGCCGCGCATGCACGTTCGAGGTGTGCACCGCGTACAATATCCACGTACGCCTCGACTGCGAAAATGAAACTGCGTTTGTTCGGGCCAAACAGCGCGCAGCGCATGTTCGGGCCGATCCAACCCTCACAGCAGAATTCAAGATGGCACCTTTGCATCGCGTGCGCGTATCCGCTGCTGCTTTTATAATATATTTTATTTTCTCGAGATTTTTCCTTCTATAAGATCCTAGAAGAGGAATTTTTTTCAGCTCAGCGACGGTTACATTTACTTCATTCGCAATTAAATGCCATATGTCTTCTCTTTTGTTTTTATTATAATACCTAATAATGATGTTTTGGATAATCGGTTATTTTCGTATAATTCAAATTTTTCGTTCATAATGCGTGCAAACATCACAGTGACGCGGACACAACCGTCCAAACGCAACGCACTGCTCGCAATGAGCCGGCTGCCGCACTGCGCACACGCGCGGCTCGCACACGCGCGGCTCGCACGCGCGGCTCGCACGCGCGGCTCGCACGCGCGCTCCTGTGCGTAGCACATGCCTCGCAGCAAACATGAAGACAGACAAACGAGGCGTTTGCTTCGTACGCGATGGCTCGACCCGAGCATATGTTGGTATAGTGTATTGTATTATCTGTGGTATAGTTTTTCAACACGCACGCCTCAAACAGAGGCATTCGTTGTGCGCCGTTCGTAGCGCATGCCTCGCAAAGTCTGTATCCACCTTTACCTTTCCCAAAGACATTAATTTCGCGGATAAGGGCAAGGCCCATATTCTGCAGACATTAAAACGATCTGTTATAGGTATGCATGTAGGTACTATACTATCTGTATGTTTAAAATCCTAACTACTGGGCGCAAGTCGTTGAAATTTGCCATGTATGTTCCTTGAGGATTGTAGGGACGCTCGAAACGAGGATTTTTTAAAATTTCTCCCCTAAGGGATTAATACAGGTTGTCAGAGTTTGTATTAAACTTTTTATTCCTTCAATGGATTTACTTCAAACTTTGTATATTGGTTCCTGAAATGAGGTCAGTGAACACTTAGAAAATCTTTTTGGAAATACTCTAACGGGATAAAAAGGGAAGTCACAATCATATCATACTCAGTTGTAACAAGTCACATTCATACTTTATATATTGGATCCTCAAATGACGTTAACGAACACAAACACATTGATTTTGGAAATTCTTTTCCCTAAGAGGGTAGAAAAGCGAGTCAGAAGTCAGAATTTGTGTGAAACCCTTTATTTTTCAATGGAATCACTTTAATCTGTATATATAAAATCGTTGCGTTACTGACTGACTGACAGATACGACACGCTACAGCCGAAAAGACTTGGCGCAAGTAGGTGAAATTTGGCATGTATATTTCTGGAGGATTGTAGGGGCGCATTAAGAGAGGATTTTCAGAAATTCCTCCCCTAACTTAATTGATTACAGCAATATACTGCTCTAGTATTGAAGAAATTGACCAATGTTATGGATTAAATGGAATTAGACCTGAGAATTCGCGACTACCAGTGAACAGAGTGAAAAATATATTTCAAACGTAGATAAAACTAATAAACACAATAGTCTGACAAAACAATAGACAAGAGCTTACAAAAGCCGATTCACTTATAAAGCAACAGAGACAAAATCACGCAATAATAATTCTAAAGTATAAATCCTGAAGCTATCTCTTTAATCCGAAAATCCTTCAAAACATCTAAAAGTGATTTATTTTAGAGCGTACTCGTATTACTAATCGCTCATTTGAGGATTAATCAAAGAGACAATTTGATACCGCTCTGAAATTAGCGTCGTATTATCAAAGTATAAAGCGGCGGTAGCCCAGTGGTGTACGTAACGGACTGCCGAGACGATGGTCTCGGGTTCGATCCCCAGGTACCTCGGGCACACACCTCTGACTTTTCGAAGTTATGTGTGTATTAAAAATGTTAATTATCGCTCGCTAAATAATGTGCCCGGTAGATGGCAATAGGCTCGCCCCCTATTACATTGGGACCGGAACATATCTGGCGAAGTGTGGGTGTGTAATACACCTCTGCCTACCCCTTCGGGGATAAAAAGGCGTCAAGATATGTTATGTATCAAAGTATATCAAGTTACGCAGCTAATCTACATAATGTTATGTGTTGCCTTATTCGGGGATGTATTATGTTGTTTTGCTTTAAATCCACGAAGGAGATGCCTTTTATATGGACTACTTTCGATTTTATGTCAAACGAACGGTTTCAATATTCTATCTACCTAAGTATTTGACTACTAGAAATACTCATTTAACTTAAGCTATGCACCTACAGAATATGGATGGATGGAAGTATATTGAAAGCAGTCGTCAGTGATTCCCCCTCTATCCAAAGGAACACATTATCTCGTTCGTCCATTTATGTATATATATTTATAATTCGCGGGTGCCGTACAAATTATTTCGTGTGTGTGCGTGATCGGAGCTGTAGTACAGTATGTGCTTCAGTAGTGTTTCGTGTAGTAAATTATATACTTAACACTCTGCGTCATGTGTAAATACCGTCAGCCCGATCGTCTAGTACCTCCTCAATTCTTCTCTTAGCTTAGTAATGTGATCCTCCTAGCTACTATAGCTAGCTTACGATTGCAATTTTTTATCATTATTTTGGGTAGGTACCTCTTAATCTTGTTTGCCAAATTCTTGTTTAAAAACCAAAAAGTACAGCAAGATATCAATCGAACCGACTTTCATAATAGGGATGTACAAGATTTTGAGGGAATACCTTTCCGATTCGTTGTCAAAGTTTCTGTTTTAATGAGCACGCTAATTGTACGCTCGCATTCACTCAATTAACGCACTCTTGGAGTTTCTTTAGAGACATAATATGCGATCTCTAAATCGCTCTGATTCAAAGATGTTAGGTACATGTGTTTGAAAGATATTTTATACAGCGCGCAGCGTCAAGACCAGAAATTTAATCTTATATCTTATCTAATTTTATCTTATACTAATATATAAAGCTGAAGAGTTTGTTTGTTTGTTCGGTTGAACGCGCTTATCTCAGGAACTACTGCTCCGATTTGAAAAATTCTTTCAGTGTTAGATATACCATTTTTCAGGAAGGCTATATATAGGCTATATAACATCACACTATGAGTGACGGGAGCAGAGCAAAAGCCTTAAATAACGCGGGTGTAACCGCGGGCATCCTCTAGTACTAATAGATAAAGCTGAAGAGTTTGTTTGTTTGTTTGGTTGAACGCGCTAATCTCATGAACTACTGGTGCGATTTGGAAAGTCCTTCAGTGTTAGATAGCCCATTTATCGAGGAAGGCTATAGGTTATATAACATCACGCTATGAGCCACGGGCGTGGAGCAGTAGCCTTAAATAACGCGGGTGTAACCGCGGGCTCATCTATAAAATACTTAGACAAACCTGAATGTACAAACGCATTGTAGGTGCGCATTTCTTGTATCCCTCAATTTGTCTGGCCCTAAATCATTAGTGATTCATAATAATCTTTACATTCTTCTTTCGCCCAATTAACACCCCATCGTATGAAACAAAATATGAAATCAGTCCGGCGAACGCGATGAAATGAATGAAGCACAGTAAATATAGATCATTTACATTTTTATTACGGCCAATGTGCATAAATTTTTGTATGGTTCTAAAAGAGCATGTTTAATTTGGTATTGCCCAAGCCGTGTGGTTGACGGCATAGAATACAAGTGTCACCACCCCCTATCTTCCCGTGGGTATCGTAAGAGGCGACTAAGGGATAACACGATGCAAATACCATCTTTGCGTAGAGACGGAAAACTCGACATCAAACCCCTTACGACTGCCTCGTTGGTCTCGCGGCATAGATGTGCGCGTGGGATCGGGAGGTCCCGGGTTCAATTCCTGGGTCGGGCGGTGTTATTGGGTTTTTCTGTCACGAAATTCTCAGTGGCAGCACGGAGTCTGGAAATGTGCCCGGTACGACAATGGGCACGCCCCTTATTACGTGGGACTAAAGTATATCTGGCGAGAAGTGGGTGTAGAAATACACCTCTGCCTACCCCTTCGGGGATAAAAGGCGTGACGATATGTATGTATGTATGTAATTTGGTATTGATGTTACTTATTTTCAGCCTAAAGAAGAACGTTACCTTCAATAATGATTCACTCTCATAGGCTCACGCCTGTATCCCCGAAGAGGTAGGCAGAGGTGTTAAATTACACCCACATTTCACCATGTTATGAATTTGTAGGTCCCACGTAATAGGTGGTGTGCCTATTGCCGTTCCCGATACCCAGACTCCGTGTTGCTCAATGATATTACAAGAAAGAGGTAGATACGTTACCTACGTAGTAATCAAGCCGTAGAAACGGTACACTAACGCACACACCAATAACTCCATACTTTTTTTATTTTCGGTTGTCAAGATGTGTCAGTTTCACTTTGGCACCGACTCGTGACGTCACACACACATATGCCAGACTTGCCAACTGGCTTATGTTTAGCGTCCTGCTTTTGGTACGCCTATATCTACTTCTTTTTACTTTTGTAACATCATTGGTTTTGCTACTGAGAATTCATAAAAACTCAGTAAAACGTTTGCCCGATCCGGAAATCGAACCCAAAATCTCGTGCCCAACAAGCAGCACATCAATTCCATGTGATTAAATTACTTAACCCCTCCCGCGCCGGGCGTAAGAAATAAAAAATGGCCGGTAGTGCAGGCCGTTTTACCTCTTGATCGAGCAGCAGCTGACCGGCGTCATTATTTTACCTATATCTCAGTTAGTTTTAAACGTATCACAAAAATAATGACTGTTTTTGCATCCTTGAAATATTTTTTTGAAAACTTATTGTAGATATATAATGTATAATTACCTATTCTCTGCAGTTCGTTGAAATAAAACTTGAAAACACGAAAAAATCCTCTTCAATAAAACTTTTAATACACACTATCTCACAAATATTTAGCATTTTAGCAATTATTCACATCACTTTATATACCTTACTTAATTAATTATTGAATTTAATCAACAGTTAATATCAACTTCACTTATATTTTTATAAATCAATAACAGTTTAAACACATCATCGGAATACGAAACGGCCGCCATAATCGCGCGCGAAATTGTGGCCAATTAGGTACACTTTCGTAAATATCAAAATCATAAGTTTATTTTTTTTATTGTTTACTCATTAGTTTGTGATAAATAAGAAAGGTTATGAGTAATAGTACCGACTTTTAACTACCTAATCTTACAAAACTGAAATGCGAACGGGTGCATTTACAACTTGCCGCCATTTTTAATAATGATATTTTGAAAATCGTTTTTCGTTATAATTTATACAATGATGATATCTTAACTATATTTTATAGCAAACAAGATTAGTTTCCGAGTATAATGACATATAATATATATAGTGAAATTACGAGATTGCGTCGCTACACGTTTTTCAAAGCAGAGCTGTCGTCACTCTAACGCGCGCGAAGTTGAACTTATGGCAAACCATTTTCAGTCGTTATTTTTGCAAAAAATGTCTCCAAAAATTATAACCAATTACAATACAGAATTAAAAAGAATATCCATACTTTGCAATAGTGGGACATAATCTTATTGGTGGAATTATTTTAACGTCATTTCAAGTAGTGAAATATGGCGCTGTCGTTGCGGGACATACGTGTTTCCCGCAAGCGCTGGACGGAACAAATTTTCCTGGGACATACGTATGTCCCGCCCGTGTTCCAGAGGTTAAAGAAGACGTTTTCCTTTCCATGGAATTCTATGGACCCAAACCTCCAAATATTGTCTGACAACATCAATTCGTATTAACCTCGAAAATATTCTGTTATTTATTTTATTTGCCATCCCTATTGTGTATACAGCTGACCTCAAGGCCCTTAGTAATAAAAATAAAGGTCCGAGGAGATTCGAAGGGTCCACGTTATATACAGGACCACCTTTTTTAGATTTAGTGATTCCAATCATTAGTACCTAAGCCCCTGTTATGGAATGGCCTCGCTCCTAAATATATAAATAAATGATAGGATATTTAAATTTTATCCAAGCTTTGTTTCTAAAGAACGGCTACAGTGAAACGAATGAATGATGTAATAAATCGAATCACGAATGAATGGGATCCAAAGAAAAACCTATGTTGGTATGGGAGTGTGCACATTGCTAGCAAAATCGATAAAAAATTGAGCGTAAAACGTAAAAGATATCTCACAAGATAGACTGAGAGTAAAAAATGGATGGATGCTTTACAGTCAGTTTGTCTGGAAAACCTTTATAGAGGTCTATGTTCAGCAGTGGACGGTATTAGTATAAATGTACAATTAGTATAAATGTAGATCAAATTAAAAGCCAGTGCCCTAATTCTCGTATTTTTATATGACATTCATATTATATTTTGAATGGACTTAAAAGCGGTATTCTAATAACCTAATGTCATTATCGTATAATTTAAAATAAACAGTTCGTCGTTGACACATACGATCTCGTTACAATTTCATTCAAATATCAGATAATTTAGAAGAATACACTTTTTGTGACGTAAGTATGACACTGATATCATATCGAAAATGTATTTATTTAGGAGAATTGGGCCCCAAAAGAAATGAACTGCACCCAAAGATGAGAGCCAACAGCAAAAAGCCTCTAACGTTGTAATTATGCGAAACATGTGTTCAGTCCACATCACATTCCCCAAAGACATTAATTTTCGCGGCTAAAGGCAGAACCCATATTCTGTAGACATTAACGACCTATTATATATCGCATACTTTTATATATTATATAGACTGCCTCGTTGGTCTCGCGGCATAAATGTGCGCGTGGGATTGGGAGGTCTCGGGTTCGATTCCCGGGTCGGGCAGTGTTATTGGGTTTTTCCGTTAGGAAATTCTCAGTAACAGCACGGAGTCTGGTAATGTGCCCGGTACGGCAATAGGCTCGCCCCCTATTACGTGCGACCTTAAAAATTCCTGGCGAAATGTGGGTGTAATATAACACCTCTGCTTACCCCTTCGGGGATACAGGCGTGAGTCTATAAATAAATACATAAAATAAATACTTTTATATATTACCTATTCGTTTTTTGGTTGCGATGATGATGATAAAAGTGCAATTTTAATTCAAAGTCTTTTTCATTTATATATTTGGCTACAGAGTTACATCTTTTAAACTTCATAAGAAGATCATTGACTGCCTCTGTGGGCCAGTGGATAGCGTATGCGGCTGCTGATCGGCAGGTCCCAGGTTCGATTCCAGGGTCGGGCAAAAGTGTTACCAAGTTTTTCTAAATTCTTAGTAGCAGCACGGAGTCTGGCAAAGTGCTCGGTATCGGCAATTGGCTCGCCCACCATATGACGCCGAAAATTCATAATATTGAGAAATGTGGGTGTAGTATTACATGGATGCCTACCCCTTAATAGATACAGGCATGAGTCTATAAAAAATATCAAGAAGTAAATTATAAAGAAGAACCAAACATATTTTATGTCCGGTTCAGATAGTATAGCGAAAATAGTAAGAGAAGATTCTGGTACCTAGTCATTATATCATATTATTTGACGATATAAAAGTAACTTGTAGTGCTAATATTGTAGGCTAATTGACGACTATTTTTCATTAAATAATTAGACTATCGGTGTTTTATCTGTGTGGTCACGGATTGAATACAAAATGGATATTTCAGTCCACCTATTAGATCCCAATAGACACAGTGCTATTTAATTGTGATAGAATTAGGAGAGTTCTATGTCCAGTAGTGGACTTCGAAGGGTTGTTATGATGATATACTTTCCATTTGTAATATGTATATTATGTATAACTAGCTGTTGCCCTCGTTTTCACCCGCGTCCTGAGGGAACTACTTCGCGTATCCGGTTAATTTATTGCCTAAGTTAATCCTTGGTAGATCAGGTGATCAAGTGAACGTCCCGTCAAAATCGGTCCAGCCGTTCCAGTGATTAGCGAGAACAAACAGACAGACAGACAGATAACAATGATAAAAATGTCATTTCGGTATATGTCCCGTGTATACATCCATATGCATTCAGTAAAAAGCGGTTATTTTAATATTACAAACAGACACTCCAATTTGATTTGCGTATAGATTTTCCATACAAAAAGCAAGCGCGGCCACAGACACATCATGTACTAATTTCCCTGCAAGTATTTCGTAATTGAATGCACTATCACAAATGGGTGTCAATTTAATTCTTAATTAGAAAACAGCAGATGCACGATAATAGTTCTGTAGTTAATTGCGTTTGTGCGACACTACGTGCTGGTTCGTGTAATTGTTTACTTACCTGTCTATCGCCGGAATTAATATTCAATCCAATCCAATTAATGGATTGATAATGTTTATTAAAATTTCGAGATCGTAACGTAAACGAAGTTATTTATTACACTAAACAAACCAGCAAAACTTTTTCTAGAGTAACATTACAGTCACTTCCAGTTATTTTCTCAGGCAGCCTATAAACTTAAAGAGCAAAGGCCACACATTCAGACGGAACTATGTAGGCTAACAAAGACAGACATGAGTATTCTCTTCCCTATAACACAGGAGAAGTTACCAGAATAGTGTGCAGACATCACGTTATAGGTACCAATCATTTTGATATCGTCTGCTAGACATATCTCCTGATTCTATTTCGTCTTGAACATTTCCGAACAAAAAATACACCTCCTCTGTACCTTCCTCTCCCAGCTTATTTAAAAGCAAATTTTTGGTGACGAATTTGATTACTAGTGTTAATAGGTGATGAAACCATGGACAATTAATCGCAAGTCCAACATTATGACTATCGGGTTGTTAGTTTTTGTCTTCCTCTACCACCCAAAATGAGGATTCGGGGCTGGTAGAAAAGGAGGTGCGTGAGACTGCTCTAGAAGTGGGCTTACTCAAGGTAGGGCCAATTCATTTAAGTTTCCTCCCCGTGGGATCTACACCTTGTCGTGGTGGGGGGGCTTAGAAACCGTGGATTGGTCACCCGCGGTGAAGCTAAGAGGGATCCAGAAGGGGACGCTCCGCGTGGGCTTGACGGAGGCCTGCGCAGGATGCGTCCAAAGGGGCGGGTGCGAGGGACAGTTCTTCTGTCCCTCGCAGTCGGGTGCGGTCGCGGGAGGAGAGGCGTGTCGGTGTTGCATTGCCGCGCGCCCTATCTCCCGCGACCAAATGGACGCGCACCATCGTTGCGTCGCGGTGGGGCCGCAGAGGAAGAGGAGATGTGGTGTTGCGTTGCCGTCCTCCCTATCCTCTGCGGCCGCTGAGTGTTTTGGCGGCGGAGCCCAACACCTTCATCCGCCGCCAAGGGGGTTTTGTTCGGGGCCCGCCTGACCATCTGGCGGGCCAATACCCGTCGGGGGATAGCGAGGAATGCTTCAGCGATACCCGACCCTCCGACATACGGGTACGTGAGGAATACGGGTTGGTTTTTAGTCAGTAAGAGTCTGACAGTCCCCTTCGCCCTTCCCCCAGGGCGGAGGGACTCCATGAGGATTTTCCAATACGACACCAAAAAAAAAATTCATTTAAGTTTACACGGCATTCCTCCAACAACCTGTTGTAAATACCGGCATCATGGCAACATCGTTAGTATGACATATCCTTAAGACCTGTCGGAACACCTGTAATTATGCATACACACTACTGTACGTATCCTACCTATGTATGTTGTATCGTCATTATGCACTTTCTCGGCAGTCACGGGATTTCAGGCTTGCGAGCGGGTCGCATGTTTTGTATAGGTACCTTGCACAATATAACCGTAATTCTGCGAAGGACATATCCTCTATTATTTATATACATTCCCCGACACCCGTGGCTCAATAGGCCGATTGTTCACACACGTTTTTCAGCGTGAAAAATCTACGGCACGGTTGTCAGTAGGGTTGCCAACTTTTTTTAGAAGAAATAGAGTATATCTGATTTCAAAGGAAGTAAATAAAGAGTATGGACTTAAAAAAAGAGAATAATTTATTTTATATTTTAAAAAGTATTTTTTATACTTTTTGCAGCATATAACAATTTTTCATTGTTTTTAAAATAATTGTATGAGTCCAAACATCTAATCTAAATTTATGTAGATCACGAGCTCATTCTTAATTAATTTCAATGAAGCTCTGTTTCGCTCTTCTCGCCACTTCACATTCATGACCGAAAAGACACTTTCAGTAAATGCTGAAGTGGCGGAAACAGAGAGTCTAGAACCAATATATTATTTTAAACAATCGAATTCTCCAGGACACTTCTTAAAAATAAATTGCCATTTTTCTGCAGTGAATTTTTGCATAAAAACTGTGTTATTTAACAATTCAGCTTGGAGTTCTTTTAAAATTATAACTTCTGGATATAAACTGTCCATGTGTATGCTGCCGTGTGGTTGACGGCATAGAATACAAGTGTCACCACCCCCTATCTTCCCGTGGGTGTCGTAAGAGGCGACTAAGGGATAACACGATGCAAATACCATCTTTGCGTAGAGACGGAAAACTCGACATCAAACCCTATACGACTGCCTCGTTGGTCTCGCGGCATAAATGTGCGCGTGGGATCGGGAGGTCCCGGGTTCGATTCCTGGGTCGGGCAGTGTTATTGGGTTTTTCTGTCACGAAATTCTTAGTAGCAGCACGGAGTCTGGAAATGTGCCCGGTACGGCAATAGGCTCGCCCCTTATTACGTGGGACTAAAGTATATCTGGCGAAAAGTGGGTGTAGAAATACACCTCTGCCTACCTCTTCGGGGATAAAAGGCGTGACGTTATGTATGTATGTATGTGTATGCTGCTTTCACGAATGTCCGAATCTGGTTTGAGGAATTGGGGATACCAACATATTAACAGTAAATAGTCGACTTTTTTTGTTTTGATTATGGGTTTTTGCATAATATTATATGACTGATACTAGTTTAGTAAAAATTAGATTAGAGGCGGCGATAGCCGAGTGGATATACCAACAGACTGCCATGCAGAGGGTATCGGTTTCGAATCCACGGCGCGCACCAATGACTTTTCGGAGTTATGTGCGTATTGAATGGTTAATTATCGCTTGTCCCGTACCTCGGAGAGCACGTTAAGCCGTCGGTCCCGGTTGTCATGAAGATCTTTGACAGGTACCTTCTAAACAAACTGACACTAGTCTTTAACCATGGAATATCGCTATCCCTTCGGGTTGCGGATGTCAGACAGGCAGTCGCTCTGTGGAAAAGCTAATATTCAGCCAAATCCGGTTAGACTAGAAAGCGGACCCCAGACTGAAACTGGGATAACGCTAAGAGGATGATGACTAGTTAGTAAAAATTGTGTAAAAAAGAGTATTTAAGCGTACTTTATTAGTGTTATAGATTTTAGAGTACGGTTACATGATATAGAGTACAATACTCTATTTTAGAGTACGGTTGGCAACCCTAGTTGTCAGTATTGTATAGGTTACTGTGATAGGTTGTGGACATACACTCCGCATTCGCCGTGATATTCGTCAATGTTGTATGGCAGTCTATAATAATATAAGCATATCGACGGCGCCGTTTTATTAACCGAGCACCTAATGTACCGTACGGTCAAGAAAACCTGCAGTGTACAAGAGGCTTAACCCTTCTTGTGTGTACTTACAAAAATCTATGAGCATCAACCAATTAATAAAACCACAATATAACATAGTACCTACGAAAGTTGGGTATGGCAGAAGAGACATGAAAGTAGAATAAATGCTGTAGAAATGAGAGCACTGAGAAGTATGTGTGATGTGTCTTTGAATAACAAAGTTAAGAATTGTGTGTGATAAAAGAGTGTTGTGGTGTAAAAGAAGATGTGGTGACAAGCATCGAGAAAGGTTGGCTAAGGTGGTTTGGGCACGTGGAGAGGATGGATGACGAAAGACTGACCGGAAATATATAAGGCAAGTGTGAATGGGACAGGACGAAGGGAGAGACCTAGACGGACGTTCTCTGACCAGATTGGAGACATCCTTAAAACAGGAAAGGTTAGAAGTACCCTAAACAGAAGAGCATGGTGGGAGTGAATGAAGCAAGCGAGATATGTCCGGATCGTTGCAAATAGCGTTCCGAAGTCTCTGCCTACCCCTCCGGGAAACAGGCGTGAGTCTATGTATGTATGTATAAAACATAATCTTGTTTTTTATACAAGTGCCCCTTTTCAGGGTTCCGTAGTCCACAAGGAACCCTTATAGTTTCGTCATGTCCTTCCGTCTGTCCGTCCGCAGCCTAGTTCAGGTTGAGTACCCCATTGTGTCGGGTATCATTGGATAGGTTTTAAAAAAATATTATTAGTTTGCTCAAATCATTTTTCGATCAAGTAATTGGTTTGTCAAATATCAAGCTTTGAAGTGAAAAAAATTGTTAGACTCAAGTGTCCCCCCCCCCCCTCTGACGGCTAAACTATTAATTTGGAAGAGGTGAAAAAAATCACAAATGTAGTACATATAACGAATTTAAAAGGAAAACTATCACGGCTAAGTAGACATCACTAGTTTACGAGTAATCGTCGGTTAACTTATAAATATTTATTTCTGTGAGTTTACATTGGGAGCGCCTGGCTTAATCTTAAAGATGCCCGTTTTTAGTCCCATGTGAAACAGAAGTTATTATCAATAATGGCCATTATGGGCAACTACGGAACCTTACATTGCGCGTGGCCCAACGCGCACTTGGGCGGTTTTTTTAATGCTTTGCGCGTGAATCGTTATCACCAACAATGTTTGGCTCTCTGAGGCAATCGAGAGCACACAATTTAATAGCATTTTCATAAAACTTTTAGCTAAAAAGAAAAAAAAGAAAATATGCAGATCTAACTTAGCTGATGGAATAAAAAATCATCGCATGTTAGAGCGCTTTCAGACATTCACATGCAAGCTATGGACATTATAGTTCTCATTCTATGGTTGGGACCTGACAATGATCATGTGCCATTTATAAAACGTTTTAAGTATCAATTAAACTATCTGTAGGTATCGCAATATCTAGAGCAACAAGATTTTGAGAGACGTCATTGTTATGTTACCTCATTGGACGTCAACCAAATAATGTGTACCGTTCAAAAATGACCAGTCCTGTCCTCTATTTCAAAAACTAATTTGTAATCTGCTTCTACGACGAGCACATCCATGTCTTTAACCTGGAGATAACAATATTGTGCTGGTGGCGGCAGACGGCGCACTTCCATTTCACTCTCATACAAATATGAATAACGGGCTCCAATACAAACATCCGTACACAAACACAAATCCCATGACACCTGCACCGCGCGACACAACCGCGGCAGTGTGAAACTTCGCTATTCGAAAATGGTTCAGCAAAGCTTCGGCGATACAATATTGAGTTTCGCTGCCAGCATCAACACCGCCATCCATTAGGGAGCCCCGAGGATATTTTAGAATCAATTTGAGTACAGGTATAAACATTTATGAAACATACCATTTGTATACTGGAGTGGATATTGAGGGCATATCCGTTTGAAGTACGATCTTTGTTTGGGTTTAGAATTTACGTTGAGAGGGATGGGGGATTAATATTAAGTTATTTTAGCTATGGTGAGTGATGGTGCTTATTATAGAGGGTGTTTGTAATGCAAAGAGCTCTTAACAAGGTTGTTATAATAGTATAGGAAATTATAGAGAATTATTGACACTTCGCGAATAGGATATGATCATTTGGAGAATCCCAATACATTTTGTAATTGATAACAGAATCATAATTTTATGTTTTGATATAGGTATGTCAAAGAAAATCCAAAGAGCAAGTAGTCGATTGTACACTATTTGAACTCGTGTAAAAGTATTAATATTTGATATTATTATATGATAGCAGTTAACATGTCATAAAAATACTACATCATCATCCTCTTTGCGTTATCCCAGTTTTCAATCTGGGGTCCGCTTACTAGTCTAACCGGCTTTGACTGAATATAAGCTTTTTCACAGAGTGACTGTGACCTCTGCAACCCAAAGAGATAGCGATATGCCATGGTTTAGGCTAGTGTCAGTTTATTTAGAAGGTACTGAAGCCCTGTAACGACTGTCAAAGATCTTCATGACAACCGAGACCGACGGCTTAATGTGCACTCCGAGGCACGGGACAAGCGATAATTAACAATTCAATAAAGTCAAAGTCAAAATCATTTATTCATCTAGGCCACAAAGTGACGCTTATGAACTCAAAATTTAAGTTAATTACTTAATGATTCTAAATCTACATTCACGTTCGCAATGCAATAGGTAGAACCACGAGAAAGAACGGACGAACGGAACGAATACGCACATAACTACGAAAAGTCATTGGTGCACGCCGTGGATTCGAACCCGATACCCTCTACATGGCAGTCTGTTGGTATCTCCACTAGGCTATCGCTGCCTTCATAAAAATCCTACAATAAAAATAAATTCTTGAATATAAACCGGTATAATAAAACGTGTAGTGAGATATTTCAAGAATTCGAATAGGAACGCAACGAGAAGGTGCATCATTGTATAAAATGCCGAGAAAATCTTCGTGCAAAGGTTTTAGGGTGACCACACTGACAATCTTCTGTACCACTTTTCTTATTGCTGGCTCTTTTTGCGTCTCGGAAGATAAAATTATATTGCTTTAATAATATAAATAGTGATTATGACCCTAAAACTGGAATATGAACTGTAAATAGGGTTTAGTATAGAAAAATATCGAGGAAACTATATATAAACAATTAAAAAAACATATGAAATACTAGAAAGGCGCTAAAGTCCGTGGATGTCTTGCACGTCGTAACATATGTTTCTCAAGTAACTTGCGGTTGTGGTAAGCCATAATCTCTCCGACTGCGCACATACAGCGCAGCATATTCATCTTCGTGGCATGCACACTCTGCTAGCATTGGTCAAGCACGGGCCACGTCTCATTGCCATATAATAGGTCCGCTCCCTTCAGCTTGTCCATCAATTGTGAAGTCGTTATTCGTGACTTCACTCAACTCACGCTATGTATCTGCTAAGGACTACCATATTATACCTCTACTCTTCTTTTGCTAATATTCTATCGACTTTTGAGTAAATAGAGCAACCTCAAAGGGTATGAAATAACCAATTAACCTCTCCAATTAAATAAGAGAAATGTTCGCTCTAAATGGATTGCCGAAGGTATGTATTCACATATAATTATTATTTGGTTCAAAAAATATATATACCGGCCGAATTGAGAACTTCCTCCTTTTTGTTTGAAGTGGGTTAAAAATAGAATACGAAATGCGTAAAGGTTTGGTAAAAGGTATTGTTGCACATTTAATTATTAATTCTTGGGTTCAAAAAAAAATAGAATACGAAATGCGTAAAAGTTTGCTAAAAAGTATTGTAGCACATTTAATTATTGCTTGGGTTAAAAAAATAGAAAAGGAAATGCGTAAAGGTTTGCTAAAAAGTATTCTAGCACATTTAATTATTGCTTGGGTTAAAAAAATTGAATACGAAATGCGTAAAGGTTTGCTAAAAAGTATTGTAGCACATATAATTATTGCTTGGGTTCAAAAAATAGAATAGGAAATGCGTTAAGGTTTGCCAAAGGAATTGTGGCCAGTCTTAAATAAAATCATTTGAAAATATAGACTTTACGATTCAAAATCTATTTCAATTAAGGATTCTACCCCAGTAGACCAACAAGCTTTCTTCTTGGTGTGTGTTGAATAACTATGACTGCTAAACCAACGGTCGTAGGTTTGATACTCATCCAGTAAAAAGCATTGTGTGACGAGCACAACTATCCGTTCTGCATCTCGGTGTAATTTATAATCACTTTATCTGTGGAATATAGGTTACAAACAGATCTTATAGTGTGTCACACTAAACTGTGATATGTACCTACGTATATATTAAAATATTATCATAATTAGTTATCTAGTTTCCATATAGCAGGGTCTGCTTAGTTTGGGGTCAGATGGCAGCGCGTAAATTGTAATGTGTAAAAAAAAATAACAGTAACAAACAAAATAGCAGTGCCTACCCGCTAACCAGCCCCATATGAAAACGTCGGTTACTACTTCCCCATCACAAAATTCACTAGAAAATATTTCAAACTCACAATGATTGGTGTCCCTACTCCAGGCAAAGTTGTAAAGATGGAAAAACTGTTAGTACTGGTACGCAAAGCTCCGTTCATTCGGACACTGGGATTACTATTCTATTCTTCATTCGCTAGGTTTATTTTTACTAACTCGTACGTAAAAAACCATTCCTTGAATGGTGAAGATCATAAATTTGATAGCTTCATTCCTTCCCATGTAGCATGTAAAAATGGTTATGGAAGTATGGTTACTAAATAGTAAATTAAATTAAAGAACCTTACCTTTACAAACCATTTTTACGAACCTTACCTTGCCAAAGACAAAGACTAGACTTTTCAAGACAGTCAATAGAACTGAGCACATAGTATTCACTTCTAGCATACGTTCGCTCAATTTCTAGAAACAACAGGTTTTCTATTAGCATAATTTTATTTGACTACGAAAGAATTACTCTTTAAGTTGTATTTTCCTCATTTGTTAGCTTCTCTTTCACGGAACCAGTCCCACTTGCTCAGGTAAACACATAGGTATAGCTGCTATAGAAAGATACAGTAGATCTTTCATCTTCTTTAATTTACGTGTGAATGCTTGGCCTATGCTGTCGATGCTTGTCCTAAGACAAGTACCGGACCCGACGGCTTTACGTGTCCTCCAAAGCACGGTAACGCTCTAATATTATGCCACACAAGCGATCACCCATCCAAGAATCCATCACCCATCCGCGGTCACGCGATGAACGTTTCTTAACTTTACTGATCACCAACGGAAAAAATGTCATGCTTAAAGCGCTACAAAGATAACGAGCACCTAGATTCAGTAGCAGTGACCGTGAATAAAAACGAGGTTTTGATACCCGGAGAAAATAAATCCGTCTTAAAACCCGCAACTAATTCAAGCAGCAATTGGAGGAGTTGGAAAATTATAGATCTACTCCCCTCCTTAAGAAAGCGAGAGACATTTAACGAAAAGGTAAAATACACAAACTTTATGATATTTATGTAAGTAGAGTCAATCGCTATATTCAATCACCAATTTAAAAAAAAGGCAAAATACTTTGTATGATTATCAAGTTAGCGTCCGTTGTTTTATTAGGTGAAACCAGATATAATAGTACCAAGACAATAATATTTTCTTACCAAGATACACTGTCGTAACTTTGTGTATGAAAAACTAATTTCCTTTTGCTACTTCCGAACAAACTTCTACTTATTAGAAAAAGCGTTCTTCCTTATTAAGCATCGTAATAAACTACCTAGATTAAATTAAAAACAGGGGGGATTATTTCTTGGCTGCGATCATTACAAGTTAAATAGAAGAAAATTGAAAATAAGAAGATTTTTAATTAAAGTACAAGGAAGATAATATTATATTTCGTAAACCTTTATTAAAATCTCTTTACTAATCCTCATCAGATTAATGAGGAAACAGGGGAGAAATCCTTAAAAATGGTTGAGAAAATCAAAATGCTTATTATCATCAGCTAAATTAGTAATAAGCACTAGGACTACGCTACTAGGTAGCGGTTTAAGCGGTCGCCTCGCCACTCAATTATGGATCTAGCTGTTATAGATATAAGCTGGCACATACAGACAGAACATAGCCGATGAAAGCCTGTCATAACTCTGTAGAGATAAGACCCGTAAGTTAGACCGTCGATCTGGTCAGGATTGCGGAAAGCGGATGAAAAACCTTAAATGCTACATAATAATGTTGAGCACTGGATATTGCTGGGCTGAAATGATAATGATTTGATGATACATATATCCAAAGCTCAACTCCTAGTAACTTAAAAGGCAGCAGAACTGACACCGGTAATTTGCAATTACCATACACATACGAAATTGGTGACAATGTCCTTTAGAAATCGTGGGTTACAACTCTAATAGGGGGTTTACACGGGTGACTAAAGCCGCACGATTTTTGCCGCACGGCGTAAATCGACCGTTTAAATGGCAATTCGGCTAGATCGCAAGTGACTTAAGCGGCAAGCCCCAAAGTTGGGTAGTATCCAACTTTGGCGGCGCGGCGATCGGCCGCATGCGGCTGGTGACTAAAAGTGACCGTGTAAATGATCAGTTGCAGGCGATCGCCCGCCGTATGAAGGAGCGTTTCGCGATTCTACTAACTATTCAATTCCGGCAAAAACAGCTATGCTGCTTAACATTTTCGGGCGAAATGACCGAGCCGCATGTGATTTTAGTAACCTGTGTAAATGGGCTAGCGAAGCGGCTTGGTGGGGCAATTTGTGAAGCGAACAGCCGCACGATGAAAATCAACCCGTGTAAACCCCTTTTAAAGGAAATTATCACCTATAGCCTATAGTCCGTGCCACGAGAACATAGACTTTTTGTACCTAAACAAAAAATTTCTACTTAGTGATTAGCGACAGTTCTGTCAAAAACAAATAATGTCAAATCCAATAAGCGCAACGCACAGAAGAATAACTAGCGCAACGGTACCAATGAAAACAGATTTACATAATAGAAGCGCATTTCTTAAGGATTTCGGGTGCCGATTCCAATTGGCGTGTTGGCGGGTGTCGTCAGTTCGTCTCTCTTGCACTCATAGAGACAGCTGTCACTGCGCGACTGCCACGCCGCCAAGCGGCAATTTGGTCACAGAAAGTTAGTCTACAGAGCGCCCATAAGAAATGCGCCTCTATGTAAATATCTATGCTCTATGACGGTACATAGATCCTTGCATAGATATGTGTTATTGCCTCAGACTATATATATTATGTAAATAGACGGAGGAATCCCATCACTCAAAGGTCTGGGACTGGCCTCCGGTGTGGACCCCATTACCCGTCAAAATTTAATAGAACTTCATTCGAAACTTTGATACTTCGTTCATAGACATTTTGATTTATTCGTATAAAAATGTGACGCATAAACATAGTGACGTTATAACTTTATCGATACTTTTATTTTACGGACTAGCTTCGGCCCACGTATTCGCCGATGTGGGTTACAGTTATTGCAAAAAAGGTAGCCTTTGCACTATTGTGATGTAGAAGCTATACTGCAATATTTCTTTAAAAAATAAGTATACTTGAATATAATTATATATCTCAAGAAAAGTGTTTTCATCGATCATCACAAACTTTCGTGTTTATAAAAGTTCAAATAAAACCATCTGCTGCTAACAACTAAGTTTAAAGCATTTTTTTTTAATTAAATGCTAGACTTCACATGTAGGACGATACTATTAACTGTAGTAGTAGTAAGTACTGAGTAGTCATAGACTACTTTTTTGCAGTGGTGACCGATTGCCAAAAAACGATAAATTACCATGATGCTAATCGTGTGAGTCATTATCATGATTATATAATCGTAGCCATGATAAACCTGTCGTCATGCAAATGACAAGTAGACTGCTGTGAACCCTTAAAATATTTGTTAATACTAAAAACTGTAGTCAAATGATACCGAAAGTCAATTTTGATCAAAATGGATAATGATCAATATTATGCTTATAAAAACCCCTAACAAATTTTGCAATACTAGGGGATACCCGCAGCTATGCTCGCACAATGCACATATTTTTTTAATATTGTTTTTGCCTGATTTTGTGGTAATTTCGAGAAATTCCTTTTTAGTGCAGCCTTACGCTACCCAAGAAACATATATATGACAAATTTCAGCTTCTTGCACCGCCAGTAGCTTTGGTTGTGCCATATCTGTCAGTCATTCAGTTACGTAAGGCCATGACCCAAGAAGACAGGCCTGCTCACTTCGATGACAGCGTGCCGTGGGTCGGCGAAATGACGTCAAAATGACGTCACATTTTCATTGCCACTTTAAAAAAAAAGCTGTTTAGGGTAAATATTATCTAATTGGAGATCTTTTAAGAACAAAATACCATACAAGTCCATATCTCATAGTTATTTTTTACGATTTAATAACATTTTGAGCTCAACAATGCTACTCTTACTGGCCTAATATTTTTATACAAATTACCTATCGATTTAAATGAGTACAATATATTTACAGTACTGGCAACATTACTCCGGTGACAGCATTGACAAATACAAAGTACTCAGCTATTGAAACGTTTCTCTTTCCAACACATAAAAAAGACGCTCGTGTTCACTCGTTTACTCATTTTTAACTGATATTCCCAAACTTTTCTATCATCATGGTGATGTGTTATATACAAGAATTGTAAAAGTAAATGGGTTAACTTAATATATCGGGCAACTTAATATATCCAAGTAAAGAACTGTTGGATGTTTTTAAAATATTGGATAAAAAAATATTGAGTACCACGAAAAGTCATTGTGTTATAAAAATTATATATTTACGCATGTGGCAAATGTCGTCTATCAAGACATAAAAAAAAGCTTCCCACAAAAATGACATTATAAAATCGATGTTAAGATCTGCGTACTTATTTATTACGAAAGCTAAATAGAAGCATAATTACGCATAATAAAAAAAGAAAGCTATACCAGTACCACCTAACTAATATCGATTATTAGAAGCTCCTATTTACCTACATTGATTTTACTGATTTATTTTCCTTTTTTATTTTATATATTTTCTTTTATAATATGCCTTTACTTTTTATTTCGAATAGGTATAACATAAGATAGGTATGTACCTTTATATATTATGATAATTGAAGCTACTTTGTCAATTCACAATTTACCCACAAACTTGTGGGTAAATTGTGATACGAAAAGTTTGAGAACCATCATACTTTCCCGATAACGTACCCTTGGCAAAAATTGCCAGGAATTTTGACGAATCGAGCGTAAGGCTTTTATATATACAGATTATAGACCAAACCTTTTTAGGACATTGAATGGGTAACTCATTATATAGGTTTACGCACCGCACGCAACAGATGCTCTCAAAAGTATACTGGCGATGCAAACATTATCCTCGCCCCTCTAGCGGTGAAATTAAGAAGTTTTACTTATTTTACACCTAGACTTCTATAAGGGCGTAATAAATTTGACCTGCATATACACGCTGATTTTTAATTGGTTTTGGAGCGAAAGCCATCTTATTACTTATCGTTAACAGAACCTAACCAGCTTATAATATTTGAAATACAAGCTTAAAAAAATTTTGAGAAAATAAATAATTTAATAGTTCGAGAGCACGAAGTATCACCGTTGCCGCGCGCTAACGAAATCCGTTCGATCGTGTCATATACACACATAGGTACTAGGCATTGGTCATTCAACTGCGGTGTCTGCGATACCCCAGCCTCCCCCTCCCCCCAATCCTGTGCGCGCGCCTCGCTTGCATGAGAGGCCCCGTCTGCATTTCAACACGGGGCCAGCCAATAGCGGTGGCTTGACGCGGGCGCAATGCGTCACTCGTGTCCAATCACGTTCGACTGTCTTCGGGTTCATTTGGCATGGGCTGGCAGTCCATAGCCTTGAACTTTCAACTTCAGTCTTAAGAAATTAGGTCAGCGAGATAGTTATATGTCACGATTAATCCCATCGCTTTGTGTCCATGTTACGTAATAAATCGAGTATTATGGTTCTACTCGTATGTACCTAATTATTACGTGTTTGGAGAGAACACGGAAGAAGAGACGTGTTCGAAGTGTAGTTAAAATACACTTTTTTTTATTAAAAAAACCTGTCAAATTTACTTCACGCTGTCTGATGGTAAGCTGACAGTGAAGTCCTATTGGGAAAGCCCCCATCCCCAATTGCTGGTTAAGCAATGTGACATGACGGCCCTCACTTTGACGGCCTTGAGAGATGCTTTTTCACGCCCCGCTTAAAGAACCCAGGATCAAGGGAGGAAGGAAACACGTGAGCTGCAGTGAGTTCCACATCTTTATGGTACGGCAAAGATAAGATGTACCGTATAAGTGATAAGATAAGGTGCACGAAACACAAGTGAAACTAAAAGACAACGTGTGAAAGGTGTCAATTGATTGTGATGTAGGCAGCAGACAGCAAAGGTAAATGATTTGGTTTATTCATTTTTGAATAGGTACCTACTGTGATTACATTCTTAAAAATACGTTAGAAATGCGCAAGTACTAAACTTTTTCATTGTTAAAATCTTTGTCTAGTTATTCAAAAGATAATGTAGGTACCTATGACAAACAACGTAACTAATAATTCTTAGTTTATCGTGTTTCTTCTAAAAGATCATTATGATTTCGTGACCTTATTTCAACGATTATTGATTCTTAAGTCCGAGTAATGTACGAAGGAATTATTGATGATAGCTATTTAGTTACATACGTTTATTGTTCTAATTATTGATTACTGCACTTCATGGTTGGCGTAGTGGTTTAAGCGATGTTTGAGACCAACACTTTGTGTTATTCATAAATTCTTGTTTCGACTCCTGTGTCCGTTAGTGGTAGGTTTGTAATGTCCCTCGTAACACAGGATTTAGCACTAGGATGCGGGAGTGGTTCTTAAAAAGGGAACAGAAGAAGAAAAAACATGTGTTTAAAATTATTGGCATCGTAATTACCTAAATCGTGTTTTCTAAGTAAATTACGTATCACTATCGGTGCGCACTAACTACCTACAACCGCTGTAGGTAACAGCTGACGGCGCCGGGCGGCGCGCGCGGCGAGGTCATGACCGCGCGGCGCTTGAACATACCTAACTCGAGAGAATCGTGCGTTACTACTTATTTCCAGTTAGTGAATTTTATAACTTTTTTGTTTTAGGTGCTAGATGAATTTTGATTTTGAATATGAATAGAGGATTTTATTTCGGACATGAGGTTTCTTTTTCCTAAACCAATAAAAAATCAGCGTGTATATTGTGATTTTGTAAAGATTTGAGTTTTTTTTAATTAAGCCAAACACTGTCTGTGACTTTTTCTATTTTACCCTAAATAAATGTGATTCATTATGTGTGAAATATTTTATTTAAAATTGACCTTGCAGTAAAATTTTATTTCTAATCTGTTAGTTAACTTACTTATTACTGCAGCCTACTCTCGATTGGTGATTTAATATAATTATAATTATGTAACTGAGCATACTGGGCTGGGGCCTCGCTTCAATTTGAAAAGGCCTAACTTGGTTTGGAAGATTTTAGACGAACACTTGACGGTCGTGATAATTTTCTAAGTAATAAGCATATAACTTCCAAAAGTCTGAAATACGTAACGTGGTTTTGTATTCGAAAACCATTACGTGGTAATGATCTCGTCATTGACCCTATCATTGCATTAATGATATTATGAATATAAATTGCTTTATTCACCTTAAAAAGGTAATTTAAAAATATATTTTTTATCGTACATTATTTACTAGTATTTAAGCATAAGCTGGATTTATTCACATATTTTACTTTATCTGAGGATTTATCAACATTCAATTGATATTCATTCTGAGTAAACCAAATCTAAAGATTTATTGCAAACATTATCGAAATTTTATCGAAATTCATTTTGAGTAAGCACATCACTAGTCTAGTTAAAATTTACGACAATTTCGAAAATTCTAAATTGATTCGAAATGACATTTGTAAATTTATCTTACTCCTACATGAGAAAAATATCATAAGTCAGAGTGAAGTAAATATATTGGGTAAGGTTGCTATTTGAATGCGGTCTCTATTTACTTCCTTACTTTGAGGTTATTGCGAAGTAATATGTCAATTGATCGGGTTTTTACCGATATATTATTATGCGCTGTCAACAGTGTTTTGTGGTATTGTAACAGGTCAGACGCTTGGAACGTCAACATTTTGCGTTAATCAATTGAAATATTACATTATCGGGCATTTATCCGAGGACAAAGAATATTTTTTGGAGGTAAAAAAGGTTAGTTTAAAGTTAAATTCAAGTTTATGTTGTCGCAACGCTCGTCCCTACGCCCTGGCATAGCGTCTTCTCACGAAGGTAACCAAGAGTGTTATTTTACCATGACTTTTTTATGGATTTTGTTCAAGTTCATTCTGACATTTTCATTTTAGACAACGTAAAATCTCCATGCCTTGATATTTTAATTCAATTCACTAGCTAGTGGTCTGTAATATTATTCATTTGTGGTATTTTTTTTAATATTTTAGGATAGCTTAGCTGTATTTAGCAAATCATTTATTACTTATGATTAAAACAATCAAGTAAATAATAGAGTACCTACCACGTTTGTACTCTATCATTGAAATACATGGTTCTCTATTATTGTCTTGCATTTACAGAATTACTTACGAGTAAAAACTACAAAAATTGGCAAATTCATGAAAATACTGCCGGGAAATTCGTACTCAAACACAAAATCCAATAAGATTTTTTTACAAAAATATTACATTTGTGGTGACGACAGGCAGTCATAAATCATTAAATATAGATTCGAATACATAGTAGCATAATTGAGCATTAAAAAACGTCTGTTCAAAAAGTAGGATAAAAATTCACTAAAGCATAAAATCTCTAACACAACTGTTTGAAACAAAGGTTGTGAAGCCCTGAATGTGTGTTTACAAAAAGTAAATCTTCTTGTGGCACCAACTATAGACAATTCTCAAGCATCGAAAACGTTTTAGCGGTTATTTATCCTCTTTTTTCTGTTTATAAACACGTCAATGGCATCAATTTTCCTCCTTTATGAAACCTTTGAGGAAAATCGTGCCAAAGAATAATTTATTCGGTTTTTGTACCGAGAGCAAGGCATAATATTATAAATAATGTGAAAAATGTTGTTTTTAAGCTTAAAACATGAATAACTTTTCTTTTATTAGTAGCTCGTGGTTAGTGCCAGTTCTTGTGCATATACAAACATGCATTTACACTGGATAGAAGCAAGTGGCAATGCATGCCACTTGCTTCTTTCTATCCTTACAAACCTCACACGCTTACTCTACATTCATTACTCATACATGCTGGCTCGCCGGATTCGGGTGCTTCGGACCTTTTTCTAGACGTCCCCAATCTGGTCGACAAACGTCTTTCGAGGTCTGCCGCGACCGATTTACCCACACTCATTTGCCTTATTATATTTGATTCGCCATTCTTTCTTACCCCATTCGCTCCACGTGTCCAAACCATTACAGCATCCCTTTCTCAATCCTTGTCAAGACATCTTCATTCAGACTTTCTTGTGGATATAAAGCCGAAATATATACCCACCCGGTCGACACTGCGCCGAGTGTTGTGTGTTAAAATATTCTACCACATTCACACAACACTATCTAGTCCCAAACTAAGCAGAGCTTGTACTATGGGTACTAGATAATGGATCAACATACATATATACCTCTTTTTTTGTAAATACATACATATTATACATAGAAACACCCAGACCAAGACAAACATCCATGTTCATGCACACAAATGTTTGACTTGAGCGGGAATCGAACCCGCGACCTTCGGCGTAGCAGTCGATTACACTCCCGCTGCGCCAACCGGTCGTCGTGTTGGATTCCCACACGAGACAACACTTTGTGTGATCCATAAATTGTTGTTTCGAGTCTGGGTGTTTATTGTGTCCGTTTTTTTTTTTTTATAGCATTAGGCGGCAAACGAGCAGACGGATCGCCTGGTGATAAGCAATTACCGCCGCCCATGGACACAAGCAACACCACAGGAGTCAAAAGTGCCTTGCCGCCCCTTGGGGTTGGGAAAAGGGATAGGATGAGGAGTGGGATGAGGGAGAAGCAATAGGGGATAGGGCTCCGGCACTCTCACTCACCGAACGAAACGCAACAGTTTAGGTATCGTTACTTTACGTCGATTTGTATGTTTTTTTGTATGTTTGTAAAGACCCCCGCGGCACAGGATTTAATCCTAGTGCGGAAGTTGTCAAAAAAAATAACTAATTATAATAAACTAGACGTCGCCAGCGGCTTCGCCCGCGTCAATTATACATATAAACCTTCCTCTTAAATCATTCTATCTATTAAAAAAACCGTATTAAAATCCGTTGCGTAGTTTTTAAGATTTAAGCATACCTAGGGACAGACAGACAGAAGACAGACTTTGTTTTATGTAGTGATCTGGACTGTGGCCTCGCCCCTTGACACAGACATCGAGAGTTGACCAAAAGTTTGTGTTGTCCTGTATTATCCATAAACTATTGTCTCAAGTCCGAGCGTTCTTCGTATTGTTGGTTATATGTTTTTAAAGATCCTCGCCATACAGGACATATTGCTAGCGAGGGAATTATTTTCCAACGTATACGAATAATGATCAAGATAATCATAAAGTATATGTATTCTTTTAAATAAAGAATGAAGTCAAGATTGAGACATTTCCTCTCTCAGATTTAAACATATTCAAGAGCAACCTTTAAGTATTTTTTATAAAAACCGCCTAAAATTCATTCTACAAAAAATATAGGTTAGAGTATAAGCAACTGAACAAAAAATCTATCTCTTTTAAAATATTTCCATGATATTTTATAAAAAATTAAATAAATTAAAAGCTTCCTGTGATAAACAAAAAGGTTTTTATATTTACCAAAATATACCTGTCTGAAAATATTTGGCGCATAAACTAAACTTCGCTGCCGTAAACGAAACAACTTTTGACATAATTTTTCAACCGGCATTTTACAAAACATAAATTATATTTCTTACCGGATAATTTCAATGTCTAATTTTGTGTAAAATTTATTTAGGTAGTAAAACTATGACTAGTCTATTTAGAATATTGCAAGGGGCTACAAGTAATATATATTTAAAGCGATGTTACGCTGCTGCAAAGGCAGCTTGTCCAGCAAAAAAGAAAGGAGACCCGAGGAAAGTATTCAAATTATATCGTTATGGCGGTATCCTATCTAATGAGCAGCCAAAGATGCAAAACTTTGAGTTGGACGTGAGTACCTGTGGTCCTATGATGCTCGACGCGATGATCAAGATTAAGGATATGGATCCGACTTTTGTCTTCCGAAGATCATGTCGGGAAGGTATTTGCGGCTCCTGCGCTATCTGTTTGCAAGGACATAACTGTCTCGCTTGCATCACCGCAATACCAAAAGTTAAAACTATAACTGTTCACCCATTGCCCCACATGTATGTTCAGAGAGATTTGGTGGTAGACATGACGCATTTCGTCGAACAGTACAACAGTATCAGGCCATATCTGATCAGGAAAGGTGACTTCAAAGTGGGAAGTGTCCAATTGGCGCAGTCCATTAAAGATAATGAGAAGTCTTTAGGTCTGTACGAATGTGTTTTGTGTTCGTGTTGTTCTACGGCTTGTCCTAGCTACTGGTGGAATGGCCGAAGGTTCCTGGGTCCTGCTGCCTTATTACACGCTTACAGATGGGTCACAGACTCAAGAGATGACGATGCGGAACAAAGGTTACATGATCTTCGTGATGATTTCAAAGCATTCCGATGCCACACTATTATGAACTGCACATTGGCTTGTCCCAAAGGTCTGAACCCAGGTAAAACTATAGCTTTACTCAAGAAGCTGATATCTGGTGTAGACAAGAAGCCACCACCTGACATGAACCCTATGCATTTTGCGAGCGGCGGCGGTGGAAGTTTAGAAGCATGTCTTCGTAAAAGAGGGTTGTGAAGATTGTTCGTGGACTTTTGATTTTGAATAAATTATTTCTTAAATACTTTCAAATTATAAAGTTCTTGTTTATAACTTAATACAGTTTCTACGATAGTATTAAATCCTGAATTGCAAAGCTCTCGTGGAGACAAAAATGTGTGGTCCACGTGACGAGTTATTTCGTGAAGAACTCAGACACGCAACGCACTGTTAATGAGGAGACCAAAACTACTAACTTAAAATATTGGTATAATCAAAAAGTCTTATATTCTGTAAGTTCTTCATATTATAGATATTTTATGTCCCTGCCATCAGGGGTCGTTCTAAACACCGGACTGGTTTTAGGCCCACTACGACCAACGACCATCTCCTCCGCAGGCCCCAACTCAGTCGAACACATATTAGATCGAGTGACGGAGTGGATAGGTATTTAGTTCGAAACTCGACTGTTAACAAACAACATAATTATGTTTTTGTCTTCATATGGACTCCCACAATGAAGAGCGTTGTGATGACATGTAAATATACTGAAATGCATCACTATTGTTTAGATTAGACAATGATCTCATACTCATACATACGCGGTACAGGTCGAGGGTGACAACCAATACAAAATATTCTAATAATAAGTACCTGCCGTGTGGTTGACGGCATAGAATACAAGTGTCACCACCCCCTATCTTCCCGTGGGTGTTGTAAGAGGCGACTAAGGGATAACACGATGCAAATACCATTGCGTAGAGACGCAAAACTCGACATCAAACCCTATACGACTGCCTCGTTGGTCTCACGGCATAATGTGCGCGTGGGATCGGGAGGTCCCGGGTTCGATTCCTGGGTCAGGCAGTGTTATTGGGTTTTTCTCTCACGAAATTCTCAGTAGCAGCACGGAGTCTGGAAATGTGCCCGGTACGGCAATAGGCTCGCCCCTTATTACGTGGGACTAAAGTATAACTGGCGACTAGGGGGGCCGTGCTGGGCAAACGTACATGAAAAGTGGGTGTAGAAATACACCTCTGCCTACCCCTTCGGGGATAAAAGGCGTGACGCGTATGTATGTATGTATAAGTACCGACTTATCATGTTACATCGGTACCCCTCACATAGTAAGAATAATCTATTTTCTGATACCACAACTCTTGTCAGGGAAAATAAAACCTTACCACTTTATATTAATATATAAATTTGTGTGCAACATGATGTTTGCTGGATGAAAAGTTTACTGTCATGTCGATTCAATTCATCAGTGTATGATTGATCGTATCATTTGATCGATGGCCTCTTGTTTGTAAGACGCCTCCAGGGTCAAGGTCCTATGTTGCTATGGGAGGAAGACTCGAAAACATCGTTCTGTTTTGAAAGTTACAAACAAATGACTGAATTGCAAGAAATACGACCATTTGGGGGGATAGATGGATGGATGTATATGATTTTTAACGCAAAAACTTCTGAAGCTTCTGATGAAACTTTGCATTATTAAGTACCTATAGCTTAAATATCAAACAAGGTCTTCTGATAAAATTCGTTCCGGGTTCCAAGACAGTGCAACTTCCCCAGGGCTTCACGAGTGTCAAAAGTCGAAGTCTGGGGCCCAATTCTGCTAATTATATTTGTTCAAAATGCAGTTTCGATATGATGTCAGTGTCATATTTACGTCATAATGGTATTCTCCTAAATTAAGAGACATTGAAATGATATTGCGAATATATTGAGAGTTGAACAATACATAAACGGTATTCTGCTAAATATATTTTTGTACAAAGACAAACGTCAAACTGTAAATACACATATTCAAAACACCCATATTTTAAATGTTCGATTTCAAATCGTATGAAACATTATTAATTATGTATCAAAAAATCTCTCATAATCCAACGAATAAATTCATTTACTAAAATGGTACTGGTTAGTATTATAGACTGCCATATTGCACTGCTAGGTAGTATCATCTGTATATATAAAATTCATTCACAATTCCCTGACTAACAGCAATGCACAGCCGAATCTACTGGGCACAAGATGCTAAAAATTGACATGTACGTTCCTCGAGGACCGTATGCTGCACCCTTACGGTCCCTGACCACACGAGTAGATAAACGGAACAGAGACACAGCTTCATAGAACAGCGCGAATCGCTTGCACTACTACGAGCACGCGGCTTATGTGTGCGTGACCACTGAACGCTTATCGTGTACGCGGCGAGAGTGGAAAGAACCGGTTTACGTAGGCACAGGCAGTTGACAATCTTAGGGTTATTACGACGCACGTTGTTTGTTTTGTACGTTGCAAGTTTTAATATTTTAATGTAAAAAAGTGGTGTTTTATTATTAATAATGGTTGTTTATTGTTCTGTGTGTATGAATAATACTAGATGAAATAATTAAATCATTATAAAGATTTTAACAATGGTAACGTACAATTGGGTTTTTTAATTAGGTATAACTCCTGATAATTTTGTCGCATTTGTTGAATTGCTCGAGCAAAAGTTTCGCGAATATTTCGATCTTGAAATAAATATTGTCAATGTTGGCAACGAAATACTTAACAACTCATTAGTTGTGAAATTGTGTAAAATCAATTAATGTTTACAAAACCAATGACTATCAGAAAGAGATCAGCCATCAATAGGGATTACAAAAAACAGGTGCATGCGATTTTCGACCTTATTGACGTACCTCAGAATTTACAATTTTAATAACGTACCAATGTCAGAAAGCAAGAAAATACCAAATAAAAGTCTGTCATGAATTGTCAATAAGGTCGAAAATCGCTTGCATCTGTTTTTTGTAATGGCCTATTGATGGTTGATCATTTTATAGTCATTTGTTTTGTAGACGTTCATTTGTCTTACACAATTTCTTTTTAAACTTATTTTAGATACTTATCCCCGTGGTAAAACTAGTGGCCATAATAGCTAAAGGAGATTCCTATGTTTATTAGCAAAATAGATCATATTATCAGAAAATATTCAACACGATTAGTGGTATCGTTGGGGATGTCAAATTAATCACGTCGTCACGTCGTGTCCTTGGTAACAAATGTATATTTTTATTCCGTGCTTTTAAAAGTTTCAGGTGCATGCCTTTTTTGGTTCCACTCGCTATTTTATTTACAACAGCTGTACTTCTGCCGTATAGCGAATCCGTCGAGTCCAAGAATCTGCCCAATCCACGAATCTGTCGAGTTGGGAATCTGCCAAATCACGAATCTGTCCAATCCAGAATCTGTCGTATACCGAACAAGCGATTTGTCTTAACCTATTGTGACAACCCTACCAAAATAGGTAACAAATTTACAAGCTCTTAAGAAGCTGTCTCTCTGTTCGGTTTATTTACTCATGTGCCCTGACTAAGAAGGGATTTTCCGAAACATCTACCAGATCGTAAGGAACTCTTAAAGTGAAATAAAATGTGAGTGCGTACTTGCGTGCATATTACATAAAAAACAAATCATAGGCAACGCTGTAACATCAAATTACCAGCAATAAAGTTAATTATTTCATTAATGGCAATACCTACTCATGTCAGGATATTTGACATTAAATTGAATATATCGAAATTAGAATAGAATGACATTGTGTAGCAGAATACCGATTTTGAGTCAATTCAAAATATAATCTCATTCCATTCAAAATATGATGTCGATGTCATCTAAAATAGCAGAATTGGGCCTCTGGTTACTGCTACTGCATCTGGCTACTTAATAAGTGTTACAGTTTCACTAGCGGGAATTAGGGTGAGATAAATCCCATTTTACACAAAATGTTGTTGCGAATTGAGATGGAATTCATAATAACAGCGGCCGCTTAAACCACTACGACAACCTTCTTATTTCTATAAGATGCCTCAAATTATTGTCCACACCCTTAACTAAGGTTATACGTTAAGGCAATCACAATACTAAAGGCTTGTCATATTTCATACGTTTAATAAGGGCGCCTTTATTATTATTCTCTGTACTTTGTTAGAAGCCTGCTTACATAAAGGATCAGCCATTAAGTTGCTCGACGAAGTATACTTTGGTGTGTCCGTTTGAATTGCGGAGCCACTTCAGATTTTACAACGAAGCTTGGTCCGTTATTTAGTACGAAGAGATATAATTTTGTAGGCCAAATGTTGAAATTTGTACTAAAGTATTTAAAAAGTTATATCAATGTAAAGGTGGCTCCTCAGTACATACGTCTGAACTGAGAAGCAACCCTAGAACTCAAAAAGTATTGAATGAATATTTATGAACATTTTGTATCATTTTGTACTAACTGTGAACAGCATCTACAAAAAATCTGAGGATTGTATCTTTGATATACAGGAAGATATTATACTTTAAATGTGGCTCCTCAATCCATACGCCATGCGAGTGTGAATTCCGTGAAAGTAGTCATTCGAATTATGTTTTCAGTTTATGGTCATTTTGTAGTAGTTGTAATCAAATTTGTATTAACATTATAGACTTGTAAGATTAAGGGAATTTGTAAAAAATACAAATGTATGTGGCTCCTCAATCCTGACGCTGTGCAAATAAATAATTAATTGTACCTATCTGAGATCACAACGGAATCAAACACCCGATACGGCTACATTTTTTACACATTTGTACAAAATAAATATGTACAGCTCAACACTGTAATACATTCGATAGCTGAAAAACAAATCACTTTTCAATATAACCTAAAAATGTACGATTAGGGTGACCATGACTTATAATTACAATGGAATGGCCTACCTTTTTAATTTTATTTCTGCTATATTATTTTGAAAAAAATGTCAAGGCACGGCCTTTCCTGGACAGTCTATTAAATAAAAAGTTATTTTATGAACACCTAATATTCTCATTATCATAAATTCAACCAAAAGATGTCCACAGCTAGACCTGGCTCTCCATATATTATGTAGGTTATCATAAAAATATTTTTCAAAAGAATCTCAACCTCTTGAGTGTTCAACTCAGATTATAGAAACCCGTATTCAAGTTTTTCAATTAGTAATATTTCCAATTGCACTGATCATCATTTATTTATTTATTTATTTATAATACAGTTACTCACAACACTTACAGGTAGTAACCCAACACGTGCTGAGAGTCATGCTTAGCTTAGTTTACATTTTTACAATTTAAATCCTATTTGTTAATTAAGAATTGAAAATTGCAAGTAGGTAATATAATTAATAATAATTTGTGCCAATTAATACAATAATGTCAAGTAAGTAATGCAAAGTCTAATAATAGATATATAATACAATAAAGTCAAGTAATGATAATGTCCAAAAATACAGTAATGTCAAATAATAATAAAATAATAATAATAATAAAAAAAATTGAAAAAAAATAAAAAAATTGTCCACTTATAAGTCAAAGATAATTATTTAAAAACATTTGACAATGTCTGGCGAATTCGGTTCTATTATTAAAAAATATGTCAGCATCTGGTTGTTGAGCGACCAAAGCATTGAGCAGAGATATGGCCTGATTGGTAGGCGCGAACTGTGCGGTGTTTGTGCGTACTGATGGTGCCGCGAGCAGGCGGCGCGATCTTAGCCGCGAGTATTGTTTCGGCGTAGACAGTCCGCAACGAGACAATGCCTCAGGATTATCAATTTTACCAGTTAGCAACAAGAAGTAATGTACTATAAGGCAGGACTTACGTCTCAGCTCGAGAGTGTCAATACCCACCATGCCTGACACAAACAGAGACGGATATAGGTACGGATAGTATCCATACAGTTTTTTAGGGTTCCGTACCTCGAAAGGAAAAAACGGAACCCTTATAGGATCACTTTGTTGTCCGTCCGTCTGTCAAGACCCTTTTTCTCAGGAATGCGTGGAGGTATCAAACTGAAATTTATACTCGAATCTACAGTTCCATAGAGCTGTAAAAAAATCAAACTTCTAATCCAACGCAATCAAAAAATACATCCGTTTATGCTGCAAATTGCAGCATATTTTCAAACTCGCATTGGAATCAAAACCTACAGGGTACTGCCCGTGAACTCAGAATCTTGAAATTTGGTACGAAGTAACGTCTTATATCACATATAAAGGAAAAATTGCGAAAACCGTAGATTTTTTGTTACAGCATATAAAAAAATACTTTTAATAAATTTAAAGTTACTACCCCTTTCTCTTGAACGCGTGGAGGTATTTAATTTAAATTCACATCAAATACTCAGGTATATAACACCGTAAGGCTGCAATAAAATCAAGCTTCTATGTCAACGCAATCAAAAGAAAGAGCAATATAAGAATATTTTCAAACTCGCGCCTACTCGCAAGGGAATCAAAACCTACAGGGTACTTCCCGTGAACTCAGAATCTTGAAATTTGGTACGAAGCAACGCGTTATAGCACATATAAAGGAAAAATTGCGAAAACCGTAAATTTTTAGTAACATCATATAAGAAAAATATTTTTTATAAATTTAAAGTTACCACCCCTTTCTCTTGAACGCGTGGAGGTATTAAATTGAAATTCATATCAAATACTCAAGTATATAACACCGTTAGGCTGCAACAAAATCAAACTTCTAGGTCAACGCAATCAAAAGAAAGAGCAATATAAACATATTTTCAAACTCGCGACTACTCGCAAGGGAATCAAAACCTATAGGGTACTTTCCGTGAACTCAAAATCTTGAAATTTGGTACGAAGCAACGTCTTATATCACTTATAAAGGAAAAATTGCGAAAACTGTATTTTTTTAGTTACAGCATATAAAAAAATATTTTTTTATAAATTTAAAGTTACTACTCCTTTCTCTTGAACGCGTGGAGGTATTTAATTGAAATTCATATCAAATACTCAAGTATATAACACCGCACCGTTAGGCTGCAACAAAATCAAGCTTCTATGTTAACGCAATCAAAAGAAAGAGCAATATAAGCATATTTTCAAACTCGCGCCTACTCGCAAGTGAATCAAAACCTACAGGGTACTTTCCATGAACTCAAAATCTTGAAATTTGGTACGAAGTAACATCTTATAGCCCAGATAAAGGATGCGGAAGGCTGAGGACCGTGTACTGTGGTGCATGTTGGGAGAGGCCTATGTCCAGCATAGGACTGCGATAGGCTGATTGAGATTTTAAATAACCCAGACGCTGCAAACGGCCATTGTGAATGCTTGCATTTCGAAATGTTTAATGTCAGAGTGATAACCGTATATAGGTCACCACAATGTCCAATTAATGTTGCAATATAATGCATAAATACAACAATATACAGCAGCAACCTCAATAGGTATAATTCATGTTCTCGTCTGATTATCGTGGGAGACTTCAATATTGATTTTAGAATGAATCCCCAAAATGGAATTTTCATATATTTTTCATCTATAAACATGTTTCCGTTAATAAACACTAGCACAACACGAAGTAGTACATTTATAGATAACGTTTTTCGAACTTCAATGTTCAATGTGGTACTTTCATACCTTTTTCAGTCTCCATTTACAGATCTGGTTCTTAATTCCATACTTTAAAATTTTCATTTCCTTTATGTTTTTTTTAAATTTACATAACGTAACATAACTTCACGCCTTTTTATCCCTGAAGGGGTAGGCAGCGATGTATTACACACCCACACTTCACCAGTTATGTTTCGGTTTCCAATGTAATAGAGGGTGAGCCTATTGCCATCTACCGGGCACATTACTAAGCGAGCGCATTAATTAACATTTTAAATGTAACGCCGAAAAGTCAGTGATTTGTGCCTTGGGTACCTGGGGATCGAACCCGAGATCATCGTCTCGGCAGTCCGTTACCTACACCACTGGGCTATCGCCCCTTACTTATTTTTGTTATTTATTTAAGAATATTGATTATTGTTTTATTTTATGTGTTAATAGTCACCCTAGTTTAATTTTCATCGCAAATAAATACTATAATTATTAAAAATACTTAATTAGTACTTTTGTAACAGATATCTAATAGTCACTAAAAGTTTGTAAATCAATAACTTTGATAAAAAATCTTACCATCATTCATCAGCAGACTTTTGCAAGGCTGCTGCAAGGCTGGTATAGGTATTTAAGTTATTTTATAAAATAAGCGATAATGTTAATATAAAATAAAGGATGACTGATTACAAACGACAAAGACACCTTTTTTCTTTAATTTATACTCCTCCAGCTTTACATACTGTAATGTTATGGATTTCGTTTTGCAATAAAAATACCATAACTATGACTGGTGAACTTTTACTTATATACCTACAGGTTTGTACGGAACCCTCGGTGCGCGAGTCCGACTCGCACTTGACCGGTTTTTTGTAGAGAAATCTGCAAAACTTACGCTGTACCCGTTCCACCAATATTTTGTATTTAGCCTCGTGAGGGTCCCAGATAGCAGAGTTGTACTCGAGCTTGCTACGAACAAACGCGAAGTATAAAGCAGTAACTGCATCTCTTCCACTGAATCGAGCCGACTGTCTCATGACAAAGCCAAGCGACTTGTAAGCTTGAGCGCACATTATATTAATGTGAGTGTTAAACGTCAACTTTGTATCCACAACCAAACCCAAATCGCTAATTTCTGTTACGCGCTCCAGCGGACTGCCTGAAAGTGTATACTCAAAGGTAATTGGTGATTTTGATCGAGTAAATGTGATGGTTTTACACTTCGAAATGTTAAATTCAAGGCAGTTGCGTTTGCTCCACGCTTCAACGTTGTTAATGTCCTGCTGGAGCGCACCACAGTCGTTCACATCTTTTACCGCTAAAAACAACTTCAGATCGTCAGCGAACATGAGGCATCGCGGCGAACCCACGACCCTAGGCAAGTCATTGATCATAATTAGGAATTGCGTCGGGCCCAAATTACTGCCCTGGCTAACACCAGAAGTCGTCTCGTAGGCCTCTGATCGCTAGCCTGATAACTGCACATATTGGCCCCTATTATGAAAATAATCTCCAAAAAAATTTATCAGTTTTGGACTAAATCCTATAGCTCTAAATTTCTCTAGAAGTACTGTCGTTTGGACACGATCAAAAGCTTTTTTTAGATCAAAGTAAGCCACGTCCACTTGTCTGTTCAGGTCTAATTCTGCGACAGAGTAATCAATGAGATTAATTAGATTTGTAGTAGTTGATCTACCTGATCTGAATCCATGCTGGCAATCACGAAGTTGTGACCGTACTTGCCTACTTATATGCCGGTTTATGATCGATTCAAAGATCTTGCCGAACGCCGAGAGCACGGCAATCGGCCTATAGTTCGTGACGTCTGAAGCTGCCCCGTCTTTAGGTATGGGTGTGACACGAGAGACCTTCCAAAGCGCTGGATATGTGGCCGTTTGAAGAGAAAGGTTATAAATATGTAACAGAGGCTCAATAAACACGGATATACAGTCCTTCACCAAAAAGGGAGGAATCCCATCTGGCCCAGTTGAGGTGAGCGCCTTCAATCGTTTTACGGCGTATGTCACGTCAGCACTGTCGATGGTGTCTAAGGTAATGTTTGTAGAGCGACGTATTTGAGGCCATGTCATGAGACAGCCCCACCCCGTCAGTGTGAAATACAGATTTAAAATACGTGGCAAACGTATTTGCCGCATCCACTCCAGTTACAATTCTGCCATCGTATTCATAGCCTTCGCAGGTATGTCTGGAGGCACGTTGTTCACGCACAAATTTCCAAAATCGTTTTGGATCCGATTTTATACCCGCCTCTGCCTGTAGTATATAGTTTTGATATGCCACATTAATCAAATATTTTGCGCGCTTTCTATAGAATTTAAACATATCAAAGCACCACAAATTTTTTTATTCTTTATATTTTGAGTTTCGTCGAGACTGCACGGTTGGCGTAGCGGTTTAAGCGGTCGCCTCGCCGCTTGACACTGCGCCGAGTGTTGTGGGTTCGATCCCCACACGAGGCAACACTTTGTGTAATTCACAAATTGTTGTTTCGAGTCTGGGTGTTCATTGTGTCCGTTAGTTGTATGTTTGTAAAGTCCCCGCGACACAGGATTCAGTCCTAATGCGGGAGTTGTCTTTAAAAAAAAAAATTTAAAGAAAGAAATGTTTTTTCTCGTATACAATTAATTATCTCAGCCGTATACCATGTTGGGTATTGATACTTCGAGTCAAGAGTTTGTTTTTGTTTGACTGGTACATGACACCGTAAACAGCTGTTAATTTTGTTGTAAAATATGGCCAAGGCTTCGTTAACATCATTAACAGAGAACATCTCATCCCACGTTAGTGAGGAAATACCTTCGTACAGCTGAAAAAGATCCGCTTTTTTAAATTGCCAATATGGGGAGCCCTGATGCGAAGAGGCCGTAGCCGAGCCCGGTAACAATGGGGGCACCGTTCGCGTCGGCCGCGCCACGCTCAGTAGAAAGCTGAGCGGTGGGTGGTGTGCGTCCGGTTACACAAGTGGCACTGTACCCTCCCTCATCTCTCACTGCACACACTCACTGCCCAGGTCGCTCAAAACCAGGTCAAACATTGAAAAGATAATTTTTTTTTATGATAGATACTTCTAAACGCGCGGTTGATTTTTACGTGGTTATAGGGAAGAGCAGGAAACGCCGAGGAATTGGTGGGCAGACATCAATGATGATCAGTGCAATTGGAAATATTACTAATTAAAAAACTTGAATACGGATTTTTATAATCTGAGTTGAACACTCAAGAGGTTGAGATTCTTTCGAAAAATATTTTTGTGATAATCTACATAATATATGGAGAGCCAGGTCCAGCTGTGGACATCTTTTGGCTGAATTTATGATAGTGAGAATATTAGGTGTTCATAAAATAACTTTTTATTTAATAGACTGTCCAGGAAAGGCCGCGGCATGACATTTTTTTCAAAATAATATAGCAGAAATAAAATTAAAAAAGAAGGCCATTTATTGTAATTATAAGTCATGGTCACCCTAATTGTACATTTTTAGGTTATATCGAAAAGTGATTTGTTTTTTAGCTATCGAATGTATTAAAGTGTTGAGCTGTACATATTTATTTTGTACAAATGTGTACAAAATGTAGCCGTATCGGGTGTTTGATTCCGTTGTGATCTCAGATAGGTACAATTAATTATTTATTTGCACAGCGTCAGGATTGAGGAGCCACATACATTTGTATTTCTTACAAATTCCCTTGATCTTACAAGTCTATAATGTTAATACAAATTTGATTACAACTACTACAAAATGACCATAAACTGAAAACATAATTCGAATGACTACTTTCACGGAATTCACACTCGCATGGCGTATGGATTGAGGAGCCACACTTAAAGTATAATATCTTCCTGTATATCAAAGATACAATCCTCAGATTTTTTGTAGATGCTGTTCACAGTTAGTAAAAAATGATACAAAATATTCATAAATATTAATTCAATACTTTTCGAGTTCGGGTGGCTCCTCAGTTCAGACGTATGTACTGAGGAGCCACCTTTACATTGATATAACTTTTTAAATACTATAGTACAAATTTCAACATTTGGCCTACAAAATTATTTCTCTTCGTACTAAATAACGGACCAAGCTTCGTTGTAAAATCTGAAGTGGCTCCTCAATCCATACGGACACTGGTTACAATCAACTGGACAACTTCTTTTTTCGGTTTCATCTAAGTTCTTCGCCTTAACTCGTCGACTGCCGATGCACTAATCAGTGCAAGACATAATAGATTTTCTATTGTGTCTGGGTTTGTGGCATTCAAGAGGCATCTTGAGTCCGCTTGCTCGTCTAACAAAATTTTATAGAATATTTCGCTCCATACTTATATTCCATAGAGCGAATACCGTCTGACCACTGCCGAACAAAAAGATAGCGATATTCTCATTATGATCTGTGGATATTCTAGACTAGTATCCATTTATTCAAGAGAATTAACTCCCCATAACGAGTGTCGACTCATGAGAGCCGAGACGAAGACATTTAACAACAAAAAAAATCGTCTTTACAGATGGATTATGTAACAATTCTTCATTAATAAATTATATGTAGTTACACAATTCAAGGGCATAAAATCGTCTAGATTAAAATCAATTTCAGTTACATAATTGTAAAGAATTGTATGGCCTTGCCCTCACAAAAGCGTCGTTCTGATTCAATATACAAAAGGCACAAGGTATAATATTCCGCTACTTATTAGTACTCACACGTAACGCTTTAACAAACATGCCTTAAGGACGCGTTTACAAAATTAGTAGGTACAAAATCGCGTCACTACAGCGACACGGCGGCAACAGTACGTACTACGTACGGTAACTTGCGGAAATGTAGTTCAACTAAATAACTTTGAGACTTAGAGTTTTTTGTGATATGTATCTATGTGTTATAGGCCTGGCTGTGCGAATTACGTACAAATATGTTTCTTATTTTTATATACCTAATTACCTACCTAAGTGGACATTATTACTTTATTTTTTCCATTATGTTGATTCAGGATATATTTCGGTATTTAGATATTATTTTGTTTCTTGCGTTGAAATCTGGTACCTAAGATCATGTGGACTGATGGTATACCATCCCATTCAAGTATTGCGACTGGAACTCATAAAAGAGTAGACCTAGTTATGCCAGGTTGGGGCTCATTTTATTTGTTTTAGTGAGACCCTACCACTGGTACTAGTGAAGTAACCTTCCAAGGTTATTCGATGAGTCTTACTGGTACTCTTATGTGAGTAGAGCTAGGCATGCCGAGTTAGTGCTCATTTTGTTTGTACATAAGAGACCCTACCACTGCAACTTATGAAGTAACCTTCCAGGGTTATTAGATGACTCTTGCTGGTACTCATGTGTGAGTAGAGCTAGGCATGCCGAGTTTGGGCTCATTTTGTTTGTACATAAGAGACCCTACCACTGGAACTTATGAAGTAACCTTCCAGGGTTATTCGATGACTCTTGCTGGTACTCATATGTGCG
The DNA here is from genome assembly GCA_944739405.2 of Euclidia mi. Lineage (NCBI taxonomy): Eukaryota > Metazoa > Arthropoda > Insecta > Lepidoptera > Erebidae > Euclidia > Euclidia mi. The sequence continues at coordinate 31,330,657 of OX123195.2, forward strand.
TAAAGCAAGGCATGCCGAGTTTGGGCTCATTTTGATTGTACATAAAAGACCCTACCACTGGAACTTATGAAGTAACCTTCCAGGGTTATTCGATGACTCTTGCTGGTTCTTATATGTGAGTAGAGCTAGGCATGCCAAGTTTGGGCTCATTTTGTTTGTACATAAGAGACCCAACCACTGCAACTTATGAAGTAACCTTCCAGGGTTATTCAATGACTCTTGCTGGTTCTCATATGTGAGTAGAGCTAGGCATGCCGACTTTGGGCTAATTTTGTTTGTACATAAGTGACTACTGGAACTTATGAAGTAACCTTCCAGGGTTATTCGATGACTATTGCTGGTTCTTATATGTGAGTAGAGCTAGGCATGCCGAGTTTGGGCTCATTTTGTTTGTACATAAGTGACCCTACCACTGGAACTTATGAAGTAACCTTCCAGGGTTATTCGATGACTCTTGCTGGTACTCATGTGTGAGTAGAGCTAGGCATACCGAGTTTGGGCTCATTTTGTATGAACATCAGAGACCCTACCACTGGAACATATCTAGCTCTACTTACATATGAGTACCACTAAGAGTCTTTGAATAAACCTGAAAAACCTGAAAGGTTACTTCATAAGTTCCAGTGGTAGGGTCTCTTATGTACAAACAAAATGAGCCCAAACTCGGCATGCCTAGCTTTATTTTCATATGAGTACCAGCAAGAGTCATCGAATAACCCTGGAAGGTTACTTCATAAGTTCCAGTGGTAGGGTCACTTATGTACAAATGAAATGAGCCCAAACTCGACATGCCTATCTCTACTCACATATGAGAACCAGCAAGAGTCATTGAATAACCCTGAAAGGTTACTTCATAAGTTGCAGTGGTTGAGTCTCTTATGTACAATCAAAATGAGCCCAAACTCGGCATGCCTAGCTCTACTCACATATAAGAACCAGCAATAGTCATCGAATAACCCTGGAAGGTTATTTCATAAGTTGCAGTGGTTGGGTCTCTTATGTACAAACAAAATGAGCCCAAACTCGGCATGCCTAGCTCTACTCACATATGAGTACCAGCAAGAGTCATCGAATAACCCTGGAAGGTTACTTCATAAGTTCCCGTGGTAGGGTCACTTATGGACAAACAAAATGAACCCAAACTCGGCATGCCTAGCTCTACTGACATATGAGTACCAGTAAGAGTCATTGAATAACCCTGGAAGGTTACTTCATAAAATGCAGTGGTAGGGTCAGGGTCTCTTATGTACAAACAAATGAGCCCAAACTCGGCATGCCTAACTCTACTCACACATGAGTACCAGCAAGAGTCATTGAATAACCCTGGAAGGTTACTTCATAAGTTCCAGTGGTAGGGTCTCTTATGTACAAACAAAATGAGCCCAAACTCGGCATGCCTAGCTCTACTCACACATGAGTACCAGCAAGAGTCATTGAATAACCCTGGAAGGTTACTTCATAAGTTCCAGTGGTAGGGTCTCTTATGTACAAACAAAATGAGCCCAAACTCGGCATGCCTAGCTCTACTCACACATGAGTACCAGCAAGAGTCATTGAATAACCCTGGAAGGTTACTTCATCAGTTCCAGTGGTAGGGTCTCTTATGTACAAACAAAATGAGCCCAAACTCGGCATGCCTAGCTCTACTCACATATAAGTACCAGTAAGAGTCATTGAATAACCCTGGAAGGTTACTTCATAAGTTCCAGTGGTAGGGTCTCTTATGTACAAACAAAATGAGCCCAAACTCGGCATGCCTAGCTTTATTTTCATATGAGTACCAGCAAGAGTCATTGAATAACCCTGGAAGGTTACTTCATAAGTTCCAGTGGTAGGGTCACTTATGTACAAATAAAATGAGCCCAAACTCGACATGCCTATCTCTACTCACATATGAGAACCAGCAAGAGTCATTGAATAACCCTGAAAGGTTACTTCATAAGTTGCAGTGGTTGAGTCTCTTATGTACAATCAAAATGAGCCCAAACTCGGCATGCCTAGCTCTACTCACATATAAGAACCAGCAATAGTAATCGAATAACCCTGGAAGGTTATTTCATAAGTTGCAGTGGTTGGGTCTCTTATGTACAAACAAAATGAGCCCAAACTCGGCATGCCTAGCTCTACTCACATATGAGTACCAGCAAGAGTCATCGAATAACCCTGGAAGGTTACTTCATAAGTTCCCGTGGTAGGGTCACTTAAGGACAAACAAAATGAACCCAAACTCGGCATGCCTAGCTCTACTGACATATGAGTACCAGTAAGAGTCATTGAATAACCCTGGAAGGTTACTTCATAAAATGCAGTGGTAAGGTCAGGGTCTCTTATGTACAAACAAAATGAGCCCAAACTCGGCATGCCTAACTCTACTCACACATGAGTACCAGCAAGAGTCATTGAATAACCCTGGAAGGTTACTTCATAAGTTCCAGTGGTAGGGTCTCTTATGTACAAACAAAATGAGCCCAAACTCGGCATGCCTAGCTCTACTCACACATGAGTACCAGCAAGAGTCATTGAATAACCCTGGAAGGTTACTTCATAAGTTCCAGTGGTAGGGTCTCTTATGTACAAACAAAATGAGCCCAAACTCGGCATGCCTAGCTCTACTCACATATAAGAACCAGCAATAGTCATCGAATAACCCTGGAAGGTTATTTCATAAGTTGCAGTGATTGGGTCTCTTATGTACAAACAAAATGAGCCCAAACTCGGCATGCCTAGCTCTACTCACATATGAGTACCAGCAAGAGTCATCGAATAACCCTGGAAGGTTACTTCATAAGTTCCCGTGGTAGGGTCACTTATGGACAAACAAAATGAACCCAAACTCGGCATGCCTAGCTCTACTGACATATGAGTACCAGTAAGAGTCATTGAATAACCCTGGAAGGTTACTTCATAAAATGCAGTGGTAGGGTCAGGGTCTCTTATGTACAAACAAAATGAGCCCAAACTCGGCATGCCTAACTCTACTCACACATGAGTACCAGCAAGAGTCATTGAATAACCCTGGAAGGTTACTTCATAAGTTCCAGTGGTAGGGTCTCTTATGTACAAACAAAATGAGCCCAAACTCGGCATGCCTAGCTCTACTCACACATGAGTACCAGCAAGAGTCATTGAATAACCCTGGAAGGTTACTTCATAAGTTCCAGTGGTAGGGTCTCTTATGTACAAACAAAATGAGCCCAAACTCGGCATGCCTAGCTCTACTCACACATTAGTACCAGCAAGAGTCATTGAATAACCCTGGAAGGTTACTTCATCAGTTCCAGTGGTAGTGTCTCTTATGTACAAACAAAATGAGCCCAAACTCGGCATGCCTAGCTCTACTCACATATAAATACCAGTAAGAGTCATTGAATAACCCTGGAAGGTTACTTCATAAGTTCCAGTGGTAGGGTCTCTTATGTACAAACAAAATGAGCCCAAACTCGGCAAGCGTAGCTTTACTCACATATGAGTACCAGCAAGAGTCATCGAATAACCCTGGAAGGTTACTTCATAAGTTCCCGTGGTAGGGTCACTTATGGACAAACAAAATGAACCCAAACTCGGCATGCCTAGCTCTACTGACATATGAGTACCAGTAAGAGTCATTGAATAACCCTGGAAGGTTACTTCATAAAATGCAGTGGTAGGGTCAGGGTCTCTTATGTACAAACAAAATGAGCCCAAACTCGGCATGCCTAACTCTACTCACACATGAGTACCAGCAAGAGTCATTGAATAACCCTGGAAGGTTACTTCATAAGTTCCAGTGGTAGGGTCTCTTATGTACAAACAAAATGAGCCCAAACTCGGCATGCCTAGCTCTACTCACACATGAGTACCAGCAAGAGTCATTGAATAACCCTGGAAGGTTACTTCATGAGTTCCAGTGGTAGGGTCTCTTATGTACAAACAAAATGAGCCCAAACTCGGCATGCCTAGCTCTACTCACACATTAGTACCAGCAAGAGTCATTGAATAACCCTGGAAGGTTACTTCATAAGTTCCAGTGGTAGGGTCTCTTATGTACAAACAAAATGAGCCCAAACTCGGCATGCCTAGCTCTACTCACACATGAGTACCAGCAAGAGTCATTGAATAACCCTGGAAGGTTACTTCATAAGTTCCAGTGGCAGGGTCTCTTATGTACAAACAAAATGAGCCCAAACTCGGCATGCCTAGCTCTACTCACACATTAGTACCAGCAAGAGTCATTGAATAACCCTGGAAGGTTACTTCATCAGTTCCAGTGGTAGTGTTTATGTACAAACAAAATGAGCCCAAACTCGGCATGCCTAGCTCTACTCACATATAAGTACCAGTAAGAGTCATTGAATAACCCTGGAAGGTTACTTCATAAGTTCCAGTGGGTGGGGTCTCTTATGTACAAACAAAATGAGCCCAAACTCGGCAAGCGTAGCTTTACTCACATATGAGTACCAGCAAGACTCATCGAATAACCTTGGAAGGTTACTTCACTAGTACCAGTGATAGGGTCTCACCAAAACAAATAAAATGAGCCCCAACCTGGCATAACTAGGTCTACTCTTTTATGAGTTCCAGTCGCAACACTTGAACAGGATGGTATACCATCAGTCCAGATAATCTTACCAGATTTCAACGCAAGAAACAAAATAATATCTAAATACCGAAATAATATCCTGATTCAACATAACGGAGAAAATAAAGTAATAATGTCCATTTATACAAAAGAAATTTACTTGTACGTAATTCGCACAGAATACGAGAAGTATCAAATTGATTTTAGCGAATATTTTCTATTCGTATATTGCTTTTTTCGTCTTCGGGCTGCAGCGACAAGCGACACAGAGTCCACTTCCGACGGCGCTCAAGCGCAGACTGAGATCTCATTGCAGAATTTGGATATATAAATCAAGAAAGTGGCTAAATAAAACGAACCTTATTGCCACACATTAAGACACACGTATGCGTGCAAAATAGAAGAAAAATGTAAGATGATTTTTTGCTTTTTTTGAGTCAATTTACAATATTTTGAGGAAAAAAATCTAATTGTTTTTGAGTTGACTATATTTACTATCCTATTCTATCTTTGAAAATCTAAATAAATGTAAAAATAGAGAGAAAATTGTACCCAAAAATAGCAGTATATGCCTATTTTTGATTTAGGAGGCCGTTTCGAATCGATTTTACAATAATATTAATTAAATATTTTTTATTTATTATCAAATTGATTTATAGATAAAAAAGTAATCAATTTATCGTAATCATTAGTTTTATTAGTTATTATCTAAAATTGTCGTAAAAAGTACCGGAAATATGTGGTTTTTTGATACAAGCGTAAACGCGTCCTTAAGAGTGAGCACTTATACTTATTATTCATGTTAACGAATGACATAAATCAGAAAACAAACATAAATGTTAGAGCAGCTTTGAATTTTATGACTGTTGGTCATATGAACGCTTTTGCAAGAGGCTTAGTCAAAGTCAAGTCAAAGACAATGTGACGCTTATAAACGTAATTCAAAAAACTTAATGAATGTACATTAATACTTAATGCCTCGTTCGCAAAGAAAGGGCGTATGAATGGGAAATAACGGGCAATGAAACTCATGGCCACTCTTTTCTAACTTTGTTGAATATATTTATAAAGATTTTATTGTGTAAGGTGCTGCAACTGATTGACATTGTACTTAATTATTTGTAAAATACTTAGTAAATAGCTATTTAGTCCTCGTTGGTCACTTATAAAAGCATTTTCAACAGGTCCGCTTTGGTCACTTTTATAAGTCTTTCAAAAGGTTCGGTTTGCCTTGGTAAATTTTTTCGGTTAAGGACCTTTTAAAAAAAAATTTTATGTGACCACCGAGGGCTAAGTATACTAATACATCAAAATAATATTCCTGGCGCCGCCAAACAAACGTATAGGACTGAGATCTAAAGAAAGAATTAAACATCTGGTCAAACATTACGTTGCAGTTAAGAAAAGTCGGAGCTTATAATAGATCTTTGTGTAAATTGATAACCTTCCAAAAACCAATAATAATATATAGCTTTTGGTAAGTTGCATAAATAGACAGACAAACAGATCGTTCTGTTTAATTAACTACATCACCCTACAATGTTTGAACACCCCAAATCATCCCGTTTCATGAAAACATTTCAAATACAAATCCATACCAACCTAGCTCAACATAATATACCCATGTACACGATCGTCGAAACGTATTTTACCCTAGCGAAGCGCCCAATTTAATGCTGCCCCATTAATTTTAATGTCCCCCCCCAATTCCACACATGGGCAATTAATCATAAGTAGAACACAATATCAGAATCATGCACGTCATTTGTTCTAGTGACGGTTATGAATGTACCTACGTTTCAAATGTGTCACCGGTGATCGATTGGTAAGATTGTTTTTATTATTTGGGTTAAGTATGATGGAAAATAGTCTTGGTTGCTAGGGTGCAATAAGGAACATTACTTACGCCAAAGCTGCGTATCCGCTAGAGGCTGCCTCGAGTCGAGCGGCTGCCTCGACCTAAAGGACAACGTGGCATAAGGTTGAGGCAGCGTCTCACTTGGCGCTGTCGCGAGTCGAGGCAGATGCACAAACCGAGGTCGCTTCTAGTGGATACACAGCAAAACAAAGGCGCCAAGCAAATGCAATAAAAGCCATCGAATCGGTCACGACCTACATCGGCGGGCGGCAGCGGCGAGCGTTTTCGATGTACATGGCGCGTTTACTGTGACGCGGCGCGCGGTCGCCTCAGAGTAAACACGCCATGTTTATTACCGCTTAGACCGATCTCGTGACCAGGCCCTTACTTGCGCTTACAGTAAATAAAATTACGATCTTTAAAATGTCTGTTTTTTATATACTGCTTGCGATAGTCTCCTCGATATCACAACTTTTTGAATGTGAAGGTCAAGATCCGTTCATAGACATCGTCAGAGGGGAGCTTGCCTGGACCAACACCACACCCCTTAACTTCAAACAAACAAAATCATATCATTTGAAAAAGTAATTGGTACACTTTAGTAATATACATATATTCCAATTAAAACACGAGCAACAAATTAACGTTTCCGATAGCCCCTAAGCGCAAGTTAATTTATACTACGGTACGAATTTCATCAGCGGACTTATGCGAAATATGATAGCCGAAAAAGAGAATTGCAACATCCGGAGAGCGGACCCGCATACCACATTTAGTTTAAATTGCAAATATGTTTCACGCTGCGGTGAGAACTAGTTGAAACTTAGGTATGTTTTATTAAGCTGCACGCTGCCTGCTGTCTCGTTGCTGTATACCGAACATTTTGAAAAATCTTTATCTTATTCCAAATGTTTCGTACTAAGTACCGTGCAAAAAACCATTGAGTACATTTTGAGGCGGTGATTTATTTTATAATCTGTATCTATAGCATTCTTGACGCTTACATTTGATACAAAAGAACCCCTCCTACTTGAGTTTAAGATTTCAAATTAAACTATTACTAGGTGACTATATACACATAAAATTGGATTATGTATTTGAGCCATTTGGAGTCGAAACGTTGGGGCCATGGAGTCCAAGTGCGAGATCTCTTTTTAGAGATCTTTCAAAGAGATTGGTTGACGCCTCTCGTGACCAGAAGGCTAGCCTGTATTTGGTGCAAAAGATCAGCATTGCCATACAACGTGGCAATGCTGCCAGCATTCTGGGCACGCTCCCAATTGACGGCGATATGGAGGATTTTCATGACGCCCTTTAAATTTTTTCTTTGCCTTTTTTTATGTATTCGTTTTATTTGTTAGGTACTTAAGTATAGAAATTAGTCTCCTTATTTACGTTTTTAATTGATAATCATTATCGTCCCGGCGTGATCCCAGTTGTATCCTGATGGAACCCAGGATCCACTTTCTTGTCTCACCAGATAAGTCAGATAATTAGTATTAAATTAACATTGCGAAATGGCTTAGAGATGTCATCATAGAATAAGAAAGAAAGCATGTTATAAACAAAAGGGGCCATGTTCGGACTCTACAGGACCTCTAATTTGCATTTATGGGTACATAAACATCCGCAATAGTTTACACCCAAACCTTAAGTAAATCCTCACCCGTTAATACCGTGTACTTTTAAACCAGGGGTCAGGTAACTAATTTGTTTGGCGTGTTGTAATTACTCACCGAACTAGGCTCACCTTTAGCGGGCAGGTTCGCGGCAGATTAATTAGAGTACCGCCAAGATTTCATAAATCATTTAACCAACGGTCATGTCTCAGTGAAATGTACCGTCTTAAATGTAGGATAATGTAAGTATTTTTATTTGTCTTGCTAAAGACTGAAAGCCTTAAATAGGTGATTGTGCTTTCATCGTAGGATATATATCTTAGTGTCGAAGAAACTATAGGTTCTAATTAGATTATTCGATGAAAAGCCTATAATTACAGAAAAATATTGATGATGGTTATTACGTTAAAGAAAACTTGTCACTGATAATGACGATTTTACTTTATTCACCAACTTCCATGACGAAAATAAATAAATTATTTTGTTCCATACATTGATATAATTTTTTAGAACGTGGCTCCGTCCTCATTTTGCCATCTTTTAACCTCCCATGTACTTTTCAATTACCTGTAATTATTCAATTTGTCCCTCAAGGTAATATTTTCTCTGTCTTCACTATACCACTAACTACAAATTACCTGCCAGAAAAACAACGGCTCGGCTCAAGCTTCGAATCAAAAACCACACCATCACAATGTTTATCCCACGGGATCCACGAAGCTTTCGAAATAAGTACATGTAGGTATTATTCACAATTTATTTCGGACCGTTACAGTAACTTTATTTCACCCTTTTCTTACCCTCCTGGGTAAGATTACGTTTGCGGGGTATCTGTTTGATTTTAACATTTTGTTTACCCTAATGATATCGTTATGGCAGCGCCTATCGTATTATATTATCCTTTCGGTAATCTGATGAAATGAACGTTTTTTTAGGCTAAGGATCGCTATTTTGCGTCTGATCTCTCCTTTACGATTTTGTCGTTCGTTTTGTTCAATGCTTATGTAAATGCCGTAGTGGTTAAAGGGATTAAGGCTTGACTGACAGTTTTTCGTGGGTTTGTTTTATTTTAAAAGTGATGTGATAAGAAGCTCTTATAGCATTGTAACAAGAATAATGCGCAGCGGCTGGCCGTGTTAAATATTATTATGCATAGCATCTAATATTATGAGAAATCTCTGTACACAATTCTGCCTTTAGAAGATTTGTGTGATCCACAAGAAGACGTGTTAGTTCATACATATGTTACTTGTCTGTAGGTCATTTTGTCCAGTATTTGAATCTGTATTGAAAAGAAACGAAGTCTCAAGATCCGAAGATCAATCAATACGGATACCTAATATGTATTTAGTCGCAGTGTTTAAAAAAATATATAGAAATGTTATGACACAGAACGCACTAAATACTAACCTAGCACTTTTTTAGAATATTTATAAATATAAACAAACAACTTTTAACATAAAATAAAAACCAAATTAAAAGCGAGCCATTATTACTGAACGCTAGCATTTTGCTTATAACGGGCCGTTCGGTAATATGGCAAAGTTGTGATTAGCGCCATCTTTTGTAATAGACTCAGAATTAAATTCAGCATAGGGGAACCTAGTTCGAGATTGGGCACTTATTGATCGCATTCGAGTAGTTCGTCGATGGAATGCGATATCAAATCCACTTAAATGCGATACATCGATATACGAAAGCCTAGTCCCTCTAGGCGTTATTAAAAAAGAAATCAAATATCACAATGTGGCTTGTAGGTTTTTGTAAGTCAATATTGGCACTTCAAGCGGTTGCCACTTCCATCATTGATTTGGTTAGCTACTGACTCTGGCGTTGCTTCAAATTGCTGAAAGTCGACCGAAAAGTGTTTGAGTAAAGGTGTGATGTGCGGCTGTTAAAACTTATTACCGAACGGCCCGTTATTAGCAAAATGCTTCCCAAATATTCTCATTACCTATATAAAAAAGGTAAGTAACCGAATAGGTGGGTATTAGAAGCTGTTGCAATAATTGGTGGCGAGAGCGATGTGATGTCGCAATGAAGACAGATGCGAGACGTGGTCCATCGATCAACAAGAGAGCTTTTCTTTGTCACTCCTTAGATTACTAAGACATAGAAGACAGAAGTTCAATTGACCGATTATATTGTTGTTAAGATTAGTACGAATACACAAGCATTTTATTGTCATAGGTGAGCCTGTGGTAGATATTAAAAAAGCTTTTTTTAATACCACACTTCTGCTGGTATAGCTTAGTAGCAATTGCTACAAATACCGCGGGTTGCTGTCGCTCGCGAAGCACGGTGCTTCTTTAGCCACCAGCAGTCATAAAAGTCGTTACCAGAAGTCAATATTATCGATACCCTTATATATGTACCATAACACTGGCGATTAAAAGAGTGGCCACGAGTTTTATTGCCCGTTCTTTCTCGTGGTTCTACCTATTGCTTTTCGAACGAGGCATTAAATGTAAATGTAGAAGCATTAAGTAATTTACTTTAAATTTTTGACGTTCATAAGCGTCACCTTGTGACTGAGATGAATAAATTATTTTGACTTTTTTTTTACCTGTCTTTGGTCTAAACCAAAGATTAAGAGAGTAAAACTATCCTGTTTGAGCCAGAAACAGGTTACTTTTCTCATTCTCTTAGGTTAGATTAGGCCCTGCAGAAGTCAGATGACAGCGTTCTGTCAAATCTGGTTAGGTTTCAAAACAGACTACGAGCTTCAATGCGAAAGTTTTGGACCAGTAGAAAAGCGTTCAACAAATATATGTCTGTGTGGGACAATAAGATTCGGTGAAAACACGAAATACTTTGACGAGGTCCTCAGTCTGCGGAATTCCGTAGAAAACGAGCTGAGTCGCACGGCAGCCAAACACATACTAAACCTCCAGTAATCTTATTATCCTTGACAAAAGCCCTCTGATCTGACCTTTCTTACTGTCCCTTGCCTTCACAACGTCATGTGTAGGAATGTGGTGGACTATATAGTGTAGTCATCCGTAATCCGTGACGTTTGTAAGTCTACGTGACAACTGTTTGCTCCGAAATGTTCGTCACTCACTGCTCCTGGAACTACAAGAGAAGGTACGAGGCGCTTCAGTAATACAGCCGCAGAATAATGGCTAAGTAAAGGATCACGCCACACAGACACCGATTAAGTAACGCTGTTGTAAATGAGGGAGGTAAAGAATAGTAGTGGAGTTAGTTCTAGCGCATATTCTCTGCGGCCACGTCGTTTGTTACATTGTTAGCAGTTTTACTAATACTAGAAGACAAACTCGTATTTTATGAAGGTACATAGTACTATGTTATAGCAGATTAAAGCATATCCTCATGTGCACCGTCCGGTGCGTGGCCGTCAATTGAGGAACTTCCTGTCCCAACGAGCATAGGTTCTGTATGCCATGTTAAGCTATGCCCTGCCCACAGCCAATCTATATTCTCAGCCAATCTATCCGCTACAAAATACTACAATACCTTCCCACAACAGATCACAGATAAAACTGCTTGCGATGTGATTCTGTAGTAAAGTTATTAAAGTTCCTACAAGGTGGGTATTAAATTGCCTGAAAGTCCATCTGGTTCTTTCTCTCTCGCTCTCTCTGCTGTTTTGCGATTTCTTTCTTCTTTATATGCTCGTTTCATGTCACACCATACGTGTATACCAGTAGATACGCATTTACCAGGAGAGGTAAGAACGTATTTCCAATTATATCTGCGTCATAATGGTCTTTGCAAGGCGTTAGCTACAAAGCGAGCTGAATATATTATGTGAATTCTACGCTATGCCAGCCTAACATCCAAGAATACGATGGGATTGGCGAATACTTGAAGACAAAGATACAAAAAGCTTAGATTGGAAGTCTACAACGCACATTGATGTGTAGTATATACATTTGTCGCAAAGGTGTTGCAGTAGTTTGATTGTCCAAGACATAGGTGGATAGATGGAATTAAAATGCCAGTGCTATTTATGCATAAAACACTTTTCGTAGACTTAAAATCTTAAAACTTCATTACACCAAAACTCTGTCTCAGAAATACAGGAGCCAAACAGCCAGGCATAGAAAAAGGCTTTTGAAATGTATTTTATTAACTGAAAGGATATAATTACATATTTCAGGTCCATTAAAAATGAGCAAAGTCGATTCTGCAGCGTTTTATTACTGTGGTTTGGTTTTTAGACCGAAATAAGTAGAACAATCATATTACCAAGTGAATACAATTGTATGTTTCTTTTACCTTTTCACCAAGTCGTAGGTATCGCAAGAGTGATCCCGCCTTAAGAACTTAGTACAGTTTTAGTGGATATAAATTGTAATTTGTAAGTTGTATTAAATGCCTTTCTATACTTCTGTATTATTATTTTTTTTGTGTCGGGTTGGAAAATCTTCATGGAGTCCCTCCGCCCTGGGGGAAGGCCGAAGGGGACTGTCAGACTCTTACTGACTAAAAACCAACCCGTGTTCCTCATATACCCATGTGTCGGAGGGTCGGGTATCACCGAGGCATTCCTCGCTACCCCCGACGGATATTGGCCCGCCAGATGGTCAGGCGGGCCCCGGACAAAATCTCTTGGCGGCGGATGAAGGTGTTGGGTTCCGCCGCCAAAACACCCAGCGGCCGCAGAGGATAGGGAGGACGGCAACGCAATACCGCATCTCTTCCTCTGAGGCCCCACCGCGTCGCAACGATGGTGCGCCCCCATTTGGTCGCGGGAGTTAGGGCGCGCGGCAACGCTACACCGACACGCCTCTCCTCCCGCGACCACACCCGACTGCGAGGTACAGAATAACTGTCCCTCGCACCAGCACCTTTGGACGCATCCTGCGCAGACCTCCGTTAAGCCCACGCCAGTCTACTACCGGGATCTCGCTTAGCTTCACCGTGGGTGACCCAACTACGGTTACTGAGCCCCCCCACCACGTCAAGGTGGTGATCCCACGCGGGGGATACTTCTGTATTCTGTGACTAGCTTATTAATATTATATGTCCACAAAAACGGGTCAAGAGTAGGGCTAAACCAGAGGGCTCAGTTTAATATTATGCATTTTTGCTTTCCATGCAAAGAATGCGTAATATGACGACGTAACTGAATGTTTATTTTATTCATGAACACTTTGTTAACGCCCGCTTGTTCCAGTTTAATAAAGAAATTTGTGTAAGAACGAGAACATTGTTTATTTGACAAGAGTTTTCTTATGATGTGTGTCGGCTTGGATACTTGTCTCAAGTAATATAAACGTGTTATTTGCTACAGTTATTTTCTTTGAGATTTTACAGGTTACAGAGTATGGAGTCTTATGGCATGTAGTTTTATTTCAGTAAATGTAGTGATGTTTTGAAGTTATCCTTTTTACTTATATTTATACCTAGCTGAGAATTGATTATACAGATTTGATTATATGGGATATCGGTAGGCCCAACTGACATACTACGGAATTCAATATTCGAAATATAGATAGATCTGTAGATTTTACATTCGTTTTTGACAGTTTTTGACATAAGCTCCATACAAAATATGTCAAACACGAATCTAAAATCTACAGATCTATCTATAGTTCGGATATTGAAAATGGCCGATAATCTACGGCCGGTATCTTTCAGGTACTGTGGTGGGAAAACTTGTTAATCATAAGACAATATTCCATACGGTGGTAAACCAGCAAACCTTAAATGTTAACAATTTAATGCTGTTAAAATTAATGTTAAGGTACCCGGGTCGAATATGGCCACCTTAGGGTTTGAAGCGTTGTATCTTTCAGTTTTCAGTTTAAAGGAAAGCAGGTGACGGTAAACCTTGTCCAATAAAGCCCGAATTTCAAAAATATTGGCGGTTTACCGAATTTTTAAGTTTTAGTATTAATTTGAGAAGTGGCCATATCAACGGTATAGAAAAATTCTATTCTACAAACCTTTACATAAACGAATTGAATACTTATAACAATTTTAATTTTTATGTATTATTTTTTGTTACAAAATCAGTAAAATATAAATCTACCTATAAGTAATAGGACTAGGCATTAAAAACAGTAGAACATAAAAAAATAAAATTTTAGGTAACAAAACTACAAAGGAGAATGCCGAAACCTGTACCTAGTGCTTTAAAAAAATGATATACCGTAAATACTTTGACACATTTTGAATGCCATTACTAAATTATGAAACATTATTAAATCCGCGTTTACGAAATATTATAAAAAAGTAGAACTAAGATCAAAAACTGCCGAATGCATACATTGCCAGCACAAAAAAGTCGATTTCGAGCGACAAAAAATCGAGTGTAATAATATTCTCAACATTAACGATTGCTTACACGATTAAATGATTTTGTATTCAATAGAAGGTACTATGATGGCGAATTAAAAAAACTGTGTTGTGTGTGATTTTATTAAATAGAAATACATATTTGGCTACTTTCAGTCTTTGGTTGAGCATTTTTTTCATTAATCGATTGTTTTTAGATGATGTCGATTTAAGGTATAATTGAATCGAGATAGCAACACTTGCAAGGTAACATTTGATAACTTGAGCAACTGTCAAAAGTGTCAAATGTCAACCCTACACAACATCGCCATGTTTTTATCCGTTGAGTTGAAGTTTGTTCCTCTGGGTCGAAACTACATTTATTTTAACTTGCAACATCATTCACTTATTGAAATCGTTATAAACAATTAGAAATCAAGGACAAATTCCTTCTTTTGCCATATTTGTGGCGGATTTTAAAAAATATGGTTATGTGAAAATCTCAGAACTGCGGATTCAAAAACAAAAACGCTTCATGCCTACGGTAATATTAAACAATAAGCTGGCTAAAAATTTTCATTTCATGAAAAAGCAAACGATACAGGCTTCCATACAAAAATCGGCATTCTCCTTTTAATACAGCTAAATAATCAACAAAAAATAAACATTTAAGTTATAATAATCATGACATCTAAGTGAAGAACGAATCACATTTAACATTTTTGAACATCAGTCTTTTGAACACATGGTGCATATGAAAACACCTTTGTCAGCTGCAGTTAAGCCGACACTTCCCATTTTGGCTAAAACAAACAAATATACATATAAAACTCATGCGGTAAATATGGCCAGCCAATGGCCATATTTTGCGCAACGACATTTTGTTTTCATAATGCCATGATGCAAAAACTGATCACTACTTTGGAAAACAAACTAAAATTTTATAATGCGATAGTCAAAGCATATTTAGACATCGAATAACACAATATAAACGAAAATATAATCAAAAACTTACAATTAATTTTTATAACACCGACGCAGCCTCACACTTCAACGACCTCTGAGTGACTGACGTAAGCGCGGGAGCACGGGAAGGGGTGCCTTTTGGGACCGTTCCTCGACTCGATCGTGTAACATTGCATTTCGTTCTAATAGTGCTTTATTCATACTTATATGAGTATGTGGCCTTATTTCCCGGCTGGCCATATTCGATTCAGGTACCTTATTTTTTATTCTGGGGCTTTGTGAGCTTTGTCCGAGTTTAACCGCTGCACATCACACCTCTACTCAAACACTGTTCGGTCGACTTTCAGCAATTTGAAGCAACGCCAGATTCAGTTGCTAAGCAAATCTATGATGGAAGTAGCAACCGCTTGATGTGCCAATATTAACTTACAAAAACCAACAAGCCACATTGTGATTTTTGGTTTCTTTCTTTTAAAACGCCTAGGCACTAGGTTTTCTTATTTACCGGCTGGCCATATTCGATTCAGGTACCTTATTTTTTTTTCTGGGGCTTTGTGAGCTTTGTCCGAGTTTAACCGCTGCACATCACACCTCTACTCAAACACTGTTCGGTCGACTTTCAGCAATTTGAAGCAACGCCAGATTCAGTTGCTAAGCAAATCTATGATGGAAGTAGCAACCGCTTGATGCGCCAATATTAACTTACAAAAACCAACAAGCCACATTGTGATTTTTGGTTTCTTTCTTTTAAAACGCCTAGGCACTAGGTTTTCTTATTTACCGGCTGGCCATATTCGATTCAGGTACCTTATTTTTTATTCTGGGGCTTTGTGAGCTTTGTCCGAGTTTAACCGCTGCACATCACACCTCTACTCAAACACTGTTCGGTCGACTTTCAGCAATTTGAAGCAACGCCAGATTCAGTTGCTAAGCAAATCTATGATGGAAGTAGCAACCGCTTGATGTGCCAATATTAACTTACAAAAACCAACAAGCCACATTGTGATTTTTGGTTTCTTTCTTTTAAAACGCCTAGGCACTAGGTTTTATTTTATAAATATATCGCATTTAAGTAGTTCCTCGATGGAAAAGGTATGGAAAATATTTCATGACGTAATATTCATTTGCCCTATTCTTATTTGCTATATTAGTCACGAAGAAGAAGCTTTATTTCCCATAAAGTCACTTACCATAACATCATTTGTCATAATCATTGTAAGCCCTAATTATCAGATGCCCTAATTATCACATACCATAATTTTATTATCATATGCCATAAAGTCGTTTGCCATCGACATTGGGTGTGCGGTTGTTTTATCAGGAGAAACTGGATTCACTAGACTAATAATGATTTCTTTGCTTTCGACTCTTTCGAGTACCTAGAGTTAGGTCCGACTGTAATTTCAGTAACTCAATAGGTTATGTTAGGTTCTCTTTTGACCCTTAACCCAAAAATAGGAGCCCTGCGAAGCAGGGCTCCGTCAACTTAGTCCAGATTCTTCACACTAGTTTAATAAACTGAAGTTGACGTAGCCAAAGCTCCTATTTTCGGATTTATTTATTTAGTTCGTCGCACCCAACCCTAGGCACTAGCTGTTGATAATAATATTTAATTTATTTTTCGGGATTTTGATACGTACCCATTTAAATATTATGTCTAATAATCATAATGGCGTTTAAACATTATGTCTAATAATTATTATGGCAATTACAAATATGAAAAACAATACGTATGGCACTCGTATCTTATGGTATCTAAGTTTCGGGCAATTAAAAGTATGGCATATGTCTTTTAGGACAAACAAAACATTCGGGCAAATGAAATTCGGGAATATGATGATTATGGTACATAATCTTCGGGTAAACAATAGACAACCAACTATGAACTTTGTAAAGAGAAATCAGTGAAACTTGCAAAGTTGTTGCTCGTCAGTTTAACGAGGAACAATTAACAGAGAAGTGTAATTTAACTTTGTATATTATGTGTGATGAGTTTGACACAGTTGGTAATGTTAGTTCTGCACGTTGAAGTAGAGATGGCGCTTTCCTATTAAACATAATTAAATTTTAACATAATTAAATTTTAATTTTTATACTAACTTCTTTCATCGTACACGATTATTTTGAAAAAAACTACAATTTGTTCAAAGAATTGATTTCATTTATTACCTTATACACTATCATTTATATATAATAATAATCAAAAACCTTACTATACTATAAAATTAGGCAAAAAAGCAACTACTTATGTTTCCATCATGATTGGACAAACTTCAACAAGTACTGTTTATTCTGTGCTTCAACCCACAAACAAGACATGTGAGAAATGTTTGTATTGTTTCAAGGAACACTTATCTTTGTGCGTATCGACTAAGTAGGTGGTAAATTTTATATGTTTTAGTTTTTTACCAATTTTTCGCCGAGTTATTAGACAAGATAATATGAAACCAAAGTGGAATCCTGCAATCCAGACAATCCAAGTTTCATTGTATGTAACAAATATTTGCATTGTTTAAAAGAAGACATTACATTGTAAACGCACTAAATGTAGGTACTGAGTGGTAGTCCTATGCCTTCACTTTATGTGCACTTACATTTTCGTTGCCCGTTTTTCAGAAATTCAATCCTCCGAAGAATAACCAGTGCTGTTCTAACCAGTCAATGGCACAGAATATATAATTAGTACCTTACGGTATCAATGGGCTGTTTTAAGTTATTCTCCAATATATACCTATTTGCTTTCTCCTTCCACCTTGACATTAGCAAAATTATCGATAAATGATGGAGCCGTAAAAAGATTTCCTATACCCTTAAAGATTTTAATATAAAGATTTTAAAAAGTAGCATTCGGTGTTATTTGAGAGGATAGCAGTGTAAAAGGCACCTTTATGCTCTAGTCAACCTTCCCCTTGTCCCAACTTTGGCTACCTAAATTCTGCAAATATTTGGACAGAATTAGGGTGCTGTATCTGTGTCTTTGAATTGTGTATAGGTAATAAACTATTGAACTACAGTTGCCAAGGTTTTAATAAACCTATCCCCAAGAGGAAGTCTTGAAGAGCCTTGTCCGTCATTCAGCAGGTGTATCGATTTGTAGGTGAGGTTGGCTTGGGTCTCAAAGACTTTGTTATTATATATAAGTATATATGATACAAAAAACATTAGTTCTCACAACCTTAAACATTACAACCACAGTAACAATTAAAATATTATAAAATAAGCTAGATACATACAACTAATAATGATTCAGAACTCCATGGAAAAACAGGTTACAAAACATACATTTATTGCTATGTTACAAATTACATATTTTGAATAACCATAAGATATGTTCGTGGCGAACCGAGGGAGCTTTTAAAAAAGACACGATGTTGTCTCCTTGAGTCTTTAATCTCAACTGATTTTTTAATTCAATACAAATTTCTTACAGCTAACTTATGGTACTACGGTTCTTATCTCTAAAGGGGAGTATATGGTTACAGTTTATTGCTTAATACTATGAATTTACTGTACGTAACTCCTCCCTTCCCAAAGGGCTGCGTACGGAGGAGGATTGCACGCAGGGCCGACTATGCAAGGGCGAAGCGCTGTGCTGAGGCTCTGCTGCTGACTCCGACGGACGCGGCGCGTAGTCCATCTCCATGGTGACGCACGGCGGCGGTTGAAGTCCCGGGCGTCTGCATAGGCTTGATCTGAGTCGTTTGTAGGCGCAGTATAGTATGAGGGCTAGTACTGCGGCTAATGCGGCGATTGAAGTCCAGCTGGGTTGACTGGCGCTGCCGGGGGTGATCGGCGTGATGTTCATCTCGCGGGCTAGAGTAGCAAGCGAGTGTAGTTTATCCAACTGTATGTTTTGCAACTCTATGTTGTGCACAGTGACGTTTTCTTGGGCTATTTCATTTCTAGGCAACGGAATGGTCTCTGGAATAGTGATAGTACTATGGTGGGTTTGTAGGACTATACTATTTATAGTTATTGTACATCTTTCAGTAGTGGTGAGTAGATAGACTCCTTTTATCCGTTGATAACTGTTCTCGTCGTTGCAGGACGTTTTTATGATGTCT
The DNA here is from genome assembly GCA_944739405.2 of Euclidia mi. NCBI lineage: Eukaryota > Metazoa > Arthropoda > Insecta > Lepidoptera > Erebidae > Euclidia > Euclidia mi. The sequence continues at coordinate 31,349,971 of OX123195.2, forward strand.
TCCTTCGGGATGACTGCTAGCCAGGTGTTTTCATGAAGTTGTTCTATCTTGTTATTGCTAGTGATGACATGGGCGAACTTGCAATTGGTTGCGGGCGTATGTCGAATGGTTTGCACGATGCAATCGGCTCTCTTGTCGACATCTTCTAATTTCAGATGATCGCAGATTTGGAGGTCATCGGTGAGGCGGCGACAGGGCTCGTGAAGGTAAGTAAACTTTTTATTACTCAGTATAAGGTAAGGTGCTTCGGGTATACGGGTAAGGTTGTTATGATTAGGAATGGAATATAAGTGTAAAGGGTCAAAGGTAATAGGGCTTATAATAGGTAAGTATAATATAAATGTAAGTGACATTAAGGTACAGTATGCCTTGACCGTAATACTATTTTCTAACAAGTGTATATTTTCTCTTCTAGGTTCAAAAGGTAAGTTAAAGTTTTAACTTATTTTAATTAATTCTGCTAATAGATGTAAAGGGTCTATGATACTAGGATGTAATATACCTAAAGAAGCAAAAGAGATTGCTGTCTCTAATGTGTTTACTCTATCGTAAATTTGTTGAAAACTATTTTCAATTTTAAAGTGGATATGAAGTATATCTATTCGCGAGTTAAGCGAAGTTAAGTAACTGCTAATATTATTTAAGATTGCTAATAAATCTAAGTTATTCTGTACTTTATGTAAACTTTCGGTATATTCATCTATATACTGTTTCATAAGACTAATAGTATTCTTCTGATTTCTTGCTAACGTGAATGTATTTTTCCTTAAACTGTCTATTTCATTTTCAAAACGTAGGGCATCTTCGTTATCTAAGTTTCCACTAATTGATTTTATAATTGAACCTAAACCGTTAATTAAACCATATCTATTTCTAACACTAGATCTGGGTAAAATGTAAAAGAACTTATTTTCTATTAAACTAATCATATACTTAATCTGTTCACGATAAACGTATCGTTCTGAATACGTGGGTCGTAAGGGGTTTCTTTCGTATTTCGCTTTAAGACAAGTTTCGCACTCGTTTATATATTTTTGAATTTCCAATGGTAGTTTTTCCGTATTCTGTTATATGTTTCATGGACACCACGATGGATAGTTTTTCCTTCATGATATCGTTTTATTATTTCTATTTGCTCGGATTTTTCATGTACCAATGTTATTCTAGTTAGGCAACGGATCAGTTTGGGACCGCGTTGATCGAAAACGTTATCATATACTTCGCAAAATAAGGGAAACAATTCTTCGTCATGGAAATATGTATGAAACTTTCTATCGGCTATTGTATGTTCTCGTAAAAATCTAATTATTTCCTCTTTCGTATTATTAATGGGTATGTAAACGTATTTAATTGTATAATTATTTTTAGATTTATCCTCTACTCTGTACTCTGTTCCGGGTGACTTTCTAACATGAAACTGCTTTAGCTATTTATCTATTGCGTCGGGACTATTCGGTATCTTACTGGTATTATTCTCAATAGGCTCGGTATCGGGTGTAGTGGGTATATCTAAAAGCGTTCTTATATCTATCGCGTTAGGGTCTAAATTTTCGCTTTCTGGCGGTTGTTCCGAAGACCGTGGGAATTCTGAGCTAACCGTGGGAATATTACTGGGTGAAGGTTGCAATGAGTCAATTTCGTTTATTAAATCTACTTGGGGATCAGCAGAGGTGCTTGGTTCTACTAAATCTATCGAGTTTATTACTGCGCGAGATAATGCGTAAATTTTTCGTTTAATCCTTATATTCTGATAGATAAAATCTATTGAAGTTTGTTTTAGTATAAAGTTTTTTCTCACTGTAATCAATTCTACAACCTAAACTGTCTAAAATATTACTTCCTATAAGACCGTGAAACTGTTCGCTGAAATCTACAATCAAAAACTTATGAATGCTACTTGATCCGAATATCTCTGGTAACGGGATGTACGCGACGTTCTCATGGTATGATTCTCCGTGCGGTGTCGAGATAGTATAAGGTTCCGACTTAACGCAGGCCTTATCAAGATTCTTTATTACTGCGGTACTAATTAATGAGTGAGTAGCTCAGGTGTCGATGAGAAACGGACCACCAAATTCGCGGATGTAAATATGTGGTAATTTATCTACTACGTAATCTATGTTTTCTCCTGAATTATCCAATCCTGGGGAAAATCCTGTAAATAATCGTTATCTGGGGAATAGTCTACGTCTTGTTCCTGTTCTGCGGCATAGGTGTCGCAGCTGACTGACTCGCTACGGTCCTCGCTATTTACTAAATTATGATTTAATCTATTTACGGGAACTAACGCCTTTTCTTCCTGTTTTGTAGCAGGTTTTGGGGTATTAAATTGAGTATTTCTGGGGTAATTACTATACTGGTTATTAGGGTAATTATTGTATTGATTACTAGAGCTTGGTAAAGCTGGACGTGAGCTAGGTGTATTTGACAACGGGACGTTTGGTAACAGAGGACTGTTAAATGACTGCTGTGGACGCACTGGGAAATTACTGTTTGGCTTTATGCTAGGTTTCGGAGTGGGTTGCGTAATGCTTTTCCTATCTGAACGTTTGATTCGAGCTTCTTCCTGTCTGGCTAACGCTATAGCTTTGACAAGAGTTGTCGGCTGGGTAATACGTACGCCTAAGCCTACGTTGTAATCTAGGTTATCTATAAATGTGCTGATTGCTAGGGTTTGATAGTAACCACTGTCCTTGTTGGTGGACAGGCCTACTCCGCAAAGTGAGTCTAAAAGATCTCCTATTCGTTTACCAAATTGTTCGCACGACTCGTTTTGGTATTTCGTGCAACGTAATAACTCTTGAAGTAACTGAACTTCGGTTCGGTGTTCACCGAATCGATTAATTAGAGCGGCTTTAATGGATGTCCAATCTTCGATATCAACTTCCAATGAAATAGCTTCTTGAGCTTTGTTAGTTAACTTATTTCTTATGAGACAGATCGCTATTGAATCATCTGTTGTTATACCATACGCGGTTAATATACTTTCTACACTTCTTATATAAAAGTTCAATGATTTGTTACTGCCATCGTATGACGGTATAAGTTTATTTAATAGTTCGTAATTTGGTTTTGAACTATTTACTACTGAGGCTGCTGCGGCTAGGTCAGCGAGCGCGTTGGCGTTCTGAGCCATTGTATAAATTTATAATAAATGTATATAACTAAAACTAAGGTAAGTATGTGTAAGTATCTGGTGTCGATTTTAGATCACACAGATATACACTATATACTTATTTGTATTACCGGTAAAGGCAATTATACACGCACACACAATATAAAATACACAAAGTAATTATAGTGGTGAGAAATGGCAAAAGATGGGATACTGAGTAGTATGAGAGTTTGATCTTACCTCCAGTAGAGCTCCATCTGCCTGGTGAGTTGAGCGGTGACTGGTGACTGTGCTTCTTGCTGCCCAGGGTTCGCGACGGGTTCTTATTGGGATGGCGGCGCGGACGCAAAGAGTTTGATTCGCGCCGTGTCTTCGCAAAGAGTTTGATTCGCTAGGACGACGACTGCCACTATCCTACCGACTGCGCCAGATATGTTCGTGGCGAACCGAGGGAGCTTTTAAAAAAGACACGATGTTGTCTCCTTGAGTCTTTAATCTCAACTGATTTAATTCAATACAAATTTCTTACAGCTAACTTATGGTACTACGGTTCTTATCTCTAAAGGGGAGTATATGGTTACAGTTTATTGCTTAATACTATGAATTTACTGTACGTAACTCATACAAAATAAGATTTTAAATATTAAATTTTCATTAATCCTTACACCGGCCAGTATCCTTTTAAAACATTCTGTCAATATCAAAATTGCTTTGTTACTAGTTATTATTTTCGTTACAGTACCGAATTTATTAAAACCTTTTCCTTTGTGGCATCGCTCATAAAACGCAACATTACATTTCACAGCCATCGCATATTGAAATGAAAAATAAAATGAATTAAATTTGTTTGATCGAATATGGTATGATAGGTGTCAATTTATAAAAATTGTTCACAGTATACTCTGTCCAATGGGCCGTGAAAATGTGATAAAATGTATTGATCAACTAGAGCTGTCTTTACCCATAAGAGCCGTTTAACATTTAAATTCTTATCATACACTCAAGATCGGTCTGTGTGGAGAACATTGGGGGAGGCCTATGTCAACAGGGGACGTCTCTAGGCTGTCATGATGATGACTTATTATAAACCTCAACAAGATTATTAATACATTGAATAAAGTGTCAATTAAACTTTTATATATAGAAGGATAGATAATGCTTTATTGTACACCATATAGTAGCAAAACATGTGATCTAAATGTATAATGTAACATCCTCGAATACCATGTTTTATGCAAATAAATATATGAAAATATGAAAAAAAAATACCTACACAGTATTTCAGAGACAAGAGATATAGTCTGAATTATCAATTTAAATGCGCAATGGGCGACCTTATCGCTAAATGCAATTTCTTCCAGGCAACCTTTGGAAGGACAGAAATATCTTCTAAATGATATTAACCATAATCCAAGCCTATCTGAGAAATGAAGGTCCAGTCTCACCACCGCTAGATGGGCACTTATCTTCCAGATAAATTCAAAATCTAAATGAAAAATGATCTAAAACAATAATTTTATAGGAAAAATCCAAATTAGATTGTTTTTCTGACAAATTAATTTATCAGGGACTTATCAGACAGCGGTGAAACTGGCAAAATGGCACCTATATTAATTGTACACTGTGTATCCCTCGAAATTCGTATTCACTCGCCAGTTCTGCATAATATATCCTAATGCGATTTGTCAGTTGTGGCACCGCCGTGCATGTTGAACAGCAGTGCAAGGCAACAATAGTATTAGTACACGTAAGGGAATTTGATGAACTTACTCGACCTGTGGGTTCGACGTACCTATGATAAAGTGCCGCTTGTTTGTTACCTGAAAATAGATAATTAGTTTTATATTTCGCTACTTACGTGCCTTTCCGAGGCACGGGGACCGCTTGCTCCGTGCGTGAGGCAACGACAAGTTTATGGCTCGCGGCGTACCTATCGGTGTCTCTATAGGCTATCGACATACTTACTTGCCGTAAAGCCTGCCCTGTTTATAAGCTAATATTGGCCTTTACACACTACCACTGCATATAGTTTTTAACAAAACCAGGATAAGCCCGGGATTTGAGTTTCCAATGTGAAGAAAAACCAGAATAGGATTCATATTTACCACAAAGAAAAAACAAAAAAGTGTCATTGTAAAATTCTGTCAAATAGCAATTTATTGCTTACCGAATTCCCCACGATTTCCTTGCAGTTCTTTCGTAATATTACAATTTCTGAAAATTCTTTAAAACATGAAAGATTTGTTCATGTATAAAACTGATTTAAATACGTCTCAATCACATGCACTTTATTTTCCTCGTGTGAAACTATTCTATAATGGAGGTCTCAAGAGAAAAAGTAAACATTGCAGTGGTCATAGAGTAACTGATGCGGGCTAATGTCATCTTCGACGCATATGCTTAGCGCCTACCCTCATATGATCGGATCATCGGATCAGATGTAAGCAAAATAAAATTTGTGATGTTTAGGTGAGGGTAATTGCCAGGTGATGGAAGATATTAACAGACGAAGTTTTGATAAGTACCGATCAAACTTTTACATGATGTAAATAAGTTTATATGATATTTGAATGTAGGCATAGCAGTAAGTTGGTGTCCCAACTTAGCAATCTTCATCACTTTTAGCCAAAAGTTATCTCAACACAGCTTTAAACAAAAGATGCATCATTATCAATTTAAGACAAACAGACACGTCAAACTATAACATCTCTCATTACATCCGAGGTAAAAATAAAATAAAGTGTTTGAAGAATAAAGCGACTTTAAAGTAATAACTTGATACATATTACCCACACATAGTGGGTACGTATTAACAAAGAGATATCGTGTAATCTCGTAGTGTGGCCGCGCCATTTACACTAAAGTGATACACTTTCCTCTCACGTAGTATGTAATTTGTACACAAGACACCTGCATGGAGCTTCGAAGATTAGTTTTGGACTCGGTAATACAAGTCTTTACACTTAGAGCCTTTCCTTTCTACAGCCTTACGTTGTCCACTGCTAGAGTTAAGCCTCTCCTAATTATCTTTACAGTAACATTTACAAAGTTGCGTTTGCACTAGTTTGGACAGACGGGTTGATCTGGTACAGGCTTTGTTGTCGAGATTTCTGACTCTTCGCAAAGATACTATTTGCTTCGAGTATATTTCTTAGTCGCCTCTTTCAACATGCACCGAATGAAATGAGGTAGTATCATTTTGTATCCTAACATTTTGTATCCTAACATTTTGTATCCTTATTATAATCTAAACATTATACAATTAATAAAACTTAAAAAAATTGAAGGCTTCAGTTGATAGTTATTTTTTTATATAGGTATGTTTGGATCAGAATGTTTCTTCCTTTTCGTGTGAATGTGCCAATTCTAGTGTCGGGTTGTTTAAATGCCCACACCTTCGACATACTCTTCATGTGTAAGGTATGGTCTCAGTAGTGTGAGGCAGAAACAGCCTCGGGTCAACTCAGCAGAAGCAAGGTGCAGTTATTATGGTCAAACTGGTGAAAACTGCTCGATGTTAAGAAAAATGGATTTTGATCCGAGATGTGGTATAATATACTACAATACTTGATTGCTGTATTATTATGTATATGCTTATCGTCTGTCTAATTTTTGCTTCGCAGTCATATGCCGCGTAGATGATTCTCGCTGAAACATAGCGATGCCAAAAATAACTTATCATCAGGATCATCATCAGCATCATCATCATTATCATCAGCCTGCCTTAGTCCACTGGTGGATATAGATCTCTACAATGGCACGCCACTGAGCCCGATTTTCGACTCGTCGTGCCCAGCTGCTGCTAGCCACTTATGATAACAATTATCATTTTTTGGTAACCATCATCGTCTTCCATCAATTTAGTTCTATCAGGCTATAAAATTTAAAGCCTCATATTATTTCAATATTAATCATATTGAACCATATAATATACTTAATAGAAGCGTTTAATCTCCCGATACAACGAACAAAAATTCATCAGACCTAATAGGCACACTTTTCAATATCTCGGGTTCCCTAAGGGGACACAAGACCGGTAGACGCTGTCCTTTAAGGACGCGTTTACAAAATTAGTAGGTACAAAATCGCGTCACTACAGCGACACGGCGCCAACAGTACGTACTACGTACGGTAATTTGCGGAAATGTAGTTCAACTAAATAACTTTGAGACTTAGAATTTTTTGTGATATGTATCTGTGTTATAGGCCTGGCTGTGCAAATTACGTACAAATAGTTTCTTATTTTTATATACCTAAATGGACATTATTACTTTATTTTTTCCATTATGTTGATTCAGGATATATTTCGGTATTTAGATATTATTTTGTTTCTTGCGTTGAAATCTGGTAAGATTATGTGGACTGATGGTATACCATCCCATTCAAGTGTTGCGACTGGAACTCATAAAAGAGTAGACCTAGTTATGCCAGGTTGGGGCTCATTTTATTTGTTTTAGTGAGACCCTACCACTGGTACTAGTGAAGTAACCTTCCAAGGTTATTCGATGAGTCTTACTGGTACTCTTATGTGAGTAGAGCTAGGCATGCCGAGTTTGGGCTCATTTTGTTTGTACATAAAAGACCCTACCACTGTAACTTATGAAGTAACCTTCCAGGGTTATTCGATGACTTTTGCTGGTTCTTATATGTGAGTAGAGCTAGGCATGCCGAGTTTGGGCTCATTTTGTTTGTACATAAGAGACCCAACCACTGAAACTTATGAAGTAACCTTCCAGGGTTATTCGATGACTTTTGCTGGTTCTTATATGTGAGTAGAGCTAGGCATGCCGAGTTTGGGCTCATTTTGTTTGTACATAAGAGACCCAACCACTGAAACTTATGAAGTAACCTTCCAGGGTTATTCGATGACTATTGCTGGTTCTTATATGTGAGTAGAGCTCGGCATGCCGAGTTTGGGCTCATTTTGTTTGTATATAAGAGACCCAACCACTGAAACTTATGAAGTAACCTTCCAGGGTTATTCGATGACTCTTGCTGGTTCTCATATGTGAGTAGAGCTAGGCATGCCGAGTTTGGGCTCATTTTGTTTGTACATAAGTGACCCTACCACTGGAACTTATGAAGTAACCTTCCAGGGTTATTCGATGACTCTTGCTGGTACTCATATGGAAGTAAAGCTAGGCATGCCGAGTTTGGGCTCATTTTGTTTGTACATAAGAGAACCTACCACTGGAACTTATGAAGTAACCTTCCAGGGTTATTCGATGACTCTTGCTGGTACTCATATGTGAGTAGAGCTAGGCATACCGAGTTTGGGCTCATTTTGTATGAACATCAGAGACCCTACCACTGGAACATACCTAGCTCTACTCACATATGAGTACCACTAAGAGTCTTCGAATAAACCTGACAAACCTGAAAGGTTACTTCATAAGTTCCAGTGGTAAGGTCTCTTATGTACAAACAAAATGAGCCCAAACTCGGCATGCCTAGCTCTACTCACATATGAGTACCAGCAAGAGTCATCGAATAACCCTGGAAGGTTACTTCATAAGTTCCAGTGGTAGGGTCACTTATGTACAAACAAAATGAACCCAAACTCGGCATGCCTAGCTCTACTGACATATGAGTACCAGTAAGAGTCATTGAATAACCCTGGAAGGTTACATCATAAGTTCCAGTGGTAGGGTCTCTTATGTACAAACAAAATGAGCCCAAACTCGGTATGCCTAGCTCTACTCACACATGAGTACCAGCAGGAGTCATTGAATGACCATGGAAGGTTACTTCATAAGTTCCAGTGGTAGGGTCTCTTATGTACAAACAAAATGAGCCCAAACTCGGCATGCCTAGCTCTACTCACACATGAGTACCAGCAAGAGTCATTGAATAACCCTGGAAGGTTACCTCATAAGTTCCAGTGGTAGGGTCTCTTATGTACAAACAAAATGAGCACAAACTCGGCATGCCTAGCTCTACTCACACATGAGTACCAGCAAGAGTCATTGAATAACCCTGGAAGGTTACTTCAGAAGTTCCAGTGGTAGGGTCTTTTATGTACAAACAAAATGAGCCCAAACTCGGCATGCCTAGCTCTACTCACACATGAGTACCAGCAAGAGTCATTGAATAACCCTGGAAGGTTACCTCATAAGTTCCAGTGGTAGGGTCTCTTATGTACAAACAAAATGAGCCCAAACTCGGCATGCCTAGCTCTACTCACACATGAGTACCAGCAAGAGTCATTGAATAACCCTGGAAGGTTACTTCATAAGTTCCAGTGGTAGGGTCTCTTATGTACAAACAAAATGAGCCCAAACTCGGCATGCCTAACTCTACTCACATATGAGTACCAGCAAGAGTCATCGAATAACCCTGGAAGGTTACTTCATAAGTTCCAGTGGTAGGGTCACTTATGTACAAACAAAATGAACCCAAACTCGGCATGCCTAGCTGTACTGACATATGAGTACCAGTAAGAGTCATTGAATAACCCTGGAAGGTTACTTCATAAGTTCCAGTGGTAGGGTCTCTTATGTACAAACAAAATAAGCCCAAACTCGGCATGCCTAGCTCTACTCACATATGAGTACCAGCACGACTCATCAAATAACCTTGGAAGGTTACTTCACTAGTACCAGTGATAGGGTCTCACCAAAACAAATAAAATGAGCCCCAACCTGGCATAACTAGGTCTACTCTTTTATGAGTTCCAGTCCCAACACTTCAACGGGATGGTATACCATCAGTCCAGATAATCTTACCAGATTTCAACGCAAGAAACAAAATAATATCTAAATACCGAAATATATCCTGACTCAACATAACGGAGAAAATAAAGTAATAATATTCTAGCTCGTCTCTGCTTGTACGTAATTCGCACAGAATACGAGAAGTATCAAATTGATTTTAGCGAATATTTTGTATTCGTATATTGCTTTTTTCGTCTTCGGGCTGCAGCGACAAGCGACATAGAGTCCACTCCCGACGGCGCTCAAGCGCAGACTGAGATCTCATTGCAGAATTTGGATATATAAATCAAGTAAGTGGCTAAATAAAACGAACCTTATTGCCACATATTAAGACACACGTATGCGAGCAAAATAGAAGAAAATTGTAAGATGATTTTTTGCTTTTTTTGAGTCAATTTACAATATTTTGAAAAAAAATAATCAAATTATTTTTGAGTTGACTATATATACTACCCTATTCTATCTTTGAAAATCTAAATAAATGTAAAAATAGAGAGAAAATTGTACCCAAAAATAGCAGTATATGCCTATTTTTGATTTAAGAGGCCGTTTCGAATCGATTTTACATTAATATTAATTAAATATTTTTTATTTATTTTCAAATTGATTTATAGATAAAAAAGTAATCAATTTATCGTAATCATTAGTTTTATTAGTTATTATCTAAAATTGTCGTAAAATGTACCGGAAATATGTGGTTTTTTGATACAAGCGTAAACGCGTCCTTAAGGCGAGGTTGCAGTACAGTGCGTAGCTCGACCTCACCCCCCGCAAAAACAAAAACACGGCGGTGGTGTGGCGGTGGCGTCAGCGAGTGAGCGGGGGGAGGGGAGGGGGGTTTCGTGTGTGCGTGTGCCACAGCGCAGCGTAAAAAAAACCGTAGATGAGTTATGCGAACTTCAAAATTTGCACATTAAAAACAAGCTAAATATCTAATTTGGCTTTAGTCGCGTACGCGCTGCGGTCGCGAAGCGCTCGCTCTTTTACTCGCGTGTGTGTACGTTACATTTGAAAATGCCGTCGTGTGTAATGAGATTTTGCACAAACTATAGTAGGAAAATGACTAAAAGTTATGGAATCACTTCTCATTCATGAGTATTACAATATTACGTTTTATTTACAATTTATAATAAATTCAGTATCACAAATAATAGAGTGAAAAAAAAATGGCATTTAGCGAGTGTAAAAGAGAAGCAGTATTGTGCGTGTTCAAAGACTAAAAAACAAAGTATCCAGACTAAAAAACAAAGTATCCAGTATATTCGTAATAATAAAATACTGATGTGTGTTTTTGTCAAGTAATAAAAGTGATTAGAGGCTGAATCAACACAATATATTATTATTATAGAAATACAAAATCATACGTAAGTTACAAACATTGACGGATGATCAAAGTCCATTCACTTGTTCTTGTTTTTTTCTTTTGTCAAACAGTAACCATAGTTGGTATTAAACAACTAAGTAGATTGTACTGCACAGTTTTCGCTACCGACCCACCGTACCCCTGGAAGTACCCCTGGGGGTATGGTGGGTCTTTTAATGCTTAACCGTACTCTCAGATAATATTGTTGTGTAGTAAGTTTATTAATTTCAGTTCGTTAATTTCAAGTTCTACTATTTTTGGAATCATTCCCAGTAGCTCTATTGAACAGTTCTATGATAGAACTGTCCTAATTCTATTAGCACAACTTGATGAGGAGAATAGAACTAATGGGATAAGTAATAGGAAATGTCCCAGTCTAGTTCTATGTATGTTTTTACAAGGGTATTCAATAGAACTACTGGGAATGATCCATAGTGTCACGACATCGCGCTCATATATCCGAATGAATATGTTTTGTAGACGTTCATTTGTTTAAGGTGTAAAACAAATGAACGTCTACAAAACAAATGAACGCCTACAAAACTAATGAACACCTACAAAACAAATGAACGTCTACGAAACAAATGACTTACAGAAAGTGATCAGCTATCGATAGTGATTGCAAAAAACAGGTGCATGCGATTTGCAACCTAATTGACATTTGTCAGAATTTATAATTTTACTAACGTAATAATGCCAGAAAGCGAGAAAAAACAAAAAAAACGTTTGTCATGAATTGTCAATAAGGTCGAACATCGCATGCACCTGTTTTTTGCAATCACTATCGATAGCTGATCACTTTCTGGTAGTCATTTAAAAAGCTAAGCTTTAAAAGACCCACCATAACCTCAGGGGTATTGCCAGGGCTACGGTGGGTCCACAGCGCACAGTTTTTATATTAACGTACTGTTTCAGGTTTCCATTGAATGAAATGAGAAGAATAAAATGTACTTTTTTAATAAATGTTATAAATAAATCACATCGACTTTTTATTTCCCTACCTTAAATGAATTAATCAAATTTACTTTGAGGCGAATTGAATTTACTCAAGACAGACAAAGTGATCATGTCGCATCTGAGTCAAATTATTGTTTGTGAAACGGTCAGCATGATGTCACAATGCGCGTCGGTCCAGAGAGTATATGTTTATCTTTCGTTATTTCGCGCTTGCGATTAGATGTGCTATCTCACTTACACTTCTTATCTAATTCTTAGTGTGTCGTTTTGACATATTTATATTAGTAGTACGCTTTTCGCGATGCGTGCGACTCGTAAGCTCCGTCATGTTACCTTGTCAGTAACCTGTCTACGGTTCCTTACTAGTATGTCTATGGTTTGAACGATTGAGTTTGGAATACGAATTACTTTGTATTTTTGCGAAGACGTACATGCGGGGGTGGCGGGGGATTTTGCGGAGCAACGACGTACGTCCGCCCTCAATCACGCCTAGACAGGCACTGATGAACGGCCGGATAATGCCAACATTTTGACTATTTTTTTTCTTGGAGAAAAATGATAACGAAATTACGAAATCTGTTTTTACCATTTATTTTAAAATAAAGAGCTGTTTCTATTGATAATACTTTCATTTAAATTCATTATGGAATCTCTAAGCAGTACACGTTTAAAATTGTGATTTAGTGCCATGTTTGACTTTTTTTTATCGAGCCAATCATTCCAAATCGTGTTTCTATCTTTACGATTTACTAGAAGATATGTTCAACTTTTATACTTTAATTTTTATTCATTAAAAATATCATAGTTCATGGGACTTTCAGACGTTCAAAAATCTTAAAAAGTACTGCAACCTCGCCTTAACAAGTACAAACTAAAAACATTTCGACCAATACAAGTCAATAATATTTGCTTACACACTCGGATCGGTGTTGGAAACACTTGTTTTACTCATTTTTACTCTCTTTTTCTTAGATATAATTAAAAAGTACGTAGATCTACGTACTTTCGGATTTAAAAAGTACGTAAATCTACGTACTTTTTAACTCAGATCTACGTACTTTTGAAAATCAGAGTTGGCAACACTGAAAATAACATACATTATTACTTAAATAGCTATTTAATATTAGAACCTATTTCTGCTTGTGCCCTTAGGGAACACCCAGGCGTGATGGTAATATACAATATAATTTATTATTTACACTGCAGACTATTGAAGGGCGTTCTAAAAAAGTGGATCGAGAATTGAATTGCATGCAAAGATTGAAGACACGTGAGCTTGAATAGAGGTGAGTAGAAAAGCCCTCGGTTTAAACTTATTTTTTATTTAGTTCCATAGTAAGCTCAGGAAGTCTCCTAGTTACACAAGTTCTGTCTGTCCGTCTGTTCGCAGACTATCTCGAAGACATCGCGTGCTGAAGAACGACAATTTAGTAATGTTAGTTACCTACTGCCCTATGCATTGTGAACAACGCCTCTACAACCCTGCAGAATGGAGTGGTAAACTTTTTGTGGGTACCAACACGTACCTCAACTCAATCATTTCACCCTCACGGGTTACGAGTAGTTCTAGGTCAATGGGGCTTCTACGGAAGCCCCATTGACCTAGAACTACTGAGTATATACGCATTGCAGAATACACCGACAGATCGACTAATAGACATAGGTAGGTAGGTACCCTTGAGACCTTGAGACGATCCCGAGACGTTCCCGATACTGACGTAAACATAGTAATGAAAGCTAAGGAGTTTGTGTGAATTAATTATGATAGTAGTGCCGGCCAGCTTAAGTTATTTAGAATTATAAATTATTATTATTTGAATAGGTATACTTATTTATTAACTAGCAAGTGACCGGACACGCCTAGTTTCATTCACGTACCAGGCTGTTTTCTAGCTTTTGACAATGACGCTATTTGGCGAGCTTGGAGACCTATTCGAAAACATATTTTCATAAAATGGAAAGGCAGTCCCTTGGTATAAATTATCTCAATAATAAACACGAATGAAAATTCACAGTAATGTGCAAGATCGTACATATATAATTACAATATATGAATACATTGATATAATTTTTTAGAACGTGGCTTCGTCCTCATTTTGCCATCTTTTAACCTCCCATGTACTTTTCAATTACCTGTAATTATTCAATTTGTCCCTCAAGGTAATATTTTCTCTGTCTTCACTATACCACTAATTACAAATTACCTGACAGAAAAACAACGGCTCGGCTCAAGCTTCGAATCAAAAACCACACCATCACAATGTTTATCCCACGGGATCCACGAAGCTTTCGAAATAAGTACATGTAGGTATTATTCACAATTTATTTCGGACCGTTACAGTAACTTTATTTCACCCTTTTCTTACCCTCCTGGGTAACATTACGTTTGCGGTAAATCTGTTTGATTTTTCATTTTGTTTACTTTAATGATATCGTTATGGCTGCGCCTATCGTATTTTCCTTTCGGTAATCTGATGAAATGAACGTTTTTTTTAGGCTAAAGATCGCTATTTTGCGTCTGATCTCTCCTTTACGATTTTGTCGTTCATTTTGTTCAATGCTTACGTAAATGCCGTAGTGGTTAAAGGAATTAAGGCTTGACTGACAGTATTTTCGTAGGTTTGTTTTATTTTAAAGGTAATGTGATAAGAGGCTCTTATGGCATTGTAACAAGAACAATGCGCAGTGGCTGAACGTGTTAAATATTAGTATGTATAGCATCTAATATTATGAGAAATGTTTGTACACAATAGGCTAGTTGACAAAAAAAAATTTATAAGTCCGTCCTTTAGATTATTCAAAAATAAGCGATACGTATTTTTTACCTATTTGTAAATTAAACCAAAAATGACCAAGATATAGCTCATTAAAGTTACGTATAACGTGACGCCGTGCTGCATTTTTTAGCACTAGATGACGTCACACGTAACTTTAATGGGCCATATCTTTGTTATTTTTTATTTAATCGAAAAAAGAAAAAATACGTGTCCAATCTTTTTTTATAATCTAAAATACGGACTAAATAAAATGTAATTATTTTGACCCTGGAAACTACCCAATTCTGCCTTTAGAAGATTTGTGTGATCCACAAGAAGACGTGTTAGTTCACACATATTTTACCTCTCTGTAGGTCATTTTGTCCAGTATTTGAATCTGTATTGAAAAGAAACGAAGTCTCAAGATGCGAAGATCAATCAATATGGATACCTAATATGTATTTAGTCGTAGTGCTTAAAAAAATATAGAAATGTTATGACACAGAGCGCACTAAATACGAACCTAGCACTTTTTTAGATTATTTATAAATATAAACAAACAACTTTTTACATTAAATAGAACCCAAATTTAAATTTGCGAGCCCTTATTACCGAACGGCCCGTTAGGTAAACGTACGTAAGTAATTCCGGCAGTGTCCCGGTACCCGGTAACTAGCCGGTTTTTATATTTTTTTAGGTTTCTACCAAAAAATAATTAAAGTTTGAGAATTGCAATACATACTTGAACTTATTTCGTATAATTATAATATTAACGCTGGTCAATCATTGTAATGGTGGCAAAACTATAGTACAATGAAAGTGTGGTGTGCGCAAATTTTGTAAAATTGCGAGGTTCACTCACTAAACTACGAAGCTACCACATTGTATTGGTTTGCTTATCATATTGCTGCAGATAGCGGCACAGTGAGAGTGTTTATTTGCTTAAATATTTGAGCTACTTATCTAGCGATATATTGCATAAACTGCGGTGCATTTAATGAAATAAGGAGTATTTTGGCATATTACATTTACTGGGACTCAGAAACCCCTACATGTCCAAGTACCAGGCAATATTATACACTTTTTTACCGGATACTGGTACACAAGTTAACTTCGTACTACCCGTTGCACCGGAGCCCGTTACTGCACCTTAATGCCTTGCAATAAGTCTCATTATCCTTTGAAACTGTAGTAGTGTAGTAGTAGAGTATAACAACATAATATATTATGCCTGATGCTGGGACGTACACCACACCACTTGATTCTAAACTCTATCATATGAAAGGGCTTGATGTGTATATTTCAAAACGTATTTTATTACATACATACATACATACACAGACTCACGCCTGTTTCCCCGAAGGGGTAGGCAGAGGCATATTAAACGCCCACTTTTCACCAGTGTTTTGATTTTGATCCCACGTAATAGGTGGCGAGCCTATTGCCGCTTATCGGGATATTTTGTTTGCCAGAGTCTCGTCCGTTGATCGGCAGGTGCACCACTTGCAGATGAGGTTGGCTTGGGACCCTAAGTTTTTGGTGGGAACCCTATGAACCGTATTTTATTACGAGGCATAAATACTTATTAATAATGAAAAACAAACGGTGCCCTGCTCCCATTTCTTAATTTGTATAGAGCTAATCGCATGATGGAGCTGGAAATTGACCATGGGAACTCCGCAATAAAACGACACAAGCCTAAAGAGTTTGGGCTCGTTTCAATCGTATTGACGAGTACTCTGATCCTATATGACAACCAGATTTTGATGATGAGATGTCAAAGTTGACTTCAACTCAAAGTTGATTTCAAATCATAGTTGAGTTCAACTGCAAGATGAGTTTCACTGAAACATGAGTTCAACGTGACAGACCAATTGGGCGACCACAGAGCCCTCGACCACGAGCCATTTTACCAAAGTTACCTATACCGGATGCCGAACAGAGCGAGGTACGGGTGGTTTTTGAGCAACTTAGGAAAAACAAAGTACCTGGTGATGACGGCATCACTGCAGAACTCCTCAGAGCAGGTGGAGACACAACCTTGAGAGAGCTAGCAAGTCTTTTTAATACCGTCATCCACGAAGGTTCAAAACTACGGGCATGGTGAGGTAGTGTGGTGGCTCTTTTTTCAAAAAAGGCGACAAAACTTTATTGAAGAATTACAGACCCATTTCACTCCTGAGCCATATCTACAAGTAGTTCTTGAGGGTTGTAACAAATGACTCGACGACTTCCAGCCATCAGTGCAAGCCGGGTTTCGAAAAGACATCATCACCGTGGACCACATCCATACTGAAGACCCATGAGTACAACCAGCCGCTGTGTATGGCATTCGTTGACCACGAGAAAGCCTTCGACTCTATCGAAACCTGGGTAGTTGAGGCTGTCAAGCCTGCAACGATGACGCATTAGCTGGCGATATATCGAGGTGTTAAGATATTTGTATGAAACCAACCGGTGTTAAGGTGTTAAGTATTTGTTCTGATCCAAGACAGAAGGACATACCTACACCATAGAGTTGCGTACGGGAGTCCGGCAAGGGGATGTAATATCTTCCAAGCTGTTCACCAACGCACTTGAGGATGTCTTCAAGACACTGTAGTGGGCACAACGAATATCAACGGCGAGTACATCTTACACCTTCAATTTGTTGACGACATCGTCCTACTAGCAGAGACGTTGGAAGAGCTTAGCGGAATGCTGTACGACCTAAATAAAGCCTCCCCGGTCGATTGGTCTTGGCATGAACGTGGCTAAAACGAAGGTAATGTTCAATGAACACATCGTATTGAGACCGATCTGCATTGACGGTTCCTTGCTCGAAGTTTTATTTTTATTTTATTTGTTCGGGACAAAAAACAGTTAGGTGCATGCAAAATTTTACAAATGCTTTCTTAACCTAGATTGATATATACATAACGAGCACCATTGTCCACAAATTAATACAAATTATATTAAGAAGCAAAACATACATAAAGAAAAAGGAAAAATAAAGATTATATTTACGATAACAGTTCGAGAGGCGCCCGCTTACCGGCGTTTGTCCTACACGTATCTACGTGAAACAAGCGCGGAACACGAACTCTTCGCTGAAAAACGTTTCTAGGTACTACATAACATAATTCATTAGTTATATCTAAGCAGTCAAATTCATTGTTACACAAACCATATAACATCATTGTGCCAAGAAATAATCGTCTTGACTCTAAACTTAATAAACGGTACTTGGACCGATAACACCTGAAATTTACTGATCGTAAGAATTTTTTCTGCACCATTTCCAATTGGTAAGTCATCATCATCATCCTAGCGCTGTCCCGGTTGCGCTCCAAAACCCACGCCTTGGAGCCCGGGGTCCGCTTTCCGGCTATGTCTCCTCCACTTCGCACGGTCTTCAGCATCCCTGGTGGTTAGTTGGTTGGCACGCATATCATCCCTTACGACGTCAAGCCAGCATTTTTTTGGCCTTCCCCGTTTACCGGGGCCCGGTGGAGGTAGCATGGCAAGACATTTGTTACCCACGTAAGATGCCGGTTGACGTAAGACGTGTCCATACCAGCGTAGACGACACTCTTGCAGTTTGTCAGCAATGTCACGGACATGAAGGCTACCCCGGATGCGGGAGTTCCTAATGCGGTCCTTCCGCGTGACACCACACATCCAGCGCAGCATGTTCATCTCCGTGACACGCAGACTCTGCTTGTGTCGCTCAAGCACAGGCCACGTCTCACTGCCATATAACAGGACAGGTCTAATGATGGATTTATAGACCTGTCCTTTGAGCTTAACCGGCATTTTGGGGTCACAAATGACACCGCTCACCTCACGCCATTTGGCCCAGGCTGCCGAAATGCGTGCCTTGACGTTGCAATCGATGTCACCAGACGCGTGCAGTACATTTCCAATTGGTAAGTATATTGTTTTATTTTAATTCCAGAGTGGAGTCGCATATTCCAACTGTGATCTGACCAAGCCTTTGTACAACATAATGTACGTAGAGGGACGCACAAAGTCACGCGATGCTCTCATAACTAAGCCATACATGCGGAAGGCTTTACCGACTATACTGTCAATATGTGCATTAAAATGTAGGGAAGAGTCTAACATGATACCTAAGTCGCGAACTAAGTTTACCTGCTTTAACTTTTCCTTATTTATGTGTTGGCGCATATGCTAAAGATAGGGAAAAGTGTACACCGAACATCACAACATTTCGCATCCAATCAAAAGCTTTTCTAAGTGACGCGATAAACGTTTGCCATTGGCTGTTGCATTGTTCCCATTACCCACTCTCCTCGACCGATGTAACCACCTTTTTTAAAATATAATCGTTTTTGATTTCGAACAATACGCATCTTTTACTCAAAACTCCCAAAAATCTTAATCTCTCATCTGGTTCACCACTGCATCAGGCCACTACTTACAAAATTCAAAGTACCGACGTCACGATCCGGTACAAAGTGGTCCTTCGGCACAGATAGAATCAGCATCCTGTGGAATATCTCGTGGTGCCTGCTGCTGCTGCTGCTGAACTAGCAAAAAACCCACTACGCATCTGGAGCAGACAACAGGGGGGCCTGGAGACTAAGCGCACCTTGGAGTCGAAGGTGGATGGGCCGTTCATCGTCATCGGAAATTCGCAATCTGGTGGGACCAACTATCCTTTCTCTCCCTATCACCTCCTTGTTCTCTTTGTGATACCTGTGTCTAAACTGATTTCAGTGAGAGTAGCCGCAATCGAGTTTGAGCAACCTAATTCGATTATTCGCAAGGCCAGCTACGCTACTCATTGCTGCACGTGATTCAAAGTTCCAACTGTAAGTACTCCTATTCTCACATACCACCAAAATGGCTACAGAAAGTACTAAGTTACGTGATAAATCCCCTCTCATGTTAAATATTGATAGTGCTAGTAAATCACGCGACAAATCTCCTAATTTTGGGTGTGCCGATCCCACGTTGCTTCGCGACCTAGTCAAGAAACGTGGCATCATCAAAGGCAGACTTACCAAATTTTCTAACTTCTTAGATTCATTAGAAGAGTGCGATAATCTCATTTCTTCTACTCGAGATCGTATAGATTTAAAATTAGGCATAAAGGGTATTACTAGTTTATATACCGAGTTTAATTCTATTCAAGGTCAAATAGAGGAGTGTATTTCCGATAGTGAGATGTCTGAGCAGTTAGATCAGAGAGATTTATTCGAAACCACTTATCTTAATATATAAAATCCTTGCGTTACTGACTGACTGACAGACACGCTACAGCCGAAAGTATTGGGCGAAGGAAGCTGAAATTTGGCATGTATGTTCCTTGGAGACCGTAGCCCAGGGGTGCACTAAGAAGGGATTACCCGAAATTCCCACGGGATGGGCCAAAACGGGTAAATTGCAGGCGTAGCTGCTGGCGTCCTCTAGTTATAGTATATTAGCCTACGCGGAATCCATGCTGACCGAAGGTGAGGATACTGACGGTTCCAATAAGCATTGCTGTAGCGAATTATTACAGTCGGTTAAACTTCCAACCATTTCTTTACCTACATTTGACGGTTCGTATGAGCACTGGCTGGAGTTTAGAGACACATTTATATCTTTGGTACATAACTCTATACGTATTAGCAATATTCAAAAGTATCACTATTTAAAGTCTTCCTTAAAGGGCAATGCCGAGTTAGTGGTTAATTCTGTAGAATTCTCCTCAGATAATTACCAAGTCGCATTGCTAAATAGGTACAATAATAATAGACTTTTAGTTCACAATCACGTCAAAGCCTTGTTTAGTATTAACACATTATCGAAAGAATCACCGGCTAGCATTAAGAAGCTTATCGACATTAGGTATATTAAAAAACTTACGCGCTTTAAAACTACTAGGCGAGCCAACTGATTCATGGGACACGGGACACGCTCATCTTAATATATAAAATCCTTGCGTTACTGACTGACTGACAGACACGCTACAGCCGAAACTATTGGGCGCAGGGAGCTGAAATTTGGCATGTATGTTCCTTGGGGACCGTAGGAGTGCACTAGGAAGGGATTTCCCGAAATTCCCACGGGATCGGTCAAAACGGGTAAATTTAAAAAAATGCAGGCGTAGCTGCTGGCGTCCTCTAGTACATACATATGTACATACATAGACTCACGCCTGTTTCCCGGAGGGGTAGGCAGAGACCACGGAACGCCAATTATATTATTGTTTCAAAGTTAGATAAAACGACCGCGAATGGGAGACACACAAGTGCACATTATATCCGAGCGAAAACAATTCTAAACGCATAATTAAAGTTGACGAATTAATTAGTTTCCTTAAGGACAGAGCGGATGTGTTGGAAACATTGCAGTTGTCAAACAACAAATCACATAACATACAAACTGATAAAAAAAAATTAACAAAAATTAAGCGCCTCCAAAAATCTGAAAAATGTGTGAAAATAGCACTAAAAAGTTAAAAATAAATTCCGTTATTTTTACTTCAATTTACTTATAAACATCACCTATTCAACTGAATATTATATACTTATACGAATTATACGTATCTACCACTTAATTCACATACCTGACACAATACATATTTTATATAACTAACGAACTAAATTAAATACCTATCACCAGAAATCAGATAAGTATATTATATTTTTTACTTAGAAAAAAATAATTTATTAGGATTATAATATACAATTATACTTTTTTTTGGAGTCGGTGCCAGCTGAGATTTTAACAATAGGCTAGTTGACAATTTTTTTTTTTTATTAAAGATGTTATTAAGTGACCGACCCGAACCGAACTGAACCGGGCAGGGCAGACGCGTGAGGGCAGACGTGGTTGATTAGTTGTTAGATTTGAAAAAAAAACGAAATTGCGTGTTTATTTTTTCTAACCAAAAATATGTATAAAATCCTTCCTTAGTGGGTGCTTACGTCATAAAACGCATCGACTGTCAAAATTTCAAGTCTCAAGCCCCTGTGGATTTGGCTCTGCGTTGATGAATCAGTCAGCCCAAGCAATTTTATATATATATATATTTACTCTCCAACCTTTCTTCCTTCCGGTTTCATCAATACGTGGTAATGAAGCCCGAAGTAGCCCCATTGATCGCAACTATTCAAGTGTCCACTGAAGAAAAGTCACAGTAAATGCTTAATTTCGTTTACTTGGATGACTTAATTTTTAAAGTTTTTAATTAAACTATTGGATTGATTTTGATAAAATTTGAGTTTTTAATGAAACTATTGTATTGATTTTGATAAAATAAATGGGACCCACCTGAAAGTATATGCTTTCAAACAAAAAAAGAATTTTGGAAATCGGTTGATAAATAACGGAGTTATGAGGTAACAAACATAAAAAAAAAATACAGCCGAATAGAGAACCTCCTCCTTTTTTTGGAGTCGGTTAAAAATAAGAAACACAGTTCCCATTTAAATAAAACTTCACACTGCAATGTTTCTACACACAAATCCAACGATGGCCGCTTGTCTCGCTACAAAAGGACGTGTTTAAAATGTAGGTAACTCAAATCATCCACTTTATTCTTGTCAAGAATTTATCGATAGTGACTTAAATTCAAAGTTAAACTTAATCCGCGAGCACAAACTGTGTGTGAATTGTTTACGTTCGGGTCATTCTCCTGATAAATGTTTGTTTGGGCCGTGTCGAAAATGTAACCGCAAACATAACTCATTAATTCATAACAATAACGCAGACAGTTCGGTCGCATTGCATTCTAACTTAACGACTGACCGCCGAGTTGAGAGTGTCACCGTAGGCACAGTGCCGGCTCACGTTGACCCCGCCTCCTCAACCGTTGCGACATATTCGCCTTCTATTCACGTCACCAAGGTACTTACATATGCATAACGATTCTATAGATACGCACTCGGTTTTACTATTGTTACGAGCTGGGGTTCGTGATAAATTATATACACTATGCCAGAAAAACTGCACTTTATTCACTAACACAATAACACTAGATACACACACTTAATTTTCACTTCACTAATAAAACACACTATTCACACCACTAGAACAACACTAAACACTTCCGACTTATTTCCTTTCGCTTGATCTTGATCGCTTTCCGTATTCAATTGAACTGTGTCCGGTCCGTTCGCTCCCGCTCTATTTATACTGGCCGGATAACATCACTAGGCTTTTCGAGACGACTCACGATATTTCTGGAAACGTGTAAGGTGTTTCTAGAATTGCGTAAATGTTCTATTTACACCTACGCCATCTATTAGAGGATAGATGAAACAGCCTTAAACAACCGATACATCTAATCTCATGTAGTTCTCCCATTCACTGATAGATGGCGTTATTTTCAATTCGTAACACGGCCTCCCTCTTAAACGTGTTCGTCTCGAACATCGTTAGACCCATAGTAACGAGCCAACCGGTCCACATGAACAATCTTCGGTGCACCTCGCGACCCCTTCTGGATTCGATAGGTGACGTCGTTCATCCTGGTAATTATGCGATATGGCCCGTCCCATCTGGCTTGTAACTTAGGCGATTTTCCTTTGCTTCGTACTGGGTTATGAAGCCACACCAATGATCCCTCATCGAAGCCTTTGTTGTTTGCCTTCCGGTCGTAGCGAGTCTTCATCTTCTCAGACATCTGTTGTCCAGATTCCCTGATGTGCTCGTATACGTCGTTCATCCTGTTGCGTAGCTCGGTTGCGTAATCCGTTATATTGCGTGGAGATTCTGATGGAATACCGGTGATAAGGTCTGCAGGTAAACGGAGCTCTCTACCGAAATTGGCAAAAGCTGGTGTTACTCCTGTAGTTTCGTGGACCGCACTGCGATATGACAGGAGAAATGGTTGGATGTGCTTGTCCCAATCTCTTTGTTTGCTCTCCACGACCTTCGCCAGGTACCTTTCCAGTGATTGGTTAAACCGTTCAACCATGCCATCTGATTGCGGATGATAAGCCGTGGTCCTGGTTTTATGTGCACCCATTACGCGACAAGTCTCCTTGAACACCTCAGATTCGAAGTTCCGGCCTTGATCGCTGTGGATTTCCAAGGGCACCCCGAACCGACAAAAGACTTCATGCACCAGCTTATCAGCCACTGTGGTAGCTTCTTGATTTGGGATTGCAAACACTTCAGGCCACTTCGTGAAGTAATCCATCACAACCAAGAAGTATTTGTTTCCGTCCTGGCTCTCAGGAAACGGCCCAGCGACATCCAACGCTATGCGCTCCCATGGAGCTCCCACATTGTACACCTTTAATGCACCTCTGCTTCGAGTATGTGGCCCCTTGACAGCCGCACAACTTGTGCATTTGCGGCACCAATCCTCGACGTCATCTCGACAGTGGAGCCAATAAAACCGCTCCCGGATCTTAGTAAGGGTCTTCTTAACTCCCATGTGACCTCCCGAAGCACCATTGTGATAGAGCTGCAAGACTTCCGGCACCTTAGTTTTGGGCACTACCATTTGCAAATGGCACTGGTTACCGCGAGCGTTTTCCCATTTGCGGCACAGAACTCCATCCTGGACGACCAAGCTTTCCCACTGTGCCCAATAACTCTTGGTGTTAGGGCTCATTGCTGCTATATCACTCCATTTGGGCCTGGGAGCGCCTGATTTCTTCCATTCAAGAATCGGCTGTACATCCTTGTCATCTTGCTGAGCACTCTGCAAAGCTTCTCTCCATTCGTCGCTTAGATCCGTCTTTAACATCCTCACTAGCGCTGCCTGCTTTGCTTCCTGTCGGCTACAGTGCTTGCACTGGTCGGGACACGGCCTACGCGATAGGGCATCTGCGTTACCATGGGACTTGCCGCTGCGATGTTGTATTACAAAATCAAACTCTTGCAGTAGTTCAATCCATCTAGCTACTTGTCCTTCTGGGTCCTTAAATTGAAGTAGCCATTTCAGCGCTGCATGGTCGGTTCGCAGGTGGAATTTACGGCCCAACAAGTATTTGTTGAAATGCTGCAACGTCTTTACTACAGCCAAGAGTTCCCGCCTGGTGACGCAGTAGTTTCTTTCGGGTTTGGATAAGGTCTTGCTGAAGTATGCTATAACAACTTCTTGATCACCCTTCTTCTGTGACAGCACGCCGCCAATTCCGGTGTTACTGGCATCTGTGTCAACTATGAATTCATGCTCATTGTCAGGGTAGCCTAGAATAGGTGCAGTACACAGATGTTCCTTAAGCTTCTGGAATGCAACGTCACAGCTCTCATTCCAACAGAACTGCACTCTGTCTTCGGTGAGCTTATGAAGAGGTCGAGCAATGTCAGCAAAGTTCTTCACAAACCGTCGATAGTAGGAGCATAATCCGAGGAATGCTCTGACCTGCGTTTTGTTCTCTGGAACTGGCCACTCCTTCACGGCAATGATCTTATCCGGGTCAGTTTGTATACCGTTCTCCGAGACCACATGTCCTAGAAAGTTCACTTGCCGTCTGAATAACGCGCATTTCTTCGGACTCAGCTTCAAATTAGCACCTCGTATTTTTGACAGCACTTGCTCCAAGTTTCGAAGGTGATCCTGGAAGGTGCGCCCCACGATGATGATGTCATCCAGGTAGACCAAGCAGGCGTCTCCAATCAGTCCCATAAGCACTCGCTCCATCAGTCTCTCAAAAGTAGCCGGAGCGTTGCACAATCCAAAGGGCATGACGTTAAATTGCCACAGTCCTTTGCCTGTGGAGAATGCCGTCTTCTCTTTGTCTCGAGGATCTATTTCCACCTGCCAGTAGCCACTTTTTAGGTCTAAGGTAGAAAACCACTTCATCCCCGTCAGCGTATCCAGTGTGTCATCGATCCTTGGCAGCGGGTAGCTGTCCTTCTTCGTGATGTCATTCAATCGGCGGTAGTCTACACAGAAGCGCATGCTGCCATCCTTCTTCTTAACTAGGACAACCGGAGAGCACCACGGGCTGGACGAAGGCTCGATTACGCCTTCGTTCACCATACCGTCGATCATAGCTTCCACTTCACGTTCCCGTGCTACTGGCACACGTCTTGGTCGCTGGCGAATCGGTGCTTCACTTCCCGTGTTTATTTTGTGCTGGACTAGTGCTGTCTTCCCTATGTCGGCATCACTGGTCGAGAAAATATCCGCGAACCGGTTCAACATCTTCTGAGCCTCGGTCTTCTCTTCCTCCGACAGGGTACTTTCGCAGTCCTCTAAAAGAGTAGACACGTCGAATCGTGCACCCTGAACCTTGGCGCTGGTAGGTTGCTCTTGACATCTACGCATCCAAGCCGCTCCTTCATAGGTGCCCAATTCCGTCCCTTTCTTGAGCGACACTTCCTTGTCACTTGCATTCAGTGCGCGTACTGATGAAACTTTTGTACCCCTTACCAACGTTCGTGCAATCTTCCAGGAGGCCTCTTTCTCTAGACCTTCGATTAGTACGCAGCGGTTCCCTCGACCAGAATTCCCTGGTAAACAAACTGGTACAACAGTTTCCGACCGCGGGTGAAGAATGACATTCTTCAGGCAGTACACTTTTCCTGAAGTTGCACCTTCCATGAAGACTTCTTCCGAGCCACACTTCAACACTCCCTGGTTAACATCGATCTCGCAGCGATACTTCCGGCCACGATGACTTTGTGACGGTAAATTTTGTTGCCTAGCTTCAGATCCACCTCCATTTCACCTCGGACGGTTATGTGCTGACCGGTAGCTGTTCTCAGATTCACACATTCATTGTTCCTGAAGCAGCCCCGAAGAACCCGTCTTGCCAGATGGAAACCGACGACTGTCCGAGAAGTACCCGTGTCCAATGTCAGCTTGCATGGTGTTCTGTTAATTTCGCCTTCGATGATCAGGCTGTTCCCGTCGCATGATTGCGAGATCGAGATACTTGGGGCTCTTCCATTACCAGCCAGCACCCGCCCCGCAGTCCTGGCTTCTACTCGTTTCCCTGCTCTCGCTGCCTGGCAGGCACATCAGGCGACCCCTTTGGTGGAGACAGGGTGTCACCAGGCTGCCTACGCTTTGGGCAGCTCAAACGGATATGGCCTCTTTCTCCGCAGTTGTAGCACCGAGGTGATGACAAGACTTCCCTGATGCGGTGACCTCGGTCGTCGCGTCGCACTGCTTCCACCTCCAAAGCGTGGGCTAAGGCGTCCTTGAGGTCCTTGAAGTGCCCAAGCCTCACTGCTGCTCTTACCTCCAGGTCCCGGATCCCATCCGTAAACGCCTGTACGAGGTTCCCGTCAATAAGCGCAGGAGACGACTGGTATGCCTTCCTGACCAGCTTTTCCACCTCTAGAGCCCACTGCTGCAGAGTTTCTCCGTTGCGTTGTGTCCTGTCCTTCAGCTGAGCACGATAAACGTGTTCAAGGTGCGCGTCACCGTATCTCGCCTCCAGCGCCTCCAGGAGCTTTTCGTAGGTGACGTCTTGCCCGAGTGCCTCCAACACTGTCAAGGCCCGGTCGCGAAGGCCCATGGTTAGGGCGGTTAAGGCCTGTTCTTTGGTCCACCCATTCGATCGCATCACAGCCTCGAACTGGATCTTGTATGCAGACCATGATGACGAGCCATCAAATGGTGGAACCTTAAATCCACGAGGTGAGGGCGCTACAGCCGCTGGTGTCACTTCGAGCCCACGCAACTTCTTCTCCACTTCAGCAACACAGGTCTCGTGGTGGTCGTGTACACGCTTCTCTACGTCGCTGATACGGGCCTCATGCTGCTGAAGTTCCTCCTTGACCGCCTTCAAGTCCTTCCCTACAGCGGCGCTGAGGTCCTTCATAAGCACCACCTGCTCTTCTAGGCGGCGCGCGTGCTCCTCCTTGTCACGCTGGAGCTGTTGTTCTAGGCGGCGCGCGTGCTCCTCTTGACGGCGAGCCTGCTCCTCCTTGTCGCGCTGAAGCTGTTCCTCCAGGCGGCGCGCATGCTCCTCTTGACGGCGAGCCTGCTCCTCCTGACGGCGCGCGTGTTCCTCTTGACGGCGAGCCTGCTCCTGTTGACGGCGGTCCTGCTCCTCTTGACGGCGGGCCTGCTCCTCCTTGTCGCGCTGTCGCTGTTCTTCCATGCGGCGCGCCTGCTCCTGCATGAACGCCATCAGAGCCGCGATGTCGGGCACCGCCATGGAGTGTGCGCTTGCAGGCTCCACTGCAGCCGCGGAGTCGCCTGATCCACCAGACGATGGCGAAGGAACGTCTCCGAAGCGTCTCTGGTCCAGGTCTTGCTGGCGCTGGTTCCTGGTACGCACTCCGTCAGTTTCTTCCTTCGGCATAACCGGCATAATTTATCCCACTTCTGACACCAAGTTGTTACGAGCTGGGGTTCGTGATAAATTATATACACTATGCCAGAAAAACTGCAATTTATTCACTAACACAATAACACTAGATACACACACTTAATTTTCACTTCACTTATAAAACACACTATTCACACCACTAGAACAACACTAAACACTTCCGACTTATTTCCTTTCGCTTGATCTTGATCGCTTTCCGTATTCAATTGAACTGTGTCCGGTCCGTTCGCTCCCGCTCTATTTATACTGGCCGGATAACATCACTAGGCTTTTCGAGACGACTCACGATATTTCTGGAAACGTGTAAGGTGTTTCTAGAATTGCGTAAATGTTCTATTTACACCTACGCCATCTATTAGAGGATAGATGAAACAGCCTTAAACAACCGATACATCTAATCTCATGTAGTTCTCCCATTCACTGATAGATGGCGTTATTTTCAATTCGTAACACTATCAACAGCTGTTGTCGAAGTACTCGACGTTCACGGCATTTGTCATTATGCGCGTGCGCTTCTTTATAGTGGTAGTCAGCGGTGTTTTATGAAAAATCGTTTTGTAAATTAATTAATGTTCCGGTGGTAAATTCTACTTATGAAATTAGGGGTGTAGGTGATTCAGTGATACAGTGTTCGAAAACTTGTAACATTGAAATTAAATCGCGGGCCGATAATACGTTCAAAACACGCATCGCTTGTTTTGTTTTATCGCAAATAACGTCTATGGTGCCGGCTTTGTGTAAAATAAACGCGCAGTTCTCAATTCCAGACAATATAAAGCTGGCAGATCCGCAGTTTTTAGATTTAAAAAACATAGATATTTTAATAGGCGCAGATAGGTTTTGGGATTTGTTGGCCGATGGTAAAATGAGACTTCCCAATGGCCCTTACCTACAAAACACCAAGCTAGGCTGGATTATCTCTGGCTCGGTTACAAATAATACGCAGAATGCGAGGCGCGTTCACTGTAATTTAAGTAGCTCTTTAGATTCTCAACTTCGCTTGTTTTTGGAGATCGAAGAGCCCATAAGTCAGGGATACGCTGACTCAGGAAGAGCGTGCATGTGAAGAGCATTTCATTCGCACTACCATTCACCCTCACTATTGCGCATAGCGCAATAGTGAGGGAAGGTTTTGCGTACGCATTCCATTTAAGGAGTCTCCTGATCTTCTAGGCGAATCGTATACGCAAGCTGAGTGGCGTTTTTTCGCTTTAGAGAAGCGTTTACAACGTTCATCCGATTACAAATTATTATATACGCAATTTATGCAGGAATACCTGGCTTTAGGCCGTATGAGCCCAGTGAGTTCTTATGAACCACCGTGCTATTTCATGCCGCATCACGGCGTGTTTAGGGAGCATAGCACCACAACCAAGCTGCGCGTGGTTTTTGATGCCAGTACACCTTCATCTTCCGGTAAGTCACTCAATGACTTGCAAATGATAGGGCCTCCGATACAAGGTGACTTAATTTCCATTCTTCTCCGCTTTAGAGAGTACAAGTTTGTTGCGTGCGCTGACGTCGCAAAAATGTTCCGAAATTGTTTAATCACCGAAGACCAGCGCAAGCTTCAAATGATTCTGTGGCGCGAGGATCCGATGAAACCATTAGGTATTTACCAGTTGAATACCGTTTCGTACGGGACCACTTCCGCACCTTTCATTAGTGTGCGGTGTTTAAAACAATTGGGGATGGAGTCTTCCAACCCTGGGATTCGGCGGGCTATTCTGGAGGCTATTTACGTACGAGCCTAGACGATAAAACAGCCCTAATACAATTATGCACTGATATAAAGAACACGCTGAAGTCAGGTTGTTTTCTACTCCGAAAGTGGATTTATAACTTTCCATACGATAGTGATGGACTGGCAAACCATTCAATAGAAATTAAATCTAACGAAAACATAAGTACTAAAACTTTGGGCTTGAGCTGGAATAATGTCAACGATATATTTCATTTTAATACGCAATTTCATAATGACAACAAGCCAGTCACTAAAAGGTCTATCCTCTCGAATATTTCGCAAATTTTCGACCCTCTTGGTTTGTTGAGTCCAACCATAATCATTGCAAAGGTGTTGCTACAACAATTATGGCTTCTCAAAATCGGTTGGGATGACATAGTTCCATCTGATGTCGCGCGGACGTGGAACCGGTTTGTTATCTCTTTGCAAGCGCTCAAAACGATAAATCTTTCTCGCCATGTTATAGGTAGCCAACCTATGTATATAGAAAGAACTTCATGTGTTTAGCAACGCTTCGCAGTCGGCGTACGGCGCGTGTATTTATGTGCGCACTATAAGTATAGATAATACAATCACAGTAAGATTGCTCTTTTCTAAATCTCGCGTTGCGCCATTGAAACCATTAAGTATACCGCGGCTCGAACTTTGCGGTGCTTTGCTGGGTGCTAAAATACTCGACAAGGTTCGCAGTTCATTGCGTTGTGAGTTTAAAAATGTAGTCTTTTGGACTGACTCAACCATTGTGTTAGGTTGGTTGCGTATGCCTCCAAACAAACTTAAAAATTTTGATCAAAATAGGACGGCGGAGATTCATGAACTTACGCAAAATGTTCTTTGGCGCCACGTGAGTAGCAAAAATAACCCGGCAGACCTAGCATCGAGAGGTTTATGCTTAGAGGAGCTGTCTGCTTCCAGGTTCTGGTTGTGATGATGTATTGGTTCTTTCGTGACTCATGATTCGTGTAATTTAACCCTTTTTCCGTTCAACCGATTTTCGCAATTTAAGCGTATGAAGCGCGTCGTCGCATATATGTTACGTTTCATACACAATACTCGTAATAAAAATAATAAACGCATTGGTCTTCTTGGCATAGAAGAGTTGAATGAGTCTCAGATAGTTTTAGTACGATGGGCTCAAAAGGAAAGCTATCCGAATGAATATAAACTTTTAACTAATTGTGCGCAATTTAAAGGTAAGGATAATTAAGAACGATTGAATTTATTTTAAGATAATAATAAGATTATTCGTGTGGGTGGTCGATTGTCTAATTCAGAAGAATTTAGTTTTAATAAAATGCATCCCATTTTAATATCTAGCAAACATAATTTCACTGTGTTGTTGTTTCGGCATGAGCACCTGCAGCTCCTTCACGCTGGACCCCAGGCATTACTTTGTCATTTACGCGAAACCTGGTGGCCTTTAGGTGGCAGGAGCCTGTCTAGACGTGTAGTAAATGCTTGTGTTACGTGTACACGCATCAAAGGTAGGACTTTAACCCCCCAAGTAGGTAATTTGCCAAAGGCAAGGATAACACCTACTTTTCCATTTATTCTAAGTGGTGTCGATGACTGCGGGCCAGTCCTCATACTAAATCGCAAAGGTAGGGGAACTAAAACGATGAAAGCGTACATTTGTTTATTCGTATGCTTTGTTATGCGCGCAATACATTTGGAGCTCGTCAGTGATCTCACTACCGAAGGATATTTATTAGCGCTTAAGCGTTTTATTTCTCGGCGTGGCAAACCGAAAGAAATATACTCTGATAACGGACGTAACTTTGTGGGATTAATGAATGATTTCTCTGAATTCTTAATGAGAATAGATAGAAAAATAGATGTAATGCTGACATAAGAGATTACGCTATTAGTCGACAAATTAATTTTAAATTCATTCCGCCTTATTCGCCTCACTTTGGTGGTCTGTAGGAGGCAGGAGTAAAATCTTGCAAATTTCATCTTCGTAGAGTAGTAGGAAACGCGCATCTCACCTTTGAGGAGTTTAGCACAGTTTTATCACAAATAGAAGCAGTTCTAAATTCCCGACCAATTGCTCCTCTTTCCTCAGATCCCCAAGACCTTTCTCCTCTAACTCCCGCTCACTTTTTAGTTGGTCGACCGCTGACTGCACCAGTATGTGATGATTTCACCGACATGCCTTTACATAGACTGAAGAGGTACCAGAGGGTGGAGCAAATTCGCCAGCATTTTTGGTCTCGATGGTCCAAGGAGTACATCACTGAGTTGCAGGAGCGCACTAAATGGACCGACAACAAGACGGAGCTGAAGGACAACGCACTTGTCCTGATTAAGGACAGTAACCTTCCGCTTTTAAAATGGCACATGGGTCGAGTGCTTCGGTCTATCCCAGGCAGGGATGGCATTTCAAGGGTGGCGGACATACTAACGTCTTCGGGCGTGGTGCGGCGAGCATACGCTAAAATCTGTCCACTTCATAATGATGAGCCTGATGATTAAAGTTGAAGATTTCGAAAGCGACTGCTTCCTAGGCCGGGGGCATGTTGGCGCATATGTTAAAGATAGGGAAAAGTGTACACCGAACATCACAACATTTCGCATCCAATCAAAGGCTTTTCTAAGTGACGTGATAAACGTTTGCCATTGGCTGTTGTATTGCTCCTATTATCCACTCTCCTCGACCGATGTAACCACCTTTTTTTAAATATATTCGTTTTTGATTTCGAACAATACGCATCTTTTACTCAAAACTCCCAAAAATTTTAATCTCTCACCTGGATCACCACTGCATCAGGCCACTACTTACAAAATTCAAACTACCGACGTCACGATCCGGTACATATGTTATACTTAAAATTAATCTTATTTATATTTTTTGTAAAAGATATCGTGTGACATTTTGGAAGACTTAGAAAAAGTTTGTTGTCCGTACAATAATCATACAATCTGTTAAGGTAGTCTTGAAGAAGTGAACAGTCTTGTATAGTTTGACATGCTTTAAAAATTTTGATGTCGTCTACATATATTAAGCAATTAGAGTATGTGAAACATTGCTTAATATCATTAATGAAAACAATAAAAGTTGTCCAACAGTATGTCTACCTGGGGCAAATAATTCAGTAGTAGACACAGCTGCCAGAAGGAAATCGATAAGTGGATTCAGTTCGTATGGGCAGCATTCGGTAAGCTATCCCAAAGCCTCAAGACAAAAGTCTAGGACCAATGTCCTACCAGTAATGATATACGGTGCCGAAATCTGGATACTCACGGTAGTGCTGGTCCATAGATTTAAAATAACTCAGCGTGTTATGGATCGAGCTATGCTTGGAGTCTCTGTAAAGGATAGAATTCGCAACGAGGTCATTAGGAAGAGAACTGGAGTCATCGACATAGCTCGCAGACAAGTCTTAGAGAGGAGACCACGTTTCGGCAAACAAAGAGTGGTTGTTGAGCTGACTGCACGGATGGCGTCGTGGCTTAAAAGGCCACCTCGCCACTCGGCACTTGTCTAGTGTTGTAGATTCAATACTGGGTGTTCATCGTGCCCGTTGGCTGTAGGATGTTAGTAAAATCTCCTGCGACACAGGATTTATCCCTAGTGCGTGAGTTGTTCTATTAAAGGAAGGGCTTTGCGAATCTATAAATTGTACCTAAATTGTAATTAAACCAATTGCATACGATATTTTCTTGTACCTGATGTTCATTGTTTTATACGTTAGGATTTGATCTGCTTTTAGAAAACTACAAAATAATTTTGTTGTTTAACTTTAATCGAATGAAAATTACTGTAAGAATTCAGTTCTTGCAGTAATTTTAAAAGTTCAAAAATAATGTGAGGTAGGTATACTTTTGTTTGTTTTATTTTATTTTAGAAAGAAGTTTAAAAGATAAAATAAAATATAGTATTACGACAATTTTAATTCTTGCTTGTGATTTCCTTAGAAATACATGTCAATCAAAATAAATATATTTTCTTTGACACCTTTAAATGCATAACAATTACATTACACAATATTTATAAATAAAAAGTTCAAATATATTAAACTTTAACATTAAGCAAATAGGATTCAAATTCGCGGTTAAAATTTGCCGGTATCTGGGACAATCTATCGTTTACTAGGACAAATCTACCGGCTACTAGTACAATTGGGTCTTTTCAAACTTTATTTAAATTAAAGTATTCTTACAATCATATATACTTATTTCAAAAACTATAAAATTGCACGAAAACAAGAATAAATAATTGTCTATAAACTTCCGTAAAGAACAATGCCCATTTCTGGCCCAGTTAGGAACTCATGAACAGCACAATAGAGTTTCAATATGTTGTTGAATAATCATGTTTATTTATAACTTAATTTATGGTCATTACAAAAAGTGTGCCGAGAAACTTATTCAATAAAGATGTTTAAAAAGATGTGTTAGCATCTAAATAGCCAAAACGAAATAGATAAGAAGTTGCCAGTAAAGAAATCATAATATTAAATCGATTATCATTTTATTATCACTTCCTCTTAATCGATTTGATATTTTTTCTACTCAAAATGATTTTAGTCACTTGCAAATCCTTACTTGGTCCTTAAACATTTTTGACGTGTGCATTTTTAATGTATATATGTGATTGACAACAAATAACTTCGCTTTTGAACCAAATATATAAATTGAATAGAATAGGTTATCCTGGTCCGAAATCAATATCGATTAATCCATATCATTTATAAACTGCTAAATGGCAACACTTTTTTGACTGTTAGGAAATGCCAATAATGTCATAGTCAATTTATTTTGTAATGTTTAATTTATTTTATTATTGTAATTAGCACCAACCACAACACCCCATGATTCGGCTAACAACACCCCACTTTAACGCGCAGTCGGCGAGTGTTCAATATACAGATACGGTTAGTGTGTTTTGCGCCGGTACTTCGAATATCAACGACCCGGGTAGGTAGAAATAGAATCTTCTACCTCGCACTCGGAGACGTGACATCGCCACACCAGTCAGCTTGCGACCACGGGAAGTGCAACCGTCTCGAAACGTCAAGCAAAATAAGGTATGTAAATACCTAATGCATGTTCGCGTTAATTCCCGTATATATATATATATATATATATATATATATATATATATATATATATATATATATATATATATATATATATATATATATATATATATATATATATATATATATATATATATATATATATATATTCTTAAACATGCAACGTGTGTTTAAAAGCTGTTGCAATAATTGGTGGCGAGAGCGATGTGATGTTGCAATGAAGACAGATAAGACAGATGCGAGACGGGGTCCATCGATCAACAAGAGAGCTTTTCTTTGTCACTCCTTAGATTACGGCGGAGAAGACAGAAGTTCAATATACCGAATATTTTGTTTTTAAGATTAGAACGAATACACAAGCATTTTATTGTCTTTGGTAGATATTAAAAAAGTATTAGACGACTGACGGCCGGTTGGCGTAGCGGGAGTGTAAGCGACTACTACGTCGAAGGCCGCGGGTTCGATTCCCCCTCAAGTCAAATATTTGTGTGCATGAACATGAATGTTTGTCTTGGTCTGGGTGTTTCTATGTATAATATGTATGTATTTGTAAGGTGCTGCAACTGTTTCACATCGTACTTAATTATTTGTAAATAGTAAAAAGCTAGTTAGTCCTCGTTGGTCACTTATAAAAGCATTTTTAAAAGGGTTAGGTCCGCTTTGGTCTCTTTTTAGAAGGCTTGTTCCTCGTTGGTCGCTATTATAAGTATTTTCGAAAGGTTTGGTCAGTGTTGTTCATTTTTATATTTTTTTAAAAGGTTTTGCCTGCGGTGATCACTTTTATGTGCCTAAAAGTATATCGAAAATTCGTGGAACCACCAAGCAAAAGTGTAAAGAAAAGATCTAAAGAAAACAAACATTACTTTGAAGTTAAGACAAAGTCGGAATTCACATAAATCTTTGTTTTCAAAGGGAAATGCCGAAAAGCGAAGAGTCGGTCCCAATATAAAGCGTGTCACAAGACCCATCACCAAGCCGAAGTCTACGCGTTTTGCTAAGCAAAAATAAAACCTGGGAAACGACTTTTTTTTAGTATTCACTTTTTTCAAGCCGCTATAAAAAAGTGCGCGTGCAATTTTCGAAATATCTACTAATCTATGGGTGCAAAGGACATCTATAGAACAGGTTGGCGGGGTAAATGCATCGATTTTGTACTTAATTACAAAAAGATAAAAAATTTCAGCCTCAATATCTCCTGAACCAGTAATTTCCCAGGTATGACGCCGAAGCAAAAAATGATCGTAATGATTGGTACAATTTGGGGTTTCAGTTTTCGTTAAGGGTCTTTTTACACCCTGTATAATTAAGCTCTATAAAAATTATGTCCAAAAATTATGTATCTCTAATCTCCAAATCTATGGATAGATCGGATATTACATCGGGCGGTTAATCAATATAACTTACCAAAACCTAGATAGGTAGATTTTGGTAAGTTTATCCAACCTACAGACAGACAAACGTTTTCTATAATTTACAATGGCACACTTCAACGTTTGAACGACCCGAATCATCACGTTTCATGAAAACATTTTAAATACGAAACATTTTTAATACCAACCTAACTCAATATATGCGTGTACACGATCGTCGAAATGTATTTTACTGTAGCGAACCGCCCCAATCTAATGCTGCCCCATTAATTTTAATGTTCCCCCCAATTCCACACATGGACAATTAATCATAGAACACAATATCAGAATCGTGCACGTCATTTGTTCTAGTGACGGTTATGAATGTACGTTTTAAATTTGTCAGCAGTGATCGATTGGAAAGGCTGTTTAAAATATTTGGGTTAAGTATGATGGAAAATTGAAAGACTTGGTTGCTGAGAGTGTTATACGGAAATACGCAAAAGCTGTGAATCTAGCTAGTGGCTGCCTGGAGTCGAGCGGCTGCCTCGACCATGCATGACGTGACATTGAAGTTGAGCAGTTAGTTCGCAGGCGTGCTTTTAGTGGATCCACAGATACCTGGATTTGCCGCACTGCAAAAGGAGAAACTGCCTCAACCTCATGTCACTGAAGAAAGACTGTCGAATATTTGCCAGACATTGAGCGTTACTTGTGCATACGGTAAACCAACTTTCCTGACGATCTTATAAATATATATTTAATGACAAAGTCAAGCACACGAATACTATAAATACAAGTTCTCAGCAACATACACAGGACCGCAGTCCAACTAGCATGTTCACCAGGATGGTCAGTGAGGACCTTTGCTGGACGAACACCACACCTTTTAACTCAAACAAACAAAATTGTGTCATTTAAAAAAAGTTATAGATACACTGCAGTGATCACATGTAGATCTATGTCTGTGGCAGTGATGTATCATTCCAATTAAAACACCACCAACAAAGTAACATATCTGTTAGCTCCTAAGCGCAAGTTAATTTATACTACGGACACTACGGTACTATTCCATTAGCGGACTTATGCGGAATATATTTGCAAAGTTAGATAGCCGAAAAAGAGAGAATTGCAACATCCGGATAGCGAACCCACATACCACATTTAGTTTAAATTACAAATATGTTTCACGCTGCAGTGAGAACTAGTTGAAACGCATATTCTATTAAGCTGCGCGCTTCCCGCTGTCTCGTTGCTATATACGGATTATTTCGGAAAATCTTTAGCTTATTCCAAACATTTCGTGCTAAGTTACATATGTGAAAACCGTACAAAAATACGGTCCGTACTTTTTGAGTATATTGTGTTCATACAGACAGTCATGATGCGGCGGCGGTGACTTCATTTTATATTATGTAGTTATAGATTTGTATGTATAGATTTCCTAAGGCATGCATTTGATGAAAAAATAACCTCCACGCTTTTAATATATCTATATCTAATAACGCTAGGGCGATTTCAGAGTGACCTGCTTTGCTGTCTAATCAGATAAGTCAGAATAAAATGTATAATGGATTAATTATAGAAGAAAAAAGATCCATGCTAGGAACAAAAATAAGTCGTGTCAGATCACTACGGGACCTCTGGTTTGCATTTATGGGTAAATAAACAGCCGCAATAGTTTACACCCAAACCTTAATTCTAGTAAATCCTTACCCATTAATACCGTGTACTTTTAAACCGGAGGTCAGGTAACTAATTTGTTTGGCGTGTTGTAATTACTCAACGAACTTGGCACACCTTTAGCGGGCAGTTAGCGGCAGATTAATTAGGGTACCGCCAAGATTTCATAAATCATTTAACCAACGGGCATGTCTCAGTGAAATGTACCGTCTTGAATGTAGGATAATGTATTTTTATTTGTCTTGGTGAAGAAAACCTTAAATAGGTGATTGTATTTTCATCGTAGGATAGTAAATTTAACTCTTGCCTACTATTAACTTAGTTTCGAAGAAACTATAGGTTCTAATTAGATCATTCGATGAAAAGCCTACAATACAGAAAAATATTGATGATGGTCATTACCTTAAAGAAAAATTGTCGCTGATACTAACAATTATACTTTGCTCTTCAACATCCATGAAGAAAATAAATAAATTATTTTGTTCCATACATTGATATAATTTTTATCGTTCATGAACGTGGCTTCGTCCTCATTTTGCCAGCTGTTAACCTCCCATGTACTCTTTTCATCATCATCATCATCATCAGCCTTTAACAGTTCACTGCTGGACTAGGCCTCTCCTTTGAAAGGAGGAATTGGCCTACTATACCACGCTGGCCAAACGGGTTGGCATAGGGTTTGTATCAAGTTTTCCTTCTCTTACAGTGTTGTTCTCTGCATAATATGCTCCCTCTGTCGGCTCTGACGACACCCATGGGATGATATACTATATACCATATATGTACTCTTTAATTACCTGTAATTATTAAATTTGTCCCTCAAGGTGATATTTTCTCTGTCTTCACTATGCCACTAATTACAAATTACCTGACAGAAAAACAACGGCTCGGTCCAAGCTTCGAATCAAAAACCACACCATCACAATGTTTATGCCACGGGATCCACGAAGCTTTCGAAATAAGTACATGTAGGTATTATTCACAATTTATTTCGGACCGTTACAGTAACTTTAGTTTACCCTTTTCTTACCCTCCTGGGAAACATTACGTTTGCGGTATATCTGTTTGATTTTACATTTTGTTTACCCTAATGATATCGTTATGGCAGCGCCTATCGTATTATTCTTCCGGTAATCTGATGAAATGAAAGTTTGTTTAGGCTAAAGATCGCTCTTTTGCGTCTGATCTCTCCTTTACGACTTTGTCGTTCATTTTGTTCAATGCTTACGTAAATGCCGCAGTGGTTAAAGGGATTAAGGCCTGACTGACAGTATTTTCTTGGGTTTGTTTTATTTTAAAGGTAATGTGATGACTCGTTGGTCTCGCGACATAAATGTGCGCGTGGGATTGGTTAGATTCCCGGGTCGGACAAAGTGTTATCGGGTTTTTTTCCGTTAGGCAATTCTCAGTAGCAGCACGGAGTCTGGTGATAGACATGGAAATAAGCCAAGTGCTAATCGAAACACACTTCCCAGGTTGCACTGTGACCGACGACTGTGACTGGGAAGAATCAGAACACAGACCACCGACCCAAACAGACTGGACGATAGCCAACAACATGGTTACCGTGGACCGGCTGAAATGGGCAATTGATAGCTTCCAGCCGTACAAATCTGCAGGCCTGGACGAAATAACACCAGCACTTCTACAATGGGGCTGCACAACGATTGTGCCACAGCTACTCAGCATATGTAGAGCATCTATAGCGCACAATTACATACCACGAAGATGGAGGGAAGTAAAAGTCATATTTCTCCCAAAACCGGGCAAAACGGATTACACTCAAGCAAAATCGTTCAGACCTATCAGTTTAACCTCCTTCTTGCTGAAAACGCTGGAGAGGCTCGCTGACAGATACCTACGGGAAGGCGCACTGCTACGCAGACCACTACACCCGCAACAACACGCCTACAGAAGTGGTAGATCAACGGAATCAGCGCTTCACTGCGTAGTGGGGACCATAGAGACAGCGCTATCTGATAAACTAATGACCTTAGGCGCCTTCATTGACATAGAAGGTGCCTTCGACAAAACTAAATTCACCAGCATTAGCCGAGCCCTTGACAAGTTCGGTGTTGAACAAACCGTCAGTGGCTGGATTGATCAACTCCTGAAACAAAGGGCTATTCAATTCACGGTTAACACCACCACAAGGGGGATAGTAGCAAAAAGCTGCCCACAGGGAGGTGTCCTATCACCCCTGCTTTGGAACATAGTGGTAGACGATCTGTTGAGAAGCCTGAATGACAAATGCTTGTACACGGTCGGTTATGTAGATGATATAACCATCCTAATCAAAGGAAACTCGGAAGACATGATCCATTATCGGATGCAAGCAGCCATCAGGATCATGGAACAATAGTGCAACCACCATGAACTGACGGTCAACCCAAATAAAACGGAGCTAGTACTTTTCATTAACAAAAGGAACACCCGTATGACCAGAAAACCAAAACTTTTTGGCACGGAGCTTAACCTATCGAGTGAAGTCAAGTACCTGGGCGTAACACTCGACCACAAGCTCAACTGGAATAAACACATCACCACTAAAACCACAAAAGCATGTACAATCTTCTGGCAGTGCAGGAGAATAATAGGCAAGAAATGGGGTCTCAAACCATTCATCACCCTATGGATCTACACTGCCATAATACGCCCCATGCTCACATATGGTGCAGTAGTGTGGTGGCCACGCACTGAACTAAGCACAGTCAAGAGCAAGCTGCAGAGCATACAACGCCTCGCCTGTCTGGCCACAACAGGCTGCATGAAAACAACTCCAACGGCGGCATTGGAGATGCTTCTCGACTTGCGACCATTGCACCTCATCATCCAGCAGGAAGCAGGTGCCGCCGCGATCCGGCTCGATAAGTTCGGGCTTTGGAGAAGAGACGACCGAATAACCCATGTACGCCTGAAAAGGACGTTAACTAACGAGATCCCGATGCTAGATGCAACGTGCGACCTCATACCTAAAACCTTTGTCTTTGACAAAAAATACCGCATACAACTGCATGAAGAGCACAAGGATAGCTCTGGTATACACGAAGTTAGAGTATACACAGACGGCTCAAAAACAAAGTATGGGACAGGTGCCGGAGTATTCTCCCATGACTTGAACATCAATCTCTCAACATCGCTTGGTAAACTCAACACCATCTTCCAAGCTGAATGCGTTGGGATTATAAGGGCGGCGACGGCGATCGCGGCCAGAAACGTGAGCAACCTGTCAATACGCATCATCACAGACAGTGCCTCAGTACTACAAGCTGTCGATGGCAACTGCTTTAACAGCGGCCTAATTATGGAGTGCCACCAAGAGCTGCAGAAAACTGCAGCGAGGAATCGGGTCACGCTCCAGTGGATACGAGGACACAGTGACTCCACGGGCAATGACGCAGCAGACCAACTGGCAAGGAGAGGATCGGACACAACAACTCTGGGACCCGAACCAACTGTTCCGATACCTTTCAACCAACTAAAAACGTGGTTACGCGAGAGAACCCTACAACAACATGAAAAAGAGTGGGCAGAGCTAAAAGAGTGTAGGCAATCTAAAGATGCCTTTCCCCAATTAGATAAACGACTCTCGCAAAAATTGTTGCACTCCAACAGGAAAACACTCAAGCATCTGACTGGCATAATAACCGGCCACTGTCCACTAAACAAGCATCTCTACAACATCGGCGTCACGGACAGCCCACTATGTAGGGGCTGCATGGAGACCGAAGAAACACCCGCTCATGTGATCCTACCAATGCAAGCTCCTTCCAGAAGGCCATGAGTTGACCAGTGTTCCTTCCTGTGACCTCGTCCGTTGGTCGCTCACGCTGGTACAATTACCAGCGTGAGCGACCAACGGACGAGGTTCCTGAACAACCCCAGAACCATGAGCGAAGCCATACGCAACACTGGTCAACTCATGGCCTTCTGGAAGGAGCTTGCATGGTATGAGTAGCAGGCGACAACCGTGTCCCTGCTAACGCACAATGGCCCAATTAAGTGACTAAGTGCGGAAAACACCTGTCCAACTAACTAACTAACGGAGTCTGGTAATGTGCCCGGTACGGCAATAGGCTCGCCCCGGTTACGTGGGAAATAAAAATTCCTGGCGAAATGTGGGTGTAATATTACACCTCTGCTTACCCCTTCGGGGATACAGGCGTGAGTCTATAAATAAAAAAAAATATGATGAGAAGCATGGCATTGTAACAAGAATAATGCACAAGGGCTGAACGTGTTAAATATTATAATGCATACTTAGCATCTAATATTATGAGAAATGTCTGTACATAATTCTGCCTTTAGAAGATATGTGTGATCCACAAGACGCGTTAGTTCACACATATGTTACTTCTCTGTAGGTCATTTTGTCCAGTATTTGAATCTGTATTGAAAAGAAACGAAGTCCCAAGATGCGAAGATTAATCAATAGGTACCTAATATGTATTTAGTGGTAGTAAGTGTTTAAAAAAATCCAGATATGTTGGACACAGAACGCCCTTAATACGAACCTAGCACTTTTTAAAATTATTTATTAATATAAACAAACAACTTTTTACATGAAATAAAAACCAAATTAAAATGTACGAGCCTTTATTACCGATCGGTCTGTTATTAGTAAAATGCTGTCAAAATATTCTTATTACTTATATAAAAAAAGTTTTTAATGAATAGGAAATCGAATAGGTAGGTATTAGTAGCTGTTGCAATAACTGGTGGCGAGAGCGACGTGATGTCGCAATGAAGACAGATGCGAGACGTGGTCCATCGATCAACAAGAGAGCTTTTCTTTGTCACTCCTTAGATTACCACGACGGAGAAGACAGAAGTTCAATTAACCAAATACATTGTTGTTAAGATTAGAACGAATACACAAGCATTTTATTGTCTTAGGTGAGCCTGTGGTAGATATTAAAAAAGTATTAGAACCTATTTCTAATATGTTTTTAATACCACACTTTTGTTGGTGTAGCTAAGTAGCAATTGCTACAAATACCGAGGGTTGCTGTCGCTTGCGAAGCACGGTGCTGCGCAAGCACATTAAACCCTTGGCCACCAGCAGTCATAAAAGTCGTTACGGGAAGTCAATATTATCGATATCCTGTCACTGGTCTAAACCTAAGAGTAAGAGAGTAAAAGTAACCAGTTTGAGCCAGAAACAGGTTACTTCACTCATTCTCTTAGGTTAGGTTAGGCCCCGCAGAAGTCAGATAACAGTGTTCTGTCAAATCTGATTAGGTTTCAAAACAGACTACGAACTTCAATACGAAAGATTTCGACCGAATCCTTGACAAAATCCCTCTGATCTGACTTTTCTTACTGTCCCTTGCCTACACAACGTCATGTCTAGGAATGTGGTGGACTAGTATAGTCATCCGTAATCCGTGACGTCTACGTGACAATTGTTTGCTCCGAAATGTTCGTCGCTCACTGCTCGTGGAACTACAAGAGAATGTACGAGGCGCTTCAGTAATACAGCCGCTGAATAATGGCTAAGTAAAGGGTCACGCCATACAGACACTGATTAAGTAACGCTCTTGTAAATGAGGGAGGTAAAGAATAATAGTGGAGTTAGTTCTAGCGCATATTCTCTGCGGCCACGTCGTTTGTTACATTGTTAGCAGTTTTACTAATACTAGAAGACAAACTCGTATTTTATGAAGGTACATAGTACTATGTTATAGCAGATTATAGCATATCCTCATGTGCACCGTCCGGTGCGTGGCCGTCAATTGAGAAACTTCCTGTCCCAACGAGCATAGGTTCTGTATGCCATGTTATGCTATACCCTGCCCACAGGCAATCTATATTCAAAAAATAAAAATCCGCTACAAAATACTACAGTAACTTCCCACAACAAATCACAGATAAAACAGCTTGCGATGTGATTCTATAGTAAAGTTATTAAAGTTCCTACAAGGTGGGTATTAAATTGCCTGAAAGTCCATCTGGTTCTTTCTCTTTCGCTCTCTCTGCTATTTTGCGATTTCTTTCTTCTTTATATGCTCGTTTCATGTCACACCATACGTGTATACCAATAGATACGCACTTACCAGGAGAGGTAAGAACGTATTTCCATTAATATCTGTGTCATAATGGTATTTGCAATGCGTTGGATACAAAGCGAGCTGAATATATGTGAATTCTGCGCTATGCCAGCCGAACATTCAAGAATACAATGGGATTGGAGAATACTTGATGACAAAGGTACAAAAGGCTTGGAATGGAAGTCTACACGTACATTGTTATGTAGTACATTGGTCGCAAAGGTGTTGCAGTAGTTTGATTGGCCAAGATATAGGTGGATGGATGGAATTAAAATGCCAGTGCTATTTATGCATAAAACACATTCATTACACCAAAACTCTGTCTCAGAAATACAGGACCCAAACATACAAAACAAGAACAAGGCATACAAAGGGGCTTTCGAAATGTATTTTATTTGAAAGGAAATAATTACACATTTCAGGTCCAAAGGAAAATGAGCAAAGTCGATTCTGTAGTGTTTGGTTTTTAGACCGAAATAACTAGAACAATCATCTTACCAAGTGAATGCAATTGTATGTTTCTTTAACTTTTTACCAAGTCGTAGGTATCCCAAGAGCCCCCCCGTGGAATCTCCACCTTGTCGTGGTGGGGGAGCTCAGTAACCGTGGATTGGTCACCCGCGGTGAAGCTAAGAGAGATCCCGGGAGAGGACGCTCCACGTGGGCTTAGAGGGACCTGCGCAGGATGCGTCCAACGGTGCGGGTGCGGGGGACAGTTCTGTCTGTCCCTCGCAGTCGGGCGCGGTCGCGGGAGGAGAGGCGTGTCGGTGTTGCGTTGCCGCGCGCCCTATCTCCCGCGACTAAATGGGGGCGCACCATTCGATGCGTCGCGGTGGGGCCGCAGAGGAAGAGGAGATGCGGTGTTGCGTTGCCGTCCTCCCAATTCTCTGCGGCCGCTGGGTGTTTTGGCGGCGGAGCCCAACACCTTAATCCGCCGCCAAGTGGGTTTTGTTCGGGGCCCGC
This sequence comes from Euclidia mi, assembly GCA_944739405.2. Taxonomy (NCBI): domain Eukaryota; kingdom Metazoa; phylum Arthropoda; class Insecta; order Lepidoptera; family Erebidae; genus Euclidia; species Euclidia mi. The sequence goes on from OX123195.2 coordinate 31,394,947, forward strand.
CTGACAATATGGCGGGTCAATACCCGTCGGAGGGTAGCGACGAATGCTTCGGCGATACCCTACCCTCCGACACACGGGTACATGAGAAAGTCGAGGTGGTTTTTAGTGGAAACACCACATACTCCGGCTCTCATTTCCCCCAAGAGTCGGAGATCCGAAGGGATTTTCTACCTCGTAAAAAAAAGGGTATCCCAAGAGTCATCCCACCTAAAGAACTGAGTACAATTTTAGTGGATATGAATTAAGTATTATTTGCAATTTGTCATATGCCTTTCTATACTTCTGTATTTTGTGACGATGCTTAATTAATATTATATGTCCACAAAAACGGGTCAAAAGTAGGGCTAAACCAGAGGGATTTGCTTAATATTATATATTTTTGCTTTCCATGCAAAGAATACGTAATTTCACCACGTAACTTAATGTTTATTTTATTCATGAACACTTTGTTAACGCCCACTTGTTCTAGTTTAATAAAGAAAATTGTGTAAGAACGAGAAGATTGTTTATTTGACAAGAGTTTTCTTATGATGTGTGTCGGCTTGGATACTTGGCTCAAGTAATATAAACGTGTTATTTGCTACAGTTATTTTCTTTGAGATTTTACGGGTTGCAGAGTATGGAGTCTTATGGCATGTAGTTTTATTTCAATAAATGTAGTGATGTTTTGAAGTTATCCTTCTCACTTTTACTTGTTTTTACATATTTCTGCCATCCCGATACTTATATTTATAGCTGAGAATTGAATATACAGATTTGATTATATCGGATATCGGTAGGCCCAACTGACATAATCTACGGCCGGTATTTTTCAGGTACTGTGGTGGGAAAACTTGTTAATCATAAGACAATATTCCATACAGTGGTAAACCAGCAAACCTTAAATGTTAACAATTTAATGCTGTTAAAATTAATGTTAAGGTACCCGGGTCGAATATGGCCACCTTAAGGTTTGAAGCGTTGTATTTTTCAGTTTTCAGTTTAAAGGAAAGTAAGTGACTAAGTTCAAGGTAAACCTTGCCCAATAAAGCCAGAATTTCAAAAATATAGGCGGTTTACCGAATTTTTAAGTTTTGGTATTTATTTGAGAAATGGCCATATATGATGAGATACTTACCCGGTCGTAAATATGCCCATGATCGTGGCCATATCAACGGTATAGAAAATACTATTCTACAAACCTTTACATAAACGAATTGAATACTTATAACAATTTTAATTTTTATGTATTATTTTTTATTACAAAATCAGCAAAATATAAATCTACCTATAAGTAATAGGATTAGGCATTAGAAACAGTAGAACATAAAAAAAGAAAATTTTAAGTAACAAAACTACAAAAGAGAATGCCGAAACCTGTACCAAGTGCTTTAAAAAAAATGATATACCGTAAATACTTTGACACATTTTGAATGCCATTACTAAATTATGAAACATTATTAAATCCGCGTTTACGAAATATTATAAAAAAGTAGAACTAAGATCAACAACTTCCGAATGCATACATTGCCAGCACAAAAAAGTCGATTTCGAGCGACAACAAATCGAGTGTAATAATATTCTCAACATGAACGATTGCTTACACGATTAAATGATTTTGTATTCAATAGAAGGTACTATGATGGTGAATTAAAAAAACTGTGTTCTGTGTGATTTTATTAAATAGAAATACATATTTGGCTACTTTCAGTCTTTGGTTGAGGATTTTTTTCATTAATCGATTGTTTTTAGGTGATATCGATTTAAGATATAATTGAATCGAGATAGCAACACTTGCAAGGTAACATTTAATAACTTGAGCAACTGTCAAAAGTATCAAATGTCAACCCTACACAACATCGCCTACACATCGATCGTGTTTGTTTGTGTTATTATTTTGTTTTTATCCGTTGAGTTGAAGTTTGTTCCTCTGGGTCGAAACTACGTTTATTTTAACTTGTAACATCATTCACTTATTGAAATCGTTATAAACAATTAGAAATCAAGGACAAAAATCAAGGATTCCTTCTTTTGCAATATTTGTGGCGGATTTTCTAAAATATGGTTATGTGAAAATCTCAGAACTGCGGATTCGAAGACAAAAACGCTTCGTACCTTCGGTAATATTAACCCCTCGTATACCACCTCGTAACGCAGATCTACGCGAGACACTATGGCTTTTTAATTGTGTCTGGCATTCCGGCATACAAGAGGTTAAACAATAAGCTGGCTAAAAATGTTCATTGCATGAAAAAGCAAACGGTACAGGCTTCCTTACAAAAATCGGCATTCTCCTTTTAATACAGCTAAATAATCAACAAAAAATAAACTTTTAAGTTATAAAAATCATGACATCTAAGTGAAGAACGAATCACATTTAACATTTTTGAACATCAGTCTTTTGAACACATGGTGCATATGAAATCACCTTTGTCAGCTGCAGTTAAGCCGACACTTCCCATTTTGGCTAAAACAAACAAATATACATATAAAACTCATACGGTAAATATGGCCAGCCAATGGCCATATTTTGCGCAACGACATTTTGTTTTCATAATGCCATGATGCAAAAACTGATCACTACTTTGGAAAACACACACTAAAATTTCATAATGCGATAGTCAAAGCATATTTAGACATCAAATAACACAATCATATACAATATAAACGAAAATATAATCAAAAACTTACAATTAATTTTTATAACACCGACGCAGCCTCACACTTCAACGACCTCTGAGCGACTGACGTAAGCGCGGGAGCACGGGAAGGGGTGCCTTTCGGGACCGTTCCTCGACTCGATCGTGTAACATTGCATTTCGTTCTAATAGTGCTTTATTCATATTTATATGAGTATGTGGCCTTATTTACCGGCTGGCCATATTCGATTCAGGTACCTTATTTTTTATTCTGGTGCTTTGTGAGCTTTGTCCGAGTTTAACCGCCGCACATCACACCTCTACTCAAACACTGTTCGGTCGACTTTCAGCAATTTGAAGCAACGCCAGATTCAGTTGCTAAGCAAATCTATGATGGAAGTAGCAACCGCTTGATGTGCCAATATTAACTTACAAAAACCAACAAGCCACATTGTGATGTTTGGTTTCTTTCTTTTAAAACGCCTAGGCACTAAGTTTTATTATATAAATATATCGAAGTGGTTCCTCGATGGAACAGGTATGGAAAATATTTCATGACGTAATATTCATTTGCCCTACTCTTATTTGCTATATTAGTCACGAAGAAGAAGCTTTATTTCCCATAAAGTCACTTACCATAACATCATTTGTCATAATCATTGTAAGCCCTAATTATCAGATGCCCTAATTATCACATACCATAATTATCATAATTGCCATAACGTCATTTGCCATCGACATTGGGTGTGTAACGGTTGTTATATCAGGAGAAACTGGATTCACTAGACTAATAATGATTTCTTTGCTTTCGACTCTTTCGAGTACCTAGGGTTAGGTCCGACTGTAATTTCAGTAACTAAATAGGTTATGTTAGGTTCTCATTTGACCCTTAACTCAAAAATAGGAGCCCTGCGAAGCAGGGCTCCGTCAACTTAGTCCAGATTCTTCACACTAGTTTAATAAACTGAAGTTGACGTAGGCCTGCTTGCCAGAGCTCCTATTTTCGGATTTATTTATTTAGTTCGTCGCACCCAACCCTAGGTACTAGCTGTTGATAATAATATTTAATTTATTTTTCGGGATTTTGATACGTACCCATTTAAATATTATGTCTAATAATCATAATGGCGTTTAAATATTATGTCTAATAATTAATAAGGCAATTACAAATATGAAAAATAATACGTATGGCACTCGTATCTTATGGTATCTAAGTTTCGGGCAATTAAAAGTATGGCATATGTCTTTTAGGACAAACAAAACATTCGGGCAAATGAAATTCGGGTAAATGAAATTCGGGAATATGATGATTATGGTACCTATATAATCTTCGGGTAAACAATAGACAACCAACTATGAACTTTGTAAACAGAAATCAGTGAAACTTGTTGTTTCTCGTCAGTTTAACGAGGAACAATTAACAGAGAAGTGTAATATAACTTTGTATAAGTGTGCTGATGAGTTTGACACAGTTGGTAATGTTAGCCCTGCACGCTGAAGTATAGTTGGCGCTTTCCTTTTAAACATAATTAAATTTTAATTTTTATACTAACTTCTTTCATCGTACACGATTATTTTGAATAAAACTACAATTTGTTCAAAGAGTTGATTTCATTTATTACCTTATACACTATCATTTATATATAACAATAATCAAAAACCTTACTATACTATAAAATTAAGCAAAAAAGTGTGAGAAATGTTTGTATTGTTTCAAGGAACACTTATCTTTGTGCGTATCGACTAAGTAGGTGGTAAATTTTATATCTTTTAGTTTTTTACCTATTTTTCGCCGAGTTATTAGAGAAGATAATATGAAGCCAAAGTGGAAGCCTGCAATCCAGACAATCCAAGTTTCATTGTATGTAACAAATATTTGCATTGTTTAAAAGAAGACATAACATTGTAAACGCACTAAATGTACTGGGTGGTAGTCCTATGCCTTCAGTTTATGTGCACTTACATTTTTGTTGACCGTTTTTCAGAAATTCAATCCTCCGAAGTGAAACCAGTGCTGTTCTAACCAGTCAATAGGCTGTTTTAAGTTATTCTCCAATATAATAATATACCTATTTGATTACTCCTTCAACCTTGACATTGGCAAAATTATCGATAAATTATGGAGCCGTAAAAAGATGTCCTATCCCTTAAAGATTTTAATATTGTGTTAAGGTGGAGCTAAACGGCAAGGCATGATACAAAAGTAGCATTCGGTGTTATTTGAGAGGATAGCAGTGTAAAAGGCACCTTTAAGATCTAGTCAACCTTCCACTTGTCCCAACTTTGGCTACCTAAATTTGGACAGAATTCGGGTGTTGTATCTGTGTCTTTGAATTATTGTGTATAATAAACTATTGAACTACAGTTGCCAACGTTTTAATAAACCTATCCCCAAGAGGAAGTCTTGAAGGGCCTTGTCCGTCATTCAGCAGGTGCATCGATTTGCAGATGAGGTTGGCCCCAAAGACTTTGTTATTAAATACCTATATGATACAAAAAACATTAAAGTTCTCACAATCTTAAACATTACAACCACAATAACAATTAAAATATTATAAAATAAGCTAGATACATACAACTAATAATGATTCAGAACTCCATGGAAAAACAGGTTACAAAACACACTTATTGCTATGTTACAAATTACAATATGCATATTATGAATAACCATACAAAAATAGATTTTAAATATTAAATTTTAATTCATCCTTACACCGGCCAGTATCGCTTTAAAACATCCTGTCAATATCAAAATTACTTTGTTTTTATTATTTTCGTTACAGTACCGAATTTATTAAAACCTTTTCATTTGTGGCATCGCATCGCTCATAAAACGTAACATTACATTTCACAGCCATCGCATATTGAAATGAATAATAAAATGAATTTGTTTGATCAAATATGGTATGATAGGTGTCAATTTATAAAAATTGTTCACAGTATAGGTACTCTGTCCAATGGGCGGTGAAAATGTGATAAAATGTATTGATCAACTAGAGCTGTGTTTACCCATAAGAGCCGTTTAACATTTCAATACTTATCATACACTCAAGATCGGTCTGTGTGGAGAACATTGGGGGAGGCCTATGTCAACAGGGGACGTCTCTAGGCTGTCATGATGATGACTTATTATAAACCTCAACAAGATTATTAATACATTGAATAAAGTGTCAATTAAACTTTTATATATAGAAGGATAGATAATGCTTTATTGTACACCATATAGTAGCAAAACATGTGATCTAAATGTATAATGTAACATCCTCGAATACCATGTTTTATGCAAATAAATATATGAAAATATATAAAAAAATACCTACACAGTATTTCAGAGACAAGAGATATAGTCTGAATTATCAATTTAAATGCGCAATGGGCGACCTTATCCCTAAATGCAATTTCTTCCAGGCAACCTTTGGAAGGACAGAAATATCTTCTAAATGATATTAACCATAATCCAAGCCTACCTGAGAAATGGAGGTCCAGTCTCACCACCGCTAGATGGGCACTTATCTTCCAAATAAATTCAAAATCTAAATGAAAAATTATCAAAAAAAAATATTTTATATGAAAAATCCAAATTAGACTGTTTTTCTTTATCAGAATTAATTAATTTATCAGACAGCGATGAAACTGGCAAAATGGCACCTCTATTCGTACACTGTGTATCCCTCGAAATTCGTGTTTACTCGCCAGTTCTGCATATATCCTGATGCGATTTGTCAGTTGTGGCACCTCCTTGCATGTTGAATAGCAGTGCAAGGCAACAATAGTGTTAGTACACACTAAGGAATTTGATGAACTTTTTCGAGCTGTGGGTTCGAGGTATGATGAAGTTCCGCTTGTTTGTTACCTGAAAATAGACAATTCGTTTTATATTTCGCTACTTACGTGCCTTTCCGAGGCACGGGGACCGCTTGCTCCGTGCGTGAGGCAACGACAAGCTTATATGGACGTATTTACAATTTAATACGGACATAACTACTAAACGACAGTGGCTCGCGGCGTGCCTGTCGGTGTCTCTATAGGCTATCGACATACTTACTTGCCGTCAAGCCAGCCCTGTTTATAAGCTAATATTGACCTTTACTCACTACCACTGCATATAGTTTTTAGCAAACCCAGGATTAGCCCTGGATTTGAGTTTCCAATATGAAGAAAAACCAAAATAGAATTCGTATTTACCACAAAAAAGAAACAAAAAAGTGTCATTATAAAATTCTTTTAAGTAGCAATTTATTGCTTACCAAATTCTCCAAGATATCCTTGCCAGTTCTTTCGTAATATAACTATTTGTGAAAACTCTTTTAACATGAAGGATTTGTTCATATATAATCAGATTTAAATACGTCTCAATCACATGCACTTTATTTTCCACGTGTGAAACTATTCCATAATGGAGGTCTCAAGAGAAAAAGTAAACATTGCGGTGGTCATAGAGTAACTGATGCGGGCTAATGTCATCTTTGAAGCATATATTTAGCACCTACCCTCTTAAGATCCGATCATCGGATCAGATGTAAGCGAAATATTTGTGATGTTTAGGTGAGGGTAATTGCCACGTGAGTGAAGATGATGACAGACGAAGTTTTGATAAGTACCGATCAAACCCTTTTACATGACGTAAATAAGTTAATATATTTGAATGAAGGCATAACAGTAAGTTGGTGTCCTAACTTGGCAATCTTCATCACGCTTAGCCAAAAGTTATTTCGACACGTCAGCTTTAAACAAAAGATGCATCATTATCAATTTAAGACAAGCATACACGTCAAACTATAACATCTATTATTACATCCGAGGTAAAAATAAAAAATAGTGTTTGAAGAATGCTTCGCAGGGCTGCTATTTTCGGATTAAGGGTCAAAAGAGAACCTAACATAACCTATTTAGTTACTTATTACAGTCGCACCTAACCTAGGATGATGTATCTCTATGGATTTGACAAGCAAATAATAATACCGTGACAGACCGAGATAATGACAGACAGAAATACATAAGAGTAAAAGAGACAAAGATAGCATTTTTTGTCTTTGTCAGAGTTTTCGTTTTTTTTGTTGGTCACAACTGAATATTGTGACCAACAAACGTTTGAGCTCTCGATAATTTCCGCGAAAAATTGTGTTATTATTGTTATTAATTTGTGAATGCTTAGTGAAAATATCATTGGTTCAGATTTATTATGGTGATTTGTTACATTTTAGGCTGTAAAAGCCATAGTGAGCGGAAATGTGAGAACATAACCATTTATTCGTAAGTACGATATTTTAGTTATAATATCTATTTATACATAAAAATATTGATAGAATGATATAAATAGCGTATCATTACATAAGGAAATAATTTCTAAATTACATTTATAAACCAAAAAATGCTATTTTATTATTACCGCGATTTTAGTATTACACAATCGAATTCAATTGGTCGTTGAATGTTGAGCTAGCCAAAAGTCATTGATACTTTTTAATTTTACAGCGTTAAATTTTTTTTAGGGATACCACAGAAGCGTTTGGGAAATTACCCAAATTTTGGGTAATTTGCCGTTACTTAGTTTCATATGAACCTAAGATTAATTATTTAATTTGTTTTCCGATTCTTTGTAGTAATGAAATTATTTGTTTATAGATTCCCAAAGGACTGCACGATCCAAAAATAATTGTGGATACGTGCAACAGGAGGAGAAAACTGGGATCCGAATAAATATGCAAGAGTATGCTCTAAACACTTTGAACAAAAGTGTTTTAGGAAAGCTCCCCGCCATAGGTACTTATTTGGAATAATTCTCGAATGATAAAGAAGTGAAAATAATAAATTTGTATACAAAATTAATTTTGTTCAAAGGACAGTAAAGTTGAGTGTCAAATAATGTAATAAAAGATATATACCTCTAAGCCTCGTGTTTATTTGGCGAGTGAAGCCAGTCCCACATATTCGACACTTTTGTTATAAATAATAATATTAAGTATAAAAATTACTTATCGCACACCTTATGGATGGATTTAAACCTCCTTGTAAGGTTAGCTATATTTTTATTTTTTTTTTGGGCTGTAAATTATATTATATAGATGTTTGTTACTATTCGTTGCAAAAATACCTAAACGGATATTGATGGAACTTCGAGTTAGCTCTTAAATTCATCGAAATACCAAATTGATTAAAAATTATAGGAGAACGCGGTCTCAGATGTCTGGTAAGGTATTCAATTCCGGAACGACCGGTTGGCGCAGCGGGAGTGTAAACGACTGCTACGCCGAAGGTCGCGGGTTCGAATCCCACACAAGTCAAACATTTGTGTGCATGAACATGGATGTTTGTCTTGGTCTGGGCGTTTCAATGTATAATATGTATGTATTTACAAAAATAAAGTATATAAGTATGTTTTTCCATTATCTAGTACCCATAGTACAAGCTCTGCTTAGTTTGGGACTAGATGGTGTTGTGTGAATGTGGTAGAATATTATTATTATTATTAAAATTCAGGTTTGATACAATGTTACTTAAACTTAATAGTTAATATGTACTTCGTAGAATTGTAGGGTAAACATTTACAACATCTGGTAACACCAACTCAGGATGTACTCTATGTCCGTCCTTTACGGGTGTACGCAAATGTCGAGTCCATTTGATTCTTGGTCCTAGCACCTAACCATAGGTACTCGAAAGCAATGACGCACAAACTTGACATTAGCTGTCAATATAATTCATACAAGATGGCGGTTGCGTTTCGTTTCACGTTTTTCTCATAAAACCTAAATATCGCTTTTATTGATTCCACTAGTTTAATAAACTGAGGTTGACGGATTATTTTCGGGTTAGGGGTCAAAAGAGAGCCTAACACAATCTATTTAGTTACTTTCACATAAAACCTAAAATTACGTTCCGTTTTGCATATTTGAATGAATAATTTTTGGAAATTGTTTAAAAATATTTAGACGCAACTCCGGCAGCCAAAATTACTTTTAGGGGATTAAAACTAACTCCTTTAAGCCCCCTACACCACCAATACCCTCAAATTCGGGCGACGCGTTTCGAAACCCGACCCTGCATTTGCCCTACTTTGGTCAGACGGGTTCATCTGGTACAGTGTACCAGATGAACCAAAGTGGTCGATATCTTCGAAACGTCGGTTGATAGTATTTTTTTTTTCTAAATGTCAGGGTCAGAATGTTTTTCTTTTACGTGTAAAGGTGTGGCTCTAGTGTCGAAATATTTACAGGCCGCCTGAAGACCGCCCGGCATGTCATGTAAGATGTGATCTCAATGGTCTAAAGCAAAAATGGATCGGCAATCTTATTTTTGCTTCGCAGTCACACGCTGCGTAGACAATTCTCGCTGTGACATAGCAGCGGCCAAAGTATCTAGCTTGTGATAACGATTAAGATATTTTAGTAACCATCATCACTTTCTAGGAATTTCCATCAAGTATTAAAATGTAAAGCCTCATTTTTATTTCAACAACAATCATATTGAACTATAGCATAGAAGAGAATCGTTTAATCCGATGCTTCGAACAAAAATTCATCAGACCTAATAGGCACACTTTTCAAAATAGAATTTCGGGTTCCCTAAGGGAATACAAGAGCAATACACGCTGACTTCGAAACCGAGGGCCTTTTCTACTCGCCTCTATTCAAGCTCACGTGTCTTCAATCTTTGCATGCAATCCCAATTCCCGATCCATTTTTCTAGAACGCCCTTCAATAGTCTGCAGTGTAAATAATAAATTATATTCTATATTATCATCACACCTGAGTGATCCCTAAGGGAACACGTAGAAGTAGGTTCTAATATTTAATAGTTATTTAAGTAATAATGTATGCTATTTTTCTGTAAAAAGCCAAATAAATTATGGTTCTGGTTAAAAATGTTAGCAGGCTCTTAGCAACTGAATAAGTAACAAAAATCAGCAAAAAGCTATACAATAATTTATGACATCAGCAAAAAAATAGGCTTAGGCAAATATTTTGGAAGAAACTATCAAGAAGAAACTAAATGTTAATAATACTCAATGTCACTTAGTGAGAATATTATCTTGTGATTCACATTGTATGGATTATTTTCCGCACAATGACAGCTCAGATTATTCTAGACCTTCTCGAACTTATTCAAATTCAAATTTAAAATCCTTTATTCATTTGGGTCACAATGTGACGCTAATGAACGTCAAAATAATAAATAAATTTATAAAATAATTAGTTATACTCAAATTTAAAACATTATTACTGTATGCTTCTACATTTACATTTACTGCCACGTTCGCAAAGCAATCTTTCTACGTAGGTATCTCCTGTAAGCACTGTCCACGGCATTCGTGGCTCGCTGTCTACACTCTGTCTGACTGAAACATTGCGCTTTCACTTGATTACGATACCAAAAGTTTGTACACTTCGTTCTATTGTAACCGCTGATGTTCTGCTTACGTGTTTGTTTTCAAAGTTTCCATTGAAAACACGTAAGAAAGGTTATAAGGTAGTTACCTTACACAGACACTAAAAACCAATAATGCAACTGCATTATTGGTTTATTGTGTCTCCTAAAGACGATTTCCAGTACTTGAGAATGTCTGAGCGAGCGGCAATATTGCAATTTAATACGCAATAAAATGGCAATTACTTTATCTATTAAAAACTTTTAGATTTTCCTACATGTCTGAGCGTTATCCATAATGTTCTCTAAAGACATATAAAGTCTATCAAACCGCACTTGACCAGCGTGCTAGACTATGGCCTCACGCTTCTCATACTGAGACGAGCACGGGCCTCCCGTGCTTAGCATTGGCATAGTTTATATACAGGACTGATTATGATGATAGATTTTCTTATTGACAGGGTTATGAATCACCTCCCCCGTGGGATCTCCACCTTGTCGAGGTGGGGGACTCAGTAACCGTGGCTTGGACACCCACGGTGGAGCTAAGCGGGTTCCCGGGAGTGGACGTTCGATGTGGGCTTGAGTGACGCCTGCGTAGGATGCGTCCAAGGATGTGGTGTGGGGGACAGTTCTGCTTATCCCTCGCAGTCGGGCGCGGTCGCGGGAGGAGAGGCGTGTCGGTGTTGCGTTGCCGCGCGCCCTATCTCCCGCGACCAAATGGGGGCGCACCATTTGCTGCGTTGCGGTGGGGCCGCAGAGGAAGAGGAGATGCGTTGTTGTCAGGTTGCCGTCCTCCCTATCCTCTGCGGCCGCTGGGTTTTAGTGCCTGCGGACGGCGAGCGCTGGGGCTGCTCCCCGTCCGCCAAAAGGCAAGGGGGCGGCGTAGTGTCCGCGTCACCTCCTAAGAAAACGGGGCCCGCCGACACCAACGGCGGGCTAATCCCGGGCGGGGTCGCGGAAAAGTATGATATCCGTGAATCGCGTGACCCCGCCAACATACAGGACCCGTAGGGACACCGCGGTGGTTTTAGTGGGTATGCCCCGAACGCTTGTAGGGGAGAGCCTCCACACACCTCCGCCAGTCCCAAGCCCGGTCGATCACACTCACAGCCGGGTTGGCGTCGAGTTGAGATGGCTCATAAGGAGAGTTTCCACCGTAGTCAACAAAAAAGGGGTTATGAATCACAGATATCTTCGGTCGAATCACGAAAAGGCGTATCTGTGTTTTGGTAAATTTTACAGCAGAGCCATTTTTATGAAATCGTCACGTTATGTACTGTCATAACTTTATGTCTTAAGATTTAATGTGCTTGGTATGATATTTATGTAAATATGTAGCTAAGACTGATCATATTTTAAACTGTGGTTTCAGTGTACTGTAGTTAATTATAAGGATATTTATATTTTTTTGAAAAAAGTTTCACTTACGCCTTTTCGTGATGTACCCTAATATCAGTCATTTGACTTACATTCAGTTAGGTATTGCTTTAAGTGAAATTGAAAACAGCGGTTAGCATTGATTCTGTGGCAGTAGTTTTCCAAGCTACCGGCTTTTTTTCAGCAAATCGAGTGATGTATTCCCTGTGCAAAGTTAGATTACCCAACGAATCAATCAATTAGCCTATCGCAGTCCACTGCTGGATTTAGGCCTCTCCCAACACGCGCCCCAGTATACGGCCTTCAGCCTTCCACATCCAGTCTGTCCCAGCCACCTTTTTCAGGTCGTCGGTCCACCTAGCTGGGGGACGCCCTACCTTACGCTTGCCGAGGCGTGGTCTCCACTCTAGAACACGCTTGCTCCATCGGCCACCAGTTCATTTACAGATATGGCCAGCCCGCTGCCACTTGAGCCTACTTATTCTGAGGGCTATGTCGGTAGTTTTGGTTCTTTGTCGGATAACTTCGTTTCGGAATTTATCCTTCAAAGAGACGCCAAGCATAGCCCGTTCCATAGCTCGCTGCGTGACTTTTAGTTTGTGGACTAGTCCCACTGTGAATTTCGACGTGTTGGTACCGTATGTCATAACAGGTAGGACGCATTGGTTGATTTTATCCTCGACTTTGGTCTTCAGGCATTGCGGGTAGGGGCGAAGAAGAAACTCGACGTAGCTTGCCAAACACTGCCCAACCCAACTGGATCCTGCGGTCGATTTCTTTCTCGAAGTTGTTTCTACCAAGCTGGACTACTTGCCCAAGGTAGACATACTCTTGAACAACTTCGAACATCGATCCGTCGACATAAACCGGTCCCGGCACAATGTGTTCGTTGAACATAATCTTGGTTTTATCCAAGTTCATGCCGAGACTGACCCGTCGAGAGGCTCCATTTAGGCTGTGCAGCATCTTGCTCAGCTCTTCCAGGCTCTCTGCCACGATGACGATATCGTCGGCAAACCGAAGGTGGGATATGTACTCGTCTTCGAGTGCGTTGGTGAAGAGCTCAGGGAATATTACATCACCCTGTCTCACCCCTCTACGCAACTCAATGGGGCTGGTTTTACTGTCCTGGAGCTGGACGGTCATAGGGGCCGTGTCGTAAAAACATCTCAACACCTCGATGTAGCGCCAATCGATGCGACACCGCTGCAGAGCATCCAGAACTGCCCAGGTTTCGATGGAGTCGAAGGCTTTCTCGTAGTCCACGAAAGCCATACACAGCGGCTGATTGTACTCTTTGGCCTTCTGTACAATCTGCCGAACAGTATGGATGTGGTCTACGGTGCTGTAGCCTTTTCGAAACCCGGCTTGTTCCGGTGGCTGGAAATCGTCGACTTGTCTGGCGAGGTGGTTTGTTAGGACTCTCGAGAACAACTTGTAGACGTGGCTCAGGAGTGAAATGGGTCTATAGTTTTGTCACCTTTTTTGAAAAATAGAACCACTGCAATCCCACTCCACGCCTGAGATGTTAGGCCTTGGTGGATAACGGAATTAAACAGGCTCGCTAGCTCTTTCAGAACTGCTGTCCCACCAGCTTTTAAGAGCTCTGTGGCGATTCCGTCATCCCCTGGAGACTTGTTGTTCTTAAGCTGCTCGAGAGCCACTCTTACCTCGCCCAAGTTGACATCAGGGATGTCCTCCGTGTAATGGCGCTAAAGTTGGGCTCTGTGGTCATCATCGCTGGGTCTCGTGGGTTTAGGCATCCGTGATGCGTACAAGTCCTTGTAGAAACTCTCAATATCAGCGAGAATCTCGAACTTGGAGGTTACGGTTTTGCCATCCGCAGTATTGAGTTTCGACAGATGAATTCTACCAAGCTGGCGAGCGAAGACTTTGGTGCCTCCGTTCTGTTCAATCGCAGCCGTAATGGCGCGGGTATTGAAACATCGGAGGTCACGTTGCACCAGCTTCCGGATATTCCGGTTAAGGTTTCTTCCATCCGTCGAAGACGTCTGCTCATATGACATTCCCCATCTTTGCCTCATAAGTTCATTTCATAAGTTCGAGAGTCTCGAGCGAGAGTTTATTTTACTTGTTAACGCTTTTTTCGGGAAACACGCTTCGAGACACATCCTGTAGCGTTTTGACCACAGCGTCGGTTTTCTCGTCAACAGTGCCATGGGTTTCTAGCAGTTACAACAGAAACGAGTTTCGATAGGTCTTGGTTTCACGCGCGCCAATTTATGTTACGCCTCTTCGTGAAAAAATATTACTATGCATGGACAGGCGTAACTAGCGATATGTCCCTTCGTGATTTTTTTAATTTGAAGGAAAAGTAGATAGCGCTTTTCGCAACGGCTTATAAGTGCGGTTTCATTGCAGTTTTGGTTTCGCCTTTTCGTGACATACTGAACTTGACCTATAAATTTCGATGGTGCTAATATCTTAAAATCTTAAATTTTGTTGGATACGCCCTTTCGTTATTTGACCGACAATATGTTTTTAGGTTATTCATCGAAATTATCTTGATACATATTTAATTTTAAAAAATATCTTTTTACAATTATATTCTGTCATTTGCACATTCCGGGATGGAAGCTAGATAGAATATCGTCAATTTTACAATCAACTTGATCCTTACAGCATTTGGTAGCCAGTTTATATTTGATAAGGGTCCAGTATCACGGATCGGTGGGTTGATCCGGATTTATCGATAGCTGTCACACAGGATAAAGTCGCCCTGTTTGCCGATTACTGAATATCGATAACGATTTGCACCATCCTTAGCGGTTTCCTGGAAAGTGACCCTTTTATTTTCTCTTTTACCCGACTACGGCGAAGCCAAAAGGAAGGGTAATGTTTTTGGCAGTCTATGTAATTATGTTATTATATCTGTTTGTTTCCCTACAAATAAATAAATAAATAAATAAATATAAGTATGTATGTATGTTCCACCGTACTGCCGTCCTTTAACTATAATGCCGATAAGTACCAAAATCACATTTTGAGATACGCGCGAAAAACGGTGAAATAATTTCAAATGGATGCTACTTCCTAACTTGAAGTCACATGAGAACCTTTAAAATACCAAAAAATATGTCATTAAAAGCTCTTTTAGTGATGCTGGTGCCATTCAAAAACGTTTCCGTAAATTAAAGAAAATAAATATTTTATATTTTCGCAAAGTAATCTTTAAAAGTCAGGAGAGAGCTATGCTTGGAGTTTCCCTGCGAGATCAAATCAGAAATGAGGAGATCCACAGTAGAACCAAAGTCGCCGACATAGCTCTTCGGATAGCCAAGCTGAAGTGGCAGTGGGCAGGGCAAATAGCTCGAAGAACCGATGGTCGTTGGGGCAGAAAGGTTCTGGAGTGGCGGCCACGTACCGGACGACGCAGCAGAGGTAGGCCCCCCGCAAGGTGGACCGACGACCTCGTCAAGATCGCGCGAGGCGGTTGGATGCGGACGGCTCAAGACCGGTCTGTGTGGAGAACCTTGGGGGAGGCCTATGTCCAGCAGTGGACGTCGTCTGGCTGATATGATGATGAATCTTTAAAATACCTAGTCCTAAAAACATGACAATAATGCCGTTATGCATACCTTAACGGCATTTTTGCTAATGGTTATATCCTAATATTGCAGTTATAGTACCTCTCTTAATAAATTCGGTATAATACACACCTCAAAAGCTATTAAAAGCGCTAGAAATAATATAGGTTAGCATTAGTGCTTAAACAAATAGACTTAAACTACGCTATAATGCCGCTAAGTCACTTAACGGCAATCTAGATAAGTAAACTTCAATAATACTTCAATGATATTTTTGTTATAGTGATTTTTTATTTTATTACATTGCTATAATGCCGCTAAGTACAAAACCTTTGACGATAACGGCATTTTAGCTTGCATAGCTAAAATGCCGTTATCGTCAAAGGTTTTGTATATACACGTCATAAAATTAAAAGAGAATCAAATTAAAACAAACAATTCAATTAAATTCTTTGTTTATTCCTAAATCAATCATTACTTTTAAAATATCTTATCAAATCTTTTTACACTTACACTGCATAACAATATGGCAGCATTTAAAAAGATCCATTAAATGTGTTCTTTTTCTTAAATTCACCTCGATCACAACATTTTTTATGAGGAACTTTGCTGAATTTAGGCATAAAATAATTAACAAAGGCAGTCTTTACTTATTTTAAATTACTCGGTACTATTAATTGACCCTTTTATTATTAATTGGATAATTAATCGAGAATGCCAGCTTCTCTTTAGTTCCGGAACTTGTATGGTCTTGAAAGTTTTTAATTTCTAATATAAAATAAACGAGTATAATGTCAAAATTAAACAAATAATATACTTTTCATCAGTCTATAATTCGTTACAAGTTGAATATAACAAATTTTTCCATTGAATTTTTAACAACTTTTATTAATTAACATGCCATGGATATTTAAGCCAAAGTATTTAAGAGGTAAGAATAAAAATCTTAATATATAAAATCCTTGCGTTACTGACTGACTGACAGACACGCTACAGCCGAAACTATTGGGTGCTGGAAGCTGAAATTTGGCATGTATGTTCCTTGGGGACCGTAAGGGTGCACTAAGAAGGGATTTCCCGAAATTCCGACGGGATCGGCCATAAAGGGTAAATTAAAAAAAAATGCAGGCGTAGCTGCTGACGTGCTCTTGTATGTTATAAAAGCAGACAGTCTAAAATTTAACATTAAAATAGACCGATTTTAAAAAGGCCTAGCTCATGGTTTGCCATCGTGCCATGAAAAGTAGCGTGTATATAATACTGCACGGTTGGCGTAGTGGTTTAAGCGGACGCCTTGCCGCTTGATACTGCGCCGAGTGTTGTGGGTTCGATTCCCTCACGAGACAACACTTTGTGTGATGCACAAATTGTTGTTTCGAGTCTGGGTGTTCATTGTGTCCGTTAGTTGTATGTTTGTAAAGTCCCCCGCGACACAGGATTTAGTCCTAATGCGGGAGTTGTCCTTAAAAAAAACTGACGAAAAATTCAAAACACCGTGATACACTTTTGAGCCCACATCGATTATGCCTGGTTTTGACGAAGCATAATCGATATGGGCGTCAAAGCGGTGAAGTTAACATGGGACCTGGTGGGAAATGTCTCTAGGATGCATCTCGAAAACTGGATACACATCGCCATACAATGAAACCCTGAAGGCGACACTGGAGCTGGCCGAAAAAATGATGGCAGCATGATTAGAATGAACTTAATAGGTTTTTGGTTGGTAAATTTATGGACGAGTGTGGGAAGACCTTTGCCTAACAATGGGATAGTAACAGTTAAAAAACAAATACCTATAACTTAAAGGACCATGACTCAAATTGGGCTCAGTGTCCAACAGAGTTATGGCATATGCCATTGTAAAGGATTTTGTTCGTACTAAAATTGTTACTACCGGCACCACCTTCACTTCCACTGCAGAAAAAAGAAAAATATTTTTTAGATTATTAAGAGGAAACACTACGGGCGAGAGAATTGAAAAATAGGTATTTGTAAAATCTATTGCTGTCGCGCATCCTCAAGCCTCCCCCCGCAGAGCGCGATAGAGACAACGCTACTGCTGGACCAAAAATACCTATTAAATGTACACAAAATCAACGTTTCGTATTCCCCTGATTCCTTCTCCAAAACTTCATCGATTTAACTAGTTTTTCATATTAAATTAAAAAACGGCTTTGGCCGTGTTCCTATGTTTTCCTTTTTTTAAATAATCTAGCCAAATTTGTTTTTTGGATGTTTGAACACAGCGAAAAGTCTGGCCAATTTTTGAGATATTTGAAGGTTCATATCTTTTTTAATATTTACTTTATGACAAAAAGGAAAACATAGGGACATGTCAATCGGGGCCATACATCTTTTGGAAAAAAATAATTGCTCTACTAGCATTATCCAGGGAGAAAACAGGAGACTTCGTTTGTATGGAAAAACGGCCGTGGTGTTTCCTCTTAAATAATTGCCTTTGAAATAAAACCCTTAAATTTGGCAAAAGGCTTGTTGCGGCATTTGAGCATAGGATTCTTAAATAGTGGCTTTATAGTTATGATTTTTATGCATCAATAATAAAAATAGCTGAGCTAACATACATACATACATAGACTCACGCCTGTTTCCCGGAGGGGTAGGCAGAGACTACGGAACGCCATTTGCAACGATCCTGACATACCTCACTTGCTTCACTCACTCCCATCAAGTTTCTCATGCATGCTCTTCTGTTAAGGGTACTTCTGACTTGTCCTTTTTTCAGGATGTCTCCAATCTGGTCAGAGAACGTTCTCCTAGGTCTTCCCCTTTGTCCTGTCCCATTCACACTAGCCTGATATATCTTCTTTGTCAGTCTATCGTCATCCATCCTCTCCATGTGCCCAAACCATCTTAACATGCCTTTCTCAATGCTTGTCACTACATCTTCTTTTACCCCACACCACTCTCGTATCACACAATTCTTTACTCTGTCGGTCAAAGACACACCACACATACTTCTCAGTGCTCTCATTTCTACATCATTTATTCTACTTTCAAATCTCTTCTGCCATACCCAACTTTCACTACCATACATAAGGGTAGGCACTAACACACCTCTATGTACAGCCAAACGTGCCTTTTTGGACACGTTTTGACTGTTCATAAACGCCTTCAGAGCTCCATTCACACAATTACCTGCATTAACTCTCCTTTCAATATCTGCTTCATTCTTACCATCTCTTGTAAACAACGTACCTAAGTAAACAAACTCATTCACTTGTTCCACTCGCTGTCCATCGATCAAAACATTACAAGCCGTAACATTACATTATAAATAGCCGTTAAATACTTTTGTCACACTATAGCGTAGGAAAATGATTTAACGGCAATTTAGCTAGGCAAAAAATTACGAATTATTTTATAAAATTTGTGGCTATGTAGCCTAAGCGGCATTTTAGCTTAGCAATGTCACATAACGGCGTTTTAGCGTAGGTATGATAGATTATTTGTGCATTTAACGGCATTTCATGTTTTTATATCTTGATAACCATAAGAGCTATTGAAACTGTTGTCAGACAGATCGATGGAGCTTTTTTTCTGATAAAAATGGTCTAAGAAACTCAAAAATGACAAAATGTCACTTAACGGCATTTTAGTTTAAGGACGGCAGCGTAGCTCCTAAACTACTGAACCGATTTTAATAAATGGGGTGACAATAGATTCGTAATAATGGCTCGGGTGACATAGGCTATATCAATTTTATCAAAATTTTCTATTACGGAATTATAACCTCAGATTCCAACCTGAAAAAAAATCTTTACGTGTTTATGGTATTAAAGGAAAGTATAGTATCAAAGGAAAGGTATCAATTGGCAAGCACATAACAAATATGTACACCAAAGAGATTGGATATATAATACATAGAGGTAGCCCTAGTACTGAAAAATTGAACACAGTCAACTGACGTGTAAGATACAATTTAGACAATTTAATGCCATCAAATTATATAACTTTAGTGATTCATCTTTTATGACAGTTCTATCATGATTTTGAATTTAGCCGTATAATATTTATATCGACTTTTCAAGTGTTGTAAGAAATCTTGTCGATATGTCTATCCACCGTATATTTTTATCTCGTTATTTTTTAGATTCTTTGTGCACGTGATAAAGATTTATAAAATAAGTGGATTGCTGCAGTATGTCGTGGAGAAAATTGGGTGCCTAGAAAGCACCATAGAATTTGTTCCAAGCATTTTACTGCGGAATGTTTTTATAGTAATGACATATGGCGCAGACTAAATGAAAATTCTGTGCCACCATTACTCCTCCATTCTAAACGTATCAGTGTGAGTGTTTAAATAATTACTTGCTTTTACTTTTATTAGGGTAGCAGCGCCAAACAGGAGTCAGATCTTGGGCTCCATTCGATGTCTCGACCAAAGGAATAATTTAATTTTAATATTTTCTACAATTTTATTATCAGTGCATAGGGTTCCCACCAAGAACGTAGGGTCCCAAGCCAACCTCACCTGCAAGTGGTGTACCTGCTTATCAACGGATGAGGCTCTGGCAAACAAAACATTAGACTCGCCACCTATTACGTGGATCAAAAGTCTGGCAAAAAGTGGGCGTTTAATATGCCTCTGTCTACCCCTTCGGGGAAACAGGCGTGAGCCTATGTATGTATGTTATAAACAATATTCAGCCAGCTACCTGCATTTACACTGTTGCCACGAAAAGCCACGACACGCTAAGCGACAAGCGATTTCGATGTTTATTTGTGCAGTTTAGTTCTGCACTGAGGTGACAGCGCCGGTGGCATACTTGATAGTTTGCAAAACGAAAATATCGTGAAGAAGCATTTGATAATTTTAGATCACGTGAAAAATAACAGTGTTATTAAAAAATACCTTTCACGCGCGGCTGGTGACAAAACACGTGAGATTAGCTTGAAATTAAAAAAAATGCTGTGACGCTTCATTATTATGTGCTACTGAGTACCCATTGGAAACAAAAAAATGTAGATTCCGTTTAAAAATGCAAGTTTGTGTAATCCCTACTAATATTATAAATTCGAAAGTGTGTATGTATGTATGTTTGTATGTATGTATGTTCCGTTTTCACGCGAGAACGGCTGAACCGATTTTGTTGAAATTTAATATAGAGATATATGGGACCATGGAAATGGACATAGGCTACCATACGTTGCAAAAATTAAACGGTGAGGGATTGTACGGAGGATAGAAGTGTGCAAGGCAGAAATTTTCCTCTTGGAAGTACGAACGCATGCGCGAATAATTGAGTGCTGCGCATGTGCTATCTGTCAGTACTGTCACATCATACATATTGTCATATTGTGCACGGTGATTTCATTGTTCGCAAATCTAAACTAATAATTATATACTAACCAAACGGCTGAAACGATTTTCTCTGCCTACTAAAATTATAAATGCGAAAGTGTTTATAGATATATAATGGTCATGTATTGAAATATGGCTTTGACATTTGTCATGGATACTGACCGAGTTACTTTGTACCCTATAGAGCTTCTGAGTGTTAAGAATAATCAGGAGTGTCTTCAAAAAACTTGAGACTGAAAGTAGATATGTGTTACCCCGAATTTAACGCGCGCGAAGCCGCGGGCAAAAGCTAGTAATTATATAAATACTATCCATTAACTAGCGTTCTGTAACTCGCCGTGTGGTTGACGGCATAGAATACAAGTGTCACCACCCCCTATCTTCCCGTGGGTGTCGTAAGAGGCGACTAAGGGATAACACGATGCAAATACCATCTTTGCGTATAGACGGAAACCTCGACATCAAACCCTATACGACTGCCTCGTTGGTCTCGCGGCATAAATGTGCGCGTGGGATCGGGAGGTCCCGGGTTCGATTCCTGGGTCGGGCAGTGTTATTGGGTTTTTCTGTCACGAAAATCTCAGTAGCAGCACGGAGTCTGGAAATGTGCCCGGTACGGCAATAGGCTCGCCCCTTATTACGTGGGACTAAAGTATATCTGGCGAAAAGTGGGTGTAGAAATACACCTCTGCCTACCCCTTCGGGGATAAAAGGCGTGACGATATGTATGTATGTATGTAACTAGCGTTCTGACTGCTGTGGACACAAACTTACGGAATGTATAACATGTACAAGTCTGTTTGATTTTGAACCTATATTATTGAAACTTTGATCGATATCGATAGCGGATTTGCTCAATCACTAAAAAATTAAAAAGTTACGAAATTTGTGTTCAAATTGTCTTTAGCCCTAACTGACAAACATAGTGCCATCTTCTTCTGGCAACTCTAATTTGTCATATGAGTGAAGAGTGTAGCTATATTCAATTTGTTCATAAAAATATCGTTCATTCCATGCTTTAGTTATTCTTCCATGATGTACACATAAACTGAAGTATGCAAACTTTTTAGATTGAATTATATAAATATGGAGAGACTGGCTCTTAATCTTAAAAAAAAGAAAATTTAAAAATAGAACTGCAGTAAAGCAAATGAATATAGCCGGGAAATAGTTATTTGTGCAACAAGAGAGCAAAGTTGTTTTTTGTTTCGAGAGTTGATTTTGAGTCCCGAGCAAGCGAAGGATTCTATGATTGATTCACGAGCGTAGCGAGTGAATCAAAGTTAGAATCCTGAGCGTGGTGAGGGACTCAACAGCACGAGATACAAAAAACTTTGCTCTCGTGTAGCACACATAACTTTTCACCACAGCAGTGAGAACACATAGGTATTACTTATGAGACATAGAAATTAACAGGAATAGATTGAATTCTGCATAATCACTTGTTGATTTAACTCTTCTGGTGTTAAAGTACAGTCATCATCGCTAGTTTCACTCATCTTTTTGGATTATTTTATATATTAACATAATTTAGCACGTTACGCTATACTGTATCTAGTGTTGGGTACTCAGCACATGTGCTAGCACACTTGTATTGACTCACTTCGGTGAGGTGAGTTACTCCCTCTTTTTATTTTGACGTGCTAGCACACAGCACAGTTGGGGCACACTCGATGTTGCTTGAGTTATTTATTATTTTTGTGCTTTGATAAATGAGATGCAGAAAAAAACTTAAGTATATTTACTATATACTCAAGTTATTATATGAATATTACAAATCTCAAAGCATATTACAGTAAGTTACTCCTCTCAAATATGTTTTATCAAGCGGTGAGTCGGCGAATAACGTCAAAATGTGCCGTGTTCTGTGAGTGTGCCAATGTGTGCCGTGTCACTCACGACACACGGTGCGATGTCGCCTGAGTGCAGCACACTATGTGTACGCACACACTCACTGTGCCACCAACACCTCGCGGCCTCGCCTCATTTGTGCTAGCACAGTGTGCTAGCACACTTCGGAAAAAGAGTGACTCGCACGATACTCATTTTGAAAGAGTGTGCTACCCAGTATCAGCATCAGCGAATTTTTTATTCCCGCTACTTTTTTAAATCGCGTTTTAATACCGCGTCCCTGATGTTTATTTTCAAATGTATTATTGTTGTAATTCCAAATAAAAATGTATTGGTTAAATACTAATTTTATACTATTAATTAGACTTATTTTTATTAAAATCCAATAGATAATAAATTAAACATATAAACAATAACATATAAAAAAAGTTATTTCTTTATAACAAATATCTTTTTTTATTTGCGTTTCCAAAGGTGTTTTCTTTGAGGTCGAATTCCAAAACCGAATTTCGAATTCGAAGAGCTTTGTTTTTTCACTCACTTTTTATATGCATGTGAAAGAGACAGAGCACAGTAAAATTCGAATGTTTCAAATTTATGGCTGAACAATGTCAATTCGTGGCACTGAAGATTGAAAAATTAAAAAGCTTCTTTGCCTCACGCTCGAATCAAAATCTCGTTTTGTTCACTGTTGTCTCGCAGCAAAAGCGGCATGTTTGAGCTGCTGTGGTGAAAAGAAAATTTACTCGTAATATCAGATTTGCGTGTTATTTAAGTGAGCGAGCAACCATCGGTCGTGATGACCGATTTATTGTTACAACTTCCCTGCGAAATCGTTTCCTCGCATCAGTTAACATCAAAACAGGGCTGAATGAAGTGCGTGGAGTAAATGTGAGTACACGAACAATAAGAAGAAGGTTTAAGGAAGTGGATATCACCCCTTTTAGACCAGCAAATGGTCCAAAGTTGTCTGTAGCTCACAGACAAGCTCGCTTAAGATTTGCGCGTGATCACCTAAATTTGACAGAAGAGCAATGGGCCTCCGTATTGTTCACGGACGAGTGTAGGACATGTTTATATGGTGCAGATGGTCGCAGAAGAGTCTATCGTCGACGTGGGGAGTGATATGCTCAAAGTTGCATTGAGGAGCGTGTTCCTTTTGGAGGCGGTTCGTGTATGGTCTGGGGTGGCATATCGATGAACGGGCGAACAGAACTTGTGTTCATAGACATGTTCCGTCAAAACGGTAATAAAGGGGGCTTGACTGCACATCGCTACATAACAGATATCTTAGAAGATCATGGTGCCTTACATGGGATTCATAGGCGAAAATTTTACTTTAATGTAGGATAATGTCCGGCCGCAAGTGATGGATAATTTAATAATTTAGCATGCGAATTTTCATTTAGCATTTAGCAAATGAAATATTGTTGCGAAATTTCGTGAAGTGTGAATTCATAGTTTCGTGCGCTATTTGGTTCGTTCATAATTTCTTGCTAACGCGGGAAAAGTGTTCTCTGTCTCGCCCGCAGGAATACTCAATCTATCCGTTTCACGTGACACAACAAGTGAAATTATTAGCAAATGGTGCGAATGCGAAGGATGATGTTAAGCAATTATTTTATAATTATCTTTAGTTTATTCTTATTTAGAGTCGTATATTGAGTGAATGCATGTGAATGTTTGTTTAGGTAATAATAAATAATCTGTGTAGCACGCGTTTTGCGAGCTTCGTATTATGTCAGTTTAGTACGAAATGGCTTATGGATAATTATGTAGTGAGAATTTTGTTTAAGTACTTATTTGATAAATTTTCTTTCGTCGAATGGTACAACAATGTGCCTATAATTGATAATATTATAATATGAACTACCTACTTTAATTATATATGTAAGTACCTACCTGTAAATAATATACTAAGGAGAACACACTTTTAAATTCGCATATTAATAAATTTCACAGTTCACATACAATATTATTATTAATTATCGTCATAATTAGCAAATAGCATAGCATTAGCAATTAGCATGCTAAGAGTCCCGATTTCGCATGCTAATGAAATTAATGCGAAATTGCATTAATTGCCATCACTGCACAAGTTGGACAATATTGTGAAGAGGTTGAGATTCGTACAATGAATTGGTCAGCATGCAGCCCGGATCTTTATCCCATTGAGCATGTTTGGGACAATTTAAAAAGAGCTGTATATGCGAGAAATCCGGTGCCCACGGCAATGGCAGCACTAAGAACAGCACTTTCAGAAGAATGTGACAATATTTCGCAAGATCTTTTAATACACAGATGAGAGAATTATCAGATGGAACGCGAGGCACTTTTGCGTGCGGCCACTAAAGCAAATACAAAATTGAAAAGCGAATACAAACTCGTCTCAGTGCGCTACGAAGCATCGTACAGTTCACGCGTCACGATCACTTCAACTTTTAAATTCTCAAAATGCCGTCTTGTGTTCTTAAACACTGTAAAAGTTGTTCCTAAAAACAAAAACAGGAAAATGGAATATCTTTTCACAGGTAACTATTGATAATTTGACTGTTTCCTAATTTAATTTCGATAAAATTCGTATTTGTGCAAGAAATATGTAAGTGTTGCCAGTTTTTGTCGACGCCGTTCTGCCTGAATTAGGGAAAATGCACTTATCAATTGATTATGAGATAATGATTGTCATATTAATGAAAAATACATTACCGTATTATAAAAGTATATTGTAGATATATCTTCTTTCTCATAAATATAGTAATAGAATTTCAATTTCCATTAGTATATACCTTACATAATATTGTTTTGAGTTCGATCCCCAAACGATCCAAATATTCGTGTACACCCTGCTACTCGTCAAGCTTATACACTTTGACCTTTGCACCGTTTTTATTGCGTAAAGAATAAGTATCAAAATCGTACAGCAAATGTTTAGCTTGACTTGGTGCCGTGTGTACATACATACTTATGGCGTAGGGAATAAGTATCAAAATCGTACAGCAACTGTTTAGCTTGACTTGGCGCCGTGTGTACATACATACTTATGGCGTAGGGAATAAGTATCAAAATCGTACAGCAACTGTTTAGCTTGACTTGGTGCCGTGTGTACATACATACTTATGGCGTAGGGAATAAGTATCAAAATCGTACAGCAACTGTTTAGCTTGACTTGGCGCCGTGTGTACATACATACTTATGGCGTAGGGAATAAGTATCAAAATCGTACAGCAACTGTTTAGCTTGACTTGGTGCCGTGTGTACATACATACTATTTATTTCTCAACTCATCGACGCCAGCGGCTTCGCACGCACATATTTTCTTATTTCTCGTTTTGCCCGATCCCCTGGGAATTTCGAGAAATCCCGTCTTGGTGCACCCTTACGGTTCCCAAGAAACATACATGCTAAATTTCAGCTTCATGCGCCGAGTAGTTTCGGCTGTAGCTTGTCTGTCAGTCAGTCAGTTACGCAAGGATTTTATATATACAGATTTACGAAGTAGTTAAAACTTAACTCGGTACCTACATTTAAGAAATGTATTTATAAAAGCATTAATTAAATCCATGGTAAATTCTTCAAAACCGCAAATGAATATAAGAATATTACATAACTATATGCAAAATACTGGGAGATTATTCATAATCTGGCAACTTTTCACACACATAGACGCGCGTGTCCGTACAGTGCCAGTCGCCATAGGTCACGCACACATAGCTGTCAACGTGCCACGCTTAGTTGGACGAATACGCTACATCTGATTCTTGTTAATAAATCTATGTTTTAATAACCCTAATAAAATCTATGCGGAACCGATTAGAATCCATAATAATGTGTGGAGGTAATACACCTTATTAAAACATAAATAAACCCTTGCATAAAGTTTGTGTCTATGGTTAAAACAATTTTTTTATTAAACCAATTTTCCTTAAATTTCTGATTTTTCTTCAAAAAAGTCTTAAGGTCCTTTCCAGTACACAAACTTAAACTTAAGGATATGACCCTACGCTGTTTTAAAGTTCACGAACCAATCTAGAGGTTTCAATTTAAATCTGTATAGAAAGTTTGCATACTTGATTAAAATATTTATTTCAAAGTCGTCTATTACTTTGATGCAGTTTATGAGTCCCTCAGTGTATTATACTGCTTGAGTGAAAATATAAGTTTAAAACGCGGCTCTTCTTAAGCATTTTTGTACTTAGGTATACTTTTCTGGATTTATATTTGTATGAGCTATTTGCTTGTTTCATCCTTTTTAGATCCCGGTTTTTACCTAGTTGGATTATAGGTAGTTTTGAAACTTATTTTTTATTTAGTTCCGTAGTAAGCTAAGGAAGTCTCCTAGTTACACAAGTTCTGTCTGTCCGTCTGTTCGCAGATTATCTCGAAGACATCGCGTGCTGAAGAACGACAATTTAGTAATGTTTCTTACCTACCTGCCCTATGTATTGTGAACAACACCTCTACAAACCTGCAGAATGGAGTGGTAAACTTTTGTGGGTACCAACATTTGCAGAATACACCGACAGGTCGACTACTAGACATACCCTTGAGACTATCCCGAGACGTTCCCGATACTGACGTAAACCTAGTAATGAAAGCTAAGGATTTTGTGTGAATTAATTATGTTAGTAGTGCCGGCCAGTTTAAGTTATTTAGAATTATAAATTATTATTATTTGAATATACTTATTAATTAACTAGCAAGTGACCGGACGAGCCTGGTTTCATTCACGTACCAGGCTATTTTCTAGCTTTTGACAATGACGCTATTTGGCGAGCTTGGAGACCTATTCGAATAGATATTTTCATAAAATGGAAATGCAATCCCTTGGAATAAATTATCTCAATAATAAACACGAATGAAAATTCACAGAAATATGCAAGATCGTACCTTAACGTACTAAATTCAGGGCCAATCTGGACGTCTATCTTTTGAAATAAAAAACATGCAAATCGGTAATGACAAAATGTTTAGATGCTGAAAACCACCAACAAAAATAATACACTTGAGATCCAAAAAAAACACGACTCAATCGCAGACCCAACAACGTGGTGAACCATATTTCTCCAAATAAACGAACCTCCAACACCCATTTTCCATAGATTACTCTAGAAAAACAGGCGTTAATAAATTTCCATCGAACATTACTCCATATATATCCACCTAATACGTGATCGTACTAATAAAATTTAGGACGAAGGACCTTTGATTGTAATTGTTATTTATCGATTCTATAACTTGTGGGGTAGATTGGTAGTTCAGGTAAATGTGTTGGGTGTAAGTATATGTAGGACTGGGGTTTACTCAATCCTAATCGGCCTATCGCAGTCTACTGTTAGTCATAGGCCTCACAACACGCGCCATAGTAGGTACAAGGTCCTCCGCCTTCCGCATCCAGTCTGTCCCAGTCGCGGTTTTCAGCAACCGCTTAGTCCGTTTACCGAGTCGTGGTCTCCACTCCAGGACACGCTTGCTCTATCGGCCATTGGTCCTTCTAAAGATATAACAAGCCTACTGCCACTTCAGCTTCTATATCCTGCTAGCTATGTCGGTAATTTTAGTTATGACATTTTAGTAAAGACAGCAGAACAGGGTTGTCATCGAAGGTTGAATAATAAAACCTTGACCAAATTAAAATCAGTACGGTTACACCTGTTTTTATTCTATCAGTATATTGGCACTCGCTAGCAGTAGAGTACATAACATCAATTTCAATTTCAGACTTTGTTTTTTCTGCCGAATAGGTAAGTAGGTGAAAATGTTTTTCATTCACTGAAAGGGTGTGCATCAAATACACTTCAATGCTGACGACGACGGGGTTGCTAAAAGGTTAACTGTTTAAATTTCTGTGGTGTTTTTTACTGGAAAGAAGAAGTTAACGTACCAACGCAAGAAACGCAACTTTTGGAATGAGGAGAAATACTAATTTGATGATAATAATAATCGGTGTGTATAAATTTTATGCGTTATGGTCTGACTGACTGGAGAAGCGACAATTTGGCATGTATGTTCCTATAGAAGTGTAGGGTTGCACAAATAAAGAATTTTATGAAATTCCCACGAGACCGGAAGGAAAGGTCAAAGTTATGAACGTCCACAATGACTGGGAGCTTCCAGACTCTAGACTAGATTACCAGTACCAGTTATAGGTAAGTAGGTACTCTAACTCATTAGAACGAACGTAATTATTATTAATTATGGCATTGTGAAAACCGTAATAAAATAGGTTATTGTTCCCAATTTGGTGGTGTAATTTCTGTCTTTTATAGCGTATTTTGATTACACAAATGGCACAATTGAGGTGATGATGCGTAGATATACCGTGTTGCGTTGTTGCATCGCGTGCCATTATAAGGTAACATCGCAACCTGTTTTGCTCAGAACTCTTTTGAGGTAAACTGCCTTCAACCAGCTATTGTCTAAACCAGGTTAGCACATTAATTTTCGCTCTAGAAATACCTTATCCCCGTAGCTAGGGACTTTCAAATAGCCCCCTAAAACCCAACCACACGTCCGATTCGACCAACTGATCACGTGGGGGGCGGACACACGATCTTTAAATTACTGGCGTGGCTAACGTGGCTCTGGTAGGGAGGTAATCAAATTACCCTGATGTATTGACAGCAAGATAATCACGCTTACGGGCGCGGCTGCTTAAGCGCACCAATTGGGCTCTCCCAGTACTCCTCTGCCTTAGAGAAGACACGGGATGGGACATTGTCCGTTGACTCTCTGCTGGGGCGGGCGGATCGGTCTAGTGTAGGCCCCCGTCCGGCCCAACCCGTAATCTTGAATTGACAGGACCGGGGACCCTATGGTCGCGAGGAAGAAAACCTCTATAAAAATCACCCTAAGCTCAAGTTCAGGCCCGGCGAGGAGCTGTATGGTTGGGGGGAACCCAGCCGCGAGGGCCACAAACAACAATATGATGTCGGTAACAAACAGTTTATTACCCCAGGAGGGTACCGGTCGCTCCGCGTCCGGAGAATCCCTCACGGAGTCTTCGAACTCCGTCTGCCCCTCGTATTCTTGGGGGGGCAACCCGCATCAAAACAGCGACGTGTCACGCTCTATTGACACCGAAAGTACCGAGGATGTTCGTCCTATGTTGAGAGGACGGACCTCACCCTTACCCACACGAGAAGCAAGAACTTCCCAACAAGCCAATGACATCGGCCGAACACGCTTGACCCAGCGGGTGTTTTCTCGCCCGGTTACCCCAAACGCGGAAGCTTTGCGTGAAAGAGCCTCAGACGTCGAAAGCGATAGCTCGGCTATGTCCATCGCATCTCTATCATCTGAACCGCGGCGAACGCGCAAGCGCAGACCTCCGCGCTCCGAAGACGACGAAACTCGCGCGGTTCGCTTGAAGAGATCGGAGGTTGACAACCGGCCGTCGCAGGATCCGGAGGCTATTCTAAGCCCTTTAGTGCGTACGGCGACTGCTAAGTCGAAATCAAGTCTGCCCTGCGTGGAGGAGCTGCTGGCCGACATGAGGCAGCAATCGGCGGCGGCTGTGGGCGCCATGGCACTGGAGTCGCTAGCAGACGTCGAAAAGGTAGCGGATCAGAGCCGCAATCTGAAGGGGGAATTTGCGCACACCCTCAGAGTAGCGGCTCGGAAGATTCAAGCGGCTGTAACGGACCTTCACGGCAGAAGAGACCCAGACGTGGATCGTTTAGAGCAGGATAATTCAAAGCTCCGATCTCGTGTGGCCTCCTTGGAGAGCTCGATGGCCGCAATGGTTGCCGAACTGGCGGAGCTGCGCCAGAGCACACCAAGTGCACCTTCGCCTGGGAGCGAAGCAACTTTGAGCGCTGCAGCGCTGATGCCACCGCCAGCGCCGATGTCACCGAAAAACTCCCGCACTGCAGCCCCTGTGAGTGGGCGGAGTGAAAACACCAGTGCCCTATTTCCTCATAGTGAAATAGTGGCCCAAATTTCAGCTCAAGTAGTGGCTCAAATGGACCAGAAGTTTGCAGAGCTGAGAGCCCAAATCCTCTCCCAGAGGGAAACCCCACTGCCCTCTATGCAAACTCTCACAATGGAGACCTCTACGCCCTCAACATCCAACGCGAGGAAGCGTAGTAAGAAGAAAGGAAAAGCAACGACGGCTACGCCGCCATCTCTTGCTGCTAGGGCGGACACAGAATACCCACTCCTTTCGGCACCTTCTACAGGGCAGGCGCCCGCGGCAGTGTCGCCTTCGATTTCGGCTACGCCAGCCTCGCAACCCACAACCATAGCGGACCATGCCTGGTCAACCGTCGTGGGCCGCAAGGCAAAGGCCAAACCGGTGAAGTCAACTGCAGCTCGGAAGAAAGCGGTGCTCCCGCGGCCTCCTTCCACCTCGGCCGTCACCGTTACCCTGCCTCCAAACTCTGGGACCACACTGGCAGAAGTAATGAGGCTGGCTAAGACAAAGGTGGCCCTTGCCGACATCGGTATTACCGAGGGCATTCGGCCGAAGAGGGCCATTACCGGGGGTCTACTCCTGAAGATCCCTGGCTCCGTGGGCTCCGAGAAGGTGGAGACTCTGGCTAAACGCCTTAGAGAAGCTCTCGTTGATACGGGTGCGATTGTGGCGCACCCAATAAAAATGGGTGAGCTTAGGCTGCGGGACATAGACGAGTCCACCGAAGCCGAGGAGATCGTCAACGCAGTAGCCTCGGAGGGCGGATGCCCCGCTGAGGAAGTGAAGGTTGGCGAAATACGCTTTTCCGCAGCCGGCCTGGGAACAGTGTGGGTTCGTTGCCCGCTCTCGGCTGCGCGAAAACTGGCGGCAGCCAAAAAACTGCGGATAGGCTGGATGGTTGTCAGGGTCCAGCCTCTGGAAACCCGTCCATTGCAGTGTTTCCGCTGCCTGGAAAGGGGGCATGTGCGGGCCAACTGCAAGTGCGACAAAGATAGAAGTACGCTGTGCTACGCTTGTGGGCAACCTGGCCATAAGGCCCGCAGCTGCACAGAGCGTGCTCCTTCGTGTCCGGTGTGCACCGACCTAGGCCGGCCTGCTAATCACCGTCTGGGTAGCAAACACTGTAACCCTCCAAAGACGGGGAACCAAAGTCGAGCTGCACCCGCACTAGCGTCCAGTCCAGTCCAGCGGGTTAATATGGAATCGGGCCCCAGCCCCGCGGAGGATTTAATGGAGGCCTAAAATTCTTTCCGCCTCAAATAATTCTCCAGGGCAACCTGAACCACTGCCGCGCAGCTCAAGATCTACTTCTTCAAACTGTCGCGGAGCGGTCAGTGAGTCTGGCAGTGGTAGCTGAGCCTTACTCCGTTCCGGATCATCCTAGATGGTTTGGGGCGGAAGGGGGCTCCGCTGCTATTTATTGGGCTGGGGGGGATAGAGACCCCCATTGTTCCCTCCTCCTAAGGCGACCGGGATACGTCGCCGTCGAGTGGGGTCCAGCAGTCGTGGTGGGTTGCTACGTCTCCCCTAACTGCGGCCTTGCCGCGTTCGAAACTTACCTGGGCCGGCTGGCTAGCTGTATCCGACAGTTCCAGTCCCGTCCAATACTCGTCCTGGGGGACTTCAACGCACACTCTAATGAGTGGGGCGACGCTCGAGATGACATCCGAGGGGAGACCATTTTGGAATGGGCTGCAGCGCTGGATCTCCGGATCCTGAACCGAGGTTCAGTCAGCACCTGTGTGCGGTGGCAGGGGGAGTCGGTCATAGACCTGTCATGGGCGAATCCCTCGGCTGCGTGCCTCGTGTCAGGTTGGCGTGTCGCGGTGGAGGTGGCCACGCTGTCAGACCACCGGCACATTTTCTTTAGCGTGAAATTCCGCCACCCCCACAGCAGTCCCACGCCTAATCTTGTCGGTGCACCATGCCGCTGGTCTCTGCGCCACCTGAACCCCGATCTACTTGTGGCTGCTGCCCATGTCGCAGTATGGTCGGAAGACACAGCAGAGATCTCGTCCGATCCTGAGTCACAGGCAAACTGGATTCGGATCACAATGACAGCGATTTGTGATGTGTCTATGCCTCGGGCCAATCCGAAAAGAAAGGGATCCCTGTACTGGTGGTCGGCCGACATCGCCCGGCTCCGTACAGAGTACGTCGCAGCCCGCCGCCGCCACCAGCGAACCCGAAGAAGGAGGCGAGCTGTAAATGAGGAGATTGCTGGAGTGCACCAAGCCTACCGAGCCGCCGCAAAAGCGCTACGTACTGCCATTGCAGAAGCTAAGGCTCGGTCTTGGGCTGAGCTCATCGAGGGACTCGACAGGGACCCATGGGGGCGCCCCTATAACATAGTCATGGGGAAGCTCAGACCCTGGGTCCCTCCTCTGACACAAACTCTGGACCCGGAATTTGTGCGAACGGTGGTTGAAACCTTATTTCCGACGGTCCAAGATAGACCTCCAAGCCTTCCGTCACCGTCGGACCATATATGGGACGACCAGTTTGAGGTGTCGGAAGGAGAGTTAGACCGAGCCGTGCGGCGACTCGCTACTCGCAACACCGCCCCGGGTCCGGATGGTATCCCGGGCAAGGCTTGGGTGTTGGCGCTCGCGGTTTTAGGTGACACGTTGAGGCGGCTTTTCACCGGTTGCCTCCGTACTGGAGTGTTCCCCACCAGCTGGAAGGAGGCCAATCTTGTCCTGATATTGAAGGAAGGCAGGACTGCAGAGTCTGCCTCGGCATTCCGTCCCATCTGTTTGCTGGACGAGACGGGCAAACTTTTTGAGCGCGTCATCGCTGCCCGCCTCAATGATCATCTAAGTGGTGTAGGTCCCGACCTGAGTAACAATCAGTTTGGCTTCCGGCAGGGCCGTTCGACATTGGACGCTATTAAACGCGTCCGCTCCATGTCGGAGTCAGCTGTCCGGAGGGGTGGTGTGGCGTTGGCGGTGAGCCTAGACATCGTCAACGCTTTCAACTCGCTCCCATGGAAAGCAATTAGGGTGGCACTACTCCATCACAACGTGCCTTCCTACCTGCGAAGGATTGTCGAGGCCTATTTAAATGATCGATCCGTAAGCTACAGGAGTCGGGATGGTGCCGCAGTCAAGAGGCAGATATTCTGCGGGGTTCCACAAGGGTCCGTTCTCGGACCACTTCTTTGGAACCTCGCGTATGACGCGGTCCTGCGGATTGGTCTCCCCCCCGGGGTCAGTGTAGTCTGTTACGCTGATGACACACTAGTACTGACCCGGGGGGCTAGCTTCGCTGAAACCCTGCGACTCGCGGAATTGGGTGTGTGCTGTGTCGTCGCTGCCATCGGCCGACTGGGCCTGCGGATAGCACCGCACAAGACCGAGGCACTATGGTTCCACGGCCTGCGCCAGGGCATGGAACCACCCAGTTCTTCATTAAGAAATAAATGATGCAGTCGTAGAGGTGGGGCGATACATAAAGTACTTGGGCCTCACCCTCGACAGTCAATGGTGCTTCGAGGAGCACTTCGTGCGTTTGGCCCCCCGAGTGCGCCGGGTTGCAGGGGCACTGCAGAGGCTGCTCCCGAACCTCGGGGGCCTCAGAGAAGAGGTCCGCCGCCTCTACTGTGGAGTCGTGCGTTCCATGGCCCTCTATGGGGCGCCCGTCTGGTCTGACCGCCTGACGAGCGCCTCCCGCTGCAGAGCTATCCTTAATAGCCTGCAGCGAGTGGCGGCCATTAGAGTTGCGCGTGGCTATCGCACGATTTCTTTTGAGGCGGCCACGCTTCTGGCTCGGCTCCCGCCGTTCGATATCCTGGCGGATGTGGACGCCCTAGTTTTTCGTGAGACTCGATTCCGCCAGGAAGGCGGCGTGGAGGAAGAGCCGAGCCAGACGCTCGGGGAGTTTCGACGGAATGCGCGTCAGCAGGCGCTGATTAATTGGCGCACGCGACTCTCAGAGTCGCGGTGCATGCGCCAACGCGTCGTTGGCGCAATACTCCCTGTCTTCGAAGCGTGGATCGAGAGGAGAAGCGGCTGCGTCACGTTTAGGCTGACTCAGATACTCACCGGACACGGATGTTTCGGTGAGTATTTGAACCGAATCAGCCGCGAGGCGACGACGGCATGTCACCACTGCGGCAGTGACCTGGACTCTGCCCAGCATACGCTCTCCGAGTGCCCTGCATGGGAATCCGAGCGGCGAGTCTTAGTTTCGGTTATCGGAGGGGATCTCTCCCCACCGGCCATTGTTCAGGCCATGTTGATGGAAGATGTCCGGTGGGACGCTGTGGTCTCCTTCTGTGAAGCGGTCATGCTCCAGAAGGAGGCCGCCGAGCGGGATCGCGAGAGAGCCGATCCCGCTCGCAGACGCAGGCGGCGTCGTGGCGGTGGCAATGGCCGCTAGCCTGACTCTTCTTGGGGCCGTGGGCAATCAGAGATGGCAATCTGGCTGCCCGACCACAAACGACCCCGAGATGACAGTGGTCTCGGATAGCCGAGGGACCACTGTACTCGCACAGTACGAGGTAGCGAAGGGAGGGCACTAACAACCTAGCCCTTTCAGAGACTGAGCCCTACAACGGGACAAGCGTAACGGGACCCAGGAGCAGCACACCCGCGTTCCCTGTGTCCCATTCTTTTGAGCGCTGAGGCGGCTATCGTGGTGGTTTTAGTCGGTAACCCGGGCTCTGTCCCAGGGAGTCCGACATACCCTCTCTGCTCGCCCCGCGGAGAGGCACTCGCAAAAGAGTTTCCCCACGTAAAA
This sequence comes from Euclidia mi, assembly GCA_944739405.2. Classification (NCBI taxonomy): domain Eukaryota; kingdom Metazoa; phylum Arthropoda; class Insecta; order Lepidoptera; family Erebidae; genus Euclidia; species Euclidia mi. The sequence continues at coordinate 31,430,686 of OX123195.2, forward strand.
AAAAAAAAAAAAGGGACTTTCAAATAGTGGACGCAGAGCACTTGGGAATCTAAACTGAACTTTCTTACCTACCGAATACTAGCCGTTTAATATTATCAACTTTGTCATTCACACGATAGCAGCCATATTATTTTATTAACCGACTTCAAAAAAGGAGGAGGTTCTCAATTCGTCGGAATCTTTTTTTTATGTATGTTCCCCGATTTCTTTAAGACGCCTGGACTGATTTCAAAATTCTTGTTTTGATTGTAAGAGTATACCTCCCAGTTGGTCCCATGATCATCAGGTCAGGATCTGATCATGGAATCCTGAAAAATCGGAGGAACTCTTCAAATTTTATAAGCACACTTGAAGCGATTTGACGATAACAACCCAATGCCGTCGAGTTTAGGCTCGTGTGAGTCGTCTTTACATAGACTTTGATGCTGGATGATTTCTATGGTCTGATGATAGAGCTGGAAGGTAACCATGAGATCTTTGTGATAAGGATGCATCTAAGGATAAGTTTGCGGCACCAATCCTCGACGTCATCCCGACAGTGGAGCCAATAAAACCGCTCCCGGATCTTAGTAAGGGTCTTGTTAACTCCCATGTGACCTCCCGAAGCACCATTGTGATAGAGCTGCAAGACTTCCGGCACCTTAGTTTTGGGCACTACCATTTGCAAATGGCACTGGTTACCGCGAGCGTTTTCCCATTTTCGGCACAGAACTCCATCCTGTAAGACCAAGCTTTCCCACTGTGCCCAATAACTCTTGGCGATAGGGCTCATTGCTGCGATATCACTCCATTTGGGCCTAGGAGCGCCTGATTTCTTCCATTCAAGAATCGGCTGTACATCCTTGTCATCTTGCTGAGCACTCTGCAAAGCTTCTCTCCATTCGTCGCTTAGATTCGTCTTTAACATCCTCACTAGCGCTGCCTGTTTTGCTTCCTGTCGGCTACAGTGCTTGCACTGGTCGGGACACGGCCTACGCGATAGGGCATCTGCGTTACCATGGGACTTGCCGTTGCGATGTTGTATTACAAAATCAAACTCTTGCAGTAGTTCAATCCATCTAGCTACTTGTCCTTCTGGGTCCTTAAATTGAAGTAGCCATTTCAGCGCTGCATGGTCGGTTCGCAGGTGGAATTTACGGCCCAACAAGTATTTGTTGAAATGCTGCAACGTCTTTACTACAGCCAAGAGTTCCCGCCTGGTGATGCAGTAGTTTCTTTCGGGTGTGGATAAGGTCTTGCTGAAGTATGCTATAACAACTTCTTGATCACCCTTCTTCTGTGACAGCACGCCGCCAATTCCGGTGTTACTGGCATCTGTGTCAACTATGAATTCATGCTCATTGTCAGGGTAGCCTAGAATAGGTGCAGTACACAGATGTTCCTTAAGCTTCTGGAATGCAACGTCACAGCTCTCATTCCAACAGAACTGCACTCTGTCTTCGGTGAGCTTATGAAGAGGTCGAGCAATGTCAGCAAAGTTCTTCACAAACCGTCGATAGTAGGAGCATAATCCGAGGAATGCTCTGACCTGCGTTTTGTTCTCTGGAACTGGCCATTCCTTCACGGCAATGATCTTATCCGGGTCAGTTTGAATACCGTTCTCCGAGACCACATGTCCTAGAAAGTTCACTTGCCGTCTGAATAACGCGCATTTCTTCGGACTCAGCTTCAAATTAGCTCCTCGTATCTTTGACAGCACTTGCTCCAAGTTTCGAAGGTGATCCTGGAAGGTGCGCCCCACGATGATGATGTCATCCAGGTAGACCAGGCAGGCGTCTCCAATCAGTCCCATAAGCACTCGCTCCATCAGTCTCTCAAAAGTAGCCGGAGCGTTGCACAATCCAAAGGGCATGACGTTAAATTGCCACAATCCTTTGCCTGTGGAGAATGCCGTCTTCTCTTTGTCTCGAGGATCTATTTCCACCTGCCAGTAGCCACTTTTTAGGTCTACGGTAGAAAACCACTTCATCCCCGTCAGCGTATCCAGTGTGTCATCGATCCTTGGCAGCGGGTAGCTGTCCTTCTTCGTGATGTCATTCAATCGGCGGTAGTCTACACAGAAGCGCATGCTGCCATCCTTCTTCTTAACTAGGACAACCGGAGAGCACCACGGGCTGGACGAAGGCTCGATTACGCCTTCGTTCACCATACCGTCGATCATAGCTTCCACTTCACGTTCCCGTGCTACTGGCACACGTCTTGGTCGCTGGCGAATCGGTGCTTCACTTCCCGTGTTTATTTTGTGCTGGACTAGTGCTGTCTTCCCTATGTCGGCATCACTGGTCGAGAAAATATCCGCGAACCGGTTCAACATCTTCTGAGCCTCGGTCTTCTCTTCCTCTGGCAGGGTACTTTCGCAGTCCTCTAAAAGAGTAGACACGTCGAATCGTGCACCCTGAACCTTGGCGCTGGTAGGTTGCTCTTGACATCTACGCATCCAAGCCGCTCCTTCATAGGTGCCCAATTCCGTCCCTTTCTTGAGCGACACTTCCTTGTCACTTGCATTCAGTGCGCGTACTGATGAAACTTTAGTACCCCTTACCAAGGTTCGTGCAATCTTCCAGGAGGCCTCTTTCTCTAGACCTTCGATTAGTACGCAGCGGTTCCCTCGACCAGAATTCCCTGGTAAACTAACTGGTACAACAGTTTCCGACCGCGGGTGAAGAATGACATTCTTCAGGCAGTACACTTTTCCTGAAGTTGCACCTTCCATGAAGACTTCTTCCGAGCTACACTTCAACACTCCCTGGTTAACATCGATCTCGCAGCGATACTTCCTCATAAAGTCTAGGCCCAGGATGCAGTCGTCCACTATATCGGCTACGATGACTTTGTGACGGTAAACTTTGTTGCCTTACTTCAGATCCACCTCCATTTCACCTCGGACGGTTATGTGCTGACCGGTAGCTGTTCTCAGATTCACACTTTCATTGTTCCTGAAGCAGCCCCGAAGAACCCGTCTTGCCAGATGGTAACCGATGACTGTCCGAGAAGCACCCGTGTCCAATGTCAGCTTGCATGGTGTTCTGTTAATTTCGCCTTCGATGATCAGGCTGTTCCCGTCACATGATTGCGAGATCGAGATACTTGGGGCTCTTCCATTACCAGCCAGCACTCGCCCCGCAGTCCTGGCGTCTACTCGTTTCCCTGCTCTCGCTGACTGGCAGGCACATCAGGCGACCCCTTTGGTGGAGACAGGGTGTCACCAGGCTGCCTACGCTTTGGGCAGCTCAAGCGGATATGGCCTCTTTCTCCGCAGTTGTAGCACCGAGGTGACGACACAACTTCCCTGATGCGGTGACCTCCATCGTCGCGTCGCACTGCTTCCACCTCCAGAGCGTGGGCTAAAGCGTCCTTGAGGTCCTTGAAGTGCCCAAGCCTCACTGCTGCTCTTACCTCCAGGTCCCGGATCCCATCCGTAAACGCCTGTACGAGGTTCCCTTCAATAAGCGCAGGCGACGACTGGTATGCCTTCCTGACCAGCTTTTCCACCTCTAGAGCCCACTGCTGCAGAGTTTCTCCGGTGCGTTGCGTCCTGTCCTTCAGCTGAGCACGATACACATGTTCGAGGTGCGCGTCTCCGTACCTCGCCTCCAGCGCCTTCAGAAGCTTCTCGTAGGTGACGTCTTGTCCGAGTGCCTCCAACACTGTCAAGGCCTGGTCGCGAAGGCCCAAGGTTAGGGCGGTTAAGGCCTGTTCTTTGGTCCACCCATTCGATCGCATCACAGCCTCGAACTGGATCTTGTATGCAGACCATGATGACGAGCCATCAAATGGTGGAACCTTAAATCCACGAGGTGAGGGCGCTACAGCCGCTGGTGTCACTTCGAGCCCACGCAACTTCTTCTCCACTTCAGCAACACAGGTCTCGTGGTGGTTGTGTACACGCTTCTCTATAAAGGCGACGCGAGTCTCAAGCTTGTCGTGTACGAGCATCTCTACGTTGCTGATACGGGCCTCGTGCTGCTGAAGTTCCTCCTTGACCGCCTTCAAGTCCTTCCATACAGCGGCGCTGAGGTCCTTCATAAGCACCACCTGCTCTTCTAGGCGGCGCGCATGCTCCTCCTTGTCGCGCTGGACCTGTTCTTCTAGGTGGCGCGCGTGCTCCTCTTGACGGCGAGCCTGCTCCTCCTTGTCGCGCTGAAGCTGTTCCTCCAGGCGGCGCGCGTGCTCCTCTTGACGGCGAGCCTGCTCCTGTTGACGGCGGTCCTGCTCCTCCTTGTCGCGCTGTCGCTGTTCTTCCATGCGGCGCGCGTGCTCCTCTTGACGGCGGGCCTGCTCCTCCTTGTCGCGCTGTAGCTGTTCCTCCACGCGGCGCGCGTGCTCCTCTTGACGGCGGGCCTGCTCCTGCATGAACGCCATCAGAGCCGCGATGTCGGGCACCGCCATGGAGTGTGCGCTTGCAGGCTCCACTGCAGCCGCGGAGTCGCCTGATCCACCAGACGATGGAGAAGGAACGTCTCCGAAGCGTCTCTGGTCCAGATCTTGCTGGCGCTGGTTCCTGGTACGCACTCCGTCAGTTTCTTCCTTCGGCATAACCGGCATAATTTACCCCACTTCTGACACCAATTTGTTACGAGCTGGGGTTCGGTGATAAATTATATACACTATGCCAGAAAAACTGCACTTTATTTACTAACACAAACACTATACACACTTATTTCTCAACACTAATAAAAACACACTTATTTCACACCACTAGAAACACCACTAAACACTCCGACTTACTTCCCTTCGCTTGATGATTATCGCTCCGCTTTCAATTGTTACTGTTCTGTCTCGCGCGCTCTCGCTCTATTTATACTGGCCGGATAACATCACTAGCGCATTCTAGACTCTTCCACAAAACTGTCGAAATAATCTCGAACAGTCGATTACTCGATACAGCAACGCCATCTAGTACAGAGTAGCTGAATTACCTTTAAACCACCTATACATTCAATCTCTTCTAGTACCCCTATTCACCGATAGATGGCGTAACAATACGTTGTGCTTAAATAATGAAGAATATTTAGCTTTCCATAGACCGATTATCGTCTGGCCACCGTAGATCAAAAAAATAGCAATATTGTATTCCTTAGAACAGTGTCCATATATTCACCGGAACAAAATTCCTATAACGACTGTCGAACATTCTCATGCCAGCCAAGACAACGAAACTTAAAGTGTTCTCCGAGCCAAGTGCAAGTGATCACTACTGTAGTGTTTGTATCTATGCAATAGATACAATACATTGTCTCATGTACACCAGTAGAGGAACTAGCGTCACTTGACACCTGTCACTACTGTATAGTCTGTGGCTGTCACTGTCTGTACGGACCATACTACGGACAGTCAGTCGCATAGACTAATATAATTATTATAACTGGCAAGTCCGTCGGTAGATAGACACGGTGCGCGTTGGACGTGCTCTCTCGGATCTGTGTGTAGTAATGAGCCAGTGTTACATCGATTCGTGTAGTGGTTATATTTGCTGTGATAGCAAATACTACAATTACCATTTAAGAAAGTTGTTAAGGTTACAATATGACACCACAAGGTGCCATATTCCCAATGTCCTTGCGTATTCCCATAAATAGAACCGTTTAAATCAAGCCATGAAAATGTAGTTCAGTTGTTATAAAGAAAATACTCGTATTATATGGCCTTGTCCTCACCTCATCGTTCTGATTCAATGTACAAAAGGTACAAGGTATATATTCCGCTACTTATTAGTACTCACACGTAACGCTTTCACAAACATGCTGTGGAGGAAGAAAGATGTGGTGTTCCGCCAACTAGAGGGAGGATCCTCTAACCAGGCTGGGTGATCGTGCCTGGTGGACTGTCAGTCCGACGGACGAATTTGAGAAGTTCTATATATAGTCAACTTCGTGTGCGAACTCTGCTTGTGCAATTCAGCAACTTGTTTCCGCTGAATCGTGTCCGATAGATGTCGCCTTATGGTTGTTGTTGAGACTTCGTTGTCGCTCGCTAGATGGCCTCAGTTGTATGTAGCTACCGGTACATCACGCCCCCCCAAGACCGGAGGTCGATCTTGAAGGTGATGAGTCAGCTGTCGGTGCTTCTGAGGAGAGTGCCAGTGCCAGTGGAGAGTAGATACCGCTAGTTACAGTGAGTCGGAACTGTGTGCGTTGCGCGGTGAGCTTTTCCAGTGAGTCGGGACAGTGGCTTCACAATGGTCTCACGGTGAGTCGGGGAGAGGTTGCGAATGTGGTGTGCAGTCGGTGATGAGCAGTAGGCGATGAGAAGTGAGTGTCCCACAGTGATCTGGGGAGTTGCTACGTGGCGGCTGCGTAGTGGCTGCGTAGTGGCTGCGTAGTTGCGGCGTAGTTGCTGCGAAGTGGTTGCGTAGTTGCACTGCTGCGTGGACGGGAGCGATGTGCGCTGCTTACGAGAACCGTGTGTGCAGTGAGGCGTGCCTTGGCGCTGGAGAGGCTGCAGGGAAGACCAGGCATGCAAGCCTGCATGGCCTACGGTTGGACCCTGGCCGAAGATGCTGGCTGGCGGCGACTTGATTACCACCCATCGGGTGACGTGCGGAGTGAGGTGAGGCGAGGATGACGATGAAGCTGCTGTTGCTGATCTGACCTGATAGATGTCACCGTATGGTTGTTGTTGAGACTTCGTCGTCGCTCGCTAGCTGGCCTCAGTTGTATGTAGCTACCGCTACAATGCCTTAAGAGTGAGCTCTTATACTTATTATGTTAACGAATGTCATAACTCAGAAAACAGACAAATGTTGGAGCACCTTTGAATTTTATGGCTGTTCGTCATTAGAACGCCTTTTCTAGAGGCTTTGTCAAACTCAAGTCAACGACAAAGCTATTTATTTATTAAGCTCACAACGTGCCGCTTAAAAACGTAATTAAAAAATCTTATGTAATGAAAGTACATTAATATTTAATACCTCGTTCGCAAAGAAAGGGCGTATGAATGGGAAATAAGTGAAATAACGGACAAAAAACTCATGGCCACTCTTTTCTAACGCCAGTTTGATTAATATATAAAGATTTTATTCTGGTTCAAAATCAAGTTCAAATCAAACTGGTTCACATTGTACTTAATTATTTGTAAATAGTAAATAGCTACATAGTTAGTCCTCGTTGGTCACTTATAAAAGCATTTTTAAAGGGGTAAGGTCCGCTTTGGTCACTTTTCAGTTAGGTCAGTGTTGTTCATTTTTATTATTTTTTAAAAGTTTTTGCCTGCGTTGATCACTTTTATGTGCCTAAAAGTATATCGAAAATTCGTGGAACCACCAAGCAAAAGTGTAAAGAAAAGATCTAAAGAACGAATTAAATCTTTTGTTCCAACATTACTTTGAAGTTAAGACAAAGTCGGAATTCACATAAACCTTTGTGTTTTTCAAAGAGAAATGCTAGCGGCCGGTCCCATATGCCATATGTATCTCTAATCTCCAAATCCGTGGATAGATCGCATAATACATCGGACGGTTAATCAATATAACTTACCAAAACCTTGATAGATAGATTTTGGTATGTTTATCCAACTTACAGACAGACAAACGGATCGTTTTTTTTATAATTCGGCACCCTACAATGTTTTAACACTCCCAATCATCACATTTCATGGAAACGTTTCAAATACAAATCCATACCAACCTACCTATCTCGATATATACCCATGTACACGATCGTCGAAACGTATTTTACTCTAGCGAACCTCCCCAATTTAATGCTGCCCCATTAATTTTAATGTTCCCCCACTTCCACACATGGACCATTAATCATAGAACACAATATCAGAATCGTGCACATCATTTGTTCTACTGACGGTTATGAATGTACGTTTCAAATGCGTTACCGGTGATCGATTGGAAAGGCTGTTTAAAATATTTGGGTTAAGTATGCTGTATGATGGAAAATAGACTTGGTTGCTGAGAGTGCTATTCGGAAAATACGCTAAAACTGTGAATCTAGCTAGTGGCTGCCTCGAGTTGAACGGCTGCCTCGACCATGCGTGACGTGACATGAAGTTCTGGCAGTTAGTTCGCAGGCGTGCTGCTAGTGGATACACAGATACATGGATTTGTCACACTGCAAAAGGAGAACACACACACACACACTAAACAAAGACTGTCGAATATTTGCCAGACATTGAGCGTTATTTGTGCATACCGTAAACAAACTTTCCTGACGACCTTAGAAATATATATTTAATGACAAAGTCAAGCACAAGAATATAAATACAAGTTCTCAGCAACATACACAGGACTGCAGTTCAACTAGCATGTTCACCAGGATGGTCAGTGGGACCTTTGCTGGACGAACACAGCACCCTTTAACTCAAACAAACAAAATTGTTTCATTTCAGAAAAGTTGTAGATACACTGCAGTGATAATATATATCATTCCAATTAAAACACCACCAACAAATTAACATATCAGCTGTTAGCTCCTGAGCGCAAGTTAATTTATTCTACAGACACTACGGTACAATTCCATCAGCGGACTTATGCGGAATATATTTGCAAAGTTAGATAGCCGAAAAAGAGAGAATTGCAACGTCCGGAGAGTGAACCCACATACCTTTTTTTAAATTTTAAATTTGGTTTAAATTGCAAATATGTTTCACGCTGCAGTGAGAACTAGTTGAAACGCATATTTTATTAAGCTGCGCGCTTCCCGCTGTCTCGTTGCTATGTACGGAAAATTTTGGCAAATCTTTATCTTATTCCAAACATTTCGTGCTAAGTAACATATTATGTGAAAACCCTACAAAAATACGGTCGGTACTTTTTGAGTATATTGTGTTCATACAGACAGTCATGATGCAGCGGCGGTGACTTCATTTTATATGTAGTTATAGATTTGTATGTATGGATTTCCTAAGGCATGCATTTGATGAAAAAATAACCTCCACGCTTTTAATATATATTATCTATATCTAATAAGTCTAATAAAGCTAGAGCAATTTAGAGTTATCTGCTTTCTTGTCTAATCAGATAAGTCAGAATACTATTAGCTTTAAATTAACAATGTATAATGGATTAATTATAGAAGAAAAAAGATCCATGCTATGAACAAACATAAGTCGTGTCATATCACTACGGGACCCCTGGTTTGCATTTATGGGTAATAAACAGCCGCAATAATTTACACCCAAACCTTAATTCTAGAAAATCCTTACCCGTTAATAGCGTGTTCTTTTAAACCGGGAGTCAGGTAACTAATTTGTTTAGCGTGTTTTAATTACTCACCAAACTTTGCACACATTTAGCGGGCAGGTTAGCGCCAGATTAATTAGGGTACCGCCAAGATTTCATAAATCATTTAAACAACGGGCATGTCTCAATTAAATGTACCGTCTTAAATGTAGGATAATGTATTTTTATTTGTCTTGGTGATGACTGAAAGCCTTAAATAGGTGATTGTGCTTTCATCGTAGCAAAGTAAATTAAGCGCCTACCTACTATCAAAGTAACCAAACGTAATTTAACCAAAGTACTATTAAAGTATTGAAAACTAAGTTTCGAAGAAACTATAGGTTCTAATTAGATTATTCGATGAAAAGCCTTACATTACAGAAAAATATTGATGATGGTTATTACCTTTGGTAGCGCCATCTACCTTCCTATCTATAACTAATCTATATTTAATAGGTAAACTGTCACCGAAGGCCCAGTCCGTATTTGCAGGTGTCACACCCAGTGCTGAGAATTATCAGGTCATATTTCAGTCACTACTTGATAGATATCAGGACATGCGCGTCCTAGCGTCTACTTACTTTGACCAAGTTTTAAATCTCAAACTGTCCGGCAATGCGTCTGTCGCAAGTTTCCAGCTGTTTATTGATAACTTCGTAACCGCGGTTAATTCTCTTAGGAACTTAAAATTAGGAGATCTTTCCGACTTTATGTTGCTTCAACTCGCTTTAAAAAAGTTTGACACTGATACAATTCGCGCATTCGAGATGACGGAACGCAATAATAAAATACCTACACTAGATAGTTTTATTTCGTTCATCAAAGATCAGTGTCGAATATTTCATAATACGCAGTCTGGTTCACCTGGCCCGTCTAACACTAACAGCAACAAACAAAGGTTGAATAAATCGCGAAATAGTAATAATAACTCGGTCCCTAATCCACAATCTTACGTAACATGCTCGGAATCTAATAGTAATAATTCAAGTGTCTGTGCAGTAATGTGGTGCACGACCATTTATATAAGTGTCTCACCTTTAATAATTCACATCCAACCGCTCGTTTTAAATGCGTAAAGGATAACAAAGCTTGCATTAATTGCTTAAGCATAAAACATAAAACAAGTAATTGTTCTAGCAAGACAAAGTGTCGCTTATGCAATAAAAAACATCATTCATTGCTACATTTCGATAAAGATAACCCGTTGTCAAGCCAAGCCGCTAACCTTGACACACTTACGTCGCAGGTGAAGGCCACGGTGACTTCCCCCTCCACGCCTCAGAATGAGATATCGTTGTGTACGACATCCATTGCGCGGGCGGCACGCACGCGAAGACGGCACTCGCGCATCTATAATGATCCGCGCAGGGCCAAAACGCAGTGTATGACGTCTAAGACTGTTCTGTTAGCGACAGCGCAAGTTATCGTATATGATGTTAATGGGTCGCCGCACATGGTACGTTGTCTGCTAGATAGCGCATCTCAGACCAATTTAATAACGTTTGAGTTATTCAAACGCCTCGGATTATGGAATAACTTTAAAAATACTAACTCAACCGTCAAAGGGATAGGCGGATCAGAAAAACATTGCAAGGGTTCCGTAGATATTAAAATACATTCGCGTTTTGATAGGAATATTAATTTTAACATTTCTTCGCTTATCGTGGAGCGTATTACGGACGCATTGCCGAACGCTAATGTAGACGTAGCATCACTCACTCACCTCGAGTCATTGCCGCTGGCAGACGCGGAGTTTGCGAATCCGGCAGGCATTGATCTTTTGATCGGAGCTTCAATATTTCCGCACTTGCTACTAACTAAAATAGTACGTAGTGAGCGATATGATTTACCAGCCGCTATTGAGACGGTAATTGGGTATGTGATTATGGGTACCGTACCTACGTTACATACTTCTCATTGTATTAAGCCTTGTTGTTGTTCTGCTCTTCAAGAGATCAAGGTGGGTGCTAAAACTGTGTGTAAGATAAAGCACTAATTAGCTATGCTATGCTATGCTATGCTACGCGATGCTGCGCTATGCTATGCTACGCTATGCTATGCTATGCTACGCTATGCTATGCTGCGCTATGCTACGCTATGCTATGCTATGCCATGCTATGCTATGCCACGCTATGCTATGCTACGCTATGCTACGCTATGCTACGCTGTGCTACGCTATGCTACGCTGTGCTACGCTATGCTACGCTGTGCTACGCTATGCTACGCTGTGCTACGCTATGCTACGCTGTGCTATGCTATGCTAAGGTACGCTACGCTACACTATACACTTCCGCTTTGTACATGGATGACATTGCCTGTAGTGTCATATCCGCTCCGCTAGCAATTTCGCTTTGTGAAGAGCTTATTCAGCTTTTCAAGCGAGGCCAGTTTGATCTTGTCAAATGGACAAGCAACTCTAAGGAGGTTCTCGCACGCATACCAGATTCTCATAAGGCTTCTCCAGACATTGAGTTTGAGAAGTCTGTACCGCATAAGGTTCTCGGTTTGTCGTCTCACCACCAGATGATAAGTGCACCAAACACACTATGCTGTCCACAGTGGCTCAACTATGGGACATAATGGGTTTTTGTGGCTCCCACAATTTTGTACGCCAAGCTCTTGATCAAAGAGCTTTGGCTATCAAAGTGTGAGTGGGATGAAACACCCCCTGACCATATTGTCGCCGCTTGGGGCCAGTTTTTTATTGAGCTTACCGCGCTCAATCAAATTACTATTCCGCGTCATCTTGGGTTGGTAGATGGATGTACCATCAACTTCATAGGTTTCGCTGACGCCAGCGAGCGTGCTTACGGCGGAGTCGTATATCTGCAAGTCCGCATTGGTTCTAACTACTCGGTGCAGTTAGTTTGTGCCAAGTCTAAGGTCTCGCCTGTTAAAACCATTTCGGTTGCGAGACTGGAGTTGTGCGCGGCCCTTCTGCTGTCTCATTTGCTCCGCAAGGTTCAAGACACAGTTTTGCCCCACTACCCCATTAATAAAATATACGCATTTTCCGATTCCAAAGTAGTGCTCGCTTGGATTTATTCATCACCTCACTGCTGGCAGACTTTTGTCGCCAACCGCGTTAGCGAATTGATTGAACTTGTTCCAGCTACTTGTTTCAATCACGTCGCGGGTTATCGTACTCGTCTTCAGAAAGAACTTTCCATAGATCATATTGACTGGGAGTTTATTCCACCAGCATTACCACATTTCGGTGGATGTTGGGAAAGTATGGTCAAAGTAATTAAAACGCATCTCTTCAAAGTTATAGGTCAACAGATCCTCTCTTACGAAGAGCTTTTAACTGTCCTTGCACAAGTCGAGGCACTGATCAACTCGCGTCCGCTTCCAACTCAGTGAGATCTAGCCTGAAGTTGGATCTACCTCTTAGTTTAAGTATTTAGTTAGTAGTTTTCGCTATTATTGCGTTTGTAGTTTTCGCTAAAGTTAATTTAGATTAATTTTATTGTCATATCGCTGTCTTAGCCTATTGATGGGTTATGCGGTAGTACACCCAACATAGCTAAGTTCAATTCTATTTTTTTTAAAGGCAACCCTTTTGGGCCGGGGGGATATGGTAGCGCCATCTACCTTCCTATCTATAACTAATCGCATCAACGTCAATCGTTCCATGCTGGTCTAGTGCGAGCGATACCATATTTCCGTCCCTGTCTCCCATTCCCGAAGGAGGGGCACGCCTTCCGCGGATTGGTCGCGGCGATCGTCGACGCGAGTGACAGTCCAGAACTTTCGAGAACATTCGAGTCGCTAAATACGCGTCCGCCATACCGTATCGCACCGCGCCGCTCCCGCTATAATTATTACCGCTTATAAAACCGCTCGCAAGTGGAAGTGATTGTGTAGTGAAGTGAATCAAGCAGCTTCATCCCGAAACCACCAGGAGACTGCCCTTCTGAGACGAAGAAGATTGCCGTATAAGGTAAGCGCCCTCCAGCCTTGGAATATCCTATACCCACTCACAATCATCTCTCCCATTCCAATCCTACATCCTCTTCCTTTAGATACAGTCCATTTTTTCCAAATCGCCTAGAACCTACGGTCTCGGTGTATCGCCGAACCAACCTTAAAGAAAAATTTGCCGCTGATAATAACGATTATACTTTGCTCTTCAACATCCATGAAGAAAATAAATAAATTATTTTGTTCCATACATTGATATAATTTTTATCGTTCATGAACGTGGCTTCGTCCTCATTTTGCCAGCTGTTAACCTCCCATGTACTTTTCAATTACCTGTAATTATTCCATTTGTCCCTCAAGGTGATATTCTCTCTGTCTTCACTATACCACTAATTACAAATTACCTGACAGAAAAACAACGGCTCGGCTCAAGCTTCGAATCAAAAACCACACCATCACAATGTTTATGCCACGGGATCCACGAAGCTTTCGAAATCAGTACATGTAGGTATTATTTACAATTTATTTCGGACCGTTACAGTAAATTTAGTTTACCCTTTTCTTACCCTCCTGGGTAACATTACGTTTGCAGTAAATCTGTTTGATTTTACATTTTGTTTACCCTAATGATATCGTTATGGCAGCGCCTATCGTATTATCCTTTCGGTAATCTGATGAAATGAACGTTTTTTTAGGCTGAAGATCGCTATTTTGCGTCTGATCTCTCCTTTACGATTTTGTCGTTCATTTTGTTCAATGCTTACGTAAATGCCGTAGTGGTTAAAGGAATTAAGGCTTGACTGGCAGTATTTTCGTGGGTTTGTTTTATTTTAAAGGTAATGTGATAAGAGGCTCTTATGGCATTGTAACAAGAATAATGCGCAGTGGCTGAACGTTTAAAATATTATTATGCATAGCATCTAATATTATGAGAAATTTAGAAGATTTGTGTGCTCCACAAGACGTGTTAGTTCACACATATGTTACTTCTCTGTAGCTCATTTTGTCCAGTATTTAAATCTGTATTGAAATGAAACGAAGTCTCAAGATGCGAAGATCAATCAATACCTACTTAATATGTAAGTGTTAAAAAAATTCTAGAAATGTTATGACACAGAGCGCACTTAATACGAACCTAGCATTTTTTTAGATTATTTATGAATATAAACAAACAACTTTTGACATAAAATAAAAACCAAATTAAAATTTGCGGGCCCTTATTACCGAACGGCCCGTTATTAGCAAAATGCTTCCCAAATATTCTCATTACCTATATAAAAAACGCTGTTAATGAATAGGTAACCGAATAGGTGGGTATTAGTAACTGTTGCAATAATTGGTGGCGAGAGCGATGTGATGTCGCAATGAAGACAGATGCGAGACGTGGTCCATCGATCAACAGGAGAGCTTTTCTTTGACACTCCTTAGATTACCACGACGGAGAGGACAGAAGTTCAACTGACCGAATATATTGTTGTTAAGATTAGAATTGTCTCTTGTCTTAGGTGAGCCTGTGGTAGATATTAAAAAAGTATAAGAACCTATCGCTACTTAATATTATAAATTCAAAATTGTGTATATATGTTCCGTTTTCACGCTATAACGGCTGAACCGATTTTGTTGAAATTTAATATAGATATATATTGGACCATGGAGACGGACATAGGCTACCATTAGTTGCAAAAATTAACCTGGGAGGGATTGTAGGGAGGGTCAAATTTGTAGGGCACAAATCTAACTGTTGGACGTAAGAACGCATGCGCTGAATAATTGAGTGCTGCGCATGTGCTATCGTATCTGTCAGTACTGTCGCGTCAAATATATTGTCATATTCATGGAGGTCATATTAAAGTAATTAACAAAGTATTTGTACAATAAAAGAGATTTGTGTAGCCCCGAAAATAACGCGCGCGAAGCCGCGGGCAAAAGCTAGTTTCTTATATATTTTTAATACCACACTTCCGCCGGTGTAGCTCAGTAGTAATCGCTTCAAATACCGCAGGTTGCTGTCCCTTGCGAAGCACGGTGCTTCGCGAGCACATCAAACCCTTAGCCACCAGCAGTCATAAAACTCGTTACGGGAAGTCAATATTATCGATATGCTGTCACTGGTCTAAACCAGTACTCTTAAGTAAGAGAGTAAAAGTAACCTGTTTGAGCCAGAAGCAGGTTACTTTTCTCATTCTCTTAGGTTAGGTTAGGCCCCGCAGAAGTCAGATAACAGAGTTCTGTCAAATCTGGTTAGGTTTCAAAACAGACTATGAGCTTCAATGTGAAAGTTTTGGACCAGTAGAATAGCGTTGAACAAATATCTGTGTGGGACAAAAAGATTCGATGAAAACACGAAATACTTTGACGAGGTCATCAGTCCGCGGAATTCCGTAGAAAACGAGCTGAGTATTTTTAACTTTCGCGATTTATATACATCATACAATATTATTTAGCGGGTCTTAGTCGCGATAATTTACTTATTTCAAGGCATAAATACCTCTTTTATTCTCCTACGCTTCTACCGGCTTGCAACGGTCGTGGTCGCGGACGAGAAGAGTCGCTTCGCGACCACATACATACTAAACCTCCAATAATCTTATTATCCTTGACAAAAGCCCTCTGATCTGACTTTTCTTACTGTCCCTTTCCTACACAACGTCATGTCTAGGAAGGTGGTGGACTAGTATAGTCACCCGTAATCCGTGACGTTCGTGAGCCTACGTGACAACTGCCTGCTCCGAAATGTTCGTCACTCACTGCTCGTGGAACTACAAGAGAATGTACGAGGCGCTTCAGTAATACAGCCGCTGAATTCTTTAAGCCATGTTATGCTACGCCCTGCCCACAGACAATCTATATTCAAAAAATAAAAATCCGCTACAAAATACTGCAGTACCTTCTCACAACAGATCACAGAAAAAACTCCTTGCGATGTGATTCTATAGTCCAGTTATTAAAGTTCCTACAAGGTGGGTATAAAATTGCCTGAAACTCCATCCGGTTCTTTTTCTCTCGCTCTCTCAGCTATTTTGCGATTTTTTTCTTCTTTACATGCTCGTTTCATGTCACACCATACGTGTATACCAGTAGGTACGCACTTACCAGGAGAGGTAAGAACGTATTTCCATTAATATCTGCGTCATAATGGTCTTTGCAAGGCGTTAGCTACAAAGTGAGCTGAATACCTATATGTGAATTCTGCGCTATGCCAGCCGAACATCCAAGAATACAATGGGTTTGGAGAATACTTGATGACAAAGGTACAAAAGGCTTGGATTGGAAGTCTACACGCACATTGTTGTGTAGTACATTTGTCACAAAGGTGTTGCAGTAGTTTGATTGGCCAAGACTTTAGATGGATAGGTGGATGGATGGAATCAAAATGCTAGTGCTATTTATGCATAAAACACTTTCCGTAGACTTGAAAAGTATTACATTGTTTATGTTCATTACACCAAAACTCTGTCGCAGAAATATAGGACCCAAACAGCAAGGCATACAAAAAGGCTTTCGAAATGTATTTTATTTGTAAGGATATACCTAATTACAGATTTCAGGTCCAAAGGAAAATGAGCAAGGTCGATTCTTCAGTGTTTGGTTTTTAGATCGAAATAACTAGAACAATCATTTTACCAAGTGAATGCAATTGTATGTTTCTTTAACTTTTTACCAAGTCGTAGGTATCTCAAGAGTGATCCCGCCTTAAGAACTTAGTATAATTTTAGTGGATATAAATGAATATTATTTGCCGTTTGTCATTTGCCTTTCTATTCTTCTGTATTTGGTGACGATGCTTAATTAATATTATATGTGCACAAAAACGGGTCAAGAGTAGGGCTAAACCAGAGGGCTCAGTTTAATATTATACATTTTTGCTTTCCATGCAAAGAATACGTAATTTGACGACGTAAGTGAATGTTTATTTTATTCATGAACATTTTGTTAACGCGCACTTGTTCTAGTTTAATAAAGAAAATTGTGTAAGAACGAGAAAATTGTTTATTTGACAAGAGTTTTCTTATGATGTGTGTCGGCTTGGATACTTGGCTTAAGCAATATAAACGTGTTATTTGCTACATTTATTATCTTTGAGATTTTACGGGTTACAGAGTATGAAGTCCTATGGCATGTAGTTTTATTTCAATAAATGTATATGTTTTGAACTTATCCTTTTCACTTTAGGTAGGTACTTGTTTTGTCATAATATTTCTGCCATCCCGATACTTATATTTATAGTTGAGAATTGATTATACAGATTTGATTATATGGGATAGCGGTAGGCCCAAGTGACATAATCTACGGCCGGTATCTTTCAGATACTGTCGTCTTCTTCTTCTTCTTTCTTCTTCTTTTCGCGTGAGTGTGTGGCCAACTCTAGTGCCGGAGTTTTCAGACCGCCTTAAGGCCTCCGGCTTGGCCTAACGATCCTTGTTTTGAGACAAGAACTGGCACCGACAGCTTTACGTGCCCTCCCAAGCACGGTAGCGCTCTGATGTAAATGCCGCTCGCGGTCACATTTAATGTTATTTTTTATTCTGGTGCTTTGTGAGCTTTGTCCGAATTTAACCGCCGCACATCACACCTCTACTCAAACACTGTTCGGTCGACTTTCAGCAATTTGAAGCAATGCCAGATTCAGTTGCTAAGCAAATCTATGATGGAAGTGGCAACCGCTTGATGTGCCAATATTAACTTGCAAAAACCAACAAGCCACATTGTGATGTTTAGTTTCTTTCTTTTAAAACGCCTAGGCACTACGTTTTCTTATATAAATGTATCGCATTTGAGTGGTTCCTCGATGGAAAAGGTATGGAAAATATTTCCATCAACATATGACTAGAATGCGAGTATATCTGTATGATGTGATCAATAAATAGGATACTTCTCACATCTGTGTAAATAGGTACCCAAACTCGGCCTAGGTAGGTGCCCTTATAGTTCTAAATCTATTACAAAAGATGGCGCTAATCACAACTTTGCCAATAATAAAACACCGATCCATGACTGATGAGGCCTGTAATTTGAAAAGGAACTATGAACTTTGTAAAGAGAAATCAGTGAAACTTACTCGTCACTTTAACGAGGAACAATTAACGGAGAAGTGTAATATAACTTTGTATAAGTGTGCTGATGAGTTTGACAAAGTTGGTAATGTTGGTTCTGCACGTTGAAGTAGAGATGGCGCTTTCCTATTAAACATAAGTAACTTTTAACTATAATTAAATTTTAATTTATATACTAACTTCTTTCATAGTACACTATTATTTTGAATAAAACCAAAATTTGTTCAAAGAACTGATTTAATTTATTACCTTATACACTATCATTTATATATAACAACTAGGTATACTTTACTATACTACTTATAAAATTAAGCAAAAACGCATAGGTACCTACTTATGTTTCCATCATGATTGGACAAACTGCAACCCACAATCCCAAGACATGTGATGTGACAAATGTTTGTATTGTTTCAAGGAACACAGTATTGACTATAGGTACCTAGGTATAATGTGGTAATATATCTTTTACTTTTTTACCTATTTTTCGCTGAGTTATTAGAGAAAAAAATATGAAGCCAAAGTGGAATCCTGCAATCCAGACAATCCAAGTTTCATTGTAGGTATGTATTATGTAACAAATATTTGCATTGTTTAAAAGAAGACATTACATTGTAAACGCACTAAATGTACTGTGTGGTAGTCCTATGCCTTCAGTTTATGTGCACTTACATTTTTGTTGCCCGTTTTTCAGAAATTCAATCCTCCGAAGAGCAGCCAGCGCTGTTCTAACCAGTCAATAGGCTGTTTTAAGTTAGTATCCAATATATACCTATTTGCTTTCTCCTTCCACCTTGACATTGGCAAAATTATCGATAAATGATGGAGCCATAAAAATATGTCCTATACCCTTTAAGATTTTAATATTGTGTTAAAGTGCAGCTAAACGGCAAGGCATGATACAAAAGTAGCATTCGGAGTTATTTGAGAGGATAGCAGTGTAAAAGGCACCTTTATGATCTACTTAGTCAACCTTCCCCTTGTCCCAACTTTGGCTACCTAAATTCTGCAAATATTTGGACAGAATTCGGGTGTTGTATCTATGTCTTTGAATCGTGTATAATAAACTGTTGAAATTCAGTTGCCAACGTTTTAATAAACCTATCCCCAAAAGGAAGTCTTGAAGAGCCTTGTCCGTCATTCAGCAGGTGCATCAATTCGCAGGTGAGGTTGGCTTGGGTCCCAAAGGCTTTGTTATTATATATAGATATATATGATACAAAAAACATCAAAGTCCTCACAATCTTAAACATTACAACCACAATAACAATTCAAATATTATAAAATAAGCTAGATACATACAACTAATAAAGATTCAGAACTCCATGGAAAACAGGTTACAAAACATACACTTATTGCTATGTTACAAATTACAATAGATACAATATGCATATTAAGAATACCATACAAAAAAAGATTTTAAATATTCAATTTTAATTAATCCTTACACCACCGGCCAGTATCGCTTTAAAACATCCTGTCAATATCAAAATTACTTTGTTTTTGTTATTTTCGTTACAGTACCGAATTTATTAAAACCTTTTCATTTGTGGCATCGCATCGCTCATAAAACGTAACATTACATTTCACAGCCATCGCATATTGAAATGAATAATAAAATGAATTTGTTTGATCAAATATGGTATGATAGGTGTCAATTTATAAAAATTGTTCACAGTATACTCTGTCCAATGGGCCGTGAAAATGTGATAAAATGTATCGATCAACTAGAGCTGTCTTTACCCATAAGAGCCGTTTACCATTTCAATACTTATCATACACTCAAGATCGGTCTGTGTGGAGAACATTGGGGGAGGCCTATGTCAACAGGGGACGTCTCTAGGCTGTCATGATGATGACTTATTATAAACCTCAACAAGATTATTAATACATTGAATAAAATGTCAATTAAACTTTTATATATAGAAGGATAGATAATGCTTTATTGTACACCATTTAGTAGCAAAACATGTGATCCAAATGTATAATGTAACATCCTCGAATACCATGTTTTATGCAAATAAATATATGAAAATATGAAAAAAAAATACCTACACAGTATTTCAGAGACAAGAGATATAGTCTGAATTATCAATTTAAATGCACAATGCGCGACCTTATCGCTAAATGCAATTTCTTCCAGGCAACCTTTGGAAGGATAGAAAAATCTTCTAAATGATATTAACCATAATCCAAGCCTACCTGAGAAATGAAGATCCAGTCTCACCACCGCTAGATGGGCACTTATCTTCCAGATAAATTCAAAATCCAAATGAAAAATCATCAAAAAAAATATTTTATATGAAAAATCCAAATTAGACTGATTTTCTTTATCAGAATTAATTAATTTATCAGACAGCGATGAAACTGGCAAAATGGCACATCTATTAATTTGTACACGTGTATCCCTTGAAATTCGTATTCACTCGCCAGTTCTGCATATATCCTGATGCGATTTGTCAGTTGTGGCACCGCCGTGCATGTTGAATAGCAGTGCAAGGCAACAATAGTGTTAGTACACGTAAGGGAATTTGATGAACTTGCTCGACTGTGGGTTCGACGTATGATGAAGTTCCGCTTGTTTGTTACCTGAAAATAGACAATTCGTTTTATATTTCGCTACTTACGTGCTTTCCGAGGCACGGGGACCGCTTGCTCCGTGCGTGAGGCAACGACAAGTTTATGGCTCGCGGCGTACCTATCGGTGTCTCTATAGGCTATCGACATACTTACTTGCCGTAAAGCCTGCCCTGTTTATAAGCTAATATTGGCCTTTACACAATACCACTGCATATAGTTTTTAACAAAACCAGGATAAGCCCGGGATTTGAGTTTCCAATGTGAAGAAAAACCAGAATAGGATTCATATTTACCACAAAAAAAAAAAAACAAAAAAGTGTCATTGTAAAATTCTGTCAAATAGCAATTTATTGCTTACCGAATTCCCCACGATTTCCTTGCAGTTCTTTTGTAATATTACAATTTCTGAAAATTCTTTAAAACATGAAAGATTTGTTCATATATAAAACTGATTTAAATACGTCTCAATCACATGCACTTTATTTTCCTCGTGTGAAACTATTCTATAATGGAGGTCTCAAGAGAAAAAGTAAACATTGCGGTGGTCATAGAGTAACTGATGCGGGCTAATGTCATCTTCGACGCATATGCTTAGCGCCTACCCTCATATGATCGGATCATCGGATCAGATGTAAGCAAAATAAAATTTGTGATGTTTAGGTGAGGGTAATTGCCACGTGAGTGAAGATATTAACAGACAAAGTTTTTATAAGTACCGATCAAACCCTTTTACATGATGTAAATAAGTTAATATTATATTTGAATGTAGGCATAGCGGTAAGTTTGTGTCCTAACTTGGCAAACTTCATCACTTTTAGCCAAAAGTTATCTCGACACGCCAGCTTTAAAAAGAAGATGCATCATTATCAATTTAAGACAAACAGACACGTCAAACTATAACATCTCTTATTACATCCGAGGTAAAAATAAAAGAAAGTGTTTGAAGAATAAAGTCTCTTTAAAGTAATACAACTAGATATCACCCACACATAGTTGGTACGTATTAACAAAGAGATAGCGTGTAATCTCGTAGTGTGGCCGCGCCATTTACACTAAAGTGATACACTTTCCTCTCACGCAGTCTTGTAATTTGTACACAAGACACCTGCACGGAGCTTCGAACATTAGTTTTGGACTCGGTAATACGAGTCTTACTTAGAGCCTTTCCTTTCTACAGCCTTACGAGTTACGCAGTCCACTGCTAGAGTTAAGCCTCTCTCTCCTAATTACCTTCACAGAAACATTTACAAAGTTGCATTTGCCCTACTTTGGCCAGACGGGTTGATATGGTACAGGGTTCGATGACAAGTTTTCCATCTGTTCGCAAAGATATTATTTTCTTCGTGTAATTTCCTTAGTCGCATCCTTCGACACCCACAGTATGTATAAATGGGGTAGTAACATTTTGTATTCTAATATATTTAATTATAATCTAAACATTTCACAATTAATAAACGTGAGAAAACTTAGAAACGTCAGTTGAAAGTCATTTTTTTTATTAATATCAGGGTTAAAATGTTTTTCTTTGCCGTGTAAAAGTGTGGCTCTAGTGTCGAAATATTTACAGGCCGCCTGAAGACCGCCGGCATGATCTTCTGGGAAAGTAGCACATGTCATGTAAGATGTGATCTCAATGGTCTAAAGCAAAAATGGATCGGCAAGTCACACGCCGCGTAGACAATTCTCGTTGTGACATAGCAGCGGCCAAAGTATCTAGCTTGTGATAACGATTAAGAATTTTGAGTAACCATCATCACTTTCTAGGAATTTCCATAAAGTACTAAAAACGTAAAGCCTCACTTTTATTTCAAAACGAACTTTTATTTAAAAGAGAACTTTTATTTAAAAGAGAACTGTTTAATCTCCCGATACAACGAACAAAAAATTCATCAGACCTAATAGGCACACTTTTCAATATAGAATCTCGGGTTCCCTAAGAGGATACAAGACCAATATACGTTGACCTCTAATCCGAGGACTTTTCGACTCGCCTCTATTCAAGCTCACGTGTCTTCAATCTTTGCATGCAATTCCCAATTCCCGATCCACTTTTCTAGAACGCCATTCAATAGTCTGCAGTGTAAATAATAAATTATGTTTTATATTATCATCACACCTGGGTGTTCCCTAAGGGAACAAGCAGAAGTTGGTTCTAATATTTGATAGTTATTTAAGTAATAATGTATGCTATTTTTCTGTAAAAAGCTAAATAAATTATGGTTCTGGTTAAAAATATTAGCAGGGTCTTAGGAACTGAATAAGTAATAAAAGTCTGCAAAAAGCTATAGGTACAATAAGTAATGACATCAGCAAAAAAATAGGCTTAGGCAAATGTTTTGGAAGAAACTATCAAAAAGAAGCTAAATGTTAAAAATACTGAATGTAACTTAGTGACAATATTATCTTGTGATTCACATCTTATGGATTATTTTCCGTACAATGACAGCTCAGATTATTCTAGAACTTCTCGAACTTTCTACGTAGGTATCTCCTGTAAGCACTGTCCACGGCATTTGTACTAGCTGTGTACTCTACACACTGTTTGACTGAAACATTGCGCTTTCACTTGATTACGATACCAAAAGTTTGTACACTTCGTTCTATTGTAACCGCTGACGTTCTGCTTACGTATTTGTTTTCAAAGTTTCCAATGAAACACCTAAGAAAGGTTATAAGACTTATAAGGTAACCGCATTATTGGTTTGTTGTGTCTCCTAAAGACGATTTTCAGTCGGTACTTGAGAATGTCTGAGCGAGCGGCGATATTGCAATTTACTACGTAATAAAATGGCTTTATAGAAAACCAATAACTAGAAAAGAATACCGGGTGCGCCAAATTTCACCTAAATTTTCAACTCCGATAATTGGAAATCCGAAAACGTTCTTCCTAACATTTTTCATCCCAACAATCACAATTCCTAACTACTCTGTCTCTAATGTTCATAACTCCGAAGCAATCAACTTCATAATGTCAGTAGCAATAAACATGTATTATACTTTTATTTGTTTTCCTATATTTTCTTAACATAACAATCTTTTACACTATTATTCAAAGTCATTTCTTTTTTGTTTATATTTCTTTTTATTAATAATAATCAGTATTATATACATTAATTTTGCGTAACTTTATTTTCACATATAAAGTTACGCAAAATTAATTGTATTCTGCTATGTTATACATGTGTATAACATATCAGAATAATAGTACCATGGTACAAATACACAATAGTACAATGGTCAAGTTCCAGAAACGAATCGGTCGTATTAATAATTATTAGTTTAGGTTAGGTTAGAACTGTGACCACAACGCACGAGCCAAGGGAGCGAAGCGAGCGTGCCGCGGCAGCGGCCGGCAAAGTGCCAGAACCGAATCGGTCCTATAGTTATTGGTTTAGGTACGGTTAGAACTGCGGTATAAACTCCCAGGCCATAAACATAACCATAAATGAGTCGTGTTTTTTGAATTTCGGTTGGAGTGTAGCCTTGGGGGCGCTACGGCGCGAGGACTTAGAAAAATTTAGCCAAAACAGTGTCATTTTGCAAATCGTTTGTTTTCTCGATTCTATCGTATAAAACACCTAATATAAGGCTAAAAGTGTCTTGGTAAAAGTGTCATATATTTTTTATTACACTTGGTAAATGTTTCTTTCTGAGTATGAGTGAAAATATTATGGTAATTATGTTTAGGGATAAAAGCGTTACGATAAAAAACAGTAGGAGTTTAAATATATTTACATTAATGATATTATTAATTACAATTTTCGGAAATATGAGTGTTATGAATTTCGGGTAAAGAACTTTAGGTGAGCCAATATGGACCCAAGAATACCATTACCTAAGTGAGTAAATTACTTTAACGGTTGAAAACTTTTAGATTTTCCTACATGTCTGAGCGTTATCCATAATGTTCTCTAAAGACATATGAAGTCTGTCAACCCGCACTTGACGAGCATGCTGGACTATGGCCTTACGCTTCTCATACTGAGAAGAGGCCCGTGCTTAGCATTGGCACAGTTTATATACAGAGCTGATTATGATGATAGATTTTCTTATTGACAGGGTTATGAATCACCTCCCCCGTGGGATCTCCACCTTGTCGAAGTGGGGGGGCTCAGTAACCGTGGCTTGGATACCCATGATGAAGTTAAGCGGGATCCCGGGAGTGGACGCTCCACGTGGGCTTGGGTGACGCCTGCGTAGGATGCGTCCAAGGATGTGGGTGCGCCTCGCAGTCGGGCGCAGTCGCGGGAGGAGAGGCGTGTCGGTGTTGCGTTGCCGCGCGTCCTATCTCCCGCGACCAAATGGGGGCGCACCATTTACTGCGTTGCGGTGGGGCCGCAGAGGAAGAGGAGATGCGGTGTTGCGTTGCCGTCCTCCCTACCCTCTGCGGACGCTGGGTTTTAGTGCCTGCGGACGGCGACCGCTGGGTCTGCTCCCCGTCCGCCAAAAGTCAAGGGGGCGGCGTAGTGTCCGCGTCACCTCCCAAGAAGACGGGCCCCGCCAACACCAGGGGCGGGCCAATCCCGGACGGGGTCGCACAAAAGTATGCTATCCGCGAATCGCGTGACCCCGCCAATATACGGGACCCGTAGGGACACCGCGGTGGTTTTAGTGGGTATGCCCCAAACGCTTGTAAGGGAGAGCCTCCACACACCTCCTCCGCCAGTCCCAAGCCCGGTCGATCTCACTCACGGCCGGGTTGGCCTCGAGTTGAGATGGCTCATAAGCAGAGTTTCCACTGTAGTCAACAAAAAAGGGGATTATGAATCACAGATATATTTTTAGGTTATACATCGAAATTATCTGGTTGCATATTTAATTTAAAAAAATCTCCTCTTACTGTTTATATTCTGTCACTTGCAGATTCCGGGATGGAATCTAGATAGAATATCGTCCATTTCACAATCAACTTGATCCTTACAGCATTTCGTAGCCAGTTCACATTTGATAAGGGTCCAGTATCACGGATCGGTGGGTTGATCCGGATTTATCGATAGCTGTCACACAGGATAAAGTCGCCCTGTTTGCCGATTACTGAATATCGATAACGATTTGCACCATCCTTAGCAGTTTCCTGGAAAGTGACCCTTTTATTTTTCTCTTTTACCCGACTACGGCGAAGCGAAGAGGAAGGGTAATGTTTTCGGCAGTCTATGTAATTATGTAAATATGTATGTATGTATGCTCCACCGTAGCTCCTAAACTACTGAACCGATTTTAATAAATGGGGTGTCAATAGATTCGTTATAATGGCCCGGGTGACATAGGCTATATCAATTTTATCAAAATTTTCTATTGCGGAATTATAACCTCAGATTCCAACCTCAAAAAAAATATCATCACGTGTTTATGGTATTAAAGGAAAGGTATTGGCGAGCAGATAACAAATATGTACATATATGCGGCTCTTCTTGAACATTTCTGTACTTAGGTATACTTTTCTGGATTTATATCTGAATGAGCTATTTTCTTGTTTCGTCCTTTTTAGACCCTGCTTTTTACGTAGTTGGGTTATAGGTAGTGTTTAAACTTATTTTTTATTTAGTTCCGTAGTAAGCTAAGGAAGTATCCTAGTTACACAAGTTCTGTCTGTCCATCTGTTCGCAGATTATCTCGAAGACATCGCATGCCGAAGAACGACAATTTAGTAGTGTTAGTTACCTACTGCCCTATGTATTGTGAACAACGCCTCTACAACCCTGCAGAATGGAGTGGTAGGTAAACTTTTTGTGGGTACCAACACGTACATTAACTCAATCATTTCACCCTCACGGGTCGTAGAAGCCCCATTGACCTAGAACTACTGAGTATAAGTATACGCATTGCAGAATACACCGTCAGGTCGACTACAAGACACCCTCGAGACGATCCTGAGACGTTCCCGATACTGACGTAAACATAGTAATGAAAGCTAAGGATTTTGTGTGAATTAATTATGATAGTAGTGCCGGCCAGCTTAAGTTATTTAGAATTATAATGTATTATTATTTGTATCTTATTTATTAACTAGCAAGTGACCGGACAAGCCTGGTTTAATTCACGTACCAGCCTATTTTCTAGCTTTTGTCAATATTTGGCGAGCTTGGAGACCTATTCGAATACATATTTTCATAAAATAAAAATGCAATCCCTTGGAATAAATTATCTCAATAATAAACTCGAATGAAAACTCACAGAAATATGCAAGATCGTACCTTAACCTACTAAATTCAGTCATATGGCTCATTAAATATTTACGGGACCAATCTGGACGTCTATCTTTTGATATAAAAAAAATTGCAAATCGGTAATGACAATACGTTTAGATGCTGAAAACCACCAACAAAAATAATAAACTTGAGATAAAAAAAAAACACGATTCAATCGCAGACCCAACAACGTGGTGAAGCATATTTCTCCAAATAAACGAACCTCCAACAAATACAGGCATTAATAAATTTCCATGGAACATTACACCATTTATATCCATTTGGTATAATGAATAGCGTGCAAGGCACCATGTACCACCTACGCACCTAATACGTGATCGTACAAATAAAATTTAGGACGAAGGAAAATACCTTTGATTGTAATTGTTATTTATCGGTTCTCTAACTTGTGGGGTAGATTGGTAGTTCATGTAAACATGCTGGGTTATGTGTATTATATGTATGTAGGACTGGGATTAGCCTACTCTATTTGGCCTATCGCAGTCTATTGTTAGTCATAGGCCTCACAACACGCGCCACAGTACATAACATGGTCCTCCGCCTTCCGCATCCAGTCTGTCCCAGTCGCGGTTTTCAGCAACCGCTTAGTCCGCTTACCGAGTCGTGGTCTCCACTCCAGAACACGCTTGCTCTATCGGCCTTTGGACCTTATAAAGATATAACCAGCCTACTGCCACTTCAGCTTCCATATCCTGCTAGCTATGTCGGTAATTTTAGTACTTTGTAGGACTTCGAGCATAGCCCGCTCCATAGCTCGCTGTGTAGCTTTAACTCTTCAGCTGCCGATGCACTGATCAGTGCGAGACATAAGAGATTTTCTATTGTGTTATGTATCGCGGCGGTCAAAAGGTTAAGACAGCAGAACAGGGTTGTCAGCGAACGTTGAATAATAAAACCTTAAGCAAATTGAAATCAATACGGTTACACCTGTTTTTATTCTATCAGTATATTGGCACTCGCTAGCAGTAGAGTACCTACAGTACATCAATTTCAATTTCAGACTTTGTTTTTTCTCCCGAACAGGTTAGTAGGTGAAATTTTTTTTCATTCACTGAAGGGGTGTGCATCAAATAAGTACAATTTAATGCTGACGACGATGTAGTCAACGACGAATTAACGTACCAACGCAAGAAACGTAACTTTTGGAATGACGAGAAATACTATAATAATAATCGATGTGTATAATTTTTTTGCGTTATGGACTGACTGGAGAAGCGGCAATTTGGCATGTATGTTCATATAGAAGCGTAGGGTTGCACAAATGTGAGTTTTCTGAAATTCCCACGAGACCGGAAGGAAAGGTCAAACTCATGAACGTCCACAATGACTGGGAGCTTCCACACTCTAGACTAGATTACCAGTTATAGGTAAGTACTCTAAAGGAAGCTATGACTTTTCTGATACATGATTCAGACGTTATTGAAGACACAATCACTATCCACTCTGCGTTCAATAAAAGAAAACATCGTACGAAAACCTGTGTGCACCAAGAGATTTCCTTTTTAAAAGGAAATCTCTTGGTGCACACTTGAGCCATATTCATTCAATAAGACACCTGCCTCAAAAGCCAGCGTTAAAATTATAACAATAACATCATTAGAACGTAATTAATCTTAATTATGGCGTTGTGAAACCCGTAATAAAATAAGTTATTGTTCTCAATTTGGTTGTATAATTTCTGTCTTTTATAGCGTATTTTGATTACACAAATGGCGCAATTGTGGTGATGATGCGTAGGTATACCGTGTTGCGTTGTGGCATCACGTATTCACGTGACATTATAAGGTAACATCGCAACCTGTTTTGCTCAGAACTATTTTGAGGTAAACTGCCTTCAACCAGCTATTGCCTAAACCAGGTTTTCAGATAAATTTTCGCTCTAGAAATACTTTATCATCATAGCTAGGGACTTTCAAATAGTGGACGCAGAGCGCTTAGGAATCTAAACTCAGTTTACTTACCTACCGACTACTAACCGTTTAATATTATCAATTTTGTCATTCACACGATAGCAGCCGTATTATTTAATCATACATTGCAAATCATCCCCCAGCTTTACACTGAATATTACGCTCCCAATACTTACTTTATATCTAGGTATCAATATTATGTCTCCTGCTACTGAAATCGGCTTCAGTTAAAGCATTTGTGTAGATATCATAACAACTGTTTAGCAAAGCTGGACAATTGTATGACGAGAGGCGACACAGTTTGAAGGGCGAAAGTGCCGAAAAATTGCTGTTTTATGTTATAATATAATGTTATTTAACTTTGATTATTAAAACGGTTAATTTTGTTAAACAGTTAGTACTGTATTTAAAATATAACAGCATTTAAATGTATTTTTCCGCGCTTTATCGTTTCTCGGTCTCGGCTCTCGGTCTCGGCCGAAATATTATTTTATTCTCGGTTTCAGTCTCGGTCTCGGCCGAGAACAAAAATCCCATCTCGTTCGAGCCTTACATAACATCTTCAAACCTCGCCCGCGTGGTGTGAGCTGTAAGCATTGAGCGTGTCAATATTCTCGTAGTCAAAAGGTTGTGCCGAAACTGGGTCACGTTGACACAGTTGTACCTTGGAAGATTCATTCGCACATTTCAATACTTAGGTACCTAAACTATTATTTTGGTAGTTATTAACATATTTTCATTATTATTTTGTCTTAAAATTAAAATAAGCATAATAATATAAACAAGACGAAAAATAAATAAAATTTAACTTAGAAGGCGTCATGAAAGTCATCCGCATCGCAGTCTTAAGTATAGAAATTATTCTCCTAATAATAATCATCATCGTCGCAGCGTGATCCCAGTTGTATCCTGATGGAACCCAGGATCCGCTTTCTTGTCTCACCAGGTAAGTCAGATTATTAGTATTAAATTAGCAATGTGAAAAGGCTAACAGATGTCATCATAGAATAAGAAAGGAAGCATGTTATAAACAAAATGGGCCGTGGTCGGACTCTACAGGACCTCTAATTTGCATTTATGGGTTCATAAACACCCGCAATAGTTTACACCCAAACCTTAAATCTAGTAAATCCTTACCCGTTAATACCGTGTACTTTTAAACCAGGGGTCAGGTAACTAATTTGTTTGGCGTGTTGTAATTACTCACCAAACACGGCACACCTTTAGCGGGCAGGTTAGCGACAGATTAATTAGGGTACCGCCAAGATTTCATAAATCATATAAACAACGGGCATATCTCAATGAAATTTACCGTCTTAAATGTAGGATAATGTATTTTTATTTGTCTTGGTGAAGACTAAAAGTCTTAAATAGGTGACTGTGCTTTCATCGTAGGATAATAATTTAACTCCTACCTAGTACCTACTATTACCTTAGTTTCGGGAAACTATAGGTTCTAATTAGATTATTCGATGAAAAGCCTACATTACAGGAAAATATTGATGATGGTTATTACGTTAAAGAGAAATTGCCGCTGATAATGACGATTTTACTTTGATCTTCAACATCCATGACGAAAATAAATAAATTATTTTGTTCCATATATTGATATAATTTTTATCGTTCATGAACGTGGCTTCGTCCTCACTTTGCCATCTGTTAACCTCCCATGTACTTTTCAATTACCTGTAATTATTCAATTTGTCTCTCAAGGTGATAATTTCTCTGTCTTCACTATACCACTAATTACAAATTGCCTGACAGAAAAACAACGGCTCGGCCCAAGCTTCGAACCAAAAACCACACCATCACAATGTTTATGCCACGAGACCTACGAAGCTTTCGAAATAAGTATTATTCACAATTTATTTCGGACCATTACAGTAAATTTATTTTACCCTTTTCTTACCCTAACATTACGTTTGCGGTAAATCTGTTTGATTTTACATTTTGTTTACCCTAATGATATCGTTATGGCAGCGCCTATCGTATTATCCTTTCGGTAATCTGATGAAATGAACGTTTTTTTAGGCTAAAGATCGCTATTTTGTGTTTGATCTCTCCTTTACGATTTTGTCGTTCATTTTGTTCAATGCTTCCGTAAATGCCGAAGGTAGTGGTTAAAGGGATTAAGGCTTGACTGACAGTATTTTCTTGGGTTTGTTTTATTTTAAAGGTACTTAATATGATGACTGCCTCGTTGGTCTCATGACATAAATGTGCGCGTGGGATTGGTTAGATTCCCGGGTCGGGCAAAGTGTTATCGGGTTTTTCCGTTAGGCAATTCTCAGTAGCAGCACGGAGTCTGGTAATGTGCCCGGTACGGCAATAGGCTCGCCCCCTATTACGTGGGAAATAAAAATTCCTGGCGAAATGTGGGTGTAATATTACACCTCTGCCTACCCCTTCGGGGAAACAGGCGTGAGTCTATAAATAAAAAGAAATGTGATGAGAGGCATGGCATTGTAACAAGAATAATGCGCAGTGGCTGAACGTGTTAAATATTATAATGCATAGTTAGCATCTAATATTATGAGAAATGTCTGTACACAATTCTGCCTTTAGAAGATACGTGTGATCCACAAGACGTGTTAGTTCACACATATGTTACTTCTCTGTAGGTCATTATGTCCAGTATTTGAATCTGTATTGAAAAGAAACGAAGTCTTAAGATGCGAAGATTAATCAATACCTAATATGTCGTAGTAAGTGTTTAAAAAATTCCAGATATGTTGGACACAGAACGCCCTTCATACGAACCTAGCACTTTTTAAAATTATTTATTAATATAAACAAACAACTTTTTACATGAAATAAGAACCAAATAAAAATTTGCGAGCCCTTATTACCGAACGGCCCGTTATTAGCAAAATGCTTCCCAAATATTCTCATTACCTATATAAAAAACGTGTTAATGAATGGGTAACCCAATAGGTGGGCATTAGTAGCTGTTGCAATAATTGGTGGCGAGAGCGATGTGATGTCGCAATGAAGACAGATGCGAGACGTGGTCCATCGATCAACAAGAGAGCTTTTCTTTGTCGCTCCTCAGATTACCACGACGGAGAAGACAGAAGTTCAATTGACCGAATATATTGTTGTTAAGATTAGAACGAATACACAAGCATTTTATTGTCTTAGGTGAGCCTGTGGTAGATATTAAAAAAGTATTAGAACCTATTTATAATATGTTTTTAATACCACACTTCTGTTGGTGTAGCTAAGTAGCAATTGCTACAAATACCGCGGGTTGCTGTCGCTTGCGAAGCACGGTGCTACGCGAGCACATTAAACCCTTAGCCACCAGCAGTCATAAAAGTCGTTACGGGAAGTGAATATTATCGATATCCTCTCACTGGTCTAAATCTAAGAGTAAGAGAGTAAAAGTAACCTCTTTGAGCCTGAAACATGTTACTTTTCTCATTCGCTTAGGTTAGGTTAGGCCCCGCAGAAGTCAGATAACAGTGTTCTGTGAAATCTGGTTAGGTTTCAAAGCAGACTATGAGCTTCAATGCGAAAGTTTTGGACCAGTAGAATAGCGTTGAACAAATATCTGTGTGGGACAATAAGATTCGGTGAAAAGTGTGAAAACACGAAATACTTTGACGAGGTCATCAGTCCGCGGAATTCCGTAGAAAACGAGCTGAGTATTTTTAACTTTCGCGATTTGTATACATCATACAATATTATTTAGCGGGTCTTAGTCGCGATAATTTACTTATTTCAAGGCATAAATACCTCTTTTATTCTCCTACGTTTCTACCGGCTTGCAACGGTTGTGGTCGCGGACGAGAAGAGTCGCTCCGCGACCACATACATACTAAACCTCCAATAATCTTATTGTCCTTGACAAAAGCCCTCTGATCTGACTTTTCTTACTGTCCCTTGCCTACACAACGTCATGTCTAGGAATGTGGTGGACTAGTATAGTCACCCGTAATCCGTGACGTTCGTGAGCCTACGTGACAACTGCCTGCTCCGAAATGTTCGTCACTCACTGCTCGTGGAACTACAAGAGAATGTACGAGGCGCTTCAGTAATACAGCCGCTGAATTCTTTAAGCCATGTTATGCTATGCCCTGCCCACAGACAATCTATATTAAAAAAATAAAAATCCGCTACAAAATACTGCCAAATATCTGTGTGGGTGTACCTTCTCACAACAGATCACAGATAAAACTCCTTGCGATGTGATTCTATAGTTCAGTTATTAAAGTTCCTACAAGGTGGGTATAAAATTGCCTGAAAGTCCATCCGGTTTTTTTTCTCTCGCTCTCTCAGCTATTTTGCGATTTCTTTCTTCTTTATATGCTCGTTTCATGTCACACCATACGTGTATACCAGTAGGTACGCACTTACCAGGAGAGGTAAGAACGTATTTCCATTACATAATATCTGCGTCATAATGGTATTTGCAAGGCGTTAGCTACAAAACGAGCTGAATACCTATATGTGAATTCTGCGCTATGCCAGCCGAACATCCAAGAATACAATGGGATTGGAGAATACTTGATGACAAAGTTACAAAAGGCTTAGACTGAAAGTCTACACGCACATTGTTGCTTAGTACATTTGTCGCAAAGGTGTTGCAGTAGTGAGTTGATTGGCCAAGACATAGGTGGATGGATGGAATTAAAATGCCGGTGCTATTTATGCATAAAACACTTTCCGTGGACTTAAAAAGTATTACATTGTTTATGTTCATTACACCAAAACTCTTTCTCAGAAATACAGGACCCAAACAGCAAGGCATACAAAAAGGCTTTAGAAATGTATTTTATTGACTGAAAGGATATAATTACAGATTTCAGGTCCATTGAAAAATGAGCAAAGTTGATTCTGCTGTGTTTGGTTTTTAGACTGTAATAACTAGAACAATCATCTTACCAAGTGAATGCAATTGTATGTTTCTTTAACTTTTACCAATTCGTAGGTATCCCAAGAGTGATTCCGCCTAAAGAACTTAGTACAATTTTAGTGTGTCCGGTCAATTTATAGCCTAAGTTACTCCTTGGTACATCAGCTATACGCCTGTGAAAGTCCCGTCAAAATCAGTCCAGCCGTTCCATATATTAGCGAGAATAAACAGACAGAGATAGACAGACAGACAAACATTTTAAAAATGTCATTTCGGTATATGTACCGTGTATACCTACATCCATATGCATTTAGAAAAAAGCGGTTATCTTAATACCTATTACAAACAGACACTCCAATTTTATAGATATAGATAAATTAAGTATGCAATTTGTCATATGCCTTTCTATACTTCTGTATTTTGTGACGATGCTTAATTAATATTATATGTCCACAAAAACGGGTCAAGAGTATGGCTAAACCAGAAGGCTCTGTTTAATATTATGCAATTTTGCTTTCCATGCAAAGAATACGTAATATGACGACGTAACTGAATGTTTATTTTATTCATGAACACTTTGTTAACGCCCACTTGTTCTAGTTTAATAAAGAAAATTGTGTAAGAACGAGAACATTGTTTATTTGACAAGAGTTTTCTTATGATGTGTGTCGGCTTGGATACTTGGCTCAAGAACGTCAATAAGTAAACGTGTTATTTGTAACAGTTATTTTCTTTGAGATTTTACGGGATACAGAGTATTAAGCCTTATGGCATGTACCTAGTTTTATTTCAATAAATGTAGTGATATGTTTTTAACTTATCCTTTTCACTTTTACTTGTTTTTACATATTTCTGTCATCCCGATACTTATATTTATAGCTGAGAATTGAATAGGTATACAGATTTGATTATATGAGATATCGCTAGGCCCACGTGACATAATCTACGGCCGGTATCTTTCAGATGCTGTGGTGGGAAAACTAGTTAATCATAAGACAAAATTCCATACGGTGGTAAACCAGCAAACCTTAAATGTTAACAATATAATGTTGTTAAAATTAACGTTATTTTTTATTCTGGGGCTTAGTGAGCTTTGTCCGAGTTTAACCGCCGCACATTACACCACTATTCAAACACTGTTCGGTCGACTTACGGAAATTTGAAGCAACGCCAGATTCAGTTGCTAAGCAAATCTATGATGGAAGTGGCAACCGCTTGATGTGCCAATATTGACTTACAAAAACCTTAAGTATTGATCGCATTATATAGTCGTTCGTCGATGGAAATATACTTTCCATACCTTTTCCATCGAGGAACTACTCAAATGCGATACATTTATATAAGAAAACCTAGTGCCTAGGCGTTTTAAAAGAAAGAAACCAATGTGATGTTTGGTTTCTTTCTGAATAGAATGCGATTAATAAATGCCCAAACTCGGACTAAGTGCCTTTATACTTCTAAATCTATTACAAAAGATGGCGCTAATCATAATTTTGCCAATAATAAAACACCGGTCCACGACTGATGAGGGCTGTAATTTGTAAAGAGAAATCAGTGAAACTTGCAAAGTTGTTGCTCGTCAGTTTAAGGAGGAACAATTAACGGAGAAGTGTAATATAACTTTGTATAAGTGTGCTGATGAGTTTGACACAGTTGGTAATGTTAGTTCCGCACTTTGAAGTAGAGATGGCACTTTCCTATTAAACATTATTTTAACATAGTTAAATTTTAATGTATATACCTACTTCTTTCATCGTACACGATTATTTTGAATAAAACCACAATTGTAGGTATGTGGTAAATTTTATGTCTTTTACTTTTTACCAATTTTTCGCCGAGTTATAACAGAAGTTAATATGAAGCCAAAGTGGAATCCTGCAATCCAGACAATCCAAGTTTCATTGTATGTAACAAATATTTGCATTGTTTAAAAGAAGACATAACATTGTAAACGCACTAAATGTACTGTTTGTTGTCCGTTTTTCAAAAAATCAATCCTCCGAAGAGTAGCCAGTGCTGTTCTAACCACCTCCTTCCACCTTGACATTGGCAAAATTATCGATAAATGATGGAGCGAATATTTGGACAGAATTAGGGTGCTGTATCTGTGTCTTTGAATCGTGTATAATAAACTATTGAACTACAGTTGCCAATATGATTGTTGTTGAAATAAAAATGAGGCTTTACATTTTAATACTTGATGGAAATTCCTAGAAAGTGATGATGGTTACTAAAATATCTTAATCGTTATCACAAGCTAGATACTTTGGCCGCTGCTATGTCACAGCGAGAATTGTCTACGCGGCGTGTGACTGCGAAGCAAAAATAAGATTGCCGATCCATTTTTGCTTTAGACCATTGAGATCACATCTTACATGACATGCCGGGCGGTCTTCAGGCGGCCTGTAAATATTTCGACACTAGAGCCACACCTTTACACGTAAAAGAAAAACATTCTGACCCTGACATTTAGAAAAAAAAAATTCTATCAACCGACGTTTCGAAGATATTGACCACTTTGGATATCGATGAACCCGTCTGACCAAAGTAGGG
This sequence comes from Euclidia mi, assembly GCA_944739405.2. Classification (NCBI taxonomy): domain Eukaryota; kingdom Metazoa; phylum Arthropoda; class Insecta; order Lepidoptera; family Erebidae; genus Euclidia; species Euclidia mi. Next base: position 31,466,940 of record OX123195.2, read on the forward strand.
CAAATGCAGGGTCGGGTTTCGAAACGCGTCGCCCGAATTTGAGGGTATGGTGGTGTAGGGGGCTTAAAGGAGTTAGTTTTAATCCCCTAAAAGTAATTTTGGCTGCCGGAGTTGCGTCTAAATATTTTTAAACAATTTCCAAAAATTATTCATTCAAATATGCAAAACGGAACGTAATTTTAGTTTTTATGTAAAAGTAACTAAATAGGTTGTGTTAGGTTCTCTTTTGACCCCTAACCCGAAAATAATCCGTCAACCTCAGTTTATTAAACTAGTGGAATCAATAAAAGCGATATTTAGGTTTTATGAGAAAAACGTGAAACGAAACGCAACCGCCATCTTGTATGAATTATATTGACAGCTAATGTCAAGTTTGTGCGTCATTGCTTTCGAGTACCTATGGTTAGGTGCGACTGTAATAAGTAACTAAATAGGTTATGTTAGGTTCTCTTTTGACCCTTAAACCGAAAATAGCAGCCCTGCGAAGCATTCTTCAAACACTATTTTTTTATTTTTACCTCGGATGTAATAATAGATGTTATAGTTCGACGTGTATGCTTGTCTTAAATTGATAATGATGCATCTTTTGTTTAAAGCTGACGTGTCGAAATAACTTTTGGCTAAGCGTGATGAAGATTGCCAAGTTAGGACACCAACTTACTGTTATGCCTTCATTCAAATATATTAACTTATTTACGTCATGTAAAAGGGTTTGATCGGTACTTATCAAAACTTCGTCTGTCATCATCTTCACTCACGAGTAGGGTTGCCAGTTCTCCGGGATTTCCGGGATTGTCCCGGAATTAGGCGTCTTGTCCAGTGTCCAGTAATTTTACGTTGCCGTCCCGGAATTCGAAAATATTAGTTTTTCACAAAGTTACGATACTCCGGTTGCAAAAAAACAAACCGTTTCAAACCAATTATTTCCAAGTATTAAAACAATCCCGAAAGTCCCGACCCGCATTATTATCTATGTATAAAAGATCTATTTATAAGTTACTTTTTAAAACACTAGCCAATACAGGGGGGGGGGGGTGTAATTGTCCCGGAAATGATACGGCCGTATCTGGCAACCCTACTCACGAGGCAATTACCCTCACCTAAACATCACAAATATTTCGCTTACATCTGATCCGATGATCGGATCATATGAGGGTAGGTGCTAAATATATGCTTCGAAGATGACATTAGCCCGCATCAGTTACTCTATGACCACTGCAATGTTTACTTTTTCTCTCGAGACCATTCATTTTCCATTATGGTATAGTTTCACACGTGGAAAATAAAGTGCATGTGATTGCGACGTATTTAACTCAGTTTTATATATGAACAAATCCTTCATGTTATAAAGAATTTTCACAAATTATAATATTACGAAGAACTGGCAAGGAAATCGTGGGGAATTCGGTAAGCAATAAATTGCTATTTGACAGAATTTTATAATGACACTTTTTTGTTTTTTTTTTGTGGTAAATACGAATCCTATTCTGGTTTTTCTTCACGTTGGAAACTCAAATCCCGGGCTTAGCCTGGTTTTACTAAAAACTATATGCAGTGGTAATGTGTAAAGGCCGATATTAACTTATAAACAGGGCAGTCTTAACGGCAAGTAAGTATGTCGATAGCCTATGGAGATACCAACAGGCATGGTGCCACTGTCTTTCTCACCTCTTCACATGCCTCTGAGAGACATGGAGCAGTAGTAAAATATAAAACAATTTGTCTATTTTCAGACAACAAATAAGCGGAACTTCATCATACGTCGAACCCACAGTCGAGCAAGTTCATCAAATTCCCTTACGTGTACTAACACTATTGTTGCCTTGTACTGCTATTCAACATGCACGGCGGTGCCACAACTGACAAATCGCATCAGGATATAATTATGCAGAACTGGCGAGTGAATACGAATTTAATAATTTGTAAATACGAATTTTGAGTGATACACGTGTACAAATAAAAGTGCCATTTTGACAGTTTCATCGCTGTCTAATAAGTCCCTGATAAATTAATTTGTCAGAAAAACAGTCAAATTTGGATTTTTCCTATAAAATTTTTTTTTAGATAATTTTTCATTTAGGTTTTGAAGTTATTGGAAGATAAGTGTCCGTCTAGCGGTTGTGGGACTGGACCTTCATTTCTCAGATAGGCTTGGATTAGGTATGGTTAATATCATTTAGAAGATATTTCTGTCCTTCAAAAGGTTGCCTGGAAGAAAATGCTTTTAGCGATAAGTGGCCATTGTGCATTTAAATTGAAAATTCAAACTATCTCTCTTGTCTCTGACTGTGTATATGGAGTACAATAAAGTATTATCTATCTATCAATCTATCTACATAGAAAATTTCATTGAACATTTATTCATTGTACCTACTATTAATCTTATTAAAGTTTATGAAAAGTATTCACATGTTAAATGGCTCTTATGGCTGGGCTCTTTGCTTATCAATGAATACAGATTTACATAGAAGCGCAGTTCGTAAGGATTTCGTGTGCCGATTCCAAGTGGAGACTGTCTCCAGTTTAGTTCGTAGTTGGCGGCGTTGGCGGCGCGGGCATCGATCTCCGCCTGTCTAGGTCTCGCAGTTAAGATACAGACTGTATCTTAACTGTACAGTCGAGGAACGTTCGTCTCTCTTGCTCTTGTAAAGACAGCTGTCACTGCGTGACTGCCACGCTGCCAAGCGGCAATTTGGGTCACAGAAAGTTAGTCTGCAGAGCGCCCATAGGAAAAGCGCCTCTATGTAAATATCTGGGCTCTTTGGTCATGTATATTATATATTATTATTTATTATTTTTATTATTTAATTTGATTTTATCATTTTAATGTTGACATTTTAATTTAGTAATTTTATTTCTGATTATAATTTAATGCTGATTTTGTATATAATTTTTGTTAGTTTGACATTTTAATTTTTAAATTTAATTTATTGTTATATTTATAATTTTAATGTTGACATTTTTATTTTATTTATTGATTTTAATTTAATGTTCATTTTGACGAGTAAATTTTATTTTATTTTTGATTTGATATTTATGTTATTTTTACTTGTCCTTTAATTTTATTTATGATTTTAATTTTAATTTTAACTATTAATAAATATTATAACCTTGTACAACATATGATCGGAATGGGTCGAAATAAATGATATTTGAATTTTGAATTTGAATATGAGTAATGAGTGACTTAATGAGAATGACAGGTCTATAGTTGGTGCCACGAGAAGATAGACTTTTTGTAAACAAACATTCAGGGCTTCACAACATTTTTTCAAACAGTTGTGTTTTAGATTTTGTACTTTTTGAACTCATTTTGAACAGTCTTTTTTTTTTCAATGCCTAATTATGCCACTATGTTGTTTTAATTTATATTGTTTAATTTTACTGAAATAAAAATATTTGATTTTGTGTTTGAATGGTCGAATGTTTATAAATTCACCGATTTTTTGTCGTTTTACACATAATTTATTCTGTAAATCAAGGAAAAATAGAATACCATGTATGTTAATGATAGAATACTTACTTGTTACTCTATTATTGACATGATTTTTTTAAATCATAGGCAATAATCATTTGCTCAAAGTAGCCTTCCTATCCTAAAATATTAAATTATTGACCAACAATGAATAATATTATAGATAACTAGCTAGTACATTGCATAAAAATTTCTGGGCATGGAGATTTTACGTTGTTTGTGAATGAAATCGTCAGAATTAAGTTAAACAAAATCCATTAAAATTACGGTAGTCTGAAAACGCATTTTCTTTTTTAGGTATAAATAATTTTCTGTGCGACTAATAGTTTGCCATCTGCTATTCTGCACCCGCCTTTTCGAGGTGCCGGCAGCGGGAGGAGCGTTGCGATCCTATACACTTATATTTAACTTTACATTTACCTTTCTGGACAACAAAACATTTAATTTTGTCCTCTGATAAATGCATGTTAAGCCCAAGAATGTAACATTTCAATGAACTAACTCCAAATGTTGACATTCTAGGCTTCAGTACATCAAAATATAAAAAGATCCTGTTGACAGCGCATAACATCGATAAAAACCCGATCCATTGACATATTAGTTTCCAATGACACGTATCTATGTACCGTTGCGCTCATTGGATTTGACATTATTTGCTTTTGACAGAACTATCGCTAAGTAACTTAGTAGAAATTCTTTGTTTACAAAAAGTCTATGTTCTCGTGGCACGGACTATAGTTGATCAATACATTTTATCACATTTGTGCGACCAAAGACAGAGTATACCTACTATGAACTATTTTCATGAATTGACACCTATCATACCATATTCGATCAAATACATTCAATTAATTTTGTTTCTCATTTGAATACGCAATGGCTGTGAAATGTGATGTCATTGTAATGTCGTGATTGATGATTGATACCATAAACGACAAGTTTTTAATAAATTCGATACTGAAACGAAAATAAAACAAAATCATTTAGATCAGATAGGTATTGACAGAATGTTTTAAATCGATCCATGACACTTTAGTTCTGTAACCAGCTGCAAAGATTTCAATTCTTTTTTTGTGTGTACATACGCAAATTGTGATTTGTAACGTAGGCGTAGGAATAAGAATGTTTTATACCTGAGGGTCTAGTATGAGTTTTACACTCGATCGTCACGGTGGACGGTAGCCTAGCCGACGGGAGCAATTTCGATACATTTTCGAGTAGCAAGAAGGTCACCCGATGGAGCGACTTTCAAATCCGGAGTATGAGTATCATCATAATTGGTTTCTGCTTAGGTTTTATGTGCGTTGCTTTTCTGATTGATTACCAGAGAGTGGTCGGGCTGTCAAATCACCTATCACAAGAGGCAACTGGTCGCTACATAGAGCAAGTCACGACAGCACTCAACCATAATATTATTAGGAAATTTATCAAATTTTCTAGTACAAGAGACGACAGGGTACACATCGTACAAAAGTCAGTACACACCTAGTCTATAACCTAGAAATAGTCAATAAAGTTTCAAAGATAGTAATTATTAATATACATTTTAGTTTTTACAACAAATATGGTATTCCTGGAGCGGTATAGATGGATGCCACTTCAGACTATTTAAACCACACAAGGATGAGGGATACTTATTTTACTGCAGGTAGCACTATCATTCTTTGAATGTGCAATTGGTAAGTTTAATTTTACCTTATATGCTGCCTCCTACCTCCTCTATCAATGTTTTTACTTTTAATGTGCTCCTTATATCTTATTTTAGATCTGTGACCATGAATGCAGAATTATGGGCGTCAACCCAAAATTTGGAGGAGCTTCTCATGATGCCTTTTTATGGGAAAATAGCATAATTAAGGATTACATGCAATCATTACATTGCCAAAGGGTAATCTATTTGGCTCTTAGGCTTGTATTTTGATTTGATATGTTTACTTAATGTTTTAATAAGTTCCGCATTTGAAATTTGCCATTAATTAGGAATGTTGATTTCAACAGGTGACTCAGGATATCTCCAGACGCCTTGGCTCATGACACCTTATCATAACCCAACACCTGGATCTGCAGCACTTACCTACAATGCTCTACACAGGACTAAACGAGTTGTAATAGAAAATACATTTGGGCTTTTAAAAAATAGACGGCGATGTGTATGCAAGGACAGGGTCTTACACTACAAACCAGAAAAATGTGGCCGTATAATTGTTGCATGTTGTATAAATTGTGTACTACACAACATAGCCCTGAATTTTAGAGTGCCAGGTCCTCAGGAGCAATTGGAAGGTAATTATTATTATCTAAAGTTACTATCTTCCAAGTTGTTCTTCAAGTAAATTGTTCATCAAGTTAATTTCCTTTTCTCATCTCAATATTTTCAGATATTGATGAGTTCCATCGAATAGAAGTTCCTCAGCAGGAGGATAGTTCTTTGCTTACGATGGGGCGCCTAATGCGTGATCGGTTGGCCAGTAGCATACATGGCCCAACAGCTTAAATTATTATTTTCATCTATATTAGTTTTGATTTGAACTTTTTGTTAATACTTACTTTTTTTAAGGACCTTACATGCATATTCAGAAGATACAGTTTCCATGCAAACGCATGAAAACTCAGACACGCACTCATGATCACCTTCTGCAAAAACCAAACATTAAGTCTGTCATATTTATTGTTGAAGTTGCAATAATGTAAATAGATCTACTATTTAAAGTTAATTTTATTGTTATGTTTCAGATACCGAAGAGCTAGCTGTGTTTATTTGGAGATTTTATCGATTTATTGTTTAATTACATGTATGTTCCAAGCTTCTTCAAGAATATTGTAATGGTGGTTGTAATGTTTAAGATTGTGACGATAATTGTGTTATTTGTTTCGTATATATGTATTATTATTAGTAGTTTGTACCTAGATTAGAACTAAACCTTTAGATGTACAGAGCCCTTCCAAAGTTTTCGGGGCCAACCTCACATGCAGGCTGCAAGTCGGTCCACCTGCTGAATGACAGACTAGACTCCTCTGCCACAAGCCTTCCCCTTGGGGATAGGTTTTTTAAAACCTTTGCAACTGCTGTTGGCTAGTTTATTATTTACTTTATTATAGATTAGTAACATAATTTAATACATAACAGACGCAGCACCCTTATTCTGCACCCATTTACTGATTTTCTCGCGACTGGATTTAGGCAGCCAAAGTTGTCACAAGAGGATAACTTGTGTCAGTAGGTACTATTCTTTCATATACCGCCCAGTCCTACTTTTTTATTATGCTTTGCCTTTTAGCTCCATTTAAATCTTAAAGGGAATAGGAAATTTTTATGGCTCCATCATGTGCGATGATTTTGCCAATGTCAAGGTGGAAGATAGCCTATTGACCGGTCAGAACAGCAATGGTTTCTCTTTGGAAGGTTGACTTTCTAAAAGACGGGCAACACAATCATAGATAAGTACAATTTGGAAGTACAGGACGTACCACACAGTATATTTAGTGCGTTTACACACTCATTTTGTTATGTGTTCTTTTAGACAATGCAAATATTTGTCACATACCATGAGACTTGGATTTGTCGACTGCAGGAATCCATTTTGGCTCCATAACCTCCCTAATAAGTATTCCCTATTCGACAAAAAATAGGTAAAAAGTAAAAAACTTAAAATTTGCCACAGACTATATAATTATGTATTATGAATTATGATACTCACAAAGTTATGGGGTCTTTTTAACAATAGGTAGGTAGAAAGATTTGTCATATCGAGTCGTTCAGTGGTTCGGCCCGAATGGGACGAATCACTGAAATTTAAAATATATATTTTTTTCGTTCAGTGTTTCGTCCCATTGACTAATTTACGTAATTTTAAACAAAAAACTGTGTAAAGTAATATCAGCAAAAAAGTGTTTCTAAAATATTTATTATTAAAATTGTGTCGGTATGGGTAGTAGGGATTTGGGGAGACCTTAGCCCTGCTGAGCAAAGGTTTGTGTTATTGAGTTACCCTGATGGGGATTTTCAATAGCAGCACTGAGTCTGGAATCTCGCCCCCTATAACCTGAGACTAAAATAAATTTGATGAAAAGTGAGTGTAGTAAAACACCTATGCCTACTGGGGATACAAGCATGCTATATTATGTATGTAAGATTTTATTTGTACATGATGTACATTGACAAAATTGTAACTTATAGCGGCAGCATAGCATAATAAAATAATATATTTATTTTATTATGCTATGCTGCCGCTATAAGTTACGCATTTATGTAAAGAGTTGATGTTGATATGTGTGCTTGTGAGTGCGACTAAGACAGCAGATGTTATGGCCTCAGTCATGCTTTGTACCGCCGCCGGCTAAGTACCACGCGCATATTCCACCTAAATGTAGCGTGAGTGCGTTTGTGTGCAGTTATGTAATATATCTTTAAAAGTAAGTCTTAAACTTTATTCAAATATAGATATAAATATTAAACTGATGTATATTATTTATTTTTAAGTGTTATTATTTTTTAGACTTTATGGAAGGAATAAAAAGAAATCCCTTTATTTTTATCCTAGGTTAACTGGAGATAATGTGACTTGTAATATTAAAATAATTATAAAAAGCTCGTAATATACATATATATCTATTACAATCAAGCAAACAAAACTGACTTATGACATTATTACATCACAATCCGTGGACCGCTATTTTGTTTCACTTTAACATGCATCTTATGTCTTACATGGAATTAGTAAATTACATTATATTAGCTTATAAGCACAGTTAGGTGCAAGTAATTTATATTATGTCTTACACCTTGGTACTTGCAACGTACCAACAGTTCGTCAATTCTTTATAATGCACACTTTACTAAAACAGCATAATTTACTCACATGCAGTAGAAATATTACTAATAAGAGACGGTAAGACATAGTTTTCACTTCACAGTTTACCTCAAAACATATTTTTACAAATTTTATTAATTTTCTAGGCCCCTTTTCTGTACAATAGAATAAACAAGGTATTAAATATTTATAATTTAAATTATTTTTGCTGTAAGATATGTTAAATATTTGAAGAGTTTATCATACGAGCAAACAGTAGAATTTTTTTTTTTTTGTAGTTTACTACATTTCAGTACCATATAACTTCTAGTTAAAGTTTAGATAAGTATTTTTATACTTATTTTTATAGTTTCAACGTCTGAAAAACAGGTTCCACCTAGTTCAGACAACGAATATTCTAAATAGATGTATTTTCAAATGATACGAGCACCTTTAATAATGTATTGCACTTACTTTTTTAAATAAATATTATTATTAGTATCCACGTGTTCATTAATATCCTCTTAACTTTTTTAAGATCAACATGTCACAGTCAGACCCTTCAACTTCACATAGTTGTTCACAAGTTGAATTTAATTATATTTCATCCAAAAGGGGCAAAACGCCCTTTATTCGTGGCGGCCACAAATATGACAAGAAATGAAACAATAAAGACGGTTTAGTAGTTTGGCGCTGTGTACAAAGACTGACATGTAAAGCAATATTAATTATTACTACTGTCAATGTCATAAAACGGGAACACAAACGTGATTGTGAGCCTGACTTTGTTTCAAGAAAATACAACACACATTTTGACAACTGTCAAAAAAGAATGGTTTCTGATGTGACCACACCTGTACCAAGCATATTTCGAGATACTGTTGGAGTTCTTACAGATTCTGGATTAAATTTCATTAAGGAATACCAATGTTTAAAAATGTTCAAGACAAATCTTTTAAAACACGAAACAAATCATTAGGAGTTAAAAAAGCTTGTTTTAAAAATCTAATAGAAGTAATAGTCCCAGAAAAATTTAATTGCCGATTATAAGTCAAACTAGCTTTCGCCCGCGGCTTCGCCCGCTTGAAAGTTAAATAAAGAGTAGCCTTTGTACTTCCCCAGGTTTCAGACTATCCATTTCAAATTTCATCACAAACGGATCTGCACATTAGCCGTGTAGCATACATATAAACAGATACTACTTAAAATTACTTTTCTTTTCATTGTGTAGATATATCATTGAAGTTATGAAGAGCTTATATACCTACTGAATAAAACAGCAGCAAAAATAAAAACTGTAAGCATTACTACAAAGTATATAATCAGACCGCCCCTCCGCCCCGCTGCGCTTAAGCGCGCCAACTAATAGTAAGCGCTTTTCATAACGCTGCGCTTAGGTCAAATATAATCGTGATAACTTTTAAACTATTCGTCCAAACTACTTACTGTAAAAGACCAAGTTCATCTACATTAAATACTGAAGGGTATAAATCTATCAATTTTGCAAACAATTTGATAACTACCCTAGATTTTTTTATGTTATACTGTTTTATTACAATAAAAATTATGTAGTTAGGTTATGTACTAAAAGCTAACAATTTATTTGGTTAGTCCTAGCTACCAGATCGCACTAATGTTCTCATCAATCTGGGGTACTGATCAGACAAATATAAAATCGTTGGGCAAGTGAAACTTCAATCATAATGTTTACTCTGGATATGCTACGCCCAAAACAATTTTTTTTTTGTTAATTATAGTTTCAAGTTTTTACTTTTGTTGATACTTCTTATTCTCTTTTCATAGTGATCCCTTTTCAACCAATCAGGCCCTGTTGTTCGATACCCATATTGAAGTATTTGTGGAAAATAAGTAAGCCGCCATTTTGTGGCGGCGGCCATCTTGGATTTTTCATAGTGAGCTCTATTCTACCAATCAAACCCTTTTATTTGATACCCATATCGAGGTATTTGTGGCAGATATGTAATCCGCCATGTTGGATTTTTTATAATGAGCCGTATTCTACCATTCAAACCCTTTCATTCGATACCCATATTGAGCTATTTGTGGAAAATATGTAATCCGCCATTTTGCGGCGACAGTCATCTTGGATTTTTCATAGTGAGCTCTATTTTACGAATGAAGCCCTTTCATTTGATACCCATATTGAAGTATTTGTGGAAAATAAGTAATCCGCCATTTTGTCGTGGCGGCCATCTTGGATTTTTCATAGTGAGCTCTATTCTACCAATCAAACCCTTTCATTTGATACCCATATTGACGTATTTGTGGCAAATATATAATCAGCCATTTTGTGGCGGCAGCCATCTTGGATTTTTCATAGTGAGCCCTATTCTACCAATCAAACCCTTTCATTTGATACCCATATTGACGTATTTGTGGCAAATATGTAATCAGCCATTTTGTGGCGGCAGCCATCTTGGATTTTTCATAGTGAGCCCTATTCTACCAAATAAGCCCTTTCATTCGATACCCATATTGAGGTATTTGTGGCAAATATGTAATCCGCCATTTTGCGGCGACAGCCATCTTGGATTTTTTATAGTGAACTCTATTCTACGAATCAAGCCATTTAATTTGATACCCATATTGAGGTATTTGTGGAAAATAAGTAATCCGCCATTTTGTGGCGGCGGCCATCTTGGATTTTTCATAGTGAGTTCTATTCTACCAATCAAGCCCTTTCATTTGATATCCATATTGAGGTTGTCGTGAAGTAATATGTGATCCGCCATTTTGTATCGGCGGCCATCTTGAATTTACTATCATTTAAATTATCTTTTAAATTTTGATGACAATAATATGAGTGTTTACCAAAAATCAGATCAATCTATCGTCAGGAAGGGGGTAAATTCCAATTAATAGCTTTCAGAGCTCAGGATTTTTGCCGACTTAGTTGATACTTTTCCTTATATTATGGCAACATTATACAAAATCTTTATAAATTGTAGCCTATGTGTTATTCTGATGTATAAACTATATTACTGTAAAGTTTCATCCAAATCCGTTCAGTAGTTTTTGCGTGAAAGAGTAACAAACATCCATCCATCCATCCATCCATCCATCTATACATACATCTTCACAAACTTTCACATTTATAATATTAGTAGGATAAAGACAGAATTTTAACTTTTGCAAATAAGGCTTGCAAGGATATAGGATATAGATTAGAAAAAGACAGTTTTGACATACTATGTGATGGAACGTTTTAATTTTGTGTCAAGCCATTTTACCAGCTGTACTCCCTGCACTTAGATTTTGGAAGGTTTTTATTCAGAGAAAATATATTTTATACAGAACTAGGTTCCGTTATATTATTAAATCCTTGATTCTCCCTAAGATTGCGTTGTCGACTGTACTAAGAAAATGAGTTTCCTAAAAAAATAGCAATGGGACGAAACACTGAATGACAAAAATATACTTTTTAAATTTCAGTGATTCGTCCCATTGGGACGAATGGCTCGTGGGCCGAACCACTGAACGACTCGTCATATCTTGGGCTACAGGTTATCTAATTATCCTGTTTATGAATATTTGTTAAGTAAGTAAGGTTTAGTTAGTTTTTGCTTATTTTGATAGTTATTGTAAGGTTTTATATAAATATAGTGTGAAATTTTGTAAATAAAGTCAATTTTTAAAATAAATTATAGTTTTATTAAGAAAAATTACTCTAAAATTTACTACTTAGAAAAAAGGTATGTGAAACACATTCTCTTTCTCACGCAGGTTTAGAATGTCTAGTCCGAATTTGGGCACCAATAGATCGCATTAAATCGATTTGCTTGCAAAAATAGCCCTTAGCTGGTAGTAACGGTCAGTTGAGTTCGCCAGGTGGCATATAAAAATATAAAAAATGTATGTAAATATATATTTTTTTAATATTCTACCACATTCACACCTCATCTACTCGTCCCAAACTAAGCAGAGCTTGTACTATGGGTACTAGACAATGGATAAACATACCTACATATACAGGGTGTAAGGGACGGTGTACCGAAAACCGATACCAGTGATGTACCTACATGATACTGAGGCCATTGGCGGTCGAATTTTCACTGCCGCTACCACCTGTCACTGTAGGGCCGTAACAGCTGATAACGCGAGTTTGCGTGTTCCTATTTACATCGCAATTTTTCGGAAAATTGTCGGGTTCTTAGATTTTTTCCGGAAAATTCGACCGCCAAGGGTCTCAGTATAATGTAGGTACTGAATCACTGGTATCAGTTTTCGGTACACCGTCCTTTACACCCGGTAGGTACCTATACTTTTTTTTGTAAATACATACATATTATACATAGGGTTCCCACCAAGAACTTAGGGTCCCAAGCCAACCTCACCTGCAAGTGGTGCACCTGCCGATCAACGGACGAGGCTCTGGCAAACAAAATTTCCCAATAAGCGGCAATAGGCTCGCCACCTATTACGTGGGATCAAAACACTGGCGAAAAGTGGGCGTTTAATATGCCTCTGCCTACCCCTTCAGGGAAACAGGCGTGAGTCTATGTATGTATATTGTACATAGAAACACCCAGACCAAGACAAACATCCATGTTCACGCACACAAATGTTTGACTTGAGCGGAAATCGAACCCGCGACCTTCGGCGTGGCAGTCGCTTACACTCCTGCTGCGCCAACCGGTCGTCATCCAAATTGATCCCATCGAGGAACGAGTCATAACAACGATTTTTACAAAAGTGTCTATGAAAATGCGATATATTGAAGCTCAACTCAGTCTGGGCATTCTGATAGTGCACGAAGTCGGACTCAGCTCCCAGTCCTACTGCATTTTGTAGTTATGGTGAATATTGAAAAGTTTTAGAAGTGTTGATGTTCAAATCTTCAGTACAAGGCCTTGCATAATGATACATACACATACTGTTTGTATGGTCATAGTACATAGTCTCAGGCCTATATCCCCGAAGAGGCAGGCAGAGGTATATTGCTACACCCACTTTTCGCCAGATTTGATAGTCTATTGCCGTACCGGGCAGTGGGCACATTACCAGACTCCGAGCTGCTACTGAGAATTTCCTAACGGCAAAACCCAATAACACCTTGCCGAACCGGGGATCGAACCTGAGACCTTCCAATCCCACGCGCACATGTATGTGGCTAATAAAAAAGCTGGTAAAGTTTTTTTTTTGTTAGCTTATATTGTCCCACTGCTGAGCAAAGGCCTCTCCACTGGATTGCCACAAATCTCTGTGTTTTGCGATCTCTGGTAAGTAAGTTATACCAACTTTTTTTATTAAAATTTCAGTATATCGATATAAAATGATCGAAACAGGTTATGTATTTCTTACTAGAAATACACAATTTGACATTTCGATTAGGTATTCATAGAAGAACGCTATCTTTATTCCAAAGTGCGGAACTAACATTACCAACTGTGTCAAACTCATCAGCACACTTAATACAAAGTTATATTACACTTCTCTGATTAATTGTTCCTCATTAAACTGATGAGCAACAACTTTGCAAGTTTCACTGATTTCTGTTTACAAAGTTCATAGCTCCTTTTCAAATTATAGCTCTCAGCTTATTAGCTATCAGTCGGTGCTTTATTATTGGCAAAGTTATGATTAGCGCCATCTTTTGTAATAGACTCAGAATTAAATTATAGAGGGACCTAGTCCGAGATTGGGCACTTATTGATCGCAATCGAGTAGTTCTTCGATGGAATGCGATATCAAATCCACTCAAATGCGATACATCGATATAAGAAAGCCTAGTCCCTCTAGGCGTTTTAGAAAAAGAAATCGAACATCACAATGTGGCTTGTTGGTTTTTGTAAGTTAATATTGGCACATCAAGCGGTTGCTCTTCCATCATAGATTTGCTTAGCAACTGAATCTGGTGTTGCTTCAAATTGCTGAAAGTCGACCGAACAGTGTTTGAGTAGAGGTGTGATGTGCGGCGGTTAAACTCTGACAAAGCGCACAAAGCCCCAGAATGAAAAGTAAAATTAATTTTAACAACATTAAACTGTTAACATTTAAGGTTCGCTGGCTTACCACCATATGGAATACTAGTCGACGCCAGCGGCTCGCACGCACATATTTTCGAATTGCCCGTTTTGCCCGATCCCGTGGGAATTTCGGGAAATCCCGTCTTAGTGCACCCCTACGGTCTCCAAGGAACATACATGCTAAATTTCAGCTTCTTGCGCCGAGTAGTTTCGGCTGTAGAGTGTCTGTCAGTCAGTCAGTAACGCAAGAATTTTATATAGGTATATACAGATTGTCTTATGATTAACTAGTTTTCCCACCACAGTATCTGTAGTGCTCATAGCGAGACTTGGCTTGTAGATCGTAGTAGATCGGCAAAGTTAAGCAACGCGTGCACAGGCCGCCATTTGGATGGGTGACCGCGTGTGGCATTTACATCAGAGCGCTACCGTGCTTCGGAGGGCACGTAAAGCTGTCAGTCCCAGGCCAAGTCGGAGGCCTTAAGGCGGCATGAAAACTCTGACACCAGGTTGGCCACACACCCACACGAAAAGAAGAAGAAAGAAGAAGACCACAGTATCTGAAAGATACAGGCCGTTGATTATGCCACTTGGGCCTACCGATATACCATATAATCAAATGTGTATAATCAATTATCAGCTAGGTATAAATATAAGTATAGGGATGGCAGAAATATGTAATAACAAGTAAAAGTGAAAATGATAAGTTCAAAACATATCATACATATTTTATTGAAATAAATCTACATGCCATAAGACTTAATTCATACTCTGTAACCCGTAAAATCTCAAAGAAAATAACTGTAGCAAATAACACGTTTATATTACTTGAGCCAAGTATCCAAGCCAACACACATAAGAAAACTCTTGTCAAATAAACAATGTTTTCGTTCTTACACAATTTTCTTTATTAAACTAGAACAAGTGCGCGTTAACAAAATGTTCATGAATAAAATAAACATTCAGTTACGTCGTCATATTACGTATTCTTTGCATGGAAAGCAAAAATGCATAATATTAAACAGAGCCTTCTGGTTTAGCCATACTCTTGACCCGTTTTTGTGGACATATAATATTAATTAAGCATCGTCACAAAATACAGAAGTATAGAAAGGCATATGACGACTTGCAAATAATACTTAATTTATAATCCACTCAAATTGTACTAAGTTCTTAAGGCGGGATCACTCTTGGGATACCTACGACTTGGTAAAAAATTAAATAAACATACAATTGCATTCACTTGGTAAGCTGATTGTTCTAGTTATTTCGGTCTAAAAACCAAACACTGAAGAACCAACCTTGCTCATTTTCCTTTGGACCTGAAATCTGTAATTAGGCATATCCTTACAAATAGGTAAAATACATTTCGAAAGCCTTTTTGTATGCCTTGCTGTTTAGGTCCCGTATTTCTGAGACAGAGTTTTGGTGTAATGAACATAAACAATGTAGGTAATACCTTTTTAAGTCTACAGAAAGTGTTTTATGCATAAATAGCACTGGTATTTTAATTCCATCTATCTACCTATGTCTTGGCCAATCAAACTACTGCAACACCTTGCGACATAATGTAATACACAACAATGTGTGTGTAGACTTCCAATCCAAGCCTTTTGTACTTTTGTCATCAAGTATTCTCCAATCCCATTGTATTCTTGGATGTTCGGCTGGCATAGCGCAGAATTCACATATAGGTATTCAGTTCGCTTTGTAGCCAACGCCTTGCAAAGACCATTATGGCGCAGATATTAATGGAAATACATTCTTACCTCTCCTAGTAAGTGCGTACCTACTGGTATACACGTATGTTGTGACATAAAACGAGTATATAAAGACAAAAGAAATCGCAAAATAGCAGAGAGAGAGCGAGAGAGAAAGAACCGAATGGTCTTTCAGGCAGTTTTGTACCCACCTTGTAGGAACTTTAATAACTTTACCACAGTATGGACTGTGACTTTACTATAGAATCACATCGCAAGGAGTTTTATCTGTGATCTGTTGTGGGAAGTTACTGTAGTATTTTGTAGCGGATTTTTATTTTTTGAATGTACATTGGCTGTGGTAGGAGGCAGCGATAGCCTAATGGAAATACTAACAGACTGCACTGTAGAGGGTATCGGGTTCGAATCCTAGGCGCGCACCAATGATTGATTATGTGCATTTTGAATTATTAATTATCGCTTATCCCGTGCCTCGGAGAGCACGTTAAGCCGTGCGACGGTACCGGTTATCATGAAGATCTTCGACAGTCGTTATAGGGAGTCAGTATCTATCTCTGAATAAACTGAAACTAGTCTAAAACATGGCATATCGCTATCCCTTTGCGTTGCGGAGGTCAGACAGGCAGTCGCTCCGTGGAAAAGCTAATATTCAGTCAAATCCGTTTAGACTAGTAAGCGGACCCCGGGTTGAAACTGGGATAACGCTAAGCGAAAGAAGAAGATTGGCTGTGGGCAGGGCATAGTATAACACGGCTTAAAGAAAGAACCTATGACCGTTGGGACAGGAATTTTCTCAATTGACGGCCACGCACCGGACGGTGCACACGAGGATAAGCTATAACATAGCACTATGTACCTTCATAAAACACGAGTATGTCTTGTAGTATTAGTAAAACTGCTAACAATGTAACAAACGACGTGGCCGCAGAGAATATGCGCAAAAAATAACTCCACTACTATTATTTACCTCCCTCATTTACAACAGCGTTACTTAATCAGTGTCTGTGTGGCGTGATCCTTTACTTAGCCATTATTCAGCGGCTGTATTACTGAAGCGCCTCGTACATTCTCTTGTAGTTCCACGAGCACTGAGTGACGAACATTTCGGAGCAAACAGTTGTCACATAGACTTACGAACGTCACGGATTACGGATGACTATACTAGTCCACCACATTCCTAGACATGACGTTGTGTAGGCAAGGGACAGTAACAAAAGTCAGATCAGAGGGCTTTTGTCAATGATAATAAGATTACTGGAGGTTTAGTATGTGTTTGGCCGCCGTGCGACTCAGCTCGTTTTCTACGGAATTCCGCAGACTGATGACCTCGTCAAAGTATTTCGTGTATTCACCGAATCTTATTGTCCCACACAGATATTTATTCAACGCTATTCTACTGGTCCAAAACTTTCGCATTGAAGCTCGTAGTCTGCTTTGAAACCTAACCAGATTTGACAGAACACTGTCATCTGACTTCTGCAGTGCCTAACCTAACCTAAGAGAATGAGAAAAGTAACCTGTTTTTGGCTCAAACAGGTTACTTTTACTGTCTTAATCTTTGGTTTAGACCAGCGACAGGTCAAAAAAATGTCAAAAGTCTAAATCATTTATTCATCTAAGTCACAAGGTGACGTTTATGAACGTCAAAAATTTAAAGTAAATTACTTAATGCTTCTACATTTACATTTAATGCCTCGTTCGGAAAGCAATAAGTAGAACCACGAGAAAGAACGGGCAATAAAACTCGTAGCCACTCTTTTTAATCGCCCGTGTTATGGTACATATATAAGGATATCGATAATATTGACTTCTCGTAACGACTTTTATGACTGCTGGTGGCATACTACTTCTCTTATCTGTGCTGGTGGCTAAGGGTTTAATGAGCGGATTATAGTGTAATACCGCGGGTTGCTGTCGCTCGCGAAGCACCGTGCTTCGCGAGCGACAGCAACCCGCGGTATTTGTAGCAATTGCTACTAAGCTATAGGGTAGACCGAGGGGAATCGGATCACTTTTTATTTGAGGACATAAAAATCATACTAAATTGTAATATAATGTAACTTTATTTATCATAACGGTAAGCAGTAATTATTTAGCTACATATTAAACATTGCAAAACTAAAATAACTCATAAATTTTGCAAAATATTAATGAAAATTAAAAAAGAGAGAAATATCCGAATCGCCCCAATTATCGGGGCGAATAGGATCATACATAAAATTAAGGTTTTCTCAACATTATAAGCTTTTGTATCAAAAGCAATATTAAAATAAAAAATAATCAGAACAATACTCATTATTAAAACATGAATAACATGGATACGGGCCTTCTTTCCCATCCTGATCAGCACTTTTTCATAACACCATTCTTCACATGATGGTGGATGAGTAATTGTTTTTATCAGTAAATACAAAGCCAATCTTTGTGCTTCACATTCGATTCTTATTCAAGGTGTTCTTTTATTATTTTTCGTCTTAATATTTTCTTTGGTATCAGCCTGCTTCTACTTTTTTTCACAGCTTTTTCGGCAGTTTTAAGTCTCTTCTTAGCATCTCTTTGGAGACAAATTCTATATTGGTTTTATTGTCTACCACATGTCTTAATGACATCATTGGAGAAAGAAACTATTCTTTGTAAAATTGTGTATCGATTTTTTTTAATCACAGCAGCCCGACCCTAGATTAATTCTTAGGCCAGTACTTAATTTGGGGCTATTATTTTTGTTTGGGGACCATTTTCCTGCTTGTTCTCCTGATTGTTTGTCTTTTATATGTGTTAACCATCTTTAATTGAATAAACATGCTTAATTATTCTCAGAAGTAATATAAGGGTTCGATTCCGGTGAGTCAAGAGAAACAACGTGATCGCTTCCAGTATGATTTAATACTCCTTTAATTATAATTAGTACATTGAATATATAGTCTTAATCTAGGATAACTGACATCATCATCACATGAGTCTTAATCTAGGATAACTGACATCATCATCACATGACTATTAATTTTTCTTTGCCTTACATACACCATGCGCCCTACCAAAACAGAAAAAAAATAAACTAACAGCTTTTTTTTTATTAAACATTAAATAATTTTGTCCTATTTTTATGTATAATTTCTTCTTTATTATTACGTAAGATTTTAACATTAGGATCAAGATCATCTAATACCTTAAAAGGACCATCATACACATTATCAAACTTATTTCCAGTTTCATTCTTAACTAACAATAAATCATTTTCCTTATACATTACAGGTTTCAAATATTCATCAAATTGACATTTTCTTAACAATTTAGAGTTTAACAAATTTTTTCGTGCTCCGTATTGTGCTTTTTGTAATCTAAATTTTAACTGTAAGGGATAACTTACGGAATTATATAAAGGTTCAACAGTACAATTTTGTAAACTTCTAGGAATGTTACATAATTTGCCAAATACAAGTTCATTAGGTGTATAGTTTGTTGACGAATGTACAGAGGTATTATAGGAAAAACACCAATACGGGAGCCAGTCACTCCAATATCTACTATTATTATCTGTTTGAATTCTCAAAAATGCATTTAATGATTTATGGGAATTTTCTAAAGATCCAATCGATTCATGGTGATAGGCACAAGCAACTGTTTGTTTAATATTTAATAGTTTACATACCTCGGTCATTGTGTTGGAAATAAATTCAGTTCCCCTGTCCGTAGCAATTTCACGTGGGATACCATACCTTAATATAAAGTTGTCGACGAACGCTCGAGCCACGCTTACACTATCTTTCCTAACTAATGGATATGCTTCTACATACTTACTTAATTCACATTGTAATGTGAGTATAGAAGAGTTACCATAATAATCCTTATCTAAGGGCCCAACTATATCTAAAATATTTTATCAAAAGCCGACTGCGCAGTCGTAGTAATTACCATTGGTTGCTTAGTATGTAACGAATGCTTTTGTTTTTGGCATTTGTCACATTTCTTAACAAATTCTGCCACGTCCTCAGACATTTTTGGCCAAAAGTAGTATTTTTTTATATTATTTATCATACGTCTAGTGCCTGCGTGCCCACTCGTGGGAAGCAAGTGAAAGTCATTAAGTACTACTCGTTTGTCATCATCATTTACTATTCTTATTAATCCTTTTATAATATAAATTCGTGGACCGGTCCAATTACTATTTCCACAACATTTATTTAACCATTTAATATACTTCTCATTATTATTATTCTTCATAATATAAATTTCATTCATTGATAGTGTCTTACAGATAGATTCCAAATCTCTCACGAAAGCGTCTCGCGCTGAGCATGATCGAGAACTTGGGCTGGTTTTAGTCTTACGCTGACGGCACGCGCACCGTCAGCGCTGATGGCCGAGATATATGAACTTCTAGGAAGCGTTTTTGAATGACGCGTAGCTATCAGCGCGCACGGTGGTCAGCGCTGATAGCTACGCAGACGTACGCGTCGCGCATCGGCCCCGCGTAGCTGTCAGCTCTGACGATCGCTCGAGCGCCTCTGCTTTCAGTGAGCGTTTTAGTGTCGAGCGGAGCGGATGTCATCAGCGCGTACAGTCATGGCGAATCGCGAAGTGGATACAGGTCGAGTTATCGATGAGTAGTTCAATCGGTGGTATAGGCACGTTTCGTAGGCTGCAATGGACCAGTTTATCCTGTATCTTTGCCAGTAATTTGTCAAAAGTTCTATATGACATTCGAAAGTAATTAAAGAATTTACTCTTGTCAGCCCTCAAAGTGCCATATAACAAGACAAAGTCTCCTGCAACGGCTCTCTGCTCAATCAATGGATGAACATGGAGTCTTCGTCGTCGCCGATTTTTATTTTTTTGCGATAGATAGTACAAAGCAGCAATAATTAATACAGTCCGCATTTTGATCATCGACTGTACAGTAAGGCGGTCAGTACGACATTAAAACGAGCCACGCTGAGCCTCAGCGCTGACAAACTACGCGCTGAGCTATGAGCGCTGACGGTGAGCGTGAGACTAAAATCAGCCTTGGGTCTATATAAATTGACATCTTAGATGGTATATAAATAAAATCATTTACTTTAACGTATTTAGCATTGGATGCTAATACACAAGTAGAAATTATTAACTCGGTACAATTTTTCGGTTTTCTAAGAATTTCAACGACTCTCGGTTGATCAGACCGATCATCTGTTTTGTTCTTATCGACCGACGAATTGCTACTTAATTGATTTTTCGTCATACTCCTAGTCATGATGTTCACAACATTTTGATTAATGCTTTTTAATTCATCAGAAGTAATAACGATGCGAGATAACGCGTCTGCAGCCACGTTATTCATACCCTTAACGTATTCAACCACATAATCGTATTCATCTAATATTAGCCGAAATTTTAGCAATCTACTAGAAGGATTATTGAAACTAAACAAGTAAAGTAATGGTTTATGATCAGTTTTTATTATAAACTTTTTACCAAACAAATAGGGTCTGAAATATTTCACTGACCAAACAATAGCAAGGAGTTCCTTTTCTATCGTTGGATAATTTAATTCTGATTTATTTAATGGTCGGCTGGCATATGCAATTGGTAAGTCATTTTTATTACATAAAACGGAACCTATGGCTAATCCAGAAGCATCTGTATGCAATATAAACTCATTTTCCTTATCAAAATTTGGATATTGTAATATTGGGGGATTGGTCAAAGACTGCTTTAATAACTGAAAATAATTTTCACACTCTGTATTCCAAATAAATTTAACACCTTTTCTACAAAGTTTATTTAACGGAATTGTTATTTCAGCGAAATGTGGTATAAATTTACGGTAGTAATTGACAAAAGCGACAAAACGTCTGACTTCGTCACTATTTTTTGGGATAGGATAGCTCTGTATTACTCGCGTCTTTTCAGGGTCAGGTGACACTCTACTAGCAGAAACAACATGCCCTAAATACAGCAATTCTTTCTTTAGAAATTGGCATTTTTCGGGGTTAATTTTTAAATTTACACTCCTAAGTCTTTCAAAAATATCAATTAAATGTTTATTATGATTTTCTAAACTTCGTCCTATATATATTAAATCGTCTAAATAAATAAGGCACTTTTCATGGTTCAAACCAGACATTGCTACTGTCATTAGGCGACTGAAAGCACTAGGGCTGATTTTTAAACCCATTGGCAGTCGTTTCATCTGATATTGTTTACTTGTAGTAAATGCTGTGTACTTTCTGCTTTCAGGGCTTAATTCTAATTGAAAATAACCTTGGCTAAGATCTAAATGGCTAAAATATATTGCCCCTGATAAAGAATCGAGGATATCAGAGATTAGGCAAAGGAAATTTATCATCTTGAAGGCTGTCGTTTAATTTTCTATAATCAATAACAACACGCCATTTTTTATTACCACTGCTATCAGTTTTCTTAGGAACCAATAACACAGGGCTGGACCACTCACTAATACTTTCTTCTATAATGTCATTACGCAACATTTCGCCAATTTGTCTATCAATTTCAGCTTTTTGACTTTTAGGAAGTCTGTATGGTTTGGTATATACCGGGCAAGTATTATCTTTTAAATGTATGGACTGCTGGTACAAGTTGGTAACACCTAACTTATCACCTGGCAGCAAAAACACATTAGAGTACTTTGCGCAAATGTTTTCAATTGAAATTTGTTCCTCTCGATTTAAATGTTTAAAATTCAAAATAGAAAACAAACGCTTGACACGGTCAGCATTTAAATTATTACCACTAAAAGAACACAAATAATAATCTTTTAAACTTAAAACGTCCGGTGTAAAATAACTTAAACAAACATCTGTCTCTCTAGTATTCAAAAACTTAAGAGGTATTTTACCGTCCTTAGGCTTCACTAAGATTGAAGCTAAAAATAAACCTTCGCATAATTGCTTAGGCATAATAACACATTCATCTTGTAAGTGTGTCTGCACTAAATATGTAACTTCACACCTGACCGGTATTGTCATGTAACTATTTTTGCCTAGTTGTCCCATTTGTAACGGAATACTAACGGGTACCTTATGGTTAATAGTGAGAACATTTTGTTCAAAATCTAAAATACAATTAAATTTACTCAAAAAGTCTTGTCCCAAAATGCCATCGGTTCTACAAGAAAAGTTTTTAAATACATAAAACTTATGCTCATACTCAACATTACCATAACTTAATGTAAGATAAACAAAGCCATCGCAATATACGTGACCTCCTATACCATTTATTTTAATCCGCTCTATATGGAATGGAACATTACAGTTTTCTAATACATCTTGCCTAACTATGGACAATGACGCGCCGGTGTCAAGTAACCAACTACGGGACACTTGAAAAACATTTAAATTTATTGAATTAATATTTTGATAATAAAAATGTTCATGCACGAAAAAACAAATTTTTATTCTCAGTTTCAGTCTTTACTTCAGAATTTTGTATGGACTGAGAACTATTACTGCTGTTACTCGAATCAGCTAAGTTAATCTGATGTTGTCGGGCCGTGGTGATGAAATGTTGTGTGGCCACGAAAACCACCACGACCGCGATAATTAGATGAATGATCAAAGTTACGAATTCTACTTGGACCACATTTATTACCACGACCACGATTATTATAATTCTGTGAATTTGAAAATACTCTAAACGTACCCCTATTAAAACTATTCTTAAAATTACCACGGTGATAACGGTTTGACCTACCTCGGTTTTGATGGAAGCTCATCACTCGTTCGCCTTCTGCATTCGGCGCCATCTCGTCCAATGCACCTTGGATGGCATCCTTTAAAGTGCTATAATTTCGTGCTGGAATAATCGTACTGACTCGACTGTTACGCAGGCCGTCGGCAAATCTTTTAATCGCAATACGCTCATTTATTGGCCTCAATGTTTTATATACTCCGGAATCGCTGTTAGCCTGTGTAATAGTCAAATCCACGAATAACTGCTCCAGCTCCTTACCGTACTCCTCAATACTCCTGTTATTTTGTCTCGCATGGTGCAGCTTATTCTGGATCGCTATTTGCCATAACACATTACTTAAGTCTAGATATTAATAATATAATCGTCACGATATCATGACATTAGGCGTTAATAAGAAATATAAAATATAGACCACATACAAGATCAAATTAAAAAGAAAATAATATCTAAGATATATGAGTAAAATAGGTGTAAAACGATTTTACGATACACATTTTATGAATAATTGATTTTTGACTACACTAGCCGCACTTTTTACCTCACGCACTTTTTACCGTACGCACTTATTTTGGCACAAATCACCCACTTTGTACTCACGCCGGAGAAGTCCCAGCAGCCGGGACACCAGTGGCCTGTCTACGGAACAAGCTCAGCGATCTTCGCAACTCGTACTCATTGATGCCTCTCTCGATCCATTTGCCATGGCATTTTCTATACAAACGCAACAGCAATACCGCTCCTCCAACAGCCAAAACAACACAAATTATGAGAATAAAGTTTGTGCTACTTGCATGCTGCAACAACTGTACCGTTGCAGCGGAATTTCCAGCGCCGTTTTGCGCTATTATCACTTCTTGCTCTTTAGACTGTTGCTTGCCCATACTGTCTCGCCCATACTCTTTGTAAGACGAAAAACTCGCGAAAAACAGTTCAAACGTACGAAAGTTACGCCAAGTAGTAAGAAATCGTTCCAACGTAATGAAATCATTATTAGTCTTAAAACTTCACAAACCACTCAATGTTTATGTTAACGATTCCTTTATCGGCACATCGCGTCGCGCTGGCAGGGTCGCCATATAAGGGTTCGATTCCGGTGAGTCAAGAGAAACAACGTGATCGCTTCAAGTATGATTTAATACTCCTTTAATTATAATTAGTACATTGAATTTATAGTCTCAATCTAGGATAACTGACATCATCATCACATGAGTCTTAATCTAGGATAACTGACATCATCATCACATGACTATTAATTTTTCTTTGCCTTACATAAATCATTTTAAATAAGTGATCCAATTCGTCTCCGATGACGCGATCCGAATCACCCCATCTTGAAGACTTTTGAAATAAACATTTCACGTATAAACCTATGACACTGTGCTTAAAAATTAAAGTGTTTCAAAAAAATACCTATTCCCAAGCCGTTTAAGCAATATAACTCAAAGTTTTAACAAAAATTCTTACATTAACACCAACAAATAGTAAGCATGTATTTTAGATGAGCGTGAAAATTGTAACGCACACAAAAAGTTACTCTCTGGCGAGCGGCGCTGACGCTCATGTACTGGTCGGATCGAAACGCCACCGACGGCAGGAGGTGCGGGGTGGAAGTGGCTTGTGAGACGTCAGTAGCTGGCATTCCTTGTCAATGCTGTATTAAAAACATTCACAAATTTCTTATTTTGATCCGATTCACCCCCTGATCCGTGTCGCCTCGGTCTACCCTACCAGCAGAAGTGTGGTATTAAAAAAGCTTTTTTAATATCTACCACAGGCTCACCTATGACAATAAAATGCTTGTGTATTCGTTCTAATCTTAACAACAATATATTCGGTAAATTGAACTTCTGTCTTCTCCGTCGTGGTAATCTGAGGAGTGACAAAGAAAAGAAAAGCTCTCTTGTTGATCGATGGACCACGTCTTCATTGCGACATCACATCGCTCTCGCCACCAATTATTGCAACAGCTACTAATACCCACCTATTCGGTTACCTATTCATTAACAGCGTTTTTTATATAGGTAATGAGAATATTTGGGAAGCATATTGATAATAACGGGCGGTTCGGTAATACGTTTTAACTGCCGCACATCACACCTTTACTCAAACACTTTTCGGCCGACTTTCAGCAATTTGAAGCAACGCCAGATTCAGTTGCTAAGCAAATCAATGACGGAAGTGGCAACCGCTTGAAGTGCCAATATTGACTTACAAAAACCTACAAGCCACATTGTGATGTTTGATTTCTTTTTTAATAACGCCTAGAGGGACTAGGCTTTCTTATATCGATGTATCGCATTTGAGTGGATTTGATATCGCATTCCATCGACGAACTATTCGAATGCGATCTATAAGTGCCCAATCTTGGACTAGGTTCCCCTATACTGAATTTAATTCTGAGTCTATTACAAAATATGGCGCTAGTCACAACTTTGCCATATTACCGAACGGCCCGTTATTAGCAAAATGCTTGCATTCGGTAATAATGGCTCGCTTTTAATTTGGTTTTTATTTTATGTTAAAAGTTGTTTGTTTATATTTATAAATAATCTAAAAAAGTGCTAGGTTCGTATTTAGTGCGTTCTGTGTCATAACATTTCCAGAATTTTTTAAACACTTACTACGACTAAATACATATTAGGTACATATTGATTGGTCTTCGAATCTTGACACTTCGTTTCTTTTCAATACAGATTCAAATACTGGACAAAATGACCTACAGAGAAGTAACATATGTGTGAACTAACACGTCTTCTGGATCACACAAATCTTCTAAAGGCAGAATTGTGTACAGAGATTTCTCATAATATTAGATGCTATGGATAATAATATTTACCACGTTCAGCCAACTGCGCATTATTCTTGTTACAATGTCATAAGAGCCTCCTATCACATTACCTTTAAAATAAAATAAACCCACGAAAATACTGTCAGTCAAGCCCTAATCCCTTCAACCACTACGGCGTTTAGGTAAGCATTGTACAAAATGAATGACAAAATCGTAAAGGAGAGATCAGAAGCAAAATAGCTATCGTTAGCCTAAAAAAACGTTCATTTCATCAGATTACCGAAAGGATAATACGATAGGCGCTGCCATAACGATATCATTAGGGTAAACAAAATGTTAAAATCAAACAGATACACCACAAAGGAGGCAAGAGTTAAATTTACTATCCTACGATGAAAACACAACTTATTTAAGGGATTCTTCACCAAGACAAATAAAAATACATTATCCTACATTTAAGACGGTACATTTCACTGAGACATGCCTGTTGGTTAAATGATTTATGAAATCTTGGTGGTACCCTAATAATTAATCTGCCGCTAACCTGCCCGCTAAAGGTGTGCCAAGTTCGGTGAGTAATTACAAAACGCCAAACAAATTAGTTACCTGACCCCTGGTTTAAAAGTACACGGTATTAACGGGTAAGGATTTACTAGAATTAAGGTTTGGGTGCAAACTATTGCGGCTGTTTATTTACCCATAAATGCAAACCAGAGGTCCCGCAGTGATCTGACGCGAATTCTTTTTGTTCATAGCATGGATTTTTTTTCTTCTATAATTAATCCATTATACATTGTTAATTTAAAGCTAATAATATTCTGACTTATCTGATTAGACAAGAAAGCGGATAACTTTAAATTGCCCTAGCGTTATTAGACTTATTAGATATAGATATATTAAAAGCGTGAAGGTTATGTTTTCATCAAATGCATGCCTTAGGAAATCTATACATACAAATCTATAACTACATATAAAATGAAGTCACTGCCGCGTCATGACTGTCTCTATGAACACAATATACTCAAAAAGTACCGACCGTATTTTTTTAGGGTTTTCACATAAATGTTACTTAGCACGAAATGTTTGGTATAAGCTAAAGATTTTCCAAAATGATCCGTATATAGCAACGAGACAGCGGGAACGCGCAGTTTAATAAAATATACCTACGTTTCAACTAGTTCTCACTGCAGCGTGAAATATATTTGCAATTTAAACTAAATGTGGTATGTGGGTTTGCTCCCCGGACGTTGCAATTCTCTCTTTTTCGGCTATCTAACTTTGCAAATATATTCCGCATAAGTCCGCTGATGGAATAGTACCCTAGTGTCTGTAGAATAAATTAACTTGCGCTTAGGAGCTAACAGATTATGTTCATTTGTTGGTGGTCTTTTAATTGGAATGATATATTACTGCAGTGTATCTATAACTTCTTTTTAAATGAAATAATTTTGTTTGTTTGAGTTAAAGGATGTGGTGTTCGTCCAGCAAAGCTCCCCACTGACCATCCTGGTGAACATGCTAGTTGGACTGCGGTCCTGTGTACGTTGCTGAGAACTTGTATTTATAGTATTCGTGTGCTTGACATTTGCTTGTCATTAAATATATATTTATAAGATCGTCAGGAAAGTTTATTTACCTACCGTATGCACAAGTAACGCTCAATGTCTAGCAAATATTTGACAGTCTTTCTTTAGTGACATGAGGTTGAGGCAGTTTCTCCTTTTGCAGTGCGGCAAGTCCAGGTATCTGTGTATCCACTAGAAGCACGCCTGCGAACTAACTACCTCAACTTCATGTCACGTCATGCATGGTCGAGGCAGCCGCTCGACTCCAGGCAGCCACTAGCTAGATTCACAGTTTTTGCGTATTTTCCGTATAGCACTCTCAGTAACCAAGTCTATTTTCCATCATAATTCATACTTAACCCAAATATTTTAAACAGCTTTTCCAATCGATCACCGGTAACACATTTGAAACGTACATTCATAACCGTCAGTAGAACAAATGATGTGCACGATTCTGATATTGTGTTCTATGATTAATTGTTTATGTGTGGAAGTGGGGGAACATTAAAATTAACGGGGCAGCATTAAATTGTGGCGGTTCGCTACAGTAAAATACGTTTCGACGATCGTGTACATGGGTATATATCGAGGTAGGTAGGTTGCTAAGGATTTGTATTTCAAATGTTTCCATGAAATGCGATGATTGGGAGTGTTAAAACATTGTAGGGTGCCGTTGTAAATTATAAAAAAAACGGTCAAGTGCGAGTTGGACTCGCGCACCGAGGGTTCCGTACAAACCTGTAGGTATATAAGTAAAAGTTCACCAGTCATAGTTATGGTATTTTTATTGCCAAATGAAATCCATAACATTACAGTATGGAAATCTGGCGGAGCATAAATTAAAGAAAATGGGGTCTTTGTCGTTTGTAATTAGTCATCCTTTATTTTATATTAACATATATCGCTTATTTTATACTTAATATAACTTAAATACCTATACCACCCTTGCAGCAGCCTTGCAAAAGTCTGCTGATGAACGATGGTAAGATTTTTTATCAAAGTTATTGATTTACAAAGTTTTTAGTGACTATTAGAAATCTGTTACAAAAATACTTATAAAGTACAGAATTATTAGCAAAAAGGTTTGAAGACTATGTAATTATTTGAAATCTCAATCTCAATCAGCCTATCGCAGTCCACTGCTGGACATAGGCCTCTCCCAACACGCACCACAGCACACGGTCGTCAGCCTTCCGCATCCTTTATCTGTGCTATAAGACGTTGCTTCGTACCAAAATTTCAAGATTTTGAGTTCACGGGAAGTAACCTGTAGGTTTTGATTCCCTTGCGAGTAGTCGCGAGCTTAAAAATGATTATATTGCTCTTTCTTTTGATTGCGTAGACATAGAAGTTTGATTTTGTTACAGCCTAACGGTGTTATATACCTGAGTATTTGATATGAATTTCAATTTAATATCACCACGCGTTCAAGAGAAAGGGGTAGTAAGTTTAAATTTATTAAAAATATTTTTTTATATGCTGTTACTAAAAATTTACGGTTTTCGCAATTTTTCCTTTATAAGTGATATAAGACGTTGCTTCTTACCAAATTTCAAGATTCTGAGTTCACGGGAAGTAACCTGTAGGTTTTGATTCCCTTGCGAGTAGTCGCTAACTTAAAAATGATTATATTGCTCTTTCTTTTGATTGCGTAGACATAGAAGTTTGATTTTGTTACAGCCTAACGGTGTTATATACCTGAGTATTTGATATGAATTTCAATTTAATGTCTCCTCGCGTTCAAGAGAAAGGGGTAGTAAGTTTAAATTTATTAAAAATATTTTTTTATATGCTGTAACTAAAAATTTACGGTTTTCGCAATTTTTCCTTTATAAGTGATATAAGACGTTGCTTCTTACCAAATTTCAAGATTCTGAGTTCACGGGATGTACCCTGTAGGTTTTGATTCTCTTGCGAGTAGTCGCGAGTTTGAAAATATGCTTATACCTATTGCTCTTTCTTTTGATTGCGTTGACATAGAAGTTTGATTTTGTTGCAGCCTAACGGTGTTATATACTTGAGTATTTGATATGAATTTCAATTAAATATCACCACGCGTTCAAGAGAAAGGGGTAGTAAGTTTAAATTTATTAAAAATATTTTTTTATATGCTGTTACTAAAAATTTACGGTTTTCGCAATTTTTCCTTTATAAGTGATATAAGACGTTGCTTCTTACCAAATTTCAAGATTCTGAGTTCACGGGAAGTAACCTGTAGGTTTTGATTCCCTTGCGAGTAGTCGCTAACTTAAAAATGATTATATTGCTCTTTCTTTTGATTGCGTAGACATAGAAGTTTGATTTTGTTACAGCCTAACGGTGTTATATACCTGAGTATTTGATATGAATTTCAATTTAATGTCTCCTCGCGTTCAAGAGAAAGGGGTAGTAAGTTTAAATTTATTAAAAATATTTTTTTATATGCTGTAACTTAAAATTTACGGTTTTCGCAATTTTTCCTTTATAAGTGATATAAGACATTGCTTCGTACCAAATTTCAAGGTTTTGAGTTCACGGGAAGTACCCTGTAGGTTTTGATTCACTTGCGAGTAGGCGCGAGTTTGAAAATATGCTTATATTGCTCTTTCTTTTGATTGCGTTGACATAGAAGCTTGATTTTGTTGCAGCCTAACGGTGTTATATACTTGAGTATTTGATATGAATTACAATTAAATATCACCACGCGTTCAAGAGAAAGGGGTAGTAAGTTTAAATTTATTAAAAATATTTTTTTATATGCTGTAACTTAAAATTTACGGTTTTCGCAATTTTTCCTTTGTAAGTGATATAAGACATTGCTTCGTACCAAATTTCAAGGTTTTGAGTTCACGGGAAGTACCCTGTAGGTTTTGATTCACTTGCGAGTAGGCGCGAGTTTGAAAATATGCTTATATTGCTCTTTCTTTAGATTGCGTTGACATAGAAGCTTGATTTTGTTGCAGCCTAACGGTGTTATATACTTGAGTATTTGATATGAATTTCAATTTAATACCTCCACGCGTTCAAGAGAAAGGGGTAGTAAGTTTAAATTTATTAAAAATATTTTTTTATATGCTGTAACTAAAAATTTACGGTTTTCGCAATTTTTCCTTTATAAGTGATATAAGACGTTGCTTCTTTCCAAATTTCAAGATTCTGAGTTCACGGGAAGTACCCTGCAGGTTTTGATTCACTTGCGAGTAGCCACGAGTTTGAAAATATG
Organism: Euclidia mi; assembly: GCA_944739405.2. NCBI lineage: Eukaryota > Metazoa > Arthropoda > Insecta > Lepidoptera > Erebidae > Euclidia > Euclidia mi. Next base: position 31,498,157 of record OX123195.2, read on the forward strand.
CTTAAATTGCTCTTTCTTTTGATTGCGTTGACATAGAAGCTTGATTTTGTTGCAGCCTAACGGTGTTATATACTTGAGTGTTTGATATAAATTTCAATTTAATACCTCCATGCGTTCAAGAGAAATGGGTAGTAACTTTAAATTTATTAAAAATATTTTTTTATATGCTGTTACTAAAAATTTACGGTTTTCGCAATTTTTCCTTTATAAGTGATATAAGACGTTGCTTTTTACCAAATTTCAAGATTCTGAGTTCACGGGAAGTACCCTGTAGGTTTTGATTCCAATGCGAGTTTGAAAATATGCTGCAATTTGCAGCATATACGGCTGTATCTTTTGATTGCGTTGGATTAGAAGTTTGATTTTGTTACAGCTCTATGGAACCGTAGATTCGAGTATTTAGTGTAAATTTCAGTTTGATATCTCCACGTATTCCTGAGAAAAAGAGTCTTGACAGACGGACGGACAACAAAGTGATCCTATAAGGGTTCCGTTTTTTCCTTTCGAGGTACGGAACCCTAAAAACGATCCGTTTGTCTGTCTGTAAGTTGGATAAACATACCAAAATCTATCTATCTAGGTTTTGGTAAGTTATATTGATTAACCGCCCGATGTATTATCCGATCTATCCATGGATTTGGCGATTAGAGATACATATGGCATATGGGACCGGCCTTTAGCATTTCCGTTTGAAAAACTCAAAGATTTATTGTGAATTCCGACTTTGTCTTAACTTCAAAGTAATGTTTGAACAAAAGATTTAAATCGTTCTTTAGATCTTTTCTTTATACTTTTGCTTGGTGGTTACACGAATTTTCGATATACTTTTAGGCACATAAATGCGATGAACGCAGGCAAAACCTTTTTAAAAATTATAAAAATGAACAACACTGACCAAACCTTTCGAGAATACTTATAAAAGTGACCAACGTAAAAGAATCCTTTTATAAGTGACCAACGAGAAGTAACTAGCTATTTACTATTTACAAATAATTAAGTACAATGTGAACCAGTTTGATTAATATGTAAAGAATATAAGAATAAATACGTTAAAAATAACCGACTTCAAAAACTAATAAGTAAAAAAAAAGTGATTGTGTCTTCAATAACGTCTGAATCATGTATCAGAAAAGTCAATCAGCTTCCTTAAGAGCACTTATAACTGGTAATCTAGTCTAGAGTCTGGAAGCTCCCAGTCATTGTGGACCTTCATAAGTTTGACCTTTCCTTCTGGTCTCAAATTTCAGAAAATCCCTTATTTATGCAACCCTACGCTTCTATATGAACATACATGCCAAATTGCCGCTTCAGTCAGTCCATAACGCAAAAAAGGAGAAATACCAAATACGGCCTGTAGCGGCCACAAAGTTGTGAATCGTTGAAATTAAACATATAATTTTTAAAATTTATACATCTTTTTCGTTTCTTGATAGAGCTTCGGTGAAAGAATTTAGTTTTTAAAGATTATTATTTTGAATAGGCTATAGTAATAGCGGATGAATGTCTTATTTTGCCAGCATTAAAAATAAAATGAAGTATGGTAGGCAGAAATTGTTTTAAGGAAATAATATTTTTATTATTATATAAGAAAAAAAAATATTTTATTTACTTTATAAATATATTTGTAAAAAGAATCAAGAAATATATAATTTATTATATATTCCATAATTATTAATCGGTAAAAATCGTTTTGTTTTTTAATCGATAGTAGAAATATTTTTTCAAACCATTTGCAACACATTTTTTATCTGTGTTATCTGATTTATTGGTGTTTTTGTACGGTTTTAATTGTAATGTAATTGAATATAATTTCAATAATAATTATCACTACCTTCTACCCATGCTAAGAATATGCAGCGGTGTTTGTGATTGTCGTTAGTTTTTTTTACGAGTATACATAGTACGAGGTTCCCTAGTACACAGGTGATTATTCATTATTATATTGGCCTCTCTTTATGTAGTTTTTGTTCTATATGACACAAAGACATACCTTTATTTACATCTAGGTATTATATTTATGCTAAAATTCAATTTTGAGGTATATTTAGTTGTGGAATAATTTCCATTTCAAATATCTCGTATCTTATTTCCACCAAAAGTTATTTAAAAAAATATATACAGTTTAATAGAGTAGTCATTTATCTTCAAAACACACATGGTGTCATGTTTGTCCGTGCCAGGCCCATAATGTATGGCCAAATGTGACTTCTCCTTTATACACACAAAAGTTGCGTTTCTTGCGTTAACTTCTCCTCTCCAGTTAAAAACTCCACAGGAATTTAAACAGTAAACCTTTTAGCAACCCCGTCGTCGTCAGCATTAAAGTGTATTTGATGCACACCCCTTCAGTGAAGGAAAAACATTTTCACCTACTAACCTGTTCGGCATAAAAAACAAAGTCTGAAACTGAAATTGATGTTATGTAGGTACTCTACTGCTAGCGAGTGCCAATATACTGATAGAATAAAAACAGGTGTAACCGTACTGATTTTAATTTGGTTAAGGTTTTATTATTCAACCTTCGCTGACAACCCTGTTCTGCTGTCTTAAAGCCACACAGCGAGCTATGGAGCGGGCAATGCTCGAAGTCCTACAAAGAACTAAAATTACCGACATAGCTAGCAGGATATGGAAGCTGAAGTGACAGTAGGCTGGTTATATCTTTGGAATGACCAATGGCCGATAGAGCAAGCGTGTCCTGGAGTGGAGACCACGACTCGGTAAGCGGACTAAGCGGTTGCTGAAAACTGCGACTAGGACAGACTGGATGCGGAAGGCGGAGGACCATGTACTGTGGCGCGTGTTGTGAGGCCTATGACCAGCAATGTACTGCGATAGGCCAAATAGAGTAGGCTAATCCCAGTCCTACACATACAGAAACCCAACACATTTACCTGAACTACCAATCTACCCCACAAGTTATAGAACCGATAAATAACAATTACAATCAAAGGTATTTTCCTTCGTCCTAAATTTTATTTGTACGATCACGTATTAGGTGCGTAGGTGATACATGGTGCCTTGCACGCTATTCATTATACCAAATGGATATAAATGGTGTAATGTTCGATGGAAATTTATTAACGCCTGTTTTTCTAGAGTAATATATGGAAAAATGGGTGAGGTTCGATTATTTGGAGAAATATGGTTCACGACGTTGTTGGGTTTGCGATTGAGAGATCTTGCTTTATTTGGAGCTCAAACATTTTTTTTTTTAAAGACAACTCCCGCACTAGAGAAATTCCTGTGTCGCGGGTGACTTGACAAACATACAATCAACGGACACAAAGCACACCCAGACTCAAGACAACAATTTGTGGATCACACAAAGTGTTGTCTCGTGTGGGAATCGAACCCACGACACGCGGCGCAGTACCAAGCGGCGAGGCGACCGCGCCAACCGTGCAGTCAAATGTTTTTTTATGATTTACATGTTTTTTAATGTTTGTGTTTCATAGTAGGTACCTATTCTGAAATTTCAGATTTGCAATGTTTTTCATTTCAAGAGATAGACTTTATCGTTATATATTTTATCAAAATCGGTTTAGTAAATCTAAATGATTGGAATTATTATGTTATTCTTAACAAAATTGCATATTTTTGTGACTTTTCGTTGCTGTTTATAGCTGAAATATTTTTATTGCATGGGTCGCACCAATTGGAATTTTATGAAGCTGAGTGTGTATTTAACGCTTTATCAAGTTCGCCAAATGTTATCGTTGTCAAAAGCTAGAAAATAGCCAGGTACGCAAATGAAACAAGGCTTGTCCGGTCACTTGCTAGTTGATAAATAAGGATATTCAAATAATAGTACTTATAATTCCAAATAACTTAAGCTGGCCTGACCTACTATCATAATATATTCACACAAGATCGCTCTCGCTACTATGTTTACGTCAGTCTAGGGATTGTCTCGGGATCGTCTCAAGGGTATGTCTAGTAGACGTCTTGTCGGTATATCCTGCAATGCGTACGTACCCATAGTAGTTCTAGGTCAATGGGGCTTAAACGATCCGTGAGGGTCAAATGATTGAGTTGATGTACGTGTTGGTACCCACAAAAAGTTTACCACTCCATTCTGCAGGGTTGTAGAGGTGTTGTTCACAATACATAGGGAAGTAGGTAACTAACATTACAAATTGTCGTTCGTTAGCACGCGATGTCTTCGAGATAATCGGCGAACAGACGGACAGACAGAACTTGTGTAACTAGGAGACTTCCTTAGCTTACTACGGAACTAAATAAAAAATTAGTTTAAAAACGACGTATAACCCAAGTACGTAAACACAGGGGTCTAAGAAGGGCGAAAAAAGGAAATAACTCATTCAGATATAAATCCAGAAAAGTAAAAATACAGAAATGCTCAAGAAGAGCCGCGTTTTAAACTTATATTTTGACTCAAACAGTATAATATATGTACATATTTGTTTTATGCTCGCCAATTCCTTTGATACCATAAATAAGCACGTAATTATTTTATTTAAACACGAAAAAATTTTGATAAAATTGATATAGCCTATGTCACTCGGGCCATTATTACGAATCTATTGACAGCCCATTTATTAAAATCGGTTCAGTAGTTTAGGAGCTACAGTGGAACATACATACATACATACATAATTACAGAATTACATAGACTGCCAAAAACATTACCCTTCCTTTTGGCTTCACCGTAGTCGGGTAAAAGAGAAAAATAAAAGGGTCACTTTCCAGGAAACCGCTAAAGATAGTGCAAATCGTTATCGATATTCAGTAATCGGCAAACAGGGCGACTTTATCCTGTGTGACAGCTATCGATAAATCCGGATCAACCCACCGATCCGTGATACTGGACCCTTATCAAATGTAAACTGGCTACCAAATGCTGTAAGGATCAAGTTGATTGTGAAATGGACGATATTCTATCTAGCTTCCATCCCGGAATGTGCAAGTGACAGAATATAAATAGTAAGAGGAGATTTTTTTAAATTAAATATGCAACCAGATAATTGCGACGAATAATCTAAAAATATATCTGTGATCCATAACCCCTTTTTTTGTTGACTACGGTGGAAACTCTCCTTCATGAGCCATCTCAACTCGACGCCAACCCGGCCGTGAGTGTGATCGACCGGGCTTGGGACTGGCGGAGGAGGTGTGTGGAGGCTCTCCCCTACAAGCGTTCGGGGCATATCCACTAAAACCACCACGGTGTCCCTACGGGTCCCCTATGTTGGCGGGGTCACGCGATTCGCGGATAGCATACTTTTCCGCGACCCCGCCTGGGATTGGCCCGCCGTTGGTGTTGGCTGGCCCCGTCTTCTTCGGAGGTGGCGCGGACACTACACCGCGCCCTTGACTTTTGGCGGACGGGGAGCAGCCCCAGCGGTCACCGCGCGCAGGCACTAAAACCCAGCAGCCGCAGAGGGTAGCGAGGACGGCAACGCAACACCGCATCTCCTCTTCCTCTGCGGCCCCACCGCAACGCAGTAAATGGTGCGCCCCCATTTGGTCGCGGGAGATAGGGCGCGCGGCAACGCAACACCAACACGCTTCTCCTCCCGCGACCGCGCCCGACTGCGAGGGACAGACAGAATTGTCCCCCGCACCCACATTCTTGGACGTATTCTACGTAGGCGTCACTCAAGCCCACGTGGAGCGTCCACTCCCGGGATCCCGCTTAGCTTCACCGTGGGTGTCCAAGCCACGGTTACTGAGCCCCCCACCAGGACAAGGTGGAAATCCCACGGGGGTGGTGATTCATAACCCGTGGACAGTGCTTACTGGAGATACGTAGAAATTTCGAGAAGTTCTAGAATAATCTGAGCTGTCATTGTACGGAAAATAATCCATAAGATGTGAATCACAAGAGTGACATTGAGTATTATTACCGTGGTATTATTAACATTTAGTTCTTCTTCTTGATAGTTTCTTCCAAAACACTTGCCAATATTTCTTTTCTGATGTCATAACTTATTGTATAGCATTTTGCAGATTTTTGTTACTTATTCAGTTGCTAAGACTCTGCTTACATTTTTAACCAGAACCATAATTTATTTGGCTTTCTACAGAAAAACGGCATACATTATTACTTACCTAAATAATTATTAAATATTAGAACCTACTACTACTACTGCTTGTTCCCTTAGGGAACACCCAGGCGTGATGATAATATACAATATAATTTATTATTTACACTGCAGACTATTGAAGGGTATTCTAGAAAAATGGATCGGGAATTGGGACTTGTATGCAAACATTGAAGACACGTGAGCTTGAATAGAGGCAAGTAGAAAAGCCCTCGGTTTGGAGGTCAGCGTATATTGGTCTAGTGTGTCCCCTTAGGGATGTCGAGATTCTATATTAAAAAGTGTGCCTAGGATTAGTTATGATGAATTTTTGTTCGTAGTATCGTGAGATTAAACGCATAATATGGTTCAATATGATTATTATTGAAATAAAATGAGGCTTTAAATTTTAAGAGCCTGATAGAAATTGATGGAAGATAATGATGGTTACTAAAAATTATTTTGTTATCATAAGTGGCTGGCAGCAGCTGGGCACGACGAGACGAAGATCGGTCTCAGTGGCGTGCTATTGGAGAGACAAAAATATCCACTAGTGGACTAAGGCGGGCTTATTATGATGATGGTAAGTTATTTTGGGCATCGCTATGTTTCAGCGAGAATCATCTACGCGGCATATGACTACGAAGCAAAAATCAGATAGACGATAAGCATATACATAATAATACAGCAATCAAGTATTGTAGTATATTATACCACATCTCGGCAAAAATATTTTTACGAAACGTGGATGTGTTTAATAAGTATGATCAAAATCCATTTTCCTTAACATTGAGCAGTTTTCACCAGTTTTCAACATAATAACTGCGCCTTGCTTCTGCTGAGTTGACACGAGGCTGTTCCTGCCTCACACTATAGAGCCCATATCTTACACATGAAAAGTATGTCGGAGGTCTGGGGCCTGTAAACAACCCGACACTAGAATTGGCCATACATTCACACGAAAAGGAAGAAACATTCTGACCCAAACATATTATTATATAAAAAATTGGACAAGTGAGAGTCGGACTCGCGCACGATGGGTTCCGTATCATCATCTATAAAAGAAAATCACGTTTATTGTATGTATACGTAAATATTTTAGTTTCTCCCTGTTTATTAAGATCGAGTAAAAATTGCTTAAGAATTACGTTTTTTGTATGGGAATTACCCCCCTTTAATATTTTAATTTTTAATTTTAGTATTTGTTGTTATAGCGGCAACGGAAATACATAATTTGTGAAAATTCCAGCTTTCTAGCTATCACGGTTTATGAGATACTGCCTGATGACAGACAGACAGACAGATGGACAGACAGACGGACAGACAAAGGCTGGTTTCAGAGTGACGCGCGCGGCATGCGCCGTCGGCCAGCGCGTCTCAACAGCGCGTTTGGTGCGCGGACCACTGTGAAACGAGTTCGCGTTTCTCATTGCAATGTATGAAGCTTCGGCAGCGCGGCCGGCGCGCGCGTCTCACACGCGGCGCGTTTGAACTGCGTGACTATGAAACGCTACTACTAATCTAGTGTAATTGTAAGCGCGCGCGTGTGGCCGGCGCCGGTCAAACGCGTGACTCTGAAACCAGCCAAACGGATAGACAGACGGACTGACAAACGGACAGACAGACAGCGGAGGCTCAATAATAGGGTCTCGCTTTTACCTTTTAGGTACGGAACCCTAAAAAAGAACTATCAACTGAAGCCTTAGATATTTTTAAGTTTTATTCATTGTGAAATGTTTAGATTATAATTAAATATATTAGGATACAAAATGATACTACGTCATTTCATTCGGTGCATGTTGAAAGAGGCGACTAAGAAATATACTGGAAGCAAATAGGTAGTATCTTTGCGAAGAGTCGGAAATCTCGACATCAAAGCCTGTACCAGATCAACCTGTCTGGCCAAACTAGGCCAAATTATGCAACTTTGTAAATGTTAACATAACATAACTTCACGCCTGTTATCCCCGAAGGGGTAAGCAGAGGTGTATTACACACCCACTTTTCGCCAGTTATGTTTCGGTCCCAATGTAATAGGGGGCGAGCCTATTGCCATCTACCGGGCACATTATTAAGCGAGCGATAATTAACATTTTTAATACACACATAACTTCGAATGTCAGAGGTGTGTGCCCGAGGTACCTGGGGATCGAACCCGAGACCATCGTCTCGGCAGTCCGTTACGTACACCACTGGGCTATCGGCGCTTTTATGATACTGCGAAGATAATTAGGAGAGGCTTAACTCTAACAGTGGACTGCGTAAGGCTGTAGAAAGGAAAGGCTCTAAGTGTAAAGACTTGTATTACCGAGTCCAAAACTAATCTTGGAAGCTCCGTGCAGGTGTCTTGTGTACAAATTACAAGACTACGTGAGGGGAAAGTGTATCACTTTAGTGTAAATGGCGCGGCCACACTACGAGATTACACACTATCTCTTTGTTAATACGTACCCACTATATGTGGGTGATATATAGTTTTATTACTTTAAAGTCGCTTTATTCTTCAAACCCTTTATTCTTACCTCGGATGTAATAAGAGATGTTATAGTTTGACGTGTCTGTTTGTCTTAAATTGATAATGATGCATATTTTTTTTAAAGCTGACGTGTCGAGATAACTTTTGGCTAAAAGTGATTGTTCGAGCTCCTACGGCTCTTCTGTAGATGTAGGGTAGACCGAGGCGAATCGGATCAGTGGGTGAATCGGATCAGAATAAGACATTTGTGAATAATTTTAATAAAGCGTTGATACGGAACGCAAGCTGTTGGCGGCTCACGAGCCTCTTCTACCCTGCACCTCCTGCCATCGGTTTCATTTCGATACGACTAGTACATCAGCGTCGGTGCCGCTCGCCAGTGAGTCGCTTTTTGTGTGCGTTAAAATTTTCGCGCTCATCTAAAATAGATGCTTATTATTTCTTGGTGTAAGTCTAAGAACTTGTGTTAAATCTTTGAATTTTATAGCTTAAATGGCTTAGAAATAGGTATATTTTAGAAAACATTTTAATTTTTAAGCACAGTTATTATAAGTTAATATGTGAAATATTAATTTCAAAAGTCTCCAATATGGGGCGACTCGGGTCTCGTCATTGGGGGCGAATTGGATCACTTATTTAAAATGTTTTTTTTTTCTTTTAAAATAGACAATAGTAAAGTATTTTTATTTAATTATATATGATTCACACATATAAAAGACAAACAATAAAGATAAAAAGCAGAAGAATAGTCCCCAAATAAAAATTATAGCTCCAAACAAAAAACTGGCCCATGAATTAATCTTAGGTCTGGCTGCTGAGATTAAAAAATAACAATACTCGAATTTACAAACAATAGTTTCTTTCTCCAGTGATGCCATTAACATTCGTGGTAGAAATTAAAACCAATATTGCATTTGACTCCACCCCAGTGTAAGATTAATCTTTACGAAAGAGATGCTAAGAAGAAACTAAAAACTGCCGAGAAAGCTGTGAAAATAAGAGAAACTGACTGAATACCAAAGAAAATATGGAGAAAAATAACAATAAAAGATCACCTTGAATAAAATTCAAAGGTTCACGTGCGAAGCACAAAGATTGGCTTTGTATTAACTGATAAAAAAAAATCATTCATACACTATCATGTGAGGAATGGTGCCATGAAAAAAGTGCTGATCTGGGTGGGAAAGAAGTCCCGTATCGATGTGATTCATGTTTTAGTAAATAATATTGTTCTGATTATTAATTATTTTAATATTGCTTTTTATAAAAATGCCTATAATGCTGGAAAAACCTTAATTTTATGTTTGATCCTATTCGCCCCGATAATTGGGGCGATTCGGATATTTCTCTCTTTCTACCTTTTGATTAATATTTTGCACAATTTATGAGTAATTTGAGTTTAGAAATATTTAATGCGTAGCCAAATAATTACTGATTACCGTTTTGGCAATTAAAGTTACATATATATGATTTATGTCCTCAAAATAAAAGTGATCCGATTCGCCTCGGTCTACCCTAGTTAGTTTAAGCAATGTTATGTTTTGTTAGGCGCCTTGTCTACCATATGTAAAAATGCATATCATGATCACTCGTCATTAAACCGTTGTACCGAACAGTTGATCTTTTAATCGCTCACCCAAGAAGTTCTAAGATCTCAAGAATTGTCGAAATTTACCAGCAAAACCTACAGTCCACTACAGTGATGAAGTTTGCCAAGTTAGGTTAGGACACCACCTTTACTGCTATGCCTATATTCAAATATCATATTAACTTATTTACATCATGTAAAAGGGTTTCATCGGTACTTATCAAAACTTCGTATGTTAATATCTTCACTCACGTGGCAATTACCCTCACCTAAACATCACAAATTTTATTTTGCTTACATCTGATCCGATGATCCGATCATATGACGGTAGGTGCTAAATATATGCTTCAAAATGACATTTATTATGACCACCGCAATGTTTACTTTTTCTCTTGAGACCTCCATTATGGTATAGTTTCACACGTGGAAAATAAAGTGCATGTGATTGCGACGTATTTAACTCAGTTTTATATATGAACAAATCCTTCATGTTATAAAGAGTTTTCACAAATTGTAATATTACGAAAGAACTGCGGGGAAATCGTGGGGAATTCAGTAAGCAATAAATTGCTATTTGACAGAATTTTATAATGACACTTTTCTGTATTTTTTTGTGGTAAATACGAATCCTATACTGGTTTTTCTTCACATTGGAAACTCAAATCCCGGGCTTATCCTGTTTTTGTTAATAACTATATGCAGTGGTAGTGTGTACAGGCCAATATTAGCTTTTAAACAGGGCAGGCTTTATGGCAAGTAAGTATGTCGATAGCTTATGGAGACATCGATAGGCACGCAGTGAGCCACTGTCGTTTAGTAGTTATGTCCATATTAAATTGTAAATACGTCCATATAAACTTGTCGTTGCCTCACGCACGGAGCAAGCGGTCCCCGTGACTCTGAAAGGCACATAAGTAGCGAAATATAAAACTAATTGTCTATTTTCAGGTAACAAACAAGCGGAACTAGGTACATCATACGTCGAACCCACAGGTCGAGCAAGTTCATCAAATTCCCTTACGTGTACTAACTCTATTGTTGCCTTGCACTGTTATTCAACATGCACGGCGATGCCACAACTGACAAATCGCATCAGGATATATGCAGAACTGGCGAGTGAATACGAATGTCGAGGGATACACAGTGTACAAATAGAAGTGCCATTTTGCCAGTTTCACCGCTGTCTTATAAGACCCTGATAAATGAATTTGTTAGAAAAACAGTCGAATTTGGATTTTCTATAAAATTATTATTTTAGATAACTTTTCATTTAGATTTTGAATTTATCTGGAAGATAAGTGCCCATCTAGCGGTGGTGAGACTGGACCTTCATTTCTCAGATAGGCTTGGATTATGGTTAATATCATTTAGAAGATATTTCTGTCCTTCAAAAGGTTGCCTGGAAGAAAATGCTTTTAGCGATAAGGTCGCCCATTGCGCATTTAAATTGATAATTCAGACTATATCTCTTGTCTCTGAAATACTGTGTAGGTATTTTTTTTTTCGTATTTTCATATATTTATTTGCATAAAACATGGTATTCGAGGATGTTACATTATACATTTAGATCACATGTTTTGCTACTATATGGTGTACAATAAAGCATTATCTATCCTTCTATATATAAAAGTTTAATTGTCAATTTATTCAATGTACAATGTACAAATGAAAAGGTTTTGATAAATTCGGTACTGTAACGAAAATAATAAAAACAAAGTAATTTTGATATTGACAGGATGTTTTAAAGCGATACTGGCCGGTGTAAGGATTAATTAAAATTGAATATTTAAAATATTTTTTTGTATGGTATTCATAATATGCATATTGTATCTATTGTTATTTGTAACATAGCAATAAGTGTATGTTTTGTAACCTGTTTTCCATGGAGTTCTGGTAACTCGGATTCTAAGAGAATACTTTGTGTTGATGTTGTTTGTGTGGATATATGTGAAGTTTGGGTTGTGGAAGTATAATCTAGATGAAATGATTGTTGAGATGAGTTTATTTGTATATCGGTTTCTATTTGGTCGTCTATGTTGGTGATTTGTACAGAGTCGTGTGTAGGTGTTAATGCAGTAGTGTGTTGACGTTCTAAATCTTGTCGGACTTCTTCTTTTATCTGATTCAGATGATCATCTGTGAGGTATTTATTCCTAACTATCATACGTCTTTGGTCTGAGATTCTTTGTTCGGTTGCCTGAATACCTGGATATTTTTGTGCGAATAGTTCATGCAAAGCTTTCCTATAACATGTCATGTTAGTTTCTAATTTTGTAACGAAATAGTTAGTACGCATGATGAATACATTTACTTCTGTTGGCCATTTCATGCGTATTCTTGGTTTGCCGGCTTTAGTGGACGCAGGTAGAAAGGCATTTACCTCCTGCGTAACATCTAAAGTCGGCGTGGGCGCTCCGTGTGAGTTTTGCTCCACAGAAGTCACCGGCGATGGATTGTATGATACTGTAGAAAGGCTATATGGTTCGGCTATTGAAAGTGAAATGGAAGAATTTAAACTAATACTATCTTGGTCATGGGTCGGGTTGGCTGTAGTATTTTCGGGTGACCCGGAGGGAGCCCGCCTACTCAACTCCTCTCCACTGACGGTTCCTATGCTGTGACACCCAGCGTCAGCTCCAGGTGTGCCCCGGCGATTGCCCCCGGGAAGCGGTCCTAATCGTTTACTTCGTAACATCATCTCCATATAAATGGGTTCCCAGAGCCATGTTGGCCGCGCCAGTAACTAATGTATCGCGTGTCCGTCCCCCACGAGAGTCAGGTGTTCGACTCGGACGTATGGTTGGATTATAGGGGGCTTATTATTATTATTATTCTTGAATGTTCGGCTGGCATAGCGCAGAATTCACTTATATTCAGCTCGCTTTGTAGCTAACGCCTTGCAAATACCATTATGACGCAGATATTAATGGAAATACGTTCTTACCTCTCCTGGTAAGTGCGTATCTATTGGTATACACGTATGGTGTGACATGAAACGAGCATATAAAGAAGAAAGAAATCGCAAAATAGCAGAGAGAGCGAGAGAGAAAGAACCAGATGGACTTTCAGGCAATTTAATACCCACCTTGTAGGAACTTTAATAACTTTACTATAGAATCACATCGCAAGCTGTTTTATCTGTGATCTGTTGTGAGAAGGTACTGTAGTATTTTGTAGCGGATTTTTATTTTTTGAATATAGATTGCCTGTGGGCAGGGCATAGCATAACATGGCATACAGAACCTATGCTCGTTGGGACAGGAAGTTTCTCAATTGACGGCCACGCACCGGACGGTGCACATGAGGATATGCTATAATCTGCTATAACATAGTACTATGTACCTTCATAACATACGAGTTTGTCTTCTAGTATTAGTAAAACTGCTAACAATGTAATAAACGACGTGGCCGCAGAGAATATGCGCTAGAACTAACTCCACTACTATTCTTTACCTCCCTCATTTACAACAGCGTTACTTAATCAGTGTCTGTATGGCGTGATCCTTTACTTAGCCATTATTCAGCGGCTGTATTACTGAAGCGCCTTGTACATTATCTTGTAGTTCCACGAGCAGTGAGTGACGAACATTTCGAAGCAAACAGTTGTCACGTAGACTTACAAACGTCACGGATTACGGATGACTATACTAGTCCACCACATTCCTAGACGTGGCGTTGTGTCGGCAAGGGACAGTAAGAAAAATCATATCAGAGGGCTTTTGTCAAGGATAATAAGATTACTGGAGGTTTAATATGTGTTTGGCCGCCGTGCGACTCAGCTCGTTTTTTACGGAATTTCGCGGACTGATGACCTCGTCAAAGTATTTCGTGTTTTCACCGAATCTTATTGTCCCACACAGATATTTGTTCAACGCTATTCTACTGGTGCAAAACATTCGCATTGAAGCTCGTAGTCTGTTTTGAAACCTAACCAGATTTGACAGAACACTGTTATCTGACTTCTGCGAAGCCTAGCCTAACCTAACAGAATGAGAAAAGTAACCGGTTTCTGGCTCAAACAGGTTACTTTACTCACTTACTCTTAGGTTTAGAACAGTGACAGGATATCGATAATATTGACTTCCTGTAACGACTTTTATGACAGCTGGTGGCTAAGGGTTTGATGTGCTCCCGAAGCACCGTGCTTCGCAAGCGACAGCATCCCGCGGTATTTGTAGCAATTGCTACTAAGCTACACCAGCAGAAGTGTGGTATTAAAAAATATTAGGGATAGGTTCTAATACTTTTTTAATATATATTTTTTATAGTAATAGGCGGCAAACGAGCAGACGGATCGCCTGATGGTAAGCAATTACCGCCGCCCATTGACACAAGCAACACCACGGGTGTCACGATTGCGTTGCCGCCCCTTGGGGTTGGGAAAGGGGATAGGATGAGGAGTGGGATGAGGGAGAAGGAATAGGGGTTAGGACCTGCGGCACTCTCACTCACCGAACGAAACGCAACAGTTTAGGTACTGTTACTTTACGTCGATTTACTGTGAGAGGCTAGTATTTCCCCGGTCGAGCCGGCCCATAAATGCTTAAATCAGCAAGGCTTTACTACCGTTAGACTTTTTTAATATCTACCACAGGCTCACTTAAGACAATAAAATGCTTGTGTATTCGTTCTAATATTAACAACTATGTATTCAGTCAATTGAACTTCTGTCTTGTCCGTCATGGTAATCTGAGCAGTGCGAAAGTGCTAGGTTCGTATTAAGTGCGTTCTGTGTCATAACGTTTCTAGATTTTTTAAACACTTACTACGACTAAATACATATTAGGTATTGATTGATCTTCGCATGTTTGAGACTTCGTTTCTTTTCAATACAGATTCAAATACTGGACAAAATGACCTACAGAGAAGTAACATATGTGTGAACTAACACGTCTTGTGGATCACACAAATCTTCTAAAGGCAGAATTGTAATATACACATAATAATATTTAACACGTTCAGCCACTGCGCATTATTTTTGCTACAATGCCATAAGAGCTTCTTATCACATTACCTTTAGAATAAATCAAACCCACGATAATACTGTCAGTCAAGCCTTAATCCCTTTAACCACTAGTGACCACTACCTTCGGCATTTACGTAAGCATTGAACAAAATGAACGACGAAAATCGTAAAAGAGAGAGATCAGATGCAAAATAGCGATCTTTAGCCTAAAAAACGTTCATTTCATCAGATTACCGAAAGGATAATACGATAGGCGCTGCCATAACGATATCATTAGGGTAAACAAAATGTTAAAAACAAACAGATACACCACAAACGTAATGTTACCCAGGAGGGTAAGAAAAGGGTAAACTAAATTTACTGTAACGGTCCGAAATAAATTGTGAATAATACCTACATGTACTTATTTCGAAAGCTTCGTGGGTGCCGTGGCATAAATATTGTGATGGTGAGGTTTTTGATTCGAAGCTGGGCCGAGCCGTTGTTTTTCTGTCAGGTAATTTGTAATTAGTGGTATAGTGAAAACAGAGAAAATATCACTTCGAGGGACAAATTGAATAATTACAGGTAATTAATTGAAAAAGTACATGGGGGGTTAACAGCTGACAAAATTAAGACGGAGCCACGTTCATGAACGATAAAAATTATATCAATGTATGGAACAAAATAATTTATTTATTTTCGTCTTGGAAGTTGGTGAATAAAGTAAAATCGTCATTATCAGTGACAAGTTTTCTTTAACGTAATAACCATCATCAACTTTTTCTGTAATGTAGGCTTTTCATCGAATAATCTAATTAGAACCTATAGTTTCATTGACACTAAGTTAATAGTATATCCTACGATGAAAGCTCAATCACCTATTTAAGGCTTTCAGTCTTCAGCAAGACAAATAAAAATACTTACACTATCCTACATTTAAGACGGTACATTTCATTGAGACATGCCTGTTGTTTAAATGATTTATGAAATCTTGGCGGTACCCTAATTAATCTGCCGCTAACCTGCCCGTTAAAGGTGTGCCAAGTTCGGTGAGTAATTACAACACGCCAAACAAATTAGTTACCTGACCCCCGGTTTAAAAGTACACGATATTAACGGGTAAGGATTTACTTAAGGTTTGGGTGTAAACTATTGCGGGTATTTATGAACCCATAAATGGTAATTAGAGGTCCTGTAGAGTCCGAACACGGCCCCTTTCGTCTATAACATGCTTCCTTTTTTTATTATATGATGACATCTGTAAGCCATTTCACCATGTTAATTTAATACTAATAATCTGACTTATCTGGTGAGACAAGAAAGCGGATCCTGGGTTCCATCAAGCTACAACTGGGGTCACGCTGGGACGATAATGATTATCAATTAAAAACGTAAATTAGGAGATTAATTTCTATACCTACTTAAGACTTTCATGACGCCTTCTAAATTTACACGTGTGTATGTATATATTACATATTATGCTTATTTTAATTTTAAGACAAAATAATAATTAAAGTATGTTAATAACTCCCAAAATAAATGTTTAGGTACCTAAGTATTGAAATGTGCGAATGAATCTCCCAAGGTACAACTGTGTCAAGGACAACTGTTTCGGCACAACCTTTTAACTACGAAAACATTGACACGCTCAATGCTTACAACTCACACCCCGCGGCCGAGGTTTGAAGATGTTAAGATATCTCTGCAAATGCATTAACTGAAGCCGATTTTAGTGGCAGGAGACATAATCTTGTTAGAGAGAAAATATTGGGAACGTAATTTTACATTTAGTGCAAAGCTGGGGGATGATTTGCAATGATGGCTGCTATCGTGTGAATGACAAAATTGATAATATTTAACAGTTAGTAGTCGGTAGGTTAGTAAGTTGAGTTTAGATTCCTTAAGCGCTCTGCGTCCACTATTTGAAAGTCCCTAGCTATGGGGACAAGTTATTTCTAGAGCGAGAATTAATCTGAAAACCTGGTTTAGGCCAAAGAAATATAACCTTAACCTTATTACCATCCTGCCAAAGCACACCGCAATAGCACCATCTACCACCATGTAGAGTCTAAACTGAGGGAAGGTGATATCAGGGGAGCGTCCAGGCTTTTGTTCAGTACCGATGTGGTGGCGCCTTGCTCTGCCGACACACTCGCGAGTCTGCAGAGCAAGCATCTAGCGCCAGGGGAATCAATAATCAAATATTGGATATTTGAAAGTCCCTAGTTATGGGGACAAGTTATTTCTAGAGCGAGAATTAATCTGAAAACCTGGTTTAGGCCAAAGAAATATAACCTTAGTCTAAACCTAGTCCAACCTCTCTGGTTTAGGCAATAGCTGGTTGAAGGCAGTTTACCACAAAAGAGTTCTGAGCACAACAGGTTGCGATGTTACCTTATAATGTCACGCGATGCGACTACGCAACACGGTATACCTACGCATCATCACGGTATACCTACGCATCATCACCACAATTGCGCCATTTGTGTAATCAAAATACGCTATAAAATACAGAAATTATGCAACCAAATTGGGAATAATAACCTATTTTATTACGGTTTTCACAATGCCATAATTAAGATTAATTACGTTCTAATAATGTCATTGTTATAATTTTAACGCTGGCTTTTGAAGCAGGTGTCTTATTGAATGAGGGTTGTACTGGCGAATGAATATGGCTCAATGATGCTTTTGTCCGATTTAAAAGGAAATCTCTTGCACGATGTTTTCCTTTATTGAACGCAGAGCGAATAGTGATTGTGTCTTCAATAACGTCTGAATCATGTATCAGAAAAGTCAATCAGCTTCCTTTAGAGTACTTACCTATAACTGGTAATCTAGTCTAGAGTCTGGAAGTTCCCAGTCATTGTGGACGTTCATAAGTTTGACCTTTAGGTCTCGTGGGAGTTTCAGAAAATTCCTTATTTGTGCAACTCTACGCTTCTATATGAACATACATGCCAAATTGCCGCTTCTCCAGTCAGTCAGTCCATAACGCAAAAAAATTATACACACCGATTATTATTATCATCAAATCAGTCTTTCTCCTCATTCCAAAAGTTGCGTTTCTTGCGTTTGTACGTTAACTTCTCCTCTCCAGTTAAAAACTCTACAGAAAGAAGAAGTAGCAAAAATGCCCCACTGCCGACTGCAAAGATAAGTATCTCAAAAAATCGCTAAAAATCAGTATAAAAAATGTATACTTCCGGTAATCATCTTTACTGGCTAGCACATAAAAAAATTGCTCTAAATATTAATTCAGGAGTAGAAAACCTGTCATATACTAACTTCTGACTTTAGTTTTAAAATAGGATTAAAAAGCAATTAAACACTGTAATAACTCACGTTTGATAATAGTTATTATAATAGGTTAGTAATAAAGCACATATATTATACTGAAGAGTTTTGTCAAACAATAAAACTAAATATGCTTAAACCAAACTTGTTAGCAGATCATGTCGAAGAACATAATTTAAACCAGCAGAGTTCCCTTTGCGAGGTTGGAAGCAAAAACTAGCGAAGAAGTTTATATGATTTTCCGAGACATATGAGGAACTATTTAAATAATTTACCCGACCTAGACATTGAATCTTTCCAATTTTCTCCAAAGTCTTCGGATGATATCAAAAATATAATCCTTTCCATTAAATCTAATGTCGTGGGACATGACAACATCAGCCGCCGTATGGTTATCACAATCTTGGACCAACTACTTCCGGTGATCTCTCACGTCATTAACTTTTCCCTTGAGTCTGGTTCCTTTCCGTCCTTGTGGGGCAAGGCCCACGTTATCCCTCTAGCCAAGACCTCCAATCCTTCTCTTCCCAACCAGTTTCGACCCATATCCATACTCGTTTATGTCCATACTCGTTCACGGTTCACGGTGACTGAAGCACCGCGTGGGCACGCGCATTACTCACAGTGACGTAAATCAAAGACTCTGGCGCCGAAACGATATGTCTTACCCGACAACGGATAAACGATTTATACAACTTTTTGACTATTATCTTAACGAATATAGATTTCCTAATTCCAGTAGAGTAAAAATGTTTTAACTTCCACCACTTAGAATACAATATGTCTGATGAGACGAGTCTTTATTAATTTAGTTCAAGAAGAAGGATTTAACCACCGAGTATAAAGAATTTTTATTAAATATGAAAATGATTTAATCGCCTGTGTGTATTAATATCAGATGCATGGTAAATGGTTTAAGCGACAT
The DNA here is from genome assembly GCA_944739405.2 of Euclidia mi. Lineage (NCBI taxonomy): Eukaryota > Metazoa > Arthropoda > Insecta > Lepidoptera > Erebidae > Euclidia > Euclidia mi. The sequence goes on from OX123195.2 coordinate 31,517,438, forward strand.
AAGGTATGGATTTCAGCAGCAGGCTAAATGTTTTAAGCGACATCAAGTATGAATTTCAGGTGCAAACAAAATGCTTTAAGCGACGGTATGTATATATTTTAGGCGCAGGCAAGACGATTCAAACACCTTATCTTACCAAACTTATGCCGGGGAAAATAGTTCAAGTCAAAAACACTAAATATTTCGCCTGTGTGAAGTCAATTTTTTCTTAAATTGTAAAAAAATGTTGTCGCTTCAATCAAAGCTACTCCGAAATGCGCCTAAATTTACTATTGTTTTAAGCGCCAAAAAAGTGCTCAGATCAGCACGAAACCGAGTGCAAACGACGCAGGAAAATCCGGCGATTCCGAATATGTATATAACTCAATATCGGCCAGGATGTCGCTTAATACATTTTGCCCGTGAACCCTCGATATGATTTTAATTTATATCATTGGAAAGCTCATTTAATTACGCGTCTATTGATATGCAACATACCGCAATCGGTTAAGTTATCCGAGTTCCACAAACAGATAAGTGCGCAGCGGAAAAGCGTGGGACAAATTACAGTTTACGCGCTCATCCGTTCGTTCAAAAAAGGGAAAATAGTCACTTTGCGCGGTCAAGCTGATATAGAATATAATTTATTATTTACATTGCAGACCAGGGATTGAATAACCGAAAAGATTTCGGTCAAATAGGTTAAAGGTATGACGTCATTCATACCTTTAAATTTCGATACGTTAAAGTAATGGTATTTTTATGTTTCGGTATTATAATATTTCGGTATCATTAATTTTTCAGATATCTAAATAATAAAATAAAGGTTTTTTGCACCGGTCGGCCGCAATGGTAGGTACTTACGATATGATGGAAAGCTTACAAAAATTTTAACCACGAAAATATTTAATTTATGCTTTGATTGTAATGCGTGACGATACCATTCGTTCAAATCTCGACATGAAAATCTTCAAATTGACAATGTGTGTATGTACCTACGTTGTTGGCGCATAAATTTTTGTGTATCGAAATGGTTTCTGTTATGGTACTAGTAATATGCAGGTATAATGGTACCGTAAAAACATACAGGTAAATACCTGTATTTTGCGGTATCATAAACGTAATTATCAACCGTTTTGGCTTCACCGCTAAATCAAAGCAGTATGGTAATTTTATACCAGTACCATACCTTTATACCTTTACCGCTTTCAATCCCTGTTGCAGACTATTGAAGGGCGTTCTAGAAAAGTGGATCGGGAATTGGGAATTGCATGCAAAGATTGAAGACACGTGAGCTTGAATAGAGGCGGTTTGGAGGTCAGCGTATATCGGTCTTGTGTCCCCTTAGGGATGCCGAGATTCTGCCTAGGATTAGTTCTGATGAATATTTGTTCGTAGTATCGTGAGATTAAACGCTTCTATAAAGTATATAATATGGTTCAATATGATTATTATTGAAATAAAATGATGCTTTAAATTTTAGAGCCTGATAGAAATTGATGGAAGATGATGATGGTTACTAAAAATTATATTGTTATCATAAGTGGCTGGCAGCAGCTGGGCACGACGAGTCGAAAAACTATTAACTGAAGACTTCGATTTTTTTAAGTTTTTTTAATTGTGAAATGTTTAGATTACAATCTTATACTATATATTATTATCTTATCTATACTAATATAATAAAGCGGAAGAGTTTGTTTGTTTGTTTGTTTGAACGCGCTAATCTCAGGAACTACCGGCCTGATCTGAACAATTTTTGTTGTATACGATAGCCCAGTTATTCCGAAAGGCTAAAGGCTATATAACATAACGCTTCGACCCTTTGGGGCCGGGCAAAAGGGTAAAAACGCTAAAAGATAATGTCGGCTAATCTCAGGACCTAGCAGTCGGATTTAAAAATTGTTATTGCCTATGATAGCCCAATTATTCCGAAAGGCTATAGGCTATATAAAATTACGCCACAACTTTTAGAGGCCAGACAAAAATAATAAAATGGTCAAACGAAAAGGGGGAGGGTCAAAGGCAAAAAAGGCTAAACGAATAGGATACAATCTATATGGGTATCGTTTTCAAGATTTTCGTGACGCTGTTATGAAATTTATTTAGTGATCCAAGATGGCGGACGGGAAATCAAAGATGGCGGATGGGAAAATTAAAAAAAATCAATATTGGTATCGTCTGCGATGTGTAAAGGGATGGGGAATCCAAATACAACATCTGTTTCGTGATTCAAGATGGTGGATGGGAAATCAAAGATGGCGGATGGGAAAAATTAAAAAAATCAATATTGGTATCGTCTCTGATGATTTAAGGGATGGTGAATCCAAATACAACATCTATTTCGTGATCAAAGATGGCGGATAGGAAATCAAAGATAGCGGACGGGATTTTTTTTTTAAATCGATATGGGTCTCCGATATTTTAAGGAATGGGGAATTCAATATTATATAATAATCTATGTTTGTTTGTTCATCATTTACAGACTCTGAAATGATAAGAGATTAAGCGCTAAGTCAATGGTAACTTTGGAAAAGGGGCTTGGACAAAAGGGAATTGAATAAAAACTCTTAAAAAGGCGATACGGAGTTCGCTGGGTCACCTAGTACTAATATATAAAGCTGAAGAGTTTGTTTGTTTGTTTGAACGCGCTAATCGCAGGAACTACTCGTCCGATTTGAAAAATTCTTCCACTGTTAGATAGCCTATTTATCAAGGAAGGCTATATTCTATACATATAACATCACGAATCACCGCTCCCGTCGCTCATAGCGTTATGCCTTAAATAACGCGGGTGAAACCGCGGGCATCCTCAAGTAGTATATAAAGCTGAAGAGTTTGTTTGTTTGTTTGTTTGGTTGAACGCGCTAGTCTCAGTAACTACTGGTCCGATGTGAAAAATTCTTCCACTGTTAGATATAAGTATCCTTTCAGTTTTAGATTGCCCATTTATCGAGGAAGGCTATAGGCTATATAACATCACGCTATGAGCAACGGGAGCAGAGCAGTAGCCTTAAACAACGCGGGTGTAACCGCGGGAATCCTCTAGTTAAATAGGTATATTAGGATACAAAATGTTACTACCCTATTTATACTGTGGGTGTCGAAGGAGGCGACTAAGGAAATTACACGAAGAAAAAAAATATCTTTGCGAAGAGTCGGAAATCTCGACATCAAAGCCTGTACCAGATCAACCCGTCTGGCCTAACTAGGGCAAATGCGACTTTGTAAATGTTACTTTGAAGCTAATTATAGTATTTTCGCTGTATGATGATATGCATGACAGTTCTCATTTTACGTATCACGCATACTACTTTCAACTTATGAAAATAAATTGGCAAAAAAAAAACAATTATTAAAAAAATATCTATTAAAAATTACAAAATAAATTGATACTAGTATGTCTCTCTCTATTTTTATAATTATTATTAACTGTAAATAAATTATTTAAATATAATAAAATATAATCCTCAAAATGTCTGTCTGTCTCTGTCAGTAGAGATTGACACCATTGAATCGGCATGAAATCGATGAATAGGAGCGGCCATCTTATGATCGAATACTTCAGTACGAGCGCCTTGTACCTATGCGGTTTGTGATTCTGTCTGTTTGGCGTGTTATTTTTTATTTTTTTGTTGTGTTTTATTTGGTAGGTACAATGCCAAAAATAACAAAAAAGATAGTTTTAAACTCTCAAAGCCGTGAGTTAGTGCTTCGTTTGAGGATCTTCTTTAACGAGAGCGTGCAAACGGGGGCCCGGTAATACCGATCGACAGTGTTAATTACAGAGTTGCGGCAGCTCTGCTCTGGACATCGGCAAGGCTTCAGTTTCTCGAATATGCAATAAAAAATTTGGAGAAACTAGTTTTGAAGACAAGAAGCTGTCCACTCCGAAGAAACGTGGGCGTAAAGCTTCAATAACTGCCATAGATAGTTCCGATGTGGTGGCAATACGAAATCCCTACACTGATAAAATTAATAAGTCGTAGAAATAACACAATCGACAATATGGTAAAGGTTTCGAAATACGTCGCCGTTTTTAGGGGTTGTGAGTAATTACTCACTCCCCTTCCAATTGGAAGGGGAGGGGGGTAGGTATCGGAACCCCTCCTCACCATTTTCACTTGCCGGAAATACTTGCTTTCCTCTGAAAAAAAAATGTCCAAACATCGGCATATGGCACTGCCAACTGCCACATTATTCACACTAGTTTAATAAACTAAGGTTGACGGAGCCACAGTAATTTATGCTGTGACGGAGCCCTGCTTCGCAGGGCTCCTATTTTCGGATTAAGGGTCAAAAGAGAACCTACTATAACCTATTTAGTTACTTATTACAGAACCCTAGGTACTCGAAAGCAATGACGACAGTGACGCACAAATTTGACGTTACATGTCAATATCATTCACACAAGATAGCGGTTGCGTTTCGTATCACGTTTTTTCACATAAAACCTAAATATCGCTTTTATTGATTCCACTAGTTTAATAAAGTGAGATTGACTGTGATTAAGGGTCAAAAGAGAACCTAACACAACCTATTTAGTTACTTTCACATAAGAACTAAAATTACGTTCCGTTTTGCATATTCGAATGAAGAATTTTTGGAAATTGTTTAAAAATATTTAGACGCAACTCCGGCAGCCAAAATTACTTTTAGGGGATTAAGACTAACTCCCATAAGCCCCCTACACCACCAATATCCTCAAATTCGGGCGACTCGTTTCGAAACCCAACCCGACAATATTTACAGACTGATATAAATATGTCCACCTCGACCGCATTTGAGATCAGCAAATAATTATCTCTGTTGGAGAAGATTCAGATATGAGGTTTTAGTTCGAGTGACAGTGACTAATAATAAAAAAAATACATTTTAAAATTACTGCGTTTTATTTGTGAATATATTTGCCAAAACACTTTTAAAATTAATTTTATTTCGAAGATGTAAAATCGGTAACTACGTACGATTGCATGTCGTTTGCCAATTAATTCGTTATTTATAAATAATCGATTAAATTTCCTTAGGTTACATCATTATAATTGTCAGTCATGAACTGTCATGCATATCATTAAACAGCGAAAATACTATAGTAGAGGCTTAACTCTAGCAGTGGACTGCGTAAGGCTGTAGAAAGGAAAGGCTCTAAGTGTAAAGACTCGTATTACCAAGTCCAAAACTAATCTTGGAAGCTCCGTGCAGGTGTCTTGTGTACAAATTACAAGACTACGTGAGAGGAAAGTGTATCACTTTAGTGTAAATGGCGCGGCCACACTACGAGATTTCACGCTATCTCTTTGTTAATACGTACCCACTATGTGTGGGTGATATCTAGTTATTCTTTAAACACTTTATTTCATTTTTACCTCGGATGTAATGAGAGATGTTATAGTTTGACGTGTCTGTTTGTCTTAAATTGATAATGATGTAACTTTTTTTAAAGCTGACGTGTCGAGATAACTTTTGGCTAAGCGTGATGAAGTTTGCCAATTTAGGACACCAACTTACCGCTATGCCTACATTTAAATATCATATTAACTTATTTACATCATGTAAAAGGGTTTGATCGGTACTTATCAAAACTTTGTCTCTTAATATCTTCACTCACGTGGCAATTACCCTCACTTAAACATCACAAATTTTATTTTGCTTACATCTGATCCATATGAGGGTAGGTGCTAAATATATGCTTCGAAGATGACATTAGCCCGCATCAGTTACTCTATGACCACCGCAATGTTTACTTTTTTCTTGAGACCTCCATTATAGAATAGTTTCACACGTGGAAAATAAAGTGCATGTGATTGAGACGTATTTAAATCAGTTTTATATATGAACAAATCCTTCAGGTTTTAAAGAATTTTCACAAATTTTAATATTACGAAATACTTCAGTACGAAAGAACTGCAAGGAGTTCGGTAAGCAATAAATTGCTATTTGACAGAATTTTATAATGACACTTTTCTGTTTTTTTGTGGTAAATATGAATCCTATACTGGTTTTTCTTCACATTGGAAACTCAAATCCCGGGCTTATCCTGGTTTTGCTAAAACTATATGCAGTGGTAGTGTGTAAAGGCCAATATTAGCTTATAAACAGGGCAGGCTTTACGGCAAGTAAGTATGTCTATAGCCTATGGAGACACGAGTCACTGTCGTTTAGTAGTTACGTCCATATTAAATTGCAAATACGTTTATATAAACTTGTGGTTACCTGTCGCACGGAGCAAGCGGTCCCCGTGCCTCGGAAAGGCACATTAGTAGCGAAATATAAAACTAATAAAATTGTCTATTTTCAGGTAACAAACAAGCGGAACTTCATTACACGTCGAACCACCGTCGAACCCACAGCTCGAGCAAGTTCATCAGATTCCCTTAGGTCTACTAACACTATTGTTGCCTTGCACTGCTATTCAACATGCACGGCGGTGCCACAACTGACAAATCGCATCAGGATATATGCAGAACTGGCGAGTGAATACGAATTTCAAGGGATACACGTGTACAAATTAATAGATGTGCCATTTTGCCAGTTTCATCGCTGTCTGATAAATTAATTAATTCTGATAAAGAAAAACAGTCTAATTTGGATTTTTCATAAAAAATATTTTTTTTGATGATTTTTCATTTAGATTTTGAATTTATCTGGAAGATAAGTGCCCATCTAGCGGTGGTGAGACTGGACCTTCATTTCTCAGGTAGGCTTGGATTATGGTTAATATCATTTAGAAGATATTTCTGTCCTTCCAAAGGTTGCCTGGAAGAAATTGCATTTAGCGATAAGGTTGCCCATTGTGCATTTAAATTGATAATTCAGACTATTTCTCTTGTCTCTGAAATACTGTGTAGGTATTTTTTTTTTATATTTTCATATATTTATTTGCATAAAACATGGTATTCGAGGATGTTACATTATACATTTAGATCACATGTTTTGCTACTATATGGTGTACAATAAAGCATTATCTATCCTTCTATATATAAAAGTTTAATTGACACTTTATTCAATGTATTATAATCTTGTTGAGGTTTATAATAAGTCATCATCATGACAACCTAGAGACGTCCCCTGTTGACATAGGCCTCCCCCAATGTTCTCCACACAAACCGATCTTGAGTGTATGATAAGTATTGAAATGTTAAACGGCTCTTATGGGTAAAGACAGCTCTAGTTGATCAATACATTTTATCACATTTTCACGGCCCATTGGACAGAGTATACTGTGAACAATTTTTATAAATTGACACCTATCATACCATATTTGATCAAACAAATTCATTTTATTATTCATTTCAATATGCGATGGCTGTGAAATGTAATGTTACGTTTTATGAGCGATGCGATGCCACAAATGAAAAGGTTTTAATAAATTCGGTACTGTAACGAAAATAATAAAAACAAAGTAATTTTGATATTGACAGGATGTTTTAAAGCGATACTGGCCGGTGTAAGGATTAATTAAAATTGAATATTTAAAATCATTTTTTGCATGGTATTCATAATATGCATATTGTATCTATTGTTATTTGTAACATAGCAATAAGTGTATGTTTTGTAACCTGTTTTCCATGGAGTTTTGAATCTTTATTAGTTGTATGTATCTAGCTTATTTTAGAATATTTTAATTGTTATTGTGGTTGTAATGTTTAAGATTGTGAGGACTTTAATGTTTTTTGTATCATATATATCTATATATAATAACAAAGTCTTTGGGACCTAAGCCAACCTCATCTGCAAATCGATGCACCTGCTGAATGACGGACAAGGCTCTTCAAGACTTCCTTTTGGGGATAGGTTTATTAAAACGTTGGCAACTGTAGTTCAATAGTTTATTATACACAATTCAAAGACACAGATACAACACCCTAATTCTGTCCAAATATTCGCAGGATTTAGGTAGCCAAAGTTGGGACAAGGGGAAGGTTGACTAGATCATAAAAGTGCCTTTTACACTGCTTTAGAAAACCTAAGTGAGTAAATTACTTTAACTATTGAAAACTTTTAGATTTTGCTACATGTCTGAGCGTGATCCATAATGTTCTTTAAAGACATATGAAGTCTGTCAATCCGCACTTGACCAGAGTGCTGGACTATGGCCTTACGCTTCTCATACTGAGAAGAGGCCCATGCTCAGCATTGGCACAGTTTATATACAGAGCTGATTATGGTGATAGATTTTCTTATTGACAGGGTTATGAATCACCTCTCTTCTCCACCTTGTCGAGGTGGGGGGGCTCAGTAACCGTGACTTGGACACCCACTGTGGAGCTAAGCGGGATCCCGGGAGTGGACGCTCGACGTGGGCTTGAGTCACGCCTGCGTAGGATGCGTCTAAGGATGTGGGTGCGGGGGACAGTTCTGACTGTCCCTCGCAGTCGGGTGCGGTCGCGGGAGGAGAGGCGTGTCGGTGTTGCGTTGCCGCGCGCCCTATCTCCCGCGACCAAATGGGGGCGCACCATTTGCTGCGTTGCGGTGGGGCCGCAGAGGAAGAGGGGACGCGGTGTTGTCAGGTTGCCGTCCTCCCTATCCTCTGCGGCCGCTGGATTTTGGTGCCTGCGGACGGCGAGCGCTGGGGCTGCTCCCCGTCCGCCAAAAGTCAAGGAAGGAGGCGGTGTAGTGTCCGCACCACCTCCCAAGAAGACGGGGCCCACCGACACCAACGGCGGGCCAATCCCGGGCAGGGTCGCGGAAAAGTATGCTATCCGCGAATCGCGTGACCCCGCCAATATACGGGACCCGTAGGGCCACCGCGGTGGTTTTAGTGGGTTTGCCCCGAACGCTTGTAGGGGAGAGCCTCCACACACCTCCCCCGCCAGTCCTAATCCCGGTTGATCACACTCACGGCCGGGTTGGCGTCGAGTTGAGATGGCTCTTAAGGCACAGATTACTAAATAGTTACTTCGTAAGGCGTTAAGGCGAGTTTCCACCGTAGCGCGTAGTCAACAAAAAAGGGGTTATGAATCACAGATATATATTTTTAGGTTATTCATCGAAATTATCTGGTTGCATATTTAATTTAAAAATATCTTCTCTTACCTACTCTTATATTCTGTCACTTGCACATTCCGGGACGGAAGCTAGATAGAATATCGTCCATTTCACAATCAACTTGATCCTTACAGCATTTGGTAGCCAGTTCACATTTGATAAGGGTCCAGTATCACGGATCGGTGGGTTGATCCGGATTTATCGATAGCTGTCACACAGGATAAAGTCGCCCTGTTTGCCGATTACTGAATATCGATAACGATTAGCACCATACTTAGCGGTTTCCTGGCAAGTGACCCTTTTATTTTCTCTTTTACCCGACTACGGCGAAGCCAAAAGGAAGGATAATGTTTTTGGCAGTCTACGTAATTATGTAAGTATGTATGTATATATGTTCCACCGTAGCTCCTAAACTACTGAACCAATTTTAATAAATGGGGTGACAACAGATTCGTAATAATGGCCCGGATGACATAGGCTATATCAATCTTATTAAAATGTTCTATTACGGAATTATAACCTCAGATTCCAACCAAAAAAAAATTAAACTCATTACGTGTTTATCAAAGGAAAGGTATTGGCGAGCACATAACAAATATGTACATATATTATACTGCTTGGGTCGAAATATAAGTTTAAAACGCGGCTCTTCTTCAGCATTTCTGTACTTAGGTATACCTAGGTACTTTTCTGGATTTATATCTGAATAAGCTATTTTCTTGTTTCGTCCTTTTTAGACCCTGGTTTTTACGTAGTTTGGTTATAGGTAGTTTTTAAATTTATTTTTTACTTAGTTCCGTAGTAAGCTAAGGAAGTCTCCTAGTTACACAAGTTCTGTCTGTCCGTCTGTTCGCAGGTTATCTCGAAGACATCGCATGCCGAAGAACGACAATTTAGTAGTGTTAGTTACCTACTGCCCTATGTATTGTGAACAACGCCTCTACAACCCTGCAGAATGGAGTGGTAAACTTCTCAACTCAATCATTTCACCCTCACGGGTCGTAGAAGCCCCATTGACCTAGAACTACTGAGTATATACGCATTGCAGAATACACCGACAGGTCGACTAATAGACATAGGTACCCTTGAGACGATCCCGAGACGTTCCCGATACTGACATAAACATAGTAATGAAAGCTAAGGAGTTTGTGTGAATTAATTATGATAGTAGTGCCGGCCAGCTTAAGTTATTTAGAATTATAAATTATTATTATTTGAATAAGTATACTTATTTACTAACTAGCAAGTGACCGGACAAGCCTAGTTTCATTCACGTACCAGGCTATTTTCTAGCTTTTGACAATGACGCTATTTGGCGAGCTTGGAGACCTATTCGAATACATATTTTCATAAAATGAAAATGCAATCCCTTGGAATAAATTATCTCAATAATAAACTCGAATGAAAAGTCACAGAAACATGCAAGATCGTACCTTAACCTACTAAATTCAGTCATATGGATCATAAAATGTATACAGGACCAATCTGTGCGTCTATCTTTTGAAATAAAAAACATGCAAATCGTTAATGACAAAATACTTAGATACTAAAAAGCAAAAAAATACACTTGAGATCCAAAAAATAACACGACTCGATCGCAGACCCAACAACGTGGTGAACCATATTTCTCCAAATCAACGAACCTTCAACACCCATTTTCCATAGATTACTCTAGAAAAACAGGCGTTAATAAATTGCCATCGAACATTACACCATTTATATCCATTTGGTATAATGAATAGCGTGCAAGGCACCATGTATCACCTACGCACCTAATACACGTGATCGTACAAATAAAATTTAGGACGAAGGAAAATACCTTTGATTGTAATTGTTATTTATCGATTCTATAACTTGTGGGGTAGATTGGTAGTTCAGGCAAACATGCTGGGTGTAAGTATATGTAGGATTGGCATTTACTTAGTCTTAATCGGCCTATCGCAGTCTACTGTCATTGGCCTCACAACACGCGCCACAGTACATGGTCCTCCGCCTTCCGCAACCAGTCTGTCCCAGTCGCGGTTTTCAGCAATCGCTTAGTCCGCTTACCGAGTCGTGTCTCCACTCCAGGACACGCTTGCTCTATCGGCCATTGGTCGTTTTAAAGATATAACCAGCCTACTGCCACTTCAGCTACCATATCCTGCTGTTTGTTTGTTTGTTTTTCGTCTGAGTGTGTGGCCAACTCTGGTGTTGGAGTTTTCAGACCGCCTGCCCGAAGGCCTCCGACATGGCCTAACGATCCATATCCTGCTAGCTATGTCGGTTATTTTAGTTCTTTGTAGGACTTCGAGCATAGCCTGCTCCATAGCTCGCTGTGTAGCTGTAAGACAGCAGAACAGGGCTGTCAGCGAAGGTTGAATAATAAAACCTTACCCAAATTAAAATCAGTACGGTTACACCTGTTTTTATTCTATCAGTATATTGGCACTCGCTAACAGTAGAGTACATAACATCAATTTCAATTTCAGACTTTGTTATTTCTGCTGAACATGTTAGCAGGTGAAAATGGTTTTCATTCACTGAAGGGGTGTGCATTAAATACACTTTAATGCTGACGACGACGGGGTTGCTAAAAGATTTAAAAATTTCTGTGGAATTTTTAACTGAAGAGGAGAAGTTTACGTACCAACGCAAGAAACGCAACTTTTGGAATAATGAAAAATACTAGTTTGGTGCCTGCTAAGTGTTATGAATAATCGGTATGTATGAAATTCTTGCGTTATGGACTGACTGACTGGAAACTTATATAAAACTAGAGGACGCCAGCAGCTACGGCTGCATTTTTTTTAATTTACCCGTTTGGCCGATCCCGTGGGAATTTCGGGAAATCCCTTCTAAGTGCACCCCTACCGTCCCCAAGGAACATACATGCCAAATTTCAGCTTCCTTCGCCCAATAGTTTCGGCTGTAGCGTGTCTGTCAGTCAGTCAGTAACGCAAGGATTTTATATATTAAGATATGGCATGTATCTTCCTTTAGAAGCGAAAGGTTTCACTAATAACGGATTTTCCGATTTTCTCACGGGACCGGGAGGAAAGTTCAAATTAAAATCTAGACCTTAGCCTACCAACAAATGCCTAATATTTACTTGATTTTCTTTGTCGGCTGCTGAAATTAAATTTCTAATTTTCATCGAGTAGACCCTGTTTTGAAGTACAGAAAATCATGTCACTTTCTGCAATTACTAATTCATTTCAAATTCAAAATCATTTATTTATATTGCTTACATGGTAACGCTTATGAACTTTACAATGACTGGGGATTTCCAGCCTACTTGATTACCAGTTATAGGTAAGTATCCGAAAAAATTGGGCAAGTGCGAGTCGGACTCGCGCACGAAAGTTTCCGTACCATCATCTATAAAAGAAAATCACGTTCGTTGTATGTATACTTAAATACTTTATAAGTTTCTACCTGTTTATTAAGATCGAGTAACAAATTGCTTAAAAATTACGTTTGTTGTATGGGAACCCCCCTTTATTATTTACTTTTTTTAAATTTAATTATTTATTTTGAAAGGTAATATAAAACTACATATTCTGTGAAAATTTAAAGCGTTTTTAAGCGCTGTTACAGTTAGTAATTTTGAGCAAAAAATACGAAAAAAAAACACGTTTTTTTGTATGGATCCCCCTTAATATTTTCATTTTTTTATTTTTAGTATTTGTTGTTATAGCGGCAACCGAAATACATAATTTGTGAAAATTTCAGCTTTCTAGCTATCATGGTTTATGAGATACAGCCTGGTGACAGACAGACGGACAGACAGACAGACAGACAGACAGCGGAGGCTTAGTAATAGGGTTCCGTTTTTTACCTTTTAGGTACGGAACCCTAAAAACGTATCACTTTTCTAATAAATGGTTCAGACGTTATTGAAGACAAAATCACTATCCACTCTGCGTTCAATAAAGGAAAACATCGTGCGAACACCTGTGTGCACCAAGAGATTTTCTTTTAAATCGGACAAAAGCATAATTGAGCCATATTCATTCGCCCGTACAACCTTCATTCAATAAGAACCTGCTTCAAAAGCCAGCGTTAAAATTATAACAATGACATCATTAGAACGTAATTAATCTTAATTATGGCATTGTGAAAACCGTAATAAAATAGGTTATTGTTCTCAATTTTGTTGTATAATTTCTGTATTTTATAGCGTATTTTGATTACACAAATGGCGCAATTGTGGTGATGATGCGTAGGTATACCGTGTTGCGTTGTGGCATCGCGAGATATTATAAGGTGACATCGCAACCTGTTTTGCTCAGAACTATTTTGAGATAAACTGCCTTCAACCAGCTATCACCTAAACCTGGTTTTCAGATTAATTTTCGCTCTAGAAATATTTTATACCCGTAGCTAGGGACTTTCAAATAATGGATGCAGAGCGCTTGGGTATCTAACTAAACTCAACTTACTTACCTGCCGACTATTAACCGTTTAATATTATCAATTTTGTCATTCACACGATAGCAGCCATATTATTTTATCATACATTGCAAATCATCCCCCAGCTTTGCACTGAATGTAAAATTACGTTCCCAATATTTTCTCTCTAACAAGATTATGTCTCCTGCCACTGAAATCGGCTTCAGTTAATGCATTTGCGGAGATATCATAACATCTTCAAACCTCGCCCGCGGGGTGTGAGCTGTAAGCATTAAGCGTGTCAATATTTTCGTAGTTAAAAGGTTGTGCCGAAACTGGGTCACCTTGACACAGTTGTACCTTGGGAGATTCATCCACACATTTCAATGCTTAGTTAGGTACCTTACGTCTAACGCAAAGTTTGCTTGAGTCCCAACAAAATAAATTAATGAAAGAAATGAGATTGGAAAATTCTGCAATATGTAGGCGTGAAAATTAGCACTGAAGTCATTAATTTCTTTCCGCATAACATTATTTTGCGAGCAACGTCTTATGAAACATTACAATTTTAACCGAATCGAATGAAGTAAAATGAAGTTAATGAAACACCATATTTATAAAGTGCAGGTTTGCTTATTTTTAAAGCGTCGTGTAATTATGTCCGCCTTTCTGTCAAGGGTTAGCCAGATAATGAAGTTTGTGAGGCCCAGATTGATTACAGAATAAAGTAAGAGAATAAAAAGTTTACCGGTACATCTATTTCCACCTACGCAAAATGGGTAGTTATTTAGTTAATAAAATATTTCGCGTTGTGGCATTTCTCATTAGCCACAAGGTGTTCAAGTTAATTTTCACGTCGCGAATATTACTTTGTGGTTGGTTTCAATACTTTGAATTTACCTTGACATCCCCTCAACGTTTTCGAATATACTTACCACAACGTGAATATTACGCTACGAATTATGTGCTGTGGTTAGTGTGAGCTTACGCAAGTTTAATTAGGTATATTTGTTTACATGTAAATAGGTACACATATACTAATATGTACTTTCTAGGTACCTACCTACTGCGTGAATATTTAAAAATACTACGATCAATATTTTACGAGATGACGTTGAAATGATCTTTGTTTTACCCGAAACTACTAAGTTAGAGGCGAAATAGGAAGGAGCGCTAAGAAGATCAAGCGTCAAAAATCTTTAATAGGTTTCGCAAAGATTTTTTCACACTCTTGTAATATTTTTATTTATTTGAATAAAACGGTTAAGAATAACGAGTTACAATAAAATTGTTAAAATATTACTAAAATAGTAGAGAAATATTACCTTATTCATGTTTTAGTTAGTTCCGCTGTGCGTGTCCGTAGTCCAGGATCTAATATACTTAGTCTAAATACAAATAATTGATGCTTACATATAGGTTCTCATCAAAGGGTCACGGTCAAAATGGGCGTAAAACCAACAGCTTTAAAATATATTTTATGTGAAAGCTAATGACCCTTACTTAATTTTATACTATGACAGCAATCACCCAAACAACCGGTGAGCAGAGATATTCAGTGATGTTCAAACGTATTTTTCACAGAATCCAAAACAATCGCTAATACAACGGAGATAACACGACACGATGTTGTGCAGAGCTAGGCCAATGAAACCAATCTATTGGTTGGTAACCTAACGGAATTACTACATTCCATCCCTTTCTAACTTGTCTCTTACTCAGGCGCCGACCAAAAAACAAGCGTGCGGGCAGGCCGGGCAATGCGCGTCAGTCGTTATTCATATTTAATTGAATTATATAGAGAGGAGTCATTAGATGATTTAAGGCGAGGACATATGTGAATTGGGCGTCATTAGGGGTAAATTAAAACAGTTTTCTCCGTAATTTATAGTAAAAAAATACGTCTTAATTTACATCATATAAAGCATTTTCTCTTCGGTACCAAATCCTAAGAAAAGTATATTAAATATCTGAATAAAATATGCAAAGTAACCTCTGTTTTTGTAGTTATTACCTTTTTTCTCCTAACCTATCAATCATTGATTGATAGATTGTTTAAATTGAATCAGCCTCTTATATATTAGAACAACAAGGGAACCTTCAGCTTATTTTTGCAAATAACTTTACTTATTATTTTTTAAGGATTTTTTACGTCACCGATACTCGCAAATCGCGCGTGGACAACTAACCAGTAGTAAGAGCAAGGTCAACGGCGTATATCCACCTCTTAAACAGATGTAATAATCTGCAAACTAATGTGTGGTTTCTTCGAATTAAAAGTCAACAGTCGCGGCATGTCAGATCGCGCACATATAATACTTACATTTTGATCGATAGGGACCAAATCGGTAGAAATGCGATAGTTGAGCATTACTGTACTTGCTTAACAGGCAGAAGAACAGTAGGAAGTTGTGCCCACATAGTTTCAGTTTTGTGGTTTTTAGGGTTAGGACGGCACGAGCCTTTCATTGCACCCACAAAACATTTATTAGATGTTATAGTTGATGATAACCATTGATATTTAAATAAAAGGTTTCAATACATAGTAGTTTTTAACAAATATGTGTGTTTTATTTAACCAATCTTTGGGATTTTTTGCAGTGATACACGGTCGATATTGGGGCTAACAAGTATATGGGGGGTATTTAGAAGTACAATAAAGTAAATTACAACACATTTTATTTCTGTTGGTTTTACGCCCAGATCTCATACAAAAATGCCCATGATCCTTTGGTTATTTATTTGTTTTCTGTTTTTCGTCAATATCTCTCGTATTGACGAAAAACGGAAAGCAAATAATTAGGTACATACCCAAACGTATTTGCATTTATAATAATGATTCAAATTCAAATTCAAAATCTTTTATTCATTTGGGTCACAATGTGACGCTTATGAACGTCAAAATACTAAATTTATAAAATAATTACTTGATGATTCTACATTAACATTTACTGCCAGACTGCCACGTTCTCAAAGCAAGGGCGTAGAACCATGAGAAAGAACGGGCAATAAAACTCACGGTCACTCTTTTTCATCGCCAGGTTTTGCATAATACACATAATTTACATTTTGTAAGGTGCTGCAACTGTTACACTTTCTATATCTCTAATATATATTTACATAATAATACTCAAGCATAGTACTTAATTTTAAATTTGATGTTCATTTAGTTAGCCTCTTCAGAATAGACATGGTGAAACAGGAGCATCCACTTACATTATATGTACCTAACAATGCAGGCAATCCGCGAAAGTGATCAGAACCATGATGGAAATGATGCAGTTAAATGTTAAAATTTAATACCAACCCGCAAGACCGTCATCGACCAGTCATCGCAAGTAGCACCCGTTCACGAGTATGACGCATGTGCCAGCCATCATCCCTCTCGCCATATTAGAGGGACAGGAATGACCCGACACACGACGCCACCACAAGAAATGACATTTTAGTGAGCATGACGACAACGGTATACGAACCGGCAGTAAGAAACAATCTATTGGTATACTGACCATGACTGCCAATTACCTCCATTTTCCAGATCGTTATTATTAACATAAATTAGTGGAACGCGTGAAAGAATGTAAATGTAGAAAGAATTTTGTGAAGGTGACAAGTGAACAATGATATGTTCATGGATAAATAATGTTAAACTACATTCAACAAATCATAAAAAAATCCAAATCCTGCAAAAATCATGTGTTCACGAGGCACCTCCACTTAGCATGTCACTTATCAAAACTAGAATTTAACATATTTATATTACAATTATTAAACGGTCAGAAAATAAAATAATCGTGAGTTAAACAAGCCTAAGCCTATCCCCATCCCATGGTGTCTTATCATTTAAAAATTCCTTAATAATGTAATAACCCCTTTATAAAAGAAAGTTCCTAATTGTCCGTTTGTATTTGTGCATGGGTAAATTCAATATTTCAAGAGGCAATTTATTGAAAAATCGTATACCAATCCCCGCAAAAGAGTTCTGAACTTTATGTAGACGGTAGTTAGTTCCCACCAGTTTATGCTTATTCCTTGTGTTCACTTTGTGCAAATCACTATTTTTGCGGTATAGAATTAAGTTTTTCTTAATGTACATTAAGTTAGCATATATATATTGCGATGCAACTGTCAATATATCTACTTCTTTAAATTTATCACGTAAAGAATCTCTAGCACCTAACTTATAAATTGCACGTGATGGCCCTCTTTTGAATGACAAAAATAGTTTGTATATCAGCAGCTGTACCCCATAACATTATACCGTAAGACATTACGCTGTGAAAATAACTAAAGTAAACTAGTCTAGCAGTGTCTATATCTGTGAATTCCTTAACTTTTCTAACTGCAAACGCTGCAGAACTAAGTTTTACTGCGAGACAGGATATTTGGGCGCCCCACTGAAGCTTACAATCTAAAGTTACACCTAAGAATACGGTTGATTCGACTAGTTGAATTGTTTCCTTATTTAAAATTAGGTATATTAGTAGGAACACTTTTGACATTATGCAAAGAGAATTTAACACATTTGGTTTTGCTAGAGTTGAGTACCAAATTATTTGTCGAAAACCAATCCAATACTTGTGAAAGAGTGTTATTGACGGTATCAAAGTTACTTGAACTGCGATCAAATTTAAAAATTAGTGACGTATCGTCGGCAAACAAAACAATATCACATAAATTTTGAACAAAGAACGGCAAATCATTAATATATGTATATTAAAATAAAACCGGCCAAGTGCGTGTCGGGCCACGCGCAATGTAGGGTTCCGTAGTTGCCCATAATGACTTGCTGTAAAGGGTATTAATGTACAACAAATCCGACTGTTTATTTTGCTGAAAAAGTATTTTAATAACAATATTATAAGAACCTATGTTTTATTTAGTAAAATACTAGGTATGTATCCAGTTATGTATTGTAAACATAAAATGCGCATTTCAAGATATACTACTACTATACATACGTGGTACCGTAGTACATTACATACCAAAGTACGTATATCTTAAGATTAAGCCAGCGCGCCCAATGTAAACTCACAGAAATAGGTATTTATAAGTTAACCGACGATTACTCGTAAACTAGTGATATCTACTTAGCCGTGATAGTTTTCCTTTTAAATTCGTTATATGTACTACATTTGTGATTTTTTTCACCTCTTCCAAATTAATAGTTTAGCTGGCAGAGGGGGGGGACACTTGAGTCTAACAATTTTTTTCACTTCAAAGCTTGATATTTGACAAACCAATCACTTGATCGAAAAATGATTTTAGCAAACTAATAATATTTTTTTAAAACCTATCCAATGATACCCCACATGATGGGGTAATCAACCAAAAAAAAATTCAACCCCACTATATATGTGGGGGAGATACCCTTAAAAAAATATTTTCCTAAATTTTATTCTACAGTTTTGTTGCAATATCTTATGTCTATATTCATGTCAAATATCAGCTTTCTAGCACCAGGCGTCTTTGAGCTAGGCTGCGGACGGACAGACGGACGGACATGACGAAACTATAAGGGTTCCTTGTGGACTACGGAACCCTAAAAAGAAATGGTTGGTAAGGAACCTTGGATTTTAGGTGCGAAACTTAGGTAGCTACCGAAGCAGCTACCTTAGTTTCGCGTCACTATCGCTTTAATACAAGATTCTCTTTTTCTCTTTAGGTTCGAACGACAGTCCCTAGTGCAGGTGCCTTAATCCCTTAACACCATTCGTGGGGGACTAGAGTCCCCCAACAGGCAAATTATTGTAAATATCCCTCTTTAGACTTTTTATTTACTTCTTTGAATAATTTTCACAATAACATTACAGATTATTAATTTTGACTATATAACTACATTGCTATCTTACATAAGCATAATATCTAAGAATATTGATGATATTGATGCGGAGGCATTCTACTACGATGCCTAAACACACCTGTACATATTTTCTCTTTTTATTTTTAGATTTATGTATTGTAAATATTATTTTTATTTTAAACGTTACGACCTACGCGCTTGTGGCGCAGGGTATTCTCATCATTGACAAGAATAGTTGCAGGGGTCGAACTGACATTTGTGGCTCGCGAGACACGTCAGATACGTGTTACTCCGGGACCTAGGTGACCCCACGCGTGTAGTTACGTTAGCAAATTTTACTGATTATCTTTACGTATTGTTAAACATATATTATTTTCTTGAGCCAAATGTTGTTGGAAAAATATCTTCAATAGATTTAAAATCTTTTCTATGAAACAGAGTTTGATTGAGGAGGAAATACGGAGATTTTTTTATACAAAAATAGTGGATATGCTAGTAATATGAATGCAACTGATTAGGTAATAACCAAACCTGTTGTGATTTTGCATGTTTTTTCAAAATATCAAAAATATTATTTTATTAATTTCTGTTACCTATAGGTATGTCAGAAAGGAAAAAAATAACTTGTTTTATTTTATATTTATTTTAACATTGATTATCACCTGTACACCTAACTCTAAAAAATGTTGATCAAAATACCTACTTACTTGTTTACTTAATAAACTGTCAGCAAATAGACATATTTGCTTTCAGTTTAAACATAACAGGTTCTCTTAATTTTTAATATGCCTCTTATTTATTTCATAAAAATAAATCTTCATGAAAGTATTTAATTCTCTATCAAATAAATAACGAATTTACGGGGGACCTAGCTCCCCCACGAGTGTAAGTAGGTGTATGACGTGTGGCTGTTTAGCTAAAATGGGCGTGGCGGGGGTTAAAATAGAAGGCGGTTCTCAATTTAACGTTTTTAAACTGTGTTAATATTTTTTATTTGAACGGTGCTGCTTATTATTTAATCCCAGTTTTTATCTTGATCTATCGAGTCGTTTTTTTAATGTTGAATATCTATGGAGAATAGGTATCTGTTTGTAAAGTTCCATCTAGTGATTAATATTTGAACTACTATACCATTTATTAATATTGAAAGGTTCAAATTTTCACCACTAGATGTCTGACACTTCGCTACGATACAAACTTGTGTGAATTTATCAGACAAGATGAATAATAATTAATTATAATATAACAAATACCACGGGTAATAATTATTTTTTATTTTATTATAATTATTCTGATTTTGTAGGATCTTAGGACAAAAAAAACAGATCTGCACTATGATTTAATGTTACCAGATTGTAAAAGAATTGGTAATATGTCCTATTTACGCATTGCTCACATTTTTACTTTGTGCCACTTACACTCATCCGCACAAATAACTGCCCACCCTTATCATTCGTCTCCCTGTTTGTTTACATTAACTATGGCTTATCAACCGTTTTATTTTTTGTATTATATCTGACCTCGTATATCGTTCCCTAAGTTTGTCTCACCGAAGGATTTTTAGACTTAATCATTGTTTGTCATTGTAGTCGAGTAATATACATATAAAAGTTATGCCTATCTTAATAATAAAGCTATAATCATAACATAGTCAGAGCAGAATAGGCAATGGCGTAGGAAGGGGGGGGGGCGGCGGTGGCTGGTCCGCCCCGGGTGCCACCCTTTTTGGGGTGCCAACAACACTTACTTTTAGTAGGTAGTAGAGCCTTGCTGACTTCAGCATGAATGGACCGGTTCGACCGGGGAAGTACTACCCTCTCACAGAAAATCGACGTCAAGTAACAGTACCTAAACTGTTGCGTTTCGTTCGGTGAGTGAAAGTGCCGGAGGCCCTATCCCCTATTCCTTCTCCCTCATCCCACTCCTCATCCTATCCCTTTTCCCAACCCCAAGGGGCGGCAACGCACTTGTGACTCCTGTAGTGTTGCTTGTGTCCATGGGCGGCGGTAATTGCTTACCATCAGGCAATTCGTCTGCTCGTTTGCCGCCTACTAACATAAAAAAAAACACGTTGAGAAATCGCATTTATTTGCACCGCTACTGAAGCTTGGACGCAACTTTTTGAGATAATGTCAGTGTAAGTGCACGTACCTCTTCGGCTGTCAAGTGAACCAGAGTTTCATCCTCCTTGGGTGGCTTCATAAATTCTTCAAAGCCAGTTACGTAAAAGTAGAAAAACGCCTTTGTGGAGATTACTTTGAAAAACCCCGGATTCCTTGAAAAGCTGAAGAGATTCACACCAGACGAAGGAGGACACCGGACGGAGGAGGACACCGGCCTATCGTTTTAATTATAAAACATTAACTTAATATACTACTAATACACATTAGCTGTTTCTTTTTTTAATCTCTAGATAAAAAAAAAATAATGTCTAATTTAAATCTAACATCGACAATTTAAGTACCAATATATAATTTCTCCATATGGCAATACTCGAGAATAGACAAGTTGACCTAGGTGACGCAACGTAGACGGCATGAAGGTATAGATAAACATGGAGGCCACAGCTGGAACAAAGCCTTGAGTCAAATACCTACATTTCTCTATCTCACTCTCTGTGGTCTGACCTCTCATTTTAGCGTGGATTTAGTATTGCTATCTTCTTATTAAAATCTCCGAGTAAGCTCTTAAAAAGAGCCGACATATTAAGCAAATCAGAAGTTTACACCGTCAATTAATGTGTATTTAAATCAAGAGTGGAAATCCAATCACTTGTTAAAACTCCCAATATTGTAGGTCTCGAACGCTTATAATCATGGTTGGCGAGACAGTGAATTATAATCCCATTTCCTAAGGATTTGGTAATGTGGCAACATTGGCCACCATATGTCAAGTAAATCTTGTCAATATGGCAGTGGTTGGTTGAAAAGAGATGGTATGACCACAGTGAGCGAGATAGCGATACATCATTTGAGCTTCAAGTAGGTATTCGGAGTGCGGTCTCCATGTCTAACTATAACTTCATGGTAGACGGTGAGACGTGTTGTTGCGCCAGTGCGGCCAATTCTACCAACTTTTCGGTAGATCTGCCGAATTTGCGCTCAATCTACTTATCTAAAAAAATAGAATCATCATCATTATAGTCACATTTTTCATTACTTAATGCCGTGTCTTCTTTGGAAATCTTCAGTTGCCTGTGTATCGGCACTATTCTGACGAGATTTATGACATTATTGACAGTCTAGTGCAGTTTTAATTTCATTTTTACTTTGGCGACAATTTCACAACGAACTTAATGTACTATTGTACTGTTTCTGAGTGTGTACTGTACTCAGAAATACATATACAGCACTCCCCATTACAAAAAAAAATGCTATTCCAATGAGTTATGGAAACATATCGCTTCTTTAAATGAAGTTACCCTTATTATCCGAATTTGTTCCAAATTATTTGCCCTGCTGCATAATTGTGCAACTATTGAAAGGTTGTTTTCTATCGTAAACATTTTGAGAACCTCACAAAAAATAGGCTGTGTACATACAGCCTAAAAGAATTGCTGCATACTAGGATGTTCATAATGAATAATGGTCAGTCCATGGTACTATTATTCCCAGTCCCATTCCAAGCATTTTGACCTCTTTAATACTAAAAATATGTACTGGATGCGTATCAACGCATTTTTAAAATTTTAAACTACGCTGAATTTGGTTTGCGTACGTACCTACTGATTTTCTGTGAAAATTCTACCAACTTCTACCGATTTTCAGCTTGTAATCTACGAAATTTCAAAGATTTGGGTTGACAACACTGTGTTGCGCTAAAGAAAATTACTTTCAGTTTTGTTACTGGCTGATTCTGATTAACACGTCACGTAATCACATCATTGGAGTTTTTAAATGGACACTGGAAAATTTCCATACAATCAGACTCTTTGGAATCCACATAGGTAAGCTTTCAAATTCAAATATTTACTAGAACAACAAAATATGTTAGTACTGATTAGTTCTTCAACAAACACGTTTATAATCCAATTGATTTATCTGCGTCTAGGTCAATAATATAATGGCGGACACGTCATGGAATATTCTGGAAACATATTATGCTACGTACTTCCCGTATGCTGTGACCTAGGACACGAATGCTGATTCCGAAATGGATAAGATGACCATGAAGACTTCTGGAGTACCCTAAGGTGGATATCATGCAGGATATGGAGTAAAAGGTATTATGGTCCCTCCAACGAACGAAGCCTAATTGATTCATTCAATTTTGCTTTGTTCATGCTCGCAAATAAAATGCATTTCCATAATCCAATACCTACATTATAAATTTGGCATTGTCATAAGTGTAATTTTGTTTGTTGGATACACTGAAAAACTTGGCAATGAGGGCAAGATTTTCGCCATTCGATTTTGATAAGTCCTCTTTCTTTCTTATACTTACCTATAAAGACAATAAAATAATAGGTACTTATAAGTATTTACCACTGCAAAGTAGGCAGGTAAGTATACTACATTGGGTTGTTGAAATGCATTATGGCTTACTGCCTCTACTAAGAAACATTCAAATTGGGGTAGAGCTATGCTCTTGGATAACTTAGTCAAGGAAGTGATCAGTTTTCAAGCAAGAGGTCACACACTTGAACATTGGGTTAAGGTGAGAGAAGGAGTTTCACAAGTGGATTAGGCCTACTGGGGACACCACTTTAAAAAAAACGCACCTAGTGCTCTACCCCTAGGGTGGTGTGGAAAAGGGCACCCGAGCATGAAAAAGCATTGCTTTGGTAAGTCGGTTGAGATTTATAACATAATTTCATTAAGATTAATACAATATAGGTGTTGAACTTCGGTTCAAAGGTGAACCTTTGAACCTAAAGTTCACTTTGTATTCTGAAGCTGTTTTGTTTTGTTAAGATATGTTAATACTTTTGGTTAATAAAAACAATATTGAATTATAGTTATTTGTTTTACTTTATAGTGCAAAACATAATCCTTTTACAAACAATTCCGAGTAAGTATTTGGAGAAACATGACTAGTAATACTAATATTCACTCCACACAATACTGACAGGATATTCTACTTTCACAATTCTTTGCGAATGTATGCTAAATCCTAAACATGTTTTTAAGTGACCCTAACACCACATGCACATCTATAGTTTTTATATCCCACTAGTTCTATTATGTACACAAACGATAGTCCTAGGTTGTGCTTGTGTAACTTGAAGCTTGTTGATAAAATTATCCTAGAGCCAACAACATTCCACTGGCTTTGTCACTTCCCAGGACACAAAGTAATATAATAAAGATTACTGTGACTATGCTACTGTTGCTATAGTATTTTCGCTGTATGATGATATGCGTGACAGTTCTCATTTTACATGATACGCATACTGTAAAATGGGGCTAATTAAAACACTTTTTTCATAAAACAGGTGTTTATAAAAATTATAATAACTGTATAGATTATGGAATATGTTTTTTCAGTTGATTATGCATTAAAATATAATAAGTAACTACTTTAGTATAACTTCCGTTAATAGATTTGAAGATATTTTATTTTAATGTCGCTCTTCCAAATATTGCATCAATGGGGTTATTTGTAATCTCACTTTCTTACTTTGGTTTTCTTATTTTTGCTAAGCTGTGTCTAATAAAAGTCAGTAAGCTATATTTGGAAAAGTTATAGGATGAGTAGGTAGTTGCCTTCATTTCAACTTAATTTTACTCTCTATATAGCACAGACAAGCCAAAAATCACAACTGAATGTGCATTCACTAATAGATCCAATGCTTCTTTGGGGTTATTTGGAGTTTAATGTTAATATATCAAAGGTATTCTTAATAAAGATGAAGTCTCTTTGGAATATTTAAGAGTAAGCATTATCCATCTGCATAAATAATAACAAATCGCTAAATGTGACGCTAAGCGCTAAAACTCGAGAACGACTGAACCGAGTTCGCTAATTATTTTTATTGTTTCTTAATGTCAGGAAAAGGTTCTTTTGAAAGAAAAAAACCAGGCCAAATTACGCAGGTCAGGTGAAGCCGAGCGGCACAGCTATTACGAAATGAAAATATATTGCAAGAAATGAGTGAGCCCTGATAGTGATACCTGATTATTGTATTGGGTGTTTAAATGATTTATATAAATAAAACAACTTTAATCAATGACAACATTTATTCTTGTACTACAAAAAAAGTTAGATATTTGTTGAAAGCTTGCCGACAGAAAGTGTCATCACAAAACTGCATTTTATGAAGATTTAGAAACCGTCATTAAACACAGTTTTGTGGTGACATCTTTTGTATTTCTTCTATTGAGCCATTTTGAATTTCTTCTATTGCATTTTGTAAATCTTCTTTGCAATAACTTAGGTACCTAAGGTGAAGGATTCTTACCGTTGCGTGAATTAGTTAACTTTTGGCGGTAGGTCCGCACCATAGTTAAGAAGATATCTGTAGCAAATAAATAAAAATTCTAAATTAATAAATATTCTATATAGTTCTGGCACATATTCCCATTATCGCAGATGCATGTCCGTGATTTCGTTTAAATATGTACGTAAATAAAGTAATATATTTATAATATAATAGGTAGGTACATATCTAAAGAATAGCTGTTAATTATTCAGGTGCGACAATCAACCATGCAAATCTTTAAGTTTAAATTATAGTGCAAATGTTTTAAATTATCTTTTAAGTCAGCCGAGAAATATCATGCCCTTAGCAGGCTTTAAATGCGCAATTGGGACTATTTGGAACTACGATTAAATTCCTTGGCAATTTATAACAAGCTTTAAAGGGGCTATTTGAAACTTCGTTCCAATTAACCCCAAAACAGAAACCAAATAGCCCCATTTAGAAAAATCTAAATATATGCCAGCCCAGAAAAGGTAGAAAACAGCAAATAAAAACACTGAAAAGCGCATAAAACAGACTATTACTTAGTTTATTCAATGTCTTACATACCTTTCTAGATTTTGTGTGCCAGACGAAAGTTATCCATACCAAAAAAACACCAAAAACACGACACTTTTAAAATTACGCGCTGAACCATATAGAAAGCCGTTAAATTCCTGTTACATTGACATTAGATGTCACTGTATTGCCAGGTGGTAAAATATAATTCCTACTATTCTCAGATATGAAAATACACACGATGAAACCTTTTTTTTTGAAAATTCCAAATAGCCTCGTCAGTTCTAAATAACCCCATCTTACGGTACTACTTTCAACTTATGAAAATAAATTGGCAAAAAAAAAAACAATTATTAAAAAAATATCTATTAAAATTACAAAGTAAATTGATACTAGTATGTCTCTGTCTATTTTTATAATTATTATTAACTGTAAATAAATTATTTAAATATAATCCTCAAAATGTCAGATGCATGAAACGGAACCTCTGTCAGTAGAGATCATGAAGGTATAGATAAACATGGAGGCCACAGCTGGAACAAAGCCTTGAGTCAAATACCTACATTTCTCTATCTCACTCTCTGTGGTCTGACCTCTCATTTTAGCGTGGATTTAGTATTGCTATCTTCTTATTAAAATCTCCGAGTAAGCTCTTAAAAAGAGCCGACATATTAAGCAAATCAGAAGTTTACACGGTCAATTAATGTGTATTTAAATCAAGAGTTGAAATCCAATCACTTGTTAAAACTCCCAATATTGTAGGTCTCGAACGCTTATAATCATGGTTGGCGAGACAGTGAATTATAATCCCATTTCCTAAGGATTTGGTAATGTGGCAACATTGGCCACCATATGTCAAGTAAATCTTGTCAATATGGCAGTGGTTGGTTGAAAAGAGATGGTATGACCACAGTGAGCGAGATAGCGATACATCATTTGAGCTTCAAGTAGGTATTCGGAGTGCGGTCTCCATGTTTATCTATAACTTCATGGTAGAGATTGACACCGTTGAATCGACATGAACTCGATGAAAAGGAGCGGCCATCTTGTGATCGAAAACGTCAGTACGAGTGCATCTGCCTTGTATGCGGCACTATGCGGTTTATGTTTCGTTCTGTTTAGCGTGTTATGTTTTATTTTTTTGTTGTGTTATATGTGGTATGTACAATGCCGAAAACAACAAAAAATATAGTTTTAAACTCTCAAAGCCGTGAGTTAGTGCTTCGTTTGAGGACCTTCTTTGAACGAGAGCGTGCAAATGGGGGCCAAAATGTAACCGCAGAAAATTGTAGGAATGTCGTAGAAAAAACACAATCGACAATATTTAGCGACTGGGATAAATATGTCCACCTCGAGTACCTCGACCGAATTCCAGATCAGCAATTAATTATCTCAGTCGGAGAAGATTCCGATTCAGATATGAGTTTTATTTTGAGTGACAGTGACCGGAATAATTAAAAAAGAATTTTAAAATTATGTACCTATTGCCTTTTATTTCTGAATGTATTTGCCAAAACACTTTTAATATGAATTTATTTCGAAGATCTAAAATCGGTAACTACGATTCCATGTCCTTTGCCAATTAATTCGATATTTATAATTAATCGCTTAAATTTCCTTAGGTTACATCATTATAATTGTCAGTCATGAACTGTCATGCATATCATCATACAGCGAAAATACTATAGTGTTCATATAACACTTGCTTGTTGCCATTGCTTTTGACACCACTAGTGAGGAATGTGGGGATTAAATAATAGGAAAAGTATCGGGTCTTGGCCAGATGCTTTGTTCGACCAATTTGACCACATCTAGGTACCTACCTACCTACTCTTGTGTCCTCAACAACGTAGGCCACTGTGGCATATTATTGTACTAGAGGACGCCAGCAGCTACGCCTGCAATTTTTTTAATTTATCCGTTTTTGCCGATCCCGTGGGAATTTCGGGATATCCCTTCTTAGTGCACCCCTACGTGCACTAAGAACAGTACGTACGTTTCAATGAATGACGCGGCCATGACGTTTTAGTCTTACAGCTCCTGAAATATGAACCTAATTTTATTGTTACTAGTTTTGACAAATTCAAATCTGGGTTTTATAAAGAACTTCAGACCTCTGCGTTGCTTTTTCAGCGAGATATCGGCGAAAATGTGTTTTTCACCTTTTCAATGGCGTATTAGTCTTATAGCTCCAGAAATATAAACCTAGGATTTTTTGTTTTATTTTTACTAGTTTTGACAAATTCAAATCCAGGTTTTACAAAAAACTTCAGACGTCTGCGTTGCTTTTTCAGCGAGATATCGGCGAAAATGTGTTTTTCACCGTTTCAATGGCGCGGCCATGGCGTATTAGTCTTACAGCTCCTAAAATATAAGCTCAGGATATTTTTCTATATTTTTACAATTTTTTTACAAATTCAATCTGTTACATACTTTTACCAAAATTTCAGGTCGCTGCAATTGTGGCTGCAATGCTTAGGGCGCTTGTGCACTACACGGAATTTTACTGTCTGGCAATCCGTTTTTTTACGGTCCGATATGGCGGGCCATACATTTAGGGGTATGGTTTGTGCACTATACGTAATTTTACCGACCGATATTTTACTTTTCCCCATTCCGGGCCGAGATAATGATTTATTTTCAATCAGTAAATAAATATGGATGACGATATAAAATCACCCAGTATTACCTATTATAATACACCAACTCAAGTTTATGACTCCGTTTAGCTCAAAGAACTTAAAAGACTCGAAAGGTCTCAAAAGACTAAGGACTCAGAAGACTCTAAGGACTCAGAAGACTCTAAGGACTCAGAAGACTCGGACTCATATGACTAACGAGTCTTAGTCTTGAAAATCTACTCAAGTCTCGAAATGAAGACTAAAAGGCTCGAGTTTCCTATAACAACACTAGTGACGTCACATATTTTGAAATTTTATTATTTTAAAGTACTCCCCCTCAACGTGTTACGTACTTATGTACCTTTCACTTATAAGGAAATGAACCCAAAATTATTTTTGTCTCCTACGTCTTCGTACGTAAAGTAATAAAGTAAGCAACTGCCAACGTTCCAAGAAACTCATCGTTCCTAGCGTAATTACAAGTGCGTGGCGTGTAGTTTCAAGGAGAGCCTACCCTTAACTGCGCCTTGCCGATCCGAGAAAAGACGGACAAGAGCACAAGCCAACCATCCGTTTTTTTCATGCCATATCGGACCGTAAAAAATCGGACTCCCGGACAGTAAAATTCCATTTAGTGCACAAGCGCCCTTAGTTTTAAAGATCTCCGTGGCTGCGCGGTTCGGAGCGTTTCAATGGCGCGGCCACGTTCAAACCCTTATAACTTTTTAACCATAGCTTTGACAAATTTATGGTTTTGGGAGTCTACTTTTACAAATTTTTACAAAATCGTGTCATCATTTTTTTAAAAAATCAACGTCATGGCCGCGCCATCGAAACGGACATGGTAGCCCGAAGGACGCTTCGGCATGCCGCGTCATACCGAGGCGTCCAATTGACTGGAATTTAGTATCAATAGCACTTCTTGCTGAAGATGAAGAACGACAAATACCTACAAACTGATATATCGAAGAGAAAACAATTCTGGATACATTATTTATGGAGAACAAGATTTACTAACGGTGAATTCCGGAACTTATTTACCTACTGATTACGTTGTGGCACACTGCAGGACGCCGTGGCATACCGCGGCGTCCCGAAGTATGCCGCGACGTCCCGCGGTATGCCACGCACGACGTGCCACGGCGGGCTGCGGTACGATTGTATTGTATCGAAATAAAGTAATATGAATTCTAAACTCATTGAAATAAGAATAAAAATGACTTCATTAGTAATAAAATCCTTTGCCATGCCGTGCCATGCCGCGACGTCAGTGCGCGCCAGCCTTAATCAGGCGGCCTAGATTTTGATAGGAAATATAAAAAAATATAGCTTTAACTGATATCACCACCTAGGTGAATAAGGAAGAATGTTTAGGTTCCTCATTCCACACCTTAGGGTGGGACCAAACTGGACGCAGCCATCACACAAGTTTCGCATCGGGCTATGATTGGTCATTGGAGCTTCGTGTTTTATTAAGGATTGGAGGCAGAAGTAATGGAACGCTACAGTCGCCCAATCACAGCGTGGTGAGAACTTCGTGCCTCGCCTTATCGATATTATTAGGTACCTCTGTGCTTATAAAACAAAATGCGTCACCGAAAACGGCTGGCCATGATGAGCTTATAGATTCTTTTATCAGTTTCAAATATCGGTAACACTTACCTATAAAGTGACTTAGCTTGCCGTTCGCAATGACGGAACCTAAACTGTCAGCTTTACGCACCCTCCGATGCACGGTAGCAGCCTCATGTAAATGTGGCCATCCATCCAAGTGGCGACCTATGGTAGCGTTGCTTAACTTTGCCGACGTATTACAAAAATACAAATGGCAAGCCAAGTCTCGCTATGAGCGCTACTCTGAACATGTTATGCGAAGAGTTGATGAGTATTTATTTAATCAAGTGATAAATATTAGGCCTCCCTCACATTGCTCATGAACGTTCCTACCTACGCTCGGCGTCCGTTTGGCGTGCGCCCAGCGTTCACTTTGTACCTACTACAGAGTGAACGCCGCGCCGGGCGTACGCTCGAGGAACGCTGTCGCCCAATGTGAGGTCGGCCTTAGCCCGGCAGGCGTTTGACTGAGTTAATTGGCATACAGCGATTCATAAAGTATTTAGGCCAGTTGGCAACATTCGAACACGCGTGTGTTCGAAATTACTCAAGCACACAAGTGGCTTGAGTGGCTTCTATCATTAGGTATGTAGCTAAACTCCGGTGGTGTTGGAGTGACGGCCACATACCGGACGACGCAGCAAGGGTAGGCCTGGCGCAAGGCGCAAAATGGACAGCCGACGACCTAGTTACTAATTTTCTGATTAGTCAGCACATGTTACGTAGATAGGTACGCGAGAAAATTTACACTGTGACGTACGCCACAGAGTGTTTATAACGTACGCTTTGTTCGCCATTGTCCGCGACTATTTAAATTGTGTCTTTCAAAGTTTCAATCCTCTTGACAATGCCGATATCCTAACCGACTTCCTCAGATCTGAGGCCGACTTCATTTAACAATAGGTGGGATCTGCTGTAGAAAATTATGTGCTCAGTAGCTAAGTATGGCAATTGAAGAGAGGGAAATGTATTTTTTGTAGAAAATTAGAATTAGGAGTTAATGTAGGCAATAATTTTTGCAACTGCAATAGCGATGCGTGTGGCAACATTACCGCGTTCGTATTGATTTTATCACAGAGTCCCCCGCCTCTGATTCAGAATAGAACTCAGGTGCGTTTTAAATTCACCTGGTTAAGTCTGTTCTTAATGAGAGGGAAATATCGATATTCGTGGGTCTATCAAGACAAATTAAAGACTAATGAAATCGAAAAAAGATTTCACAGTTCTTTAGAAAGTGTAGTATCAAAATGTCGTGGCCCGTGGTGACTTGACTGGAGTCGACTGGATACAGGTGCCCATGTTGGAGCGAAAGGTAATTATCTGAGCCGACTGAACAAAGCATAATTGATTACAATAAACTTCCTAAGCCAAAGGTTGGGTGACTTTAATTAGGAGATTTATCGTATTTCAATTTGGCTTTGTTCCTCCGCTGAAGCGAGGCTGGCGAATAGATGTAAGTAGAGTGGATTAGGCCTACTGGGGACACCACTTTAAAAAAAACGCACCTAGTGCTCTACCTCTTGGGTGGTGTGGAAAAGAGCGCCTGATGATATGCTAAGTCATTGCATCCTTTAATGCTTCTTCAGCATTAGCTATAAAATAAACGAGTTTATCTTTTCCCCATAGCTATGGTTTGGAAGGCTACATGCCAAACATAACCTTAATCACCCGTGTTCCGTATTTAACCTAGGCAACTACCAATCTAGGTACCTACCCAGGTACCTGCGGCATCTTTTTCCAACTATTAAGGCATTGGCATTGGTATGGGCATTGGTCTTTAGCCTTGTAAACGTGGAAGTAGGTATGTGTTGCAATAAACATTTTACTTAGCAAGAAATCAAGTATCGTTTCACCTCTACAAATCTAGTGTATGAGCAGACAAATGCCCAAGCAATGCGTCTGTATTTCCGCTGCAGTCAATAGGTTGGATGGGATAGGTTGAATATCCCCTGCATGGTAGCCGGTGGGTATCTCAATAGGTTGATCCACAGGCATTTCGCAAAAATCAAGCGATTATGATAAAATTTGTAATTTGATGTGTTTAAAGTGTTGCAGGTATACGCGATTTCTGCAAAATGCCTGCATGTAGCAATTTGTGTAGGTAGAATACATAAGACCGACCGACGAAGTCATCAGTACCTATTTATTTTTAAATAAAGTCAAGGCGAAATCCCGGCACCTGAGCCCGGCACCCACCGAACAGCCAGGACTTTTTTGTCTTAACGGTGAAAACTGTAATTACGGCCTCTTCCAAGTCTTCCACCGGTTCTTCTGAAAGACGTTTGGGGTCAAGTGTCCACCAATTAAAACTATGCCGGTTTCCATCGCGCACGTGACCGACTACGCGACCCGCTGTTAGAATATTAAATATTCTAAGACAAAATAAGAGATTTTTTTTTGTCGTGACCCACCTGGGAGAACAGCTGAAACTTGGTTAGAATACTATCAATACAACTATGCACATTATAAAAGGGTTTCTCCCCCGCATCCTGCCTGTCTGAACGAGCGCGGTAAAATCAAAAATCACTGAACGGATATTTGTTCGGTTTTCACCATTAGATACCTACCTAGTGTGATTTCTGAGGAAGTTATAGGGGTTTAATTCAAGCGAACGGATCTGCTGGCGATATCTAGTAAAAAATAAAACAATATAATTATCAGAAATTATTTATTTTCTTGCATTTATTTTACTGTGTCGTAGTGGCCCGTACATTAAATTAATTCAATCATTCGCTCGGACATAAACATTGAAAAAATACTCATTAACATATAAGTCACTAACCCTACTTGTTTAATTATAGTATTAATGTACACTCGTTACTTTATACAAGTTTCTAATGTCTGAAATACTTTTGTACAAACAAAAATGATTCTTGTAAACTGGCGCTATTTGCTTACAAATAATAAAAAGCCTATGAACCTCAAGCACTATGCGCTTTAAGTTTAATAATTATTTTTTACAGTCTCACGCTTGTATCAATATGAAGTAGGCAGTGGTGAAATATTACACCTTCATTTCGCCCTGATATGCATTTTATTTTTATTTATTACAAAATACAAGACAACCAACGCAGTAGGTTCAAAGTAAA
This sequence comes from Euclidia mi, assembly GCA_944739405.2. Taxonomy (NCBI): domain Eukaryota; kingdom Metazoa; phylum Arthropoda; class Insecta; order Lepidoptera; family Erebidae; genus Euclidia; species Euclidia mi. The sequence goes on from OX123195.2 coordinate 31,550,822, forward strand.
AAATAACTGCAAAATGTCTGCATACATCGCAATAGACGTTGTAATGTGGTTCAAAATTATTCCTCTGGAAAATAGGCGAGGGAGGCTCAAAATTCAATATTTTTTTTATGAAACGAAAGCGGTTTTATGTGGCAAATTAAAAAACAAAAATATACATTAAGAAAAGGAGCATCCAGTTTATAAGAACCTTATTCTCATGATACATATGTATTTCAGACTTTGTCATGAATATCCCACAACTCGTTATTACACTTAAATTACCTTATTCAACTTCCAGTGTATAATAATTTGCACATAAGTACATGTCAGTATTACATTTTACAACTTACAATTATCACTTATTCAGCATAGCACTGCTTATATTGAATACAACGGGTTGCCGTCGGGATCTAGAGGTTGGCTCACATATAGCGAAGTGCAGCACAGTCCAGAGCATATTTCCTTATTGATTGTTTTCACTTTAAAATAGTCCAAAATAGTTGTTCGTGTGTGTTGTAACTATTATTTTGTTTTTTGTGTGATTTTGGCCATAATTTAGAATGAGAACAATGTCGATAATTGTTTGACAGTGAAAAAACGCGCTGCGCTGTGCTCCGCTATATGTGCGCCGGGCCTAAGAGAAGTTACATAAAAAATAGAAATGCAATTTTAAAAAGAAATTACTGTCAATATTTTTATACCTGGTGTTGTTTTTGTAAGTTTTATTTGGCTGCTACGTCTTGGTGTGTATTGACTTAGCAACCACTAACGTAAAAGACAGGAATAGTCCAGAAGGGTTCACCCTCGGAATGTATGAAAGGTCCTCTGATGACAAAATATCTCTCCAATCATAGTTATTACCCCACCACCTTTCGCAATCTGTTTATTAAAAAGAATTAATCAATACTATTTATTACTAGCCCTGAATATAAGTTATCAGAGGTCTGTGCAATGTTCTTTTCCCAAAATAATAAGGATTAGATTAGATTAAAAAGAACGATACTTCCCGCAATATATATAAAACTAGAGGACGCCAGCCGCTACTCCTGCATTTTTTTAAATTTACCCGTTTTGGCCAATCCCGTGGGAATTTCAGGCAATCCCTTCTTAGTGCACCCCTACGGTCCCCAAATTTGGTATGTATGTTACATACCAAATTTCAGCTTCCTGCGCCCAATAGTTTCGGCTGTAGCGTGTCTGTCAGTCAGTCAGTAACGCAAGAATTTTATATATTAAGATATTTAACTGTGACTCTGTCACAGTTAAATACCAGCTTTCTGTAAACTGGACTTTTTTAAAATTGCATATTTCTTATTTATTTTACATCAAATAGTTTCCACATTGAGCTATACAACAAATAAACAGAATCCAAATCAACTTAACAATTTTAAATGGCGTACATTTTTCAGTATTTGTAATCAAGTTATATAAATCAATGGTTTTCAACATAAGAGAAAGCTGTCAGAAATGTTTCATAATTGAGTAATATCTATTTTCACACATTTTGTTACTTATATCATAGGTACAATTCAGATCAATACACAATGTAAATATATAGACGGTAAAACAACTCCTTAGTGAATAAAAACAAAAACTCTTCTAGGTAAATCTTAATTATTAGGCAGTACAGAGATTACATACATACTTATACTTATTCCTGTACATTTTACAGAGGGTAGGCAGAAGAATATCGACAAATGTTTCAGTTACTTGCACTTGTTAATCCGATATATTAGTAACTTGTTTTTATGCTAACTTTGAGAGGCGTATTTCATGGCTTAATAATTTGCGTTCTCATCGATCATCAAGAAATTAAATGTGAAAAAATACTGACTTTATGAGATTCCTGCAAATATTGTTGTAAATGTTGAGCCCAAACTTCAAAGCCCTACCTGTCATAATTCAATATTTGTTTACTTGTCCTTAAGAATTTATGAACTGATGTACAGAAGCTGTCACTGGTCACTGAAAGTCCTACATAACAAATTGTCAAACATAACTCTGCTTACCCTTCTACAAAATCACTATCGTGAATCCTCAAGACAGCAATAAACTTCTTGCTTTTTTTACCCGAGATAAGCGTCTCGCGTAGATAGTGAGTGAGGCCCGTAGCTAGCAAATGAGGCTCGTAGCTAGCGAGTGAGGCTGGTAGCTAGCGAGTGCGGCTCGTAGCTGGCGAGTTAGGCTCGCACCTAGCGAGTCAGGCTCTTAGCTAGCGAGAGAGGCTCTTAGCTAGCGAGAGAGGCTCGTAGCTCTTGAGTGAGGCTCGTAGCTATCCAGTGAATCTCGTAGGTAACGGGCTCGTAGCTACCAAGTGCGGCTCGTAGCCAGTCAGTGCGGCGCTTAAGCTTGTCAGATGTTGTTCATGTCGTAGAGCACCTGCGCGATGGTGCGCGACGCCTCTACGCTGCTGAGCGCGATCGTCGACAGGTGCGCTTCGTAGCCGCGTAGCTGTCTGTGAACACAAACATATTTGTTGTTAGATATCAATATAAATGTAAATATCCGTGTGGTGACGGATTAAGAATACGGAATGTCACCACCCCATATCATCCCATGGGTGTCGTAAGAGCCGACAGAGGGAGCATGTTATGCTGAGAACAGCACTGTAAGAAAAGGAAAACTTGATACAAACCCTATACCAACCGGTTTGTCCAGCGTAGTATAGTAGGCCAATTCCTCCTTTCAAAGGAGAGGCCTAGTCCAGCAGTGGACTGTTAAAGGCTGATGACGATCAATGTAAATAGACAGAGGTGGGTCCAGAAGGGAGGACAAAGACGGCGAGTCCTCCCATAAAGGATGTTTTAGCGTATATCTTGATAAAACCTCTTCTTACCAGGGTCAAGCCCCCCGAAGCCCAAACGACCCCTTTCTTTATGGATAAAGCCCAAGATTTAGTTACACAAATATTTAAAAAATACCTACTTCGAAAAAATTACCAACTTAAATTTTATTACTCCACAAAACTTTCACATACTAATAAAATACATTTCTAGATAGATAGCTAATAAATAAAAAAATATAATGTCTTACCTTCTTCCAGTGTTAGAATAAATAACGATATTCCTCAGTATGAGTGCAGCTGTCAACCGTATGCTCTTCGTAACTGGACCTTCGTTCTCATCCTGTCAAAACCATTACAGACAATAAATACAACACATTAAAAAATAATACTTTGCGAGCGAATTATCTAGCAGACATATCTCAATGACTTGCACCAACAGATTTAAATACCGAACTAATACTTTTTTATGCCAATATTTTTTTACTGTTTTAAAATACTCTACTATAGGCTTAAAAGCAAACATAAAAAGGCGAGACCTAATGAGTAAAAAAATACATGCTTTAATCTGCTTTAGTGCTTAAATGCTAAACAGAGAGCACATTGATAACTCTAATAAAATTATGTTCATTAATAGGCAACAAAAACACTTACAAGAAGCAAAAATTGTGTCATGAATATCTTTTTAAACTATCTGAAGTCTAAAAATATTTTATCTGTAAAACAATATTATTATTTAAAGATACGATTCTAGTAAAATACTAAATATGGACATGGATAAAAGAGAAAAGAGGAAAGAAGGAATAATCACAATACTGCAACATTATCTATCTCTCTGTACAAATGAGCATTATTAAAGTTATGATTTATATTTTTTCCTAACTAATCTAAAATTAATCTTCATAATAAAGTGTTGAAATCAAACATGAAATCTCAAGCAGCCTTTCTGGCGAATAATTCAAACAATATCGTATGTATTATATTACATCTAGTGACAATTCATGAACATGATAATAAAACCAAAAGTGCACAAAATAAAACATTTACCGTCACACATACACAGGACAAAGAAGAAACGCACACTAATGACTTGAAACGCGGATCCAGCCATTAAATAAGGTTACAGGCAATGGCCACCCAAACACAACTTTATGCTTAGTATACTGCAAATCTCTTAGTTGATGATTGTACTCATCGATATACAACTTTTGTTTTGAGAAATTGCTGAAATTGCGACAAATTAAAACAGCCGGTTCCATACTAAATCGCACCTCGACAAAATGTATGGAAAGGTTCTTTTTATCGCGATTTCGGAATAGTTCTAGAATAAAGCTTTTTTTATAATAAATAATACAGTCACCCCTAAAGACGTTTGCAAGGTAATTTCTTGTATAGTACAAGGAATTACCTTGTATGAAGCCAAGTGGCCGGGATTCGGTAAATTTTCAACAATGGAACATTTCATTAGCCATTTTAGATTTTTATTTAGATTTGTAGGAGTGCCCATTGTGCCTACTACGCTGGATCCGCGCTTGCGTAACGCTCACATAAGCTAAACAAACAATTTTATGTACCAGACTACCATTGGAAACAGAGAGGACTTGACGAAAGTATCTGATATATTATTTGATTTTTAAATAAAAAAATGTCTTTAAAAACTATTGTGTCATTGGGTGAATTTGTTATCGTATTTTCAAAATACGCGAAATATTTCATATGTTGCTAAATATCTGCACAAGTACAAATGGATCATTTCTATAGCTAAAGAAGTCCGTCGGGTTTTTATGTTTGTGCATTACATTTAAAACCGCCTATAAGTTTATATAATGTATTTAAAAAGATTTGGGAGGTTTATGGCGGTCGTGGAAAATACAAAAATCGACAGATTAAAATTATGTACATTTAAAACGATACTAAGTTATAAAAAAATGCTGTTTCATGATTGGGCATTACATTTAAAACCGCCTATAAGTTTATATTATAATGTATTTAAGAAGATTTGGGAGGCTCACGGCAGTCGTGGAAAATACAAAAAACGACAGATTAAAATTATTTACATTTAAAACGATACTAACTTATAAAAAAATGCTGGACACTGAAGTATTTGTATTGGTTGGATAGAGACAGTGCAAGCCATGTAGTTCATACCGACGATATCCAGATGGCAGATATGCCACAAAATTGGGAAGACGACCAAAAGCTGTTTATAACTAAAATTGAACAAGAAAGAAAATGGTTGACTGAATTTCAAAATCACCCAACATCGTTATCACAATATAACCCTATGCTCTGTCCAATGGTAGTTAGGCACTACATATGATGGTGTATGGTGTGGGTGAGTCTCACCAGTTGCTCCGGCGTGCGACTGAGTTCGGCCCTGTGCTGCACGCGCACAAACAAACACGTTAGTGACGTCACACGCACGACGCACGACAGCTCTCACGCTCTCATCATACGTATACGCGCGGCCGACCGTACACAAAGCTAATTGTAGCTACTTCAGATGTTAATAAACGCATTCAAATTTGGAAGAGGTATCTAATGCCTCCCTCACATTGGACATCCGTGCGCACCACTGCGTCCGGCGGTCATTCGGCGTTCACTTCGTACTATAGAGCAGTGGTGCCCAAAGTTGTCTGAGCTCCAACCCATAAAAAAAATTTCAATATTGAGACCCATTTCTTAGCTGCTCCTTGACAAAAAGTGGGCATAAATGCGAGGATAAACGCTTAAAGAGGAGGAGAACTTCGGTCAGTCGGTGTCATTTCAGGACCCACTAAAAATTCGCTTGCTACCCATAGTTTGGGAAATGCTGCCATAGAGTGAACGTCGAGCGCACGTTGGGTGCCCGCTCGTGGAACTCGCACGCCTAACATGAGGTCAGCTTTAAAGCTCGTGCGACCTATAAATCCTTGTGAACATATTATACATTTAAACGTTTCGCATCGGCCGCGCAATTACGTATAATAAAAGGTCTTAGTGATTGATAAATAGACGATAGCTACTTATGCTATGGGATTTGCTTAGTTCATAAAGTCGTTGGTATTGTGAGTAGTAACTTATCACTAAATTGACTAAGTAAACATCAGCTTTTTCCATAAAACATGGACTAGATATAGTTCGAATTTTTTTTCTAGGCTTATCTGTATAAAACTTATATTACGTGGACTGAATACACTTTTAGTAAAACATAGCTATGTCTATAAAATTCTTTGCAACAAATATCGAATTGTTTTTTTTTTTGTAACCTAAAGATAGGTCTAGCGTTATAATATTTAGTCCTTGCTTTGTAATAAACAATTTGGTGTTAGTTAACCATGAGAAAGGAGAGATAGTTTAAAGAAAGGAATATCACGTGAGGCAGTGAGTCCTAATCCCAGTGAGTCCACAATGCAAGAGCAGAGTCGTGATTCGCATCAAAATTAAAGTATTTCTAAAGTCACCTCTTCTCCAAAGGAATTGGCAACTTTTGTGTGGTTAAACCGAAAGTAGGCAATTTTCCTTTGGTGCAGAAAAGTAATATGTACTTGTATTTGTCTTTACTTGTATGAGCCAACCTTGTCAAGTTTAGAAAGTCAACCTCGTAGAGTAAGGTATAGAAGGTAGGTGTGTCGGTGTAGTGTGTCGTTACCATGAGCTCGCGTGGGTTGAACATGTCTGCGGCGTGCTTGTTGAGTGCGGCGAGCGCGGCGTTAGGCGGGTACCCAAGGGCGACAGGTTTGCCGTCAGCTTCGCCCGCCGCGTGACGTCGGCTGTTGTAGATCGCCTTCAGCGCCTGTGTACACAGAGGTTTAGCATATGTTTATAGTCAGTTTACTTCTAAGGCGATTAACACACAGCAGCTCACACTGCAGAGGAGGGCGGTGGTGGTTAAGCGGACTTCTGTCCATGCGGATAAATTTGCAATAGCAAAAAAAAGCATTATATCCGCGATTCCCGGCGCTCCGTATGTGAGGGTTGTGTCGCCCACTCACACTCTGCGTCGACAGTAGCGCGGAGATGCGCTCGCAGCGAGTTCTATTTACAATTTTTTATGTTTTGTGACTAATAGCATAGAGCATAGATATTTACATAGAGGCGCATTTCTTATGGGCGCTCTGTAGACAAACTTTCTGTGACCCATATTGCCGCTTGGCGGCGTGGCAGTCGCGCTGTGACAGCTATCTCTACGAGTGCAAGAGAGACGAACGTTTCTCCTGTGTAGCTTAACTAGGAGAGCAAGAGAGACGGAGAACGACGCCAGCGCCGCCAACGGCGCCAACTACGAACTACACTGACGACAGTCGCCAACTCGCCACTTGGAATCGGCACACGAAATCCTTAAGAAATGCGCTTCTATGTAAATCTGTATTCATTGCTAATAGCCAGTCTCGACATTTCAATACTGTCAATGTAAAAAGTTGGCAAAGCTATCAAATATATTAATTCGAAAGTAATTCTGAACTTTTATGCAGCTTATGAATCCGTTAGTAGGTATAGTTTTCTTAGGTATAACAATACTAACGTGCGGTGTACAATGCTTGTCGGTGAGATGGTTGAGTAGCGCGAAGGTCTTGCGCGGCACCCTGTCGCAGTCGAGCCACATGCAGGGGGCCTCTCCGCCTGCTGTGCTCGGGCAGTGGGTTCGAGCCGCGTGCGTAAACACCTCCGTAGAGTTCGCGAATGATCTGGGATTATAAAAAAAGATTATTAGATAAATTAAAATAAAAAACAAAGATTACCCAATTAAAGAAATCTTGTTGACAAATAAGAACGGTTTTTATGAGTTACAAACATGTTTTGTCCAATTTTGTGATATAGGTAAGTATGTCTTTATTTTTGGACCATACTTGGTATTTTAATTTTGTGTTAGCATCGTTAGTATGACTGAGGAAAATTAACAGTAGCAGAAAAATCAAGTATTTAAGAGACGTTGTACCTATCAGGTAAGGTAAATTGTAAAAAAATCGAGAAATAAATTTTATCGTCTTCATTCTAACATTTCATACAGTCAAAGGCAGCGTTAGTCGAAACCACGTCGGTAGCATCACTTTTGCTATTTATTAGGCTCCATTAATTGTCCAGTCAAAAATGGATCAAAACCGTTCGGTTATACTTATAGACAAATACATTGTCTATATAACTGACCCATTTTTAAATACCTTAATAGATTTAGATAAAAATTATTTAACGTTAGTGTAGTCCAATGGCCGAAAAATAACGTTACATTATTTTATTAAATTCAACCTCAAATCTATACAAAGAGCGGAGAGATGTCAGTACAACTAAAAGATGCGTAACAACTCTGCAACAAAGTTTTTACGTATCTGCCGTGGCCTTTTGATGCGTTTCGCACCGCTCCCCTCCGCTTCAGAGGACATGGGTAGGCAGGCTTTCAGCAGCCATAGACGTCACCGACGCCTACTTAATGAACTAAATCTATACTTAATATTATAAAACTGAAGAGTTGTTTGGTTGATTGAACGCGCTAATCTCAGCTCTCAGGAACTACTGCTCCGACTTGAAAAAATATTTCAGTGTTCGATAGCCCATTGGATGGCTATCGGCTATATAAAATCACGCTATGAGCCACACAGAGCGGAGCAGTAGCCTTAAATAAAGCGGTTGTAACCGCGGGCTGGTTTAGTTGGAGTATAAAAGACAAAAAAAATCAAATATCTTCCGATCTCGGGAAGACAATTATCTAATATAAACTGACAGACTCATAAACTGCATCAAAGTTTTACTTTGAAATGATTTTTTTTATTAAGTATGCAAACTTTTTAGATTAAATTATATAAATATGGAGAGACTGGCTCCTTATCTTAAAAAAAGCAAAATTTAAAAATAGAACTGCAGTAAAACAAATGAATATAGCCGGGAAAAGAAAATCTACTCGTAGTATCAGATTTGCGTGTTATTTTAAAGCAAAGTTTTAAATTGATTCGCATTGATTTTTAGGGTTCCGTACCTAAAAGGTAAAAAACGGGACCCAATTACTAAGCATCCGCTGTCTGTCACCAGGCTGTATCTCATAAACCGTGATAGCTAGAAAGCTGAAATTTTCACAAATTATGTATTTCGGTTGCCGCTATAACAACAAATAAGTACTAAAAATAAAAAAATAAAAAATATTAAGGGTGGATCCCATACAAAAAACGTGATTTTTTTCGTATTTTTTGCTCAAAATTACTAACTGTAACAGGTAGACGCTTTAAATTTTCACGGAATATGTAGTTGTATATTACCTTTCAAAATAAATAATTAAATAAAAAAAAGTAAATAATAAAGGGGGGCTCCCATACAACAAAAGTAATTTTTATTTAAGCAATTTGTTACTCGATCTTAATAAACAGGTAGAAACTTAAAAAGTATTTAAGTATACATACAACGAACGTGGTTTTCTTTTACAGATGATGGTACGGAACCCTTCGTGCGCGAGTCCGACTCGCACTTGCCCATTTTTTTATTCTTTTGTCAATTGAATTATTGTTACCAGCAGAATTGTTGGGTTAGTTTTTTAACTCATCGAGAGTTTGTGAACCATAATATGGATACTTCGTCCGAACAAGCGACTCAAATTGTAGCACTGGTGCGGGAGGGCTTGGATCAACGAACGATTGGTAGAAATTTAATATACAGAAGATTTGTGGAGACAGATTCTTACAGTAGGAGACGTGGTATAGGCAGGACTCGAGCAACCACCGGTCGTGATGACCGATTTGTTACAACTTCCCTGCGAAATCGTTTCCTCACGTCAGTTAACATCAAAACAGAGCTTAATGAAGTGCGTGGAGTAAATGTGAGTGCACGATCAATAAGAAGAAGGTTAAAGGAAGCGGATATCACCCCTTTTAGACCAGCAAATGGTCCAAAGTTGTCTGTAGCTCACAGACAAGCTCGCTTAAGATTTGCGCGTGATCACCTAAATTGGACAGAAGAGCAATGGGCCTCCGTATTGTTCACGGACGAGTGTAGGACATGTTTATATGGTGCAGATGGTCGCAGAAGAGTCTATCGTCGACGTGGGCAGCGATATGCTCAAAGTTGCATTGAGGAGCGTGTTCCTTTTGGAGGCAGTTCGTGTATGGTCTGGGGTGGCATATCGATGAACGGGCGAACAAAAGTTGTGTTCATAGACATGGTCCGTCAAAACGGTAATAGAGGGGGTTTGACGGCACATCGCTACATAACAGAGATCTTAAAAGATCAGGTGGTGCCTTACATGGGATTCATAGGCGAAAATTTTACTTTAAGGCAGGATAATGCCCGGCCGCACGCTGCTGCACAAGTTCGACAATATTGCGAAGAGGTTGGGATACGTACAATGAATTGGCCAGCACGCAGCCCGGATCTTAATCCCATTGAGCATGTTTGTGACAGTTTAAAAAGAGCTGTATATGCGAGAAATCCTGTGCCCACCACAGTGGCAGCACTAAGAACAGCACTTTCAGAAGAGTGGGACAATATTCTGCAAGATCTTTTAATAACCCTAATAAAATCTATGCGGAACCGATTAGAATCCGTAATAAGGACACGTGGAAGTAATACACCTTATTAAAACATAAATAAACCCTTGCATAAAGTTTGTGTCTATTGTTAAAACCACTTTTTTTATTAAACCAATTTTCCTTAAATTTCTGTTTTTTCTTCAAAAAAGTCTTCCAGTACACAAACTTAAACTTAAGGATATGATCCTACGCTGTTTTAAAGTCCACGAACCAATCTAGAGGTTTCAATTTAAATCTGTATAGAAAGTTTGCATACTTGGTTAAAATATTTTATTTCAAAGTCGTCTATTACTTTGATGCAGTTTATGTGTCCGTCAGTGTATATGACCCTGGGTTTGTCAATTGACCAAAAAATAAGATTACATTACTTAATAAATATCAAGATTTTTGTGAAAGTTTTTGAGGCTGCCAGTGGATAGATTAAAGCGGAGAGATGTCAATACAATTAACAGAAATGCGTAAAAACTCTACAACGAAGTTTTTACGCAACTGCGGCGTATGTGCGCATTTAGCACTTCCCCTCGGTCAGTGGACATGGAGAGCTTTCAGCGACCATACACGTCACCGATGCCAAACAAAAAGATTAAAATGGCGGGCTCATCCACAGTTAGTAAAATACGCACAATGTCTATAACGCAATAGGTCAGAGGAATACATCGTCTATACTCACTTGCCGCAGCCCCTCCAGTGGCAGATCCATGGTGTCTCGTCTAGCGGCGCGGCGACAGGCGCCGCGGGCTGAGGCGTCACGGCCGGAGGCGGCGTCGCCGACGGCTTTGGAGTTGGAGGCTTAGGTGCCTGAAGACAATAGATTGCAAAAGTTTATCAAACAATAAAATTATAATCACTACATAGTATAAAACAAAGTCTGTCTTCTGTCTGTATGTCCCTATGTATGCTTAAATCTTAAAAACTACGCAACGGATTTCAATGCGTTTTTTTTAATGGATAAAGTTATTCAAGAGGAAGGTTTATATGTATAATTGACGCGGACGAAGCTGCTGGCGACGTCTAGTCAATAATAAATTAATAATAAATAATTATGCCTCCGTGGTCCAGTGGATAGCGTATGCGACTGCTGATCGAAGGTCCTGGGTTCGATTCCCGGGTCGGGCAAAAGTGTTACTGGGTTTTTCCGAATACTCAGTAGTAGCAGGCCTCGTTCACTCGGCCGTACCTACAGCGATAAGTGCCTACACTTTGGCGCGGCTTCCACGCCGCGTCGTCACCACTCGCGCGCAGGGCTAGCTAATAACGTGAATTTTAATAGTGAACAACAAAAATGTTCACATCACAAGTCTGGTGCGAAGTATTGCTCATTTAACGGATGTGTGTCGGAAGCAACGTGAAATTTTGATTTTATTTATTTTACGAGAGCAACTTGAAAATTGTACTTTTTATTTGTTGAGATATCTCAACGATTATGGTGTCAAATTAAAGGTCTAGTTCAAAAACCATTTTATCTGTTTAAGTCATGTAAATCGGTCTACGCGTTTAGGAAATAACTAAGAATTAGTATAGTGAAAATGTAAACCACCAGATTTTTTGTGGTTTTCGTTCTACGAGCTCAAATAGTGGGATAGGATACTTATAGTATAAATATTTATTATTAGGTACGTGGTCAAGTAGGTAGATAAACGATGAATAAATATTATAGTAGCAGCGGCAAGTCGACAACCCTAGCGCACCGCTCCGCGCCAGACAGCGACAGCGTTATGTGTTAGAAAAGAGCGGGAACAGTTAGGTCAATATCGCGTTAGGTACTGAATGCTCATGCGAGCTGAATTGCACTTTCTTGCTTAGTAGCAAGAGTCGCCATTTCTTGAAATTGATTTGCGAAGTGGTGCTTCTGTTCGTAAGAACTATCTATTCTGTGGTAGTAGCCCGAAGTCTGGTGATGTGCCCGGTAACGGCAATAGGCTCACCCCCTACTACGTGGAACTGGCGAAATGTGGCTGTAATATTTACACCTCTGCCTACCCCTTCGGACAAAGCATAACATCATAACATATCTTCACGCCTTTTATCCCCGAAGGGGTAGGCAGAGGTGTATTACACACCCACATTTCGCCAGTTATGTTTGGGTCCCAATGTAATAGGGGGTAATTATCGTTTATAATAGTCACATTATGATTTATGTGAATGATTTTGACTTTAATTTTAAATATAATAATAATAATAATTTATTCATCCTCAAAAATACAAAAAGGTACACTACAATTAGCCTTAAATTAGATTAATTGGTATAACTAGCCTAAAGTCTTTTATTTAGTTTTACATAATATCATACATGGCTGAATAAACAATAGTGTACATAAGGCTAAAAAAATAACTATTTGCACCATTGGCAAAAAAACTAAGATTGCGTTATTATTATAATACATCGGCTACCTGCTCGAACTAGGTTATACCTGTGTTTCGAGCTGACGCTTGAATATTACATAATGACATATGACATGTTGTATGCAATTTCTTCGAATATGTGGGGAATATTCGGGTATGTTGTTTTTCCATGGCGAAATGTGGGTGTAATATTACACCTCTGCCTACCCCTTCGGGGGCGTAAGTCTACGTTGTTTTTATAATTATGCTAATTATGATTGATTAAATTTTAAATAATTTCCATAATTTTAAACAAATAACTTTGTAGTTTTATCTATACATTTTATTTAAACAAATAGCCTGTATAAATTTGAAGTATGGACAATAATTTCTTGAATACCTATATAATTTATAAATACCACTTCAATCGCTTTTAAAATAAGAAAACAATAGAAACTCCCAGAGAGGTTGGACTAGGTCTAGACTAGAGAGAACATGCCCTATAAATTTCCTTATACTGAACGTGCAATGTCAGTTGGTCTTAGTTCGTTAATTATAACGTCAAATTACGCGTCTCATTTAAAGAGGCATAGACTCTTTACATACTCATATCTTTGACTACATTCTCTAAACAGCCGTATTGTGATCTGTCATCAGTGTAAAATTTGTTGGACGTTTGTGTTTACATTTTTAATAACTTTTTTGCATTTAAATAGTAAGTAAGCTTATAATAATTAAATAGTGTACTCATTAATTAATACACATCGAGTATGTGATATCGGGATGTGGATGCCGCTATTCTCGGAACGGAAATAACAGGAGAAACTTTATCTTCTAACAGTGAGTCGGAATTTTCTCGTATTAATGCTATAATGAGTGTTAAGTTTACACAATATCATTGTATTGCAAATCAAAGGAACAGCTTGCATACGTATGTGTTATGAATTTAACTCACAAATTGTTATTTTGTACATTTATTGATTTAATAGCCTTAGTGATGGGATTTGATAGTGAAAGGAGATATCGATGTTTTTTTAATGAGGGATAAATAAGGCAACTAACTATCGGACATGAATGTAAAACTGTAGCTGGAAGCGACAGCGGGTAGCCGCGGTTGCTAAGTTGGCAATAAAAAAAGACATCCAGCGGTCCAATTTTCTATCGCGCGTTTGATAGTTAGCGCAGTTTAATGTACATAATTTACTTAGATACCTACCTTAAAAGTAGCGTCTATTAACCTAAAGCCTAAAGTGTTCCAGTGTACGCGCGTGTGTGTAGGCTTACATTTTTGCATCTATAAAATAGTAGGTAGATAGATTAGGGATGTGAGTAGCATTTTTTATTATTAAGAAGGTGTTTTTTATTACAGGTTGCCTATTAATGACGTCACAAGAAAACTGGATAAATGCCGTTGGACGGCCTAGTTTGATTTAGCAGAAGTACCACCGTATTTGTTCACGTCATTTTGAGAAAGACTGTTTTTAAAGACAGAAAGCACCTGGCGTCGTTTAAAACCGAAAGCTGTGCCTACATTACATTTATGCCCGGACATTGTACACCCGGTAGAATTATTTATCCAAAGCTAAACAAAAAGTGTGTAATTTTAGTTTGAACATATTAATAAAATATAATAATTACAACGATTTTAATTAATCTACCTACTTCTATATTATTTATCATATTAGTGCTATCCTGACTGATCAAAGACGTCTTGCCTTGTAGTCCGCTACATAATATTCTACCATAAAATATAATATTCTTTCACATTTACACAACATTATCTGGTCCCAAACTAAGCATATCTTGTACTGCGAGTACTAGACAATCGATAAACATGCATATATACTTTTCTGTAAATATATTACATATTATACATAGTACCATCCATAACAAGACAAACATCCATATTCATGCACACAAATGTTTGACTTGAGCGGGAATCAAACCCGCAAGCTTCGGCGTGGCAGTCGGATTACCTACAACTCTAAAAAAATCGAGCAGTGTCCAACGTTAGCGATAGCAAGCAACGTGATATGATGCGACGCAAACAAATTGCCAAAGCCTGCCGTGCCGCATTAGCCAATCTGGTATAATTCGTACAATACATAATCTAAGTGACAGTTTCTTAGCATCGCATCGCAACGCATCGCTCATTAGTTTATGAATACTTTTTGTCAATAGATTTTATGGCTAAAACGAACAATTAAACACGTGTTTTTTTTAGTACTGTCTGTCGGGCAAGTCTTTGCAAAGCACTGTCCGGCGTCAACAGCAAAAACTACAATTTCAATATTTTAGTTGTTTACTTCTACGGCTTAAATATACCGACAAATACAGTACTCGCCAATCTTTATGGCCGCTCTGAATGTAGCCATCGGTACGAACTTGCGCATGGTACAGTCGGGTGGACATTTCATAACCAAGAAAATATATTTGTAATTATTGAAAATTAAAATCTTCAGTTACGTTGTTAGATTAGCTATATTATATTGTTTAATTACATATTGAATCAAATTCGATTAATGTAAATTCAGTTAGGTGAAGCGACTTTTCAGCTTAGACTTCTTTCCTTCTTCATAAACGTTAAAACGTCAATCACCATTTTCAGTGTTTGGCGACGTAAAACATTAAAACGACCGCGAGGCATGATCAATGAAAATAGTTACTATCAGTACAAATTACAATAAGAAACAACGATAGCAACGAGAAACAAAAAATAAGTAACACTATGAAACTATTCTAAACGCGACGATACTGTCAGAGCTCAGCGAATATGTGAGTCGTGTACGAACGTAGCACACTCACACTAACGCGCGGGAGGCGAGGGCGCTAGCGGGTTGAAAACAGCGCGCGCGGGCGTGCCCTGCCTCCACGCCCCGTGTACGTCCCGCTGATACCTGATTTTGTGTTCTGCGCAGCGCAATATGGCTAGGTTCGGAGCGGCCATAAAGTTTGGCGAGTACTGTACTAAAGTTAGACATTTGACCAAAAATATTTATCGATAAATCATCACTGTTACAAACAACACTCGGTTTCCTAACTCTATGTTTTGTTTTGTCTACTGTTTGCCTTGCCTACCACGAGGCTGCTATAAGAGCGTGCTGCTAAACCTATCGACAGCTCTTTCTATGATACTGCATGTGCCATTAGAAAAAAGATATCAATCATAGCAACCGCTGTTGTTATTTAGTGTTACTTCTATGCAGCGTTGCCAGATCTACGGATTTGTCCGTAGATCTACGGATTTTTGGTCTTGTCTACGGACCTACGGATTTTTCTAGCAAATCTACGGATATTTGTTCGATTTCATTCACCCGACGCAAACAATAGTATACATATTGAAAATAAGCAGTCAGCAACAAAAAAGTAGTCCTGCAACCTGCGTTTCTATAATAATTTGTGCTTAATACAATACCTACATCATACCATAGATAAGTCCAAAGAAGACTATTTAGTTGATTATAGCGAGTCGCTATAATCAACTATTAGCGACTAACCTCAGATGAAGAATGATGAAGTTCTTTTTGTTCGTCTATGCGACCAACGTAAAACGGAATCATCGATATAGGAATAACAAACGGAATGAAGGCGATTGTCATTTGTCTGTGATTGTCAATGTCAACTTAGGGCCGGTGCAAACCACGTTTTTCCGTTTTTCATCAACGCGCGTTTTAGAAACGCGCGTCGACGGCGCGCTTTTATCCTACAAAGGTCTACAGGCTGCGTCTGACTTGCGTGCGTATCGCGTCTGTATCACTACAAAGGCGCGTCGACGGCGCGTTTAAAAAACGTGGTTTGCACAGGTTTAGAAAAATATTTTCTTTTGGTTGGGTTGACTAACTACGACGAGTCCGTGTTGTTTTCTTGTTGCCGAATATAAAATCATGGTAGGATTTTTTGTTCATTTACACTAAAATGGAAAATAGTGAGAGTGATTATGGCAGCGACACTGGAACAAATTTTCAATTTCTTTACCAACAAGGAATTTGGCTTTAGGTTATTCCATCTTTAAATCATCTATAAAAAATGTCCGTAGATCTACGGATTTTTATAGAGGCAGTCTACGGACATCTACGGATTTTTGGGCGTGGACCTACGGATTTTTAAAAATTGGATCTGGCGACACTGCTTCTGTGCCTTAGGTTATAGTTCTTTGGAATCTCCGGACCAAGACATTTAATTTCAATTCTCATCAAGTGTCTCACGACTCACAGTTAATCAGGCCTTTACGGCCATTCAAAAATTGCCATAGCGGACGGTATTTCACGTCCACACGGCGGGGTATTGGTAAAGTTTTCAACTAGCAATAATCGCACCTCGGATTAACCTCATTGGTTACGATATTGCCTCTGCGCAAAGTTAATTACAAAAGGCCCGACCGGGGGTACTTATATTCACAGTGTGAACGAAACCATAGCGCGATCTAACTCGATCCGCACGCCATCTAGTTACGAAAAAGATAACTATCCGTCTGCTCGGAAGTCAATCGCATTGTTTCTTGAATGTGCCCAGATTTTGTGTTTTTATGATCTTGTAATGTATATTGGTATTAAAATTTAATTAGAATTGATTTGCGCTTGTGTTTAAATGTTAGATGATGATTATTTACGCTCGTAATTTTAGAAACTTCTTACGATGTAAAACGTATGTATTTGTTTACTCTAAACTCATTCGAAGTATATTAATGGACTGTTCCAAAATGAAATTGCATTATTAAATTCTTAATAAGTATAATTAATTTTAGTAATGAAAATAAAAAAAATACAATAAAATATTTTTATTACTAGTTAAACTTCACTGTTTTAGTAGTAAAAATAATACGTAATAAAAATAATAACATTTTAACAGCAATTTTTGACAGGACATTTGTTTAGACGTTTCCTTTTAAAATTTTTTTTTTTTTATTTAGGCGCCCACAAAGGAAGGACTATTTAACATTTTACACCTAAGGGAATAAAATATGATTACTTTTTTGCCTATTAAAATCCATCCCAGCCATCATCATACTAATAAAATATCAAAAATAATGGAATGATGGCCCTTCAATTTGATGGCAAATTGTTATGACCGATATTGATATTATATTGTTTGAAAATTTGTCATTTTTTTATGCTAATATTTGCATGTGTTACCTCAGCGACTGGTTGCGAGACTACAAGCTCCTTGTCGCCGATCTTGGTGTTGCCGACCATCACCGGCTGTCGAGTGATCACCTGCCTCATCACCGGCTGGGCTGCCGACTTCTGGAAACAACCACAAATCGTGTTAGTTTACTACTGTAATAAATCTAAGTCATCTATCGGGCACACATAGGCTCGCCCCCCTATTACATTGGGACCGAAACATAACTGGCGAAATGTGGGTGTGTAATATACCTCTTCGGGGATAAAGGCGTGAAGTTTATGTGTTATGTTATGTGAGGATGGAAGAATAAAAAAGTGTTAATCTAACACGCAAATTAGGAGATCTTAAAATTCATGGTCGGGCAAAAGTGTTACTGGGTTTTTCAGAATTCTCAGTAGGAGCACGGAGTCTGGTAAAGTGCCTGATAACGGCAATAGGCTACCTTATTACGGGGGACCTACAAATTCATAACATGGCGAAATGTGGATGTGATTTTACACTTCCACTCCTTCGGGGACTCAGGCGTGAGTATGTAAAAAAAATATATTTTAAAAGCGAAAAGATTGTGACGATGGATGTTTGGGTCCGGAGACCAAAAATGTTGTTAGTCTTCCACCCATAAATAGTCGCAATAGACGTCCGCGCGGGCAATCTAATTATTTAAACAGTACAATATTTTCCGTGTCGGAAAAGAAGAAGTAGGTACAATATTAGCACAAAATGTTGTCACGGCATCTAATACTTGATACAATCGTAATCACAGTAACAATTTATTAAGTAAAATGCATTTCCTAATAAATATTTCTTTTCTTGCATCATCTTGCTTGTCAATTGAATTTTTACGCTTGCAAGATGCGTGGTTGTTATTTTTTGTGCCTTTTGAAATTAAGAAAAATATTATTTGAGTATTTTATAGGTGTTACAGAAAAAACGACTAGATGATCGTCGTTGAGATGTTAAATTACATTATGTACTATTGACAAAACAAAACTGTGTACACCCTCTGTCTGAACTCCTTTTTCAATTAATAAGTCACATGGGCGAAAGTCTTGAGCACAGAGAGTATTCTGTTCGTCCGTATAGGAAAAAATGTTTCTTACCGTAGGAGTCTGAATAACATTAGGCTTGACCTCACTATGTACGATAGCTGCCTGGTTGCTCGTCTGCACATTAGTAACCACCGGACTCCTTTGCGGTTGCTGCACGTTTTGCACAACCCTATGCACGCCTGACTTCATAGGCGCGCTCATTATAATCGGCTGGTTATTTGACACTGCTATTATTTGCTGATTTCCTTGCAATAGCTGCTGATTTCCTTGAATCAGCTGAGGTTTGCTCGTCACTATTTGATTGGTTGATGATGATATCGATGTGCTTATAAGTGCTGGTGGCTGCTTCTGTGTGGCAACCACGATTTGCTGCTGTTGCTGAGGGTTCACGAGTTGCGCCTTGTGTGGTTGCGGTTGGGTTGTTATTATTGGTTGCTGGCTTGGGGTTATTTGAGGGGCATTCTGTAAACGTAAATTTTGTATTAATATTTTGTAAAGTTAATTTGTAACAGCTTCTATTACAGACATAAAAGTGCATAACATACAATAAAAAAAGTATAATAAAAACGAAATTGAATGGTTTATAAAATGAAAATATGTAAGCTAAACATATACGAAAGCAAATGAACCCACTTCCAAATAAAATTTTGACAAGAGGACATGCTTCTCCTAGTTTAACTGAAAATACATAAAACATGAAACCACTTTTGAGCAAAATAAAGTAATTTTTGCCTGGCTTCACTAACACATAAAAACTTAAATGTCTGAAATATAACGTAAATAAAATTATGCCGAGAAAAATATTGAAAAATGGAAAATTACACATATCTCTCAAAGTACTCATGCAACACAAATCTACATCAACCTATCTAAAATCAGATTTTAGGAACAAGAAAACGGTCATTAATTTTGAATGTAACCAATCTTTATGTAATTGTTAATCAAACGTGGACTAAAACGGTGACCAAACCTCTTAGCAAAATTGTTAAAGTAAAACCTGTTCTTATTGTACATAGTATGTTCCTTTGTTGTAATCACTTATTATTAGCCAATCAGTTGCCAGCATAGGCCGCACCAGATCGATCTTAAGGAATAATTTTGACGAATTGCATAAATTGCATTGTTAAAATATATATCAATAATAAAATCAGATCTTTGCTTCCTGTTTTTTTTAAACCAAGTTCTATAATATTTTACAGTACTTAATAAAAATTAAATATGCTTATTATTGATATGATGCTATGCTTTATGATTACTTAGACCGTATCTTGTCCCAAAACCGTTGGTCAAATCTACACGCTATATACCCCGTCACGAGAAGCTATACACTTTGAAATTATTTTGTATGGATTTTTTATTGTTTTATAATGGCAGCGGCAGAATAAAATTATTTAAAATGGCGACCCAAATGTTTACATTCCAAAAATCATACGCATTTCAGTACCACAAATCAATAGAAGACATTGTTTACATCGTTTGATGATTGCTTGATAGTTTCGTATAGCACTAAAGTTACTTGGAGTTGAATGTATTTGGAATTGTTATGAATTAAATTGTTGATTGAACACTTAGAAGTTCTTTAATTTTAGAATGTTAACGCGTTTGTGTTATGGATCCCGACGTGCTTTCTGCATGTTGTGATGAAGGAGGACTTTTGGCCGACGAAGCATGTGGTATTCCGTCGCTTCAGCAGACAAGTAGCACACACCTTTTTTTTTTTCTTTTATAAAAAGACCTCGTGCAAGTGAAGCATTACTAACATTGTTTAAATTTATTATTTGTATTGTATGTGTATCAGACTGTAGGGGCTTTTAATGTCAGAAATAAGGCATAATTTATGATGATAGTTTCTCGTGTCGGGTGGTATAGTAGAGTAATATGTGTGCATGTGGACCTGAGCGAGCGCCGTTTTGAGCACAGTGATGCTCTGCGCACAGTGCGACGTGCTCACGAGCGGCGGGAGCATTCTCTGACCGGACTGTATCACGCCAGAGTTCTGCGCCACAACACGACAACACGCACCATGTAGTACATGCCTAACCATCAGCATAGTATATCTATCTATCACTAGCTTTTGCCCACGGATGAAATTACAATTGTAGCGGCTGCTAACGCTACAAATTTTATACAAGACGTACTATTGTGTAAGCGAAGCGCAGCAGTCGTCTGCCCGCACCCATACAGTAAGGTCGTACTTATACAGTGTAATTATATTTATCAACTTGCCAGTAAAGCATCTATATACCGTCTTTTGGATTCTTTATTTCATAACACAATCATTATCACATACCCCTACATGATGACTCTGAGGTATCTTAACTTTCATTCAAACTTGCAAAGGCCCATAGACCCCCTAAGTCCAGTTCTTTCGAAAAATCCGTTGTTAGCGAACACCAACTATGTATAAACAACTTCCCTGCCAAAGTTCATCTTTAGCATGATGAGCATTCCTTATAAGTGACGTTTCGCTCTTTTATGGTATACCTATAGATTTATCGTTCTTGACGTATCATACTAGAGGTCAAACTATTGAAGGCAATTTAGACAGCAAATTCTTTCATGACGTAGGCAAGGCGCCAACAAAGAGCATTTTTATTCTCCTATCTTATCGTAAAATAAGAGACTGAAAGTCTGGTAGATTTCCAGCTAACTTTATGAAAATACAAGCAACAGCTAGTTATGTGTATACGTCATTGGAAGCATCTACCGAGTTTTGGGCATTTTGGGCATATGTGGATATTGACTTTATATTAAAAGATTAAGCGGCATTACCACTTAATACGTTAAAATCTTGAGAATTGAATTTAAATCATCGTATAATATGTCAAGCTTTTCACTGAAATTATCGACAAGCGATGGCCCTGAGTTAATCCTTAAGTCAATGCAGTGATGCGGAAGCTATCTTTCCGATAGCAGTAAGCCAAAAACTACTAATCCGTATCATACATATTTTTCTAATACAAACCTAAAACTCCAAAGACAAATCTAAAAATTCAGATACAAACCTAAATATTCAAATACAAACCCAAAGATCAAATCCTGTGACCTTGATTGATTTTCACAAAATTATTTAATAATTATAAAATACGGTAAATGGTTATTACTTAAATGCTAGTTATCTTACTCATAAAGCTAAATAAAAATAATTGATAAATCTTAAATCTTTTTCAAAGATCGCTTTTCGAGGTGTTCATCTGATGATATTATTAAATTAAGACTACAACAATTATTACTTAAAAAGAAATTCATGCAGTAAATATGAAATCTCCAAAGCGCTTCCGTTTAATCGAATTTGAGCGGGAAAAGAAAAAAAAATACGCCATTATAGCACCTCGGGAAGCCATTTTAATATCTGAACGATAAATTATTTACAAACCCAAACGTTAGTCAAGCATCAGTGTGTTAAATGATAAATGGGAGTAATATTCGGGCAACGGAATATAAAAATTTTTTACAAATCAGATGCGACCTAATATATTAATAACATTAAAAAAACATTTTTTAGCTTAACATTATAACAGAATTGAAAAGTGAAGAACCATTTCCCACGTAGAAAAGAAATACCTCAAAGGAAAAAAATACCGGCGATTGTTAGAAAGAAAAAAAAGCGGAAAATAAGATATATTTTTAATGAGATGATAATCCTGGCATCTGATAGCACCATTATAGCACTAAATTATTATTAGTATAAAGTAAGCAAACGAAACGGTTATGAGGTGATCCCGAGTGGCACTAAATGTCACTTGGTGGCACTAGTCAGTTGGCACTAAGTGGCACTATAGTGTGAGTAAGCGGGTAACTATGTATGCAGTAACCTGTATAATTTGCTGTTGCGTTATCGCCTCTGTGGCCTGGGTGATAAGGCTGTTTAGAGTCGCCTCGTCCAAACCGCCTGGGTTGTTCACCTTTTGGTAACATTTGTTTATAACTATATTTTTATAACTAGATTATTACTAAATTATAAATATCGAGCATTCGCCTTAGATTTGCTAGCATAATTTTATTTGGCTGCCTCATATAGGTAATAAAAATCTCAGAAATTTCGAAAAATGGATAGCTAAAGGCTGATATTTCATAGATAGTCAGATACTCCATAGACTTTACCTATTCATTCTTGATTCATTTTCTTATGATTTTTCACAACCAATCAATAGTATATTAAGTATATTCAGCTTTTACCCGCCCCTTCTCCAAAGCATTTTTAATGAGGCTTTGTCGTTTAAAATTCTTGGCATGGCTTACCTTATATGTCGCTTATCATTATAACTTTTTTACCCTAGCTATCTAAGTATCTTATTTAGATGACAACCTATTTGTACTTATCTAAAAAAGCCTGCGTATATACAGTTTATGAATAACAAACAATTTGTATGCATTTCTCCGAATGATTTTCACCTATATTTCAAAGTAAATATAATGCATTTTAATGATTTTAACACAACGATGAACACTCATCATCATCAATAATGTATGATTACAACCCTAAAGCAGATAAAACATAAAATATAGATCATACTGTTGAATCTATGTCGCGAGTAAATATAGATACTATTGTATCTATATCGCACACATGAAGTTAAAAAGTAAACCTCAAAATTGATACGAGGTAAACGTATGGGTAACTCTGATCAAGTAAAATAAAGTAAATGACTTATCAAATGAAAATGAAAGCCACTGTTTTAACAGCTTTTATTAGCTTAGTATAAATCTCTTTGGTCTACCTTTTTATTTAATCAAAGATTATAAGATTATAACATATAATATTATAAAGGTTTTTTAAATATATATTTCAATAGTGTGCAAATAAAATAAATAATGGTTGTCATACCGTTAAAGTAAGCGGTCCGCCACCCGTAGGCCCTTGGACGATGATGATGGTTTTCTGCATCATGTTACCCGGGATGTTTTGTGCTATGTAGCTCAGTCCACCTGCAAATTATGCAGAATTTTCTTTTAAAATCTTATGTTTAGGGTTCCGTACCTAAAAGGTAAAAAACGGGACCCTATTACTAAGCCTCCGCTGTCTGTCTGTCACCATCACCAGGCTGTATCTTATAAACCGTGATAGCTAGAAAGCTAAAATTTTCACAAATTATGTATTTCGGTTGCCGCTATAACAACAAATAGTAAAGTTAAAAAAAATATTAGGGGGTCCCATACAATAAACGTGCTTTTTTTTTCGTATTTTTTGCTCAAAATTACTAACGGTAATAGGTAGACGCATAACATTTTCACAGAATAAGTAGTTGTATATTACCTTTCAAAATAAATATTTTTATAAATAAAAAAAGTTAATAATAAAGGGGGGGCGGGCTCCCATACAACAAACGTATTTTAAAGTAATTTGTTACTCGATCTTAATAAACAGGTAGAAACTTAAAAAATATTTAAGTATACATACAACAAACGTGATTTTCTTTTATAGATGATGGTACGGAGCCCTAATTGCGCGAGTCTGACTCGCACTTTCCCAATTTTTGTTATATATCGCGTATTCTTGCACACGATTACCATATATGCAAGTTCCTAAATACTTCCGTCGGAGTGCAGTCCACAAGGCACGGCTACCTAATCTGGTCAGAGGACGACTCTCCCTTTATTTGGACGAACACCCACACTTTCCACAAGTTTTACCGACGATATTTTTGCAGTTTATTTTACAATCAAAGGACAAATACATAGTATAAAACAAAGTGTGTCTTCTGTCTGTCTATCCCTATGTATGCTTAAATCTTAAAAACTACGCAACGGATTTTAATGCGGTCTTTTTTAATTGATAGAATTATTCAAGAGGAAGATTTACATGTATAATTGACGCGGACGAAGCCGCTGGCGACGTCTAGTAAATAATAAAAAGTATATGTTTATTTTAGTGCAAAGCTTATTGAATGGCTTTTGGTATGATCACACATATAGAAAAAAAAATCCTATTAAACATATTATCAATCAAAATCCGATTACACAATGACGTTTTAAATGGAATAAATTCCATTTAAAATGTCATTCATTTAATTTAAAGCTATAGCTTCAGACTGTAGAGATTACCTTGTGAGGTGCTCGGTGTGGCAATGATCTGCATCGGTTGCTGAACGAATTGCGTTTGTTGTGAGCCAAGCGGCTTCTCTGAAAACATATTAAAATATAATTTACGTGCGGTCCGTCCCGGCTTCGCACGGGTGGACATTTACTTTAAATAACTATCTAATATTTTCTAGAAATAAATATAGCCTATGTCACTCAGGGATAACGCCGCATTACAACGGTGAAAGAATTTTTAAATCGGTTCAGAACTTTTAAAGTTTATTCGTTACAAAGATACAAAAATACAATTCTTTCCTCTTTATTATATTAGTATAGATAAAGCAAGTTTTCATAATCTGTAATAGCTTACGTCATAGCTGTGCCAACGAGGCAGCCAAAGCTGAAATACTTAGTCAAATCGGTCTCTCCACGACTTCGGGCGTAGTAAGCTGGTCGAAACGTCGCAGAAAAATACAAGTATTTATACCGTTAAGAAGTTTTATGAAAAATAAATTACTGCACTATAACAAGCTGTATGGTAGCCCTAAAAGCACAAAACATTTTCAAATAGTACTTTCATAAGTTTACCGCATCGCTCGATAGATGGCGCTGTGACTATAGGCTAACCGGCGCTATCGAGATTCTCTGCGGCCGAATGACCTCCCCTCACTCATTGTCCATCGGTATCAGCCCGCCGGCAGTCGTAGCGTGAGGACGTCGCTTTTCGCAGCGCTCGGGTCTCGTAAAATAATTGTTATTCCGTGTGCGTCACAACACGCTCACGCGGGGACACCATCATAAAATTATTGTGCACCTACCGACATCTTAGGATTAACACACGGCTCACTTCTGATTTCGGTCCTCGGTCTGCCACCAGCGGCAAGCCCCGGGGGCCGTATCAGTGGGGGTCGTGTGCCGAGGAGGTCGGCAGAGACCGCGCACGACAGCCCCCCAACCTAATCCACGTGCATTACCGCGCCGCGTTCATAACCGCGTCGCGTTCGACCGTCGCGTGCCGTCCGCGTGTCGCCTCCGCGTCGCGTGGCTGACCGCGACGTGCTAACGTGCCGCGGCATCACCGCGCCGCGCCGCAACCGCGCCGCGCCATCAACACAGTTCGGCGTCTCAACCGCCGCGTCTCGACCGCGGTGTTTATATTTGCCGCGGTAAGGATGTGGCGTTGAAGGATGCCGCCCCCACATCAACAGCAATACCCTCCGTCGAGGAAGGCAACCCGCCCGCCTCCTCCCAGACGCAGCATATGGCGCTCGCGTGTCGCTCCGCTCGCCACCATCCAGGCGGGCGTCGAGCGCATGATAAACGACCAGCAGGTCTGCCGAGCGCCCCGCACCACTCCACCTCCCCTCAGCATAACACCCGGTCTTGGGGGTGAGGAATACTTTGCGGGCAGTCCACTGCCCGTAACACCGACGCCGACGCCCACGCCGAGGTCGTCACCGGTACCACCCAGGCTCTCGGCACCATCGATGCCTCCTATAGGCATCACCCCGGCCGCCGACCCTCCGCTACCCGCGCAGCACACCCGCGCTGCGCACCCCTTTGTGTGGCCGCAGGCAAGCACCAGCGCCGCACCACCATCCCGCGCCGGACAACCGACCGGTGCCACGCAACCGTCCGGCACCGTGCCCTCATTCGGCGCCGCTCCAGCATCCACTGCCACCCAACGCGTTGAAGCCTTGCCACCGCACCTCGTCCCTCTGGCGACATCAGCTGCCCTCCTACAGATGGCGCCTCAGCAGCGGCGAGAGAAGAGGCCACTGACGCACAGCGCACCACCACCACCACCGGACAGGCAGGACCTGCCACCCAGCGCGCCGCGATACACGGCGCCTCCGGTGACCATCTCACCGGAGAGGTTCCCCTCACCCCCTCAGATGGCCGAGAAGAGGCAGGCGATCTTCACGACGCCGCCCTTCAGCCTACCCAGCACGACCTCAGTCTCCCCCATGGAGACCGGGCCGTCCTACGCCGCCGTTGCCACCGTGACCGCAGCTGGTACGTCTACCTCTGCCGCACCTACTGCCGCCACCGCTGTCGCAGCACCGCTGCCCACTCCAGTGGCAACCACCACCACTACCGCCACTGCGACGACCACCACCGCACCTGCTCCTCCAGCGAAGACCAGGTACCCGCCACTCGTGGTCGAGGTACTTCCGGACTGGCCGACGCACCTTAAGGAGCTCAAAAAGCGTCTCGGGTACGCGCCGAACAGCCGCGCATATGGGAAAGGCATCCGCTTCATGCCGAAGTCGGAAGCCGAATACCGGACTACCCAGCGCTACCTCACACAGCTGGAGAAGGAGACCAGGATATCCTGGTACTGTTACTCCCTCCCAGCCGAGCAGAGTGTGAAGGTAGCAATACGAGGCCTGCCTTCAAACACCGACCCCGGGGACATCGAGAGGGAACTCCGGGAGCTCGGTTACATCCCGGAGTACGTCCGCGCTATACGGGCGCGCACCGGTCGTCCCGGCTGCTTGTTTCACGCGCAGCTGCAGCGGACCCCAGACATCACGCCGGGTATATATGACGTGACAGAGTTACTCTGCATGCCCGGCGTCAAAATCGAGACATGGCGCGGTAAGAAAGGCCCCGCGCAATGCCATAGATGCCAGCTGTTCCGGCACTCATCTCACAACTGCCACAGGCCTCCAGCTTGTGTGCGCTGCGGAGAGGAGCACGCCGCGAAAGATTGTCCACGCCCACTTGAGGCGCCACCCACCTGCGCGAACTGCGGAGGTGCACACACAGCCAACAACATTGCTTGCCCAGTGTTCCGCAAGGAGGCGCGGAACAAACGAGCCGGCACAGTGGCTCGTACCTCTGCAGCCGTGGCAAAACCATCCACCGTTGCTGCCGACGAAAACGCCCCCGGCTCTCTCATGGCCGCTGCCAACCCTGCCCAGGCGGCAGCTGGTAAGAAGCGAAGGAGGCGAAGGAGACTCCGGAGCAAGTCTGCTGCGACATCCACGCAGCAGACCAAGAAGAAGGCGCAGTCTGCTGCACCTGTGGTCGCTGCCCCCTCAAGGGGGACGAAGGCGAAGCAGGTTGCAGCGCCAGCGCCGGTGACCACCATGCCGGCGCCGGCACGAGTAGACCCGGTCATCACCATGGCCATCGGCGCGCTCAACGCCGTGCTACAGGCCCTGCAGGACGGGCGGGATCCGGTCCCGCTCATCCTCAAATGCGTAGGCGAACTATGCTCTTATGGCCGCTAGTAGCCTACGCATTGTTTACTGGAACGCCGACGGAGTATCCCCCGAGAAGACCAGGCTCCTAAGGTTGCTGCTCTCCCAGCGGCAGGTTGACATTGCCCTCGTCAACGAGACGCACCTTAAGGCCAGCTCCTCTTTTAAGATGCCAGGGTACCATATGTACCGAGAGGACCACACTTCTCCAACCGGGACTGCGTACAGGGGATTAGCAGTCCTAGTGAAGAGACGGATCGTCCACCAACCGCTGCCTGTACCAACACTGCAGTCGTCGTACGCCCTCGGCGTAGAAGTTTGCATAGACAGCCGCCCCATCCGTGTGTTTGCTTTCTACAAGCCGCCCAGCAACAGACTAGCGACGGCTGATGTTCACGCCCTGCTGGACTCGCCGAACGCGACCATTGTCGCGGGCGACTTTAACGTCAAACACACGGCTTGGAACTCCACCACCACCTGCCCTGACGGCCGCCGTCTACTGGACGATGCAGACCGCAACGGCTACGACGTGCTGGGACCAGAAGTCCCGACGCACTACCCGTACCAGGCAGCCCTCACACCAGACGTCATCGACTTGACGGTCATCCGCGGCCTGCCGACCGCACCATCGATCGACGTCCTGGACGACCACCTCCTCTCGGATCATCAACCCGTACTGCTCACACTGTCGAGTGCTCCGGCTCGAACAGTGTTGCCACCCTCTCGACACCGCCAGGATTGGCAAGCATTCGCCGGCTACATGGCGAACCACGCACCCTATCGCCGGATCGAGACCCACGCAGACGTTGACACACTCGCTGAGCAACTCAGCGCTGTTATCAACACAGCGCTTCGAGTCTCGCGTCTGGACGCTGCGTCGACACGTCGCCCTCCCCAACTCCCGGCTCACATCATGGCGATGATCGAGAGGAAGAGGAAGCTGAGACGCCAATGGCAACGCACCCGATGCCCGACCATGAAGTCCCAGCTCAACGCTCTGGCTGCGAAGATCTCGAGTGCACTGGAGACAGTTGCCACCGAGTCCTGGCACCGCACCATCGAGCGAGCAGGTGAAGACTGGTCAGGCATCCACCGTCTGTGCCGCCAACTCTCCGGGAAGCAACCTCCGATTAGGCCCCTCCTGGCTGGTGACGGTACCCCACGTTACCGCCCCGAGGACCGAGCGGAGATCTTTGCCGACCACCTGGAGACCCAGTTCCAGCCGAATCCAGCTTCCAACATACAGCATGTAGAAGCTATCCAGCAGCGTCTGGAGACCTACTTCCAATCACCGATAGCCCCCACGGAAGACCCAGTAGTCTTTTCCCCGGGTCAGGTGCAGCGAATGATTCGCCGCACCAAACTGCGGAAAGCCCCTGGTCCCGACCGGATCACCAATGAAGCCCTGCGTCACCTACCTCCGCGAGCAATCGCGTCGTTGACGCAGCTATTCAACGGCATCCTCCGCACAAGCCACTTCCCCGCAGCATGGAGACTCGGCCGAGTCATAATGCTGCCCAAGCCCGGGAAAAACATTCTGAAGCCCGAAAGCTATCGGCCAATCACGCTGCTGTCGACACTCTCGAAAGTCTTCGAGAAGCTTCTACTGCTGCATCTCACTCCACACATCCAACCCCGCGACGAGCAGTTCGGGTTCCGAGCCGAACATCCCACAACACACCAGCTCGCGAGAGTACTGCACCACATGACGGTGGCCCTCAACAAGAGGGAGAGCCCTGTCGCAGTACTTCTCGACATGGAGAAGGCGTTCGATCGCGTCTGGCACGCCGGTCTGGTCTACAAGCTGTCCACGTCTACTACTCCCCGTCGAGTAGTCAAGACTGTGGCCACCTTCCTTCAGGACAGGCGCTTTCAAGTTACAGTTGACGGCGTCCTGTCAACAGAGCGCCCCATCAGAGCCGGCGTCCCTCAAGGGAGTTGCCTCTCGCCCGTGTGCTACAGTAGGTACACGGACGACATCCCCGTCGCTGGAGGCGCCATGCTGGCGCTGTACGCAGACGATGCTGCCTACATCACCACCTCCCTTAACCCCGTTCACGCGGCGGTTAAGATGCAGCGCGCCCTGGATGCACTCCCGCCCTGGCTAGAAGACTGGAGACTGACGGTCAACGTGACGAAGACCCAGGCGATCTCCATGGGTGGACGGAGACTGCCCCCGCCTCTCACCATGCTCGGACACCACGTCGACTGGTCCCCGACGGTAAAATACCTCGGCGTGACCATAGACCGTCGTCTCACGATGGCCCCACACGTCAAGAACGTTGTTGGCCAAGCGCGAACAGCTCGAGCTCTCCTGCGTCCTGTCTTGGCGTCCGGACTTCCCCTCCGTGCGAAGCTAGCTGTCTACAAGGCATATATCCGCACCCGCCTCACCTATGCCTCCCCAGCGTGGTACGCGCTGGCTGCGGAGACCCTCCGCAAACGGTTGCGTGCGCAGCAGTCGCTCGCCCTACGCGCCGTTGTAGACGCCCCTCGCTACGCGAGGAACGACGTCATCTCCAGGGACCTACGCATGGAGAGCCTCGACGACTTCATCGGTCGCCTGAGCGCCAACATGTTCGCCCGCGCTGACGGGTCATCCTTCCGCCACCTACGGGAGCTGGCGCCTTACCATCGGCGCCCACCGGACCGACCACTGCCGCGGGACCTGATCCCCGCAGCAGTCACACCAGATTGACTCCAGCTCGCTCACGTCGGCTGACGGGCGCTTGTCGGGAGCCTCCCCCGGCAAGCTCGACCTCGCCAACGTAAGCGAAGCCCCCACCTAACATGCCGCCGCTGGCTAGTAGATCGCTCACCGGACGTTCCCCTCTTGGGAATACTGCCGGTGGGGTCAGGTCTCGCTAGCGGCGTGAAGCACACCCGGACAAGACGCCCGGATATGACATCAGTGGCAACGACCACAACCCCGTGACCCGTCTGCAGTTGCAGGCGGCGGCTGAGACCACTGTAACAGCACACCACCTGTAGCAGTTTCCCCCCGGTTCCCCTAGGGGAATCGTGAGAAGACCCGGAAGTCAGCCATCGGTATCGCTTCTCGGCCTTTTGGCTAAGATCAAAGTGTAGTATCTCTGTAGTATCTACTCGCCAAACGCGACCATAGTCGCGGGTGACTTCAACGCTAAACACACGGCTTGGAACTCAACCACCACCTGCCCTGACGGCCGCCGTCTACTGGACGATGCAGACCGCAACGGATACGACGTGCTGGGGCCAGAAGTCCCGACGCACTATCCGTACCAGGCAGCCCTCACACCAGACGTCATCGACGTGACGGTCATCCGCGGCCTGCCGACCGCACCATTGATCGACGTCCTGGACGACCACCTCCTCTCGGACCACCAACCCGTACTACTCACACTGCCGAGTGCTCCGGCTCGAACAGTGACACCACCCTCTCGACACCGCCAGGATTGGCAAGCATTCGCCGATTACATGGCGAAGCACGTGCCCTATCGCCGGATCGAGACCCACGCAGACGTCGACACACTCGCTGAGCAACTCAGCGCTGTGATCAACACAGCGCTTCGAGTCTCGACTCAACTCCGCACAAGCCACTTTCCCGCAGCATGGAGACTCGGCCGAGTCATAATGCTGACCAAGCCCGGGAAGAACATACTGAAGCCCGAAAGCTATCGGCCCATCACGCTGCTGTCGACACTCTCGAAAGTCTTCGAGAAGCTTCTACTGCTGCATCTTGTACCGCACATCCAGCCACGCGACGAGCAGTTCGGGTTCCGAGCCGAACACTCCCCGACGCACCAGCTCGCGAGAGTATTGCACCACATGACGGTGGCCCTCAACAAGAGGGAGAGCGCTGTTGCAGTACTTCTCGATATGGAGAAGGCGTTCGATCGCGTCTGGCACGCCGGCCTGGTCTACAAGCTGTCCACGTCTACTACTCCCCGCCGAGTAGTTAAGACTGTGGCCACCTTTCTTCAGGACAGGCGCTTTCAAGTGACAGTTGACGGCGTCCTGTCAACCGAGCGGCCCATCAGAGCCGGCGTACCTCAAGGAAGTTGCCTCTCGCCCGTGTGCTACAGCAGGTACACGGACGACATCCCCGTCGCTGGAGGCGCCATGCTGGCGCTGTACGCAGACGACGCTGCCTACATCACCACCTCCCTTAACCCCGTTCACGCGGCGGTTAAGATGCAGCGCGCACTGGATGCACTCCCGCCCTGGCTGGAAGACTGGAGACTGACGGTCAACGTGGCGAAGACCCAGGCAATCTCCATGGGTGGACGGAGACTGCCCCCGCCTCTCACCATGCTCGGACACCACGTCGACTGGTCCCCGACGGTGAAATACCTCGGCGTGACCATAGACCGTCGTCTCACGATGGCCCCACACGTGAAGAACGTTGTTGGCCAAGCGCGAACCGCTCGAGCTCTCCTGCGTCCTGTCTTGGCGTCCGGACTTCCCCTCCGTGCGAAGCTGGCTGTCTACAAGGCATACATCCGCACCCGCCTCACCTATGCCTCCCCAGCGTGGTACGCGCTGGCTGCGGAGACCCTCCGCAAACGGCTGCGTGCGCAGCAGTCGCTCGCCCTACGCGCCGTTGTAGACGCCCCTCGCTACGTGAGGAACGACGTCATCTCCAGGGACCTACGCATGGAGAGCCTCGACGACTTCATCGGTCGCCTGAGCGCCAACATGTTCGCCCGCGCTGACGGGTCATCCTTCCGCCACCTGCGGGAGCTGGCGCCATACCATCGGCGCCCACCGGACCGACCACTGCCGCGGGCCTTGATCCCCGCAGCAGTCACACCGGATTGACTCCAGCTCGCTCACGTCGGCTGACGGGCGCTTGTCGGGAGCCTCCCCCAGCAAGCTCGACCTCGCCAACGTAAGCGAAGCCCCCACCGAACAAGCCGCCGCTGGCTCGTAGATCGCTCACCGGACGTTCCCCTCCTGGGAATACTGCCGGTGGGGTCAGGTCTCGCTAGCGGCGTGAAACACACCCGGACTAGACGCCCGGATACGACGCCAGTGGCAAGGACCACACCGCCGTGACCCGTCTGCAGCTGCAGGCGGCGGCCGAACCCACTGAGACAGTCAACCACCTGCATCAGTTTCCCCCCGGTTCCCTTAGGGGAATCGTGAGAAGACCCGGAAGTGTAGTGTAGTATCTGTTCTTTTCAGCTTAATATCTAAAAGTTCCCTCACTGAGGGACCAGTATATAAAACTGATTTTTGTGATCTGACGGGATGTTCGGGGCTCGCTCCACTCCCGTCACGGGTCGGCCCACATAACACTATGTAATAAAAAGATATCGTGTTTAGGTAGTATCATTGAATTTCACCGAACATGATCTTATTCTATTGGTGTCGAGAAGATGGTTTCATGAAAATACATTCAGGGCGTCACAGGCTTTGGATCAATTAATTAATTAAATTTATAACTACGGTGTTTTTTTTTAATGTATTTGAATAATAGTTTTTAATATAAATATCTATGACTTCCTGACGTGTCTAACTGTCTAAGTTTTTTAAATTTTTACGGAAATTAACATATTTGATTCTGTTACAGTGGTCGAATTTTCTGGAAGAATTTTCATAAATATGCCAATATTTTTGTAGTTTTTTGCACATTACTTATTCTGTAAATTCGAACATAATTTCTAGTGTACAATCAATTTTATCCCTCAAACTTCATTCTTACTTGTACTACTTATTATTTTGTTGACTACGACATTATAAACTATTGTTACATAAAAACGCTGTAATTGCACTATCGTATTGTATGGAGCTGGGCTTAACCCTTTTTCAAGAAAAGCGAAAACACACAAAACTAACTCTTATATGACTCTTCTTTTACCGCTTGACGTTTGATTAGTATATTCATCTATTCTTCAGATTTTCAATCGTAGCTTCTGCGGTAAAAACGTAGTAAACCGCACGATCCAGCATTTCTGACAACGTGCATCACATTTTTTTACGGAAAACGAATTTATTGTAATCGACATAGTATAACTTATAACTGATTTTTCTGTAACTTACAGCCTTTTTTAATGCTGGCATTTATGTTAAAACAGACTGACTATATGTTTAGCAATAAATTATATATAACCTTAATATAACGAGTTTTTGATCGAGACTAACAGTTGACCTCAGATAATTCTCTGACCGCGCGCTCTACGCTCTCTATCTTGAAAACAGTTCAAGGTATAAAAAAATGTTAAAGAAAAAGTTGTAGAGAATTTCATTCTCTACAATATTGATAATAAATACAAATAGCGTAAAACGCATAGAAAACGAGATATTCGCAAAAAAAAAAAAAAAACGATTTTTGTGGCCTGACCCCTGAATTTAAAACTTGCGGACATCCAATTTTATGAGACTTTTGAGAACAGTTTTAGGATGCCAAAATACAAGTTTTTACGTGGTAATATACTGGGTATGTCGATTTTCCGAGATTTGTACCTAATTTTGCCTAATTAGACTGGACTAATAAAAATATAATCAACAATAAAAGCTTTCTTTGGATGACAAATCTAAAATAATTATCTAAATTATCTAATCAACCAAATTACACCAATAACAGGCCGGGCGCACTTCGCATTTTAGGTACAAACTTACAAGTACCTCGGCCGACCATGTCGACATGGTTGGATTTAGTAGGTTGCCGCGCGCCGCTCACATTAGACGTCACGCAACGAGTGCGACCGCTCCGTATTCTCACGCGCCGTGTTCATACACTGTTCAAATTATATACTTAAACGCCTTTAACAACAAAAATGTATCATCACAAGTCTAATTGTGTCGAAAGCGACTTGAAAATTTGATTTTATTTATATTAC
The DNA here is from genome assembly GCA_944739405.2 of Euclidia mi. Lineage (NCBI taxonomy): Eukaryota > Metazoa > Arthropoda > Insecta > Lepidoptera > Erebidae > Euclidia > Euclidia mi. The sequence continues at coordinate 31,585,622 of OX123195.2, forward strand.
GAGAGCAACTTGAAAATTTGATTTTTTGTTTGTTGAGATATCTCAACGATTATGGTGTCAAATTAAAGATCTAGTTCAAAAACCATTTTATCTGTTTGAATCATGTAAATCGGTCCACGCGTTTATGAAATAACTAAGAATTTGTATAGTAAAAATGTAAACGACCAGATTTTTTGTGCTTTTGTTCTACTAGCTCAAATAGTGGGATAGGATACTTATAGGATAATTATTTATTATTAGGTACGTGGTCAAGTAGGTAGATAGACGATGAATAACATCGATATATATGTACTAAAGTACTAGATGTAGCATTCAGAACATTTACTTTGTTCAAGTGCTATGCATGAATATACCGGCAAAGCAATCTAGTGTCACTTTGACTTTCCTGCAGTGTGGGTCCGCTTCGTTTATTGACTGTGTGGCGACGATATATCGATTAATTTGAATCAGAACTAGTATTTGTAGTAGCGTTAGTCGATATTTTTAATTATTTATGTAAATAAAAGAGTTAAATGTATCATAATACCACATTAAAATGTATTTCTTTATTTTTATGTGACGTAATTTACGATCATAGACTAACTACTATGCAGAAATACATTGCAAGTGATTGTAGGTAAAATATATGACTAAGACCAGACTTCGTGAAGGTATTGGTTTTAAAAGTTTTTTAGTTTGATTAATGTTATAAAACCATTTGACGTTGTATAACACTAATTCTGTGTACTTTTTATTTTTTGGTATATTGATCGTAATACCCGTATTAACGAATATTAACACATTAACACTTCATCATAGTAGGTACACATTTGCAGTTATAGAAAAGTAAGCAAAAATAATATTGAACCATGAGGCCAAAACGGATCCTGATTTCCATCATCCGACCAATAGACAAAAAACTACAAAATTAATTGTGTTTGGTGGCAATTGAATAGTTATTAAAATATATTTTTGAGCATTTCTTGCTAGAGTAAATTAATCTGCAATTTAAAATATTTTTTAGGCAGGACTTCAACCCGCGACCACGTCGATACCGTACCGACTAAGTTACTCAGGCCACTTCGTCATAGGTTTTTTTTTATAGTTGGTTTCCATCTGCCACATGTGTAGGTTTAGAACTCTGTGAACATGCATTAGGTATTTACATACCTTATTTTTGCTTGACGTTTCGAGACGGTTGCACGTCCCGTGGTCGCAAGCTGACTGGTGTAGCGATGTCATTTAGATGACAGTTGATTTTCGAAGTACAGACGACAACCCGGGGGTAGAAATAGAATCTTCTACCTCGCACTCAGAGACGTGACATCGCTACACCAGTCAGCTTGCGACCACGGGACGTGCAACCGTCTCGAAACGTCAAGCAAAAATAAGGTATGTAAATACCTAATGCATGTTCGCGTTAATTCCCGTATAGATATATATTCTTAAACGTGCAACGCGAGTGTTTAAAAGTTGCTAAAACTCTGTGGTCAGCAAGGGCATCTTTACAGAATGACAAACAATTCTGCCTTATATATTAGGATATGTTTAAGCAATTCTCATAGTAAGATAAATATAAAGTTTAAAAATTAGAATTATTCGTGAGGCAACTAAGGCAAGTCTTGAACTTACGCCCACGAATACATTTTTCTACTTTGTAATAAAAACATCTGAATATGTTAATAGATTCTATTTTTTTACTTAAATGAACCCCCAGCAATTAATTCCTTTTATTTTCATAAATAAACTGTTCTTATTATGTTGATGAAATATTGTAGGCAGAAAACATCTCTTCTGTGATGTAAATAGTCTTTGCAAATGGCAATAAGCAGCCAGTAGCATTAGAGAACTATTGGATACTCATTGGTAAGATGCCAGGACTTGTTGTTGTTGATTGGCTATAATAATAACTAGACACTGTAAGTCATTGGCGCTGCTTGCGCCTGCGTGTTGCGCTAGTATGATTAGACGTCATACATTAGACAATTTGAACAAAATATTTATAGGGAATGCTCCGTCTATCGTTAGAGTATATGTCAATGATGAATAATTAATATAGTAGCAGCGCCAAGTCGACAACCCTAGCGCGCCACTCCGCGCCAGACAGCGACAGCGTTATGTGTTAGAAAAAAACGGGAACTGTTAGGTTAATATCGCATTAGGCACTGAGTGCTTATGCAAGCTGAATTGAACTTTATTGCTTAGTGCCAAGAGTCGCAATTTTAATAAATTGGTTTGAAAAGTGAAGCTTCTGTACGTTAGTACTATTAATTATTCTGTGCCAATAAGTAGTGAGACTTGCTCCTTGGTAGTGAGCAAGAAGCAAGTATACATGGAGGGAGCATTTCAAAAAGAGTAGAAATCGTTTATGCATCTCTTTTCTATCTAATTACAGAACTGCATATGTTCGAGTGTGATAGCCATAGAGCTTTTATACAGCCTTTTATACCACCGGTAAGTCATAATAAGTAAAATTGTAGATATCTGCCGTAATAATTCTACAATGATATTTATAAAGCTTATACTTAAAGATAAAGATAATGACCACCGTTGACACATATTTTTATTCCATTAGTCACAATGAAATAAATATAATAGAAATATTTCGATAAAAAATATGAGGATAGTGTTGTAATTGCAATTGTCAGTTAGAAGACCAGTTTCTGAAAGATTATAATTTGATTAATTTGTTTTTAATTGTGATTTTTTATAGATTTCCAAAGAATGAAGGTTTGAAACTAAATTGGATCCGAAATATGAGAAAGGGAGAATGGGAACAGTCCAATTCTTCTAAACTTTGTTCGCTTGATTTTGTGTCTGCTTGTTATCAAGAAGGATTTCAAAAAAAAGTTTTGCATTCTTATGCTGTGCCTACTATTTTTACTAACCAGATATCTAATACTGAGTTTTGTACTTTTACTTTATTATTATTAACTTATATTTTTATCAATCAATATATACCAACATTGCAACTGTGAAAATATGCTATAGTAATCATATATACACATATGTATATCATAAACAGATTTGTGTAGTAATTTTCAGAATTGTCCGAAATAACGAAACCTTATTTTTAGAAGCGATAATAAAGCTTCAAGAGAGGACATGTCTTGCACTTCTGGAACTCAGGATGAAAATATTGTTCGTAAATGTTAACTGTTTCCGTCAATGTACATCCCATTTTGGTAACATATATATGTAGTATATAACATATACTATCACACCTGCCGGGCAGTTATCGTGTGCGTCACTTTGTGGAATAAATAAATGATTTTGACTTTTTGACTTTATTTCAATTATTTTCCAATACCACAATGTCACAAAGAATGAGAACATAAAATAACTGCGAGACATAATAGATTTTTACTTGTGTCTAACTGTCTAGTCGGTATTGCAACATTCAACTAGTTAAATAAATCTAATAGCGCAGTTTTTCACTCCTTCAAAATAGTTATTTGTGCAACAAGAGAGCAAAGTTGTTTTTTGTTTCGAGTGCTGATTTTGAGTCCCGAGCAAGCGAAGGATTCTATGATTGATTCACGAGCGTAGCGAGTGAATCAAAGTTAGAATCCTGAGCGTGGTGAGGGACTCAACAGCACGAGATACAAAAAACTTTGCTCTCGTGTAGCACACATAACTTTTCACCACAGCAGTGAGAACACATATTACTTAGGAGACATAGAAATGAACAGGAATAGATTGAATTCTGCATAATCACTTGTTGATTTAACTCTTCTGGTGTTAAAGTACAGTCATCATCGCTAGTTTCACTCATCTTTTTAGATTATTTTATATATTAATATAATTTAACACGTTACGCTATACCTACTGTATCAGCTTCAGCGAAATTTTTATTCCCGCTACTTTTTTAAATCGCGTTTTAATACCGCGTCCCTGATGATGATTTATTTTTCAAATGTATCATTGTTGTAATTCTAAATAAAAATGTATTGGTTAAATACTAATTTTATACTATTAATTAGAATTATTTTTATTAAAATCCAATAATAAATTAAACATGTAAACAATAAAATATAAAAAAAGTAATTTCTTTATTACAAATATCTTTTTTTTTTTTGCTTTGCCGTAGGTGTTTTCTTTGAGGTCGAATTCCAAAATCGAATTTCGAATTCGAAGGGGTTTGTTTTTTCACTCACTTTTTATATGCATGTGAAAGAGACAGAGCACAGTAAAATTCGAATGTTTCAAATTTACGGCTGAACAATGTCATTTCGTGGCACTGAAGATTGAAAAATTAAAAAGCTACTTTTACTCACGCTCTAATCAAAATCGCGTTTTGTTCACTGTTGTCTCGCAGCAAAAGCGGCATGTTTGAGCTGCTGTGGTGAAAATTGTATTTATGTTTCAGTGTTCTCAATTTAAGAGAAATTAAAGGTAATTATTTTCTGTCGGATTATAAGAAAATTGTCAAATTGTGATACCGAGCAATGCTAAACTGCGCTGTATACTGTTCCTATCCAGGTACAGTCGAACAATTTGCCGCTAGATCACAATAAGGGTGAGAATCGCTCAGCAGGACATCGTCGCTTCCAGTGCTACTTTACATAAACATTGACATTCGTATACAAAACCAGGTTTTAGTGTGCCTCGACTCTATGAGCGAGCCAAGGGATTTTTTTTCGAACTGGTCCACAGCCGACTTGTTTGATTGTACATACCTGGAGGATTCGTTTACAAATAACAAGTAACATACTTATTGTACCAAATGTACGGTTAAGACAAAACTTCATTTTATTGTAATGCAAGTACTTTATATTATTTGAAATGCGAATAATCATAGAGGTGGATAAATTATACTCTGACCACCAGTTCGAAGTGGATACTTGAATTCCTCCTGTGAATAAGCGGTAGGAGAGGAGCTTCGCGAAGGACATTGTCAATTCGATTTCCGAGTTCGTAATTTTATGAAAAAAATTTAATTTACGAGATTTTTTTAGAGATCAATATTGCATTATTATTTCAGCCAAAATACTATCTATGCTGGACATAAGACAAGTCTCCTTAAGATAGTAATCATATCTTATTATTACCTCTCTTTTTACAGTATTTGTTTCTTTGTAGGCACCTAAGTACTATACTCTAAATAAAAGCTCGTAAAATAATATACTACTAGTATATTACTTAATCAAATGCTTACCTTGTCTCTACATACCGAATAATATACCAATACCAATCAAAGATTAATGCATGAGTACATCACTATTGACAGTCATTTCTTCTTTTGAAAAAATTGCGACATGAGTATTTCAAGAGGTAATAAATACAATACATCTGTCTCGGTTACACATATGAAATTTTATACCAGTAAAAAGAAATAACGATAGGTTTCTTGTTTATGCTTAAAACTATCTCTCCATGTATACTTGCTCCTTGGTAGTGAGATTAAATTGATCAACTTTTTCAGCACAAGTCTGTTAGATTGCGCTACATATCCAATGAACCTAAACGCGATCACTATTTACTATATGGTATTACGTGGGCCGATCCCGGCGGCACTGCAATGCCGGGCCGACCCGTGACGGGAGTGGAGCGAGCCCCGAACATCCCGTCAGATCACAAAAATCAGTTTAATATACTGGTCCCTCAGTGAGGGAACTTTCAGATATTAAGCTGAAAAGAACAGATACTACACTTTGATCTTAGCCAAAAGGCCGAGAAGCGATACCGGTGGACAATGTGCGAGGAGAGGTCATTGTGCTGCGGAGAATCATGATAGCGCCGGTCAGCCGATAGTCACAACGCCATCTATCGAGCGATACGGTAAAGTTTTTGAAAGTATAAGAGCATGTTTTATGCTCTTTTAGCGTGTTAGTTTGTAACAATATAACGTGTAGTACAAATGTATATATGTACTAGTGATGTAACGAATATTCGCATTCGCATTCGCGAATATTCGCATATTTTTGGATATTCGCATTCGCGAAATTACTGCGAATGTTTTGCGTAAGTATATATAATAATTGTTTTTGAAAGTAATACTTAGTCGTTTATTAAAACAAAATCATGAATTATCCATTAAATCTCGTATAATCACATTATCTTCTAATCAGTCTTCTCTTTATCATTTGGTATAATTTATTTATTTAACTTTGGACAATGAAGCTTAACAATTCATACATATACATAGACTCACGCCTGTTTTTCGGAGAGGTAGGCAGAGACTAAGGAACGCCATTTGCAACGATCCTGACATACCTCTCTTGCTTCATTCACTTCCATCAAGTTTCTCATGCATGCTTTTCTGTTTAAGGTACTTCTGACCTGTCCTTTTAGGATGTCTCCAATCTGTCAGAGAACGTCCGCCTAGATCCTCCCCTTCGTCCTGTGCCATTCACACTTGCCTTATATATCTTCTTTGTTAGTCTTTCGCCATCCATCCTCTCCATGTGCCCAAACCATCTTAATATGCCTTTCTCGATGCTTGTCACTACATCTTCTTTTACCCCACACCACTCTCTTATCACACAATTCTTTACTCGGTCGGTCAAAGATTCACCACACATACTTCTCAGTGCTCTCATTTCTACAGCATTTATTCTACTTTCAAGTCTCTTCGGCCATACCCAACTTTCACTACCATTTTTTTTTTATAGTATAAGGCGGCAAACGAGCAGACGGATTGCCTGATGGTAAGCAATTACCGCCGCCCATGGACACAAGCAACACCACAGGAAACACAAGTGTGTTGCCGCCCCTTGGGGTTTGGAAAAGGGATAGGATAAGGAGTGGGATGAGGAGAAGGAATAGGGGATAGGGCCTCCGGCACTCTCACTCACCGAACGAAACGCAACAGTTTAGATTCTGTTACTTTACGTCGATTTCCTGTGAGGGTAGTACTTCCCCGGTCGAGCCGGCCCATTCATGCTGAAATCAGCAAGGCTCTACTACCTAGAGCTACCATACATAAGGTTAGGCACTAACACCCCTATATGCACAGCCGAACATGCCTTTTTGGACACGTTTTGACTGTTCATAAACGCCTTCAGAGCTCCATTCACTCTATTACTCTCATTGGCTCTTCTTTCAATATCTTCTGCATTCTTACCATCTTTTGTAAGCAACGTACCTGAGTAAACAAACTCATTTACTTGTTCCACTCGCTGTCCATCGATCAAAACATTACAAGCTGTGACGCATTCCTCCTTTGCAAAAACCATCACTTTCATTTTACTTACATTTACTTTCATTCCTTTCCTCTCTAACGCGACATGCATGATTGTTATCATCTCCTGCAACTCCTCTGCTGAAGACGCAAGTATTACCTGGTCATCAGCATAAAGAAGGCATATGACGAGTAACCCATTCATCCTTAATCCGCAGTCACTATGTTTTAAATCTTGGAAACAACTGTCTTTTTTTTCTTTTTCTTTCTCGATGGTAAACCAGTCAGTGTATGCCCCGTTTATCCTCACACAAGCTCTAGAAACCTCCTAAAACGTTTCAGAGCTCGAATGAGGCTGCTGTCTACCCCATTCATTGACAGCACCGACCACATTTCATTCCTCACCACTTTATCATAAGCCTTTTCCAAATCCACGAATGCGCAATAGACCTTTTGACATTTGGCCAAAAACTTTTCGGCTATGCTTCGCAAGGAAAAAACCTGATCTGTACATCCCATACCGTTTCGGAATCCCGCTTGTACATCCCATATTTTCTTGTTGGTTACTTTCATAACTCTTTCAATCTACTGATTGTTAAAGTTAGAGGTACTCCTACTTAACTTTGCATACAATTTACCAACAATGCTGAGAAATTAAATTGTGTATTACGATAAAGTCGATATTTGATTCATGATTTTGAGCGGTACTTAAAAAAGAACTGGTTTGATTAATCTGGCCTGCTAGGTCGTAGTTCATGTGCCCTGTTTCTTTAGTTTGAAAATCTTAAATTATTTATTTTAGTAAAAGATTCACGATTACTCACGATCAATAGTCGCCCTCCAATTTTGGATGTGTGAAATGTGTGAATAATTTATATAGGTATATAAATTGATAGGAAATTGCACCTATATAATTTTTGGACATTTAGTTTGTATGTAGGAGAAAAACGGTTCTTTGTAAACTGTTTTGCGTCCTTAAAAACCGTCTCGTTGCGTTTCTCAAAAAATCCGAAACGACCCAGTCGGCGCGAACGGAATCAGGGTTGCCAGAATATTTTTTTCACCACTGCAGCTCAAACATGCCGCTTTTGCTGCTAGACAACAGTGAACAAAACGCGATTTTGATTCGAACGTGAGTAAAAGTAGCTTTTTAATTTTTCAATCTTCAGTGTCACGAATTGACATTGTTCAGCCATAAATTTGAAACATTCGAATTTTACTGTGCTCTTTCTCTTACACATGCATATAAAAAGTGAGTGACGGAACAAACCCCTTCGAATTCGAAATTCGATTTTGGAATTCGATTTCAAAGAAAACACCTACGGCAATGCAAAAAAAAAAGATATTTGTAACAAAGAAATTACTTTTTTATTTGTTATTGTTTACATGTTTTATTTATCATTGGATTTTAATAAAAATAAGTCTAATTAATAGTATAAAATTAGTATTTAACCAATACATTTTTATTTAGAATTACAACAATGATACATTTGAAAAATAAACATCAGGGACGCGGTATTAAAACGTGATTTAAAAAAGTAGCGGGAATAAAAATTTCGCTGATGCTGATTCAGTAGGTATAGCGTAGCGTGTTAAATTATATTAATATATAAAATAATCTAAAAAGATGAGTGAAACTAGCGATGATGACTGTACTTTAACACCAGAAGAGTTAAATCAACAAGTGATTATGCAGAATTCAATCTATTCCTGTTCATTTCTATATCTCCTCACATACATACAAACACACATAAACTCACGCCTTTTTCCCGTCGGGGTAGGCAGAGACAACGGAACGCCACTTGCATCTATCCTTACAAACCTCACGCGCTTCCTCTACATTCATTACTCTGTTCATACATGCTCGCCGGTTCCGGGTGCTTAGGACCTTCCCGTTTTTCAGAAGGTCATCAATTTGGTCGACGAGGTCGGCCGCTACCGGCTTGCCCATACACGTTAGCCTCATATATTTGGTGCGTCATTCTTTCTTCACTCATTCGCTCCACGTGCCCAAACCATTTCAGCATTCCTTTCTCAATCCTTGTCACGACATCTTCTTTCAGGCCACATCGCTCTCGTATTACTGCATTCGGAATTCTATCAATCAGTCTTACCCCACACATACTACGCAGTGACCGCATCTCAACTGCGTTAATTCTGCTTTCATGCTTTTTCTGCCACACCCAACACTCACTACCGTACATTAACGTGGGCACAAGCACTCCATTATGAACCGCCAGTCGCGCCTGTTTTGGCACATTCTGGCCGTTCATAAAGGCATGCAGCGCTCCATTTACACAGTTTCCCGCAGTTTCCCACAGTATATCTCCTAAGTAACTAATATGTGTTCTCACTGCTGTGGTGAAAAGTTATGTGTGTTACACGAGAGCAAAGTTTTTTGTATCTCGTGCTGTTGAGTCCCTCACCACGCTTAGGATTCTAACTTTGATTTGAATCAATCATAGAATCCTTCGCTTGCTCGGGACTCAAAATCAGCACTCGAAACAAAAAACAACTTTGCTCTCTTGTTGCACAAATAACTATTCTCGAATCCCCTGGCTGGAGAGCGCGTGTAGCCCCGAGATAGCCTAACTTGTAGCCAACGGATAATATACTGTCGCCGCCCGGCAAGAGAGTCCCAATTGCACTAAATATCCCCATCTGGCAACAATGACACTTCAGTCAGATGCGTTCGTATCAACTTGACTATTCTCGGAACAAAAAACAAACAGAACGCACTTCGTTCGAACGGGACCGCCACCAAGGCAAAGAGCTCATATATTTACATAGAGGCGCATTTCTTATGGGCGCTCTGTAGACAAACTTTCTGTGACCCAAATTGCCACTTGGCGGCGTGGCAGTCGCGCTGTTACTGTTGTCTCTACGAGTGCAAGAGAGACGAACGTTCATCCTGTCTATCTTAACTACGAGAGCAAGAGAGAGGGAGAACGACGCCAGCGCCGCCAACGGCGCCAACTACGAACTACACTGGCGAAAGTCGCCACTTGGAATCGGCACACGAAATCCTTAAGAAATGCGCTTCTATGTCAAGCTGTATTCAGTGACCAAGGTCACCAAGCTATAGACAAATGGCGCCAATTTTGATCAGAATTGAATATTCGTTCGCATTCGCATTCGCGCAATGTCCAAAATATGATATTCGTTACATCACTAATATGTACATGGCAGTTTTATTGTTTTGTTACAATTTACTATCAAATCTCAAACATGGTTGAAGTTTTTACACACCGTGGATCTTCACTATTCATTACTTATAATGAATTAAATAATTTTCTAATATTTTCTTTATTTAATAAATCAGTGTTAAATAATTTAATATCAAACATTTAAGAAAGCTTAACTGCTTTACTCTGATTGGGAAAAAAACATTTACTAGCAAGCTGCTATTTGAAGTAGTTGCTAATAATGAAATAAATATACGACATTGCGTATTTCTCATCTTACCTTGTAAAATCAGCTGTCCAGATTGCGACGCTAAGATATTCTGCACATCCATCGGTTGTACTTGCAACATAGGTTGTTGGACTTGCAGAGTCGGTTGCTGCACTTGTATAGTGTTCCCTTGCACTTGCAAAGTCGGTTGCTGCACTTGCAGAGTCGGTTGCTGGACTTGCAGAGTCGGTTGCTGAACTGACATTGTTGGTTGTTGTACCTGTAAAAGCGTGTATTAAGACAGCTGTATGAATATTGTAATATAATATGTTTAATACGACAACAACTAAGTTTTTCTTAATTAAACTAACAGTTGGTAATTGTTGGCTGGTTTGCAAAATACCGAAGGTCTAATGTAATTTAGAACATTTACCAACAAGTAATAATTTTATTATTTATTTATTTATTTAATACTTTATTGTACACTATAAAGAACATTTACAGGAATTTTATAATAAATAAAGTACAAAGGGCGGCCTTATCGCTAACAGCGATTTCTACCAGGCAACCTTTAGCCTTTTTAACCTTTTATTGAGGAACGAACTGCATTCAGACGAATACTGGTTGAAAATAAATAAGTGATACTTTTTTCTGCAGGTAAAACCAGGTGAGTATGCGCGCATAGCCATTAAAAAAAAACATATTAAAACTAATGATAATAATGTGAAAAAACGTATAGAAATATATGATTGATTAGTACGAAGCATTTACAGCATTACTTATATTTTTTTGTTAATTATTAATACGTAAAAATTATTAATATTAGTACGTTTGCGAATTATTAATACTTAGGTATTAGCATTTTATTCAGGTTTATTGTCATCAGTGTTAATTGTCAACCATAAAAAATATGTGCAAACACAGTTAATTTGATTATCTGGTAGTAAATCAGTGCATGGTTTATTCAAACAAAGTTAATAAAAGCATGTTAAAAACAAGTCGCGTGTTGCCGACTGTTGCTCATTCACAACCATTTTGGTTAGCAGTCGCGTGGCGGTCGTCGCGAGCGCACGTGTCAGTTCTATACTCACTTGCAGTATAGGCTCCTGTATAATAACAGAAGCGTTCTCACCGGAACCGGTCAATAAAACAGACGGTTGGATCATTTCAACCGGTTCCTGCTTCGGTGGCAGCTGGAAGTCGTAAACGTAAATAATATTAACGTATCTTGCGATATGACAAAAAAATAACATAATAAAAAAGGAATAACCATAATATACAAAAAATAAATCAAACTGAAAAATCGAGATTTTAATCTAAGTAAAGTGATTATTTAATGACGCCGGTTTAATTTTCAAATTAATTTCTTTATTATTGTATTTTGTTGTATTATATTTTAGTTAGTCCCTGTTTAATAGGGATCGTCATTTTTACGCCTGTGGAGTCATAATTTAAGATGCCATTCTGCTGCATATTTTTTTTATAACGTTTTTGCTCATTAGGGCACTTAATCAAAAAACATTTATTTATTTTCAGCCAGTATTAGATCAGCAAAGTTTTCTATTGTTCATTTTTAGTTATATTTACCCTAAAGGAAAGATAACGTGTTTTTCGGTAACAATTACTTTTAAGATAAATTCCCTGAGCATAATTATTTTAAACATAACTTATTTTATATAACCACAAACCACATAATGAAAAAAAGATACGCAATTTTAGCTTTGAGAGGCAAAACTATATCAACGAACCAAAACTCTTAGAAAAATGAAATCGACAACATTACCGCAGTTTCTATTTATCTAGCGCAGCAAAGCTTCGGAAGCAAAGCATGTATAAATTACCCAACTGCTTCAGAAAAATTGAAAAAACATTGTGTATCTTTATTTTCCGTTTCGTCTTTTACTATTATACTAAAACTACACAATACAGGCTGCACAACAAAAATATGTGATTAAAGAAATAATAACATTGTTTCTATGAAGAGTGAACACCTTAGCTCGCAGTGCTCCCAACAGCAATCCGTGAGGGCGCTACAACGCCGTTATGTACAGACATGGAAAATAAATATACCAAACAGATTATATACAAACCCTTTTTGGCCAACAAGTTCTTTCTTATTTGCTGCGCTGGAATCATGATTTATATCCTAATGTTATACCAAAAACTTAAGTTGGACCTCTAGATAATTAATTTAAGCAAATTTTGGGCCATACTTTACAAAAAATGCACCAATTTTAAAGGAAGGTGATTCAAGACTAAAACGATAGCTATTATTTTACCATCATTATCAGTAAACTGAAAAACTGCTTTAAGGATTTTTGTACAGTTTTAGATTTTTGTTCAGTGTGATTCCTGAGGAAGGAAGATAATTCACGGGGTCGGAGTAGCGGGTGAAATCTAGTATCAAAATAAATGAGATTGGCCGAAAATATACATTTTCTACCTCTAAGTTGTTACATACTACTAAGCCTTTTCAAAGCTTCTAAGCTTATTACTGTAGCTGTAAATATAGCATTATATACCTAAGAAAAAAATATAATTGATATGAGTGAAATCATCTCCAAATATTATAGTGAGTGATTGCCGCCTTATTAGAAAACATGGACTAAAGATAACTCTTATGTAAAAGTCTGGCGTGGGCTTAGTGACCAATGAAAATGAGCTTTAAAACGTGTATTATACGCCACTAGTTAATGACGTCAGCCTGGGTGACAGATAATACGCTAATTGTGTATTATGCATCGTCTACTGTCCTTGAAAGCGTTAAGGTCAAATATTCCACAATATAGCTTGTAAAATGTAAGATAAAATGTTAAAACAAAGACTAACCAAATCCTCTTCGTCTTCGAGTGCAGATGCGGCGAGCGCCGCGTACAAGTTGGCTGCTGTCTTCGAAACGCTCTCTTGAGGAGCCGTAGCCTGAAATGTTTACAAGAATATATTATAACTAATGCGAGATATGTTCAGTAGAAGTATACAGCATCCCGTGTAGTGACAGATAAAGAATACAAGGTATCACTACTGTAGTTTTAAAATTGTATCAATCCGTATACCTACAGGGTGTAAAAAGACCCTTAACGAAAACTGAAATCCCATGTTGTACCAATCCCTACGAACATTTTTTACTTCGTCACTATACCTGGGAAATTACTGGTTCAGGAGATATTGAGGCTCAAAGTTAGTATAGAATTTTTCTAATTAGGTACAAAATTGATGCATTTACCGCCAATGTGTTCTATAGATATTTCGTAGAATATAGATATTTCGATAGATATATATGACTCATGGATAAATAGGTATTTCGAGCATTGCACGGGCGCGCTTTTAATTGCGGTTTAAAAAATGAGAAAACTTAAAAAAAATCGTTTCCCAAGTATTATTTTTGGTTAGTATGACTTGGCATGATGTCCACAATGAGTAGACTTCGGCATGGTGATGGGTCTTGTGACACCCTGTATATATAATTTAAACTTTCGTGGTCACTAATATAAGCTCCAAATTGTCTCTCAGGATATATATCACGTACCTTTGTTTACGTAACAGTGCCTAAATATCGGATACTCGAAACAAAGTTGCGTGGTATATATATATGCCGAAAGACTATTCAGGACCTATACCAACACATCTGGCTAGCGTGGTGTAGTAGGTCGAATCCTTCTAATGATTCAAAATGCTATTGCGACGCAAATTGGTGGAGGCCATAACCAGCAGCGGACTGTGACAATTTGTACATTGAAGATGAAAGTCAAAAAAATCTCACCTCTCTCTTGTCATCCATCTTAATCTTCTTACTAGGAGGCTCCGTATACGAATGATCCGTAACCACACTTTCCGCTATCTCCTTCTCAGCTTTCAAGTCTTTAACCTGCACTATCTGTCCCTGTTCATTCTTATAATGAAGCACAGGAGCCTGCAACTGATCACTCTTCAACTGAATGATTTGACCTTGCTCGTTCTTTATCTGAATCAGTTGACCCTGTTCATTCTTTATTTGGAAGTATTGATTCCCCTGGGTCACGATTCCCGCGTCGTTTATTTGTATGACCGGCGTAGGGTCAGATTTGACCTGCACGATTTGACCCGTCTCGGTGATTTGGATCGTCGGCGCGTTGATTTGGGGACCCATTTGGACTACTTGCAGCGGTGGGTTGGAGTTTTTTTTAAGTAAGTCAGCTAGCATCTTGTTCTGGGCTGTTTTCTGGAAAGTATCAGTTGTTAGATTTAGATACAATATTTTTATCACTTGTAAAGGTCTAACCGGCTTAAATGTTTTCTGGGAGGTATCAACGTTTTGGTAGATTTAAATATAATATTTTTTATCACTTGTAAACGTCTACCCGCATGAATACATAGACATTAATAAATTAAAAATACTTACAATAGTTAGCTGCGCTTGCTCATCTATTTGAATGTGTACTGGTTCTTCTTTAGGGACTGAAAATCATATTTACAATAACATAAATAATTATTTATAGCCTTCAAGATTATTTTTTACCATAACTAAATTGACACAGTGACTACTCTACTGCCATTGGAAAAGCAAGGCCGCATTATATCGTTAGGTGAAATTGGAAGACACGGTTTCTAATTACGCATAAAGTCTGTATACGTCTAGCAACACTTACCTAATAAATCTTCATGAGCGATGGCGGCGATCTGGAAAATATTTCGCAACAAAACTTTAAAAATACATTACTTATTTAAAGCAATTCTCTAGGCCTGGATGGGGGCTTATGGGCTAAGGAGCTCAACTTCGCCTCACCACAAAATCATCCGAGTCCTCCAACGGCGAAAACGGCTTTTTTTTTTCACCTTGAAAAAACCTACTTTCTTCAAAGTGGCCCAATGAACTAGAGTAAGCCACTCCCAAACCAGAATCGGCCATTGGATAATCCACCACTGAGCTTCAAACTGATAAAGATAATTTTGATATTTCTATTTTCAATGGCCACATCTGTATTTATTTTATATTATCATATTGTTATCATAGTTTAACTGAAATTAATAATTTTGTATTTTACTCGACAGAAGTCATGTAAGTATCGCACGCACCGTACAGTACGTTCTGTAGTTCGACTTCACAAAGGCCATTGCTTCTTCCACTGGTTATGATTCGTCGTAATATAGTCTATAGAATATGGTAAAATTTATCGCTTTAGTATTTGTTACTGTAATAAAATAGATGTATATAAATAAAATAAATAAATATGATATATTACCTTTTCTGATTGAATGGTAGGTGTACTGCTGGCAATACCGCCAGGTGTTATCGTGGTGCATTTGATCAGAGCCTCGGGATCCACTTCCATAGCAGGTGCCTGTTTTATTTATAAAAACAGTCGGGCGATTATTTTAATATACAGAACAAATAACATGGAGCAACAAATACATATAGAGATTTATTATCGACTGCGTTAAGACAAGAGCATAATTGAACACTTTAGCAATATCATGTAGGAGCCATATTAATTTTAAGATGTTTTGTGCGCTTATGATGCCAAACTCTATTATGAATTTAGTGAGCCACGTTGCACCTGTAGTCAAACGCATGCTTTTGAGACATTAGCAGACATACGGTTATCAGTCTACGTATGATAACTTTTACACAAAATAAGATTGGGACTAAACGTCGAACTATATTCATTTCAAGTTTAATAATGAAGCCGTATGAGTTTATACAGCGTGTCAAAAGACCCTTAACAAAAACTGAAACCCCATATTGTATCAATCATTACGAACATTTTTTGCTTCGGCATCATACCTGGGAAATTACTGGTTCAGGAGATATTGAGGCTCAAAGTTAGTATGCAATTTTTGCAATTAGGTACAAAATCGATGCATTTACCCTGCCAACCTGTTCTATAGATGTCCTGTGCATCCATAGATTAGTAGGTATTTCAAAAATTTCACGCGCGCTTTTTTTATAGCGGCTTGAAAAAAGTGAATACTTAAAAAAAAGTCGTTTCCCAGGTTTTCTTTTTGCTTAGTATAACTTGGCATGATGTCCGAAACGAGTAGACTTCGGCTTGGTGCTGGGTCTTGTGACACCCTGAATAATACTTCAAATTGTCAACGTATTTACATCATATTAAAATAAATATATTTACCTGATTAGTCTGCTGTACGACGACAGTGTTCTGTGTAGCCGGTCCTCGCTGTTGGCTCTGCTGCCGTTGCGCTACCTACATCATTGTAACACTTGTTAATACGTACACGTGTACGTAAGCGTATACGTGCATATTTGTTTAGGTTGGTCCTTTCTATATTATATACTTACGTGTATACTAAACATAGTGAAATGAATAATACTAAAGAGAAAATACGAAATATCGTTGACTGAATGTGAGGTACATCTCTAGTGTTTTACATTATTAATAAAATATAATTCAGAAAATAGGTGCTACCTATGATAAAATTTCGTAACATTTTTTTTTATCTATTTTATTCTGACCTGAACGGGTCCTCATAAAAATTAGATTAAACCAACTATAATATGAAGCAATATAATTATTTGTATGAAATGAAAATCAAAAAGTCAAATTATAAAAAATATAACAAGTTATAGGCTCCACCATTATGAATCGTCTAATAATAATTTTGAACTATATTCACTATGGAATTACTAAATACAATAACATGCTGACAAAAAGCGTCGCGTACCAACCATGCCGTTTAAAACCAGTTATTTCATTGTTAGTTGTAACTAGTGTACTTGGCATGCCTTGTCACAAAATTTGTCTGCCACTACATTACAACAGGCACCCATCACTAAGATAAGTTTCGCTTTCTATAATAAATGATTACTAAGAAAACGATAGATCATGTGTATTATCGAAATTGGAGGATAATTAGCGTGAATATTAAATGGACTGTCATCATCATCAGCCTTTAACAGTCCACTGCTGGACTAGGTCTCTCCTTTGAAAGGAGGAATTGGCCTACTATACCACGCTGGCCAAACGGGTTGGTATAGGGTTTGTATCAAGTTTTCCTTCTCTTACAGTGCTGTTCTCTGCATAATATGCTCCCTCTGTCGGCTCTTACGACACCCATGGGATGATATGGGGTGGTGACATTCTGTTTTCTTAGTCCGTCACCACACGGACAACAATGACAAAAATGGACTGTTGAAATTCACAAATAATTTGAGCAGTATCTACGGTTTGAAGATCTACTTTCATATCATCAGATTTCACTTCTATTTCTGTAAGATTTTTTTGCAGGCAGTACAATTTTAATGTGCTTTCAGATTAGATGATAAGTGCCCTGACACTAATAGTTATATCTCTCCATTCTAAAGTTCGACTGTAAGCCAACCGTGTAATTACAAAGCACCATAATATTGTACAGTCTACAAAAAGAACCATATTTTTATGAGCCGTTATGACTAATCACGAAATCAATATATCAATGAAATTGATAAAAAAAAACTAAAATAACGTAATTCTCAAAATAATAAAAATAAAACAAATCTACAAAAAAAACAATCATATTCAAAACACAAGCTTTAAAAATGCATGCTTAATTCGACATTGCAGTGCAATATCAAATTATTGTTAAAATCCATGCATACGTTTGCACCAATTATATTGGACATTAAACTAATAATATCACTACATCTCAGCTTTATACTTTCTTATAAAATATAGCGTAACTGCCTGCAAGAGCTTTAGATTTGTCAAGATCATGATCAAGAGTTACCTAACTAAGGTTCAAGGTTTAACTAACAAATCTATTTTAGACAACGGAGTCAATTATTTTTCTTTCAAACAGCTAAGTATAAATTTCTCTGTAGCGGAAACAATTGAATCAGTCATTTCAAAAACCACTTAAGTCACACTTTTTCCAACATGCTTTTTTTTGCTGAAAATGGTTCCTCAAAGGTAGATGCGTATTCTGGGTGAAAACAACTTAAGTCAATACATTCCTTCCTCTTCTGTTCTACAAAAAATGTTCGAAAGCATGATCGTATCTACGTCCCAGGAGAATACATTGATTTGGTTTCGAACTCCAGCTCAACATTTACAGTCATAGAGCTAAAAACTGAACATGTTTTAGAATTTAAGGAATGGTGGCCAAATTTGTACAAAAAATCATGTTTGTCAACTGAATCTTATGGGAAAAAGTCCCAAAGGACCAGAAAAAGTCATTTGCACTTTCGACATACATGAGTTTTCAGTATGATTCAGATCGAAAAGGAACTATCATAGCCGAGGAATATATTGATGGATTGATTAAACATTCGTTCTCATAAAAAAGAAAATAACAACTTCTGTTTCACTTCCATCAACCAAAGCCTATGATTTGAAAGTGCCCATCAATAAAAAAAATAGACGATTTAAAACAAGTTCAAGATAGCATTCTGGAAGAGCATATGTCATTTTATAACAACATTTTTAGCTAGCCAACTGCAAATGTTGAAGATAATCCAGATAAGAATGATGGAGAATATGGCTATGTAGGTACCATTAAGATATTAAAACATGACAAATTAATACATGTAAAATATTAATAAGATTATTTTGAAGTGTTATTCTTAATTATAAGCAATAAAAAATATGATTACTACGATTGTTTTGGTTAAATTATAAACCACTAACCCTATTTCTCGCTAAAACAACATAAGTCAAGAACAGTTTTTCAGGTCTTTTTCATTATTTCTATTAATAAACTGTAAAGGTTATACGCTATTTTAATTTTTTACCACTCAAGTACTAAATTAAACATGTAAAAATCCTATAAAACTCATTTGTTTGTGTATGAAACAGTTTTTATTGATTTCTGAAAAATTATAATTTTGTGACTTATGAGGTTTTTGAAATGACCGATTCAATTCATACATGTATTTTCAACAGCAACGATCATAAACGAAATTTTGACTTGCGAAATTAAAAAGATTAAAATGCATACTAATACTGTCCTCTGTAGTCGTTATCAGACAGAGATGTAGTGAAATAATTAGTCTTGTAATGTGTCAATAGAATCGGCAGTGTTGTTAATTCTTCAATAGTTTTGTGTGATACCTTCGATTTATGTTACCTGCATCAGCTTCTTTGTTTAACATCAAACTAAACTATAATAATCCTTTAAAAATAAAATCATATTTTAAAACCTATTAATAAAAGCTTAAGTTCAAAAGAAAATAACAATGGAATAAAATAAATCGGAACTTAATTTAAAAAAGTATATGCTGTCTGTACCAATTACGTTAAAGGCAGCTGAGCTAGTTGTGTAAAATAATAATAAAATACATAAATAATACAACTTTACTGAGTGAAACTACGAAATGAACTATATCATTGGTGAGTGTTTTGCTCACAAACTACCTACTTGGCTACTTCGCACATAATGTTGGATACTACACGTAGCCTAACATCTAACTATTGATCGCTAGTTAGATGTTAGGCTACGTGTAGTATCCAACATACATACATACGACTTATGCATCAAATCAATTTATCTTTTCTTATTCAGGATTTTTAAAAGTCTATTATTTATTTTTCAGACTTAAAGACTGTTAATTTTAACTCTAATTCTGTGAAAAATATATCAAAACTTTACTATTAAATTACCAGCAAACGAAACATTTCCAAAACAGAAATCGGTAAAAAAAACCTCTTTTGCTATAAAAACTTCACGCCTAAGTCCCTACACCTTATAAATATCGAGTCACACACTACTTCATATAGTTAGTCGTGTTAGTATGCACTTACTTGCGTCTGTTGTAGTGCGGGGCTTACTTTATGTGCGAGCAGGTGTTTGATTAGCGTCGTGTTTGACGGGTTCGATTCCAGGGCTTGTGAGAGATGTGGATGCGCTGTTGTTGGCTGTTGAGCGGGCTGTGGAGTAACATGATACGGTTTAAAACTATATCTAGACGACTAAGTGAATGAAGCAAGAGATATATGTTCGGATCGTTGCAAATGGCGGTCCGTAGTCTCTGCCTACCCCTTCGTGAAACAGGCGTGTGTCTATGTATGTATAAACTTCGTGATTTGTATCACATCATACGAGTTAATTTAACGGATCTTCATAGCATTTACCACCTTACTTAGAGCATAAATAAGTCACACATTTTTTTTTTTTCGCCGACGTTTCTAAGGCTCCTTGGTCGGTTACCCTACATATCTCTTCACAAATAAAGGCCTATCCACACGACACGATTTTACGTCCAACTTGAGTAAATCCCTTGATGAAATCGTGACGTGTAGACGCCAGTCGTCCAACTCAAGTTCATCGGGTGGGCGGTACCACCAGATTTTCACCAATCGGGTGGACGTAATGAAAATCAGTGATTTGATTGTGTCGTGTTGATGGGCAAAGCCAATTCGATTGAAAATTTGATCAATGGTAAAATTGTGCCGTGTGGATGGGCCTTAAGACGTGTGAACTGTGAAGTCTCAATGCAATATAATTAACATACCTGAACTTGTGGCTGAGAATGTTGCGTTACAACTGGTTTGACTTCCGTCGCCGGCGGCTTGTTTGTCAGCTGCGCTTTCAATATCGGCGATGATGGCCCTGGAAAACGAAATCATATACTATTATACCGTTGCCGTAGGTACTAAAGCCACATATAATTATACTCCTCTACATTACTGAAAGCAGCCTATTATTTACTGCAGGTTTACCTTTTTCTTGGTTTTGCTCGTAAGATTAGGCGTGCTATTTATCCTTCTTTTACTTGATCTGAGACTAAGGCCCACTTGCGTAACGTTTGATTTAAGTCACTCCTTAATTTAAATTCGTTGAACAGAATTAACAGCATAAAATAATTTAAGTTAAAAGTATTTAGCGTCCTCTTGCACAACGACAACAACGCTTAGATTTAGTTAAACATTTTATGAGGTCGGTAAAGTAGTTTCTACGTTTTGTTTCATGGCATGAAGCCTACTGTTACGATTTTAACGATGTTATGCGTATGGTTTTGCATAAAACCTTAGACTATATATTATACTTTGAGCATAAAACAAAACGCATTGTCGTCGCCTAGCAACGAAATGACAATTGACAAATAATAACTAGAAACTTTTGAGCATTAACCCTAGAACCCTACATGGGGTCCAGGTGCACCCCACACCGATTTATTTTCTAAATATCTCAATTTCTTTAATATCCACGAATTCGCGCGTCGGAGTATTTTAGTTTGGTGTCAACCGCTCGCGTTACGTCAATACCGTGACGAGGGACCGCGTTGTGTGGTCGCCTGTATAAGTGCTGTGGGGTACGCCAGTACCCCAGCGTAGTAAAATCGTAAGATTATTTATTTATTACGATTGATGCATTTATATGTAATAAGTTATTAAATTTGATAATTTATGAAAACAATAGTCTTATATGAATTAAATACAGATATTTTTAGATATTATGAAGGTAAAATTCAATGAACTTTATTTATTTTATTTCTGATGGCTGTCAGAGGTTTGAATTACGAAGAAATAAGCTCTATTCTAGACCACAAATCTGGCGAAGAAGAAATAGAAGTTCGGACCAGTTGTGATTCCTGGGTTCTTTACAAGTGTTCAAGATCAAATAATAAGCCAAATATAAAGTTTCAGCAGACAGTTTTGAAATTAGGTTTGGATTTTGGAACTGATACATGAACATTTGGAGGACCGTCACCGGATGCCAACTTAGTCCATTGCAGTGATCCTCAAAAAAGGACCAAATCCTACAAGCGCTGTTGCTCAAACTACATTTAACTTTGTGTAATAAGGCTGATTTGTGATCTCAAGTTACCGATTATGTTTAATAAAACGTATTTTCATGAATTGTTTTTTTTTTATTTTAAAGATTACAGTCATTTTAGTATGGGGTGTTCCAGCACCCCAGTGTAGGAATAACATGTGCGCCAAAAAGTGTAGGATTCTAGGGTTAACAATAACACAAGTAGGTACATTGTTATCAGTTATATCATCATCATCATCATGTCAGCCTAGGGACGTCCACTGCTGGACATAGATCTCCCCCTGCTGCGTCGTCCGGTCTAGTTATATAATTATTGATAATTTTCGTCGCTAATGACAAGATGCCAACATCAGTGTGACAGTTCTTAAATGAAATTAGCCACTAAACAGCCGATTTTCGGCAATTAATGTTGACAGTTCTTAAATCATATTACTCGACAAATTTTTCCTAGTGCAAGACGCTAGTGGTGTTTAATTTTTTTTTTCTCGTTAAATACATCTTAATTCAATTTAAGAATCGTTGTGCAAGTGGGCCTAAGAAAAGTTTGTTTATTTGTACGCACCAACTACCAATTAGATTTCATAACTTTTTGTGGCAATAAAATTAACTATTGAGGCAGTTTATGGGTTACGTAACACAATGCTGTGACATCTACGAGCCGAGGAAAAAGAGGTGCATTTTTAATAAAAATATTCTACGAAATACACACAACACCATCCAGTCCCAAACTAAGCAGAGCTTGTACTATGGGTACTCGACAATGGATTAATATTATATCTTCTTTGTTTCTACATGCATATCTATAATATAAAAATGAATCGCTGAATGTGTTGCTAAGCGCAAATCTCGAGAGCAGCTGAACCGATTTCGCCAATTCTTTTTTTATAATATTCCTTGAAGTACGAAGGTGGTTCTTACAGAGAGAAAATTAAAAAAAAAAGAAAATTTAAGAATCGACTGTTAGGGTCAGCGCAGACAGAACGGAGCGCAGCGGAGAGGATTTTAATAACCCACTTGAAAATAAACTTTAAAATTATTACAATAAGGTGCATAAACGGATTCCCGCGTACCTTCGAGGACGCGCGAGCATTTTTTGTCAGGTTCAAGCAATTATGCACTTTATTTTAATAAAATTAAAGTTTACTTTCCATTGCGTTTATAAAATCCTCTCCGCTGCGCTCCGTTCTGTTTGCGCTGACCCTTAGGCGGTACGAAGTTCGCCGGGTCAGCTAGTAATGAATAAGGATGACTACAGTTTGTATGTAATAACTGACCTGCGGCTGGGGTAGTTCTATTCTGTATGTTTCTCGATCTGATGCCGATGTACACCTGTTGTGATTCACCTGATGCTAAAGCCACAGTGTTTGGTCCCACTGTGCCGCCGAAAACCGTCCTGAAATGATAATTATAAAAAAGATTAAGAATGTATTATTTTCGGTCATGAAGTGGGCAATTTGGGTGACGAAGGGTTCTATATGCTATCTTTGTCCTACGACATTATTTTTGTATGACCCAAGACCAAACATGGGCAAATTTTTTTTACGATAGCCACCCATATCCAGTCTGAAATAGTGACTGAAAATGGCAATGGCGTCGCTGTATATTATACAATATAGCAGTGACCTGACAAGTCTGGGGAAGTGTGCGGGCGAGACGACCCCCTTCCTGCCGAGCTTGGTGCAGCAGGCGACGTACTGGCGGTACATATCGTATGTATGTATATTATATATAGCAGTGACCTGACGAGTCTGGGGAAGTGTGCGGGCGCGATGACCCCCTTCCTGCCGAGCTTGGTGCAGCAGGCTACGTACTGGCGGTACATGTCGTATGTATGTATATTATATATAGCAGTGACCTGACGAGTCTGGGGAAGTGTGCGGGCGCGATGACCCCCTTCCTGCCTAGTTTGGTGCAGCAGGCGACGTACTGACGGTACATGTCATTTGCGTCACATGCACTGTTGTCGTTAGCTGGTAGAACTTCGTACGTGGAGCGGAGCCACGCCTGAGCAAAGTGCTCGTTTTCCTGTTACAATCAACGAATATAATTAGTGAATTTCTTTAAGAACTCGATCACGAAATTAGCAGCAGCTGCGCGGCCATATACACTGTCTCAAAGCCAAGCAGGCAGAACGCAAAAGCGCTGCAGGGTTGTCTTACGATAAATTTGTGTTTTTTTTTTACCAATCATAACGAGATTTTATGACTTCTCCTTAGGGATCATTGACGCGCAATACCTACGTTTCACATGGCTCCTCCTAAGGCCGTTTCACAGCTTGAAGGTAGAAAGAAAGAAATAAAGAAAGAAAAAGCATTTATTTGGACTGAAAATTGACACATACAATATTGCGGATATAAGGTAGTTTATAAGCTATCTGTACAAACCTGCACAGTCCTCTGCTGCAGATGCGACTGCTGTATGGTGGACACGGGCGCCAGTGACGACACGCCCGGTGTCGCCGCTGTCGCCGCTGTGGCCGCCGGCGCTGTCGAGGTTTCCGGCGCTTGCTTTACCGCCGCCGGTTGTGGCTGTAATAATAAATAAATATATTTGGAGCCGCTAAGCAGGATTGGCAACGTTGCCGCTTACTAATTGTAACGGATGCCAGGAATCGAACCTTTGCTAGTCCGCTACAGTGCGCTGGTAGTGTGCTGCTGACGTGTGCCTACGACGATGCGTGTTCTTCTATGTGTGTGGACTGTATGGCTTCGATGTGTAAGGGCTTCAGAAATGAAACATCTTCATACGTTGAGAGTGATGCTGTTCAGGTGTGCGGTGCTTGATGGTTACAAGATGGTGGTTGAGACGCCAACAACTGGCCGAATACATGGTCGCTTAAGTACCTCGAAACATTACCTTATCGACGACCATCGCACCGAACACGTGCACAGAAAATCTTTCGTTTATTTTTATTTCAAATACAGTACAAATGTTACGTATGATTCGTTCCTATTATACATACATACATGTTCTATACATCGTTAGATAGGTCTCATTAAGGCGAGGATTTCCGAGCGCTCAAAGCTTTTGAGGCTCCCCTCTTCCCCAGTTCGCGAGTATAATTACGATCAATCGCGATCGCGACGCGAGACGCGACGCAACCTGCCGCCATATTATGTAGGTATAACACTTTCGCGCCACAGTATAGAAAATTGAAGCAGTATATCAATTGAAATATAAACTTACTTATCGAGTATAAATAATTTGCAAAGTTTTTGTTTTGAATAAACCTTTATGAAATTCGAAAGTAGTTTTACAAAATTGCTTTTGTTTATAGTGACAATAGTAATCAGTAGATAATTTATGAACATTATGTTTGTTGTTAATTATAAAAAAAACTTATGATCGCTCGCAATGCGAAAGTATCGCTTGTTCGATATCAATCTTAGGGAAAAGGATTAGATTAATATAAATTAATTAATTCGTTGCTACTGTCAGCAAAACAACGGCATAGAACCAATAATACACATAAAGGGTAAGATACTCATAGCTACTTTTAATCACCAATAATTACATTTTGTTATATTTATTTTAACTATGCAATCTCTAAGATACTACTCTGTCAAAAAAGTTGGAAAAAGATCAATAATACACAAGATTTTTATTACAGGGCAATAGTTATAGCAATATAATACTCATGCAAACACACGTGCATGCATAATAAAGGAGATCACCCAGCTCCATACAAATTTAGGCTATTCTAAAAGTGCCGGCCATCGATATATATGTACTAAATATATGTCAATGGTGCCGGCCAACTAAAATAAACTTATAGAATATTACGAAATAAACATTTTTTATAACTACACTAAGGTTCTAAGTGCAGTCTGTGAGATCATATTCGAGCTCAAAGAATCTATTCTGTTCCTAAAATAAATCCTAAGTAATTACTGTTATTTTTTTGCCTAAAATAACGTGCATGTTGCAATTTAAATGGCATCAGGTAATGACAGGTAGTAAGCCAAGAGCGAAATATCTGATTGATAAGCATTACTGCCTCACAGAAAGAGACGCTGACGTTCCAAGCCATCACGCACCAGACTATGGGCAGGGGAGGTAGCGAGCGTACGACTGTTAGACAACAGGCCTATGTCCAAAATGGATGGGTCATATGAACCACCAGGTGACGTATATAGGACGATATAAGAGCATAAAATAATAAGATTCAGCACTATGCCACTTGTCACTTGTAAGCTGTCCAACTGAGTGCTGATGAGAATTCAAAATTGCAAGTAGAGTGAGTACGCATTTCGGTCATATATTTTTGTACGGCATGACCTTCGATAGATCCATAATAAATAATAAGAAAGCGCGCAGTGCCGTAAGAAAATGGTGCGCTACAAAGTCGGTAATTTTTTGGAAATTGTCAGAAAATCTAATTCTCACCAGCACTCAGTTGGACAGCTTACAAGTGACGGCATATTGCTGAATCTTATTATTTGATGCTCTTATATCGTCCTATATACGTCACCTGGTGGTACATATGACCCATCCATTTTGGACATGGGCCTGTAGTCTATGTAACAATTGCCGTGATCAGTTTACGGCCAATTCGAAACATGACCAGTGAAAACTCCAGCGGAATAACAATTGCAGTACGATGTACCCGATTAGAATTCTTCAATAAATAGTTTATTATACCTAGGGCAAGAAATAAAGATGGGCAAAGCAAACCAAGTGAACAGGATTGATACACGTATCCATTTGGGTTGGGCTGCTTTCGATAAACTGGCATTTGCTTTTACGAAGCAACAAAAAGCAAGAATATTCAACCAGTGCGTCCTGCCAGTGCTCACCTACGGAGCCGAAACTTGGGTTACTACAGAGGCAGCGCTACAGAAACTTGAAGTTGTTCAAAGAACAATGGAGAGAAAACTGGCAGGGGTGACACTCAGAGACAGAAAGAAGAATAAATAGCTCCGAAAAGAAAGTCTAGTACTAGATGTTGCCAAAAGAGTAGCGGCCGGACATGTAGCCAGAAATCCCGAAACATGGTGCAAGCAAATATTAAAATGGCAACCATGGGATTGTAAATGTCTAGCTGGAACGGCAAATGAGATGGAAAGAAGACATCATAAAGATAGCAGGCAGTAATTGGTTGAAGACTGCCCAAAACAGAACGGAAAGGAATTTGTTGTGGAGGTCTACACCAAAATGGTCGGAAAAGGCTTAAGTGATGTTCACGGCGCTGGGACGCATAAGCGGGGCATTCTGCCAACATTTGTAGCACCGTTTCTTGGACAATGTTGCGGCTGCTGTCACTATAGTGATATCCAGGTGTTTCCGACTGGCCTTTTCTCTGGTTCTGTTGACGAAGGCCTACAGGTCCGTCAGTACCGCAGCGCTGCCCGTGCTCGCTGCGGTGCTCCCGGCGGACCTGGAGGTCGTTCGTGCTGGGCGCCTCGCGCAGGACGGTCTAGGGTTGGCCGGCAGGGAGCGTAGGGCTTTAAAACGGGAGCTGACTGAGGCTGTCGTAGCTCAGTGGCAGGCGCGATGGTCGTCCGAGGACAAGGGAGCCGAGCTCCGGCAGTTCTTCCCCGATATACGGGATAGGCTTTCCCAGGGGTGGGTTGCGCCTGATTACATCACCTCACAGGTGCTAACGGGCCATGGATGTTTCCGCAAACGATTGCACGACATGCGGTTGGGTGATAGCCCGGAGTGCTATTGCGGGGCGCCGGAGGAAGACCGAAATCACATCTTATGGGAGTGTCCTCTATACGAGGAGGAGAGAAACACGATGCTGGACGGATGGCTGCGGGAATCTGCGGGTCCGGTGTGGTACCAGGACCTGGTGGGCAGCGTGGAGGGATTTGCAAGATTGCACGCGTTCGCGCACTCGTGGCATAGGAAGAGAAGGGAGCTGGAACGCTAATCTGTCTGCGCGAACGCGAAGTGCTGTTGGTGTGATGTGCTGCCCTAATAAGGGAGAATGCTCAAAGAACAGGGACAGGATAAAGAATTTGTAGGGAGTCAAGAACGAGCGCGCGGGAAAGAGCAGACGCAAGTACTGCGCGCTCCTCCCATGATTCGGCCCGTATGCCGCAAGGCGGGTAGGGCCATGAGGCGGTGGTGGGAAGTTGGCCTTTTCTCTACAAGAACCGGCCGAAACATTGGAAAGTGAGAACGTCGCGACGCAACATCTCTTCAACTACATGGTGCCATGCCTGTACATCATGCAAGACATCTGTACCTGACCGGTCATAGACATTCCTACTAAAGGTTTAGACGATATTTTTATATTTGGTCAGGAGTATTTAAAAATATGTTTTTTACTTTTTTAATGAGTCCACTGCATTTTAAGGCTCACGTATTTCACGTTAGGCTGAAAACGTATAGTTGACTACCGTTACACCTCTTTGATTTACCACTTTTGTCAAAACAAAACTGCTCTACGGTACTTTGAGACATACATTCAAACCTAAATATTGTCTCAGAGAATACGCTTGTATCCTAAAATGTAATTAGCGATTGATTCGTTCCTTTATTAGATGTTAAACTGAAATACCGGATTTTTCTTCAAAAAACAATCAGCAATATTACTAATTACGGCTTTTTAAATAACTTTTTGAATTTGACACGAAAACGCTGTAAACCATCATAGCGGTTGAGTGATATCACAAAGTACAAAACAAAACAATCCGTGAATGAAGTCTGATCTGATGCACCCACTTTTATTTTGTTATATTCGATTTGACAGGTAGAAACTTTTACTTTTTAGTTGTATTTACTACTAAAACGTCAACAACATGAATGGTGGACGTACTGTTTGACGTAAAGCTCTCTGATTGGTGTTCACTGTCACAAGAATAAGTAAAAACATTATTTTTTAGTTTTAGAATCCTAAAAAATACATTTATCTTACCATTTTATAATAAATAATAAACTTTATTGACATCTTAAAATCATAATGGATCTATAGATACTACAATCAAACCGATTTATTCTTAGTGGACACAAGCCTATTGACTTAGAAGTTTGGTGTAATAGTTAAAATGTTTACAACAGTGTGTTCTATTAAAATAACACAATTTATTGATTGGCCGGCAAAATAAAAATTAGCCCAATTTGGGTGATCTCCTGTAGACGCTGCCATCGGCAAGTAGTAGTGAAAAAAAGTTAAAATTTTACATACATACATACGTACGAAATGATACTCCTACACCCACAACGCTTATTTTCCGCCAACCAATAATAAACTCTAGTTTTCGTTATTATTTGTCGGTCAAATTGATATACTTACCTACCGAACACCTTACCTACCTTTCTAAGCTGTGACACCAGTGCATTCTTCCTCGGCGTGATAAATAATTACTATAATATTATTAGGTGTCCATTGTTCCGTGTTTGGTAATAGTGTGGAAATCAATGATATTATTGGTGGAAATAGTCAATAGAATTATTGAATAGACGGAAATTCATTTCTTTTGTTTTTGATCGCGCTAGTCTTAGGAACTAGCAGGCCAATTTCTAAGATTTATTTGCTTCTCTAGCCTATTTGTTGAGGAAGGTTATACCAAATAACATCACGCTACTACGCACGAGGGTGGGGCAGTAACCATAAATACCACTAAGTAGGTAACTGCGGATATTTGTATTTATTTAGGTAGGTAGGTACCTATAAAATTCGCTTGTATAGCTTTTAGGCACATCTCACATTTTATTGCCGTATATAGGTACACAGAATAAAAGTGTGAATTATTGTATTAGGTAGGTACCCAATACAACAATAATACTATAAATCATCCACAATATACAACAAATCAATATTTTTCTAAAGTACTGTTACCTAACTATGCTGTTGTTATCAAGTCGTTATCTTGTCCAATAATCAAAACGATATTTTTAAAACTATACTTCTTACTTATATACACTATTATTACTTACTAAAAATTTACAATACCTATTTACAAACTAAACCTAGAAGTAATATTTTTATCAATAAGTGATGATGACATTCGTAACTGACGATAAAATATATAATTCGTAATCCTGCGGTGCGCTCTGCAAACGAGCGATACGTCCTGTCTCCATTACATCCCGCTCGGGACTGAACGACGCCGGAGAGAGCGCGTCGGCAGTAGGAAATTACGTATTTTCGGTATTATATTTTTGTATATATTAAAATTCATAATGTGATTGCCGAGAACCATCCGCTTTTACATGACCTTTCTTTTGGTATACTTTTGAAAATTCTAATCCCAATACAACTCAAATGAAACGGGAAAAGTTGTTTAAATAGACCTATATTCGCGATAATTTTCTATCGTATCAAATGACAGTAATCGTGTTTCGAATGGCCGAAATATAAAGATCTAATGCTGTAGAATAACATATATTTTTTTCCGAATTTAAATCTCAGTTTTTTACAAATAAAACGCGTTTGACCACGCTAGATAACACTGTATTTTGGGAAATCCTCGCCTTAAGTTCTATCTATTGGTATAAGTACAATACCTAAACCTAACTACTAGCGTCACTAAGTTATTCCATAAAAACTCCCAAAAAATGCTGTCACACAAGGGCCCGCCCACTATATTTTCTATTGAAAAACTATTGTATACTAAATTTATATATATAATTTTGGTAGGCCGTTGTGTGCAACTATATGGGGCATCTATTAAAACAAACACCATGAAAATATCTTTATTCAATTCGAACCTATTACATGATTACTTATGAATCATAAGAAAACTACAGAATTTCTTAAGTAAATACTATCGTAAGTAAACAAAATTTATGATAAACATACGAATGTTTGTTATTATGCTTATTTTAACTATATAAGGTAATAACTAGCAATAAAAAGGTATCTAGACATGATTTCAAGTCTATAAGAAGCCAAAAAACACTTATAAAACTATAAAACGACTATGTAAACAAACAGCTGTTTTATCAAGTATTAACTCTTATCTGTCACTACTGATAACGCTATTTATGATTCGATATCTAAGGTCCCTACAGTTAGCACAAGTTTAAGACTAATGTTCATGTATTACATAGTTGTTTTATATTAACAATCTAACCATTTACACTATTTTAGCTATTTTTTTAACGTTTTGACACGTCCGGGAACCGAACCCGGTGTACCGCACGATTAGATAACACTGATTTTATACGATTTTCACTCGCGGTTTCGAATACACTATTCACTGTCATAGTTTTAATGTCTGCGAACACTAATAATTTGACTACCGGTTGGCGCAGCAGGAGTGTAAGCGACTGCTACGCCGAAGGTCGCGGGTTCGATTCCCGCTCAAGTCAAACATTTGTGTGCATGAACATGGATGTTTGTCTTGGTCTGGGTGTTTCTATGTATAATATGTATGTATTTACAAAAAAAAACAGTATATATGTATGTTTATCCATTATCTAGTACCCATAATACAAGCTCTGCTTAGTTTGGGACTAGATGGTGATGTGTGTATGTGGTAGAATATTATTATAGAATATATTGAGTATAAAAAAATATTTTCGGAGTTTTGTCAGTAAAGTAGTAGACATTTTCAGTATCTTATCTGACTGTCTCATGAATAATTTCTTTAGATTCTTTTTTATGCAATAAATATAAACAAATAGTCGAATTGCCTGATAATAAGCGACTACCGCCGCCTATGGACACAATAAAAACTAGAGGAGTCACAATTGTGTTGCCGCCTTTTAGGATGGGAAAAATAAAAGGAGTTGTCGTCGAGTCTTCACGCAACTCCTTAGAGGGTTGTTAGAGGTTTTAGTTACAGGACGTCTTGTCCTTCTTCAACAGGCTCTGGGTACTGATCCTTAAATAAAGGGCAGGTAGTTCGGGCGGGCTGTGTGGCCCACGGTGTCATTTTAATAGGTTAGGAGGATCAGTTCTGCAGTTAATCTTTGTATAGGGGAGACAGAAAGAAAGAGAGAAGGTCTGGTTGAGACCGGTTGTGTGCCCTATAGTTTCGTCATAATCGGTTAGGAGATGTGGTTGTGCATAGTTAAGTTTACGGGGGAGACAGAAAGAAAGAGAAGGATAGATATAAAAGTAAAGAGTAAGAGAGAGAAGACCATACGTTGTTGGCGTGTCGCTCGTGTTGCGTGTGCTGGTCGCGCTCGGCGATGGCGCCGGGCCCGCTGACGGTCTCCACCACGCGCATCAGGATACACGCGCGCGGCCCGTAGCTCTGCGCCTGCAACACACGCGAATATTAATGTACACATGCAAATATTCTACACTCAGATTTTTTTATTGTGTTTACTTCATTTTTATAGTGTATTTAATTTATCGCCGAACCCCAGCTCGTTACAATATTACACCTCTGCCTAATCCTTCGGGGATACAGGCGTGAGTCCATAAAATCATTAGAATAAAATTGGGTAAGTGCGAGTCGGACTCGTGCACGAAGGGTTCCGTACCATCATCTATAAAAGAAAATCACGTTCGTTGTATGTATACTTAAATACTTTATAAGTTTCTACCTGTTTATTAAGATCGAGTAACAAATTGCTTAAAAATTACGTTTGTTGTATGGGAGCCCCCCTTTATTATTTACTTTTTTTAAATTTAATTATTTATTTTGAAAGGTAATATACAACTACATATTCTGTGAAAATTTAAAGCGTCTACCTGTTACAGTTAGTAATTTTGAGCAAAAAATGCGTATTAATATTTTCATTTTTTTTATTTTTGGTATTTGTTGTTATAGCGGCAACCGAAATACATAATTTGTGAAAATTTCAGCTTTCTAGCTATGATGGTTTATGAGATACAGCCTGGTGACAGACAGACGGACAGACAGACAGACAGACAGCGGAGGCTTAGTAATAGGGTTCCGTTTTTTACCTTTTAGGTACGGAACCCTAAAAAGGAACATTTTATTTTTTTATTATTTTATTTTCTTTTTAATGACAACTCCCGCAATACTTTAATTATTTTTAAAGTATTGCGGGCAATTTTAGGCATTAAGCCCGTGTCGCGGAGAAATCCGCAAACATTCAACCAACGTACACAAAACACACCCAGAATCGGAACAACAATTTGTGGATCACACAAAGTGTTGTGTCGTGTGGGGATTGAAACCACCACACTCGGCGTAGTGACAAGCGGCGAGGCGGCTGCTTAAACCACCACGGCAAGCGTGCAATTAAAATTAGGCTCGCAACTAGAGATTCACACAGAAACAGCTACAAACTCTAAACTTATTCGATGTATTGTCAAGCTACATTGATAGGCGATTGGTCGTCTAGTGATGTCAGCGCGTTAACGCACTCCAGCGTGCACACTAACACGTGTGATCTAAAAATTCCTGGCGTATTGTGGGTGTAATATTACACCTCTGCCTACCCCTTCGGGGACAGGCGTGAGCCTATAAATAAATATAAACAATAATAGTTACTTACCTCAACAGTGACCAAAGAGACGAGTGTATGTATGAGGCCGGGTACTCTGGCGACGGACTCGCTCGCTCGGTCGCCCAGTGACGTCAGCGCGTACACGCACTCTAGCGTGCACACTAACACCATTATATCGCGGAGGGTCAGCAGAGAACACACGTCTTGGTACACCTAAAATTGATGAAAATATATTTATATTTTAAACTTTAATTTAAGCTTTAAATGTGTAAAACGGTACCCTACTACTAAGAATCCGCTGACCATACATCTGTCTGTCTGACAGACATAAAGTAAAGACTTGTAACAAACAATTGGCGGATTACATAAATTGCTATCTCTTGTGGGATGAAACCTATGACATTCGGCGTAGAATCACGCGGTGAGATGGCCGCTAAAACCACTAAGTCAATCGTGCAGTCAAATCTATTTTAAGTTACTTGCTTCTCATTGCATTTTCATTTTCTATATCATTTTGTGTATTATGTATACTCTGTGTGTAATTTGCCAAATAAACGTATTTTCTTTGTTTCTTATATGTTCTGATGGTAGTATAAACCCTTACCTTAGCCTCTAAAGACTTGAGTAACGCATCTTCATTAGCCTCGTTCTGCGCGAGTTTGTTGAGCAACTCCAGCGCGGCCAACACTCGCGCGCGGTCCGGCGATACTAGCGCCGACTGGATGGTGGACAGCACGTGGCGGGATATCAGGCAGGTTGCTGGGTCCTGTGATATACGAAAACGTATTTTAGTTGAATAATATATCAGTGTCGAATAATCATAGAATATTTTAGATCACAGTTTTAAAAAATCATTGACTGCATTATCACTTCAGGCAGCTGATGATGATGGACAGATATAAGTTTGCCTTTTTAGGTGCTTTATAGAATATTTCTGTACTTTAACTTGAACTTTACATTCATGAATTTATGTCTAATAGGCAAAGGAGTTGGGCGAAAGTTATTTAAAAACACATGTTACATAGCATGCGTGTTACATAACTAGAAAGCATAGTTGGTTAGCACTTAGCAGGACCATGCATTAGTCTTTACTAGCTTTACAAATGCATGGTCCTGCTAACCAACGAACGGTAAGTCAACGGAACGTTACGCCAAAGTAAGCAGAATACAAATCGTATTTACGTACCTTGATAATGAGCTCAGTAGAAACATTCCCCAGGGTGTCGAGTCCTGACTGTCGTAATGATCCAACCCAGCAGTTCGCACAGAGCAGCAAGAATCTATAAACAACAAAATAAATCGATATTTACATAGTACCAAAAAATAGTTTCAGGACCAAAATAAGATTTATAAAAGAGCAGTATTTGATAATAGCCACTATCCTATAGATCAGAAAAACTACTGGATAATTTGATTGTCAACAACGTGTTGAAGGCCTCTTGGGATTATACTCTTTTCGGAGAAGTGCTGTGTATTCTAGTGTAATCATTGGAGCCTCTTTTTATTCCAGTCTTGACTATAGGCCTCTTCTGGTCTGTTGTTAGTTTCGTATCTTAATTACCTGTGGTATTTAGCTCGAAAAAATGGCCTCAAGGGTCCCAAGCATGCTATCCGATTTTTTTATTGTTAGCACTCCTTTGTTACTGTGGCCGGCCGCTTCCTATGACGTCGGCGGTATGACCTCACTCAAGAACTGGTCTTTTTTGTCGACACTTTTGCACTCGAACAATGTAACTAAGGCCATATCTACTGGATACAATAGTGTTGTTTATGTGCGTGCTATTGACCTGAGTGTTCTTAGCCAGATTCTGGACGTTCTTCTCGTAGACCATTAATCTTAACAAGCAGTCACCCATCTAAAATATGACCTGTGCTAACGTCGCTTAATTTAACCGATCTAGTGACCTGATAAGCGTGGTGTTCTTAGCCAGATGCTGTACATTCTAGAAGCGATAATCCATCCAAAATGTGACCTGTGCAAACGTCGCTTAACTTCACTAATCTACTGATCTGATAAGCGTGGTTTTCTTGGCCAGATGCTGTACATTCTCGTCGTGGAACACTAGCAATAAGCGGTAACCCATCTAAAACATGACCTGTACTATAGACGCTTAACTTCACCGATTTGCTGAGCTGATAAATGTGCTGTTCCTGGTTAAATGCTGTGTGTAGTGGAGTATTAATCTAAATGCCACACCAAACGGTCACCTATTCAAGCGGTCCCCGATACAAAATGTGACCTGCGCTATCATCGCTTAACTCCACAATCTACAGACCTGATAAGCGTGGTGTTCTTGGCGAGATGCTGCACATTCTCGTCGTGGAAGGAGAGCGAGCGCACGATGGACGCTATCTGCAACACGCGCTGAGTGTACACGCAACTCGCGCCGCCAGACAACTCTGGAGCGAAAAGTTGACTCTGCTCTGAAGGTTCCGTTACCCAGTCTTCTACCACCTCCTGTACACATAATAAATCGTACACAGTCTACCTACTTTGATAAAAAAAGGTGCAGATATACAACTATTTTTTAATTAGTACAAAAAATTTAATGGGGCTCTAGGCATCTTTAACTAATCATATATATGTATGTAAAAAATAAAAATACTAAGTTCCAAAACTGTCCCAAAACTGTCCACAAAAATACGTAATGATTGGTAAATGCATAACTAAATACTATGTTGTCGTAGTAATTTTACGCGGCACTACTCCATTGATAAATTTGTGCAAACTCGAAGCTCGCCACCCCCTGTCCCTCTGCGCGCGCGCCGCAGTACTAATTTGAAGGCAATAGCGAGCGGATCTTTTTTCGCGGCAACAATTATTGTTTGTTTACGTTTGCCCAACGGGATGGCTTATTAGTTCACATCACGCGAGTGCAGCTATGCGTTTGTACAGGGAAGTGTTTGGAAGCCAGTGGATCGGTCGAGGCGGGTCGTAGCTTGGCCTCCATGCTCACCACTGTGTACAAAAGTGAGTCGTTGTGTGAGTGTCGAACAATTTAAACAGCGCAAATTGGACGATTTTGACGCAGTGAAAAGTCAGAGAAGCTTACTTCTCTCGTTAAAAAACAATTAAATAAAACGTGCTGTGTATTGACAATAGTGATGGACATTTCGAAGAACAATTGAAATACTTGTAAGTGCTCTGTGTGGAGAACCTTGAGGGAGGCCTATGTCCAGCAGTGGACGTCTCTAGGCTGACATGATGATGATGAAATAGTAATTGTAAATAGCAGCCGATTCTAACTTCATAAATACGCCAAAATTACTCTTTTCTTTTATTACAGAATACCTTCTTTTATTTTGATATGCGTTTGCTTTCTAATTACATACCTCCTTAATTACTTGTAAAACGGTAAATTTTGCCGGTCCTAAGACAGGATGAAGTATGAAGGAGTGGGTAGAATTTAAAAAATTAAAAAATATCTACCTACACTTATTATTTTGCTTCCTTTTATTGTCTAAGGCTACCTGCATTATAAGTGCGACGGAAAGAATGCGTAAGAGTAGGACGGAAAGTAAGTACTATCAATGAAGTAGTGAATGGATTGTAAAATATGTCTATGATTTGGGTGAGATTTTCTACAAAAAACAAATGATTATAACCTTGCTATTTATAGATATTATGAAATTCTTACGTCACTTATATGATAATATTGTCTTCGCTAATATGTCCTTAAAGTTTTTGTACTAATTAAAAAATAGTGGTGTATAAGGCAAGTGTGAATGGGACATGATGAAGGGGAAGACCTAGACGGACGTTCTCTGACCAGATTGGAGACATCTTAAAAGCCGGACAGGTTAGAAGTACCCTAAACAGAAGAGCATGCATGAGGAATGTGATGGGAGTGAATGAAGTAAGATAAAAATGCCAAGATCGTTGCAAATGGCATTCCATAAGCGGCCCTCACACGTACAGTTTGAACCGCGGGAAACACCACGCGCCGTGCCATCCCTCGTTCCGAACCGAATGTGTAGATGCGTCCCCCGCGCGAGCCCCGACAGTTCGATGCGGCGTGTCGATGCGTACGCACGCTGCTACAGTTCTATGCGTGCGCTACGTATGGATGCAATTTACAACAACAAACATGGCGGTTTGGAGTGCAGAAGCTGTAACGGAATTTATTAGGCTTTATCGAGAACACCCATGTCTGTGGAAAATCAAAAATAAATCGCTGTACACTAACCGCAATTTACGAAATAAAGCATATGATGAGCTTGTTGAATTTTGCAAGAAAACAGGATTCGCAACAGCAAACCGCGAGTTTATAACAAAAAACACACACTCGTCGTTTTTTTCGGCTGTTTAAGCTAACTACAAATCCAGCTAACGCGATGACCAACCGATCGTCCATTTTTCTTACTACTGGGTTAAAACCTTTTAAAAGCTATAACGTTCCACGCGCCAGTCCAAACTGCAGTCCAAACTCTTGAAAATCAATTTACACGCACAGTTCGGAACGTTTGTCTAGATTATGTAAGTTTCGTCGGCAATCCAAACCATGAATGCATTTTTAATCGGTAATTAGCACAACAGTTTGATCCGCAGTCCAAACCGTACAGATCTAACTGCTGTTTGGAACGCAGTCCAAGATGCGCGGTCCGAACTGTACGTGTGCAGGGCGCTATAGTCGATTCCTACCCCTCCGGGAAACAGGCATGAGTCTATGTATGTATTTATATTATAAAAAAAACATTGAATGTGATAAAAAAAACAACGTGGGAAAGTAGACTTACTTCTTCAAGTATCTTCTCAACAATCAAGTCCTCTTCTTCGGGATCGTTCATAAGGCAGTCAGTGAGAGTGTTGTGCGCCGCTCTAGCTTGCACTATCAGATCTGGCTGTTCGACTCCCGGCTGCATAAACTTTGTCTCGTCTGCCAGCTCCTTTGCGCCCCCGCCACCGGCCCGGAGACTCCAGAAATCGTCTGGATAACGGCCTCGGGCCTCGAAGTACGAGCGGCCGATTGTGTCCCGGAGACTCGCTGATGGAATAATTGCATTTGTTAATTTACATTTTGTAGTACCTATTAAGATAATGGGTTAATACAGCAGGTAACACTTTGATATTATTAAAAAATAACGTCTAATCGTGGCGAAATTAATGTGTAAAGTGACTATGACATTTATTTTTATCGTAAATGACATATGCACACATACAATGAAACTTAACTTCATCTTCGCGTCTAAAAATCGGCTCGAGAATGGTATGGAAGTGTAACATTCGCCAAAGAACACTGTTACTATTAAAACACACACATTACAGGCAATTCTATAAATGTAAACAATAAAACTAAATAAAATACTCACAATGATTATAAACCCCCGCATGCGCGAGCAGAAAATCCAGTATATGCGGCGTGGTACTAAGCGGCAGTCTGTTCGAGTGGTCCGCCGCTAGCACTGTGCACACGTTGACGGCGAAGTCCTGCTCGTTGGGCATCGGAGACAGCAGGGACAGTGCCAGGCGCTCCGACGCCGCCGCCACGCGGGACCCCGACCGGAGGGGCTCACCTGATGCTTAGAGACGATAAATGGTGCTGTCTAGCGAGAGATACTGCTATGCCCTATCATCATCAGCGCAGTACATAAACTGTCCTACTGTTGGCCACGGGCCTCTTCTCACTATGGGAAGGGTACCACCCAGAGCGGATTGGCAGACTTCACATGTCTTTCGAGAACATTATCACGATATTTTCCTTCACCATTTAGCAAGCAATAATTAACAATTTAATGCGCACATGACTTCTAAGTCATTGGTGCGTGGTTTCGAACCCGAGACCCTCTGCGTAGCGGTCTGTCGTTCTCTACAAGGCTATGGCAGCCTTTTCTATTCCCTATAGCTAAACTAAAAGTTTGTTGCACATGGCCAGTAGGTACTATTCCTACATCTAACCTTCAGTTTATTATATTAATTAAATCGTTAATTAGCACTTGCAACATGCCTCATTTTCCGTTGGTCCCAAAAGTCATGAAGATCTTTGACAGTTGTAATCCTTGTTAGAGCTTTGGGTCCGCTTTCTGTTATAACCAGATACCTATGAAACTAATCCGACTTTCCACTTGGTAGTTGACACATTTTGATAAACACAGGCAGGTCCCATAAACATAATAAACATAAGTAAGAACATCTATTTCATTAATTTTGTGGGGTTACCTATTCTATTTATTAAACATCAAATTAATGTTGATTTACCAACAAGACCCTTCCTAAGCATACAAGCGTATTTCCTAAGCGTACATAATATGATTAGAGGCAAATTACCACAACTATGTTCTACAAATTAGAAGCACTACCTGATTAGTACCTATAAACTTTTTGTGCTAAAACTACCATTAGCAATTACAAAACTGGCCCAACAGACAGTTGAAGAAATTTTAATAGAAAACTAGATATTTAAAAAAGGCTAGTCTATTAGTATTACATGCTTCATATTAATATGAAACCTTCATAATAAGCAACACAGAATGGGACTTATAACAGTACATTATAGATATAAATAAATTAAATCAATTGCTGTATGTTTGCAACCACATTCCTTTAAAGGCATGTGAGTTTTAAAGGAGTAAGATTTAGTATAAATAGGTTAACATACATCAACTATACTAAAGTATCTGCTCTAAAAAAATATATGGGGCTAGGTCTGGTCTTATATGTATTCAACCTGCCTTATAAGGACTATCAAGATGATTTTTTACATATTAAAAAAACAAATTTAACATACTTATTAAAAAAATTGCTACAAGCACACAATCTTTTATTCAGTCTTTAACTGCCAAGCAGAAATCATTGTCTACTATCCTCCACTGCCATAAGTCAATGGTGACGTACATGGCGCTTTTGTAAACATAGTTTTTTTTTTATTATACTCATGGTTAAGTTTTGGGCTGATACAATTGAGATTGCCATTGACACGCTGAGAAGAAGAATTATATAACTACACAGATTACATACATACAATAAAAGGAGCGAGATAGATGCGTATATCGCAATATGTTTCTGATGAAACATACCTGATATGTACGTACCACCTCCGAACGAGACGCGCGGTATATTGCCCCGGCCCCTGCGCGGGTCTTCGTCCATATCATTATCGTCGTCCCGGCCAGGTGGGCCTTTGGCGCGCTCATATCTATAATACAAATATTCAGTGTGAATGAAATGCTATTTATAAATTACAATTCTGTCAAAACATCTAGTGGCGCAAACGACGAAAGAAAAATACATTCGTCTTGGTCTGTGGGCAGTTAAATAACAGAAGTTTCATCAACATAAATTCAAATAAGTTAAAGTAAAAATAAAAAAGTTGTAAAAATATCTATACATATATATAAAATGTAGTCCCCTTTTCTTCCAAATAGATAGTGTGATTCGCAAGGACGGTTTACGAGTGTAACCCACATAATAGAGTCATTCGGGGCAACTGTGCGCCCTTTTGCCTTTCAGACCTTACAGTGTTTTGAATATTAACGCTAGAGAAATAAAAAAATAATCTCTAAATAGAGCATTATTTTATTCATCTATAAATGAAAACAGAAAATTAAACAATTTTTAAAGTAGGTATATCTTTTTGTAATAAGGAATTATAGAGAAAAATTCGGAATGCGTGCACTTGCCGCTTATTGCGGGTAACGGTGCGCACCCCTGTAGGGTAAGTAAACGCATATGGGGTAAGTAAACGCATTCCTTAGTATAACACAAAAACAATTAGAAAACAATATTTTTGTCTACATTTTTCTCGAAGTTCTTACTGTTAATTGTTACTGTATTTATTGTAAGTCCGAAATATAGGTATTTCATGCTTTTTCATGCAATGAATTAAAAATTCTGACGCTTGTTTAATATTTAATGTTGTCTTAAAGCGACCCATTGAATCTGCAGCTTTATCCAGTTTAAGTCTTTTGCGCAGACAGGATTCACTGATATCAATGGCATTGGCAGCTGCAGCAGCTCTCTTGCTTTTGCTAGTTCAGGTATGCTGTTTAGCCTTAGCAATTTGGTGTTCTGTCACTGGTGCTAGTTCAGGTTTTTTCCTAATATATGTTCGCGGCATGATGATTAACAGCGCCACTTAAAAAAAATGTATTAGCACCTTGAAGATTTCCACAAAGAACTTATTCAGTGAATTAATTAAGACTCTGTATCGTTCTAATATATTGCTCATGGGGGTAAGTGTACGTGCGCATACTTACCCGCGCACACTTTCCCCAGGAAGCCAAAATACAATTAACACTTGATACAAGTTTAGGAACCAAACATAACCTCAAAATAACTTCTCATAGCTTTACAAGAATATGCTAATTATCAAACAAAATATTACTTACCATTACTGGATCACAAACGTAGACGTGACAGGGTTTACCAAAATGCCAAAAATTACCAATGAAACTAGGAAACGTAATTATTTGCGAATAAAAAGTAAACGAAAAGTGACGCGTCGTAGTGTCGTGTCGCAACTAGTACGCCACTTCGGCGTCCTTGTTTCACCCCAAGGACCCGCCCCTCCTCCACAACCCGTTCCGGAGATATCCACAGTGCGCACACTTACTCACTGCGTACGGTTACCCCGAATGACTCTAAGAGCCGCGGGCTGAGTCTAGTAACTAACCAAATATATCATACAAGACAGAGCAGAGACACAGTCTCTCCGCGACCACGCTCGGTGCAAGACGAGCGAAACGTCAGAAACAAATAGGTATTTATACCTTGAATTAGTTAATTGGACGCGATTAAGACCCGCTAATTTATTCTGTATGATGTATACAAATCGCGAAAGTTTTATAACCAAATACATATACACTTTTTTTTAATACACCTACTTAACCTCTGTACCCCATGCAGGTGAACATGTTGATGGCATTTAGTCCACCTTAATATGCTTTATGTACAAACATTAAATATATAAAAAAAAATCATTTTTAGTTAGGAAGATAAGTAGCAAAATCCTGTCATTGAACTATATTTTTAACTTACAGTAGATGCCATAAAAGAAATCAATGTGCTAGCAAAGTTGCATTATAATCAGAATAATAGTATGGCAGAGCAACAAATATAAAGATTCAACTTACTTTTCTAAATATGTCCCATATATTCTTCTTAGCAGAGTAGATCCATTGATACAAGGATGTGGGAGTCGCAGTGGCCGTAAAAAGGAATCCCATGTGTCATTATGGTTAACCTGCAATAAATGTTATTGTGATGAAAGACATGTATATCTAACAGCATACTTTTTTGTAAAAGACATCCTGCAATATGGGTAAGTCATGTATAGTGCAGGGTAGGCAAAACCTTTATGCATCAACTTGCCATTTTTTCTAAAAAAAATGTTTAATGCGATCATTGACGTGCCATCAAATAATTTTGACTTTCTGATTATTTGGAAAATAATAAAAATAAATACTATCAAAACTCTTTATTAAATAAAGTAAACAAAAGAGGTACATTTTGGAATGTTTTTATTACATGCATAAATTAAATTACTGTAAAATTTGTGTGACTTCTGTTGCTGCAGGTTAGATGACAAATAATTTATGTTAGGGTTGTAAGATGTTACTTTTAGCAAAATACATGCTGAACTGGATTCATCTGTCAAACTGTTTTATGATCAGCGACATGCCCAAAAAATTGTGTTGCGTGCAATGGCACGTGTGCCATTGGTTCACCTACCCTGGTATAGTGGGTATTGTTGGGGACTCTTGGTATTAAGTTCACCCAGACATAAAAAAAAAAATTTTAGATTACACAAGGTGTTCTCCTATACAGGAATTAAAGACACAACACTCAGCGTAGCGTGAAACAGCAAGCCAACTGCTTAAACAATATGACGCTATGTGTTCACATTCATGTATCGCATAGCAGTTTATATGACGGCTGTATTTTATACATTCTTGCAATAAAATCGTGATGCTGGAGACAATGAAAGTTCTAAATATTGATGATTTAGTTCACATTTAATTACTTAAAGGTAGATTTCATAAAAAACAGCACACAAATTAGATCGAAGACAGCACCGAGGGGTAGCACAAATTTACTTATTGGAAAACATGTACAAAAGACTTTTTTGTTTTTATAAATTCAGTAAGAACAAAATGTAGTAGCCACCATTTCTACCATGAAACTTTTTGAACTTAATACTAGAAAGTTATTTACTAAACAACATACCAATGTTACAGCTGTTATCTAGGTGCCTTAAGTAAATTTTAAATAATAGATGCAAAATCCTACACTATTGCATTGAAAAACATTCTTACCTTGCCAAGTCCTCCTCTCTGTTGTACTAATGTGTAAAATAGATAAAGATCTATTTCAATTCCATTCACTATAGGTGTCTTTGTTGGTAAACTAAAACAAAAACAGAGCAAGAACTATGATACACTGAGTATAATGTCTATAACCTATAACAATAACCTATCTACTATTTCCACATACAAACAATGTTAATACCTACCGCGTTAATTGCCAGAAAAAAATCCATTACCATTCTCATGAATTAAGTAAGGTTAACAGGAATATGATGCCAGATCAAATTAAGTACAAACTTTGTTTGAAATTAAACATAAAAATATAAACGTTTTAATAATTTATACGAGTTATCATCATATAATAACATCGCAGGGGATGCATAAATATGTTCATAACACCACAGATATGTGAACATGTAGTGTAAATAGATACAAAGACGCCACGCCAAAATAACGGTATACTTACTTTCTACTCTCATTGAATTGCTTCAGATCCTTCAGAAAAGCATCTTTGTCCTTTATGTAGTTGCTAGATTTAGTATTTATTTGTGCTTTTGCCATTTTAATACTTTTTTTCAAACGGCATAAAACGCACACTTATGTAGCTAAATAACCAC
The DNA here is from genome assembly GCA_944739405.2 of Euclidia mi. Lineage (NCBI taxonomy): Eukaryota > Metazoa > Arthropoda > Insecta > Lepidoptera > Erebidae > Euclidia > Euclidia mi. Next base: position 31,629,986 of record OX123195.2, read on the forward strand.
ACTTATGAAAGCTACAGCACGATAAGAGCATTTACTATAGAATATACATATCACATAATTAACTATAAACTAGGTTTTATCTCATAATTAATCAAGAAAACGCTAAAATGTAATTTTACGAGCAGTTTGCTTTATATTTTTGACATTGACAGCAAGCCGGACAACCGACGCGGTATGCACTTTTGTTGCCATTGAAAAAATCGTCCAAGCATAAAATTCGGATCAGAGGTTCTTGATTTCTTGTTTACCTCTTGTTTACATGAAACTCAGATCAAGTTTAAAATAATTTTATCTCGCTCTTACTTGATCTAAGAAATCAAAGTAGACTTTACAAAAGAAAATCAAAGATTTATCAGACGTATATTTTGGATACGAATACGTATATTTTGGAGTCTGTAATGAATGTAGAGGAAGCGCGTGGGTGAGGTTTGCAAGGATAGAAGCAAGTGGCGTTCTGTTGTCTCTGCCTACCTCGACGGAAAAAAGGCGTGAGCATAATATGTATGTATGTGTATCACGATGTATGTATATTTTGGATCTCGAGGGATCTCGATGTACAGTCAGCATCAAAAGTTGATGACCACATTTAGATTTTCAATATCGCTGTACACCATAATACACCTAAATTGCTCAACATGACAAGCGCCAGAAATGAATGATTATCTTAAAAGGGCATAAATAGGTGACCATGACTTTTCAAAAGTAGCTAAACAAAGTTATGGTAAAAAAAGCATAAAGGCGCACGCAAACTGTTCGGACGCGACTTACTGTCGCGACAGTAAGTCGCGACACATAGTGTGCACACCCTTTCGGACGCGGCTTTCTGTCGCGTCCGCGTCCGATACAACCATAGACACGCCATGCTGTCTATGCGATACACTATGGCTAGGTAGGAGCTTATTTTCTTAATTCAGGGCACTAGCAGTTAGCACTATTAGATTATATTATTGGTAGATCTTGAAGTAAAGCAGAACTGTTGAATTGAAAGTGAATTTAACATTTTTTGACTATATTCTGTATAAAATCAATATTAAGGCCGTACCATGGACAATATACGGATGACAGTAAACGTCCGCGGACGTTTGTAAACGTCCGCGGACGTTTGCTGTCATTTTCCCAGATTGCTTTCGGACGTCTGAACGCTCAAGGTCACGTCCGCGACAGACGTCCGATAGTGTGCACACTTGAATGGATTTTCCTTGTCCAGATACCCTTCTGTCGCGACCGTAAGTCGCGACAGTAAGTCGCGACAGATAGTTTGTGCGGGCCTTAAAGGACGCGGACGCGACAGAAAGCCGCGTCCGAAAGGGTGTGCACACTATGTGTCGCGACTTACTGTCGCGACAGTAAGTCGCGTCCGAACAGTTTGCGTGCGCCTTAACACCACGTCACCAGTCATTCGGCCAGTACGGCCAGTGACGTCCGAGAACTAAATAAAGGAGGTCGTTACATTTGATAAACTAATGTGATAATAAATTATTATTAAAGTATTATGAAGTAAATAATTTTATATAATACTATAGTCTTTTAAGCTAATACAATATTTTATAGATGATAAATAATTGCAACCGTAATGGTCTACATTCGATACAAAGTGATAATTAAGTAGAAATATTATTTTACATTCAAGGGTAAACAGTTTTACAAAGAATTGAATTAAAACAGAATTTGTGTGAATTTTGAAAATGAGTCTTATATATAGGTATATAGGGGGCCTACCAAAAGTTTGTTTTTCAAACAAACCACGAGTTTTGCACGCGATCGTCACGGAAGTTTCCTGCATGTGAAATAAATTATACAAGTATTTATATCTAGTGAAACATGTCAAAATAATAGTAGTTTCATACATCAATTAATGTTAAAACTTAATTTAACATTTTTTATCGTCAATTTATTGATAATAAGTATTCTACTTGACAGCAAAACACTATGACGTTACTATGTCATATTTCATACAAAACCCTTGACAAAGGTCGTTTTTGACATTTAATTAAAAGTGCTTGATTTGACTAGTTGGAAACCACCCTATTTCCATAGATTTTCTAAAAGCGTCCTTCCCCCTTAGCCAAATGGCATTCGATCAACGACATCGATAATCGCTAAGTGCAAAAATGTATGGTACTGACATAAGCCTTCGGTATATCACGTGGTCAACGTAGAAGGAATTCCTTATGTTGCCATGGCAACCAAGCGTTAGCGAAAGTAGATATCAAAGCGAATGCCGTTTGGCTAGGGCCTCCTTATCGGATAGTAGCGATCGATAGAGGGCGCATTAAGGAAGTGTATGAAAATTGTTCCCGTCAAAAGGCAGCGATAGCCGAGTGGAGATACCAACAGACTGCCATGCAGAGGGTTTCGGGTTCGAATCCACGGCACGCACCAATGACTTTTCGGAGTTATGTGCGTATTGAATTGTTAATTATCGCTTGTCCCGTGCCTCGGAGAGCACGTTAAGCCGTCGGTCCCGGTTGTCATGAAGATCTTTGACAGTCGTTACAGGGCGTCAGTACCTTCTAAATAAACTGACAATGGTCTAAACCAGGGAATATCGCTATCCCTTCGGGTTGCGGAGGTCAGACAGGCAGTCGCTCTGTGGAAAAGCCAATATTCAGCCAAATCCGGTTAGACTAGTAAGCGGACCCCAGATTGAAACTGGGATAACGCTAAGAGAATGATGATGAAAATTGTTCCCGTCGACTAGCCTATCATCACCGTGTAAATTTCGTACTAGACCCTCGGATTGGGTTCTAATTCAATCGTAACTATAAAAATCATAAACTAAGTCGACGGTATGAATTTGAACGGAATCTGCGTGATTTTTGAAAATAAGTCTTATTGCTTTACGAATAAGGTTACAATTTAATCGAACTAAAAATCTATAATTACGTCAATGGTATAAATTCAAACTGATGATTCTAAATGTTTTCGGATATTATAACGATCAGCAATTTTTGACAAAATGGTGTTCAGTGACCTTTGACAAGTAGTGTTCAGTTAGTTTTGAACTTTAATGATGTTCATTCAATACTGGCGCCCTTCTTGTTGAGCGATTTATGGGTGATATTATGTTCATTGATTTTGAAAATCTGAATGTTGTCATCGACTTTTGATGCTGACTGTACTTACTGTAACCACTGAGCTTTCTACGTTAAGGACACATGTTAACAACGGAGACTTCACAATCAAGCAAGTTTCCTCAGAGCAGCAGTTGGCTGACATGCTGACAAAACCATTATATGGTCCTAGGCTGCAAGAGTTGAGTTCCAGGATGGGGCTGAAGAATTTATCTCTAAATTCTTAAAATCACCTTTTAATTACTTTACATGGTAGCAGAGCGTCGGAACATAACACAGAGGTACGTGATTCAAAATGTCGAGTTCAACAATCGATCCTCTCACACGAGAAAATTACGATACCTGGGTTATACAGGCTGAGGCTGTTCTAATCAAACAAAAACTATGGAAATACATAGAAACTCCACCTTTCAAATAGTAGTAACCACAGTTGGCATTAAACCTACATGCAACTACCAAGTAGGTGGTACTTCACAACACACGGCACGTGAGCGACAAAATGGTGCGACTAAGTCCCTAATTTGATAAACCTATCTCAATAGCGGGTCTGTACCTCATATTATGTACTATTTGTACCTTGCACGAGACATACGATATTTTGACGTATAAAAGTGGCGGATCTTTCCAAAAGAGGGAAGATTACTGCCAAGTTAAACCACCAGATGGCGGTATCACCGACTACAGTAAACAATGAATTTTGGCAAGTATGACATGTGAGTGATTTTTTTTTTTTTTTGGGATTTTATGACCTGGTAACTGGACCTTTAGGTCAAATCTTATTTTATTTTAACGGACACTGCACATTCACTTAATTTTTAAATTGTTTTAACAGTATTTTTAATGTATTTATATATCGGTTTGTAAGTATTTTTGTCTTTCAATAACTCTTCGAGTGGCGGCGGGCGGGAGAAAGAATCGCACTTAATGTTCACTTCACTGAGTTCACTAGCCAACACTAATCTGTCAAGCAGGAAGTTTTGACAGTCAAAGATAAGATGTGCAACGGTTCCTTGAGTTCCTTCTTGAGATTCACAATGTGGGCATGTATTGCTTGTAATAATGCCAAGTCTAGCAAGGTGTGACGGAGCAGTATTATGGCCAAAGCGCAATCTATTTATCGTAGTGATAAAGTCTCGGCTGGCTTCCTTCAATCTATTGTACCAGGGTCTAACAGGTAATTCTTCTTGTATACGGCCGTAAAATTTTCCTTTAGTGTCTTGGTCTTTCTTCCACAATTCTAACCATAAGTTACAAACATTTTCATTAATACATTGCAAGAAGTCAGTCATAGGAATGTCCATTGCATTTCTAACATCAATAGCATTACTACCTTCATATGCGGTTTTATCAACTATTTCATTGCCATAGATACCTCGGTGTGAAGGTACCCACAGAAAAGCAATGCTTTTGTGCTTGAGGTAATATTGATAAATTATTTCTTTGATGAAATATAGAATATAATTTGTCTTAAAAGAAACTGTAAGGTTAGTTAAGGCTTTAATCAAACTCAGTGAATCAGAAACAATCAAAAAGTATTTGCTATTGTTAATTTGGCGAATATGTTTTAATGCCTGATAAACCGCATATGCCTCTGCAGTGAATATGGTGCATGTATTGTGTAGAACAAAGCTTTGAGAGAATTGAATTTGTGGATCATATATAGCAGCACGCACATAATCACTTCCTTTACTGCCATCAGTGTAAATAACATAATAATTCTTATTATCTGCCATAAACTGTAACATATCTAAATTGTTATTGATGGGATTTTGCAATTCTTTGACGGGATGTGTGATACACTGATAAGAGAAGGAGTAACATGGCCATGGGCATTGTTTTCTAATACCAGTAAAACTGTTTTCTGTTTCCAGCAATATTTTGGACAATGTTGGGGATTTACCATTTAAGAGAATCTCGCCTGTTGTTAGAGGTCCAGGATTTCTACATACAGAAGGTACTATTTTGTTTATTATTTTCTTGTTATCTGCAGCAATTAATTTAAGACAGAATCTCTCTGCAAGTAGAATGCGTCTCAAAATTAGGGGCATTATTTTAGTCTCCACTTCCATGGCCCTTATGGGAGTAGAGCACATTGCACCAGAAATTGTTCTCAAAGCCCTGTTCTGCAATAGATCTAGTTTATTTACATGAGTACTATTTATATACACTAATGAGCTATAATCAAAATGTCTTCTAACTATACTTTTATACAAAGTTGACAATATTTTCGGGTCAGCTCCCCATGTAACGCCTGCAAGACATTTTATTATATTTAATCCTTTAAGAGCATTTTTTGATATGGTTTTAATATGTTCCTCAAAGGTTAATTTCTTATCTAATACTATGCCTAAAAATTTCTTAACATTCACTGGATTTATAAATTCTCCATTATATATTATTTTTGAATATGTGTTCTCACTTCCAAATATCATGGCACTACTTTTGGAGGGATTAATTTTTAAATGTAACACATCATTGTAATAGTGAAATATTTGGGACAATGCTCTGTTAATATTGTCTATTGCAATTTCTACATTATAATTACTACTGTACAAAACAATATCATCAGCAAACTGCAAAATATCTACATTACTATTTACAAATTTACAGATTTCACTTGTATATATATTGTACAACAAAGGAGATAGTGTAGCACCCTGCATTGTACCTTTAGATGCACATTTTGGACCATGCAATGTATTATTATGCCTTACATAAAGTGTTCTACTATCCAAAAAATTATATATCCATTTACATAGTTGACCAGGCACACCTAACCTAGACATAACTTGTACAAGTATAGCCGGATCTAGACTGTCAAAAGCACCCTGAACATCTAAAAATACACAAACAGTGTTTAACTTATTATCTTTTGCATGTTTCAGGTCTGAAATTAAGGAAGTGAAGCTGTCTGCACAACTTCGTCCTCGACGAAATCCATATTGTACATGCGGAATGATGCCGTTAGATTCCATATACCAATCCAAACGATTTTTAATCATGTTTTCAAATAGTTTACCTAGACATGAAGACAGTGATATTGGTCTATAAGAGCTGGCAAGCTCGAGAGGTTTATCTGGTTTGAGTATCGGAATGACACATTGTGTTTTCCATGATTGTGGAATACATTTACAATGCCAAAGTAAATTAAGAATATTAAGAAATATTTTTTGTGCTGATTCATCTAAATTTTTAATAGTACAATAGGGGAAATCATCTAAACCAGGTGTAGTGTCTTTCCGAGATAACAAACTCATTTTAAATTCAGACCATGTAAAAGCATCTAGCAAAAATTTTGAATTTGGATTATCATTATTTAATTCGAAAATATTGCCTAAACTATTAATATTATTTAGATTGCTAGTGTCAGATAATTTATCTAGAAATTGAGAAATAAACTCATCTTTATATGATTTATTACCAGCTCTTATACCTTTGAACATTTTTAGAAGATTCCAAATCTTACTTATAGGAGTAGTTCTATTAAAAGTGTTACATAAGCTATTCCAACATATTCTCTTTTGTTCTGATATGGTTCTTTTTTTAAGTGCATCCTTTCTTTTATAATCTAAATAGTTCTCCATAGTAGGATCACTTCTATATAGTTTCAATGCATTGTAAGAGGCAATAACACTTTTTTCACAAATGTCATTCCACCAAGGAGCTGGAGGTCTACTTTTGAAATTATTTGGTTTATTAAGTTTAGGAATTGTCATAACTTTTAAATTATCCAATCGAGAACAAAAATCATTATAGGTTGAAATAGGATCATATAATTTTAGAACTAAATCATTAAATATTGTTTTAGAAATAGTTTTAAACTTTTTCCAATCTGCTTTGTTATATATAAATCTATCAACAGGAGGATTAATATAATATTTATCTATATGCAGTGAAATCTCTGTTATTGTTGGGTAGTGATAGCTGCCCATGGCATCATCATGTACAGACCACTCGCATATTGATGCGAGGTTAGCACTAATAAAGCTTACATCAATTGCAGACGGATTTCGTCTCGGGTTGTTAACAGTTGTTAAACTACCATCATTTAATATACATAAATCCAAGTCATCAATGATATTAAATAAATCCTGACCTCTGCTCTTAGTGGATAGACAACCAAAAGCGATGTGGTGTGCATTAAAGTCACCACTTACAAATATAGGCTTTGGAAGATCATTGATAATATTACGTAGTCTATTGATCCGTATGTGTCTACTAGAAGGAGGACAGTATACACAAAGAATAGTCAAGCTACCATGCACCGTAGATAAGGACAGAGCTACAGTTTGAATTTCTTCATAAAATCTAGTGTTTAAAACTTTGTACTTTAAATATGGCTTAATTAGTATTGCTACACCATTATGAGTATTTTTAGAATTTTTATTATAAATATTATATCCAGGTATTCTAAAACTATTATCTTTAAACCATGTTTCGTTAAGTAAGCAAATGTCAATATTTTGTTTTTGTAAGAATTCAATCAGTAAGGGTTTTTTATTTTTAGCACTTTGAATGTTATATTGAGCAATACGTAGCTTAGACATTGTATGACTTGGATCCATTACTTGAGGTTTTTAATAAGTGTTTCTCTAATGGTATTTACAGTGGTAGGCGTATTATCGCCCTTATTACCCAGTTCCACCAACGTCTGTACCAGGGCCTTAAGTACATCGTTGTTGGCAACTATTTGGGCTTTGATGTCTACTTTAGGAGAGACATCTCTAGAGTTATTTACACTATGTATAGTATTATTTACAGATGTATTTACAGACTTATTTACAGATGTATGTACAGACTTATTTACAGATTTATTTACAGTGTTAATTGGTTTCATTTTTGGAGGTGGCAAGGGTGGAAATTCAATGTTATCACTTGAGTGTTGTTTTGTGATTGTAGCACTTGCATATGTTATCTTATTTTTCTTTTCTAATATTTTATTTAACTTAATTGGACATAATCTCGAAATTGCAAGATGAGGCCCGCTGCAATTGCAACAGCAGATCTCTGTTGGTCTATCACATTCTTTATATAAATGCTCACCTCCACAAATGGAACATCTTTGTTTGCCATTACATATCCTAGCGGAGTGGTTAAATTTAAAGCATCGGAAACATTGCTGTAATGGGGGTATATATTCGAAAACTCGGTATGAAAACAAATCGTATTGTACATTGTCTGGGAGAATATTCGATAGAAAAGTAATGCTGTTTGTAATGGTACTCGCTCTTGTCCTACCTTCTTTGTGAATCTTCTTATAGCTATTATTTCATAAATTGATGATAATTTTGTGTATAGTTCTTTGTTCGAAATGTTTGCTGGTACAAATCTAATTATGCCTGTTTTTTCTATTTGCGCAGCCGGAATAAATGCTTTCAAGCCATGTTTGTTATGAAAAGCACTGTTGTTAATAAAGTTATTGGCCGTATTATACTGTTTAAATATGACTGCTATTTTATTTCCGTTGATTCTCTGTATAGCCGTCACTCCTTTTATCTCACTTGAAAATATGTGATTGAGATAGATAGGGCTCTTATTGCCTATTCTATCTTTATTGTTTGTAGCTTCTATAAACACTTTAAAATCTGTACAAGTTGCATTTTCTGGGTAAAGTCTTTTATAGTCTGGTTTTGTATAAGGTATGTAGTCATAATTCTCACCGCCGCCGCCATTACCACAGTCCTTCTCTGTCCCGCCGTCTCCAGCCTCAGGCCGAGGACGTTTATGTGAGGTGGGCGGGTTATCCCCGCCCGCCTCATTTCCCACCATTTCCACGGGTTTGCACACCTATCACTATTGTTTTGGATCAACTTTTAAGCAAAAACCACCGAATATTTAGTAAAAAATTAAAATTGAAAAATTTTCTTATCCGCGCTTTTTTAAGGTTCCCGCCAGAATCTCACATGTGAGTGACAACTTGACAACTCGTTTACATGAAGTTATAGATAAACATGGAGACCGCACTCCGAATACCTACTTGAAGCCATAGAGATATTAATTCTAATATCTCTATGGCCTTTAATGTTGCGTTCTCTCTCGCACCGACGGACACGACCAAGGAGCAAGTAGACACGACACAGTATTGAGTTAGGTACTGTTCTGCCACTCTATTCTAATATCTCTATGTTAAAGGCCCCCTGCATCTCTCTCTAACAATAAATGCACAACATCAACGTTACGCAGTGGCGTGCTACCTGTAACTATTATTTAAATCAGTTTATTAGTAATCAATAGTTTAAAAATATATAAACTTTTTTGTCACTTCAAACTATCTTCGTGTATCAATAAAAACAACTTTTAAAGTTATAACTTTTAACGATTTTCATATGGATTCCAAATAAAAATCATCGATTTTCATTTGGAATCCATATGAAAATCGTTATGTGCTATATGTCGCATGCAAGTCTAAGCCGTGTAGACCAGGTATATCGCAAAATCAATGTGGAATCGCAGTACGTCTTAAGTATGTACATGGACGTGTGTAATTTTCACAGTTATAGACTAAGTAGGTATGTACCTGGTATGTACCTCAATATCTGTCAAAAATCGTTATCGAGACCATACCAGACCTCGATTTGCACGAGTTCTTACGATTTTCATACAAATTCAGCTTTAGCACGTATTCAACGAAGAAGGAATTCCTCATGTTGCTATGAAAACCAAGCGTTAGCGAAAGTAGAAAGCAGAAGCGACACAGGCCAACTTGAACCTAAGCAGTGTGCAGTTGTGCACGCGACGATGGCAGAAGATTTGATACTTTACTGCCATGGAAGTTGGGTAGGCCTTTGATTTACGACGCAATGTGTGTCAATACTTTCGCACCCCGTGGTTGTGCGAGCATTGCTGTGCTGCAAAACTAGAGATCCTCTTCTTGGCCGTCGTCTTCTCAGAAGCCTTTTTACTGGATCTGGATATGAGAGTTTATCAACTAAATCATTACCTCAGATCAAGTAAAGAAACATTTGATCAGAGATTATTTTTTTTACTTGATCCGAGGCTACTACTTCTGCAGTTTATACAGTTGCTGAATACAACAATCCTCATGAACGCACCGTTATTGTATTGGTTGCTGTCAAAATACAATTAAGATAAAGGGATGATCGATGTTAGAAAAACATCGATGTTGACATCGATGTTAACATCGCTTCAAAACCATCGATGTACGATAAATATTGATTGAAAAACATCGATGTTTTGGAAACATCGATGTTTTTTATTCGGTAGGAAATAAAACAATACATATATGCATACATGTGTTTATTGATCGCGAGGAGAGTTTTGAAGTTGACAGTTCTTTTTTAATCTCTTAAGAAATGCAAGCAAAGAAATAGCGATTCGTACAGCATAATAAAATTATCATCGGTTACGACCATAGATTATACACTAATACGGTAAATAGTTACGGGTAGTTACGACCATAGACAAATTAGGTTTCGCCACAGACATATTCTAACGTATGTCTGTGGCTTTCAGGGGGTTTCGCTGTGGTTACGACATTGATGACATCTACATAGTGTAAAATAGTATTTGTACGTACCTACCGATATTTTAGTAACAAAACATCGATGTTCCGATGTTATCGAAGTCTAAACATCGATGTCGAATCATCGATGTTTTTTATCTAAACATCGATGTTTATTAAACATCGATGAATATCGATCATCCCTAAGATAAACATGCTGTCATGTCAATCATGTCATATGGATAATAATTTTAGGTTAGAAAAATACTCCAACGTTGTTGTCTGTAATTGTATGAAAAATATAAGTAAACCAAAATGGTGAAAAAGAAGATAGATAACCGTATCAGGGTAATGATAGAGAATGGAGTTAAATTAGGACATCGCACAATGATTCTGCTTGTAGGAGACAAAAGTAGAGACCAAGTAAGTATATCATTGTGATTGTTTTGATGTAGCCGATTTTAAATTTAAGTAAATTTAATACGATACTACAAAATCTGAATTTTTCTACGTCAATCTGGATCACTATGTTATTCATTTTCAATAACATTTAAGAAGGTGTAGCTTTCTAGAGAAAATACCACCAAATTAACGGATATATTCAGACTTTTGACAACTTTTGATGAACATTGTATCTAGATATTTTAATATTTTAATTTGATAGTGTACCTTCTTTTTATATCACTCTTGGTGGTACGGAGCATTATAAAAAGAATATTGTTCAATATTTCACATGAAATAACTACCTAAGTACCTATACCAATTCATGTAATTTAATAAATTTACCTCAAATCTGATTGATCTTGGAGACTTTGAATAGTTGACATTTTCTAAATGTTCAAGATGATTTTAAGGGTGAACCCTTGATTGGGTGATTACAGAAGAAAAATTACAAAAGCAAAAAGCCTTTGCTTTTAGCCATTCTAAGCAATGAAATTAAAGACAACTCATTGATTATGAAAATGCAACTTATTGGCCCAAAAAATTGAAACCCCTTGTGCACAATTGAAACCTATGCTAAACGTAAGTCCTAGCCATTTATTGCAACTTTTACTATGGGGCCAAATAAATCTAACCCAGTAAAAAAAAGATACAGGGTAACAAACGTTTTAAAATTGTGGATTTTTATTATCATTCATTGCAATGGCACGTGGTTTACAGTGTGATTAAGGAGCGCTGCTGCTGTACTGATAGCGCGGCAGGTCACAGACACTAGCGTCCCCGCTCTGCGCCTCCCTCCGGCTCCCTATCTATTGCGGCAGAGAATCATTTTATCTGTTGGAACAGGTTTCAATTATGCACAACAGGTTTCATATTTTTGGACCAGCAGTCAAAGGAAAAGTTGCATTATCCTTTTTTGTCAACATTTTTCAAGTCCCAATCTGAATGCAAAGGTTGGAGTTTAGATAAAGGTGTGCAAGGGGCACTCCCTTATCTAACTCCAACCCATAATACAGATAATTTTGACCACTAAATTCTTCATCATCAGCCTTTAACAGTCCACTGCTGGACTAGGCCTCTCCTTTGATAGGAGGAATTGGCCTACTATACCACGCTGGCTAAACGGGTTGGTATAGGGTTTGTATCAAGTTTTCCTTCTCTTACAGTGCTGGTCTCTGCATAATATGCTCCCTCTGTCGGCTCTTACGACACCCATGGGATGATATGGGGTGGTGACATTCCGTATTCTTAATCTGTCACCACACGGACGACTAATACCACTAAATTCTTATGTATTTTGTATTACAGGTACCTATTTTGTATGATATGCTTGTCAAATCAACTGTAAAGGCAAGGCCTACAGTTCTGTGGTGCTACAAGAATAAAGATGAAGCTATTAGCAAGTAAGTAATATGTAGTAATGAAATTAAAATATAAAATTTAGTAAATGTGTAATTTTTTTATGTAGTATATTGTATTATATTGTGTTCACATTCATATTTTAGCTTCAACATGTATACAGTGGAGAAATTTGGAAGTGAAAAAATTTTGTTTTAAAAGGGTATAATTATTATCTTTACAAGCTTTAATTACTACTTTATATAGGTTCTAATAAAAAAAATTAAAAATGAAAGATATAATTTTAGTTATCCATTTATTTTCACTGTTACATGTATTAATTTTTATTTCAATAAAGATACAATGACTGGAAAGTAACTAAAAGTTTTAAAATTATAATAAGCATAATAATATATACAAGAATCGTAAAATTAAAATTACATTTAGAAGGTGTCATGAAAGTCATCATCCACTAATTATGCATAACATTTTCATCATTTTTTTACCCTTCCACCATCATTGTCACAGCTAATCCTGTTTCTTATCATCTCATTCTTCAGTATATGTGACATATGAGTTCTTTACAGTTTACAACACCCATTTAACAGACACCCATTCACTTACTAAACATAAATAGAACTGTTACATAAGTAAGAAACAGTAATTATAATATAATTTTTTTTGTAAATTTCCAGCCATGGACGTAAAAGAGCAAAGAAAATAGCTGCAGGCAAGTTGGAAGTGTCAGAGGAATCTCTGTTTGATGCCTTCAGAGTAGCAACCACTATACACGGTCGATATTACTCAGAGAGTCATGCTATGCTCGGTCAGACATATGGAATGTGCGTACTGCAGGTAATTACTACAAGCCTAATTTATTGGTTCTATATTTTAATTTTTTCCTTTTTGACATATGTGGACCACTAGAGGAGTCAGATCTTCAGTTAATATATTGATAAACACAATTTACACGCATTTGCGCCTTGCCGCTCGCGTTGTTATAATTTTGAAACTAATTTATTAAACTGAGTATTAATTACGTCAAGTTCTCAACAATGTATAACCAGAATTTCTTAGTCACTTGTACCAGTGCCGTTACTAGCGCTTTATGCGTTGTTTGTGAGTTTGCATAACTGAGCCCTTGTACATTATTATATCTGACTAGTACGTTTCACCCCTGTTATTTTGGATATCTCGACAACAAAACGATCGACGAAGTTGAAAAGAGGAATAGAAATAATTTTAAATATTTATTTCTTTAGGACTTTGAAGCGCTTACACCAAACTTGATGGCGCGTACTATAGAAACTGTAGAGGGAGGAGGTCTCATAGTGTTTCTGTTGAAGACTATGGACTCACTGAGACAGTTGCACTCTATCACCATGGATGTACATTCTAGGTAAGACATTTTGTATAAAAAAATATTTCATAGGATTTAGTAATCCTCGTGAAGCTTTATTAAGCTGCTGTGAACAGAGCCCCTCTCCCAAAAAAAAGTTGTAGCTTCTTACCACTGACGCCATCTATCGTATGACGGCGAAAACAAACAACACGATGACATCTACCAGACACGAAGGAACTAAAGTCCTGCATCGCGCAATCAACGTTCGCGCATGCGATGGTTATATGTTTATACAACTTCTCAAATACATCCTTCGGACTGCAGTCAGGATCCCCTAGCCTGGTCTGAGGATCCTCCCTATAGTTGGAGGAACACCCTTATTCAAATTTTAAGCCCCTAACAACTTCAACACCCTAATTTCAAGCGCTTAAAATGTAAGTACCTAGGTAATATTACTTTATTGTCATGTTTATTCTAGGTTTAAAACAGAAGCCCATGACACAGTAGTGAACCGTTTCAATGAGCGGTTCCTACTGTCCCTGGCAGACAACCCTCGATGTTTAGTGCTGGATGACTCGCTAACAGTGCTGCCTATTTCGTCCAAGACTGCACAGGTCGAGCCGGTCGATGCTACGCCTGAGGTGAGAGATATTTCAATTTTCACATGCTTTTGTTAAAAACAACTATATTTTGTGGGATAGGTCTGCAATTGCCAAAGACGATTATCTTGGGACATAGATTTGCGATGGCTAAAGACTATGAAACGAAATGAAACTAGAGATTTAGACTAGACATAATTTAATTTATCTTAGTAGAAGCCTGAATCCATAATTTGAATTACTTATGGGCACCTTCACCGCTCGGACAAGGTCTTTTTTTATTACTGATAGGCTAGCGTTTGACCATGATCTCACCTGATGTTAAGCGATGATATGGTCTAAGATAGAGCACGCTTACCTAGAAGGTACCTATTCACTCGTGACTTGAAAACACCCAGGTTGTACTCATCAGGAAACACAGACTCGGGTAAAGAGTTCCACACCTTGGCGGTACGCATAAGAAAGGAAGAAGCAAAGCGCTTCGTGCGTATAAGCGGGATATGACTCGTTAGTCTGGTCGTCCAATGGAAGAAAGGGGAAGGAGGAATCAGATTGTGTAGTTCCTCTGCGCACTCTCCAAAATGTATCCGATAGAATACTGATAGACTGGCGACACTACGGCGATACTCCAGGCTTTAGAGTCCTTCGTCAACCAATTGGTCATCGCCGATGATTCTTCTAGCTTTTCTTTCAATTGACTCCAATGTATCTAATTGATACTTGGCAGAACCATCCCAGAGGTGCGAACAGTACTCCATGCAGGACCGGACTTGTGCTTTATATAGATTGAGCAATTGTTCCGGCCTGAAGTACTGCCTCACCCTGTTGAGGATTCCCAGCTTTTTGCCAGCTAGTTGAGCTTTGGCCTCTATATAGGGACCAAAATTTAGCGTTGAGGTGAATGAGACACCAAGAAGCTCAAGGACGTCAGTTATAGGCACGGACAAATCTTGGAATGTCGGAACCAGGTCAAATTGGCTCCGTTTTGCCGAGAATAGACACGCCTGGGTCTTCAAAGCATTGAACTTGACAAGATTGGCATCACCCCAATCGGAGACCGCCTTTAAAGACAAGTTCATCCGCTCGATCATTCCTTCCCTGAGTGATTGTATTTGCGCTCCACTGGCTCGAGCATTGGACAAATATCTGTCGTGCTGTCATCTGCATACCCAAAGGTACCGGGTTTCAACAGATCGTTGATATGCAGCAAAAATAGGGTTGCGGAGAGAACTGATCTCTGAGGGACTCCGGCATTGATTGCCAATTGATCCGACGAGCAGCTATCAAAGACTACCCGAATAGATTGGTCCCTCAGGAAATCTGATATCCAAGTGCAGAGACCAGTGGGTAGGCCAAATGACGGAAGCTTGCTTATGACACTATTGTGCCAGACCCTGTCAAAGGCCTTTGAGATATCGAGCGAAACAGCAAGTGCTTCGCCGTATCTTTCGATGGCCTCGCCCCACATGTGTGTGGCATACACTAGAAGGTCTCCAGTGGACCGATTCCGGCGAAAGCCGTATTGTCGGTCACTGAGAAGACTGTTAGTTTTCTAGGTATGCCAGAAGCCTATTATTCAATACACGTTCCATACTCTTACAGAGTATGGAAGTGACTGAAATGGGTCTATAATTATTAGGGTCGGCACGGCTGCCTTTTTCGGCACAGGCTGAACATTGGCATGCTTCCAGGACTTAGGTACTTGTCCTGTCGTCAGGGATAGGCGGAAAAGGCGTGTCAGTACGGGGGACAACTCTGGGGCACAGGTTTTAATTACTATGGCTGGAATGCCATCTGGACCGCTGGCCTTATTCACGTCTAGATTCTGCAGCGTTTTACGAACCTCGGTTTGCCGAATGCGTATGTCACACATACGGGTTTCGCAAACGGGTAATGTTGGAGGTGTTTCACTCGCAGTGTCTAGACGCGAAGATTCCGCGAAGATGGAGGCAAATAAATTTGCTTTGTCCTCAGCAGTGTGGGCCAGGGATCCATCTGACCTCAGCAGTGGTGGTAGTGAGGGGCGGCAGAAGTTCGATTCCACCGATTTCGCCAGGGACCAAAACGCTTTGCTACGCGCAGGGTAAGAAGCAAGTTTATTCTCTATATGGTGAATGAGGTCGTAGCGAGCCTTCCGCAAAACTTTCTTGCAGGACTTGGCAGCCCTGTTATACGCTCTCTTCTTATGTGGTGTGTCCTTTGTTTTGCCGTTGCGAGCTTCAGTCCATGAAAGAAACGCCTCATGTTTCAGCGCTACAGCGCGTCCGTATTCGGGCCCGAACCAGGACTGAGTTTTGGTTGATGTGGATATGTCTGAGAATGGGATATAATATTCCATTCCTTGACGCAATACTTCAGTCACAGCATCTGCGCAGGTTGAAGGGTCACCCGAAGAGAAGCAAGTGGGCTGCCAAGGATAAGATGCAAAGAACGACCGCATCGCATCCCAGTCTGCTGACCCGTATCGCCAAACCCGTCGGGAGCCTCTTGGGCCTTGGACAGGTGGGGAGTATACGGACACAGTTTTTATCAGACAATGGTCGGAACTTCCTAAGGGTGAAGATACCGACCCAGAATATTGGTCTGGTTCTGTTGTCAGCAGAAGGTCCAGGCAATTGGGAGTTTGGCCTTCTACATCAGGAACCCTCGTTGCTCCTTGTACCAGCTGGGTGAGGTTTAAGGCCAAAGCAAGCTTTCGCGTCTCTCTCCCAGCGTGGTTAGTGCACTGGTATGGGAATAGCCACTCCTTGTGGTGAGCATTAAAATCCCCCAGTAACACTAGCTGAGCCGTGGGGTACTTCTGTAGAGCGGCCTCCGCCGCCTCACTTAAGTACTCTGTGAGCCGAGTTGTCTCCTGATCTCCACTGTGCGACCGGTAGACACAGGCATAGAGGATCTTCTCATGTCCCGTGTCCACCAAAACCCGTAACACGGAAAATATGGGGTCTTCAAGGCATCGCATACGCCGACAGCACAAGTTGTCACGGGCGTACACGCAGACCCCAGCCCGAGGCTTAAATTTGTGCTCCAGGGTACACCCTGGGTATGCTAGGTACGCCACGTCAGACGAACATGCTATCTGCGTCTCCGAGAGGAATAAGAGCGCGGGTCTTTCAGTCTCAAGGTGGTGGTGGACTTCAACGAGATTGGAGTGCAATCCGCGGATATTAGCGAGGTGCACTTTGAGCGAGAAGGAGTGCTGCCGTTGTTTCATGCTTCTCTTATTCTTTTTTGCCTTCATGTGGATATTTGAGTGAATAGGAAAGAGGACGGAAGTGGAATGAGGCTCATCGCTGCTCTCCCACTAACATACAATAAGACCGCCACACCATAGGTCCGCTAATACGGAGACTGCTGGGTCAACCGAGCCCCCCCGAACTTATCCATAGCACAGATTACTAAATAGTTACTTCGTAACAGATACATCACTCCCATACAAAATCGAAAATACCTACGCTATAATCACCTACAAAATCTTAATAATAATAGCCGTTGTTCGCAGTGAAGAGAAATGTACCCTAAGTACTCACGCAAAGAGTTGCAGATTGTGTGGCTGTACGTACAAGCGCGTCATCGAACAAAGGCGCTAGGGTTGTTCTTATGATGATTTTGGTAATAAAACGAATGTTGCGAAATTACCATATTTTTAATTGCTTAATACTTAGGTACCTATATATTATACACGAGTCAGTTAGTAAATACATATTGGTAACATATTTAATAAAATTACCAATAAGTACGCAATATGTTATAAAAATAAATAAAATGTATAATAATCGTACGTAGTAGGGGCCGATTGCCTATTTCCGTTTATGGGACACAATACCAGACGATACAGTAAATACGTACATAAGATTCTGACATTAAGTAGATTTTACTTAATAAAAACAACATTTATATTTATTTCTAGTTATAACCTAAACGAACAATTACATACCTAGTATTTCCTTTCTTACCTTTGCTCTAAATAAAATAAACGGTGAAGACGAAATTTTATATAAGTACCCACTTATATTAAATCTTATATCATTCATAACTTACGACACAAATCATCGTTTTTCCTTCGGCAATGAAAAAAAAACAACAAGTTTTCGTTTGCTTTGTGCGTTTAACACCCATCCACTGAACAATAACTTCGTGGTTTCGGTATTTCTAGAAGAAAGCGCGGGAAACGTACACGCTGCCGGGCGTGCGGCGGCCCTCTGTCGTTTGTATCCATATTCCATATGGATACACGAAATGGTAGGTATATATCGCGCGAATTTGAGCCAGTGACGGGGGCCTGTCCATAGGCCCTCTCGTCCGGTCGGCAACCGGCACGATGGCGTAAGTTCGGGATTTTTCGACAGTTGGCGGGGCAGCCTTTCGCAAGTGGCTTTCTTGCTACTTGGGCCCCCTACTACCTGCGGTCGGCCAGCTACCCTCCGAGATCAACGAACCAGTGCGGCGGAGATAGTGCACGTTGTAACGGTCCACAAGCAATGAGCAACTATTCGGACCCGTCCTCTCATGTGGCTTCACCGGCCCAATCTCCGGAACACGGTAGGTTATACCGCTTGGCGGAACGACTAGCCGGTGGGTGGTTACTAGCCGCGACCGAAGCCTACCACCGTTTTGTCGCCTGATTTGCACCACCCAGGGGCCACGTATAGGGAATCTAGGTTCGGGGTGCTCTCCTACGGACGTAGGAGACTCGGCCCCCAAAAATAAATGTAATAGGCATTGGGCATATCCTCCCAAATATCGAGTCAAACAGTCGAGTTTCTGCACATTTCCAAAAAAATAACTTTTATGGCTACATAACTCTCTAAGGTTTGTATAGATACATGCACAATTGCTCATGTGGCCGTTACGCTGCATTCATACTCTGCCTCCTCCTTTACCATCTAATTAACTTTATTTCCTGTATTTCAGCGCGTGAACCCAAAGCTACAAGAGCTGATATCGTCGCTATCGGACTCGCCGCCGGCCGGACCATTAGTCGCTCTGTGTCGCACGTACGACCAGGCCACCGCACTAGTCGCGCTCATCAACACACTCGCTGACAAACAGTCCAGGTACATACCTTATTATAGTTATTTTCATGATAAATTTCTACTGTTAATCATGGCAGATTGGTGTAATTTTTCCATTGTTTATTATAGCAATTTTTTATGTTGATATAATTACTCTTAGCCTGCTGCTTTTATGGCAGACTTTGTATACCTTGGTGGCTGTTAAGAGAGGACCCATCTCGTAACGGCAAGTCACCGTCTCCCACTTTTGGATATGCTATAGGTGTTGGGGTAGACGCCACTTTTCATTTATAGTGTTCACATATACCGAACAATTTAACTCCCATATCAATAGGGCAGAACTATTAGAATCCACACAAGTAGCAATAACCCTATACCTGCTGCGACTAGTCCGTGTCTGTACTTGTTAATGCATTTATGGAGACCACTCTGTAGGTGTCTTGTCACATTCTAGATTAAAACTCTCAAAGGTCCACTGTATGTTGGACATATGTCTCTGTATGCGCCTGGCCGGGTATTGCTCTAAAATCTAAAAGCACAAGTCAGAATTACACCCCTGAATGAGAAACACATAATAATATGAACACAATTTTTGTTACAGACCGCCCCACTGTCTCACCGCTGCCCGCGGTCGGGGAAAATCCGCTTGCCTCGGTCTCTCAGTCGCCGCCGCCGTTGCGTTAGGCTACGTCAACATCTACGTCACGTCTCCCCATCCGGAGAACTTGATCACATTGTTCGAGTTCCTACTGAAGGGACTAGACGCCTGTCTATATCAAGAACATATTGACTATAATATTGTGAGGTCGACTAACCCGGATTTCAAGAAGGCTATCGTGAGGGTCAATATTGCTAGGAACTCTAGGCAGACTGTTCAGGTAAGATAACCTTAGTTTTGGTTTTAGAATCAGTATCATCAGTGTTAAGGTATAATTTCAAACATTTAAATAGCTTTACGTGCTTTGTAAAATTCTGATTTTAATAATAAACAGTTTTTATACTTCTCTGTCAAGAAAGTACCGGGAAAAGATCAAGAATACACAAACTGTTTATTGTTCATCCAAATTTATTTTATCACCTTCAAAGTATGCTCCTTCAGAAACGACACACTTACGCCAACGAGTAATCCAATCATTAAAACATTTTTTAAACGCTGTTTGCGGAATTGAGTTCAGTTAGCGCCGCGAAAAAAAAATCCTTAATGTCTTCTACCGATTGAAAACGGGTGCCACGAACTGATAATTTGAATTTAGGAAAAAGAAAGAATTCGGCTGGGGCCATATTTGGTGAATATGGTGGTTGCTTGATGGTATTTGTTGAGTGTTTGGTCGAAAATTCGTTCACAATGATGACCTTGTGCGTAGGCGCATTATCGTGGTATAAAATTCTTTTGGGACTAGCCGAGCGGCAACATGTTTCATACCCAAATGATTAGTTAAAATGGTACGGATCGACTCGTGAGATACAGAAAGAAGAATGGCAAAATCAGTGTCGCTTATTAATGAAAGCGAGCATGAATGAATTTATATACATTTTATAGAATGATAGCTGTAGAGTATTTTATTAGTTATAATTTTTTTTTATTCAACGGGATAAAACAAATATCTAATAAAGAAATATTTTGTTACAACTGAAATGCACATAGCAATAACTAAACGTCCAAAGCGAGATTTTATAAGAATCATTAAATCCTCTTTTATGAAATCGTTAAAAACCTTACAGAAAAACGACGAATCGCGTGAATTTCTTGTCATCTGTCATTGATACAGTTGTCACAGATCTTATGAATGAATGTCTGTATATATTTATTTTACGCATTTTCGCATTGTTTTGTTAACTTTTCTTAGCTTAGCTTTCGTTTCTGCTTTCAGTTAAGCTTTTGCATCCTGAGTGTTGAATACCTACCTACTTATGGTGTTACATAATTATGTTGTTGTGATACTGGACATACGTTTGAGACAAAAATCTAATACGTATTGTTATTTTGAACAGATTTTTTATTTGTGTAGTATGGGATTTGATGATTATACATTATGTGCATTGTATGATATCTGGAATATATTCGTCGTCAAGCTATTATTCCGTCACCAGTTCAGTTTTTCGAAGAAGTCGGAGGCATTATATAATGGTTCAAAATATGTAAATAAATGCTTTGTTACCAAACATATTTTATTTTCACTTAATTACTATTTTATGATACATACATAGGGCTGATGAAACGGCAAATCAGTTAAGTACCCCTAAATGCTAAATAGCGCGAGAGTTTGCAAAGTATAAGTTTGCTGGATAGATTATAGAGAATGTACTCTGTGATTATAGAGCAACATAATTACCGCGAAGTGTGATGTACCTATATAATTATAAAGAAAATCGTAGAAGTAAGTGTTAGAAAAGGTACTCTCAAATGATTTAACATTCCTATCACAGTTCTGTTATGCTCATGATACCTACCTTATTAGCTAAGAGCTCAAATTAATATTTACATAGGTAGGTAGCTCCTTGAAACGTCACCTGACGTTAGTCATTAGCGTTCTGCGCAATGTACGTTTATTCATTGAACTGCACATACGTGAACTTATCACTGTGACAGCTGTGACATAAGTGATCACAGATGATATACTATAACCATATTAGTGACTAACTTCAGACCTGCCCACACGAAATGCGCGAGGTGTAACTTACAACTCTTTAACTTCGTTTTCTATTAAAATCCCATAACATAAAAATATTCTGTAATTACATTTTACTTAATAGGCCTTAGATCTATCTTTTTAAAGTATTTGTACAAATGCTCGCGCAGTCTTAATGCGACACTGATAATGTACGGTGGTATGCCATTGTTCTTTCGGCGGCTATCTCTCTTAAAGTTGAATGAGGATTTTCAGCCACTGTTTCCTTCACCTTTGCGATGTTAACTTCGGTTGCAGATGTTGATGGCCTACCAGAGCAAGGCAAATGTTCCATCACTTCTCGACCGCTTTTGAACGCTTTCTACCACTCATAAGCACGAGTTTTTGATAAAGTCGATTCACCGTAAGCCCTCTGTAACATTTTCATTGTCTCCGAACACGAAATGCCATTGGCGATGCAAAATTTAAGACAATCTCTTTGTTCGATGTTTTTGTTCATTATGAAATTCGCAATACAGAATAGATATGATATAACTAAAAACAGCACGGTTTTCTGTGGTGCAACTGAAACTCAATGCCGTGCCAAAATGGAAAACAGTTGTGCCAATCTAACAACAACAAAAAATAAACAAAAAAAATAATTTGGAACCATAAACAAATAATCCATTCCGGATACTTTTTAGACTTAATGTTTTGTTGTTGCTTTAAAAGAGGCGCTTCCGAAAAAAAGTTCTGAAGCCAAAAACTACACCCAAACACCTGTTTGTGTTTTTAATCGTTTATGGAGGTTAAAATAATATTCTAATGGTGTTCGCGCGGTCTATTTTCCTCCTTGTCCTCAATTGTTTCTGCTTTAGTGCTAACTAACCGATATTCTCTGAACACATACCACGAACTTGTCGTAGGATTCCCAGTCGCGCGTTTGCCGCGTAGCTGACCACGCAGAGATTTTAACAACACATTTCGCGATATATTTTTTATCTTTTATTTTTTTATCATATCCTCCTGACACCTGACATTCTAAAAATCAGTGCCATCTTGAAGCCGAATGTCCTAATTATGGAACAAATTTATTTGTACAGCACATGAAAGTTCAGGACTCAATCCTGAACTTTCATGTGCTTATAATAAGGTTTATAATACTTTTTGTAGATTTTCGCTAAAATAAAGTTGTTTTGGGATTGTGTAAGGAATATATAGAACTTAATATTGAATTCCAATATTTTGTTCGTTTTTTAGAACATTCGGTCATAATATAGGTATTTTTTTGTGAAAATCAGAAATGAAAACGGAGAGATTTTGAACTTATTTAATGAAAATCAAACATATTTTATTTTATTTTTATTTATTATTACAGAAGGCTTACAGCCTAATAAAACATATATAATAAATACATATTTTATAAATGTTGCTTATGACAAGCCTCCACACATGACATTATCTACATTCTAAACAAACAAATAGCACAGGATTATATTGTTTCTTTCTATAAATATTTTTATGCAGCTACATAACATACCATACCCTTAACTTACACATGGAAATGTATTTTTGGGCTTTATTAGGAAAAAAAACAAATATCAAAAAAACAAAATGTCTCACAAACTCTGGTAATCATAATTGTTACAAATGATGGACAAATTAAATCCAACAAAATTGATATTTCTGGACAATATATCTATATATATGTACGAACGAAAACAGTTTCTTATTACTTATTCTCTTATTAGTCATCATTGCCATTAAAGACGAGGTTCCCTTTTATGGAACAAAATATTTGGTGCACATATTTTGACACTTATATCATAAGTCACGGTAAACTAATTAAATAAACACTATATTGATACCCAAAACAAACCTAAAAAAGTAAGATTTTACTAAATCAGTAATAGATAACATTGAATATTATCGATTTAACTTACCTCTGCCCACACGACCGGTCATCTTGACGCATAAACGGCGAAATACTGAGCAAACTGTCAAATCTTATAGTGTAGGGAAGGGATACACATATTATGTTTCATTTTAATCAGAATATTTATGTTTTAAACATCAAAATTTGTTCTTTTTTTGGACCATCCGTCCTTTATGTAAGGTCGGAATTTACAAAAGGCAGGACTCGACGACATGTTTTTATTTTGTTCCAAAATATGGTCGCTAGGTCCCAGGAGGATATAATTCAGACGCGGAAAAACCCTCAGTGCATGCACTTGTGCAGAAGTGCATGCACTTGTATTGAATTCTTTAAAATCTTCATGTTACTAGCGTTTACGTTTTAACCACTGACTAATCGCTTCTCTTGAAAAACATAGCTACCTCAAATTTGCGGTTCTCAATCGCAATTCATCGTTGCGCGTTTCTGTTAAGTAAAACCGTAAGTGTTAAGTAACTAACATTTGTGATTGTCCCCAGTACATAACCCCGGACGACCACTCGCTCCTATCAGCGGCAGACCTAGTCCTAGTAGACGAGGCAGCCGCAATACCCTTAGTGCACGTGTCAGCAGCTGCGCAGAGGGCGCCACTGGCGCTGCTGTCGTCCACTGTCAGCGGGTACGAGGGCACGGGGCGCGCGCTCAGCCTCAAGCTGTTCGCTCAGCTACAGACTATGCATAATGCACCGCCACCGGTATGTATAACTACAGTACATTACCCCGCCCCGCCATCCCGCTAGTGCACGTGTCGTCCACTGTCAGCGGGTACGAGGGCACGGGGCGCGCGCTCAGCCTCAAGCTGTTCGCTCAGCTACAGACTATGCATAATGCACCGCCACCGGTATGTATAACTACAGTACATTACCCCGCCCCGCCATCCCGCTAGTGCACGTGTCGTCCACTGTCAGCGGGTACGAGGGCACGGGGCGCGCGCTCAGCCTCAAGCTGTTCGCTCAGCTACAGACTATGCATAATGCACCGCCACCGGTATGTATAACTACAGTACATTACCCCGCCCCGCCATCCCGCTAGTGCACGTGTCGTCCACTGTCAGCGGGTACGAGGGCACGGGGCGCGCGCTCAGCCTCAAGCTGTTCGCTCAGCTACAGACTATGCATAATGCACCGCCACCGGTATGTATAACTACAGTACATTACCCCGCCCCGCCATCCCGCTAGTGCACGTGTCGTCCACTGTCAGCGGGTACGAGGGCACGGGACGCGCGCTCAGCCTCAAGCTGTTCGCTCAGCTACAGACTATGCATAATGCACCGCCACCGGTATGTATAACTACAGTACATTACCCCGCCCCGCCATCCCGCTAGTGCACGTGTCGTCCACTGTCAGCGGGTACGAGGGCACGGGGCGCGCGCTCAGCCTCAAGCTGTTCGCTCAGCTACAGACTATGCATAATGCACCGCCACCGGTATGTATAACTACAGTACATTACCCCGCCCCGCCCGCGCCATCCCGCTAGTGCACGTGTCGTCCACTGTCAGCGGGTACGAGGGCACGGGGCGCGCGCTCAGCCTCAAGCTGTTCGCTCAGCTACAGACTATGCATAATGCACCGCCACCGGTATGTATAACTACAGTACATTACCCCGCCCCGCCCGCGCCATCCCGCTAGTGCACGTGTCGTCCACTGTCAGCGGGTACGAGGGCACGGGGCGCGCGCTCAGCCTCAAGCTGTTCGCTCAGCTACAGACTATGCATAATGCACCGCCACCGGTATGTATAACTACAGTACATTACCCCGCCCCGCCCGCGCCATCCCGCTAGTGCACGTGTCGTCCACTGTCAGCGGGTACGAGGGCACGGGACGCGCGCTCAGCCTCAAGCTGTTCGCTCAGCTACAGACTATGCATAATGCACCGCCACCGGTATGTATAACTACAGTACATTACCCCGCCCCGCCATCCCGCTAGTGCACGTGTCGTCCACTGTCAGCGGGTACGAGGGCACGGGACGCGCGCTCAGCCTCAAGCTGTTCGCTCAGCTACAGACTATGCATAATGCACCGCCACCGGTATGTATAACTACAGTACATTACCCCGCCCCGCCATCCCGCTAGTGCACGTGTCGTCCACTGTCAGCGGGTACGAGGGCACGGGGCGCGCGCTCAGCCTCAAGCTGTTCGCTCAGCTACAGACTATGCATAATGCACCGCCACCGGTATGTATAACTACAGTACATTACCCCGCCCCGCCATCCCGCTAGTGCACGTGTCGTCCACTGTCAGCGGGTACGAGGGCACGGGGCACGCGCTCAGCCTCAAGCTGTTCGCTCAGCTACAGACTATGCATAATGCACCGCCACCGGTATGTATAACTACAGTACATTACCCCGCCCCGCCATCCCGCTAGTGCACGTGTCGTCCACTGTCAGCGGGTACGAGGGCACGGGGCGCGCGCTCAGCCTCAAGCTGTTCGCTCAGCTACAGACTATGCATAATGCACCGCCACCGGTATGTATAACTACAGTACATTACCCCGCCCCGCCATCCCGCTAGTGCACGTGTCGTCCACTGTCAGCGGGTACGAGGGCACGGGGCGCGCGCTCAGCCTCAAGCTGTTCGCTCAGCTACAGACTATGCATAATGCACCGCCACCGGTATGTATAACTACAGTACATTACCCCGCCCCGCCCGCGCCATCCCGCTAGTGCACGTGTCGTCCACTGTCAGCGGGTACGAGGGCACGGGGCGCGCGCTCAGCCTCAAGCTGTTCGCTCAGCTACAGACTATGCATAATGCACCGCCACCGGTATGTATAACTACAGTACATTACCCCGCCCCGCCCGCGCCATCCCGCTAGTGCACGTGTCGTCCACTGTCAGCGGGTACGAGGGCACGGGGCGCGCGCTCAGCCTCAAGCTGTTCGCTCAGCTACAGACTATGCATAATGCACCGCCACCGGTATGTATAACTACAGTACATTACCCCGCCCCGCCCGCGCCATCCCGCTAGTGCACGTGTCGTCCACTGTCAGCGGGTACGAGGGCACGGGGCGCGCGCTCAGCCTCAAGCTGTTCGCTCAGCTACAGACTATGCATAATGCACCGCCACCGGTATGTATAACTACAGTACATTACCCCGCCCCGCCCGCGCCATCCCGCTAGTGCACGTGTCGTCCACTGTCAGCGGGTACGAGGGCACGGGGCGCGCGCTCAGCCTCAAGCTGTTCGCTCAGCTACAGACTATGCATAATGCACCGCCACCGGTATGTATAACTACAGTACATTACCCCGCCCCGCCCGCGCCATCCCGCTAGTGCACGTGTCGTCCACTGTCAGCGGGTACGAGGGCACGGGGCGCGCGCTCAGCCTCAAGCTGTTCGCTCAGCTACAGACTATGCATAATGCACCGCCACCGGTATGTATAACTACAGTACATTACCCCGCCCCGCCATCCCGCTAGTGCACGTGTCGTCCACTGTCAGCGGGTACGAGGGCACGGGGCGCGCGCTCAGCCTCAAGCTGTTCGCTCAGCTACAGACTATGCATAATGCACCGCCACCGGTATGTATAACTACAGTACATTACCCCGCCCCGCCATCCCGCTAGTGCACGTGTCGTCCACTGTCAGCGGGTACGAGGGCACGGGACGCGCGCTCAGCCTCAAGCTGTTCGCTCAGCTACAGACTATGCATAATGCACCGCCACCGGTATGTATAACTACAGTACATTACCCCGCCCCGCCATCCCGCTAGTGCACGTGTCGTCCACTGTCAGCGGGTACGAGGGCACGGGACGCGCGCTCAGCCTCAAGCTGTTCGCTCAGCTACAGACTATGCATAATGCACCGCCACCGGTATGTATAACTACAGTACATTACCCCGCCCCGCCATCCCGCTAGTGCACGTGTCGTCCACTGTCAGCGGGTACGAGGGCACGGGGCGCGCGCTCAGCCTCAAGCTGTTCGCTCAGCTACAGACTATGCATAATGCACCGCCACCGGTATGTATAACTACAGTACATTACCCCGCCCCGCCATCCCGCTAGTGCACGTGTCGTCCACTGTCAGCGGGTACGAGGGCACGGGACGCGCGCTCAGCCTCAAGCTGTTCGCTCAGCTACAGACTATGCATAATGCACCGCCACCGGTATGTATAACTACAGTACATTACCCCGCCCCGCCCGCGCCATCCCGCTAGTGCACGTGTCGTCCACTGTCAGCGGGTACGAGGGCACGGGGCGCGCGCTCAGCCTCAAGCTGTTCGCTCAGCTACAGACTATGCATAATGCACCGCCACCGGTATGTATAACTACAGTACATTACCCCGCCCCGCCCGCGCCATCCCGCTAGTGCACGTGTCGTCCACTGTCAGCGGGTACGAGGGCACGGGACGCGCGCTCAGCCTCAAGCTGTTCGCTCAGCTACAGACTATGCATAATGCACCGCCACCGGTATGTATAACTACAGTGCATTACCCCGCCCCGCCATCCCGCTAGTGCACGTGTCGTCCACTGTCAGCGGGTACGAGGGCACGGGGCGCGCGCTCAGCCTCAAGCTGTTCGCTCAGCTACAGACTATGCATAATGCACCGCCACCGGTATGTATAACTACAGTACATTACCCCGCCCCGCCATCCCGCTAGTGCACGTGTCGTCCACTGTCAGCGGGTACGAGGGCACGGGGCGCGCGCTCAGCCTCAAGCTGTTCGCTCAGCTACAGACTATGCATAATGCACCGCCACCGGTATGTATAACTACAGTACATTACCCCGCCCCGCCATCCCGCTAGTGCACGTGTCGTCCACTGTCAGCGGGTACGAGGGCACGGGACGCGCGCTCAGCCTCAAGCTGTTCGCTCAGCTACAGACTATGCATAATGCACCGCCACCGGTATGTATAACTACAGTACATTACCCCGCCCCGCCATCCCGCTAGTGCACGTGTCGTCCACTGTCAGCGGGTACGAGGGCACGGGGCGCGCGCTCAGCCTCAAGCTGTTCGCTCAGCTACAGACTATGCATAATGCACCGCCACCGGTATGTATAACTACAGTACATTACCCCGCCCCGCCCGCGCCATCCCGCTAGTGCACGTGTCGTCCACTGTCAGCGGGTACGAGGGCACGGGGCGCGCGCTCAGCCTCAAGCTGTTCGCTCAGCTACAGACTATGCATAATGCACCGCCACCGGTATGTATAACTACAGTACATTACCCCGCCCCGCCCGCGCCATCCCGCTAGTGCACGTGTCGTCCACTGTCAGCGGGTACGAGGGCACGGGGCGCGCGCTCAGCCTCAAGCTGTTCGCTCAGCTACAGACTATGCATAATGCACCGCCACCGGTATGTATAACTACAGTACATTACCCCGCCCCGCCCGCGCCATCCCGCTAGTGCACGTGTCGTCCACTGTCAGCGGGTACGAGGGCACGGGACGCGCGCTCAGCCTCAAGCTGTTCGCTCAGCTACAGACTATGCATAATGCACCGCCACCGGTATGTATAACTACAGTACATTACCCCGCCCCGCCATCCCGCTAGTGCACGTGTCGTCCACTGTCAGCGGGTACGAGGGCACGGGACGCGCGCTCAGCCTCAAGCTGTTCGCTCAGCTACAGACTATGCATAATGCACCGCCACCGGTATGTATAACTACAGTACATTACCCCGCCCCGCCATCCCGCTAGTGCACGTGTCGTCCACTGTCAGCGGGTACGAGGGCACGGGGCGCGCGCTCAGCCTCAAGCTGTTCGCTCAGCTACAGACTATGCATAATGCACCGCCACCGGTATGTATAACTACAGTACATTACCCCGCCCCGCCATCCCGCTAGTGCACGTGTCGTCCACTGTCAGCGGGTACGAGGGCACGGGGCACGCGCTCAGCCTCAAGCTGTTCGCTCAGCTACAGACTATGCATAATGCACCGCCACCGGTATGTATAACTACAGTACATTACCCCGCCCCGCCATCCCGCTAGTGCACGTGTCGTCCACTGTCAGCGGGTACGAGGGCACGGGGCGCGCGCTCAGCCTCAAGCTGTTCGCTCAGCTACAGACTATGCATAATGCACCGCCACCGGTATGTATAACTACAGTACATTACCCCGCCCCGCCATCCCGCTAGTGCACGTGTCGTCCACTGTCAGCGGGTACGAGGGCACGGGGCGCGCGCTCAGCCTCAAGCTGTTCGCTCAGCTACAGACTATGCATAATGCACCGCCACCGGTATGTATAACTACAGTACATTACCCCGCCCCGCCCGCGCCATCCCGCTAGTGCACGTGTCGTCCACTGTCAGCGGGTACGAGGGCACGGGGCGCGCGCTCAGCCTCAAGCTGTTCGCTCAGCTACAGACTATGCATAATGCACCGCCACCGGTATGTATAACTACAGTACATTACCCCGCCCCGCCCGCGCCATCCCGCTAGTGCACGTGTCGTCCACTGTCAGCGGGTACGAGGGCACGGGGCGCGCGCTCAGCCTCAAGCTGTTCGCTCAGCTACAGACTATGCATAATGCACCGCCACCGGTATGTATAACTACAGTACATTACCCCGCCCCGCCCGCGCCATCCCGCTAGTGCACGTGTCGTCCACTGTCAGCGGGTACGAGGGCACGGGGCGCGCGCTCAGCCTCAAGCTGTTCGCTCAGCTACAGACTATGCATAATGCACCGCCACCGGTATGTATAACTACAGTACATTACCCCGCCCCGCCCGCGCCATCCCGCTAGTGCACGTGTCGTCCACTGTCAGCGGGTACGAGGGCACGGGACGCGCGCTCAGCCTCAAGCTGTTCGCTCAGCTACAGACTATGCATAATGCACCGCCACCGGTATGTATAACTACAGTACATTACCCCGCCCCGCCATCCCGCTAGTGCACGTGTCGTCCACTGTCAGCGGGTACGAGGGCACGGGACGCGTGCTCAGCCTCAAGCTGTTCGCTCAGCTACAGACTATGCATAATGCACCGCCACCGGTATGTATAACTACAGTACATTACCCCGCCCCGCCATCCCGCTAGTGCACGTGTCGTCCACTGTCAGCGGGTACGAGGGCACGGGGCGCGCGCTCAGCCTCAAGCTGTTCGCTCAGCTACAGACTATGCATAATGCACCGCCACCGGTATGTATAACTACAGTACATTACCCCGCCCCGCCATCCCGCTAGTGCACGTGTCGTCCACTGTCAGCGGGTACGAGGGCACGGGGCGCGCGCTCAGCCTCAAGCTGTTCGCTCAGCTACAGACTATGCATAATGCACCGCCACCGGTATGTATAACTACAGTACATTACCCCGCCCCGCCATCCCGCTAGTGCACGTGTCGTCCACTGTCAGCGGGTACGAGGGCACGGGGCGCGCGCTCAGCCTCAAGCTGTTCGCTCAGCTACAGACTATGCATAATGCACCGCCACCGGTATGTATAACTACAGTACATTACCCCGCCCCGCCCGCGCCATCCCGCTAGTGCACGTGTCGTCCACTGTCAGCGGGTACGAGGGCACGGGGCGCGCGCTCAGCCTCAAGCTGTTCGCTCAGCTACAGACTATGCATAATGCACCGCCACCGGTATGTATAACTACAGTACATTACCCCGCCCCGCCCGCGCCATCCCGCTAGTGCACGTGTCGTCCACTGTCAGCGGGTACGAGGGCACGGGGCGCGCGCTCAGCCTCAAGCTGTTCGCTCAGCTACAGACTATGCATAATGCACCGCCACCGGTATGTATAACTACAGTACATTACCCCGCCCCGCCATCCCGCTAGTGCACGTGTCGTCCACTGTCAGCGGGTACGAGGGCACGGGGCGCGCGCTCAGCCTCAAGCTGTTCGCTCAGCTACAGACTATGCATAATGCACCGCCACCGGTATGTATAACTACAGTACATTACCCCGCCCCGCCATCCCGCTAGTGCACGTGTCGTCCACTGTCAGCGGGTACGAGGGCACGGGGCACGCGCTCAGCCTCAAGCTGTTCGCTCAGCTACAGACTATGCATAATGCACCGCCACCGGTATGTATAACTACAGTACATTACCCCGCCCCGCCATCCCGCTAGTGCACGTGTCGTCCACTGTCAGCGGGTACGAGGGCACGGGGCGCGCGCTCAGCCTCAAGCTGTTCGCTCAGCTACAGACTATGCATAATGCACCGCCACCGGTATGTATAACTACAGTACATTACCCCGCCCCGCCATCCCGCTAGTGCACGTGTCGTCCACTGTCAGCGGGTACGAGGGCACGGGGCGCGCGCTCAGCCTCAAGCTGTTCGCTCAGCTACAGACTATGCATAATGCACCGCCACCGGTATGTATAACTACAGTACATTACCCCGCCCCGCCCGCGCCATCCCGCTAGTGCACGTGTCGTCCACTGTCAGCGGGTACGAGGGCACGGGGCGCGCGCTCAGCCTCAAGCTGTTCGCTCAGCTACAGACTATGCATAATGCACCGCCACCGGTATGTATAACTACAGTACATTACCCCGCCCCGCCCGCGCCATCCCGCTAGTGCACGTGTCGTCCACTGTCAGCGGGTACGAGGGCACGGGGCGCGCGCTCAGCCTCAAGCTGTTCGCTCAGCTACAGACTATGCATAATGCACCGCCACCGGTATGTATAACTACAGTACATTACCCCGCCCCGCCCGCGCCATCCCGCTAGTGCACGTGTCGTCCACTGTCAGCGGGTACGAGGGCACGGGGCGCGCGCTCAGCCTCAAGCTGTTCGCTCAGCTACAGACTATGCATAATGCACCGCCACCGGTATGTATAACTACAGTACATTACCCCGCCCCGCCCGCGCCATCCCGCTAGTGCACGTGTCGTCCACTGTCAGCGGGTACGAGGGCACGGGGCGCGCGCTCAGCCTCAAGCTGTTCGCTCAGCTACAGACTATGCATAATGCACCGCCACCGGTATGTATAACTACAGTACATTACCCCGCCCCGCCCGCGCCATCCCGCTAGTGCACGTGTCGTCCACTGTCAGCGGGTACGAGGGCACGGGACGCGCGCTCAGCCTCAAGCTGTTCGCTCAGCTACAGACTATGCATAATGCACCGCCACCGGTATGTATAACTACAGTACATTACCCCGCCCCGCCATCCCGCTAGTGCACGTGTCGTCCACTGTCAGCGGGTACGAGGGCACGGGGCGCGCGCTCAGCCTCAAGCTGTTCGCTCAGCTACAGACTATGCATAATGCACCGCCACCGGTATGTATAACTACAGTACATTACCCCGCCCCGCCATCCCGCTAGTGCACGTGTCGTCCACTGTCAGCGGGTACGAGGGCACGGGGCGCGCGCTCAGCCTCAAGCTGTTCGCTCAGCTACAGACTATGCATAATGCACCGCTACCGGTATGTATAACTACAGTACATTACCCCGCCCCGCCATCCCGCTAGTGCACGTGTCGTCCACTGTCAGCGGGTACGAGGGCACGGGGCGCGCGCTCAGCCTCAAGCTGTTCGCTCAGCTACAGACTATGCATAATGCACCGCCACCGGTATGTATAACTACAGTACATTACCCCGCCCCGCCATCCCGCTAGTGCACGTGTCGTCCACTGTCAGCGGGTACGAGGGCACGGGACGCGCGCTCAGCCTCAAGCTGTTCGCTCAGCTACAGACTATGCATAATGCACCGCCACCGGTATGTATAACTACAGTACATTACCCCGCCCCGCCATCCCGCTAGTGCACGTGTCGTCCACTGTCAGCGGGTACGAGGGCACGGGACGCGCGCTCAGCCTCAAGCTGTTCGCTCAGCTACAGACTATGCATAATGCACCGCCACCGGTATGTATAACTACAGTACATTACCCCGCCCCGCCATCCCGCTAGTGCACGTGTCGTCCACTGTCAGCGGGTACGAGGGCACGGGGCGCGCGCTCAGCCTCAAGCTGTTCGCTCAGCTACAGACTATGCATAATGCACCGCCACCGGTATGTATAACTACAGTACATTACCCCGCCCCGCCATCCCGCTAGTGCACGTGTCGTCCACTGTCAGCGGGTACGAGGGCACGGGACGCGCGCTCAGCCTCAAGCTGTTCGCTCAGCTACAGACTATGCATAATGCACCGCCACCGGTATGTATAACTACAGTACATTACCCCGCCCCGCCCGCGCCATCCCGCTAGTGCACGTGTCGTCCACTGTCAGCGGGTACGAGGGCACGGGGCGCGCGCTCAGCCTCAAGCTGTTCGCTCAGCTACAGACTATGCATAATGCACCGCCACCGGTATGTATAACTACAGTACATTACCCCGCCCCGCCCGCGCCATCCCGCTAGTGCACGTGTCGTCCACTGTCAGCGGGTACGAGGGCACGGGGCGCGCGCTCAGCCTCAAGCTGTTCGCTCAGCTACAGACTATGCATAATGCACCGCCACCGGTATGTATAACTACAGTACATTACCCCGCCCCGCCATCCCGCTAGTGCACGTGTCGTCCACTGTCAGCGGGTACGAGGGCACGGGGCGCGCGCTCAGCCTCAAGCTGTTCGCTCAGCTACAGACTATGCATAATGCACCGCCACCGGTATGTATAACTACAGTACATTACCCCGCCCCGCCCGCGCCATCCCGCTAGTGCACGTGTCGTCCACTGTCAGCGGGTACGAGGGCACGGGGCGCGCGCTCAGCCTCAAGCTGTTCGCTCAGCTACAGACTATGCATAATGCACCGCCACCGGTATGTATAACTACAGTACATTACCCCGCCCCGCCATCCCGCTAGTGCACGTGTCGTCCACTGTCAGCGGGTACGAGGGCACGGGGCGCGCGCTCAGCCTCAAGCTGTTCGCTCAGCTACAGACTATGCATAATGCACCGCCACCGGTATGTATAACTACAGTACATTACCCCGCCCCGCCATCCCGCTAGTGCACGTGTCGTCCACTGTCAGCGGGTACGAGGGCACGGGGCGCGCGCTCAGCCTCAAGCTGTTCGCTCAGCTACAGACTATGCATAATGCACCGCCACCGGTATGTATAACTACAGTACATTACCCCGCCCCGCCCGCGCCATCCCGCTAGTGCACGTGTCGTCCACTGTCAGCGGGTACGAGGGCACGGGGCGCGCGCTCAGCCTCAAGCTGTTCGCTCAGCTACAGACTATGCATAATGCACCGCCACCGGTATGTATAACTACAGTACATTACCCCGCCCCGCCATCCCGCTAGTGCACGTGTCGTCCACTGTCAGCGGGTACGAGGGCACGGGGCGCGCGCTCAGCCTCAAGCTGTTCGCTCAGCTACAGACTATGCATAATGCACCGCCACCGGTATGTATAACTACAGTACATTACCCCGCCCCGCCATCCCGCTAGTGCACGTGTCGTCCACTGTCAGCGGGTACGAGGGCACGGGACGCGCGCTCAGCCTCAAGCTGTTCGCTCAGCTACAGACTATGCATAATGCACCGCCACCGGTATGTATAACTACAGTACATTACATTACCCTGGACGATCCCGTCCATTACTGCGCGTATTATATTAATTAGCCCACACATAACTCCGTTTACCCCGCACATAATTCCATTTACCCCGCACATTACCCTAGTCAAGCACTAAATCTTGTCAGGAGCCTACCTAGTCCCGTCAGTTCCGTCACCGATCTGTATACAGTAAGTAGATGCACTTTTTAGGGTTCCGTACCTAAAAGATAAAAAACGGGACCCTATTATTAAGCCTCCGCTGTCTGTCTGTCTGTCTGTCACCAGGCTGTATCTCATATACGGTGATAGCTAGAAACCTGAAATTTTCACAAATTATGTATTTCGGTTGCCGCTATAACAACAAATACTAAAAATAAAAAAATGTTAAGAGGGGTCCCATACAATAAACGTGTTTTTTTTTGTATTTTTTTCTCAAAATTACTAACGGTAACAGGTAGACGCTTAAAATTTTCACAGAATATATAGTTATATATTACCTTTCAAAATAAATAATTAAATTCGAAAAAAGTTAATAATAAAGGGGGGCTCCCATGCAACAAACGTAATTTTTAAGCAATTTGTTACTCGATCTTAATAGGAGAAGAAGAAGAAACAGGTAGAAACTTAAAAAATATTTAAGTATACATACAACAAACGTGATTTTCTTTTATAGATGATGGTGCGAGACCCTTCGTGCGCTAGTCCGATTTGCACTTGCCCAATTTTTTTGTTTACGTCTCATTTTCATATTTTTAGGGCCTATTCTCAGGTCTACCTAATTTTCTTTGACAATTTTGTCAAGCCGTATTGCAGTTTTGCATATTATTTTGCCGCGACCTCGTCAGCATCGAACTGCCTACCGACAGGTTTCGTTAAGACCTTTAGCAGATTTTTATATATTGTTTTTGTTTGGTCGTACGTGGAATGGAAATTGAAGCCGTTTCTTTGGTAAAAAAATTTAAGTCAAGGTGTTTTCTCCGCAGATAAAACTCGAAGAGCCCATCCGTTACCGTTCCGGCGACCCAGTAGAATCGTGGCTAAACTCTTTACTATGCCTGGAGGCGCCTACCCCGGGGGCAGGGGCAGGTGCTCCGCCCCCCGCCGCGTGTGAACTGTACCGGGTCAATAGAGATGCGCTGTTCTGTTACCACAAGGCTGCCGAAGCCTTCCTGCATCGACTCGTCGCTATATACGTCGCTAGTCACTACAAGGTAAATACACGGTGTCGGTCCAACCAACAAGCTGAAGTCTTTTCGTTTTTCACATCATACGAAGTCATAAATCAAACAAAACAAATACCTGGGAAACGAACTTCTTTTTAGGAAGACAATTTTTTTAATAGAATTGAAATATAATAGAAGCACATTACCTATGGGCGCTCTGAAGATAAACTTTCTACGACTAAAATTACTGCTTGGCTGCGTGGCAGTCATTCCCCAGTGTATCTTAAAAACGAGAGCAAGAGAGACGAGGAATGACGCCAGCGCCGCCAACTACGAACTAAACTGGGGGCAGACCCCGCTTGGAATCGGCACACAAAATCCTTAAGGTGTGCGCTTCTATTCTATTCTGAGTTTGTTGGTTAGGGACTAGATGGTGTTGCGTGTAAATTTATTGTGTCTGCTAGCATCTAAAGATATTTATAAATATGGCAAAAAAAGAAAGAACAGTTGTTCTTACTAAGCCTTTCTTCCGCAGAACAGTCCAAACGACATCCAGTTGCTAGCGGACGCTCCGGCACACTGCCTGTTCGTTCTGCTAGCTCCCACCCCTCCCAACAGCACCGTCATGCCCGAGATACTGTGTGTAATACAGATGTGTCTTGAAGGAAACATCTCTGATAAGTAAGTATTATCCTCCTGGCGTTATCCCAGGTTCCACCCAGGGTCCGCTTACTAGTCTAACCGGATTTGCTGAATATTAGTTTTTCCACACCCGAAGGGAGAGCGATATTTCATGGTTTAGACTAAAGTCAGTTTGTTCATCATCATCAGCCTTTAACAGCCCACTGCTGGATTAGGCCTCTCCTTTCAAAGGAGGAAACAAACGGGTTGGTATAGGGTTTGTATCAAGTTTTCCTTCTCTTACAGTGCTGTTCTCTGCATAATATACTCCCTCCGTCGGCTCTTACGACACCCATGGGATGATTTGGGGTGGTGACATTCCGTATTCTTAATCCGTCACCACACGGACAGTTTGTTGAGTAATTCATGAGTCATGACTCACGACAGCCGGGACCAACGGCTTAACTCTGAGGCACGGGCACGAGATAATTTACAATTCAATACGCCCATAACTCCGAAAAATAATTGGTACGCGCCGTGGTTTTGAGGCCGATTCTCTCTGCATGACAGTCTGTTGGTATCTCCACTGGGCTATCGCTGCCTTTTTATTTAAACAAATATATTGCTTAAATAAATTATATAGCTGAAGTAAATAATATAAAATTATTATTACCGGTACTAGACCTACCTATAATCTACAATACCCGAGACTGCGTCTTGGCAAGAGCATTGTAGGACGCCTGCCTACTAGGTGAAGTGCCGATATATGCAAAGTGGCTGGCAGCGGCTGGACACGAGAAACCAAAGTCGGGTTCAGTGGCGTGCCATTGGGAAGGGCTATGGCAGGCTGTTAAAGACGATACATACAGAATTTCTTTTACATTTTGTGACTCTGAACCAATAACGGTCACGTGTTTTACAGGTCTGTCCGTGACGCATTAGGCCGCGGTCGCAAGGCGGCCGGCGACCTGATCCCATGGAACGTGTGCGAACAGTTCGGAGACAGGGACTTCCCCAAGCTGTCGGGCGCGCGGGTCGTCAGAATTGCCACGCACCCCTCATACCAACGGGTACGACTTAATTTTGTTACTAGCTATCAGCCTTGCCATTGAAATAGACAGGTAGGAAGAAGAGCAGTTCGGAGACAGGGACTGCCCCAAGCTGTCGGGCGCGCGGGTCGTCAGGATTGCCACGCACCCCTCATACCAACGGGTACGACTTAATTTTGTTACTAGCTATCAGCCTTGCCATTGAAATAGACAGGTAGGAAGAAGAGCAGCTCGGAGACAGGGACTCCCCCAAGCTGTCAGGCGCGCGGGTCGTCAGGATTGCTACACACCCCTCATACCAACGGGTACGACTTAATTTTGTTACTAGCTATCAGCCTTGCCATTGAAATAGACAGGTAGGAAGAAGAGCAGCTCGGAGACAGGGACTCCCCCAAGCTGTCAGGCGCGCGGGTCGTCAGGATTGCCACGCACCCCTCATACCAACGGGTACGACTTAATTTTGTTACTAGCTATCAGCCTTGCCATTGAAATAGACAGGTAGGAAGAAGAGCAGTTCGGAGACAGGGACTGCCCCAAGCTGTCGGGCGCGCGGGTCGTCAGGATTGCCACGCACCCCTCATACCAACGGGTACGACTTAATTTTGTTACTAGCTATCAGCCTTGCCATTGAAATAGACAGGTAGGAAGAAGAGCAGCTCGGAGACAGGGACTCCCCCAAGCTGTCAGGCGCGCGGGTCGTCAGGATTGCTACACACCCCTCATACCAACGGGTACGACTTAATTTTGTTACTAGCTATCAGCCTTGCCATTGAAATAGACAGGTAGGAAGAAGAGCAGCTCGGAGACAGGGACTCCCCCAAGCTGTCAGGCGCGCGGGTCGTCAGGATTGCCACGCACCCCTCATACCAACGGGTACGACTTAATTTTGTTACTAGCTATCAGCCTTGCCATTGAAATAGACAGGTAGGAAGAAGAGCAGTTCGGAGACAGGGACTGCCCCAAGCTGTCGGGCGCACGGGTCGTCAGGATTGCCACGCATCCCTCATACCAACTGGTAGGTATTATTTTTGTGACAAGCTATCAGCCCCGCCATAGAAATACACAGAAATAAATATTTTATAAAAATCCATTCATACCTATATCGATAGACTGATTCCCTCATATCAATGGGTAGGTGTTACTTTTGTTACTAGAAATCAGTCGCGCCATTGACAAAGACGGACAGAATAATACACGTTGGTGTTACTATGTATAATAAGACTGTTTTACACAAAAATAAAACAGTTATTATATGCCGAAAGAAACACACAGCGTTATTATGAAGAAGCCGTTTATGAATTTGCCATTCCATAGAGTATTTA
This sequence comes from Euclidia mi, assembly GCA_944739405.2. Lineage (NCBI taxonomy): Eukaryota > Metazoa > Arthropoda > Insecta > Lepidoptera > Erebidae > Euclidia > Euclidia mi. The sequence continues at coordinate 31,669,356 of OX123195.2, forward strand.
GTAAAACATACCTGTGTTGTCTGTGGTTTCCGTGTAGTTACCTTTGCACTCCAGCAGGGGGCGCTGCTGCATACATGAACACAGCGACCGACAGTGGTGTACTTCATAGTGTCTTCATTCACCAGCAAGGAACTTGCTCCTACGCTGTGTGTTTCTTTCGGCATATAATAACTGTTTTATTTTTGTGTAAAACAGTCTTATTATTTGCCTACTGGAAACACACAGCGTTATTATGAAGACCTGTTTGGTATCTGCTGGTGAAGTTTAACTACAAACGCTATGTGATCAAGAAAGAATTAAATAATACAAATATTAATAAGAAACAATATACCATTGAATCATAATATTTATTTCTTAAAATAATCTATAACCAAAATTAAAATAGTATCTTATGGCAACATAATCAATAACCAAAGTAAAACTTATCAGTCATATTAAAAACATACTTCACTTGAAAAGAAATTTAGTATCATTGTCAATAATTAAACCCAAGTAATTAAAAAGAATTAAATAAAATAATCAAATTAAAGCTTCCATGAGATCAACAATCAAATTAATTATAATGCTTATCATATTAATCAACATTAGCAAAATTAGAATATAACAAGTCTTCTCTGCTGTTATCATAGACTTTTCTTACCACTTCTTTGCAGTAATATTTGGAAAATGTTCTATCACTCTTCCAATTGCCTCGCTTTAATATTTCTTCTATTGAGACATTTTCAAGCCATCCTTTGGAGGCTACAGCTGATCGTATACTACCTGGGCTAGCTTTTAACTGCACCTCTCTAAAAACAGATTTTACCCATCCACCGATGATACTTCTTGTAGCAGATTTTATGGGGCCCTTCAAGGTGATAAATAGGCTGGTAACATTGCTACCAACACGCCTACTCTCAGTAAGATTAACAAGCAATTTAATATGGGTAATTGGGCAGATATTATTGTTTGAATGCTTTTGTAATGACCAGCCTGATTGTCTGTGCGTAGAAGAATCTGTCTTTGAGCCAAACCTTGGCCATAAAATTAATTTATCGTCACATTCAACAAGGTTACTTTGAGAAATATCTAAAAGCGTTAGATCATGTAACCGACGGCCCGAAGCTAAAAGTAGTATTACTGCAGTCCTTCTGGAAATGTCAAATAATGTTCTCCGACATGGAGCAGAATTCAACCAATCAAATAAAATTTTGGTATCCCATATAGGAATTTTAATAGGTTCAGGTTTGGCTGCTGCAATTGCTTTAAGAACCTGTTGGACAAAAAAATTTTTTGATAGGCTTTCAACGCTATTACCACAATATGTTGATATAGCAGATTTATGTACTAAAATTGTGGTATAGGCGTATTTATATTTAAGATGCAGATGTGCTAGAAACCGAGCCACATCTGTACCATCAGGGTTCTTATGGTTTCGACCATTAGATTGGCACCAAGTGAGCCATCTTTTCAATGGAGCTCTGTAGGTTTTAAGAGTTGATGGTCGCCAACTACTGCCTAACAATTTACGCTCACCCTCGCTCCAGTGTTCAATTTGATCGGCCCACCCCCAACCTTCCAAGCCCTGAGGGACAGTTTGTCCACTTGTAGAGGGGGTTTCCCCGTCGAGTAATCGATTAGGGTCTTCCGCAGATCCCGAATCTGGATTGGCTCTGTTAAAGCTCTCGACATTAGGTCGGTTTGCCAAAAACATTGGTCCCAATGTGGGGCTATGACTACATAAGTCCCCGAAGCTTTGTTTAGGTGAGACAGCACCCGAGGTATAAGGTTGGGTGGTGGAAACACCCATCCCAACCGATAATGCCACTCTTGACTGAAGGCGTCGCAAAAACTTGCTGAGCCATCTCTTGAGTCCCAGGTGGCGTAGTTTGCAACTACTGCTGTCTCTTTGGACGCGAATAGGTCGACGTCCGGCACTCCCCATGCCTCGAATATTATTTCTCTGGCTGGATCTAACAGGTGCCATTCGGGTAGTGGCCTTCCTCTTGAGAGGCAGTCTGCTATCCCGTTTAACCTCCCCGGGAGGTAGCCTGCCGTCAGCATCACATTGAGCTGCTCGGCTAGGAGAAGGAGACGATTTGTCAAGGTCAACAGGGCGGCTGATCGAGTGCCGCCTTCGTTGCGGATGTATGCTATCAGGGTCCGGTTGTCTGATTGGACTAGTATATGGGTACCCTGTACAAGTGCCCTCTGTTGGCTCAGGGCTGCATACACCGCATATAACTCCTTCAGGTTGGAATGCCAATTCTGTTGAGTTGGATTCCACTTCCCGGACATGTATATGTTGTCCAGATGCGCTCCCCAGCCCGCATCCGCTGCGTCTGTTGTCAGAAAGTGTGATACTCTCTTCTTGTGCATCTCTTTGGTGCTGTTTGATAATTGTTTCAGCCACCATGTTAACTCTTGTAATACCAGAGGGGGCAAGAGCTTCTTTTCCCTTGGCCTGCCCTGTTTGAATGTCCTCATAAACATCTGAGTTCGTCGGCAATGAAGACGGCCATTGCAGGTTGTAAGACTTGCAAAGTTCAATAAACCCAGTAGTATTTGAGCCTCCCGAAGGCAACACATCTTTTGATTTAAAAGACCTAGCAGAAGTAATTCTACTTTTCTTACCTTGTCTATGGGTAAGGACATCATGTTGGTGTTGGTATTCCAATTTATTCCTAGGTATATTAGATTTTGTGTTGGACTGAGAACTGATTTTGTGAAATTGACATGCCAACCTAGGTTTTGCAATGTGTTTATTACTAAAGAAGTTTGATGTACTAGGCTTAGCCTGCATTGGTTGGCTATGAGAAAGTCGTCCAAGTACACTAAAATTCTTATGCCTTGTTTCCTTAGGATTTCCGCAATCCAATTGGTTACTGAGGCAAACATGTGAGGTGCCGATGAAAGGCCGAAAGGAAGAGCAGTTAGTTGTAAAATTTCCTTTCCATATATTATGCGAAGGAAACGTCTGTGAGACTCCTTTATTGCTAAGTGAAAATAGGCCTGGTGTAAATCTATTTTTATCATCCAATCCTGGTCCTGCAGGAATTGTATGACATCTATTCGAGAAATTAATTGGAAGTGTCTTGTCGACACATGTATGTTGAGCGCTTTTAAATTGAAGATGGGGCGTATACCTCCATCTGATTTCTTTATTAAAAACATCTGGGAGTAAAAGCCGGGTTCGACTCGGTCTGGTTTTTCCAGAATACCCTTTTCTTTCAATTCTTGTATAATCTGTGTCATTTGTCTGGATGGTTTGGTAGCAAACTTGCCCAGAACGTTCTGGTATGGGTATTGCAAAGGGGGTTTGTTTTTGAATGGTATGCGGCCTTCTGATATTAACTTCACTATAGTTTGGTTGGCACCCATTTGTTCCCAAACATGAGTATATTTTCTCAAACATCCCCCTTTGAATGCTCCCAGCTGATAGTCATTCTTTTTTACTATTTGAATTTGAGAAATTTGATTGGGACTTGTGCTGACGAAAGGACTTGCTTTTATTATTTGAATATTTTCTTTGTTTAAAAGAATCTCGCTTATCTTTAAAGTTACTTTTTTGATTTTTATTCTGAGCATGGCCTTTCTTATTATATTTATTGACTTGTTGACAACTTGATGTAGCTTGTTTTTCTTTTATATAATCAGGTGTATTAAGCCAAACATGAGAACCACCCAGTGACTCAACTAAGGGTGTAAGACCCTGCCGACTAAATAAATGCTCTGCACTTGGAGGAATGTTCCTCAGAGCATGTTTCAGGTTGGCATTGCCAACTTCTTTGAGAATACGTTCTCTCCTATTCTCAATACATTCAGCCCTCTTTCCACAAATCAATTGAAGTGTGACCTCTTTATTTTTGTAAGAAGGTGAATTAGGCCCAAAAGAATCAACTAACTTAGAGTACAAATTTTCTGCATTTAAATCCGAAGGATTGTTGGATGCCCAATTTACTATTTCTTGTAAACCAGATTTTAATAGCTGCCTATCTTCTAAAATTTTATTAGATAAACCTGCTAAAAGCTGCTCAGTACTAAGGAAGTAATCCTTGCCCGTATTAAAATGACACAGCTCTTCATTAACCTTTAAAGAATTAAAGCCTGGAGAAGCAATACACGCCTGTAGCGCTTTTTTATATCGAATCTTATGCCAAGTTGGCGAATCAAATTGTTGAAGTGTGTTTATTTCAGTCAATCGAGCAGAATCAGCTGCTGGCACAACTTTATTTTCGTCATAATTGACTTTTAAATCTCCAAGCAATAAAGTATTTGATAAATTGTTTACAAATGGTTTATTTAAAAACTGCTGTGATGTTGACGGAGTGTCATTATTATAATTATGATTCGCATTATTAATATTCGCACTTAGTGAACTAACAAATTGAGGTATTTGAGACATACAATCCGAAAGATAACTTACATGAGTTATAAGAGAGTCCAATCTCGGGTCCGAACATGTTCCGACATGATTCGACCTACGTCGAGACCGCTTGTTCGGTGGTGGCGAAGCAAAGCCCTCTTCATCTTCCGAAGACGAAGAGGAACTTTGCGTAGAGCTCGAGGTGCTGCGCTCCCCTTCCGGAGCAGCAACAGGCACCTCAGGTCCTGACTCAGGATCACCACTCGGATTCATTATTCGGATCCACTTACCTTACGTGAATTATTAATAAACTTAATAACCCGTATATCACTTATAACATAAATCAACAAGATTCTGATCAATTATCAAACTTTGGAAAAGTTTTAGAAAAGTAACGGAAAACGAATAGGTTAGGAAAATTTTTAGCACTTTTCGCGGCAAAATTCACAAACGCTATGTAGTACACCACTGTCGGTCGCTGTGTTCATGTATGCAGCAGCGCCCCCTGCTGGAGTGCAAAGGTAACTACACGGAAACCACAGACAACACAGGTATGTTTTACTAAATACTCTATGGAATGGCAAATTCATAAACGGCTTCTTCATAATAACGCTGTGTGTTTCCAGTAGGCAAATAATATGTACATATTTACAGTAAAAATGGAAATATGTAAGTTTATCCATTGTCTAGTACCCATAGAACAAGCTGTGCTAAGTATGGGAATAGATGACATTGTGTGTATGCGGTAGATTTTAATCTATGCAAGCACAAATTGCACAGTATTTTATTTTTAGACGTACCATGTATGACCCCTCAGGCTTCAGGAGGATATGTTTCTAAAAAAACATCCATGCCATCTCGATTGACAGATGCATGATAAAGGAGAAATTAGTTACATCTGTCCAGCTGTTTTTAAGCTGTATGGATTTTTGATTGTAAAGGTTCAAGACAAATACTTCTCTGAATAAACTGCCTGGTGTGTTGAGACTTTAAAACAAAAGTCACAGCTTACAACTGTACACTTAAATTCTGTATAAGTTATGACTCATACAATTTTAAACCGGTGTAATTTCCGCCTTTTTGAAACTATGTACTGCGCATCAAAAATAGTTATAGTAGCTGTTAGCTTTTCCATTAGATTATGGCTGTCTGCTTTTGTTATTGTCGGATATAGCTTTCTAATAAATAAAATGTTATTTCCTTTCCCAGATGGGCTACGGCAAGCGTGCGCTACAACAGCTAGCGGCGTACTACTCGGGCGACATACCGTGTCTCGACGAAGATAAATCTGACGACGAAGATTCGGCTAACGGTCACAGCGGGACTCTGCATACTGAGAGTATAGTGCCCAGGTAAAGTTCAAGCTGTCGAATATATTTATTATATCGTTGTGGATTATAGATCACAAGGGACTGGAATACAAATGAATTATGATTCACAATGCAGGGTTTGGGGGAGGGGGAAATCAATTTTGATTTTGGGAGGGCTTGATCCCTTGGGTGAGAGACATTTTGCACATATTGCTATAACCACTTTGAATGCGTCTATCTATCAAACTATTGATCAAAGCGAACGTTTCTAAAACTATTCATTTTTCATAAAATAAATGGTTTAAGAAATCTCAATTTAATTTTTAAACATGTGTATATGACTGACGAAAATTGGAGAGTCCTCCCTTAACTTTTATTTTTGCATAAAAGTCATGCAGCCCTTCAAAATATACATCTAACTACTAACTTTCAACTGTGTAGTCCCAATAGTTTCGGAATAAAGTAGCTGTGACTTCCAAACGGACAGACAGGCAGACGTGGCTAATTTATAAGAGTTCCGTTTTTTTGTCATCCCTAAAAATATTTATCTTTTACGTGGCATAAAATTGCAATCTTGATTCCCACATCGATAAATAATTACTCGCTACTGCTACTAGCTGTAGTCAGTTACTTAATTACCTACATATGTGTACTTTCAGAGCGAAACCGCCGACGTTACTGAAGCGGCTATCTGAAATGAGGGCTGAACACTTGGACTACCTGGGCACTAGCTTTGGACTCACCGAGGACTTGCTCAAGTTCTGGAAGTCGCAGAAATATGTACCGGTTTATTTGAGGTAAGAACTTTTAGTTAGTGAAGGTCTTGGTGCACTTGACTGATCTATGTTTTTGATTTTTCCATGTGGTACAATTATTGAAATTGGCGGTCAAGCATTATTTAGCCAACTCATTCGCGATATATTTTTTATTATGCTAAATTTGATATAAAATACTTTTTATCCTTTAAGGAGATGGATGAAGGTCCCTCTTCTACGGATCTTAGACTAAGAGAGTGTTCATGAATGTACATACATACATATATAGACTCACGCCTGTTTCCCCGAAGGGGTAGGCAGAGGCATATTAAACGCCCACTTTTCGCCAGTGTTTTGATCCCACGTAATAGGTGGCGAGCCTATTGCCGCTTATCGGGATATTTTGTTTGCCAGAGCCTCGTCCGTTGATCGGCAGGTGCACCACTTGCAGGTGAGGTTGGCTTGGGACCCTAAGTTCTTGGTGGGAACCCTATGCACCAATGCAATCGCATTTACGAATTAAGATATTTTCTTATCTGTTAATGGCTTATTTGCGGATTGGTCTCAAGTCTGAAGGAGCCAAAAGCATTTGAGTCCTCCCACGACATATAACTTTTTCGTATTATCCTTTCCAGGATTAAGCGAAACCATAATAAGGCCCAGATCAAAATTCTGGAATGTCTTTTTTTTTTCGTAGGTTATAGTTATTTTTAGGGTTTCGTACCTCATAAGGAATCAACGGAACGCCTGGAGGTATCAAACTGAAATTTATATCAAATAATCAGGTCTACTGTGAAAAAATCAAACGAGACAGCTGTTTATGCCGCTACACGGTATTTCCCGTGAACTCAGAATCTTGAAATTTGGTACCAAGCAACGTCTTAGGGTCAACTCACACTGGCGCAGAGTCGAAGCGACGCCGCATATACTTTCCGCAAAAAGCATATTCATCTCTATTGTTCTATTATTTAAGTACACATTTGTACTATGTAAATAAAATTACCGACATAGCCCACAGAATTAGTAAGTTCAAGTGGCAGTAGGCTGGCCATATTTGTAGAAGGACTGATGGCCGATGGAGCAACCGTGTCCTAGAGTGGAGACCACGACTCGTTAAGCGTAAGGTAGGGCGGCCCCCGGCTAGGTGGACCGAGACGACCTGAAAAGGGTGGGTGGGACAGACTGGATGCGGAAGGCTGAGGACCGTCTACTGTTGCGCGTGTTGGGAGAGGCCAATGTCCAGCATTGGACTGCGATAGGCTGATCGATCGATTGATTGAAATATGGAAGCGCGCTTCGACGCGCGTTGTCGCGCGCATTTGCGCTTCGACGCTCGGCTGGAGTCGTGTAGATTTTGCGAACATTTCGAAAACATGTCGCTTCGACTCTGCACCAGTGTGAGTTGTCCCTTACAGCACAGATAAAGGAAAAATTGGGAAAAGCGTAAATTTTTACTTACCTCATATAAAAATATTTTTACGTACGGAACCCTCAGTGCGCGAGTCCGACTCGCACTTGACCGGATTTATTATTTCCATAGGCTATTGTCGTTTTTCTTTTACCCACCTGCGTAGAGGGTTGGGTTTTTAAACACATCTTTTACTTCCAGTCAAAAAGCCAACGAACTGACAGGCGAGCACTCGTGCATCATGCTCCGAGGCATCGGCTCATGTGGGTGGCTGTCGGCGTACAGTGCAGACTTCCGTCGCCGCGTGTCGCGTCTGTTCGCGCGAACGTTACGTCGCCTGCCCGCGCCGCTCGCACTCTCCACGCTAGTGTGTGACGGGGTTAAGGTGGACAAGCCTGGTGGGTACTCTTGTATGTTACTGGAGTATACTTATAGGCAAATAACTGCGTATACACCAAAGGAATAATGACAATATCTCCTGAATCAGTAACTTCCCAGGTATGGTGCCGAAGTAAAAAATGTTTGTAATAATTGGTACAAAATGGGATTTCAGTTTTCGTTAAAGGTCTTCTTATACCCCGTGTATACTTAATTTTTACAATTCTTACTGTATTATACAGGGTGTCACAAGACCCATCACCAAGCCGAAGTCTACTCGTTGTGGACATCATGCCAAGTCATACTAACCAAAAATAATACCTGGGAAACGACTTCTTTTTTTTTTTTTTTTGAGCATTCACATTCTTTAAACCGCAATTAAAAGCGCGCGCGTGCAATGCTCGAAATACCAACTTACCCATGAGGTTATATATAGAGCATCTAAAGAACCTATTGGCTTGGTAAATGCATCGATTTTGTGCCTAATTAGAAAAAATCCATACTAACTTTGAGCCTCAATATCTCCTGAACCAGTAATTTCCCAGGTATGGTGCCGAAGTAAAAAATGGACGTACAACATGGGATTTCAGTTTTCGTTAAGGGTCTTTTTACACCATGGAAACACCAGGCCATTAACATTAGAAGTATATTGTCTGTCGGGATATATACCACGTACCTTAGTTTCGAGTATCCGATATTTCTGCAAGCGCCATGATCGCGCCTGTACTGAAATAACGCGGATGGATGAATGTTACTAGCAAGTAAATCAGTCTACCCTCTTTCTTACACGTTTATTGCGAGCACCACTACCACTGTCTACATTATCACTTTGAATTCGATCTCGACTCACTACAGTTACACTCACAAAATCAGCTCACAATTTTCGCTCAGTTGTTTGCTTATACGAACCACTAGATACCAAGTGCCACTGGTTGTTTTTATTGTTATTTGTTTGTTATTTGATTATGTGTGTGTATACTTGTATGTAAAAATTAATCTACAACAAAAAAATAATTAAATTCTTTGGTGGAAACGTGGCTTAAGTTTTATAGTAATAGGCGGCAAACGAGCAGACGGATCGCCTGATGGTAAGCAATTACCGCCGCCCATGGACACAAGCAACACCACAGGAGTCACAAGTGTGTTGCCGCCCCTTGGGGTTGGGAAAAGGGATAGGATGAGGAGAAGGAATAGGCAATAGGGCGTCCGGCACTCTCACTCACCGAACGAAACGCAACAGTTTAGGTACTGTTACTTTCCGTCAATTTTCTGTGAGAGGGTAGTACTTCCCCGGTCAAGCCCATTCATGCTGAAATCTGCAAGGCTCTACTACTGTGAAAAGTTTGCCCAACCCAGTGCGTATCAAAACACTCTGCCTGTTCAAGACCAAATTAATGGTGGAGCGCAATTTTCAAGATCCCCTTATATCCTCAAAATACTCGCGCTGCGCTTGATTCTGGCTGTACATCTTACTGCTTTACATCTATCGGTATTATTCTTGTATGACGGACAGATGGACTGCACATTATACACAATTAAGTATTCTTGCGAAAAGGGCAAGTAGGCAACGAACGCCGCCGAAGGAATACAATTATTATTTGCGTCCACTTCTGCATACCGAATCTCTGCAGGGTACCATATCGCACACCAACTTACACTCGCAGATTCGTATATTTGTTGACTTAGCAGTCGTTTTAGCAGAACCGAACTATTTTCTAAATTTTAAGCAAGGATTGTCCACTCTGATACCAATAAAAGAGAACAGAGAAGTGCTTCAATGTAATTCTACGAATCATTGTGATTTATAATATAATTTTGTGCCGCGATCTATATGTACACAAGTCAACTTTAAGTGCCTTAAAGACTAGATTAAACAATTATATATTTATCCACAGTTCTAACCAAGCAGCTAATAGAGCAGCAACTATCAGGCCACGACTTAGCTCGCCTAGAGTCGTACTGCCGCCAGCAGGCCGACTACCGACTCATCACCGACCTGCTCACGCCGCTCGCCAACCTCGTGTTCCACGTCAAGTCCTCGCTCAAACTAGACGCGATACAACAGGTCAGTTGATGTTACATATACATGTATGTACACAGGTATAACAAACAAACGACTAATAGACTTCGCTCGCCTAGAGTATATTGTCACGCAACCAACAACCGGTAAGAAAAAAATGGGTGACTAAAAAGCAACTTTCTTGCAAATGTAACACACAATAACTTCACTCGAACCAACGCTTTTTGATGTTTGATCCACAAATTGTTGGTTCGAGTCTTTTTCAGTATCTTAAATGTTTGTAAATTCAAAATCGAAGAAATCCTATAAACAGCATATTATTACCTATACGAGTCTTGAAGTTTTATAGTTTTCGCCATTTTGTGTCAACTACACATAACAGTTTTTCGGATTATTGGCCTTCAATTCTCTTCAATGTTGAAGACCATGCAGATTGCTTATTTTCTTCTTTGACTTTCTTCTAACCTCTTCATTAACCATTCTTACTTTACAGGTGCTATTCATAGCCATGGGCTTCCAAATGAAAGACGTCGACGACATCGCATCAGAATTAGGCCTCCCAGGCTCACAAATCTTAGCCAAATTCTACGAGGCCTGCAAGAAAATCAACGCAACATTCAACGCTGTTCTAGAAGACACCGTGGCTAAAGAAATAGGCATAGACGATAAAACTACAGATGACGTGTCTATGGGCCCGGTTAAGCAGAGTCTGCAAGACGAATTGTCGAAGGCCGCTAAGGTAATTAGCTTCAGTGTTTTGAGTCTTAGTGTTGTGACCGTAGTGATGTGGCTTAGAAATAAATTGTAGTTTTTGTATAGAGTTCGTTTTATTTTTAATTTTACTTAGAAAAAAAAAGCCCTTGCTGTTAATGTAAAGCAGACGTTGCGAATAGTGCATTAATGTAAAGATCAGCCCAGCTATTCATAACTAATAAGACTGCAGAAGCAGCCATGTTCTTCTTATTAAGTTGTTGAATCCGATATTTAGTTGACCTAGATTCTAACACGCTTACGGACACGCTACTAAATGTCTAATCTTTTCATTTCATTATCTTATACAAAATGCCTTGCCGCAGTATCCTTTTGGCGAGGCTTAGCTTTATAAGTTTATATTAGGGTACAATCAAATAAATTGACAGGCACAAATGCAAGCCATTCAAAATTCAAATTCAATTTGTTCTGTTCATTAAAATAGTACAGTTTACTTATTTAGAGTACAAAAGCTTAGTTTAGGTTCCATATATAAAATTATATGCCTGAACTAGGTCATCATCATCCTCTTAGCGTTATCCCAGTTTTCAATCTGGGGTCCGCTTTCTAGTCTAACCGGATGTGGCTGAATATTAGCTTTTCCACAGAGCGACTGCCTGTCTGACCTCCGCAACCCGAAGGGATAGCGATGTTCTATGGTTTAGACCAGTATCAGTTTATGTAGAAGGTACTGACGCCCTGTAACGACTGTCAAAGATCTTCAAGACAACCGGGACCGACGGCTTAACGTGCTCTCCGAGGCACAGTATAAGATAATTAACAATTCAATACGCACATAACTCCGAAAAGTCATTGGTGCGCGCTGTGGATTCGAACCCGATACCCTCTGCACGGCAGTCTGTTGCTATCTCCACTCTGCTATCGCTGCCTCTTTATATATAATAATATATAATATAACGTAATATAAGGATAACGCTAGGACGATGATGATGACTTTACAAAAAATTGTGATTAGAGAATACTCTACAATCTCACATCTCATTTATTATTATATTTATTAACAGGAGTTGGAGCGCAAACAGCGCAAGGAGTTGTCTCGACTGATGGGTGAAGACTTGGCGCAGTACAGCATTAAAGGTAGCGATCTGGACTGGGGCCAGGCACTGGCCAACACCAAACAGAAACAACTCGTCTCTGTTAAAAGGTACTAATGTTTACTAAAATATTTTACACATACATAGACTCACGCCTGCCCGAAGGGGTAGGCAGAGAATACGGAACGCCATTTGCCCGATCCTGATATATCTCTCTTGCTTCATTTATTGCTATCAAGTTTCTCCTTCATGCTCTTCTATTTAGGGACCTTATAATCGATATCTATGATATTTTACAAGTTTATAATCGAAGATCCGTTGTCAGTTGGGGCAGAGTTCTAGAGTGGCGACCCTGTACCGGAAAACGTTTGCTTTGCCGTTCAACACGCTATAATTAACAGTATAATATGTATAACTTAAGCAGCGAAAGCCTAGTGGAGACACCGACAGACTGCCACGTAGAGGGTCCGGGTTCGAATCCACGGCGCGCACCAATGACTTTTCGGAGTTATGTGCGTATTAAATTGTTAATTCCTCCTCATCAACCTTTAACAGTCCACTGCTGGACTAGGCCTCTCCCTTGAAAGGAGGAATTGGCCTACTATACCACGCTGGCCAAACGGGTTGGTATAGGGTTTGTATCAAGTTTTCCTTCTCTTACAGTGCTGTTCTCTGCATAATAGCTCCCTCTGTCGGCTCTTACGACACCCATGGGATGCTATGGGGTGGTTGTTAAACGGTGAAGGAAAACATCGTGAGGAAACCTGCATGTCTGAGAGTTCTCCATAATGTTCTCGAAAGACATGTGAAGTCTGCCAACCCGCACTTGGTCAGCGTGGTGGACTATGGCCTTACCCTTCTCATAGAGAGCAGAGGCCCGGACCCAGTAGTGGGACAGTTTATATACAGGGCTGATGATGATGATGTATAACCTCGGCAACTTAGTAATGTCCGCTTGGTTTTAAACCCGAAACTCTGCGTTTTAAGCTGTTAGTCAGCAGAATCAGATTCTTGTTATTTTCAATCTTTCTTACTTGCTTAATGGTTTAACTCCCAAAGTGTGACTTGACTTGCACTTCGTAATAGATCGAAAAAGTTAAGCCACGTGAAAGAGGTCATAACTTGGATGGGTGATCGCTTGTGCGGAATTTACTGCAGAGCTCTGCCGAGCTTCGGAGAGCACGTAAAGCTGTTGGTCCCGATTCTTATATCAAGATAAGATTCATTAGGCCGTGTGGTTGACGGCACAGAATACAAGTGTCACCACCCCCTATCTTCCCGTGGGTGTCGTAAGAGGCGACTAAGGGATAACACGATGCAAATACCATCTTTGCGTAGAGACGGAAAACTCGACATCAAACCCTATACGACTGCCTCGTTGGTCTCGCGGCATAAATGTGCGCGTGGGATCGGGAGGTCCCGGGTTCGATTCCTGGGTCGGGTAGTGTTATTGGGTTTTTCTGTCACGAAATCCTCAGTAGCAGCACGGAGTCTGGAAATGTGCCCGGTACGGCAATAGGCTCGCCCCCTATTACGTGGGACTAAAGTATATCTGGCGAAAAGTGGGTGTAGAAATACACCTCTGCCTACCCCTTCGGGAATAAAAGGCGTGACGATATGTATGTATGTATTTTTAGGGTTCCGTACCTAAAAGGTAAAAAACGGGACGCTATTACTAAGCCTCCGCTGTCTGTCTGTCACCATCACCAGGCTGTATCTCATAAACCGTGATAGTTAGAAAGCTGAAATTTTCACAAATTATGTATTTCGGTTGCCGCTATAATAAATACTAAAAATATTAAGGAAAGGGTTCCATACAATAAACGTTATTTTTTAAGCAATTTTATACTCGATCTTAATAAACAGGTAGAAACTTAAAAAATATTTAAGTATACATACAACAAACGTGATTTTCTTTTATAGATGGATAGTACGGAACCCTTCGTGCGCAAGTCCGACTCGCACTTGCCCAATTTTTTATCTTGTGTGAGTTGGCCACACACTCACACAAAATAGAAAGAAGAAAGATTTCATAACTATAACCTTGTCTATTCCAGCGGCGAGAAGCGTTTGGGCGATGACAGCAAAGAGATCGACGACCTGATAGAAGCGCACACCAACAATAAGAAGAAGAAAAAGAAACATGTCCGCAACCAGCTGTAGACAATAAACTTATCGTTTATTAGTACCGAATTTTATTTACTGTCCTTTTTGTAGGTGTATGGCTAGTAAGTTATAAGGGCAGCGATAGCCGAGTGGATATACCAACAGACTGCTATGCAGAGGGTATCGGGTTCGAATCCACGGCGCGCACCAATGACTTTTCGGAGTTATGTGCGAATTGTTAATTAACGCTTGTCCCGTGCCTCGGAGAGCACGTTAAGCCGTCGGTCCCGGTTGTCATGAAGATCTTTGACAGTCGTTACAGGGCGTCAGTACCTACTAAATAAACTGACACTAGTCTAAACCACGGAATATCGCTATCCCTTTGGGTTGCGGAGGTCAGACAGGTAGTCGCTCTGTGGAAAAGCTAATATTCAACCAAATCCGGTTAGACTAGTAAGCGGACCCCAGATCAAAACTGGGATAACGCTAAGAGGATGATGGCTAGTAAGTTATAATTGATATTTGTTGCACTTACTAGATAGTTTTTTCTCTTTCCCTTTTTCAAATGACATTTCCTGATCTAAAAATCCTTGATAGAATATTTCTGCACTTTAGAAATATTCTATCAAGGATTAAAAAGAACACTCAGATTCGAAATAACAAATTCTCAATCAGAAGTGTTGCCTTCTATGGATCAACACCCGATACAACAAATTTGAATTTCTAGAAGTTTGACTGCTGCTTCAAAGATATACCTATCTACACCCTAATGTTGATAGGTAGGTATCTAGTGTTGATATTAATAAATACCTACATTACTAGCTTAGTATTGACTAGTTATAGCTTGCCCCGTGCCTTGGAGGGCACGTTAAGCCGTCGGTTCCGGCTGTCATCTTTGATAGTCTTTATGGGGAGGAACTAGATATTCTTGAATACACATATTAACACTGGTCAAAGGCATGGTATGTCTGTCTCTTTGGGTTGCAGGAGTCAGATGGCAGTCATTCTGTGGAAAAGCTCATATTCTGTCTAAAATCAGAATTGGTTAGAAAGCGGTTCAGAGGGCCTAGACAAAGAGCTCAGATATTTACATAGAGGCGCATTTCTCATGGGCGCTCTGAAGACAAACTTTCTGTGACACAAATTGCCGCTTGGCGGCGTGGCAGTCGCGCTGTGACAGCTGTCTCTACGACAGCAAGCGAGACGAACGTTCTTCCTATGTATCTACGAGAGCACGAGATACGGAGAACAACGCCAACTACGAACGCATCGGCACACGAAATCCTTAAGAACTGCGCTTCTATGTAAATCTGTATTCATTGGCCTCTACTAGACAAGTGTCATTCGCTTCTGATTTCTACTTTCGCTGACGCTTAGTTGCCATAGTAACATAAGCAATTCGTTCTTCGTTCACCACGTGATATATCGAAAGCCTACGTCAGTTCCAAACATTTCTGCACTAAGCGAACAGCGATATCGCTAATGCCACTTGTGTACCTATAGTCCTGGGTACATCCAAGACGACGCAAGGACCTTGACGATGATGCTGTATATAATTAGTTTCTGCAAATATAGGTTTTGTTGCACCTGCGGCTAGATTATATTAAACTGTGATCTCTACAAAAAAGACACGCCCCTAATCAATCAGATTATTTACCTTTGTGTAATCGATTAGATGCAACGGATGGCCAGTTTCAATATTTAATATATTTATGGATCATGAGACAAAGATGCGACCTATTGTGTAAAGATCTTAATATGTCGAAAACCTATCTCTGGAAGCCAAATCTATGGATTGATAAAATATTAGGATCGGCTATAAACGAATTTAAGACAAAACTCATATCTCTCAATAAAATTATACAGTTTCGTTCCATAGCGAGTGTTAGTACAAACCAATATTTGCGCAGAATCAGACTTGGATACTAAAGAGACCGTCCGTCCATTTGCCTCGTACATCTCCGCTGATGCCTCGTACATCTCCGCTGATTGCCTCGTACAACTAAGTAGTTCAATTAATGTGAGTTATTGTTACCTACTTATATTATGATCCTTCGTGAATAACATCGCAAAGTCATCAAAGAAAACACCATGTTCAATAATAATTTCTATAATTATTGTAATATAAAAAAGTGTTGGTAGTTATTCAACCCTTGGAATAGACAATAGATATTTACTCTTAAACATAACAAATATGAGGAGTGCGGTGAGATCGGGCGAGATCCTTCGCTCGTAAAAAAATATCATATTTTAATGCAACCGGCTGAGGCATTCGCGCCCGACCCGCCCGCCAAACACATACTTCTATACCATTTTATTACAATATAATGTGATCTAAGAAAAATAATATTTTCGTCTAACGCCCGGTACGGGGCGTCTGGTAAACAATTTTATACTATAATTTGTTTGTCCCTTATTTTAGTACACGCGTTCTACTCGATACAAATGTATGGCGACATCGGCGCGGGCCCGACGTCCCTCGACGTGCGGCGAGACAACACTACCGCTCTCTCTCTCTCGCGCCGAGCGACCGCCCACCACACGCCTGCCTCACTTTTCATCCCTTACCCCGCATTCGGCCTGTGGTCGACAGCCGCCATTATATTTCTCCATCATTTGTCAACATGCGAAGACCACCTCGCACTTTACGCTATCATATCGAGAATAAAAACATCCACTACAAAACATAATTTAGAATATCATTAACATTAGCTGCTATTATCGTAAGTTAAAAGTTATGGATTTCGTTAATTTATACACTATTATCTTCTCACTTTGACTCGCGGGACACTTTCAATTAGTCAAGAAAATGGAAGAAGAGAATGTACGAACGAAAACACGGCTTGTAGACAGACATCGCTAAAGCTACCACATTGAAATGAAATATTCAGTTAGATATTTGATTGGTGTTCAAGATTAAAAGTATCCCGTAGTAGATAAGTTCGGCCAAGCGAGACGACACAGGCGTGCCACTGTGCGCTGAAACTAACAGACACTACATAGGTACAGAGTAATTGAGAAGGAATTGCACTTAGGAAAGGATTCGCGACTCTTGGCACTTTGACTTACGCTAATAATTAGTCTCGGGCGTGAGGAGTTGACGCAAGAGATTGGAAGATAGGAGAGATGCGGGAAGTGTGAAGCGACAGTAGAACGTGACGTCAGCGTGGCGCGCAAGTGCGACGCGAGTGCGGCGCGGGAGCGTGACGTGAACACCGAACAGACACAGGACTCGATACATCTCGTTTCACTACGTAACTAATTACTTTCACTTGAGATAATATATTATAAAATATAAATATACTTTTAAAACGTCAAGAATTTGAACTTATTGTACGTACATGATGTGTTAAGCAGTGTACAGCGTCATGTCGACTAGTCGGGACAGGGTACTATACATATACATCGTTTGTTATTTACTCGAGAGACACAAAAGCAAATGCACTAGACCTTATTGCCACACTTAATGTTATTGCTACGACATATACATACCGCTCTACGTATAATATATATAATTGTAAATATAATCAATAATCAATCACAACATCCAATAAAACAAAAATATTATTGCATTAATTTAGTTCAACTATACGTCAGAGGGGGTTCTCAGTTAAACCGCTGTATAATCTCTTTACAATATGTGCAGTAGTGTACAGTGCTAGTGAGTACCAGGAATACTGCGAAGTTAATACTTCAAATCGACATCGACCAAAATAATGTTACATATCTCTTAACCGCGTCTCATCAGATCGAGAGATTCCAAATGAAATTGGAGGCTAAACCATTTGTCACTAAGGCACAATTTAAATTTCCATTTGAACTTTATTTAAATCTAAAATAAACGAATTCAATTCCCCTCTCCCCGGAGGGCGGCGCCGTGAGTGCGAGGCGACACGCCGTCGCGGCGCTGGCTCCTCTACAGACTGCGCATATCAAAATCACTGCAAAAATATTCAATGTGCGTGTACACTATCATGATCATATATTATAGAACGACACTCACTTTAGAATTGATGGCCTTCGTTTAGAATATACAACATTAATGATTTAAAAGGTTCGCTTACTGGTAACTTATATAAGTAATTTTAATTACATGGTGTATAAAAATTGTGGTTTCTGTTCCAGAATAATTATTAAGTACCTTATTATTAAACCTAGAATACACTTGCGTTTGGAAACACAGAGAGTTGACACCAAACATGACTTAAAGCGATTCGTTAAGAGGCGACGTTATATCGGGGTATTGCAGGCGTCATGGTGAATGCGAAGCACTTGCACAGCCGCAGCGCTGCCACTTTAGAATCGACTCGTCACTTTAGAATATTTCTCCATTAAGAAGTATTTAGTTTTCAATATAAAAATATTATTTATCGCAAAATAAATTTTGTTTCAGGGGCTCACCTATAAACTAAATGTTGGAAGTAGCCAAATATTCTTGCACTATATCTACAGCTGAGCTTGGTAACAGAATATATTTATGCTACGTATCAACTTATAACAATTGGCTAGTGAGGAACTTATGAACAAACTATTGTATTGAGTATAACATGTGTATAAAGTGCGCGTACTTTGAGGCTAGTCAGTACATGTAGAAAATTACCAATGTCGTTCATTGTAGGCGCAATGAGAAAATAGGTTATGATCATAATGGCTTGTGGTTGTATTTTTGCCATATTCGTTCAATGAATTCAACACACACTAGATGTGTAAAATCAATACACATCCCTAGACTGCTTCACGATGATATTGAATGGAAAGTGTATTGGACTGACGACAGTCAGATGAGAGCTGAAATACTAGATAATTATACAGACTCATAATTCGAGTTACTTTCTCGTTTCATGGTCTCTTTCATGAAAAACTAAACTCAAAGTACTCGCAATTTGACTAATATGATGTCTCGTTGTTATTGTAAATCGCAGTTCAAAATGAGCCGAACTACGTCGTGCAGTTTTGATACTATACTAACCAGCTTTTACTCAACAGTCAACGCCTGACATGAGTAAGTTACTCAGGATATAACTAGATCAAGAGAGTGATCACTTTAAATATTTATTGGAGTTTACCCATCCATAAACACTATCATAGTCATCTCAATGCATCTGCATCCGTCAATATACGCACATGATTAATAAAAACCTATATACAAGTAGTTGTCATATTTATATTCCCTTATGAACTGTCTTATTAACCTACAACAAAATACGCTATAACGCCCAACCGTAGACATAAGTGCAAGCAAATCTATAAATAGTAATCTAATTTATCTTTATATCGCCCGCTGCGTAAACATATCATCGCAAAACTATTATTATCTATCGTATACAAAAGCGCATTGCGATAGACGTGCGGGCACGCACGCCTCGCGTATTCACGCAGACGTGTGCACACGCACGCGGGAGCTGCAGCGATCTAACACGTATCTACTACTGTTACATATACCATCTTCATATGAGTTATAATTGATATAATCTTTGCATACTGGTGTTTGTACCTTACAGAATCAGTGCTACAGCGATTGTCATAGGCAGTTTAACATAACTATTAGGCATACCGTTGTTTCCCTACTATATAACCTTTTCCAATCACACTTGCTTAGTGACTAAAATTTTAGGTAAGTATATAGTGTATCTATACTTTCAGGGTCTGCTTATTCATTTTACTTTTTACACGTTCTGAGTTCATATTTCTGTTTGAACCGCTTCCAGTTTCAACGCAAGTAATTTATAGCTATTTTACTATTATTGCTTTATTTACTAATTCACAATATCGATGCCACATATTTGTATTAATTTTATAAGATACAAATATTTCTTGGCAAGAATAAAGCTAAAATAGAGCCTAAACAATAATAAATTATAAGTATTGTACGATCAATTTGTATTTTTGTTTGTCACTTAAATTCTAATCTATATTAAAAATCAGAAAAGCAGGTACACTCCAATGTAGGCGAACTAAATTTATGTTAAAATAGTTCTCAATAATTTGAAAAACACATAAAAGGCTTGTAAAAGACAATTTTTCTTAAGGCTGGTTTCCACCCAAGCGAACATTTTCGGCCAATTTTTATGCATTGCCCGTGGACCTGCTGTTGTGGCATGGGCAAATGATTTCACAAATTTCTTTAGAGTTTTACTAGAATTTCTATAGTTTCTTTTTAATAACAATACTATCGACATTGAATATTCATCATCAGCCTTTAACAGTCCACTGCTGGACTAGGCCTTTGAAAGGAGGAATTGGCCTAACGGGTTGTTATAGGGTTTGTATCAAGTTTTCCTTCTCTTACAGTGCTTTTCTCTGCATAATATGGTCCCTCTGTCGGCTCTTACGACACCCATGGGATGATATGGGGTGGTGACATTCCGTATTCTTAATCCGTCACCACACGGACAAATATAGCCCTGAGATAAAAAATAATTTATTTATTTTATGTAGTCTTGGCTGTAATATTTACTGGGGTATTAACAACCACATCTGATTAGTTATACCCAATCGCATTGTCTATAAAAAATACTGAAAAATGCTCATGTAGATATGTAAAGCAATACTTTTTAAAGCTTTTGCCTTGGTACCAGTATGTCAACCAGTTGTCCATCTGACAATGGCAGCGACTACCACTCATTGAAATGATTCTTTTGTAGTCTGGTTGGAGACTAAAAAGAAAGTTGCTTTAAAGATAGTCCAAGACATAAAGCTTAATTTGGCCGAAATGATGACGAAACAGATAAAAAATGTTTCACCATGGTGGAAACCCATTCAAAATCGGGCCTTGATATGTAATGTACTACATCAGAATTCTTCCAACGAAGAACTCAATATACATTCACACATTACACGAACTCGCGGGCCCTAAATAATCTAGTTGGTGTTCGAAATAGGTACATCGAGTTAAAATAATATGTAACCTACTTACAACTAACATCAACTTAGTTCTATGAATAACATTAATTGCTTAAGCGTCTAACCGTCTCTCTATTATTGGCTGGAATTCATTCTGAAGCACTGATTCCGCGGCAAATATGTTTATTGATCTTCAATATTACTCTAAAATCAGCAGCTAAAGACACTGGCTAAGGCATCTGTGCGGATTATAGCGTCAGTTATACTTAGGCCATCGAGAGTTTTATCTGTTTTGCGATAAGAGACTTTATGTCACCTATCATAAAGTAAACTTTCCATTACATCTGAATTTACGGTTCTACCGCATTTGACAAGGAACTTTAGAAGAGTTCAGATAAGGTTGATAATTCAATGGAATATTTCTCAAATGTGTCTCGACTCGATGACTCAAGTATAGAGTAGATATCGCATCGTGCGACTGGTGTCTCCAGCAATTGACGAAGGCATGTTGTATAACACTATCACTTAATTAAAGCGTCCGTTTAACACGACACCTCATCAATACAAGCGTCTTCCCACTTAAAACTAAACTGTTAAATTGACTGACTGTAAGCTAGGCGTCCCTTATGCAAAAATTATAAGTAATGGTCATATTATCTCTTCTATCAATGGTGTCATAACTCATATCGCGAAATAAATGTATAGGCAAAATAAACCAGCTAAGCAAATAATAACTGCAAAATAATACCTACGCAAAAAACATAAGAAACCAAAAAAAGGAAAAGGTAAAATAAAGAAACAAATATAAATCCATACATAAAAATTAATGTATTCTGTTATCAATAACATAAGGTATAGTTACACAAATAATAAAATTAAAGGAAAACAAATTTATACATAATCTTAACGCGAATAAAAAAAAACAAATTATACATGCTATCAACACAAGATGCTATTAAAAAAAGAAAACATTATTTTACAATTTCCTAAAACAATCGCCTAATGCTTTCTTGCCATCGCTCTTGTTCATTAACTTAGGATATATCATTGTCAATTTGGTTTCAATTTTAGGGCTCATTTATTGAGATTTAACTTTTACCTCAAAATTAATATAATGTCAGAAATACTACTACACATGTGCGAGGCAGTTCTATAGTTAAGTATTCCATAGACATCGCTCCTGAAGACAACTGCACTTAACAAATGCCAAATAATCTTCTATAACTTAATGCTTCTTGTAAAACCATAAAGGGACTGAGTACATTTAAGTATGTTCGATAAGTCCCAAACCATATTAAATTACATCTGGGCGTTAAAAATAATAATATTCACTTCATTGATTTGTGTATTGTTTGCAATCACAGCGATAATTTCAATAATGGTCGAACTAATAGCTTAACACAATATAAGCAACAAAACAAAAATATCATATTGAATCATAACTTATTATGAACTAAAACTTTAACAAAAACCAAGTACATAGACGCGAGTTTCCAAACGAGATGTAATATTATGATTCGTACGAAATAATAATAAATAAACAATTCAGAATCATCGTTCAATACGGATCAAAACTGGAGATGTCATCTTGCAAGACTTCGTACACAGATCTTTTTGCCTCGCAATAACTTATAAAATTTAAGTAAACTTCGCTTCATGTGCAATAAAAAAAAATTTAAAAGTAATACAATGCCACAATAAATAATAATAATCAACTAAAATTTATAATAAAACATTTGTGCGGATTGTAAGTACCGATCGTTGTATGAGATAATCAAATGTTGCTGCTAATTTATATTAAGACGAACGAAAACTAACGTGCGACAAATCGGGGCGTCCGGCCGTCGCGCATCGCAGGCGTGCGACTAATCGCAGCGTGTCGTCGCACTACTGAGCCGAGTCGTTCAGCTGGCACGTCACCACACCTCGCGTCTGTCTGCGGCAATACGCTTTGTAAAATTTAAGTATAAAGGCGGTTCCGACACACTTTCCTTCTCGAAAGTCAAATAAGTCGTGTGTACAATTTAATCGCTTACTCTAGTAATCTATCCCTATGTGATACAATCTCAGTACAATATGTGATGTGTAGTTGGACGCGAGGTGTGTATGTGCGGGACGCCCGTCGCGCCCGTTAAGTAGAGAAGCGCTGAGTGCGTCGACACTTACACATCCGATACACGCACCATTATACCAACATTATTATGTTAATTTCTCCTTGTCCGCTTACCTACAAATATAGTTTACATAATATAAATTAAAATATAGAGTGAAAACTACACATTTCTTACGATATAGTATGTACAAGGCATCTGTTCGCCCGCCGGCGCCGCCCGCCGTCCGCCGGCCTCGCGTGTCCTGGCGCACGCTCACTATAAACGTTCATACAAAAACCTATCTGGCACTAACATGTATATTCATTACAAAATGTATAATATAATAATATTATGTATATACAATCACAACATAAATTTGATAAACAACCGAGAGAAATATAGATAATATAATTGGTGTTACGGACATCTTGTGGCAGAGTCAAATCTGTTCATGTCGAGCGTTTATATTGTACTCTTTAAAAGTATTAATTAAAATATATTTTGAACTTCTTTTTATTATTAACGAAAGGCGATATTTTGATTTGTTCAGGAGTGCGCTCATTTTGTCGTTTGACACGTTAGCGCGGTTTCGGCGTGAAATTTATTTATAAACGAATCTAGCTCCCCTAACTGAGTATTTATTGTCACTCCAAATAATGTAAATAATGCGAGAGACGGGCCGGAGTGCCGGCACCGCCAAGCTTACGAAACGATACGCAATTGAATACGTCGAATGAATCTACCTGATTTGTCCCCAAATTATTTGATATGTATAAGAAATAATGTTTATATAGTAGATGACAATAAGCAGGGTTTTGCTCAATGCTTGTTCAGTAACTATGTAGTATATGTGTCATAGGAACACGTTGTGTCCTACAGTATTGTTCGCTCAACATCGTGACACGTTGAGGCGTCTTGTCGCTAAGTGCTTAGTGCTTGTACTAACATATTGAAATATGCTTAACCTGACACTCACTTACTACGTAATTCGATGGTCTTAACATTCAATTAAAATTTATGGCAAATCTAAATGTAGTAGCATACTTGCATTCGAAAGGACTTTTATCATTTAGAATTTGTCTACCAATGGTTCCTTGAATTTTATTTTAGATAACGTTATTTATTGCTTTTATTTCTTTAAAATTGTCATCAAATGTTATTATGTTATTGCTGTTTACGGTGTCTATATATAATGGTAACTCATATATTAATTATCTTTGTATCGCATGTTTATTCTATGCCCTTTTGATAGAAAGAACCCTTAAGTACGTACATTATGTTTAAAATTACCTGCGCCAAGCAGGCACTAAAATTTTTACTTTGACTTAACTGTAACTCTGAATAAAAAATATAGAATATCTAATTTCTATCCGTCAAATTATGTCACACATGTTTTGTCACAATGCTACTGCTAATAAAAATCATTTGAAGAATTTGTCGATGGTAATGATGTAAAAAAAGCACTAAAACTCTCGTCTTTTTACTAGTATTATTAAAAACTAGAGGACACCAACAGCTATGCCTGCATTTTTTTTTAATTTACCCGTTTTGGCCGATCCCGTGGGAATTTCGGGAAATACCTTCTAAGTGCACCCCTACGGTCCCCAAGGAACAGACATGCCAAATTTCAGCTTCCTGCGCCCAATAGTTTCGGCTGTAGCGTGTCTGTCAGTCAGTCAGTAACGCAAGGATTTTATAAATTAAGATGATACAGTTATTTTTAATTTCAGGGTCAGTATCATAATTACCATATAAGTACATTTAGCTAGACTAGCCATTTTATATACAACAATTACTTAGACATTTATACGTCCACGTTATGACAACAAACAATGTGACAATTTGTGATAACTTTTGGATACACACGGGAACAACTGTTATGTCTACACTAATAATATTATAAAGAGGAAAACTTTGTATTTTTGTATGTAATGGATAAACTCAAAAACTACTCGACCGATTTTAAAAATTCTTTCACCATTAAAAAGCTACATTATCTGCGAGTAACATAGGCTAATTTGGTTTAGACTAAATAGGGGTTCGTAAGATATTTGGGTTTTTCGGGTACGCGAAGTAGTTCCCTCAGGACGCGGGTGAAACCGCGGGAAACGGCTAGTAAAATATATATTGGAATATTAGGAGAGATACTCCAGAAGAAAATTTGGGCTATATAGGTATAGCTATTTATGAAGTGTTTCTAGAATGAAAATTTGTCGTTAAACGTTAGCAAATAATTCAAATTAATATAGTATAGTGCTGGGGTTGAAATGGTTTTGATCTTTACGGATGGTAATTTAAATCCAAAATGAAACTCAATATAACTTTGTCCAACCTGGTTAGACCAGTACCGAACCCCCGGGTACCAAGACGAGAAGCCTTGAAGGCAACCAGGATGATGCAAGCTAAGGATGATGATGATAACTTTGGCCAATTATACAGTTAATATTTTTTGCTCAAAGACTATGTGGTCAGTATTTTTTCTTCATCACAAATTGTCACCTTGCATAAATAACTCTCTTAATTGTATTTTTTCGAGTGAATTATCGTGGATTTCTTTCCCATCCTATTTCGTAGTATCCAATTGCTAATATTTCAACATTCATGAGGTAGATGAAATATCACTTTATTTCATTTTGCCCAATTACTATCACTGTTCTAACAATCAGTTTATACACGAAACGGCTAACCTATCCATTGAACAAACAATTTCGATTATCGACCAATCCGAATTAATAAATATATCGGTTCAATCAAATCAATTCAGTCCCTGAAAAAATAACTGCCGTATGAGGCATTAGTCGCTTTGACATTTTGCAAAAGATCAGATGAGAAAAAGCAACTAAAAAGTATTGTAGCAACCTAAGACACCACAAATATTGGTTCTGACAATTTAATTTTTGTTAATTTTGAGGTCATCACTAGATAACAGATACTAGTAAATATTTCAAACCATGGTTTAACTGTTCTGTCCGTCAATAATGATAAAACACTAAGCACACTAGATCGATCAGTAGCAACAAAACACCTCAACGTGGCAGCGATATATCGATACCGTTGTTTGTTTGTTTGTTTGTTTGTCAGCCAATCACACGAGTGATATTCCCGTCGATGTTCTATAATTACATACCTAAACTAAATAATAAATCAAATTACACGTACCCCTCCTCTCGTTATGAACGTAGCGAGTCAGTAAATTATTGCGAAGACCTAAGTGATCCCTTATATGTTCAGATATAAATATATCGATTGGCCCACATGCGATCAAAATATTTATCATTTGTCGTATAACTCCCATTACGCTAATAAACGAGCAATTCGTATATGTGTTCCCGACAGTAAAACATTTCCATTGATAGGGAAGTAAGACTACAACGCAAAACACTTAAGATATGATTACTCTATCACTTATATAATACAGAGTCTGTAATCAAATCGGACTCGTCGCTCGACGTTGCTACGCAACGAAGCCATATGTACAATTTATTACAAATTTTACACCTTTACACTTTGCTTTTTGGTCATCGATTTGGGAAGAGAACGAAATGCGAAGACAGTGTTGAGTTGATGATCGGAGTATGTCATATGCGGCCAATGTTCGCGCCAACCTTGGCGCCAACGACTAATGGAAGCTTCCATACATACAGATAACTCTCGCGTTCTTCTGTGTACATGGATATACTTGACACGTGTCGGTTCGGTCGGTGTGGACACTTGGACAGTCTCCTTGCGAGGCGACCGGTACATCGAACCGACACTGCTTTATCGGATTAGGTAACACGGTCGTTCTGGACGAGACGGCGCAGTCATATTATTGCACTATTTAAATTAGCTAATGCTGACTCGAAGTGTGTATAAGCACCTGCAGTTAACATTCGAATATGAGAAACAATCAACAACGAGTAGTCGTGTAACAAATTGTTTAGAAATGCAGATGATCGTACACACGGTGCACTCGAAACTCGTCCAGAAGTACTCGTGCATAAGGTTGAAATTCAGAAACGCTCATAGGCCTCGTTAGTGTGCGTGGAACGGAAAGTCCCTTACTTATATATTTGTGAACACTTCACACACACAAGCGTGTGGTCGCACTACAAATAAGAGCTACAGACGTTTTTGAATCGCGTACAAATTTATTGTAATACAAGTTTTGATTAGATAACTATATAGTTCGGTATTATTGGTACCGTTTAACACTAGCGTAGGATCCAACAGAGTGTGGAGGGCGGGGCGCGTGCCCCGGGGGTCACGTGTGGGGTCACGCGTGGGGTCACGTGCGGGGTGACGCGCGGGGTCACGCGCGGGGGCGGGGGTCACTCGCGGGGTGCGCTCTTGAGCAGCGAGATGGCGTGTCGCACGTACTGTACGAGGTGACGGAACGTCGACGACAGAGACAACGGCCCGCACTTACGGTCCACCGCTATGAATAGATCTGGAAAATAATAACCAAACATTAGCTTTCAGTTGTCAAAAAGCATGAACAAAATACTAAGTGGTGATAATTATGAGTAAATCATCATCATCATCATCAGCCTTTAACAGTCCACTGCTGGACTAGGCCTCTCCTTTGAAAGGAGGAATTGGCCTACTATACGACGCTGGCCAAATGGGTCGGTATAGGGTTTGTATCAAGTTTTCCTTCTCTTACTGTGTTGTTCTCTGCATAATATGGTCCCTCTGTCGGCTCTTACGACACCCATGGGATGATATTGGGTGGTGACATTCCGTATTCTTAATCCGTCACCACACGGATGGGTGATGGATATGAGTAAATAAATATCAGCACTTAGTGTGAAGTAATTCGGAGTACAGTTTACTGCCTCAAGGGGTATTCGACTGATACAGCCGCAATAGATTGTAAGCCAGATATAAAATGTGACTTTGCTTTACTCGTAGATTTAAAGAATTGCTTAGTGATTACTGTTATTTACTCATTCTTATTATATTATTATGTTTTTTTGCTTAGTTAAGTACTTCATTTTACTCGCAAAGTGCAAATCTATAGTCAGAGAAACTGGGGTTTAGGTCGATGTTCACCGACACTTTATCTTGGTTATCTTTCCGTTAAATTAATCTGACAAAGCGCGCGCAGTACTAAGTACGCATTCCATCCCATATGACAATGCGCGGGCAGAACTAAATAAGCAAGTTAACAGTTGGTTTTCCGATCGCCGCATAAATCATTGTTGGTGAACTTGGGTCTAAGTGGTACAAATGTATAGTTGGTGAAACTGGAGTTTAGTGGTACAAATGTATAGTTGGTGAAGCTTGAGTTTAGTGGTACAAATGTTAGTTGGTGAAACTGGAGTTTAGTGGTACAAATGTATAGTTGGTGAAACTGGAGTTTAGTGGTACAAATGTATAGTTGGTGAAGCTTGAGTTTAGTGGTACAAATGTATAGTTGGTGAAACTGGAGTTTAGTGGTACAAATGTATAGTTGGTGAAGCTTGAGTTTAGTGGTACAAATGTATAGTTGGTGAAACTGGAGTTTAGTGGTACAAATGTATAGTTGGTGAAACTGGAGTTTAGTGGTACAAATGTATAGTTGGTGAAGCTTGAGTTTAGTGGTACAAATGTATAGTTGGTGAAGCTTGAGTTTAGTGGTACAAATGTATAGTTGGTGAAACTGGAGTTTAGTGGTACAAATGTATAGTTGGTGCAGCTTGAGTTTAGTGGTACAAATGTATAGTTGGTGAAACTGGAGTTTAGTGGTACAAATGTATAGTTGGTGAAGCTTGAGTTTAGTGGTACAAATGTATAGTTGGTGAAACTGGAGTTTAGTGGTACAAATGTATAGTTGGTGCAGCTTGAGTTTAGTGGTACAAATGTATAGTTGGTGAAACTGGAGTTTAGTGGTACAAATGTATAGTTGGTGAAGCTTGAGTTTAGAGGTACAAATGTATAGGTGGTGAAGCTTGAGTTTAGTGGTACAAATGTATAGTTGGTGAAACTGGAGTTTAGTGGTACAAATGTATAGTTGGTGAAGCTTGAGTTTAGTGGTACAAATGTATAGTTGGTGAAACTGGGGTTTAGTGGTACAAATGTATAGTTGGTGAAACTTGGGTTGAGTGGTACAAATGTATAGGTACGTACCTCTGTTGGCACGCAAACGGCAGAGCGAGTCAGCCTGCTCCCACAGGTCGTGCGCCACGTACAGGAACGCGTAGTACTTGTTGAGCAGCAGCAGCGCCTGGTGCGCATGCGCCGGCACCGAGTGCGCCAGCGAGCAGTAGCCGGAGGACGCCGAGCCCGACCCCACCGACCCCACCGAGCCCGCCGGCGACGGCGTCGGCGACAGCGGGGACACCGACTCCGCTAGCGCCGGCTGCAACAAACAGATATGCCTACGGTCAAACATGTGGATTCTCGACACTCATTTACAGATATAGGCACGGTCGTTTATGTGAACACCTAAAACTCATAAACATATACATACACCGTGTATAAATGATATAGGGCTTCTATATCATGGGTTGAATACACTCTTTTTGGGAAAACACTGACTTGTGATACACGGCGTATTTTTGTATGTGATCACTGAAGCTTATTTACACAAAGGCAACCAATTCATAAGTATTTTAGTCTCGCCCTCGTATCGTTTTATATCATCGTAGCAATCAAATATTTGGTACAATAACTACACATATTTGTGGTCCTTCGAGCTGAACAAACAAAATCGTTTATTGGGCTCGAAGGACCAGGTGGTTAACTTGTAAATAAAATTTTAGTAATTAGGTACCCTAGGTTCCAAAACGAAGGTCTCGAATTGCAACTGAGACAATGCTAGTATGATGTTGACACGTTACCCAAAACAGATGAGTATCTGTTCTAGACTAGCTAGATTGACTTAGGTATTTTGATAAATTACCATTGTGTAAATGAACCTTAAATCAAAGTTTCGCACAGCTGTTTTTGTACAATTGTTTATATTTTATGTAAAACTCAAATAGTAGGTAAGTGCAGTGCCAATTGACACTAACCAACTTCAGTCAAAATATTTTACGAAAGAAAGCTTTAATTATTTATTTATGCAAACAAAAAGAAAATTGAAATTAAAATTAAAAAAATATATTAAAGTAAATTAATAATTATTCCATTATTGCAACTTACAGACAACCCGAATGTACCGTTCTCAATAAAAAAAAGAAACAATTTGTAAAAGAAGAAAATCCAAAGAGGTTTTAATGGTCAAACTACTTCGAAGATCGTCTGCAAATCCCAATAGAATGTTATAGCAGTAGCGTGTTAGTATAAAGGTAATAAGGAGATTGATACAGACATCAGTACGTACCTTCTGTTGGTACTCGTGAACAATCTTGTTGTACTCCTTCACCTCGCGGTTGTACATCTTGAACATTCGCAGGTACAGCAACGCTTGCACGCGGAGACTGCAATGAGAAAAACACCATTTAGTATTTATGGCGAGTCAGTTTTCTTTTTTAAATACGAGTTTCGCGAATAAATTAATCCTATGTCGCGGGGGACTACACGAACATTCTAACGGAGACGAAAGATTGAAAGAAGAATTTGTGGATCAGGCAAGATTCATGTCGCGTGGATATTGAACCCACGACACTCGGCGCAGTGTTTATAAATAATTTTAAGTCATAGGTTAGTTTTTGATACTTTGCTGAGAGAATTGACAAATATTGCTTGAAATAATTTTCCGGAGTGATACTTTTATAGAATGAAACGAAAATCTCTCAAGGTAAAGACAATGTAAAAAGTCAAAAAGTAGCCCATGGACAAGTTGATTATCTATGACCATTACGGAAAGAAAACAATACCATTTAAAATTATAGATTACCACCAGTTCTCAAAACCAGCTTAAATAAAATCAATACTCATTGCACATAGCAATTGAATGACAAGGCAAGGATAGGTAATACTATTGTTCTTTAACGGGAAATTATTAATAATGCCACTCAGTCTCTCAAGAATAATCAGAAATATTAATAATGCAGGACTTGTTGCAATAAAACATCGAGCTTACCAGTCGTTCTAGGAACAGATATGATCTACCATAATACAATCGACTTGGTTACACAAAACAATACAAATAGCATTATTTTGGCCCCTTTAACAGAAATGTAACGGCCTTTTTTATTATTGTACGTCGAGAGCAGACTTTTAGGGCCTTATTTCAAAACATGGTTTAAATATAATACCAGGTTTAGACCTCAATAGAGAGTTTTAGAAACGGCTTTTTGACTAAGGTAGTTTTTTATTTTTATGCGACATATGTTCCAACGAATTTTAGTGACAATAGTTTAACAAAAATGTGTTTATAGTGCACGTATAATCGATTTTACGCAGGTAAGCTCTGTAGGACTAAACCTCTTTTTATATTTAGTCCATCTTTTATAATAAAGTGTTATTATTCTAGATTAATCTAGAGGATATTTATTTAAATAACAAAATAAATTAATATTAGGATAACAAAATTATAAAGTGTTATTATGAATTAGTTATATTAAATTTATATGTTTATAATAGGCTAGTTGACGAAAAATATAATAATATAGTCCGTCCTTTAGATTATTCAAAAATAAGCGATACGTATTTTTTTATTTGTAAATTAAACCTAAAATGACCAAGATATAGCTCATTAAAGTTACGTATAACGTCAAGCCGTGCTGCATTTTTTCGCACTAGATGACGTCACACGTAACTTTAATGGGCTATATCTTTGTTATTTTTTATTTAATCGAAAAAATAAAAAATACGTATACAATATTTTTTTTAAATCTAAAATACGGACTAAATAAAATGTAATTATTTTGACCCTGGAAACTACCCTATTTAATAGTATTACTTTTCGTTGGTCGTTTGAAATGTTTTTGAAATTAACTCTATCATCTTTTGGTTATTTTGGAAGGCAATGTTTTGCCTCAAATGTGACCGAATTTGATTTATTTTCTTTAAGTCGAACTTGTGTGTTAGGGTACCCCATGACGATAAATCATTGCTGGGCTCCTTATTTCTGTCTTTTGGCTTAAAAGTAATCTAAGAAACATTAACCATTCCAAGTTGGTAATTAATAGATCTTAGAATAAGATGTATTTTGGAGATCTACATAATTATACAAGTTTTTTCATCGAGCTTATTTCTTAGGGACTGTATAACTTCAGTAGGTTTGTTGTCTTACGGTTTCAATATTCGATCTATCCATGGTTTTGAGATTCGAGATTCGTGTTTGACACATTTTGTATAGAGTTTATTTGAAAATCGAATCTAAAATCCTAAAAAATCTCCTTACTCGGTGGCTAGCCATATCTTATAATGAAGCCTACTTACTCGAACACAAGAACATCAATGAAATAGACAAAAACATTACATAATTAAACACAAATATACACGCCTATATATAACAAACGCTACTCACCTCAAAATATCAAGCTTGTTGAACGTATCGTGCGGGGACGCTCGGAACCGCTGCGGCATAGAGTGTATAGACTTGATGTATTCTATGGTCTCGCGGTAGATGGTGAAGGCGCCCTTCGTGTCGAGTTCGAGCTCGAGTACCCGGCCGGTCAGCACGAAGCACAGGACTGACTCGAGGTACAGCATGACTCGCGGGAGAGGTTCTTGGGAACGTTCCGCCGCTGTGCGCAGCCGCGTCGCTTCTTCTAGGTAGTATCTGTTATTAAATAATTAGTGTTTGGTACAGATTGAGTAATTCGTAACAATTTATCATTGGAAAAAATATATCTAGAAGATCTGTAAACCAGAAATAAAATTATCCTTTTTCTGGTGAAGGTATATATACATCTTCAAGTCTTTTGCAGTCCACTGCTGCACTGCTGGACAAAGACCTCTTCTAATTTGCGTCGCAATAGCATTGTGAGGATTTGGTCTAGTATATCACGCTGGCCAGGCGGGTTGGTATAGGTATTGGTGACGAGCTTTTTGTTTCTTCTCAAACTTATTCTTTCTGGTATTCAATAAAAAAATATTATTACTTTTGCAATACGTTAAACAAAGTTACGAATAATACTATTTTATGCTACATTATGTGACATATAAGAATTCTTAATCCCGGAAATTTTCAATCAGTAATTTCTTTCAGCAGGTATATGGAGGTAGGAGCATGATATCTAGAAGGAGGGACGAGAAGAACTTAAAGTTTAAGACAGTCTTTCAGCTAGATTTTGAGGCACGTCAGTATAGTACTTACTTGTGGTCCCGCTCCTCGTCGGAGAGCGCGTCGGCAGGCAGGCGCTCGAAGTACGAGAAGTAGATGGGCGTCTGCCCCGCGTACGTCTCCGTCCGCTCGTGGTTCGTCGCCGCTACCTCGCCGCTCTGCACATATAATACAAACAATCTAGTTTATACCGTCGGGCTGATGGGATAGGGGCGGAGAGTAAGAGTTTTGATTTGAAACGGAACCGTACTTAGAATAGTGTGCTGTAATTTAATGATAAAACTTTTGATGAAGGCATTTTAATAATAATGTCACTTAGAAACAAGATGATTGGGCAATAATTTGGGCCTAGAATGAAGTAACAGTGTGTTCATACCTGCTTGGCGTGCTATTATAGGTGCAATGGTAATAACAGTATGTCCATGTCCATACCTGCTCGGTGATGGGCGTGCAGGTACGCTTGGCTGGCACGCGTCGTGGACGCTGTAATGCCCGCACGGTGTCGGGTCGCAGACGGGACAGTGCAACGCGTACCACCACTCGCGCGCGGCGACCACCCGACACTACAAACATGAATAGGCGTCATATTATCGATTTTATTTACAGTAAACTAGGTCATAGATTATACACATAAACTGGTATCGCCACTCACAGTTCGAAATTAAAGTTCAATAGGCATCCTCGACTCTAGATGGCGTACAAATCAATTTTATTTTTATTTCGATCGTATAGGTGGCGTTAGTAGTGGATTCATTTTTCAAAATAAAATAAATGTTTAATTTCGGTGTTAATAAATAAGTAAATGACAACTATTATGTAAAATATGCAATTTAAAAGTAAAAAAATATAAAAATCACAAAAAGTAGTTCTAGATAAGCGTGGATTCGATCCACGAAATTCTAAGATATGAGCCCAGCACGCTTCCACTGCGCCACGCAGATCTTAACGATGCATGTTGGCGAAATTACCGTTCAGTTATCGCTACAAATATTTCTAAGTATATTAAGCTAAAATGACATTCCCCGACGCTAGATGGCGTTAGTTGGTATGTATAATTTTTAATTACGCGATTGTAGGTAAGTTTCATAGGCCTGAACTAGGTAGTAAACAAATGGAGACAAGAGGCGAATATGCTCCCGAACCAGGTCGGTTAGAGAATTATGAAAATATACTAAATATGAACTGACCGTTGGACGAGGCCTCCTCGAGCCTCTCCGAGCCGCGGCCCGACTTGAGGCCGGAGCCGACGTCAGCCTCGGCCCGCACGTAGGTGCGCTCGGGCTTGTCGCCCGCCGCCTTGTCCACCGCCGCCTTGCTGTCCGCCAGCCGGTCCAGCGACGCCTTGCTCTCCGCTAACCGGTCTATCAACATCTTGTTGTCCGCTAGCCGACCCTTCGTGTCCGGAAGACGATCGTGCGACACCTTTTCGCTCGCTATCCGCTCGTGCGACATTCTCTCGCCCGATAACCGCTCGTGAGCCACCCTATCCCCCGGTAACCGCTCCATTTTATCACTCGGTAACCGTTCCGAGGAGCGTCGGTCGACCAGCCGGTCGGAGGACAGTCCGCCCGACAGTCTGTCGGCCGACCGCCTATCGCTCGCCGACGACGACCGGTCCGACGCGGCCCGGTCCGTCGACGTCCGATCGGTGGATATCCGGTCGATGGGGAATCGGTCCGGTATTCGATCGTTGGAGGTGCGTTCTGTGGGTATCCGGTCGGAGGGCATCCGCTCGTGGGAACTCCTCTCGGATATTCGGTCGACAGGAAAGCGATCGCTGGGCGGTCGTTCTGGTATCCTGTCGGAGGGTACTCTGTCATTCGAGGTTCTCTCGACGGAGGGTCGGTCGTGTCTGTCCACGTCTCGGCGGCGCTCGGGGCGTTCGGCCCTTCGCTCGACCTCCTGTGGTGGGGACAACCTCGCCAAGGCTTCCTCGTTCCTCCGCTCGATGGAGCGAGACCGGTGTCGCCTGGACTCCTCGTCGGCGCCGGACTCAGGTGTCCTCTCGATGATAGTCACCTGGCCCTTGCCTTTGCCTCCCTTCCCTTTTCCTCCCTTGCCACCTTTGCCGCCACACTCGTCATTCTTCGCTTTTGGGGTAAAAACCTGTAAAGTCATTACATTTAGCATGAGCATAACAACAAACTTTGCAGAGTGCAAAAACTCAATCCCACCACGTTGAAATATATACCTGTTAAAATGAGTTACCTTGCGAAAGATATGCGTCTTGGTGTCTTGCAGCGAGTGGTGGTGGGGCGGGTCGGGCTCCACGTCGCTGTCGGCGGGCGGGTCCGGCGGGGGCAGGTGCGGCACGGCGGCGGGCGGGCTGGGGACCCGCGTCTTGGGGGGCCGGCCGCGACGCTTCTTCACCGGCCCCTCGTCCGACGGCCGCGCCTTTGGTGGCCGCCCTCGCTTCAGCGGTGCTGAGGGCTGTGATGCAGACGCAGACTGTGGATACCATACCGTCAACCGATTTAGAACACGTATACCAGTTAACGTTGGGATGCCAGTTAGTCTTGGAGTCGTTTCTGTAGCGACTCCCAAGAGCAATATTAGTAACCTTATCGCAGCTATGTTATCCGACCGATGCTCAACTTCTTCAAGTAACAAGTATCTTCTTCAAACCATAAAATACAACATTATCGTATACTAAAAATAAAAAATTAGATAGAACCATATCAAGTGTAAATATCTTACCGAATGCCTGGGCGTGTCCTCGTCGCTGGAGGCCGTGGATACTCGGTTGGGTATGGACCGCCGGCGCCGCGCCACGCCCGGCGACGGCGACGACGTCTCCGAGTCCGACATTTCAGATATCGGACTCTGCTGTGGAGGGAACAATGCACAATTCGATTATTTGGCAGGTAAGAAACAGCACATGTAAATGTAATCCCATCTTTGGTGGAACATTTTTGGCTTTACTTCACCAGTTTGGCCTAAATAATTTTTGACTTTTTGAGCAAAGGGCAGTTTCCGGTATCCTTAACCAATGGAATATGATGATGATTGTATTGAATATTCTGTTGCTTACTGTATTGCCAAGTTCGGAATATCTAATTGAAAAAATCACAGAGCATCAGAGCATTAATAGGCATCTGCGTCTAACCTTACTGTAAGAAGACATCGAAGCAGACGCGATATTTCCATGTAGAGCACCAACGGCTTGCCACAAAACATCTTTCAACTTCAGATACTCGTACCAAACCTTAAGTCTGTCGCTTGGAGGAACTTTACACATCAGCCGATTTTCAAAGTGCAACAGTCCACAACGGATGCTATACTTCAAATTAGCGAGCTTTATCCATTTCTGCGTTATATCTTCGTCATTTTCATACATGATATGGTAGGCCATATTGTTAAACAGTTCAAAATACACTTCCATTTTGGCTTTACGACAAATTTTGGCGTGTAAATATTTGCATTTCAAATGAAGATATTTCTAGAAACTACACTTCTGGTAAGAAAAAATAGTTGTACTTTAGTCTCACAGAGGTATACAGTTACAACACGTTCTGTACTCAAAACACGAGTGTTTAGCTTTCGAAGCGATCTCAGAATCTCAAGACGAGCTTATTATTGACGCGTTAGATTGTAGCGAATGCTTACTAAGAGTTCCACGGAGAAATGTTTATCTTTTGCAACACGACACCTGGGAGAGGGTCGCATGTTTAAATATACGTGTTGCATATGTAACGTAATACGGAAACTGCATTGTACGTTGTTTTAGCACGAACCTGATTCACGTATTTTTAAGCGCATACAAAGTTATACCAGCTTAGTCAGTTTCCTGTGCAAAGTTCCGATCAACGAATTTAAAAATGTTGGTAGAGTTTTCTTTAGCTCGATTTTTCTTAGAAATCGTTACTATAAGCAGCATTTCAGACGACTGGATTGCCTATTATTAAAGGCTTCTTAAATGAGAAACAGCGAAGACTTTTTCAAGTCAAAATGCAGCTCGCTAGCTAAATGTATACTTAAAAAAAATCTGCTGTCATGCATTAAACACTACCATTTTCTCAACCTACAAAAACCGCCAAACTTTTTCCACATCCAACTCACCGGCTTCCCCTTGATGTCAGCGAGGGCATGTCTGATCTCCTTCCCGGAGTCATAGGTCTCTGGCGGATGGGCAGGTGGAGGGGCGAAGTTCGACAGTGACCAGGAGGAACGCTGGGCGGGCGGCGGCGCGGGCGCAGGCGCGGGGGCCGCGGGCGCGGGCGCAGCCGTCGTCGACTCCGCTGATGAGGACTCACTCTCTGAGTCCTCGGAGGGGGAGGAACTGCCAGAGCTTGGACTGCCTGAGCCGAGGGGAGAGATAGGCCTGGAAGAATAGAATAGAATATTCTTTGTTTTACACCATAAAACATTTTAGGACATAATGAAGTTGGAAGATGATAGACAAGTGATAGTGTGAAGTGGCAATGCCAGCCAGTGATCGTTGATTTTACTGCTGGTTCAAATTGGTAAGGGTTTGATGATGTGGACATAATTATATACCTACCTTTTATTTGTCAAATGTTAACAAATTATATGAAATAGTATAGAATTTCTATTTTTACAAAATAAATCGTAGAATGAACCAAATATAAGTTCATACCCATTATAGCATGCTGGATTGCGTGGTGGTATTTGACTATTGATATACTATATGATAAAACCCACGTTTGATGCATAAGTTTACTCATTGTTATATGATTTGCTATAAACTATATAAATACTTTTATTTCAAATCTACAAGAATGTATGGCGAATTTCTTCGAGAGTCGTTAAACTAAAGATTCACCTATTTTATCTAAATAAAGTAACGAAACTAAGCAAATCAAATCAAATTGCGCTCAGTACTTAAAACTTAGTGTCTGTCGGAGATAAAAATCAATTAAAAGTTTTTACTTATCAGTTTTTACTAAGTGCATTTACACAACGTCAGGTGTAGTTGCGTTAAACTTTATGCTTGCTCTGAAACTGGGAACTAGTGACGTCATTGTAAAGTAAACAATTTCCCATTTAAATTATTTCGATTCCTGTTCTAAATTACTTGACAAAATAAAAGCAAAGTTCTTCTCTTGCCAACTTCAGGTTGAGCATACAATTTGACGCAAATTTTATAAATAGATAAATATGTATACAACGGGAATGTACTCACGGTCCTATCGCGTGTGTGTTAGCAACCTCGTCATCGCTTTCCGACAAACCGAGGTCCTTGTTCACCACATCACACGATCTAAAAAACATACAGACTATTATACCCGTCAAAGGCAAAATTCGGCGAGGGTATTGTATTAGAGTTTACAAAGGTTATGAATAGTTGTGATCATTAGTTATATTGTAGACAACCGCTTCGACGCTTCGTTTAGAGGGTCATCTTAGAGATGTGGGGCAAAGCTAATATTCTGTCATATCTGGTTAAATTACAAGGCGACATGCAGTGGGCTGCAATATTGTAAAATTAGACTAAGCTGAATTTATTTATGTTACATGTATATTGTAGCTGTTAATTATCCCTAAATAAATAAAATAAAAGACATGATTGCATGCAAACGGGATAACGCTAGGACGAAGATGATCTAAGAGAGTTTTCATACAAGCACTGTTGCTTGTTTCATAATATGTAGCCATTTTCGTTGAGTTCTCCGGTTATACTTTAGTACTAGCTATATATTTAAAAATTCAGTCATATAAATGGATAATATTGGTACTTACGGCGACACAGAACTTCTTGAGTTCGATATCCGGTTGTCTAAACCTGTAACAAAGAATGGGAATCGTTAAAAACTTATTGAACACCATAGGTAATATCTAATCGAAAATTATCTTATATATAAGAGTATCTTATATATATATAACTTATGTCGATTTTCTCCAGCCGTGTGACGTGATCATACAATTTATATTACTTATAAACTATTTTGGTAAAATCAATACATTTTTATCCTGATCACAATGCTATACATGAAATAAGTATTTCATGATAAATGCCAGCATGGACAAGCTGATAAAAATTACTGGAAATGTTGTATTTTTTTTAACGTAATCTAAGTTTTTGAAAGGCAGACCTGTGTAACAGAAAATAAAACGTAAAAGAAAGTTAAATAGAGCGCAGGTTAGCACGCAAAGTGCAAAACGTGTCAGTTGTTACAATGTTACCAACAAAAGTAGTGACACTGATTCAGAAACGTCGTTCGAGCAACTTCAGAAATAACTTAGACACTTAACTTATGTGTTAGAGGCTTTATAAGTTCAATGGAAAGACTGTAGTTGACTTCGAATTGTCTCATAACCTACCAAGTATAATCTTAATATATAAAATCCTTGCGTTACTGACTGACTGACAGACACGCTACAGTCGAAACTATTGGGCGCAGGAAGCTGAAATTTGGCATGTATGTTCCTTGGGGACCGTAGGGGTGCACTAAGAAAGGATTTCCCGAAATTCCCACGGGATCGGCCAAAACGGGTAAATTTAAAAAAAACGCAGGCGTAGCTGCTGGCGTCGACTAGCATAAGCCTTCTAATGATGGATCTATAGACACTGGAAGTAAATCGACTCCTATCAGAATAAATGATATATACTTTTAGTAGTATATAATACTACTAAAAGTATATATCATTATCTAGTAGTAGTATATATCCTTTGATACTTCCAGTGTTGCTATATTTGTCCGTGTGGTGACGGATTAAGAATACGGAATGTCACCACCCCATATCATCCCATGGGTGTCGTAAGAGCCGACGGAGGGAGCATATAATGCAGAGAACAGCAATGTAAGAGAAGGATAACTTGATACAAACCCTATACCAACCCGTTTGGCCAGCGTGGTATAGTAGGCCAATTCCTCCTTTCAAAAGAGAGGCCTAGTCCAGCAGTGGACTGTTAAAGGCTGATGATGGTGGTCGCTATATTAAAGATCTGATTTTTCATCATACCAGCCAATGACATCCACAGCTGAACCTCCCTATTCCAAGACTCCACACAGACCGATCAATAAATAATAATCATCTAATCCAACGAATATCTAAGAACATGTACCAATAAGCAATAATAATAATGTACATAAACGACTCCTTGTCGCCATTAGGTCACAGAACAATGTTTAAGTTATTCAGCCGAGGATCCAAGTGGATTGGACTCTCGCAATTATGCAAAGTAATCTGTTTAATGTGAACATTTTTTTAGAATCGCGCTTTAAGAAGATTGGCTACTAAGAAACAGGATAAGTGAATAAATATAAATGCTGCTTACCAGGCACAATCCAAAAAAAATAAACCCTTCAGGTCTCGCTAATGTAACTTTACGATATCCGTAAAACTATACAGCTGGCAACCTTATGTTCTGTTCTCAATTTAAAAACAGGTAATAATAAAAAGTAGATTCCGGGCTCCAAGGCGAGATATCGTGGATGCGGGACAATACTAGGAAAATGATAATGATCCATTGATCCATACCACAAAGACATCCCCGAATGGTGGATCAGAATAGGCAAATATATCATCCGTACACAGAGCCGGGGCATAGAGAGAAAGTTAACGAACTTGTTGCTACTGAGAATTTAATAAACAATTTAATACATGGACTCTCAAACTCGATAGCATAACCGTAAGTCTATACAATTTATTTTATTTTTTATTTTATGACACGAGACTATCTTCGCAGTGCCACACAATTAAGAATACCTACATAATACAAGTCCGTAGGTTCCGTCCACCCGTAGTCCGCTAGTCTTTATGTATATTTGCCAATATTAAGCGTAAGTACGGTCTTACTTTATGTGTTTGTGTCCTAAGGTTGTATGGCTGGTTCAAACTGTGCTACACAATCCGCAGTGAGTATTCATTAGGCAAGACAACGCTCACAAATAACCCTATGCATAATAAATGCTTCGTACGTGTTGCAGTTATGAAAACATATTGGACATAATTGAAAACGGCTACACGACCATTATACCAGTAATTAAGTATAAGGCAAGTGCTTGGAGTGTCCGTCCTAGTGATGGATGTGCTAAATGCTTTTAAATAAAAAGAAGGTTTAGGGAGTTCAGTACCCTGAAATTGGTTGACTTCACATATCGAGAACATGTGTGATGCTCCAACATTCTTCTGACTAGCTTATCTCGTTTATGAGTAACATAATTCAGTTCCTTTTAATTTTAATCGCGGTTTTCTTATAGTTCGAGTCCGCTAAAGACAATTAGTGATATGCCGGCACTGACTGCGAGATACTTGAACTTTAAGATAATTGGAGACTTATGACTGTAATACATCACTTTTAACTCGAAGGCTATTTTTATTGTGTTCAAATTTACTATTAAACTTCATAAAAAATTGAAAAGACTTACTAATAAATATAATTACACTAAATGCCAATACATACAATGAAGAAACCTTTTCGTGAGTTGAGACATTATAATAATGTATGTGTTTAAGTATCAAATGACTTATACGGAGTAATTTCCGATTCGCCACGCATAACCTTATCTTGTTTGTAAAAAGTACAAACAAGCAGATTAAAGTCTACGTCATTCAGTGTCTATGTCGTTCGTCACATCTACGTCATAGCGAAACAAATATAACCGAAAATAGAATTCGATATTTAAATCTAGATTTGTTGATATCAATGCGACGTCACGACGTGTCATTTTACTACCGGACTTCGTTATTTAAACTTGATATTTAATTTGTTTATGGATACACTTGACAAATGTCAAATTCTGCTGTCTGCTGCAAGGTGAAATTCAAAAAATAAAAATGAATAACCTGAATAACGGAAATGTTTGTACGCGCATAACGCATAACTTCTAAAAGACTGCACCAAATTGGATATTTTTCTTTTATGTATTCGTTATTGTCAGGAGGCGATTTTTTTTGGAAAAAAGCAAATATTAAAAATATATAAATGGCGGTACGAACTTCGCCGGGTCAGCTAGTTTCAAATATTTCGAAGGTGACGACTTTAAATAAAGGAATCGTTGTAAATGTAAATCGTCGTAAACGATAGTTTAACCGTAACGCATACAGCGCGTAGTAAGTTCACAGTGCGGAGAGCGGGCGGCGTGTTTACTTAGGCGTAGAGTAATGTAAACACATCGCGCCGTCGCTCGGTCAGTAGCGGGTTTGGTCCCGGCCGATACCCTGTCGACTTTAAACAACCTATAAAAGTGCTTTGAACTCCACGGTGCACATAATTATGTTTTATGTAAACATACAGTTTCTCACGTCTCGAGAGAGATTTCAAGTAATGGTTAATTTAATGTGTTCACAAATGCTACTTGTTATTGTAGAGCGAGAATC
Organism: Euclidia mi; assembly: GCA_944739405.2. Taxonomy (NCBI): domain Eukaryota; kingdom Metazoa; phylum Arthropoda; class Insecta; order Lepidoptera; family Erebidae; genus Euclidia; species Euclidia mi. The sequence continues at coordinate 31,711,845 of OX123195.2, forward strand.
GTTTATGAGGACAGCTGCACTTTTGCTAACAAAACGGTAGCTTTATCAAATAAACATACCGCAGAAAATTTTAATAAAAAGACAGCACAAACGCCTTCTGAATAAATCAATCCGAAAAAAATATATTCACCGACAAGAAAAACTTCACAAAATATATTATTTTCCACGTAAACAACCGTAAAATCCATCAATAATATCAATTGATTCCGTCAATCATATTTACTCGTGGTTTATACGCCGATAATCAAAAAACGGGTAGAAAATGTACTGACAATCAAATACAGGCGGAATGTTATTTAAAATCAGTAAACACCGGTGTTGTGAGAATTTACCTATATTACCTTTTATCAAACTTTCATGGGAGGGAGATTTAGGGTACAACGTATATTAGTTTTAAGCAGTTGTCAGTGACAGTGCCGTGTGGGGAGCGAATTCAATTCGTTAAAATAGGTTTATGTTAGATAAAAAAATAACTTTGTTGTTCAATGTTCAGGTGTTCATTTTTGTAAAGGCAGTCGCCGCGAAGAAATATTCATTGAATATTTGAGAAGTACACTAACTTCGTAAAAAGAAGACAAAATGTTGTCTATAACCCGCCAATTTTGTACTGGTAAAAAATATCATTCAATCACATCATTCCGTTACCAACTAAACATTATAACAAAGAAAGAAAACCGAAACACTTAAACCGTACCGATTATATCTTTCTTTGTTTCTATTTATAATATTAGGATAGGTTGGCGTGAAACCCATTTTATTTTACCTTGAGACGGTGACGTAACACAGGACCGATGACCGACAGTCCTTCAGGGTCATCGACCCGTAGGGTTGCGGTGACTTGCCGGTGTCAGACAGATGACGAAGCGACTATGGAGTCTGTGAGACTCCGCTACAATTAAATAGGCCGATTTTGGTGCGCTTAAGAGGGCATAGCCCCTGATATACCTACATTTGGTAAAGTTCATAATATGTACTTTTTTTGTTTGATAGGCTTACGTTTTTAGCGAAATGGAATTTGTATTTACGATATTCTCTTTATAATCTAGACTCGGCATTCGTTAAGCTTTGTAGTGAGTTATAAAAAAACGTGATTGAATTTTATTTGTAGTGCGTTTAAATCAACGGTATCAGCGAGGGTTAGGCAGAGGTCATTCATCAATAAAATTTTCGCGAAATTGGTAATGTCCTTAGGTTTTTTGCTACGCTTTTGGTGGAACTGCAATTATATTGTGGAGAAACCATGTTTTGATGGTCTTTTTGTCAGCATTATTGTCAGAACTTGATGCGTTACTAAATCTTAGAGTTTCAATACCTACTTTCAATTAAATACACTTTTTGGTGTTCAGTTCAGTGGAAATATGTTTCAGACTACTTTGTCTTGTTGAATAGATAAGTTTGCACACATTAGATAGTTGATAAATTGATTTACGAATTTTAAGTTTGTGTAAGTAGTAATTGAAAATCAATTAATTAGCAACGAGTTAAAATACAACATGTCAATGGCATGTGAATAACAAAATTGTTACACACATTTAAAGATTCTGTCAGAAGTAACCAACATTTACTCGACGTGTGAACCAACCCCATAAAACCTCTTGTCAATCGTGCATACGATTGCACCAAAACACCAACTATTTAAAAGTCCGTGATAAAACTGGTTGCTTTATAAATAGGTGTTAGTAAAGTAAACCAAGTTGTGTGTGTGTGTGTGTGTGTGTGTGTGCGTGTGTGACGTCACACACGGCACGGTACGGCACGGAAGCTGCGCACACTGACACGCCACCGGCGTGCGCTAACTTGTGTAATGAACTAATGACCACCCACGACACTGCTTAGGCTGCGCACACACCGACGCTTCCCGACCTCTTCAACTTATTTTTATCGCTAGTCTATGAACGGATGCAAACTGTTCGTAGAGCGTTTCTGCTTAGATGAGTCGGTTACAAATGAAAGTGGAGGAAATCTCCTCATAGAATATCGTTACGTAGCGGCCGTAGCGGTAGGCGGCAGATAATAGTAATGTGTTTTATTAATAAAATAGTCAAACTAGCTCTCTATGATTTGAAATTTGCTAAGTTTCAATGTACGGATGCATTTTATACAGGAGTAATTCCTTCCCCAAAAAAAATTGGATATTTGGGTGGATTTTAAAGGCAAATGGAGTCGTAGCGTTAGTTTGTTTGTGACTAACCTGACAAAAACCTTAATTGAGAGTCTGAAGGTTTTCGCGGTTCGGTTTACCATACCAAAAAAGCATGATCTCGTTAGTTACAGTTTAGATATTACTATAAGTCCGCAGTTCCGTTGTCAAGTTAAAGTGAAAATTTATATGCAGTTTGCTATAAATTGCCTTACGACTTTCGATAAATAAATGCTCAAAAACACAAGTGCGTCGCCTTATCTAGTCGGGTACGACGTTCGACTATGCTAGAGAGTCCGTTGTGTGGAGGCGCTCTTAAAGTTTTAGTTAAGTAATTTGTCGTAAATAAGATGTTCGGCTGTTATAATGATGGGTAACAAAAACATAAAGTTGTGTGTGACCGTAGATACGGTGGTGCCGCTTCTACAAGATTACTGCCTCGGTGGTCCGATGGCATTAGTTTACGGATATGTTCAAGCCTGATCATTAGACCCAGTGTGCTCAGGTTATTGAATTATTCTGTTAGAAAACTTTAAGTAGTAGCTGTTTGGAAATACTGACGGAATCGGAGCAGTCTTCCGTTTAAAAAATCACGTATTCCGGGCAGACTCTTCAATCGGTATAAATAAGTAATATTTTACCAATTTATATGGGCAGGCCGAGGGAATTTTCGACAGCTTATCAAGAAAAGCGTGGATGAAATGCGGATGAATGTATGGACCATGGTTAGTAAGCACTACAGGACTCACAAGAGCTTGAGCTACTAAAACAGGATAAATATTGAATACACTACATTGTAGGGATGTTCGTCGTGGGTACCTTCCACTTTTCGTTACAGGACAAGAACCTTTAGGCCATGTCTTGTTTTGTCTGTCAAGCGTCCAGCCATCTCCCGTACAAGAATTGGCTAAACACGAAAAGAAGATGATATTATTAACGTAAAAAATGTAGAAAAATCGTTTGTATAGCCAAAATTAAGTAATTAACCACAGCGCTGTATTGGATAATTAATGTGAGCTTTTAATACAGGTATTTGGACAATATGTAGTCGTTATGATAAAAAATGGTATACAGACAGGTTTGGTGATTCCTTTTATTGTGACTATTAAACACAAACACTTCAAATTAATTACCCTCATCCCAATTATCTTGAATGGCAATAACCTTATAAATCCGACAATTTAGTTTAAGACTGTGGTTTCGTATCACATTTTCTTATATTGAATTTTTGAGCCATGTCTCCCTTATACATTTTAAGATGAGTACTATATCATCAATAATTGGAATTATTACATGGTGGCGATAGCCCAGTGGTGTACGTAATGGACTGCCGAGACGATGGTCTCGGGTTCGATCAGCAGGTACCCCGGGCACACACCTATGACTTATCGATATATATTCAAAGTTATGTGTGCATTATAAATTAATTATTGCTCGCTATTTGATGTGCCCGGTAGATGGCAATAGGCTCGCCCCCTATTACATTGGGACCGAAACATAACTGGCGAAGTGTGGGTGTGTAATAAACCTCTGCCTACCCCTTCGGGGATAACAGGCGTGAAGTTATGTTAATTGGAATAAATGAATTTTGATCGAATGTCAGTAAGAGCCAAAATATCCATTCGTCAAACGTCGAAATTTGCCAAAAGTGTAACTCGAACTGTCGCAATCATCTTCAGATAGGTTATAGCAAATAGTACCTACCAAATTAATAAGAATGCAGAATGCTCAGACAAAGAATAAAGTAAAAGAAGTGCCGTAGGTACTGACTTTTTCTCTTCACCCTTTCATCTAGTTTGCTAATGTAACGTAAACTTCGCAGGTGAAAATAAAACAGTGAAAATACATAACTCGGCTTACTTCCTCAGGTTGTATGTGTGTTTCTGCCTCTCTATGTGTGTGTGTCTATGTCTCACGTATGTAGGTGTCGCGGCCATATTACACGTTTCTATAAAAGGGAGCCGTCCGATAATTTTCATGTGACGTAGCCGTTGTTACCGTTGCGATAGCGAACGCATCGTGTAGATGGCAAAATTGTTTAGAGCTCGTATTGATGGGACATGTGACGATTGTGACGTAATATGGAAACACGAGTAGAGGGGGATAATCGCGTAAAGTTGTTTTGTAAAGGTATTCTACAGTCTGCAACATTGTGATGGAAAAGATGTGGAATTGAATAAATAACACAAATTCGCAGAAACTGGAAATGTTTCAAAGTTGATGTGACATATAAAACTTCGTTTATCAGACAGCATTTCAAACTTAAGTTATCCTTGTGTATTTCTATAAATATAAATATTAATTTTCGCGTGAAAATCTTCATACTCACTCATTGACGCGTCCGTAAAACATTTAGTATCAAGTAGACGTAGTGCAGTAGATACTTTATATGTTGAAACCTTAGAAACTTTAAGAGGAACAAACAAACGTTTAAACTTTATAGAGAGGCATTGACTACAGTTTCATGTGTATTTTAGTGTGCAATAAACAGATACATAAATGAGGAATAACACATTCAGTGCTTAATGTTCAGGCACTAGATAAACTTGGGCACATGTAATATCTCGTATATATATAAAATATCCCGATAAGCGGCAATAGGCTCGCCACCTATTACGTGGGATCAAAACACTGGCGAAAAGTGGGCGTTTAATATGCCTCTGCCTACCCCTTCGGGGAAACAGGCGTGAGTCTATGTATGTGTGTATGTATGTATGTAATATCACTGGCAGCATGTATGTAAGACAAGTTCTGTCTTATTCTCAGGCAGTATATATGGACAAGATAGTCGCTATTGTCATATAGTGGGTTTGAATCCATTTGGCTGTGATCTTCCCCAATAGAAAGTGGTACGATGGCCTTTCGAAAAAAGCGATGGACCATAACTTGTATGTACATAATTACATATACATTGGATGACCTCTTCCTAACCTAAGGTGGCAGAAAAGGATCCTATTTGAGTAGACTTTTTTCTTCTTGAAAATATATTTTTTTCGTTTCAGAAATATCTCTTTGCTTTTTTGCAATGTCCTTTTTTGCTTACGTATCGTATGTCTGGCTCGCTTCGGAAAATATTATTATTTATAAAAGCATACATACATATATTTTGCTTTGACTTTATTACGGCAAATTGTCAGGGACCAAGAACATTTCGTTCAACTTGATTTTAATTAATAAAACTCTAACGATGGTATCACGTTTCATGTGAGAATTGAGGCGGTCAAATAAAAGTGTTTGCGTGTTTACTATTACTCCATATTACCGTGTATTGAATAAAAATGGTAAACATTGATTTCCTTTGTTACACACCCACATCCGACAGTTTGTGCAACTGGCTCAACATGAACGGTAAAATAGAATATTAATTTGTTGTTTGACATGGACCATTGTGAAAGAAATTTATATCCGGAAATCAGGAAATGTGACATTCAAAGTCCAAACTCAATATTTTCTTTAATAGTACAATAATTACGACTATCTTAGATATTCATGATAATCAGGTTCAAAGGCAAGACTTTGTTCTCCTAAGGTCTATCTCCTAATTCCCATCAGGATCTGCAAAGCTAAAGACAATTCTCATTGAAGATTTCACGGTTAGTTCACGTCGGTTGTGCACTTTTTTGCACTTTGCACACCATTATACCATAAGGACAACGAGACGTCAACGTGCATTACAACTCAAACACATTACCAACACTTAAAACTTACGCTGGCATTCTAACCCCAATCTTATCGACAAAGCTTAAAGTAACTTTTTGCACAAAAGTTTCCATAACGCGCGGCGATAAAATAAAACTAGTTTTCCGTCAAAGTGTAAACATAAAAATGACGATGTGTAAACAGAGCGTGAGTGGGTGACCTGTGCTTCGCGTCGCTTCGCTTCGCCCTCGATGCGTGGCGGTCTTTGTGTCAGCTTCGTGACGCCCACCGTACGTCATGTTATTTAGAGTACAACTAGCAGCGCGATTACGTTTGATAGGTGTACGGTAAGTTATGGTTGGTTTCTTCCTATCGTATAAATGGTTTTAAGCTTTAGAGACTTGTTTACATTAGTCTGAACTAATATTTTGATTATATAATTTAAAGAATTTTATTCTCTGACGTTTCGACCAGCTTACATGGGTCGCACTCATGGTTAGTATGAAGTTCGTTTGTGGGCTACTGTAACCACGTGCCTACCAAGATAATAGCGGTGCCTTTGCAAAGACATATAAAAGGCATTTAATATCGGATGGCGGTACACAGTAAAAAAATTGACATTTTGGAGCAGAATGTTTCTTACTTTTAATACAAGTTCTCCATATTGTATCCGTTACGTGATTTATCTCACGTTCTCGATAATTACGCATGCAGTTTCGATAATAAACATCGCCAATAACCTTGTGTTTATTCACCAAGTAGAAGCTGTTTGTCAACCTGTCTGAAGTTTATAACTTGCGTCACAGTTCTAGATTAAATATAACAAGAACCCAAGTGCGGAAACGTATCACCTTAGGATATATAAATAGTTGGGTTTAAATCCGATAAGGTCGATATTTGATATCACAGATGGCATAGTAATTAGCACTGCAGCGAGTGTTGTGGGTTCCATTCCCATGCAGGTAAACACTTTGTATCTTACACAATTGTTACAAGTTTGCCTAGTTACAGAAAATCAACATAACTGCCCAAATAAGTAACTTATCGCGATCTGATACCAAACAAAGACGAAATATCTGCCAACACCCAAAATAACTCAAAAAAATTACTGGTTGTTTCAAATAAACTTCCTTATCTTTAATCATGGCCGCTGGTCGCAAATTAAGCGTCAATTCGAAAGCACATGCCAAGAATTTCCCGCCAATCCTCAAGGCCTTACAAAGTTCAACCTCAAAAAAGTCATGAAGTAAATAAGCTACAACTATTTGTTAGCTTAAGTAGGACAAACGCAAACGTATAAACAACTGAAAAAAACCCAAAGTCAACACAGAAGAAATGTGTTGTTCTTAGAAATAGGGCCTTGGTTGCGCAAAAAGGGGTAAAAACGGGTGAAATATTCACTGGGCGGGCCTTTTTGGGCTCATTGTTTACTGCAACCAATTAGTTACGAAATGCGAGGCCAAAATAATCCCGCCATTGAAATTTATTTCTTTTTTCACAACCAGTTAGGCAATTGTGATTCTGATCAATGAGAAGAGTTTTGGAAACATTTGGATGTTTTTGTGATTTTACGTTTAAACGAGACACAAAACAAATTGTCGACTAAATTTACAATTCTAGGCCCACTTGCACAACGATTCTTAAATTGAATTAAGATGTATTTAACGATAAGAAAAATATTAAACACCACTAGCGTCTTGCACAACGAAAAATTTGTCGAGTAATATGATTTAAGAACTGTCAAAATTAATCACCGAAAATCGGCTGTTTAGTGGCTAATTTCATTTAAGAACTGTCATACTGATGTTGGCATCTTGTCATTAGCGACGAAAATTATCAATAATTATATAACTGGACCGGACGACTCAGCAGGGGGAGGCCTATGTCCAGCAGTGGACGTCCCTAGGCTGACATGATGATGATGATGATGATATAACTGATAACAATGTACCTACTTGTGTTATTGTTAACCCTAGAATCCTACAGTATTTGGCGCACATGTTATTCCTACACTGGGGTGCTGGAACACCCCATACTAAAATGACTGTAACCCTTAAAATAAAAAAAACAATTCATGAAAATACGTTTTACTAAACAGAATCGGTAACTTGAGATCACAAATCAGCCTTATTACACAAAGTTAAATGTAGTTTGAGCATCAGCGCTTGTAGGATTCGGTCCTTTTTTGAGGATCACTGCAATGGACTAAGTTGGCATCCGGTGACGGTCCTCCAAATGTTCATGTATCAGTTCCAAACCTAATTTCAAAACTGTCTGTTGAAACGTTATATTTGGCTTGTTATTTGATCTTGAACACTTGTAAAGAACCCAGGAATTACAACTGGTCCCAACTTCTATTTCTTCCTCGCCAGATTTGTGGTCTAGAATAAAGCTTATTTCTTCGTATTTCAAAGCTCTGACAGCCATCCGAAACAAAATAAATAAACTTCATTGAATTTTACCTTCATAATATCTAAAAATATCTGTATTTAATTCATATAAGACTATTGTTTTAATAAATAATCAAATTTAATAACTTATTACATAAAAATACATCAATCGTAATAAATAAATAATCTTACGATTTTACTACACTGGGGTACTGGCGTACCCCACAGCACTTATACAGGCGACAACACAACGCGGTCCCTCGTCACGGTATTGACGTAACGCGAGCTGTTGACACCAAACTAAAATACTCCGACGCGCGAATTCGTGGATATTAAAGAAATTGAGATATTTAGAAAACAAATCGGTGTGGGGTGCACCTGCACCCCATGTAGGGTTCTAGGGTTAATGCTCAAAAGTTTCTAGTTATTATTTGTCAATTGTCATTTCGTTGCTAGGCGACGACAATGCGTTTTGTTTTATGCTCAAAGTATATATAGTCTAAGGTTTTATGCGAAACCATACGCATAACAACGTTAAAATCGTAACAAAAAGGCTTCATGCTATGAAACAAAACGTAGAAACTACTTTACCGACCTCATAAAATGTTTAACTAAATCTAAGCGTTGTTTTCGTTGTGCAAGAGGACGCTAAATACTTTTAAGTTAAATTATTTTATGCTGTTAATTCTGTTCAAAAAATTTAAATTAAGGAATGACTTAAATCAAACGTTACGCAAGTGGGCCTAAATATATTCAAAAACGTTGACAACAATATGAAAATAAAAAATGTGTTCTCTAAATTTATGACGAAACAACGTCAGAGGTAATAAAGCGCAATGTTTGTGTTATAAAAACATGTAACTGTCATTGAATCAATAAAGTGTCGTATCCGGTAAAAGCTACGGAGCGATAAATGATAGCTATGTAGTAGCACATAAATCGCAACGTAGTGGAGTGCCCACCTAGTTTCACTTTGTTTTGAATATTATGTTCGTTGGCAAACGCTCGAGCGCGGTTTTAATGGATCTGCAGTGTGTGATTCTGTTCGTCTGTAACGGGATAGCGGTGTATTGCTCTTTTTTAATGTTAATGTTGCAGTTGTTTAATTAATAACTTCAAGGACAACTATTGTATTTTATAAATTTTATTGTAATATAATAACTTAATATATACAGATAGGTTTTTTAACAATTCAATAATAATAGACATTTACCATGGATTTACAGTAAGATTAATGTCAATCCTAAATGAACCATGAAACATAATACAAAAAAGTGAAACAATTCATTGCACTCTACATTGTCTATCACTCTTTAAAACAAAAGGTTCGACTGTCTACCAGCTGGGAGGAAATAAAAAAAAGACTTGCACTTCGATTCTAAATTCTTCAAGGCAAGAATAAAGCCTTCATAAAAACGGACATTTTTGAAATATTGCATTGTATCTACTCCTATCAGTATTTCTACGTAATCTTTACCTTAATATATAAAATCCTTGCGTTACTGACTGACTGACAGACACGCTACAGCCGAAACTATTGGGCGCAGGAAGCTGAAATTTGGCATGTATGTTCCTTGGGGACCGTAGGGGTGCACTAAGAAGGGATTTCCCGAAATTCCCCGGAATCGGCCAAAACGGGTAAATTTAAAAAATATGCAGGCGTAGCTGCTGGCGTCCTCTAGTTAAATTATAAAGCGCGGAATACCAACCAAGACAGGTTGCCATAAAAAAGCGTATTAATAATTAAGTTCAATTATATCAATTGAATACGACAATGAAAAATGATCTTTATCCGCTCGATCGCTCGTAATCGGACTCTACCATCCATGCATCGGAATATTTCACCGGCCATTTGTGTGGGATAAAATATTTTTATATACACGCTGTAATGTCAATGGATAAGTGCAATACACAATTATATCAAGTGTTCAATGTACGACAAAAACTATAAATCGCCGAGCACTGCGACTGTAAATCTTCATTGGTTGGTGCGTTAACAAATAAATGGCTGGAAGCTATTATAAAGTGTATTAATAATGTTAATTATTGTAAATTAACGGCTATAATATGCGGCTCATTTTATTTGTAGATGTATTCATAACGTGTTTGATACTGCCAATTGTTATTTACGTAACATATTGTTTATTTTCGGTGTGAATTGTTTCGGTTGTGTGGTAGATGAGAGTACATTTAATATGAAACTGGGTTCTTATTTTTGCTGTTGTCAGAATAAGTACTATAAGAGGGATCTCGATGATCTTTTTTGTTTGTTTTCTCGAGGTTAGACAGATGTATAGACCAACACGCTTGTTTGACCTGCTTATGTAATTAAGCTGTATTTACCGTTCAACATCCTAGGAAAATTCACTCAATACTATATAATCACAAACTAGACACAGCCAACTTATATAAAATGAATAAATTCTTAAATTTATACCAATTAGAAATACATAACACTCTGGGAAATCACACCCATTCTAGGAACGCTCAGTATTTTAAAATAATAAAAGAATACAAGAAGAAATCTTTTAGAGAAAGACGAGTAGGCGTACCTATCATAGATGGAACATTTTCATGAGTCATAGTTTATTTCAGATTATATGTTGTAACTGGGAATAAATTACAATTCTCAGTACCTACTACATGTAATCTACTAATATAGATAACTAGATGAGCCCGCGGTTAGACCCGCGTTTTTTAAGGCTACTGCTCCGCTCCCGTGGCTCATAGCGTGATGTTATATAGCCTTCCTCGATAAATGGGCTATCTAACACTGAAAGAATTTTTCAAATTGGACCAGTAGCTCTCTCAAACTCTTCAGCTTTATATATTAGTATTAGATACATCTCAATAAGTTTGTTCCTTCACTAGCTTTTGGGGCAGGACAATATAGTCAACCATATTATATGTATTTGACCATATTACATTGTAGTGTCCCAGTCATCACAACAAAGTATTTAAGAATTATATTTCGTGACGTAATAATTATCACTTATCTGTGGAACCTGTTGGTACAGGGTTTTCCTATTGACACGTTTAAAATAAGATGGGTTTACCTCAATGACGTAGTGGCCTTGGAAAATTTCCCAAAAGAGACAATTTGAAATTCCTTATGGATTAAAGAGAAATGGAACTTTCCAGAATGCTTGTTGAATGTATCTATTTTATAATTATTGATTAATAAGTGACTCAGAGGATATGACGATATCATTGAAATATGTGTACCGATTACGTGTAATACCTATAAATCAATAAAGTAGGTCATATTTGTGAACTTGCAAACATATTTTATTATGTGCGTATGAGCGTGATAACCTTGGCAATTGTTTAACCAATTCGGATGAAATTTTCAGTGATAGATGACCGCAAACTTATTACGACAAATAATGATGAAATATGACTTTAGAAAGCGAAAATTCATAGGTAGAATTAGAATATACTTCTATAAATAATTAATAAACACAAAGGCATATAAATAAGCAAAACTCAGCGTCAAGCTGGTAAATGGTTAATTAAATCGCCATGCCGATATAGGGGCACAATACGACGATAAATAATGACTCGATACGATCGAAGTCGACGGCGACGCGTGCGCACGTCAAACGGTGCACCCTGTTATTACTGTCTTGTATCACTTACTACTTTGCTACAGGATTTTCAACCTTATTGCATACAGGGTTTGTAGAGTAGTATGTTCTGAAGTAAAAGGTGTTGTGCGCCGTTGCACTACGCAGTAATTCCCTTGTCAATGAATTGTTGTATAAAATGGTTCAGTTGAGGTTTGGTTGGCGAGTTTTTCTTTTAGTCAATAATTCAATATTGTAATCGTTTTCATGTTCGAGCATTTTCATTTTTTGAAATCCAAATATTGTGCGCATTCGAGATGTCCGTTCTTATTTCAAGATTAGCTCGTCTATTTCTTATTGCAGTTTTGTTATAATTAAATTCTTGAAGAAACCGATTATCGCATTTAGTGAAACAGCTTTCTCATGTTTTCTAAATACTGGACAAGATCAGATGATATGGTTCCCTATTCTTCTCAGGATTTCTTCCGAGTAGCATCTTTGTTAAGTAATTAAAAAACGCTAAACATTATCCCGTCCAATGACCCATCATAAAGATGAATGTTAATAATGTCTAAATATGTCTTATTAGTAATGAATTACGGCTGTTTGATCGCTATCCATTTTGTCGGCTACCAGACCTATCAGAAAGATAATAAAACAGATAAAATAAGATACTCGTTTCACGCCGCCAGTCTTATATCGCCAGGCTTATAGAATTCATTTCTGCAGATTAATAGCCTGGGAAAAATATTGGCATTTAGCAAATAGATACTATAGGGTTGGCGATAATTATGTCAAATGATACAGAATCTCCGTAAAGAGATTTTTATGACATTTTGTGAGTGTATGGATTGGGGTAATGTATGTCTCCAGGAAGATTTCGTATTGTACAATGAGAGAAACTGGGGTTACATAGGAATATTTAAGAAGATTAGATTTATATAGTCTGGCGTTCGTTTATTTTTGCCAGAAGGAATGAAGGAGCTCATGAGAAAAGTTGTATAATTTTAGCCCAGAAGAAACAATAACAATTAGACACCCACAAGATCGGGCTGTGTGAAGGCTGCGATCTATGTCCAGCAGTGGACGTCTCTAGGCTGAAATGATAACGATGACCCAGAAGTCGGGGGCAGTCTGACGCAAAAAGAAAAATTAGGTAGGTATATGTTACAAAACAGCAATCACAGAGGATGTGGTCACAAGATGAATCACTCGTAATCATTTATCACTTCATACTTTTCCTAGTAATTATCAATTCTTAGGAAAAGTATGAAACATCTGACGGCGCCATGATCACAATATGTACATATTTACCTAACAGATAATATCATAGATTAGCTGTCTCTTACGGTTTCGCCCGCATTACTTTGGGTATATCGACAATAGCGCATCCAAGACTCGCTTAAACATACACATAACTGACATAACCCAATTTTATTAAAATCTGTGCAGTAGTTTAAGAGATATTCAGTGAAATACACACATACAAAGTATCAAGTAGTATAAAAAAGATAAGCAAATAAATAGTTGTCAGTCATACAAGTGCCAATAATCTCTATGATGAATCATGGTAACATTGTTTCACCATGACATAAACATAATGTTTATAGTGATTGTCATTAATTATTTTTAACTTAGAAGGTGTCACATGACTACACCATGTAATGTAAAATAAAGAAAAGTTTTATGAGTGCCCAACTTTTATCTTATCGCATGGCTCTACATTTCATTACGATCGGTTCAGCCATTCCAAAGATTAGTGCGCAAAGATGGAAATATTATACAAATGTTTATTTATATGAAAATAAAACTTTGAACTAAAAGGCAATCATCTCCGCACTGCTAAGGATCATAAAACAAGATAGCATTATAATATTTCTGTTATCCATAACATCCAGCTCTAAAGGATACTTTTCATTATTCAAATCCTAAGAAATACATTCATTACAATACTAGTACAATTGCAATCTCTTAGAAATATTACCACGCACCATAATGGACTAATTCCTTTCCCAGAAGTACATCGCCACACTCAATAAGCTGCTGCAGTAGAGTCAGGCGGTTTTGGTAACCGAAATCCGCAGTGAGCAATCCCAACATTATGGTTTCATATCACTAACACATTTTCACATCACTATATTCAGTGCAGATCCACTTAAAACTTTACTTCACTGTTCCATAGACTTTTATTCACTGTTCCTTATTTAAAATGTACCATCACAAACACATGTTGTTTTGGCGCGAAACGTAGACAGATGCGCCTGCGCCGCTTGCCGGTTACGACTGCGTTACGTCTTCCGAATGCTATTACAACGGACAGGTGGTGACAAAGGAGACCCTACTTCCCCTCTATTCACTAAATAAGCTCGACTAGTCGCGCGATCGATCGCACGACTTGTCGCCGGGTTATTCTTGACGCCAGTTAGTTTACCAAGAAATTAATTAACAAAGAAAGTACAAAGCTCCCGTATTTGTTCAGAGAAATAGAAATAGCAATCATCAGTCGCTCCAGCTACGCATTTTTAATTTTTCAATGTTCATAGGATTGAAATAAAATAGAAACTTAATAAGAAAACGTTTTCTCTTATAAACAAATTGAATTAAAAGGAGTTGCGGGCCTTGAAAATCTCCAAGGACCCGAAGCACTTTCTTTTAATTAATTTCTTTTGGGGGTAATCACATGTAAATAAAGATATCAAAACGCGATACAAAAGGTTCTGAATATTTGGTGTATATGAAAGAGGCGTATCAATAAGAATACCGAATAACCCAATTGGACTAGGCTAAGTGCATACATGCAGTGTGGACGTGATCGGGTGCACGTACCACCCGCGCCCCTTCGCTATTATTACTCGCATCGTACGAGGGTGGTTGAATCGGGGTTTGATTATTCGCACATCAACATGTTTGTATTTCATCGATTTCGTCTGAGAACCGGCGACCGAGAGTTTTGGTTTTCAAAAAGAATTAGAAAATCATATCTAAGTGTATTGTTTGTAAATGAAAGGTTTTGTAAAAGTGGGTAATAATCGTTGTAGTGTAGCTGTTGTCGATAAGTGAGATAAGGGTACCGGTGCACGGGGCGAGGCGGTGTGGCGAGTGAGCACGCGACGCGACTCGTTTATTTATTTTTGTCTGCGGCACGTGGGTACGGTCGCGTTCGGAACGGTTCGCGGCGAACGTCGCGACGCACCGACGCGCGCGAGTGTACTGACCGCGTGCCTTTCGGACGCGCGTCATCCGTTGCACTATTATGCATACGTTAGAATAGTGCGGACATGTCATGATCATTAGTTGAGACATTTGTTATTAGTTATTAATTAATGATGATAGCATTATACTTGTATTAAACGGATGCAAGTCAGTTGATTTGTAGCGTAGTGTGACAGCAGATTGTAATCAAATGTGTGTCCTCTGCATATTTAGAGAAGGCACAGTTTCGTAAGTTTAAAAGATTGATCGTAAAGAGAAAAGAAAGCGACATTAACATAATTATAACTTTTCAAACAATTGGTGCCTTTTATTTTTAACTCTCACTTTTTCAATGACATTATCGTCAAAAATACAAGAAAAAATCAAAATTTAAAAAAATCTGTCAAAATCAAAGCCACAACATGACATGACACATGACAACACATGATATCTAACGTATAATTAAATCCACGAAACATTATACTTAAAACAATATGCCTTCAGAAGGTGCGAACTATACTATCGGAACTAACTTATAAATATTGAACATAGAGAACATTCGTCTAATGCATCGACATCGCACGGTGCAAGTGCGGTGTATGAACGTACATATATGTACGTACACACACGGTACACAGACAAACCCATCTATTTCCGTAACCGACAGATATTTCAGCTATTCGGCTCCTACTAACTGCTACTGTGTCTAACCGCATATGGAATAAACAATACGTGGTTACTACTTTAAATGAATATTTGTTCAATATAGATTTATGTTTAAGTATCCATCAATTAGTTAAATAAGAAGGATCACTAATAATGATATAAATTCAAATATGATAATTATAACAAATAGCAACAGAAAAATGAATAAACAATCAACATTAGCATTTTACAATTTTCTAAATTTTGACACAATGTTAAACCTATTTATATATATCTTTATAATTCAAAAACAATTAAGGAAGGTAATATATACGCACAAAAGATAAAATACATTTATAAGCTGCCTGTAAGTGTATAATAAACGAAAATACAGTATAATTTCAATAAGCAAGATAGGCAAATCCCATCGGCGCTGAATTCCAACGGATTACCTTTATAAGATCGTAATAAATTCAATATCTACAGCCATCCCGACCCATAAAACGAAACAAAGTAATAAACATAATGAAATTTCACTGTCAAAGCATTGCATAATTATTACAAGGAGCGTTTTTATTTAGAAGCCTCAGAACCTCCAATACAAAGGAGGAGGGGAGAACTCCCAAAACGAAGACAAAAGATTCACGAGCCCTTGGAAACAACCAACTGACGCTTATGAATTTATACTGTGTTTCTGATTCCGCAACGTCGACCGATCGTCGCCTTACCTTAACGACATTGAAACAAAATTATCGCGGAAGAAACGTCACCAAGTCAGCAAATATTACGACATTTTTTGTGTTTACTTTATTACTTATAAAGTTTAGCGACAAATTAATGAGTACATCGAACGTCTGTAAAGAAAGTACGCAACGTATTAGCGAGTGAAATAAACAAAAAGGCAATTTAATCGTAACGATACGAAAATTAAGCAGATTTGTGGTAAATAAAGTCGAACTAACGAGAAAACGAGCAGTAAGGCTTCTATTGTAAATGAATATCTAAACGCGGCTCAGATTAGGTGTACAATTTTACGAAATAGAGGCCAAGGGACGGCTTGCTCTCGGGGTTTCAAGTTTTGTTGCGGGAAAATTACCGCTTCCACTCCTGTATTTGACGCTCAACGCCTAAATATGATTGAGCGCTCTTATAATTAATTACTTTAGAAATTATATGATTTGGCTAGACCCTAGAGCCTTTGTAGCCGGTTTTTGACAAGACAACTCTAGATGTTTCATGATCATCGTCGTCCATTTAGGTCTACTAAAGTCTACAAGTAATGCTTTAAGGTTGCTTTTCATTACATTAAATCAGTACATACCCGAGTTTTTAAAATAGAAAACATATGTTTGTATCCATGATAATATTAGGTGTTTGCTTCATTGTAGAGCTAAATTATTGTTTGCTAAGAACTTTAAAAACCTTCGCTATATTCGTTTCAAAGAGAAGTTATTTAGAGTACCGTCTAAAATCATATTCTGGGCCTTTTCATACTAATGAGTGTCTATGCTCATAGAGTCTATCTTACTCTTTCATTCATCAGAGTAGAGGATGCAGCAACTGAGATGCACAGTATATACTGCATATAATTAGGAACAAGATTTAATATTGATAAGAAGTACCTACCTTTTAAGTTATCCAATATATTCAAGCGCTTTCGAAGTTGCTTGTGAAAGTATAGTCCAATCATTATAAGTTACGGACGTCGTGGCGTCTTTTAACCGTCGTCATTAATTGGCGAGCCAACTATTGGTTTACGTAGCATGAATATGACAAAAAGCACATATTCTAGCATTTTTGTACTAATCTACTACATTCATATATATATATGACAATGTTTCAGGGGCACAAAACAAACACGACCTCGTTGTCACCTGATAAATTATTACAACAATTTCTTAACAAAAGTGATCCACATTATCATCAACGCTCATCTACAATAGAGGGTTGTTCTTGCTTGAATACATCGGCGAAATCACTACCCTAAAATTAATATCACCCTGGAAAATTAAACGGTCCGCTTCTAGCAAGCGTCGGGCTCTAATTCATATGCATATCTAACTTTGCCACATTGGCACTGACCCCCGCGAAAACTCTGCGAAATGAGATAAGCGGAGCCGCCAACCAGTTCGGCACTCGTTACTAGACCACCCAAATCGGTCGATTAATACATTACATAGATTCCCCTTCAACAGTTTAATGAGTATAATACGGACAAGTAAAGATGTTAATTGTTTATACGCAACTAGAAGGTTTGTGTTGGCCGGTTGATTTTATTGTGTTAGCCGCGCAAATTCACCTTGCGCCCCTCATCCGGTGTGCAGCAGGGGATGGGGCAAGGTCAGTGGCAACTTCGTCGCTTAGAAGCGGCCGCGTAGCGCACAAATTATATAATTTATAATAGCTTTTAATATCGCACTCGACTGTTGAGCGTGAGAAAAGGGGTTGTACGCCGTCACGCGGCCATCGCACTATGGTTCGTCTAGAACAAGCTAGCTAGACAAAAACAACTCCTAAATTCCTGGAAGTTAATTACTATTACGAACTCATTACCCCTATACATTGAGGATTACACCTATTAATTATCAATACTACCCTCATTAAGAGCGTCATTAAGGTATGTTTATAAGATGTTGACTATTTAAAGGGCATTCATTTGCATTTTTACATCATATTTGATAGCATTGTTTATGTCACTAAAAGAAATTTGTGAAAGTGTTTTTGTGATGGATTGTATACGTAAGGGTAAGTAGTTATATTTTATTTCATTTTCAACATGGGAACTTCATTCTTTAGTCTTATAAAATGAAATGTTTGAATTTTCACCCACTTTTTTACTCATTTTTTCAAATTCATCGGTCAAATAATAACATGTCCCCACTTGTCCCCACCGTAGAACCTATCATATACGATTCTCATAAGTGTCTAGTAGTTATACGTAAAAAAATTCATTGCGATATATTTGCACAACTAATTTTTATTTATTTTTTTCTTTCAACAGTTTTTACCGTCTCAAGAATGGATTTTTTCGAAGAATGGCTGAAACACCCGAAGGAAACGCGGAATGAGGAGCTCTTTCGGTTTATATCTTTGAGATATAATTTTGATGGTGTTACGGAGCAGTCTCTGCGAGATATTAAAGTACTAATCTCAAGATATTCAACGAAATTTGCTGAAAAGTGGAGCAGCTGTGGAAGAAATCGAGAGCGATTCCTACAAAAGTATTCGACGTGGCTGGAGGGTCTTGACATATCTTTCGATGTGTCCGTTTATTTATCTCTGCCAACTACATCTGGAGAACCGGGACCCGGAAGACCTACTAAAGATTTTGAACATTCTAGTCTCAAAACGAAGAGACGACGTGTAGACGATCTATTACAGTCCAGAAGTGCTAGTGAATTAATTTACGCCGCTGAAGTGTCAGCTCGAATCTCGGGTCAGAGAAGTGTAGCACGTCAAATTAAAGATGTGACTAGTGATCCTTCAATAACCAAGACCACGAGTGAAGAAAGTGCCCCCAGGAGTTTAACAAGTGAGGAAGCTTTAGCGTACTACGTTGATAGTAAATCAAGTAGCCATAGCTATAAGCAGACTCGGAAGTGGAGTATTAAAGCTGGACATAAGGTGTTTCCGTCAATGTACAGTGTTAGAAAGGCTAAAATAGCCTGCTACCCGTCAGGTGAACAAATTACAGTCAATGAAACGCATGCTGAAATCAAAGTTCAGGCAATTCTTGATAAGACTGCCGAACGTTTAGTTTCAGCACAACAAGAAGTTGTTCATAGTCTGTTACCTTGCACGTCATTCACATTAATCAGTAAATGGGGTTGTGATGGAAGTTCCGGTCATAGTATGTACAAACAAAAATTCACTAATTGTGACGATAGTGACGAGTTTTTATTTGTATTTTCTTTCGTTCCTCTTCAATTGAAAGATGAAAGTGGTAATATTGTGTGGCAGAATCCTCGGCCCTGTTCTACAATGTATTGTCGGCCAATAAAGTTTATCTTTTCTAAGGAAACGAAAGATTTTACGATTTCGGAAACCAATAAGGTTTTAGAAGAGATAAACGCTTTATTGCCGACAACCTGCAAGGTGATGGAGACCGAAGTATCTGTCACACATGTTATGCTTTTAACAATGATTGACGGAAAAGTTTGCAATGCTCTGACCGAAACTTCTTCCTCACAAAAATGTTTTATTTGTGGGGCAACTCCAACAATGATGAATGATCTGTCAAAAGAGTTTGCTGCGGACAAAGATAATCTTGGTTTTGGTTTGTCTACGTTGCACGCTTGGATAAGGTGCTTTGAATGCTTGCTTCACATTAGCTATCGACTAAATATAAAAAAATGGCAGTTAAGAACAGCCGAAGACAAAGCTAGTGTGAAACAACGTTCAGATGACATTAAAAAACGATTTAAAAGCGAAATGGGCTTGATTGTAGACAAACCAAAACCAGGGTTCGGTAACACTAATGACGGGAACACCGCGCGAAGATTTTTTGGAAATCCCGAGGCTAGTGCCGATATTACAGGGTTAGATGTTTCACTAATACAAAAATTTGGCATACTACTTCGCACTTTATCATCGGGATATGATATAAATATTGAAAAATTCGTTAACTTAGCTCAAGAAACTAGACAACTTTATGTAAATCTCTATTCATGGTATTACATGCCCGCTACTGTCCACAAAATACTTTTGCACAGTGGCGAAGTAATTAGATCGTCCCTTCTACCTATAGGCCAGCTTTCCGAGGAAGCACAAGAAGCTCGGAATAAGGACTGCAGAAGATTTCGTGAGCACAACACACGAAAGCGATCACGGGAGGCTACGAATAGAGATTTACTTAATATGTTATTGATAACATCTGACCCTGTAATAAACGGTTTACGAGAAGTTCCTCGGAAGAAAATAGGTACGCTTCCAACTGAAGTATTAGATTTAATTGTCCCACCTAGCTGTAAGGAACAAAATGTTAATATGATTTCTACTCTTCATAGTTCTGCCCCTCACGATCATGACTATTCAATGGATGATTCATCTGATGATAGTGATGATAATGAGTAATAGATTTAGCTCTTAGATATTTTATGCATCTGTTATTAGATTTTATAGCGACGTCGAGGGATAAATCACTTTATAAAATGTTCAAAAAATATATTATACACATATGCCCGATAAATGTTTTTTTTTTTCATGATACCAGCTCAAATGACAAACTGCCTTGAAAAAAGTACCAAAAACCTTATATCTTTGCTTATTAACCGCATCTAGACATAAAAATCAAATAAAATAATTTTGTCTAGCTAGCTTGTTCTAGACGAACCATAGTGCATCGATCAGGATAAACTTAGTAGATGACTTACAAAACTCTATAAATACGCCACGTGTAATTTTCGAAGGGATCCGAGGGCAAAATTCCGTTAAAAACTTGAAACAAAGCCGTTGTTGTGGATCCCCTAAGTTGAATTAACGGGCAATAAATCACGGGAGCAATCAATATAAGACTCAGTTTGAGCCCACTGGCTAAGCTCTGTATGTGTGCGTGTGTTGTATACATTAAGCACTCTACACGTAAACATTTTGTAATATAGTTATCTTAATAAAAATTACATTATTGAGAGTGATCCGCCAGAATAGTGTGCACTGCCTTACGGAACAGCAAACATACTTTACTATACCATAACATCGCTTTAAATAGATAAATACTTGTGTCGTCACAGTACGGGTTTGTACATGCGAGTAAACAGTTTAAAAATTCTATCTATGGTGAGTTCTATACCGCAAGCGTTTAAGGCCGCGAAAATCTCCTAGAAAGCGGAGCACTGACAAACCCGAACAAGTAAAAAAAATTGCTCTCGACCGCGTAGCGCGAAGTGCGACGCCTTCAGCTTTCAGACGCCATTATTTCATCCGGTATTAACTCGGAGAATATTTCGCAACACACAACATCTTTTTAATGTGAAAGAAAACTTGACGACGATACGGTAGAGTTCAATTTTCAGCAGAATCTCGTTGTCTTTGCAACAAGAGAGTTCGCAAGGCGGATTCACAAATTTTTTTGGTTAATATTAAAAAATTGTCAAATTGGTAAAAATTTCAAACGAATTGGTTAAATTAGTTTGAAATTTTGAAAATTCCAAAGGCATTATAAAATTAAACTAAACGCCGATTATACACGAATTATATTATATTCTTTTATATGTATTATTATTGTTTTTCTTATACCAAATACGCTATTGAACATTTTTTATGTAAAAATTTATGACGTAGTACTCTTTTCTCCGTAGCATACGATCTAATGATACTAGAAGAAGCAAAAAAAAAATACATGATATTTATGAAATTAAATCACATTACTATTACGCCTTATTTTCACATTGGGAGTTTTGACCTCAAATACTTGAAAAGCCGCCATTGTAGAGCGCGCGATCGGGAAAGTGGGAACTGACTCCTTGTTACCGACAAAAAGGCGTATATTGATTCGTCCACAAGTGCGTCGTTGAGACATTTCAGTTCTCGA
The DNA here is from genome assembly GCA_944739405.2 of Euclidia mi. Taxonomy (NCBI): domain Eukaryota; kingdom Metazoa; phylum Arthropoda; class Insecta; order Lepidoptera; family Erebidae; genus Euclidia; species Euclidia mi. Next base: position 31,733,946 of record OX123195.2, read on the forward strand.
CAGTCGGAGGACGATAGACGTCCTTGTGGATGCGAATCGTCTTTCATATTATAGCTTACTGGGATAGTGTACGAGATTGTTTATAGTTGTGATTGTAGTGAATTTTCCATGAGACCAAACAGCGGTGGGTGGCGCACTGTGCGAGGTAAGCTGCTCGCTCGGTGCAATCCTTTGTTGTTGTCGCTAAAAATGTATGCCACTTTTAATATTGACAGGCATCTGAGTGCTTCAAATAGGACACCTGTCGAATAAGAGATGAGTTCTTCCATGATAATATTGAACGTTTCTCATCAACAATTTATAAGAAATTAGGTCAGATTTCTAGAAATGTTTTCTGTAAAGATTAACATCATTTAGGACATTTCATAAAACAAAGGTCTTTGGATTTTGTAAAGCCAACGTCAACTAAGCAACTAAACAGACAGATAAGTCTTCCGCCAAAATTGAAGCAGCTACGTTCTTGAAGACTCGAGTGCATCGAAGGGAGTGATCGCGAATTAGCGCTGCTATAAAACGTACCACGAGAATCGGATAGAAGGATGTAAAAATGTTAGTGTGCATCGACATTGCGTAACCGAATGATCGTCGGCCGTCAAGCCAGAGGAAATGTGTGGCGGGCCATCGGGCGGGGCCGACGTACGCGCCCTGCATTTTAATGTTCTGTCCCGTGTACCGAGACCTCATACCCACTACTATAGCAATGCGATCACAATTGTCGCACGTAACACTCATAACTCTTATCTCCTTGCTTCATCTGAAAAAAGGCGCGTTCTTTGTATGTCTTTCAAACTAGGATTTATCTCAATGCCAATAAATCCGAAAACATCAGCATGTTTCACCATAATCTCTCTTCTCAAAAACACGAATGTCCCACAAATCCAATTCGGATATCGAAATCCTTCTCATAACAGTCAAAACTTAGTATTTATCTATTCCTGACACGAAATTAATGTTTATTTGGTTACGGCAAAACTGGAATACGAGTACAATCGGGACCGATGCCCTAGTTCCGTTTTTATTCAACATCTAAGACATTCTCAGATTTAAGCATTATAAATAATGTTTATGACATCGGATACAGAATAAACGCCGGGAATAACGAGCACGAGAGCAATTGTAGCGTCGGAGTTCTTAATCCAGTTTGGATGTATGGGAACAGCTCGGAGGTGGAACAACTTAGTCCGTGAATACACTCACGTGGGCGTCGAGGATCGAACCGTGCTCTTTAACGCTTCTATGTTAATGTAATGATATTTCTCTATAAAAACGTGACATAAATTGGACGCATGTACACTCGAGAACTCATAGTTGAGTCCCACCCACATCACTATAGACGTTTTATCACCCACTCGGCTATAAAACATAACATGGTGCCGTGGTGTGCGCACCTTCCGGAATTCACCTCTTCAATCCCTTTGTTCCCAAGATTCGGCGAAATGAGTCGCACAAAGTGCGGCTTTCGTACCACCTTATTTATTAAATAATGTTTGGTTAGCCAAACTATACCGTTATTTTTATAGTAAACGATAAACAAACAGATAAATTGAGACGCAATTCCGGACACATCATTTATGTTTAGGTACATGGACTATATGGTAAATAAATATAAACGCTGACCGGAAAATCGACCCGCACATGTACTTCAATTTGTATAAAAGCATATCCAAATTGATTCAATATCCGAAGAAATAAATGAACTCTGTTATTGCTAAAGAATTTAAGCTGTCGATAAATTTCGACTGACATCGTTTCACTTCAACCTTGAATTGGGGCAGCGAATCATTCATCTTTCAAAAGTATTGGAGGATATTCCTGCGAGCAACGTTTACACTTCGTCATAGCTCCGCGGAACACATAGCTCAAAATGAAAAGGAAATCGTTAGCGCCTCCCTCTTTAAGTATTGCCGGTTTCCATTGACCAGCGCTGTGATGCTGTGACGGCTAATATAATCTAAATCGGTTCACATCAATACACTAGTCTAGTAGTAGTGGTATCAGTAGTAAACTAGTGTCTGCTCTCGAAATAGCTGTACACTGTAGCTACGTTTGCGTATAACGTAGTAGCGCGTAGTATGGGCGTCACGGCCGAGGGGTGGGGGCGCTCCGCCTAACCCCCCCCCCTGCCTACTCACCGCCACCCCCCGCGCCCTCTCTACCTATGCCCACGATAGATGGCGCCCCGAGATTAAATTGGCATATCGGATACACGATTTATTTCGCTCACCGATCTAAATGAAACATTACTCCTCCGAGTGAAATAAAAAATAAAGTCAACTAGTGTCTACATAGAATCTTATATCACTTATATACGAGTAATAGATTATCTTTACAGATAGTGGCATCCTTCAATTTCCCGTCGTCGAGTCTCGATTGGAGCGAGTTCACGAAATGAGTGTATCGGAGAGGCTTGCCCGTCTTTCTTTAACTTCTCAATTCTCCGCAAGGCGGGATACGGATGCGATCTGTTCCCGAATACCGTACGCTGATATATTATTTACTGGAAAATGGTGGCCGTTGTTTATTTTGCATGCATCACATTCACACTCAAATTCGCATGTTACCTGCGCACAAAATCGAAGCACAAATACTCATTTAAGATGTTTTAATATGCACACAATGTTGCAGATGTTAATATAAGTCGGCGGGAATATAAAATCAACATAAGTCGCAGAATTTTTATTTGGCATCGCTATCATTTGGATAAGCGACAAGCGTCGATAATGATGATACGGCCGTAAAACGGAAAGTAAAAACAGATCCAAGGGGTGCACTCGATATTGTATTACTGTATGCGTTAATTAAAAGTTGAACCGAGATAAGAGAACTTGGTTGTTGAATAAATAAAACGCCTATTTAAATGTTTGGAGAGGGAAATGTACAAATCCAGTTTGTGCGCGAATCGCCGCCTTTTTAGCGGCAGGCGGATGAAAAGTTCGCTCGGTTCGACCCCGACGTTCCGCGGCTTCAGCCTCAACTTATTGCACAGATTAATAACTGAATCTGTCTCGGCAAGATCGAATAAACCGCGATAAGATACAGATAGCTATTGATAACCGCTACATTACTATATTTCGTTGTTACATAGGGGTAATCGGAGTTGCGCTCGACATTCCCGTCAACGGTTTATAATTACCACACTCAAAACGATTCAATTAGATTCTAACATGTCACGTATGGTGATTTGAAGACACAGACGCATTGCACCGCGATATCACGTGCGGAGAACAACGAGATAGCGTCAGTAATCCCCGGTGGCTCACCGCCACATATTGGTAAACAGCCGCAAATGAAATCCCACCGACTGTGTACCGAATGAAACTCTAAATTGTTTCAGCGCTCGCCCCGCTTTATAACAATGAATCAGTCAATTTGAAAAGTTAAACTGGCAATTTTTACAATCCATTATGTTCTTCGATGTTGGAGCATGCGGATATCCTTTTATTTTGGTTGTGTTATAGTTATAGACCGTTCCCTGACAAAGAGTGTCATGGATGTGAAGATAATTGAGATGTGTTTTAGCTTGTGTATTGGATGCTGATCTGAATGTGTGTAGCGGTGCACGTCATTAGATCTCCTATTAGCGATTGATCGCGTCTGTGTTGGCATACAAAACAATAAATGGTACCTGAATGCTATCATGATCTATTAGACACAGCCCTTTCCTTACTAGGAAATATAGTGTAATATAGGAAATGTAGTAGGTCAAGATCCAAAAGAAGTCAAGTTCGAAACATTTATTTCAGGCGTATTTTTAATCAATATTATGCAACAAAAAGCAATATAAAATGATTTATCTAACAAACATTATAGAGCTGATAAACTGATGTAGGTAATCGATTGCAATAGATATTTGTAGTGAATATAGAGTGTAGTGATTGCACACATAGTCGGTAGGTATGTAGGTGATAGCCGATAGATTAGATAGTTGGAGCTGTCTCGACACCTACTTATTGAGTGTCACTTACTCCTAGTCCTAACCTATATAGTGACGTCATATAAGGAGTTATCGGAAATTGAATACCTTTTGTATTCAATATTAGACCATAATTAATTTAAGAGGTAATGTGGACACCCAAAAATTGTATAAACAAATTTATAAGCGCGATTTTGGCTTTGCTAATTCACAGGATTTTTTTTACTGAGAACACAAATAAGACTTGACTCCTGATTGTTTAATTCACATCAAAGCATTCTAGAGGGGATTATTATTATCTTAGTAATTTATAAACAAATTATTGCAAATTCTATTAAGTGTCTGTTTCACCCAGATATTGTCCTCATGACATTAGCAGCCGAAATCATACGTTCATTCTTCAATCTTTGTATTATAGCATAGCTCATGCAAATCACACGTAGGGCATTTCCATGTGTGATATGATAATACGTGAACTATGAAATAAATGTGACCGAATCGAAACTTTAAAGTAGGAGTCTACTTATAAGTCAGTGCGAGCTCCGACTCACTAACAAGTAAAGCATGTACCTACATACATATGTAATAGTATTCACTACCACATGCAAGAACTTTGCGCTTCACTGGAATGCTATACCTTTGTCTTAGATATTAATAATATAGTAAACTCAATTGAAGCAGAACACCAAGTTAAGTAAGCGTTCAAATGTTTGTGAAACATCACGGTATGACGCTTTCGATTTTGAAGAACGAATTTATGCATTCCTTCAGACAAATGATAAGTGGTAATGTTTAAGACCTACACTATTTTCACACTCAAAACATGCATAATCATTACCATCAAAAGTTACGGTGAATGATATCAAAGACTTGCTTATTCTCTATACCTATATCCTTCTGGACCGCACAAAGATTTTCTGAAAACTATATTTAGACTAGAGGACGCCAGCACGCCTGCATTTTTTATAAATTTACCCGTTTTGGCCGATCCCGTGGGAATTTCGGGCAATCCCTTCTTAGTGCACCCCTACGGTCCCCAAGGAACATACATGCTAAATTTCAGCTTCCTGCGCCCAATAGTTTCGGCTGTAGCGTGTCTGTCAGTCAGTCAGTAACGCAAGGATTTTATAAATTAAGATTTTAAACTAGATTTTCATTTCAATATAGAGTAACCTTTATATTGTTATAAGATAAATACATGACAAGATAAAAGCTCTATCTTAAGTGTGGAGTGTGACTTTGCACATGATATTTCCTAAATACCAAAATATTGTATAACTATTGTTTACTATGCAACAAAATACATCTAGACAAAGCATAATAATTAATCGATGCGATTCGGAAGTATTCTCAAACGGAATTAAATCTGTCATCCTTGTCAACAAACTGCTATTAAATAAAAGTCAATATATGTGCTTATTTAATAACTTGTTATAAATAACAAGTTAAACGGGCTATTTAACTTTGTTAGCTCGCCTTGGCAAAGGTTACGCGTTAAATTTATGCACTTTACATATTATTTTATAATAAACAAAGTTTTTATAGTTATTGGGTGTTAAAACTATGCACTTTATGAACATGTATTTTTACATTATGGAGTATTCTGTTTAATCCTACAAGCAGGTTTGTAAAGTGCTACTTACAAAATACCTACTAACAAACTTTCGCAATTCAATACTGTGCACATATATTTTGTAATTATGAGTATGAGTGGGTATGAGATATTTATTGCTATTTATATTGATATGAAGTGTATAATATAGTCATCCATTATAATAACTAACTATATGTGATCTAGATGTAGTTATAAATCATCTCCTAATAATCATCGTTGAGCTCTGAAGCGCCATTCGCAAACATCACGTTCAGAATTTATAATTAACTTATGTTTTCCATCAAGATATTTTCCTCGCGACGTTGTTTTTAAATATAAATGTATAATAAACTTCATAACTAAGTCAATGTGCATCTCGTTTATTTTTTAATTATGCTCGTCATTTGCATTGACGTAAGGTTCCGATGTTACTTCTACCAGTCATAGGACATTTTGGGGAGCATTTTAGTGATAACTTCACGAGAAGAACAATAGACTGGAATGAAGAGAGTTTCAGATACAAACTCACGTGGCGCATAACTTTTTTAAATTTATGAGCAGTGCCGAGTTTTAAGTAGAAAGATCTTACAGATGTAGCAGGTATGATGCTGGCATAATAATGACAGGTCATCACTTATTTTAAAGCTAGTGTCTATTCTAACCTTCGAATTTTCACCACGGAAGTGGAAAAGCGACCATGAAACAAACCATATTCAATTAATTAATAACTTTTAATGTCTGAAATGAACCTTATAACCTTCCTGTTTTAAGCATGTCGTTCTCAAAACACCTGACCTAAAATTCTGATTGCGTAAACAAGCAATTATTTTACAAATGCACCACGAACTAATGACTAGGGTAGGCGTAATTATTGGTATAACGGGTTATTTATTAATTAGTAAGGGGTTAAAGGTTCTCGTAATTACCTACATGTACCTATGCAAGGGACGAGGGGACGTCACCTGCTAAATATCTACGTTTTACTAAATCATAAGGCAATATATTTCAGAAGAGGTAGGCAAAATGTATGACAGCTATAGTTTATTGCTGAAACATTTATTTTTTACAAAAGAATTTACTGAGGAGCCGGTAATGTAACAACCTTGGTTTTTGTCGTTTGGTTTAACAAGGGTGATGTATAAGACTATACAGTGCGAGCATGCTACACTACACCATAATGTTGGCACCAGTAAAATAAAATAATCGATGTTCTGACAGGAGTCATCCACTGTCTGATTTATATACTAAATCTGTCATATCTCAAGCAATAGTTTCGATTGTATCACGAGAGCGAAAAGGCTTTAATATTCAAGTGCAATGAAATATCGATGAAGTGTTTGAAAATTCTTAACTTCGGCACTTTCCGAGCCAATGCACTAGCTCGGCAGTTATCGAACTTTACTTAATAAAACTTGTGGCAAGGCGGGCACAGAACACTGTACTATGATTGCTAAAGAAGTATGTTATTCACACAAAAAATATAATACAATGTTAACGAACTTCAAACCTCCTCTTTGACTTTGCTATTACAAATATTGTCTGATGGAAAACATCTCGGCAATGTCAAAGTTTAACTTTAAGGTTCACCCCGAACTGTATAATAAATACAAAAAAAAAGAATTAGGTGGGTGAAATCAAACGAAACTTATAAAATACTAGAGGACGCCCGCAGCTACGCCCGCATTTTATTTTATTTTATCCGTTTTGCCCGATCCCGTGGTAATTTCGGGAAATCCCTTCTTAGTGCACGCCTACGGTCCCCAAGGAACATACATGCCAAATTTCAGCTTCCTGCGCCCAATAGTTTCGGCTGTAGCGTGTCTGTCAGTCAGTCAGTAACGCAAGGATTTTATATATTAAGATTATAGTATAACTATAACAGGTTCAAAGAGTAGGTAACAATGTAGACTCTGGTTCAATGTTGAGACAACTTTAGTCCTTGCCTAATATTTTCTATTCAGTCTGTTATCCTGCGATATTGACATGTTTCTCTTTATAACTGTGTAATTACACAAATTACGTAACAGCTTATGTGATCGTTTCAATGTCACTGAAATCCAAATTACATAATAGTTTGGAGCTGGAGTATCGATAAAATTTTATAATGTTTGTAAGAAATCGGTAACAAATAGGGGTTGTTTTGTTTTGTCCAAGTAATTCGATTGTGGCAAATTTATACAACCAATGATTGCACAATTCCCCTTTTAATAAATAATAGGTTTTTGCCGTTCTAGAAGGGCAGCCATAGAAACCTCTTATGAATGCGATTATAATCATGTTTTGGCAAGTTATTCAACTAGACATTTTTCGCAACCATGTAATGTTCTGGGCTACTTTGTGACTAACCAAAAATTTCGATCGAGCTACAATAACTGACAGAGCATCACAAAAATTGCCCAGTAGGTATTTCCAATGCGTCTAGTACCACGTTCTAACGGTACCCCGGTACATCGACATGAAGACTAATGCCATGCGTAATGGACGTGCTAAGTTATGCACGCAACAAAGTGGCCACGAATAAATACATCACAAATGTACAGAAACTCCACACGTGGTGTGGACGCTTATGCAAGGCCCCGTGTGAGATATTAATTATAATACTGATGGCTTAGACTGTGCTGGTGTATGCACGTGTGAGTGTTAGGTCCAGGAAATGGTTCGGTTGTGGTGCAATGTTATGATCCCGTGGTAAGGTTAATGCTTGTCGAAAGTCAAATAGGATCGGGCAGTGTCGTTGGGATAAATATTCCAGTCTGGTTATTATCAGATAAAAGGGTGTGTTTCTGCTGAATTATAAATGACACGAAATTATGTGGTTTTTATTATAAGTTTTTTTATAATTCAGTTTCGTAATATTTGCCTCAAATTGCAGGAAACAAGCGAGTTTTTACTGAAATACTCTATCTCTTGCGGATATGTGAAATAGTGCTGTTTAAATCGTATTTCATTTCGTTTGCGTCAGTTTCAAACCAAATATTTTCTAGTAATAAAGCTGCCAAAATTTATGCTATCAATTTTGTCTCTAATTGCCAAAGAAAGTGCAGGAAGACAATGTAATTCGCAGAAAATAGCATTTCACCGTCTTTTATCTGTAGAATGACGCATCAAAGACAAATCATTTGAGAGCTCTCGCGGTTTATGAAGATTCACATTCGTGTTATTGTAACTGCTTTATTACCGATGAGACAATTCGCTATGCCTATGCTGTGTAACAAAATGGCCCGTTTCCTGTGCGAGGCAATTTTATAATCAGCCCAACCAATACATTGTAGTCACAAGTCCTATTAACGGGACCAATAAAATAGCTTTATTGTGATGATAATATGAGCATAACCCGCGCATACTTACTGACTTATAAATTATACAAAATCGATTATTGTGAACGGAATGCCATATGAGTATCGATTAATACTTTATTACTCGTCTACTTAATTAATTAGCCTGAGCCAAAGTGATGTTGTTCGATTAGGTACACGGCAACTCTTATTAGCCTGAGATTTAGTAGTTTAGTTACATGTTGAACAGCCCTTAAGCCAGCGGTGCATGCCGGTATTACGGCAGACTGCTAGGTAGTTATAACGGTGGGATTAATTGCATACTTCACATTTAGAGCATTGTTTTGATTGAGCGTGAGATTAATTGAGGCGGGTACAATATCGGGGTAAGGACGGAACGCAATTACACGGAATACTTGGGAGATTTTGTGATAGAACATTGGTGAATAGTGAAAACATAAACAGTGTTATTTCAGGCGCAGTGCCAGGTTTAGATGGTGTGCGAGTCAACACGGAGGTGTCGCCGATATTACGTGTTTATTTATTATTCACGACAAGCTGTGCCGACCTACGGAAACAACGTGACGACACACACTGTTTTGAAACATTAACGTTGTTTAGTGGCATTGTAAACGCACTTTGCGTAATTACGCATACATCAGCTTAAAAAAGAGTGTTTTTTGTTATTAACTGACTAGTGAGGTAAACCTAGAACCTCACTACAAACAACGCATTATTATGAACATCATAATTCAGCTGTACCATTTAGGAACACAATTGTGATGTTGACTGAATGAAATATCAGTTACTTACGCGCTACAAATCAGAAGCAATTCGCAGCCACGTAACGTAATATAAGATAATGGTCATGAGTTTAATCACATAATGGTTCGTTATTTATTGCAGTTCTCTCAACTCGTACATCTTCCAATAAAAGCTACACCTTTTCAATGACCTAAATACTGATTTATTTATCAGTAGTGAACCATGCATATAACTCATAGGGCCGATGGGGAGGAATGGGAATGGAGCGAAATGGGGTAAGGGGTAGAAAAACGAAAGATGCGAATAGGAGCGGTTTTACGATTCGACAATCGTAAACTCGGAAAACAATTCTGTTGAATACGTTATATTAGAAAGTAAATCTTGTTATCATACAGATTTCGTGCAGTTTTATTTTATTTTCTAGTGTCTTCTTTTGCCTGCCCTGTTCCCATATTAGTTGGGGTCGGCGCAGGATGTCTTTCGCTTCCATTCTCTCCTATCAGACGTCATCTGATTAATTACTCCCTTTTTATTCATGTCATCCTTCACGCAATCCATCCATCTTTTCTTTGGTCTTCCTCTTGCCTTATATCCTTCAACTCTTATATTCATCACCTTTCTAGTCACATGCTTTTCATCCCTCCTCATCACATGCCCATACCACGCTAGACGATTTCCTTTCAGCTTTTCTTGCACCTTTTCATTTTCTTTTCTAGTGTACCATAATTTAATATATGACCCTCACGCAGAAGTAGGTGTGGACTCTCAGTAGGGTAGAAAATAATATTTGAGACTATTGTATTTTTACAAGACATATCTGCGCCTTTACTATGTGTAGGTTAAGCAATGTATCCACCTCCACAATAATAGATAGGTACCCGATTAGAAGTCCCTACGTCCTTAGGCGGCTATTAATGCATCGGTCCTAACTGTCACGATCGGCTTTAGGTAGTTATAGACGGCAGTTGGCGGGCGAGTGAACGCCCTCCAATATTCTGACATCTGGTTTAACCTTAGAATATCGTTACCCTTTGGATATGAGACTTAAATGGCTCAATAGACATTCAGCGAAAAATATGATACTAGATTAAATATTTTATTACTTACTGTCTCGTTGATTCTGTGGCATATGATTGCGATTATGTTTTAGGTTAATCTTTAGTCTCGGTTTTGATGGCTGCGTTGCTAGAGTGTTAATTTTATAGGAAGACCGTAGACAAGTCAAGTCCAAAAACAAGACTGGTCTGGTAAATAGTGACAAACTTAAAATCTTTTTAGAGAGTTCGTCATCATTATCTTCCGAAAGAAAGTCGTGGAATATTTTCTTCTCATAAGAGGGAACATCAAAGCCTTGAACAGATAATTGCAATTTTGGTCCACGGCTCAGCACATAAATGGGCCATAAAAGGGTCGACAACGACTAATATTAGTTTCCCCAGCACATAATAAAGGTTCAAAAGAAGATCCGGCTAGCTAACATTTGATGGATTGGTGACTGCGTTTTAGTGCAGACTTTGATCACTGACGCGAGATTTACTGAGAGTTTTGGGAATAACTATGAACTTGTGGCGTCATGTCGAGTGGAATGTGTAGCAGCAAAGGCTCTAATTGGGCAAGGGGTGAGGTGGGATTCAGATGTAAATAAAGAGCGGAGATATTGTCTATGTCTGATATTTTAAGACTAGTATCCACATGGTTGTCATTTTAGAGTTACTTGACCGTTATTTTTTAATCATCGTCGTCCCATTAGGGACTTCTAGGGGCTTACGTCCAGTAGTGGACTGTTACAGGCTGATGATGATGATCATTATATTACTTTAATTAATATTATTGCTAAATAATACAGATATAATATGTATGTAGGTAAGCAAGTGATGAATATGAAGGTAGAGGGATGGAGAGGGACAGGAAGGCCAAGGAAAAGATGGATGGATGTGTGAGGATGGATATGAAAGAGAAAGGGGTAAATGATCAGATGACGGGCGACAGAAAAGAAGGAAGCGAAGGACGTACTGCGCCGACCACAAATAGATTGGGACCAGGGCAAGAAGATGATGATGCTAAATAATACAGGGTGTTGATATGCATTTGCAAAATATTTTTAACAGACAAGTAAGTGTTTGTAAGGATGGTTGTTTGTTATACTTTCGCATAAAAACTACTGGACGGATTTCGGTCAAACTTTGCAGAAACATAGCCCATACATCAAAATAGGCAAATGTTTTCTCACGATTACCAAGCTCCATAGGAACGAGATTATGAGCAAACGTTAGTCTATATGTTTCTATGTATATAGTATGTATGTTTACAAAAAAATAATATAAGTATATGCATAGACTAATGACTGGTCTCGCTCTGTATAACGAAGCGATACCAATCACTTGTCTAGGTATATATGTATGTTTATCCATTGTCTAGTGCCCATAGTACGAGTTCTGCTTAGTTTGGGACTAGATGGCTTTGTGTAAATGTGGTAGAGTATTCATCATCATCATCATCAGCCCTGTATATAAACTGTCCCATTGCTGGGCACGGGTCTCTGCTCTCTATGAGAAGGGTAAGGCCAGAGTCCACCACGCTGGCCTAGTGCGGGTTGGCAGACTTTACATGTCTTTCAAGAACATTATGGAGAACTCTCAGACAGAGTATTATTATTATTTGTGATTATATACCTACATATTATAATTTTATATTCTGAACGAAGTCTCCCGGCCAATCTGTCTGTCTATATGAATATTTGGATATTGTATAATTATTATACAGTTTTAACCAATATCTAAGAGGATTCCTGTGGCAGATTTAGGGGTTTAATTCATACGAGCCAAGCCACAGGCAAAGTCAAGTCCTAAATAAATACCCTTCATCATCCGCATCTACCTTAAAAGTATAGAGAAAGGTACTTTTCCCTATCAGTGAAACGTTCCTTTGACGTCAAGCGATCCTTAGAATATGAAATAGAATACAGACATAAACATAAAACCGCTGAGTTATTAACAGTTGTTTGCAGTCGGTTCCCTGCCAAGTACTTCGCCTCGTGGACTTGAAACACGTGTACGATTATACGGGGTAGTCAAAGCAATCTAGGGTTATATTCCTGAGGTAGGGAATCAGAGATTGTAATGGCGTTGTACAGAAACAGAAGTTTAAGCTCTAGTACAATAGAATCTTGTTTATAATATACTAAAGGACGCCAGCAGCTACGCCTGCATTTTTTTTAAATTTACCCGTTTGGCCGATCCCGTGGGAATTTCGGGAAATCCCTTAGTTCCCAAGGAATATACATGCCAAATTTCAGCTTCCTGCGCCCAATAGTTTCGGCTGTAGCGTGTCTGTCCGTCAGTCAGTAACGCAAGGATTTTATATATTAAGATTTAGGTATCTAATTTGTCGTTATTACAAGCGACTTGTCCCTTTTTAATGTTTATAGGATGACGATTAACACTCAATCTTTACAAATTATACTTCTAAATCTTGCTCACGAATTAATTGTTTATTGGTAACCATATGAAAATCCGTTCCGTAGTTGTTGAGCTTATAGATTGACCAAGCAGATATATAAGGCAAGTGTGAATGGGACAGGACGAAGAGCAAGACCTAGGCGGACGTTCTCTGACCAGGGGGGCGATTCAGAATCGTTCGATATCTCATTTGACATTCGATTCCGATAATTGTCAAATGGGCTAGCTCATTTTTTGTCAAAACTATTGCATTTCCTATCAATTTTATGCATTCAGTATGTAGTAAATTAATAAATAAACCGAATTCAATTAATATTTGTTCAAAATATCTTTGATAGGCGGCTAAAAGATGAGGACAATAATTTGACATATCGTACGATAACTTATCGTAACATTCTGAATCGGCCTGCAGATTGGAGACATCCTAAAAACAGGACAGGTTAGAAGTACCCTGAACAGAAGACAGGAATTAGATGGGAGTGAATGAAGCAAGGGAGATATGTCAGGATCGTTGCAAATGGCGTTCCGTAGTCTCTGCCTACCCCTCCGGGAAACAGGCGTGTGTCTATGTGTGTATGTATGTATCGTATTTTTCGCGGACTTCATTTTATAATGTGCATAATCTGTCTGATCGACTTGACAAAAAAGTTACTTTTACAAATTTTACGCCTTTATCAAACAATAAGCTCTAAAAGCCCACAGAGCACAAAACCAACATGTCGCCAATATTTATGAACCGAGAATCGTTCGGACACGCAACCACTGCAGACAATAAAAATAAAACATACGCGTTTGCGCGAATAAAAAATCTATTTTGGAACCTTTCAATTTGCAGACAGAAAAGGAAGGTTTAGTCAGTTTTCATTGAATGAAAAAAAAGGAATCTAATTCGCGAAACTGACTCCCGTCCGTGTCACTGACAGACATACACGGATTCGCATCGAATGCGACCAGCCACTATCGGAATAACAGCAGCGGAATGGGGGGTACGTTAAGCTCTGTTTACTACACCCGATGTTTAGAACTATCTATGTTTCAGCGTTGCTGTTATTCGGAGTAGTTCTTTAGTGAATTCAGTACAACAGTTCTTTATTATACGTGCAAATAAATAATTTAGAGCCTAGAAATCCTTATACATAAATGGCTGAAAATATGCGAAGCATGATGGTATATGAATTAGTAAAAAACGAGTACCGAGTATAAAAACAGTACTCCTCTTTTTATACTCTAAAGTCTAAGCTATTTCAAAGCTAAAGAGTTTGTTAGTTTGGTTCAAAATACTAATCTTAAGAACGACTGGTTCGAATTGAAGAATTCTTATCGAGGAAGACTTTTCTTTTATTTTTATTTTTATAGTCTCACGCCTGTATCCCGAAGGGGTAGGCAGATGGTTAAATATTACACCCACATTTCGCCATGAATTTTTAGGTCGCCGGGCACATCTCCAGGCTCCAGGCCGCTATTGAGTATTCGGAAAAACCCAGTAACACTTATTGCCCGACCCGGGAATCGAACCCGGGACCTCCGACCAGCAGTCGCATACGCTATCCACTGGACCACGGAGGCAGTCCGAGGAAGACTATAGGTTATATAATTAAACATGGGCTACGGGTACAGAGCAATAGCTATAGGTAAAAAATTATTATGCGGATATAACCGTTGGCAATGTTTCCTTATAAATGTTTACTTACACACAAGAAAAGTGCAGGTAATTGATTAACAAATTATATTACTACTAGGCCTTGGCCGCGGCTCTACTCACGTTACTTATACACGTCATCATCATCAGCCCGTTATATTGTCCCACTGCTGGACACGGGCCTCATCTCACTATGAGAAGGGTAAGGCCATACACCACGCTGGCCAAGTGCGGGTTGGCAGACTTCACATGTCTTTCGAGAACATTATGGAGAACTCTCAGACATGCAGGTTTCCTCACGATGTTTTCCTTCACCGATAAGCAAGCGATAATTACCAATTTATTACGCACTTAACTTCGAAAAGTCATTGGTGCGAGCCGAGGATTCGAACCCGAGACACTCTGCGTACCAGTCCACTCGGCTATCGCTGCTGGCAATTATACACGTAAATCTCCCTTAAGAATGACACTATCTATTGGTGAATCGTACAAAAATTTATTCTGCAGTTTTGGGTTAACGCGTTCATACAGACATACAGACGGAACGAAAAAGGGACTTCATTATTATAGATAGACGAGCTGTTTCCCGCGGTTTCACCCGCGTCTTGAGGGAACTACTGCGCGTACCCGGTTAATTTATACCTAAATTACTCCTTGGTAAATCAGCTATCCGCCAGTGAACGTCCCGTCAAAATCGGTCCAGCCGTTCCAGAGATTAGCGAAAACAAACAGACAGACAAAAATTGAAAAAAATTCATTTTCTCAAATTTCATTTCAATTTTTGTCTGTCTGTCTGTCAAAAAGCGTTTATTTTAATATTACAAACAGACACTCCAATTTTCTTTATATGTATGACTACGCTGTTAGTATACTTGGTTATCTTTGTGTTGCAAA
This sequence comes from Euclidia mi, assembly GCA_944739405.2. Classification (NCBI taxonomy): domain Eukaryota; kingdom Metazoa; phylum Arthropoda; class Insecta; order Lepidoptera; family Erebidae; genus Euclidia; species Euclidia mi. The sequence continues at coordinate 31,749,484 of OX123195.2, forward strand.
TAATTCAACCCAGGAAAATGGAAATAGGTATTAAGGTGACATTTCTGCGTGTGATTGAATCTACTCAGCGTATTAACAGTGACGAACAGACCGCATTGACCACTATGTCCATGCAGGTACCTCTAAACAAATATATTTTATTTATGTATATTTAAGCTGTCTGTGCGAGCCAAGTAGTCGGTTTATACTCCTCTATTTACCGCAATGAAACTTTACAAAGTAATCCTATTATAGTATCATAGTTTTGAGCTCACTTTACGTCCACTGAAAATGAATGGGTTTTAATAAAAAGTGCGCTGTAAAACAATTTGTTTCGCCATTTATACATAAAATTTAAAAGGCCATTTCAGATCTACAGAGTGCGAATTACGTTTTTAAAGAGAAGTTAGTAATAGGTAATAAGATAAATCTTTATTAACTGTCGTTAGAAAAGAGGTGTACCATAGATATGCTTTCGATAGGTAGGCTGAGATGTATGGTGTCTGTTGTAAAATAGTACGTGGTAGAGGGATATTCTCGACTGAAATCTTATCCACATGTCGTGCTATACATACATACATAGACTCACGCCTGTTTCCCCGAAGGGGTAGGCAGAGGCATATTAAACGCCCATTTTTCGCCAGTGTTTTGATCCCACGTAATAGGTGGCGAGCCTATTGCCGCTTATCTCGGGATATTTTGTTTGCCAGAGCCTCGTCCGTTGATCGGCAGGTGCACCACTTGCAGGTGAGGTTGGCTTGGGACCCTAAGTTCTTGGTGGGAACCCTATGCACCACATATCGTGCTATAACTGAGCATTTTAAGAAAACAGGCTTTAAAAGGAAGCCTAAAGACTGAAATCCAAAATCGCAGCAAACTCACGCAATAATAATATATGTACTTAAGTAGTATATTGCATCCGTTTCCCTGTTTCATAAAATATTAAGCAGTTATTCACAAAATGCTCATTATCACGTACAAACCTACAAACCGTACGATTTTAATCTGCACTTGGCAGTTTTGTTTTAGTTTTCGCGTTGCATTCGCGAGGCGACACTGCCTCGCTCTGGCAAGTAATGCTAGCCTACTCTATGCAGGTTTATAAAATTGTAACGATTTAATGAGCATAGATCGTGTCACTCCATCACTCCCTCGTCTCTCCATAGACTGCCTCCGTGGTCCAGTGGATAGCGTATGCGACTGCTGATCGGAGGTCCCGGGTTCGATTCCCGGGTCGGGCAAAATTGTTACTGGGTATTTCCAAATTCTCAGTAGTAGCACGGAGTCTGGTGATGTGCCCGGCAACGGCAATAAGCTCGCCCTCTATTACGTGGGACCAAAAATTCATGGCGAAATGTGGATGTAATATTACACCTCTACCTACCCCTTCGGGGATACAGGCGTGAGTATAAAAAAAATAACATCGTGTCAACAGTAGACAAGTAAATAAAGATCTTTTTATAAAATAAAAAGAGTATCAAATAATTTCAGATACCTTCCTTATTTTTTTTTTACAGAACAGCTACTCTTTAGATATCTATTAAGTTTTCTAAGAAGAGGAAGAAATAGCTCATGCAGTAAACACATAATTATGGAACAAAAATATTCGGAAAAGCAAAATTCATGTATCAACTATTGAAAATTGCTTGAATCTTTCCATGACCCTCAGTACTTAATCAACTATGGATAAGTACTGCATCAGTTTACCAAATGTGCAGTCAAGATGGTTCAAAACGCCACCGTGACAACGGAAACAGAACAGCATTATTTTTATGTGATTATTGCGTGCACCTGCCATAACGACACAAATTAAGTGTCATAACATAATCTAGAAAACGAAACCACCAACGTAATACTTTCTAAACATTTTTGTTTCGAGATGAACTCGGAACGGCAAACACGAGTTACGATAATTGCCATAAACTTGGATATAATGGAGCCACTAGTTTTAAAGTAAGGACATAAAATATTAATGATATGTGTTATAGCACAAATGAGTTATACAAAGCAGTAGAAATTACATTGAAACGATTCCGGTTACGTCCGGTTCGGTCATATTCTTTACTTGTTTCCCGCGGTTTCACCCGCGTCCTGAGGGAACTACTTTGCGTACCCGGTTAATAAATAGGCTTAGTTACTCCTTGGTACATCAGCTATCCGCCAGTGAACGCACCGTCAAAATCAGTCCAGCCGTTCCAGAGATTAGCGAAAACAAACGGACATACAGAGAGACAAAAATTAAAAAAATTCATTTCGGTATACCTAAGTACCGTGTATACATCCATATGCATTTAGTAAAAAGCGGTTATTTTAATATTACAAACAGACACTCCAATTTTATTTATATGTATAGATTATTCAGTTAACAAGAGCAAAAAAATTTGCTTGCAGTCTTGTTTTAATAGCGAGTGTGTCAACGTGTGAGTTTTGCGTGTGTGTGTGTGCGCTCACAACGTTTATGTATTGGGCGTTTTTTGTTTTCACAATTTATTTATTCACGTTGGCGACAGGTGGCGCTGTGCGATTTCTGCCTGCGATACGTGTGAACTGGCTCTTAATATTTCATTCCACATTTTATTTAGGTGTAGTCAACCATGGAATCCTATGTATTGTTTTCAAACTAAGTTTCGAGTAAATAATTAACTGCCTACGGATTATTTTCAAGTTGCTGTGGAACGCAGTTGAACGACTTTCATTATGACTGCTCCCTTGGGTCATATCGTGCTGTTGTATATAGGCCTATTATTCATCAAATGGGTTCTGTAGTAAATAATCATATTCTACAAATTGGACTAGTAATTTTGGGATTAACAATATCAAACAATATATTCTAATCAAATAAGAGCTAGATTTATTGTCACATGTGTTAACGAACCTGTCCTAGAATTTTGTTTGCGTTGCTATTAGTTTGCAAGGTAAATAAATAAAAACAATTATAGTAAGTCCGTCCGTGTGGTGACGGATTAAGAATACGGAATGTCACCACCCCATATCATCCCATGGGTGTCGTAAGAGCCGACAGAGGGAGCATATTATGCAGAGAACAGCACTGTAAGAGAAGGAAAACTTGATACAAACCCTATGCCAACCCGTTTGGCCAGCGTGGTATAGTAGGCCAATTCCTCCTTTCAAAGGAGAGGCCTAGTCCAGCAGTGGACTGTTAAAGGCTGATGATGATAGTAAGCAAATACCTAAGTAAGAATAACAAACATAAACCCCTAATGAATTTATACGTACTAAAAAAAATTCGAACTCAAGTCTTTAGCGGAACAAAAGCCGAAGCAAGTGGAACTTAAAGTCGGTAGAGCAAGTTATGAGCCAATTAGCGGGCAACTAGGATCGTATAGGCTTTTTATCGGGGAGCGACATTTTAGGCATAGCGTAGTGGGCGGACGGACTTGTCTGGTCAGCTAGATAATCGCGACAATAAACAAGAGACTTCCCGCCTCTACATTGTACCCTTTAGGCCTTGTATTCACTTGCGACGAGCAAGGCTAGGAATGAAAGTGATACTATGGGTCGGCTGAAACTCCTCGTACGTCTCTAGTGGATACCTAGCCCTATAAGGTCAGCCTAACACCGTGCGTTATTTTATAAAGACGGGCTAGCCTACGAGTCCTTTTCTAGGCACGAGGGAATTTTCTGAGCCATACATCACTGTTTTCGGATTTACTTATCCTCGTCATCTAGGATTTGGGTAGCGGTTGATATATCCATGTGTTTATGTACAAACATCTCGTCTTTCACTAGAATATAGGTACCAAGTCGTGAGATTCTTTGTGTATGTCGAAATGAGACAGAAATTTTGTAAATGGCTGAGGGATCATCCACATAGCTTAAAACCTAATCTTAATATATAAAACCCTTGCGTTACTTACTGACTGACAGACACGCTACAGCCGAAAATATTGGACGCAGGAAGCTGATATTTGGCATGTATGTTCCTTGGGGACCGTAGGGGTGCACTAAGAAGGGATTTCCCGACATTCCCACGGGATCGGCCAAAACGGGTAAAGAACAATGGCAGAATTTGGTCTAGGTTTGTTGTGGCGACCTTAAACTTCATATGAACAAAACAAAGTGGGCTTTTTTCTACGAATTTTAATATTTTCACTTTGTCTCGTTAAAGCTGGAGTATTTTATGATGATAAAAAGTATTCCAATTGATTACGAATACTTTATTATTTGCTTGTTGCCATAGACAATGGTGTGACAGGAATAGAAGTGAGTGCTATATCCGTATCGATTATTAAATAAGTAATCAATACGATCGACCTTTATAGAGTGGGTTTGGTTTAAAATGAAGTTATTTAATATTTAATCAACATTATATCAATAAGCTAATATTTTTTAAGCAAAACAACGTTTAAATCAAATAGAAACGTTGTGACGCATCGTTTTAATGTTGTATCGATTTCACATAAAATCGATTTAAAATGTGCAGTTCTGCTTTTGTCTTTGGCTGTGACAGTTAGATGCTACAAAATACTTCCGCGTTTTGATGTCAATCTGACATAATTATGTCATTTGATAATTCAAACGTACCTACCTACATTGTTTAACTTTCATACTATAACTTTCCTTTTACCTACATTGTTCATTCTTAACTAAAAATTCAAACACCGATATCTTCTTTTTCCACCTTTCCTGAGTGAAAATAGAATCATTTATAGACTCTGTTACTTACGCCAAATTTTTTGATATATTTTTTATTACTGTACGCTTCAATTTAATCTCAGACATTTTGATGTATGGAGATCTGCCATTGTCCTTTAAAAAAAATTGCATGCGTAGCTGCTGGCTTCCTCTAATAGTATGATAATTTAAAGAGGCAGGCTAAGGTGATACCATAGAAATATAAATAAGTATATTTATGGGTGATACCATATCCACATTGAGCCATTTAAAATACTTATAGTCCATGCCACGAGAACATAGACTTTTTGTAAACAAAGAATTTCTACTAAGTGACTTAGCGATAGTTCTGTCAAAAACAAATAATGTCAAATCCAATGAGCGCAACGCTACTTAGATACATGTCATTGGAAACTAATATGTCAATGGATCGGGTTTTTATCGATATTATGCGCTGTCAACAGGATTTTTTGATGTTTTGAGGTACTGACGCCTAGAATGTCAACATTTGGCGTTAGTTCATTGAAATGTTACATTCTTAAATTTTATGCAATTTACTAGCTAGTTATCTGTAATATTATTCATTGTTGGTCAATAATTTAATATTTTAGGATAGTTAGGCTACTTTGCAAATGATGTATTGTCTATGATTTAAAAAAAATCATGTCAATATTAGAGTAACATGTATGTTCTCTATCATTTATATACCTACATGGTACTCTATTTTTCCTCAATTAACAGAATAGATTACGTATAAGACGACAAAAAAATCGGCAAATTTATGAACATTCGACCATTCAAACACAAAATCAAATATTTTAATTTCAGTAAAATTTAAAAATATTAATTTAAAAGAATAGTGGCATAATTAGGCATTGAAAATAAAAGGCTGTTCAAGAAGTATAAAATCTAAAACACAACTGTTTGAAAAAGGTTATGAAGCCCTGAATGTTTGTTTACAAAAAGTCTATCTTCTCGTGGCACCAACTATAGATATGTATGTACCTGTACCGACAATTGAATCACAAAATACTACGATTATAATGTGTCCTACAGAGTATTGGCTATAAGATACATTTTCATGCTCCAAATCAATATAAACTATGTCACTAGTTCGATGGAATCAATAAACCAAAAAGACCACACGAAAACCCAGTTCCTTGCGAAAAAAACGCCAAGTCGTACATCTTTATTCCAAGAGCAAATGGACCTAGAATACCTACTGTTTGACTCTCGATAATACGCTTCAGCAAGCCACGATACTTTATAGACGAAGATTCATGTGTATTCTTTGTTTTCTAAACATTTTACTGTACGTATGGCGTAGTCGTCTAAGTAGCTGTCCTGCCGCTTAACAGTGTCAGAGGGTTGTGGGTTTGGTTCCCAAATCGGACAACACTTTGTGTGATCTAAAAATTGTTTTTGAGTCTGCGTTTTGTTTGTGTCCGTTTGTTGAATCATGTTTGTCCCAGGCGATACTGGATTTATTCCTGGTGCAAGGCAAAGTATTTTTCTTCAATATCATCATATGTTTTCGTCCATTATTTGATAACATTTCTACAGTAGGTATGCCTAGTGCATTTATCGGAGTATTGTTTACATTTGTAGAAATTCCACGTCGGTTTGCCGACTGAAAGTAATGAGAATAACGGGCTCGAATACGTTTAATACACCTACTTTAGAAAGAAGTAGAAACGCCATAAAATCAGACTGTGTAAAGAAATTAATCACAGTATTGATACATATGTAACGGTACTCAGTTACGTTATAATTATAGCACAATAAAGGCTGCTGTAACCCACGCCAAAACGTCGGGTATAATATTATGGTATTTCACCCTTATTTTAGAAATAATTACGCGATTGCGAAACGTTACATAGAAAAAAGTTTGTTTACGTCTTAGATCATGATTCCATACGGGAGAAAATTGTATGCTCGACAAATATTTGGTTTGCTATCTCTTGTTTAATATTCACAAAGTCCACGACACATAAATTTTGTAAGGAACTAAAGTATTTTTAAATTAAACTATAAACACATTCACTGTTTTCATCATTATTTCACGATGCGCTAGCAATGTATCGTTCTCTGTAATATCAGTCAAAAAAGCCATCGGCAATAGTTAGGCACAATTCCAGACTAAATCTTAATAATCTGTGCACATAGAAAATTCAATTCAACTTTACTCATTCTACCATAATTTGGCTGCAGGCATATCTTGCCTTCATTATGCGTAAAATATAAAACTGTTATTGAAAATGAAAATAAAAACCCTTCATCACATGGCTACTGTGTGATTGCCCGATGTTTTTAGACTAGCTAAAGAGACAATTCTAATGAGATAAAATAAGGCACATTTACAGAGAAAAAGGCAATCTATCCGTATAATGAGGAGCCTCAATATAAGACAATCATAATTTCATAACGATCGAAATAAGTAGATTGGAGATATACATTAAATAATTCTTGTATTTGTTAAATCAATCGATGACACACTTACATGGCAGTATAAGTAGGCCATTTATTTGAGTGCCTAAAGATATTTTTATCTTTGAAGAATATTTCGTATGTTTATTGATAGGCAATTCCGATGCTGACATAAAAAGAAAAGAGCTAATTTTCCGGTAACTAAATTGTTTTCGTATATAATATAAAAACAGTGTTTTCATTGCTCAGAGAAATACGTTAGCATTATTAGTGCTTTCTGTTAGAGGTACTGGCGATTTTATATCAAGCGTAAGATGTACTTATGACAGAAAAATTTACACAAATAGACATTTGTCATTAGACTGAAATATGTCTATTAGTGCTATTGTCTATATTTTTCGAGAAAGAGGAATTATTATTAAGATAGTATCGTATTTTGTTATAGCATTTGAGTGTCCTGAAATATATTGTCTAAGTTTGGCCGGAAGAATACATCTTGAGGTTAAGCTGGAGCGACACGGCATGGAGATCAGTTTTATATAGACAATTAATAAATAAGAAATAAATAGTCACTCACCAGGTTTGTGAAGGGGAGCTTTGAGATCGTTGGATGCCAACTGGGGATTTTCTTGAACCTGGAAACGTAAAGACATATAAATAAACGCGATAACCAGTGCTAATTGCTGAGGCCTTCACGCCTGTGTGTCCTAACTTTTTATGGGGCACCATACCAAACAAAGATTATCTATAGATTGTTGTTTTTCCACCACTTTTCCTTGTGTTATTTTTCCATATTTGTAAAGCTTCTATCGATACTGGAGCTAGGTATCCCGAGAGCGGAAGATTTCAATTGTATTGAAATTGGATGAAATGTTATATTTGGTAGAGACAAACTATTATAATTCCCTAGTACAACTTCATGGTGATCTGATCCCAAATCAAGCAGAGCTTGTACAACAACTATGGCGACAATGTAACTGATAAGCATACATAGGTATATGACAGAGATAAATTATATTAAGACTTAGAACAAATAATGTTTCTTTTCTTCTGGATTGGTATCGAGTATCGACCGCTAGGCCACTACGCCAAATATGTGTAGTCCTACAAGGTTTGGTATTAAAGTTGCTAAGGGAACATGCCTACAAGTGCCAATAACTGATTAAACGAAATATTCACCTTACGTAATAGTTTAGGTTATATAGCCTCTGTTCGGATCAGACAGGAATCACTAGACCACAACATATACAAATATTTAGCAAGTTAACCTAAGTACTGCCTGATATAATATTACATACATACATACATATCGTCACGCCTTTTATCCCCGAATGGGGAGGCAGAGGTGTATTTCTACACCCACTTTTCGCCAGATGTACTTTAGTCCCACGTAAAAAGGGGCGAGCCTATTGCCGTACCGGGCACATTTCCAGACTCCGTGCTGCTACTGAGAATTTCGTGACAGAAAAACCCAATAACACTGCCCGACCCAGGAATCGAACCCGGGACCTCCCAATCCCACGCGCACATTTATGCCGCGAGACCAACGAGGCAGTCGTATAGGGTTTGATGTCGAGTTTTCCGTCTCTACGCAAAGATGGTATTTGCATCGTGTTATCCCTTAGTCGCCTCTTACGACACCCACGGGAAGATAGGGGGTGGTGACACTTGTATTCTATGCCGTCAACCACACGGCAATACGTGTACGTGAAATAACGAACATGAGATTTTATGCTTGATTTAAATATGTTTCATATTAAGTACCTGCTGAAAAGCTACGGTAAATATACAAATACTTGTGTGTTAACATGGCAACTGATACACCAATGTAAATTAATCATTGGCAATGTTTATTAATAGGCTATGATTACTGACTATTGTAAAGTTTCATCAAATTGCGTTCAGAGGGTCTAGTACGAGTTTGCACTCGATCGTCACGGTGGGCGATAGCCTAGTCGACGGGAACAATTTCCATACAATTTCTAAATGCGATGGAGAGTAGCGATCGATAGAGTCCGCTAAGGGGCGCATTTAGAAATTGTATGGAAATTGTTCCCGTTGACTAGGCTATCGTCCACCGTGACGATCGAGTGCAAACTCGTACTAGACCCCCAGCATCTATTCTCTAGTAGAAAACTAAATTATATAGAGGTGTTCAGTTTTTTCAGTAGGGAGAAAAAAGCTTTGGCTATTCCGTAAACTGCAAGTAAGCATTATAATTTTCTACTCGAACATGGTTATCACACTTCTGCCTACATCATCATCATCATCTTCCTAGCCTTATGCCGATTGCATCCAAGACTTCCACCTTTCGCCTGAGGGCCGCTTCCTAGTCTAACAAGATTTGACAGAATTACCTTGAAGTTATACCGACACATGTCTACGTGTAGGCTTTGAACACAAATTGTGTAAATTTTATCAAACTTCTAGTAATGTTTGAAAGAGTATGTCGTAAATACCGGTCCAAACATGGCGCCTTGCGCGATCTAATAGTAAAGTTGGTCTCTTCGCACTAATTCAACATAAAATAAAACAAACGATATAGTGAAACACGACAGACTATCATATATCTTAGGCAACATGAAAACGAAAAAAAAACCCACTGTTAGAATTCTACCAAAAAGCTTTACGCGATGTTGAACTCTATGTTTTAAACTGTAAGGTCTCCAATTCTTTAAAAGGTGGTAGTACATTAAGGCCCTTCTCTTTGAATAAAATTAATATTTTTTATCGTCGTGATGAGGATTACACATACATTTCACCAGTATTTCTGTTCGTAATATAACCTTTGGGCCTATATAAGGCATTATTTTTGTCCTCATAGCATTTGTGGACATATATTTAAAATATTTATTAGTGTAATGTTTACTTATAACAGTTATACAAACATTTGATATTATTAATTTCATTATTTTACACATAATTGAATAATTAATTCAATTTTGCTACACGTAACTGAATAACAAATTCATTTATATTACGTCTTATTGAATGAATAACAAATAAAAGTTGGTTGAGCTATTGTTTAAAGCACCAGATTCCAGATAGTTTACGTAAACGAGAGCTCTATTTCACGCAATCGATAGTAACCACATTTCGGTGAATTGGTCCAATCGTTTAGGCATCGAATGAAAGCACCCGATTTCGATATAGAGCGTATCAATAAGTAAGTAAACCAATTAATCGGAATAACATCTGAAACCGATTGCACAATTACTATTCTCATTTCATAAGAGGGAATTACTTAGTGCGGCCAATGAAATGAAGTTATTTGTCAAGATGAATACGTATTTTTATCATATTTCTATATGAAGTGATATTCGCCCACACGTGAAAACATACAAGAAGCGTACTACACCCACATTTTGCCAGTTACATTATGAGAATCATTCAACAGAAATGTTAAAAGGTGAATCTATCGTTGGTGTTCCAGATTCAGCGACTATTATATAGGTTTCCTGTCAGAAAAAAGAAAACAAAACTGCCCGATGCAGACGTCAAATCTGAGACTCGACAGTTAGCAAGAGCGGTGCAAATAAAGCTGTCAGCTACATTTGCCGTCGACTATTCAACAATAATTCTTAATCCAATGCACTCAAAAATATTTTGTACACAAAGGAATTCTACAAGCTTTCGTATTCAGCGTAGTCGTATAAAAATATATACGGAATACATTTAAATGTTTCATCACGAAAGTCGAGTGGCACTACAGCCACTTACCGTCGCCTGCTGCAATAAAATATCCTCACTTCATAGTGTCGATCACATTTTACCCACAACTAGAACTACCCTTCCCTAACCTTCGGAGAAATGTTACCCATATTCTGTTAGTGACATCATTGATCGAGCCTTTTTCGCAAAATTTATTAGGATTCTCCTTCAGTTTAGCTTGTGAATCTTTCACACAAATTTGTTATGGTTGACATCTATGTATAAAGACGCTTTATATCCATGATAGGCTATAGGCTAAACAGAAATAAGGAAAACCTAGGTACATATTGTTACGCTATGCTTGAATAAGTAAGGTCGTCAGGCGGACCAATGTTCTAAAGAAATGGCTGGATGTGTGAAACAGAAGATCGTTTGTTCGATTTATATTGCATATAATGTGAAAAATGTGTGTAATGCATTTTTGGTTAAATGTGTAGAAAACTTACCAATACCGTAATATTTTTCTTATAACTATAAATTATTTTTGTTTATGAACGAAGTTTCTGAATTCTTCTCTCGCAGTCGTAATGGATAACATTGCGACTTAGCTGTCATAAAAGACTTCAAAGAATAAATATATTTTTTTGTAAGGATCATTTGTAACTTTTGTATCATGCGTGGTTTAATTATTACCGCGTCTTTGTTAACCTTTTCATAAATGTATGAACGTTGCGTTATATTTTAATAATCGTATTTAGAAACAATACAGCGGTGAAAGATCGCTTCCTTTTCAAAATATTGAAGGCTCTTAACAAGTATCTAATGACCAAAAATAAACTAATTTCAAGAACAAAAATTAGTAAGTAGAACTTAAAAATCTTGTCCGTTCCTCAGTGACTACTCCAACCACTAAGTCATCCATACAAGCTAACGTCTCCCATCCATATATTCAGTTAGCAACAGCCCAGGTATCTCAGAGGATATCAGGGCGACACATCAATTGTGTTTTGTCATCGTAAATCAAGTCGGGGCGTATTTTTCGCGCGCTCACCCGCTTGAGACCCGAAGTATGCTTACACAGACGGTGCCGAACACACATTTGCATTTATTTATAATAATTATTCACGAGTACAGATGGGAATTGGTGTTTACTGCTTTACAGGTGCTTGAAGCGAACAATGAAAATTTCAGAATTATGTGTTGCTTTACAATTTTGTAACAAAATAAACTTTCTAGCGCCTTTTTAATGTCGAATTTTGGGACATAATGTTTTTTGCCGGTATTTGTAATAGAAGGGACCAAAGTTTACATAATTTTAGCGTTATATTACACTACTATTATAGTATTGTGTAATGAAAATGAAAAACGGATTATTTGTGTATGAATTATTTGTTTATGAATTATTTGTGTAATGAATTTATATGTGTAATGAATTTGTTGACATTGGTAGAATATCATTTATAGTAATTATTATTTTTTCTCTATCTATACTAATATAATAAAGCGGAAGAGTTTGTTTGTTTGTTTGTTTATTTGTTTGTTTGTTTGTTTGTTTGAACGCGCTAATCTCAGGAACTACCGGTCGGATCTGAAAAATTCTTTTTGTATACGATAGCCCAGTTATTCCGGAAGGCTATAGGCTATATAACATAACGCTTTGACCCTTTGGGGCCGAGCAAAAGGCTAAAAAGGCTAAGAGAGAATGTCGGCTAATCTCAGGAACTAGCAGTCGGATTTCAAAAATTGTTATTGCCTATGATAGCCCAATTATTCCGAAAGGCTATAGGCTATATAAAATTACGCCACAACTTATAGGGGCCAGACAAAAATAATAAGATGGTCAGATGAGAAGGGGGAGGGTTGGGTCAAAGGCAAAAAAAGGCTAAATGAATAGGATACAATCTATATGGGTATCGTTTTCGGCATTTTCGGGACACTGATTAATAATATGAAATTTATTTAGTGATCCAAGATGGCGGACTGGAAATCAAAGATGGCGGATGGGAAAATTTTAAAAATCAATATGGGTATCACCTTCGATATTTTAAGGGGTGGGGAATCGAAATACAACATCTATTTCGTGATCAAAGATGGCGGATGGGCAATCAAAGATGGCGGATGGGAAAATTTAAAAAAAACAATATTGGTATCGTCTGCGATGTTACAAGGGATGGAGAATCCAAATACAACATCTATTTCGTGATCAAAGATGGCGGATGGGATTTTTTTTTTTAAATCAATATGGGTATCGTCTCCGATGTTTAAAGGAATGGGGAATCCAAATACAACATCTATTTCGTGATTCAAGATGGCGGATGGGAAATCAAAGATGGCTGATGGGAAAATTTTTAAAAATCAATATGGGTATCATCTCTGATGATTTAAGGGATGGTGAATCCAAATACAACATCTATTTCGTGATCAAAGATGGCGGATAGGAAATCAAAAATGGCGGACGGGATTTTTTTTTTAAGTCGATATGGGTATCGTCTCCAATATATAAAGGGTTGGGGAATCCAAATCCAACATCTATTTCATGATCAAAGATGGCGGATGGGAAATCATAGATGGCGGATGGGAAAGTTTTAAAAAATCAATATTGGTATCGTCTGCGATGTTAAAAGGGTAGGGGAATGCAAATACAACATCTGTTTCGTGATTCAAGATGGTGGATGGGAAATCAAAGATGGCGGATGGGGAAAATTAAAAAATCAATATGGCTATCGTCTCCGATATTTTAAGGGGTGGAGAATCCAAATACAACATCTAATTCGTGATCAAAGATGGCGGATGGGTTTTTTTTAAATCAACATGGGTATCGTCTCCGATGTTTAAAGGGATGGGGATTCCAAATACAACATCTATTTAGTGATTCAAGATGGCGGACGGGAAAAATTTAAAAAATCAATATTGGTATGGAATGCAAATACAACATCTGTTTCGTGATTCAAGATGGTGGATGGGAAATCAAAGATGGCGGATGGGAAAAAATTGAAAAATCAATATGGCTATTGGCTCCGATATTTTAAGGGGTGGAGAATAAAAATACAACATCTATTTCGTGATCAAAGATGGCGGATGGGTTTTTTTTAAATCAATATGGGTATCGTCTCCGATGCTTAAAAGGATGGGGAATCCAAATACAACATCTATTTCGTGATTCAAGATGGCGGATGGGAAATCAAATATGGCGAATGGGAAATTTTTAAAAAATCAATATAGTTATCGTCTCTGATGATTTAAGGGATGGTGAATCCAAATACAACATCTATTTCGTGATCAAAGATGGCGGATAGGAAATCAAAGATGGCGGACGGGATTTTTTTGTAAAGTCGATATGGGTATCTTCTCCGATGTTTTAAGGGATGGCGAATCCAAATACAACATCTATTTCGTGATCAAAGATGGCGGATGGGAAATATAATAATATAAAAAAAGTTATTATTGGTGGTGAAAAAGTGGTAGTGGTATTTGATGTTCGATGCAGATAATGGCTATGTTCAGTGGATACCTCTCCTACGGAACCCTTCATGGGCGAGTCAGACTTGCAGTTGATTTAATTATTTAATAGCCATAGTATTTAATAGTATTAGTAATTTTATCATATCCCTAGATCAGTGATCTAACCATATCACTCATATACCACCTTCTCATCTCCTTACAATAAGTTAGTTTTTCTACCCTAGAAATAATTTATATGGCAAAACAACTTTGCCTAGCAATTAAGAGATTAAACACTGATGTTCTTGGTAACTTTGTTCTGAATAAGTTGGAAAAGAGTTAAAAATTAATATGAAATGTAAATACATTAAAAAGGCGATACGGAGTTCGCCGGGACAGCTAGTTTTGTGATAATTTTGATTAATTTTGTGTACATAGTTAATTTTATAATGTATAAATATTTTTCAACACAATGTACTTATTGTTATGAAAATAAATGACTTATGACTTATGACTTAATCGTCGTGCCATAATACTGGCAATAATTCGCAGTCTACTAAATTAAATTGTGGCTGGTCAATGGTCACTCGTTAGCGTTTTGTTGGAATATAGCTGAAACTATCGTTAAAAAATCATCATCATCCTCTTAGCGTAATTCCAGTTTCAGTCTGGGGTCCGCTTTCTAGTCTAACCGGATTTGGCTGAATATTAGCTTTTCTACCGAGCGACTGCCTGTCTGACCTCCGCAACCCGAAGGGATAGTGATATTCCATGGGTTAGACTAGTGTCAGTTTATTTAGAAGGTACTGACGCCCTGTAACGACTGTCAAAGATCTTCATGACAACCGGGACCGACGGCTTAACGTGCTCTCCGAGGCACGGGACAAGCGATAATAATTAACAATTAAACTATCGTTAAAAAATGACTACAAAAAATATAGACGTCACTTTACTCGCGTTGTCTATTTTAACAAAATGGTCAATTTAGTGATGGTAGGTGCAATACCAAGAGACAAAATCAAGAATTATGATATCAATGATCGATTAAGCTGATACAAGTGTAAGTGACTTGATGGCCAGATCTTATTGGGTGTCCCAATTGTCAAAGATATTTAACAAGTCACGGGCATAATATACTAAACTAGCCGTTTCCCGCGGTTTCACCCGCGTCCTGAGGGAACTACTAACCCAAATATCCAAATATCTTACGGACCCCTATTTTTTCTAAAATAAAATATAGCCTGTTACTCGCAGATAATGTGGCTTTCTAATGGTGAAAGAATTTTTTAAATCGGTCCAGTAGTTTTGAGTTTATCCATTACAAACAAACAAAAATACAAATTTTTCCTCTTTATAATATTAGTGATTTAAAGAATAGTATACTTAATCAAATACTGTCATAGCAATCAAAACTTGTTGCCTCAAATTTTAAATAACAGAAGTGGAATATTTTACCTGATTTAAGTAGGGGTTGAATATGAACTTATTGTCCAGTTCTTTCCTGGGCGTCGCTGCGATGACCGACAGCGGGGTAGGCAGAGACTTCATCTCCTACAAACACACCACATATGTAGTAAATATCGGCATACCAACTCCACATATGATGTTCGAACGACACTCACCTTTAGAATACTTTCTATTTGCGGTTGACTGCTGTCGATAGGGTGCTGTAAACGAAATAAAACAAAGCTTAATCATATTGTCAATAGCTGATATTCTGCTAGGATGTTGCTCTCTCGAAATATTTGGTGCTTTAAGAGAATTTCTGGAAAGTTACGTGATATAGTACTGAGTCTTTAAAATCGCTTTTCTGATTGTACTTGCGAAGGCTCGCGTTTATGCCATGGATGGTTTATGCTAGTAATAACTAATCAACCGACAAAGAAATGATTGCATGTAATGTAGATTAAATGCAATCTAATATTTATATTCTTTCTTTCTTACAACACGTTGTAACAGGTATATTTATTTACGTTACTAGATTTCAATCTGTAATGCAAATATAATTACTTCGCTGTAATCGAAACGTTGCTACATTTTTATACATTGTTTTTAAATGGCTTAAGTTAGGTAATAGGTATTGCAATGTTTTTCGAATTGATTTTAATTTATAATTATTTACAGTATTTCTGAGTACAACAAAATTGAATCTTTTACCCCATTCATAATGTGGTAAAAGATTCAATTGGACGTTACGACGAAGATTTATCACAATGTTTAAAATACCTCTGCTGATCCCCTTAAAGTTAGATATTTCGAGTAGAGCCTACAGTTTGTTAGTAAGTTTAAATATCGCGATACAATTCTCCACAGTTGTCAGCAGCAGCCCAAAGACTATAATAATTGCTATTCGGATTTTCATACAGCGAGCGTTTAAACCCGAAATCGCGCGTCCACCGGGAAAACGGTAACACGTGGGCCAACAAAATATTGTGACGTCACTTTAATGTCCCTGTAAACGGTTCGCTCTTTCGCGCTTCGTAATTTATTGTAGGGTGAACAGCGGTGAGTGGTGAGCGGCCCGTCCCGCATCACGAGATAACGTACATAAAGCATTGGACAAATTTGCACTGCAAAGAATAAAACTACTTTTACGAGAATACATTATACCTCCTTAGCGAAGCGGGGCGATTAAATTTAGGGCCCGTTTATGGCCGCCTATGTCGTATGATTTACGACTTTACGGCAATAAAAGTATTGTATTGTTGCTGTCGAAGGAATCTGCCGGAGACCTTGTCTTGCGCGAAACTACTCTGTCCTTGTTTACCCCACCACTGAAGCCCGCGAAAAAGCGAGATGACAAGTTTATTGGATAATGTCAACCGTTTACGAGTAAGCCCGCTATCGAGTGGATTGTTCGGGTCACAAGGTTAAATATTCTTTTTATGTACACTGTACCAAAGATAATTGTCTTCTGAGAGGCATTTGGGCGAATGGACATGAAAGGGAACGAAGAATCTATTGTATCACAAAATTGACGACTTGTTAGAAAAAAGTACACTTCATATCGAAAGAAAATAATAGAGGAGAACTGAGCCCAGCAGTGTGATATCCATTTTAAGATCGAATAATGATAACGATAAAGTTAAAACAATTCTGTTAGCGCTACTCCACTGCTGGGCAAAGAACTCCTCAAGATATCCAGACCTTTCGGTCTTGATCGTGGACGAATCCTTGTCCACCTCGTCCCACCACCTTTGCTGTGGTCTCGACGTCATAAGGCACCTCATTGTAAATGTTAACTTTTATCATTCGTCCCTCGTGACAGACAAGCTAATATCAGACAGATCATTAACAAATACTCAAGTGGAAACTCATTTAGACCAAAAGCTTTTTTATTTTGTGTTTAAACGATTCATTGGAGAAGACAATATAAACAAATAATGAACTGTCTGACACCAGCTTCGGCAATATACTTACTACAATCGGAATATTCTTCTCAATTGACTATAACAGAAGAGTTATCAAAAACGACATTCCCAATACAAACACATTTATGGTAGAACAAAGCCATATAAATATCAATTAATCAAGCCCGATGGAGTTGTTTAAAGGCTTACGTTTACGCCCACTTATTGACCTTACGGTTGGAGGGTGAAACCAACACCTACGTCGACTATAATAAGGCGTAGGCGGTTTTCTACAAAGTTCAACGTATCTACTACAGAGGCGTTAAAGACCCCTGATGGAATATCGATCAAAATCAAATCTGATAGTCATCTAGTCATCTGATTAATTCGGTGGAGATTTTAAATAAAGTAATTTGGACACGAAAATAGATTTGACAAATAAGTGGATACAAGCATCTAAAATAATAGAATCAACTACCGACAGGATTCTAAAACATACAAAAATAAGAACCAATTAGTCCCATAATAGCAAATTATACATAAGACTGAATGCCTGCTTTCGTTACAAGAATAAACGTACAAAAGCAATTATTCACATATTATCATCTTAACATAACTGAACAATGAATTTAAGAACAAAAGATATTTCTAGAAACCCATAATTCATTAGTAGAGCAATGACATCCCACGTAGAGGGAGACGAACGTTGACAAACTAAATTAAACTAAATATTATAAAGCCAAATCTACCAGCCGAAACCTAATGATCTTTAAAGGTCGATTTCTCAAACAGTAGGTTAACTTTAAAGAGCGTTACGCGTCATGACTATTCATACAAATTTAAGGTCCTTGATATTGGAAGAAATTGTTTATTAAAGCTTGATTCATTGTAGAAATTGAGATGAGAATATTGTCTTAACGTCTTTTTAAAATAAAATTCTATTTAAACGTACTACGAAAATCTTGAAATCACTACATTATCGCGCCTCTTTCGCTAAATTTGATAACAGCAATTGTGTTAAGATCTTGAAAAGAGAATAAGGAATAGATCTGTCGTTTTGACAGTTCTAGTAAAGAAAACATATGACCTATTTTACAGTGAAACAATGCCCTAAGTCGACTTAAATCCGAAGTATTACTTCCAATGAACAACTTTATACTTTTGGCAGATAATGACTGCAACCGGACTGTAACTGGAGACCCGACATGAATCGTGTGCGTTCGGAGCACTTCGGGAATATGTATGAGACACGATACGACATTACCGTGTAGTGTGTATGGACTGACCTGTGATTGGACACCGTTTGGTATCCGAAGAGGCGGCGGCCGGTGGACTGGCGCCGTGGAGCCGGACCCATCGTTCTGTACCAAATAGTTTTCATTTTATAACCTATTTATGATCGAAAACTTAATGCTCGGTCTTGTGCACAAAAAAGGAAAAGTGCTGGACAAGCTTTAAAAAAGCAGTTTAACTTAGAAGCGTTCGTATGTGGCGAAATTATTCTAATTTTATTAATATGGCTAAATTCAGAACAAGCACAAAGTTCGTGGCAACCTCATCTTCTTATTATTTTTCTAAATAATAATTAAATTATCCTCATGTTGTTGTTTGTATGTTTTTCATATTATGTTATAGCAATGAATAATTTGTGTACAATGCATTATTAGTAAATGTGATCTTTTCATTTGACCTATAATGGCGAAATTATTTTACAATAGGCAAAGGAATAGATCATGTTCTATGTATAATATTGTCAATAAATGACCTTGACAACAGGGCATCGTACCCCAATAGCATACAGTAAGCAATTCGAAGGCACAGGTAACTAAATAAGTAAACATTACTTGGAGTGAAGCCCTCCTCCGTCGTCGGAGTACACAATCACACACTCACACCGAGCCTCGTGATTTGTTAACTTGCCAACTTGGCTGTATCAAATGTATTCTGCCATTCATCAACATACATGTTACAACTTCCCCCGAGTGATCGAACTTCGCAGCGCCGTTTTGGACTCAACTACATTAAGAGCGCTATTCCAAAATCGAATTGCTCAGTTTTAGGTAAATTAGACGGCGCTCGGCAGCAGTCGCGCACGTGTGCGTCTAGTGAAGTACGCTACGCACACATGCAAACCGCTATACGTCCGATCGCCAGGATCAAACCAACTTGAGACTTTTTTGTAAATAAATTACTTTTATAATAGTTCGTGAAATATTATTTGTACCGATGAATGTTATCAGTTAACACCTAGAATAGCTTATCTATTGAGTAGGTTATAGGGTCATAATGTCATAAATAACTTGAATCTTCATTCTTAGAAGGTGTTAAAAAAATCATTTAAGAAACCTGCAGGGGTGTTTTAGACAATCAAACTGAATAACTTTTACTATGGGACCGACTATGAAATTGCGAAAACACAGCTGTATTTTTTTCGCGATTCCATAGTTGGTCCCATAGTTATTCAGTTCGATGATCTAAAGCACTCCTTAAAGTTTCTAGTTAATTTTTTAACACCTTTTATTTTAAACATACTTTTTATAAATATGTACTTACTATTTTTACGAAGGTTTTTTACATGTAATTTATGCCGCATTTTAGTAAATACTTATTTATAGAAATTATTGCAATGTGATGTTGTATCTATCTACAGTATGAGTAATGTTAACTATAATACACTTTAAATAGTAGCATTAATGCATTCGATGTGTTAAATTTAAAAAGGTTGTTTAGTAGGAAGTTAGACAAATATGCACATCTATAGACTTCTTCATCACTAATAACTTATTATTTTATGGATGGGTACAACTGGTAAATAAAAAATAAGACACAAAGACTGAATAAAAACAAGTATAATTATTGTAAAAATAAATTAAAATAATATTTTCCGAAGCGGCATAGACCGCGCTTTCCTCGAATCTATGATTTCGGGAAGGATGCACTCATCATAAAACTTTACTAATTTTGGTAACATTTTCTGGTTCCAGAAATCATGATCTTTGTAAACTTTAACAACTTTTAATGGGTATTCAGTACCAGTCCACACTGCAAATAAACAAACATTTTTATTTGCAATGTGGAGTTGGCCTTGTATTTGGTAGTACCAATCGTGATTTTTATTAAACATCACTTCGCCTTGTTGATTGATTTTAAAGCATTTAATTTTTTTTTCTAATATAGCCGTATCAGGATCCATCTCAAAAGCAGATATGGGGCACTTGATCTCAACAACACCGTCTTCAAACACTCCATCAGGTGTAGCTCCTAAAAAGAAATGCTCTGTACTTATAAATAGGCCACACTTTTCTATATTTATGTCCATTTGCAAGCAAAGTTGAGCTAAAGCTTTTGACTCGTTCTCTTTTCCATGCTTGATGGAAGACACATGTTCTAAATTATATGAGTACAGTAAAGTTTTGACCAAGGGCGAAGAATCCGTATTAGGGCGTCTCTTGCATATTTTGCTAAACTTTGAAGCGGTGAGTATGGATCTGCGCAGTTCCAGCCATAAAGCGCTTTCTGCTTGCAGTAAAGTATTGCGCTCAATTTCTTCGCGATTTAATGTTTGCTGTTGCAAATTGGACAAAAACAGTGTCTTAGCGTTCTTGTAATCATCGCAAGTCATGTCGGGACGTTGGCATTGACTGCCATATTGGCCATCTGCGCTACCCAATTGCAGTTGCCTGCGACAACGCTTAGAGCCTATCTCAGTTCTTTTTCTGTTGGCCAAATGTCGTTTACGTTCCAAAGCTTTTAATGATTTCCCGGGAGACTTTTTTAAAATGGATTTATATAAGGTATATTGAGGGAGGCCTGTATTAAAAATCACAACAGCTGCGTAACAGCGTGCTGCATAGGAGTCTTTTAAAGAAAAATTTATTCGTTTTCCTCCTACCACTTTCGCCACAACGCTGTTAAACTGTTCAGCTCTATTGTTGGTATAGCAGAACATGAGACTTCTTGAGTGAAACGCAAGTTGGGAAGCATTTTTTTGCAATTTGAGCATCAGGGTCGCAATGAAAGGAACAAAATTTTTTTCTTTTTTTCTTTCATCCGTGCAGTAATAACTATCGCACGAGGTGTGATCTCCAAAAATATGCCGGGGACTATTCAAAATATCACTTTGCAAATTCAGTATTTGAGTCGATAATGAAGTACTTTGTGCTTTCCTAAATCTAATTGCAGAGCGAATAGCTGTGCGTAATCTTGTTAGGCGATCTCCGGTCAAAAATTTACGCTCACTAAGGGGAATCGCAGTATCCTTTTGCAATGCCAAATTTTTACCATTGTAATTGCGTAACAAATGGTTCGTACATTCGATTTTTTGTATAGAAACGTCGGGATAAGGCCTACTTTCTAAAATATTTTTGTAAGTGCTGGAGTCACCGTCGGCAATCAGTGTACTATATATCAAATTTCTTTCTGCAATCGACACCTTGAAACCTTCAACTAATATAGATTGCTCCATGCTAGTTGATGATCCTGAGTGATTTTTGTGGCAATCGTGGACTCGTGGCGCTAATCCTTTTTTATTTGCGCGAGCACATACGACACAATATTTATTTCTAACGCCTATATGAAGTACTTTTCCAGTATGCTCCCCAATTATTGCGGCCACACCTGATAAAGCCGAATAGTTCGTTTTGTACGACCGTTTACTCCAGCATGCATCTGCTTCAACTGGTATCATTGCAATACCCCCATCGTTGACGTCACCCCGTGATTCTGCAGCTTCTATTTCTTTTTTGGCAGCTTCTTGCATAGTCTCTTCTGCAGTGATACGCCACATTTCAGCCACATCTGCATGGATTGAGCTATACAAGCGGAATGGCATGGTTGGTAATTCCATAGATGCAGTGAGCTCATTCAAATTGGAAAGACCAATTCCTACCATTAATGCTCCAGACACTATGCCTGTATTGACATTTAAATTTATATCATCTTCATTACATGTTTCTAATTTAAAAAGAGACCCACACATACAACATTTTAGATCAAATTTTGAAATGAGACCCTTTTGTATTTCCTTCACAATTTTTAAACTATTCAATCGGCAACCAAATTTTTCGCCATGTTTGTCAATCAGAAGTAATTGATTCATAAAAAAATTAAAATCTATAATTCGTCTTCCATCTATATCCTGAAATTCCTGAAATAATGAAAACCAGGAATGTAGGGTAGATAAAAGTTTTAAAAATGAAAATGTAGCAGTATTACGAGTAACAAAAAAATGCTCACCTTGTTATTTGTACTTGTATCAGATTGATCCTGATAATCTATTGTTAAATTAAATATGCTTTCATTATCCTGTAAGAAATAAAGAAGTCCATTAATTAAACGGTAGCATCATTTAAATCAGCAGAAAAAAATAGCTATTAAAAATAATTAAATATACTAGTGTGTATGAAATAAATTATTACTACCACGTTATTTGTATTTCTGTCAGAATGCACTGTAGAAGCTGTTGTTGACAGAAATGTGCTTTCATTCTCCTGCAAAAGTAACATAATCCGATAAATGTACATAAATTATATGGTAGCAGTTTGTTTGTGTAGATAGAATTAGACAAAATTTACCTTTGTGGAATCAGAATTATTTTCATTTGGCGAATTTACTTGGCTCTGCTGCATTTCAGCTTTTTTTTGCCTATAAATGGGAAAAATGTTTTTTAATGAAATTGAATGAAAAATGTCCATACAACTATACGCATGCATACAAGTACCCAAGAAACGTAAACAATTTTTTGACCAGTCGCGTAAAAATATTAAAAAAAACGGTTCAGACTCGCACACGAAGGGTTCCGTACCGCACAGAGAAAAATTACGTTTCTTGTATGGGGGCCTACATTAATTCATTTCAACTAATTCATTCAACACACAATTTAGTTTTATTTTTATTATTTGTTGTTATAGCGGCAACAGAAATACACATTCTGTGAAAATTTCAACTACCTACGTATTACGGATCATGAGATAATAATAATAATAATAATATTCTACAACATTCACATCACCATCTAGTCCCAAACTAAGCAGAAGCTTGTACTATGGGTACTAGATAATGGATAAACATACATATATACTTTATTATTGTAAATACATACATATTATACATAGAAACACCCAGACAAAGACAAACATCCATGTTCATGCACACAAATGTTTGACTTGTGCGGGAATCGAACCCGCGACCTTCGGCGTAACAGTCGCTTACACTCCCGCGGCGCCAACCGGTTGTCAAAGATAAAGTCTTATATCGTAGTATAAGATTGAGTCCGCTGACAGACAGACGGACGGATAGCGAAGTCTTAGTAATACCCAACTGTACCCTCCCGTTGGCTACCCCTAGGGTACGGAATCCTTAAAAACAAATTATTTAAATAAAAACTAAAAACGACAACCTCATATGTTCAAACAACAACACATCATATGTTCAAATCCATAAAGCCGTCTAGGCTAGAGGAGGTCACAATGGACGTTACATACCTACATACGTGCGCGCGAAAAACATTTCCTTCTGGGTCAGTCGGGTAAAAACAAAATACTCCTCAACATCGACATATTTCTATCTCGAAAGAGTGAAGAGTACATTGGCGTGTGTTGTTATGTAAATATTTGTTAACTACAATATTACAGAGTAGTAAACGTTGAAAATATAATTAAAAATAAATCTTACCGATAAGCTTCTCTTGCGCGTTTCAAATTATCGGCCAAAATCCTTTTTTTTATTTTGATAGCACCAAAAGTTCTATTTTTTTCTCTTTTACCCATTATTATGAACAATGTCTGAAAATAATGAAAACAAACAACTATAGTTACGTGTATGTTTCTTTTCTATTATATATTCGCATTACAATATCAAAGGAAAATACTTATATATTAACATTACAATCAAACCATAACTAATAAAAAAAATACTCACTTGTATCAAGAAGTTTTTGTTTTAGTGGTTGCGCTATATTCTTGGCGAATTACGTGGCACACAAAGTCACAACAGCGAGCGATACGTCCTCCCTCCGTGAGCGCTTGGCGCGGACTAAAGCTACAGACCGCGTGTCCCGAGATTTATATTGATTTTAGCACTGCATACAACAATTATTTAAAAATATTATTTTACATTTAAATAGACTAATTTTTTTTTCAAGCAAGGTAACTTTGTATACTTTATTATTAGTTACTTTCTGTTTAAATTTGGATTATACATTCATAGATAAAAAATATAATTTCGGATGAAAAATTATCAGTAACTCTCTGTTTTACGGAATTATTTTTGGTGTATTACTGTATGAAACATAATAAATTGAATTAAGCATCCCAAAGAAGAAGATATAGTTGTACCATAAACATTTTTATAAATGATTAAATTATTATATCTTCGATGTAACAAAGCATCAAAAGATGGCCTAAAGTAAAATTTTATGAAACATCCTTTGCAGAGACAAGGTTTTTATTGATTTATGTAAACAAATTGGAATATTAATTTAAAACATACCAAAGAAGAAGAATCAAACTTTCTTATTCATACTTTTTCTTTTTCTTTTTTGCTATATCTAAACCGTAATCACACATCAAAACTCGAGTAAAACGCTCAAATCCAAGAAAAATTGTGATAGCCCTCTTAAACTTAATTACAATGTACACCCGATGAATAATTCAAACAGGAATTAACTACTCCAAGATGTGGCTCTGTAACGGCATGAGAAGCTTCAAATGAGACGTGAAAAGGCCGGTCACGCATGGGATGACCCCCTTAATCAGTACCCACACCATTATACCCCTTTTAACACGTTTGTGGTTTTAATAACAAATAAATATACTTTGGTAGAGCCAATTTTAATAATAAAACGTGTCTAAACATTGGAGAATTCGGAACTGGCGCAAACTTGTGTCGTCGCGGCGCCTTTAAGCATATTTTAGCGGCACCAAAGCGATTCAGCACAAAAGAAGGTGCTCGCAATGCGCTGGTGAATTTAAAAGTTTCATGAAAAGACCACATTTACCTGGTTGATATTGCAAAGCATACACAGTTACAATAAACACCATTGTGCACCGATAAGCTCACAGTTATAACGAAATTTTTCTCGATTCACACAAGCTGTGTAATAACGCGGCGACGATATCTCGGCGCTCGTTTACAGCCGAGACACGTGTCTGTTATTTATGATAACGTTACATGTCGGCGGTGCTGGTGTAGTCAACGAGGACGTGTGTTTGTTTACCTTATTGTGAGAGATGTGGGGTCGTTGGTGGTGAGCCCGCACGCCGTTCTGCGGGGCGTGCGAAGGCTTCTTGAACTCGCTCTCGCGCCGCGACGGCGGGCCTGCAACAATCACACACATCATTAGCACTGCGTGACGAACACACCACGCAGCTGCTTCAGCGGTACCGTAAACTACGGCCGCCATTATGTAACACCACGAACTAGGACGTCGATGTTATCGAGGTAATTATTTATTTATTTATTTGGAAAACAAACAGATATCATAAAAAGAGAATATAGTTAAAGATACATAGTTCCAAATTAATCTAAAACAGTTTCCACAAGTTACTTATGCTTGTTTAAGTATGGTAATAAATAAATAAATAAATAAATTATTTGCGGCGAGCGCACTTCGTGTGTGTTCAACAGTTTTTCTTAAGGGAACATTTAGCCAACGCCGGCCGCGCCTCCACTCCGTCGGGAGAAGCTAAGTAATTATTGTTTGGTGTCATCATTTACGAGCTCGCCCTGAGATTTTTATGGATTAATAAAAGAGCGACATCACCTTAGTGTGGCAAGTCTCGAAATCATAAGGCACTTTAACTCCCGTATAACTAAAAGAAGGGGGAGGTAGGGGCCGGCGACCGCCCCTCGAGTCTCGTGAGGGGAATCTCGGCTAGGTGTTTAGCTGGTTTATGGAGATTGCGATCAGGACAAAGGAGTCCAAGTTACGACGCCTAGATTGCGCGTTGATCCATATAGTACCCTCTAAATAGATAGCTACCTTACCTTTTTCTATCACGGAGTTATGGAATACATTAGTGTTTCTATTACGTTCCCATCAAATAACGGAAAATAAATATATAAGATGCCGAAAATAATTTTATTATATAGGTACCTACCTACTCTTTGGCAAATTGTTCACCCTGTGGAGCGATACAATACGCATTAGTTGAATTAGTTAATCTATATTTGGAATTGGTGAACGCGGCGATCGTACATTGAACTGTAAGTTCGTAATGATCAACATTAATAAAGTAACCGGTCGAAAATAACTCGCATGTTAATATATTATTAAGGGAATATTTATAGTATTGAGAAGTAGAGCACAGCGGGATCCTGGCAGAAAATTGGATTTCGCTTATAATGGAGTAGACTGGCATATCGTTCGTACATACACCTACAAGCTCTTTTATTTAGAAGAGCTCCGCAGAAAATCAACGATGTAGTATTTTTGCTGTGAACAGAGCACGCAAAATCCGCTATTTGGGAAAGCTCTTGAGGCTTTGAACATAACTGGTGAAATAAGCCTTCTTTTTAGACTAAAGGCACAGGAAAAGCGCACGAAATTAAAACAATTATTTCGATGTTGTGTAGTACTCAGCGTGTCCACATCAAACGTGCAGCAACACATCTTATACAACAACGCATTAGTACATTACAAAATGCTTGAGATAGCATCCCATAATCGTCGTAATGCAATTTCATTTCAGTGACGTCCGTCAAATGAAACCATTTGGTCGGGCGGTCTGTCGAGAGCATTCTGCTACATCGAGAACACGCACTGTTGTACTGTGTAGTGCTGCTGACATTTGATTGCACAATTTACCATTTTCCATTACCGTACCCCACGTCGGCTAATGGGAAACTAACAAGATCCGCTCATAACTAACTCATTTCCAGAACAACTTGTAAGATTGGTTTTGAGGTCGACTTGTGAGATTCTTTGGCTTTTAGAAGTTATTGCAATTAATGTTTTTTTCGTTGCACGTATTTATATTGCTTTCCTAGTTTCGATACCAGGGGGAGATTAATTCTAGATGGTAATCATTTGCTTTATGTGAGTAAAGAAATTGATTTACCCCGATTTCAATATTTTCACTAGAAAATAATGAAAGATCCAGTCATCATATTTAATTGTTTTTTCGCTTACTGCTTAACGGCAGATCGCAATATTTGATCTATCCACGCATTTGGCTACTATAGATACGTATTTGACATATTTTCTATGGAGCTTATGACTGCACGGTTGGCGTAGGGGTTTAAGCGGCCGCCTCGCCGCTTGACACTGCGCCGAGTGTTGTGGGTTCGATTCCCACACGAGACAACACTTTGTGTGATCCATAAATTGTTGTTTCGAGTCTGGGTGTTCATTGTGTCCGTTGGTTGTATGTTTGTAAAGTCCCCCGCGACACAGGATTTATTCCTAGTGCGGGAGTTGTCTTTTATAAAAGAAGAAAAGAAGAAATAATTATGTAAGTATCTCAAATGTATCCTAAGTCAATTGCCTATACAAAATTACCAATGCGACTACCTATTTGATGGTAGGCTACATAGTTTCAATAGTTGATACATTCTTTCACATCTCATCAGAACGGACACCGTGTGAAACTATGTGACGTATTCGGATTGAACACGATGCAACGATTATTTAAACACGATTTCAGCTCATGAACAAGACACGTACCTATTATGTATCTTGAATAGTATGGATCGCTCAAATCATTGGCTACCTGTTACCGTGATAATAAAAGCTTGCGTTCAAGCGTAAGTAGAGTGGAACAGTGCTTAGGACATCATCATCATCATCAGCCTTTAATAGTCCACTGCTGGACTAGGCCTCTCCTTTGCAAGGAGGAATTGGCCTACTATACCACGCTGGCCAAGCGGGTTGGTATAGGGTTTGTATCAAGTTTTCCTTCTCTTACAGTGCTGTTCTCTGCATAATATTCTCCCTCTGTCGGCTCTAACGACACCCATGGGATGATATGGGGTGGTGACAATTCGGCTTAGGACATACTAGTATGGTATATGTATTAATTTTTGCAATTAGTTAATCCATACAGGGTGTAAAAAGACCCTTAACGAAAACTGAAATCCCATGTTGTACCAAACACTACGAACATATTTTACTTCGGCACCATACCTGGGAAATTACTGGTTCAGGAGATATTGAGGCTCAAAGATAGTCTGGACATTTTCTAATTAAGTACAAAATCGATGCATTTACCCCGCCAATATGTTCTTTAGATGCCCTATAACCCCATGGATAAGTAGGTACCTATTTCGAGCATTGTAGCGCGCGCTTTTAATTGCGGTTCAAAAATGTGAAAACTCAAAAAAAAATTCGTTACCCAGGTATTATTTTTGGTTAGTATGACTTGGCATGATGTCCACAACGAGTAGACTTCGGCTTGGTGATGGGTCTTGTGACACCCTGTATGTAAGTGCAATGAAACTACATACAAAAGTTGCGACTTAATTCGTTTGGTCTGGTAATTTTTTGCACAAATTCAATATCGGTAGTCAATTTGGGACAAAAGGAGTGACTGAAGGAGTTTTATTATGCTATAATAAACTTTAAATATTTATCTTCAGAAACGCTCATCAGTAAGATCACCTGCCATTTGTCAGATCGGTCCACCGTCTTCGAAACTTTGACTACGAATTACCAACATAAATTAAAATAAATGTTGCATGTTGTAGCAGAGTCTGAGCTACAAAGCGAAAGTCTTGGATGCAACTGCGGTAAGGCTATGTTGATAATAACGACCTCCAATGATGGCTCAGGCCAGCTGTCGGCATATACAAGAGTACTGACAGCCAATAACGCCGAGACCGATGTCTTAATGTGCTCTTCTATTCACGAGAGACGCGATGATTAACAATTTAATATAATTAATTAATAAGGAAAGCTATACAATAAAACTGATTTCTTTTAGGGTGTCGTAGCCTTAAAGCCTTTAATGGTCTAAACATGATATTCAAAATACAGTATTGCAATTACTTTAACACATTAACTATGATTATAACCTTTAAATAGACCACTTGTCTGTAAATTATTACTTTAGGTAGTTCGTTTATTGATAAGGCTGATAGTATGTATAACTGCACGCTGCGACTAAAGAACTCAGAAAAGTCACTTTAAACGCACGTTAAAACACGGTTACTTTCCAAATAAATTACTTCACTTTGTGCTTCGTATTGAATGAAAAATATAACAAAATAACGAAATCAATCAGTTGTAAGGAAAGGTCACGATTGCAAAATGAACAACAGATGTAAAATAAAATCGACACGAACCACTCTAAAGGCCTCGGTTCACGGTATGCGATGTGATTTTTTTTATTTAATCGCCTTTATACATTACAACGTGAACTAGCGGCGATACCCCAGTGGAGTACGTAATGAACTGCCGAGACGATGGTCTTGGGTGCGATCCCCAGGTACCTCGGGCACACACCTCTGACTTTCCAAAGTTATGTGTGTATTAAAAATGTTAATTAACGCTCGCTTAATGTGCGCGGTAGATGGCAATAGGCTAGCCCCCATTACAATTGGGACCGAAACATAACTGGCGAAGCCTCTGCCTACCGCTTTGGGAATAAAGGCGTGAAGTTATGTAATGTTGTTATATATCATTACAACTGTAATACTAACATCGATGACATATTCAATAAAGGCTATATGCGCTTTTGATAACTTACAATATTAAATAAGTGAGTATTATCGTTAGATATTTCTTGTTAGGCTTTTTATAGTTTTTTGTGCGACTATTTTAAATTATATTTGCAAATGGAATCCCGCGATAATGTGATTGCGATTACGATTACGCGTCGCGCATTGTATCGCTTGAACGTGCTACAAAAACTAGTCCGTGTACAGAGGACTTTATACACCGTTAGCTTTTGTATGACAACTTTAGTAGAATAACCATTCACTAACTCGATCGTAAATCAGTTTTATTAATTTGTTTACATTTTATATAAATAAGTGTAAACGTATAATTTACTTATACAAATTGTAAATCAAAATTGTTAAAACAAATGACACGAAATAGGGAGAGGGACTTTTTAGTATTCATGTATTTCAATAATACGTTAAATATCTTTATAAACATAACACATTAACATATCGTCACGCCTTTTATCCCCGAAGGGGTAGACAGAGGTGTATTTCTACACCCACTTTTCGCCAGATATACTTTAGTCCCACGCAATAAGGGGTGAGCCTATTGCCGTACCGGGCACATTTCCAGACTCCGTGCTGCTACTGAGAATTTCGTGACAGAAAGACCCAATAACGCTGCCCGACCCAGAAATCGAACCCGGGACCTCCCGATCCCACGCGCAAATTTATGCCGCGAGACCAACGAGGCAGTCGTATAGGGTTTGATGTCGAGTTTTCCATCTCTACGCAAAGATGGTATTTGCATCGTGTTATCTCTTAGTCGCCTCTTACGACACCCACGGGAAGATAGGGGGTGGTGACACTTGTATTCTATGCCGTCAACCACACGGCTAAAATATCTTTATATTTAAGGTATTATTGAAATGAAGATTGTATCAAAAGCTAGCCAGATGACTAATGTGAGTACTTTATTTAAAACATAGCTATTGGCTATTTGGCCAGGTTAGGGCAGGTTTCACGTTAGTGAAAAAATAATTGGGAATAAACCCAAGGCCCCTTGAAGGTAATCCACCATTTGGTTTTCGGACGCCATTAATGTATTTCAGCATAGCAACGTACCCATAGCAATATACATATAATGGAAAGATTATGCCGTGAGTCATGCCTCAAATTATATTCATGACCCATTGAGGTCATAAGAAAACACATGAGTCATGTGATTCATTAATGACACGTGACCGGACGGAGAGGAGACTGCTGGCATGACCTTGACCTCTAACAGGACACGAATCGCACGAGAATGTAGGCAGAGGGTCAAGGAGAACTATTGTGGAGATATTAATGATGAAATATGTTATTATTTTGCCATTAGTAAAAATCTTCAATGGTAAAAATATTTAGTAATTTATTTTTACTAATTTACTTCACTGTACTTTTAACATAAAAAATACTGAGCAGATTTTGATGAAACTTTGCAATAATATAGTTTAGACATTAGCATAGCGCATGGGGTAATTTTGTCCCAGATAATCTACCCCTAGGCGGGCGAAATCGCGGAGAGAAGCTAGTATTATTACTTAGTAAAGTTGGTCATTTACAAATTACCTACTACTATCAAAAAAAAATATTTATTGATTTCTTCGCATTATTTTCAACAAATCTAGCTGATAATTTTGGTAAACAATTTTGAGCGACCAATATCTCTGTAACTCCCACTACACATTAATTCGATTAAACACAGACTGATCGTGGTAGACAATCACAGACAGTCCACAAAGCCTAATTAGGCTAATACGCTGGTCAAACGCTAGCCTATCAGTAATAAAAAAAAAGTACGCCTATATTTCCGATATTTGACTTTTCCAATTGGAAAACTTATCACAAAGGAACTTCATCCATTTCCAAGCTATAATACTCCGTCGCTATATTTACCAAAGACCTAACATATAATCAGATAATAGTATATTTCCATTCAATCACATACCAACTGATTACGAAGAACTGAAACTATTTTTAACACAAAATTGCGGTTTACTCGTCTGATTAGGTAGATAGCCGCCGTATTCAATGCTAATAGGTTCTTATATCTCATGCTTGGATAGTCGACGAACACCTGTGCGAATAAATAAATATAATTATCGCGATTGAATGTACAAACATACGAACAGTTCATATGAGGTGGTGCGCAGGTGACTGAAATTAAATTCTTTAACCATTAAAAGGGAATGAAAAAAGATTAAGAATGTGTCAGCTGGTCGTTCTGATTGCCAGTATTGCGTGTAGGGTAGTTCGTGTTTTATATCGGCGGGTTGAAGGGTGAGGGGTGGGAGAAGCGGGGGGGGGGGGTTTCGAACAATGGTCGGTGCTGGCCAATGACGCGCACCTGCGGCCGTTGACACGTGCGCAAGCGCAACGCACGGGCAACAAACACATTCACATATACAGACACACACAAATTGCTTAACGCTAATTGCACATATTACTACAAATGTGTGGTAACATTTGAATAGAAAAGTTTTTGTAGTAAAAAAAATATAAGTCCTTCTATATCTTAGATAGAGTAATTATTGAAATTGTCTGACCTTACAACTGCAAAAATGTTTAGTACTAGCCCTCCGATTCAGAAACAATTTTGCCTATCTGGGTGACCTAGAGGTCCGTTATCGGGATCTTTCTGAAGTAGCCGTGAATACAGAATTATTCCTAGCGGTAGCGATGGAAATCTAAGCGTTTATTAGAACGTTGGCAACACCGTTTTTCGACCCTGCCGACAACCAGACTTTTTCGGCCGATTGTATATCACTTTGGTTCTTGCTTGATAGACATAACAAGTCTTACTATTACACAATTATTTCATGAATTAGAACGCGGTAACTTCAATATAAATCTACACAAAAAATCTGATAATTCTCGTTGTTTATTATATTACGTGGACATCGTTGGACATTTCCGTACGCGCGCATCGTCCTCGGGGCATAAATATAAATAATTCATCCGCGTCAGTTGTTCTGCTCAGTTACACACTGTATCGGAAATGCTATAACATGATACTTATCATGAATCAATAAATGCTTTTACATACATGCACTCACTGTTATAATGCCAGAGCTGCAATAGGGGTAGACAGCACAATCGTTTGGTTATAAGGGAGAGTCTAATGGCCTCGAGTTCAAAGCTAAGTACCGCACCACTGACTTTTCGAAGTTATGTGCGCATTAAATTGCTAGTTATCGCTTGATAAACAGAGAAGGAAATCATCGTGAGGGATCCTTCATGTGAAGTCCGCTACAACACAAATTGGCCTCCTCAGTATGTGGGTATATCCTCAATAGGTGGTTTTGTGAAGAGCTGATGCACGTATGTCAGAGATGAACCTACATATTGCAGTCTACTAAGAAAATTTTCAGTGTTGCGTTGCTTCTGAAAACCACTAGTTACGGCTGATGTAATTCACGAAGTTATGAACATGTGGAATTATAATCTCTTATTAATCTACGGAAGAAACGACGTAGAATTCAGCTGGTTTGATGCTGGACGTAAATGTAAATGATAATCCAAGCTCGGAGCTCATCGTGTTTCTATCAGATTTCTATAAGTAAATATAAGATATCACCTTAGTTCTGTAAATTATGGATATCCGCGGTTTCCTTAAATGGAACCTTCAACCAACATTCAAAACATGCCTTCACCTTGTAGTTACATCAATAAAGCAACTCACATTAAGTTTCCACGCGTAGCAGTCACATTTATAAAGCAATATCCCCGCAAATATTCAGCACGGGATAACCAGATAATGAATATGCCGCACACCGCTGTTTGGACGTAATTTAATATTAAAAATGTTAATGTACGTAGTAGTGTAATTTATAGGAGATATTTGCATGTTCATAGATTCTAGGGAGATTTGTCACCTGATCACGCAAGCTGTCCTTTTATAATACACGATATAAGCGTGTTTACGCACGCGTTTAGCTATACTATGACTGTATTGGCATTGGCAGATATTATTCACTTTTATATGCTTTATATTCATACAAATAAGAGCAAAACTAATAATAATAGAAGTCAACAAAGGAGGAAATTTCGGGGTATTCCTGAAAGCGCAACTATTTTTGAGCGCAACTAAAAAACCGCAACTACTTTATTCCACAAAGCGCAACTAAATATCAAGATGCAATAGCGCTGGTCAATAACAAACGGAAAATATCGATAGTTGATAAGACAGGACATTTTAGTATACTTTAGCTGTAGCTGTGCGCCTGAGTTTTACCTATACCATCCAGTGCTTTATTTCTGATTCTTGATCCTACAACCAGGTTGTTATTAGGCTACTAACTTCTGTTAATTTATGTTACCCTGGTACTTTTCAAAACATTTTACTGATTGATCTTTGTTACCAGATTCTATAAACACTTCTAACCTCTGTTCATTTCTGTTATTCTGGTACTTTTGGAAACGATCACCGTTGGTCGTTTCTTCATATAATAAATAAAAAGATCACTTTAAATAATAAATAAAAAGTGGGCTGCTGATTTAAAAATCCTATCGATAGTAAATAGTCCTTTAAGACTGACTTTAATTAACCGCTTTAAAAATATTTTCTTTTGTTTGGAAGGATATACTCCTTTTGTTTGTCGTTCAAGTTTTAAGAGTTTTTATTCCAGTTTTTTAAGCTGCTACCAACTTATCAAAGTTATCAAGTATGTTGTGTTTATTTTTCTTTCACCTTGACGTTAACCAAAACGTTTCTCGAGTAACAATAAGCAAAAAATAACATAAGACATTGCGTTACATCTTACCAAATCTTAGAGTTACGCCGCAAAATGACCTTACACAGCTTATATCTGACGTGTCGGTGACGTCAGTTTTTTTTTTATAAACATAAACATTGTACAAAGGTCCTTGTATAACGAAAATGATGAGTCGAATGCCGGGCACGCGCCGGCGCCGTCTTTGTGTGAAGCGAGGCCACGTCGCGAAACGTGAGTTAAGCGGGTCAATGCGAGCCGACGACACATCCCGAGGCCTTTCCCTTCGCCATAAGGAAGTTAATAATATTTATTCAACTGCACGTATGAATATACGTAACAGTATCAAAACGTATACGTGGAGTTGACATGTGAGATGTTTCTTGTTTGGTACACATCCCACGTTACTGCTTTACGACTTTGACATATGATTTATTAACTGACTGTAGACAATTTGCTTTGATTCAATACACTAATAAACATCGTTTACGCCAGCGTTTTCAAACATTCAGTTGAGGTGTGCTACAGCCTACATCGCAATCTAGCCAGTTATCAGAAATGAGACAAAACAATACTGTTTCTATCTCTGTCACTGCTAATTTACTATAAAACTGGCTGTTTCCCGTGGTTTCACCCGCGTCCTGAGGGAACTACTTCGCGTACCCGGTTAATTTATAGCCTAAGTTGCTCCTTGGTACATCAGCTATCCGCCAGTGAACGTCCCGTCAAAATCGGTCCAGCCGTTCCAGGGATTAGCGAGAACAAACAGACAGACAGACAAAAATTGAAAAACACATGTAATCATAATATATTAAATCCTTGCGTTACTGACTTACTGACAGACACGCTACAGCCGAAACTATTGGGCGCAGGAAAGTTGAAATTTAGCATGTATGTTCCTCGGGGACCGTAGGGGTGCACTAAGAAGGGATTTGCCAAAACGGGTAAATTTTAAAAAAATGCAGGCGTAGCTGCTGGCGTCCTCTAGTTTCAGTATATGTACCGTGTATACATCATTTAGTAAAAAGCGGTTATTTTAATATTACAAACAGACTCTCCAATTTTATTTATATTTACCTATAGACAAGACTTCTATTGCCAGATGCATGGCAGACGCCACTCATTAATCGACACAAAATCAAACACAGAACATCTTTCTGTATGTTTAACCTTATGTCAGAAGAGGAACAAGAAAATATAATGTACATAATTTATAAAGGTGCCAAGCACTTAGGCGCACGGCGCATCGCCCCGGCTTCCGCGTCAAAAAGCCGCATTACCAAGCGCCTTCTGACCTTTGCCATTGTAAAAAACTATATATCACAATACAACTTTCTAAATTGAATAACAGTGTATTTGTGATTGTTGCCTCCCAATAGAAACCCGCCGCCGCATTTACATATTTTTCTTACTCAATACACTCAGAGCTAAACTGCTTTGAACAAAGTTTGGAATATCAACGAATTCATGAATTGAACAACCGCCAAATCTATGTAGAATATATTTTGTTCGATAGAGTAAATGTATGTCAAATCTTTTAAAATATTAGAGATGTTCACCAATATAATTCCTATACAAACATGATACAAATTGAAACGACTATTTATTTAACTACAAATGTTTGCCCCATGTCATCAATTCCACAACACTTGGTGGAATACTATTATAGATCTTTGGCGGCAAAAATTTTCACATTATTATGATCCTTTTCATTACACAAGGATTCCTTAAGTAACTCTATGTATATACTTACTGTAGAACAAAGTATACTAACAAGTCTCAAGCAATAATTTTTATAAGATTTCTATCAGAGTGTTTTGCGAATGGCGGCGTGGCGTCGTCGGCAGTATTTTGTATGCAGACGACCGACTGCATAAACAGTATACACTCAACATCTACACACACACACACACACACACACCAGCAATCAACTACCTACGATACAAAGGAATCGTGCATACACTGAAAATTCGCGCGATACGAACAACATTATAGCCACACGACAAACTATGACCAATCGACCGTATGTAGATATGTATATTAGACTATCAGACTAAATCATCATAAAGACCAGCATAAATACTCATGTTGTTTATGAAGAACACTGCGTGAACCACAAAATTATGTAAGAACAAAGGGATGTAGCAGACAAAAAACTTATCGCATTGACATAAACCTCAAAGTAAAACCAATCATAAGTGTGATGTATATCTATTGCGTCTACCGAACGGATTAAATGAGTTAGAAAAGAACATTTTCGTAGCAACTTTTGTAATCTTGTGGTAATTCGCAATACCTTACAACCGGACGGTTTCCTTGTCGATAAATAACTTAAGTTTCTTTCACGTTCATCCCAGCCCTAACACATTTCATTCCCTTTAGGATTACGCCAAGAAAATCTTAGTAGTCGGTCGTGTCATAAAGAGAAGATAACCTCGTTCATAATTTCATAGGCTGAACGTTTTGCGTTGTGTCCTAAATGAATATCACTGGTTGAACATATTACGAAGCGCTCGACGATGTAACGGCCTCGATTCATGCGTCCCTCGTGCAATAATCCTGGTCGAGAATCATTTACGATATTACAACAATGGGAAATACGAAACTCACTAGATTCTTTACCGGTGGAGCGAGGTACGTGATCTTTTTTAGCTTGGCGTTTCATTTATGCAAGCTAACAAATAATCTAAATAAACATTGTGGGTTTCCTTTAACGTGGAGAGGCCATTCGGACGAAAGTACTAAAAGCTTTCTGGCTGTTTATATAGATCTATATCTCGGTGCGTTACTCTTCACTATTAGATTTGTTTTTTTGCCGAATCCGAACAATGATCCGTCATAACATTCACGGTATTATAACCTTTTATACATTTTCTACTTGCGGTTAGTAGCTGCGGTAATAGGGATTCGCTGAAGGTCTGACAAGTTATGTTTAATTTTCCTCTGTAATCAAAATTTTGCGGTCTTAATGTTGGGTATCACGAATAATATGTTTTAGAAATAATGTTGTAAGTACCGTCGTACTTGATTAAATTAGTTTTGTTAACATCCGAACCTCACAAAGAGAAAGAACAAAGGAAAAAGATCCACACGCCTAGCTGTGCCAACCGCCAGTTACGGAATATAAAGGCTACGTATCATCTGGTAACAATTGACAGTGATGATTTTCGACGCCATGAGGAGGTATATCTGC
Organism: Euclidia mi; assembly: GCA_944739405.2. Classification (NCBI taxonomy): domain Eukaryota; kingdom Metazoa; phylum Arthropoda; class Insecta; order Lepidoptera; family Erebidae; genus Euclidia; species Euclidia mi. The sequence goes on from OX123195.2 coordinate 31,787,514, forward strand.
TTAAATGTGACTCTTTAAACAGACATGTACGTTGCGACATGAGGCATGAGCACTTCGATGGTTACATCAATCCTTCCACTCGCGGCAGAATACGAGTAATTCTTGAAATCTACATATAATCATCGTCTAACCGAAGTCTGGTGGAGCACGCTCGATGCGACGTCTGCCGTCGACACTCCTACATTTGTATGCGCATCACACGCCGGCCAGTTTCAAACGCAACTCACTAACAAGAGTTTGTTTATAAGTATTACTGCCTTTTAAAATTCCCGGATTGCATTGAAAGCTTCTATCCTTTGCATTTAACCCGGATAAACAAAACACCGCGGCAATGGTGCTGCACACACGGATGAACTTGTATGTAGCAATAACGACGAGATTTAAAGATTATAGTCGTGCCACGGAATGTCTTTCATAAACTCTGGTGATTTTATACAAATATTTCGCAATAATTATAATGCTAACGTTGTGCAAACATTGCGTCGCGTATTAAGGGTATTGAACGGCTCTGTAGGAAATTCAAACGTCTGTCGAGTTTGCTATTCGTGTCAAAGGTAGCGAAAACATTTTAGGGAATAAGAGACACGTTGGAGATTACAGTATATTCGCAAACACAGGCGGGCGCACCCCATTCCGCCGGTTCCAAAATTCGCACAATGAAAATAGATTATAAGTGGGGAAGTGGAGAGAGGAGCGAGTGTTGAAACACGCGTCCAGTGTCAAACAGCAATAAATTGTCGGTGCCGACCTACACGTTACTTTATGGACGCAGCGAGTCTAACCCGACGATACACACGCTTATATATTTTTTGCGTGTTGTTCATTTTTCCCGGCTGGCGTCAGAATCAATTCCCAGTCGTCCCCCGGGGGCAATACCTCATATCGGTGTCCTGAGAACCGCCTCACGCCAATACACTGTGTAACTAGACAAGAATGTAGGTCATGTTGTTCGTACCGCGATATAATATGCGGATAAATGTCACACAAATTGCTCGGTAAACTGTATGTTAGTAGGGAAATGTAAGTGAGTACAAAGATGAGTATTAATCTTTTAAAACCTTACAAAGGACAGAACAACGAACTCGTCGGTAAAAAGCGGGTACAAGTGGCATCTGAACGGGTAACATACGGCTTCCTGTAATCTTTCTTCAGTCTTTGTTCTATAAACTACACTTAGTACTCGGTGTTAAACGACTTCGTGTAAATCTACTGAATATACCATTCAGTCAAATGCAAATGATGCAGTGTTGTGTCTGTTATAAACTTATAACCAGTATCAGACACCTGTCGTGCACATGCTTAACCAGAACTATACGTCGCTTTTGTTAACTAAAATGTTTTATTTTGCTTTGATATTAAATGGAACGAATTACTGCATTGACTGCTCGTTTCAATGTGTACATACATGCACGTAAATACAGGAAACGGGCAGAAGTGGAACGTGGATCACAGTCGCCGACATATCACATCGTCATACTATCAACACTATTTGTACACGTCAATATAACGCTTCGGTGAGCTAACTCGGGCTATAAAATCATTGTAAATACAGAGAACACTGAAAGATAACTGTTTGTGTTTAACAGTATCAGGCCTTATGAATTTCGTTTGTATTAAACAATAAAACATAGATTGTATGATGTTATCTACCAAGAAATTTATACTGATCTTATCGAAGACTGGTCATAAGTAGGTTACCCATATATCATCTGCTCCCGACTTTTTCTGTACACACCACTTGCATTAATTATAATTCCATGGATGCATATTTCATAGCACTCACGCGAAATAAAACCTGAACTTAACGAAATAATAAGAGTAATTTCGCATGTACTCCACCGCCTCAAGAATTGCGTTCATAAATGTTTCATTCGCGGTGTACGACTCTCTACCTTATTAAAATAATCCTCGCCCATACACACGACGGTTCACCGTCCTTATTTGTGAAATCCAGAAATCTGTATCCTATTTAAACAATACGTACATTGTAATCTCGATTACAAATGTAAATTATATTTGGGTGCGTCGTGTAATAAGGGTGGTGGTGGGAATGAATGTCAAAGGTGAATGGAACTCGTCGTGTGATAAAACATCCGCATTTGAATGGCTGATAGATGTGCTCAGCTAGATCAAACATCAACGGTTACTTCGTAGTGTGAATGTTGTGTAGGTGTCACCGTGTGCGTGAACTGTTACGTAATTTGCATACTCTACCTAAAGCAATAACACTTTGATAACGGACGGAAATTCAATTCCTCAGGCACGTAGGTTGACTTCGTAAGAAAGTGATACGTGCAGCAAGAAAATGTAAACATATGATTAAGGCTCTGTTTCACCATCTCTAAGTAAGCGTTTCTTTCCAAGTAAATTCAAAATTAGAACGAAATTTGTATGAATTTATTTGCCAAGTAGTTTAACCAGAACTTATTGAACGGTGGTGAAACAGGCCCTAAATATAATAGTTATAATAAAAGCAAAACAGTTTTGTTGATCAATCAACGTTAAAAATAGGCTACATAACCGCTTGTCATCACTAGGAGCATACGCGGCGTCCAGTCGACCACGATATGTTTCATGAATAATTTATTTTCCTACAAAATTAATTAACAGCATCAATTTTAAGTATATATTTGTCTCTATGGAATGCACATCAATGGCTACGTGTTTGCTACCACTACGGTAATTAAAAGGTTTCCTTCAAGAGCTGAGTCTTTAATTAGCAGCTATAAAGTTTAATCTCAGACAGTTTTCGTTCACTAAAGTTTTCTATGTGCTGTCACTTCGTTTGTTGACATATAATTTTCTCCTCATAATCAGTAACAATTTGCTAGACGACATGGGTTGTCGTAAGGTGTAATTAATTGTAATTACAGTCAAAGTAATTGCTACAATCCGCCTGTGTGTAGACAGATATCGTGCGCTGAAGGACTTTTATGTTCACGGATGTTTTGCGTATTATTTGCGAAGTTTAAATACGCCTAAATATGTAGGTCGTTACTACTCGTAGTATAATCTTGGTAAGTGCAATTACTAATCTGTGTTATGTGTTATTATTTTGGGCGCAAGAAGCTGAATTTTGGCATGTATGTATGTCCCTTGTTGACCGAAGGGATTTCCGAAATTAACACGAGATCGGCAGAAACGGTTAAATTAAAATTAAATACGCGGGCGTAACTGCGGGCAATGCCAGATACATAGAGAACTAGAGGATGATCCTCTAGTTCTCTATGTATCTAGTTTCTACTTTTTGTTTATCTGGTTAAATCTGAACGTAATATCCTTGAGCATACACAAATGTGAATCTACGATAGAATACAGAACCGCTAAAGTCAAACTGCTTACTTAGTTAACGTAATAATTAATGTAAGTTCACATCAAACGCGTACATAAATAAGCCAGAACTCGAGTATTACACAAAGTAGAAAAGCGAAGCGCATTATACAAAAGGCGTTAAGAGCGGACTCAGGGGTTTTTGGGAGGCGAATATACGAACACAGAGTTTTATTTTATTACGTGAAAAAATAACATTACTGAATACAGAATTGTTGTGTCTTTGTCGATATGATCTTAAGTGGTTATACTGTTAAATCGAATATGTTGTTTGTGGTTTAGACAGACTCATTTTAAAATGCACGATGCAAATATCATCTTTGAGTAATGACGGAAAACTCGACATCAAACCCTATACGACTGCTTCGTTGGTCTCGCGGCATAAATATACGCGTGGGATCGGGAGGTCCCGGGTTCGATTCCTGGGTCGGGCAGTGTTATTGGGTTTTTCTGTCACGAAATTCTCAGTAGCAGCACGGAGTCTGGAAATGTGCCCGGTACGGCAATAGGCTCGCCCCTTATTACGTGGGACTAAAGTATATCTGGCGAAAAGTGGGTGTAGAAATACACCTCTGCCTACCTCTTCGGGGTTATAGGCGTGAGTCTATGTATGTATGTCATTTTAAAATAATGTTCGTTCTTTTAGTTTGACTGGTTTATTTACAATTTGCATGTCACTAGACATACAGCCTCCTGTATGACACTGAAGTCGCTTGTTTTATGGGTGTCAGAAACCTTTTATTTAAACTGAGCTAGTGGTGAAGATAAAGCAAAACACGACAGTTTAAAATGTTTTTAATTCTGTAGTTAAGTGCGACAGTAACTGAGCGCCTAGCAGAGCCTACTAACCATTGCATCTGTACAGTCCATACTAAACTCATTAAACTCAAGAGTAACACTAAAAGCCGCTACACGTAATCCATCGATTAGATTCCATTAGTAATGGTGTTCATGTAACCATACAGTCCATGGTCACGAACGTTTGTACATCAGACCTTGGTCTTACTAGGTCAGCTTGTGAGTATTCATAAGCTCCTTTTGTTTTTACTCTAAACTGACGTGACTCATGGAGAAAGAATTCTGAAGTGGTATGAAGTGTCTTTCTCACGGTTTCTTTGTAGATGGTGAGTCTTCGGAGAATTTGATTGACGAGTTTGTATGTTTATGGAATGTTCTTTCATGCGCTCAATAGGAATTAGATTCCTATAGTGCTATTCCTATAATCCGGCTCTAAACCGCAAAAACGAATAAACAAATCTGATTTGTGGTTCTTGAGAAAGTTCTTAGAGCAATCAGATAAACAAATTCTTCAGCTTTAATATACCTATTAGCAGAGATACGATATGCGAAGTTAGTTAATATAAGTTAGCATTTTAATATTGTATGTAGATTGAGTGTTTACCTAATTCGCGAGAATAATGAGAAACGATCACCCAATAGTGCTTAGAGGTATAGGTAATACTATAACATTTACCATTAAAATAATGCCTATGTAATAGCTATCATGAATTTTAAATAAACAAAGACCTCTAACTCACAATTTTCTTTTCGTTGGGTCGGCTTTAACGCATAAATAACTCGACTCGCACCGAATTTAACGTCTGTGGGAAAAAAAGCCAAATCCACGCGATTAAACAGATAATAAATATTATAAAATACAAGCGTCGCGAGTCCTCTAAGCTGAAAACTTAGTACATCACAAGATACTATGGAAAATAAAAGTACCTACACTCGCAAATCCCTTGAGAAAACCGCAACTCATATGTAAGAAAAGCTACAGAATTTCTTTTGATTCTTAAAAGTTTATTTAATTCTGAAACTATACTGAATCACTCGTTAATTTTTGTGGTATGTATACTGTCAAGCAACTACTTTTGTTCATCTGCTTCCCCTCACAAGCTTCTACCTGCGACTTAGCCAGCATCACCAGCAGCCATCGGTTATGGATGCAAAACGGACAAACTCTGCTGCCCGACAAACCTGTACCGAAACATTATTTTCGATTGACTCTGATATTTTGAGCGCATTTTTGTTTTTCCGCACTTTTATGTTATCCATTGAAAGTGGTTCAATTGTCAGACAGTATACATATATCTGAACCCATCACAGTACCAATGAGCAGGTATCGTGTCGCTCTGCGTCCTACAACCCTTAATTTGTTGCTGCCCCGGGTCGCGGCACACGAATGACTAGATAAAACAACAGCGGAACATAACTACAGCACTTTTAGTAACGCCTTTATTGCACTACTCCTTTTTAAAAGGGTTTTAAATTGGAGTTGTGGGCACGAGGCAGAGTAAAGTTTGAAGAAGAAAGTTTATCTTGTAAACCTTCTTTGGGGTTAAGGAATAAGTTGATTTATCTTAATATATAAAATCCTTGCGTTACTGACTGACTGACAGACACGCTACAGCCGAAACTATTGGGCGCAGAAAGCTGAAATTTGGCATGTATGTTCCTTGGGGACCGTAGGGGTGCACTAAGAAGGGATTTCCCGAAATTCCCACGGGATCGACCAAAACGGGTAAATTGAAAAAAATGCAGGCGTAGCTGCTGGCGTCCTCTAGTTATAAATAAGAGGAAAGCCACATAATTTTCTTCTATTTGGGATACATAATTATTTAAGCTTTCTACGAATAGAAAAACTAGTATACAATTATTGCAGTATTTCAGAAATAAATTCACAAAAAATCTATGAATACACAACCCTTAGAAGCTGAGACTACGCAAGACAGCTGCAATCAATACCAAAAGACAGCACTTAATTCATTTAAGGCATTCATTAAAACATGGAACGGTGTACTACGGGGCTCATTAGGGTTCATCCAATTCGTGCGAATGTCCCCACGGGGCCCTGGGGCCCACGCCAAAAGATAACTTGTCAAATTCACGGGCACCAGTCGAAATTTCACCGAGATCTGTCCTTTAAATTAAATTCGCTCATGAGGCCGACGAGAGATTGCCGACACAGTGACACTGTTCGCTGTGGAAATGGGCCTTTATCATATTTAACACGGGAAAAGTTTGCTGTCACTTTATTAACTGTGCGCCGTGTAACTAAGTAGCGAATTGTGGCGTGGGAAGTGATTATTTATATCTAACATACAGAATGTCTGTCTCTCCGTGTGGTGACGGATTAAGAATACGGAGTGTCATCACCCCGTATCATCCCATGGGTGTCGTAAGAGCCGACAGAGGGAGCATATTATACAGAGAACAGCACTGTAAGAGAAGGAAAACTTGATACAAACCCTATACCAACCCGTTTGGCCAGCGTGGTATAGTAGGCCAATTCCTCCTTTCAAAGGAGAGGCCTAGTCCACCAGTGGACTGTTAAAGGCTGATGATGTGAATGTCTGTATGTTGTAAAATGTACTGTATGTAAAATGTACCGTATGTTGCCAAACTAAACTATGCGCCTCCATAATCTGATACCATTTTTCCTGCTCCACTATCAATCCAGTAAATATATTCAATGTTATTTCACCGTTTACAATGCACAATATTAATCAGAACCGCACAGCCTCATAAAGTTTCAATTACATACGGCCACGATTATGGCAATGAGATCTTACCCTATCCAAAAATCGAATACGAGACCTCACGATCGTCCAATGAAGCAATTATTACATTTCCCATATAATATCGTACAAATAGCGGGTCCTCATAGGTCACAAGTTTATTTATATCCAACAGAATTGTATATTCAAATTCAACAGAACTTACATTTGCAAACTTGCATCGTAGAGGGAATTCATAATTTTAAATTTTGACTCGAGAGCCTTTAACGTGATCATGAATATACGAGCGAATGAGAATAGCCAAAAGTAAGCCCGTTTTAAAAATGTTAATATGCTCAGTAATATTTATCTATTATAGCATTATTTCAAAAAGTTAAATATGCATAGTTGTTTAAGTACCACTTAGAACAGCTCCGAAAGCACATTATAAGACCGGAAGATGTCTTTTTAAAAAAATATCAGGATACGTAGATATAATCGATTGCAGGAGGATTTATCAAAGTCTCATATACTTAGTAAGTCATATAATTATATAGCTTAAGATGGCGCTCACAATATCACCAAGAATATAAAAAACCCAGATAGCTTGTAATCTTTAAACACATATACCTACTCTATTGATAAGACTATCTAACTAGTTAATTCTATTGACAACAGTGAATAGTATTGTCAATAAGGAAAAATTATATAAATCAGATTTAATAGAATAAAAACCCAAGCTATGTGACATATCGATCGAATAACTGTAATAGTATTATTGGATTCCGTTGTGTTATCTTTATTAATTACAATATTGGATGGTTACTGTGTATTTGATAGTACCACTTATCAATAATGATTAATTATGACGTGTCTTGACTAGTTATGTCTGATTATGTATGTAAATTCGTCCCGGTCGCGCTTCAAGACCTACTTTGTAGACCGGGGCCCGCTTATGTATGTAAAAGATAGCTTAGAGTTGAGGCAACGCAATTTTTATAAGTTAGTTTATTTGTTTTTCGTGTGAGTGTGTGGCCAACTCTAGTGTCGGAGTTTCCAGACCGCCCGAAGGCCTCCGATATGGCCTAACGATTCTAATCCTGAGACAAGAACCGGGACAGCAGCTTTACATGCCCTCCGACGCTCGGTAGCACTCAGATGTAAATGCCACACGTGGCCAGCCATCCAAGTGGCGACCTATGCAAGCGTTGCTTAACTTTGCCGATCTGTTAAGAACGGCAAGCCAAGTCTCGCTATGAGTGCTACCTAGCTATAAGTTAGTAAGTGAGCTGAATACATTGGAATCCATGCAGCTGTGAATGTAGCCAAACTATTAGAAATAATGTTGTATTTTTCGTTTATATGTATGTACTTACTACTTGAAGTTATTGTCAGTAGTCGGCCATCAATTCTACTTATTTACCACTTATTACTTATAGGTACGAGTACATATTAATCTAGAATCACTACATAATCTAATAAATAAATCTCTAACACAAATAACTAAACTGTATTCTCATCTGTTATACTTGTATAAACGAATATTAACTACGTTTAATCGGAAGTAAATCCCAATGGGCGCCGCTAGCGTATCCATTTAGTGAGCACTCAAATATATCCAATTGTGGCACATGTATTAACAAATAAACATAAAACGGGCTCCGGAACATTCAACAACACATTTTATCACCCTCTAGACCTCTTATTCGCCAGTCCGTCAGTCTCCCTAGCTCGTTTACAGACCTCTTTCGCGATAATGCGATCATAACCCAATATTTTCAAGTCTCTTATATTTTCACTCAGATACCGAAAAGCCTTTTTGCTTAGTAAATTATCGTTAGAAAATGTTTGCTGCAATAATTACGAGAACTTAAGGTTATTGAGTTACCCTGTTTGAAAGCTTATATCCGCCTTAATAGGGATTGGAGTGTTGGATAAATATGTATATATCATTTCATGTTAGTATCTCGTTAAGATCCCTTAAATCTTTTGTCCGTTAGGAACATTGTCTACAATTTCATTACTAAATACCGTTTAAATGAGTGTATTTTGTTGATATTGCTTTTACGAAAGTTAACGAAGAGTTAAGAGTTTAATTACTGAGTAATTAACTGTTGCTTGATTCACAACGTTACGGGAAAAACTATGAGGTTCAATGGGTGTGAATCTATACACCATGCGTCATGCGTCAGCAGGGAAAGTTTCCCATCAATACATCAGATTATACTTTCCTGATTCCTCTGTGTAAAATATGAACCAGAAGCTATATCTATATCACGCAAATCTCAATTTGAAATTGGTTTCCCATCGTGTAGTGACTTCATTTATCAAAAATCGTATAATCTGCTTGCTATAAGCATGTATAATGCACTGAATTGTGAATTATGGTACAATAATGTAAGGACAAGTCAATCTACGCGTGCGTTGCGCTGCGGTTGTCACCGTTCCACGCTGAACCATCATTTATCAACCGTCCACATCAAATCACTATCGGAATTTAAAGCTGCGTTCGCATTATGCTGAATTATTGCAGCGAAATAAACGAAATCGACTACGATTTTAAATTAAACGTGCTGTACGTGGTAAGTGGATAACTTTTCCATTAATTACTAAGAGTTTTGACCGTGACAATTTGAGTAATTAATGGAGTAATTGGTTCTGCACTTGTTATATCATACTATAGTGATATCTTATAATTATATGACTATAGTGGCATTCTACGTATACCTAAAGTGGCTGGTTGTGCTCGACTGGCTGCAGCGTATCAATTGATATTGGAAATTGTATGCCGCACCTATAGAAATCACTGCAATCATTTAAACAGTCCGTTAGTTTTAAATGTATAGTATCTTACTCAATGCTACTCACGCTGTCGTAACTACTATACTTATTTAATTTGCAGCAAAACATTATATTCAGACACACGTGTAACTGTTAGGAATACACGTACCGTTTCAAAGTTAAGTCTTTTATAACCAGCGTTGCGAGCTTCAAGTACATTACCTCGGTACGGGGTGGCAAACGATTAGCTATATACCGTCTGCTAAGCAGAAACTACACCTAATGGAGCTATAACATGTTGCGAGAACAAGTCGTTATCGGAATTAAACCAATGCACGTCCAATCGCACGCTCCTGTTGTCCGCAATGTCAATATAATCACGGCTAAATAATGGCTTGGCACAAATTACCTCCAAGCGAAGCAGACATAGTAAGCCATCATAATAACATCTTTATTTTTGTCTGAATAAACTTCACCTGTATATATCCTGACGGAGCAATTTCACGAGGATCTATTTTAGATTTTATGAGAATGCTTGTATTTTTGTCGACGTAAATGGAGTACGTTTTATTCTTTGTCTGAAATCTCGTGATTTGTTACCAGATTTATATTCACATCTCGATGTTCAGCTCTGAAATTCCGATTTATTTATAGCATTAAGATTTTTTTAAACTTATTGGTATTTGTGTCTCAGTGATTGTTAGGTTTACTATTGACACTGACATCTTCAGCTACACTACAATGATTTGGTTAGGTTTGAAGTAATTCAGACTGCCTCGTTGGTCTCGCGGCATAAATATGCGCGTGGGATTGGGAGGTCTCGGGTACGATTCCCGGGTCCGGCAAAGTGTTTTTGGGTTTTTCCCTTAGGAAATTCTCAGTAGCAGCACGGGGTCTGGTAATGTGCCCGGTACGGCAATAGACTCGCCCCCTATTACGTGGGACCTAAAAATTCATGGCGAAATGTGGGTTAGTGGATGTAATATTACACCCTTGCCTACCCCTCGGGGATACAGGCGTGAGTCTATATATAAATAAAATATGAAGTAATTCCAGTACATAGTGAAAATTTACAAAAATCTCCTGAGTCTATAAATGTAATAACTAAAATATTTGTTTAACAACTTGGAATAGAGTTTCCAATGTAGGTAAATCAAGTCGGCTTCAAATAATCTATAGAACCTTCTCGGAATAAGAAATCCCAATACACGCGTGCAACTCCATAACTCACTTCGAGTCGGGCTGTAGCTAACGCGGCGGTTGTGAACGTTGGTACGTCGCCGCCGCTAACTTATGGGACGCATGCATCAGTGAAAATGGCGTTTTCTAACTTAACGGACTTGTGTGTTGCTTTCTACTGTGTGGCCATTGTGACACTAATGAAATAGGTCGAATATTGTTTTATAAATAGGATTTCTTGTGTTTTCTTTCCTATCTAACAGAAGAAGCCCGCCAAAAACGTTACTCTCACTTCGGGTCTTGCCGTAGTCAGATAGAAAGAGATTCAGGATCTTAAAATATTATCATACTATTGCAATTCACTCTGTCTTTATAAATAAAAAGTACTTGCTTAATATTATGAACAAAACTTTACAATAGGATTAAACATTAATGATGACTAATCAGATTTGATCAACAATGACTTATATTTTTCGACGTGTGTCAATATGATGCCTAAATAGTATGATTCCAACTTTCTATATTGAAGATTGTCGTCTGATAATGTCTAAACTAAAACGCTGTCTATCTAGACATTCCATCTCTGACCATCGCTGTAGAGACCTCTATACATTGGGCACTTTCTCCTGGTCTGTAATAGACGAGACTCAAAAGCTTCTTCTAGTCAAACATATGATTCTTGGCACAGTGGAGTAAAACTAAGCAAGGACTTGGTATTATCAACAGCGACCTAGCGTTATCCCGGTTGCGTCCAAGACTATCACATTGTAGTCCGGGATCCGCGTACTAGTTTTACCAGATTCAACAGAATATTTGCTTTGCAATATCTACATTATATACTTGAATATAATTAATATGTTCAATCGTACACCTACAATATCCGGGACGGTAGACGGTAGTTTGTTAAGCAATAGAGACAACTGATGACCCGATATCGTCTAAGACTATTTGGTATTTAAATATCCCTTGTTGCTATTTACAATTTAATAACCCAAGCAATACTTTGCCCGTATCAGCATGTGGGGCTCTCAAAATAAACTTGCGGCGGGATTAGCAAGTCTATACTTATTGTACGTTTAACAAGTTAATCGTCCACGAAAACTGTAGTACGCCACAGTATGTCAGCAAGTACAAATAAGGGATGTCGCGTGACCGACTGGTCGGACCAATAAACCATAGGCTTACGTGATAAGGCGGCCGGGCCGACTTAGCTACGGTTTGACTGTGGCGTTACAATACGAATTATGTTTTAACGACTTTACTCATTGTTCCACCAACACTAATTGTTTACACACGTATCGGCAAACCGCAGGTGACGTCACTGCTCATAACAATCGACCTGGATATAAGAGTTTTTAATTAAAGCCCTCAATTCCAATCGGCTCTGTGCCAATATAGTGATCATTATACTACACGTTGAAATTACATCGTAACATGTTTTTTTGTTGTTCGTAAATCTGCGTAAAGATGCGAATAGAGATGTTTGTTTATAGTAATGAGAAGATGATGGTGGCTCGACGCATAGGTTTGCCAGCGATCAGCCCAGACTGGTTTTATGTTCTACAGACAGCGATAGTGGTCTCTATTAAAACCGGCACGACGTGGTTGTAATACTTCTATGCCTTTCTCGTTTGATATGTAGAGCATTGTAGAGGTAGTCGTTATTATTGTTGAGGTATTATAAAAGTTAACTCATTTACGTCAGGCAACGTGTTCAGCGCTCGTCTCACGCCCAGAGATGATTGTTTTGAATAATTTCAGGGAGGAAATAGTTTGAAAAGCGTTGATGACAAACGAGTGTTTTGTTTCAGTGATTAGAGGCGGGGGCTTGGCGCTTGGCGTCTGCGGCGTCGCGCGTCACGGCGACGCGCCGCAACGCTTGTCACGCGACGCGAATGTCGCTCGCGATTTTTGAATCATTTATCAAACGCTTGTTTACTTCATTTTACGCTACACAGCGACCGGTTGCGACGCTCGCGTAAAAACTGGGTCATTCTTCATTACAATCCCACTCAGCCAACTCAAGTCGATTCATTGATTTCTGTCGTGCGTTTTTATCTTTAGTTTTTGTGTTAGTCGCGTGATGGAATGACATTACATTATGTTTATTGACTAGAGTCAATAAACAACGGATATTAGACAGATAATCGCAGCTATAAAGTGATCACTAATCACATAGCATGAACACGGTTTGTACATACATTACAAGTAGCGGCAAACTAAGGTCATATTCCAGCTCCTTCTATCTACACTAATATTATAAAGAGGAAAAATTTGTATTTTTGTTTGTAATGGATAAACTCAAAAACTACTGGACCGATTTTAAAAATTCTTTCACGATTAGAAAGCTACATTATCTGCGAGTAACATAGGCTATATTTTATTTAAGATAAAATAGGGGTCCGTAAGATATTTGGGATTTTCGGGTACGCGAAGTAGGTCCCTCAAGACGCGGGTGAAACCGCGGGAAACGGCTAGTATAAAGATAATATTAAAAAAATATTTAAATACTATGTTAGTCTACCATAAATAACAGACTCCCAAAAGTAAGCAAGGATTTATAACGATTGATAAAAGCTCCCGGCTGAGAGAGAAAAGCCCCTATTTTTCATTTCACTTCTCACAACAATCTGTAAGCAAATGGCGAAGAAGACGGTACATTGCATTATCAATTTATCATTCTAATAATAGTGTCGTTCAATAATGCTTTCAAGTCCAATAAGTACAATTTCGAAGTATTCCATCACATTTAAATGCGTAAAATCCCGGCTCACATTCGAGAGTATGTGCAAAACACACACGAAGCAAAATATCGCAAGGCAAACATAAATAAATAAAAATGTTTTTATCTTTTTGCTGTAAAGCGTATAAATATGTACATGTCGGGGAAACACATTAAACATGTAAATATAATGGCGTACTTGCATGCGGCTGCACTGTGAAAGTAGCTCTTCGATACCACTTGCGCTCTCTTTTCTATATTATCGCATGAAGTGTGTAAGCGATTAGCTCGGTCTATGAGAACTATTCTTCTTTCTCTCTTAGCGTTATCCCAGTTTCCATCTGGGGCCGCTTAGGTACTAGTCTAACCGGATTTGGCTGAATATTAGCTTTTCCACAGAGCGACTGCCTGTCTGACCTCCGCAACCCGAAGGGATAGCGATATTCCATGGTTTAGACTAGTTTCAGTTTATTTAGAAGGTACTGACGCCCTGTAACGACTGTCAAAGATCTTCATGACAACCGGGACCGACGGCTTAACGTGCTCTCCGAGGCACGGGACAAGCGATAATTAACAATTCAATACGCACATAACTCCGAAAAGTCATTGGTGCGCGCCGTGGATTCGAACCCGATACCCTCTGCTGGCAGTCTGTTGGTATATCCACTCGGCTATCGCTGCCTTGGTCTGTGAGAACTATTATGAGCACTTATTTAGTTAGAAGTGTTTCACCTCTTTCGGAATAATTCCTGTGAACAGACATGAATCACTGATTGGGCCCTCATCCGTAACTACCCTCTCTTGCTATTTGATAGGCGATAGGTAGTGCATATACTGCAGCTTCAAGCCAACATCCCTCAATTGAGCCGCTCCATTCATGATGAAACCAGCGTAAGGCAATGGATTTCTAGATCAAAACAAATGGAAGCTGAATTTACTGACGTTCAGGTCCTATTTCCTCCCCAAAAACATCTGGTGATAACTCTTGAATAGACAAATCCAATAACACATCACCATGTGTTCCGCATGTATAATGTATGTGCCATCAAACGTTCGGTGTGAGGTAACATTGTTCTAACCAGTTTAATTAAGAGCTACATACAACCAGATCGTAAAAGACGACGATAGTTCGCCTTTATACGACGTCCTACAATTATTTCCTCCTGACAGAATATCATTATGACTCGTTTTATAGGGGTAACTTTTTTATAGAGGTTTCAGGTTGTCATTCTTTCGTATAAATCCTCGACTTTTGAATAAAATTGTTCGCCGAGTGTGTAACAGCGTTAGTTATCATATTTTGAAGAGGATCAGCTGAGACGGGGCCGTATAATGCCTTTGTGTTATCGATATTATATCGTTAGGCGTTCGCTCAAATCTTATGATGTTATTAACTGTTTGTGTAAGGCCTTCTGTAGGCGGGCTACAGATTGAGTACGGTAACGATGATATTAAGGCATTGTTTTACACAAGAAATGCGGCAAACAGGCTTGCGTGGCTGCATTTGGACAATAGTACCTTGGCTGATGATTACTTGGCTAATAACTACGTGTTTGTCTGAATCATCACACCTTCCAAGAGATATTATAAGCCTGGTGAATTAGGGATGTTGTAATGTATGTACCTCTTCCCATTGCCGATGTTTGTAAGTTTATTTATAAAGAGTTCAAACTTCAGATAATATCATTGTTATAACTATATTATATAAATAGCCGTTTCCCACGGTTTCACCCGCGTCCTGAGGGAAAAAAAGAAGAAAAAAACTTCGCGTACCCGAAAAAACCCAAATATCTTACGGACCCCTATTTCTTCTAAAATAAAATATAGCCTAAAATATATTATTCGCAGATAATGTAGCTTGGTGAAAGAATTTTTAAAATCGGTCCAGTAGTTTTTGAGTTTATCCATTACAAACAAACAAAAATATTTTTTTTCCTTTTTATAATATTATAAGTGTAGATAAGTGTAGATTAAAATAATTAGCTGAAATCTTATAGCGTAATAGGTATATTCATACCTACAAGTCTTAAATAAACTTATATAATGTTACACGTGGATATGTAGCATGTAAAGTGATTTCACATCAATTTGCACATACAACACTACATAAACCATTTTAAATTACAAACGTGTGAACACCACGTCATATCACTGACAAGTATTCTATTCTTTTACTTTGCTCGTTTATTTCTTTGTATTCTTGGATGAGAAAATAAAATATTTGTTTCTTTCTTTTGATGTTTGGATATTATTAAGACATTTTGGATATTACGGAGTAAGAAAGATCGTGGTAGGCGGCAGTAAGATTTTAGATGATAAAGATTGGAGAAACTAAAGCCGTATGGGGTCACTGAGGGTCTAGACAAGTGAAGCTTAGATTTTCGCTATTGTTTGGATGCCATAGTAACATAATTTATTTGTTCTTCGTCGCCCATTGACGAATAGAATGCCAGTTCCAAACGTATTTTTAAATTTTGCGAATAGCGATATCACTGATCGAATGCCAATCGTCTCAAAAATAGAAGAAAATCTAGTAGATATCGGTATATAGAATACCGATATCTACTACATTTTCTTCTTTGTCAGCAGCGTTTAATCCTCATTGCAATCTTCTATGGTTCTAGCCTTCCGTAATCTGCTCCCAGTTGGGCAATTTTCGAACATTGCAGTTAACAGAACAACTGTAGCACACAAAAGCTACACTCTACATCTAAATAACGGCACTACTCTATCAGCAGACGGTCACCATCGTGCACAGCGTTGAACAAATTACTCAGCGCTGCGAGTGTACCCGCAACGTCACTCATGTCGGGAGCATGACGCGTCACTCGTTACGTCATGTTCGCGTGACGTCACTGTGACTAACTAACTGGGTAGACGCGAAAATGGATCATTTCTTATCACCAATGCTATAATGCAGATGCTTCAATAGCATTCTGCAAGCGAAAATGGATCAATTTCAGTAACACTAATACTTTGTCCCTTCAATTCCATTTCTAAAACATGTTAGTAGAAATAATTCCAGTACCGTAGAGGACTTTACAAGGTATAAAACAATACACAAAGTACGTCCAAAATCAAATATTTACACATTATACAAATGTTTTGCCTTTTGGAGGACGCAACCACAAAATAGGTCGCGGGGTAGATTAGATGCAAATTCGAGAACAATACATTTTGACATCAGCTTTTTCTTCATAAAAAAAAGTAAAATCTATCCGCATGTAACGAGTATTTAGAATAACATTGCTGTTTACAAAAATATCGGCAACTTGCCAATATTTTTTGTAAGATATATTCGTAAAGATTGAAGTGAAAACTGAATATTTCTATTAGATTATATAGTCTTTTTTAATGTTATTATTTTTTTCTTATTCAACTATGTTTGTATTTTGTACCTATTTTTTGCCAAAATGTTTTTAGTGTGTACCTATTTTTTGCCAAAATGTTTTTAGTGTGTGCCATTGGTGGCAAAATAAATATTTTCTTTTCTTTTCTTTTCTTTCTAGTCCGCTTTTCATGTTACCACTGAGAATGTGGAGTGGATTATAATAATTACTTATATGACCTTTAAGTAAAAAGAGGTATACAGTAATAGGAGCACGCTCTCGTGATTTAGATACCCTATAGGGTTTACTAGTCTGGAGAACCTCACAAATTAAATACGATTCAAATAGACTTCCAGTTGAAATTAATGAATTAAACGAAGGAAAACTAATGTTTAAGACATCGTACTTGTGTTTGAAGATGATTCGATTCTTGGATATTGTATTATTGAACCGTACCTAATCACCAAAGATCGGAATCAGGGAGCTAACATTGTCAAATGTATGGATATGCTTAATTTTAAAATATGTTTCCGGAACTAGATTCTGGAAAATTTCGGCTTTTTAATGAAGGTATTTTAAACTGTTGAAAAATAATTAAAATTAGGTACCTTTGACAATGTTAGCTCCTTTAATTCCGATCCTTGGCAATCACTCTGAGTACAAATATAACAGCTTTGTTTAAGATCTAGATTACTTTAAGGTTCGAAGGGAAGTTTCTCAGTAAATATTATCTATAGTCATTTTCATATTTTGTAAGAACAAATATAAATAAAATTATTCTACAGTCATTATTTCCTAGTAAAATCAACAAAATATGTTTATTGCTATGGTTGCATTAAACTGTATATTTGTACCAAGTAGACAGAGAAGTTACATAGGTAAACAATGAGCGAAATCCCTGAACCACTACACTACAGCTAGTACCAACATCATCTCAACAAAATGTAGAACATTATAGAATCCATTGTATGTGCGGCAGGCAAACAATTTAACAGCTCTCTCTTTGAGCTACAGTTTAATTTTCATAATGGAAAGTACTTTATGAGGCAGTGAGGTTACTACGTCATGGCTGATTAATGGACTACGAGAAACAAATTGGTTACTCGTAATCTTCGCTTAATCGCTTTTTGTGGACTAAACTTCCATTGAGAATTGCCAGGATCTTCGTTTAAGCTTAATCTTACAGTTTTTGGAGTACCAGCAACGAAACTACCTACTTTAGTCGTTGCTGAAATAATTAAATTACCCCACAGTTTAGCAATTTCACTAGAAAGTGGCAATAGACTCCTTATAAAATGGAACCCGAGTTTGTATCGGGTTAGTCGACCACACAAGCACAAACATCTATCAGATAAATATCTAAACAAATATAGCAAAATGTGAATAACGTCAATAAAGATAAAGATATTTTATTTTGCAAATATGGGTTACATTTTTGGTGACACTTAAAGTAAATATATACAAGTTCAGCCATATCTTACCAGTTGGCATGCAAAAATAACATAAAGAAAAAAATTGGTTGCCTGTAAAGTCGGTATACGGGCGAAAGTTTTACGTGACAACGACTTTGAGTGGTAAAATAATTTTAATGTGAATATTCATTCGTATAGTAGGAAGAAGGATGAAAGACGCGTGCCTTTCACTTTTTATGTCTGTCTCTCTCGCTCTTAGGCGGGACGCGTGCCTCTCACTCGCTCTCATTGTGAGCGCATAACGTGAGCGGAGCGTAACGCAGTTTCTTGAAGTGTCACCCGGCAAACCAATTTATAAGACGTTGTCACGTCAAAAAAAGAAATATAATACAGCCATCAAACCAATTACACAATTTTAAAAGGAAACAATTTTAAATTAAATCAGTAAATAATTTACAGTGCCATTTAAATTGAGTCTATAAAAAGTCAATAAACTGCCTATCCTTCAAGATTCTTGAATTATACGTACAGAACAATGTTCTATCGTATTTCTGTTTATAATATAGCGACGACGTCACGGAGAGCCATTCCATTGTATGCACGGAGATGGGTCTGGTATACAAATTGACCTAAATTAGCTTTTATCTGTCTGGTCAAGAGAAAATACGTTTTTATATCGAATAACTGAGTTGTTCACCTGAAAATGTGAGACTCGGTTGAGCTACTGAGCGGTGTGGGTGGGGCCGGGCGCCGACCGCGTATCAAATAACTTTATTCCTTTTTGTTATGGTAATGTCCCTTCCCGAAATTATCCATCCCGCTTATAATCTTGGGTGAAATAAAAACTTTCTGCTGCCTTTTGTGGGAGATTCATTTATATAATCACGTCTGCGAAGCCGTAAGGGCAGGCAGAGGAGTATGATGACCACAATTTACTTCGAGCGGTAGAGCCAGTGGCGAATCCAGTATTTGGGTTTTGGGCTTGTTTTGGTTTGGAGGCTTGGTGGTGAAGATAGGTTTAATCGACTGAAACACGAAAAAGTCTGGTTTCACTTAGATGCTTTTGAGAAAGCCTGCTTGATCAATGCAGTCACCCTCTTACAAAAGATAGATATAGGTATATTAACAGTACGTATCCATTATGATGTGTTCCGTCTGATGAGTTATCTACATAATTATCATTAGACTAACTGAAGACCTATTGTCAGCTGGATTTCAATCAAGCCCTAATCTAGACCACTAAGCGAACCTAAGCCTAAACATACAGTATTCAGACTAGCAACCATAAACAAAACAGATATACAATATTGGTTTACATTTTGTATAGCATGTAAGCCGGACGCGATTGTAACAACATCGCTATTTATACTTATTTGATTACTATTATATTGCGTAACTTGGTTATTATTAAATTGCATTGTTGCAACGGAAACGGTTAGTATCTACTCTGCCGCATAAAATGAATTAATACACGCATTTTGTCCAAGCTACTGTACTTTTGAAAGAGCTGTTTAATACTAGAAGTAGAAGTAATATGCTTATCATGCATTTATAAAAATAAAAGTAAAGTCTCCCTCAGTCTGCGTCTTGCACTCACTTACGATTTTATTTGGTGATAGGATTAAACTTATGACAGTTATGTCACAAGACTTCAAAGTTTATCTCCGGCACTAGCAGTCTTGTTATTGATTTTCAAAGAGAATGCAAGTAAGCCATGCGTGTGCAACAATACCATTATGTGGAGCATCGCTTTATGCACTACATACGCCTTTAAAGTTTGACATACGGATACACCTCTACAAACATTCAAGCTTTCTTTCAACGCACACACAAGTGACTAGCGCCATAAAATATAGCTATTACGATGGCGCAATGAAACTCAAAGACAAAGAACTTGAAGGTAGTTTAGATCAGGTAATAAATGGCCAATAGTGTATGAACTCTCCGGCTGTGGTCGTGAGAAATACATTGCAATAATCACTACGGTTGGCACGTATTGGCTATCGCCGTATGAAGCCATTAGCACCCAGCTGGATACAGCTGCTTATCCCACGTAATACGATCCATTACTACTTCTGCTAGGGTGGTCTATACGCTATATATGAGGTGGTGGTCCTTTATTTGAAAGACAATAAGCGTAGATTTCAATAAGTTAAGTTGATCTATAATAATAATTATTTTTTACTGCATTTGACTTTTGAATTTTTTCTTGGATTAGTTGACCACTACGACTAACATTACATATTACCTTTGTTATCGAATAAACAAAGAGTTTTTCAAATTAGGCAGATCATTCTTGAAAGTAGAACATAAGCAAACCCTTTTGTTTTTATTTAAGTATAGATATACATAAACTAATCGTTACGTTTTAATTCCTCAGTTGGTAAGCGAACAAAAACAAGAAACATGGAGTGACAACTGGTCTGTACAGTTTGCAGACAGTGAGCTAAACTATCGTAGGTATAACCCGACCCGGCACAAGGAAATCCATTCGAAATTAAATGGAATTTCTACGCGGATGGTTTGCAAAGCTCTGAAGCCTTTCCGGACGGTATGGCAACAAGCGATGATCAAACGTATCCCCCACTCTCTCAATAATTTGGTCAACGAATCCAAACCCCCTTATATTCAGTTCTTGAATAAGATTTATTCAAGTTATAAGTACTTGTAAATGGCACCCGTAATGTATTTTCAAGTTATGATGTAATAAAGCAAGGTACTTAAAACTTAACTATCTGCACGTTGATGGACTTTTTGAAATAGACTAAGGACTTGTTAGTTTCTTCCAAGAAAAAGGGTATAATAAAATGAGTACTTTAGTTCTTTCTCCAGGTTTAATATGAAAGAGAATTTCTATTTAAAGCGTTGGCGTGTTGTTACGTGTATAATATAAAGAAAATAGCAGCATATCAATCTGTTTGTAGTACAAAAATGTTTGATATATTTTCTCAGTAGGTATACAATATAACATTGCTTTAACCTTTTCACCGCCCAGCTATACTAAACGCGATGTGTCACTGTACGCCAACGTATAAATGTATAACAATTATATAGTACGAAAGCAGGGATGGCGGTAACGTCATATCGATAATGAAAAAAACAATGTGTAAATTTAAATTGTTACTCAAATTTACAATTAAAAATACACACTGTTAAATTATAATGGTAATTTGTTTTATTTTATGAGCATTTATAGTAAGAAAAATGGGTATCCGTTATGGCAGACAAAGATACATGCATAGACTTGCTAGAGATAATAATATAATAGGCACATCACTATTCATTTCAAAACGTAGTCCGTTTACTTCATATCAAGTCGTTGGCGTTCGTAGCACGATAAATTTCATAAGAAATAGGGTTGTCTATTGTTTTCTTTCTGTGTATAGATTTTTGTTAGTCTATACTAAAAACGCTTGAATGTTTTTAGTTTATACCTATTTGAAATCTAACATGAACGGTCAGTCAGGAAACTCAGGAACATTATTTGAAGTGGCAAAGTAAGTGTAGTTTCGGAAAGGGATAGTAAGTGACTTTTTAATACTGATGTGCTAAACATTTTCAGCTTATTTTTTATTTTATGCAAATGAAAAGCTAGCTAGTTTGATTAAGGATATTCGAATACCTAAATTCCATAAAAAAATAATTAAACTTAGCTATTCAAAATTATTATTATATGCTATTCTATATTATTGCCAGTATCAAATGAAAAACATTACACTCCTTTTTTTGGGCAGTCGTGTCAAAAGATAAAGGTGTGCGCGGTGTCGCCCGGCACTATGACACAATGTCCTTGACACCTATGCGCTTACGACGTCTCAAGTTTACTTCTATTGAAGTTGTCGGCGCTAGTGACACTGGCATCTTGCCATTACGTAGAGATGGGTGTAGCAATATCGAAAACCCTCGGTACATTTAATTAATTTTAATGAAGTGATTTGATACGTACATCAATTTTAAAACGTATTATGTAATACGTTATTTACTGACCGGAATTACTTTTTAATCACTGAATCTAAGAACGATTGGAAGGAAACAGGCAAATAAATCGAAAAGATTCTAATGAATGCAACTTTCGCGTCACGTCACTAGCCTACTTGATATGAAGTCGTTGGCGTGCGGGACATAAAAATATTTGGGGCCATTTATGTTTTTATCCATTTAACACAGAAAAAAAGCCTGTTTTGCCTGAGAAAATAATAAATAGGTCTTCATTCGTGTCCATTTACACAATTACAAAAGAAACAAAAGTGTCTATGTATCGTAAATGTATTTTTTTTATAGTGAACTTCTATAGAAGTCGTGGCGTGGACGGCACGAAAATCCTGAACTTCTATAGAAGTTGTTGGCGGTGAAAAGGTTAAAAATCACTGCATTCAACGAGGTACGTTGATTTGAATTCAAAAGTTGATGTATTTTCGGCCATATTGAAAGATTGCGCTGAAATATTGTACTGTGAATTTGCCGTATTGCAGTTCGGCGAATTTTATCCCATGTTCATTAGCTGTTTCAGGCTCTAGTGTGAGTATAATTTTGCATTGGAATACGGTTATATCAAATATTGTAAATATGTTATTATGAGGACCTTTTCGTCGACACGTGTAAGGATTTTCATATTCTATTTTTCACCCACCTAGGATTAACACTACGATTAACATTTCATAGTTTTGTTTTGCTATCATAGCGAGCTTTGTACCGTTTATTGGATTTTAAGGTCCAGGTATAGTAAGAATAGATATATTAAGGATGGATCTCCGTGAGACTGACTTCTGTTGATGTTTTAATTTAAACCAATAGCGTCATTATCGTATCCCAAACATAAAAGCCAGCTCTTTATCGCTTACCACTTTCGTGTCAATTACAAAAATATTCTATGCATAAATAATCCGAAAAGTGTGTTGTACTTACATGGGCTGGGCGGTTCAGCGCAGATGCCGATGGACTTGCTGGGGTCGTCGATAAACGACTGCGCGAGATGGTAGTCGCCGAGCTTCGTCTGAATCTGACGCGACACGCTATCCTGTCTGCCAGTCACCTGTCACAAACATACATAACGTTTAGATTATGTATACACAAAGACATCAATGTAAGGATATACAATATTTAGATATATAGATAGTTAGCAAATTCTTTATTGAACACCAGATACAAAAATAATATTATATGATACAATTTTCAAATGTACAATAGGCGACCTTATTGCTAACCTATTTATCTCATAGATGAAGTTTGGTGTAGTGTATTTGTATGTGTAGTTGTGTATACTGTTGATGCGTTTCCTGTATGATATGTGTAGTAACTTGACAATTATGGTATAATGTATGATGGCATAAAATAATTTAGAGTCGGAATTCCATCTCATATCATGCTGAAGGTCCTCACAAAACAATTTTGAGGCTTTCTAACTAAAAGGGACGAAAACTGAATAGTTTATAGAGTAATAACCGCTTGATTAGCCAGTACACCCCACACTCGAACATAAACAATCTTTAACAGCACTGTACATACATATATACTGTAAGGCAAATAAGTCTTTAGCTTAGCCTTGGCTTACATTTGAATATCATAAACGAATGAACACTAACAGACATTAAAAAGTACCTAATTAAAAAGCAAATAATCGCTATAATGTAGATAACTAGTAAACATTTAACTCAAGTCTGTCCTATTCCCCACCACTCACTAGCACGCCAAATTTTTGACCCCGTTTCCTAACCTAGTTTTGCCTAGCCTTGAAATTGTCTTACTATATCACTACAATATACAGTCTGTCTCCACGTTTGCCAGAATTGAGCATTAGTATGACCTTAATTGACTTCAGTAAATCGTTTTCAAATGATTATGAATGTCGTAAAGTTATATCAACTAAGCTAAGTCACTCTGGGATTAAGAGGGGCGAAATTACTATTGCTTTAATAGTTATCAAAGCCTAGCTGGATGGGACCACGCCCTTACCCTCGTCTTAAAGTGAGGAACGGTCCTTGTTCAGCAGTGCGACGGTTCATTTATAGAGCTGATGATGATGCAATTAGTGGTTGATCCAGACTGATTCCAACGAGAACGAGCTGTTTTGACTGAGGAGGTACTACTTCCTTTCACAGATAATCGACATTTAGTAGCAGTATTTCTGCTACTGCTTATCGTTCGATGAGTACGAGTGCTGAAGGCCCACTTCTCTCCCACTCCAGCTAAAGAGGGAAAATCGAAAGAGAGAAGGGTTTTAGAAAATGATGACGAGGATAGGTCCGCTTCTCATTTTCTCTATACACCGCTATGTTTCACCGAAGCTTATTGGCACCACAGAATATCTAATAGTACTTCTACTAGTACTACAAATTAGTTGTCGATGTGGCATTATACAACTGCCCCACATAATATAAGTTGATATTTCATTGCTTGCTTCACAAAACAGATCACCTAACATTGTACATCTCGCGCGAGACATCATGTGTATCATTGTGAACACTTTCGCATCACATGTGTTCTGTTGATATTGACGGACGCTAAGCGCGCAGTGAATCACGCCCGCCGCCCGAGCCGGTTTATTTAGGCCGAGACGACACATTCACACATGGCCGGCAACCTCGCGCCGATGATACATACGCTATTTGCGCGATACATTACCTTTTTAATTTGCCTTTCTTCGAAATGGGTTTTAAACAGTCTGGGTTTCAGTTTTTTTTTTATTTATGACGGATTGGTTTGGCGCCTAGTACGTTTAGTATTGGTTTAGTTACGTTTATTGTTAAGCGAATACATACGTGATTTTGGCGCTTTCCGAAATATTGAAAACTTGAAACAAAAGTCTGTGGCATTTAACTATCCCTACAGAATAAAATTTATTTCGCATGCATTTTTTTTAATTTCAATGCTATCTTCAATTATCTAAATAGCACGATAACAAGATGTACCTACAGTATATAACGGCGTTAATAAGATTATATCAAATAAATTAGTGAGCTATTTTAGAATAAAACGATTACACGTAGGTAATAGACTTATTCTAGAGATTGCCCCATTATCGACGCCATATGTAGCCGTAAGAGAGAGTAATGGAAGGATGTAATAAATACTATCGCCGATATAATCCGGCAAAATTGAACATTTGGACAGATCATGGTTTTATTATATGGGGTTCGGGTCCGGTCGTTAGTGAAGTACTTTGGAAGATTCGCACGCGAGCGCCGCGAATACGAAAATTGCAATAATCCATGAGTAAATTGAATGTCTGCTGCTTACACAATATGAATGTTTTATGCTTGGGTAAAGGGGAAGAAGTATTTAGGTACTAGAGGACGCCAGCAGCTACGCCTGCATTTTTTTTTAAATTTACCCGTTTTGGCCGATCCCGTGGGAATTTCGGGAAATCCCTTCTTAGTGCACCCCTACGGTGCCCAAGGAACATACATGCCAAATTTCAGCTTCCTGCGCCCCAATAGTTTCGGCTGTAGCGTGTCTGTCAGTCAGTCAGTAACGCAAGGATTTTATGAATGAAAGCGGATCCTGGGCTTCTATCCATCTTCTTGGATGAAACGCTAAGACAATGATGATGGAAGTCGAAGAAATATGTGAATAAGCAATGTGTATGATTCGTTCTTTTAAAGGTTATTGTATTGAGTGAAGGTCGTCATCGAATCCTTTTTTATAATTTAATTAGTATTATCACTCGAGAAATCGCGTCTGGTCGATCTAATAGGTACAATCCGATTGGAATTTCTGAAGTGATGCGCTTGCTAATCAAATTAGCTTTTAATTCACATCGTTTATTTAACAGTGGAATTTTATACTGAAAAATTTGAAAGACATGAAATCGTGCAAATCCATAATTCCGCGTGCCTAAGGATTTATTGAAAGTATGTGGGCGTGTAGCAGCGTAAATAGTAAAGCTTATTAACACGAAATAATTCAATCACTGATGTATTGAGCTATACATAACGCGGTCAAATTGATAACAATCACTACAAGAGCACTGATTAATTAAATCGTTGAGAACAAACGGCGGTGAAACGGCGTCACTGATTGTTTCAGCATTATTTAATAAATTGGACTTCAGATTCTATTGATTTGAATGTTCAACTTAGTAGACTTTCGTTAAGGTGCAGCGCACAAAAGTGGGTAATTCCGACCAGGACAAAGATTTTGATTGACTGTTATTTCGACAGAATTTAACAGGTCTCGGGCGCTTTGTGATTTATTAATTGGATTGGTGGGGCTTTAGTTGATGCGTCATGACCTTTTCGCTAGTGCCCAAGTACTGTATTACGATCTATATTCTTGCAGGAAAATATTATAATCTATAAATATCTGTAAGTACAATGGAGGTTTCGACATCCCTTCGTGTTAAAACTTTACTCGGATTCTATTTATATGAAATATCGCAGCCCCAACTAGCTATGACAAATGCCAGAATAGCTTCTTTTGTACCACGGAATAATTTATTAATTAACCTACGGTACCAGAAAAATCATCTGTAGTTGAAATTCTCATTCAAGTTTTCCAATCGTGAGTAATCCCAACACTATAATCTACTAACAATAAGACCCCACACTATAGAGTAATAGACCACCCAAACGATTCCTCACCGCAAACGCCGACATCACTAAAAACACGATGCAATTCTCGAACGCAACGAATATCTATAAAAAACGCACAAACAACGTATATTTTTAACACAATGGCAACACAGATCGAAATTCAAATAAAGTAAATGTATCCGAGTCCGCCGAGAAAAGCGAGTACCAAGATTTGATTTAACCGGCAAATCATTTAACCGAGACCAGTTTCACTGTACATTTCGCGCACGGCCATTTACTAAAGTACCTTTTTACGTCCCTTTTATTTATATATTGTATTCACAACATAATCCTACAGTGTACAACGGAGACTAATCTTTATTTCAGCCCGACGGTTCCACATTTTATATGTCTTTGTAGGGAATGATTCGATTTCGGATCTAATATAATCACGCTCGATAAAGTTCTTTGGAATTCAACAAGCGTATGCTTTTCTTACTAAAGTGACCTTTTACGTCGAGGAATTTGTAGCACTTGAGCTGTTCAGCATCGATTTTGTATCATTCATATTGTAAATAATATAGGCGGTAATCAGCATAATCTAGTCGTTAAACACGTCGACGGACTGTCTGTTTTAAACAGACATAAAAAGCTCATAATCGTTGCCCCACAGTATCTACGTCCCGTACAACGATTCCTAAATTACCTATAGAAATCTACAAAGTCAATGTAAATATTGACAGTCTGCATCGACTATTTATAATATTTGCTCGTAATATTCAAATCAAAATATTCGTGCGTCAAACCGAGATGTTAAAATTTTATAAACACGTTCCGCATAGAGAGCGAATCAAATTTTAATAAGTAATATACGCGGTTAATATGTATACGTTTAAATTCATAAACCTGTTTACTCTCCCGTTCGTACGAAGCTTCACAGATGAAGGGAGATGTAGGTCGATAGACACATAAAACAATCGTTCTCACAACTACGAAGTATCATCTTCAGTGGGTTATGACGAGTGACGACTGACTGGTGTGACGTCAAAAACACGATCAGAACGCTGTAGTGAACGACACCGACTTTAGTAAAAGTTAGAGAGCATCGCGAAGTGTTAAACAATGTTTTCCGGCACCAAATGATAGGGAGCAACAAGTCGATCCGTGTTGCGTATCAGAGTTCCGATACAGCACATCGCGAAGGCGGAATGAACAGGCGCGCGCGGCACCGCGGCTCACCTACTCGCTGATATAAATCTCCCCATTAAGGTGAACAAGTGAATTTCACCACATGTTATTCGTATCTGTGACTATCATAAATCGAGTACGTGCGGCGGGTGCGGAGTCAACGCCCCCGCCGCGGGTCCCGCCACTTCGCTCCCGCGCCGCGCCGCGCCTCGCCCGGGCGAAAGGACGTACTTCAACGGAAGGTTACATCAACCAGTCTACCATACACCACCACGCCCTCGACCCCGCAACCCCACAACCTGCACACGCTTACGCACAAGGTCACCACGAAACATATGTGCGCATTTCCTGGTACTGTACCTTGAATAATGGCGGCGCAATAATTGTCCTTACTCGAGGAAATGTGACGCAAGAGCGTATCTTCGACGATCACGAAGGAAAACCAAACGTCAACAACAATCATATATCTGTTTTAATTGATATACTTTTATAAATTGATCGTATATTACAAATATAAATAAAACCATACAAGCTCGAAGATTTACACAGATGTCAGTAAAACGACAGAATAGAAGTTTTATCTACGCAATAAAATAAAATACGAGTCATTACAGGTAGCAACGAAAGTAAATACGAAGAGATTTTACGATACAATAAAGAAGAAAAAATTGGCGAGTCAACGGCCTAGAGTTCACAAGAAGGGTGCAAAATAAGGAGAGAGGACGCTCACAAGGGTCGTATTTTATTACCAACATTAGTAAAGATAGGGTGGGCTATGCAATGACGATAAAACACATATAAAGCGAATGTGATGTTCCACCTGGCAGGCCGGTATGGTCACGAAACTTGTGACTATGACAAGTCATCGACCTAGATAGAGTCAATGACATGATCTGGCAGCCGAGGTTAATTCCTCTATCTGCGATAGGTCCCAGACCGATTTAGTACTAGCAATCGTTGTAGACTAACTAGTGAACGTGTAAGTTTGAACAAAATGTGTCTAGTTGTTGTACGGCATGATTAAAAAAGCATATTTTCGTTAGATATTTGAGTGGTGGGTCGGGGTGGCGGCGGAGATGGGCGGCGGGTAGTAATGAGGCCGTCTAGACACTCTGCAATACTACATTGTATTTGTACCGAGACCGTGCTGGTATTGTGTGCCACACTACGCTGCCACTTATCGTTTACATTAATGAATAATGAGCGAACCAATTAAATGTATTTTACTATTTCATATTTTAAAAGATAGTTAATAGCGGCAATTTAATATTGTAGTTTTGTATTTTTTTTATTTCAATTTATTTATTTAATGATCAGTTATCTGGGGGCCAATTCTGCTATTTTTATATGACATTGATATCATATTTTGAATGGATTTAAAAGCGGTATTCTGATAACCTTATGTCATTATCGTATAATTTAAAATAAACAGTTCGTCGTTGACACATATGATCTCGTTACAATTTCATTCAAATATCATATAATTTAGAAAAATACGCTTTTTGTGACGTAAGTATGACACTGACATCATATCGCGACTATATTTATTTAGCGGAATTGGGCACCTGGTATCTGGTACAAAATATCCCGGTAAGCGGCAATAAGCTCGCCACCACATGGGATCAAGACACTGGCGAAAAGTGGGCGTTTAATATGCCTCTGCCTACCCCTTCGGGGAAACAGGCGTGAGTCTATGTATGTATGTATGTTATCTGGTAGCTTTTTTACAGGCTTCGCTAGTTTTCGATCAGATGCTGAGGTGTCCCAAGACTATTCATTCCAAAAGTTTAAAAATATAGTGCTTCAAAATGGATGTTAGTGACAATTGTTTCAATTTTAGTTACCCAATATGACACGTGGCTATAACTACGTACTCAGCAGCAGACACAGGGGCGCGGTTTAATTGACTAGGAGGCATATCAAGATTATCAAGCAATATTTCGCTTGTCCATTAGCGAACCGATCAAGAACGATTGCGTATTCGCTCATTTAAATAAATCTGATAGATTCGAACAAATAAACGTCCACCGTTTCATCTCTTCGGCAAAAATGAATCGACCATTCGATAGCCTATATTTGATATATTATGTACAATTTATTTATTCATTTTTACTTTGCCGTGTGGTTGACGGCATAGAATACAAGTGTCACCACCCCCTATCTTCCCGTGGGTGTCGTAAGAGGCGACTAAGGGATAACACGATGCAAATACCATCTTTGCTAGAGACGGAAAACTCGACATCAAACCCTATACGACTGCCTCGTTGGTCTCGCGGCATAAATGTGCGCGTGGGATCGGGAGGTCCCGGGTTCGATTCCTGGGTCGGGCAGTGTTATTGGGTTTTTCTGTCACGAAATTCTCAGTAGCAGCACGGAGTCTGGATGTGCCCGGTACGGCAATAGGCTCGCCCCTTAGTACGTGGGACTAAAGTATTTCTGGCGAAAAGTGGGTGTAGAAATACACCTCTGCCTACCCCATCTGGGATAAAAGGCGTGACGATATGTATGTATGTATGTATTTATTCATAGCGGAGATGTCCGAGAAGTCGACGCCTCGTCCTTTGTGGACGATGATTAACGAACGACATTGTCGAATGTTCGCTATTATGTAAGTAGGAACCTGTTACTGATTATTTGTTGTTTAGTTAGTGAGGGCTAAGCTTGCGGTTTTGTGGCAACAGTTCGATTAAAATGGCGACGATGAAACGGCTTTGGAGACATGAGGTCCGATTGACTTACGTTTCATCTCTTTGTGTTTATAATCATGTTTGAACTATATCCATTATCCTTTATTGAAAAAAATTCTATGCGGCTTAAAATAGGCATATATTTTTAAGGCATCGTCTAAAAACATTTGAAAATTTTAGTAGCGATTGTAACCGACTGTCAATAATGCAGAATTTGATCAACAATTTGAAGTTGAAATGATCGAATTGTAATGAATGTTGATTAAATTCGTATAAACCAAAACGATTAATTACAACTTAATCACTTTTACTATAAAATTCAAAGCTAATTTTCCACGAACATATCGTTGAGTCATCGTCATAAGCGCACGAGTCACTCCGCCACATACATTTGACGATATCCAGACACTGTCGGTCTATTTATTTCGCATAATCTGAACATATTATAATACAGTTAACAGATTTTGCATGTGCGTTTGTGCAATTTCGTAAACATTCATTGACTAATATTATGTTAAATCTGTAAGCGAACCACTTACTCAGTTTCTTCTTAGAGTCGAGACTCTAGGCGAAAGACCTGGATGCAGCGGTTTAGTGCTAGGACGATAGCGATGATGACATTTTTAGGGTTCCGTACCTAAAAGGTAAAGAACGGGACCCTATTACTAAGCCTCCGGTGTCTGTCTGTCTGTCACCAGACTCACCAGGCTGTATCTCATAAACCGTGATAGCTAGAAAGCTGAAATGTTCACAAATTATGTATTTCGGTTGCCGCTATAACAACAAATATTAAAAATAAAAAAATAAAATATTAAGGGGGTCCCATACAATAAACGTGTTTTTTTTCGTATTTTTTGCTCAAAATTACTAACGGTAACAGGTAGACGCTTAAAATTTTCACAGAATATGTAGTTGTATATTACCTTTCAAAATAAATAATTAAATTAAAAAAAAGTAAATAATAAAAGTGGGCTCTGATACAACAAACGTAATTTTTAAGCAATTTGTTATTCGATCTTAATAAACAGGTAGAAACTTAAAAAAATATTTAAGTAAGTATACATACAACAAACGTGATTTTCTTTTATAGATGCTGGTACCTACGGAACCCTTCGTGCGCGAGTCCGACGCGCACTTGCCCAATTTTTTAATTAAAATAATAGCCGATTTCAGCTATTATTTAATTGCACAAAAGCTTGACGGACTTGCGACTTGACTCTTCAAGATAACTAGTACTGGCTGGATGGAGAAAATGAGAAAACGGGTTTTGTCGCATACCCTGGGAGAAGCAGCCTGCAATGGACTGAAATAGGCTGATGATAATGAATATCCATATCGAGATGTCTGGTTTAAATAACACAATACTCTACTGTACTACATACAACAAGAAGTGAAGTTAGAAGTAAGCAAAGAAGTAGAAGTGAGAAGCAAGTGGCATTCTGTTGTCTCTGCCTACCCCGACGGGAAAAAGGCGTGAGTATATGTATGTATTTACTACATACAACAACAACTGCCAGATAGCAGTGTGTACAAAACACTTTATTCCACAAAGCACGGACGCATGATACGGCGGCTAGTGCGCCCACTAGCACATAAATAGGACATGAACTCAATTACTTCATTATTAATTTCTAAACGTATTGCGTTCGAGTTACAACTCTCTTATCAATTCACTATTGAGGTCAGCTTCAACAATACAATTTT
The DNA here is from genome assembly GCA_944739405.2 of Euclidia mi. Classification (NCBI taxonomy): domain Eukaryota; kingdom Metazoa; phylum Arthropoda; class Insecta; order Lepidoptera; family Erebidae; genus Euclidia; species Euclidia mi. The sequence continues at coordinate 31,819,856 of OX123195.2, forward strand.
CTTACACTCCACATACGAGACGGGCGGGTATTTTTTTTATAGTCTCACGCCTGTATCCCCGAGGGGTAGGCAGAGGTGTAATATTACACCCACATTTCGCCATGAATTTTTAGGTACCACGTAACAGGGGACGAGCCTATTGCCGTTAATGCACATCACCAGACTCCGGGCTGCTACTGAGTACTCAAAAAAACCCAGTAACACATTTGCCCGACCCGGGAATCGAACCCGGGACCGCCGATCAGCAGTCGCATACGCTATCCACTGGACCACGGAGGCAGTGTATTAATTATGTTATCTTTTATTTGAAGACAAGCCGAAATAGGGTTAAACCAGGGGGTAGAGTTCGTAGGGTACTCTACAAACCTATTGGAACTACGGGCATTATAAACAACCGGTGTATGATGTGGTAGATCCATATGTGGTCACGCGTGGACATAGAACCATTATTTAGTATAATACAATCACTGCAAGGACCGCATTAGCTATTCAGTAACATGCGTAATATTGGAGGAAAGGGGTGTGGTTCTTTCTTCAGCTGGAGGAAAGATCCTCTGACTTCAATAGAAAAAGTTGAGAACTTGTATTACATAACGGGACCTAATCGCGTGCCAGAACTTTTATAGCGCGATCTGGAATAGTTCCGTCGGTGTCCGCTAGATGCCACCAGCGCCTACACCTATGTCCACTACATACACCCCTCATATATTCACGAGGTTCCTAAATATCTAATTAACAGTCATAAGAAATTGTTCATCAAGTTATGACACATTGCATGACTGGCCAGTATTATTTCACCGGCACATCAACACTGAGGTTGACAGCATGATTACAGCACAACGTATCATTCAAACTGATGAACACAATTAAGTTTCACAAAAAAAAACTCATGATTATATTAATAGCTATATTAAAATAGTAACTACCGCACATCGCGTACACTAAGATTTTAATTAAAAGATGTATAACATTATTATTATAATTTGCTAACTGTTGTCCGCATTTTTACTGTCGTAGCTGCATCTTTCCAACCCTACTTTACACCTGCAGGGAAAATATTAAAAAATGAGTGCCTACGTTATAAGAGGAAAACTATTTTGTACAGGTATACTGTACAAAACACTTGTTTCTTCTAGCTTCTACAGTTTTAAGCTCTACGAAGGTATGTCAGTCAGGACAAGTGATTTTATATTATGACTAGAGGACTCCAGCAGCTACGCCTGCACATTTTTTTTTCATTTATCTGCTTTGACCGATCCCGTGGGTATTTCGGGAAATCCCTTCTTAGTGCACCCCTACGGTCCCCAAGGAACATACATGCCAAATTTCAGCTTCCTGCGCCCAATAGTTTTGGCTGTAGCTTGTCTGTCAGTCAGTCAGTAACGCAAGGATTTTATATATTAAGATGACTAGCTGTTTCCCGCGGTTTCACCCGCGTCCTGAGGGAACTACTTCGCGTACCCGGTTAATTTATAGCCTAAGTTACTCTTGGTACATCAGCTATCCGCCAGTGAAAGTCCCGTCAAAATCGGTCCAGCCGCCGTTTAGAGATTAGCGAGAACAAACAGACTGACAGGCAGACAAAAATTTAAAAAAAATGTTATTTCGTTATATGTACCGTGTATGCATCCATATGCATTTAGTAAAAAGCGGTTATTTTAATATTCCAACAGATACTCCAATTTTATTTATGTGTATAGAGTATAGATGATGATAATGTATTGTATTCTAGGGGTACGCGAGAGGCAATCGCACAGATACAGTAATACAGAACTCTGTTTCTATCAGCAATGCGTTATTATAAAAGAGTTACAAGAGTACAATAATGCGTATGCAGTGCGCGTGCGGCACAAGTGCTTACTGTAATACAATTTTACTTGTCCCGTGCTGTACTGCGTAACCTGTATCTCCGTATACGCTTAGTCGTATCTCATACAGACATTTATTTTCTTTCTTCGCCAAATAATCTTTATGAACACGTTATCCTACATGAAAATAAAGTTGCGTTATCAAAGCACTGCGAGAGCGAAAAATACATCAAGTCGGTGTCTATCGGAAGAATGAAGGAAGTGCAGAGAGCAGAAAATGTGACCGGTTATGGACGAATAAATGGGAACTTTGTCCCTATTTATCGCATAAAACGATATACATTGATACCACAGATATGACAATTAGTCAGATGGAACGCGCGGCACAGTTGCGTGCGGCCACTAAAGCAAATACAAAATTGAAAAGCGAATACAAACTCGTCTCAGTGCGCTACGAAGCATCGTACAGTTCACGCGTCACGATCACTTTTAAATTCTCAAAATGCCGTCTTGTGTTCTTAAACACTGTAAAAGTTGTTCCTAAAAACAAAAACAGGAAAATGGAATATCTTTTCACAGGTAACTATTGATAATTTGACTGTTTTCTAATTTAATTTCGATAAAATTCGTATTTGTGCTAGAAATATGTAAGTGTTGCCAGTTTTTGTCGACGCCGTTCTGCCTGAATTAGGGAAAATGCACTTGTCAATTGATTATGTGATAATGATTGTCATGTTAATGAAAAATACATTACCGTATTATAAAAGTATATTGTAGATATATCTTCTTTCTCATAAATATAGTAATAGAATTTCAATTTCCATTAGTATATACCTTACATTATATTGTTTTGAGTTCGATCCCCAAACGATATCCTAATATTCGTGTACACCCTGCTACTCGTCAAGCTTATACACTTTGTCCTTTGCACCGTTCTTATGGCGTAAAGAATAAGTATCAAAATCGTACAGCAACTGTTTAGCTTGACTTGGCGCCGTGTGTACATACATACTTATGGCGTAGGGAATAAGTATCAAAATCGTACAGCAACTGTTTAGCTTGACTTGGTGCCGTGTGTACATACATACTATTTATTTCTCAACTAATCGACGCCAGCGGCTTCGCACGCACAAATTTTCTTATTTCACGTTCTGCCCGATCCCGTGGGAATTTCGAGAAATCCGTACCGTCTTGGTGCACCCCTACGGTTCCCAAGAAACATACATGCTAAATTTCAGCTTCATGCGCCGAGTAGTTTCGGCTGTAGCTTGTCTGTCAGTCAGTCAGTAACGCAAGGATTTTATATATACAGATTTACGAAGTAGTTAAAACTTAATTCGGTACCTACATTTAAGAAATGTATTTATAAAAGCATTAATTAAATCCATGGTAAATTCTTCAAAACCGCAAATGAATATAAGAATATTACATAACTATATACAAAATACTGGGAGATTATTCATAATCTGGCAACTTTTCACACACATAGACGCGCGTGTCCGTACAGTGCCAGTCGCCAAAGGTCACGCACACATAGCTGTCAACGTGCCACGCTTAGTTGGACGAATGCGCTCTATCTGACTAATTCTCATATCTATGATTGATACTTTATTAGAGGGTAGTGCTACTACAAGATAAGACCATTCTTACTGAAGACGTTGTTAAGCTGTTTTAAAGATAAACGCGAACAAAGAAAATCTGTACATATTGGAAATTACCACGATCATCCAATACTATACCTAAAATATTACAAAAAGAGCATTCGCGAGTATAAAAATAAGAACGGTCCAAAATAGATATTACTCTTTGAAAGTAGTATGCTCTATCTCACTTATACCGGTTATGTTAGAAAGGGAGGCAACGTCCGACCGAATGAAGAAATATGCTGTCATATAGTCAATGCTTGTGAATTTATGTTTACATTTACGGCCTTGATAATATTATATCAAATAGTTGTTCGAAAATAAGCAAATTTTCTTTTATCTATGTAATAATGTTTGGTGAGATTTTATATGAAGGCTGTCTGAAAGAATGGGACAGGACGAAGGGGAAGACCTAGGCGGACGTTCTCTGACCAGATTGGAGACATCCTAAAAAAAGGACAGGTGAGAAGTACCCTAAACAGAAGAGCATGCATGAGAAACTTGATGGAAGTGTATGAAACAAGAGAGGTATGTCAGGATCGTTGCAAATGGCGTTCCGTAGTCTCTGCCTACCCCTCCGGGAAACAGGCGTGAGTCTTTGTATGTGTGTCTGAAAGAAATTACAATTTGCAAATAAGACTGCTCATATATAATGCCGTGTGGTTGACGGCATAGAATACAAGTGTCACCACCCCCTATCTTCCCGTGGTTGTCGTAAGAGGCGACTAAGGGATAACACGATGCAAATACCATCTTTGCATAGAGACGGAAAACTCGACATCAAACCCTATACGACTGCCTCGTTGGTCTCGCGGCATAAATGTGCGCGTGGGATCGGGAGGTCCCGGGTTCGATTCCTGGGTCGGGCAGTGTTATTGGGTTTTTCTGTCACGAAATTCCCAGTAGCAGCACGGAGTCTGGAAATGTGCAAGGTACGGCAATAGGCTCGCCCCTTATTACGTGGGACTAAGGTATATCTGGCGAAAAGTGGGTGTAGAAATACACCTCTGCCTACCCCTTCGGGGATAAAAGGTGTGACGTTGTGTATGTGTGTACTGCTCATATACTAGTAATTAAAAGAATACATTTATTGTTTCTGAATTATTCGAATACAATAAAGTATTGCTTATCAACGTATCTATCGTTTTGACTTATATAGGAAAACAAAAAATCCGTATCAAAGTGCCCGGTATCGGCAATAGGCACGCCTCCTATTACGTGGGACCTAAAATTCATGGCGAAATGTGGGTTTAATAATACACCTCTGCCTACCCCTTCGGGGATAGACGCGTGAATCTATAAAAAAACCGTTTTATTGTACCTAAGTGCTCTAAGTGGTCAATGGTTACAAAATGACTTACGTAATTACGTATTGTTCACGCTTCAGGAAAAGTCTCAATGTTAGTAATAAAAGGGATAAGGAAGAAAATCAAATTCCGTATGCTCCATAAAAATACAGCTAGCAAATAAGTCTCCAATAAATAAAAATGTTTTGATATATTGACTGATAAAAAAAGCTCTTGTTATGATATTTGGTAATACTGCGCGTATTGACATTCTTTTAGTTACGATCTCAACTCATCCCACTGTCGTAGTACTAATGCGAAGCCGGCTTTGAGGCTAGTCTATGAATACCAACGAGAACTAAGCGAGAATGGATAACCGCACGAGGGTCGTACAATAGGTCACATCATTAGTGTAATGGTACGGCAGCAGGCTCTAAACGAGCCATAAAACCGAGCAAACACATATCATAAGTATATGAACGGCTACCAAAATCAATTAGATTATTCTCATTAAACGTTTTTACTACGCAAACACAGCGATAAAAATGACGTAATTAATAGACAGCAAATTGATGATCATATTATTATAATGAAAGGGAAATTCGCATCGCAGCCAATAATAACGATTTTAGAATAGATTATTGTAGTATAAACAACTCGACTCGTTATCAGAAACATGTGTATGTATTAACTTTTAACAATGTCCAGAGCCCCGCCCGTCTGCCATTGCCCCCGCTAGATTCCGTTCGGCACGTCGGAGGGGGGAGTTAGGTTTAATTACAGTTGTATTTGTGTTTATGCACACATGTGCCTCTGTATGTCATAAAGTGGGTCGTGAGTGCATACCGCCAGCTGAGATAAGCCGACCGCTTTTAAAAAGTTATTATAACTTCGTTTTGGCGCTGTTTCGCGCACTCTTTTAAATGAGCAAGTGATACTAGAGTTGGTAATTATTATTTACGTTCTTATAACTGTGGGTGCGGTTAGAATAGGACGGGGTGTGGTTATAAGTACTATGAGTGTCAAGCGACAGAGTGAAATCGATAGGCGTTGATTGAAATACGAAAAGGAAAAGCGTCGTTGGAAATAGCTGCCAACTTTACATTTAATACGGACTTTCAAAAGTATTAAGGTTTCAATTTTCTTCACAAAAGTCGGTTGAAAGAGGATATCTATAATAGGAAGTATTGATACCTTTAAAGAGGCTGTAGCCCAAATATTGACGAAAACACAGAATTGTCCTAATAGGACAGCATGTTTTACAAGAGTTTTAACTTAATATTTGTTTTATCCAAGCCAATGAGCAGTATGTTGTTTAAACGGTTCCTTGGCCAAGATGCAAGAACATCATCCTTATTAAACTACTCTATGAACTAGAACATTGCCTATCTTATTATCAAATTAATTCTATACACGTAGAAAATTGGAACTGCCGAAGAATAAAGAAAACGACAAAGTTATAGAGCAAATGAAAAAGAAATAAAAGTTGATGACGTAACCATGTTCATAAATCGACCTTATTTACCCACCGAAGACTCGTCTATGGATGAACATACCTATATGTATCACACTACATACATATCTTTCAACGCTCATGTATTCTGTGGGCGTAGCGAGCGAGAATAAAAATCATGAGATTTAATACCACTACAGTATGAGAAACAAAATAAATAAAACATCGCATGCGAATTTAATGATAATATGGAAAATAATAATACAATTCACCCACGCGTTTAAATTAATTATATGTGCTGTAATATAATAAAATCAAGTACCTACTTAAGGTAAGGGCTTGTTGGAAATATTAGTTTGTTGTTTATCAGTGTTATTCTAGACTCTCTTTCGTTTGTCTTCATTTACCAAACAAAAATGTACATATGTATGTACAATTGTACATATATCCGACGAGGTAAGCAAAGATCCAGGCTATGACGAATATATTACAATGGAAAGCAACAACAGGCGAATATACAGCCTTCCTGAGCCAAGTCGTCCAAGCTGATCTTACAACGGAATTCAATATTCGACCTATAGATAGATCTGTAGATTTTAGATTCGTTTTTGACATAAGCTCCATATAAAATATGTCAAACACGAATCTCGAATCTCAAAATCCATTTATGGATCGAATATTGAAAATGGCCGTTAATGGCCTAACAGAAAACCAAAAATTTACAGGCTAGGGAATTAAACCTTCATATCGCAAACATTCTTACACGTAAAGATGTCACGAATGAGTTCGTTTCAATAAAAAGCAAAGGATACGAATCAATTAAGATTGTCAACAGGCTTCTGATAATCTAGACTTGCAGGCACACTAAGGTAAGTAGTATAAGTGCCAGTTTCTAGTTCACGCACGACGCAAGCCGGACGCAGTTAGTGTGTGCAAAACGTTGGCAGATGTTTTGAATGCACAAGCGTTGACTGCTAAAGATTAAGCACATTCTGATATATAACAAACTCAACGTATGTTAAGGTCTTCTACTTATGCGCAAAACCGTTTAAAAAGGATTATATTTTCTTTGCCATAACCAATCAGGCAGTTAACTTATCATACATTTTTATGCAATCTTAACAACTGACTTTTGCCTACATCAGAAACTATTGGCTGCCTCGTTGGTCTCGCGGCATAAATGTGCGCGTGGGATTGGGAGGTCTCGGGTTCGATTCCCGGGTCAGGCAAAGCGATATTGGGTTTTTTCGTTAGGAAATTCTCAGTAGCTGCTCGGAGTCTGGTAATGTGCCCGGTACGGCAATAGGCTCGCCCCCTATTACGTGGGACCTAAAAATTCCTGGCGAAATGTGGGTGTAACATTACACCTCTGCCTACCCCTTCGGGGATACAGGCGTGAGTCTACAAAGAAAAATAATAAAAACAATCGGAGAAAGACAATACGAGAGGAAGTGATCGTAGAATCGTATTGTCTTTAAAGACAACGAGAGATCATTAGGTCGTGACCCTTAATAATTCTTCACCATTAAGGGTTACTACTCTTAATAGTGAAGAAATCGACGCAAGAAGGCATAATTATTTAGAGGACGCCAGCAGCGACATCTGCAATTTTTTTTATTTACCCGTTTTGGCCGATCTCGTGAGAATTTCGGGAAATCTCTTCTTAGTGCACCCCTACTATCCCCAAGGAACATATATGCTAAATTTCAGCTTCCTGCGCCCAATAGTTTCGGCTGTAGCGTGTCTGTCAGTCAGTAAGTAACACAGGGATTTTATATATTAAGATTATCTATATTATCAACTTAAACTCCTAAAACTAGTAATTTCTATTGAAATATTGTTTTGTGTAATGTATAAAAATAGTAAATGGTCTTTAGACGTTGCATCTTTTTCACACCTATACGAGTAGGCAGTGAGCGCAGAGTTGCAGAGGCGCAAGGTCAGCGCTGCATTCAGCGCCATTATACATCTCCATAATCTCATTATTTACACATAAAGGAAACCAGTACGACACGGTTACCTAATAAATATTCGGTTTATATATAATCTGTAAAATCCTATACTTTGTTTACGATTATTGTCTTTCGATACATATTATAAATAGAAACGAAGAAAAATATTTACATCGTCCATCTGGTGAAGTCGTTCACACACAGATCACAAGTTTGATTGACCTTGGAAGTGATTCATGCATACCAAAACTTATATACTTTTTTCACGTCGTTTGTGAATTTACTCGTGTTAAGATAACTCAGAATTTGCTAAAAGAAACAGGACTTATTCCGTATCTTTAGAGCTTCTGGCAACGTTAAAACATTTCACTTTACATTTTTCGTGAGGACATTTCGCGTCGCGGTGTACCTACAAGTTTTCGAGTAGAAAACTTAACAGCAACAAGCCCAAAAAGTAACAAAGCAGAAACATTCAACAAAATACTAAATTACGTGTCCAAACAAACTTCTTACCGGCACAAAGTAAATAAATATAAGTTTTATAGTCAAACAACGGCCATTAACTTAATTTCGCTGTACCATTTTGTACGTTTTAAAATCATTTTGGCAGCAATTTACATTAGGAAGACTCGAGGAGCGTATCAACGTAATTACGGGACGACGTAAACAACGGTCGACCTCGAACTCATTTGACACTAGCGATGTCCAAATACGCTTGATCTCCCTCGACGGGAGCGATTAATGAGTATCGTGGGAAATTAGTATGTTATCAGAGGTCTTGTTAGATCGGTATTCGGGTATGTGAAGGTACGCAGCACTTGTGTGGACGGAGCTTGTGGTTCGGTAGACACGTGGTAATAAAACCGCATACTTCACTTTTACTGCGGTCGATCACGCGATGTAAAGACAGCCATATCGCGGCACAGGCGTTCGTAGAAACAGTTATTTGTGCAACCGCCTCGGGTATTTAATGTTACGTGTTTAGGATCGCATGCGTGCTGTATCTGTCGCTCGGCTAGCGATCTAGCTACACGTGAACGATAAAGTCACAATAATATGAATGCTAAGTTTACATCAGGCAAAAGATTAGTGAAGAATTCTATTGTACTCCTTTCTCTTTGATTAATATTTTAAAAGCCTACTTAACTGCCAACACAGATAGGTAAGCATAAAACCATCATTTGAAAGCAACGGGCGACTTAATATACTTCATTCAACAACTCAACAATAGGTACCAATTTCTCATGAGATAATTTGTATAGATGTTGTAAACATCTTTAAGAAGAAACAGTGCTTATCGTTAAAAACAATTTCTTCCAAGTAAATTACAAAAAATGGTATTGAAAGCATTTCACACGTTGTCAAAGCCCTCGCCACGTGACAAACAATGTGACCAGCCGCCAAAAGGCAACTTAAGGGACTCGGATAAACTGTTTGCCCAATACGAACGAGACCGAAGTTTGGAGTGAAAACTTTTGTTTGCGGTATTATTGCGCTAGCCGTCTGTCCGCTACCAGACAGCCTCATACATAAACATAGGACCTATCTAGTCCTTTGTTTGATCCGAGGCTTACGAGTACACCAATCTGACATCGTTTTCTCTAGTCAGAATCAATTTCTCAAGTAGTAGTAATGCTATAAAGCTTGCGGACTAGTTGCGCTGACGATATATGACTCGATATTGACTTCAAATTGAACGGAAGATGGGATATCAGATTTGAATGTGTAAGGAAAGGGCGCGCAGACATTTTGCGTGGAGATATATAAAATTTTCTTCGACTCGATATCAATGGTGTAATAAACCAATGCTACTAAAGTCAACTTTTATAGATTTAATTATAAAAATCAATATAACGACACTTAATATGGACTGTAAAAATGTCGTAAAATCTTAGTAACACGGCAGTTATTAATTACTTCACAAGCTGTCGACTGATATCACAGAAATATAAAGACATCATTTAATGTTTGTGAAGTTGATGATAAAGCTACCTATTCCCACGGCAGCGGTTGTAATATAAAGAAGAAAACGATAAATTAAAAAGAAAAACATCTTTTGAGCGTTCGACTTCAGAGAAATAAAAATCTGTAATATGGAGTCCGATTTGGTTATCAATCAAACTTCCTTACATAGCGCAAAGATAATTACAAATAGATCTTATACCTAACCGTAACAAAAATGCGACAGTATTTTATACTACACAACATTTACTATATAATAATCATCGTGCTGGTAAATCCTCCACAAACGTTTATTTAGGGCGAGAATTGAACCTTCAATACTCGTCGCGTAATTAGCAGATAGCACCTTATCAATACCGTCACAAAAAGCTTATCAATCTAAATAGGTCATAGCTACACAGTGCACATTTTCAATAAACTAAAAAGCGTTCCTCTCAAAACAGTGATATGTCGTGGGCATGCCAGCGCAATGTGCCATGCGCGGAGTATCGACGATCGCCACGTGATTGCGGCGGCAGCCGGCATGCTCAACAGAACAAAGGAATGCACTAAACAGACACGCTATTGTTTATCAGTTAATATACGTGACACATGGATGTTCAAAACGTTGTATCACGTTTTTGTTTTTGAGGAGAACCTACGAACGTAGAACCTATATCTACTTATGCCTATGGCCACCGTTGTGGAATGCATATCCATGAAAGAGCAATCGAATAGCAGAAGATCCAAAAAGCGAAGGATTCACAGGCACTTCAAATATCCTTAACCCATTTACAATTATACTTTCTTCAACGAAAAACATTTTTATGTTATAGTAGAGAAGACGACACGTGGAACATCGACCTTCACCGATCTGATAACCAGATGAGACGTATTTTTAGGGTTCCGTACCTCAAGGTAAAAAAAGGAACCCTTATAAGATCACTTTCTTGTCCGTCTGTCTGTCTGTCTGTCTGTCTGTCTGTCTGTCTGTCTGTCTGTCTGTCTGTTCGTGTGTCACCACCGATTTTCTCAGGAACGGGTGGACCTAGCAAATTGAAATTTATACCAGATACTAAGGTCTATGGTTGCTATTAGGTGTATGAAAATCAGGGTCCTGGGTCAACCCAATAAAAAGATATGGTCAAAATTAGATTTTTGCGAAAACTTGTAAGTACCAAAATTAACCTTAATTTTCAACTATTTTTAATTTTCGGAATTTTTCCTTTACTTGTGCTGTAAGACCTTGGTTTAGACCAAAATTGACAATTCTAGGTCAACCGTAAGTACCCTATAGGTTTTGGGTCCAAAACCTATATGGTAGTTCCCGTTGACCTAGAATCACGAAATTTGGCCAGAAGTAGGGTCTTACAGCACAAATAAAGGAAAAATTACAAAAATAAAAAAAGTGGAAAATTTAAGGGTGTCCCCATACATACATAGTAGACTCCATTTAAGATAGTCCTCTAAGTTGTATGGGCGCTCATACAGATTTAGAGGACTAGCGTAATTCAACCTCAAATAAGGTAAAATGCGTACGGAACCCTCGGTGCGCGAGTCAGACTCGCACTTGCCCGAATTTTTTATGTAATATAATTTATAAACAAATATGCCTATAGTAACTTGCCTATCAAAAAAGTGCTCATAGCTATTTTAAATTTAAGTAATTTTAATCAAGCGCAAATATAAGTTTGTCGTTTATACAAACACTATGGAAAACAAAGTTATTTTTGGTGATGAAAAAGTGATAGTGATATTTGGATATGTGGTTAAGTAAAGATAAAGGGTATGTTAAGTGTTAAGGCTGATGCTAGTAATTAATTAACAAACAATCTTGGAGTGGAAGCAATATAGCAATAAAGATCAAATAATTAGATTAAGTGCGAGTCCCGTAAGGATCCCGTAGTTCAGGTATCCACTTAACATACCCTTTACTTCACTTAACCAAATATCACGATCACTTTTTCATCACCAAAAATAACTTTGTTTTCCATAGTGTTTGTATAAACGACAAAGTTATTTGCGGTTGATTAAAATTAATTAAATTTAAAACAGTTATGAGCACTTTTTTGATAGGCAAGCTACTATAGGCATATTTGTTTATAAATTATATTACATAAAAAATACGTCTCATCTGGTTATCAGATCGTTGAAGGTCGATGTTCCAAGTCTCCTCTACTATTTGGGAATGTAAGTAAGTATGTAGAAGTTGATGACAGCGATGTGGTATCCATGCCCAAGAAAGAACAATCAATTACGAGACCAAAAAACGAAGGATGAAATAGACTTTAACATATCTTTAGCCCATTTTCATTTATAGTTTCTTAGAGGAAATACGACTTTCTGAGAAGCTGACATGACACAAAATATGCTTAAGTATTAGAGATAGTCAAGGACTTATTATGTTTTTCCTTGAAACGGAAGAAATTATAGATAATGCTACGATCTATCTCTACCATCTAGAAATGTATAATCCATGATAGAAAATATATAATTGAAACAATCAGTTAAGGTTGAAATTGCTAGCCTGTGGTTATCCACAGGATATCAATTTATGTAGCAAATTATTCTACAGACATTACGACTATAGTCTAAGTACAATAAAATACTGAAGCAGCAGTTAAATTGTAATCAAAGTGGAATTATTCTTGGAATTAATTGTTTACACCGACATAGGGCTAGCGATAGCTATGCAAGTGCGACTGTGGTCAGTTGAGTTGCTGTAAGTTATAAATAATTGTTATGCCAGGTGACTGAAAAAAAAAAAATGATGTCACTGCGCTCCAGTTGAATACCGAGTCGCAATGACGTCATGTCAACTTTCTAAACATTGTATTTTCTTGAGAGAGCAAACAAACAGGCATATCCCACTTTCAAGCAAGACACAATGAGAGCAAAAAAGTGCAGCGAAGAAGTGCAGAAAAGTAACACTATTAAAATCACGTATATAAAAAAAATACAATTTTTGAGGCAACCACGAAGGTTTGTGATAGAACATAGTAACAGTTATGTATGTCGTCTTTACATTAGAAGTTCGACCATACTTGTTTACCTTTACGAATTTGTAACATTTGAATGCAAACATTACGATTCGGCAGCAAACGAGCTAACTTCTTAACGTAAACACTGAAACAAACTTTGATTGCAAATATACGATTTTAGTGGTTTCGTAACGCATCCTTGAAGCACATCGACATTTCAGATTAAACCCGAAATTTCTCTCAAACTGGAGCAGCTTGTACTGGTTAGATAGCGCGTAAACTAAGGGCTACCTTACAGAAAATCGAATCTAAACAACTTTGTGTAGTGAGAATACTTCTTAAGTTTGTATCATCAAATCGATCTCTGTTGCTTTTTGATGAGTAACTAGTGTAATCTTCGCGTCATCTTCTACATATCCGCATTTTACGTGATGATTCAATGAACTTTAGAAGACCTTACTAAAAACTTAAGTTCCGATGAAACCAACGAAAAAACATTTCTATAAAAAACAATTTATCCAATTTATCACAGCCACCGAAGCGAGAGGAGATAGTTCAAAAGTGAAACAACAATTAAATATCGGCTAGATTATTTTGACGCGTCGCTATTTTTATACCTAAACGGGTTTGTTAAAAAAAATACACATATTTCAGTTTCAGTTTTAACGATATTCAGTGAGCGGCGAGCAATACGAAACAGAGTTATTTAAAATACAAATGTATTTTTTGTATAACGTTTGACAGCACTGTTGAATACTAATGTAAGCAGAAATACCAACTCGGCGTTATTCTCCTCAAGGCTGATATTTAAAGTGATTGTCGTTTAATGAATAAACCCCTAATTAGAATCAGTCTCAATTACCCTAAATTAGTTGTTCCCGCTGAGATTCGCAAAGTTTATTAAGTTGATTGTACACGTTATAATTTCTTTGTAAAGTCCTTGGAAACAGAACTAAAATTGGATATAATATATGCCTCAGTTGCCAGTTCACAAGCTTTGTGTATTTAGAGTTCAGGAATATTCGATAAGCCTTCTAGGTAAACGAAATCGCCTTGATTTTGTATTTGAGTACTGTCGAGGCTACAAAGTTATTTGGCATTGATTAGTTCAAAGAATATTTTCTTCAAAGGGTACAGCTTTGAATTAAATTGACACAGTGTCACAATTATATCCAATTTGGTTAAAGTATGTAACTACGAATTGATCTGACAATTGGTTTATACCTTGGTATATAATCGAAATTATATCTGTAATATTATCTTGATTTATGTTACTTAGTTTTGTTTTCTTCGATCTTAGTATTAGGCAGCCATATTAGAAACCTCTGTCTACTAGCGTTTACTCGGCACTGTTCCGAATTGCTGTGACTGGATACCTGACTCTCACATTATATATATATATATATATATATATATATATATATATATATATATATATATATATATATATATATATATATATATATATATATATATTATATTATTAGTACTTGAGTCTGACCAGAATATAATTATTGATTTGGATTGTGTAAAGTGTGCAGTCGGTCAATAGAACTTTTTATTAGATAAGTTAACTCATTTAGTTTTGAGTGGCCTTAATCGCCATAACTTCTACGCAGTTGCTCTTCAATCGAAACTGTTATGTCAATGTATAGTACGATCGAATATCATACACTATAATATTTAAAAACTACATAGAAAAGATTATCAATGCAATTCTCATATTGAGTGTTGACGTGATACTTCGAATCACACCAAAAACCAGAACAGAAAACGCCGACAACATTTCTCCATAAGAAGATTTTGCATGTTGATTTTTCCAAGAGAGACGCTGTGAGAAAGAAATACAAAACCACGATCGTTTCATAACGTAGCGGATTACTGGAAGTGTTAAGCTGGCGCAAACTCTTCGGTTCGTCGACAAAAATGCGCGCAGGATCGTTTTCTAATACTTTATATGGTTTTATAGTCGAGGTGTACAATCGGAAAAGGGTAAACTATGTGAAAGTGTTCAGGAGTTATGGCTGTCGTTGAGTAACAATAGTTTTGGTTCTGCACTGTGCGCGCAAATTCGTGGTAGGAGCATGAACACTGAAATAAGACAAAGATTGATTTGACTGTTGTCAATGAGTTTAAAAAGACAATGGCTTTTCGAAAGTCTATATCTTCGCGTCCAAAGGCGGTTCTACGAATACAATTGTATCTTCGGCACATTGCCTACATGAACATACATATATACATACATACATATCGTCACGCCTTTTATCCCCGAAGGGGTAGGCAGAGGTGTATTTCTACACCCACTTTTCGCCAGATATTCTTTAGTCCCACGTAATAAGGGGCGAGCCTATTGCCGTACCGGGCACATTTCCAGACTACGTGCTGCTACTGAGAATTTCGTGACAGAAAAACCCAATAACACTGCCCGACCCAGAAATCGAACCCGGGACCTCCCGATCCCACGCGCACATTTATGCCGCGAGACCAACGAGGCAGTCGTATAGGGTTTGATGTCGAGTTTTCCGTCTCTACGCAAAGATGGTATTTGCATCGTGTTATCCCTTAGTCGCCTCTTACGACACCCACGGGAAGATAGAGGGTGGTGACACTTGTATTCTATGCCGTCAACCACACGGCACATGAACAACCGATATCAATTAATTACGAAAGTCGAGTGTGTGATACATATGGTTCATGTCGTCATACGTGTGTGTCGTTTGCGTATCATGTGCTTGTGTTGGTCGCTTCACTGTTCATGTGGTAAAATTATTGCAGTATTTCTATTTAAACGTGCTTACCTACTTACTATTCAGTGCAGCTTGAGGGTAGTGGCACGCGAAAGAGCATGTGTTACGATAACAGTTATAAGAATCGAATGTTCGTCCTTTTGTTCTCCTAAATTGTTGTTTTGTTAGTACCTTGTATTAGATAGAGAAATTGAAAAAATGCGTCACTGGAGTGTCATAGCCTGTTTTATGAGCCAAAATTGCCCAAAATTGGCATGCTGATTGATATCAATGATTTCACACAATGTGCCAAAACCTTCTTTCGGTAAAATAGAAATTAATGTAGTTTATAAAATAGTGTAGTATCCTATGTGTGGGAGATAGAGCTCTTTGTAACGCCTACGCACACGGGTGGTCTATGTAAACGCAGATCGTGTCTCTAGTCTTTCATTTGTTTGTAGTACAGAGTAGTGTAGTGGTACAGGTACTGACCCTAGCACAGGGTAGTGTAGTGGTATAGGTCATCATAATATGTAATGTTGATACGTGTGTTTAGTCAATGAATACAGATTTATAATAGAAGCACATTTCTTAAGGATTTCGTGTGCTGCTTCCAATTGGCGTGTTGACGACACGTCAGTGTAGTTCGTAGTTGGTGCCGTTGGCGGCGCTGGCGTCGTTCTCCGTCTCTCTAGCACTCGTAAAGACAGCTGTCACAGCGCGACTGCCACGCCGCCAAGCGACAAATCGACAATATGGGTCACAGAAAGTTTGTCTACAGAGCGCCCATGAGAAATGCGCCTCTATGTAAATATCTATGCTCTATGGTTTAGTCGTACTATGTTAGTAGTACAGAGTAGTGGTGTAGGTAAGGTACTGACCCTGACTGGCGCCGGGAAGAGCGAGGAGGCGTCGGGCTCAGGCGCGTGCGCGAGCGACATCTGGTGCGCGCGCATCTTGCGCTCGCGCTCGCGGTCGCGCTCGCGGTCGCGGCCGGCCCACGCGCCGCCCGCGCCGCCGCCGCCGCCTCCGCCCCCGCCCCTGTCCCGGTCCCACTTGTCGTACCTGCAACAACACAAAACATCATATAATGCATGACTTGACTGACGATCTTGTTCGGATAGCGGGCAGTGGATGGACATGGGAGGCTGAAGACTGGCCCATGTGTAGAGCCTTGGGGTCTGCAGTAGACGTCTTTCGCCCAATATCATGATGATATGACGTAGACAAATATTCTTTTCAATTTGACATTATTAAACTAGCGTTATCTCGGTTGCGTAAAAGGCTTACGTTTAGGAGCCCGAGGTCGGCTTACTAGTCTAACCAGATGTGACAGCCTATCAGCTTTTCCATAGACGTCGTCTAACCTCCGCTACCCAAAGGGTAGTCTATAAATATATTCCTGGGAGTATATTCCTTCTGAGATTGCTAAGTTACCGTCTCCCCGTAACGACCATCAAAGATCTCCATGACAGCCAGGACCGATGCGATGGCTTAACGTGCTCTCCGAGGCACGGGGCAAGTCATAATTTACAATTCAATACGCACATAACTTCGAAAATTCAGTGGTGCACGCCGTGGTTTCAAACCCGATAAACTATTTATAGGTTCCGAGTCTGTTCAATTTGTATAGACAAGAAAGACTAGTGTCCTACACCAAGGCTAGGATTATTGTGATAGGTCACATACAACTTTATCTTAGGACATTTCTAAATAATAGATGAGAATTCTGTTATCAAATCTGCACGTACCTAAAATTCGCAAGAGTTTGCTGTTAAACTTTTGAAATGTGCAAAACACAGTAGAGTTTTAAACACTTGAAGACTTAACTTAAACTTAGCCTTTTCAAAGTGTCGAAACAATTTCGTATTTTCTTCATTTAGATTTGACTGGCTGATTTAAATATTCTAAAATTACCATATTATTAAAATTGAAGTAAGGTAGTTCTTGAGAAATATTTTTGAGGATTTTGTATAGTTGAATATATTTATATTTATCAGTAAATCACCATCCAACTATTCAAGTTTAATATAATTAAAAAAGCAACAGAGATCGGTTTAATCTAGGCACACAACGGACACTTAATCCCGAAGAGCGAATCGATCAAGCCGAACCTTCCACTTAGGTTTTATACGAAAAATAAACATCAATATGTTGAACACGTATCCCGAATATATGTATATACATATATATAACAGGATTATATACGTATCGTTCACGTTTTAATCCCAACTTCGCGAATAGAGCCCCGGGCCGAATAACTCACACGCCGCCAAATGCGAGTAACAAAAAAACTTTTTTCGAACGAACTGCGCTAGGGTAGAGACCCACCGTAACGAGCGTAGTTCGTTACTGTCTTTACGTTTTACGACTTGCACATAAAGGGAAGCAGGTAACACCCTGTATTCTTCCCTTTTTTTAAAAAGCTATGAAACAATCGCGTAGCTTATTATGAACGACCTATTGTCTGGTATGAGTCTTGAAAGTAATGCTCAACAGCTTTCGGCACTTTTGAAGCCTGTACTTACTAGTAGAATTGTGATTTAAAACATAATTGGCGTTGCAATAGAAAAGCCAGCACGGCTGAAACGATTAATAGTTGCCAGAAAGCTGTTGATGATTCATGTATTCAGTATAAATTATATTGAAGTTTCATTTAAAATGTACATTCCAACGAAATAATGACTAATACATTCCACCGTTATTCGCGTGTATGTACTTAGTTTGATATTGATCGTATAGCATTTTAAACAATGGCTTTCGATACAATTACTTAACAGAAATCTAGTTGTAAAATATACCTTTACTTTTATTTGAAAGTAGCACATACGACAAATAATTAAATGACTTACCTACTCGGGTAGAATGAAACTTAATTTTGTTCTTACCTTAATTACATTTAAAGCGAAATTCATCTTACTCTATTACGCGACGCAATGTTTCGTTCCCCACATTAAAAAACATCATGCATATCTTTTCAAATGCATTCTATTTTTACACGTACATTAACTTCTATTTTACCAATTTTTCGCATTCTTCAAATCACGCTTGTTTATGCGAATATAATCGCAAGCCAAAGCACATGAACGAAATGTGTGAAAATAGTGTTGGACATTTTGCAACGATATTGTTCTCATTGATTCATATATTCAGTTTTTCACAAAAATAAACTACAGTCTGACATAATAACGATATACAGATTACAGACATTTCATTTCAACAGAAATAATTTTTTCGCAGACACGCCAAAACTTCGCTCAAAACACAGTCTACAACACAGATATTTTTTTCTTAGCCTAAAAGAAATTGTGGCGTATCAAAAGCAATTTTTGCTACATTAACACAATATACATTCGTCTGTACTTTCTCTCCAAATGATGGAGTTAATTAAGGGCATTTTCCATCGGCCGAGGTTACTAATAGCACATGCCGATGGGACGATAAATATGACCATATTTATTGAGCCATCATTTTGTATTATGACGATTACTGGCATCAATAAACCTCAATCTGTTTCACATTAGATCGCATGACTCAATAAAGTCATTCAATGATACCATAACTGATCGCCGGTCGATGTTGTCTCATCAACTAAAATATGTCATTATGTTCAGATTTATAAATCATTTTACATTTAATCTAGATGGTTTCGGTAGACCGATACAGAATAAAGGCCAAGCCAGCCAATGATATTTCTATATTATGTGCGAATTGTCTTGTACGTGTGAATATATTTTTTGCTGCGATGTGTTAATACGGACGTCAAAAAAAAATCCGTTCTAGCACGGAGTTTGGCATTTTGACCGGTGGATGGAAATAGAATATTGCTTTAACTGTGATTTCGGTATAATTCGATTAAGTTCTATACAGTGTCTGGCGATCCTGAAAGTCATTGTGAAAGAAAACTATGATTCAAACGAATAAATGCTTGGCTAGCTAGGGCGAGTTTTTACCAATTTCAATTATAGGTGGTAATTTATAAAAAAAAACGGTTAAATTATATCAAATTTAGAACGCGACGTGGATAATATTCGTCATAACAATAACAAATTGACACCTTCATACTGAGTTTTCTTAATGTATTATACAATTATTTCACACACAACAAATCTACTGTCCTCAATTAGGTATTATAAAAAAGATAGGCATTTAAGGTACCTAAGTGGTGTAACATAGTGTTGCACTTTATGTGAGACAGCCGAGACAGGTATAACCTGGTGCGAAATTGCGAAGTACAAGTCAGGCAAGTATTATTACATTTAGACAACACTTCAGAAACACCTCTTTAGCTAACTCTATGCCTAATAATACCTATGTACGTATGAATATATTTGGCGTAATACGTTGATAATAATAATATCAGTCCTGTATAGGCATAAGATGTTCCACAGATGGACAAAGGACTTCTCACTATGAAATGGTGCCACATACATACATATATATAAAAGTAAAGAGGCATAAAACACCACTCTGCTTACTCCTAATAGGTTGCAGAGCGGCGAGATATACGGCATTTGAGATAAGGTTGTTATTTATCGACACATTTCTATGAAGTAACGAGTGGTTTATCTCGGCCATTACGGTTAGTTAAACAATAAAACAATAGTGGTGGACTGGTAGCACGTCGTAAAATAACAATAACATTGACGTGGCGGGCTTTGTGGATTGCACTATATGCGTTACCATCGATTTATATAAAATTCTTGCGTTACTGACTGACTAAAAGGCCAGTAACTACCAACTGGGCGGAAATTTGGTATTATAGGTATGTTATATTTATCTATTTTATTTATAGTCTCACGCCTGTATTCCTGAAGGAGTAGGCTGAGGTGTAAATATTACACCCACATTTCGCCATGAATTTTTAGGTTCCACGTAATAGGGGGCGAGCCTATTGCCGTTACCGGGCACATCACCAGACTCCGGGCTGCTACTGAGTATTCGGAAAAAAGGTATGTTATAGGGGTGCACTAAGAGAGGATATTTGAAAATTCCCACTATAATGGCATAAAATTGTACCACGCGGGCGAGCCATGGGCGAACTTTAGTTTCATATACAGACGGTTTTTAACAGGTACCTGCGTGCATGGGAATGCATCATATATTATTCAAAGTAATTGATTTTCTATTGTGTCACTTGCTGGACAGTGAATAGGTTATTATACATAGGTGAGTATTGGAGCTGAAGACTGGTGACATGTGGTGTATACGGATATCGGAATCAGGAAAAGTTGACCCGACCTTTAGCAATGGAAATGATTTTATTAATTTTACGAAACAGTGTCATCAAATTTGAATACACAGTACTAGCTGATCTTTGTGGTTTCGTCTGAAAATATAATTTTAGTGCCCATAGCTATTAAACACCATCCCATACGTGCAGCCAAATGCAAAATATTTCAGAAATCAAAATAAAAAACACTGCACATTGAAAATATTTTGATTGTAAACACTGAGATGCAGTTGTGTATACAGACACAGACTGCGTCCTTGACAAACACCTACAACGGAACGAGTTATCATGTCAATATAATCACGCCGACCGAGTACCTACTTTGACTGTTTACCGTAATGGATACGCTTGGATTATTGTTCAGTCGCCTCCTTGAGACATTTCGCAGAGGCGTGTCTATCTATGACTCTGACCGACTAGCGGATTCGCTGATTAGTCGGTTGTAGACGCCGATTAATCGGTCAAGGCGATCTTGGTGTTGGGGATATTCGACAATTGCCGTGATGTAATCTTGGTTCAATATTATTAGCCTGATTATAAAATGGTCAACTCTTATATTAAAAAAAGAAATATAGAGCTTACCGGCGAATGAGATCGCTATTAATTCTGTCCACGTTCCTAGCTGCCGAAGCCATTTAAGTTCCGAAAACTTCTTCCGTCTATTTTCATTTAATTATCGGTATATTTAATAAAATTGCTAGCGTTCCTACTCATGAAAGTATAACAAAATCCATATAATTTACTAATAACGAAGATTAGCTTTTACTTAGACGTTACCGTGTAATAGTAGCACACAATTGAACGAGCTGAAGATAATTGTAGGTTACTAACTAATTACATACAACATGTTGGAAAAAAAGTAGTACTACACACATCAAGATATACTAGTATAACCTGATCTCTCTTTTTTCCACGAGTCTATACAATTTTAGGTCAGGTTATGGTGGATTAACTTATATATGAGTGTGCGTGTGTGTGTAAGTATAATCTATAAAACACTCGCGCTAAGAATGGTTTCACTTTCACTCGGGTCCCGTCAGTAGTTACTCGAAAGATTTATTAGTTAGCATCAGTCGATTTAGCCAGAGGCATCAATTATTATGTTCGCCGGTACAAAAAGAAATAGACTATAACTTTGCGCTAATTAAGTCTACATATGTGCCGTACGAGGCTACGATGCTTTATAAGGCGTAATTTACCACCTACATCCGAGCATGTGTGTTATAGTACTAATTAAACTGTGTGGATGATCCATAATAATCTAACTACATATAATTATAAACGTGAAAGTTTGTGAGGATGTATAGTAGGATGTTTGTTACCTATTGCACAAAAAACGATTGAACGTATATTGAAAAAACTTTGCTCGTACATGAGTATAACATATAGCCTACATTTTGTCCCACATTTTTTTTTAATGTTAATAGGCGGCAAACGAGCAGACGGATTGCCTGATAGTAAGCAATTACCGCCGCCCATGGACACAAGCAACACCACAGGAGTCACAAGTGTGTTGCCGCCCCTTGGGGTTGGGAATGGGTATAGGATGAGGAGTGGGATGAGGGAGAAGGAATAGGGGATAGGGCCGCCGGCACTCTCACTCACCGAACGAAACGCCACAGTTTAAGTACCGTTACTTTACGTCGATTTTCTGTGAGAGGGTAGTACTTCCCCGGTCCAGCCGGCTCATTCATGCTGAAATCAGCAAGGCCC
Organism: Euclidia mi; assembly: GCA_944739405.2. NCBI lineage: Eukaryota > Metazoa > Arthropoda > Insecta > Lepidoptera > Erebidae > Euclidia > Euclidia mi. The sequence continues at coordinate 31,842,592 of OX123195.2, forward strand.
TACTACCTATAACCTTGAAATTCTTGTCAGTGTTGTATACTATGTATCTAGCCTTCATTTAGCAGTTAGATCATTTGCAAATGCGCAGTATTTGAACATTGAAATAGATACAAATAATGCTTCAACAATTTTGCCTCCAATCAAAAAATAAAGATCAACAAAAATATCCATCCAATTTTTTGAACGTTGGTATTATAGCATCGGATAGATAAATATGGATTTAAATACAATGACATGAATGGACGTCGACAAAGCTATTGCTTTGACATATTCTGTTAACAATGTAATTTATCTCATGGTATCCATGGCTATACATCTACATAATTACGTAATTTCTTGCCTAGGTAGTAGAAGTAAATCCTATGCCGCAGAAGTTTACAAACATTTAAACGACGGACACAACGTACACGGAGGCTCTAAACAACAATTGCTGGTTTACCCAAGTGTTGTCTCGTGTGGGATTGACCCGTACACGTAACGCAGTACTAAACTGTGAAGCGACAGGAAAAGAGATACTGATGCTCCAACGTAGAGGGTAGAAACTTGTAATTTTAGCAGTTCATGCTTTGATGAAACAAACATCCGCTAAGAAAGGATTGTCGACAATCTCCGGTCGATCAAGAATATATCTTGAAGCCAGCTAGCTTACTTTCAAGAAGGTAATCTTACACTAGTAATGTATAGTTCTTAGCGTCTGCACTTTGTTTAATTTGTACATTGAGTTTGTAGCGCCCAGTGGGATAGTTTTTGTTGTTGCCCAAACTTCTTAACTATTCAGACATTAGAGCCAAGTGCTTTATCTACGGAACGAACTAAACTAATTTAAATTTTATTACATTAGTATCCCAACAGCGTAGCACATACACACATCAATAAAAATGACTAAGCTACGATCATTTATAAAGCATATTATTATGGAAGTTAAGCCAATATTCAGTTAAATCTGCTTAGACTAGTAAGCAGACCTCGGGCTGCAACTGAGCTAACGCTAGAAGGATGATGATTAATATGATGGTGGTAGACAATTTTCATCATCATCATCCTTTAACAGTCCACTGCTGGACTAGGCCTCTCCTTTGAAAGGAGGAAGTGGCCTACTATACCACGCTGGCCAAACGGGTTGGTATAGGGTTTGTATCAAGTTTTCCTTCTCTTACAGTGCTGTTCTTTGCATAATATGCTCCCTCTGTCGGCTTTTACGACACCCATGGGATGATATGGGGTGGTGACCATTCGTATTCTTAATCCGTCACCACAATTTTACTATCCTTAATAAAATATAGGTATTGCATGTATAGTTGGTTCATAACGTCATCTTTTAATTGATACATCATTAATTTGTCCGTGCGAGGCACAAAATATCACAACGATCATTTCACAAACAAATCTGGCAGGCAGATGTGATTTTAATAATGAATTGTAGGTGCAAATTGTTATTAATGTATAGAGAATATTATGTTGTAGTTAAGCTTGTACACGGCAAATAAAAACTATTATAATTTCGTCGGATATAAGCAATTTTTCGACAGACAATTCACGCAAAGATAAAATATAAGGGATGATAGTAATTAATGGGAAAGCAATTGTGCAACGAATTTTAATTTCTTGAGAACAAATTTATAACTATTGTCCATATACACATCTTGCTTAGTATCACCTGGGATACATCTAAGTTTGAAAGTCGAAAGACTTCAAGCAATCTTTACAGTTAGTTTAAAAGTTACCAAACAAGTAACATACATACAAACATATGCTAACGCCTTTTTCCCGTCGGGGTAGGCAGAGAAGAGAACGCCACTTGCTTTCTATCCTTGCAAACCTCACGCGCTTCCTCTACATTCATTACTCTTTTCATACATGCTCGCCGATTACGGGTGCTTCGGACTTTTCCGTTTTCAAGACGTCCCCAATTTGGTCGACGAACATCTGTTTGTCGTCCAAACAAGTAAATAATCACTTAAAGCGCTTACATGCACAAGGGTGATATAGAACACTTAGTCAGCGGGTGTACGCTAGACAATAATAGCTAGTGCGAGCTGTGAATGATGCAAGGATATAATGGACCACCTACGGTCGGTAACGAGGTACTCTAAACATGCAATACATACAGACAAATATTGCATTTTAATGGTACATTTTTTATGGGTAGATTACAAGCAATACGAGTATTTTCCGTTCTTGCATTATAAATGAGATTGGCTCTGTTTGACTGTTTTCAAGGCTAAACTAACGGACCGATTTTGATAAAATTTTGCATGGAGATAGTTGAAGCCCCGGGATTGAAAATGGTTTTTCAAATAGTAGTTATATTTTTTCAATACAACACGCGGGCAACGCCCAGGGGAAAGTAAGCATTGTAAGTAGCTCAATTTAGTATTTTATTAGCACCTTTAACTTATCCCGCAAATCGAATGCTAAAATAATACAATTCGTTTCATTTTATAAATAAATAGGTGTAGACTATAACTAATAACTTACTTAAACAGACTATATGCGTACCTACAATAGGTAATAGTGCAAACTAATGTAGGTACAGTGCAGTTAATTACATTGATGGACCTAATTAAACACCTAATTAAGTTACAGTTAGCAGCGCACTTATCACTTAATATGATATTATCAGGCTACAGGAACATAATACAATACGATATTATACAAAAAGAGTTAAGAGCTTTTTATGTATACAAATTTACGTAAATTTGTAGAAAGTATTTATTACAGTTCATGGATATACCTATTCAATAGGTATAATAATATAGTAATGAATAATTGAGTTAAGTTCGAACTTAAAATGACACACACTATATAAAGTAGATATGAAATCAAAGTGCAACTTGTGGTTAATCTATTAACAGAACGATAATTAAACTACTAATGAGATTTACATTAGCAAACGCACCTCCAATAACGATAGCATACGAATTATTGGCTTCTTCAATTCGCTACTGCTTCACAAAAATCTTCACAATCCTTTCGAATATAATTAATTAGTGTTCCTAACAAACGTTTTACCATAATATTTTTTTGCACATTTCTCTTTACATGGCAGATGGTATAACCAGGTGTGCGTGACTGGCTTCGCGATAGCATCGTAATCACTCACCGATGACGGCACAACTAGCTACTTCATACACGTGGAAACAGCTATCATTATTATCCCCGATAATCTGTTAATTGTTCTCACGACACTACCGGCCTTAAGTGAGGAAAATACGCGACCATCGGACGCCAATATAAAATATTTCAATTACGATTTTCCCGGTAACGCATTAAAAGCTCCGATAAAAAAAATATGAATGAAAAATTTTCCTCGAACAATCCAATAGGTATATCGTGTATTTTCTACCCTATTTTTACAGAGCGCAATCAGCGATTTTTTAAATCCGAAATTTTCAATTAAAACGGGAGCGCTGCGAGATATTTCCGCAGTCAAGCTTATCACATGTGAATGGCCGATATAGATAATGAGTGTATTGTTTTTTCCGCTACGTGTGTCGCGAGCAGTGAGGCCACGTCACAATACTCAGTCGCCTTGGAGCGAGATAACAAGAACAAACACTACACCAGTGCGAGCTTTTAACACACCCGACATACTTGCATATGTAATGGGTAAAGTCAACGTTGCACAGACTTAAAGATAATTTAGAAATATTTATGTGCAAGCATTAGCTTATCTCAATACAAATACGTTGAGACAAAAGCGGAAATCCATAAAATCTAAAGTGTGTAATAAACTGTCGGAGACACAATCGGTCCACCAATTGTCTAAATTATGAGGAAGTGTTTTAAAGTTCAAGTTTGTAGACGTAGCCGAAGTTGTTTGAAAGCACATATTACAATGTATAGGATTGTACTTATTTTAAACTATTGATTTATCTCCATTTTGAGATAAGAGTAAAACACATGTCCTCGCAATTGCCAATCAAAGATAATAGGGCGAACGATTCGATAACTTTTCGTTACCATATCCATTTTTGACGCTAAATACAAACATTATAAACAAACGAATGCATCTTATAATTCCATAACAAGTTCCTGAAGATTTCTAACCCCTTTTTTGTCCCGTGTAGTCAACGAAGGCTAAGCCTTCCGATTACTAGACAAGTGGCTATATACTTTTTTACTAATACAACCTCTGGCTGCAGCTGTTAACGTTCAGAAAGTGAGTGATTACATTCTGGTAACAGGAAGCAGGCTGCACCTGTGCAAATTGCATTGTGCTGTCATATCCTGCCTGCGTGGCGACGCGAATATTTATTCTCACATATTGTGCGAATCACTATAATCCCTAATATATGAGACAATTTATTTTTTAAGGACGTTCATTTATAACTATTAGAAAAAATCTTTTACAACAAACAACAATTTTTTTTCTCCAGACAATGTTTCTTGCAAGTAAGTGTAAATGTCAAATAATTATTTTATTAAGTACTACGTAAACATTTTCAAATTCTTTGAAATAAAACTGTTTATTTGCCACTGACACAATAAAAATAATAGCATATACGTTATTTAATTATTTTATATTTTAATATAGTTTTGATTAAGCAAGCCTTTCGGTAGAACAGTAATAGTATGGCGAGCACCCGAATAGCCGCTAATAAATTGTGGTGTATTTACGAGGCACAAGCGCAGACAGGTCCAATGTTGGAACAAACTGCAAGAGTAACGCTAATATTTATACACATATTATACGATTCTTGCTTGCAGAGGTATGCTGTACAGTAATATGACACATGTTGAATGCTAACGTAATATTTTTGGATACACAATATGAATAGTGTAAGCCATGGTCCACCTAGCTGAGCTTATTAAAACACTTTTGAGAACAGTCACCTCGCACATTCCCTCATGTCTCTATCTCACAAGTCACAATAATAAATCATTATAAGCTGTACGTACAATACAAAATCATTCATACTAATTTCCCGATACAAAAAGCTGTACCTATCCGTCACATTGTACTTATAGAGATCCGGCCATCTGTCGATAGTGTTTCTATAACGGTAGATTATGACACACTCGCAACCCCACCGGTTGACGGCGAAACTTCACAAAAGAACCTCGGCACGTTGAAGGGACCACTTTCATCCGATCGGACAGGTAGTTCACAAGGGTTATACAACTAAATTCTACTTCCTTTGTCACCCTTCAAGGTGCACATGGATATTTTAAATGTATAACTTGTTAAAACACTTTATTGCTGGTCTCTCTATGCTCCTTAGTTCGGGCCCTATTCCTATCTATAATAAATTGACATTCCTACTTTATTAATATATAAAATCTAACTGGCGAAATGTAGACGTAGGACGGTATTTTTAGTAGTATTTCAATAACTAAACGGCAAAGAGGACGAATTGCAGATGAACACGAATTAAAACACCAACGTAAGAAATAAATACATACGAATTTTGACGAAGATAATACAATACTTTCATTGTTATGGTAATCAGAAATCTGCTAAACAATTACACCCAGACACAAAACATATCCTCATATTTATCACAAAAATATTACTTCTGGGAATTGATACGACCTTCCACGACCGGCATGGCAGTCAAGATAAGTAAGTAATCACTAGACTTTTGCAAAATATTTTAAACGTGCTTGCCAACATGGCAAAATAGAAGTAATAATAGAACTATAGTAAGTATGTTATGCTACCTCCTATACGTCTAAAAGTATACAATACCGAAAGCGATAAGTATTGATTGGATATTATTCAACTTTTTGTGCCTCCTTATACACAAATGTCTATAGCTTCATAGAGTCCAGGTCAATAACCACGAACCAACTCCTCTTCTAAAGTTCGTCTTTATTACGATTTACGTCACGATAAACTGCGTAGACTTTACATACAACATCAATCAATCAAACATACAATTCACATTGAAATAGGGTCCTCTACGTCTATTGTATACTTTCCAAAAAGAAGGTGAGCTCGCTCACAGTGTAAAATGTACTGAAGTAATTCGATTAGTACACAGCCACGCCTCTCGGGCGAGACTCTGTCATAGGTTGCGAGGTTGCTGGGTCGTTGACACGATTACTTTCAGAGGACATTTTTATCACCAACCGATAACCACCGGCGCCATTATTATTCTGATAACGCAATCTGCATCGAAACACACTTAGGACGCGAGTCTATCGTAATTTCTAACAACCTATTTCGTGTAATTCATTATATGACAAATGTAATAATAGAAATATATCCCTTTATTCGGAGAGCATATTTTTTACGTAGGCGTCATACAAATATGTCGAGCTCCGTTGAATGGAGATGCCTTGTGTAAGCTGTCTGTAATTATAATACCATTTATATAAATTGACCGAGTAACCCGAACAGTGTCGCCGATGAGAAATTGCGAAAGATTTTGTATCAAACTACCTCAGATCTATTTCTAAGCGGCGCTTAATGTCGTTTAATACTGATTTATTACTTAGTTACACTAAATTGGACGCTTGTTAATAAACCTTTAGATTCCACGACAGGCTATTATAATAACAATTTACTTCTAGTGCTGGCATTTAACCTTAGACATAAAAAGGTGTTAAACGTAATAGAAAAATAAAATTATAAGCTAGACTATGTCGTTACTTGGAAAAGCCTAAGGGCGGTTTCAGATTAGCGTTTTATACGTGCGTATAAGCTCGTTTTTGGAAGTGCATATAAGTGCGCGCCTTTTGGCACACGCGCAACTCGTACGAGCGTTGACGCGCTTCTAAGCTCGTATAACCACGAGCCGTCAGAATCCATGTTGACACTGACAAGACGTCACGACCATTTCGAGCGAACACGCACGTTTACGTGAGTCTGGTTTCTTGAAGCGCGTAATGTAGCGCGCGTGTAAGCGCGTATGCTGAAACGACCGTATACGCGCAGAAAAATACGCTAATCTGAAACCGCCCTAATGCTCAATACGAAATAAACTCCTCGAGCTGTTTATCAAAATTCTATGCATTTAAATTGCTTTTAGTATTCTTAAAAAAATATATAAAACAAACGTAACATATCATGCGAAGCAGCAAGTTAGACAGTTTTCCCACGAACTTTCTACACAAAAAATACTTAAAAACATTTTTATGTTGACATATAACATTAAGATCAAAGATAACAGCATCAGAATGCGAATTTGTGAAAAATATGATTCGAGGAAATAGCTAAACCTCAACAGTTTTGCCGTTAAGAAATACATAGAGACACATACACATGAGAGCTCAGAATAAACATTTATTAGATGAGAATTGATAGTTAATATACAATTATAGGATAATCCGATTTCATAATCCATGAATATAATTTTTCGTGGAAACATGTGATGAAATTAGTTAGGGCATGTATCGGTTAAATTTAGCTCGACGCGCGACATCCTGTGGGCGTAGAATGTATAATAAGGTGAGTAACACCACGTACCTGTTAACAAATTAAAATATACCACAGTTTGTTTTTATTTTGGCTAAAAGGAACATCAAAGGATAGACGGATTACAGCTTTCAGACCACTTTAAAAATCAACATATCTTCTTTAAAACAAAAGTAACAAATCGGGAAGACAATAATGACAAGTACTATAATAATCGCAACGAATAAGTACTTGTGCTTCAATGGAACTACTAACTTCAAGGTATTTCTGAGCACCTTATTATTTAAAATCCACAATGGTTCTCTGAATGTTGCCAGTACGGACTAAAAAGAAAGCATAGCTTACAATTCTTTGTTTAGAATTTCTTTACCTGCGTCCTTGCTACTAAAATACCGTTATCCATTATCTTTTTTAAAAGAACACAATGCTGTTGACTAAATAAAAGTATAGAACTATTAAGATAATATAAATATCAATGTAATGATACACATCTTAAAACATTAATAAATAGTTTATTTAACATATTAAGTTAAGATTTAATACCGATTACCAATATAAGCGATTAAGGTCCGTTAAATTAACTTGTATGACTGATTGATTAATCATTGAAATACACTAATCTAACATTTCTTTATGAGATTATGGTATTATGCAAACATATTACTTTTCTTGGAAATATTGTCGCCATTACAATTTATTGCTTAATGAATACAAATATTGTGATATTAATATACACACTGTTGAAAACAAAGCGCATAAGAGAAAACAAAAATGAAACCTTAAAATATAACATTTATACGCAGAGCATGTTCAGGATTATTATTTAGATCATAGTCTATTATCTGTCTTAAAATGTCTAAGATTGCCTCAAGGGTTTATTTTACTGATTTCCTCATTTACCAAATTCGCATAGAACGAGAACACCGTGATTTCCTTGAATGCAATAAAAATAACCAATCAGCTAATACTATTGTTATTTTCCTTATATACCTGCGTTGTGCATAATGCAACAGTCAAGTTAACTTTATTCATGTTTAAGGATAACAAATTCGCTTCCTTTTTATATGTAGTTTTCCTCGAGTATTTCGTATACTCTAACCTTCCACTATCATCTTTATTTTACCTACTTGTTTGCGGTAAAATTTATTCTTACGCTTTGTGGAGGACAAATGCTATAGGTATGGTTGAGGAAGACCGTATCATATTAGCAGCCAAGCATTCTATTTGATACAATATATGCTGGAATATAAAAAAGGTCTTCAACTACAGCAATTATTCTAGATTATTTGAATTAATTTTGAATGAGTAACTTTACACAAAGAATTACGTGAAATACGATCATTGCACAGCCGATATTTTACTGCTATTGCATCGATTAATTAAACGTTAACATCTCCTCCTACTAAACTATAAAACAAATATTAAATGACGATAAATAAAGTTTGGAACGTGTGTAATGCTTCAAATGTGTCCACGGGCACATAGACACATCGCATTTAGTTCAGCTTGGGACCATTTATCACCATGCCTCAAAGAAAAATGAAAAACAAAATTGTACTGTCGCTTCTATCATGTGTTTTTTTATGATAAATAGTCGAACCTTACTCTTACTTTCTCACATACGGCTTTCTGATGGATTTTATTTACTTGTGTTATTATGGTTATTATTTCTGTTTGCTTTTCTAAGCAACTATTTGACCCTATACGCCACCGCTTCAATAAGTTATTGTTGAATTATTCTTATTTTTTGAAAATGACAACCTCGGTATCTCTGTTGATTTATGGTACAAGACTGGAGCAGATTGACAACAGCATGGAGATGATGATAATAGAACTGTAAGAAGTGGCTTCTGTGAAGGATATAGGCTAACGTTAATGTTTCCATTTGTCTCTTCTGCCACCAGTATTGATCAGCGAAGAAGCTATTGAGGCATTTCTTATAACACTTATCTATACGTTTCCCAAGCGAGAAACAGTCAATCAGCAGTAGCTGTGATACGAAAATTGTCAGCAGTGGGATGAGCACCTTAAAATGGCTTTTGTATTACACATACAACATATCGTTCAGGATTCCTACAGAATCTGTCACAATAAACCTGTCAAAGAGTACTTAACAACTAGCATCGCACAGTTAATTCTCGTTTAAAACAGTGCAAACGTTGAGTAAATGAGCATAGCTACATTTGTCAACAGCACGAGTTAAGTGTGCCCCGGCAAATAATTAACGACTGGTAGCGTTGCGTAATAACATGACAACTAAGTACACTTTTTTTTTTTTTGTCTATGGTCGACGCGGGAAATTTAACAAAATTTTATTTTGTTAATATTTTATTTTCTATTTCGACGCGATTAAACTACTTTATAGTATTGTATAGTGTAAATACTTATTCATTCTTACTATTAATGTTAATTTGATGAGTGAACATGTAGAATTTTGCGACTCTAGTGGAAGCGCGATGATAGAAGAAGAGTCTGTAATGGAGTGCGAGGCACAAGATAACTTAAATACAACAAGAGAGCAACAAGTAGTATTAGAAAAAAAGAGAGGTTGGCAGGAAGATGATGATGAAATAGTTATAGGCGATGATGGCTTCATTGCAGTAAAAAGAAACAAACGTTTTGCAAAAACATATTCAAAAATACCTGATGACATAAAACAGCATATTGTGTGTGTTACTGCCAGTGACATACTCCCTAAACAATTTGGAATGGCTAAGCAATTGAAAGCTCAAAATATTGAGGATATTACAAAAATTGTCTACAAGAATCCTTACAGGGTGCTAATATATTTTGATGATAAAGAAAGTGCTCTGAAGATGCTGAATTGTAAAACATTCCTAAGTGACTTGAAATACAAAGTTTCTTTAGTAGGTGAATCATCTGTATGTTATGGAATTCTGCGGCATGTGGATCTTGACATGGAAGACAACGAAATTTTAGAAAATTTGAAATGTGATTTTGACATTATCTCGGTAAAGCGTCTTAAAAGACAGGAAAAGGATGGTAAATGGGTTAATTCAGAAACAATCCGATTATGTTTTAAAAATTCTACATTACCATCATATGTATATGGTTTTGGATGCAGATTTCAAGTTGAGTCTTACACTTTTCCTGTGTCTCAATGTTCTGGCTGCTGGCGGTATGGACATCTGGTACGGGTATGCCCTTCTAAGAAAATTATATGTCCAAAGTGTGGGGACAGCCATGCTAATTGTGAAACAGCTGTATTCAAGTGTGTTAACTGTAAGGGCCCGCACATGGCATTAAATAAAAAGTGTCCAATTTTTCTAAAAGAAAAGGAAATCAGAAGGGTCATGTCTGATAAGAACTGTTCCTATAGGGAGGCATTAGATTTATATCAAAGTCAAAGAAGAGGACAAGAGAAGACCAATGAGAATATAACCTTGGCTAATAATAAAGAGTTAATATCACAACCATCACTGGTAAACTCATTGGAGTCAGAACCACGAAGGTCATATAGGGATGTAGTCATAACAGAAGCTTCTATACATAAAGATTTATCAACATCATGTGAATCGGAGTCAGCGGAGAGCCATGTAAGTCAGAATGTACCATCACAGTTTGGACATTCAAAAAAGAAGAAAACTAAGAAGAAGACAAAAAGTAGGTCTCAGCATGGAAATACTTTAGAAGAGAAGTCTAAAAGTATTCAAGATAAAGAAGCAAAGCAGAGTGTATCAGACAAACAGGAAGACCTTTTGTACAGGTTGTATAAAAAAACTAAAGATATTTGTTTGTCAAATGAAAGTTTAGCTACTAAGTTAGGATCAATTGTCAAAATAATTATCCAAGATTGCATTTCATTTGTTATGAGATTGGTAAGCAAAAATGAACTTTTCACACAATTAACTTCCTTTTTCAATAATGGCTAATCAATATAAAAATGACTGTTTTATTAATATCTTACAGTGGAATGCCCAAAGTTTGCGACCCAAAATTGTAGAGTTTGAATCATTGTTATGTCAGGAAAAAACTCACATAGCTCTTATATCTGAGACTTGGTTAAAACCTGAATCTATATTACATATAAGTGGCTATAATATATTTAGGAATGACAGGATTGATTCTTATGGAGGTGTGGCTATTATCATAAAAAATACAATAAAAGTTCAGGTAGAAAATTGGAATATTTGTAATTCAGGAATAGAAATTAAATGTATAAAACTTTTAAATTGCAATAAGATTAAGAATATTATCTTGATATATTGTCCTTCTTCAGTACATACCAATCAATCTGATTGGGACTCCATTTTTACCAGATATTCCAGCAAATGCTTGGTAGCCGGTGACTTCAACGCACATCATTTTAACTGGTCGAGTAAGTCTGACTCAAGAGGTACTATGCTTTTTGATGCTGCTTTAGACGCTGGGTACACTTCACTTAACACTGGGGATCACACAAGAATTAAACTAGTTAATGGTTGTATACAAAAAACTTCACCTGATATTACATTTGTTTCAACAGATTTGGCTTGTAATTTTGAATGGTATGTATTGAGTGAAAACTTGGGCAGTGACCACATGTGTATCAAAGTTAAAAGTAACTGTAAGCAATATATTTATATCCATAAGAAGCGTAATTATAAGTTAGCTAACTGGCAAAGATACACTAAAATGATTGAAAACTCTATGTTACATTTACAATATGATGAAAAGGGTGGTGTTCAAATGAATTATGATAGTTTCATTAATGTTATCAATAAGGCAGCTAATAAATGTATCCCATATTCAAAACCCAGTAATAACCAAGGTTTCCAACCAAAGTCCTATTGGAATGTAACTTTGTCAAAATTAGTAGCAGAACGCAGGTTAGCTTTAAGTAAGTTTAGATCAAACCCTACCCCATTTAATTTAAATGTTCTACAAGAAAAAACACTCATTGCTAAGAAGGCTATCAATAAGGCTAAACGAGCTGATCGGCAGAGTTTTTACACTAGTATTGATGAATCAACAACCGTTCATGATATGTGGAGACGCATGCGATGGATGAAAGGATGTAATTCAGTTAGTTCTACTAGGTCTTATCCATCAGATGAACAGAAGCTTTCTCTTCTCTGTAATTTAGCTCCTGATTATGTTTGTAATAGCAAACCTAGATTTAATAACTCGAATGCACTTATAGATGACACAATTCAGTTACATGAGTTATGTAAATCATTAAAATCCAAAGACACAGCACCGGGCGAGGATGAAGTATCCTATTCAATGTTATTTTATTTACCAACTATTGGTAAACAATTTTTGTTAGATTTATACAATGACATTTTAAGCACTAGTGTTGTACCCGAGCAGTGGCGAGACATATTACTAAAACCTATTCCGAAACCGACGACGTCTACAGATAGTAACCTTAAACTTCGACCCATTTGTTTAATATCTTGTATATGTAAAGTTTTACATTCTATACTTACTAAACGCATTGAATGGTTTATAGAAAGTAATAATATTTTGTCTCCATATACGTCAGGATTCCGAAAAGGACAATCGTCTCACGACTGTTTAACAAGATTGATTTCTCAAATTCAGTTGGGTTTCTCAAATAACTGTGCAACACTAGCGTGTTTTTTAGATGTGGAAAATGCATATAATAATGTAATCATTAATAAAATGTTGACAATATTAAATGAAATTGGCATTGGCAATAAGATTTGTTCATATCTCTGGAGTTTTCTAAATGAAAGACATCTTAAAATTATTGACGATGTTAAGGGCAAGGACACTATTATTAGGTATACAAGTACGGGATTAGCACAAGGTGACCCAATTTCGCCAATATTATTTAATATATTCACATTTAGATTATTTTCTAAAGTCAACAATGTACACATGTGTCAATTCGCTGATGATTTTGTCTTATTCATTACAAAAAAAAATCTTTTGGAAAGTTCTGTTAAATTGCAAGTAGCGGTGGATGCATTTTCGACTCATTTAAATGAATTAGGGTTACGTTTATCAGATGGAAAGTCTAAACTATGCATTTTTAGTAGGGGATTTCGGAGACAGAACTTATCGTTGAAAATAAACAACAATGTATTAGATATAGTAGATAGTTTTAAATATTTAGGGCTATGGATGGACAGATCGTTGCGGTGGGGACGACATATTAATGAAACTGTTAGAAAATGTCAGAAATATTTAAATATACTGAGAGTTTTAGCTGGTAGATCTTGGGGCGTACACCCTAAACACTTACGGAGAATATATATAGCAATAATAAGAAGCCGCATAGACTATAGTTGTTTTAATTATGATAATAGTGCTAAAACTCATTTATATAAATTAGAGAAAGTGCAAAACCAAGCCCTTAGAATTATAGGTGGTTTTATAAGAACTACTCCGATTCACGCAATGGAAAGTGAGCTTGGTATTCCTCCACTGCATACGAGAAGAAAGTTCTTAGCCTACAAGTATTGTCTTAAATGTCTTTCTCAGCAGAATAACGTTACAACTAAATTATTAGGTGATCTAATCACGTCTTCCCATAACAGTTATTGGATAAATAAAAAGATTCCATTGCTTGTTGCAATTTATGAAGAAATTAAAAATGTAAACGTTGCTTCATCCTCTTCCATAGAGATGTTTTCTTTAAGAACATGGATCACTAATATTAATACAGATAATATTATTTCAATTAGTTTAGATAGCGTCCGTATAGCTAAAGAAATGTATGAATTAAACTCAATAAAATACTCAGTTTTACAAGAATTAAATGATAAATATTTGGATTATTTGATGATTTACACAGATGGGTCAATTAAGGAAAACGGTCGAGGTGCTGCATTTTGTATTAAGTCAAAAGAGTATATTGGGTTTTGCTTTAAAATAAATAGTAATGTCTCTATCATGTCGTTGGAGCTCATTGCAATCTCAGAGGCACTGTCATATATTTTAAGAAGTGGTTGCATAAAAGTTGTCATATGCTCGGACAGTAAGAGTGCGTTATATCATATAAACCGATGCGCCTCTGGGGGGAGAGGTATGCCGGTAGCATATGAAATACTGTCTAAAATAGATACCCTATTGTTGAGAGGTGTACATCTGAGATTGCAGTGGGTTCCATCGCATATAGGAATACAAGGTAACGAGACAGCTGATAGATTGGCAAAACTTGGCAGTACTGAAGGTAAAGAAATTTCTGTAATACCTTATTATACCGAAATATTGCCAAAATATAAAAAACACTGTTATGATATATGGAAGCAATATTTTGATAAAAGATCACTAGAAAAAGGCATATGGTATAAAACCATCCAATCTGAGCCGCCCCGTATACCTTGGAGTGTTAATAGCAGTTTAAACAGGAAACTTATTGTAATAGCCCATAGAATAAGAACCGGACACATTCCATCAAAAAAATTTGCATTTTTAATGGGTAAAATCTTATCTCCGAATTGTGAGAATTGTGGGGTGTTAGATGATGTACATCATGTGTTGATGGAATGTGTTCGGTGGCAAGATGAAAGAACCGACTTTTTCATAAAATTAGGCTTGAACAGGACACAAATGGGTGTGTTTGTTAGTATTTTGTCAAATCCTAATAGTGAGGAAGCATGTGTGTTGTTCAGGCTCCTAGATTCTCAATTAGTCATAAGAGAGTAGTTAGCAATGGTTATTCTGTAATAATCGGACTCACATGTACGTTGTCGTACAAAGGTCCTTAAAAATAGAATTAAAAAAAAAAAAAAAACTAAGTACTGAGACGGCATAATGAGGTGACTGCCTCGCCGAATGTACGGGAGCGAGCCCCACTGCATTTTCATTGTATTTATTCTGCAATCTGTTTAGACTTTCTATAAGAGAGCCTCACGTGAACCGACATACGACACCATGGTACAAACATAGCATAAGTTATAGTATGTCCAGCCATACTAGAAATAAGATAGCCGCCTTTCAATATTGATATAAACATCCTTAATGCTCCATAAATAAGAGTAGGGGGAGTCCCCCGAGTACCGGACACTTAAGGTTATTAAAGAAAAAAAGTATAAAGTAATCATTTTTTATTAAGTCGCTAGTTATTTAAATATACATAGTAATATTAGGCATTGAATTAAATCAACATAAACATATAGCAATAACTACTTAAGCACTAAAAATGAACTTTTAATTGGACCTTGTTTTTGGTATGATTGAAATTTGGCACCTAGTACCGGACAGGTTTAATTCGTACTCATCCGGAAACGTTTTCTTAAATCTTCACATGATATGTTTAAATACAGCCTCTTTACCTTCTTTCAATAATTTAAATTTATCAAGTAAAGAGCTTTTCGGTACTGTAAAACGCTCGGAGGCTCCCATTATTGTCATATTATGCTTCATTAACTTGTCGATCGCCAATTCCAGATTTTCTGACTCCTGTGTCCTTTATTTTCTTCTCCCTTATGCCAAACAACCTAAAAAAATAAATAATAGCTATAATAATGTTATAAAGCATAAGTCAAGCACTCCACCATACCATTTTATCGATATAAATTTGTCCGGTACTAGGGAATCTTTAAATGTCCGAACTTAGGGGTTAAGCGTACTGTAGAAAAATTCCGATCATAATAAAATTTATAATAATATCCCGCATCAAAGTATAATAATTTTAAGTATACTCACCAATGAATAAATAGAAGACAGCACACGTAAATATATTCCATCTAAAAAGTGATTTACGACACGAGAAATGTTACCCGATGCACTGGTTTGGCGCGCAAAATATGAAACGTGTGACTTGTACGCCGCGTCCAGCGAAACTGAGGCTCCCCGCGCTTTCGGCGAGTTACATCCATCAAGGCAAATAAGTACTCATACGAATCGTCGAACAGGAGCGCGAAATCGTGTTTGTACGTGTATTGTCCGGTACTATGTGCTGTCCGGCGCTAGGGGGATTCCCCCTACTTACGTACCACACTAACTGTGGGAAATAAGAGTTACGTATAAAACATACCAATTGGAATTCTTTCTCACTGTAAGAGAACAGATCACATGCGCAGATAAAATATGAATGGTGACCGACTACGAAGATTTGTGTGCGGATAAGTAGACTTAGTGAACAATGCCTCTAAGATACTCCTCTAAAAAGTTGTTTCCACTGATTCCGTTTCCCTTTTGCTTCATGAATACTGTAGTAGTCTTCAAAAATGTATTAAACGAAATGTTCCCAGTTTCTTTGAACGTAAAATTTAATTTGCCAAGTTAGAACGTTATGGTCTAAATATTTTGTTCTGGGAAAAGAGAATTTGTGCAAATGGAAAGAGTGGAGCTTAATTTAATGACGGGTGTCCCATGGAAGGACAGAGTAAATGATTAATTATTATGGAACACATGCAAGTAACAGCCGTAGACGCAAATTATACAAGCGTGTGTAACAAAATATTGTTCGCGTGAATCGTGCGAGCGTCATCGCAAAATAATTTACGAGCCACAATAAACAATATTATAGTTCCGCAATTTGTAAGTATTCTCACGAATGAAACATACTATACAATTATATGAAATGATAAATGTTCAACTTATTCAACGCGGTACGCCAACTGAAGTGGCTACTGTTTCTGCGTATTTTTATTTATTCTAGAGTTTAACGCAGAAACTTGGACTGGACTTCTTAATAAATGTATTTTAACTATTATTACTAAAGCAATTATATGATAATGATAGTGTGATTAACAACATCATTGCACTAGATGTATCGATATATCGTAGTTAATTGAGAATATAGGTGAAATTCTTTATACCTGCCGCGATATTTCGGTATGGGTTATACCAGCTGTGTTCACGGGATTACTGGTGTAAAATTAAAAATTATAATTTTATATATATTATATTTATTATTAAAATAAAAAAAATCGCAGATACTGCGAATTCAATATTCGATCTATCCATTTATTTGAGATTTTAGATTCGTTTTTGACATAAGCTCCATACAAAATATGTCAAACACGAATCACGAATCTCAAAATCCATGGATGGATCGAATATTGAAACCGACCGATAGTGGTATTTGATAGCTGTCATAATACGTATACGCAAGAAACTGCACTCTCGCCTTGAGACGGTAGGTACTGAAGCATCATCATTCATCATACTGATATAAAAATAAATTAAAAATAAAACAATACTTTAATTATAAAAGTGCTTCAGAGAATAGAGACATCACAGTGTCGTCGTTTTGCTATAATAACATCTATACTCAGTTTTATCACTACTGTTGTATATAAATACAAACGGTTTCAGATAAAACGTATTAAAATTAAATATGCAACACCGTAACATATTGCAATAGTAAAGATCACACGAGCACAACACTATTACGTGATATAAAAAGTATCGATATTATAGTGATGTAAATAGGTACATCGCCATAAAGAATAATTTAACTTTTACTGGTATATATAGCATGGGGTGAAACATCTTGTTTGCAGTGTTTTTTTTTTTAAGATGTGTGAGTTTTGTGTATCGAAGAAGCAATAATTCCGAAAAAAAATATAGGTTCATTATTGTGAATACGATGATGATTGGGAAGACTAGGTGCTGAAATCCCGCACTTCCCCAATAGAAAGGCTGCGCAAGACACCAGTCATCCCGAGAACACAGCTGGTATAACCCATACCGAAATATCGCGGCAGGTATAAGGAATTTCACCTATATTCGCAAATAATTACGCGATGTACCGTTACATAAATATCAATAGCGCAATAATATCGGTCATAGCACAGTTAGATCGGACAATAGATATTTTATAATATTTATTTAGACAACAGAACTGTTTGGTATTGTTTCATGCGCGTTCGGCAGTCGTCTTGTTTATATTCAGTTATTCAGAGTATCACGTGTGGTGTATGTGTGACACTCCATGTACAGTACTCGCCAAACTTTATGGCCGCTCCGAACCTAGCCGCATTGCGCTGCGCAGAACACAAAATCAGGTATCAGCGGGACGTATGCGGGGCGTGAAGGCAGGGCACGCCCGCGCGCGCTGTCTTCCACCCGCTAGCGTCCTCGCCTCCCGCGCGTTAGTGTGAGTGTGGTACGTTCGTACACGACTCACATATTCACTGAGCTCTGACAGTATCGTCGCGTTTAGAATAGTTTCATAGTGTTACTTATTTGTTGTTTATCGTTGCTATCGTTGTTTCTTGTTGTTATTTGTACTGATATACGGCCATTTAAAATATTCGAACTATACATAGATCTGTAGATTATAGATTCGTGTTTGACATATTTTCTATGGAGCTTATGTCTAAAACGCGAGTCTAAAATCTACAGATCTATCTATAGTTCGAATATAGAATTCCGTAAATAGTAACCATTTTCATTGATCATGCCTCGCGGTCGTTTTAATGTTTTACGTCGCCAAACACGGAAAATGGTGTTTGACGTATTAACGTTTATGAAGAAGGAAAGAAGTCTAAGCTTAAAAGTCGCTTCACCTAACTGAATTTACATTAATCGAATTTGATTGAATAGGTATGTAACTAAACAATATAATATAGCTAATCTAAAAACGTAACTGAAGATTTTAATTTTCAATAATTACAAATATATTTTCATGGTTATGAAATGTCCACCCGACTGTACCATGCGCAAGTTCGTACCGATGGCTACATTCAGAGCGGCCATAAAGATTGGCGAGTACTGTAAGAAGGTTAATGCAAACTGTCAATTTTATTCTAATAATTGGATTACCGCGAGCTTACAGTACGGCGCTCCATGCAGCCAGATACGACCTGATATGGTCGACACTCCGAACTGGATTTCATACTGTTTAGTAATAGCGTTGATTTGTAATCTATACACATAAATTTAATTGGATTATCTATTTGTAATATTCAAATGACCGCTTTTTACTAAATGCATATAGATGTATACACGGTACATATACCGAAATGACATTTTTTACCATTTTTATCTGTCTGTCTGCAGTTCTCAGATCGCTAATCTCTGGAACGGCTGGACCGATTTGGACGGAACTTTCTTTGGCGGATAGCTAATGTACCAAGTAGTAATTAAGGCTTTAAATTAACCAGGTAGGTACGTGAAGTAGTTCCCACAGGACGCGGGTGAAACCGCGGGAAACAGCTAGTCTAGACTAAGAACTAGAGTAGGTAGGTTATAAAATGAGCGCTTAATAATACGACTAATTAAGATTTAATTTTTACTATAAGTATAAATTGAAACATTTCTTAAGCAACTTTGATAAATTAATAATATTACGCTGGGCAGTTTTGTTAGAAATGTGCTAATGTTTGTGTTCGTATAGATATGTGAGTGTATGTTCCTTGTATCAGTACAAGCGCTAGTTTGCAGGCACTGGCGGATAAGCGCAGATCTCAAGCAGTAAATTGTGCGTCTTTAGTGATATGTCTCCTTTATCGAGTCGTATATAGCACTCGCCGTATAATTACTAATATGGCTAGTATGTAAAGTACATTACTTATCCTGCTTATCAAGTGGTCTTATCCGAGACGAGAGATTTACAAAGAAGTCCGTCACGATGTGCTAAAGGGTCTAGAATGTTCCCGAGAGCTCTCTAGTGTGGTTTTCTCAAGCAGATTTTTGCCGTGTTTTTTTTTTATTGGATGGCCAGTGTTTTGTGACAATGGTTACTTCTCCAAGCAATGAGTTCCATCGCTTCGCAATCCATACTAATAGTATTACAGTGTATTAATATGTAAGTGTTGTCGCACTGTTGTATCTGTTGCGTTCGATAGTCGTTAATTAAGCAGACGCATCTTCACGCTATGTCCTAAAGAAGCGGATCAGTAACCAATATCGTCATCAAACTACGGGGAACATATAGCTTTTAATACAATCCCGTTGATAGTAAACGAGGCAGTTAAAAGTGCTTGGTATTTATTGCTACAGGCGTGTGATGCCGTTAAATACAATGTTAGGACTTTAACTCGGTGTAATTCATGGTTTTACAAGCTGTTCTACTGTGAAATTATGAAATATGTTTTAGAGCTCTTTGGCGCCTACACATTTTGATATGAGTATGATTTTATAGTGCAGAGGCACATTAAACAAGGTTTCTTTAATGAAGGCTCACTCCGATAAAAAATTTTTTTTTGAAAAATAAATAATTTTGAAAATTATTTATCAGCAACCAAAATCCTATGGCGTAGAGACTTATGAAGTGCGTAAAATTTGCCTTTCGTTTGACACATCTGTGTACAATGAAAGGGAAATAAACAAAACTATCCTACGCTTTGTATATGCATGTCTGTTTCTCTGTTTGTTTGCATTCACGGTGCCGTTGTTGACGATTCCCGCGGCTTGGGGCGTATGACTTGTGACTAATATAATCGCTAATATGTAACGTTGTTGCCGACTACGTGACGTAAACGACAACAACTCGCCGATCATTCACTCAAACATACTGCGGGAGCCACTGGCTATTCAGAAGACCAATTCTCGTATTTTATCTATCATCGAAACTGTATTTTGAACGAAATGTGAATAGATTTTGAATTGACTTAAAATCGGTTTTCTTATTACTTGCATAGTCCGACGTTGACACTTTGTTCAATATACGATCTAGTCACAATATCATTCAAGTATCAGTTAATTTAGAAGAATACCATTGTGTCATACATAACATAAGTATGACAATTACATTAGATCTAATGAGCATTTTGAATAAATATATATAATTACGAGAATTGGACCTCAGATTTCAAGCAAACCAACGGTATTTAGTTTTTTACTGGGTATGAGAGTACATAAGTTTAAATATTTATTATGTTAGTTCACAAAATAGAATATAGAGCAATTGAAAGCCAAGGTACACACAAATCACCGACAGAGAGCACCTAGTAAATATTTGTTTAGTTCTCAATTAGATTCCTATTATCATAGTGGTAGGTACAAGTACACACACCATGATCGTGATATCAAAACTGAGAAATTTTACAATAAAAAAGAATAAATAATAGCATTGGCAAGCTTGGTCTCATCATCATCAGCCTTTAACAGTCCACTGCTGGACTAGGCCTCTCCTTTGAAAGGAGGAATTGGCCTACTATACCACGCTGGCCAAGCGGGTTGGTATAGGGTTTGTTTCAAGTTTTCCTTCTCTTACAGTGGTGTTCTCTGCATAATATGCTCCCTCTGTCGGCTCTTACGACACCCATGGGATGATATGTGGTGGTGACATTCCGTATTCTCAATCCGTCACCACGCGGTCAATTTAGCTTGTATACAAATAGATTGCTTAGTGTTCGCGTATGTCCCAGATTGTTCCAGGTTTCCCATTCCCGTGTCAGAAAAGCTTTGATTTTAATTGTTCGTAATTTTTTTTATTCAACTGATATCTACTTGAATTATAATAATAACATGTATCATTTATAAACACTGCTCCGTTTAACAAACAAAGTTATCTCTAGACTGCCATTGAGAGTCAAATTTCACAACTTCCAAAGATGTCGGCAACACCAATGTCACAACCAAATCACTGCCTTACAATAACAAAGACTTCACACCTCATTTAAACCTATTTTGTAGTTCCAACCGTCACATAAATCATTTAGCACACAGACAGCGGCGCTGGTAGAAATTAGTATCAAAACTAGGTTAGCAAATCCGACGGTAATATTACTTACATATTATGAACTCGTATCAAGCGTGACATTGGGTGGGCGAAACCGGAAACATACGATGTGGCTACTGCCTACTTTTACCTGCTATGTGCAGAAAACATATGCGAAATGATATGTAACGATCTTACTTTCCATACAAGTGATAGCTGATCGGATGACTGGTTACGCTATTATACATACATTTACGTGTTTATACTAGGTACTACTAGGTACTTGGCGCTATCGTCAGTATACTCATTTTTTTACTGGAACTAATGAACTTACCAATCCAATTATTCGATAGATTAAATTCGATTACTTAAGTAGGATTGTAAGTTTGATTTTTTTTGTTGAATTTCTTTACTGGAAGACTTTATACTTAGCTCGAATATAGCATAATATATTTAGCTGACAATTAGCTATTTTACTCGACTTTCTTATTTTTTAATACTCCACTTTAAACGGCGAAGGCTCACAGATATGAAAAGAATAGACTTTCCACTTTGGGCGTTTGGAGTGTACCCACGAAAAACCACCGGTGTCCTTCGACATTTCGTAGAGGTGGTGTCGCAAGAATACGGAGAGAACGCAAATACTTTGACCACGACCCCGCTGGAATATACTGAGCCTATCGTTACAAGTCATATTAAATTTCATATGTGTGAAATGCAACCTAATCAAATTAAACCATATAGCAGTTTTATAGCTAACTAGCTGTTTCCCGCGGTTTCACCCGCGTCCTGAGGGAACTACTTCGCGTACCCGGTTAATTCAGCCTAAGTTGCTCCTTGGTACATCAGCTATCCGCCAGTTAAAGTCCCGTCAAAATCGGTCCAGCCATTCCAGAGATTAGCGAGAACAAACAGACGGACAGACAAAAATGGTAAAAAATGACATTTCGGTACATATACCTATGTACCGTGTATACATCCATATGCATTTAGTAAAAAACGGTTATTTTAATATTACAAACACACTCCAATTTTATTCAGACCACAAAGGTTAATAATAATAATATAATATATATAAAATTCTCGTGTCACAGTTTTCGTTTTCGAAACGGCTTGACCGATTTTGATGAAATTTTATGTGCTTATCCGGTATCTATGAGAATAGGCCAACATCTATTTTTCAAAAAAAAAAAAAAAAATTGCAAAACAACGTTTGCCGGGTCAGCTAGTATAATATAATATTCTACCACATTCAAAAGGTGAAACGATGTTATATAAAATTGAAATATTTATACTTAACTAGCTTTTGCCCGCCGCTTCGCGCGCGTTAAATTCGGGGTAACACAAATCTACTTTCAGTCTCAAGTTGTGTGAAGGCAACTCTATAGGGTACAAAGTAACTCAGTCAGTATCCATGACATTACATCTACCGACAGGTACATAATAACATCACCTTGGATACAATCAAATGTCAAAGCCATGTTCTAATACATGTCCAATAAAATTATATCTATAAACATTTCGCATTTATAATATTAGTACGGAAAATCGTTTCAGCCGCTTAAGTGTAGTATATAACTTATTAGTTTATATATGCGAACAATTTAATCACCGTGCACAATGACATTATGTATGACGTGACAGTACTGACAGATATGCGATGGCACATGCGCAGCACTCAATTATTAGCCCATGCGTTCTTACTTCCATGAGGTAAATTTGTGCCGTACAAACTTCTACCCTCCCTACAATCCCTCCCAGTTAAATTTTTGCAACTTATGGTAGCCTATGTCCGTCTCCATGGTTCAATATATCTCTATATTAAATTTCAACAAAATCGGTTCAGCCGTTTTAGCGTGAAAACGGAACATACATACATACCTACAAACATACATACACACTTTCGAATTTATAATATTAGTAGAGATAAACAATGTTTTTAATAAACATTAGTATGTACTTTAAAGTTGATGCATAATATTCTAGAAATATTTATTGCAAACTATTTTAAGAGACTGTATAAGATGTTCGTGGAGAGCACCCTACGCTTTTTTATTTAATTAAAATGAACTCGAAAGTGTGGATAATTATTTTACTTTTATAAATAGAAATCCAAGTTGTGTTTATTGTAGGTGTAGGATCTATATCTCGATCCTAGTAGAGTATAAATAATTAAATGCGCTTTGCTTAGAATAAGTCTGTCATTATTATTTAAAATACAAGATAGCCTACATTCAGCATCGCATGTTAATAACAAAGCGACCTTCTTCATTTATGCAGCAATACCAAAAATATTGTCAGTTTACATAATAATATCGTTCACCACTACACACTTTTTTAACTTCAATCTTAACTAGAGGACCCGTGCTGCTCCACAGCATATTTTAATATTATAAAAAAACTCTTACATATAGGTATGATGAGTACATTGTAGAGTCTTTATCTACTCACAAGGTAGGTAGAATACTGTATGTAATACATTATGTCAGTAGACGGAAACGAACTATATTTCGACATTATTCAAAAAAGTTTATATATTTGTTTAGAAAAAAAGGTTTCATTACTGCTAAGTCATTGGATGTGTTACCTTGTGAAGCTACTTATGGTTGAATGTACATATGTATTAACTTATATATTTTTAAAGACCCTACTTGGATTAAATCCTGTGTCACAGGTATTATACAAAAAAAAAAATAAGCGGATACTAAGTAGGTTCACGCAGTACGCACACTGTATAATAATTTAATAACGTAATTTTAAGGGAATGAGGTACAAAACTGAAATATCAAAAATCTAATTAACAAGTTTTTGCCGACACCCAAATGTCAAATCGTTATGATACCTACGCGTATAGTGACTACGGATGATGTTGGCTACAAAAAGGCACTTAATACCATACGCACGGTTGAGCAACGCTGCCGTTTGAATTTTGCCTAATTGATTCCGTCATTAGGGCCGCCATGAGTGTTGATGTTTACAGGACATCCTCGTTTATAAACAATACAGACAGGAGTCGTTTTCAAAGAATTACGAGCAAAATAACAAATTTTCATAACAATTGATGAGGCATGGAGTCATAGATGGATATCCGTTTTTCAAGTCTAAGTCAAAACATAGAGTCTTGTCTAAACCTCGAAACAAACACAAATAATACATATATCCATGTTATCAAAAATAAACAAGTACCTGAGTGCTTTTATACATATAATTGTAATAGGTACTTGAACAAAATTTCTTAATTTCTTAAAGTAATTTGTTGTTTACATTAATTTTCTATTAGCCAACAAAATATCACTATCGATAAATACGACAACATTGAAGTCAATAACATTATAATCATACAGCATTAAATTTTTTCGTCCAGTGAGTAATACAATTTTGGTTTGTATCTGTTAAGATTTATTAACTTCATATTGGCAGGCGAGCTTCAGACTTCGTTAAGTTTAACTGTACAAAGTCTAGTGCCTACAGACTGAAATCTAATCTCATCTAAACACTTGAAAACGATTTCTATTTTAGTAAAATAAAGAGCTTTCGTTTATTATTAGATCGGCTACTTATAATTCTTACATTTATCCGAAATAGACTGAAGACTTTGCAATTAATTTTCGTCTGCGAAAGTAAAAGGTCTTAGAGAAACGGTGAAAAATACATGTTCATTACCGTTATAAGGTAGAGTTATTAAGTTATCATATCAGCAAACAATGCTGTATTAGATACAATAGCAATTTACCCATATGAATTAGATATTATAATTAGACAAACGCTAAAGTAATTGGAATACCTTATATCAATGAACATCCAAACATTTTCCAGTTTCCTTAAGCTCTAAACAATACGGAAAGATTTGAATATCGATTTCATACCAAAATTTCAGTATCTCACTTACTATCTTCTGATTTCTATTGAACACGAGGAAGAGCTTACACATAAAAAACACAACAAAAGGACTTCAAGCTAAAAGCCCCTTCATGGAAAGCGGTTACTATTGCAATACCGACTACCTAATTATAACGCTAAAGCTTCTGTTCAAAAGAATACTAAGATTTTCTATAAAAAAAGATTTTAAAGAAATCTAGACTGAAGCAGTTTCTCATCGTCATCAGTCCTTTGCGTCACGAGGCAATACGAGGATTTGGCCTAGGTACTATACAACGCTGACCAGGCGGGTTGGCCTGGGGTTTGAAGCCGAGTTTTCCGCTTCTTCCGCAAGACACATTTTTTTTAAAATTGATTCAAGTATTTCCTCCAGTCGCCTCTTACGACACCCGCAAAGTGAAATGGGGTAGCGACACTTTTTATTTTAATCCGTCCCAATACGGAAAACGGTTATTTTATTCTCTAATAGATACTTCTTAGTCCCGATCTTAATGCAGATGTAGCGTGGCAACACTACCGCTCGCATGCCACGGGTACATAAAGTAAGACGTAATGCGTCATGAACATGCACCACATTATTGCCTCTTGCTGCATTTGTAACACGTAAATTATAAGCAACAAACGTTTAATAGTTTTAATACACTACATTGAAAATATCAGTTTAATAATCAATAAGTTATCTCCAATACTTAATAAAGGAATATAATCATCATCATCATCATCAGCCTGCCATAGTCCACAGCTAGATATAGGTCTCTCCAATGGCACGCCACTGAGTGTTCAATTTTTATCTTTGCCACATAAAGTTGAGTTTAATATTTTACATGACAAATATCACTGGCTCTCCCGTGTCCAAAACTTCAGAAAAGCGATTGAAATGACCGTCTGTCCGACAAAGTAATAATATTTGACATTTATGATCATATTATAAAGAAAATAAATTGCGATTAAATCTGTATACTTAATGTAGTTCATAACAATAGGTTTGCTTTTTTTTCATCGCATCATGCTTTTTATCATCAATAATTATAGTAGGTAATCTTTTTAAAGACGTTCCACTACGCTTCCCGACGTTTCGCAGGAGTCACAACGGACGCAGTAACTTGATCATTGTTGGACTTTGCCAATTGAGAGCCGTTGTCTACTATTATTGCAATATAACCGTCGCTATTTTTAGATAGATTAATTTATAGCAACCCGGACGATTCACTCAAGTTTCTTTCGCAATAGCAATCATTGAGCACATTGTTAATATAAAATGATTAAGGTACGTACACTTGGCGACAAAATTTAATATACATTAACTGAAACGTAATACTCTTAACACATAACAAGTATTAAATACTTAAGTCTTATGAAGCTTAAGCTCTGGGGGCCAATTCTCCTATTTTTATATGACATTGATATTATATTTTGAATAGACTCAGAAGCAGTATTCTGATAACCTAATGTCATTATCGTATAATTTGAAATAAACAGTTCGTCGTTGACACATATTTTGACACTTGTTTCAATTTACGATCTCGTTACAACTTCGTTCAATTATCAGATAATTTAGAAGAATACGCTTTTTGTGACGTAAGTATGATACTGACATGATATCGAAACTATATTCATTTAGGAGAATTGGGCCCCTGATTGTACATGTAAAATTGAGAACCTCTTTGAATGACCACTGATAAAATGTAGATCAATATGAATCAAGAAAATATCACAACCACTAAAACAATTTTAGTATTTTTGTAACCACAAATTTATTTCAACAGACAATCAAATAAAAAACAAACAAACAATCCCTTATTAATATCCTTAGTTGCTCAATTCTAAATGGATATCCACTATAAAATGTACCTATCCTATCTGTAGATCAGTATTGAATATCTCGAAGCTTGAATACGTGAACACTGAACACTAATACTGGTATTTACACAGCTATTAACATAAACCTGAACTAATTTATGACGTTGAACGTTGTGAACAACTAAATAAGAAACAGTAGCGTACAATGTTATAGTGTGAATGCTCTGTTGTTTGGCTATATTTTACCTCATTTGTCCAGTTTGCTTTTATACTTGCGATCGTCAGATCTTGGGTTTGAAACCTGATTTGGGCTATGAACTGTGTTTAGCTTTTAACAAAAACGTATCAGTATTATTCTAAAACAAAGGTTCTTGAGAAATTAAGACACTAGTAATGTTATGGCTTTCATGTAATCTTTAAGGGATCGTAAAAAGTTAGGTCCTAAAATTTTTTGAGCGAGTTATCGTTATACATATACGTCTTTTCAGATATCGTTTGCGATTTTACAGCTTGTTATTTTTTTATTAACAGCAATAATCGATTATATTTCTTAATTTTGCGGATGAAACTAAACACTTTTTATAAATTATTTAGGAATACACATAAACATTACCCGACATTGTGTGTAGCGCAGTACGCACTTGACTTTCCCCATACACCTCTAAAGGGTAAATAAACACAACGACACCTATCTTACACGTTATACAAAAACCTCATCTCTCTAAGAGTTCGAAGTCTTCATAATTCTTTAAAGGCGTACTAAAATTTACATTGTGTGTAGTCGTAAATGTTCAGAATAAACCTCAAACGCACGGTTTAGTGTGTAGCTCGGGATTAATTATGTGCATACTTTGTCGTGACACTGAGCATTGAGCATCAGCAAACAATACGTAATAAATAACGATACGACCAGTTTGCAGGAAATTTACAAAAAAATGGTCGAACGTTGTGCGCTGTGGTCGTAGAGCCACTGGTACAGTCAGCGACAAAAAATAAAAGTATTACATTCCAAAATTAATTTCATTACATTTAGTTGTCATAATAAATTTATTATGACAACTAAGTTCGAGTTTACGTATAAAGATGTTGTTTTATTTGTATGTACGAGACATTATTTGGAGCTACAGATTACATTCTGGAAACTTAATTTTCGTTGTAGAGGTCGTTTAATGAGCCAAGTTATATAAATTGAATACTTTCAATACTTCAGTCATTTATTGTTTTTCCATACTGTGGCTACGGTAATACTATTACGAAAAGAACTATTTTTATAAATTAAATCATAAGTGTATGTAAGCATTTAACTCGGTATTTTATTGATTTAACCTCTACTTAACCTTTGTAAGTAAATTATACAAGTCAAGATGCTGTCAATTTCCTCCACTTGTCTTTGTTGACAAACTAGAAACCGCAAAAGCTCTTAAACGCATGCACTTTGTTACCAAAAATACTGACAGCACAAAGCGACTGAAGAGCATTATTAAATTATATACGTTTTTTTAATCGGACAAGTAGTTCCTACACACTAAGTGCTCGGCCACAGTGAAAGGCGGCCGCGGGTGCGGGCGCGACGCGGGAAACTCAAACATATGGAGCTCTATAGGAGTGTCCGTAGTGGACGAGCGGGGCGGCAAGCGGTGCAGCGCGGGGAGCACGCGGGCAACTCAAACCGTAGGACTTTCATACAAGTGTCCGTAGTGAATGTGCGGGCGGTAAGCGGGAAACAATGCGGAGCGTGCGGATCTCAAACTTTTATGAGCAATGATATTATGAGTAATTATTAAATCAAGTGCAAGTCGAACTCGCTCATTAAGGTTAACGTAGTAGAGGGATTCACTTAACATAAGCATAACATAGCCCCCTAGCCAAATAACACTATGAATTTTTCGCCAGCAAAAATAACTTTGCTTTCCTTAATGTTTGTATACTTATCGATATTGTTTATTGATATTGAGCACCAAGGGTTTTGAGAAGCAAAATTTAAATTTAAAAATCTCCATAGGTACCCCGCTAGTATAGGACAGATATATATTATTTTGTATATAAACCATAAAGCGGTTCACATAATACATCTACTTACCAATTTTGAAATTTGTAGTCTTAATAGTTTCGGCATAAAGTGGCTGTGACATAGAAACGGATACATAGATAGACATGGCGAATCTATCAGGGGTTCAGTTTTAAGCCTTTGGCTAGGGAACCCTAAACATAGGTTACTTACATATCAGTCAGTCTTCAGAAATACTCTACTAATATTATAAATGCGAAAGTGTTTATAGATATATATTCGGTACCTATATATAATGGTAGATAATGTCATGGATACTGACCGAATTACTTTGTACTCTAAAGAGTTTCTGAACTCTTTAGACTAATCATGAGTCTTACACAACTTGAGACTGAAAGTAAATTAATGTTACCCCGACTTCAACGCGCGCAAAGCCGCGGGCAAAAGCTAGTATTATATAATGATGAACTTTAAAATGCAAAGTATCTATATAAATTCTAATTGGTTTTATTTATTTACATTACCACATATCTCTTTATAACCCTTCCAGTCGTTCCTGAAGTTACTAGAATTTCCAATTTTTATTCAAAATATTATTTTTATTTTTAATATTTGCCAAATATTTATAAACATTTTCCAAATATCATAAAAACCAAAATTATTATAACAGTTATAAATGTGATTTGAACCCACGCCTTCAGACCGTGAGGCGGTTGTATTATCCGCACGGCTACAGCCTTGTTATCAGTTAGTTGCGAATTTGGTGAACAATTGACATAGTGTTACTATGGTGAGTGTTAACGTCATCTAACTGAAAACTCATATTCATCTAGCCGGGATCCTAAATTTGACAAACACTGTTCACCGCACCCGCGAACGCGCCACTACGGACACACGAAGACGCGCGCGGCCCGCGCGCGGGCTGCCCGCGCTACTATGGCCAAGCACTAACTCTCTAGCGTAACTGAAGATCGTTTTTACAGCGAAATAGAACTGACGTAATACAACAAAGTAAGAGCGATGAGTTACAATGTTGAGCAAATAATTATGCGTTCTTTAGTGGTACTTGTGATGCGGGCACAGATACCGGCGGTGGGGAAATCCCGTAACACAATACACTGGCGGCCGCTTATTACGACTGTTTAATGACCTGCACCCTTTATTCTTGCATAACTGTACTAAGATATATTGTTTTAGTACATTTTCTTTATTTTCTCGTCTTTTCATCGTTGATTCGCACATCTAGAGTTACATTCATAGACATCACTCTTCCCGATGGGGTGAGCAGAGACTACGAAACACCATCTAGGGTCAAAATGAGGTAAAACTGAGTCTTGATTCATTGAAACATTTCAGGTTAAAATAACACTGGAACAACAAGACCAAAATTGGTTGTCTGTCTGTGAATCACACTTCTGCCCTTATAGGAATAAAAGCCACAATATATTGGCGTAGCGAGGTGCCCAGCTATACAATGCGTCATTTGTTACGTCAATATGTTCTATTTGTTGACGTATTTCAACATATTGTTTGTTAAACAATTTAAACATGTCTCTTTGAAGTATCTATGTCAATTTTAGAATTTACCCGTTTATGTCCCTACGCTAAATATTCCGTCAAATCTGGAGGAAGTTAGACTAGAAAGCGAATTCCGGTCTCCAAAGCGATAGTCCTGGATGCAACCTGAAGAACGTCTTTCGTCGTTTCTTCATGGTCCTAGTCCTAGACCATGATGAAAATCTATGTGAATAAAGTTCTTTGTCCGAAAAATATCCCACCATAATATTTTAGGACAGCATGAAGGTGATGTTCTGCTTATGCAATTACAAATAAAACCCACAGATTATAAAATTAGATATAAAAAAGCAATCTTACCCAACGCCTCCGTTCAGGGCGGTGACCAAGCCGGGTCTCTCATAACACATATGCATACCAGCAATGTCTGCGGCACACTTATCAACACTTATTGTATCTTATACAACACACTAACAAAACAATATTCAAGTTAATCCACTCCACGAACGAACATTTTTGATTGAGAGGACCATCAATCTTGTTGCACCAATAGTTTGCCTACTGAAAATTATCGGTTACATTAATAAATCGACACAGCTCTCAATCGATTCACGTCATGTAGCACTCGAATGCAGTAATCGGTAAATAATTTATATAGAGCACAAATGAACAACTGGGAACTCATTAAAATAAAATGTATAATCACATTGCTCAAAATTATTGAAGTAAAGAATGAAATGAAAAAAGTACCTAAACGACAAGTACAGTCACAATGAAAACTAACGAAATGACGTACAAACGTGTTAATTTATATTTTGTTATCAGCGTACTACATTTAAGGAAAATGGCCATACAAGTGTATAAAGGAAAGTTGCACAATTATTTTCAGTAACAAGGCACAATATTTATTAGTGAATTAGTTTCATACAACAAAATTCTGAGAGAATCTATATTATTTACAAAATTGCCCACTATGAAGTACGGGCACTATTATTAATTTATTATAGCAGCCCAAGATTAAAATTTTTATAACCTTAGTACTTTTCTGACCTTGCAGAAATTGCCAATTACAAACAATAATTAGATACATGAAAATGTCATAATATTTTACTTAGAATTACGGTATTGAGTATCGTAGGCGAAAGTTCGTTAATCTGGATAGATAGCGAGAAAGACACAATTTAAGACGGTTGAAATCTAGATTGTTGAAAATGGACATCTAAGGATGGCAACAAGGGTGATATAAAGCTGTAATGGATTACTTTTGCGGTTAATATAATCTTAAATTAAAGAAACGGTGATTACGCAGTTTCCGGGCCGGTCAGATGATTAATTGGCAATGAGGATGGAGGATACTTTTTGCCTTATTTAGCGAACATCGGCTAAATAGAATGTGGCGAACGTTTTTTTCGAGCGAGGGTCATGAGGAGCCATTACTCGGGTGTTTTCACATGTGATTGATCTGCGTAACGCGCTCACACCCGACTGACACCCTGTCTCGAACCACCGTGTTTATACCAAACCTTATCTATATAAATACACACACAGGTATGTCTTTTTGTGTTTAGCTTGTGACAAGTCTTAATATAAGTGGCTAAATATCACCCAGTTTTACTACAGCGTCACTACGCTGTAGTAAAACTGGGTGTCATTTTAATTACTTTGACACTGTATAGCCGGAGCGACATTATTATGCGAGAGTCTCGAAATTTACATTTTACTTTAATAGGTAATTGTTCCAGGCGACCCTTTCTGGAGCAGGCGTGGGAAAGGCTACTTCGTCATGAAACCTTACACTTTTTAATAAGTGTACGTCTAACACGATTTGAATGACAATAGAACAGATGGTCAAATAACAGGTAAAGCCGGCAGCCGTTTGCGGGTGCATAACTACAATACAAATATTAAAGAATGTCTGTCAAGGTTGTCATAGCGGATAGTTGGATGTTTTAAAAACTAGTTAGTTTCTTTACGAGCCAAATAGTGAGTGTCCTACATCTCGGACGCATTAACCTAGTTTAAAGTCGAGGTCGTGTTGTGGTCACTCCGTCACTGGGATTTGGTGCGAAACAATCAACTAAATGGACAATAAGTTGACCAAGTGTCGCACTTGGCACCACCACCGATCAACAACAAAATAAGGAGCAAATATACACTTCCTTTATCTGAATCCGTTTGGCCGTAATACGGTGAAATAAATGCTCCGAAAGGGATAAATAATGTTGTACAGCGGACACATACTAGTGGATAGTTATTCAGCTTTTACATTACAAGACTATTCAAGATAACCCTTGAGACGTTAGAACCCTCGTCGGGTCCCCGTGGGAAGACCTCGGTTTATCTAAAGATAAGTGTCTCGCCAACTGACCACCGGCCTCATTTAGATTAGCTCCTATTAATATTCAGTGTCGGGTAAAGCCTCTTAAATTGTACTAAAACGAATGAATAATTGATATAAACAAATTGGTGTTTCATTTCGATCCTGTCAATGATATTACCGATGTCAAAGGCAATAATTCACGCGCAATGTTTTATAAATTAGAAGGATACACGTGAATAAGTCACAAATATAATTGCATTGGCGTTTGAAAACATAAATTGTAATTAATAAATACGCGATATATAATGGAAGACGCAGAGTATAATGCGGAATCATTTATCGGTGGGAAAGAAATCTTCAAAGATAAACATTTGTTGGTAGAGAGGCATTATGTTAGAAATGTTGAAAAGCAAGCAAGCCTTTGTGGAGATGAGTAATGCAGTGTGGCGCCACGGTGGGACAATGTGGAACTAAAGTGGATAATAATACTTGCGCGGACAACTGTACTTAATGACACTTGAATTAACTAATGTGCCACTGTTAATGTGTTAATATCTCTCGGCCATCTCTGATACCATTGTGTACAACATTTATTTGTTTTTCATTCTGTGTAACTTCGTAAGGTAGAACAATACCAGGTACATTATAAATATTTGTATTTATGTTTCTTATGTTTTCTTCAAGCATGTTTATTATAAAAGGGACAGTACGCTCGGGTAGAGCATTACCATGCAAATGATTTAAATTAATGACTGTTTGAAATTCATACGGATTTAACCTTGTCAGTTTATACCAAGTGCGTGATCCGACTAAAGATAATGATCATTGCTCATTCGTTGACTTGGGTTTAAATATAAACATAACACTTTGTATCGTTGGAGAATCTCTATTAAGCAATTGATTCCAATTTTGTATAGATATTGTAAATAATGAATTCCCAGTTCCAGCAATCAAGTGCGTCATGCATGAGTCAACATCATGGACATAACATCCGTCGGAGCGGTTCGTTTCTTACAAAAAGCCGGTGCGGTTGCGTCGTCCGAATCTATCCTACGATCCAACACTGCAATCCAAGTGATCACTGGTGGTCCTCGCCACAGATTTCACTGTGACGCCGCACAAACACACAGAGACAGTGAGCTCTGACAACACGCACGCGTTCTGTGTCCGAATGCAAAGCGCATCACGTTCGCCGCTCACGTCCGCGCGAAAACCCGCCAAAAGCGAGTTCCCCGAGTACCTTTGGTGAGGTATCTGAAGGGTGAGCATGCGCCGAGCGTGAACACACGAGCACACGGCAGGCGAGGACGCGCGCGACTGCCGCGGCCGCCGAGCTCGACGCCGCGCCGCGCGGGGCGGGAGCGACGAACGCCGTTCGCAGGTTATCGTGAGTCGACTACACAGATAATGATGTCAAAAGTGGATCGGACTAATGCTCTCTATTATGTTGTAAACGTCCCGAATACTCGTCCCGCGGAGACCCATGCCCCAAGCCTACTGATGGACACTCGGCACGGATTCCTCCAGATCTCCACACCTATACAATATTTATCAAATTAAATATTTAATAATCTCACGATGTGAACACCATTGTTATGTTAATGATCGGATCAATTACGTTCATTTCCTTTCAATTATTTTAAAGAGCAACTTCTACTTAAACTAGAATATCAAACAGATTAAATGATCGTTTACAAAATCGTATAACTGTTTGTTTATTTTGATGATGTTATTATGCGCACTAATGATTAAAAGGGTCAATATTTGTGAGGTAAATTATGATCATGAAAGTATAGATTACGTCGTGACCTCATTAATTGCGTTGAGATACCTATCTCACCATGCTATCTGCACCTGCATGGAAGCATTTTATTACATAAAAAATAACAAGTATCTTTGCCACGCCTTTGAAAATTGTACCAACAAAGAAGTATTAGCGGAGAATATCACTCATCGAAGTGAACGCGAGCGGCGCAAAACACCGGCCGTAATTTTTATTGTCCCACGCTGTTGGTCGTGTCAGGCAAATGTGATACTTGTGTGCAAACAACAAGACAAAAAATCGTTCAACCTCACCGCGTTCCCGCAAAGTATTAGTCAAATCGAATAATGTTGATATTTTGACGAACCACCGAATGTGCACCGTATCGTGATTGTATTGGAGTCGTTAACGCATTGCTTACCTTAATGCGGATGACACATTTCGTATTACTGGATTTTATAGGTTTACATTTGGCTTTTAAATGTAGCCGTATTGTCCGCATAATAAGGTCGGTTTCTCATCGCGTAAGGAGGTGACCGCTGCCTATTTCCATTTAGCCGTGTGCCTCTATATTTTGGTCGTATTAAGAAGCGAGCTTCGTTTGATGGATGTTTTAGCCGGTTGACGTTTTTGCGGTGGATTTCGTGAAAGAGCCGTGACGTGGACGACGCAGAGTGTATTCTTTACGCGATAAACGC
The DNA here is from genome assembly GCA_944739405.2 of Euclidia mi. Classification (NCBI taxonomy): domain Eukaryota; kingdom Metazoa; phylum Arthropoda; class Insecta; order Lepidoptera; family Erebidae; genus Euclidia; species Euclidia mi. The sequence goes on from OX123195.2 coordinate 31,878,470, forward strand.
ACACATGAGCGGCGACATTTAAAATTAATATTGTGAACATGAGTTATAAAAATCTGCCACACAAGCGATTATGGCGGTTCAATCGACATCAAAGCCTTTAATTAACTCGGTATTCGCATAACGTTTCATTTGTACAAAAATAAACACTGACACCAATTAGCACATACTGCTACGGTCTCCAGCGAAACTATTCCATCGCGTCCAATTATTAGTCACGTTCAAATAGCGGGGAGCGGGCGATGTGGCAACTGAAAATAGTACTGTATTGACCATTAAGTGAATTGCACACGGATAACTAATTCGTAGTGACCCAAATTTCACGTGACAAGCGAAGCGCGCCTGCGACGCGGCTGTAGCGGAAATAGGCGGATAATCCCGGGGGAGCGGCCTGAGGAAACTTTAGGGCCGCGCGGGGAGCAAGCCCGATCTGCACGCGCTCTCGCAACACAACACAAGCGCTACACACTACTTACAAGACAAGTGTTTGCTAATACGCCACCGTCAAACACTCCGATGCCTCAAATTGATTCCTGACTCCGTTTATTATACGGCAAGACAATTTTGCACTACAGTAGTCTCTTGATATCAGATAAAACACGATGACTTTGCGTCATCTATCTGTGTGTACAAAAAAATGGGCTTGAAAAATTGGGGCGTTGACTGCAGCCATCGACCGACACTGCCGTAGAAATCTTTGTATGCGTCCATCTTTTTTTATTGAGGATTTAATGTGTGGCCGACACATTTTTTCCAACAATATTTATTATAGGAGTTGAAAAGCGTTCGGATATCGCAGTTAGACACAAAGAGCTTTTTGATTGGTGAATTCGGGATTGCGTTGTTAGTTCAGGGGTGTCAGGTCTCGGCGCACGGAATCCCGGTTAAATATGCAAGCAAACGGCCAACCGCTTCGGGAATTGGCACTGTAGTAAAGAACGATACAGTATGTAGTTAGTTCTCCTTAATGTAATTACGTTGGATAGACGCACGTGGAGGCGAGTCTATCGAGTTTATTTACACTGAATGCATAAACAAGGCGGCGAACCTAGTTGGAAATCTAATGACGTTTAAGCGTTAACAAGCTGTTGTAGATTGCTAGTAGAAATTTATACACCTCACTACATTACACTAAGTTGTATACCGTAAATAGGTAATTTACGGTATACAACTTGTGTATACTGAATGTGACTCTTTAACGCGGCAATGACACAGCCGTTTAAGAAGTAATTCGGCCACGTCAGTTGGTTTTATACAATAAGGGTGGCAAGGGAGTAACGACTAGACTGGTGGAAAGGAGAAGGAGATAGTGATGCCAACCAGGCATTAAGACTGTGATTTAACATCTCCGAGATTTGTCATAAGACCAATGCCAAATGTGTGGCAAGTTCCAATCAATAACGATCTACATTAGAGCTTCTCAGATGGCAAGCAGAGCAAAAGTATTTGATGACAGTAGTTTAATATACTAGCGTAATGAGAAGATTTACTGTTTTATTATATTAAATTAGAAAAATTGGAACCTTTGTGCTTATTGCATCATCAATAGTTCAGCTAGATCCTTTTAGGTCCTTTGCCGCTTATATGAATCACATAATATTCCGCTAAAAGGAGACGAAATAATACCCACTTAGTTATTCGACGCGAAATCTTCGCAACTCTACATACCTATATTACTAGTCGAGTATTCTAGAAATAACTATCATTTTCACGAAGCTAATAGGAGTAAACTAGTGGTATGATAATGAGTAATTATTCAGCGTAGTGTAGGACGGGCTGCAACACCAAGGACATTTATGACGTGCGTAGACAAAAGAGAAACACTATGTTTGAAAGGTAGCATCAAATATGTCTGGTCTAAAAGTTGACTCTCCGTGTGGTGACAGACAAAGAATACAAAGTCACTTCTCCATTTCATTCCGTGGGTGCCGTATGAGGTGACAGAAAAATAAACAAAGCAAATTGGGCATTTGAGAGGAGACAGAAATCTTGATCAAGCACTTTACCAACCCTTTTGGCAGTGTATATAGCAGGCCAAATCCTTTTATTGACAGACAATGCTAATGTGACGCAAATAAGGAGATCCCTATGTCTAGCAGTGGACTGCGAAAGACTCTATGAAAATTAAAGTTGACCAGAATGACACGTTCTGCATGTTCCTCAAGTAAATATTGCAAATAAATTGTCTAATGTTCAGCCACTGGCCTGCACTCGAAGCATAGGTATTATAATAGTTGGACACGAACCCTGTTATCGGAGTTGTAAAACGTGCACTTTTTATAAGCCAATTAATTGGCTCTAACAATCCACCGCATCAAAGACCAGACCTGCTTGGCAACTAAATCTGTTATGGTATTTCAATGAATTGACATTCGGGGAATATCATATTATAAGTTTGTGAGGACACTATCTGTCGGATATCTGGGTAATGAACAGCAATGTCATTGCTAGCGTTATCTGTTACTTGATCCACAGCCGAGAGCAAACTGTCTCCTAGAAGAGCCTAAACCTCCAACCAAGGATTGGTAGGAGTTGTAGGCGCTAGGCGCTCTTCAATAGGCGGAAAAGTTATGGGATGTTGATAAAGATATGATAGTGATGACTAGTTATGTCCTTCCGTAAATCGATAATTCCATTTATATTCAAATTTAAAGTCATTTATTCATACATGTTACAAAAGCAACACATATGAACGTCATTTCTTTTTTTAACAACCAGGTTCGGGATGGTAGGGCATCATAGCCCTGAAGAAGAAACTCATGCCACTCTTTTTTTAAATCAGAATCTTCAGTCATCAGTAAGTATCGGCCCACTCATAATAACTAACTAAATGTGATTTTCCCTATTAAGTAACAATACCGAACTGTTAGTAATTTCATAAAATTGACCAGGTATATATCGCAACATTTCGTGTAAGTGCGCAAAGTAATCAAAATATTGTAATCTCCCCATCTGTGTCCCAATGTGGAGGCTACTAAAAACGTCATTCTGTTTACAGGGAAACCTTATTAAAGAGAAACCCCATTTATAATATCGCTAGTTAACTTTAATTGGAAACAGTTTTTCATGATTCTCTGCGGGATTCCCTTTCCCTACGTAAATATGAAGGAAGGCAAGAAGATTATAAGCAAAAACTGCTACGTTTTACCATCGCAATCTAGATGTAGTCTGAAGTATTAAGACTAGTTTCTGAATAATAGGCCTATTTCTTCTGTTTCAGTATTATAGAAGAAGAAACAAAAAAAAAATCGACAGAAGAAAAGAGACAGGATAAGCAGTTTCAAAGTTTGTTAAGGGATCCAGGAGCGAGTCTAAGCAATGAATAAAATTGAAGTGAAGACACCGATCATAACAATGCAAATCTTAATATATAAAATCCTTGCGTTACTGACTGACTGACAGACACGCTACAGCCGAAACTATTAGGCGCAGGAAGCTGAAATTTTGTATGTATGTTCCTTGGGGACCGTAGGGGTGCACTAAGAAGGGATTTCCCGAAATTCCCACGGGATCGGCCAAAACGGGTAAATTAAAAAAAAATTGCAGGCGTAGCTGCTGGTGTCCGCTAGTTTAACTATATAACACAAGATAATCATAATGACCATACTCGATTAAGGTTGATAAAAGTGTAGGTATATTTATGTACATGACTGACAAAATAATATATATAAATATAATATACTTATTAGATATTTCTGTGACTGCAGCTGGTGTAGACCACGCAGAAACGTTGACCAAATAAAAGTTCTATCATGTTTGCTTCTAAATAATGACGCGATATTGAGTTCCACTGCATATATCTTAGCAGATGTATCCAAGATATGAAATGTGATTGGTCAGCGTGGGAAGTCCCTTAGCTGATATAATTTTATGGTGACATAATGGCATGTCTTGACAAAAATAACCGAACTGTATCCACGACAAAATTTTACTGAAGCTAACGAAATCGGCAATGATTTCATAACGTCGCATTAAATAGCTAATAAATGAATGCAAAATTCGTAATAATATTATAATCGGTCGTTGAGTTCCGAACGTCGGCGGCTCGTTATCAGTGTTCTCGTTATCAGCTCGTACAAATGTAACGTTTCCGAACGTATTAACCGAATTCAAGGCTTCCTCTGTTGATAAATGCGGTTTATTTATACGCAAGATGGCGGTGATGACTGGCAAGATGTTTTTAAACTTCTAGAAAAAACCTCACAGCAATATCAAATAGGCGGTGCCTATTTGATATTTTACAGATCACTGTTGTCTCTCGCCGATTACACTCTGCTGTCGTACATTTGTTGGTAATCCCAAACCAAGCAATTGTTATACTTTAGGTATGTGCTGCTGTGATTCTGTTTTCACGGTATATACTGGTCTAGAATCTAGCTTAACCAACTGAATACCAAAACAGAAATCAAATACTGGTCGTAAACGCGGCATTGCAAACCAGTCGAAATGTCGGAGAAATACAGAAGCATCTATAACATATGTTTTTTTTTATTATATTTGTTAGTTAACGCTATTCATCATCATCATTAGCCCTGTATATAAACTGTCCCACTGCTAAGCACGGGCCTAATGCAATAGTCCACCACGCTGGCCAAGTGCGGATTGGCATTCACATGTCTTTAGAGAACATTATGGAGAACTCTCAGACATGCCGGTTTCTCACGATGTTTTTCTTCACCGTTTAGCAAGCGATAATTAACAATTTAATTCGCACATAACTCCGAAAAGTCATTGTTGCGGGCAGCGGATTCGAACCCGGACCCTCTGCGTAGCAGTCTGTCGGTCTCTCCACTAGGCTATCGCTGCCATAGTTAACGCTATTAAGATCCGTTAAATAAACTTGTACGCTATCTTATTCAAATTGCGAAAGTTTAAATTCGATTATTGCAAGAAATATATATGTAAAACTGTACATTCCAAATATCACTTACAATCTAAACCAGAAAAATATTGAAGTAGAGACTGCAGACCATACAAGCCGTGTGAAAAATAACACTAATATGTTAATAGTGATAGAATTTGTTAGCAGTCGACCAAGTCAAATAAGCCACAATCGAGTGTCTGTCACTAGCAGAACAAACTCCACTCGCATTAACAGACAGTTGCTACGTTCACAAAGCAATCGTCGAGTGTAAACGGATCCTTATCTCTCGAGCACATTCTAATGGCCGTCTTGTCTCCCTTCCTTTTCTATACTGATTTCATTTTTGGTTCTTTTTCCCTTACCAACTTTTTTATCTCTGTCTAGAATCTAGATCAGTCTTTTGTCTCGGGCCAAGTGAATTAGGCTGGGTGTCGAATTGCCGAAATAATCGGACGGTCTTATTGACACAGACAAATCGATTTTCGTATGATTGGTATCTGTTTGATATTTTAATAACTAGTTTAGTAGTAAATGCGTTATCTTAATATATAAAATCCTTGCGTTACTGACTGACTGACAGACACGCTACAGCCGAAACTATTGAGCGCAGGAAGCTGAAATTTGCCATATATGTTCCTTGGGGACCGTAGGGGTGCACTAAGAAGGGATTTCCCGAAATTCCCACGGGATCGGCCAAAACGGGTAAAAAAAAATGCAGGCCTAGCTACTGGCGCCCTCTAGTTTGTTATAAATGATTGCACAACTAGCAGGTATCATTAAATGTTAACTAGACATAAATCTTACAATAGATAAAAAGAGTGCCTGTTTGTTTTGCAAGACGAAGGCATAAGGAACAGCACAGATATTCAAACAATATGTTATGTGTGATATGTGTTTGCAATTAGTCTGTTGATTCTGTTGTTATTCCCCACTTTACAGAAAATATTAAACTTTTGAATTAAAAAGTCTGTGATATCTACTAAGCATAGACTTCATAATTCCTGGTATACGTATCTTTATTTTCAAACTCTAATATTAGATTAGATTGATAAGACAGATATACTATCAAAGCTACAACACTATATTCAATTCAATTTTCATACATACATATCGTCACGCCTTTTATCCCCAAAGGGGTAGGCAGAGGTGTATTTCTACACCCACTTTTCGCCAGATATACTTTAGTCCCACGTAATAAGGGGCGAGCCTATTGCCGTACCGGGCACATTTCCAGACTCCGTGCTGCTACTGAGAATTTCGTGACAGAAAAACCCAATAACACTGCCCGACCCAGGAATCGAACCCGGGACCTCCCGATCCCACGCGCACATTTATGCCGCGAGACCAACGAGGCAGTTCAATTTTCAATTCAATTTATTTAAATAAGTACATATACAATACATATATCACGCATCACCATCTAGTTCCAAACTAAGCAGAGCTTGTAATATGGGTACTAGACAATGAGTTGACATACATATTTTTTATTAAGATACATACCTTATACTAACATACATACAATATACAATTTTTGAAAGTAAATATACTTATATACTATGTTAATATCACGCACAGACATGCATGTGCCTTAAGTAACCCGGAGCTAAACCGTCTCAACAAGCTTCCATAATCCTTACTCCGTAGTCGTTTTTCATAACAGATTCACCGTTTTTGCTTTTCACGGTGTGTGAATAAGTTCCTTTACATTACCGTCATCTGTATCTCTTATTATATTTTCCGGCGTCCATAACGATTTCAATATTGTCATCATCGTTGCATTTAATACCACCTCTTATCAGCTGTACAAAATACAACGATATCTCTTAAGTGCAAAAATTGGCACATTCTGAATCTTGGTATCATGTACAGATACCTAACACTTATTTATCAGCTCTATCACTGCGATATCGACAATCTTGTTGATAAGCATTACTGGCGCAGCTCAAAGTGCACTAATTAAATCACTATCATACATTTATCGACATCATAACCAATGTCAAAAGATCTTTAAAATCCCAAATTAAACAAGTTCTAATGAAAAACAAAAAAAAATAATGAGCAGGTATCATAATCACGACAGACCACCCGCGACGTGGTAAAAAAACAAAGACGTATCAGAGGCGCGCAGTTATTGAGAGCGAAGTAGAAAAATGCTCTTTCAACCCCATCTACCCAGACGGAAAATACGACGTTGCCGATTGTTTCCCTGTCCGGAACGCGAAATGCAAAAGTATGAAATAATTATGGCGGTGAGAGTGCGCGACATGTCGCTCGCCCCCTCCCCCTCTGGCCCTGTCCCCCTGCATCCCTCCCGCCACCTCTTCCCATCAGCCGATCGTCCTCGTCTCCGATCTCCTACCCCCTAGACCAAGGTGGCGAGGCGTCGACAAAACGTCGCCACAAATGCGGTAAAAAGGGACTTGTTGCTTTATCAGTGTCAGGTTTTCGCGTGAAAATTTGTTGAATAAGTAATGTCACGTTATACGACCTATATTCCACGATGTACATCGGTCGGGACAACGTTCAACTAAAAAGTTTAGGGGCCCGATTATAAGGCTAAAAGTCACGGCGGTTTTGAACGAGTTACCAGATTCAAGTAGTAATATTTTTCATATTCAATAGTCCTTATCGGTGCATAGTATTCATAAGTCGCAACAATGGATCACACAGCCGCAGAACGCACTGGTGTGTGTGCAGAATGTGCAGATGCACACACAGCGAGTAATTTCCGTGGATGCATGACTAGGGTGACAAAGGCGAGATTCGAAAGAGGAATGTCTCCCAATCGATTCTTTAGAGCGGGCGGTCGGCCCGGCATCGCGTTCAACAGAACGTTGGATAATTGAAATACCTGACGGGAGACAGGATTTGGCGTTTTGGGAGCCGCACTGGTATCCAACGTAAACATTTTGATGAAATGTTTGCCGTGATTTAACAGTTTTCTTTACAACTAGCCGTGCTGTCGGCAGGTTGACATTATGACACAACAATTTACAAGTTGTTAATTTAGTAGACGATTCTTCCTTTGGAGGTGACATTGTGTCACCTTCGGATGATCTTATAATATCAACACTGGTTATTAAAGTTATCAACGCGATAGATCCGTGTGACATACATTTGACGACAATTTAGGAAATAACATTTGCATTCACGTATATCAAGTTCGTCAATTTTATTGTTTTACAAAACGTATGCTCGGGTTGTTCGGTTCCATTTTCTATAAGATGAGCATCAATAAAAGGAGTCGTTAAGTATATTAATATTGAGTAAGGTTTGAACGCTTATGTATAATCAGAAACATAAACACTGCGTATGTGGTTAGTCATATGAATACTAAGAGTACATATTTGTCTCGAGGTATTTACATAGTCAATTATATAGTCTAGCTCTAGTAAACACCAAAGATTCATGTAAGTTTCGCCCAAAATATTGTTTTTCCGTATGGCGCGCAGCGAGCGTGGCGCGTCGATTGGCATTTCAACAACAAGACAGAGCCATCAGACCAACGATTGATCAACAAAGTAATAAGATTGTTTACAGTTTCTAAACATACCATCATCATCAACAGATATTTATTAGCCATTATAATTACAGGAACAACAAGGTTCACGATAGAAAGCCAGTCATCAGCCAACCTTGTCAGAGCGAGCGTATTGTGCCTCAGCAATGCGCACGCCAGATTTTGCCAGGATGATATTACACGGGACGACTTTTCAAACATGTTGTTTTTATTCCCGTTGTATTGAATGCTGTGGAATCCTGCAAGCACGTATTGCACATAATATCGTAGTGTAACCCGACACCGCCGCTGTGCTGCCCCACTCTGTTTATACTGAGCGTCACGTAATACTGAACGCAATTCATTCACTACACTTTAATTGGACGTAAATGACACGCAGTGGGAATATATTTTTTTATAAACATATTCATTGCGACGTAATTTGTGTGAATGTTCGGCTGTTGGCGTTATTATTAGCAGTTTAGTTGGAATACGAAGTGAGAAACACATGTCACGAGGCAACGTATTTTTTGTCGTTAGTCGAGCGTCAGAGTCACACACACATCAGAGTCAGTTTTCCAAAGTTCCTTCTCAGACAGTATACAAAAATGGAAAGAGCTTTAGCTTGATAGATCAAAATGAAGCAGCTTAACCCAAGAAGGTACTAACATTTAGTCTGTAGTATGTAGGTTGAAGGTTGTGTTCCAGCGAGTCCTTGAAATCCATTCCGGGGATTCGTAGTTTCTTATGCGGTAGGTCGTCTAGTAGTTACTAGAAGATCTCTGTTGCCATTTGATAATTTATATAGCTGCGAATAACGCGACAGTTTAGAGGGTGTTGCCGCGTTACCTAAAGTACTAAATACTCTACCACAACACTGTAAAGCTTATTCACCAGTTTACTACAGAAACTGTAGACAAAATCTATATGTATATAAAACTAATTGTTTGCACATAGTCGGGGAATAGTTACGTACGTCTAGACAACAGACAGATCCCGACAGCTGTGTGTAAATGCAAGTAAATTCAACGTAAACATCAGCTATTAGACGGGCGCAATACAAACCATCTCTAATTCATGCTCTCCTAGTACAACTCAGTCATAATATTGATCAAGGTAGAGCAGAACAAACTTTTGCTGTGAGTGACCTGTTGATTCTTTGATACGAGATTAGATCATAAAAAATATACCTATGTATGTACATCGATCGAATCAAATTTGAGTATGGCTTTTACTTTCCATATGGAACTAGTTGACTTCAATTCATCTGCATATTAATAGCAAAATCATAATTTTATTAGAAAAGGATATATGTAACGTGCGACCTCAATGATTTTCAATCTAGTATTTCGTACTTATAAGAAGAGGAACCCAGATTCCAAGGCGAAAGTCTCGGAATCAAAAAGCAAATTGGCTCTAGCTATACCGATGATGAAGTGAGAAGCTTCAATCAATATTTTTAATAGTTAACCGTTTCCGAAGCACCCGCAACCGGCGAGCATGTATGAACAGGGTATGAATGTAGAAGAAGCGCGTTAGGTTTGTAAGGATAGATGCAAGTGGCGTTCCGTTGTCTCTGCCTACCCCGACGGGAAAAAGGCGTGCGTATATGTATGTATGTTAACCGTTTCCTACTAAAATGATGCTTGAAAATGAAAACCTCTTAAATAAACCGAAGCGCAATCACATAGCTTTTGTTTATGTTTTCTTTTGCAGAAGTAATATCACGCCACTGATCGTTACGTAAAAATAATCACTACTTAGGAAGTGAAACAACAAACAGAAATCTGTAACCACGCTGGTTTGTTTTGGTTGACCGAACCAAGCAAAATAATTATTAGTATTACAGCTATATTATTATATCGTATTTGTAAACAGTCAGAAGGTGTGTGACCCAAAGATGGTTTTGCCGATTCTGAATATTCTTTGTGTGTGTTATTTCAATGTTTGTTAGGCCTGTGTATATATGTGTATACAGGTGTAAAAAAATTATCATAGAGATGAAACAATAAACAGAATAAAATTAAATTATTATATTTATTGCTGAACCACTGAGCCATCCGAGTTATTTAAATAGCTTTACTTAGCCTGCTCGAATGGTGGTTTTGCCGTTTAGTATTCCACCGGGTGTTGTGCGTTCAATCCCCATATGGCACAGAACTTCAGAATTCCCACCATATAAGATTTAATAAGAGTAAACGAATATTCTAATGTACCTATAATAGTATTCGTAATGAAACGAATATATAATAGTATTTATTATATTTAGTAATGAATATTCTAAACAAATAATGAGATTGAGAAGACTCTATTTACGGCTAGAGGATGCCCGCGTTTCTGCCCGATCTTATGGGAATTTCGGGCAATCCCTTCTTAGTTGCCCCTCCCTGCCCCGGTCTCCAAGGAACAAAGATGCCAAATTTCAGCTTCTTGCGCCTAATAGTTTTAGCTGTGCGCTGTCTGCCAGTCAGTCAGAAAAGCAACAATTTTATATATACAGATGTAAGTACTAAATATTATATTGTATGCATGTCCACATAGCTAAAACTTGTGACAAAGTTCTCTACCAACAACTTGACTTAATGTAATGAAATTGCACTTAACTCGCGTAGCCTGCCTTCACATTAGGCGGTTTACCGATAATGCGTATCATTGACACCGGCCGGTGTGTGATCACAATATTGTTTGTCGACGCAAATTGCGTTAAGTAAGACGTATGTGGATAGTACCTAGACGTACTGGTAGCAAAGACGATGAAAATTGAATAGACTTTAATGTTTATAATGTCGTAACAGACTTTGGCTTTTCGATTTATAAATAAGAATACCGTCATTCGTATTAAAATCTTAGTCAATTTGAATCTAGAACTTTTCGCCTTCTTTCAGCAAATTGCATCTGTTTTAGGTAACAACGTACCTACTAAAAGTAGAAACAGTCGTGGATAAAAAAAAAAATGTAAATTCGATATCATCAAAATCGCGTGACATTGATTTAACTGGTATTGCGAGCCTGTAGCCTAGTTAACATATCCATCAAGCAAGCCATTTACTTAAAAATATCTATGTATTTTCGGGTTCCAATCCACGGCGCGCACCAATGACTTTTCGAATTTAAGTGCGTATTACTTTGTTAATTATCGCTTGCTTACCGGTGAAGGAAAACATCGTGAGGAAACCTGCATGTCTGAGAGTTCTCCATAATGTTCTCGAAAGGCATGTGGAGTCTGCCAACCCACACTTGGCCAGCGTGGTGGACTATGTCCTTAACCTTCTCATAGAGAGAACAGGCCTGTGCCCAGTAGTGGGACAGTAATTGACATTATATACACAGGGCTGATGATGATGATGATGATGATGATGATGATGATGATGATGTATTTTACTCGTACCAACTAAACAAAACTCACCGAATATAAACCAAACTCAAGACTTCTAAAAAGCACTTGCTAAACCAACTTCGTAATCAGCTTCTGTACCTATTAATTTCATAATAATTACATCGTTTATCCTGCTTGCTATAATTTACCTTATAGTAACAAATGTAAAACATATTATTTCACAAGACCCGACACAAAAGTGATACCGACACTGTCATTTATATTAGTTTAGTTATAAAATTAAACATGAACTGTTGACCTTCGGGTAACAGATAAGAAATTTTAACGTCAAATAATAAATCTCACGTTCAATTATATTATTCGTTCAATATAACGATACGAATAACTGCTGTGAGAATTAGTGTACCTACTATAAACTAATATTATAAGGATATTAAGTGCGTATGCTTGTATGCACAAGATAATTTCTGGAACTACTGACCCGCTTCAAAATGTATTTATTAATACGATGCTAGGTACAGTCGTACTTCCCGCTAGACGACCATAAGGGCGAAAATCGCTCAGCAAGACATCGTTGCTTCCAGTGCTACTTTACACACACATTGACAATCGTATCTATAACCAGTTTCTAGTGTGCCTCGACTCTATGAGCGAGCCGAGGGGTGCTTTTTCAATTTTCAAATTGGTCCAGCGCCGACTTGTTTGATTGTACATTATGATTATTGTGGGCGCCATCGGCTGAATGGGATTGTCAATTAGGAAAGTTTCAGTGGCAATATGGAGTTTATTATAGACTAGTTTCTGTCCGGCGTCAGTAGTATAATGTAGTATCACAAGAAACTGTAACCTGATGTATAAACTAAGTACTTATGTATGTTACTGTAAAGTTTCATCAACGTACGTTCAATAGTATTTTCGTGATAGAGTAAGAAACAAACAAATATTGATACATCTATCCTGCCAAATTTTCACATTTATAAAAGTAGAAATATTTACATGGTTTAGGCGTCGTATAATGCCTCCGCATCAATGTCATAGGGTAACGTGCCCAGAAGGCTGACAGCATTGCCACGCTGGATAGCAATGCTGATTTTTTGAGCAAAGAGTAAACCAGCCTATTGGTCACATGAGACGTCGATTAACCGTATAGAAATTTCCCGGAATAGAGAACGAGCGCTCGGACCCCATGAGCCTAGCGCAAATTTTTACATTTATAAAAGACAAAATGTACGAGTCCTATACAGAGTAGAATCATCATCATTCTAGTAGAGTTCCTATTGCAATCCAAGACTTACAGCCTGAGGGCCGCTTTCCGAGTAGTTTCATACAAAGCTGAATGTGGCCATTATAGGTAGGTATACCTATTCTCTCGAGAAACGAAGCGAATAATCGCAATTTATATAACGCATAAACACAAACGCAGTGTACGTACTAGGTAGTAGTAGGTATAGGTACATGTGTGAGTGATGTAAATATTAATTAAGTTACGTAACACAAATGATTCGATATTATAATTGTAATAAAACAATACTAGTTTAGCATATATTACAATAATATTATTCTGTAAATAGTACGCTGGAATACACTCGGCCAGAGGCACAACCTTATAAGTTCATGTGTAATGCGAATGAACAATAATTCATTAATATCTTATTAAGACTCTGAATAGGACCGTTCTAAAAATTATTGGACCTGGATCGCATAGAGTTGAGCAGTCTGTAAATTGATTTTCAGAATTTCTTTATAACCTTAGTCGTTTCGCACCATGAACATTCAAACCGCAATGCCAATCGCTCAAGTAGTTTTCTTATACTGTTTCTGAATGGCCCATTCAGAAACAGAACATGAAAAAAAATACATGCGGAATAATACATACCTAACTGTTCCCCGCTGCGATCCGAATCGACCCATTACAAAAAGTTTTTGGGGCATTCGCGCGGTGCGAAAAGACCCATTCAGAAAGAGCTTTTGGGCAACTCACACCGCAATTCAAACAGCTCGTGGTGCAATCGAAATAACTAAGAATTCGGAGTCTGGAAACCCTTTGGCTAAAATAGATTAGAACGTAACGTGTCGTTCGGAAGTCCAAACCCGACTCTATCAACATAAAACCAATCCAATGTTATTTGAGCAATAATGTTCCCTCGTTTAAATAAGAAGTCGGTATGAATTCCGGTAGTGACCGAAGTCCCGTTGGCCCTACGTATGATGCATGAAGATGAAAATAAGCCAAGGAAATGGAAAGGATTCCTATTGCCGTAGATAACTTGCACTAAACAACATAAGGAGATAAGCGATTGACCAGTGATTTATCGATGAGTGCAACTAATCAATATACCTACAATGATTTATATTTATAGCAAACTAACCTTTATAGTCTGTGCTCTAACGTCGGTTTTCTAAAAACTAATGCTATATAATTAATATAACGGATATTTGCTAGAATGAATCTAGAATTCATACTAATGTTATAGGACGGGAAATTTGTTACGTTCTCACGGTAAAATTGTCTAGTTTATTATCTGTATATATAAAATCCTAGCGTTACTGACTGACTGACAGACAAGCTACAGCCGAAACTACTCGGCGCAAGAAGCTGAAATTTAGTATGTATGTTCCTTGGGGACCGTAGGGGTGCACTAAGAAGGGATTTCCCGAAATTGCCACGGGATCGGCCAAACAGGGTAAATTAAAAAAAATGCAGGCGTAGCTGCTGGCGTTCTCTAGTAATGTTATATGATTATAAAAAAAGACAGCGATAGCCTAGAGGAGAGACTAGCATATTATACAGGTTTCAACAACAACAACAGCAACAAAACCACGGACTTTTCGAAGTTAATAATTAACGTTTGCTGAACGGCAAAGGAAAACCCATCGTGAGGAAAACTGCTTTATAGAGCGACAGACATGACAAGTCCCGCAATTGGCCAGAGTGGTGGACTATGGCCTAGTCCATCGCATAACGAGACAAGGTTTTCGCCTAGCAGTGGAATAGTTTAAAAAAGAGGCTGATGAGGATCGACCTTGAATCTGTGAAAGAGAAAAGTTTGGTTGTTCCTCCAACCAGAGGAAGGATCCTCTGAACCGGATTCCTCCGACGGAAGTACCTGAGCTATTGAGTATGTAGAATATGAGTATGAACCTAAACTTTTGCGTTTCGTTCGGTGTATGAGAGTGCCGGAGGCCCTATACCCTATTCCTCCTACCTCATCCCACTCCTCATCGTATCCTTTTTCCCAACCTCAAGGGGCGGCAACGCACTTGTGACTCCTGTGGTGTTGATTGTGTCCATGGGCGGCGGTAATTGCTTACCATCTCTCGTCTGCTCGTTTGCCGCCTATTACCATTAAAAAAATGTAGCTACAACTTCAAATAGTTTGCGCAAAATACACCACTACAGCTACAAGAAGCTGGCATTATTTCTACTTTGTATACAGTTTCTCCACGGGCGAATGACCACGCCAACTAACGTATATACACATGGCGGCCGGTAGAGACAATCTCGGCTCGCTCGTATCACAATAGGACTGCGTATTGTCAGCGCTATGTGGGCATTATAGACCTAGATCTTTGTCTGATGACCTTTATTGGCTTGAAGGCTTAATCACTTACATACATACTGGGTGTATCTATTTGAAATTTTAAATCATCAGAACTGGATTTTAATCCATATTACGTTGAAGTAAAGTGCAGTATGCGTTGTAACACCGTGTAGACTTCGCGACTACAAGGAATTTACCTACTCATGTTTATGACCTAATTACAGGATTTTCAATAGACATATTTTGCTACATTTTCTTTCATCGCATTTTCGTGCTAACGGTACTATTGTAGGTTATAACAATTCTAGATATACACTACCCGACTGTAAATTGCCATCCAGAAAATATTAGGTAGGTATATGTATAGAATAGCACCTGAATAGGATATAACAAGACCCTCAAGATAGTCTTCAAGTCAATCGATCTAATGCAAGCTAAAAATCTAATTATCATATAATTATAATTTTCAATAGTGTATAGGGTTCCCACCAAGAACATAGGATCCCAAGCCAACCTCACCTGCAAGTGGTGCACCTGCCGATCAACGGACGAGGCTCTGGCAAACAAAATATCCCGATAAGCGGCAATAGGCTCGCCACCTATTACGTGGGATCAAAACACTGGCGAAAAGTGGGCGTTTAATATGCCTCTGCCTACCCCTTCGGGGAAACAGGCGTGAGTCTATGTATGTATAATTTTCAAAATATTGTCTCATTCTAATCGCAATATCATAAATGTCAAAAAATGGTAGATACTCTCGTAATTCTCCAACGAGATTGAGACCGGATCGGAAATTGGACGTAGTGCAAACGGTTCTAGGAATATTATGAACTGACGCTGACAGGAAAATTGTTTTGGAACACGCCAAACTGAAGATGCAAACGACATTGCTAGTTGAATGTGATGATACTGAAACTGAACTATAATGTTACAATAGCTGAATACCAGGTATGGGTTAATTTAAATTCAATGGACTTTAACATAAATCGAAGTGCCCAGCCTTACTTCTGTAAAATTGGTTAACCGACTATAAGATATACATATATATCTATCTACTTGTCAAGACTATTATCTCTTGAATTCATAGGAACAAATTTCGATATTAAATATTATTGAAATAAATAACCATAGCTACTTACTACTTAAAAATACTTCTGAAAATTCGAAACTTCGGACTATGGTTAGAATAATATTTAGATCCCCAGATACCCCGGGCACACACCTCTGACTTTTCGAAGTTATATGTGTATTAAAAATGTTAATTATCGCTCGCTTAATAATGTGCCCGGTAGATGGCAATAGGCTCGCCCCCTGTTGCATTGGGACCTAAACATAACTGGCGAAATGTGGGTGCGTAATACATACTCGGGGATAAAAAGCGTGAAGTTATGTTACGTTAATATTTAGTTCCTGTAGTATATAAGGCGGAATACGTTTATAGTCTATTGATATATCTCATAATCTATCAGAAGACAAATCTTCCATATCATGGTCAGTATTGTATTGTGGACACTACCACAATGCAACAAAATAGCTGAGTGTGCACCTATCTGTCTCAGATTACTATTATGCCTTGTGATGTTTTATTTTATATGTTATACTTTTCCAGTGTCTGTGACAAATAAATAGTTTTTATTTCTTCTTTCTATATTGCTTATTTACTCAAGAATGAAGTTATCAGCCATATCTCTGTACCAGCTACCTGTTAAAGTCGTATTATAGCCCTAGTGTAAAAAGCCTTTACGCTTCAGAGCCAACGAAGTAGTCAAGGTCTAATCTCAATGTTACGTAATAGTTTGATAAGCAGGCGCTAATCAGTCTATAAACACCGATGTTAGGAAAATGTTACAGCTAAGGTGATAGCTCTGAGTTGACTCATGCTCGTATAATTGATACATACATACATAGACTCACGCCTGTTTCCCCAAAGGGGTAGGCAGAGGCATATTAAACGCCCACTTTTCGCCAGTGTTTTGATCCCACGTAATAGGTGGCGAGCCTATTGCCGCTTATCGAGATATTTTGTTTGCCAGAGCCTCGTCCGTTGATCGGCAGGTGCACCACTTGCAAGTGAGGTTGGTCTGGGACCCTAAGTTCCTGGTGGGAACCCTATGCACCCTATATAATTAACTGTATAATTGATACATACTGCAAATCAATTATTTGTTTATACATCACTAGAGGATGCCCAGTATGCCCACAGCTATGCTCGTAGATATATATATTTTTAATTTAACCTTTTTTCCATTCACGAGATCGAATCGGAATTTTGGAAAATCCCTTCTAAGTACATCCTTACGCTACCCAATGAACATATGTACTTGCCAAATTTCAGCTCCTTACAACCCATTGTTTCGACTGTGCGTTGTCTGTTATTCAGTAACGCAAGTATTGTAAGAATTAAACATGATCTAAAGAAAAAGTAATATAATATTAAAAAGCGATTTCCGTAAAGTTACATAAGGTTGATTTATTGTATTTAATTTAAATATGATTAGAGAACGGGTGCTACGACGGCTTTTTGACCTGCGCAGCCTTCTAACTGTGCTCAGTTTTTGTATTACATTTGTCATTTCATTACCATAATCTATTTGAACATAAAATATCCATAACCCGTATTTATGGTAAGTATCTTCACACAAATAATATGTTTTAGTATTTAATGCCGATGAGAGAAAATCCATTTGAAACAGAAATAAATAATCTTGCTCTACATTTTTGATTTTACTATGTGTACAGATATTGTAAAAGAATTGACAATTTGTAAATGAAACAATACAGTAATACTCCCTTTATTCCAGAACTAGCTGACCCAGCGAACTCCGTATCGCCTTTTAAAGAGTTTTTATTGAATTCCCTTTTTTCCAAGCCCCTTTTCCAAGTTACCATTGACTTAGCGCTTAATCTCTTATCATTGCAGGGTCTATAAATGATGCAAAAATAAACATAGATTTTATATACTTAGTATAGAATTGCCCATACCCATATCGACTTTAAAAAAAAATCCCGTCCGCCATCTTAGATTTCCTATCCGCCATCTTTGATCACAAAATAGATGTTTTATTTGGATTCACCATCCCTTAAATCATCAGAGACGATACCCATATTGATTTTTAAAATTTTTCCCATCCGCCATCTTTGATTTCCCATCCGCCATCTTTGATCACGAAAAAGATGGTGTTTTTGAATTCCCCATTCCTTAAAATATCGGACACGATACCCATATCGACTTTAAAAAAAATCCCATCCGCCATCTTTGATTTCTCATCCGCCATCTGTGATCACGAAATAGATGTTGGGTTTGGATTCCCCACCCCTTTATATATTGGAGTTGATACCCATATTGATTTTAAAAAAAAATCCCATCCGCCATCTTTGATCACAAAAAAGATGGTGTTTTGGAATTCCCCATTCCTTAAAATATCGGACACGATACCCATATCGACTTTAAAAAAATTCCCGTCCGCCATCTTTGATTTCCTATCCGCCATCTTTGATCACGAAATAGATGATGTATTTGGATTCTCCATCCCTTCAAACATCGGAGACGATACCCATATTGATTTTAAAAAAAAACCCATCCGCCACCTTTGATCACAAAATAGATGGTGTTTTTGAATTCAGGATCGGAGACGATACCCATATCGACTTTAAAAACTCCCGTCCGCCATCTTTGATTTCCTATCCGCCATCTTTGATCACGAAATATATGTTGTATTTAGATTCGCCATCCCTTATAACATCGGAGACGATAACCATATTGATTTTTTAAAACTTTCGCATCCGCCATCTTTGATTTCTTATCCACCATCTTTGATCACGAAATAGATGTCGGATTTGGATTCCCCATCCCTTTAAATATCGGCGACGATACCCATATCGACTTTAAAGAAAAATCCCGTCCGCCATCTTTGATTTCCTATCCGCCATCTTTGATCACGAAATAGATGTTGTATTTGGATTCAACATCCCTTAAATCATCAGAGAAGATACCAATATTGATTTTTAAAATTTTTCCCATCCGCCATTTTTGATTTCCCATCCCCCATCTTGAATCACGAAATAGATGTTGTATTTGGATTCCCCATCCCTTTAAACATCGGAGACGATACCACTATTAATTTTTTTAATTTTCCCATCCGCCATCTTTGATTGCCCATTCGCCATCTTTGATCACGAAATAGATATTGTATTTCGATTCTCCACCCCTTAAAATATCGAAGGCGATACCCATATTGATATTTAAAATTTTCTCATCCGCCATCTTTGATTTCCCGTCCGCCATCTTGGATCACTAAATAAATTTCATATTATTAATCAGCGTCCCGAAAGTCTCGAAAACGATACATACCCATATAGATTGTATCCTATTCGTTTAGCCTTTTTTTGCCTTTGACCCAACCCTCCCCCTTCTCGTTTGACCATTTTATTATTTTTGTCTGGCCCCTAAAAGTTGTGGCGTAATTTTATATAGCCTATAGCCTTTCGGAATAATTGGGCTATCATAGGCAATAACAATTTTTAAAATCCGACTGCTTGTTCCTGAGATTAGCCGACATTATGTTTTAGCCTTTTTAGCCTTTTGACCGGCCCCAAAGGGTCGAAGCGCTACGATATATAGCCTATAGCCTTCCGGAATAACTGGGCTATCGTATTCAAAAAGAATTTTTCAGATCCGACCGGTAGTTCCTGAGATTAGCGCGTTCAAACAAATAAACAAACAAACAAACAAACAAACTCTTCCGCTTTATTATATTAGTATAGATATGTATAGATAGATGACCCAGCAAAAACCATCCGCCATCTTCGACTTCCCATTTGCCATCTTTGATCACGAAATAGATGTTGTATTTACATTCCTCATAGCTTAAAACATCGGAGAGGATACCCATATAGACTTCAATTTTTTTTTCTTCCGCCATCTTTGATTTCCCATCCGCCATCTTTGGTCACGAAATAGATGTTGTATTTGGATTCGAAATCCCTTAAAACATCGGAGACGATAACCATATTCATTTTTTAAAACTTTCCGATCCGCCATCTTTGTTTTCCCATGCGCCATCTTTGATCACGAAATAGATGTTGGATTTGGATTCCCCATCCCTTTAAATATTGGAGACGATACCCATATCGATTTTTAAAAAGAATCCCATCCGCCATCTTTGATCACGAAATAGATGGTGTTTTTGAATTCCCCATTCCTTCAAATATCGGAGACGATACCCATATCGACTTTAAAAAAATCCCGTCCGCCATCTTTGATTTCCTATCCGCCATCTTTGATCATGAAATAGATGTTGTATTTGGATACACCATCCCTTAAATCATCAGAGACGATACCCATATTGATTTTTTAAATTTCCCATCCGCCATTTTTGATTTCCCATCCACCACCTTGAATCACGAAATAGATGTTGTATTTCGATTCCCCACCCCATATAGATTGTATCCTATTCGTTTAGCCTTTTTTTGCCTTTGACCCAACCCTCCCACTTCTCGTTTGACCATTTTATTATTTTTGTCTGGCCCCTAAAAGTTGTGGCGTAATTTTATATAGCCTATAGCCTTTTGGAATAATTGGGCTATCATAGGCAATAACAATTTTTTAAATCCGACTGCTAGTTCCTGAGATTAGCCGACATTATCTTTTAGCCTTTTTAGCCTTTTGCCCGGCCCAAAGGGTCGAAGCGTTATGTTATATAGCCTATAGCCTTCCGGAAAAACTGGGCTATCGTATACAAAAAGAATTTTTCATATCCGACCGGTAGTTCCTGAGATTAGCGCGTTCAAACAAACAAACAAACTCTTCCGCTTCATTAGATAGATAGATAGAATATTCTTTACTAGCTGACCCAGCGAACTCCGTATCGCCTTTTTAAGAGTTTTTATTGAATTCCCTTTTTTCTAAGCCCCTTTTCCAAAGTTACCATTGACTTAGCACTTAATCTCTTATCATTTCAGAGTCTATAAATGATGAACAAAAAAACATAGATTTTTATATAATATTAAATTCCCCATTCCTTAAAATATCGGAGACGATACCCATATAGACTTTACAAAAAAAATTCCGTCCACCATCTTAGATTTTCTATCCGCCATCATTGATCACGAAATAGATGTTGTATTTGGATTCACCATCCCATAAATCATCAGAGACGATACCCATATTGATTTTAAAATTTTTTCCCATCCGCCATCTTTGATTTCCCATCCACCATCTTGAATCACGAAATAGATGTTGTATTTGGATTCCCCATCTCTTTAAACATCGGAGACGATACCCATATTGGTTAAAAAGAAATCCCATCCGCCATCTTTGATCACGAAATAGATGGAGTTTTTGAATTCCCCATTCCTTAAAATATCGGAAACGATACCCATATCGACTTTAAAAAAAATCCCATCCGCCATCTTTGATTTCCGATCCGCCATCTTTGATCACGAAATAGATGTTGTATTTGGATTCACCATCCCTTAAATCACCAGAGACGATACCCATATTGAATTTTAAAATTTTTCCCATCCGCCATCTTTGATTTCCCATCCACCATCTTGAATCACGAAATAGATGTTGTATTTGGATTCCCCATCCCTTTAAACATCGGAAACGATCCCCATAGTGATTTAAAAAAAAAATCCCATCCGCCATCTTTGATTTCCCATCCACCATCTTGAATCACGAAATAGATGGTGTTTTTGAATTCCCCATTCCTTTAAATATCGAAGACGATACCCATATCGACTTTTAAAAAGATCCCGTCCGCCATCTTTGATTTCCTATCCGCCATCTTTGATCACGAAATAGTTGTTGTATTTGCATTCTCCATCCCTTAAATCATCAGAGACGATACCCATATTGATTTTTTAAATTTTTCCCATCCGCCATCTTTGATTTCCCATCCACCATCTTGAATCACGAAACAGATGTTGTATTTGGATTCCCCATCCCTTTTAACATCGCAGACGATACCAATATTGATTTTATAATTTTTTTCCATCCGCCATCGTTGATTTCCCATCCGCCATCTTTGATCACGAAATAGATATTGTATTTCAATTCCCCACCCTCTAAAATATCGAAGGCGATACCCATATTGAATTTTTAAATTTTCTCATCCGCCATCTTTGATCACGAAATAGATGGAGTTATGAATTCCCCATTCCTTAAAATATCGGAAACGATACCCATATCGACTTTAAAAAAAAATCCCATCTGCCATCTTTGATTTCCGATCCGCCATCTTTGATCACGAAATAGATGTTGTATTTGCATTCTCCATCCCTTAAATCATCAGAGACGATACCCATATTGATTTTTAAAATTTTTCCCATCCGCCATCTTTGATTTCCCATCCACCATCTTGAATCACGAAACAGATGTTGTATTTGGATTCCCCATCCCTTTTAACATCGCAGACGATACCAATATTGATTTTATAATTTTTTTCCATCCGCCATCTTTGATTTCCCATCCGCCATCTTTGATCACGAAATAGATATTGTATTTCGATTCCCCACCCCCTAAAATATTGAAGGCGATACCCATATTGATTTTTAAAATTTTCTCATCCGCCATCTTTGATTTCCCGTCCGCCATCTTGGATCACTAAATAAATTTCATATTATTAATCAGCGTCCCGAAAATCTTGAAAACGATACCCATGTAGATTGTATTCTATTCGTTTAGCCTTTTTTTGCCTTTGACCCAACCCTCCCCCTTCTCGTTTGACCATTTTATTATTTTTGTCTGGCCCCTAAAAGTTGTGGCGTAATTTTATATAGCCTATAGCCTTTCGGAATACTTGGGCTATCATAGGCAAAAACAATTTTTCTAATCCGACTGCTAGTACCTGAGATTAGCCGACATTATCTTTTAGCCTTTTTAGCCTTTTGCCTGGCCCCAAAGGGTCGAAGCGTGATGTTATATAGCCTATAGCCTTCCGGAATAACTGGGCTATCGTATATAAAAAGAATTTTTCAAATCCGACCGGTAGTTCCTGAGATTAGCGCGTTCAAACAAACAAACAAACAAACAAATAAACAAACAAACAAACAAACAAACAAACTCTTCCGCTTTATTATATTAGTATAGATGTAAAGAAAAATATGCCTACAGTGGCCTACACTAGGAACAATACCAGTACTCAAAAATTGTACCTGTGCCACGGAATTACATTCCTGAGAAGTAATAATCTCTCTAAACAATATTCTTTGAAAAAGGGAACTGGTGAATTGTCTACTGTCCTTTTCTGAATACAGAAAAAGACAATCAAGCAGTATTACACCTTTTATTTTTTTATATTAAGCTGCTAATAAGACGCCACGCCGCGCCGTCTGGTGGTACCTACGCAGCAAAAGTAGCGAAGGCTACGATTCAAAGCTGACTGATCAGGTAGAGAAAGCGAAAGTGGCATAGATTCAAATTGACCGGTTTTAGAAGAATCGATTTTATGACTCCTTTAAAATCCCAATCGTCCGTGTGGTGTTAAGAACACGGAATGTCACCACCCCATATCATCCCATGGGTGTCGTAAAAGCCGACAAAGGGAGCATATTATGCACAGAACAGCACTGTAAGAGAAGGAAAACTTGATACAAACCCTATATTAACCCGTTTGGCCAGCGTGGTATAGTAGGCCAATTCCTCCTTTCAAAGGAGAGGCCTAGTCCAGCGGTGGACTGTTAAAGGCTGATGATGATGAAAATCCCAATGGATACTCGTAAGAAGTAGGTGACGCATAGGCTGTCAAAACGGTATATTAGAAGTGTGGCTTTAAGTGAATACTTTCCAAACTACCCAAAAGCAACCTTCTAACTAATAATAATAATAAAGCTTTATTTATTCCATGCAAAATTGCAGTATTGAAAATTAAATTAAAATAAGTATATGAAATGAACAAAAAAAATATTAATGCATAGAACCCCTAAGGCTAAAAGCCTCCTCCAAAGAATCCCATTTTTCCCTGTCTTTTGCTGTCAGTGTCCATCTGTCATCGGTGAATCTTGCAACATGGCCAGCCCATTTCCATTTCATGCCTTGTGAGAAGAGTAGAGCATCAATTACTTTTGTCTTATTACGTATATCACCATTTGTCTCTGAGTCTGATGCTTAAGCAACTCCTTTCCATAGCTCTTTTTTCGGGTCTGCATCTTGGATTTAGTTATTTTATCAAATGTCCAGGTTTGGCAGCCATAGGTGAGGCACGGAAGTATTGCGGAGTCCATAATAATTTTTTTTTTTTTTGTACCCAAAAGCAACCTTCTAACTAAACACAAACATAACTTCAGTCATCATGTCGATTATTTTCAACAGTTCGATATATTTAATAGTTTCCTTTTCTTATGTTTTACATTAATTCATTGTTTGATACACAGATCTCACTCAAAGACACGTTTGACGAGAGCACTTTTACGATAATTTAAGGTATTTTTACACTAACAACTGACAAATCAAAAGAAAGCCGCGGGCAATACCGATGCCTCACCTCGTATTATACAGTCAAAGGTACGCGCAAGAGATGACAAATATAATTCTGTGTTTTAATTTATTTACATGGTGCATCATTATGACTTCAAATAGCGAATTGATGACGTGTCCAGTCCATTTTATGGACCCGTATATCTTTGCGACAAGTCTAAAGAGGCTTGCCGGCACGGTCCCTTGCGTGAGTCAGTCTAAAGTATGGATTCAAGTTTACGAGCGTGTCTTGATAAATCTTGGAATTATATCGTCATGTCAATAAAAGCATGAAAACGTCGTTTATGTGTAGGTAATTTATTTTAATTACTTATCATATCTTTTTATAGACATACTGGTATATGCGATTGGAAGTAAGTTTGCCCTTTAATCTGTTTTAATTATGTTTCTCTTTGCAGTGTGCCGCGGTTTCATCTCCATTTTGGATCATTATGTGAACTATCTACTCCATGCAAAAATATTTTCCAAATCGCAATAGTGGTTTTTACAAGTTGTACGGTCGTAAAACCAGCTGCTCTACTGCATACCAGTATAAAGTTACAAAAAAGCTTACATGATTGCTAGATTATATACTTTTTTATTTTATTGCTACACTACGATTAAATATAGTCTATGTTTTGTAATATGGAGGGCTGAGACTAATGAAAATTCATATCAGAAATTCGAATTATTACCTACCAATTAGTTACATCTGGTAATTTCAAAGCACGTGTTAATTGTTCACTAATAATATCTGCAGTTTTATTTGTTCACATATATGAATATTCAAATCAAGAAAATTTACGATCAAAGGAGGATTTGTCTTCACCTTGAAAGGTTGTTTGTAAAAATTTACATACAACACTGACGAGTTTTGACGTGGTTAATTGACCTTCCACGTATAAAACGTGAAGCTTATTATTAACTTTATTATTTTATATTTATTTACTTCGACCCAGTGGTGTATCTCAATCTCGATTCCCGAAGGTATTGGATTCGAATCTAAGAAGAAAGTGCACCTATTTGGACGTGTGCCCGCCGATACAGTCGGATCGACTCTTTCGAATGGCGAAATGAAAACGTCGGCAGCAACAATGTATATCGATGCATATACTCCCGTATGGAGAGATTTTCTTTCAGCGACTTGAAAACATATTTATTTCAGTAAGGTATAAGGAAAAGCATGATTACTAGTCTAACCGGATTTGGCTGAATATTAGCTTTTCCACAGAGCGACTGCCTGTCTGACCTCCGCAACCCGAAGGAATAGCGATATTACATGGTTTAGACTAGTGTCAGTTGATTAAGAAGGTACTGACGCCCTGTAACGACTGACAAAGATCTTCATGACCAATTGTCATGAAGATCTTACAACCGGGACCGACGACTTAACGTGCTCTCCAAGGCACGGGACAAGTGATTAATTAATAATTCAATACGCACATAACTCCATCCACGCTTCAGAGCCAACGAAGCAGTCAAGGTCTAATCTCAATGTTACGTAATAGTTTGATAAGCAGGCGCTAATCAGTCTATAAACACCGATGTTAGGAAAATCTTACAGCTAAGGTGATAGCTCTGAGTTGACTCATGCTCGTATAATTGATACATACATACATAGACTCACGCCTGTTTCCCCAAAGGGGTAGGCAGAGGCATATTAAACGCCCACTTTTCGCCAGTGTTTTGATCCCACGTAATAGGTGGCGAGCCTATTGCCGCTTATCGAGATATTTTGTTTGCCAGAGCCTCGTCCGTTGATCGGCAGGTGCACCACTTGCAAGTGAGGTTGGTCTGGGACCCTAAGTTCCTGGTGGGAACCCTATGCACCCTATATAATTAACTGTATAATTGATACATACTGCAAATCAATTATTTGTTTATACATCACTAGAGGATGCCCAGTATGCCCACAGCTATGCTCGTAGATATATATATTTTTAATTTAACCTTTTTTCCATTCACGAGATCGAATCGGAGTTTTGGAAAATCCCTTCTAAGTACATCCTTACGCTACCCAATGAACATATGTACTTGCCAAATTTCAGCTCCTTACAACCCATTGTTTCGACTGTGCGTTGTCTGTTATTCAGTAACGCAAGTATTGTAAGAATTAAACATGATCTAAAGAAAAAGTAATATAATATTAAAAAGCGATTTCCGTAAAGTTACATAAGGTTGATTTATTGTATTTAATTTAAATATGATTAGAGAACGGGTGCTACGACGGCTTTTTGACCTGCGCAACCTTCCAACTGTGCTCAGTTTTAGTATTACATTTGTCATTCATTATCATAATCTATTTGAACATAAAATATCCATAACCCGTATTTATGGTAAGTATCTTCACACAAATAATATGTTTTAGAATTTAATGCCGATGAGAGAAAATCCATTAGAGAAAGAAATAAATAATCTTGCTCTACATTTTACTACGTGTACAAATATTGTAAAAGAATTGACAATTTGAAACAATACAGTCATACTCCCTATAATGCAAAATGTAAAGAAAAATATGCCTACAGTGGCCTACACTAGGAACAATACCAGTACTCAAAAATTGTACCTGTGCCACGGAATTACATTCCTGAGAAGTAATAATCTCTCTAAACAATATTCTTTGAAAAAGGGAACTGGTGAATTGTCTACTGTCCATTTCTGAATGCAGAAAAAGACAATCAAGCAGTATTACGCCTTTTATTTTTTTATATTAATCTGCTTATAAGACGCCACGCCGTCTGGTGGTACGCAGCAAAAGTAGCGAAGGCTACGATTCAAAGCTGACTGATCAGGTAGAGAAAGCGAAAGTGGCATAGACTCGAATTGACCGGTTTTAGAAGAACCGATTTTATGACTCCTTTAAAATCCCAATCGTCCGTGTGGTGTTAAGAACACGGAATGTCACCACCCCATATCATCCCATGGATGTCGTAAGAGCCGACAAATGGAGCATATTATGCAGAGAACAGCACTGTAAAGGCCTTGCCACACGGCACAATTTTACGTCCAACTTGACTAAATCACTTGACGAAATCGTGACGTGTAGACGCCAGTCGTCCAACTCAAGTTCATCGGGTGGGCGGTACCACCAGATTTTACCCAATCGGGGGGACGGAATGAAAATCAGTGATTTGATCGTGTCGTGTAGACCGGCAAAGCCAATTCGATTGAAAATTTGATCAGTGGTAAAATTGTGCCGTGTGGCAAGGCCTTAAGAGAAGGAAAACTAGATACAAGCCCTATATTAACCCGTTTGGCCAGCGTGGTATAGTAGGCCAATTCCTCCTTTCAAAGGAGAGGTCTAGTCCAGCATTGCACTGTTAAAGGCTGATGATGGTGAAAATCCCAATGGATTTAAGAAGTAGGTGACGCATAGCCTTTCGAAACGCTATATTAGTGTGGATTAAGTGAATACTTTCCAAAGCTACCCAAAAGCAATCTTCTAACTAAACACAAACGTAACTTCAGTCATCATGCCGATTATTTTCAACAGTTCGATAAATTTAATAGTTTCCTTTTCATTTCATACATAGTTTGATACACAGATCTCACTCGAAGGCACGTTTGACAAGAGCGCTTTAACGATAATTAAAGGTATTTTTACACTAACAACTGACGAATCAAAAGAAAGCCGCGGGCAATACCGATGCCTCACCTCGTATTATACAGTCAAAGGTACGCGCAAGAGATGACAAATATAATACTGCGTTTTAATTTATTTACATGGTGCATCATTATGACTTCAAATAGCGAATTCATGACGTGTCCAGTCCATTTTATGGACCCGTATATCTTCGCGACAAGTCCAAAGAGGCTTGCCGCCACGGACCCTTGCGTGAGTCAGTCTAAAGTATGGATTCAAGTTTACAAGCTTGTCTTGATAAATCCTGGAATTATATCGTCATGGCAATAAAAGCTTGAAAACGTCGTTTATGTGTAGGGAATTTATTTTAATTACTTATCATATCTTTTTATAGACATACTGGTATATGCGATTGGAAGTAAGTTTCCCCTTTAATCTGTTTTAATTATGTTTCTCTTTGCAGTGTGCCGCGGTTTCATCTCCATTTTGGATCATTATGTGAACTATCTCCTCCATGCAAAAATATTTTCCAAATCGCAATAGTGGTTTTTACAAGTTGCACGGTCGTAAAACCAGCGCTCTACTGCATACCAGTATAAAGTTACAAAAAAGCTTACATGATTGCTAGATTATATACTTTTTTATTTTATTGCTACACTACGATTAAATATAGTCTATGTTTTGTAATATGGAGGGCTGAGACTAATGAAAATTCATATCAGAAATTCGAATTATTACCTACCAATTAGCTACATCTGGGAATTTCAAAGCACGTGTTAATTGTTCACTAATAATATCTGCAGTTTTATTTGTTCACATATATGAATATTCAAATCAAGAAAATTTACGATCAAAGGAGGATTTGTCTTCACCTTGAAAGGTTGTTTGTAAAAATTTACATACAACACTGACGAGTTTTGACGTGGTTAATTGACCTTCCACGTATAAAACGTGAAGCTTATTATTAACTTTATTATTTTATATTTATTTACTTCGACCCAGTGGTGTATCTCAATCTCGATTCCCGAAGGTATTGGATTCGAATCTAAGAAGAAAGTGCACCTATTTGGACGTGTGCCCGCCGATACAGTCGGATCGACTCTTTCGAATGGCGAAATGAAAACGTCGGCAGCAACAATGTATATCGATGCATATACTCCCGTATGGAGAGATTTTCTTTCAGCGACTTGAAAACATATTTATTTCAGTAAGGTATAAGGAAAAGCATGATTACTAGTCTAACCGGATTTGGCTGAATATTAGCTTTTCCACAGAGCGACTGCCTGTCTGACCTCCGCAACCCGAAGGAATAGCGATATTACATGGTTTAGACTAGTGTCAGTTGATTAAGAAGGTACTGACGCCCTGTAACGACTGACAAAGATCTTCATGACCAATTGTCATGAAGATCTTACAACCGGGACCGACGACTTAACGTGCTCTCCAAGGCACGGGACAAGTGATTAATTAATAATTCAATACGCACATAACTCCATCCACGCTTCAGAGCCAACGAAGCAGTCAAGGTCTAATCTCAATGTTACGTAATAGTTTGATAAGCAGGCGCTAATCAGTCTATAAACACCGATGTTAGGAAAATCTTACAGCTAAGGTGATAGCTCTGAGTTGACTCATGCTCGTATAATTGATACATACATACATAGACTCACGCCTGTTTCCCCAAAGGGGTAGGCAGAGGCATATTAAACGCCCACTTTTCGCCAGTGTTTTGATCCCACGTAATAGGTGGCGAGCCTATTGCCGCTTATCGAGATATTTTGTTTGCCAGAGCCTCGTCCGTTGATCGGCAGGTGCACCACTTGCAAGTGAGGTTGGTCTGGGACCCTAAGTTCCTGGTGGGAACCCTATGCACCCTATATAATTAACTGTATAATTGATACATACTGCAAATCAATTATTTGTTTATACATCACTAGAGGATGCCCAGTATGCCCACAGCTATGCTCGTAGATATATATATTTTTAATTTAACCTTTTTTCCATTCACGAGATCGAATCGGAGTTTTGGAAAATCCCTTCTAAGTACATCCTTACGCTACCCAATGAACATATGTACTTGCCAAATTTCAGCTCCTTACAACCCATTGTTTCGACTGTGCGTTGTCTGTTATTCAGTAACGCAAGTATTGTAAGAATTAAACATGATCTAAAGAAAAAGTAATATAATATTAAAAAGCGATTTCCGTAAAGTTACATAAGGTTGATTTATTGTATTTAATTTAAATATGATTAGAGAACGGGTGCTACGACGGCTTTTTGACCTGCGCAACCTTCCAACTGTGCTCAGTTTTAGTATTACATTTGTCATTCATTATCATAATCTATTTGAACATAAAATATCCATAACCCGTATTTATGGTAAGTATCTTCACACAAATAATATGTTTTAGAATTTAATGCCGATGAGAGAAAATCCATTAGAGAAAGAAATAAATAATCTTGCTCTACATTTTACTACGTGTACAAATATTGTAAAAGAATTGACAATTTGAAACAATACAGTCATACTCCCTATAATGCAAAATGTAAAGAAAAATATGCCTACAGTGGCCTACACTAGGAACAATACCAGTACTCAAAAATTGTACCTGTGCCACGGAATTACATTCCTGAGAAGTAATAATCTCTCTAAACAATATTCTTTGAAAAAGGGAACTGGTGAATTGTCTACTGTCCTTTTCTGAATACAGAAAAAGACAATCAAGCAGTATTACACCTTTTATTTTTTTATATTAAGCTGCTAATAAGACGCCACGCCGCGCCGTCTGGTGGTACCTACGCAGCAAAAGTAGCGAAGGCTACGATTCAAAGCTGACTGATCAGGTAGAGAAAGCGAAAGTGGCATAGATTCAAATTGACCGGTTTTAGAAGAATCGATTTTATGACTCCTTTAAAATCCCAATCGTCCGTGTGGTGTTAAGAACACGGAATGTCACCACCCCCTATCATCCCATGGGTGTCGTAAGAGCCGACAAATTTATTATGCAGAGAACAGCACTGTAAGAGAAGGAAAACTTGATACAATCCCTATATTAACCCGTTTGGCCAGCGTGGTATAGTAGGCCAATTCCTCCTTTCAAAAGAGAGGCCTAGTCCAGCGGTGGACTGTTAAAGGCCGATGATGATGAAAATCCCAATGGATATAAGAAGTAGGTGACGCATAGGCTGTCAAAACGGTATATTAGAAGTAGGGCTTGTAATTCGAATATTCGAATGTTCGAATAATGCGAATATTCGTTCATTTTTACTATTCGAATATTGAGTGGTGTTAAATTCGAATATTCGAATGATTTATAGTTACGTTTTTTTAGATCGCATTACCAAAGTTTACGTCAATCCCACGAGTGATTATTGTGATTGTGGTGTGATTTATGATCTCTAATTAATCTTTATTTAATTAAAACTTATTATTGCTTTTTTATTTCAGCATTGTTGGCAAATTGTATGCGAAGGTACTGATTGAAAGAGTTATGAAAGTAACTAACAAGAAAATATGGGATGAACAAGCGAAATTCCGAAAGGGTATGTGGTGTACGGATCAGGGTTTCTTTTGTGAAGCATAGGCGAAAAGTTTTTGGCCAAAAGTCAAAAGGTCTATTGCACATTCATGAATTTGGAAAAGTGGTGATGAATCAAATGTGGTCGGTACTGTCTATGTATGGGGTGAACAGCAGCCTCATTCTAGCTGTGAAATCCCTTAATGAGGATTCTAGAACTTTTGTGAGGATGAACGGGGCATACACTGACTGGTTTACCATCGAAACAGGTGTTAGACAGGGATGTGTAGCGTCGCCGTGGCTGTTTAACCTCTTCATGGACAGTTGTTTGCAAGATCTAAAGTATAGTGACTGTGGATTTAGGATGAATAGGTTACTTGTGAAATGCCTCCTTTAAGCTGATGATCAGGTAATACTTGCGTCTTCAGCGGATGAGTTGCTAGAGGTGGTGAAAATCGTGCATGGTGCGTTAGAGAGAAAGGGAATGAAAGTGAATGTAAGCAAAACGAAAGTAATGGTTTTTGAAAAAGAGGAATGCGTTACAGCTTTGTTATGTTATGATGATCAAAGGACAATGAGTGGGCCAAGTTAACGATTTTGTTTACTTAGGTATGATGTTTACAAGGAATGGTAAGAATAAAGAAGATATCGAAAGAAAAGTTAATGCAGATAATAGAGTGAATGGAGCTCTGAAGGTGTTTATAAACAGTCAAAGTGTCCAAAAAGGCATATTAGGCACTCGATTGATGTCAATGACTCTCAAGTTCCTAAGAATTTAAGGCTAAGGATTTGTTATGATAACCCAGGGGTTAATTTTTAATTAAAATATTATAAATATTTTTGTTTTGAATAAAGTTCATTGCTTTTTGTTTAATTAGAATGTCAAAGTATGTATGTTACTGAAAGGTGATTCAATTTTATATAATTATGTATCTAATAAATAAAAATACACAACTGTAACTTGTTTATTCAGTGTGTACGTATGGTTTTATTGAGGTTTAAAAGAAAAAGGTGATATTCAAATAATATTCGAATAATTCGAATACTTCCTGGAAAAAAATCGAATATTCGAATTTCTAAGAACTTCGAATAATTACAAGCCCTAATTAGAAGTGTGGATTCAGTGAAAACTTTCCAAACTACCCAAAAGCAACGTTCTAACTAAACACAAAATTCAGTCATCATGCCGATTATTTTTAACAGTTTGATATATTTAATAGTTTCCTTTTCTTATGTTTTACATTTTATTCATTGTTTGATACACAGATCTCACTCAAAGACACGTTTGACAAGAGCACTTTTACGATAATTAAAGGTATTTTTACACTAACAACTGACGAATCAAAAGAAAGCCGCGGGCAATACCGATGCCTCACCTCGTATTATACAGTAAAAGGTACGCGCAAGAGATGACAAATACTACGTTTTAATTTATTTACATGGTGCATCATTATGACTTCAAATAGCGAATTGATGACGTGTCCAGTCCATTTTATGGACCCGTATATCTTCGCGACAAGTCCAAAGAGGCTTGCCGCCACGGACCCTTGCGTGAGTCAGTCTAAAGTATGGATTCAAGTTTACGAGCTTGTCTTGATAAATCTTGGAATTATATCGTCATGTCAATAAAAGCATGAAAACGTCGTTTATGTGTAAGGTAAGTTATTTTAATTACTTATCATATCTTTTTATAGACATACTGGTATATGCTATTGGAAGTATTTCCCCTTTATTCTGTTTTAATTATGTTTCTCTTTGCAGTGTGCTGCGGTTTCGTCTCCTTTTTGGATCATTATTTGAACTATCTCCTCCATGCAAAAATATTTTTAAATCGCAATAGTGGTTTTTACAAGTTGCACGGTCGTAAAATCAGCTGCTCTACTGCATACCAGTATAAAGTTACAAAAAAGCTTACATGATTGCTAGATTATATACTTTTTTATTTTATTGCTACACTACGATTAAATATAGTCTATGTTTTGTAATATGGAGGGCTCAGACTAATGAAAATTCATATCAGAAATTCGAATTATTACCTACCAATTAGTTACATCTGGGAATTTCAAAAGCACGTGTTAATTGTTCACTAATAATATCTGCAGTTTTATTTGTTCACATATATGAATATTCAAATCAAGAAAATTTACGATAAAAGGAGGATTTGTCTTCACCTTGAAAGGTTGTTTGTAAAAATTTACATACAACACTGACGAGTTTTGACGTGGATAATTGACCTTCCACGTATAAAACGTGAAGCTTATTATTAACTTTATTATTTTATATTTATTTACTGCGACCCAGTGGTGTATCTCAATCTCGATTCCCGAAGGTATTGGATTCGAATCTAAGAAGAAAGTGCACCTATTTGGACGTGTGCCCGCCGATACAGTCGGATCGACTCTTTCGAATGGCGAAATGAAAACGTCGGCAGGAACAACGTATATCGATGCATATACTCCCGTATGGAGAGATTTTCTTTCAGCGACTTGAAAACATATTTATTTCAGTAAGGTATAAGGAAAAGCATGATTACTAGTCTAACCGGATTTGGCTGAATATTAGCTTTTCCACAGAGCGACTGCCCGTCTGACCTCCGCAACCCGAAGGAATAGCGATATTACATGGTTTAGACTAGTGTCAGTTGATTAAAAAGGTACTGATGCCCTGTAACGACTGGCAAAGATCTTCATGACAATTGACAACCGGGACCGACGCCTTAACGTGCCTTAACGTGCTCCGAGGCACGGAACAAGCGATCATTAATAATTCAATACGCACATAACACCGAAAAGTCATTGGTGCGCGCCGTGGAATCGAACCCGATACCCTCTGCATGGGAGTCTGTTGGTTATCCACTCGGCTATCGCTGCCTTTTTACTATAAAGTAGTATAAAGAATCAAAATGGATTGACGATCTTGTTAGGATCACGGTTAGGATTTGGATACAAGAGTCAAGATCGGTTCACGTGGAGAGCCTAAGAAGAAGCCTGTGTCACTGTGTCTTGGACGTATTTCGGCTGAGATGATGATAATCCAACTTTATAATTTTTACCTATTGATGTTTCCTAGAAGGCAGCGATAGCCTAGTGGAGACACCAACGGACTGCAATGCCGAGGATTTCGAATCCACGGCGCGCACCACCAAATTGTTAATTATAGCTTGCTCCGTGTCTTGGATAGCACGTTAAACCGTCGGTCCCGGCTGTCATGAAGATCTTTGATAGTCGTTACGGTGAGTCAGTACCCTCAAATAAACTGATACCTACTGGTCTAAACCATAGAATATCGCTATCCCTTTGGGTTACGGAGGTCAGACGGCAGTCGCTCTGTGGAAAAGTTGATATTCTGTCATATCTGGTTAGACCAGTAAGCGGACCTCGGGCTCCAAGGCTGTAAGTCTTGGATGCAACCGGGATTACGCTAGGGCGATGATGATGATGATGGTGTTTCCTAATTAGTTATCAATCCAGAAGCCAATATCGGTTCTATTAAACATGAAATGGTTTGTATATCAATGTGCGAAATTAACTTTTTGGTTTTGTAAATATGCAGAGATTACATTTCAGTATAAGATCAAATTAAAATAAAAACACAGCTTGTTGGCTATAGGTTCTTATGTAAAATAAAACCAAAACACCGAAACACATGTAACGGATAACACTTATGTCGTGGAATTCATTTTGTTTCCCCATGAGTTTGGATCGCACGAATCAATATAACTACCTCACTATGTCAT
This sequence comes from Euclidia mi, assembly GCA_944739405.2. Classification (NCBI taxonomy): domain Eukaryota; kingdom Metazoa; phylum Arthropoda; class Insecta; order Lepidoptera; family Erebidae; genus Euclidia; species Euclidia mi. The sequence continues at coordinate 31,914,003 of OX123195.2, forward strand.
AATAAGCTTTATTAAATAAACAAACCAGACTTACAACAACAAATTTATCATGATACTCATTAATAACAACTGTCTATGAATCAGTAATTGGTGAGCTCATCGTTTCATTCTGTCTTGCAATGTAGGATACGGTGTAAGGCCTCCCTCACATTGTTCATGAACGTTCCTCAAGCGTACGCTCGGCGTACGTTCGGCGTGCGCCCAGCGTTCACTTTGCACCTACTACAGAGTGAACGCCGAGCGCACGGCGCCGGGCGTACGCTCGAGGAACACTGTCGCAGTCTCGCCCAATGTGAGGCCGACCTAAATGTCTTATCCAAATATCTATACGCATTATAAAATTACGACAACGCCACGTCCTGTCTGTCTGTCTGTATGAAAGCCTTAAACTTAAAAACTACTGCATGGTTTTTTGTTCGGTGTACACCAAAAGATAGCGTGATACCTGAGGACGGTTTAGGTGTCTAAAATTCACGCGGACGAAGACTAATTAATTTTAAAGTAATAAAATATATTATAAACGATTAATTGATCGGAGGTCCCAGGTTCGATTCCCGGGTCGGGCAAAAAGTGTCACTGGGTTTTTCCGAATTCTCGGTATCAGCACGGTGTCTGGTGATGTGCCCGGTAACGGCAATAGGCTCGCCCCCTATTACGTGGGACCTAAAATTTCATGGCGAAATGTGGGTGCACTATTACACCACTGCGTACCCCTTCGGGATACAGACGTGATTCTATAAATAAAAAATAAACGATTAATGAGAGGTATAGATTAACCAAATTTCAATCCATCTCGAATAATGTCGTTCACTCTGCATTCATAATTAATTGACATGTTCGACTTTCGTAATTTGTTTACATGCATAAATACAATTGTTTACTGTCGGATCTCAAGGAGTCATTTCGTTTCTTTCTTTAACGGAGTCATACCACAAGTCAAAATGACCGAGCGTTGTTGATCAATATTTTATTTCATGAAGAATACCATGGGTTTTGCCTTAGTTACTCAGTTTCTCGTAACATAATATTTTGACGTGCGTCGCCTACGCCTCGCTAACTTGTAGGTCAGTTTTATAACAAATTTCTATATTAATCTATAATCGTGCCAATACACGTGCATGAGTATTAACTACTATTCCCGTTAATCACTTTCCGATATTATTTATACCACAAAACCGATTGAACTGCGAGAATTGTGATATAAATACAAATAGTGGACGTTCGAAGCGCTCTAGTGTGGGCGTTTCAGCATCAAACGGTGGGTGTATATCGACGATAGTTATTCCAATTATCCAAATATAGATATTTTATACACGCATGTACTGGATTTTGACAAAATCGTTAGTGGGCTGAATGGGGGAAATGTGGGGTTGACTTAGGGTTGCCAAATGGCCGGGAAATCCGGGATTGTCCCGGAATTCTGCGTCTTGTCCCGTGTCCAGTAATAAGACCTTACTGTCCCGGATTCTGAACACCTATCTAAATGACCAGTTGCTAGTATTCGACCGAGTTATACTACCAACACTGACGCAGCCGGCACTCGATGCAATCAAGCCGAGTCATCCCGTATATTTCCAAGTATTAAATTCCATCATATATGGTACCCACTCTAATTATTTTTGAAACTTGTATCCGTGTTACTTAGATGCTGCATTAAATACATGCCTTAAAAAAACCTGAAAGTCCCGACCCGCAATATTAGCTATGTATAAAAGATCTATTACTAAGTTACTTTTTAAAACACTAGCCAATGCAGGGGGGGGGGTGTAATTGTCCCGGAAATCATACGGCCGTATCTGGCAACCCTAGGTTGACTAGCAAAAATAATGATGTATGAGAAAAATTGTGTTGATTTGAGCCTGTGTCAGTGTGTTTCCTGTGGTTTCAATGGTTGTGTGAGCGATTTAGCATTATTAGCACTTTCTTTTCAAAATGCCTAGTTCCAACTCCTCCAATATGCTTCAGATTGTATTCCTTGCGTGTTCCATGATAGTTTAACTTTTCCCGGGACTTCACAAGATTCTAATGGACTTTGAATTGATGACGAAGCTCGCTGTCTTCAATTGTCAATTGGTCGCTACTGCTGAACAAGGCTTTACAGGTCCCCCAGAAATGGGAATGTGTGTGGGACTAAGAAGTACCAAACGAAAAGCAACATTATTTAAGTAGATGTGGAAATTTACACCCACCCTCGTGCATATCAAATATGAAACTCTTCGGCCACAATCATACCTAATTTGTATACACGTACAATGATAAAACCGGTGTTTGGAATCAACTACACACTCAACAAATAATATGTATGGATAAATAATAATGTAGTGAGCAAAAAGTATTCACATCAAACCATAAGCTAGGGTGGCATTATCATAGTAATTGTATACATATCAGATACAGTAAGTTCTCACAGAGTAATCAGTGGACACCGCACGTGTAAACTCAGATTATTATTATATTTATACATTACATATATTGTCGCGGGTATTATCAAAACTTTTATCACACGTGTTATCTATTTGAGTAGATGATAGCCAGCTGTCGTGCAATACTAATAGGTACGCTTTCAATACTAACACATTTACCTTCCGATAAACATACTTGGGATTATTCTGATATTAACTGCATAGTTCTACATATTTCTGATATCAGCGCTAGGTGATCTGATAATTATTTTAAAACGGTTAAAAAGATTAAACAATCATCTGTGTGTCAAGTCGCAAGTGTCAAGGATGTGATTTCAAGTGAACAAAAATTGATAAAACCCACCAATAGAAGTTCTTATCTGAGAGTTCTTTGAAAGTTTGTTGAAGTCTCCGCTAAAAAGAGAGTAGAGAACAAGATGAACTAGGAACTCCTTTAACAAATTATTATATTACTATAGAACTTACATCTTATCTTATACTAATATATAAAGCTGAAGAGTTTGTTTGGTTGAACGCGCTAATAGGAACTACAGGTCCGATTTAAAAATTATTTGAGTGTTAGATAGCCTATTTATCTAGGAAGGCTTTAGGCTATATAACATCACGCTATGAGCGACGGGAGCGGAGCAGTAAGCCTTAAAACACCCGCGGGCATCCTCTAGTACTAATATATAAAGCTGAAGAGTTTGTTTGTTAGGTTGAACGCGCTAATCTCAGGAACTACTGGGCCGATTTGAAAAAATCTTTCAGTGTTAGATAGGTCATTTATCGAGGAAGGCTATGAGCTATGAGCGACGGGAGCGGAGCAGTAGCCTTACACAACGCGGGTGTAACCGCGGGCATCATCTAGTTTGTAATAAAATTCGAAAAACCAGCATAGCATAGTAATAATTAAAATAACTTGTTAACATAACATATACCTACCTATTCATTATGCATATTTGCTTTTTTTCTATTGTACACCGGTCAAAGTTAAACCGGTTACTATTACGATCCTATGTAGTTTCAATGAATAGATCCCAATCTATCAAACTATATTAATTCTACAAATGCATCATCAGTTTTATGCTATTGATGTGTGTAATTAATTATATAACAAAGTTAGCCTAATATATTATTAATAATAGAATATACTTATTATTATATTATATTAACATAATATATTAAGTATATTAATTTATTATTAATATATTATTTATTCTTATTCAAATTGAAGATGGACAATAAAGACGACCGGTTTCAATATAATAATATTAATTTTAGTAGTACCACACAACACTAGACAACTAGCTTCATATGCTTGGTCATCCGTTTTCATGTGTTAGCACCTTCATATAAAATGAAATTAATGCCTGCAAATCGCTATTTAATTAAACAGTTACATATATTATCAATTTAGTCAAAATGTGAATTGGTACTGATAAATATGATTCAGGCTTGAATCAACTCTGAAATGTCAGTTAAATTATAATAATATATTCAACATTTCGTATTTTATAATTACCATGCAATTTAATTACCTCTGAGTTGTTTCAGATATTTTCAGCTCCAGGATTTGAAAATGCTACTAATTTAATAGGAAATGCAATAAAGATAGTCAATGAAAGTAAGTATAAAACCATGGATTTTTTATTCGGTATCATGTTAAGACAATTACACAGCGATAGCTTAGATTGTTTTTAATGTACCCCACACAGCCTCTTTACTAGAAATCTATACGTAATATAATCAACTGCAATATATTATTAAATTAATCCTCTCAAAACCATTAGGCTACAGAATAATTCAACCTGCAATTGCTCAGTAAACGTATACATTATTACATAGAGAGACAGTATTTAAACAGCGCAGCCAAATATGGTAATGTACTTATCTAAAATATTGACCTACACCACCCCATACAGCGCCCTTTTTTATAAAATCTAACCTATGTAATATTATCAACTGCATATATTATTAAATTAATCCTCTCAAAACCATTAGGCTCAAGAATAATTCAACCTGCAATTGCTCAGTAAACGTATACGTTATTACATAGACAGTATTTAAACAGCGCAGCCAAATATGGTAATGTACTTATCTAAAATATTGACCTACACCACCCCATACAGCGCCTTTTTTTATAAAATCTAACCTATGTAATATTATCAACTGCATATATTATTAAATTAATCCTCTCAAAACCATTAGGCTCAAGAATAATTCAACCTGCAATTGCTCAGTAAACGTATACGTTATTACATAGACAGTATTTAAACAGCGCAGCCAAATATGGTAATGTACTTATCTAAAATATTGACCTACACCACCCCATACAGCGCCTTTTTTTACAAAATCAAGCCTACGCAATATTATTAAACAGCTGCATACATCATTAAATCAATCCTCCGTATCAAAACGATAAGGTTCAAGACTCAAGAGTAAATCGAGTAGCAATTTCTCAATAAACGTATAAATTATTACATAGAGAGACAGTAGGTATTTGATCGTCGCAGCCAAATATGGTAATGTACTAATCTAAAATATTGACCTACTTAAGCCGGGGACACACGCCCGACCTGTTTTCCTCAACTGCGCATATATAAGGAACAAACTGTGTCGTACACTCCACGTTACATCCTACTTCCATTATACCGACTATTAGCATCAACGTGCACTATCTAATACACGATAACGATATAATAATATTATATTAATAACGAATTAATAGGTTTAATAGCTTGTCGAATCATTCGTACTTATTATACTCGTTCGTAATCGTTATAACTACTTAATATATACTTTAATTTTATACTACAGTCGTTCAGTTCACGATAGCAAGAGATCGAATATACCTAAGGCAAGAAAAAGCTCGTCTTTCCAAATCATTCATCTTATTAAATGACATTTGTAGTCTAGTAGTTTACGCGAATGTTACACATTAAAATTATGGATTAAGAATGATCAAGAAACTACATTACTTCAGATTGGGTATAATGTCGGAATATAATAAATAATGTACCTAGTTACATTCAGTTCAAATGTAATCTCAGTGAAGTCAAGTGGAGCCGTGGACGAAGTCAAGTTTTATATAAAAAGTCACGGCAATCTTAGCCTAGATTTTAAAACCTATATCACTCTTTACTACCGTCTTTACAATAAACAAAGCTCCTAATGTTTGACAAGAGAGTCGAGCGACGCTCACGTATCGGGGCACACAAGACGTCGCAACTACATAATACTTAGTGAAAGCGTAGATCATCAAAGTTTTCGTAAACCTACCGGATCTAAATGTCACCGCACAATTCAAACGTTGCTACTATTGAGGGTAAACATTGTACTCAACTCAAACACACAAATAAATAAAATTGATGACTTTGATGAGGCTGTCTGTAATCTTATACTAATATATAAAGCTGAAGAGTTTATTTGTTTGTTTGGTTGAACGCGCTAATCTCAGGAACTACTGGTTTCAGGGTTAGATAGCCCATTTATCGAGGAAGGCTATAGGCTGTATAACATCGCGCTATGAGCGGTGGGAGCGGAGCAGTAGCCTTAAAAAATGCGGGTGTAACCGCGGGCATCCTCTAGTGTCAAAATAAATATGGTTGAGCGATTGCTTGCAGTTATTCAGGACATAATACCAAGATATACATAATTAACATTTTTTATTGCGTTTTTCTGTTCTTTATGTTTATACGGGTTGTCTTTGGAACGGCGTAACCGACCAAATCGATTAACATCGATTACGACTTAACTGAGCTTTAATCGAATATATCGGATCGCATTCACTCGTCGGTGAAGGAGTTTGTAAGGCTACATAATATATGCCAATTAAGTTTCATAAAAAGATTTACAGTTTCAACACAAACATTTTAAGTATAAGAATAGCGCAGGATTCGAATTTTGTCATGATACAGAAACCATCAAGAATGTAATCGCGAGTAAAAGTCAGTGTTAAATATGAAACCGTCTCGACAACTACAATTTCCGTCACGCCGATCAAAATAAAAAAATAATCGCCTTAAGGGTATTGTCAAAGCAGATTAAGGGAAAATTAATGTTTAAAAGAGGCTCAAGTATGGATTCGACGCGATTCGCGAAGCGGCGACGGTTCTGCCAAGTAAGCGAAGTAAGCGATTTCGACAGTGTGCAGCGCTCGAAAACAAGATTTATCTAATTATTTTCAATATTTGAGGCCCCGTTGATTATTTAGTACGTGGTGATAACTTTTAATTTGACTGTTTCTTGCCGATCACGTGGGAATTACGGGCATTCCCTTCTAAGTGCACTCCCTTCGGTACCCAAGAAATGGACATGCCAAATTTAGCTTCTTGCGCCTGATAGTTTTAGCTGTGCCTTGTCTGTCAGTCAGTCAGTAACGCAAGAATTTTATATACATAATATACATATTTTAGTGAATCTTATGACTGTGCCTATGATTGGCATCAGCCCATCTGGCTTAGACGCCTACCAGGTCGCCTAAGCCAGAAACTTCAATTCTCACCCAGAACAAATCTTTGAGTGACGAAGACGATTATTGTGTTGTGCAAATTGGAAACCGCTAGACCAAAAACAGATAGTAGACTACCTGGTAATAGTAAAATATGTAAGTCAATGCACGTTTATAATCTATAATGTGGAGGAACCCATACTAAATTATAGTAATCTCTTTAAAATATGCTAACCAAAGAAAACCGAAATAGCTGGGAGAAATTACCAGATAAGTCGGCGATCTTTACCGTGTAAAAAAATAAACATAAATACATTAACATAGGCAAAGCACAAATAAAATGGTGACCTCCATCTAATATTTCTCTCAGAATAGGAGAGGTATTTTATAAACCACTGATTACAGAATTTGTTCCTCCGTACTGTGACGCAAACCTAGGGTTGCCATCCGTCCGCATTTCCCCGGATTTGTCCTAGCTTGTAGGGCGACTGGTCGGGATTTTTGAAAGTGTCCCAGTGTAACTCGGACACTTGTTGACAGGGGAAATACAATTTATTTTTATAGATAAGCGATGAATGGTACCTACTTTTTCAGAGGTATTCAGGGAAAAAACCGTATTTCGCCCAAATGTCCGAGATTTTGCCCGTGTTTATCCGGTGTCGGCAATTAAGGTGATGGCCATTGAATTATTACCTACAGAAAGTCAGTATTCAAACAACGCGAGCTCAGAAGTTAAGCCGAAAATTCGCTATGTGTGCGGAACTGTGCTGTGTTTACTTGCTGCATCACGAACACAGACGCCATTATAGAGTTGCCAGTTACAACGTCTTTCCCCTAAAAATAGGGTAAATTCATAATTTTTGCATGAAATAAGTAATTGTATATTATAAATTCTAAAGTCACACTGTCTGCTTTTTAAGTTTTTACTAAATCAATCTTGACGAAACTTACTCAAACGTGAGCGCTAACAAGTGCCGAGTGATTTCCTAGTTAAATGCTCTTTATAGTACCTACATAAAAAGTATTTACGTATATTTGTGAGAAAAAATTATCAAAAATCAACAGCGAGTACTATGTGTGCGCCGCCGTTGCGCTATGGTGACCAAAAAAAGGCGACAAGTTTAAAAATTCTAATATAATTCGGTCGGTAACGTCATTCGTTCAACAACGAAGTTAGTTACGCGTACCTACATTACAAGACAATACTACACTTTAGATACTAGCCTTTCAATACAAAAACGGAAAAATCGAGTGCTTTGAGACAATGTCGTCTTAGCCGAGCTCGGCTAGAGCTTGACGTGACAAATTTGTCGTAACCGATTGGTATGTACCAGCCAGCGGTGTTTGAAAGGTTAAGTTTATATAATTATGTAACTACCTAATTCCTTTTTTTATTATTACTGCCAATAGAATAAATTTTGGTAAGGAATGTGTAAATTAAACTGGGACAATTTCACACCCAACTGGCAACACTCCGCTCGTACTTATTATGATTCACTGTATTTGTATTATTAGACAATCTACGTAATAAAATTTATGTCTGACCGGTGGAATGATACTCCAGCAACCTTATAATCTTTTTCTGAAGCATTGTGGCACAAAACACTGTACAATATGTCATAATTTCGACTATTTTGCGGGAGATGCTTACGCTAGCGTGCGACTCGGACAACAGACAACGCGGCCGCCGATTGGGTCAGATTCTGACCCAAATGAACGGCGCGTATTGCGTGCGCGTACTTGGTTTCTGTAGGTAATAATTCAATGGTGATGGCAGCCCTACGTAAACCCAATGTTCCTGATGTCGTCAACATTTTCAATTGATGGTACCGTCTTCCTGAAACGCCTACGTCTCATCGATATTTAATAATGCATTGCTAAATCTTTTGGCATTCAAGTCGTTTTCCTAATGAGCTGTTTACTTGGAATTTTTTACTGTAATGAAAATAAGAAGCAAAGCGGATATAAATAAGTTATTGAATGGTTTTCAAGTTCAAGATTATCTGTGTCATGATATGATCGTCATTCCATTGAGGCTATATGAAGTATCAGCGGAGGCTTATTAGTATTTACTCACACAAACACACGAGGTTTGAAAGCAAACAAACATGCATAAACGAGCATGATTCGCCGACGGAAAAATTGGTCTTATAAGTGCTGAGCCTCCTGGCATTGAATATAAAAGGTAGGCACTATTTCGTTGCTTTGTCCAGATGCAAAATTTTATGTTTAAGTTTAGCAATACCTACCGTAGTTACTTGATAATAATATCAGTTCTAAGAAGGAGTATTTATATTAACAATGCAAAAGAAAAGGGCTGATATTTACCATTTAAGTAGCATTACTATAAATATGTATGAATTCTGAGTTCGATGCCCGGGTCGGGCAAAAGTGTTACTGGGTTTTTTACGAATTCTCAGTAGCAGCACGGAGTCTGGTGATGTGCCCGGTAACGGCAATAGGCTCGCCCCCTATTACGTGGGACCTAAAAATTCATGGCGAAATGTGGGTGTAATATTACACCTCTGCCTACGCCTTCGGGGATACAGGCATGACTCTATAAATAAATAAAAATGTTGGTGAAGTAGGTACCTATATAATAAATTAATGAACCTCTCATATTTGACACAAATTAAGTAGGTACTATGCTTCATAGGTTATTAAACTATTGTAGAAAGACGTGTCTTAAGGTACGATGTAGTTAATGTATATTTTGTGAACGTACTATAAACAGCCATGACGCTCATCCGTTTCGAACAAATCAAAACTATTAAGCAAGTATCACGATTTCTTGAGACCATTAATGGAAACATTATTACATTATCTTTGACGCATATTTTTATAACATTCGTGATGATTTACGTACTTCGGACGTGATAATGACACTATTTACATTGATTAACCCACTACAGATACGGTTTCTCAACTTACTGTTATCGCTCGTGAATGTTAAATAAATGTAAGAAATCATTAGGTTTTGTATTAAAAATTAAATTACTGTGAAATCAAGTATCAAGGGGTTACATAGAAACGCAGCAATAAAGTAGTGCGAAACAAATTAAGTTACATAAAACGATCTACATAATATGAATTGAGATTACAATATCGCCAGCTGAGAGGCTAAACCGTACAAAAATTCCTTCTCACGGGCGCAACGGTATCGACGCACGCGCACGCTTGCTAAGGTCATTGCGACATTACCGTCGTCTCTTTCTTTCGTTCTGTTTTAATTTGTTGTGCGAACGAGACGGGTGTCAATGCAAATGAGTCACCGTAAAAAACGAGCATTTGACTTACTGTGGCGACTCAGCGTGATTGATTAGATTCACCTTCTTCTTCTGGAATCGGCATTTACGTAGAAACGGACGGGTCTGCTTGCCTCCATTGTTTGTCCGTTTCGACATGGCTTCACATTATTATAATAGCTCTCGTTTTACTGGACGATGGAGCAATAAATACATCGTAAACTTAGTGCGCGTACCTACATAAATTCTAGTGCAGAGCTCGTAATGTGACTATCTGACGATAGCCCGCTGTCTGGTCGAGAGCGCGCCATTTTCAACAAAATCTTTCACCGCATATTCTATGTCAAGAATAATCTAAATCTACATACTGTTTAGACTAAATAACAATTTTATTATACGGAAATAAGTTAGGTAAGACCTCATGAATATTTAAATAAACGTGAACTCGTGGCTCCATCTATTGTGAAACGGCGGTACTTGTAATGTTTACATGACTGTTTAACAACACTGGCCGTTTCGACATCAATATGGTTGGAAATAACAAATTAAAATGTAACCCGTGACATTTGTTTGTTTAATTACACAAATAAATGTAGGAAGAAATAAAAAGAAATAGAATAGTAAACAAATTAAACTCCATAATGCCCTATGTTTACTTTCACAGTTCACGGCCGTAATTAATAACGGTACTAACGGAGTTATCGTCGTCTCTTTCTTACGGCTTAAGATTTGCTTTTATGACGCGTGTTTCTATCTCTGTCTTGTGATGTGATTTATAGTCAGCGAAGCTTTACATAACCACAGTGGCTACTTACTACATGTTGTGCTAGTGCCAGTCCGTTTATCATGATTATGACGCTATAAAATAATTATTTTATCTCGTTTGCATAGCTTATCGCGGTTGTGTTTTCGAACTTTACGTATTTAGTCAAATATACGAGTTAACGAGTATATAATGTGTCATAAATGTAATATGCGAGGGAAAGTATTGAGTTTTGTATGGGCTGTGCCAGATTTGGCGCAATCTTTTAAGTGACCTTTTGAAATATTCGTTGTACTAAAAGTAGGGCACGCACACAAACATTTATCTACTAGATAGAGATATCTTTGAGTTAACAACTACACGATACAAGTTATACATTTTAGTTGAAACAACTTTGAACTTACAAACTGAATTATTATAAATGCATGTGTGCTTATTTATTTTTCGCATCTTGACTTCCAAAATGGAAATACAGAACAACTTGGATATTTTAACGGAAACAAAAGGAATGAAAAGGAACATAAATTTCTGTTAATCTTGTACAAAATAATAAGTATGACGTCTATTCATATGATAATAAGAATATACATAAAACTATTATTATAATAAGTGCATCTGTGGTATCTATATGTGTGGTATGTACACAAACTGACATTGGACGTGGAGGATAAGCAGTAACTACACATTGTCATGCATTTATTACCTTACGGCCATTTTCAATATTCGATCCATACATGGATTTTGAGATTCGAGATTTGTGTTTGACATATTTCGTATGGAGCTAATGTCGAAAACGAATCTAAAATCTACAGATCTATCTATAGTTCGAATATTGAATTCTGTAGTTAGTAATTATCACCTTTTTATCTATAGACTAGAGGACGCCAGCAGCTACGCCTGCATTATTTTTAATTTACCCGTTTTGGCCGATCCCGTGGGAATTTCGGGAAATCCCTTCTTAGTGCATCCCTACGGTCACCAAGGAACATGCCAAATTTCAGCTTCCTGCGCCCAATAGTTTCGGCTGTAGCGTGTCTGTCAGTCAGTCAGTAACGCAAGGATTTTATATATTAAGATAACTAAATTATAACTGTACGAATGGCGAAGTGACACGTCAAGGATTCCTTCCTACAATAGACAACGCATTGTGTAGTCCACAAATTATTGTTCCAAGTCTGGGTGTTCTCTTTGACATGGATGTCCCCAGCGATACTTGATTAATAACGAGAACTAGTGCGAATGTTTTCTTAAAGACAGACGGACAACAAAGTGATCCAATAAGGGTTCAGATTTTTCCCTTTCAGATTTCGCATCCGCATTCTAAAAGGAGGATTAGGAAATCTCGTTTCGCATTAAATTTATTTACTACCGTATCTTTTTGATGCCCATATCTAAATCCAAGAGTCAGTACTGAAATCTATAAAGAATTCAGAGAAAATAACTCCAATCCAAGACTAACGAGTAAATAATCGAATGAAAATAATCTAGTAGCAAATACAAGTGGATGCATATTGCACGGTATACATCGCAATTAAATTAGAAATTAGAAAACGCCAACTTTCACGAAGTAATTGATGCTCCTATAGTAGGTACGCACTCTGTCAGCGACTGAATAAGTGAAACTAATTACAAGCCAAGTGCTATACACAAGACAATCGACTCATAAAACTAGGCATACTTTTTATTTTAGCCGTATATTGGTTTCTACGGCAGCCATAGCAAAGTGAAGATATCAACAGACTGCAGACATGTGAAGTCAGCGAACCCCAGCGTGGTGGACCATGGCTTTAATGTTCTCATAGTGTGAACTTGTGAAGAAGCCTTGTGTCCAGCAGTGGGACAGTATATTATACAGGGCTGAGGATGAGATTGGTTTTTGGAAAACGTACTTCATCCTTCTTTCGGTTGTGTAGAAGATTGAGAGAGTACAAGTGTAAGTGGCTAGTTGTGGGATACTGACGGGTTGTTGCTTTAAGCTAAAGTTGAAGTGCTAGTAAATTTTTTCAGTGCTGAGTTGGAAGTTGCAGACTTAAAAGCAATTATTATAAAAAAATGGTCAAAATTTTGTTCGAAATCTTGTACAAGTTAAGGCGTGTCAATTTTTTTAAAGGATTTATTTCGTTAAGATCCTGTCCCTAAATTTTAAAAGACTGAATGTTCATTTGAAATACGATCTTATTTAAAAGGCTTCTTAAAATGTTTAAAAACTTGGACTTGATTTACAATAAGGCGCATAAAGCCTTTTAGCTAAGGAAATCTAGAGCCATAGATTTTATGAGACTAGTTTTCTTATTATGTATTAAAGTCTGCAGTCTTTAAGATGTTTTTGTTATGGATTGAGGTGTAAAAGCATTGTAAATGTTAAATACACATTTTTTAATAATTGCTTCGTTTGAAGTTTTCAGAAGACGGAAAATAAACAACCTAAAGACAAGCTATTAATCGTTCCAAGAATTGTCCACAAATCTATTTATTATTTGGGTCATCTACGATTTTCATTCGTGTAAATTAATTGTAATTTGTAATAGACGAAAATTACGTAGGAATTAATGTATCCATATATTTAAGCCAGCATATGACACTTATTTTTTGTTTTACCTTAAACACTTGAATTCATTGCGTTTCCGTCGACTTGTGTTTATCAAACCAACTTTATTTCAGCATTAATATTTCGGTTATTAAACTCTTTTAAAATTCATCGATATTCGAAGTCTCATGTATAGTCAATAGTCAACCATATTACTATATTCATAGATTATCTGATTAAGTTTCACTTACCGGCTCGACTCGAGCATCATTTTGTGTGGCCTGCAAACAAGAAAACAAAACCACGTTAATATCATCGACTTTCAGCATGAGCAAACATGTGTGCGTGAAGAACACAAATATACATATGTAAAACACAAATATACATATGTAATAAAGAACAATAAACAATTAAAGATATTAAACCAAGTTACCAATATTGAATGCCTACGACGCCGACGTCGTAAAAATCTGATAAATGTTGTGAAGATTTTTACCAGTCAGATATTAAGCCAACATCCCAAGAAGAATATTTATTCCATTTTGTATACACATAGCTAAGTGGCTTTCATTCCAGGTAATCTTTAAGACGGATTATTTTATTGATAGCATATCATATTAGAAGTAAATTTATTATCACTGTGTTTAAAGATGAAGGGAAAAACCCGGCGGATTATATTGGATGCCTCAGAGTATTGGTAATAACGTAATAATATATTTGAGATGTATCGTGTCTACTTCGACAATGGATTTGAAGGCCGTGGCCTCCGAAGTTTCACGGTTACTTCACAAAACGTTATTATTTACATACCACAATATGTTTATATTGGTAAAACGTTTTGATATCTCATATTTATGGCTTTTGTATCGCTAAGATGTAGTCTTTATAGGGAGTCAATCAGTCACCTCTGAATAAACTGAAGCTGGTCTAAAGCCACGAAATATCGCTGGCCGTTTGGGGTCAGGCAAGCTATCGCTCTGTGGAAAGGCTAAATATTAAGTCAAATCCAGTAGCACTAGTAAGCGGATCCCGGGTTGCAAGCGGGATAACACTAGGATGATACGGGTAAGATATTCACAATGCAATGAGCTACAAGAATCGCTGCCAAATCTGGTATGGTAAATTATAGTAGTATTGTTCTTTTGCAGCTATGGATATGGGGAGAGTCATTCAGTTTACACAATTTTAGTGATTCAAAAATACACGTCTCTGTGCTTATAGAAACCTTTTAAGAACTTAATGGACAAAGGTTTTTTGCCACAGTGAAGATATAATTCCACACTAGCATGTGCCCATTGTAATTTAATAGCAATGATATAGGTTGCCAAAATCTCAAATCCAGTTTAGCATCTTTAACTTCTAGTACCTAATCCCGGCGCTCTTTGAATCCATAACAAACTTATTTAAGTCATTAACTGAAACTATGAACATTAGATGGCTGCGGTTTCCTCCAGACCGAGTTACTAACCCCCAGTATAATTTACACATTTTATAGATTTACAGGGTCATCATCATTGAATTAAATTAGAGACGTATTGAAAATAATGTTTCCTATTATGATTTATACATATAAAAGGGTTTCCTTCTTTATTTGCTATACAATTATGAAATATTTAAAGGTTTTCTCAAATCGGATATGTGAAATTGCGGATTCAGAGACCACACGACTTGGTTGTAGGTACTTTAGTCCCACATTTGCGTGTGCACAAGTGTGCGACTGCTGAATGTTTAATGAGCCAAGAAATGCAAAGTAAAGATCGGCAATACTATGTTTGAAAGCACGAACAGTAATGGTTTGTCACTACAACAATAATAATATAATACTGATTACTGGTCATTCCGTGACGACGATTGGAGTAACCCAAGCCAAAACGTTGGAGGCAAATGAAATATATTTCACTCCTTGTATTTCACGCTTATTATTTAAAAAATAATATTATTTGCTATTGAAACCTGTTACTTACAAAAAATAAATTATGTTTTATTTTATAGACTCACGCCAGTATCCCAGAAGGGGTAGGCAGAGGTGTAATATTACACCCACATTTCGCCATGAATTTTTAGGTCCCACGCAATAGGGGGCGAGCCTATTGCCGTACCGGGCACATTACCAGACTCCGTGCTGCTACTGAGAATTTCCTAACGGGAAAACCCAATAACACTTTGCCCGACCCGGGAATCGAACCCGAGACCTCCCAATCCCACGCGCACATTTATGCCGCGAGACCAACGAGGCAGCTTTCAAAAATATGTAAACAAATCACGATTATGATTTTTTAAGTATTTGAAATAAAACAAACAATATCAGGCATTTGACAAGCCACCAAAGAGCACTGTAAGCCTAAACATCAGGATATTTATATCCAAAACAAGGATGCCTTTGTAGGCCTACAAAGTAAACATAATCCAGTGCTGGCCGCTAAGTATTAGCCGCCAGGCTTTTGTCCAGCAATCACAAAGGTAAACAGGCTTATAATAAACGTAGTAGGTACTCGTTTATTTCATACTTCTTTTATATAGAAAGAGAATAGATGACTAGAGGACGCCCGCAGCTATGCTCACACTTTTGCCCGAATTTTACCGATTCATGCCGATACCGTGGGAATTTCGGGAAATCTCTTCCTAGTGCACCCCTACGATACCCAAGGAACATACATGCCATTTCTTCTTGATGCGCTTCTTGTGCGCAATAGTATTGGCTGTGTGTCTGTCAGTCAGTACCTAACGCAAGAATTTTATATACACAGATTATTAACGAATCGTGCTCAGTAAGTCTCAGCGGTATAGCGAAGGCTACACTCCTAGTATAACACTAATTACGTGGTTTCGTCCAAGGCTGAACGAACAAAGCCGAGCTGAAGTTTACCTTATTTCAACGTCTTCCTTGGTGTCGACCTAAATATTGTGCTTATAATATTATATTTTAAAGGTACCGGCTCAGGTTTCTCTAGTTCGTTAATATTTTTCCCCTTTAACAATCTTAATTATATAGATTGATCAGTTTCAATAATCTCATGACGAGAGAGAGAGAGAGAGAGATGCTTAAATTGTTTCTTTGCCTAAATATTAACTTATTCACAAAAAATAATCTCATGTAGATCCTTAAATTGTTTCTGCGCCTAAACGCTTAACTTTATAATAAACTAGTCGACGCTAGCGGCTTCGCACGCATATATTTTCGAATTTCTCGTTTTGTCCGATCCCGTGGGAATTTCGGGAAATCCCGTCTTAGTGCAACCCTACGGCCCCCAAGGAACATACATGCTAAATTTCAGCTTTTTGCGCCGCGTAGTTTCGGCTATAGCGTGTCTATCAGTCAGTCAGTAACGCAAGGATTTTATATATTAAGATAAGAAGCATTACGAGCACAAAACATGATAATATAATTCATTACCTTTGAATTTTATACGACGATTTTACTTTGAATTCAGTATTAAAAATCGAAGCATCATTATGGAGCGTCTATCAAAAGAAATCAGTCAACCGTACACTTGTATATACATCGCTTACTTGACAATATTCGTCTTAGCCACCCAAAGAATATCAGACAGAGAACACTATGTATCATAAAGTAAAAATCAATAGCACGTGTAAAGCGACACAGCAACCTTATCAGGAGCGATTACTGATTACAAACAAGAATGTGACGACCGGCCGATTCCACTCATCACGGCCCCGCGAACTCTCCAAGGTCGCCGGGGTCATTGGCTTATTGACACCATCGTTACGGCTTACTATTGTGAATCAAACTTATATTGTTTTTTATCATATACGTATAACGTAGACTTCCGGCTGTATCTTTCCGGAGAATGCCACCATATTTGTATGGATTTATTAATGTTTATTTCTTGCGGTATGTTGATTGAGTTGACTGAGAGAACTTTATAGATTTGGTGGATTGATGGAGTTCACATAAATATACTTCGTATACGACGATAATAGTTTTATTAAAAAGACAGTCTGTAGTCTTTTAAATGTACATATAATAATTTTAATAAGTAAATCATTGCAGTGGCAATAAATACATTACGCCAAAAGTTTATTAATGACCAGAGGACGCCAGCAGCTACGCCTGCATTTTTTTAATATACCCGTTTTGGCCGATCCCGTGGGAATTTCGGGCAATCCCTTCTTAGTGCACCCCTACGGTCCCCAAGGAACATACATGCCAAATTTCAGCTTCCTGCGCCCAATAGTTTCGGCTGTAGCGTGTCTGTCAGTCAGTCAGTAACGCAAGGATTTTATATATTAAGAAGATTAAGATACCTGAAGTTAGCAAATAGTAGGTATATACCATCGTGTTATTGTAATCGGGATTCCTAAAAGGCAGAACACTTATTGCGGTAAGCTAAATTATCTTTGATGCGGTCCTAAGAACATTTCTCCAGAACTTTTGACCTTTCCAGTTCGGCGGATAGAGTTCCATTATTTTCTAAATGTATCTACTAATTTATTGACTATTTTATCCTCTCAACGTATACTTACAATGAAGTGTGTACCTACCTACTATTTGCTAACACAATCAAACGAAAATCTAATCCTGTTAGTGCCTTCTGTTCACCCAATATTGTTGTCTAACAAACTATATTTGAAAGCTTTCAGGAACACTGCTGACGTAAAGGCATTTCATATACAAGGGCTGAATTTATCTAGCAGGAAAAACCGTGACAGTGTAGGACAGAATACAGAAACAATTGTTTGTTGGGAAACAGACGGCAACGACTGACGTTGGTTTAGTAGCTCTATCACATTTGACCACATCCCGTCATCCAATCGTGCGGTCAAGTCTACGCCGCACCGACGATACACTCTCAAATCACAACGAATATTTAAACTTCATCATTTTACACCTAACTGCGCCCAGTGACTATAAAACCACATACACCAGCTATAAAATCGAAATAAAACGACAAGGGAATAGCTTTAAATAATTAATGTTCAAAGGTGAAACACTACAGCGTATTCGTATGATTGTAAATATAAATGTTTACTCATATGGTCTTCTATTTGTTTTCTTCGTATAAGTTTAATTGCAGTCAGAGAAACGAACGTCGATAAGTAATAACCAATCAAATCTCGACATCACACATGCGCATATCACAGGTCTGGCTCCAATTAAAGCTTCATTAACTTGTTAGCTGGTGAATGTACCTATAGACTTGTGTAGAATAAATTATTTCGACAAATCCAAGATTTCAAACAATGTAGGTCGGTATTTCTGAAGTAAGCTATGAACTAAAGACAGATCTGAAATAGTACTTAAAAGCGCTCTATTGAACACTTAATTAGTCGATAACTTAATGCTGGCGCACAAATAGCTTTGGGTAGCAATAAATCAACTGGCAATAGAAAACATAACGGCGGGATCGTCGCTGCCTGTCTGACATCCCATTCCATAGAGCAGGTAAATTTGCAATGGCCCGAACTCTCTTCCGACGAATTGATCTAAAAACGGTGTAAACGATTTTGAACCTTAACTAAAACGACGACTACATTGAAACGCACTGTTATCAAACTAATATTCAAACGACGATAAAGTGTCTTTTGCAATGATAGATAGAATTATGAATGAGGATTTCGGTAATCCACAAAGAGAATAAACTGTTGGAAAGAGAACATTCTTAGGTAAAAAAAAATTAAACGCGACGTTGTTACTGTTTTGTGACTGCATATTTATTTCGTATTCACACAAGTGGTAGGAAAAATATGTTGTATTAAAGTAAGTTTTGTTTCAAGCATTGTCATAATAAAATTAAAATAAAGAGTGAGGTGCGATTGAGTCAACATTTACGACTTGCAAATGAAGGATTTATAGCCGACATAGTTCACGTTGAAACCAAGTGCTTACTAAATTACGTTGGTAAAACAATAACAACGAAAGTAACAACGGATTAACTAGACTCCGTGTGAATAGTTTTCATTATGTGCCAGTCTTTTGTCTATAATTTCACGCCATAACGAGCCACGAAACCGATTTGTATGTGACACCTACCATGTATAATGTCTTTATTTCTTGACTTGTCAACTACCTTCAAATTCACAATGTTTTGTTTTGTCCGCGTTCTCACACATTAGGCTAACTTTTTAAAGAAGCAACGCGGTCTTTCAACCAAATTCTCGCGACTCACAATGTCCATTTTACTTAAGCTTAGAGCCTTTTTACATCGGCAGTCGGCTCAAGGGCCTGTAATTTTGTTTTGATGAATTAGCCAAACGGCGGGATACTAATAATTGAGGATGGACGGACAACGTCGAAACCGTTTGAGCTCTCCAATTTATAGCGGATGTATCGAAAGCTTTTTGCAAATAAAAATATGGACTTTTTGGAAGAGGGAGTTCATTGTACGCTTGATCGCTACGTCGACCTTGGCGTGTGATGTCGTAGAGTTGCGCATATTGTAACCGACCGCGTACTCCAGACAAAACTTTCCAGGAAGCACTATCAGGAATACTTCGCTCAGCGTTCATTTTATTACACGTTCTATAGAGTGGCTTCCCGTGTGTCACTATTCAGCTAGTCATGTGGGTAGAATAACAAACTAGGGATATAACGCTTCAAAATATACTTCTTATTTATCTCCGGCTTCTAGTTTCATTTGTGTAAACCACCCACAGCAGGAAGGAAATAAGCAAAAAATGAACAGAGCAATTAAAATTGAGGTCAATGAGAAGAGAATAAAAAATATGTTTGTAAACGTAGTATGGGCGGCGCGATAGTAGCCCTCTGAGATGGCAATAGAAAGAATATCTCTAGGGTCTCATTAGCAAAGCGAGCGAAGCATGCTGCGGTTAGGGAGACAGGCCTGCAGCGAGCACTTCGCTTAAGAACGGCCTTATTAGTAAGCGGATGGGTGTTTTGTCTATTTATTAATGTTGAAGTAGTCTGCCTTACGGGTTACATACAAAACTCAGTCAGACTAAGTTTTTGTTTGCATTCAAGTTGATACTCATTCCAAATTGCTATTTCAAGGTAAGATAAGCACATTCTGCTAATCAAACGGGCGAGGGTAGACGGACTCCTTTTGTTACGACCATGTAATAAAATCAATGAACTAAACGCGCAGCTGAAAAGAGACCGTCGAAACTTTTTAACACCGTCATTGAACAAACAGAATTAATACTCATTCGGAATATTCATTTTAGAGTTGAAATTAAATCGTATGTGGTAGGAGTGTGTGGCAGTAATAATTATTATGTATGTATGTGTAGAGATATAATTGTGTGTTCATCGTCGCGTATCAGAGCAGTGCATGCTAGAAACGCAGAGGGTGGCACAGTGAGGCGGCTCGGTTTATGACAAACTTCGCTAATTTCATATCCGAGTCGAGTGGAGTAATTACTGTGTATGTATGCGCAACTGATCGGTTCTAAGGACAGGCCGGCTTGAGACACTCGTCGCCGCCCAAATCAAAGGAAACTGTAACGAGCCGAGATAATACTGCTGTTCAACGTGTGAGGCTCTAAACGCGCTATGTGCGACCTGTGAAACTGCGCTAGATAACAATAGTGCCACCACACTCGATTTTTGAATATGTATATTTTAAAATGGACTATTAACTGCCAAGCATAATCAACGTTTCTATTCCGGAGCAAATAAAAATAGGTTTGTTCAAAAACATTTCGTAGGTATGGATATTTCATTGGACGTGGCAAAACGGATAGAATATTGATAAAATGATAGGTACTCAATATAGGTATCGTTAGCACACCTGCAAAGTTCTTTTGCCAGAACAGTTGCGAGATTTTTAAGTCAGATGGTATACTGTAGCATCTGATATGGTAGTAAATCAACTTAAATCAGCCATAAGAGATCAGAAGCGGGTAAGAACATTTATAAATATACATCAAGAGCGTTGTTCAGCTCGTTGCCGAATAGAACACCAGTGGCCGTTATTTAAAAAATATATACATTTATAGGTTTATACAACGCTTTCTTAACTGACTGTTTGAAGATGCACAGCCTAAACTACTGGGAGCAAGAAGTTGAAATCTGGCATGTATGTTCCTTGGCGAGCGCAAAGGTGCGCGAAGAAAGAGGAAATAGTTAATAATAAAAGTGCGGGCTGCGGGCATAGTTTGAAATAAATTTAGATATAAGATGTGGAAAAAATAAACCTTAATTAACGAGTATATCGTGAGGCGTGCGCGACGCATGCAGCGCTGAAACTGGTAGCGCTAGGCCACACCGAGCGACCAAACTGGTTGCCGACCTTGCGGCTTTCGATTCCGAACTCTATCGATATACATTACATATTTCGATATAATCTGCTTTTACCGACAAGTTTGGCCAGCTTTCGCTTCTCAGCTGGTATACAAATAGAACACTGCTTAAATAGGTTGCGAGTATCGCGAAGTATCTAAGTGTCGCATAATTTAAGATGTTGGTATTTAATTTATTCATTGGCCCGTTATGATATAATTATGAAGACATTTTTATGTTGTTTCCTTGAGATTAAGAACTAAATTAGTTAAATTTTTTTATAGACCTACGCCTGTATCCCCGAAGGGGCAGGCAGAGGTGTAATATTACACCCACATTTCGCCATGAATTTTTAAGCCCCACGTAATAGGGGACGAGCCTATTGCCGTACCGGGCACATTACCAGACTCCGTGCTGCTACTGAGAATTTCCTAACGGAAAATCCAGTAACACTTTGCCCGACCCGGGAATCGAACCCGAGACCCAATCCCAATCCTACGTGCAAATTTATGCCGCGAGACCAACGAGGCAGTCAAGTTAATTAGTTAATATTGTTACGCCATCTATCGGTGAATGGGGTATTAGAAGAGACTGATTGTATCGGTGGTTTAAAGGTAATTCATCTACTCTGTACTAGATGGCGTTGCTGTATCGAGTATCGACTGTTCGCGATTATTTCGACAGTTTTGTGGAAGCATCTAGAATGCGCTAGTGATGTTATCCGGCCAGTATAAATAGAGCGCGAGCGAACGGACCGGGATAGTTACAATTGAATATCGGAGCGATAAACAAGAAGCGAAGGAAGTAATTCGGAAGTGTTTAGTGAAGTGGAGAAGTGTTCGAAGTAAGTGTGTTTTATTAGTGCTGAGAATTAAGTGTGAAATAAGTGTGTTTATTAGTGTTGTAAAAATAAGTGTGTGTTTGTGTTAGTAAATAAAGTACAGTTTTCTGGCATAGTGTATAATTTATCGTCGAACCCCAGCTCGTAACAATATGACAATAAATACACTTTACTAACTGATAAATTCGCTCCCAGTGCGATAGACATGTCCTACCAAAACCTAATAAAACTACTCGAAGGAAATCAAATCCCGCAAATGAGGATTATCCATGTCCACAAACTGGCCAAGGTGTCGAGACAACACCCAAAATTAAAAATAAATGTCGTATAAACGTCAGTTTATATCTACAGCCTATTATTTGGTTATCGATAAGATTCTACCTATCGTTTATCATTTTAATATCAACGTAATACAATTCTGAGACATCAAACACCGCAATCACGTTGTGATTGAATCGATTATGGATGTTATTATATTTGAAATTATATTCAACAATGATAATAATTACTTTTGTTCGGTACAAAAGAGAATTATTGTATTAGGAAATCAGATTTTTGCTTTGATACGTAAATTTGATGTAAATTTATGCATGAATGAGTGACGGTTGTGAAAGAGAAAGACTAATTTAAGATATATTATCGCGGAAGACAAGAGTGCTTCCGAATGATACGATTTCACTAGTTGATTGTAAATTAATTATTATGTGTGTGCCATCGCTATCCATGAATATAATAGTATTTTTTATCTATTACAACGACGACGCTTACAAAAGTATGTATATTTATACAGATTAGCTCATAATTATGACGCTTATAAAAATATCAATTACACACAGTAAAATAAGCATTTGAAATCGATTTTAAGTCTGCATAATTATGTGAATATTATATGAGTTATTTTGCTTAACTTTGGCTAAGTCTGTTTATTTTTTATCTTAATATTTGCCTAGTAACAATACTCTGAAATTTTATGCAACATTCATCATCATCATCAGCCTTTAACAGTTCACTGCTGGACTAGGCCTCTCCTTTAAAAGGAGGAATTGGCCTACTATAGGTACCACGCTGGCCAAACGGGTTGGTATAGTGTTTGTATCAAGTTTTCCTTCTCTTACAGCGGTGTTCTCTGTATAATATGCTCGCTCTGTCGGCTCTTACGACACCCATGGGATGATTTGGGGTGGTGACAATCCGTATTCTTAATCCGTCATCACACGGACGATGTATAATGTATGCAACATTATAACGTGTAAAACAATGCTTTAGGTATGATAATTTACTTATACAATTTTAATATGAATTTAATAGGTTTTTTAGTAAGAGTGGACCCTAAGTATTTGCTTTCTATTAAAAAGCTGGACCAAGTGCCAAGTGACGATTTCTGTTTATTATGCGAAATACTTTCTACGTAGTAGGTATATACTTACCTGCATTAAGAATACTGGATGGTGTAATACTTGCAGTTGTTGCTAACATCTTGATAAATTATCTGCCTCTCATCGCATCCTATGATAAGTTGCAGACGAATAGTTAATCTTGATCACCAGGCTTTAGACCAACTGTAACCCATATGTATCTACATTCAAGGCATGAATTAGAATTAAAATTTAATCTGACTAAAATAAAATACATTAAAACAGTTTTACCTATAGAAATGTAAGGTAGTCATATTTTTTTTATTTCAATTCCAAGAAATTGGGCCTAAAGTAGATTCACAAAATCCATTCTTAGGTACCTACTTGTTCTTGTTACTTCTAAGAATTTGCCTACACAGAAATCCCAATACAATTTCGACTAAGCAAAAAATAAATCTTTATCATACATCTAATTTTATCCATTGATAACACAAAAATGTATAATATAACGTACTAAGTTTATAGTAATAACTAGCTGTTTTCCGCGGTTTCAACCGCGTCCTGACTCCTGAGGGAACTATTTCGCGTACCCGGTTAATTTATAGCCTAAGTTACTCCTTGGTACATCAGCTATCCACCAGTGAGAGTCCCGTCAAAATCAGTCCAGCCGTTCCAGAGATAAGCAAAAACAAACAGACAGACAAAAATTGTAAAAAACGTCATTTCGGGTATATGTGTATAGGTACATCCATATGCATTTAGTAAAAAGCGGTTATTTTAATATTACAAACAGACACTCCAATTTTATTTATACATATGTATAGGTAGATATAAAATCTTGTAGTACTACTTCAACTACTTGTCATGGCAATAGTAACCGAAATATGCAATATATTCGCTCCAATTTCATTGTAATCGTAAAATACAAATATTTGTCGGAATTGAACATAATGTTATAACTACGTGCTTACAAAGTCATAAACTATAGTAAAACTATGTCAAACAATATAACCTAAATTCTCTGTTAACACTTGATTGTAAGACTATTTAGGTGAGGTCATTCATACTGGACCGTGTCGTCAAAGTTGCAAGAAAGTACTAACACCATAAATAATTTATAGTGTTACTACTATATAGTGACTAGTGGAGATACCAACAGACTGCCCTGCAGAGGGTATCGGGTTCGAATCCACGGCGCGCACCGATGACTTTTCGGAGTTATGTGCGTATTGAATTGTTAATTATCGCTTGTCCCGCGCCTCGGAGAACACGTTAAGCCGTTGGTCCCGGCTGTCATGAAGACCTTTGACAGTCGTTACAGGGCGTTAGTACCTTCTAAATAAACTGACACTTGTCTAAACCATGGAATATCGCTATCCCTTCGGGTTGCGGAGGTCAGTCGCTCTGTGGAAAAGCTAATATTCAGCCAAATCCGGTTAGACTAGAAAGCGGACCCCAGATTGAAAACTGGGAAAACGCTAAGAGGATGATGACTTACTACTTGTAACTTTGACGACGCAGTCGAGTATGAATGTACGCAACAACGCAACTACTGTAAATTATTGACAGTAGTTGCGTTCACAACACGGTGCAGTGGAATACTTATCGTAAATATTTATTTTAAGACTATTATTTTTTTATTTAGATATTATAGACTCACGCCTGTATCCCCGAAGGGGTAGGCAGAGGTGTGATATAGCACCCACATTTCGCCATGTATTTTGAGGTCACACGTAATAGGGGGCGAGCCTATTGCCGTACCGGGCACATTACCAAACTCCCGCCGCAGAGCCGCTACTGAGAATTTCCTAAGGGAAAAATCCAATAACACTTTGCCCGACCCGGGAATCGAAACCGAGACCTCCCAATCCCACGCGCACATTTATGCCGCGAGACCAACGAGGCAGTCTATTAATATCCTATTGAAGACTATTAATATCCTATTTAGCGTTAATACAGCAATCTTTGCATTGCATGTAAGTGGATTGGATTTATATTAAGGAAAATAGGTCGTAAATCGCAGATCCAATATGTATTTCATTTTGATAAGCAATTTTATTTATATCCCTTATAACTAAAATTTTACTAACAAATGTATTCGATTAATATAGTCAAACAAACCAATGGCATTCTATTCTCACAACTTGTATTCAAAACCATAAAATACGCCCAAGCTTATCACCAAACCTCAATTCTGTGATAGTTCGGTACAAATAACTGGAAGCTTCCAATCTGACTTTAGAACTACAAACACAACAAGTCGTGTCATTGTTGTAACTAACATTAAACCTTTACAAAGCTATCGATTCCTCTGTACCCAGCTCTGTAAGTTCGTAACATGTTCCAACTGAGAATTAACTTTTCCTCAATCACACAATCGGAGAGTTCCATAGAATTTACAATCAAAATGTAAATTTGTGTCCAACTATTTTACATTTATCCAATCATTTGTTGGCAGAACTCTATTGATATGTTTTGTAACGGCACTTCATTAGAAGCAATATTTCTTTTCTCATAGGTAAGGAGATAGACGTAGACATGTATGTAGAAGTAGGTTGGCGGTGTGACTTTTAATATAATAAGTCATTTCAATAAGTTTGATGCCTACTTGTTTAGATGGAACTATGCCATTTGTCCTCTAACTGCTCTAACACCCACTTTTGGCCTTTCGCAGCCTGAAAACTTTATCTTAAACTAGCTGACCCGGCAAACGTTGTTTTGCAAATTTTTTTTTTTTTTTTGAAAAATTGATGTTGGCCTATTCTCATAGATACCGGATAAGCACAAAAAATTTTAACCTAATTAAGTAGAAAATGATGGGCGTCCTGACCTTTGATAAACATGTCATGTTTTTACTTGTACCATTATCGAAAATCGAAGGCGAAAATATTTTTAAATCAGAATAATTGGTCTTTATTAATATCTATTTGGGAACCTACGTAAACAAGCTTTTGTAAAAAACTATAGTAAAATGTCGAGTAATTGCCATATCATTAACGTGTGATCAATGATACAGTCTATTCTTTTCTTTTTTTATACCTAATGGAATTTATTGCGTAATAAATAGTAATAATATACATTGTTATGACATGTATTACAATAAAATTAAACTGCTTTAAACAGCGTTGCAAAGGAATTTTTTGACGCTTCATAGTTTTATTGCCTCATTGTTATTAATTTAATAATGATAATTTACAAGTTTTAGTAATCTTTCGATAAGCTTCCAACTGTAGATCATAGGAAGTTCATTGTCATGTCTCATGTATCGGAGCACACGGTACAGTCCGCACAGGCTCACAGCGACGAGACGATCGCGCGACAAATTGTGTCTACATACATTTTTTACTCGGTAAGTAAGTTCTGAAACAGTTATTGCCATAACAGAGGCGATTTGTCAAATTTATTGCCCTTCTGCACTCAGAACAGTAAGTTACTGCCTTTTTAATAGCCTGCTTTATATTTCGTTTTTGTAATCAAATTTTGGAACTGCTGAAAAATATTTGGTAAAGTGCATCTTTAGCTCATAGTTGGTACATAATTCTTATTTCACAAAGGTTACAATGTTCCACAATGTCTAAGTGAGACACGGAGCTTGTCATTTACTAGACTGTTTACTAGAAATTCATGGTCCTATTTACTTTTACTGTAAATTTTATTGACATTACCTGAGTCGGTTGTGTCGTCTACCTGTCAGCACCGTTGAGGACTCTCTCCTTAATGATCATATCATTTGCTACAACACTTGCATAAAATCAAAATCAAATAAACACTAGATAAATTATTATATAGTCTGACACGAATTACGCACCGAATGAAAATGCTATATTGATATTTCAACGCAGTACGAAATGTGAATCGTCAACTAAGATAAATGTGATAATTATTTTGGTATTCTTCTATTCAAGGAACATGTATTACTATACTTTTGCGGGACGATGAACTTGGTTTATTATTTAGTAGATGAGTGGTCGCTTCGTAAATGGCGCCAATACATTTTTTATCGGCACTTCACAGACTTATGATTATCTATTGTGTAGCGGTTTAAGATGACCATTTTTAACACGAAATTCTTGGTATGAACGCAAAATAGGATAAGAAAAGATTGACCTTTTCTGATACCGATCAACATTTAAACGTTTGAATGCATGTTTGTAAACATATTTAATAAAGAAAGCAAATAAGCTATAGAGAGCTGAATAATAAATGCCTGATGCGTAATTTTTTTGACATTTGTATTACATCCGAACAGAATGGCCACAAAGGCAGCTTAAACAACGTCAGACCATTGTAGCGAAAATAGCAATTATCTAACGCATGTACGTAGGTACCTACCGAGTGGAGCGTGCAGTCCATCAATCTTGTCGATCGGCGGCCATGACAATAATGTAGTTTATTAAACATGCTGCAAATTCGCAACGCTTTCAAATTTCGTTGAGACCGCGTCTCTTAAGGCCGCGCAGGGCTCAATTGGACGGCCGCCAACACCTATACCTACTTACTTCAATGTTTAATGTATTCGCTGCTTTATTATACCAATGTATACAAACACGCTATATAAACTCATTTCTCGATTAAATGACATGATAAGATGTCATTTAACGCTACGTTATGTAGGCCATCAAAACGCGATGTTCAGCAAGGCGCCAGCGACGCCTTTAATTGTATTCATATAATTTGTTTAGATTTGCTATTCTAAACAAATTATATTCGTTAGTTTGTTATTAATATGAGCGAATCCTAGGCGCAGAAACGAGTGCTTGAGATGGAACGATGACGATGATTTAGAATTTATATACCTAATAACCTTCTATTGTCCTATTGTGAAACATTTAGTGTATCTGAGTAAGCTGGCCTCTGATTTCATTGCAACAAAATCGTAACGTTACATAGGTACGCCCATCTAATAAATAAAATCAATTAATCACCGAGGTATAATATAATACCGGAATATTTTAGTATAATAATGATCTGTAGAGTCTGTAGACTCACACATATTCAATTCAGCGCTACCTACATTACCAGCGTAATAAAACACAATAGCTTAAACGCGTGTATCGGTAAGCAGCGATGATGTCACCTCGGTACTATAGCAAATAGCGAATCAACCGTGCACTATAAAAGCCAGTGTTGCCATAAAACCGACATTAAAGCCACCGCTAAATATGGTATTTTAATAATTATCATGCCGACTTGGGTTATTATTGTCAGTTTATTCTCCAACTGCGTTCCCACTAAAATGTTTCGCAAGTCGCGCAAAACTACTTAGTCATTTGCTTGAGATTGTACAATTAGTACTTCAAGGTGTACATATTCAACATCAAAAGATTTTACAATTAAAATGTGTCATAAAATTCGTGATTACTACACGATGGTTGAATAAAATGAATGGTCGTGAGCGCTAACAATTTTGGTCGGACGGCGCGGCGGCGGTTCTGTCGCGACTGGGTTGTCAGCGGCGATATTTCAAGATAAGCTACCTCGCTGTTGGCTTCGCTCCTGTGTTCCGTTCCCACGCAACAAATACACGTACAATACAACTTTAACGAATCGTTTAAATTGTGCCTCTTCCAATCAAATTAGTGTACGTGCGCATGAATTAATGCACATTAAACTGCACCGAATAAACGCAGTACACCGAGTTGTCCACGACTCCACGCTATCTGAGTTGACCTACTAGCATCGATTATGTGGTTTACTAGTTTTTTATAGCAGTACCTAGTTATGCACACTTCCACATACTCGTAGTTCAGAGAGAAAACAAGGATAATAGAAGTATACAAAGATTAAATAACGAACAAATGTAGGATTGAAATGCTAGGTACCAGGATGATATGTTCGTGTGGAGTAACGGAATCCAGTGTGAGCGGCGGACGAGGCGCGCGGTCCTCGACCCGCGCCGCCGGTGGCGACGGCGCAAACCGCCTTGACCTGCGAACTCTTGCTGGCTTCCTATTGCCCGCTGCAAGCCTAGTATTAAAACCCGATTACCTACGAAGTAAAGCCGATTATGTCCGAGTGCGCGCGCCATCTTATCAAACTTTTATACATAGTTAATCGACTCATGTTTTTATAGAACTGTGTGGATATATAACTAGAGTCATAATTGGTGTTTATTAACGCGTGTGAGAATTGTGCGGTGAGTCGATCGACAAAGTTGCTTGATACATGATTGCGCACGCACATAGCTGGTGAAACAATGCCCTGTGCACACTACCGCTTTACTAACAACTCCAGACGAATGATAAACAGATGTAGAAACAAATTGTAGATTCAAGACCACGCCGACAAATTAACAACTCGTATCTACGCCTTATATTTTATGTTTTATAATTGAAATATTCCGCTTTATGAGGTAGCGCGTGTAAAATACTAATTATACATTCGACACAGGGCCAGCTATTATTGTTTAACATATAATTTTAACATTTGGTTGTGAACATTGTACAGTATTGTTTTGTTATATAATTTGCAATATGTTTGTTTAACAATATTAAGACATTTGCTATTTCCATAAGACCGGCCGCGAGGAATGGCTGCCATGAGAAGTCTTGCCAAGAGAATAGTGATATGGGGTAACTCAACAATATTAGTGGAACACAGAGGCCTGGTTGGCCAATTACTGCGGTCTAGTAGCAGCAAGGTGAAAACTATTTCCTACAAGCTGTGTACCATTACTATCTGGCTTAGCTACAAACGTCTTGCGGTTATCTTTGAATAAACCTAAAACAACAACAAAAACATACCATTAATTATAAAATTCCATCCAAAATGTATAATAGATACCTACATCACAATGATTCTACCCGCCGCAAGTAAACACGCTTTATTGGAGAGCACTAGAGCAGCAATACTCGTAGCAAATAATGAGGTGCGAAAAACATAGGCGCCAATTATACCAGCTATATCGTCGAGTTCAAAGATCGCATTAGTATACAAAGTAGGCAACGACCACTACATATACAGCCACCGTACTAACCTATTTTGACGGCAAGTGATTTGCGCTGGCAGATAAAACTATTGAGAGACGCATTTCTCTTAAACTAGCTAGGATACGCATGGTGATTATGATTTGACATTTATTAATGGGGTTGTTGAGGATGCTATCTTCATAATTAAAAAGCTAGTTTTAAAATCTGTGCCGCGGGTTTTTACTCTATGTTATGCGTAGTTAGTGGAACAAATTAATTAGGCGATCATATATTTTTACATACGTACATAAATTGTACTCCGAGTAATGACGGTTATAATATAATACTAAGTGCGGCGATAGAATACCTTGACTTTTGTAAAAGGCAACCAAAGAAAATCACTTAGGAAAAATAGCACAGAACAAGTTGCAACATAAGTTTTACTTTATTACATACTGCGTAGTATGGTAGCATTCTATTATTTTCTATAGATGATCATTTCAGTTCCGGAAAAAAATCTTTGCTTCAACTTTATACGAAATAATTAAAAAGTCGACATTATTTGATTTTAGAGAGTGTTGTGGGGTAAAAGAAGATGTAGTGACAAGCATTGAGAAAGATATGCTAAGATGGTTTGGGCACGTGGAGAGGATGGATGACGAAAGACTGACCAAGCAGATATATAAGGCAAATGTGGAAGGGACAGGACCAAGGGGAAGACCTAGACGGACGTTCTCTGACCAGATTGGAGACATCCTAAAAACAGGACAGGTTAGAAGTACCCTAAACAGAAGAGCATGCATGAGGAATCTGATGGGAGTGAATGAAGCAAGAGAGATATGTCAGGATCGTTGCAAATGGCGTTCCGTAGTCTCTGCCTACCCGGGACTACTACTACTCTGGAAACAGGCGTGAGTCTATGTATGTATGTATGTACTTATGTATGTATTATTTGATTTTCCTTTTTCGTATTTTCCCAGCCCAGTTGGGCAAATAACCTAAAGAGCTGTATGAAAACATGAATGTTTCTTTATAAATATGTAAAAGTACGTGCTTATTAGTCCTGCAATAAATTAATAGTAACCCGATTCTAAAACATAAGCTGACCCTTAATAAGTATTGCCCCACACTAATTAAGTACAATATCAGATCCGTAAACCGGTTTGCCGTTCTTAAGATTATAAGCTCAGTGTGTTGCCTTATTAAATGTGTACGTGAATTTTGCAGCTGATGTCAATACAGTTTTGAAAGTACAAGGTCTTAAAGCTAGGTTTAGAGATTTGACTTTTTGGAAATATGTAGAGTCGATGTTGTGATGCCATCTGTTCAAGGTTAAGGGAACCGCTTTGAATTTTGTTCTTGAACCTAAGTCATTATGACGAAGTGACTGACAGGCCAACTTATCTCACAGTATCAAATAAACTGTTAATAATTATAATGTCCATAATCATCGTTTTAGCGTTATCTCAGTTGCATCCAAGACTTAGAAGCCTTGGAGCCGGAGGTCCGCTTACTGGTCTAACCAGATATGACAGAATTAATAATTATAATGTTATTATGTATTAATTTAGTGACGTACGAACAGGTATTCGCCCTACAATAGGACAGTAGGCTATCATAACACCGATGCGATTAACCTTAATACCAAATCAATATAGGTCACACTAAGCGTGTGGCGTGCATGTGCTTGTGCGTACTTCGCGGACGCATAACGGTGCGCGGGCACCGGATGCGTGCGCGTCGTCCGGTGACGACGACGGCACGACAACATCAATCAACGATGTGCGATGCGCGTGCGCAATCATCTGCCTTTTCCTGCGATGCTCGCTTCCTTAATCAGTACTATTGTTTAAAGAAATACCTTGTCGTCTAGTCACTAGATAAATAAGTAAGGGATAACTTTGGATTGCACGAATGGCATCAGTCATTATGCAGAAAGTCTACTCGTCCCATCGAGTCTTTTCCTCACCACCCCTAGCCCAGCCATCTAGAAGAGCACCTAAAACCCTTTGAAATACAATTCTGTTAAATTTGCCAACCTCGAGGCTGGCTAGCCGTGTGAACCTCCGATGCGAGAGGCTCGGTTAGTCGCCTGAGAGAGGATGACGGTTGATCATCTGCATGTTGTTGGAATGGGAATAGGGCGCAGATTCACTTCAAAATGTATATTATACGGGTCAGAGCCCATTCGTCCCCTAAAATTCGTCCCCCAGCATAAAAGTTGTGGATTCGGCCCCTATATAGGTGCCCATTGGTCTCCTGGTAGGGGACCAATTAATATTTTAATAAAAAATATTATTTTTAAGGTTCCCATTCGTCCCCTCTAATATATATACAATATAAGTTAAAGATTCGGCACCTCTTCAGGTGCCTATTGGTCCCCTGATATAAAATTAGCTATATTTTACATAAGAAACGGTTAACATAGTACACTTGTGAACAGTTTATTAACGGAATTGATTTAATAAATCATAACAGATCATTGAAAAAAAAGCTATGATGAATGATAATCCGTCATGATAATAATATAACCTGTCGATAGGCTTACGATGTAATATTGTCTCTCTACGAATGACTTGTTAAAAAAACGGGTTACAAAATAGATAAGGTGTTTTGTTTGTATGTTATGGCTGGCTCGGTGACATATTGGTTCTTGAAAGTGATTGCGAATACGAGACTGTTCAATGTGTCTTTGGTCTTTTATTAAATGAAGTTCGCCTAACGAAATAAACAATACTGTTAACATAACATAACATAACATAACATGACATAACTTCACGCCTTTTTTTCCCCGAAGGGGTAGGCAGAGGTGTATTACACCCACTTTTCGCCAGTTATGTTTAGGTCCCAATGTAATAGGGGGCGAGCCTATTGCCATCTACCGGGCACATTATTAAGCGAGCGATAATTAACGTTTTTAATACACACATAACTTCGAAAAGTCAGAGGTGTGTGCCCGGGGTACCTAGGGATCGAACCCGAGACCATCGTCTCGGCATTCCGTTACGTACACCACTGGGCTATCGCCGCTTTTTATACTGTTAATATTATAATAATAATATTTTAAACATAATTGAATCGAATTATCTCATTTGAATCCTGGAATATGATTAGTATTATTATTGATGATAATTCACTTTTTGGTGGAATACTACAGTCATAATTTGACTAAAAAGTCAAAACTAAATTATTTACTTCTAAATATGTATAGCAATTTTTTATCCGGAATTATAATTTTATCATATTAGTGGATGTTATTATGTTCTTGTATTCTAAGTGTTTCGTTTTAGCTCAATGTGGAGTACTTCTAGTTATAATTTATTAGATTTAAGTTATTACGATTTTGCATGTAGTTGGTTAATATACAAAAAAAAATATGTTGATTTATGTAGACTTCAATAATTACTGTGATTTTAGTATTTTTTTTTATTTTTATATTTTTTTAGATTTAAGTTATTATGAGTTTGCATGTAAGGTAAAAGCACTAATGCTTGACACATTAAGGACAAATCAAACTTCATTTGCCGAATATAAAATGTATTTATCAAAAAAATACAGTTGTTAATATTTTCTCAAATAGAGCAACATTCAGAGATTGATATTTTTATATTAAATTATTTTAAAGCTGTTGCATTTTCAACAAAATTCTCAATTTTCTTAGGTTTACCATAAACACTAAAAGATGACAGTGTCGAAAATCAAATCCACCAATAATTGACATCAATTGGCACTAATAGTTGACATGACTTTACCCATAATTATGCAAGAGATTTTGTCAAAATTGTGACGTGGATGGCACTATCAAGGGATCTGCACTGATATTCATAGGTACTAATAGTTGACATCTATTATACCCTAATAGTTGACACTAAAAACTAATATTTGACATCTAATATACCCTAATAGTTGACACTGTCTACTTTTAGTTAGAGTAGATTAAAACAAATGAAATTAAGACAGGAACTTTATTTCTACAAGATAAGGCTAAATATGCATTAAAATAAGCTAAAAAAATCGGATTGATGTAACCCTAGTAGATGACACATGTGTCATCTTTTAGGTTTTGACTCATTTTGGGTACTAATAGTAGACACCACTTAAAAATTATATAAAAACAAGCCAAAATAACAAGGAAATAGTCCTAATATATCAATCATTTCATACATTTTTAATATTGAAACTAACAATAGCCTATAATCATAAATATAAGAAAAAAATTGTACCTGTTCAAAGTCAGTTGCCTTACGAAAAACGCTAAGAATTACGCGCAACATGCCAACCTACTCACAGTGTTTGTTGTAAACTGATGTAATTTTGAAATTTGCTTCTGAATGTGTACAGAAGCTTTTAAACATGTATCATAGATAGCACTAGGTATCTTAAACATCAGTAACAATGTTATTTAGATGATTAGTTTTCTTATTAGAAACGTTTTTTTGTGAAAATGTCATCTATTAGTTCAGTGTCAAGCATTAGTGCTTTTACCTTATGTAGTTCGTAAATATACAAAAAAAAAATAAGAAGTGATTATTTACTGTTCATATGTGTTCTATTTTTTTGAATATTTTATATTTAATGTTGATTTATATGATTTTTTTTTTATGTCATAATAGGCGGTAAACGAGCAGACGGATCGCCTGATGGTAAGCAATTACCGCCGCCCATGGACACCCGCAACACCACAGGAGTCACAAGTGCGTTGCCGCCCCTTGGGGTAGGGAAAAGGGATGGGATAAGGAGTGGGATGAGGGAGAAGGAATAAGGGATAGGGCCTCCGGCACTCTCACTCACCGAACGAAACGCAACAGTTTAGGTACTGTTACTTTACGTCGATTTTCAGTGAGAGGGTAGTACTTCTCCGGTCGAACCGGCCCATTCATGCTGAAATCAGCAAGGCTCTACTACCCCGAATATGATGGTCAATCAAGGCTGATTTTTGTAAAAGAGTTACATTTTGTTAGTTTCTAGGACATTGTGATTTTGCATGTGTATTTGCAGTTAGTAAAAATGTTGGTGTTACATAGTTGATAAAGACTGATTTTACTTTTTATATTTCTTTTTTACAAAGTTATTGTGATATTGCATTATTTTGTAGATCTCTTTGACTGTACAAGTACTAACAATTAATTGTTATTTTTGTTATATTGGTATTGATATTTGGTTATTTGTTTATACACTGGATGTAAATTAATCTAAAATTTAGTTATTACTGGGATTTAATTTAAATAGCTACACAGTTTTATTTTACTGCATAAATATATTATAATAATCATATATTTTGCTAAATATTTACAAATGTACAAGAAACCAAAAGTTGAATAATTATTTTGAAGACTGACTTAATGCCTAGACATGCCTTCGTAAGAACTATCTATTCTGTGGCCTAGAGCCTAAAGGCATTTTATTAAACTTAATCTTATTTGGGATTAGGGTGCATAGGGTTCCCACCAAGAACTTAGGGTCCCAAGCCAACCTCACCTGCAAGTGGTGCACCTGCCGATCAACGGACGAGGTTCTGGCAAACAAAATGTCCCGATAAGCGGCAATAGGCTCGCCACCTATTACGTGGGATCAAAACATTATCGAAAAGTGGGCGTTTAATATGCCTCGGCCTACCCCTTCAGGGAAACAGGCGTGAGCTTATGTATGTATGTATCATGTAATCTTATTTGAAATAAACATGATATCTACCGAATTACAATATTTTTTATTTTACCCTTTTCTGCGCGACTGTACCAGGACTACCAAGCTGCAGTATACACATATACATGTACTTATATTAGAACAATAAATAAAAATAAATATTCTTCAGGGGACGAATGGGCCCCTCAAAAGTTCCAGGGGACGAATGGGCACAGGGTGCGAATCTTAGGGGACGAATGGGCTCTGACCCTATTATACCTAGATGTAGAAAAAGGCCGCATTTTTTGTCGCAGACAAGACTGCTTCAAGAAAATCTAATAATCAATGTATCCACATAATGCTGATAATGAAGACATAACTTCTTCATGTGAGGTCTGCCGATGATGACATCCAAGCATTTGTTATACCGCGCCTTTAACATGAGTCAACCGAGGCGAATTGTTTATTATAGCCGTAGTAAGATCAGCCAGCATAAAGTCGACACTCATCATTAAAATTGTATTAGTTATTGCACTAATACAAGTTTAAGTATACACTTCGGATATCTCCGTGGGTATTCGGAAATTACAAAGTATTCTATTTTTATGCAAAATTACTGACTTACTGTAGATGTCCAATGCGTATTCTTGGCAATCCTTTTGCTTCTGGTAATGTATAACGATTTTAATATTGGACTGGTCATCTCGTATGATGTCGATCTAGTAATGGACCTTGTAAACTTAATAAAGTGGATCATCATCATCAGCTTTTCATAGTCTACTGCTGGATATTGGCCTGTCCAATGGCGAGCAATTGAGCACCGATTTCACCACACCGGCTTCTTGTCCAGCCATTACTGCCAGCCTCTTTACATATATCGTCACTCCACCTGGCCTTAAGGGCGCGCTCTCCACTGTAGAACATTACTAAATCTAAAGTGGATAGCTAGAATGAAATTACTGGTAGACCTGAAGAAAGTTTGATGGAATCCTTTCCAATTAGCGAAAATCCACCGCTACCTGTTTACCAAGTGCAATTATCAGCTGAGTCAGTTTATTAGGTCTTCGTCGATGTCAATTAGGATAAAGATCAATAATAGCCTCATAACTAAACATATTCACTAAACATCACTGCCTGGAATACTATCTTCTTAATATATAAAATCCTTGCGTTATTGACTGACTGACAGACACGCTACAGCCGAAACTATTGGGCGCAGGAAGCTGAAATTTGACACGTATGTTCCTTGGGGACCGTAGGGGTGCACTAAGAAGGGATTTTCCGAAATTCCAACGGGATCGGCCGAAACGGGTAAATTTAAAAAAAATGCAGGCGTAGCTGCTGGCGTCCTCTAGTTATGAATAAAGTGCATCGTCGCGTTGACGCATTTTAGGTGTCACAACAACAAAGTTCGTTCTGAATGTAAAACGGACCCGTAAGACAATATTGTCGAGCGAAAAACAGATAAGTTTCCTTATGCAACAATCCCTAGTCGCTTTAAATGTGTGACGTTTAACCCGAATCCAAGTTTAAATTCACATTGCAATTAATGACGTCATAGTTTGACATCACCTACGTCATAAAAACACGACGCAAATACTGGTGACTTTACGATTAAACCTATGTGACGTAACGGACATCTACCATTACGGAACGTGTTGCTAAGCGATAAAAAATATACTCCACCCTGTATGTTTCCACCTGACCTTTAAGTGTCCACAGCGTGGATTCACGCCTTTGTAAATCCTAACGTCTAGGCAGATTATTATCACACGCAAGTTGTGTCGACTACGTTGTCGTAAAGTGTCAATAAATATACGTATTTTTCAACAATATACCAGCACTGTTAATAAACTACGCACTGCTGGTCACCGGTCTTTTTCTTATGATGAGAAGGGTAAGGCCATAAACCATAGTTTGTTACGCTGGCCTAGTGTGGGTTGACAGACACCACACATGTATTTTGAGAACCTTATGGAAAACTCTAAGACATGTTGGTTTCCTCACGATGTTTTCCTTCACCCTTTGGTGATAATTAATACACAACATAAGCCGCACATTTCGAAAAATCTGTGGTGCGTCTCATGACCCTAAGAGCTTCTACGAAACTGGCTACTTTCTTAAATATCTGATAAGTCTAGAATAGATCAACGTCTGCTGTGTGATGAATGGCCATTCCCCCACGTTTAACACAGATTCTTAGGTTTATCTGCTTCTGTCTCTATAACTGTATTTTATTTCACATTCGAATATGCTAAATAACTACCTATTCCATTATTATCTTGCAGTTGTCTATGTTGTTGACGTATTAGACCTCCAGTTGGACGTATTCCAAATCGAATCATTTACAGATTACACTTACATTTGGACATATGCACACAATTCTCATATGTGCAAATGGATGTAATCAATGCTGGCATTCCTAATTTTGAGTAGGTACCTACGCACGATCGGAATCCATTAGCGCTTACTTGAAGAACGCATAATTATTGAGCTATTAGGTATACTTTAGTAAGAACTGATCTAATATCGTCCGTGTGGTGACGGATTAAGAATAAGGAATGTCACCACCCCATATCATCCCATGGATGTCGTAAGAGCCGACAGAGGGAGCATATTATGCAGAGAACAGCACTGTAAGAGAAGGAAAACTTGATACAAACCCTATACCAACTCGTTTGGCCAGCGTGGTATAGTAGGCCAATTCCTCCTTTCAAGGGAGAGGCCTAGTCCAG